>OX421269.1:10142170-14942170 GCA_949125355.1 Agriopis leucophaearia
AAAATATTCCATGAAATAAAAGCTGCATAAGCCTTTGGTCGACGTTTCATGGAAAATATTATAATCATTTAGTCCCTTCCTTGCAGTGCACTATTTTATCTACGTAGGTATAAAGGGACCCGTTTGTGATAAGAAAACCGCCCTAGGGTCGTAGGACTACACAGACAAAGGACTTAGTTTGTTTTCGACAAAACACAAAAGAGAACCCTAAGTAAGCACAAACAACAAGTTATGTACAAATTACCTGGAGCATTATCAATTTACCTTTTGAACCGTACACGAACCGACTCGTAACTTGCGTTTATTTCCGTACCCACATTTGTTTATCATACTATACGTACTCCACTTGGTGATGTAAGATTACAATAAATTGCATGTAGTTGTTATAATATACGTTTTCACTTCATTATTGTCTATTATAGAAAAAAAAAATCAATACAAAGAAGGATTACAATAATTATTTACTTAGACATGATGAATTGATGACAATAATTGGTGATACCAAAATTATGATCATAAATAATGAAATAGGTTAGTAAATATTAGTTAAATCAGGCGGGTCGTAGTCTGGCAGAAGTATAAAAGGAGGAAATATAAAAAGGTAAAAAAATATAAAATAGAAGAGCAAAATAAAATTAAAACATAAAATACAGCAATCCGCCATAATAAGTGAAACGCCAATCAGAGCGAATGACGTCTCAATTATAGAGTTCAGTACTGTTAACATTGATTGTTTAAGATGGTAACGTCATAAGCAGACGCCATCACTGACAAACGTAGCTAATAACCGGTCAAGAGCGTGTCGAGACACGCATATGGTAGGGTTCCGTAACCAAATCGATATAATTGTAGTCATAGTTCAGAAATTGATGGTTATAGAAGAATTCGAACGAAGGAAGCTCTGTGGACTTAGCCAAATTTCAGAAATTTATCATTTGACATAGCATATACTTTTTATAGTTTAACCATAGAGAAAACTGATTGAGAAACATTCTTTGTTAAGATGATTTTTCATATAGGTCAATGACCTTTGAGTTAAAACGCCTTGCATTTATTACAGTTTTATCGTTGTTCCTCAAAAAGTCAGAATCAGATAATGTTCAAAATAATTTTGAATGAAGGTTTTATATATGACCTATCCGTATTGTAAGTTACGAGTTTCTATGTGTTATAGTTTAGAAATGCAAGGTGGGACTTTTTGCCACTTTGGCGGGCCATATTTCGCAAAGGATAGACTTTATAAAAAGTGATGTTTGAATCCTTACCTTCACTTTAAAAGATCTTTTCAACGGTATCCGAGGATGAGTAGTGAAAAATATATTTTAATATAATTTATTGAGATCTATATTGCAACTGTCATTTTGCAAAGTTTCATGCTGTTAATAATTATAGAAGTAGTAGGTTCTAAAAATTTGGATGGACGGACAGACGGACGGACAGACAGACAGACAGACGGACGGACAGAACGAATTTATAAGGATTCTGGGCTACGGAACCCTAAAAAAAGGGAAGTCTGTACAAGCATATTTGGCAAGAATTCGATATTATTAATAAAAAATATAGTTTTTTTATAGAACATTGTTTTATGTAGAAATAATTAGTTTTTATCGTAGACAGTTTGCTAACATTGTAGAACAGTTTATTTTTATTTTTTATTTGTCATTATGCAAAAATATATGTACCTATAGAATTTTAATTACAAAAATTACGAACTAAAATAGTCTAGCAACACCAACATTGGAAATCACTTACTTACTCCGATGGCGCAGCTACAGTTTAATGTATTTTTTTACTAATTTGTGGTGAAATGGAATACATTCTGCAATTTTCTTGAGAGATAGTTATTACTGACGAAGATTGAGAGGGTTTATATTGGTTTAAGGTTGCCTGGAAGAGATCGATAAGGCCGAGAATTATTTCACTAGTTTTTAGTTGTTTTTGGTGTGAACAATAAAGAGTTATATAAGGTCGGGGAAAAAGTTTCTTCGTATTTTTTAAACAAATTCAAGACATATTTTTTTCAAGTTTAATTACATTTAATTATAATATATATGTGCCATTTTGTTCGATAACTTGTTGCCATCTTGTAGGTAGTGACATGATCCCGTTGCTGTAGAATTTTTGGGACTTCTGATCAAAAAAATGCAACAAGTAGTTTTGACAGTCCTCTCTTGATGTTAATCTAACACTACCCAAAGAATTCTGAAGAGATCGAAACAGGTAGGAATCTGAGGGTGCAAGGTCAGGGCTATATGGTGGATGCATTAACACTTCCCAACCAAGCTCTCTAAATTTTTGCTGAGTGGCCAAAGATGAGTGCGGTCTGGCGTTATCATGATGAAAGACCACACTCTTTCTGTTGATCAATTCCGGCCGTTTTTTCTCAATTTCTTGTTTGAGTCTCATCAGCTGTTGGCAGTAGAGATCCGAATCGATGGTTTTGCCCGGCGGTAAATGCTCATAATGAACGATGCCCTGCCAATCCCGCCATACACACAGCATCACCTTATTACGTGTTAATCCGGGTTTCGCTACAGTCTGTGGTGCTTCACTGCCCTTTGACCATGATCTTTTGCGCACATTCTTGTCGTAGGTGATCCATTTTTCATCACCAGTGATCAATCTTTTCAAAAACGGTTCGGTTTCGTTACGTTTCAATAGAGAATCGCAAATGAGTACACGATTCATTTGGTTTCTTTCAGTGAGCTCGTGTGGCACCCAAATATCGAGTTTTTTGTATACCCAGTTTTTTTCAAATGGGTCAAAACTGTTTTGTGGTCAATCCCCAGTTCTTCAGCTACGTCGTAACTACTAATATGCCGATCTTGGTCCACTTTTTCAGAAATGGCATCGACTTTATCCGTAACAGGGCGACCAGAGCGAGCTGCATCTTTGACATCAAAATTCCCGGACTGAAAACGCTTGATCCAACATTGTGCTACTCTTGATGACACTGCATTAGGTCCATAAACGTCACAAAATTTATTCGCGGCTTGTGTCGCATTTTCCCTTTTTTGTAATAAAATTTCACAATATATCGAATTTCTTCGTTAGATTCACTCATTTTATCGAACAAAAAAAACAATTGAAAAATGGCGGGCAATTGCTTTTTACGTTTTGTATTCCTGTTTTAAAATGTCATATTTTAATGGTATCAAAACCAGCCAGATACAAACAGTACAACGGATGAGATTTTTACTACAACTTTATACATACAAAATACGAAAAGACTTTTTCCCCCCGACCTATTATATCTATCCCTATTATTTATTTTTTCGTTTCTGGCGCATTGTACACGGTTCATTTCAAAAATAATCCTATAAATATAAACTGTTACAAGTAGCTCGCCTCCATCTTAAAATCAGTTTGCACTTTACCGATCACAGAGATACAAAAATCCCATTTCAACCGAGAGATATTTGATTGAGTAGTGAAGTGGAAAGGCGGAATTATTATTAAGTTGGGTTCCGGCGGCGTGGAATGCCAGCGGAGCGCATGTGCACCCAAAGTCGCGAAGGCGCCAAATATGTACTACGGCCAATCCACAGTCGCGCCTCGTAGCTGTCGGCGGCCGCTCGTAGCGCTTCTAACGCCGCTACGTCTACGAACTTCTACGCACCCGTAGCATGCCGCGAAAAATGTGAAGTTTCTCTCAATAAGTTGCAATGTGTCTTCAATGATGTTGTTGGGAAAACTTTTGTTTTACGTACACTTCGGACTAGTCTTCCATGTTGTGATTTGCTTTAAAGATACCGTCGGTAAGTTTCCGGTTTGGTAAATTTAAGTATTATATAAATTAAGAAAATAGTTTCCACTTCTGATTCCTTGTATTCTTAAAATAATTACATACTTAATACTTTATACCATTAAAGTAATAGTAGTAAACACAGTCATAAGTACCACAAAATTAGTAAACGCTTACAATTATGTAATCTTTATTACTTATCGGCATTTTATGGAAGGCATAGTAAAATTATTATAATACTAGAGTCAATTTAATATTCAGATAAATAATATAAGATTAAAATTGGTCAAGAAACCTAAACTTAAAAAATAAACTAAGATAATGGTTTAATGTTTTCGTTTATAACATTCTAACTATTCTAATAATAAAACATGTTGTTTTAATGCTTCAATTTAAATATTTTCTTTTGTAGAAGCACACGAATAAAGTGGGTAATTTAACAAAGCGAAGTGTTCTAGTTATGGTTGCAATTTTATCAAGAACCTCTTTCGAGAGCAAGCGAGCCAAACGCTGGACTAAAATAAACAATATGAACATTTATATGTTAGGTTTAGGGTACCTATTGTTTAGCAATTGTTAAAAATAAAATATTTTTTAAGTCTTAGAAGATATCGTTAAATAATTTATTATAACACAGTCAAATTCGAGTAACATTTGTCACGAATAAGTCTAGGTCATGCTCTCTGATCAGACATTCAAGGGAGATATGGTATGGTGGCTTGGTGGCTGTGAACGCAATTTGTCTAAATCTCAACTCACCCAGCAGACGACCTTGTCACCCTTTTTTGCATGTAGACTATTAGTTCATTGGTTTCACTGAAAGTTTCTTAGTGTGCGGGAAAGATGATTACCTAAGGGAACCGTATAATTTATTTGCGTATATCGTTTTCGCAGCATAGTGAAAAAAAAATCAGCGTTCAGGAAACCACGTGACATCTTCTCGTCCAAGATACCAAAGAGCCTAAAGAGAAGGTTCTTTGAACATTGTGTGTTACCAGTGATGACATTATGGTACTAAGATGTGGTCCTTAACTATGGCCTTTTGGAAAAACTCAGAGTTACACAACGGGCAATGGAAAGAGCTATGCTTGGAGTTTCTTTTAGCGATGGAATCCGGAACGTGGATATATTATCTGTGCAAAGAAACAGAATCACCGACATAGCTATTAAAGTTTGCAATTTGAAGTGGCAATGGGCATCGCTCGAAGAACCGATAACCAATGGGGAAGAAAGGTTCTTGAGTGGAGACCATGAACCGGAAGACGCAGCGTAGGTAGGCTTCCCACTAGATGAACCGATGACATTGTGAGAGTCGCGGGCATCCAGTGCAGCATGGTGGATCAAGGTCCATTCTCTCTCTCTCTCTCTCTCTCTCTCTCTCTCTCTCTCTCTCTCTCTGAGAAAAGGCCGTCCTGGCAGTGGAAACATGAAAGGCTTGAAACAATGATAAGCTATGGTCAAACACGTAAACTGTGAAATACAATAACATCCAGCTATACATACATAGAAATGTTAGTTCAGGTAATCTATTCTTAAATCTATCCTGTCAACTTCTCCCTAACGGCAATCATCACACGAGAAAACAAGACAAAGCTAATTTAACCTGACCCACAATTAATTCATGTTTTAAGTAAAACCTGTGTTTTGCCTTTGTGTTGAGTTGAGATATAAATACAAAATAATCGAGGTTGCATAAGAATACAATATTCCTGTAGCATTTCTGTTACATGATCGTACAACCAGATGCGCGGCGGAGCGCCATTCATAATGCCTGACGTCTCTGCAGTCCAAGCTATGTATTGCTTCCAGGCGACCACATGGGAACCAAACTTTATTTTGACGATAGAATAATTATTTTCTACTTTCTAGTTTACTTTTTAGCACGCTTTTTATTAGCTTGGTATGTATTTATGTAACGGAATCGTTGAACGTGATTTTCACCCCTTTCAAAACAACGGATTGATTTAAAACTTTGCACACTTATTAAGGACCGATGACAATGCAATAATTTAAATAGTTTGTACAATTATCCTTACCAGGATTTCTAGGATTAGCGATTTTAAAGCGTGTTTCTAAATTTTTTATACTGCGAAAATTATTTAACTAAACAAAATACAAGCTAACTAAAAACAACAAAAACTGTCGAACTGCCCGTAGACCGTTGAAGGTCCAAAGACAATTCAAATGCTTAAACCCTATAAAAATATAGGAAAATAATATATTAAAATTTGCAAGTCGAAGTGGCAATGGGCAGGCCACATCGCTCGAAGAACCGATAACCGATTGGGAAGAAAGGTTCTTGAGTAGAGTCCACAAACCGGAAGACGCAACGTAGGTAGGCCTCCCACTAGGTTGACCTACGACATCGTGAGAGTAGCGGGCATCCAGTGAATGCAGATGGCAGGCTGTCTTTCAGTGGGGCAGGCCAATGTTCAGCACTGAACGTCTTCTGGCTGATGATGATGATGATGAATGAGTTACGTGATAATCATTGCGTGTTGCCAGAAATCTTTGTCTGCCAATTAATTACTGTTTTTGTAATAAAAACCTTTACTACGGCTTCAGGGACAAAGTTGTCACGACAAACTTTTCTATCAACAGGGTGTTGCGACACTCAGTCAAACGGGAGAGTTTATCGTTCTATCAAATATTTAGCTTTTATTTCATATAATACAAAGTTTCACTTCGACAATGTGACTTTGGATGTTATCCACGAGTTAGTGCCATTTTTGCACTAGCACAATGAAAAACTTTGTTGCAATCATAAAGTTAAACCACAAAAATACATGAAATAAAATAAAGTGTTTTACATAATATAAAAAAGAAGAGTTGCAGTTAGGACTTTTAAAGCATCTAATTTTCATAACAGGTATAAATGAAGTAACAAAGAAACACTAAAATAATCAAATAGGTTAAAAAATTCTACGAACTGTATTTAATTTTGTTTTAAAGGCAAGATTAATATATATATATATATATATATAATATTGATAAAACATAGACAATGCACCATGATAGGTGAAACGCCAATCAGAGCAATTGACGTCACAATTTTGAAAACAAACGCCATGTTTGTACAAGCTTTTATTTACCTTAAAAAAAAACATGCGCCATCATGGCTAGGGTAGACCTTAGATTATGGGTCTCGATTTAGAGGCCTTCGTGTGGCCTAAACACTCTGACATTAGGGCTGGCCACTCAGCCATCTACTACACCAGGCCAAATAGAATGAACAGGCAAAATTTTGCCCAAATATTTCTCATTGCTGAATGTACATATTTTATTTATGCCGAAGAAGACTAATTTTACAAACTTGAAGCTGATAACTAAATAAAAGGTATAAAAAGTCCCAACGTAAATGTAAACTTCGGAAGTCGTGACACACGGACGCCGTTTCGGATTTGCTGAATCTACATAATAAAAACTTTACACGCATATTTGCGGCATAGCAACATTCGTGTATGTGTGTAATTAATTTACAGCTCACCCTCCATTTGTGCGGTTTGTTTGATAATGCCATTTTGATTGGCAATCCACGTTTAATCAGACGCACACAGCATTCGTGTCCGATCAAAATTGCAGGCGAAAATTACACACCGCCAAATGTTAAAGCCATTAACGGTACCCTTGTATGATCGAAGTTCGTAATACATCTTAAGTCGTGGCAATAAGGGTTACAATAACTCTAGCGGTTGGCTCTAAGTCCCGGCGGGTTGTTGTTACAGCAAAGCCAAGTGCTTAAGTCGGCTTAAGAGCCTAAAGGGCCATATACACAAACCTCATCAATCCACGGTACGCGAACAAATCTGACCTGTACCGAGGTCAAACACTGTCGCTCGAGTATAATTTAATTTATTATTTAGTAGCAAATTTTGCCGTCGGCGTAGTACGGAACAGAACCCAGTAGAAATTGGGGATGTAGGTACTGTGAATGTACTTCTACGATGTAACCACGGGCAATAATCTTTGGATCACAAATTCTTCTTTGCGTCTGTATTAAACATATTTTAATTTACCTTTTTCCTTCATTCATATTATTCTTTTGTTACTGTTTGAATTAGATAGGTATGTATGTACCTACATACCAGTATATCAAATGTCGAAGTACCGTAATGAAAATCTCATTCAAAATAGAATACGAGACTATGTTAAATTGCCAACAAACAGAAACAGGAATCCATTTGAATAAACCTATCAAACATTTATCACTAATTAGAGATTAACGGTTTTGTAGTGATCCCGTTACAATCGTACCTCTATAAATCTGCCCAAGTGTCCGTCCGATTTCATTAGTAGGCCGTTGTTCCTTCGCTTCCTCTACTCGATGCTGAAAATAGACACTGAAAAACTCAAACTGCTTCAATAATTTATTTCTCGTTACCTTGACAGAAACAAATGTTTGGCTGCGCTCAAGAGAGAAAAGAATCAACAGAGCTATCTCTTTCCCATTTTTTCAACATATTTTAAGATAAATAACTGGCCAAGAGCGTGTTGAGACACGCATATGGTAGGGTTCCGTAACCGAAGCCATATAATTGAAGTCATATTCATAGTCAGAAATTTGTAGTTATAGTAAAATTTGAACCAACGAAACTCTGTGGACTTAGTAAAATTTTAGAGATGTATCATCCCGTATCCCATAATATAATTTCTTTGGTTTAGGTAGTCAAAGAGAAAACTGCTAGTGAAATATTATTTGTAAATATCGTATTACGGTAATGTCAAAAATCTTTGATCTAGAACGTCTTGAATTTATTACAATTTTATCGCTAATTAGAAAATTTTCAAAATAATTTCGAATAAAAGTTTTGAACATGACATACCAGCAGTTATAAGTTTATATACCTAATAGTTTACGAAGGGGGACCAAATTTTTGCCACTTTGGCAAAAAGTTGGTTCGCAAAAGATACACTTGATAAAAAAGTAATGTTCATACATTCTCTCAACCTTATATTCAACCTTACATTCATTTTAAAATATATATTGGCATTGAGCTGTTATGGGCAAGCGTGAACAGCCATCAGGCGTGCCAGCGCCTTTGTTCGTCTCGTCACTCAGTGTCATACAAAAAAAAACACTAGCTGCGCCCCGCGGTTTTACCCGCGTGGTGATGAAAATCGGCGTGATGATGATGATGAAAAGTAGCCTATACATACCTAGGACATAAGCAATGCATATTCCAAATCCATCTAGCCGTTTTTGCATGATTGAGTAACAAAGTTGTGAACAAAGTGTGAAAGTTTGGCTGGATGTATGGATGGATCCATACGAGTACATCCAGCCAAACTTTCACATATATGATATTAGTGAGATGAGATGAGACGATACGGCAACGATTTTTTTTCAATTCACCCCTATTTCACATCAGAGCCAGCCCTAAAACACATTAACATGTTTTATTTTTCTTTTAAAACGGATATCTACACTAAAACTGTTATTGTGCAAAGTTTTATGTACGTTAAATGATTATTTACGGGATATTTACCGTGGTAAGGTCTTCCCTTGAACATGGTGCATGTAACTGCGCCGAAATATCGGGAGCTCCTTCCACAACCTTACCACGGTAAATATCCCGTAAATAATCATTTAACTTTAGTGAACAACCGTGATAGTTTAAAACAGTGTTTTATGTACGTATCTTAATAACTATAAAAGTTAGAAGAGTTAGGATGGACGGACAGGCAGACGGACGGACAGATGGATAGACAGACAGACAGTCAGACGGATAGACATATAGAGAGACAGATGGACATACATACCGACAGACATATTGAAATTATAAGGGTCTTATAGTTACTAGTTTGAATTAAATAAAAGGTAAGACATTATTTTTGAAATTAAATTGCAAATAGTAATCATCCATTTTCTTGTTGATATTATATAGGATAGCGGAACAGGTGGAGGAAGGTTTTTTATATCTCCTCTGCCATCCTATAAAATATCAACACGAAAATTCTATATACAATTTTTAATGTTATTCTTTAGATACCTATTTTTTTTTTTATTCTCACTTAGTATTATTTTTTCCTTCAAAAACGTTGGAATGCGAGAGCGATCTAGACTTAAAGCTCTATAGTAGTTAATACTTAAGTACTAGAAAATCAGTTCACTTATAACATCAGTACCGTGAAACACTATCTGTATGCAAAATTTATCGATGCTAGTTCTAAATCGAACTTTGGCTTGCCGAACTACAAAGTTGAAGATAAGTTTACGGGAGCAATATTCATAGCACACAAATGGCTTATCAGGCGGCTGCTTCTTATTAATAATTGGGCAATTATCGGTTGGAGAAGGCTGCCCTCCGCATCCGGTCACGTCGCGCAAACTTCCGGCCTGCCATTAAATTAAGAGCAACCAAACTTCATTTATCTCGGCTTGTTACTTCCACGGCGATAAGGTACAGAAACAGGCCGCGAACTTGGAACAAACTTACAGCTAACTTCGGTGAAGTTTATCGAATTGCGCCGATCATTTGATAATTTGTTACTTACTCAATATTTTAAATAATCTCTCGAGCCGTCTCTTATCACAGAGTTCTCATTTGAATTAGTTTTCACTTGCAATTGTGAGGAAAGTCTCATTTCTTTATAATGGGTTACCGGGAACGGATGTACTAAGCCAAAAGGGGTCCATAGTATCCATTATTATGATCTGCTTTTACTAAGGGACCAAACCTGAAATCCTGAAAAAAAAAGTTGTTCCATAGAAAAATGTCGTTCACACTCGAATGTATGGAACAGCTGATATTTATTCCGTGAGTTTAGGATTCGTCCCATAATAAAAGTTTTTCATAATGATGGGTTAGTTAGTAGCTTAGTACATCCTTTTCGCGTAAACAAGTATGAATGAATCCCAAGGTTTTTTTTTTCAAAGTCTTTTCAATTATGCGTTGCTTATCGATAGAGATTAGACAAAATGTTGTAATTTGCAGAAAGAGCATTGATTTACTGAGTGGAATAAACTTCATAGATTGGATCCGTTGGTTGCGTGACGAGAAACGCTTGAAGCGTTCGACGCGGCGAGCAATCGTGGCAGCCGGCATCCCGCACCCGCCGCTCTACGCAAATATTTATATCGCCCTCACAGACACAAGCCATTGTCTGAAAGCGTTGTCTTGTAACAGCCGCGTGGGCCCTTTTAAATAGAAAATATCGCCTGTCGATGTTATTTATAACAGAAACCACGCCACGAATAAATAACGAAAGTTGCAACGCATAGAGAGTAGGTAGGTCTAAGCGACCCTAAATAAAGATTGAGCGAGGCTTCGCACGGTGATGATTTATTGACGATATTTTTATTGTTCATAATATACAGATTTGAATTAACACGTGAGGTCTGTATTTTATGATATTTGTTGTTGCATAGAATATGACGTTATTACCTGACTGCCCAAGAAGAAGGGTAATACATTTCAGTTGTAGGTATGTAGGTATATTTTTTTAATATTTATTTATTCCCTCCAATAGCCTATATAGGCTTGACCGATTTTATTGAGTGCGGGTTCGTCGGATTCCTATTTATGTCCGAAGTGTCATATGCTACATTTTGCAGGCGGGTTTTTGTTTTTCTCATAAAACTATTGCTTATTATTTTCCTTATACAGGAATTATTTTAGTACAAACAAAACGTATGTCAGCTTCCATTATAATGGTGATCTTACATAATATATTCTTGATAAAGAAAATTTCTATTCGTTTGTAATCAATTACAATGAAAATAGTTATGATTTCGCTGAATTGATTATTTGTTCTAATTTCGTCTTTAGCAGTTTAATTTATGTAAATTCATATCAATTCAATTAGCTAGGTCAGGCGAGTAGAGCGCGCGGTGTGCCGCCGCTGCCGCTGTGCCGGCATCGTAGACGTGGCACTGCACGTCCGTCATTGTTTCATTCATATCTAAAATGAATGCTGTTTATTGTTATTTTCAACATGAGAAATGGTTTCCGTGCAGCCAGGGCCTGCAGAAAATATAGACTGTTGCCGAACAAAATGTTTATAAATATATAATTTAAGAAGTAGAGCACCGTTGGACGAAATGCAGAAGCGAAGTTCCAATGCCAATTTTAATAATTAAGAATGTATTCTCTCCCTCTCCCTCTGTTTGAATAAATGCAAAATATCTGCATAAAAGGTATTCATAGTAGAAACCACCGCTAGTACGGCTAAGATGAGTTGGACAGCTCGCTTTAAAAGTACTTAAAATGTTGGCGGGATCTTTGTGGCACAGATTTATTTAAGGAAACTTCGCTATCTTCATGACTAATATATAAAATAAAATCACCTACTTAAATACCGGGTTAGATTATAAAGACAATAATGTAAATGAGATGGAAAAGTTTTATGAATTTCTGCTTTATTTCCATCTATGATTTACTATCTTGAAATGTTGAAATGTCGTAGAACTTTTATATTTAGAGATAACAACAGCATTTAATGAAATTCGTCGTTTGAAGTTTGTAAAGATCTCATTTGAATATTTCCATTGAACTCGGATGCCGAACTTATTTTAGACTGTGCTTACTATTAAGTGAGATTATATCAAAGCTATGCATAATAAATTATGCATATTCTGTAGCTATTTGAATCATTTCATTTTGAATAATTTTTATCGCGTATAAGTCCGCGTTTGACTACCAACTTCCAATAGGTAAAATGAAATTGATGTTGGTTGCCGTTAGTTATTAAAATGAAATCAAACGAAACGAAAGTGAAGCTTTTCGTTATATTCCTAAATGAATCATTTTTATATTTAACACATGGATGTAAAGAGTAAAGGATGCTCCCATCGAAATTGCCGGGTAACTATGTCACAGAATACATAATACACACTAGGTCCACAGTGGTGCGCTGCATGGTTGGGTGCACCACTGAGTCGATACCATGCACTGAAAAAAATCATTGGCATTGAAATCTGGGTGTCTCCAAGTCGCGAGTGAATCGGTTTCTTCTAGACAAGTGTGCTTCATCGTAGACCACATCATCACTTAACAACAGGCGAGGTGGGGATCAAACGCAAGCCTGTTACACAATACAAAAATATTGGCACACCAGAAATAAAGAAAATGCATGCAGATAAAGAAACTGATGAGTTAAAGTCACTTATAGCGGTATTATCGTTAAAAGCAATCTTAATTTGTGTTAATCAACACTGAAAACTGCAAATCATACGTATAAGTACAAAAAATATACACGAAAATTTCGCCAATTTAAACGAACCTACTATTATATAACAAGTCACCTAGTAACGATGGCCAAACATAACGTTGTAAAGTGCGCCCGCAGCAGCTGTTGTTGTTTGTTTCGGTAATTATACTCTCCATTCGCAGTTTAAGTTGCTTGAAGTATTATTAACAATCGTGTCCTTTTGGAAAGACTTAGAGAACAGTCAGTTGCAGGCGTTTTAACATTATAACAAACTCACTTTTAACTTCGGCTTCGACATCAACTTTGCTAAATTTAATACGGTGTCTTGATTTCTTTTTTTAAAGAATAAGTAGTCTGTGTTAAGTGGTCACCGCCGCTTATATATAGACACAATACTCAGGACATAGTCAGTGTGTTGCATACCTTTGAGAACTCTACGTAAGTGAAAAAAAAACACGTTTCTATAATGTGTTGATGGTATTTCTGGCGACGGCGGCCGGTATTGTGGTAAAACTAGAATGGAGAAATGAGGTCAAAGAGTTCATTAGAGCATTTTCCGTTATAGTAGGTAGGATAGTTCCGTTTGTTTTTACTAATCATAAAATCCTATGCCCAAAATAATTATCTAAAAAAATATCAGGGACAGGGAAACCGTCATAACTAACTCAAAAACAAGTATTAACTGAAATTGTATACATACTTATCAGGACACGTACACAACACACTGCATGACTCCTAATCTGAAACAATAAAACGTCCCATGCGCTCATTGGCAAACATGGACGGCAGTCTGCGCATAAAACAACAAAATAACTTTGGATACACAAGCACCGATATAAAGCATTTAAAACTTTCTTTTAGAGTCTCTGAAGAGGGGTAATATTCGGATATAAATTCTCCGAGGCGGTTCACCCTACTCCTTGAACCCATAAAACGATAAAGATCATCTTTTGTAGCTTCTGAAGCGAACATTCTCATGTCTTAACTCCTAAACAATTCACTCGTTTCGAACGAACGCGTCGCGACAAATTTAATGGTAATTATGTAAAATTAAAACTTTGTCGGAGTCTGTTGTCCGGAAATCGTTGAAAATACACACAGCTTTAACTTTGTGCCTGTAACGGGCCCATTTACGAAGAATTATTCGCAGAAACCTTTGACCGACTAATTTCCCGAAATGTTTCGAAGGCGGAAAATAACAACACCCTACTTATTAATTTGCACAAATTCCAAAACAACGTAAAATGACGTCGGTTTGGTTCGTTGGCTTAAATTTTGTAGTCTGCGGGAGCTTTGGCAAAATTGCAAAGCTTTTATCTTAACATCTTTTGTGTGTGTGCCTCATTATTATTCTTGACTTTTATATTATTTTATGTTAACCAGCTGGCCACAAAAAGTTACGGTCGTAAAAGTTTGCCTAAACGTTTTATCGGCTATCAATGTATTTATTGTTTATTTCTCTTTAATCTTTATTCTTATTCCCGGGCACGTATATTCTTTGGAACCTTATTATCTGAACGGTTGAATTCATTTCTTTGTATAGTCTCCGAGCCCATATGTGTAACATTTGGTGATATTATGTGACAGTAAAATTTCAGTGCAAAAGGGCTGGTAGAGTCGGCTAATAAAAGTTAGTCTTTATTACACCTTAAGTATATCGAATTCTTAGAATAGATACACGTACAGAGAAAAAAAACGTTCATTATCGGGCGTGGAGAGCAAATAAAACAAGATCGCTCCCCGGGGCCCGTTGTCTTGGATATTGCGACCCGCAAGCAAATTTGTTCAAGGCACAATAATGCTTAGAGTACGTACGTGCAAGAGCAAGCCGGTGCCAACAATAACATTTACGTACTAACACATTAGAGGAAGTAAATGTTACCTCATAAACAGTGCTAACGTATGAGCCGAGAGGCAATTTACTAAAAGTTCTTGGGTAGAGTAGCAGAAGTTGATTATGAATAATGATAGTTTAAGGACAAACACGGGTTAACTTAGAAACGTCAATTTAAGTGTGTGATAAATAAATTTGCTTTGTCTAGTTTCGCTCTTGAAAATGTATATAAATAAAGACTATTAAAATTAAAGCACTTAAAAAAACATTATTGAAAGATAATTATGTCACATGAGGATGCAGTAAAATTTGTTTTTTACTTTAAAAAGGAGGAGGTTCTCAATTAAACTGTATGTTTTATTTGTTACGCAATTACTCTACCTTATGAATTGATTTTGATGTTTTTTTTTGGTAGTTGATACTTCAGATGTGGTCTTATAAACATTTTATCGAGATCAATTAAGCGAGGAGCAAATATCAAATTCGTGTAATTGCTTGAAAATAGTTCTGTACAAAGTACTCGGGCTCGAAACAGCGGTGAAAAAGTGCGAAAAATCACGTGTACCTTAACGCACCGAGATACGGTTTGCGGTCGCGCAAATTTTAGCATCACCTAAACACCGCTTAATACAGGTAGCTGTGAGGCAACCCAGGTCTTAAATAGCCAGACTTGGACCCGGATACACATCGTAACTTTTTCTGCGGGCCATGGAGAATTATTAATGTATTAAAATATAGATAATCTAAGAGTTTTGGCTGTTGGCAGCTGTTGGTAGGAACCAAGGACGTTATAAAACCTACCTTATAACGTTCTTGATAGGTACATATGGGAGGGCACCATTTTGTTTTGCGTCGTCCGGTTAAAAACAAAGTTGCTTCGAATCTACTGTCACCAAATAACATAAACACTCTTTTGTTTTCCAATTAAGCTGCTAACGAGGCCATTTTTTCGAACGGAATCCCACCTTTTTTCGGAACTTTAGCGTCCATTTTGAGGTTAATTCTTGTAGCTGTAAATATTTAGTCCAATAGTAATTAAAAGCTGGCCTCTCTTTTTCCCATTTTCCTCCTCATTTTATTGCCGGTTGAATTGTTTCGATGATCCAGTTAAACCCGCGTTATATATCTCCTTGAAGCAACCTCCTGGTAGCGAGACCAACCTATTTTGACTTAGATGACAATGGGAGGTTTTATGACAGCTTTAGAGTAGGAACATAGTTCTGAAACCATCCATAGATGGTGCTGACGAGACATGTTTATAATTTTTTTGGCATTTGTTCAATGAAACCCACAATACAAGGAAGAGGAGACAGTCTGTAACGCGTCTAGGCAAGGTACACTTATGTACCTACTAATGTATGTTGTGTTGTGGAAAAACAAGTACTTTAAGCAAATAATAACCATAAAATACTATACTACGAAATAAAATAACACAAAAACAAGTATGATAGACATTGTCAGAGAGAGAAAGATATTGTCTGTCTATGAGAATAAGCAAGTTTTTTTATAGACCTTTCTTCGTCTGTGGTTTTGCAAAATGTTTTGCATTTTTATGAACTAAAATTTATTACCTCCCATTTATTTTCTAAGATGTAATATGTAAATGTATAGACTTCAATTCTTGCCGTTCCATACTGTACACAAAATGTATGGGTAAATGAATTTTAAAATTAATTTTGTTTATATTATTATAATTTTTTTTTTATTATATTTTGCTTGCTCTGCTATTTGGGGCGGAGATAAATCCAACAAATCAAAGATCATGAAAATCGGTGCAGCCGTTCTTGAGTTATAAATCGTGTAACTAACCCAACTTTGTTTTATATATATCATATAAATATTATATACTAGCAGACCCGGCAGACGTCGTTCTGCCCAGTACCGGGTCCAATTGTGTTTTCAAATCATCCAGGAACCCATTGCAATAAACACAAAAATTTATCCAAATCGGTCCACCTTTTTAAGAAGAGCTAGGTGACAAAAACACGTACAGAAGAATTATATATATTAAGATATATGAATAAAGATATATATATATATATAAGGCAAGATTATTGAATATAATTTAACCTCAATATTCTTATAAGTTTTCTATTTTTGAAGCAACAAAGGAAAATGGGTTGAGTCAATAATAATCTTTCTACTAAGACTTGGAATATGAATAGTCGATGAGTATACTATAATATTTATGTAACTTCTTGTTTATTTATGGTTATAAATATGTTTTTACGGTTTCGTAGTACAAGAAACCCTTATAAGTTCGTTCTGTCCGGTCGTCTGTTCGTCTGTCTTTCCGTCTGTCCATCCATCCGAATTCTAACGAACCTTATTTCTGTAGCTATAAAAGGCAAATGCATAAAATTCTTACAATATTAATTTAAATTGGATAGCTCAATGGAACAGCGCCATTCATTCAGCACGTTTTATAAATAGTTTGTATATAAATCGTAAGTATAGTTCATGCTTGTTCCAAAGTCAAAGTGCTATTATTCACTCAGTGATTAAAAGAAAGTTTTATTCCTTGTTATCGATGAAACAAATGCGTATCGAGTTGCGTATCGAGTGGCAATGGTAAAAAGTAATTAATTAACATGTCGTCCAAGCTACGAGTAAGTTCAAACGAAGCCCAAGCGTAGTACCTACTTGTAGCTAAATTTCTAATAAGGATAACGGCTATACTTAAAAGTAATGAGCTTAGTTACGAAGGTAAGTGATTAAAATTAATACCCTTGATTGTTACAGAAGTACCCCGCTTCGAAGATAGCCTAAACAACCTGACTGTATCACTGGGTAGAGAAGCAGTGTTTACTTGCGTGGTCAATGACCTCGGCTCTTACAGGGTACGTATTCATTCCGTTTTACGTTAATACCTACATCAAATGTTTTTAAAGAACCGGATTGCTCATTTCCCACGCCCTCTATCACCAAATGGATCAGAGCTTTAACCTCAAAATACAAATTACAAATCCAGCGCTCACAAAAAGAAACACGGTGAACATAACCTAGTTTTAAGAATTTGATTAACCTAATGCTGTATAGACGTACGTATTTACAGCATATATTTACGCACGTGCGCTACCAGAAATAAAACCTACTTAATTCTATATTCTACACACTTGTTTTTGCTTCATTTAACATTTTTTCACATAAAATTTAGAAATAAATCACACCTGATGTTAACTGCATCATCGCGCAAGGTGGCGGTCAACGCAAACCTATTATTTAATTATATAAAAGGCGAAGTGTGTATGTATGTTCCCTATGGAGTTCAAACTGACTGGACTGATTATGACGATTGTTTTCACTGGCAGAAAGCTAATAATATAAAGAGTAAACTACGCGGATAAAACCGCGGGACGCAACAAGTTTAATAATAATAAAAAGTTAAAACTTATTTGTGAATTGATAATACTTATAATTTAGGTAAAAATAATTATCTAAAAGTATAACACTTTACTGCTGTTAACTCAGCACGAAACCTAATATTATGTGGTGAAATTGTTTTACATTATACCTAAAACCTACATAAAGAGGTTTTGGTCAGTCATCGAACTTTAAGCTCTACGCTCGTCTGTCGGCAGGTATCAAATAGACTGATAGACAAAAAGAGCTTAACCGACCGTTCCCCGGCTAGAGCTATCTTTACATATTTTCAACATTTTACAAGTAGAATAATAATTGAGCTTTGGCATAAAAAATAATAATTGGAAGATAATACATCTTCAAAATAACATTGCTTCAAAAGGTTTAAAGCTATCAAATTGAATTTAAAATTCTAAACACCTAAACCCCCAGCATAAACTAAACTACGCCCTATTATTAGTTAATGAACATAGATTTCAATTCACGAATACAATTTCTCCACAAACTTTTGTCAAGATACCCCCTGCCCCCTGCAAGTTTACCTATTTTTCGTGGCTGTGTCCTTTCATCGCAGTGTCTATCTTTCTAAAGTTCTGTGCTAATAGCGTTGTGTACACAGGTGGCGTGGCTACGTGTGGACACGCAGACGATCCTGACGATAGCCACGCATGTGATCACGAAGAACCACAGGATCGCGGTGAACCACAGCGACCGCCGCGTGTGGTTCCTCCACATACACGACGTGCGTCAGTCCGACCGCGGCTGGTACATGTGCCAGCTCAACACGGACCCTATGAAGAGTCAAACAGCTTACTTAGATGTTGTTGGTGTGTATTTGCTTTTTTATTCTACAGGTGTTCATAGTTGTGACCTGCACAGACCCTATGAAGAGTCAAACAGATTACTTAGATGTTGTTGGTGTGTATTTGCTTTTTTATTCTACAGGTGTTCATAGTTGTGACCTGCACAGACCCTATGAAGAGTCAAACAGATTACTTAGATGTTGTTGGTGTGTATTTGCTTTTTTATTCTACAGGTGTTCATAGTTGTGACCTGCACAGACCCTATGAAGAGTCAAACAGATTACTTAAATGTTGTTGGTGTTTATTCGCTTGTTTATTCTACAGGTGTTCATAGTTGTGACCTACACAGACCCATGAAAAGTCAAACAGATTACTTAGATATTGTTGGTGTAGAGAGAGGTTCACGATTCGATCCGCATTTCTTTTGTATGTACGTCTATTACTCTGACATTTGCAAACCGAATTATGTGTTTTGTTTTATCATGTAGTGCAAGCATAGAGCTAAAATTTTTTTTGCTGACATCCTAAATTATGAGTGCAAGCACAAAATTTCTGATTTCTGTGAGTGAGCTTTTGACGTGCCCCAAATTTTTTTTAATCACCCACATTTGTTTTGCTCAGTACTATTTAAACCAGCTCTAATGATTTAAATAATTTGGATATAACGCTTACTCATTTGAAGTTGGTTTAAAAAAGGCTTGCGAAAAATAATCAATTTTCATAAAATGATGCTTTTAATTTTGATTAAAATATTTTTATTTTGGCAGCCATTTTGAACATATTACAATATTGGGTATAGCATATTGTATTGTCACCAGAATTAAGGTGTTTGCAAAATTTCACCAATATCGGTTAAGAGGAACTGGTTCAGTTGGATTCAGTTGGTAAGATTTGACCTAAATAAACTAACAAACATTGAAAATTAAATAAAAGCTTATTTCAATGATAATTATGCCGTTAATTCTACTCGTGTCAATAGTGGCCACGAATGAATCAACTTACGGACCTACCTCTATATATACCTACTTATTATTAAGATACAAATTCAATGAACCCAAGATCATAGGTATAAACAAACACACAACAAATTATAACTTCTGATAAGATAACCGCAGCCCGTGACTCTCATAATACGTGACGTCACTCACAAAGGCCGTATTATTATGTAAACAATATCAAAATAGGATATCACTGGATATCATAGCTTTACATTAAGAACATAAAAACCAACGACATACATTTGAACTACAAAATGTGATGAGTGTGTTTAAATTATTGATACAAACAAGGATTATTTTCAAACTTTTCACACATACAATAGATATTAAATTATCTGTTCACTGGACTGTACAAAAACAAAAACTTCTAATCAAAAATTACACACACAAAATTTGTTCATCTATAATACGAGCATGCCTTCTAAGTTTTGTCGTTTGAAGAAAAAAACACAACTAGAACCTTATAGTACTTTTTATTGTTTTTCAAAGTATTCACCACGTAGCTTAATACACTTTTCCATTCGCTCAAACCAGTTATTATAACATTTATTCCACTCTAAAGTGGGGATGTTCAAAATGGCTGACTTGATAGCGTCGACTGCTTCTTCACCGGACTGGAACTTTTGACCACGAAGACTTTTCTTAATTTTAGGAAATGTAAAGAAATCGTTAGGGCTTAGGTCAGGACTGTATGGAGGATGGTTAAGAATTTTTACTTTTTCCTGCTTCAAATACTCAATCGTTTGACGAGCGCTGTGTGAGCTTGAGTTGTCGTGGTGCAGGATGATGCGTCGCTTTGAGTTAGATTTTCGAAGTTTGGCGATGACTTGTGGTAAACAAACTGTGGTATACCACTCTGCGTTAACCGTTCTACGATCTTCAAGTGCAATAGTCGCAACATGGCCGGTTTTTCCAACGAACGTGGCCACTAACTTCTTTGAAGTGCTTCGAGAACGAACAACTTTAGTCGGCTTTGGCTCGTCTTGAAAGATCCAGATTGCAGATTGTTGTTTGGAATCAGGATCGTAGGCATAGATCTAAGATTCGTCACCACTGATGACGTCGTAGACGTGATTTGACTCTCCTCGGTTGAACCTTTGCAGTGTTTTCTTACACCATCTGACGCGGGCCGCCTTGTGATCGTCGGAAAGCAGATGCGGTATCCAACGGCAAACTACCTCTCTCACACCAAGCGCTTCATGCAAGATCTTCTGAATGGTTGTCCCCGAGATGCCTAATAGAGCCTCTATCTCTCGATACGTCACATGACGATCTTCGAGAATTAGTTGTCTCACAGCAATGATGTTATCTTCAGTGAAGGCGAATTTTGGGCGTCCTTCGCGAGATTTGTCACTAACACTAGTATGTCCACGCTGGAATTCTAAATACCAGCGTTCGACAGTCCACAGACATGGGGCTTCATCACTGAACACAGATGTTAGCTCTTCAAAACACGGAAGCCGTGTCAGGCCTCTTCTAAAGTTGTAGAAAATTATTGCACGAACATTTTCCTTAGAAAGATTCATTTTCGTACGTAACCAGACAGATTCCAATCGACGCTGTAACTAAACAATAGCATTAATTCTAATACTTGTAACTGTTTTGAGATTCAAAATTTAAACACATTCGAATATAGAACAGTTCCAAATTCATAATTGCCGGGAAATATGGAAACGACAGAACTTAAAAGGCATGCCTCGTAATAGCGTATCAGCCTTTTATTATCCTACTAGTTTTTTTGCCCGCGACTTCGTACGCGTAGATTTTCATATAAACCTTCAATCCTTTTTTCTTCCCTTAATCCGGCCTTTGCGCAAAATAACATAGCCTATACTTCAATCTGGTCATAGCTAAGCATATTCGTGAAAACCGCATTTAAATCCGTCCAGTGGTTTAGGAGATGTGCGCGGACAAACAAACAAACAAACAGACAAAAATTCTAAAAACTGTCCTATCGTGTTCAGCTGCTTATTTTAAGTCGCCCTGTGGTTTTTTTTGTTATCTCGCAATTACAGATTTTTTTATCTCCACGTTTTTATTATATGTATAGATAATATAATTTTAATAAAATTAATAAAATTGTAATGTAATTTTAATTGGATTTTTAATGTAATATGTTTGTCATTATTCTATATATCAAGTGTACTATAACGTGTAACTATGTATATCTTCCGAAATAAAATTTATTAATAATAATAACTATCCACTGCTAGACACTGAATTTGGTTGGCAGTTCTCTGCACCCAATTTTACCTGCCTTTTTACGCAGGTCGTTACTCCAACTGGCAGCAGCGCATTCTACACTACGTTTGCCTAAACGTGGTCTCCACTCTAGAACTAATGATAATATAACACTAAACATTTCATTTTGTAACCAAGGACAGTGTCCTTCAGAATGGTCGAATAAAGCTCACTGTTGCTTGCAGTGCCACCAGACATCCTGGACTACCCAACGAGTAGTGACCAGGTGGCGAGAGAAGGTGCCAACGTCACGCTCCGGTGCGCGGCGCATGGAGTTCCTACACCCACTGTCGTATGGAGGAAAGAAGCAGGAGACCTTCTGCCTACATCTAACTTCAGTGATACACATAGTAAGAAAAATACATTTTATAATTAATAAGAACTGATCTCCAACCTATATGAACTTATTCTTGCTTTATTAAGAAAACTCAAAAGCTTCATAGATGCCAATAAATTGCCTACGAATCTTAATACCCTTAAACCCTTAAAAAAATCTTCACATACACTAAATACTAGACAAAATTTATAGGGAACCACGCTGATCAAAGTAATTTCCATATTTTTGTTTACTGATTCGTATTTTTTATACTTAATAGGCTTGCGTTTAACCACCACGTCGCTTGATGTTATACGATGATGCAGTCTACGGAAGAGCATGCTTTTGAAGAAACTGAATTCGCGACTTGAAGACACTCAGATTGTAAAGTTATATGATTATTTACGGGATATTTACCATGGTCAGGTATGGTAAATATCCCGTAAATAATCATATAACTTTAGTGAACAACCGTAATAGTTTAAAACAGGACTCAGATTGTAAATATCGGGAAACACACATTCAGGCAGCGCATTCCACTGGCTAGCATTTCGTACAGTAAATGAAGAAATCAAAGCGGTGTCACATTTTCGTCTAGCAGTTATCACTTTAGCAGTCCGATAGAAAAATGGGCAGGACGGAATTAGATCATGCAAATCCGATGCACACTCTCCGAAATGTATCCGGTAAAAAACCGAGATATGTACCTAATACCGAAATACTTTCTGAGAATGCAATATTCATAAAGGTCTTAGCCTTAATCAAAGCTCTGGGTCGATATCGGTAAACGAAATATGATCCAACTCTAGGGGCCAATGTTAAACCCAAGAATGTGGATAAAGGTGAACATACCTTTAAGACTTAATACTATTATGCCGCGTTCTAGACACGATTGGCTACAATGCCCAAACATCTCTGTTTAATGGAAAAAATATAGTTAAGTACCTAACATCGATAAAAACTTATTTTTTTACAAGCTTTTATTTAACTTGCAATGTTAGTTTGTTTGTTTAGGTTAAAACTTGCAAGCTTAATTAAAACCAGTTCTTCTTAAACTTTTTTTATTTTTATCTTGCATAGGTACGTATTGTAGTATTTTCAAAAACATCGCCGCCACAATATGGCGAATGGTGTATATATTTGTCAACCCTGTTAATATGGGTATCAAATGATGGGGCTTGAAGAGTAGAAAACGATAAAGTGAATTACATTACACTAAATTCAATATGGCAGCCGCTCCAAGATGGCGGATCCCTTTTTATTTCAAGGTTAATTAGGTAAGGTAAAATTTGTTTATGGTGATGGGTACTATGGGCCCTTTTCGGTTTAGTATGCTCTTTCCACGTTACCCAGTATATGTCAATACGAGGTCGAAGTAACACCATACAAAATAATGTAAATAGTCTGATACAATGTTGTCTTTATCCTTCCATAACATTTATCATGAAAACCTCTGTACAAACGTTTTATTATAATAAATTTATAACCTAATCGCAAAGGAAAAGGCCGTTAATCTTTAAAAATTACCACTGAAAAAACAGTCCAGCATTGCGGCAGCATACATAAACGTGTAATAATGATACCATTTTCCAACAATTTCAAAGCTAGCTTGTACAATTCACTGTTATGACCTTGTATCTAGCTAGTCTTCGGAAGTGACCCATTTCTTACTTGCATATTGTATCTGCACTACCTCGTTTTATTTTTCCGTTTGCCGGTAGTAATGTGGGCCAAACTGCAAATAATACAGAAAATCCGCCTTTGTGTGCGATACGAATACGCACACATTTTAAAAGGGATCCTATTTCTCGTAGGACATTATCGATACTATGAATGTTAACATTTAGAATTCTGCAATATTCTTAATCGTTTATGAAAGACGTAACATCTCTGCAAAATCTCAAGTTGAATTTTCCAACACTTTGTTAACACGCTACCTACGTATGTCTCAAAACTTTGATACTTTTAAGTGTTAATGTTCACAGAGCATTGTAGCACAGATTAAACTGCTTAAGAGATACTTTACAATGGTTTACATGAAAGAGATTCAATTTTGCTACTTGAAAAATGTCTGCGAATGATACTGTAATGTTGAGTAAAAGACAGACTATCGCAGAATGAGGTTTATTCGTAGGCAGTGACCTATATATAGAAGTCTAATTAAATGGAGGTAGTTTGAGATAGTATTGAGACTACCTCCATTTATCTAATACATTACATTATCCTCCTTCTAAATATAGTAATTGTATACAAACTTATATTAAACTAACTTATATCACTTAAATTCCTAAATGCATATACTTATACAACTATACAGTATTATTTCTCTCTGCGTGGTTTTAACGTCTCATACCAAGGTGGAATGTCAAGAACTCGGCGTTGACGCGTCACGACCCGAGTAGGTACCGGTACCGGCGGCGTCACCGGTGATATAGCGGTCGTCGGCGACCGACCGCTCGGCTCGCCGCCTACCACTACAGGCTCAATTACACCGTCGCTGGCACCGCTCGCACGACCTAACGCGGAAGAGGGCGACTGCACCAGTGGGGTCGACCAACCCTCCTTAATCGTGCTCGCATCTGTATGAACTACACTAGCTAACGAATGACGTGATTTCCGCGGATTTTTGTGCAGTAACTGATCGACGTGCTTTTTAGTGATCTTATTATTGTCCGTTCGAACTACGAATGAAACGGGACCGGTCTGACCTAACACTAATCCATCCTTCCACTTGACATCCTTGTCGGCATAATTGCGCACTAGCACCATGTCCCCGGGCACGACGTCACGCGGCTCGCCTCCGCGCCGCTCCTCTTGCGCGCTCTGCTTCTCACGCACCAACTCGCCCGTGTTGGGTCGTAGCAGATCGAGTCTACCTCGCAGGCGACGCCCTAATAAGGCCACGGCGGGCTCTTTCTTTGTCGTGCAATGCTCCGTGTTTCTATACGTAAACAAGAATTTACATAGAGCTGTATCATAATCTTCGTTTTGTACTGTTGCCTTTTTAAGTGCCTGTTTGACTGACCGTACGGCATTTTCAGCAGCACCGTTACTCGACGGATGAAATGGGGCGACTAGAATGCGCTTAATTCCATTTTTTTCCAGGTAAAATAAGTACTGCTGTGAAGAAAACGGAGGTCCATTGTCGCTCACAATAGATTTAGGTAAACCGAATCGAGAAAATATTTTTCGGAAAATAGCTATCACCGCCACTGCCGATGTAGTCGAAATGCGTTCGACTTCAAGCCACTTAGTGTTTGCATCTAACATGATCAAATAATGTTTGTTTTTATAAGGTCCCAAGAAATCAACATTGAGTTGCGTCCATGGCTCCGTAGGCCAGGGCCAGGAATGCAGCGGCGCAGCTGGCGGCTGGTCGCGCTGTGACGAACATGCGCTGCATTCACGGCATTGTTTTTCAATGTCAGAATCTAAACCTTCCCACCATAAATAATTGCGAGAGACCTGCTTCATTTTGACGACACCTAAATGACCGCTGTGCAGCTCTCGAAGTATTATCGACCTGAGGCTGGTGGGTATAACCACGCGATAACCCCATACTAGACAACCGTGCTCTAAAAACATGTTGTCTTTTTTAGGGAAAAATGCTCTGTCCCTTTCGTCTAATGAACGTTCCGGCCAACCAAATTTAATGTAACCCACAATTTTATTTAATTGTGGATCTTTCATAGTTTCGACTTTAACTTAATTAAATGTAATCGGCATTTTATCTTCAATGAAGTTTAAATAACTCCCTTCCAATATTTCGCTATCGTGTCCCTTCTTAACCGTTTGTTCGAGTGGCAAACGCGATAAAACATCCGCAAAAATATTCCTAGACGACGGAATGAATTCAATGTCATAATTGTATGCAGCCAATCGTACCGCGTATCTTTGTAAACGACTCGCGGCAGTCTGCGGGATGCCTTTGTTTTTGCCAAAAATGTAACTTAACGCTCGATGATCACTGCGCAGCAGAAAATGTCTCCCGTACAAATACTGATAATGCTTTTTCACCCCAAAAACGATAGCTAAGGCTTCCTTATCTAACTGCGAGTAATTGAGCTCGTGCGAGTTGAGCGTGCGCGATGCGCAACTGACCGGGCGCTCCGAACCGTCGGGATAGCGGTGCCAAAGGACCGCACCAAGACCGTATGCTGAGCTATCCACAGAAAGGATCAACGGGAGGCTCGGATCATAATGCGCCAACACCGGACCAACGCTCAATACATTTTTGACTTTATTGAAAGCTAACTCACAATCGTCGCTCCAATGCCACCTAGCGTTTTTCTTGAGCAACTCATACAAAGGTTTTAATATATCGCTAATGTTGGCACAGAACTTGGCGTAAAAATTTACAAGCCCTAAAAAGCTTTTTAATTGAGTGACGTCATTGGGCGTCGGCGCCGCTACTATGGCTTCAACTTTCTTATCATCGGCATGTAATCCGTCCTTATCAATGCGATACCCTAAGTAGGTAACGCAGTGTTTAAAAAATTCACATTTAGACATATTAACTCTTAAACCGGCATCTCTTAATCGGCTTAACACGGCTCGCAAATTTTCAAGGTTAGTAGCTTTATCAGTACCTGCGCAACAGATGTCGTCTTGGAACACCACCGTGAACGGCAAGCCACTGAGTATTTCTTCTATCATTTTTTGAAAATTTTCAGGTATGCATTTAATACCAAAAGGTACACGTTTGTAAACAAAAGTACCGACATGCGTGGTGATTGCCGTCATCGGTTGTGACTCATCAGTTAAGAGTACCTGCTGGTAAGCGTGGGACAAATCTAATTTTGAAAAAAGTACCCCACCGGCAAGGGTGGCAAATATTTCTTCAATACGCGGTAAAGGATAGTGAAAATCCTTTAACTTGGGATTGATAGTGATTTTATAATCCCCGCAGATACGGATGTCACCATTTTTTTTTACAACAACCACTATAGGCGTTCCATAGTCCGAGCGATCTACTTTGTAAACAACACCTTCACGCTGTAATCGTTCCAACTCTGACTCGACCGAGGCTCGCATCGCAAGCGGCAGTGAACGAGCTTTCACAAACACCGGTGTGTCATCTGATAAGTGTAACTGCATGCGTACAGTACATGTCCCAAGCCCATCAGCGAATACTTCTGGAAATTCTTTACGTAAACATTCTACAGATTCGTCACAAGTATCAGTTAAGCTGTAAAAATCATTGACATTGACTCCCAACACTCTAATCCACCTTCGACCCATTAATGGCGGGCCACCGTTATCTATGACAAATAATTGCAGTATTTTTGAACGTGAAGCGTACGTAACTTGGACCTCAATGAAACCCATCGGCTTAATAACATCTCCTGTGTAAGACTTCAAAGTTAATGCTTTCTTTTGTAAAGGTAAATACTGAAATAACTTATCATAACACGCTTTCGAAATTGCGGAAAATTTGCAACCGGTGTCTACTTCGAACCGTAATGAATGCTTCTCAACTGTCAAATTGACGTAATACGGGTCATCATCAATATCACTCGATAAATTGTAAAAGTTCATGCCATCGTCATCGGAATCAGAGTCAACTAAAAAAAACTGACCTCTAGTCGTCCGCGAAGAATCCGATCCACGTCCACCTTCGTACTTACGGCACTTAACTTTTAAATGACCTTTATCACCACAACGATCACAATTGTAGTTCTTGAACCGGCACTTGGCCGCCGCGTGCCCGTCCTTGCCGCATCGCGGGCACGGGCGGCGCGGCGCCGCTGCGGCGGCAGGCCCCTGCGCCGCCGCCGATGTCGCTGGTTGAGCGCGGCGCAGCCCGCGCGTCGCCGCCGAACCCAAACGATGCAGGCCCTCCGCGGCGGGCGCGCCGCCGCCGGCGCCCGCGCTGCCACTCACCGCTGCCGTCGCCGCGTGCCTATCGGCCGCCTCCAACGCCAGCGCCAGTTCGACAGCTCGCTTATAATCCAGCTCGCGTTCGGCAAAAAGCCTGGATCTCATATCCTCGTGGTAGAGACCAGACACGAACTGGTCCCTCAAGTTGACCTCCAGCGATACACCGAAGTTACAAGTTTTCGCTAGATGTTTCAAACTTTGTAGGTATTCGTTCACGGTCTCCCCCGTCGCTTGCTTCCGTTGCCGAAACACATGTCGTTCTGCGATTTCCGACCGCTGTGGCTCGAGATGTTGCTTCATTATTGACTCGAGCTCATCGAAAGTTTTTGATTCAGGCAAAGCAGGTGCACATAAATCACACATGAGTTCGTAACACGTAATCCCAACATGAGTAACTAACGTCGCCACGTGCAATTCTTCCGCTATGCCATTTAACGTTATAAACTGTTTCATTCGCCTACAATAAGCATCCCAACTATGGGAACCGATATCAAACACTTCGATTTTACCTATAGGCATGATCACAAACACTTTTGCACGTAAGTTCGAAAAAAAATACGTCTGCGCCAAATGTAATGTTGAGTAAAAGACAGACTATCGCAGAATGAGGTTTATTCGTAGGCAGTGACCTATATATAGAAGTCTAATTAAATGGAGGTAGTTTGAGATAGTATTGAGACTACCTCCATTTATCTAATACATTACAGATACTATTACAGATGATATAAATCTTTGAAAGGAATTATGTTTTTGCACAATATTCAATTACAAAAATTACCTTGCTTATAATACTTATTTTTGTGATGTTTTTTTTGTAGATTCTTGAAGGTCTCTAGTGGTGAATAAAAAGGGTGTCTCTGTATGAGGCACAGATCTCTTTCAAGATATATCCCGCGACATCACCTGCTTTGCATGTCTGTTACCTGTCTTAAGTTGGATCAATGATCCAACTAGCATGCTGCATAATTCAGTTCTTCGTCGTCTTATCAAAAGCACGTCAGACGTCAAATAATAAGAAAAACGAATTTGCACCATAGGAGTTAAACTACCACTAAATTGATCCCGTGACGTAGTACTAGGATATAGTGAATACTAGGTCTCCATCCAATCTGATTATCAACACCCAGAGACGGACCAAACTGAGGTCAGTACCTACAAGGTGCCCTTGAGTTAGTCACCCAGAAGTTAGGCCCAATGCCATCTACGTTTGCCAACCACCCGGTCAAGTTGTCGAGGCCCTCTGAGGCCAAAAGCGTTGTCATTCATCTATCTATATATATAACTAGTTTTTTTGCCCGCGACTTCGTACGCGTAGATTTTCATATAAACCTTCAATCCTTTTTTCTTCCCTTAATCCGGCCCTTGCGCAAAATAATATACTTCAATCTGGTCATAGCTAAGCATATTCGTAAAAACAGCATTTAAATCTATCTGCATTTTCTTCCAGGGGTTTAGGATATGTGCGTGAACAAACAAACAAAAATTCTAAAAACTGCCTTAACATGTTCAGCTGCTTATTTTATGTCGCCCTGTGTGAAGTATTGATAGAAGCATAAAAGTAAAAACACCGTCAACAGTTTTCAAATCAAAAAGATAATGTGACCACAGTGCAGAGCATGTTTTGAAGTAGGTATTCTTTTTGTCTAACTAAACCATAAAAAGTATATCATGTCATGTCGGGATGATACATCTCTGAAATTTGACTGTCCAGCTTCGCTCGTTCATATTTTTCTATGACCATCCAATTTCTGAACTATGAATACGACCACAAGTATATGGCTTTGGCCACGGAACCCTGACATATGCTTTTCTTGACACGCTCTTGGCTAGTTATTTCTTATTTCGCGTGCATTTGTATATATACCTGATTAAAAAGCCATGAAATGGAACTACTCTATTTATCTGTTAAAATATCATAGTTAAATTCATTCTTTATTCTTATTGCAAATATACACTTTATAAGTTTATATACCCTGCATGGCAATGGTGCAGCAATGACTTATGTAGTGGCTGGTCACAAAACCACACCACAGAGAGAAGTAATTTTACCAAAAAAAAACATACTTAGTGTGATATATATATGTGTGATAATTATATATGAGATCATACAAAACTTAAGGCGCTACTTTCTTAACTATTTATAGATCGATATTTATTTTCTAATTATAATTATCTAAATTTTACCGTCGAAAAAATATTTTATCTCGTAATAATATTTTTGGGTTAGAAACTTACGAAGTTGGTTCTCGAAAAGTGCTATTATTTCTTTATTGCGTCCGGAATTTTTTTGTATAGGTTTATTGTCATACAAATGGCCTTTTTCAAATATTTCTATTCGCGGGACTGAATTAAAATAGGATGCGGTATATTTTGTGTTTTAAATGCTAAACATAGAATAAAATCTCCGTATGAGTATTATATTCTCTTGGGAATAAAATACATTGGATTGTATCACCAAAGAGGTTGTAAGGCCTAAGTTTTTATAACATCCTTGATCTAAACGTTCATTCATCTAAGAAGGTTAAGGAACCTTCTTTAAATTTAAACTGATTATCTGAATGACAGTTGACAGTTTCAAAATTTGAATGGCTATGTCAATAACATTCTCTTTACTTTGGATCTCCTTGCTTGAGGCTATATGACGATTCTCATATTACGTTTCGGGTAACGAAGAAATAAATCATTGATTTTTATTTTCGTTTATGTAAAAATAAAGAATTAAAATAAATGATATAACATAGCCTATGTTTTAATCTGGTAATTTCTAAGCATATTCGTGAAAACCGCATTGAAATCCGTCCAGTGGTTTAGGAGATGTGCGCGGACAAACAAACAAACAAACAAACAAACAAACAAACAAACAAACAGACAAAAATTCTAAAAACTGTCCTATCGTGTTCAGCTGCTTATTTTAAGACGCCCTGTGTGGTTTTTTTTTTTGTTATCTCTCAATTACAGATTTTTTTATCTCTACGTTTTTATTATATGTATAGATAGAAGATAAAAACGTAAAGATAAAAAAATCTATATTCGCGAGATATCAAAAAAATAATCACACAGGGTATCTTAAAATAAGCAGTTGAACAAGTTAAGACATTTTTTAGTTTTTTTTTTCTGTTTGTATGTTTGTCCACACACATCTCCTAAACCACTGGACGGATTTAAATGCGGTTTTCACGAATATGCTGAGCTATGACCAGATTGAAGTATAAGCTATCTTATTTTGCGCAAGGGCCGGATTAGGGGATAAAAAAAGGGTTGAAATTTATATGAAAATCTACGCGTACGAAGTCGCGGACAAAAACACTAGTATGCATATTTGCTAGTACTAGTATTATATACTAATATACGAATATATTGTGATATCATTTTTTATTTGTCCTGTACAGATAGCTCAGTGAGCGGTTCCGTGCTGCAGATGACGAAGGTTTCTCGGCTCCATATGGGAGCTTACCTCTGCATCGCCAGCAACGGCGTGCCACCTTCAGTCAGCAAACGGGTCATGCTCGTCGTACATTGTAAGTTTACTATCACTACAGCGCGAAGATGGACTGAGGTTCACATATTAAAAACTGAGGCACCAAAATAGTGGCAACTGGAGCCTCGGTGTGTGAGTAAAATGTCACATAATTGCCTTACTATGCTGTAATTAGCTGAAAGATAACACGTATGTCTTGGATGCCTCAGGATTTGTGTGTTCTTGGGACGGGATCTTAATTTTTTATTTCGTCCACTGCACGTTTATTTGTCTCAAATTCGTAAACTGTAAGTAATTTTAAGAATTAGCTAAGTCGTAGGATCTGTGATCTAGCATGTGGTTAAAAAAATACGTAATTGAAGCAGTATTTTCACTGCTGTATAACAGAATTAAGAAACATCTAATAACGTCCGGCGACGTAGTTTTTTGCACAGCGTAGGAAATAGGCTGAGAAGAATTTATATAAGGGTCTCGGAATTAATTAATTAACTTCAATTATGCCCAATTTTCCTTTAAAGATGTTCAAGAGTATGCCAGAAAACAATTTCTTTGTAAGATTAGCACTATGACGACTATTAACATTTTTCCTTTTCTTTACAGTTCCACCAATAATGACAATACAAAATCAATTAGTAGGAGCTAAAGAAAGCGATACAATACACCTAGACTGCCATTCAGAGGCTTTTCCTCGTTCTATCAATTACTGGACTATAAACGATCAAATCATATCACAATGTAAGTAGAGTACCAAGATTTGCTTTCAGAATCCAATGTTAACCTTTTCTGCACTGTTTGTTGATAAAAGATTATTTTTTTCAGCGGACAAAAGGTTCGAAATTACGGCCGTCGAGAGAGGCTATGAAGTAGACATGAGGCTGAAAATAAAAAAAGTGAATAGAGGCACATTCGGAACGTACAGCTGCATATCAAAAAACTCACTCGGCGACACAGACGGGACGATAAAATTATATTGTAAGTATCCAAAATAAATCATTATTATTCTTCAAAAAAAAATAGTGCAGCTTTCAATAGTCTTAGTGCTGATATATGATGGTATGGGCACGTATATCGTCCAAGTAGCTAAATCTAATTTTCTTAATCAATGTTTAAGTCCTTGTAAAACTATTTTAATTAACCAGTGCTGTCCCACTGCTGGTCAAAGATCTTCCTCATTTCTTACCACTTGTTTCTGTCTAAGGCCAGCACTGTCTAGAGGTTTATTTATCATTGCGACCTCCTCGTGCTATCGAGGTGGACAAAAACGTCCATGAGGTGGTTCGAACAGTCGACATCCAGGTCGCCTCGACACGATAGAACACCTTATTAATTAAAAAAACATTGAACAGGCATAACATAATATGCTTCTAAAAATAGCCAAAAGCTGAAGGTTTTTTATAACCTGTTAATAAAATAGTGTTGTAAAATCTTGTCTGTGGATAATACAATATTTATTTACTCTACATTGAAAAATTAAGAATATCGAAAGTTTTAATTGTGGTTCAACACTTTAGGATATACTATTTGATATTATTATATTATATTTTTGAATTGAACAGCATATTTTATTTAATATATTTTTTTAATAAGAAGAGAGTTTTTTGAATAAATTAAGAACCTCATTTTTAGGGCGATTCATTATTAAATTAGAGTCTGTTCTATACTGTATTCTTTAGCTTTAGTCCATCACGGGTAAATAACGAAAAAAAATATTTCAATATGGTGATAGATTAAATTCTCACATATACGTTAACAGAACAACTTGGTTGGTCGAAAATAACTAAGTCTGATTAGACAATTATAGACGAATAACACAAGTGCTATTTTTAGACCAATTATTTTTCGATCGATGTGAAAGTTTTGTTCGTGACTTTGTTCACTGTCCATAAATTACATGTTTAGCGCTCCAGAACAATGTATTCTGAGTTTCGTGGAAGAACTTATCAGAAATACGTAATTTAATTCTTGTGGAAACTTGAGTTTCTACCGTAGGAAGCATTTAGAAGTGAAAGGCGTTAATGGGCACGTCGTGCAACCCGATATTTAACGTACCTCGGTTCGGACGTTTCTCTGGAGAAATCCGCCGTAGAGTCCGATTTCAGAAATCGTTAGGGTGTGTAGGTTCACGTCTTGTAGAGGAGGGATCCATCCTAAATGTCAGCTATGTCTACATTATAATCTGTTTCATATACTCAATTTTCATTATTCATAGAATTTTAGTGATAATAACAGAAATGTGGTATTAGTTCTATTGCCTAAGACCAAGCTTGACTCGTTAATTTTTGTGTAAAATTGCGTTTTGACAAAAAATACTACTACTACTTATATAGGAGAACCTTAAAAGCAAAACTTTATCTAAATACAAAATTTTATCCAAATCGTTAGAGCCGTTTTCGAGATACGTAAAATAAATGTATACACAAGAATTACTCGTTTAAAGTTATTAGATGGATTAGAATCAGTAGGTATACTTATTTTCCAAAGCTAAACATATAAAAGTTTAGTATTGCCGCTAACTTCCATGGCCAAAAATTCACATTCTACCATTATATTGACGCATATACCTGGTGTATCTAGACGATGAACATATTCTAGGATATCATTTTACTCACCCTTATAAAAACTTTTACTTTGGGACTAGCCCAGTGCCCTCCGTCTGGCACAGAGCCAGGACACCAAGGTTTTAGTAGGTGCAATTCTACATAACCTGTCTGTAACCCATTCCAAAAAAAAATGCCATTGGAACTTTTTCAATGATACCGTCTCAGTGGTGTGCACAAGTACTACTCATAAACATTTGACGAAGACGGTGCGTTTTATGATGAGTGATATGTTAATATTAATATTGTGAATCCAATTACACATCGACTGTGAGTGAGCAATCGTCCTACTCGAAAGTGAGGTGACATCATGAATAGAGAATAATGTGTCGTAGCAAATTTTTTAAGCGCTAAGTATATTTTTTGCCATCGGTGGCAAACAAACTAACGGGCCGGCTGATGGTAAGCGATCACCGTTGCGTATGTATATCTTTAATTTAATTACTTACATTTAAAAAGGATTTAGTTGAAAACAGAAAAACAACCTGGGCCCTAATTCCGTAAAAACACAAAATGCGCCAATAACACGCCGCAAACGTGTAACGCAGCTAATATTAATACAAACAAGGTAACCATGGTACCATTGAAACGCGTCTTCCGATTGGATACTACATTCTTTTGAAAATCGCGCACGAAATGCGCTAGCGTTACGAACCTCGTCGCGTTAGCTAATATGCATGACATAATCGATTCCACGCAGATAACGTGATGCGGCCGTTTTATGTGTTATGTGTAGAAACTAGTCCATTTTTCAATTAAATTTTCATTATTAACTCGTTGCGTTTTTATGGCAAGGAATCTCATAAGTAAAAGTTAGAGAATTAGGGTGTAACGTTTGCAGTTTTTGCAATCCTTCACTACTAAAATCCATTTGAATGTCGTCCCTCAGGTACGTTCTATTATGATTTTAGCATAATAATCGCAGGTTTTCCATTGCAGCTCTGTCTGGCAAGTTCGAAGAGATGCAGTACAACGAAGTGGGCGACTCTGACGAGACGCCAGATGTGAGCGAACTGGAGGCGCTGAAGCGGAGCGCTGCGCCCACCCGCCCCTATCCACTCGTGTTCTGCGTAGCGCTTTACGTTGTATTATAATGCTGATTTGTATATACAGAAATATATTGTTATAATTATACTTCTTTTACTACATTTTTTTAGTGAGAGAAAATCTTTTAAAAATATCCCTGCCTGTAATTAGACAAACAAGGGAAATATGCCTCAGTACAATTATCGTTCGTGTTCATATGGCTCTCCGTTTTACCCACTTTTTTCACTATACCGTAAATCGCTTAACGCAATAACTGTAAGTACGGCACACTTACTCATTTTATACGCACTTTGATTAACTTGCAGCGAAACCAATGAACTAACTAACAGTGAACATGCAAAAAAAGGGCAGCAAGGCGGTCTACAGAGTTCAAATCTTTATAATCTGTGGTGCCTTTGCACCAAACCTGATTTAGGCCTGATGCGTTTGCACCCGCCACGCCACCTTACCATATCTCCCTTGTTTATCTGATCTGAGATCCTGGCAGTATTAACCTCAATACTCGGATCCCAGATATAATGTTATGCAAGTGTCAGGCTAAAACATTGCATCTGCAAAAACCCTCAGAAGCCTGCCTCTGTGCCTGACGGAGGGCACCTGTATCTTCGTAGGAATTTATCGCTACTTCAGCTTTGAAATCTACAAAGTGGAAAGATATTATTAATACCAGGGCAACTTTAAAAATACTTATTGCCTACAGAGCAAAACAATCCAAAACTAATGTCATTTTCAGCAGCAAACAATGTAACACATTCAATCCTTCCATGAGCACAAAAAATAATCGGCTTTAAAAAACTCAAAAAATCACAGAACGGATGAGCCCTCCGCCCTTACCTATCCTGGCAATAAAAAACAAATCTCTGAAGTTGTGAATAAAACAGCACTGGGCAAACTGTTGGCGGCATTGTTCGTACAAACGTCACCGGTGATATATCATGCAAGGGTACCCTGGGTGTATATTTCATGTGTCGAGTTGTCGGGCTGTTGGTCGGGCACCTGCGCTCAAGCGCGGTGACAACCGACTCTGTTGCTGGAGCTCGAAGATAGCCGCGCTTGAAACTATGTGGTAAACTTCGACTTTTCAAATATGTGTATTCTTTGCAATAATTAATAGATGAGACGAAGTTTTGTTATTTAAACGTAATATTATTTCTTTCTAACTAGCATTTAATTATTAAATAAACAACCAAACAAATAAAAAGTTTAAATGTCATGATAATTAAAGACGCATTCATGCATTAAAATTGAGAGATAACTCGAACTAGACTAATTGAGTCATTAATTCTAGCTGCCAATTTATGACAATTTAATATCGAAAAATATATTTTTGACTTAATGATAAATTTATACTGTTATAAATAAATACAGTTACAAATAATACAATTATAAGAAATCAAACATCAAGTTCGTATGTACTAATAGTTTTTAAAAACGAATGATTATAACTGTTCAAATAGAGACCTTAGAGACTTCTCAAAGCTAATAATTATGTCGCCAGATATGTCGATAGCGGTTGTCTTAGACCGAGTTGTATACTGATAACCCATTATAGACAAGGGTTCACTGGAATTCGAGGCTCTCGGAGTTGAGAAAATATTAAAGCGCGAATACTCTAGGCAACGTTTAATTATTTTGATAAAACCTCTGCAACATAGCGATTGCCGATTGCTAATTTAATCACTCTGTTATATTCTGTTTGTATGGATTAGATTTTAGTTTGGCTTTGGTCAGTTACCTAACTATGATACGACACGGGAGCTTCGAATAAGTACTTACGTAATTAGTCCTAGAACTTTGACTTTAATAGTGAATACTAAACCAAAAGCAACGAAGATTATTTCTAGTAGCTAAGAACTGTAGGGTATGCGTGGTCGGGTGGATAATTAACTACTGTCCTGATGCCACAAGACAGTGAAGAATTAAGATAGCTCAACTAAGCTACACATGTAGTCTATAGACAAACAGTGTAGAATCTACGCAGTAGGTATGTCTACTGTAGTAAACAACGTACTTAATATATTACCTAGCGTACGGTTAGGTAAAACCTTGAGTACTTTTATTTTCCACACTATTATGTCCCCATGTCTACGAATCTACGAAGCTACGAGGTGCTACAAACCTGAGAGAATTTCGCTACAACGTTTTCGTAAGTAAGAATCACAATATACCGAACTTTCTTTTTAACATTTCCATAAACTTCTAGATTTTAAGCTTAAAATACCTCTCAGACAGCCTAACGATTAGCTAATGATTGTTGTTCTGGAACAAAGAACCGAGTCTTACTACGTTTGTATTATTCAAAATGCTAAAATCGTACACGATTTTAGTACAGACTTATTTTTACTTGGTCTAAAATATTCTTTAGAAAAATATTCCTAAATGTTATATGCTTTAAGATGCTCGTAGTTTCTTTAAAATGCTTTTCTATCGTGTAATTTTAATGCACATGCTACTTGTTTTGTCAGACACAGACTAGACCGCACAACTGTTCTTTGGTACGCGACTCTAATGTAAAATGTCACCCCAGAGCACGAAGCGCGTCACGTGGTGACTGTTATCAGACGTGTGGAAGAACAATTTTCTAAAGCTACTTACGAAATTGTAGCTTTAATAGTAGCGCTTGCTCCAAATAGGCATCATTAGAATTCATTGCACACACCCGATACTTATCGCCGCGCTACCTACCTACCTATTTTGTTTACGTAACTACGTGAATTTAACATGTAGGTACACCCACTGAGGTATAGTTTGTGCGAAATATTGAAGGAGTTATTATAAACTGGTATTTAACTTACTGCTAAGTAAGGTCTGTCAGTAGGCGGACTTTGGGTTGAGGCCGTCCTCTGCGGTTGAAAACTTTGATAAAGTTTAGCTAAGTCGATGTGCCCAGTTTTAATCGGTAGTGATTTCCTGAATAATATTGTTCAGCATTGTTTGACTTGGAGACAGTGTTATTGCGAGTAATATTTGTCTTTGAAAAAACATTTGCTGACGGCCATGGAGGATGCAAAGCGGGTAAAAGGTGGACTTCCGTGCATCGCTGCCGATTGAAGATGCGTGGATCTGATGCGTACCTACAATGTAAGCGACCGCTTGACATGTGGATACACGTCACGCGACGCGGTCGCTTGCATTGTTTAGCACTCTATATAAATTCATACTAAGCAGTGGGTCATGCGACGCGGCTGCGGCTGCCGGTTGCGGTTGCCGGTCGCGGTCGCCAAGATCGGAATGCTACCTTTACGCGCACGGCTGATGCGACAACACTCGCACTATGAAAATGTATGGCAATGTGTCATACGTCGGCCGTGCGCGTCTCTCGCAAACCTCGGAAGCTCTAAACATACATTTCATAGTGCAGTATTATCGCATCAGCAGCACGCGTAACAGGCGTTTGTCAGATGCGCGCGGCTGTGATCGGCCGTGATGCACGGAAGTCAACCTTTATAAAGTACCTTTATAAAATGAAGTTCCGTTATAACAACTGACATGAGTCCATGCCCTGTTTACCTAGAGCTCGTTTTATTGATAGCAATAAGCCCTATATTCAAACTTCTTTGTTAAATTGATCAAAATTATAAGAAAATCTACTAGGTATCTATTTGATATTTGACCGAGCGAAGAAAAGTCTTAGATTCTAATGAGAGAAGTAGGCGTTTTTATGTATGTTTGTATATTTATTCAACGACTAGTTTTTTTGCCCGCGACTTCGTACGCGTAGATTTTCATATAAACCTTCAATCCTTTTTTCTTTCCTTAATCCGGCCCTTGCGCAAAATAACATAGCCTATACTTCAATCTGGTCATAGCTAAGCATATTCGTGAAAACCGCATTTAAATCCATCCGCATTTTCTTCCAGGGGTTTAGGATAATGTGCGTGAACAAACAAATAAAAATTCTAAAAACTGCCTTAACAGCAGCTGCTTATTTTAAGACGCCCTGTATGAAGTATTGATAGAAGCATAAAAGTAAAAACACCGTCAACAGCTTTTAAATCAAAAAGGGAATGTGACCACAGTGCAGAGCATGTTTTGAAGTTTTCTTTTTGTCTAAACCATAAAAAGTATATCATGTCATGTCGGGATGATACATCTCTGAAATTTAACTGTCCAGCTTCGCTGGCCACGGAACCCAGACATAATGCTTGTCTTGACACGCTCTTGGCTACTTATTTCTTATTTCACGTGCATTTGTATGTACCTTACCATACCTTGATTTAAAAGCTGAAATGGAACTACTCTATTTATCTGTTAAAATATCACAGTAAAATAAAATTATTTCCTTATTCTTATTGCAAATATACACTTTCTTCTTCTAAAAGCTAAGTTTATATACCTACATAAAAGGTGTAGCAATGACTTAAATGTAGTAGCTGTTCACAAAACCAGACCACAGACATAAACATATAAATTTAAGTATAGTTAAATCTATTACATAAATATTATATAGGTATACTATTCAAACTTTACTTAGGGTGAAGTAAATTTACAATACAAAAAAAAACATAGTGTGATAGGTTACTTAATTATATATGAGATCATACAAAACTTGACGCTACTTTATTAACTATTTATATATCGATATTTATTTTCTAATTATAATTTTCTAAATGTTATCGTCGAAAAAATCTTTTATCTCGTAATAACATTTTTGGGTTAGAAACTTACGAAGTTGGTACTGGGAAAGTGTTATAATTTTTTTATTTTTTTATTGAGTCCGTATTTTTTTTTTTGTATAGGTTTGTTGTCATGTACAAAGGGCCTTTTTTTGAATATTTCTATTCGCGGGACAGAACTAAAATAGGATGCGGCATATTGTGTGTTTTAAATGCTAACATAGAATAATATCAAGATAATACTCCTACTCCATGCATTGGAATGAATCACCAAAGAGGTTGTAAGGCCTATAACATCCTTGATCTACACGTTGATTCATCTAAGAAGGTTCCTTAATTTAAATAAAAAGTTTTAATCTGGCTGATTATCTGAATGACAGTTTACGTGCAGTTTACAGTTTCAAAATTTTAATAGCTATGTCCACAGATCTGTGGCTATGTCAAAAACATTATCTTTACTTTGGACCTCCTTGCTTGAGGCTATGTGAAGATCCTCATATTACGTTTCGGGTAACGAAGAAATATATCATTGACTTTTAAATTATTTCATGTAATAATAAAGAATTGAGATAAATAAGATAGCCTATGTTTTAATCTGGTATTCTAAGCATATTCCTGAAAACCGCATTTAAATCCGTCCAGTGGTTTAGGAGATGTGCGCGGACAAACAAACAGACAAAAATTCTAAAAACTGCCCTATCGTGTTCAGCTGGTTATTTTAAGACGCCCTGTGTGTTTTTTTTTTTTGTTATCTCGCAATTACAGATTTTTTATCGCTACGTTTTTATTATATGTATAGATAACTTACATACTGTAGATCCGATCTTTATGAAATACTAGCTAATGCCCGCGACTTCGTACGCGTAGCGCAAAGTAGTGGGCGGACGATTAGACTGACATATCCAAATATAAATGTTACACTAACGAACACGAACGGAAATTTAAATAGGCACAAATCCATCGGATTATTTATACTGAATATTTTATAAGTAGATAATACCTACACTTATGACATAATTGTAGATTTATTGCTCTCCATTTTAATGCGGATTGTCATACTATCGTCATAGTATGATTTTAGTCTAGTTTTAATCTGACTCGATACAGGTATCCCGACATGTCCATAGTTTCAAATATATTTCAAGCAAATAATATATTACTTTCACTGGTTAAATACGTTGGAAGTGTGGAGCCATGGAGCCAATAAGGAAAAAAAAATGGTGTAAGTCAAGCGAAATGTCATGCATGACAAACGTTATTATTGAATTATTAGTAAATAGTAAGTATGGAGCGGTATCTACAATTAATCGCTGTTATTTAACATTACTCCGCGTAAAGTCTGCCAATCAATGATGTCTAAATAATTTTTGCCCGCCTTCTGCGCCCCTACCCTTCCAACAACTAAACCGCTTTCGTTCACCACCATAACATCCAAAATAGCTGCTAATCATAGATCAGTATCAGATTAAATGCCGCGAGTTCACCTACTTTGCGTGTCTGTTATTGGTCTTAAGTTTGATCCTGGCAAAAAAATATATTCATTTTAATCTCCGTCGACTTGGTATATTAGCACGTCAGAAGTCAATATAAAAATCAACGTACTTTAAATTACGCCATAATAAACTGTAAAACCTCTTCAAAAGCAGTTGGCTGTCCTGACAATAACAAACACAAAAAAAAACTATTTGATGCAGTCTATCGGAAGTTATGCGGGTACATACATTTCGGCGATTAGTTTTTATTTCATCATCATCATCATCATCAGCCAGAAGACGTCCACTGCTGAACATAGGCCTCCCCCATTAACCTCCACACTGAACGACAGCCTGCCATCTGCATCCACTGGATGCACGTGACTCTCACAATGTCGTCGGTCCATCTAGTGGGAGGCCTACCTACGCTGCGTCTTCCGGTTCGCGGTCTCCACTCAAGAACCTTTTTTCCCCATCGGTTAACAGTTCTTCGAGCGATGTGGCCTGCCCATTGCCACTTAAACTTGCAGATTTTAATAGCTGTGTCGGTGACTCTGGTTCTTTGGCGAATATCTATATTTTTATTTACATATAGATTATATGGCAACAGCCGCTTCAGTCTTCCTACCTACCATGTCTGCGAGTAGAAGTCTGTCATTACGACAACATTACTATAAAATAAGCTAGATGGCGTTATAAATAATTATTAATAAAAAAAATTTTTTTACTATTTATTATCATAAATTAATATAGCCTATGTTTCAATCAGGTATTTTTTAAGCATATTCATGGAAACTGCTTTGAAATCCTTCTAGTTGTTTAAAAGATGTGCGTGGACAAACAAACAAACTGACAGCCGTCAGATTTGTAGTTCCATAGTTTGAAAATAGATTGCGTACTAAAACGATGTTTTGCGAAAAAATTTAAAATTTGCTTAAACTTTACGAATAATATTATTAAAAACGTAATAAGGTATTCAATAATTCCTAAAATAATGAGTGTAAACTTCGACCAAAATAAAATGAATGGACGGGCCCTAACCATTGAACTTGTTCAGTAAAAACGAGTCAAAACCGTCGGACATATACTTCAACACCTAATTATAAAAATGTACAGTATATTTGTTACAAAAAATAGATATCGGTTTTATTTGTGTATTTACACTTCGGCAAAGCATACAAATTCATAATTTTGTCAGATGTTTTGTTATAGCGTAACAATAGACTCGTGTTTCACTTCCTACGGCTAGAGACCGACTGAAACGAAGTGAGCGCTGGCGCTCATTTTGTAATCTTCAAAAATGCGCTTCTACTGGGCCCGTCCATTCATTTAATTGGGTCGAAGAGTGTAAATGGATCGTAGTTTCACAAATATGAAAAGTGCGTCTATTATAGGCAAATACGACACTTTACCTGAATCACGCAAACGGCATTTTTTTTGCAAGTTAAACCGATATCCGGTATTGCTTCTACTTAGTTAGAAGTCATGTGTGAAGGTATTTGATCTACACATTTATAATATGTAGGGATTGTAGACAAGTAGTTCAATTTAATACAATTTTTAAGCTTGGATTTGAGCAAAATTGGTCGATACCTTGCCACCATACTTCCACCACCAAAACTAGAACCCTTAACCATCTTTAAGGCCCAGGATGACCTTCTAGTTCTACCTGCTCTATCTTCGGCCGCAACATCGCTTTCCATCAGGTGATTTGTAGGCCAAACTTAGGCATACTCTACATAAAAAAGGAATAAATAGTTTTTCATTACTCATACTCGGAAAGTAGGTCTGAAGTTGCCTGAGGAGCGGGTTGATAAGAGTAATACATTTCAGCCCTAGGTAGAATCACTTTCAACTGACAGTGTCAGTTGACAACTGACAGACACTCAAATATTTTTTTTAAATACTAGTTCTATTTTCACATTTGAACCATGCTCCAACTTTTTTTTCCTCAGAGAATTATGGTCCCGCACTTCTCGTGTATTTGCCACATATTTTCTTTAGTCAGTTCATGTTTTATTTTTAGTTTTCTTGTATTCGTAATGAAAAGCACAGTGTTTACCTCGGGGTTAAAGACTTATATAGTCCCTCGAACTATTAGCGCCCTCGCTACGCTCAGGCGCCAAACCCCGTCTCCGTCTAGGATAACAATGAACCATTAAAAAACTTTTTTTTTGTTTATTTTTTTGTATTCTTCTTAGCAATCCTTTCATTTGATACCCATAGCATGAAGGTAGTAGATAAAAAACTTTGTCTGCCATCTTGGGGCATCCGTAATTTTGAAAGTCAAAATTGCGGATGCTCCAAGATGGCATCCGTCGAGTGTGACGTCATTTTATTTTTTGTATTCCTCTCAGCAAACTCTTTCATTACCCATATTATGGGGGTGCATAAAAAATAACTGGTCAACCATCTTTGGGAGTCCAACATATTGGATGCAGAACGACCATGCATTGCCATCCAAACTTAACGTGTATGCAAAATTTCTGCTCAATCGGTTGGAATAACTGTAAAATTCAGTTCCAAGATTTGACACATACGAATGAAAGCTTGTAATAATTCGGTAAGCTCAAGTAAAATGTTGTTTCGGATACTTTAGCCTTAGTCCTGTCTTAAGCAGTGAGCGTTCGTCACGCAGTAGAAAGGTCCGGATGCATCTCGGAGCTCTCGACTCCAGATCCGGAGTCTGACTTAAAACGGACTCATTCAAAATTAGGTACTCAGAGGCAGGCTGTATTTTGAAGTACGTGACCTGAAACTGTACCTTTTGACATAATATCATAAGATCTATAGATCGATCCAGATTCCGGATATCATATTGTAGATTGTTATCTTATTTCCATTAAATCAGTAAGAAAATCTAGAAAAAGGAGTAAAAGGTTCGCCTTGATACAGTCTTTGTTTAGTAACGCAACCAGCAAGTACTACATATTATTTTAAGATAATTTAATATTTTAATTTTAATATTTTTTATGACTCATAGCTTCCCACTACGATTATTCCCTGTATTAAGGATGCTTTGGAACACACAAGACAACTAACACTAGACTCAAAGCAAATATTTAAATTCATCTTTCATACATCTCCTGGCCGGGAATCGAATCCGGAATCTTCTGCTCATGAAGCAGACGTACTACCACTAAGCTATACCGTTCATCAACTTTTTTTATTATATTTACTTTTAAATAGTTTAACTAGTATTTGAAAAATATAATTGCTTTTAGGTGTCCGCCATATTGAATTAAGTATGACGTCATTTTATTTTTCATATTAATCCCAGCAAACCTTTCAATTTTGATACCCATATCATGGGGGTGCATAAAAAATAACTGGTCCGCCTTCTTTGGGAGTCCGCCATATTGGATTTAGAATATCGTATTTTAGCTAACCATGCAATGTCATCAAAGCTAAACGTGTACGCAAAATTTCAGCTCAATCGGTTTGGGATAACTGGCTATAATTCAGTTGCAAGATTTGACTCATACTTACAAGTAAAGTTAAATAAAGCTTGAAACACACGCTAGGTATTGAAGAGTCCCACAATTGACCTCCCAGATCAGTTTGATGATACAAAACTATTGTATTTCATGATACAAAATTATTGTATAGTTATCCAGATTACAGATACTAGCAAAGTTTGAAATCGATACGACAATTAAAGGTAGTTTCAAATTAACTACCAAGATATGTATACATAGTTTGTAAGTTATTATTGAAGGTAATGTAAGAATCTTCAGTTTATAGAAATAGCTAAGTATTTATAGACTGCACTTAGTCTATACTACTGCCAGCCCTTATGTCAAAGTTTAAGGTCATCTATAGAGGCCTCTGATATTGCTGAACAAATCTCACAATCATCAGTTATAAAAATCTACCGTGGGGCAAAGTCTTGTTTTTGTTTATATGATCATCTTGGTTCCATTGCCATTCATACTTACTTATGTAACGTGATGTTTTTTTTACTCAGTTATAAGCTTGCGGTTGACCGTCAACCCGCCTGTCCTGTCATGAAACACTCAGAGTGACGACTATGTCATTTATTTAACAATCGAAATGAACAGAGGCCTAGTTGGCTGGCTGCCTTATATACTTTCCCCCCAAAAAGGTTTGCTAAGCTTGGCGGTGGCATGGTATGAATGGGAGTCGTGACATGGCAGCTGGCTGGCATTCAAAGATTTGGAGGCACACGTCCCTTCCGTTCCATTACATCTACTAATTTTCTAATCATAGAGCAACGTAATCCATTTAAGAAGCACAATTTATATATTTTGTACTCAGACTCTCCACTAGTTTCAACAGCGGATATTAAAAATATTTTACGGGAGAGCTAAAATAAGAAATATAAAACAGCACGTTTTGTCGTTAATAAGCTCGATTTCCAATTAAAGAAAGCGCTTTTTCGCTAACGTTCTACTGATCAGCTTTTATGAAAGACCGATAAAATTCAATGGCAGGTCAATGAAAGCTCACTACAATACATTTAATTTAAGCATCGCTCCCTTTATTGGAATTAAATTAGAGCTGATGAAAAAGAATTCTTGTTTTTATGTTCTTTACAGATGAAATACTATTTTCTAAGAAGTAGTCCTATAACAACGAAGAAAACAATAGATTATTAAAATAATATAAATAGGTTAGAAAAGAGAAAAGAGTATAGGACGGCAAATAAATAAAATTAAAGTTTTCCCGTAATCCATAAATACAAGAAGTATGTTGATGTAGTTTGAAAAAGCTGGCAATTTCCAAAGTAAATCTGTAAACTACTTACATAATTTAATTATCTGCTATCATTACAGCGTACGATAAAAGGTTGTTAAATTAGCTATACGGTTAATTGTCTGGTCCATTGATGAAACTGATGGTTAAAAGCAAGTTTCTAGAGTCTGTTCAAAAAAGAGTACTTGGCCTAAAGGTGAACTAAAACGAATTTTTAATGGCAATCCGCCTCTGCCTTCGGAAAAATTTTAAACTGAGCTATCATGAGCTGTCCTATCATCGTCTTATTTTGTTGAGTAAATTTGTGTTATTTATTGAGATATTTGTCAATTCAGACACAATCCAAGTCCACTCTCATTCTGAACAGATTATAACAAGAACACGCCACAAAATAATAAATTAAAACAAAAAAAAAAACTTATTTTAAACAAGTTTTTCGTATTCTTCTCATCAAACCCTTTCATTCAATACTTATAACATGATATTAGATATGAAAAAGTTGTCCGCCATCTTGAGGCGTCCGTCATATTTAGTGTGACGTCATTTTATTTTTCGTAATTTTTCTCAGCAAGACCTTCCATCTGGTACCAGTTATTATCAAACGAAATGGGGTGCTTAAAAATAACTGGTCTGCCATCTTTGGGAGTCCGCCATATTTAGAATGTCATTTAGCTAACCATGCAATGTAATCCAAACTATATGTTGTGTGTAAAATTTCAACTCATGCGGTTGGGGATATCTCATTTAAAATTCAGTTGCAAGATTTGATCCCATCTAACAAGAAAAGTTTAATAAAAGCTTGTAAAAGCAGCAGCGTATTGTCAGTAAATTCACTGATCTATGAACTGTTAAGTTCTACGTCACGAGCATTATTTACTTATTCAATCCTTTAGCCCAGCGACCCAAAATGGGACTAGGCCTCCGACACCAGAGAACGCCATCCGTCCGGGGCTTGCGCTGCCTCTCGCCAGTCAGCGACTTGGAGCTCACGCAAGTCCGACTCTACCACCTTACCATACCATACCTTTCCAGCTATATCTAGACTGGCCGACGGATCGGTGACTATTGAGAACTCTATGATACGCCTTCTTCACATTGCACGAGCATTACTACTTCAGTTTTTAATGTTAATTAAGGCTTTGATTTCCTTTTAACATATAAAGTCCCACTGCTCGGCAAAGTTTTTTTTCTTCCTCGTTTTAACCTTTCATAAATTCCGTTCTACCACTTCCTGATAACCTCTCCGGAATAATTCAAGATTATTGCGCTAGCATTTTTAAGCCTTCCTTGACTGCGTGGTCCATCAGGCACACACTGTGTACGTACCCTAACCCATTGATCGGGATGCAATAAGACGGGCCTAGTAAAACTATAGTAATAATTAATTTACAAAAGTAATATGCCAGAATTAACGGTCTATAAATTTGCCATGGCTTTTCTCAAAGTTAACAGATATGCTACCGATACAAGTTGGAAACAACAATAAATAAGTAATTAAAACTTATTTACTTATACGGTCGGTTCGCGTGTTGTATTCGTACTAAATGAGGCTTCACGTTCAGCTAACATAAATATGTGTCCGTATCTACGGTCCGTGAACGTACACGGCTGAAAACTTAATCTTAATAAATGTTTTGCATATTTTCTTGGTGCTTTGAGTAATGCAGACGTTTATTGAGAACGCAGATATTGGTGTATCAGAAATAACTTTTAGATATTATGCTGTGCAATAGGTAAAGAAGTTTGTATTAACTTACCTTCCATATATTATTTACTACTAGCTGTAACCACGGCTGTGCCCGCGATTTCTTCAGAAAAAAATTGCCTATGGCTGTCCTCATGATACATACTATTACCTCGCAATGTTTTATCGAGATCGGTTAAGCCGTTTAGCCATGATTATGTAGCAAACAAACAGAGTTACTTTCGCATATATAATACTAATATGGATTTTTAAAGTGTCTGACAACCAATCATAATCATACTCGGGCATAATACAAAGTAAATTACAGTATTTATTCCAAAGGCCTTATTATGCCTAGTTCTGGAGAACTAGGCAAAATCATTGTGACAGAAGCTTTTCCTATTTATTTAGCAACCATGTACACCAAAAAATAAATATATAATATATTATTATTAAGCTTATAAATGCAACATAGCCTGCAACATTCTATGCGCCAGTTTGTGATAATTTGTAATTTGTGTAATTTATGTGATGATGTGTGTATATATGTGTAAGTGTGCTTTGTGTGTGTGCATGCCAAATTAAAATATAAAAACCCTCCAGCATATCCTCAATGTACCCTTTGAGCCACTTCAAAATAATATTTTTAAATTATCTATCGATGAGTTCGTCCACTTTATCAGATTTGTTTAGTAATAATGAAAAGTTTTTACCAAGAAATAGTTGGCGCAGTTAAATGGATACAAGAAACACATCTAAATTTAGATCCCAACTTCCCAAGTGTACCTACTGGTCAAGAAAAGATACAAAGTGATATGATCCGCATAGAGCCGCATGCTAAACTTTCTCATAAACAAACAGTGCGAGCAAAAGCTTGTGATTTACAACAAAGCTTGTCTCTAACACTGAGCTACAGGGCCGCAACCAGAACGGACATTTTATGACAACCTTTAACTTTTCTATTCGAATATTTCTTAGAATAAATGAAATAATATATAAAATATATTTTTTAGATTATTTCTTTCTTTCGATAAGTTCTCCCTAGTCAGGACACAAAATAAAAAATCAAAAGGTTTTCCTAAACATACTAAAAATAATTTTCAGATAAATATTCAACTGATGGATAAAAAACACATACAATGATGAATATTAAAATACCTATAAACAGAATATATTCGACTTATTTGTGAGACTGCAAGAATCAAGTAAGTGAAAAGTAGACGCAACCCTTAGTTCCGCTCTGTCGTGTTTGCTTACGACGTACTTAATCCTATATCTAGTAATATTTTAAGCACAACGGCTTGGCGTATTGCATTTCAGAAATAGGTCAAGCCGAACGCAAGTTATCTAAATAAGAATCGAAACTCGAAGTAAAACAAATACACGAGTAGAGATCAATATTAGGCAATTTTTTTACCAAATGCGCTGCAGAATCAGAATTAGAAAGCATTTATTGTACCTATATATATATATATATATTGTATATTGCACATTGCACATGGGCAGGCCACATCGCTCGAAGAACCAACAACCGATGGGGAAGAAAGGTTCTTGAGTGGAGACCACGGACCGGAAGACGCAGCGTACAGCGTAGGTAGGCCTCCCACTAGATGGACCAACGACATTGTGAGAGTCGCGGGCATCCAGCGGATGCAGATGGCAGGATTTCGTTCAGTGTGGAGGTTAAAGGAGGAGGCCGATGTTCAGCAGTGGACGTCTTCTGGCTGATGATGATAATGATTGCAAATTTAACACTTCTTCAATTATTTAATTTTTACTTCTCCGCACATGGGCACGATACTGCATGACGACTCCCTTAGGATGGCAGTGGCTCATCTGTTCATTTGCTCCGTTTGCGAACCCTATATCTGCATCTGCGGGGTGAAATTTAAGACAAAAAAACACCACAGTCTAAACTGCAAACGTAGTGCGGGCCGACGACCCTGTTATCATGGTACGCTATTAACGACGTTCAGAAGCATGCTCTTGTGTCTGCAGAAGTGCCGAGCGTTTTGGAGCCCCTTGGAGTTGTCGCGGTCAGGCGGCAAATGACCTGATGGACTTACGCTGGTTCCATGGCAGAGGAGACGTTGTGAAGACGTTTATATCCTGCCATCTCCCCGCTAACCAGCAGTTTTGTAGTACCAAACGAACGAGTTTATTGATTGCATACAAAAAGAATGAATGGTCAAAACCCATACTGCACGTCAGCATGAGTTTCAAAGCGAACATCATGCATAAAATGTAAAAATAAATGTAACAAAAATCCGTAAAACGCAAAGATATGAATGAAGCATGGTATTGTGATGGTATCACAAAAAAAAACGGGCAAATAACAAAAATATGTGTAGAATGGATGAAATACGAGTATTATATAAAACGGACTGAAATTTTTATTTGGTTACGCACGCATTTTATTCATGACAGCAAAAACACGGCTAACTAGTATTTTATAAACGAACAGTGCTTGAAATATGGGCTGAATAGGAGCCAATCTATCTGCGCTATCAAAACCATGTTGCATGTTTTTTATCAATTTTTGTGATAAAACGGTCTTACACGCTTTTAAAATTTACAGGCAATTTGTTTATTTCAGCCGAAAGCTAAATTATTGTGATTATGATTTCCACAACAGCAAGGCATGCGATGTGACGCATAAGTACTCTTTCGTTATAGTGTTAGCAAAGAAATTAGCGAATTAAAAAAAAAACTTGAGATGATTTTGACGTCGCACGTCTTGTACATTTGCCAGTGCCAAGTATATCGATATATTTTCAAGTTTTATCAAATATCGTCAAACAGGTAACGATCAAGTCCAAATCATGCGCTAGTAGTGGTGGAGACTATACCCACTAAGGCTTCTATGGAACTGTGGAGTTTTGGGAACAACATGTTACACCTCATCATATCACTTTTCCACACACAAGCACGTTCACTAACACTGTATAAATAATAATCCACCATTATCATACATTAACATTTGAAAACATGTGCACAAGTTACAAGTTTAAGAAAATAATACAATGAGGCAACATATTTTTTTCACGTTGGCGCCATAACTCCTTGTGAATTTTATATAGGTATTCTTTCCTCTGTGAGGATTTTGGCGTCACACTCTAGTGGATTTTCCAGTGTCTAGTATATTATTATAAAATTTGATGATTCATGATACGTAGTCAAACAAGTCAGTCACAGTCAGAGTCAAGCAACGTAAGTCACGGTCAAGTCAAAGTCATGCGCTAGTAAAGTGTGGAGACGTTACAAAAAAAAAACTATAGAGGTTTGGAAACAACACGAAAATGCGATTCACCGCGTTATAGCACTTGCTCACTCGAGCACGTTCACAAACAACTAATACATAATAATCCACTATTATTACGCTCGAAAATACACAAGTTTAGGAAAATAATACAACAAGCCAACATGTTTTTAGAACGCCAAATCTCCCTAGGAAATTTTCTGTATCTACTTACCAATCAAGGACGTTTTCATTCAAGGTACGAAATGTTGAAAACCGGCATTTCTAGAGCTGTCAAGTTTTAATCCAAATAGGTCCTAATAAAAGTGATTTTTTTGTGCGTGACAGTCTTACAGTCGTTTTTTCACCGACTCTAACAAAGACGCCATAGTAAATTGGATCTTTTTGAAGCTAGTCTTTACCAAAAAAAAAAGATATATTAATTAGACAGTGCCTAACCGTGGCCCAACCGCCAGGAACAAACAGCCAGGTAAGCTGATTTTCCGCATCTTTAACTACATCATCCCGCAATCGTTACTGAAAAAAGATTTTATCGAAAAATATCTTCCTAAAGAAGATTTACGCAATTAAAAAGGGAGACGGGAGGCCGATAGAAGTAAAAATGTTTATTTTGCCTTTTTGAATAAACTCTCTGAATTAAAACCGTTAAGGCTCGCAATGAACGAAGTTTTTCTTAAAGCGGTCGTTTATTATTGTACCTAATTAAGTTTTCTTTCTTGCATTTATGATTGCGTGGACATGCGATGGGTGGACTGTATCTAGATATTGAAAAAGTATGTCATGTTTTTTCACCTGGGACTTAAAATAGTTTCTCTTGATCTTCAATCAGCGAGGCCGTGGGAATGGCTGGGCGACGCGGCAACGTGCCACGCGTACTGAACCGAAACCAAGTATTTGGAATTGATAGATTCAGCCGATGAAAAGGTAAGGATTACGTGGTCTTGAGTTTACTTTGATTTATTTGAGAAAAAAACTTGTAGCGTACCGAGATAAACTTCATGCGTTTGAACTTCAACGGATACTTAGTACCTACTAGTTTATAAAAATGGATAAAAGAGGTCATAAAATGAGGACTATTAAAAGACAAGCTCTTGCAAATATTTTAATCAAAATGTTAAACATGTACTGAATTGTCGTATTTTGTTTTATTAAAATACAAAGTGGCCAGGGCGGGCTCGAAAAGTCGTTACTGTTTCATGGTTGATATTCCAAAACCCCAAACAAATCAGTATGATTATTTTATTATGCGAACTGAAAAACTGTGGAATGTGTTGCATGTATGGGTGTTCCCTAATAGTTACGATCTGGGCGTCTTTAAATCGCAAGTTAATCGGTTTCTTCTAGGCAAGCGTGCTCCATCGCAGATCGACAAGGTGCGACAGCCTATCTTTCAATAAAAAGAGAGAGAAAGAAAATAGAATCGGCATGTCTTGATTAATATTAAAATGTCATCCATCAGTCGATGTTTAGTTGCCAATATCACCAACCACCAAACAAAACCAAATTTAAAAATCTGATTTCAAAATCAAAGCTAGCATTTTTTTTTTAATTCCGAAATAGGCTTGCGCTTAGTCAAAATATGTATGTGCAAAATTCAAATGAAACATGTACAGTCGTATTTTGTTTTATTAAAATACAAAATATTGCTATTAAAGCAAATTTTTAAAAAAACCGATTTCAAAATTAGTAAATACGCAATTTTGTTTCTTTGGATGACATATTTTTTTCAGTTATTTCAATTTAAAAACAAAACTTCTGAACGGATTTTGATGAAATGCATGAATGGAAAATTTATATGGAAGTAATCTGAAAGTAGTGTTAGTGTTAGCTTGTATTTTTTATTTTAGTTAATAAAAGCACTTGCCGTTTTAAAAAAGAAAGTATATCATTTCAAATAAATAAATAATTGTTTGAATCGGTTTATAAATGACGGAGTTCTGAGGTAACAAACATAAAAATAAGGTTAAAAAATGTCGACAACATTATCCTGTCAGAAGCGGCAATGTGTTCCTTATTTTATTAGGTAGGTGCTACTTGACGCTAACAAGGTGCCTATTATGCTTACTTTTATTTCTGGCCTTATCAAGTGAGTTTTTATTTCAATGCTTTCAATGTTTCTACGTCGTTGCATCAGCCCCGTAATGATGAGAAACGAAGCTCTCCTCTTAGCGTTTACATTCCCCGTGGACGTGAAAGCTTTTTTATTGGTATCTCCCAATTAAAATAAGGAATGTGAAGTGCAATGCGATGCAAGCTTCCAGGAGGACCCTGGTGGCAATAAAGTAGGCATCAAGCGCGGTACGTGCTTCACGATAAGACGGGGTGTACGTGCAAACTCCTTATTTGAACATGAAGCCCAGCTACCGAGCAAAGTGGGACATTTAAAACACGGAAAGAAAATTTACATTATCACATTCCTTTGAAGAGTTATTTCACTGTCCGCAGAGCTTAAAATATCACGGTGTAAGACATAGTTTGGAATTTTCATAAATTTTTCAACGAAAATGAAAAACTTTTCCGTTTTAACTAAACTACTTACCAATTCAAAAGATAAATTCTGAAATGGTGACAAAAAGGACGATTTAACAATGTTAGACCACGTTTAAACACGATTTGGGTGAGCTTAGTACGGAAAAAATAAATCCAATCAAAGAAATGCATCAAAGGCGATGCTTTCAGATCTGTAAGCGACTTTACGTAAACATCCGAAAAGGGCTCAGGGAAAGCGTTCAAAGGACTCACAAGCTGCTTATTTACAGTATGAATGCGCATGGATATTTTTATTAGTTACTACCAGAGTTGTCTACAGGTAATCCTTTAGTTTTTCTTCTTCCGGGAATATATCCCAGTGCTTTTCATTACCTATATTCAGAACCGTTTCACAATTATTGCTCAATTAAAAATGAATGGATACCATTTATTTTTAAAAGGAATTAAGTTTTTAGATTGTTAAAGTAAACAATCTCATAACTTAAGTACGTTGTTAGCAGCAGCGTTGTAGCTTGTGGTCTGGCACTAGCTCTTAAATTTCTTTATCTCCAACTTTTACTTCTGGTATGCACAATAAAGAGTTTACATCTATCTACACTCTTAGTTTAGGTAAAAAACATAAATAATATCGAGGGGTATAATGCCAGATAAATAACATCAAGTTTTAATTTTCTTCTATCAAATCTACTTCTCAGAAAACGATACCATCCCTAGTTGCAGTCAGGACTGCCCGTCTGTCGAATCGACATTCGCCTGAACGGCTACTATAAACCCGGAAGTCACGTAATTCTCGCTCGTCTTACTCCGTCGTGTTAAAGGTGGAGCGAGTTTTTGTGTTATAGTACCCGTGAGTTATCCAATCAGTCGTTGCCGGGAAAGCAATAAACTGGGCAGCACGTTTGAACGTGTCTCAGTCGCATACAAGTGACGGATACTGGCGCACCGACTCGATACGAGTTTGTTAGTAGACCCGGCCCGGTCTACTACGCTCGCCTGCACTCACTGATGGACGAATTTAGATTTATTACACACTCCTCGTGTTTACTTTTACTCTTTACACGTCCGACGAGCGGGATTGAGACGAGATTTGTTAGTCACCTGGTTGACATTGCAATGGGTTTTCAAATGAGACAGGTACGAGTATCTACTCTTTGGTCTAAGGCAAATAGTCTTTCGGCTGATCCCATTCACAGCGAAGTTTTAGTCCCAATTTTAATGAACTGATGTTTTAAGGTGAGTCTAGGTAAGTTCTGCGTGGCCAGTGCAATAAGGTCATGCTTATTTTTGGACTAAATTTTCTGATATTTTCCTAAAAACAGCATGAAAATGTAAGTTAAAGGATTATTTACCGGATATTTTCCATGGTAAGTTTGTGGAAGGAGCTCCTGATATTTCGGCGTATAAAGTTACATGCACCATGTTCACGGGCAGACAGACAGTGTTTAAAACAGTGAAAAAGTAAGGTTTCGACTGTTGCCAGCAGGCATTCCTGCTGGCAATTCAATTCTTACTAAATTCCATTATACATAATGGTAATACGTAATCTCAAAATGACGTCACCATTATCATCAGCCAGAAGACGTCCACTGCTAAACATAGGCCTCCCCCTTTAACCTCCACACTAAACGACAGCCTGACATCTGCATCCACTGATCAAAATGTACTTTGGTACAATTTCAAAACAATATTTATAGAAAAGTAGGTAACTTATACAATAATTTCATACAATATATATAAATATGTATATCACAAATATTCACATCTTCACATCTTTTCTGTCCTTCGATCAGAATTAGGTACGTTAAGTTCCTATTATATTTCAAGAACAGAGATACCAGGTGTCGATAATAATAAACCATACTTACTTAAGCATACACCTACTCCCACGAGAATGAAGATTAACTGCCTCGTCGAAAAAGTGACGTGTACAAATTACCTTGTAAATTGAGTCACCAATAATGAATTGCCATTATCACCGAAATCAATTGTACGGCCATTGAGAAGGTTTGAATGGCAACCGCGTAACAGCACGTAATTGCAGATTATCCATCATATTTATCGATCCAATCAATCCAGACTTTGAATCGAGTTTGGAATCTAATCGCTGCGTATTTGCATGTAATACACCCATTGTTAACGATCGCTCTCTCCCGATACAGTCATTATAATTTGATACTGAGCTGCGTAATTTGAACCAGCGAATCGATACATAAAACCTTTGTGGAATTGGGAGCAATTAATTTCTTATTTAAACTATAATTTTGCTAAGCATTCAGGATTGTGTCAAAATAAAATTAAAATAAGCATACCTTAGGAAATTACATCGTTATAAGTAACTCGTAGACTTTATGTAATATACAGGTTATAATAATTTTCTACCTTGTTCCTCTGGAAGCGGTAATAATGCGTAATTTTCTTAGAGTGCGCAATCACTGTATCGTATATCCTACGCAACCTACATGAATAAATTTACTACATCTTTCAGTCTGGAATATTACTTGTGTATTTATAGTTTCGAACCGAAAAAAAATACTGACCTCTTCTTTTATCTAATATTTTAATATAATTATTATGACACAGCTCCGTATTTTCGTCAACTCAACTCCAAAAATCTTAAAAAATGCCAATCATTCCAGCCTGGTTGCCACCACTCTTGTTTTTATTTGCTAACATATTGTAACGAGAAATTATAAAATACATATTTTATAACCGCGTTGAATTCCCACAGCAATATCCAGCATTTACTAAAACTGGAACAGTTGACAAAAGGTTTAAAGCTGTGTGTAGCCAACCTGTCGTATATTAAATTTTTCACTAAATTTTTACATATTAAGCCGTGTGGTGAATGCACGTTTGTGCAAACGTGAAAAAAGGTTAGCAAAAATGAGTTGTTTTCCCGACTTTATTACCTGGTGGCAAAGTTGAAAAGCGGCGAGGATTTTCCAAGTTCGTTTCGTAGTTTAGCTAGGTAGGTAGGTGGCGGGAGCGCATCGCAGGGTAAAACTTAATTCTCGCACGTCCCTCGTAACGGAACGCTGCGTGTTTGTAGCGGACAGTAAAAACAACCTTTTATTGCCGGGGGAACAAGCCAAAGTGCATTATTGGTCTTCCTATTTTATTGGATGTGCTATAAACACTTGCCGGCGTAGTGAAATTCAGCATTAAGGGCCAGTTAAGAATCGAAAGCCAGTGAGTTACTGATTTGGTTATTTCCGTTCGTAGTTCTGTTTAAGCACAATTTTATCGTTAGTGTCCGTAAATTTGGTAATGCAAAATAGGTTCCTATTGCAAATTACTCAAGACTCATATTGCTGTTTTTCAATTGTAGAAAGACCGTGAACATTCGTTAACAACTCCAATTGCCACGATTTTACAAGTTTTTACTCAGGTTAAAATAAATTTACCACTTTTACTTTAATAAAACCCCGTAATGATGAACTTTGCTGCGAGTTCTACGTACCAACTCAGTTAGAGTAGTCTTTGAATTTGCTTTATAGAGTTGTATCAATTACTTTGTAAAGAGTTTGTGATATAAAACTCAATGGAAAAATGATTACATTAAGAGCTCGGAGGAAGCTACGGTTCGATTCATAATTTGTGGCGGCGTGTAACGTTAATAAAAGCCGATACATCCACAGCAGTTGGAGCTGGCTCCAAATGAAAGAGCTTTGATACATATATTTCTATAACTGCACTGCGGCGCCAGTCTAAAGCAAAAAAATCTAGCAACGCGAGAGCCACTGTTTTCCATTACCGTAATGGAGTTACTTTTCCGTTATATTTTATAGTCATAAAAATTTTGACAAGCTTTTTGATAGGAATAACATTGGAAAAACTCGAAAATAAATTACGAATGCGCAAAGCGAACATCACAAAAACGTTTCAAACAACGGTTAATCATATTTTCAGAGCGTATATCGCATCCCCCATGTGGTGTCAGAAAACTAAGCGAAACAATGATTTAGATGGAATGATGGCGGAGGTGGGAAGTAAAAGCTATAAATTTAGACCTAATTACTGCCAGGTGTCAGAGGCAAAGCCGCAATGCTGTACAACTTTGCTCCATAAGTCAAGCGCGATCGAGATGAACGAACGACGTAATTATAACACCCACAGCACGCAATCTATTGTTATAGCTAAATATTTTACAGAAAATGATACCATTTTCTCACGTAAAATTAAACATGCTTATATCAAAGTTCATTATGAAGAAGTAATCTTATGAAAACAAAGAACGAATATTCCTTAAATTGAGTTTGCTAATTGAGTGGAAATTATAGAGTCAGCGTTTCCATTGATAGCCTTACGAATACGAAAGGTAGCGTTAATCATTCTGTCAGACTTGATTACATCTGAAATACGAGCCCTCGCGCCATCTATTGAGACAAGCGAATAAATAGCCGGCTTCAAAGTTGTCGCAATGTGCTAACGGCCCAAATATATCTTTAACTGGTAGCAAAAGCGTCCCCACCTTCGAAACAAAAGAAATACAAACGGCCGCCCTGGCGTGAAATTAATTCAAAGCGATGGGCCGGCGAAAATGTATACAAAGGTAACCGAAAAATAAAACGAAAGAGCTCAACTAATTTCCAAGGTCCTTTTTAGATAAAGGCCGCAATTGCTGCCCTCCAGTCATCGCCGTATCTACAACTCCTTGGGACTGCACGCCCTCATTATTACAAAGTTTGCTTTAAAAATTACGAAACACCTCTTAATGTTAGGATTATGCTGTTCCGGAATCGTTTTTACTTTCCGCTCAAGTTTTTATGCGCGTCATAAAATTTGTAAGTTGATGGCTTGGAGATAAAATATTATAGATATTGTGTTCTGACACGTTAAATTCGAGTGCGTATTCGCCGTTTTCAGTGTCTGCTGATGATATAAATGTTCATAACTGGCAGTTAAATCAAACGTATTAAAGAAATGAAAATAAAACGTAATGGGTCATTAGGAGTAGGCATAATCCAATGGAGCGTGGAGGGTGCCTTGTTTCGTTCTCACGCACTCTCCGTCGACTTTACGTGTTTGAAGAAGCGTAAGACTCTTTCCTTAGAACCCTTCATGTGTAAGAGAAAAAATAAATGATAATACTTTGCTCAAACATAAAACTGAAGCCGTAAAGGGTTTAACGAAGCTGCTTGGCAGAACTCTTTTGCGAACATTTGAACCTAACTGACTTCAAAATGTTTGCTTAAGTTCACTAAGGTGACAATCCTGACCTGTTATCATATTTTTTTTCTATTATATCCAATCCATTTTTTCTATTAATATATAGGTCGGGGAAAAAGTTTCTTCGTATTTTATAAACAAATTCAAGACATATTTTTTTCAAGTTTAATTACATTTAATTATAATATATATGTGCCATTTTGTTCGATAACTTGTTGCCATCTTGTAGGTAGTGACATGATCCCGTTGCTGCAGAAATTTTGGGACTTCTGATCAAAAAAATGCAACAAGTAGTTTTGACAGTCCTCTCTTGATGTTAATCTAACACTACCCAAAGAATTTTGAAGAGATCGAAACAGGTGGAAATCTGAGGGTGCAAGGTCAGGGCTATATGGTGGATGCATTAACACTTCCCAACCAGCTATCTAAATTTTTGCTGAGTGGCCAAAGATGTGTGCGGTCTGGCGTTATCATGATGAAAGACCACACTCTTTCTGTTGATCTATTCCGGCCATTTTTTCTCAATTTCTTGTTTGAGTCTCATCTGCTGTTGGCAGTAGAGATCCGAATCGATGTTTTGCCCGGCGGTAAAAGCTCATAATCAGCATTAGCTGCATCTTTGACATCAAAATTCCCGGACTGAAAACGCTTGAACCAACATTGTGCTACTCTTGATGACACTGCATTAGGTCCATAAACGTCACAAATTTTATTCGCGGCTTGTGTCGCATTTTTCCCTTTTTGTAATAAAATTTCACAATATATCGAATTTCTTCGTTAGATTCACTCATTTTATCGAACAAAAAAACAATTGAAAAATGGCGGGAAATTGCTTTTTACTTTTTGTATTCCTTTTTTAAAATGTCATATTTTTAATGGTATCAAAACCAGCCAGATACAAACAGTACAACCGATGAGATTTTTACTACAACTTTATACATACAAAATACGAAAAGACCTTTTCCCCGACCTATTATATGCGCTGCCTGAGTGGGTGTTCCCCGATAGTTACAATCTGGGTGTCTTCAAATCACGAGTGAATCGGTATCTACTAGGCAAGCGTTCTCCATCGCAGACCGCATCATCGCTTAACATCAGGCGAGTTGGCGGTCAAACGCAAGCCCATTTATGCATTAAAAATCATTTTCAATTGAGATCTTATAATTCGAGTTGGAGTTGTTACGTAACTGACGAACTGGCTGAGATGTTGTCTGAGTTGTTTATTATTTCCTTTTTAGAGAATTTTGGCATCCCAGGTCTTGTGTATTTGCCAAATCCCTACAATTTCATCATGAAATTAACTTGATAAACTGAAATAAAAGCAGTTAGCACGTCATTTGTTTATCTGTCAGGGTGTAGGTAAGCCGGCTAATGACTTGGAAGAAGCGTACGTGCGCGCAGGGCAAATACTTTCTCGGCTTTCGTAGCAAACTTATTTTGGCGCAAACTTCACTTCACTTTTTGTATTTTTTTTTATAAAAGCAAGATTCTTATTCACATTTTTTGTAATGACGATTAAACTTTGATAAACTACCAGTTTTGATCGATTTGTTAGGAAAAACCTGTCAAAAACTGTCATGACAAAATCATTTAGTATTTTTTTGTGAATAAGGTCCCATTTGTGATGAGGTATATATTATCACATTGCAGTTATAAATACATACATATATATTATATAAATTCACATTGGGTTAATTAAGTTAGATTTCCAATATGTAGTTGATACAAATTTAACAAAACATAATTTGATTTTCTCAGATCTCAGAGATAAGTAAGTATGGATTGTTATAGATACTTTGAAGATTTTAAGTAACGCGTTAGTTAACTTGTAAAAGTTGACTTTTTAAAGTAACACCACAAACATTTAAAGAAAATACTAACCTACAAATAAAATTTATAATCTGCATATTTCTATTCATGTGGTGTTGTTACGAGGCGTCATTTAATTTAAATGTTCGTTAGGGTTCCTTCATTTCATACGCGTGTGAATCATCGCCTTTTGTTTAGAATGTCATTTTGTCTGTCTATTTATGTAGAAAATTATTTTTGGTAAAATTTAGGAACGATATTATTTATGTCTTAGTACAAAACGGCAGCTTATGTGAAAATTAAGTACCTAATTCGGTTTAAAAATTTTCTCAGAACAGTTCAAATAAATTCACATGCAAGTGCAAGCAAGCATCAACTTTACTCACGTTTTTATATTCTTACTATATTTTAGCTAGGAGACATAGCATGGTATACCTACAACAGTGGGACTGCACCGATCTAAGCAACAAATCATTAAATGGTTCCAGAATAAGTCTTAGTTGTTACTATGAGACAAATGCACCGAGGTAAACAAGAAAAATCGATATACCGGGACTAGGAATCGGGACCTTCAAGTTGAGTTCGTAGACAAAAGTACGCAGCTCTCGAAAACAGGTTTCGTCAGCCAGCAGTTGGATGGTATCGTTTCTTTTGAGTCTTGACAAAAGTCTGAGCAAAAAAAACAGCAGTTTCGTAGAAAACGGTCATTGACACTCGTCAAAATGTATGGAAAAGCTGATATCAAATCAAAAAATCAAAATCTAATATCTATTTACCAGGCCAATCACACAGTGTTCTCCCTTTTGTAAAAGGGCCTAGATGCCAGTGTTTATAATGTGGCCGGCCTTGAATATACTTGTAGTTTGCTCACAAAGCCAAGAATTCCCTCGGTTTGCCTTTTTTCTGTTTCTCCGTAAACTGCATTTAAGATTTTTTAGACATAATCCAGGCAAAAGTCTAACGTTTCCTACTTATTTCATAAATGAGGCACGCATTAAGTTTATCTGCTCTTGTGCCTTGTGATACTACAGGCAATGTTGGTCTAGTCACCACAAAACAATGTATATGCCATGGGTGGCAAACAAATTAACGGGCCGCCTGACGGTAAGCAATCACTGTCGCTTATGGATACTTGTAACACCAGGCAGGGGCATCATAAATAAGTTGACGACCTTTAAAGACACTGTTAGCCCTTTTGAAGAACCCCATGTTACAGTTACTTGGAAATGACGCAGGAGCGCTCATTCCACTTATAGCAGGTGTGATCAAGCAAAAAAGATCGCCTAAAACGCACAGTGTGCGATTTCCACATATCCACTCGTATGATATGTAAATTAGCTTTCAGGCAATGGCAACTAGTACAAAAATAAAACGACACCGGCATCAGATCGAACAATTCTTCTGAACAAAGCCCCAATACAGCGGCAAGTTACCTAATTATTTATAGTAATTATTATTTTTGTACTGTCTTTACAACGCCGTTGTAAAGTTGCATTAACCATTGTCAAATTTAATGTATTTGAAGTATCTAAAAACATAGAGACAATGTCAAGAGGAAGAAAAAAGTAATTGAATTGTTACTCCCCGTTATAAATGCGATAAAATTTACAAAAGGTCCTAAGGTCCTAACGTCTCTGCGCATGCTGTGCTGCTCTAAGTATTCAGGTGACCTTAGGATCGTCGATAATTCTGACAACTTATGTGTAAAATAAATTTATAGCATTAGTTATAAGCATGCAAAGTTTTATCCAAATCCATTCAGTAGTTTCAGCGTGAATTGATAAGAACTTTTCAAACTTTTTTCGTCCATTCCACGGTAATTGTATCTATTTTCAGGATCAAAAATATATTATGATATGTTAACCCATAGTATCATTTATTATCACACCGAAATAAATTCAGGTATATCCAGTAGTTTCAGGGTGTCGTGCGGTCTATATACAAATAGACAAATAAAACTACTGATATGGCTTCTGTATCGATAATATTGTTTCCCCAAATCGAAAATATATTGAATGTACATAGATTTCGACCCGTTACAGAATTATCATAAGTATATATATTAGATGTATATATATATATAAGGTTGCCTGGAAGAGATCGCTTATAGCGATAAGGCCGCCAATTGTTTCACTAGTTTTTTAAGTTGTTTTTATGTACGTGTATAATTTTTGGTGTGAACAATAAAGAGTTTTCTATCTATCTATCTAGATGCACTTCAGCAGGGATTTTCACAACTCAATCAGAAAGGTATCTTTCCAGACCAGATCCACATTCGCCGCCTCTTTCATGCTGAATATCGTTGATGAAGACGGATAATGTGAGTCTGAATGGAAACTTTTCCCATTTAATTGTAAATACTCTTGCTAGGGTACCAAAAAACCAAAAAAAAAACAGTGGTGTCATTTTAAAGTATTATATTCTAATTTATTCACAGCACTGTAAGTAATAAACCTGGATATAGTAGGAATTTGCACAAAGCTACAAATAATCTTACCACATAAGTAATAAAACATGTGTTGTGAATGTAATCTATTAATCATCTTAATAGCAAAATTAAGGACATAATCCGCAAATTCGAATTTGTCTGACACAGCTGTCGGATCATAATCCAGAATTACGCAATTCTCTCGCCAAATTTATTTTTAATGCAAATAAATACAGATTCGTCGCACCTGCCTGTCTAGATGTAGCGAATAATTAAGCAGAACATGAAGCGAAATAATACAAATTACTTCGAGACTTAACTCGACTTTGTTTTACGAGAACACCTACATTATTCTAAGCAGATTAGGCACTTGACACACTCGCGAGCGAATTAATAGATGCCGCGATTTAGGTTGTGGGATCGGTTTAAGTGATTATGAAAACAATAACTTATAAATAATTCTATTTAATATAACTAACACTGACTTAAATATTTAATACATTACCATCTGAATTTAATACGTTTCGCGGTTGTGTGCGGTCTGCAGGTTTACGTGCAAATTTCTCATTATTAACCACTAATTTCATTCGCTTCTTTTCATTTTATTATGACTCATAATATATGTTTAAATTACAATAAAGATATTATGAATCTGTTAAACATGGTCGGAGTAACCAGCTTAATTATACGTAAGTAATTCCCGTTATATAAATATAGTGTGAGTAAACCACGTCAGTTTCCATAATCAAATTGTAATTTGTGTTGTGTATGTAGAAAAAATAAATGACTACCAGGGAAAGATTATACTTTTACTTATAAAAAGTTATCTGCTACAAAGCAACCCTATTTATGTCAAATGGTAATAGCTACTTCATAAAAAACAACAAAGAATACGAGTGAGATTTCCCGGACACCACAATAATATTTCCAGGGGAATACAATCTGAACCGCGGCAGTATCTCAGAAATATCTCGTTGCGATTGCCGAGGTCGTAATTGCTTCTTCCGCCTCTTGACATCATTATCTTTGCCATTATGCAGCGAGCTAAGCTGTGTCGTCGCCGGCGCTGTTTCCACAAGCGTCTACTAATTTATTATTATACACTTAAACTTGCACCCCGCGGCTTGCGTTGTGCTCATAATTGCGATGGAATATTGGGCCGGGCTGTTTTGGTTGCGGCATTAAAAGCGTTAGTTTAATGTTTAATATGTATGCGACTCCATAAATATGAAACGTATTTGGCTTGACACCTATGAGTTCTTGGTGGATGTCTACCTGGACAAATTCATTTATGAGTACGACCATCGAAGCAACCTGAAATCTAACTGTTGTGGTAGACAGTACAAAAATACTGGTAATCTTGACTTGAACTTGCATACGAGCACACGATTCGGATTAACGCCGAGTTGCTTTGTCAATTATGTTTTTAGTTTTGTAACAGTCTTAAATAGACGTTTAATAGTACAGATTTTTTCCAAAAAAACATAAGTTTTGGAAAACATTACAATACCGCGACATATTTTTTTCCCAATTTAGCGCCAAAACCGTAGATCACATTTGACATCTATCAGTCTATTGTTTATTAGTCTAAATAAATCGTAAATCTTTCCTTTTTTGTCATTATTTGGGTAAATAAGTATTTTAAACTGAAAAAAGTTAGGCAATTGTGGCAAACTTTAATAATATCGTTACAAGGTTACGTTGTTGAATTTTGGTAAAGTTTCAAATGTAAGCAATTTAATTAGCTCTACTTATAAGCCCTCTTTGAGCTGTCTACCACAGCATTTATATATGTCCAACAGGAGACTTTCTGAGACTAGATTTAAAAAAAATAAAAAAATATGACCCAATATACTCGTAGATGCGGTTAGCAAACAATGAGTGATAAAAAGCGAGGAGGCAACTGCTATCAAGTCAGTCACTATCACCAGGGTCACACTAACTTCATTATTGGTCACCGCCATCTATTACAATCTTTTAGTAATATTTCATTTTATTTTTTGAGATGTCAGAAAATTGCCTATTGTAACAAAATTCAGTGCCTGAAACCTGTCAAGTTATTAAGCAATCATAAATCGTTGTTCATAGCAGCCCTTTTAACTGATAAATAGGAATATATTGGGTACTTATTTTTGCAGATGATTGAACAACATGTGCTTCTATAATTCGTGTATTTTAAGTTTTGTTATAATAAGCGAGATAAAAGCTTTTGATCATGTAATTTATCACAATAACTATGATTAATCACCGAGCGGTATTTTTTTCTTATTCATTGACTGTATACGTTACAAAATATGGAATAGAATTATATGAAAGTAGATTTGGTCTTATTCCTATTAGGGTTTTTCAAGATTATTGTTTAGAAGTTTGTTCAACTTGGTTGTCATAGTTGATCTGTTTTTCTGTCTCGGTGATTTGGCAAGTACTTTTTTTTATGTGTTGTTCCACACTATATTATTAAATATTTAAATGATACAGCCAATAAAAAAATTGAAAAACGACAGGATTCGAACCTGCACCATTCCAGTTTTAAGTCCTGGAGTTTTTTTTCTAAGCTACGGCCACTTTCCTGTCGGCCTTCAAACTCTTGAGCTATTTTTGCAATCAATGACGCGTTGGTGACGCCATCTATAGCTGTCTGCAAGTAACTAAAATTGTATCAAAAACATTTTATAGCCTTATTGATCATCATTATCTAACAAATAGAAATTGAAAAGTTTTAAAAACTCCCGATAAAAGAGCTGATAACCTTCAAACGCTTGAACTGATTTTCTTGAATCATAGTTAAGAATACTCTCGATCAAACAACCATTCAAACAAAAAAAAAACTAAATTGAAATTGATTTAGGCGTTTGGGAGCTACATGCCATTAGACAGAACACACGTTAAACTTATAACAAACCTCTGTTTGCATCGGGGGTTAAAAAGATTCAAATCTATTGGGTACTTGCCAAAAATGCTTTGCAAGGTAAAGCTAGGAATATAATATTAATCGGTTGACAGAATGAAATCAGTTAAACAAACCATTCGTTGTTTCTAAGTAGCTAAATACATGTCATTGTCTGATAAAGTGAGCTAATAACGTAGACGGCTAATAAAGACTCTGCTTTATGAAAGACGTTGCGTATCTACGTTCTGTACTTATACTTCGTGGTCTTTGTGTAGAATGCATGTCTCACTCTTATTGTCTATTTAGTTATCTTGTAATGTCGAATTTAACCACAGCCACGCTGTCGTTATTCTAGTGTATCTTTAGTTAAGATAAATATTTGTAACTAAAATGACAGTAAAGATATTTAGCTTAGGCATTTATATCTACCATTATTGTGTACTTAACGAGTGTTAAGTACGTGCTTAGATTACACGTTTAACTAAAATTTCCTGTATTTAAGAACCCGCTCTTCGCCTCAGCTGTTTCGCTTGCACATTGTTTTTTTTTTATGTATTAAAAATACTGAAAGCGTGAAACAGAAAGATCTGGCCGTGTGTTGGGCTCTTAAGAACTCAAAGAAAACTGAGGACAATGGTTTCACGATTAAAATTCATGCAAATAACGATCATATACTTTCTGTTTGTTCAGTGCAGTCAAATAAAACTTGCGCTCTTTTTCTGCAGATAAGGAGATTCTTAGAAATAAAATATTCGGGACAGTATGATTGGATGAAATTCTTCCACTGACGTGTTTCCACAGGATTGTAGAAGAAAAAATGTTTTCGTTTCAAGACTTTTTTGCCAAGCTATAATACCTATCTAAAGATTAAATTTAATAATGTCTAGAGTAAGGACGGAACTCCAGTAAATTATAAAAGCTCTTAAAATTTACAGTCCGAGTGAGCTGAGTAGATATTAATGAACCCGAGAACTTTAGAAACCAGCCACAGGATATAGTTGGACAACTTGAAATATATTCGCATTGCAGTGAAGTTTTTTACTACTCTATTACTCACTTCGTTGGTACTTTCCTCACTTGTCTTTGTCAAAAGTTTCGCATTCAGATTCTTGCACAACAAGATTCTTAAATTCTTTGGTGGGATATTCTTAGTAGGATTACAAGTAATATTATTCAAAACAATTTGGTAATAATGCGTCAAAGTTATAGGTCGAATCTTTAGCCAGTGTATTATATCTGTCATGACTTACGGTGTTGTAATGTACGCATTAAAAACGCTTGCATATTACATGCAGCGCTCCGCAAGTTGAAACTCGTTAACAAGCTATGGAAAGAGCTATGCTCGGCATTTCTCTGAGGGATCGTATCCGAAACGAAATATTTCGCCAGAGAACCTAAGTCACCAACGTAGCTTAGACCAGCCGGTCATATTTGTAAACGTAGAACTTCAATGTAGAACTCGTAAGATCATATTTTAATGTTTATCGGGACTTATCGCGTAATATATATAAGACTAGCCGTCCGCCCCGGCTTCGCACGGGTGTAAGCTCGGCCTTCGGCCTCGCTACAAAATATAATATAGCCTATGTCACACGGGGATAGTGTAGCTTCCCAACAGTGAAAGAATTTTTCAAATCGGTTCAGTAGTTTCGGAGCCTATTCATTACAAACATACAAACATACAAAAATAGGTACAAATCTTTCCTCTTTATAATATTAGTGTAGATATTACGCGATTAGTCTGGATTAACATTGAAATATGTGTTCAGTTTTTGGCAAACTTTTTCAGTACTAACTCGAGCTTAAGGCAAATCCAAAATATATATTATGATCAAAGGATTATTATGATATGATACCGATAAAAGATTCAACGAAAATATCAATACCCAAACTATAATGACGGGAACACAGGCATCCAGTTACCCTCAACAGAGACCTACCTACCGGTACTTTATCAAAGTGATTTATATCCATGACGCGGGTAAAACTTGAACTTTCAAATGATACCCTTCAAACATGTTGCTAAAGGTTTGATTTACAACGACATGGTTCAACAAGTACAGTAACCTTTTAAAGTTCAACAAATGACATTTTGCGACGAACGACACTATTACGGGGGCAATGCCAGAATTATTGTTGAGCTATTTGATACATTGTTATTTATTCCGTAATCAATAAAGCCGTACCTGTAATGTTACTTAGTGACTGTAATACCAGTATATGTAATGTTACTCACTGACTATAATACCAGTTCCAGTATCTGTAATGTTACTGACTGTAATACCAGTTCCAGTAGCTGTTATGTTACTTACTGACTGTAATACCAGTTCCAGTACGTGTAATGTTACTTACTGACTGTAATACCAGTACCAGTATCTGTAATGTTACTTACTGACTGTAATACCAGCTCCAGCACCTGTAATGTTACTTACTGACTGTAATACCAGTTCCAGTACTTGTAATATAACCATGAGTACTATAGTCGATATTTCTAAGGAGCTTTACGGCTACCTTTTAACACAGGATCGAAACAGCGCTGAAACAACGCAGTGCTGAAAATCACGCGAACGTGAACCTTAACTCACCGAGATACGGTTTGCGGTCGCGCAACTTTTCGCAATCACCTAAACAGAATCGCTTAAAAGGTAGTCGTAAGGCACCAGGCAGAGGCAAACAACATATTGTGTAATGTGTGATTAAAGTTGAAACAAGAACCAGATTAAAGTTATCGATTTTTAGGGTTTCGTACCCACAGGGTGTGGGACCCTATTACCAAACCTACGATATCTGTCTGTTTGTATGTCCTTCCTACCTTTAAACGGCTGTATCTTTCGAACCGTAATAGATAACCAGCTGAAAATTTCACAGAATGTGTATTGTTACGGCGGATTAACTAAGAAATAATAATTAAGTCAAAAAGTTTAAACTAAAGGCTATCCTACACAATAAATGTTTTTAGGGTTCCGTAATCACTACAAAGACTATAAGTCCTATGAGTTCGTTCTGTCCGTCCGTCTGTCTATGTGTCTGTTTGTCCGTCCGTACAAATTTTTTGAAACCTACTAACTTCTATTGTAAGTAAGGCAAATACATGAAACTTTGCAGAATTATAGTTTTAATATACATCTCAATTGCAAAAGTATATAAAAAAATATAATTATGCCATTTAGGGGTGGCTGTGATACATGTGAAATTGGGCTGACTTTTTTTTATCAAGTGTTTATTTTGTGAAACATGGTCTGCCACAGTGGAAAAAGTATATATAGGTCGGTGATCCCCGCAATGCATTTCTAAACTTTTAGACATAGGAATTTGTAATTGACTATGCTGATAGGTATTAAAAACCTTCATTCAAAATTATTGCAAACATTTTTTGAGCTATAGCGATAAAACTTTAACAAGTTTCTTGTAGTGGTAGGACTCTTTTGCAGGGGTCCGCCTGGGGAAGCACCACACCTTTGCCAGTTATTCAACCGCCAAGCAGTAGTGTGCAAACACTACTGTGTTCCGGATTGAAGGGCAATGTTTCCAGCGAAATTACAGGGCACACAGAGATTTGACATCTTATATCTCGTGGTGACGGGCGCAGTGCATTGCCATCCAGGGTTTTGAACTGTTGAAGTTCGAAATTCTGAATGGCGTTGAGCTGTTATGAGCAAGCGTGAAGAGCCAGTGAGTCAGGCGAGCTACTTCGCTAGTCTCGTCAGTAAGTATCATAAAAAAAAACAAGACGTTCTTGCTCAAAGGTTATCGACCTTTTCGGAAAATTGACACTATAAAAAGTATAATTATGTTATGTTGGTATGATGCACGTCTGAAATTTGGTTAAGTCTACAGAGCTTCGTTCTTTCGATTTTTTTCTGTGACCACCTATTACTGAACTGTGATTGTGCCCACAATTATATGACTTTGCCTACGGAAAACGAAACCCTGCCATTTGCGTGTCTCGAAACGCTCTTGACCGGGTATTATTAAAGTATTAACGTATTAATATTATGTATATCAGTCTCTGGCAGCCATATTACAAGCTTTGCTTAGTTTGGGGTCAGATGACCATGTGTGCAATAATGTCCCACATATTTATTTATTTATTTTATTTATTTATTTTTGTGTTTACTCTAGTGTAAAAACGGTAATACGTACAAGCGTCAAACTTGGCATGATTGTACTACACACTTTACTGAAACAACAAAAATAATAAATACTTGCCAAGTGCGAGTCGGTATCTGTTAACCACGGTTCTCATACGATCACCGGGCGCGGTCGGTACTTATCGTTAGATGGCCGCCTGGGCGTGACGTTGTCTTTTTACACTATTTATTTGTACTTTAGTAGTTAAAATTTCAAGTGATGGTATGGTACACTCATGTGTGAGACTGATTTGCTATTGGCTGGTTTTATTTTTTTGTTTAAACCTGTTAAAAAACTAAGAAATACTCTATTTAACTAGTAAATAGTGAAACAAGGTATTCACGCGCGTGCATACGTCACTCGGCTCATGCGGCATTGAAGAGTTCTACTTGACTCCATCATCAAATCAGTACGACGGTACCAAATTATTGTATGGATATTGTATGTACCTAATCATAATACGTACTTGAAAGTTTTGAAATCAATACGACAAACTAAGAAATACTTAATTTAATTTATTTAGTTTTTTGTCAATACAATATTATTACAATAAATAAATTATGTTTAGTTTATATACATTAAATGGTATTTGAAAAAATAAATCAATGGCATTTGACACATGTATTTGATGATTATGGTATGGGGAAGACCACTGATGTGAGAATTTTTTCGTTTAGGCGAAGACGACAATATATTATAGCGCGAAAAAAATATGCGATTATAGTGATTCATATGCTAGATCATTTGCCTGACGCAGGAATAAAAGTAAAGTTTTTTTCGCAAAAGCATGAGCATCAAATAGCTGGAAAGGTGCCAAGTCACTTTAGATAAGCAAACGAATAAATGAGTAGCTATTTAACCGGCCACCTTACCTTAGGCTTCCGTAGATGCCTGGTATCTTTTGGCGAATAGCAGTTTTCTTATCTATCAGTGATAGAACCACATTTGATAGGTTCGAGCAGCGATATTCAGGGCCCTAAGTCCCTTCATTGTCGTTCACAGACACGAAACACAATATTTTGCAATGTCTAGAAATACAATAGTGTGATCAAAATGTTTTGATTGCTAAACAATTACATTTTAAACTTTCTATTAATTGATTTGGTCAATTTAAAATAAATTAAAGTTTTTTTTATAATTCTTTCATCTGTGAGTATATTGGCGTCGCACTCTTATGCATATGCCAGTATCAAGTATTAACAACTACGCTTGCAAAAGGCAGGTCGCCGCGGCGGCGTCGGTGGTGGTGGCGTCAGAACGGCAATGAAGTGTTCGTTCGTGATCGCCGACATTTATCTTGTGGCGAGCTAATTAGCCATCGCAAACCACGGCACACCGGCTACCAGCAGTACCAAATTACCGTCTTGAGTTAATTCGCTTTATTACTGAAAATGTTAAAACAAATGCATATAGATGGGTTTAAGTTAGCGGCGTCGTGGAATCCCATAGTAAGCAAGTGTACAAACCGCGGTGCAGGTAATAGGATATTTACCAATACAGTCAGTGCTGTGTGTCGTAGTGACAACCCGTCGTTTTTTTAAGATTAAGTGAGGGTAGGAAACAAAATACCAGCTCTTTTCGCCTGACTCTCACACAATTTTCACTAAGCTAGTGAAAAGAGCAAAATATTTTTTTCAATGCGAAGGTTTGTTAATTGCATATTAAATAATCGGAAATAAGTTTTTTTTTTATTCGACAATAGTGCATAAATTTATGGGCGTTACTTTCACAGTAGCTATGTAACTATTAAAGTTGCCACAAGTATCTACTAACTGCACAAAGGGTGCAGGCGAACACTTTAAATTGCGACCACAAACCTAATCCATCCATTCCTAAATTGCCATACCCAAATTGGGTCATTGTGTTAATATAAGTGTAACTATAAATACTTAGCATAATGTGCAATAAATGTTTTGACTTTGACTCTACAAATGCATAAGGCACGTATTCAAAAGAAGCTGGTCCGTTGGCCATAAAAAAAATATTTGTACCGTGGGGCATGCTCAGGTAATTTTAAAATGTCCCACGAACCATCTAGTTGGTCTGAGAGTTGATCTTTAGGTCAGGAATATAATTAGTACACACATACCTAGTAAGTAGGTACCAAAGAATGTAATTAAATACTCTAGTAATAGCTTGTTAATTTTAAAAGGTCAACATCGTATAGTTTGTAGTTGAAGCACACAAACCCCCTGATATTTTGTTATAAATGGTGTTGTAACTGCCAGATTGAAATAGCACAGCAACATTAATTAAATAGTAGTTTTTCCACCAGGAATTAAGTTGTAAAGTTAAACGTATGTATGTATAAAGCAGTTTTTTGCCCTCCGCGTGTGTTAATGAAGCCAGTGGGCGGATGTACCGCTCGTAAATACTAGTCCGTTTCGTTTTTCCGTTTCCGGTCTAGTGTTGCCATTACTTCGCCGCAACATGTCTTATTTAAGCTATGTATTATAGCTAGAGGTATCCATTAATATGAACATATTCATATGCGTTCGGGTTATTTATTAGCCATAAAAAGGGCCAGCACGATATTTTGCTTATCGTCTTATCAAAGTGAAATATTAACGGTAGAGTTGTAAATATAAGTTACTCGTGAATTTTGATTTGTTTGCTGACTCCCTGAAGTACCTATTGCCCTTACAAAATTCAATCCTATAATAATACTTACCTGAATTATTCTATTTTTGGTATGCTTCTTCAAAATAAACGTTATAAATGACTTGAAAATTAAAATACGTAGTCATTTATTCCAAAGTTCCTTGCCTACTTGAACTTAATGCCCCTTACTGAATTTCTTACATTAAAATATCCTGCCTTTTTTGCTTGGATTCTAGTTTTATGAAATAACTAGCAGCGCCCGCGGTTATACCCGCGTTATATCCGGGATAAAATTAGCCTAAGTTACTCCTTATAACCATCACATATCTGCCAGGTAAATGCAACTTCCGTGGTACCGACAGCAACCTCGTTTGACGTATATGACATTGTTTTTAATGATGTTAGTAAATGAGTTCCTGTTTTTTGTAGAAAAAACATGAAGAATAAGCACCAAAAACATCTGTTTATGCGACCGCTGCCAAACTTCACAGGATCACTCGCTGGGTTAATCCGAAGATTACCTGAAAATGTCATCAAAATCGGTCCAGCAATTTCGGAGCCCATAGGGAACATACACACATCGCCTTTTATTTTATACTAGCTGACCCAACAGACGTTGCCCTGTCTTACATCGTCGGTTTACTCAATTTTTTACCGACTTCCAATAAGGAGAAGGTTCTCAATTCGACTGTTTTTTTATGTTTGTTACCTCAGAACTTTCGACTGGGTGAACCAATTTCGATGAATCTTTTTTTTTTTAAACTGGTGCTTTCCGTGTGGACACATTTTAATTTAAAGTTAAATGATTATTTACGGGATATTTACCGTGGTAAGTCTTCCCGTGAACATGGTGCATGTAACTGCGCCGAAATATCGGGAGCTCCTTCCACAACCTTACCACGGTAAATATCCCGTAAATAATCATTTAACTTTAGTGAACAACCGTGATAGTCTAAAACATTTTAATTTGGTCCAGTTCCGGTCTTCCCGTGAACATGGTGCATGTAACTGCGCCGAAATATCGGGAGCTCCTTCCACAACCTTAGCACGGTAAATATCCCGTAAATAATCATTTAACTTTAGTGAACAACCGTGATAGTCTAAAACATTTTCCATTTTAATTCTGTCATTTTCATGAAGTTGGTTTTTTTATATTAATAAATATTAAAGTAGGCTGCCTGGGGAAGAACCACACCTTTGCCAGTTATTCAACTGCCAAGCAGTAGTGTGCAAATACTACTGTTTTTCGGATTGAAGGACAATGTTTCCAGCGAAATTAGAGCACACAGAGATTTGACATCTTATATCTCGGGGTGACGAGTGCAGTGCATTGCCATCCAGGGTTGTGAACTGTTGAAGGTCAAAATTCTGAGTGGCGTTGAGCTGTTATGGGCAAGAGTGAAGAGCCGTCAGGCAAGCGACTTCGCTCGTCTCGTCACTATGTATCATAAAAAAAATATAGATATAGATAGATTTCTTCGACACGTTAGAATATTCTAATGTGTCGCAGATTGTGGTTATCTATAATATCTATATCGATGCGACGGAGGCAAATACTCCGGTTCCCTAAAAGCAAATTGCAGGAATTGAGGCAGTAGTAGTTCGTTGCAATTTCTGCAGGAAGCCGATAAAATCAGTGGCTAGGGGCTCATATCGCCGTATACCAGTAGTTTACAGGTTACTGCTTTGAAAATGTTTTGCTTTAATACAACCTAAGTTGAATATAAACTGCAAGGAATAGAACTCGATCCAATGTATTGAAATTAAACACTTTTAACGGATTTTATCACGTGTATTTTACATTATATTAATTCCTTGCGTTGGACCACGTTTAACGTTGGACGTTAGTTGGTTAATTTTGTGTCCAGTGACCATGGACACCGCAAAGTATTTTTATTGTCTGGTGCAGCTTCTCCTACTCCGGAGTCCGTGGCTTTTGTAAACTTATACAATTTATTTTGTAAAATTGCTAATCTACATTTCTACGCTAACTCACTATACTACTCTTCCGTCTATGGCAGCCACACTTCGATCAAAAAAATTCAAATCAGCCACATATTACTAAGTACTTGTTGGATTTCAGCGTACTCAAATCATGGTAAGTTTTATTTGAATTCATTCAGTAGTTTCGGCGTGATGCGTGGCCAAGATACAGACAGCCAGACAAAAAAAAACATTCGGCTTTGTTTTGGCTTCAGTACTATTATAGAGTGCCATCCAAAAAATCATTAATTGTACTGAATTGGACCCGTTAGGTACAGTTTTATTATAATTAAGTAAGAAGTGTTCGTGAACATACTCGAGTGAGGGAAAATGATATAACGAGCGAGGTTAAACATGCCATTTCGTTTTATTTCCAAAACTCCATAGAACCTTCTACAAAAGTCTCCAACACTTTACTAGGGCATGACTTTGACTTGACCGTGATATCTTTTCTTGACTCTGGACTTGTTTGAACTTTTCTCATTAAACTTGACAATATTTCAACATTTGATACTGGCAAGAGCACAAGACGTCAAAATATTCAAAGAAAGAAGAAGAAATATTGTTTAGATTTCAGTAGGTGGGTAAAACCGCAAGGCGCTGCTAATCTGTAATAGGTACAGTCACATCATCAGCCAATTAACGTCCACTGTTGGACAAGGTCTCCCTCATAGAAAGGGGTGTTGCCATAATCCCCACGCTTGCCAGGTGGCTTGGGGATCGCAGTACGTTCACCATGTACTATTAGGACGCTGCTGCCCATCTTCCGGTGGTTTTGGTCGCAGTTTTAGGACATACCCGGGTCCAGGACATACCCGGGTCCATACCATAGGTACAGTATTTTCATTGAATTTAATGTTTATAGTTACGCCCGTCATAATCTATAGTCACCTTGTTCTAGTTTACTATTACAAAAACAGCTTCTTTTTGTACAAAGACCAGTAAATTGTAATATATTGAAGTACTTCATGGCAATTTCAGCTTCAGTGCGATGATATCTTAAGTGCAGTAGGCTATTAGTGCGAAGCTCGGTAGCCATTTCCTTAACTAGATATTCAGGTACTAATGCAACCAGAGTTATACCTAAATAGTAGCTCATTTCCAAATAGGTTTAGGTTAAACTTAGAACCTACAACTTTAAAACAACTGGTTGACTTACAATAGCACGACTTTTACGCCAATAGTGCAAGCATAATGATAACATGAAAAAAAATTAACACAATCATCTGTTTTTACTTTGCTGCTAGTTTATAAAAGTTTTTTATTTATTCTAAAGCACATTTTTATATTAAAAATTTATGCACATTTTAATGGTTATTACAGAAATAACAGATAAGATTCTGAACTGTACAGGACAATGAAAAATTATTCCGATGACTTACCTATTTTCCAGACCTTGGAGTAACATTCCTTACTTCTATAAAGCTTAAAGAGTATTTAGCTGAAATGTGTGTATTTGCTCATATAAATACAGGTACGTATCGTATTGTACTGCGCCAGAATGAATTATCTCTGGCGTTTTCAAACCTTTCGGTGATATCAATAAAGGGTAAGCCGTTTAATCTCCACCTACCTCTAAACTCATCGATCTAACTCTAGTACACAGTGAATTCATCGACCTCAGGGTACTTAAGTGCCTTCGAAGGTTCTGTATTCCCGCTAAGCATATTAATTTGAAGGCTTAATCGCGCTCGGCAGCCGTGATTGATTACTGACACGCACTGCCTTTATAATCGCCACAGTGAATCCTATAAAGAGAATTATATTTATTTGTAGCAGTACTTATAAAAATTGCGGTTTATTGCAGTCGTATGTGAGCGGATACCGCATACAAGCATACTTTGTAGGGATCATGTTACAAAAACCATAGAAAATCATACTGATAGTTTAACGCGTCGTTCACATCAGTCGTATACGTAAGTTGATGCGTTCTACCTACTGAGTTTATTCTCGCTTTTATTTCAATCGCATTTGTTTAATCGTTTAGCCGTGATATCTTTCTTGCACGGTGCATATTTTATTTATTCAGTCAGTATTGTACATACTTTAGCAATTTTGTGTTAGTTTTTGCTTAATGATAAGTACTATTGAAATGAAGTCTAATCCAAAATAAAATCAGAGTGATGTTCGCGTAGATTACGCCCGCACGCGTTCCACTCTAAAACCGCACTGAGATTGTTTCATTCTGGACCTTTTCCTATTTTTTTTGCAAGAGCAAACACAAAATTGCCAACGCATGTCCAGTACTGTACGCAACGTACGATATTACTAACTACACGGTTTATGATTATAGAAATGAGATCATATAGGCGATTAAATAAAGGCGACATTTAAAATAAACTCAGTAAGTGAAACTTAACATCCAGCTGCGTCTGTAATGTAAATAGGCATTAGCTAATACTTATTATTTAATAGCTGGCTTGCGTTTGTCCGTCACCTCATATAATTTTAAGCAATGATGCGGTCTACGATAGATCACGCTTGCCTAGAAGAAACCGATTCACTCTTGATTTGAAGGCACCCAGATTATAACTATCAGGGAACACCAATTCAGGTAGCGCATTCCACAGACTAGCAGTTCGCATAGTGACAGTGGAATCAAAGCGTTTCGTATGGGTTTTCGGAAAATCAAGCATGAAGCGGTGTCGTCTATTCAAGCCGACTCTGGCAAACTGATGGAAAAATTGGCAGTTAGGAATTAGATCATGCAGATCCAATGCACGATCTCCGGATCCCACTACACGGATTTCAATAAATTGTTACAAAGAAGTAGAAATCAAAGCCAAATCACTTCAGTTATACGATTATTTACGGGATGGAAGGAGCTCTCGATATCTGGAGCTCCTTCCACAACCTTACCACGGTAAATATCCCATAAATAATCATATAATTGTAGTGAACAACCGTGATAGTTTAAAACAGTGTCAAAGTCAAATAATATATTATATGGTTACGTTAGTAGTAAAACAAAAATAATTGTACCTAAATTCGTTATTGTAATTAATGCTACGTGAAAGCGGAAATACAATAGAGATTTGTCAAAGAAATGGCTTTGAAGATAAAATTCTGCAAAGTAACGCCTGATTCATTCAACTATCTACAACATAGAAAATTATCCATGGTCCACTGCCTGTAATAAGATCAGATTTAAGAGTATTTAGAGTTCAAGTAGTCAATTGTGAGATTGTTAAACAAAATTACGTACGCACTTCGCTTATTTAGACTTAACTGATTACGGACTTGATAAACCACCACTACATGTATGTAAATGTATTCTGAATTAACTCGATTACGATATAACCAGCAGCCCCAATTCCACACACGAATTTAACCGAGATTACCGATTCAGAGTTGATCATTGACAAAAACTGATGATGTCAATTGGTTGTTTCGTGCGAATTCGGTTACCTCATTTATGTAATGATGTTATTTGATTTCACCGTGTCTGTGTCTCTTCAAAAAAGATGTAGCACGCTTGTCTAGGAAATACCTACCTACTCAATATAGATATAATATTTTATGCCACAGCATCTTTTGTAATTTTACCTACTTTAAATAATTTATTCATAATTATAACTGTACATATAGGAGGCTCGGCCACATTTCAAACAGCTGGGTAGCCTGATGTTACCTGCCATATTGATTTATCTGAACGTACGGCACGGGCGCACGGCACGCACGGGCAGCGTAAACCTGGCGACGTACGCAGAGAGCGGCTCTAATATAAGCACGAGTACCCGATTCGTGGTAAGCATAAGTTGTTGACCGTCCCACGATCCTCGGTGAAGTGTCAAGTCCTCTAAGTTAACGCATATCATGGGTCCCACCGTCTACCTGCGAACAGCTGCTGGCTTTTTAATTTATTACGTGACTTAATTTTTATTATTTGTATATAATTGTTCTAATTCATTATTTGACTTGTATTAGTTTAACTTAATTATATAATATAAAACAACATGTTATGAATAAATATTATGAATATAACTTATGTGCATTTAGTAACTACTGGTTATTTTCTTTATCATAATTTAAATGTAAACAGCATTGTCAATCAATACTGTTTACATTTAAAAATACTTTGTGACAGTCGAACATTTACTGAATCTTAATCTTGATAGTAAATAATACTTTGCTTTCAAATTGGTCTGGTACACTTTTTTACGTATTCGTACACGTTGCAGTTGTTTACTTTGCCTCTCGACTGAATTGCGGAGGATTCGAGTGAATGTGCAATTTTCCCTGATTGAGAGTTAAATTTGTTACGGTACTGCTGATGAATCGGTTTCATTCTGAGTGAGCGGAATATGCTTTGCTTGCTTTTTGCTTTGTGGTCAATATGAGTATTTTCTTTTTGATCGCGAAGAGGCAAACGAAATTATCACTATATTGTTGAAGAGACGAGAATCATTCAGACGTCATATTATAGTCGTAATTCTTTCGGTGTTAAATATTAGATTTGACCAGTGTTTTCAATTTTGGAGTGTTATAAAACATCTTCATATTTAAAATGTTAAATGAACGAATCTATACGTCTCCTATAATGTGCCTATTGAACTGAAAATATGCGCGAAAACGTATAGGTAATGTGTACATTTAAGCTGAAATATTTCGGACATTTCTAACTAAGACCACTTTTGACTTAAAGCGTACATTTTACGCAGCTGTTAAACAAAAACCAGTCTTATGACTATTTCAACTGAAGACAGGACTAAGGACGCAATAGGTAAATTTGTAATGTCAAGTTCTATCAAATCCACTAAAAATTTACAAATAAATAATCCAAATGTATTATTATTATAACATCTAGTTAATTTTTATGGTCATTGTTTATACTAAGGAAACAAACAAACACATCTCTCACGACGATATTTCCAAGTAGGTAGAGTTGAGTACAGTTTTCTACCGCTCTTAGAATAAACCAAAAATATGTGTACTTTAAAATTTAAGAACCTATTTATGCATGTCATTAGGTCAGAATGCAAACCTGAATAGAATCGATATTACTATTCGAGGATATGGCTCAAGTCGCTGAAGTTCCAGTCCAGACAGCCTTTATCCATCAATAAATCAAGAACGTCACAGATCCTTATCTGTGACGTTCAGTCACTATCGCGGCTTTCGAACATGCTGCATTTTATCCGTCACTCGTACCTACAAATTGATGGTAATGCTAAGCTCTGGTCGTTAGCGAATATGCTATGCATTGTATGTTACTCGTTATCAGACTGTACCTACTCCTAGAGTAGATACATAGGTATAAATAATAAAGTAGAAAAGGACTTAAGTCATATCTAATGTAGATAGATGAATAACTACTTAATTATGACAAACATTAACTATGACAAACATTAACAGCTATTAACTATGCATACAAATTTTTATAAAAGTAGATACGAAAATCAGTACATATTTCTTATTTTAAGAGAAGGTGCCGAGAGTAGCATGTATAGTATATTATTCCAAAGAAAACAGTCACTTTTCTACTTTTTAGTGTAAGTGTGTACATGTAGGAATAATCTTGAAGACGTTTTCGTTATTTTTTTCTAAAATTCGTTTATAGCATAGTGTTGTTGTGGCGCCGGGGAGTGACATAGGTAGGATAATTATATTTATACTTTTCCATCATCATTCATCCCGGATAACGGTATTTATGGTTACGGTTCTATTAAAGAATAAAATGAACAAGCAATTGCCCGAATTTTCTCTAAACTTATCTAGAAGTTACTTTCGTCGAGTATTTTTTTCTCCTGCATGTTTCGTCCCACTGCTGAGTAAAGGCCTTCCCGATGTTATGTACCATGCAAGCTGGGTGAAGATCCATCCTCAAAAGATGCCTACCAAAGATAATGTATAGAGCAAAACATGCATGCATGGCATTATTAGATTTTTTTCAGAGCAAGTTCTCAGTCCAAACAAAACCACTTAGTTCTGAGATCCTTGAGATCTTGTATTTATGAAGGCATCTTTTACCAAGTGACCATCCCTGAAATAAGATATATCTATCGACACCTCTTTTATCAAAATCGTTTGAGGGGTCAATGCTGTAGGCGCGAACATACATACTTACACCCTGTATACCAATTATTATGTTTATACCTATAGACATAACACCCTTCTTTGGGCTTTGGGTCGTCGGGTAAAAAGAACCAACACCAAATAGCTATATTTACTCGTAATTAGTTATATTCAACATGTACTTCTTTATTTTATTAGACACGTCATATTATGGAAGTTCTAAACTTATAAATAAATAAGTAAAGTAAAGTAAGTAGTTATTTGGTTTTTAATTAAATGCTAAGAGGAAGTAAGTCCCTGCAACTCTAAACTGTTCATTTAATCGAATAAAGCAATCGCACGGTGTCTTTATTCGATCAATTCTTTTGTAGTTTCTCTCAATTTTGGTCGATCTTTAAAATATGCTTCTATTTCTTGTAACAATTTATCTTTAGTTTCTGGCAAATATTTGTACAAAACTATTGTGAATATGGAAGCACAAACCCCGTAAAAACAGAATGCACCATGCAGGGTAAGTTTTTTGAATATATGCGGAGACATTTTTAAAACGGTCGCCATTAATAATTCTGAATATAAACAAAGTATGAGAAGTGATGAACTTTTGTAACGTAAAAATATTATTTCTCCGAACAAAGATGATGGCACTATCATTGGCCCTATACTGATAGTCACAGAAAACGCCATTAACAGTGAGATAGACACGTATTTGTTTTCAAACAAGATGCCCAAGTTGATCAAATATAAATAAAGGGATATCATAAACAAGAATGTTATTCCAATAGCAGAGAACAAGAGTAACAAAGTCCTTCTTTTTAGATATTTTGTCAGAACACATCCAATTTGCATTCCAATTATAGTGACTCCCTCCAAAATGAGCATTCCCATGTATCCGGTAAACTCGTCCTTAGTGATCTGACGTATCAGTTCAACCGCGTACATTGTGCAGACTAGCTTTCCTGAGAAGTGATACAACGACATCACAGCCACGCCTAGTAACAGCGGTTGGTAGAAACCTCTTGTTCTGCATGTATGTATTACTATCCTTAGTTTATCTTTGAAACATTTTACTTTGCGACCTTTACATTCTTCAAGATATTCTTTTTGAGAACGGATGAGACTGTCGAGTTCTTTTTCAGATTCGTCGTCGTATCCTTTGAGCCAATGATGCGCTGCAGCACATTCGTCAAATCTTCCCTTCATTGCGAGCCAAGATGGTGACTCAGGCCAGAAAAATGCAGATAGACAATATGCACAACACGCAAATGCTATTAAACCAATATTTTTCCAATGAGAAAATGTTCCAGCAGCATTGGCTACCCACACGCCCCAGAAAAATATTGATGATTCGATTGTCATGAATATTCCCCTGTAATGTGGTGAGGTGTACTCTGTGACTATGACGATCAAAAGAGTCATGTTACTCGCGAGCAGCATTCCTTGCACTATCTCGCTCAGTAATAGCTGCATTGTGTTATTGCTCCAGTAAAAGACAATGAAGCCTACGAATGTATTGATGCAAACAATAATGAATGGTATTTTTCTTCCGATGAACTGGGTGAAGATTGGTATCATAACAACGAACGGCAGTGCGCTGTAGCCGTGGACGGATGCTGGAAAGCAAACGATCAAATGAAATTATTCTTATTATTCGACACACAATTTAATCTATATACACATGGGTTGTAACATAAATAACGTTTAATATTATACTTAATGGTATTGATCTACCCAACAAAGTGAACAACTTGTAAAACAAAAGTGCTAATTTCGAGGAAAAAATTGTTGCACTATACAAAATAGGTTTATTTATTTCAAAAACGTAAAAAACCACCTATAGTTTATTTCACAAACGGTACACCTGAAAAAAGTTATGTAACGTTATGTGTATGTAAGTTGTGTAAACCTCACTTTCATATTAAAAGACCTATCAGATGATACGTCACATCATGAGGGGGTGCAGTAATTTTTCACCTCCTCTTTATATTTTACCGTCTTCTATTTATGACGATGTCACCTACTCAGTGATGATACCAAAATAATCTATCAACACCTCATTTGTCAAAATCGGTTAACATTGTAAAGACAAATCCTCTTTTTAATTTGTGTCATCGAATGAAAAAATAATTATATGAAACTTACTTAGCCATGATTCCATTTCGAGACTGATAGCGTCAGTTGAGTTAGCTTCTTTCCGTATCTGTGGAATGAAGACTGTCGGAGCTCCAAAGCATAGTCCCAGTACGAAGTAGAGCACCCACGCTCCGCTGCAAACGTAAAGCTGAAATAAACAGACTATATATATTGCTTAGCCGTTCGTGGATTACTTTTTTTGTCTCTCAAGTAACATTTGCTTTACAGCCTGTACTTTTAAAATAGTCACAGGACAAACAGACAACAGGACTGGAATTGATGATGTTGGCATCAAAGCTGCAAAATTAAAGTGGGGTTGGGCAGGACACGTAGCCAGAATGCACTCTGATAGAGTTGACGCAGACTGACTCAGAGGATCACGCAGTGGGTGAAAACGAACGAAGGAAGCCAAATTAGGCCGATAAAAACTTGGCATGATGACCTCGATGCATTCCAGATAGATTTGCTGTCTAGAACATAAGGGAGACTTTTGCCCAATAAAAAGGTGAAAAGTGAAAGTTAAAAAACAATTATTCTATAGGTACATTTCATTACGTGTGAATGACCTTTTTTATGGAACAATCAAAGATACATAAAATTATGGAGTCAGCGCTCAAAAATTTCCATACCAAAATTAAATTAAACCATACCAGCTATATAAAATTGTGTGCATTTAGCCTACGTTTGTTCAAATAGGATTTTTTTGGGAATATAATATTACAGACCCAACATCCGAATCAACATGTGTTTGTAAATCAATGAGAACAACTGTTTTTTTTTAGATGACTTCAGGGTTGGTTACATAGCAAACATTGTTTATAATGATGAGTAGTACATGACCATATTTTGGCTTAGTACCACCGTTCCATGTAACCCTGTATTTCCATGGAAAACCCTGTTTAAAAAATGTGTTCTATTCTCAGCCACACCATTCATCAGGCGAGTTAGTGGCTAAACGTAGATCTAAGTATTCTATTTTTGAAAGAAAAAAAAGAAAAAAAAACATTTTCTGTTCATATTTATGTATTGTTTTACTAATTTAAGAGGAATTGAGGAATGGAGAACGATAAGGGAAGGAGAAGGATAATAAAGACCGATTAAAATATTATTTACGTGTATAGGTTTGTAAGGAAACTGTAGCAGAAATAAAGGTTTTCTTATTTTATTTATTTTTTACTAACCTGTCGCAGAAAAGGTTTCCAGGGTCTTCTTCTTTTCCTCTTATGTATTTCTTCTGGTTTCACCTCGTCATAATCAACTTTTACCATATTGAACTTTGACACCGGTCTCACGAGGATAGGTTTCGCTTTGATAATATTTCTGCAGCAAAAAAAAACAAATGTGTGAAAACAGTGACTGCGGTGGCTCGTCCACATAACTAAACTGTGGAATGAAAACATTCTACTTATACGCAGTTTTATAAATTGGATATACGTTATAACATTGCACTGAAATATGATATAACCTACTTAAATTATGTTTTATTTACATAAACCAATTTTGATGATCACGCGTTTTTAACGACTTCTTCTCTACAAGTATCTACCTACTAACTACATACATAGTATCAAGGATTATATGATCGTTCTTGATAGTATCTAGACTTGGCTGGCACCGACTTCATATAAATGAGTGGGTAGCACTTATAATAATTATATTAATTTATTTTTCTCTTTTGGGTGCCTATTCGTGGTTTTGAAGTCGGTTTATTTTTTTGTTAAAAAAAATTATTCTATAAAATTTTATGTTTACAGATAAGGAAAATTTATTGGTACAAAATATACTCCCATTTAAAAATGTATAAACAATAGTTGTTAAACAATATTAGTATTAATTTAATTAATTAACAAAAAGACATTTTCATAATTAGAATATCTGAAATGTATGTAAAATGATATCAAATTAATTCATTGTATATTTATTGTCTCTAATTGTTTTATTTATTCTAACAAATAGCAATCAGCGTTTTGATTTAAAAAATTGAAATTTTTGCACAGATTATCTTCAAATGTTATAGACAATAAAAAAATGATACCAGCAGGGTTCGAACCTGCGTCGTCCAGTTTCACGTCCCGAGCGCTCTATCCGCTAAGCTTTGCTGTTATACATAATATATATCTAATTACTAACCACGTTCAGATAAATCAAAAATTTATCTACATAGGTACATGTACCTAGGTAGTATTTACTATACCAAGTGTTTTTTAAAACTCTAATACACTATACACTTGTCAGCTTAACTAATTTTACAGGATTATGTTCAAGAACGTAATTTTCCGACTTTAGTTGTGTGACCACACGTTAATTATGTTAAGTACACTGAATTTATGCGTAGCCATATCTTCTTTATGTTTCAACTGAGCTCAATGAGAGAACAAAAATAAAGTGTTACCTACCTATTACTAAGATACGGCGGAAAGTAATCGACATAAATTAGCCAACTTTATTCCGAGCATTGACCCGGGTATGTCCTAAAACTGCGACCAGAACCACCGGAGGATGGGCAGCAGCGTCCTAATAGTACACGGTGAACGTACTGCGATCCCCAAGCCGCCTGCCGAGCGTGGGGATTATGGCAGCACCCCTCTCTACGAGGGAGGCCTTGTCCAACAGTGGACGTTAATTAGCTGATGATGTGATTCCGAGCATATTTTCCTTCGCATAGCTTTTGTTTTTGTAGTTATAATCTGAATTACAGCCATTGATCGTCCACAAATGTAGTCGAGGTAATTAGGTAAGTCATATTAAAACAGTTGGGTAAATAAAAAACCTATAATAAATATAAATTAGTACATATTATAGTCATAATCTATACATAAACATTGTAAAACGTTATATATCTGAGTTTGTTTGTACGAGATAATTACAGAATATGTTTTAGTCAAACTATGTAGGTATTAGTAAGATCATAATTAGTCCTTAACGGAGATAAAATATTTAAGTACTTAATATGTCAAACTTTACACAATATAAACATTAAAAAAAAAACTTGGTCCAAGCATTTATTGGTTCTAACAACTGCAATCACATTGTAAAATTCCACTTTTCCTAGGTTTTTGAACGTAAGGATGTAGCAGGTACCTACCCGCTACATACTTCAGTGAAATATTAAAACAAAATATTATTTTTCAGCTTTTACAATTTTATTGCTGCTGTCGGAGCAAATGGACGAATGAAAATATTGTTGACTAGTGCTGTTGCCCGCGACTTCATACGCGTAGATTTTATATTAACTTTCAACCCATTTTTCCTCCCTTAATCCGGCCCTTGCGCAAAATAACATAGCCTATACTTCAATCCGGTCGTAGCTAGGTATATTCGTGAAAACCGCATTTATATCCGTCCAGATGTGAGTAGACAAACAAACAAGCAAACAAAAATTCAAAAAACTGTCTTAACGTGTTCAGCTACTTATTTTAAGATGCCCTGTCTGTTTTTTTTTTCAGTCTCCCAATTACAGATTTTTTTATCTCTACGTTATTATTATATGTATAGAAGACATAATAAAATTTTATCTACATACATCAAAATAATAATAATGTTCAAATTGTCAATCTATATTTGTTCACATAACATATATTTTTAATTTGTCCTTAAAGAACTTAAGGAATAAGCTATCGGATGTGTTTGATTTGTCAAAAATAACAGGCTTAGTGAAAAATTTAATTAAACACATACGTCATAATACCTACACTTACTGAAGCAATATGATACACTAATTAAAGAAACTATCAGCTAATAATAAAGTTGTGAGATATAACCGTTTAAAGTTTTTGTTCGGATTATAAAGGGATTCTCTGTCTCTTTCTTGCAAGGTGAGTATCAGTATAGAGTTTGTATGGCGTAGGTACTTATATGTGTTGTCATGCGTAAGTATAGTGTGCTCTCTGTCTAACAAAACAAAAAAATGCTTATAATATCTGCCTTAAATTTGAACACATTTCTATTTTGTTTTTGGTGTTCGGCTTTATTTAATTAATTAACTCTATTTACAAAAAAATAAAAATTATAAGATAATAACAAAAAAACAGTCCGGTAGCCTAACTGTTGATGCGATTCAGAAAAGTGTTACACTACACTACACTAAAAAACAACAATTAAAAGCTACACTATTCTCGAGTAATATAGGCTACTTTACTACGCGGAAGAAGTCGTGACAAAACCTACTTACCTACAAACCTACTCTGGGATATGTATATGTATCTATTTAGATACATTAATATTGGCGGTCAACGAGATGCAGTAGTAATGTTATAGCAACATGAATTAACGTATAAATGCTCACAGTTTTTCCTTTGATTTACGAAAAGCGCGCAAATGTATCTCTTGTTTTCACTACAGACATTGTCACGGGAAACACACGACGTAGAAAGGCACTATCGACTGAATGAACGGTGCAACGAACCGATGCGACTACAATCTGAAAATAACAAATATTATTTTTAGGCTATTAAATGATTGAACCGCAGCCAGAATGTTATTCAGGAGTAAGTATTACGTGATTTCTATTATGAGTTTAATTCGATCGGTAATAAGTCTTGGTTTCAGTTACGTAGGTATGTAGGTTTTTGTGCTAAAACAATTACCATGGACCTAGATTACCTATTAGTTTAGTGTGGTAATTTATTACACATATCTTATGTATACATATATATTTATATATTTCTAATTTTAATCTACTATATGTATTTACATTTCAATTTAGTGCTTTAATGTATTTTTAGTTTTATTTAATAAGAAGCTAATATAAAAGAAATTAAAATTACAATTGTATCCTGTTTAAGCCATGTTGTGTGCTCTTTGGTCCCTTTTGACCGTGTGCCAGCCCCGTTTTACAAGGCAACTTGCCTTGTAAAACGGGGCTGGCATAATCGCATAGCGACTAAAGCCCCAAACAAAAATTAGATTTAAAAAAAAAAATGTTTTGGGTCATGAGATCGAGCAAAATTATTAACGTGTTACCATATCTGTATATGTCCTGTGACTTGTTGTTAGTGCCTTATAATAAAATAAATAAATAAATATGGTGTGGTCGTTTAAAAATACAAATATACGATCAGTAGGTACGGTAGTTCGGGCACGTCTATGTTGCAAGTCCATTTCAGTAGCAATTTATTATTATTGTTTAGTAATAGACTTGCGTTTGACCGCCAACTCGCCTGATTTTAGACGATGTAGCGGTCTGCGATGGAGCACGCTTGCCTAAAAGAAACCGATTTACTCGTAATTTATTTTATTTATTAATTAATTTAAATTACCACATGATGCGTCAAGCAACATTTGGAATAAAATTAATGCACAACCATACACACCATACCTTGTTTATAGGGTGTTGCAAACAGTAAAAGTTTTGGTTGGTTGATTCAGGAATTACTATGCCCGTGAAAGTCCGTCTAAAGTAGCCATTACACTATGCTATTTGGTGCACTATTTAGTTTTGCTTTAAGTCATGATATTTTGTGTTGTAATTTACTTTTTAATGTCATATTGTCTAACTGCCTTTACACAAGAAGTAAGCAAAATAACTCGGTTATCGCGAAACTAAACCACATATTGCAATACCCGCTTTATTCTCCTGATAACAGTTACAAATATATTATCAATACATAAAGCTGCAGAGGATTGCAATAGTGTTTCAATGTGATTGTATTCACTACAAGGCTCAGTCTGCCTATAGCCTTTGCAAGTTCTTCGCAAGTCATGAACGTTCTCTGTATCGGGGCAACTTTTATGATGACTAGTACCTATACCTAACCTACTCGGAAAGATTTGGAATCAACAACGTTAGTAGCATGACGTTGTTGATTCCGACTTCCCTAATAGGATGCCTTACAAATTTATGTGCAACGTAGCACAACGTATAAGGCAAACCATAAGAAATAGTTTCTTAGTTCCAAACATTTGTAAAGATTTAAAAGGATTTTAAGGTATTAAAATAACAAACGATAAAAACGGTAGCCATGGACAGATGCTGAAACAAAAATAACAAAATGGGTACATTATTCCAAAATATTCTAGACCCAGAGGCTCGTTTAGCGAGTGGCGATTCAACCGAAATTTATAGCAAATTAAAAGAAAATAACAGATCTCATTCATCAGTCTTGTTTATCCATTATAAAATTTCGTTTAAAGCTCTTCGGCGAACAGACTTGGGATTATAATACTTACGCAACCAAGACTCTATTTCAAAACTGACAGCATCGCTTGGGTTTCTTCTTTTCTCATCTGTGTGGTGAGGATCGTCGCGTCACCAAAACTCAGTCCCAGTAAAAGTTAAATCGGGTGATTTATTTACTTTTCACTGGACCTCAGTTCCGTGAATTGTATACACACCAGAGATCTGTGACATCTGTGACATTTAAAATAATAATACGTAAGTACAATCTGTTATGAGCTGTGCAAACTAGTTATAAGGTAGTCATAATGGAAAAATTCATACCTATTAATAGACTATTCCGATTCATTGCCTTACGACTTTGAAAAGTGATCATAATTCAAAACTTTTTATAGAATTATAATAAAGCTGTGAGTTATTCAAGTTATACTAACCAGACCCAGGACAAAAAAATGAGTTTTCGAATATTTCAACTACATTACCTAAATGTAGTTGTAAAAGTCAAGTTTATAATATGCATATTAAGCTGTTATATTTCTATTTCAGTCGCAATGCGGCAATTCTACTTGGAACACCAAACTCCAATTGACTGTTTTGTATCTATTTTACTATGCATGCTTTGCACTAGTGACCGTTGAGAAAATGCGTCTAACAGCTGCAATAACTGCATTGTAATATTGACCTATTTATCAAAGTTAACTTGTTATTTTTCTCTTTATTTTTTCGCCGAAAAGCACGAAAGCACGTCAAATTGTATAAAACCTAGTATGCTGCATTGTTTAGGCGTTGCGAGAGTAATTTAGTTTAAACCATTCGCAAAGCAATAGCTTTCGAAGGGTTTTTAAAGTATACTATGGCGCAATTTGTCATTTTTGTATTCACGTCTGACGTTCTACTGCCAAGGACGGAGATCGAACTGGATTAAGTTGGCACTTATCCAACTTAAGAAGGAAAACAGACGCACAAAGTAGGTGAACTTGCGGTATCTAACCTGATAAAGATCTGTGCAAGAATCTTTAATTCAATATAACCAAAGGCAATTTCATAGGTAAGCATCTAGTATATAAGTAGAAGGAAGGCACAGAATAGGTACGAAATGATATTACACAATTAATCAATCTATTTATTCAGTAGTATTACATCAGCTTTTGATTTCGTGGCTTGTGAAAAATAGTTTTCAATTTCTAATAAAGTTTTATCCTTAGATTCCGGCAAAAATTTATAAAGTAAACATACAAAAACAGATGCTGATAATGCATAAAACAGAAAAGCGCCGTGGATGTCAAACGATTTAAAAATATACGGCGATATTTTTAGCACAGTTCCCATCAGAAATTCCGAAAATATTGCTAATAACGGTAAACTTGAACTCTTATATCTTAAAGGCGTTAACTCTCCATATACAGAGCAAGCCATTATCATTGGCCCACAACTCACTGTCATTGAAAATAATGTCAGTAAAAGAATAGATACAGTCTTATTTTCTAAAATAAAATTCAATTTAACACAATACAGATATAGTGAGATAGTAAACAAAAATGCAATACCTATACTAGAAGAACCAAGCAACATTGTTCTCCTCCTTAAATACTTCGATAAAACGCATCCTATTTGCATGCTAAAAATGGTTAATGCTTCAATTATTAACATGCCCATATAAGCTGTCGATTCACTGTTTGTAATTTTTTTAATAAGGTCTATTGAATACATTGTACAAACAAATTTGCCTGTGAAGTTGTACAGCGACATTGTCATCATAGATAACAGCAGTGGCATGTAAAACGCCTTTGTCGTCAACGTCGTAGTAAAGTTTTTAAATCTTTGTTTAAGTGTTGTTTTCTGGTCTGAAGCAAGGCTCTGGAGATATTGTTTTTGTGATATTATAAGATTTTCCAGTTCTTTCTCGGAGTTTTTATTGAGGCCTTTTAACCAGCGATGCGAGGCAGCGCATTCCTTAAAGCGCCCTTTCATTGCTAACCAGGAAGGTGACTCGGGCCAAACAATAGCTGACAGCACAGCGTATCCAGAAAATACGAAAGCAATGATTGCAATGTATCTCCAGTGACCAAAGGTCCCAGTTGCGTTTGCTATCCAGACGCCCCAGAAGAAGATGGTAGACTTAACCGTCATAAATATTCCTCGATACTGGGGTGATGTGTACTCCGTGACGACCACGATGAGGAGGATCATGTTACTAGATATTAGAATGCCTTGCATCACTTCACTGATTAAAAGCAGTGTAGGACTAGTACTGCAGTAAAATAATGTGAATGCTAATATGGTTCCGACGCACACAACTATGAATGGTATTCTTCTTCCCACTGTCCTTATTAGGGTTGGCAACGTTATTATCCATGGGATGGCACTGTAACCGTGGACAGACGCTGAAAATTTTAAAATGACAACATGATTTTAAGAAATGTTCTTTGAAGAATCAACGGAACAATATGGGAATCGTATCAAATTAAATTTTAAATAAGTGGCCACTGTGGCCAGAATGCTGACCTCTACTTTGCTCAAAGAGTGAGCATTGCCATACAACGTGGTTATGGGGCCAGCATTTTGGGGACGATTCCCACTGTCAGCGGTTTAATAGATTAGTTTAGTAATTAGGTAATAATATGTATTTTTTTTTATTGAAATGTTATTTAAGTTATTGTAAATAAGTTAGTTTTTTTTTCTAACTTAAATTTATATTATCAACGGCGTAGAAAATTGAGAATAACTTACAAAGCCAGGAAGCCATATCATCACTTATTACTTCAGTCGAGTTTGCTTCTCTTCTTATTTGTGGAATGAAGACAGTTGGTGCCCCGTAACATAATCCAAGTACAAAATATATGGACCACACTCCACTGCATACAAAAAGCTGAAAATATCAAAAGTATTATCTATTTCAACTAGTCTACATTTAACGTAGTGCAACGTTTGAAAATTCTTATAATTAAATCATATGGTATGGTTTTCCTGTCCACAAAACGAATGTTTTTACCCGACTGCGCATTAAGGAGGTTTATGTTTTTCGAGTGTATGTCTGTATGATACTTTTTGTGGTACGCCCGCAGCCTAAACGGCTTCATTGGATTTGATATGTGAGGTTTCATTTGAATCTTTTTAATAGTGGAGTGACATAAGGAACAAGAATTCAAGATGGCGATCGGGGAATTTTTTTTAGTGGAAAATTGGAAATTAACTTTGCTAAAATGGCCAATATTACCATCATTATGTAGAACTTACTAAGCAGCTTTAAATAATATATAACACCATCATCTTAACCAGCCAAAAGATGTCCACTGCTGATTATAGGCCTCTCCCTTTGACTCCCCTTGAAAATTAAATATATTATAAATTCAATATGGCGGACGCCCCAAGATTATATAGGTATCAAATGTTTGCTGAGAAGAATAAGAAAAAGCTCGTTTTTGAAAAGTTTTTTATTTATTTAGTAATCCATACTATCCATACTTTATTTTAATATTATAAATGCGAAAGTAACTCTGTCTGTTTGCTACATAATCACGGCTAAACGGCTTAACCGATCTCGATAAAATTTTGCGAGTCAATGGTATGTATCATGAGGATGGACATAGGATTTTTTTTAAGAAATCGCGGACGATGACGTCGCGGGTACAGCTAGTAAAGTATTTAATTATTTTGATTTGTCTTCTTCAGCCACACCGTTAGCATTAGGTGAGTGACCAAACGTAGATTTATCTCCAATGATATTTAAAAAAAACATTCTTAAGATAATTGCCTAAGGTTGCCTGGAAGAGATCGCTTATAGCGATAAGGCCGCCAATTGTTTCACTAGTTTTTTAAGTTGTTTTTTTTAATGTAGGTTTATAATTTTTGGTGTGAACAATAAAGAGTTTTCTATCTATCTTATCTATTGCGTCAAACTCACACGTCACAGTCTTCTTCTAATTTAAATAAAGCATAATACCTACTTTAAATGTTATTTATGATGTTGGTGACAATGATTAAATTTGTAAAACAGGTTCTAATGTATGTAACCAGTTAGGTACGAGTGTAGTGTGCTGCATGAATATTTATATTGGATTATTAGCAGCTGCTTGCTGCTCTAACTCCAATATATAATGCTTAATATCCTTTGATATTGATTCGATTTAAAAAAAAAAACGAGCCTGAATAACAGATACTGTTTATTTTTGACAGTTAAATCATTATCATCGGATTATTCTCGCTTTTTTTATGTTCTAAATTTTTTCGGAATAAAATATATTTTGTGTCGTATGAGGTATTAGACTCTCTTGCCAAATTTCATAACGATCAGTTCAGTTTTTTTGCAATGTAAAGGTAACAGACAGACAACAAATGGATCATATTAAAAACCGACTTCAAAAATATATGAAAAACGTAATAAGTGCCTTTAAAATTTGAGGGTTGCCCTCGATTTCCCTGGGATCACATCATCAGATCCTGACTTGGTGACAATGGGACTTAAATTGGAAGTATACCCTACCGAACAAAAGATTTTTTATCAGTCCATAGTTGGCGGAGAAATCGGTGAACATACATTGAAAAAAAATATATACAGTGGAACATAGAACCTTCCTCCTTTTTGAAGTCGGTTAGAAATACCTACCGCGCATTTGCGATGTCAAATAGTTATTCGTCAAGTGCGAACAACTAGACTTCCGATTCGAGTCGCTTTTAGTGAGTTTAGTGAATCAATTTGGCTTTAAAACTAACTTTAAGAGAAAATAACTATATCGCAAAAAACTTTGTCAAAAATGGCAAGTTAAGATGAGTTCTACAATACAAAACAAATTCCAAAATATTCTTACCTAAAGTTAAATGATTATTTACGGGATATTTACCGTGGTAAGGTTGTGGAAGGAGCTCCCGATATTTCGGCGCAGTTACATGCACCATGTTCACGGGAAGACTATTCTTACCTGTCTTAAAAACGGTTTCCAAGATGTGTTTTCGACTTTACACCGATTTGTATCATGTTCTTCCACTTGTACTTCATTGTAACTGCACTTCTCCATGTCTCCGAAACTTTATGAGGTACCTGCGAGTACGTTTTTTATGTTTAATTCTAATCAATCGAACGGTAATTTAAAAAATAGTGGCGTTTTATTCAATAAATATTGACTACAAATGATGTTTTCGATGCACACTTCTGTTTGCGCTGATTCATAGTAAATAAATAACTTTACTACAAGATTAATTGGCTTGTAGGTAATCACTATAAGGCAGCAAGCACATTTGACACTTTGTCTTGTTACATATAAAGAGCTTTGAACGCTCTTATGGCATCTTATTACGAGAACTTTTTCATAAAAGTAAATACTAAATACAGGATAAGCGAAAATAAAGTGCTTGGTTTTCAGAAACAAAATTGGACACGTTCGTATCTCTCGCGGGGTTTGGGTTACTGTATTGTTAGCCTTTAGCTACTTTTAGTATATTTATAGATGAACTCAATTTTGTTGCTTCATTTTCACAATAAACTCCGATACTGAGTTTGTTGTACGATTAACAAACGTAAAACACAATTTTAATGCAGTATATAAATAAAATAAACATTCAAAGGTGGAATTTACACTTGGAGTGAGGCCTTGACACACTCACTTGGCTTGTGTGACAACAAATACGAATTAGTCGTCAGTCTTGCTTGGTAATTAAATAGCAACTAATAACAAAAGTTGTTTGGGAATCTTTGAGTTGTTTTAGAATATTTAGATTTATTGTATGTTGTACATGTGTGAGTGTGTTTGTGTGTATGTTTGTATGTTCAGCGGATTCTCAACATATTTCTACAGATCTATAAGCACCAACTGAATAAACACGCACAACTATGTCGGTATAATCATGTAATTTGATCAGATCACACCCAACTTGTGCCAAAACGACGGATTTCAAACGATATTTAACGAATTATTAAGTTACAGACTCCGTCTACGCAAACATCTTTTAACTCGCGTGTTTGAAGATAAAGTTTCTGAATTAATTTGCCAAATATCGCCGTAACGCGAGATTTAAACTTGCCACCGAACTTCGCTTGTTAAATGTTAATTGTTATCAAAAGAGATTTATTAATAACCACTCTGATGAGGCGAGAATTTTGATTTATTCTGTAAGAATTGTTTTATATGAATACACCATGGTTTATAATTGAAAACATAGCAAAAACGTGAATGGTTTAAGTATGAAATTTGCTATTCAATGTTAACTTAAAACTTTAAATGTTTATGTTCCTGATTCGTGTTGATTCATAACAATAATATACACCTAGCCTATTTATTCGTCGCATAGTATGCTAAGATTTTCATAATTTCAATCTATACTTAAGATATTATGTAGCGTGGATTCAATTTTTTAAACGGATTCATGAGGTCGCTTTACTTCTGCAGGAAATGGAACATCGCCGATTTATTTTAACCACGGCGGCTTCTTCCACGCCATTAACTTTTTAATCCCAAGATTCGTGTAAAGTGCCAATGATAGCACAAAGACTTTATTGGCACTCTATCGTAATGTAATGCGAGAAGCTACTCTAAATATCTAAACGTGAAATTTGAGTTTTAAAACTGCACCGAAATGCGCTAAAATTCGGCTAGACTAACACACTCTTTGAAAGAAAATTAGAACTTACAAGTAATAAATATACCTGTCAGCACCTTGAAAAGGCATAGACTCTTGCCACATTCTCAATGTATTGAGAGGGTACGTGAAAACAGTTTAAGTAGAAAGGATAAGTGTGTTTTCGTAGCATGTGAGAGAAATTCGACACCCACTCCTCTATTTACGGGCGATGGTGCGATAAGCATTTTCTCTTTCAATACCATCAAAGAGACTGGCCGCCTATTCAGGGCTTCACCCGACAAAATGTAGCCCATAAAGGGTATTAGAAGGTTGCAACGCTGTTTCTGACTTGGCTCACGAAAACAGTCTAAAATCTTATTTCAATAGAGTACCCACATCGGGCAAGCTCATTCAACTTTTTCATTAGGCTCAAACGAAACATTATCCGATCTTTCTCGATTCCTGATGAAACCCATCAAATCATTTGTCGGCATGGCGACGAGAAACTTCAGCTATTATTCCAGTCGGTTTACTTAAACAAAAGTGCTCCTAATTCTTGATCTAGGATTTCATGTGATAATTACTTTCCACGGTTGGTTGAACTGGCCGATTCACAGCGGGATGGAGTGCCACTTCTTTGTCACAAATTAAATTTTAGAGAGCTACAACAACGACCCTTCGGTATTATGAACCATAATCTCTGGAGCGAAGAGAAGCCTAAATATCTGAAAGGCAAATTGGGCGATCTCTCTGAGAGCCCGCTCGTAAACTTAAGCCACACGCAATTTTGTTTGCGGCTCGGAATCCGAGTTGCTTGTAAACTTGATATAATGACATTACGTCGTGCACGTCATTAATTTAATTATTCCATTTGAGAAGCCTAAAGTGGCCGTAGAAATTGAATGTTTCAACAAATTACGTAGCTTAAAAAATATAGTAAATATAACAGTAAGAAAATTAAATACTGGGGGTTGGAAGTATCCTGTAAGTGAAAAATAATTCCAAATAATTGTATGACATGTAAGTACATGAAAATTGTTGTACTTACTCGTATGTAGTTCAGCGGTAACGTCGAAAGCGGCGGAAGCTTTTTCGCTCGTAAATCGAGAAAACGCCTTACTTCCGCTCCACCCGTCGCCTGATTAAATTCTCCAACATTAGCGCATTCATGGCACCAGATAATGTATTCGATCGACTCGCCTCACTCTCCCTTCGATTCACTGATTTATTCATCGGATGGCTTTATCTTTATGCATCCATCAGACGCGTTTAGTCTAGACCAATCCAACCTATCAGCTTTGAATCAAGTGTTACTAAAAGCAGTATAAAGTTTATGAATTTATGAAATTATGGACAAAATGAAACTGCACCAATGGAAAAGGTACTTTATAAATTAAGTTTGAGGTTAAGTATAAACTAATACAACTAAAAGGTAAGTGAGAAAACGTTAGCATAATATGTGATGAGCATTATTCATGTCGGCGTTCAGCGAATTTGTGTTTCGACCGCAAATCAGGGTAAATCTGATTTTGGTCCAACGGTAATACATTTGCGGACGCAATCAAAATGGCGATCGTGACCTTATGGCGTCGAATGCCAATTAAGTTGCAATATCATTGGTGGACTGGCGAAATGTCGCTATGGTACTAGGGAATAAGGTTGTTAGGAGATGCTGAAACGCTGTACTTCCTGAATACATATCATTGGATTTTTTGTTAGGCGGTAAGTATACCAGTATTGCCCTGTTTATGAAATTTGAATCGGATATTTAAGTTTGAATTCAAGCATTTCGTAAGCTTAATAACCGGCCAAGAGTGAGTCCGACTTGTGCAAAAATGGCAAAAAAATCACGTTTGTTGTATGGGAGCCCACCTTAAATATAAATTTTATTTTAATTATTTATTTTTAAAGTGAATAATATAACTCAATATTCTGTGAATATTTCAAGCGTCTACCGGTTGCCGTTATCAATATCGAGCAAAAACGAACAAAAAATCACGTTTTTTGTATAACCCTTTAATATTTATTTTATTACTAGTTTATTGCCCGCTACTTCGTACACGTAGATTTTCATATAAACCTTCAATCCTTTTTTCTTCCCTTAATCCGGCCCTTGCGCAAAATTACATAGCCTATACTTCAATCTGGTCATAGCTAAGCATATTCGTGAACACGCATTTAAATCCATCCGCATTTTCTTCCAGGGATTTAGGCGATGTGCGTGAACAAACAAACAAAAATTCTAAAAACTGCCTTAACATGTTCAGCTGCTTATTTTAAGTCGCCCTGTGTGAAGTATTGATAGAAGCATAACATTAAAAACACCGTCAACAGTTTTCAAATCAAAAAGATAATGTGACCACAGTGCAGAGCATGTTTTGAAGTTTTCTTTTTGTGTAAACCATAAAAATTATTATCATGTCATGTCGGGATGATACCATCTCTGAAATTTGACTGTCCAGCTTCGCTCGTTCGAATTTTTCTATGACCATGCAATTTCTGAACTATATGAATACGACCACAAGTATGGCTTTGGCCACAGAAGTATGGCTTATGCTATATGCTATAACTATGCAAAACTATGCTATTATCTTGCAAAATGCATTGGATTGAATCACCAAAGAGGTTGTAAAGCCTATGTTTTTATAACATCCTTGATCTACACGTTCATTCATCTAAGAAGGTTAAGGAACCTTCTTTAAATTTAAACTGATTATCTGAATGACAGTTGACAGTTTCAAATTTTTAATGGATATGTCAATAATATTCTCTTTACTTTGGACCTCCTTGCTTGAGGCTATGTGACGATCCTCATATTACGTTTCGGGTAACGAACAAAATAATCATTGATTGTTTAATTTTTTTTATCTATACATATAATAAAAACGTAGAGATAAAAAAATCTGTAATTGCGAGATAACAAAAAAAAAATCACACAGCTCGTCTTAAAATAAGCAGCTGAACACGATAGGACAATTTTTAGAATTTTTGTCTGTTTGTTTGTTTGTTTGTTTGTCCGCGCACATCTCCTAAACCACTGGACGGATTTAAATGCGGTTTTCACGAATATGCTTAGAACTTACCAGATTAAAACATAGGCTATCTTATATCATTTATTTTAATTCTTTATTTTTACATAAACGAAAATAAAAATCAATGATTTATTTCTTCGTTACCCGAAACGTAATATGAGGATCGTCACATAGCCTCAAGCAAGGAGATCCAAAGTAAAGAGAATGTTATTGACATAGCCATTAAAATTTTCAAACTGTCAACTGTCATTCGGTTAATCAGTTTAAATTTAAAGAAGGTTCCTTAACCTTCTTAGATGAATGAACGTGTAGATCAAGCATGTTATAGGCCTTACAACCTCTTTGGTGATTCATTCCAGTGCATGGAGTAGGAGTGTGGCGTACTCATACTCCTTGCGCCAACCTTCGTGAATTTCATTCCAATTTTCCACGACGTGTGGCGCTGGGGCGCGAAAAGGAAGAAAATAAAAGAACACCTATTTTCAAATGGAATTGTCATTCGCTTTTTCTAAGATTTGTCTAAGATTTTTCTTTGCATTAAATTTATAATTTCTTTCGGACTCAGCTATTTTCTTCCATTGTCGGTAGCTTAACCCTCTCCTTCTATATAAATAGTACAAATCCACTATAATTGGTGACCACTGAATGGACCGTACACCACCGACAAAGGTCAGAATGCCGCTAGATCGTACTGATAGCACTGCGGCTGACACGAAGAATAAAGACGATGACAATGTATTCCGAGTTGGCGTGCGAATTCCACCGTTTTGGCCCGAGAAGCCGGCGATTTGGTTCGCCCAGATCGAAGGCCAATTCGCGATTTCCAACATCACTGCAGATAGCACCAAGTTCTACTATGTGATTGGACAACTTGACCCGCAATACGCAGCTGAAGTCGAAGACATCATCGTCAACCCGCCTGTGACCGAGAAGTACGAAAAACTCAAGCTGGAGCTAATTAAACGTTTGTCCGCATCAAGAGAAAAAAAGGTACAGCAACTTTTAACACACGAGGAGCTAGGTGATCGTAAGCCTTCTCAATTCTTACGTCATCTACGACACCTAGCAGGCCCCGGAGTTCCAGAAGACTTTTTACGCATGATTTGGACCAGCCGCCTACCGAACAGCACGCAGACCATCATTGCTTCGCAGCAGATGACGTCATCACTCGATGTGCTGGCAGACCTAGCCGACCGCATACATGACGTTGTCCCTATAGCCCAGGTCGCATCTACATCCAGTACCACACCGAGAAGCTCCAAGCTCCATATTACATTCTCATGGTTTTATTCTATGTTAGCATTTAAAACACAAAATATACCGCATCCTATTTTAATTCAGTCCCGCGAATAGAAGTATTCAAAAAAGGCCCTTTGTACATGAAAATAAACCTATACAACAAAATTCCGGACGCAATAAAGAAAGAAATAAATAATAACATTTTTCCAGAACCAACTTCGTAAGTTTCTAACCCAAAAATGTTATTACGAGATAAAAGATTTTTTCGACGATACATTTTAGAAAATTATAATTAGAAAATAAATATCGACATAGTTAAGAAAGTAGCGTCATAAGTTTTGTATCATCTCATATATAATTAAGTAACCTATCACACTAAGTATGTTTTTTTTTGTTTTGTAAAATTACTTCACCCTAGGTTAAGTTTGAATAGTATATATAATATTTATGTAATAGATTTAACTATACTTAAATTTATATGTTTATGTCTGTGGTCTGGTTTTGTGAACAGCCACTACATAATTCATTGCTGCACCCTTTGTGCAGGGTATATAAACTTAGCTTTTAGAAGAATACAGTGTATATTTGCAATAAGAATATAGAAATAATTTTATTTTACTGTGATATTTTAACAGATAAATAGAGTAGTTCCATTTCATGGCTTTTTAATCAAGGTATACATACAAATGCACGCGAAATAAGAAATAACTAGCCAAGAGCGTGTTAAGACAAGCATTATGTCAGGGTTCCGTGGACAGCGAAACTGGCCGGAAATATACTTTTAATGGTTTAGACAAAAAGAAAATTTCTAAATCTGCTCTGCACTGTGGTCACATTATCTTTTTGATTTGAAAACTGTTGACGGTGTTATTTATTACTTTTATGATTCTATCAATACTTTACACAGGGCGACTTAAAATAAGCAGCTGAACATGTAAAGAACAGTTTTTAGAATTTTTGTTTGTTTGTTCACGCACATCTCCTACACCCCTGGAACAAAAATGCGGACGGATTTAAATGCGGTTTTCACGAATATGCTTAGCTATGACCAGATTGATGTATATGCTATGTTATTTTGCGCAAGGCCGGATTAAGGGAAGAAAAAAGAATTGAAGGTTTATATGAAAATCTACGCGTACGAAGTCGCGGGCAAAAAAGCTAGTGTAATAATAAAGAATTAAAATATATGACATAACATAGCCTATGTTTTAATCTGGCAATTTATAAGCATATTCGTGAAAACCGCATTTAAATACGTCCAGTGGTTTAGGAGATGTGCGCGGACAAACAAACAAACAAACAGAAAAAAATTCTAAAAACTGTCCTATCGTGTTCAGCTGCTTTTTTTAAGACGCCCTGTGTGATATTTTTTTTGTTATCTTGCAATTACAGATTTTTTATCTCTACGTTTTCATTATATGTATAGATATAGATATTGTTTGTATTTGTTGTTATAGCAACAACATAAATACATCATCTGTGAAAATTTCATGTGTCTAACTATCACGGTTCATGAGATACAGCCTGGTGACAGACGGACAGACAGGCGGACGGACAGCGCACTCATAGTAATAGGGTCCCGTTTTACCCTTTGGGTACGAAACCTTAAAAACTGGGAGGCAAAGTAATAACATTTTTCATAAAAATCGTCGATTCTAAGAACATACAAATTAGAGGTACAAAACTTTTTATATACATGTCAGAATCCATTTCTCCTCCCACGTACACTTTTATTGGAACGAGAAACGCCTTAGCATAATACCTGAAAGTTACATTTTATTGCCGAATGAAAACACATTTACTATATAAATCTTTATAATCTCAATCTCTAGGAAAATATTGAAATACAGAGCAAGTATCTAATACCTATTCGCTTAACTTAGGAGTAATAAGTACCAGACGCTATGAAAGATTTATTTAGTTCGAGATAAATTCAGTTACTGAGCAGGGTTACCATCCATCTCGATTTTTCCGGACATGTCCGGACTTTTAGACTATTTATTTTGTCCGACTTTTTGCCAGCTTGGGCGATGTAATACTAGTTATAAACCATACATAGGTAATCATTTAAAATCACGCAGTCTTGATTAACGTCTCCCTGAACACAAAACAAAAATCTTTTTTTACTTAACTAGCATATAAAATGTCCAGCTTTAGGTTAGGACTTTTCAAATTTTGATATGGCAACCCTTCAAGCGAGCACCTTTCAGGCTTGTAAGTGAGCAACTTTTCGATTCCTAAAACTTGGAAAATAAGATTGGGTCTTTGTCCCAGTACCTAATGGCTTTGTTGTGTACCGGCATAGTTTGACGGGTAACTCGAATTTCCTACTAGGATATTCCCGGGACACTGCGAGCTACATCTGCTGTACTCCTACAGTTTTAAGCTGTTCCTTTGAAGTTACAAATATTGAGAAGCATTATTTGGGGAATGTTCTTAACACCTGTTAGTTTTACCTATAATGTATATCAATGTTAATCGCTTAGATAAGGTTTAAGTATATTGCTATATACGTAAGGTGCACTAAAGTTTCCGTAATGAATAAGTAAAAAATATTATAAATGGTCTAAAATGAATTTATTGTTTCTCAAAATATTATCCGTTAGCGCAAATGCTTTTCATAAGAATAAACCAATATTGAAAACATTTATGCCACTCCTCCGTGATGATCTCGGAAACATGTTTTTCATACTCTACGACAGCCTCTTCAGAACTCTCTGGTGATGAAAATCGTTGACCACGTAACTGGTTCTTATTTTTTGAGAACAAAAAGTTGCCAGGTAGAGACTATGCAGAATGGCTCATAAAGTCGACGTTTTTCACCTGCAAACATCCATTCGTCTATCTGGCCGTGTGAGAACTGGCATTATTGTGGTTCAAGGTTGTTTATTTTTAATCCAAAGCAAAAGTAGTCACGTATCCAATTTTATCAAAAAAAGAAGCAATCACCCGCTTAGAGGCTTAGAGGCACTTTGCACGCGCGCCACTTTGGTTGGTTTTGGCTCATCTTGAAAGACCCATACGCTCGATTGATATTTTGTTTTGGGATCGTAGCAATAAATCAATGTTTCGTCACCTGTTATTATGTCTGACACCAAATTTAATCACCCTTCGTTGAATCTGGTAAGCATGGCATTGCACCAAGTGACGGTGTCCGCGTTTTGTGTGGGATCCACCGAGAGTATAGCTTTTTCACACCAACATATTAATGTAGGATTGATTGTATTTGACTCATGCCCATGCCTAAAGGTGCCCAAATCTCATGGTAGATCACATGCCTGTCTGTTTCGAATATACGTCGCACAGCATCGATGTTTTTCTAGTTTACAACAGTGGGCGACCATCTCTAAATTCATAACTGAGATTGATACGACCGCATTTAAATTCTGAAAACCAGCTATAAGTAGTCGTCTTGCATGATGCTTCATCGCCAAAAAGAGTTTGAAGCCGAGCGATGGTCTGATGAGCTGCCAAATAGCTTATTTTTTAAATACCTATAAGTAGATATCTTTAAAAAAGACGAGATCACTGCACTCCGTATTCTGGACCGGTACAGACATGGATTTATATACAAACAATCACGGAATAGCATAACAATAGGAAATACGATTTGTCAGAACTTTTTCTGTTTTTGTTGGTCGAATAAAGAAACTTTTACTCAAGAACCAATAATTGTTCCTTAATATCTTTTACGTACCTAAATGATTTCTGATCTGAAAACTTTGATCATTATCTCTACTTTATGTTGGGTATTCTCGACTAGCTTTTTCCCTCGACTGTTTTGTTGATCAGAATTTGATTATAGATAAGTACATTTTTGTTCATATTTATAGCTTGTTTTATTTCAGAAACAATCTGTCATCAGCTTAATGATTTATTAGTTATTTTTCTTTGTTATTTGAATGAATCCGTAGAATTAAAGATAAAGATAATGATAATTTATTTGCACAAAATACGAGTAAATCATACACACATATAAAAACGCATGCACAATAGGCGTTAGGTAACAATATTAGTCACGTTTGTCTAGTTAGTAGAGAGGATACAATTCTAGAGAGGATGGCATAAAAATATCGTAAATAATTCTTTTGTAATTATATAAATAAAATGGAATTAAATAAATAGTAGAAACAATTTCAATAATTAAAATATCATATTGTTATTAATCTTATTAATTAACAGATAGACATTGATATAATTGCAAAATAATTTGACATAGTGCTGCCATAACTAAAATTTATCTACAACTATAACTGTTATAATTATATAAAATTATAAAGAAGAAAGATTTGTATGTTTGTAACGAAATAACTCAAAAACAACTGGACCGATTTTAAACATTCTTTTACCATTAGAATGCTTCATTATCCCTGAGTAGGCTATATAACTCAACGCTTATCCTAAATGTAAAAAAAAATACTCATCCCTTGCGAAGCGGACGGCCGTCTAGTCATATATACAATCTCTAACTCTGTAATAACATTTCTCGACTAAAAGTTTTTGTTTTTGTTTAGACTCATTTTTAGACACATGATTGAATTCGGTATAAGTAGTATTGTTAATAATAGGTCCCATACACATTAGGTATACTTTTGAATAATTCTGTTAAAACCTCATTGTTGAGAATAAATAGCATGTATCATAGTAGTTACATTTTCTATGGATACTACCTACTACTTGTAAGTACTTAGCCAATTCGTAACAAAATGTCGCTAAAGCAGAGCAAATATTTATTTACGTTATTGCAATGTAATCCGTCTAGAGACGATGTATTTATTCTATGTAGATATAATATGTAGCTTACAACATCACTCAAGTCAAGACCCCATATTTTTATACAGATTTGTCAAGCAAGATCCATTTACATAACATTCATAACATAATGGTAAAAATCTGCTGTTCGTTTTGCGATATCACCACTAAATGGCCAAGAGCGTGTCGAGACAGGCTTATGGTGCCGTTCCGTACCCAAAAATAATCACATTCATTATTTAGAAATTGGTGGTTCTAGGAAAATTCAAACGAATGAAGTTCTGTGGACTGATATAAAATCTAGCTTGTATGGATTAGTCGAAAACAAAATTAGCAGGAAAACTTTCTTGGTAAGATCATTTTACGGAAAGGACAATGACTTTTGAGCTAGAACGTCTTGAATTTATTACAGTTTATCGCTTATAGCTCAAAGTTATTATTAGAAAATGTTCGAAATAATGTTGAATGAAGGTTTTTAATAATATGATCTACTTATTAGCATTGTAAGTTATAAGTTTCTAATATGTCTAATAGTTTAGAAATGCACATGGGGGCAACTCTTTTTTTTGCGGGTCATATTTCGCAAAGATTGCAGATGAAAACATTTTTTCATCCCTATTTCACATGTATCAGAGCCGCCCCAATATATTTTTAATACTTATTAAATTGAGATGTACCTATGCTAAACTTTATATTTACAGTTTCATATAATTATCTTAACTAAGTATAATATATAATTTAGAAGGTTGTAAAAAATTTAAACGGACGGACAAACATACATTTGATAGACGGATGAACAGAACGAACTTATGAGGATTTGTTGTATTACTACCAATGTAGTGTAGTAAACCGATAGGGATAATATTTTTTGTTCGAAAGGATATACTTTCAGACTGCATCCATATAAGTTTCATCAAAATTGGTTCAGTACTCTGGTTTTAATATCAAAATAACTGGAAAATATATGCCATCCAAGTAGACAAAATTGCGTATTTACTAATTTTGAAGTCGGTTTTTTTAATTGATATATTTTTAGGTTGACAGGCTATAGGCGTTTTTACCACAGCTCTTCTAATGATGACGTGAAGGATGAAGCTGTCAAGCGATGCTGGTGGAACACATTGTATGGTGTAGTTAGACTATAGCAAGTGCTCTACCACACTGAAAAAAAAACTGACTTTCCTGCTGAGTCTTAGAAGAATAGATTGGTTTTGGAAGGCAAAATGACATTTCCTTCCTAAATTTAGGAAAGATATCCTAAATTTAGAAAGGAAAATATCATCTTGCCTTCCAAAACTGATTCCTTCCTCCAAGACTCAGCAGAAAACTCAGTTTTTTTTTGGCATGCACATTATTGGAATTCAACCTCAAAACAGTTAAACCACATACTTACAGTGTATTATGAGAAGTTACGAAACCTTTTTCTTTGGTATCTTTCTGTGGCACAAAATGTGTGTTAAACTTACACTTGAAGCGTCAATTCCTACCCAATCACTGCTAATTGGCTGTTTGCAATTGAAAGAGGTTTGACAGTTACGAAAGATTCCGTCAAAACTTCCCGCTCCACGGACTGTTCCAAACTGCGCGTCGGCGTCGCACTGTGGACACAACACTGGCCGCAAGATTCACTATTATTATTTATTTATTTAGACACGCACACAAGAGCTAAATTATCTATTTCTTATTTATTATGATATAATAGTATCTTTTGCCTACGGCTTCACCCACGTAATGAATTTGTATATTATATGTTTGTTACGCGATTGCTCCGCCAATTATAAATTGATTTTGATGATTATTTTTTTGTTTGGAAGGTAAAGTTAGTACAATTGTAGGTATGGTCCTGAAGTCGGGTTTTATTTTTTCTTAACTTTATATATTATATCATAAACAATAAATAGTTATTCCCCCGAACTGTAACCTTAACATTACTATCATTTTCAGAACCCCTAGATCGATTTTGGTCATCATCATTATCAGCTTATCATGTTCCCACTTAGGGACACAGGCACAGAGAGAGAGGGCTCTAATCCACCATGCTTTTGAAATTAGCTACTTGCCTACAAAATTTAAGTTATCGTCAACCAAACATATACAAACTCACAAACATATACAAGCGCCAATCTGAGATGTTTATTTCGTGAGGTCAACGAATCAATTGCATAAAAAAATATGTCATTTGTAAAAATTCCCTTACAATGCTATCTGCGTAACTCTCAGCCCAGTGTGCGCCTCGACAAACTTCAACATCCGAAACAAGACACCCCCAGCTCACAAACTGTCGCGTCTCTTTTTACTTGATTATTGCTGGAACGCAAACCGTAATTTATTACCTACTATAAACGTCGTTCCGAGAAATGAATGCTCTTAACTTCCACAGTAAAATGATACAGATTCTTTCTTTGTTACGAAATGAAATAAACTTGAAAGAGATGAGTTTATTATCGGAATATGATAACCTGTCTGTCAATTAGAGTGATTGAGGAGTGATTGATGTCCTATCCAATAAAGATTCAACTGTGGATACTTAGGAATTTATATGTAAAGTAGGTATACTGTAAATATAGTCATTATTATAAAGTATTTAATGTTCCTACCAATATAAATAAACTAGCTTCCGCCCGCGGCTTCGCCCGCGTTGTTTGAGAGAAATATAATCGAGTTCTCTGCAAAGTAGGTACTTATATTTTAGGACGATATAAATATTTCATCCTGGCTATTGACGACCGATATGGCTAAGTAGTCTAAGTACTAACACATGTGCCTTATGAGCAGGAGGTTTCTAGTTAGATCCCGGCCTGGCAGATGTTTGAATGGTGAATTTAATTAAATATTGATATGCTTTGGGTCTCAGTGCTAGTTATCTCTGTTTTTTTTTTTCTTGTTTGTACGTCACCTTTCCTTGACACTTGAGCTCGCGGGCCCCTTGCGGCCCAGCAAACCGCGCGTCATCGTTTTTTTTTTTACCTATTTGTACGTCACCTTTTCTTGACACTCGAACTCGTGGGCTGCTCCCGGCCCAGCGAACCGCGCGATATCGAAAGTTTTTTTTTACTTGTTTGTACCTCACCTTTTCTTGACACTTGAATTCGCGGGACGCTTGCGGCCCAGCGAACCGCGCGGCTTCGAAAGTTATTTTTTTTTACTTGTTTGTACGTCATCTTTCCTTGACACTCGAACTCGCGGGCCCCTTGCGGTCCAACGAACCGCGCGACATCGGAAGTTTTTTTTTTACTTGTTCGTATGTCACCTTTTCTAGACACTTGAACTCGTGGGCTACTTCCGGCCCAGCGAACCACGCGTTATCTAAAGTTTTTTTTTACTTGTTTGTACCTCACCTTTTCTTGACTTCGCAGGACTCGTGCGGCCCAGCGAACCGCGCGGCATCGAACTTGTTTTTACGTCACCTTATTTTGACACTCGAACTCGTGGGCCGCTTGCGGCCCAGCGAACCACGCGATATCGAAAGTTTTTTTTGTACTTGTTTGTACGTCACCTTTTCTTGAAACTCGAAATCGCGAGCCGCTTGCGGCCCAGCGAACCGCGCGACACCGATTTTTTTTTCTTCTTATTTGTACGTCACCTTTTCTTGACACTCGAACTCGTGGGCTGCTCCCGGCCCAGCGAACCGCGCGACATCGAAAGTTTTTAAGTTTTTATTTTACTTCTTATTACTTTTTTATTTTTTTATTAATTTCTGGACTGGCAACCCTGCCTCAGTATACAATACGCTCCTACGATATTATTGTTTTAAATAGTATACTTTCATTAAATTCAATCATAAGTGCTAACAAAGTGTTATACTCTGAAGGAAGAACCTGTGGGATCGTTATCTACATTTTGTTGCAGCTGCAAAGCTCCAAGATAGACGGAGATAAGTCTTAATTAACTACCCACATTTTACTCATACTTCCGAATCATTGCGAAATTGGTCTATAATACCCTCATAAAATTTTCACCTGGATTGTCAAATTCAACTGACAGAACATATTTTCACTTTGACAAGTGCATGGAGCTGTCATTCTCAACTGACAACGTCGAATTCCATTTTGGTAGTACGAATACTATTGCCATAACTAGAAAATTTACCCAGATTTCGGTAATTTTTAATTTTTTTCAATATGAGCGTCTGTTGCAAATGTTCAAAGCAAATCAAGGCAAGCGACTTAAAAACTTGTACGAAATGTAATACTTCTTATCACTACCATTGTCTGGGGGTGCCGGCGGATAACTTCGCTAAAGAATCCAAGGCATATAAGGCATCGTGGAAGTGCATGGAGTGCAGAGCCGCCGACAAACGGGAAGCGATTCCTTCTCAATCCCAACCCATAGCCACTGGGCAAACATTGGGCTCTCCGGCAGCTAATCAGAACGAAGATTTGAAGAATTACATTGAGAAGAAGCTCGAAGAGTCCTTATCGCGTTTTTCAAAGGAAATAAAGCGAGATTTCACTGCAGAAAGCTCTGACACTCGCAGCAAAATTCAGGCGCTTACTGATAGCTTCAACTTCATGACCACCAAGTACGAAGAGCTTAAGGAAGACTCAGCTGTCAAAAGCAAGAAGATAGGGAGCTTGGAGGCTGAGAACGGCGTATTGAAGACACAAATTTCTGATTTGAAATCTGAGGTCTCCGACTTGAGCAGCAGAGTTAACCAATCTGAACAGCAATCTCGAGACTGTAATTTGGAGATCCAGTGCGTCCCAGAGCATAAATCGGAGAACCTGAAGACAGTGATACAGCAGCTCACCGCCACCGTGGGTTATGCTTTGCCTAATAGCGAACTGTTGAACTATCACCGTGTTGCTAAAATAGACCAAGAGTCCAAAAGACCCCGGTCAGTGGTGGTGAAGTTATCCAGCCCCTTGGTTCGAGATAAAATCATAGCAGCAGTAAAAACTTACAACAGGACCCATCTTAACGAGAAGTTAAACTCATCGCACTTGGGTCTTGCCGACGAAAAGAAACCTGTGTACGTCTGTGAGCACTTGACACCTACAAACAAGCAGCTCCACGCCGCCGCCCGAAAAGTTTCAAAAGACAATAATATACAGTTCGTGTGGGTTCGGAACGGGCGTATTTACATGCGGAAGGACATCACCTCAAAAAGCTTTGTAGTCAGGGACCTGAACTTCTTAAATTCCCTTTCATTTGCATAAATATTTCATGGTTAGCTTTCTCAGTACTTCTTCAAAATGCATTAACTTAAATTTTTTGTACCAAAATGTCAGAGGGCTTCGTACTAAAACTCAGGAGATACTACTTAACGCATTGAAACTAGATTTGGATGTTATTCTGTTAACAGAGACATGGCTGAATGATTCGGTGTTTGACCATGAGATTTTGGACAGCAGGTACACGATATTTAGGCGAGATCGTTCTTCTACGAGTTCTAATAAGACGGAGGGTGGTGGAGTTCTCATAGCAATATCCAAACGATTTGAACCAGTTCGTAAATTGAAATGGGAATCCAGGGGAGAGGATATCTGGGCTGTATTAAAATTAAAACAAGGCAATTTAGTGATCCCTCTCTGCATATGTGCTCTTTATCTTCCACCTCCTGTTACTCCAATTTACCTTAATGACATATTATCGAACTTAACAGACGTCGTTCAGCACAAATTACCCCAGAAATCTATACTCCTACTAGCTGGTGACTTCAATCTTCCTAACATACAGTGGCGGCACGATGTTAACTCGAATTCCCAACTCCCCACATATACTTCCAGTCACACTGATAGCTTGCTTACTGACACACTTTCCTTTAATGACTTACATCAACTTAACAATATATCAAACGCAAAAGATCGCATTCTAGACTTAATAATATCTAACGCCCCTAAATATTTTACAATAAAAACTTGTTCTGCCCCTCTTGTTAAAATAGATAGCTATCATCCTGCTTTGAGCGTTACGCTGAAGCTTAATTCATATAAGCCTCCAAAAGTAAATAAATCTACTTACTTAAATTTCAACAAGGCTGACTACCTAAAAATAAAAGAAGATCTGGATAAGATAGACTGGGTTAACCAATTTAATGATAGTCAAACTGTCGATGAAACTGTGGATATCTTCTACAACACAATTGTAGAGATTATCTCCAAACATACACCTACTACCCGAAGAGGCAATAATAAATATCCCTTTTGGTTTAGTCGTTCCTTACTCAAAGTTCTGAAAGAAAAAGCCAAATATCACGCTAGGTTCAAAAAATACTGTAATCCTAGAGATTTTTTAACATATCAAATGCTGCGCGATCGCTGTGATAAAATAATGCTCGACTGTGTTAATAACTTGAAAACAGAAGCTAGAAACAAAATAAAAAAAGATCCTAAATATTTCTGGAAATTTATAAAGTCGCTTAGATCAAATAGCAGTGATATACCAGACGAAATGCTTCTAAATAACCAACACGCCCAAGGAGGGCAAGCAATTTGCGATCTTTTCTCCAAATATTTTCACTCAATTTACCACACTGGACCAACAACTGCTGCGTATTCTGCGGCGCCGGTGAACAACCATAGATCTATGAACTCATGTAGTCTTTCGGAATCTGAAATCCTCAAGTCACTTCTCCTTATCGACATCAATAAAGGACCTGGCCCAGATTCAATACCACCATTGTTTCTACGGAATTGTTCATCCCAACTTGTCAAGCCACTTCACTTCATTTTCAACAAATCGTTATCTTGCGGCACCTTTCCCACTAAATGGAAGACTGCACACATCACTCCTATCCATAAAAAAGGTGACCAAAGTGATATTACAACATACAGACCTATTTCCATATTGTCCTCTATTGGTAAATTGTTCGAATCTTTAGTTCAAAAAAAGATCCACTACCATCTGAAACCGATACTCAATCCTTGCCAGCATGGTTTTTTGCCCGGCAGATCGACCACATCAAATCTTCTGGATTATGTAACTGACATAACTGAAGCCTTGGAAAATAAACATGAAGTCCATGTTATCTACACAGATTTCTCTAAAGCGTTCGATGTGGTCAACCACAACCTGCTTATACATAAACTGGGTCATGCTGGTATCTGTGGCTCATTACTTCGGTGGTGTGAATCATATCTTCAAAATAGGTCCCAGCTAGTCTCGATCAGAGGCTTCAAATCAGATCCTCAAACGGTTCCATCTGGCGTGCCTCAAGGCTCCCATCTCGGCCCCTTATTTTTTCTGGTGTTTGTAAATGACTTATGTACAAACATAAAATCTAGTTATCAAATGTTCGCAGACGATCTTAAGTTGTACAGGGAAATTCGTGAACACGAAGATATCATATTGTTACAATGCGACTTGGACAAGATTAGCCACTGGTGTTCCCAAAACATCATGTTGCTTAACACTTCTAAATGTTTTTACATGAATATTTCAAGAAAACGTAATCCCACGCCTGCTAACTATTTTATTAATAACTCGCCTATAAGTGAAGTCTCCAGCATTCGTGATTTGGGCGTTATAATTGATGCAAAAATGAATTTTCGTGAACATATAGACTACATCTCAAAGAAGGGAGCACGGTTGGCGGGTTTTGTCACAAGGCAAACAAAATTCTTCAAGGATGTGGAAATACCTATTATTCTTTTCACATGTTATGTTCGCTCACTTTTAGAATACTGTTGCACAATTTGGAGCCCATCATACGCTGTACATATCTGCCGATTGGAAAGATTACAAAAGCAGTTCCTCTATCATCTTTCATATACAAATAACCTCTGTCGAAATCTTCCGTCTTATAGCTCAAGACTTGAACATTTTAAAATGATCTCGCTAGAACGTAGACGTAACTATGCGGATATCGCACTACTGCAAAAGATAATTGATGGCAAAATTGACTGTACAAACCTGCTGTCTAAAGTTGCACTTTCGGTTCCACGTTCAAGCAGCCGCCTCCTTAACAGAAAAACCTTCTATCTCTCCCCATGTCGCACGAATTATGGCCAGCACTCTCCGTTACACCGGATGTGCTCAGCCTACAATAACATATGCCATGACTTTGACATTTTCGGTGACAACATCAACTGTTTCAAACAAAATTTTTATTCATCATAATCTTTAATTTAATATTTTTTATTAGTTAATCTTTAGTTTATTTTAGTCAAAATATGTATATATTATATCGTTATGAGTGTTATATTATTTGTAGCATGCTGTGTTTACCTCTAGAAGGTTGTGCATTCATCGCATTTAACATCGCAAATGTATTTATTCTTAAGATAAGAATGTATGACCAGTTTGGTGAACCAATAAAAAAAAAAAAAAAAAAAAAAAAAAACTTCTATGTTTTTCCACGGGAACCGGGAACCATAATAGGCATGTGGCCTAATGTTTAATTTATTGCAAATAACAGGCTAAGCGATGAATATAACTAATTACATTACACATACTGAAAAAATCAATTGAATTGGCTGATTAATCTCTGAGATATAAGTGTTTAAAATTTTAGGTGGGGATAGAGAGGGGATACTCTATCCCTTTCTCGCAAAGCGTGTGTTAGTATAGCATTTGTATGCTGCGCCTGAGGCTTGACGTCATAGCTCAGGTGGTTAACGATGTAACTCGCTTGCCTAGCATAAATACCTATATTTTTTTTATAACCCCGGATGGTTGTTTTTAAACTATCAATTATAGTATTTTACCCTTACAGATATTGTGTCTTGGTGCCTTAACATTACTTGGTGATTTTATTTTTCAGATCCTGAGCTCAAAAATAGTCAAATCATTCGATAGTGTCAGAAATTTACATAGAAATAAACCTGACTTTCAGGACTGAGGAATAGAACGGCACCTGACCACAAATCAGCGGTAAATCAGATTAGGGGCGCGCACGCCGCACCGTGATTGCCGAAACGAATTTGCGTTGCGTTCTGTAGTTCTGTCTGCGTTCGGCGGCTACCGCTAACAGTGTAAACGGCCCCTAATTCATCTACAGGCTGTTTCAACTATTACCAATGTCACAGATATCAGTTAAAACTGTCTAACTATTTTTTTTTACAGCCGCATGAAAATAAGAATTGTAGATTTTGAAACATGAACCCAGAATTCCGTTTTTAATTTTTCAATTATTTAAACATGAGTGGCATTAACAACTGAGCTCTACCCAGAGTCGGATGATGTTTAATGTAGGCTAAGCCGTATCAGAGCCTTAAAACCCCTGATATTCTTGCTACACGCTCGGCCATTAAATACGAACTTATCTACTCACTAATTTCGTAGCTAGAACAATTAAACACAAAAGGTATGCGTATGGTCACACATAAAAAATCTCGTCCACTAGATAACCTCCTCCTTTTCATCGTCGGTTAAAAAGGCCTATGAAAATACTCATAGCTTCTACAGTTTACGCATCTACGAATCTTTCTAAAGTTGGCTAAAACTGACATTCATATCGCACACATAGCTCTAGTAATTTATTATATGTGGAATCACGTAATGGCACCAGAGAGACATATTGAAGCTCACCTAGAAAATACTATCTTCGCTAATTGCTCAAGTTCAGGCGCATTTTGTCGTGTAACTACCAATTAGCAAGTGTTACCAGTTGATCTTGACATTATTATGATTTATGTTGTTTAGAATTATCTAATGTACTTACATTTAAAGCGAGCTTGATCATAATGCTTGTAAAACATTAACGTTTTTTGTCAGGCTGATATTTACGATTATTAGTCTTGAAATGCTTTTAAAGAAAATTGTATTGAGAATTGCTATAACGGAGGGTTTTTGTTAAAGAAAATTCCATTGACTAATTTTAGTCACTTGGTAATCGGCGTTTCTAATTCCAAATTAATTCCAAAGGGTTTCTGCAGGCCTAGCACGGACCGTGGAAAAATTGTCTTTCCACCATTTTTATCCGCGCGTAGACGCGACAGAGCTAGAATATGGATATATTTGTCTCTTTCTAGTGGGTTAAAAACGGTGGAAAGACAATCTGTCCACGGCCCGTGCTAGGCTGGCAGTTACCAAAATCCTTCGGACGTTTTCATTTTAAATAACCCTTGATATACAAAGCCAAAGAGCTGTGATATAATATAAAAACGGCGAGTTCTCAAGCTAAATTAAGACTCTTGTTGACTATGCAGTTAATTAAATGCAAACATTTCTACTAAATACTGTGATATACCATTTACAGACTACCAGTTACTCGCCGGACTTCCTACCCAACGCCTAGCCGTGGCCAGTTTGTACAGAAAAAAAAGAGAAATGTCTAATTTAAATCAGTTGAACCTCAGACCAGACATGCATGGGAGAAATGAATCATTATCCAAATCAACCATGAAACATGAACTATAATGATAAGTGGTGTGGCGGGTGCGAACGCATTTGGCCTAAATCAAGCTTGATACCTTTAATAGAACTCATCAAACGATTTTACCATTATAAAAATATGGGCTATTAGTTAGTTCATTAGTATCGCTGCAAGTTTATTAGTACTTGCAGTTTTTGCGTTGAGCGGTTTAGCGATATAATGAAAAAGTGAGTGAAACACTGAGGCATTTAAACACGAACAATAATTGTTTTAAGGCATATTTCCCTTGTTTGTCTGATCTGAGTGTTTAACCATTAGCAACCCACAGTTTCTGAAGCATGTTTTTAATAATAAACTCGCTATCCTACCAGGAACTGTTATTTTTAAGAACAGCCGTTCTGGCCAGATTGAGTCTCTATAACAGAAACTTTACGGCCCAAGACATATGACAGGCACTGCCAAGTCTGGGACTCGTTGACTTTCGGGCGAATATTCCTAGTAATGTTACCCCTGGGTGATTATTGTAAATTGTAATCTGACGTGTAATTTGCCATATAATTATTTATTATTATTTTTCGGTATATAAAGTACCTAGTTTAAGTATGTGTTTATGCCAAATTTGTTCTGACTATGTGTTCAAGGTATAAGCTGGGCAGCTTATACCTGGATTAACACATAAAATATCTGTTAATCCAGGGTATAAGCCTTATTATGACAGTATCTTTCACTGTGCTCTCACGCGCTCAGTGATAACTTCACTGCCTGCGATCCTAGAATAAAATTAGTAACATACTTCAATATGAATAGGAGAGTTAGTATGTGTGTATAAGTGCTTTATTATTTTTGTTTTCACTCGCCTCTATAACGACTTAATGGATTTGGATGAAATTTGGTAAGGTGGGTAGCTTAGACCTGGAATAACACATATAAAAGGAAACAGGTGCAGTAATACTTTAAGGTTTTGATGTCCCCATCAAAGTAAATAACTCGTAGAAGTCAACCTACTGTATATAACAGTACAACTTACAGATGGCCATCAGAGATCAGAACGCGGCAGAGATGGAGGCCCTGGGCCAGGAGGGGCGATAAAAATGAAAAAAAAAAGCGTTTAGAAATAAGGATTGTGTGTATGCATCGAGTATTCTTGCTCACCATCGAAGGCACCTTCTTGCGGCAGCGTCGTGTGTCGGGTCGCTCTCTTCCCTCAGATATGGTTGAGGAGGACGATGGCTGGCACATGAGTCATATTCGTGATCGGGTGCTGCTTGTGGATCGCTGGTCTGCTCGCGGTAAACACACAAAGTAGTCGTAACGTGACCAAATTGTTTTAACCTTAGATTAAGATATAACTAACTTCTTCTCCCTGTACTGTTAATAACTAAAGTAAATTTGTTTTAAGCTAACAAGATTGTACTTAAGTATAACAAAAGTCAAGTACCCTGGTGTTCGTGGAGTACGTGGCATTCTAAATAATATATATATATATATATATATATATATATGTATATATAAAACCTACTGTTATTATAACCTAATCATACAATAATTAATTGAAAAAAAAACCATAACTTGCCATTTGTTTTCAGTGCCAATAATATAATATTTTTAAGATGCCATCACGAAAAGCTAAAACCAGCATGCACTACATTTATTCATATGCAAAAATTCACGTAGAAATGTATTTTTCTTCATCATAAATAATATACTCGTGGTACTTTCTTGAAGCTGCTCCGATGTCCCAGTGGTTCTAAGCTGCCAGAGTTAATTGTAGCCAACTCTCAGAAATACGAGACGTGCACCGTGTGTGTTTATGAAAGTACGAATATAGCACTCTCCAAAGTACTTTGCTTTATTTTGTACCTTTTTACAACAAAAATGTATCTTTAACATCATGATTTCTTGGTTGATCCCACAATAAAAGTGTAAATAAATAAAATAAATAAATATCTGGGACATTATTGCACACATGGTCATCTGACCCCAAACTAAGCAAAGCTTGTAATATGGCAGCCAGAGACTGATATACATTCATATATATTTTTAAATACATACATAAATAAATATTAACACCCAGACATAGAACAAACACAAATGTTCATCACACAAATGTTTGTCCTAGATGGGAATCGAACCCACGCCCCCAAGCACAGAAAGTAGGATCACTACCAACTGAGCCACCGAGGCAGTCAGTGTGGGAAGAATTCTTGGTATCAGATCGTAATAAACCACAAAAGTAAAGTACAATTTTGTACCTATCCATTGACATGAACAGACGCAACGAAATAACTAATGGTAGCAACTCAGTGGTGCTCAAATAGTATACTGAGCACAAGTATGAACTTGCTTACCGACATTGTTCATGCATGGTTATTGTTCGTCGCATCATTCTTAAGAGCAAAGATAAAAATAAAACATAACATAGGTCTAAACTTAAATTTCTTATACACATAGGCATGCTAGAAGCGACATGGTTAGTAGAGATTTAGACAGGCAACGAACATTTTAAATACTAAATATACATACAAGCTACATATAAAAAAACAGAAATGCGCATACAATCCATATTTCAAATTAAATAAAGTAAATAGTGTTGTTCTATATTTTTAGAATCTGATCTAAAATTTGAGCGGAGAGTTGCTCAAGTTTTAGACGATGATAATTAATTTCATTTGTGTTATATAGCCTTACTGTTATAAAGCAAGTATTCTAATGATACCACTCACATCAAAATCGGTTCAAGCCTTTAGGAGTTATGGTGGAATTAAGAAACCCATACAATTATAACCCTACATACATACAAACATTAACCCTAAAACAACATATTTTTTTTTTGGGCAGTCGTGTAAAAAGCAAAGTAAAACAATGTTCGAATCGGCATCTCTAGATATAGCTCAGTGGACTTAACACCTACGTACATATCTGTTCACACGACTCAGCGGTACATTTTTTGAGAGATCGCATACCCAATCCTAACGAGTGTTATGTAAAGCAGTTAGGTTACATCGAGGGACCTATCGCAGCGACCGACAGCTCTCTCCTCCACTCTGTTTTACGCCAGGCTTACGTGTCCCGAATGCAAAAACGCATAGATTGTGCCATTTGTGCAAAGGTATTACGAGAGCCTCGCCAAACTCTCTCACTCGCCCAAATAAGCTTATCCCGGCTAATGTTTCCTTGCACTGAAATACTAAAACGCTTTGCAGGCGTAAATTTTGTACTCGCTTCGCCCTGCTGTTTTACCCGCGATTTCCGATTAGCGATTTTTCCCAGTGTTTTCCGGAATAGTAAAGTAGTAAGTAATAAGAAAGTATCTTATGTTCATCCTTATGATGCTCGTTATTTTCATCGACTTCAAAGAAGGAGGACGGTTCTATGTTCCACAATTTTTATTTATTTGTGTATCTTTTTTTTACGATACTGGGTGACGAGACGAGCGAAGTCGCTCGCCTGATGGCTCTTCACGCTTGCATAACAGCACAACGCCACTCAGAATTCTGAACTTCAACAGTTCAAAACCCTGGATGGCAATGCACTGCGCTCGTCACCCCGAGATATAAGATGTCAAATCTCTGTGTGCCCTGTAATTTCGCTGGAAACATTGCCCTTCAATCCGGAACACAGTAGTGTTTACACACTACTTCTTCACCGATTTCTCCGCCAACTGTTGAACGATTTCAATAAATTTCTTTTGTTCGGTAGAGTAAACTTCCAATTTTGTCCCATTGTCACCAAGTCAATATCTGATGATGGGATCCCAGGGAAATTGAAGGCAACCCTCAAATTTTATAGGCAGTTATTACGTTTTTCATATATTTTTGGAGTCGGTTTTTAATGTGATCCACTTGTTAAGTGTGAGATACCTTAAAGCATTAAAGTGTAGACGCAGCTGCAGTAGTAGGTAAGTACCTATTTAAAAACCTAATAAACTTAAATGCTCCAAAATACGTATATTTTATTGGCAGGTTTATCGTTTCGCACAAATCGCTTCGATTAACTACGATTTATTAGCACGTACGATCAAATTAGTGTTATTAACTCCAGAGCGCCGCTGCCGCCGCGCGCCATTTAAACCGGAAACAAGTAACAAAATTAGGTAAAAGATCTTTTCTGTCTTACATTATTTCATTGTGCTGTAAAATAGCTAAGTGAAGAAATTTACTCGTTTTTTAAACATGCTGGCAAAATCACTCGAGTAACAGTAACTAGTTACTCGAGTGATTTTGCCAGCGAGTTTTCAATTTATCAGCATTTTTTCGGAATAAAAAGTATTTAAGATACTTTTTATTGGGAAAAAAAGACAAGCTGTGAACTGAAAATGTATAAAAATTGGCATTAAAATATTGCATTTTTTTTTCCATTGGTAATCAGTTAGGTATCTGCATGCATCCATAAATATATAGAAATCAAAAACATAAAACTTACCCATTAGGTATTATTTTCTAGTTTTGTCGAAATAAACATAATAATATATAGTATGTGAAAATTTGGTGTTGTGGTCCTCATAAACTACCGACACTAAATCCTTTCTCAAACATCATCAAGATCGATTCAACTGTAAAGTCGTTGAAAGTTGACCAAATATACAGATATACCTATTTTTGCATTTAAAATAGTATTCCGAGTAAGTATGTACTTAAATATCAATTTCAATAAGCCACAAAACAGAAATCTCGACAAAATGATGGTTGAAATTGAAAGCGTCTTTGTGCCGACGCGACTCGACTAACGTAATTGCACTGCCTCACTCGCCCGATAGAAGTGTACTTAGCACTTTTTGCCCCTAGTTTCAGCAAAGGCAATAAGTCTGCTAAAACGCTTCGTATAAAGTTTACTCACGGCTAATTGTCTCACAAACGCTAATCTCGTAAATTAACTGCGCTTATGCTGGGATAAGTGGGTTAATTTACCGTTTAAACTCAACTTAAACGTGATTCTCGGGTTGTTTTGCAAATATGCTATCAGCAAGATTTTTTTTAGAGGAAGCGTAGCGAGATTAGTTATTAATAAGCTCCAACAACCTTCTCGCTCATAACGCCTACTATTTTAGTCTCAGATCTTCAAGCTAATTTTTATTATCTTACAACGGAACGGAGTAGATTTGTGTGTGTAAGTTTGTTTGTTATAATTTTTCCTAATTGTATGCTTTTTGTTAATTATTAGAAAGTAAGTTCCATTGCAGTGAACAATATCTTAGGTTGATGCTTTGCTTTATTCAGTTTAAAAGCTACGAGTTCCTTTCCGAATTGATTGTAGTCTTAGTATAGTATGAAATCTTTGGTTGTAGTTTTTTTGTTTAATTTTACTTGTTAGATGATGCTGTAAAACAGTGAAGTTAGTACATAATAAAGGTAAAACATTTTTATTTTTTTAGTTACTAGTTTTTTTGCCCGCGACTTCGTACGCGTAATTTTTTATATAAATCTTCAATCTTTTTTTCTTCCCTTAATCCAGCCCTTGCACAAAATAAGATAGCCTCTACTTCAATCTGGTCATAGCTAAGCATATTCGTGAAAACCGTATTTAAATCTGTCCGCATTTTCTTCCAGGGGTTTAGGATATGTGCGTGAACAAACAAACAAAAATTCTAAAAACTGCCTTAACATATTCAGCTCCTTATTTTAAGTAGCCCTGTGATTGATAGAAGCATAAAAGTAAAAACACCGTCAACAGTTTTCAAATCAAAAAGATAATATGACCACAGTGCAGAGCATGTTTTGAAGTTTTCTTTTTGTCTAAACCATAAAAAGTATATCATGTCATGTCGGGATGATACATCTCTGAAATTTGACTGTCCAGCTTCGCTCGTTTGAATTTTTCTATAACCATGAAATTTCTGAACTATGAATACGACCACAAGTATATGGCTTTGGCCACGGAACCCTGAATTATGCTTGTCTTGACACGCTCTTGGCTAGTTATTTCTTATTTCGCGTGCATTTGTATGTAATAACATTTTTGGGTTAGAAACTTACGAAGTTGGTTCTGGAAAAGTGTTATTATTTCTTTCTTTCTTTCTTTATTGCGTCCAGAATTTTGTTGTATAGGTTTATTATCATGTACAAAGGGCCTTTTTTGAATTATTTCTATTCGCGGGACTAAATTAAAATAGGATGCAGTATATTTTGTGTTTTAAATGCTAACATAGAATAAAATGCCGTAGGAGTATTACATTATCTTGGTGCATTGGATTAAATCACCAAAGAGGTTGTAAGGCCTATGTTTTTATAACATCCTTGATCTACACGTTCATTCATCTAAGAAGGTTAAGGAACCTTCTTTTAATTTAACTGATTATCTGAATGACAGTTGACAGTTTCAAATTTTTATAATGGCTATGTCAATAACATTATCTTTACTTTGGACCTCCTTGCTTGAGGCTATGTGACGATCCTCATATAATTACGTTTCGGGTAACGAAGAAAATAATCATTGATTTTTTAATTTCTTTTATGTAATAAAAAATAATTAAAATAAATGATATAACATAGCCTATGTTTTAATCTGGTAATTTCTAAGCATATTCGTGAAAACAGCATTTAAATCCGTCCAGTGGTTTAGGAGATGTGCGCGGACAAACAAACAAACAAATGGACAAAAATTCTAAAAACTGTCCTATCGTGCTCAGCTGCTTATTTTAAGACGCCCTGTGTGGTTTTTTTGTTATCTCGCAATTACAGATTTCTTTATCTCTACGTTTTTATTATATGTATAGAAGATAGATATAGATTAGTGATTTGGATGATCGAAGTAATATTATTCAAACTTTTAGCAAGTTTCGTTTGACCTTATTTAGAGACTTTACAGTACATGCTGATCTCTTTTTGTAAGTGAGCTCAATTCACTAGATTCCTTTAATTTTAATAACGTATTATCCAATGTTTTTTGATTCTTACTGATTCATGAAACTTTCTGAATATAACGGTGGAGTTTCACTACATAATCGTTTTGACAGAAAAGTCATACCTACTCGACTACCTATGGTATGATATTGCTGGTTGTTGGTTACCTATGTCAAACTATACAAATTATTAGATTTAAGTTAGCACTATGTCAGTAGGTAGAATACCTAGAATACAATGACGAATAGTCTCTTAAACTCATTGCTAGAATACCACACATATACTTTTACGATAAGTTTATTTATTTATTTAATTCATCATTATTTTGAGAGGATTTTGGCCTCGCACCTCTAGAGAATTTGCCAGTGTCGAGTATTGTAATATTTTCGAGTTGATATATTAGATATCATCAAACAAGTCAGAGTCAAGCAAAGTAAGTAACGAACAAGTCATGCCCTAGTAACGTGGTAGAGACTTTACTAGAGGCAATTATCGAGTTTTGGAAACAACACAAAAATACATACTTATTTCACCTCGTTCATCCACACTCGAGTACATACACAAACCACCATAATTACGCAAATACACATGTTTAGGAAAACATTAAAATAAAACAAAATGTTTTTTTTTATGTTGGCGTGAAGACTCTGCGTAATAAGTTTAAGCACTGGGAAAACAGACAGACCCAAGAGACTAAGCTTCTTAGTCTTGAGCATCGGCGCAAAGTTGCTAGTCTATCGGTTTTTAATCGGATACATTTTGGGGAGTGCGCATCAGTTCTGCATGATTTCATTCCCTCCTGCCCTTTTCTTCTATCAGACTGCCAGAGCGGGCACGAAAAATCGACACCACTTTATGGTTGACATTCCGAAAACCCGTACGAAGTGCTTTGATTCCATTTTTATTGTGCGAACTGCTAGTATGTGGAATGCGCTGCCTGAATGGGTGTTCCCCGATAGTTACAATCTGGGTGTTTTCAAGTCAAAAGTGAATCGGTTTCTTCTAGGCAAGTGTGATCCATCGTAGGTCGCATCATCGCATCATCATCATCAGGCGAGTTGGCGGCCAAGCGCAAGCCTATATAACAATAAATAAAAAAGACCCCTTCTGATAAAGATCTGTCTGGTCCCAGTATAGTTTTTATTTTAATGGTTACAAAATTGTTTTATGTATTTCAAATAGGTAATATTGTATCCATTGTTATAAATTGGAGTATTTGTGAAGTTTGTTCGCAACATAGTTAAACGACCGAAGTGGCTGTATCAATAAGTTTGACGAGTAAAGATGAAAGTTTCAGCCACTGGGACTACCCTTTGAATAGTCACACATCCCTCTCGAGGTCTGGTCGACCTACTTTGAGAGGAATATATTTTGCATAACCTATGCAAAATATATTTACATTGATATATTTTAAAAACATAGGTACTTAGGTATGAGACTGTGCTCACCGGCCATACTCATGGGTGTATAAGGGGGGGTGTTTAGAGGGCCCGGAGCCCACCCTTTTCATACGACGAAAAAAATCGTGGAATATTGGACAGATGGCGTGGATAATCTGTGCCACAAAATATATAAATGTGCACGCGCTTTTCGGTTGTCATAGCAACGGTTCTTTGCTTCGACCCACCATTATAAAGTATAATTGTCTTGATTTAAAAACTCTGTTAAGCAAATAATAAACCCAAATCAATCTAAAAATAGGTCATACCTAACATTCCCTTTTTAATTACCATACCAGAAGCACAATATTTTGTACTAAGAACCGCTGTCCGCTTTAACGTACTTAGTAGTCAACTGCCATGGAAATGGGAAATACAGTCTTTATAATATCTTAAACTTGAATTACTTACTAACTTAGACCAATGTGGCCTATTTTATTCGGAAGCCCATCAAAAAGCCGACTTTCGTTCCATCAATTATTATGCCATAACCGGGCCAGCTCCAAAGATTGCGCCATAAGCTGACTTTGCATATTAACAGGTCCTAGTCCAATTGGGGTTGCGTTTGACCATTCATGCTATGTTACGCTAAACTCGCCCCAACCGAGCAATTTGACGTCATAATCCTTTAAATAATTCAATTGTATGCAGCAGGGCCAGCAGGGGTTGCCAACGAAACCAACGGATTTTGCACTGGAACATAACGTAGGTAATATCTTGACGTGGAATTTACACAACCTTCTGTGATATTATGAAGGCGGTATAAGTTAAACTTAATCTTGTGAGTATATCACACTAATATTATAAATTTGAAAGTTTGTGTTTAAGTGTGTATGTTACTCAACTCCGTAACAGCTGAACTGATTTGAAGGAAACTAGGCAATAGCAAGGGGCGCCAAAATGCCAAAAACTAACATTTTATTTTAGTTTTCGAGCGAAAAATAAAAATTTGATGGCGCCTCGGGGCGAGGGCCGCGGGCACACTTGCATTGTTTGTAACTAGCATAAAATGTTGATGTGGAAATATTTGACATCCTGGATTAGCACATGGGCTACTTTTTATTCCGGAATGATCGATCCCGTACGATAATAGTTCTCAGAAATGAAACGCGGCAAAAGACAATCTTGCTTTACCCTCATCAAATAAATGTGATGTGGAATGTGGTATGGTGTAGTAGCTTGTAACCTGGATTGTACTTATTTCCTATGCTGCTAATATTGCTACTATTTTAAAATATATATTCTACAATTTAATTTTGAATTATTGTTCTTTTAGATCAATTAATTGTTAGCAAATTCTCCAAGTAAGTAAATAAGAATAGTCGAATTTTTTATAATTGATAATTTGACTTTTATTTTATATATTCTTATTCTGTACCTACTTGAAATAATTTTCCATGCAAGGGAAGCCTAACATCAAGGTGATAAAATCCAGCTTGATGGTTAGCGCAGCTATTGTTTTTTGTGAAGTATAATACTTAATAATTTATTTTAATTATTTTACGGAGATAATGTGATATACCAGGGCCCCGATTCTACTAAACCAATTGTTTTTCAATTGTTAATGAATTCGCTATTTTTTTTTACTTTTTACACTTTATCTATACAAAAAGTGTAAAAAAATTACATTTTGAGGCAATTCATTATCAATTTAAAAACAATTTTGTTTTTCACTTTTGACACTTTATCTTTGCCAAAACTGTCAAAAGGGCAATTTTTTTGAAAATTCATTGACAATTAAAAAACAATTGGTTTAGTAGAATCGGGCCCCTGTAGTGAACAACCATGATAGTTTAAAACAGTATAAATTATTTTGTTTGTATCAACACATATCAGGTTTCTTTTTATCCTGGAAAAATTCAAGGTCCCCTGTGGGATAGCGGGTGTAGCCGCGTGGCGCTTCTAAATAACCTATAGAAAAATAAAAAAAGATTTCAAAGATTTCCAAAATTAGTAATCACTATTAGAAAAATAATGAATAGATAATGAATCGATTAATATACAAATTCGTTTATCGAAAATAAGATTAAATGTTGACGCGACTAAAGTAGGTACTTATTGGTGAAGCAAAGCCTCCGTTTGAAGTAGGGTTCAATTTCGAGGCATTAAAAACGTGCCCACGCAGCACAGAATTAATTCAAATGTATTTATAAAAAGATTCTGAAAACTGACGAACTCACAGAACAAAACGGGTTTAAATTGCAGCGATTTGTCAACTGTACCTAAGTCGCCTTAAGAAACAGGCTTCGAAGGAGAACCGACGAACGCGACAGCTGTCCTCATTGTCCAAAAGTATTTGCTTTTGTTCCTGAGGTGTCTATTCAGGCAGCGAAAGATAAAAATTACGAACTCCCGAGCGCCGCGGAGGTGTTTTTATCAAAGACGAAAACAAAGGGTTGTTTAATGACGGTATTAGTGGAAAGTTCGCGATAAATTCGGGTCGTTAGGCGTTCTTTGTCGCGGCTGTATTGTACCGTAAGTCAACTGCTTATGAACTGTTTCGTCGGGCCTTTGGAGAAACTAATTCTATTGAAATTCTAGTTCTATTGAAAGCTCTCAAAGTTAGACATTTTTTTTAGAATAATTTACTTAGTTTCATTTTATCACCATTCAATGATAGATAAAAAAAAGTCTCTCGGTTTTTATTTAACAAATACTTACCTACATAAGTCAAGAAATAGAAACAAAAATTATGCTAGTTTTAAGTTTGATTACTTCAGGAGGCTGGAATTAAAAAAAACAGTCAGCTCGTGCAAAGCTCGTGACCACGCCCATTGTAACATGGTCAAAACGTCGGGCTCGCGCAATGAGGGTTCCGTAACACCACAAAATACAATAAGTATCAATAAAAAAATGACTTCAAAATTAGTCAAATATGCAATTTAGATTCGGGGAAAGAAATTATGAGGTCGTCCAATTAACCGAATTACGTTGCTTAACTTGCCAATCAACAGAAACTTGTCACCGACATGCACTTGGCCATTTATTATTATTTGTTGTTATACTTTAGAGTGTGTACTACGTATAATCATGTCAAGTTTGACGCTGTACAATCATGTCAAGTTTGACGTTGTACGTATTACCGCTTTTACATTAGAGCGATTTCAAAAATACGAAAAAAAAAATAAGTGTGGGGGACCCTTGTTTTTACTTTTTTTCATTTCTTAGTTAATCCAGCGTAACATTACACATTCTGTGAACATTTCAACTGGCTATACATATTACGGTTTCAAAGAAACCTACAGGCGGACGGACAGACAGACAGACATCGTTGGCTCAGTAATAGGGTCTCGATTTTAGCCTTTGGGTACGGAACTCTAAAATTCATTGCCTTTTTAACCAACAAATAACTATACAAAGAAAAAACAAATTGACACACGCAAGAAAAACTGAGCTTTTACAGAAGTTCCCACTCCGCCCGCTACGGGACAACCTACCTCAAAAAGGTATACGATGCTCATTTGAGTACCTTATTATCTTTCCGCTAACTCGGCACTCCTGTTTACCTTGCAAACATTTCCATAGGTTCCAGTTTCTCATTTCATAATTTTTGCAGTCTAAATGGAAATTTTCGGAGATCCAGCCTCTCGTTACCCCGTGGAATTCTTTACACACACAAATAGCTATCGAATCGAACTGCATTCAGCCTGAGTTGGGTCGCTTTTGGCTTTCAAATTACTAATAAGGGATTTATTTTTACATACTTACACGTTTCCCACCCTTCCGGTTCATTCGCGTTTATTCGGTTTTGGTCCCAGTTGATACAACTTGATACATAATAGTAAGTGTTAGAAAACAAACAACAGATCAGCTAAGGAGCTCTAGGGTTCCTTACCCAAAGGGTAAAAACCATATTACTAAGCCTACGCTGTCTGTCTGTCTGTCCATCCATCCGTCCATCCGTCCTACCTTTAAACGGCTGTATCTTTGGAACCATAGATAGCCAGTTCAAATTTTCAGAGAATATGTATTGTTTAAATAAGTCAAAATTGTAAACGAAATTTTAATTTTAATCTTTCGTTTAAAATTCTGTTTAAACGTTTAAAACGTCCTTGGTTTTAAACTAAACCAAGGATGTTTTAAAACTGCTATTACGTTTTAAAACTATTTGTTGTAATTTAAAAACGGTAATAAGTACAAGCGTCAAACTTGGCATGATTGTAGTACACACTCTAAAGTATGACAACAAATAATAATAAATGACCAAGTGCGATTCGGTGACAAATTTCTGTTCACCACCGGTTCTTGTACGATCACCGAAGTTAAACAACGTCGGGCGCGGTCGGTACTTGGATGGGTGGCGTTGATGGGTATTTATGTTGTATATTTGCACTATTTTTTTTCTTTTTCTTTCGTAGCTTACAAATTATATGGTGATACGGAACCCTTAGTGCGCGATCTCGACTCCCACTTGAACGGTTTTATTATTTAGGACTGAGAACATTCAATGAAATGAAATGGAGGAGCATTTTATTTAGGACCTCCGATGAAAAACAGCGCTGAATCGTATAACCTGAATCGGCTCTCATAGTATCGAATAAAAGATTTTCATCTTCAAAGAGACTAGTGCCAATCTGTAGTACCTGAAACATTCCAGTGTTATTCGACTGAAGCATCTTTTCATCAATTGAAGGGTTTTGCCGATATGCTCGAAATAGAAGAAAAAAATAGATTTTTCATTAAAAAAAGGTTCAAAGACTTTGAAGTTATTCAAAATAAGTATGAAGCCTTTTAGTATTCCATGTTTTAATTGTCTAACTAGACTTATCACGCATTTTTTTTGTAAAATAGGTACTAACTTACCTACACGAGCTCACCACGGTCTGTAACACGGTCGAAAGAGAGGTACTTACCTATTTTATCTGCATGATAATAACGCGCTATAACACCTGATAGATAGTTAAAACGTGTTCAAATCACGGAAAATTTAGAGTTACATTTTGTATTCATTTACGTTAAAGATATTTTTAACTAAAGAATTATATAAAATATCAACTGCATATATCTATAGACCAAACAAGTGTCAGTAGCAGCACATGGCGTAAGCAGCGCGGGACCCTTTACACCCCAGCCCAGCAGTTGCATCGCAGCTGAACCAGCCAGCACCTGCAAGCAGCGCAGCCGCGGTGCAGTTGGTACGCGGGACCGCGCTCATAATTTGATGCGTAGTGGTACAGTCAGCTACTTGTACTCTGAAAAAAAGTCCTGACTTTCCTACTTGTAAGAAAGAATCGGTTTTGAAAGGCATGATGACATTTCCTTACCTTACCTTATTTTGGAATGAAAAGGTCATCAAAAATATGTTGGTTTTTTTAAACCATAAAAAAAACTTCAAACAGCTGATCAGATTTTAGTGAATAGCTAAAAACACTCTCGATCAAGTCACCACACGCCGCATCATCGCTTAACATCAGGCGAGTTGGCAGTCAAACGCTAGCCAATGCATAAATAAAAAAACGTCCAACGAAATAACTAAATCAAAATAGGTTTAGCCATTTGGGAGCTACGATACCACAGTAGACACACAATACATATTATACTAAGATACCTACACAGATACATACTACAGAGGTTTTTTTTTTAAATATAAAAATGGCACTTCACGGGATCCGTGACTTATGTTATACTTATGTAACTACAATTAAACGAATTTACTTTAGCTATACACAATACAGGGAGAGGAAAGATAGTTATATCTTAATCTAAGGTTAAAACAATTCAGTCATATTATTACTAGTTTATGAGTATACCGCGAGCAGACCAGCGACCCGCAAGCAACACCCGATCACGAGTATGGCTCATGTGCCAGCCATCGCCCTCCTCAACCATATTTGAGGGAAGAGAGCGACCCGATACGACGCCGCCTCAAGAAGGTGCCTTCGATGGTGAGCTTGAATGCTCGAGGCATACACACAATACTCATTTCTAAACGCTTTTTTTGCATTTCAAACCCTCAAAACCGATATCTACACACGTTAAACTTATAACACTCCTCTTTTCCGTTGGGGGTCAAAAAGTCATCACAATGTAATGAATTGTTCATCAAATTAAATTAAGAATTTCACTCAAGTAGTAGTTTAGTCTTATTGGCGTACCACATATAGAGCAATCCATTAGCACGAGCTGGTTATTACTTTGGCAGGTCCGCGACGCGGCTGCCGCTTTGCACTCGCGCCTTCCCACAATCCAATCCAGACTGTAACAGACGAGAATATTATATGCAGCTTTATTTAAAAATGGAATTAAAATCGTATGAAATAAACCCTACTGATGGCCGGTAATAAAAAAACAAATATCAACCTTTGAAAGTTGCAATGCGTGCAACCGTCACGGTACGATACACATTTTCCATTGAGCTTCAAGAGTCATGTTAATAAAATATTTAATGGCACTGCTGTGGTCGTATATGAAAATTATTAATACACTAGCTGCGCGCCGCGGTTTCACCGCTTTATTTGAAAAAAAAAAACAATAGGTTTCGTCAGTTGATTATAAATATTTAACCGTATAACTCTTGATACAAATGTATCAACAGTTACGGAATTTACAAACCGAACATCTTCGGGATAAAAAGTTGCCTATATTTTAATCCAAGTCATAAGCTACCTCCACACCAAATTTCATCTAAATCGGTTATGTCGTTTCAGAGTTGAGACTTTAGTTCAGCCAAATTACACACTTACACATTTATAATATTAGTAAGATAAGATTTAGAAAGAATATTGTATATTTTTAAGGTTTTATTGTTTAAAAACAGTTCAGATTTCAAAAATGATTTTAACAGTTATACTTTCAATTAATACCTTCCAAATGACAATAGGTTTGTAGTACCTACGAGTACCTTCCCAGGTTTAATTAGTCACATATTTCTAACGACGGCTTAAGTTTGATATAGTACAGATTTAGTATGGTAAAGATGTCAAAACCCATCATGACAATTTTTAATAAGGGCCTAGGTTTCTTTACAACTAAAGTTTATAAAGTTAAGTTACTAGAGGTGCTCAGGGAGTTCAGAAAGCGCAGTACGAATTCTCATGCGTAAAACAAGTATCAAAATGGAAATTCAAAATTTGTATGAAATTAGAATTCTCATGCGTAAAATAAGTATCGAATTCGATATTCAAAATTTGTATGGAACACGTAAAAAAAATCTTTATTCTTGATCTTCAATAGACTCGTCAACCATTATATTTTGTTACAAGGATTTATTTATAATAACTACATTTTTGTCTATGGTTAATGTCAAACAAAAAAACCAAGTGTCAACATTATTTTGCTGACTACTTTCAGTGTTGTCATCTTAAGAATTTTAAATTTTTTCTTCGTTATTTTGCTTCAAAATACGGTGGTTTGACTAATGCTGTATTGCTTGTAGTTACAGGTAAATTATGCCAGGGGCCTTACGTCTACCTGTTTTAAGCCATTCTGTTTAGGTGATGAGAAAAGTTGCGCGATCGCGAACCGCTGATTTTTCGAACTGCGCTGTTAACTAAGACTTAGCCGTAAGGCCCAGCCCTACACCTATATTATTTCGTATATAATTTTACTAAATATGAATTGTATGTTCTAATACAAAGAAAAATAGCGGTAGCGGTGGTAATCGGACTTTTTTTAAATAAGATAATTATAATATGTTTTCTATACTAATATTATAAAGAGCAAAGATTTGATTGTTTGTTTGTTTGCATTGAATAGGCTCCGAAACTACTGGACCGATTTGAAAAATTATTTCACTGTTGGGAAGCTACTCTATCTCCGGGTGACATAGGCTATATTATATTTTGTAGCGAGGCCGAAGGCTGAGCTTACATCCGTGCGAAGCTGGGACGGTCGACTAGTCTATCTATACATATAATAAAAACGTAGAGATAAAAAAATCTGTAATTACGAGATAACAAAAAAAAAATCACACAGGTCGTCTTAAAATAAGCAGCTGAACACGATAGGACAGTTTTTAGAATTTTTGTCTGTTTGTTTGTTTGTTTGTTTGTTTGTTTGTTTGTTTGTTTGTTTGTCCGCGCACATCTCCTAAACCACTGGACGGATTTAAATGCGGTTTTCACGAATATGCTTAGAAATTACCAGATTAAAACATAGGCTATCTTATTTCATTTATTTTAATTCTTTATTTTTACATAAACGAAAATAAAAATCAATGATTTATTTCTTCGTTACCCGAAACGTAATATGAGGATCGTCACATAGCCTCAAGCAAGGAGATCCAAAGTAAAGAGAATGTTATTGACATAGCCATTAAAATTTTGAAACTGTCAACTGTCATTCGGTTAATCAGTTTAAATTTAAAGAAGGTTCCTTAACCTTCTTAGACGAATGAACGTGTAGATCAAGCATGTTATAGGCCTTACAACCTCTTTGGTGATTCATTCCAGTGCATGGAGTAGGAGTGTGGCGTACTCGTACTCCTTGCGCCAACCTTCGTGAATTTCATTCCAATTTTCCACGACGTGTGGCGCTGGGGCGCGAAAAGAAAAAAATAAAAGAACACCGATTTTCAAATGGAATTGTCATTCGCTTTTTCTAAGATTTGTCTAAGTTTTTTCTTTGCATTAAATTTATAATTTCTTTCGGACTCAGCTATTTTCTTCCATTGTCGGTAGCTTAACCCTCTCCTTCTATATAAATAGTACAAATCCACTATAATTGGTGACCACTGAATGGACCGTACACCACCGACAAAGGTCAGAATGCCGCTAGATCGTACTGATAGCACTGCGGCTGGCACGAAGAATAAAGATGGTGACAATGTATTCCGAGTTGGCGTGCGAATTCCACCGTTTTGGCCAGAGAAGCCGGCGATGTGGTTCGCCCAGATCGAAGGCCAATTCGCGATTTCCAACATCACTGCAGATAGCACCAAGTTCTACTATGTGATTGGACAACTTGACCCGCAATACGCAGCTGAAGTCGAAGACATCATCGTCAACCCGCCTGTGACCGAGAAGTACGAAAAACTCAAGCTGGAGCTAATTAAACGTTTGTCCGCATCAAGAGAAAAAAGGTACAGCAACTTTTAACACACGAGGAGCTAGGTGATCGTAAGCCTTCTCAATTCTTACGTCATCTACGACACCTAGCAGGCCCCGGAGTTCCAGAAGACTTTTTACGCATGATTTGGACCAGCCGCCTACTGAACAGCACGCAGACCATCATTGCTTCGCAGCAGATGACGTCATCACTCGATGTGCTGGCAGACCTAGCCGACCGCATACATGACGTTGTCCCTATAGCCCAGGTCGCATCTACATCCAGTACCACACCGGGAAGCTCCAAGCTCCATATTACATTCTCATGGTTTTATTCTATGTTAGCATTTAAAACACGAAATATACCGCATCCTATTTTAATACAGTCCCGCGAATAGAAATATTCAAAAAAGGCCCTTTGTACATGAAAATAAACCTATACAACAAAATTCCGGACGCAATAAAGAAAGAAAGAAATAATAACATTTTTCCAGAACCAACTTAGTAAGTTTCTAACCCAAAAATGTTATTACGAGATAAAATATTTATTCGACGATAAATTTTAGAAAATTATAATTAGAAAATAAATATCGATATATAAATAGTTAAGAAAGTAGCGTCATAAGTTTTGTATCATCTCATATATAATTAAGTAACCTATCACACTAAGTATGTTTTTTTTTGTTTTGTAAAATTACTTCACCCTAGGTTAAGTTTGAATAGTATATATAATATTTATGTAATAGATTGAACTAAACTTAAATTTATATGTTTATGTCTGTGGTCTGGTTTTGTGAACAGCCACTACATAAGTCATTGCTGCACCCTTTATGCAGTTAGAAGAATACAGTGTATATTTGCAATAAGAATAAGAATATAGAAATAATTTTATTTTACTGTGATATTTTAACAGATAAATAGAGTAGTTCCATTTCATGGCTTTTTAATCAAGGTATACATACAAATGCACGCAAAATAAGAAATAACTAGCCAAGAGCGTGTTAAGACAAGCATTATGTCAGGGTTCCGTGGCCAGCGAAACTGGCCGGAAATATACTTTTAATGGTTTAGACAAAAAGAAAATGTCAAAACATGCTCTGCACTGTGGTCACATTATCTTTTTGATTTGAAAACTGTTGACGGTGTTATTTATTACTTTTATGATTCTATCAATACTTCACACAGGGCGACTTAAAATAAGCAGCTGAACATGTTAAGGCAGTTTTTAGAATTTTTGTTTGTTTGTTCACGCACATCTCCTACACCCCTGGAAGAAAATGCGGACGGATTTAAATGCGGTTTTCACGAATATGCTTAGCTATGACCAGATTGAAGTATATGCTATGTTATTTTGCGCAAGGCCGGATTAAGGGAAGAAAAAAGAATTGAAGGTTTATATGAAAATCTACGCGTACGAAGTCGCGGGCAAAAAAGCTAGTATAAAATAAACTCAATTTGTTCATTCTAATTGTTTCATTAAGCTTAAATTATATTGTGTATTTACTAAAGCAAACAATTCCGTAACCAATCGTGATAGGAGCCCATTCTTAGAGTTGCAATATGTCCGGAATTTACCGGACATGTCCGGAAACTACAATTACTTTTAAAATAATCAACTTGAAATAAGTTTACAGAATAATATGAAACCAAAGAAAACTTTTATCAACTGGCTACAGCTTTTACACGACGTTCATTCATAAAAATTTACTATGACCCAGATGTGACGTTCCCAGAGAGTGAGTGCATAATGTAGTGTCTCCATTCATACATAATGCTGTGATAAAACTAGCACATGTAAATGAGACTGATATTTCCGAAGCTTCTGTTGCAAGACCGACCCGATATTACGAACTATAAAGCCTTCGTAGCCACGTAGCTCTTAGCTACGACACGACCTACTTAAAAATGGAAACAATAATAAACAATTTCCCGCCAACCCATCGTAACTTGAGTTAAACATGGAAACAGAAGCAGTTACTGTGGCATTACCAATAATTTCAATGACTTTTAGGAGTTTTGACGCCAAAGCGAAAAAAAAACATGTCGTTTTAATGTATTATTTTCCTAAACTTGTGTTATTTCGAGTGTTAATGTGTAATAATGGTGGATTATTTTTTATTAAAGTGTTCTTGAACGTGCCAAGTTTAGGCAAGTCATAAAATAAGGTGAAATATATATTGTCGTGATGTTTCCAAAACTCCACAGAAGCCTCTAAAAACTTCACCTATGACTTTTCTAGGACATGACTTGGACTTGGCTCGAGTCATACAGTGACTATGACTTGTTTGATGTTATTTAATACCATGTAAGCCTGTTTATTATTCCGACTGAAGGATTATTGTATCCATGGTAATGAAAAAAAACTTCTTCATCCCCCCCCATCTCGGAAAGAGTATTTTTGCTCTGCGATATCTGAGTGCAAAAGCCGTTTTTACCCGCTAGATTATAAAGTAAAATTGAATTAGAACATCGTGTGCACTAGGTTTGTGAATTAAAAACATCATTAAACCTATTTACTTCTACCTCCATGGTGCCTCCATGCTCTACCTCCACACAACCTTTTTTAATTTGTTAAGAACTTAGACTCAGAACCTTCTTGGTGTACGTACTTTCTTTTTATTTGCTTTGCGCGCGCCATTTTCTTTTCTCGTCATATTGTTAAAACTTGTTTAAAACCTTAGGTTAAAAACAAGAAACTTAAAAACAAGTGAAAAACCCAAAATGAATGATTCTAGCGACAAGGAAGTTTATTTGACGCCAACAGAATTGACTTAAACTGTTAATAATGCGCAAATGAGCTTTCTCCCTTAACAATCACGCGAGAAGTAACATTTAGTAATTTCCTTGCTGAGGTGGGATGAAAAGTCACGTGTTGCACTCGAGTGCAAATATTTTTCACCTCGTGCTTTTTTAATTCCCTCGCTAACGCTCAGGATTCTAATTTTTGAATCACTCGCTACGCTTGTGATTTAATTTTAGAATGAAATTGATTGAGATTGAGATGATGATTTTTTAATTGAGAATCCTTCGCTTGTTCGGGCATCAAATATGAGCACGCGGTTAAAAAGCAACTTTGCACTCTTGTATAATTAATAACTATAATGTACGTGCAGCATGCAAGAGAAGCAACACACACATCATCAGCCAATTAACGTCCACTGTTGGACAAGGCCTCCTTCATAGAGAGGGGTGTTGCCATAATCCCCACGCTTGGCAGGCGGCTTGGGAAGAGAAGCAAGGTTGTTTAATATTATTAACTTATTAACAGCTTGCAAATGTTTAGCGACAATAACAAATTGAAATAAACCTAAAGTAACGCCACGGTGAACGCACAAACACTAATTTATAATGACCGCTTAGGGATTTGTGCCATACGTTTATTTAGGTAGCTCCGTCAATGATTAATTTGTAAATTTTGTGACCCGAAAAAGTAATTGTAACTCTCCTTTATATTATCCCCGGCTCAGGTAGAAGTCGTATTTAAATTTCGTTCAACAATAAGACCCCTTTAGGTACGGTAGGTACCTAGTACTAACGTTAGGTGCTTCACTCAAGGTAGAGGACATAATGAAAAGCTATTCAAGTATTAATAACATTCAAACTCGTAACTCGTTTAAGCGAGAAACAAAACGTCGGTTCTACGTAGGTAAATGAAAACAATGGTGGGTAGTGGTTAGCTTGCAAATCAAATTACAACTTTTACATTACGCCGTTTCCTAGATTCATTCAACACATAAACTTGTGAGGCCTTTTGCACTTAAAACTTCGTCTGGGGAAAGCTGCGGTCACATTATATCGTTGAACGAATTGTTATTGTTTCTGAAGGGAAGTTTAACCGCGCCGGATTGTGAATTGTGAGCCCGAATGGCTCCGCTTGGTTGCGAACTAGAGCATGTCTTCCAAATGTGCTGGACAACCGATACTTCAACCCTGCTGGACACATTTGGTAGACACGTTGCAAGTTATGCTTTATAGCTAAGTTTTGGTTTTGCGTTGAGTTAATGTACCTACCAAAAGGGATACTTTTTTGGAGAGTGCATGAAATTTTAAAACCCCTCCGATAAAAGAGCTTTTAATCTTCAAACGGCAGAACAGATTTTCTTGATTAATAGTTAGGAACCTCTCGACCATATCGCCTTTTAAACACAACAAAAACTAAACCAAAATCGGTTTAGCCGTTTAGGAGCGACCATGCCACAAACAGACACACAGTTACACACTTTAAACTTATAATACCCATCTCCAATACCCATCTGTTTGCGTCGAGGGTTAAAATAAATAAAAATTAAATGTTGATCGCTGGTTAGCTCATTACACAATTTTATTGCTAGAACGATTTAGCAAAATTTTATTTTAATCTTCGTTAAGTTAAAGTGGCAATGGGCCACAGCGCTTGAAGAACCGATAACCGATGGTAAAGAAAGGTTCTTGAGTGGAGATCACGAACCGGAAGACGGACCGACGACATAGTGAGAGTCACGGGCATCCAGTGTGGATGCAGATGGTATGATGTCGTTCAGTGTGGAGGTTAAAGGGGGAGGCCTATGTTCAGCAGTAGACTTCTTCTGGCTGATGATGATAATGATAACTGCGTGTCTGAGTGCATATGTAAAACTTAAAACCGGCTATCAACATAAAATGGAAACAAAATTTCGTGTCTGTGCTGTTGACCGTTGAAGATTTCCTTTATCTTGTGCTAAACCTGGATGTCGATTCAGGTTATGCTTACCATAAAAATGTATTGTCATCGGAACTGAACCAATATGTAAAAATTCAACTCCGTTCAACATTGCAAGTTGAATAAAAGCTTGTAATATATAAGTAATATAAAAACGCGAAATATGTTCCAATAACGATATTGATTGCTTTAAAAAAATACCCACTATAAAAATTAACCCTGTATTATTTATTTGTCCTTGAAAAACCACCTTCGTTCACCATCGGTTAGTACAATAACCAAAACGACACCGAAATTCTTATTTATTAATTGATTACATAAAGAGAACCGAAATTTCTCTGATTACGAAACTCATTTACCAAACCGACAACAAATTTCTTGTTTAATAATTGATTACGAAACAATGAAAAATAGTTCTCTTATCGTACCTAGTTACGAAACTCAATTACCGAAACGGACCAAACGTTTCTGTCATAATATAATCAGCATAATGCTTTATTTCTGAAAAGCTAGAAGCTTTGTCACATATAACTGAAGTGTTATAAATTATAGTTTGAAGCTAAGACCTTTATTATGATACACATCGTGAGTTTACTTACTTTGAATGTCTGTGGCCTGTCTTAAGTTGGGTCAATGCACCAACTAGTATATCGCGTAATTCAGTTCAACCTCCGTCGTCATAGCAGTAGCACGTCTGACGTCAATACAAAAAATGATAAATGCGCCAAAGCAAAATGTAAAAACTCTTCGAAAGAACTTGACGGTGCCAATGGACTTAAACTACCACTAAATTGCTCTCGTGACATCATAGGGACACAAAAAATACGACACGCATGTTCATCAATCTATGGACAACTCATTAATCAAAATAGTTTGAGGCGTATAGGCTGTAGATGCATGGAAATATACATACATAAATACATACATATAAATTAAATACAATAACCTTCTTTAGGGTTTGCTTATAATCTGGTAAAAATCTATGTACCTACCCACCTTGTTTTTTGCTACCTCACACTGTGACAGGTCGGTTTGATGTGTTAAGAGATTAAAGTCGGCTCCTTTACGTGTCTAGCTGCTGCTGTTCCACTAAAATACGCAAAATAAGGTACAACAAATCCTTTTTTAAAGGCTTATCATTACATTTTAAAATGTAGCTCGTTACTGTAAACCATTATTACTTTAAATTATTCAACGTACCGTACCCAAGCAGTGCTCGAAACCAATTTCAAAGATAAACTCGTGTAAAACACATCCCGTGTAACTATGTTTCTTTTCACACGAGGGAATTCAAAACAACCATTAATGTTACTCAGGGTAATCATGAATATTCTATCGGAAAACCCTTTTAAGAGATAACGTCCTGCGAACCTGCTTTTAAAAAATATTTCTATTTAATTATTGCGAAAGAGACTTGCAAATTATTCAACAGGAAAATATTTCCACGTGGCGACGATTCCAACTCTTTATAAAGTTTGCGAAAATAGATAAGCACAATAAGACTCCCTACCGAGATCATCTTGCAGAACAAAAAGAAAGCCAAAAGTGGGAAATAAAACGTGAGCCTTTACAGAACTTGCAGAAAACGGAAAGTTTTCCAATTGATAATAATTTCCATTGTGGTGCAACACAAAGGGAACAGGAAAGTATGAAAATCTGAAATAAATTCTTAATTTAAGAGCTGACTGAACGCTATCTGAAAGGAAAGTCGGGATTAGAAGAACAAAGACCGAGACTCTACCGACTGTGAGGCTTAATTTTTTGTTGACTTCTGTTTTGCTCTTTGCCATTCTCATAAATTGGACTGTGAAAGTTCTTTAATGAAGTTTATAGCCGAAGCGGTGTTGATTTATTTTATTGTTCTAAACCACTGAGCTTTTACATCATTTATAACAAAGGGCTTACAGTTACGTAGTTTATCCTATATCTTTTCGTGTATTGGATCTGAAAACAGTAAAAAACGTAAAAGCGAAAAACATCAGTGTTGCAGATACTATTTTTGTCGTGTGTTCATTTTGCTTTTAGCAACGATTGCACTTAGCACACCCAGTTCACAAAACAAGCAATAGGAAGCCTATCCAATCTACATTACTTGGTAGAGAGCTACTGCAGCGAAAAGCGCGAGTAAGCAAAGTTCGGGTCGCAGCAAGCTTTGTCATAAAAAGCTAATGCAAGAGAGAAGTTAGTAAGTTCGTATGTAGTTTTTAGTTTTTGGAGTGCATGGAGCGGAAGCGGCGGCGCTCGTAAATCCTTGTTCCGTGTCGGGCGGCGCCCGCGCCCTATTACACTCTGATCCTGGGCGCGCGATACTACCGCCCGCTACCATCTCGACCAATAAATACACGCAATTACTGCTCCCCGCACTAATGTACTAAGCAAACTTAATATTCGCAATCAGTGTACGACGTCGGTAAAAGGAAATAGGTGTAGCGTGAAGTGGCAAAATTCTCAGCACTCTAGTGGATATAAGTATCAAGTAGGTATCGGTGCTATAGACAATAAGTAAAAGCACACTTAAAATTGAATTAATACTTCAGAAATTATTTATGAGTTGTAAAAACATTTCATTAGTTTCGGTGAATGATTTTAAAGTAGATAAATATGCGAAGAACCTATCAAGTGTGCCTGTTTGTACCTGCTCTACCCCAACACATTTAGTTAACTAAAATTTAGCCTGTTTCTCTTCAGTCACATGAAATTTCATGTCTCGTGTGACCTCAGCCTCTCTCGCGCATTTCAATATTTTAATTGTCGTCAGCCAGATACCTGCCTGCTGAAAATAGGCCTCCCCTTAGTACTCTACACAGAACGACAGCCTGCCATCTTCATCAACTGGATGCCCGTGACTCTCAGATGTCATCGGTATATCTATAGTGGGAGACCTACGCTGCGTCTTCCGGTTCGGTCAGTATTTTAATGACATAAAATAAATATTCATTTAAAAAACAGACCTGAAATTCATATTATTAGAGCTGGTTAAAAAAGCTGCTGCGCCAAAGTCAATATAGTTTTTTGTAGGATGTAGGACCTCAAAAGCTTTCGCCGCATAATAATAAAAAAAACACGTAAATCGTTTCGTAAATGTCAGAACAATCGGTGAACATACATAAAAAAATAACAGATCGAATGAAGAACCTCTCTTCTAAAGTTCTATTTAAGTAAAAGTAACTTTTAAACTTCCGTGATTTGAACAAAGATGGATTGGATTAGCTCAAGCTCTTCTTCAAATTTTTCTTCTGGCACCGATTTGTCAGAACAATAGAAACGTACCTAATTATTGTTATTTTCGTACAAACAACGTAGGTACAATAAACAATTACATAATTCAAGATATCACTGTACAGCCCGCATTCAATTAATCTCAGTGGAACAGTCCGCCTAGCACCTAATTTGTAAACAAGCGGAAGGCGAGCCAACCGTTTGGTCATCTTCATAATTTACTACCATGCAAATTGTGCTTCCGACTGCGTGCCGTTCGGTTACATGTACCCTCATACATAGTATATCCAGATATCCGGGTATAGTGAAGTATTAGAATATAAACTTGCTTTTAAATCCGAATGCTAGTAGGTGTTCATTTTAAGAAGCCATTAACATAGTAAACCATTCATAGATGCATAGATACCTATTTGAAGATTGGGGACAGTAAGGGCTACCGTCACATCAGACGAAGAAGGGAGATACATATCGTATAAGACGGCGTGGCGGGTGCAAACGCGTGAGGATGATGGAACGTCTTCTAAGGCCGTTTCTAAGCATCACTTACTGTCCTTATAAAAAATTCCATCCAGTATGGACTAATTAGGATGATGATAAAAATGCACGTAGGTGTAGTGTAAACTTTAGATTATACATATGATAGGCGAAGAACAAACTTTTCGGCAGGTACCTGTACCTAATTATCAGTATTGATGTATCAGTAGATTATACCCCTCTAAAAGGGTAACACAATCAGGTTTACAATTCTTGGTAAAATTGTGGTAATATATTCAGTTGTTTTGTAATCATGGTATAGATTCTGTGGACATTTGCCATCAAAGTTATTAAAAACTCTTCGTACCTACTCTAATTTTGTTTCCATGAGCAATTAATCTCTTAGGTAAAGGCTCGTAGGGTAAAGCTTACTAAACGACACTAATACAGACAAGGACGTATCCACAGGTAAAAAGGTAAAAAGCAACGAGCAGGATTCACCGCTCAAGCATGATCGCATTTCCATATAATCACTATTGGACTATCAGATCCCTCGATTCCAGCAGGCAGCTGTTACGTTTTCTCATTTCCTACTTACTGTCTATGTGGACGTATGAAATCCTATATGTACCTACGTGTAGGTTAGATATTGGCTGCACAGTCACAGTGGTTTAAAATGTGATTACAATTTGAAAAAGACTGCCGGATGTGGTCGAAGCTATAGTCGGAATAACCGGCTTAATCTTACGTGAGTAATTCCCTTGTTGTATAACCAAAAGGGTGTACCAAAGCTACGCCACCAATACAAAATTTATAAAAGTATTTGATCCCTTATCTTAATTTTTCACGGAAGGTTTATACATTGGGCCTTACTTAAAAACGATACTCAAGTTGATCTGTACTTAAAATTGCTCTCAACTTCTCGCTGACGGCAATCGTCACACGCGAAAACGAGACAGAGCAATTTTAAGCATAGATCAGCTAGAGTAACGTTTTAAGTAAGGCCAATTATGTATAACTTAGACCCGTGCGAAGCCGGGGCGGGTCGCTAGTTCCGTATACTTAATTATGTACTTGACACGACATGGAAATGGATACAATAGAGATTCATATACGAAACACTTTTGTAGATAAATTTCGCAAACTATTTCTCGTTTCAATCAACTAAGTATCAATAGTAAGAAAACTTTTAAGTTTTGAGTAAAAGTTTTTTTTAGCTCCGACAAGCTGCAATAACATTGTGAAAAGCTAAATGAAAACATTTTCTTTTAATATACACTGTATCGTATCACCTACCAGCTATATAGCTCAGCTACAATATTACGTTCAAAAACCTGTCACAATTTGCTATTTTTATTGTATTTTTTTTTATTCTTTCCTTTTTCGCTCTTCTAATGCTTTGCCAGTATCAAGTATTAAAATATTATAAAATTTCATTTAATATCGTCAAACAAGTCAGAGTCAAGGAAAGTAAGTCACGGTTAAGTCAAAGTCAAATGCCTTAGTAAAATTGTGGAGGCTTTATACGAGGCTTACCTATGGAGTTTAGAATGCATCACTAAAATTCATGTTTCACCGCGTTATATTATTTTCCTACACTCGAGTACGTCCACGAACACTAAATAAATAATAATCCACCATTACTACACATGGATACTCGAAAATATACAAGTTTAAGAAAATAAATTAGTAAAATTAGTAAAATTTTGGAGGCTTTACACGAGGCTTATCTATGGAGTTTTGTATGCATCACTAAAATACATATTTCACCGCGTTATATTATTTTCCTACACTCGAGTACGTCCGTGAATACCAAATAAATAATAATCCACCATTACTACACATGGATACTCAAAAATACACAAGTTTAAGAAAATAATACAATGAGGCGACATGTTTTATTCACGTTGGCGCCAAAGCTCTGTCATTCAATTTTTAATATTCAATAATCAACTGCAGATGTCAAAGCTAAAAAAATTGGGCCGAGTATAGGCGTAAGTAGGCTGCAAGGCTTTGCAGGCAAGATGTAAGTAAGAATGATGGTGACAAAAGGTTTGTGAGATCATCCCACAGAAACTTAAAAAACAAAAAAACATCGCAGATTGCAGATAAAAATTATTACGAAGAAGAATTTACAACATTGCAAACATATTCCTAACGACACAAGACGGAAAAGAAACATTTTATGGTTTACTTTTCTAAAACAAACGAAGTAACAAAAAGTCAATGGAAAAGCTAAACAGAAAAGTCCCAAGCGCAATATTTGCAGTAGTACTTATTCAAAGTCGGGATCCTCTTTACACAGAGGTCTCGAGGCTCTGCCCATTCTCAATAAAGTTTTGATAAGTGCAGACAGTAACTGGGCCATTCTAAAAGGGTATATTTTACCTAAATGATAATTTATTTAACGTTGCAACTTTTGTCGTAGATTTTTACGTCAGTATGCTAGTACTAGCTAAATAATACGAATGTTTTACATGCAATTGTGTTGTTGTAAAAAAACTTAAATTTAAGAAGAGAAATAAATGTGTGAATAATTTAAAAAAAATTGTTTGTATCCACTGATAAATAATGGGATAAATTTACTTGTAATATATAAATTAACATTTTACTCGCTGATTCATTATCCGAGGCTACAAGAAATAAAATAAAAATTCAAGGACCGGAGACAGACGTGGACAATTTTTTTTCTCGGAAAAAATATTGATATAGTTAAGTATGTAAAATTATCAAAAAAGCTAATCTGCTAGAAAAAATAATACGAGTAAATAACACATGTGTCAATGTCATACTTTCAAGCAGAAGGATTTAAAAATGTTTTTTTTATTTTTTTTTTATAAATAAGTAATAAATGAAAATCATGCGCAATAGTTTTGTGTAGCGTTTACACGAATCGATGAATGCAATACCTACCAGAGTTAACTTAACCGACCGGTCCGCCCGATATCCAATCTAGCTATAGACATATAGGTAGGAGATAGGTGCTTGATGGACAAAGCAAACCCCGCGGAATGTTTGCTTTTAATTAACCATCGGCCAACAGACGACTCCCCCCTACAATTTTCGTGAAAGTCCTACTGCACTTATATGCAGCGCGCCACAATATAAGTTACGAAGGTACGAAGGTAGAGAAACATTCATGAAAGATATAATATATTTACATGTCAGCAACTTCCAAAACCGAGCTAAGTTTTTGGTGCAATGCTCTATCATTTAATTCCATTCAAAGTAGTACCATCTCGTTCGTATGTTTATATATTTCAACATACATAATAGGTCGGGGAAAAAGTCTTTTCGTATTTTGTATGTATAAAGTTGTAGTAAAAATCTTATCCGTTGTACTGTTTGTATCTGGCTGGTTTTGATACCATTAAAAATATGACATTTTAAAAAAGGAATACAAAACGTAAAAAGCAATTTCCCGCCATTTTTCAATTGTTTTTTTGTTCGATAAAAGAGTGAATCTAACGAACAAATTCGATATATTGTGAAATTTTATAACAAAAAAGGGAAAAATGCGACACACGCCGCGTATAAAATTTGTGACGTTTATGGACCTAATGCAGTGTCATCAAGAGTAGCACAATGTTGGTTCAAGCGTTTTCAGTCCGGGAATTTTGATGTCAAAGATGCAGCTCGCTCTGGTCGCCCTGTTACGGATAAAGTCGATGCCATTTCTGAAAAAGTGGACCAAGATCGGCATATTAGTAGTTACGACGTAGCTGAAGAACTGGGGATTGACCACAAAACAGTTTTGACCCATTTGAAAAAAACTGGGTATACAAAAAACTCGATATTTGGGTGCCACACGAGCTCACTGAAAGAAACCAAATGAATCGTGTACTCATTTGCGATTCTCTATTGAAACGTAACGAAACCGAACCGTTTTTGAAAAGATTGATCACTGGTGATGAAAAATGGATCACCTACGACAAGAATGTGCGCAAAAGATCATGGTCAAAAGGCAGTGAAGCACCACAGACTGTAGCGAAACCCGGATTAACACGTAATAAGGTGATGCTGTGTGTATGGTGGGATTGGCAGGGCATCGTTCATTATGAGCTTTTACCGCCGGGCAAAACCATCGATTCGGATCTCTACTGCCAACAGCAGATGAGACTCAAACAAGAAATTGAGAAAAAACGGCCGGAATTGATCAACAGAAAGAGTGTGGTCTTTCATCATGATAACGCCAGACCGCACACATCTTTGGCCACTCAGCAAAAATTTAGAGAGCTTGGTTGGGAAGTGTTAATGCATCCACCATATAGCCCAGACCTTGCACCCTCAGATTTCCACCTGTTTCGATCTCTTCAGAATTATTTGGGTAGTGTTAGATTAACATCAAGAGAGGACTGTCAAAACTACTTGTTGCATTTTTTTGATCAGAATTCCCAAAATTTCTACAGCAACGGGGTCATGTCACTACCTAAAAGATGGCAACAAGTTATCGAACAAAATGGTACATATATATTATAATTACTTAAATGTAATTAAACTTGAAAAAAATATGTCTTGAATTTGTTTAAAAAATACGAAGAAACTTTTTCCCCGACCTTATATGTTTAATAGTATTTCATTAGTAGTACCTTAATTTTGTCGACTAGTCCTTGTCGAATGGTAAGCCATATTACAAAATGCTACGTTCAATTTTAAGTATCTGGATTTTCGGACACAAAACGAAAAAATGAAGCCGTAATTGTCAACACGAATATTTTATAAACCCAGTAAACCATGACATTATATTTTTATTTCTTTTATGTTAGTAATTTAACGACCTCCACTCTCAAACTTTCCCTCCGAGAGTTTTACTATATTCTATTCGACTATTCGAAGTTTCACAAAATAGGTTGTTGCAGGGGTGATGAAAATATCAAGGCATGGCGGCGTAACCCAACATCATAAATATTTAAATTACTTACCCGATATATCAATGAAATACCACCCTCAAGTTTCCTGCCAACCTTTTGTCTCGCATTACAACCTTTATTAAAACGTTAACCTATAAAGGCAATATTTCTTACATTACCTCAGAGCGCTACCTCATTTTAATATCGGAGTTAATACCCTATGGACACGGGCGACCGCGAAGTGCTCCTGTCTTTACAGTATACGCAAAACCAGATAGAAACCTGACTCAATTTCTGAGGACTGGAGACCGATTGTACACTGATGCAGTGGTATGGTAATGCTAAAAACCAGTCAGCATATCTGGTACGTCAAACTATGTAGGTCAACACTTATAAGTTTTTGCCCGACTGCTCGAGAAGGGTAATATTTTTCGAGCGTACCTAGGTAAGTAAGTTGTGTATTTTTTTAATGTTTCTATCCTCTAAGTAGTTAGCATTCTTGGCAGAGTAGTCATGGTCATCAGCATAGGTAGCTCGCTTCATAAACTGTCACCATTCCTCGCGTATTGCAGCCTTTCTCGTGCACGTGTTTATTTGCTCGGTCCACCGTAATGGTAATCTGCCGCGTGGTCTTATCCCCTCAATCTTAGGGCTCCACGAGGCGTTCTATGGAGTTCAACACGTCATGATACATGGCCAAAGAAGTCGACGATGCGAACTTGAACGATGGAGGACAGACGCTTTGATTCAGAGTTCTTTTGGAATAGACTGATTCGTTGTTTCTATAAACCTCCTATGGTCTAAACGGCTTGACTGATTTTGACGTGTTTGGTGGTGTTTGATTCTTCTTCATGCCCAGAGTGTCACATTTTGCACATAAATGAGGCTACAATTCGCAGTCGTTTTTAAAAAAAACAGCCTGGTGAAGGAATTATAGTAAGGTTTTTCGAACTATAATATATATAAAATACCCCGATTTAGCACGACAGAGCATGTTTCGCAATGAAAAGAAAAACTAAACACGTGTTTCACAAGTGTAGCAGGCAGAAGGGCAGATTTATAAGGTAGGTACTATAGCAGCACCACACGGTTTCGCTCGATATCTTACAGGAGCCATGAGTTTTTCGGGATAAAAATCCGATGTGTTAATTGAGGGTACCTATATCCTACCTCCATGCCAAATTTCATTCAAATCCGTTTAGCTGTTATGGAGTTAAGTGCGGACTGATATACACATATGCATACTTACAGTTTCGCATTTACCTATGTGTGAACCTTTTGATATCTCAGGAGATAGTAGAGATCTTAAGATGTTTGTGGTGTGGAGGTTTCGGACTGTAATCTACGTAACCTAACTAACCAGTTTCAAGAATAAATAATACCAGTTAGTATGTCTAGGTACCTAGTAGATAATTACAATTTTATAAAGCTCACTCACTGCATTACATCGTTGAAGTGGTCCCCATCTCACTTCGCATTATGAACATTGAAGTCTCCGCTGAAAAAGTTAAATGGTCTGGAAGGAAGCATCGGTAATAGAAAATGGACGACAATCCTCATTTCCTTGTTCGTTTTCGAATCTGATACGACTGAAACTGATATCTTTGAACTTTTGAGCAAATATTTTAGCCGGGATGTAGATTTCGCTTCTAGATATTTTTTCCTAATATTCGTTGTCGGATGGCTGATGAGTTTTCAATAGAATACTGACTGGTTTCATCGTGTTCATGTCTCGCTTTCGACATTGAGATACAAAGTGAACTCTGATGAACATTGAATCTTACTCGGAACAAATCTACCCATCGTCCGTGTTGGTATCACACTAAAATTATAAATAAGAAAGTGTGTGTACTTACCCATACTTATACAGATTGTAGTTAAAGCAGACAATGCGCAGGTGTAGTTAAAAAAACTAAAGTTAAACTCAAAGCTCATTTATCTACGGCCAGCAGCGGCCCAATGCAAGCTTATAAAAAATCTTACCGATCAGACAGGAAAGAGTAAACGATGACTACCGTACATCGCAGCCGATCGCAAACGCACGCGGCTGATGCGATTTGATAATGTATGGCAACGTCAGTCGTCGGCCGCATGCGACTGACGCAAACCTCGGAAGCGGCGCCATAAATTTTCATAGTGCAAGACTTAGCGTCAGATGCGTGCGGCTGTGATCGGCTCGGAAGTCGACGCACGGAAGTCTACCTTTACCTACTACTGGTAACACAAGAAGCAAAAATCTAGTATCTATTACCTATTTTATTAAGTATTTTTCTTAGATTACTGCATAAAATACTGAGGTAATATAGCAAAGCAAATCTACACTCCGCTACGAGCTCCGGAAATTAACATTTTCTAAAGCGCTTGCAAATGAAGGCGCATACATCGAAATGACTTTCCAAAGCCTTTGTAACATCTACATTCCTCATGAATTTCGCTCCATGAATTCCAAAAAATGATACACATTAATAAAACGTTTCGCTTTCACGCTATTTGCTTACCTCTCGATCGGTTCAATAAAGGGATCGACGAATTTGATAGATGTAGATACCTAGGTATTCATAATGCAAAGGAAAGGAAGCACAATCAGATTTTCATTGGAGATTCCGCCGACTGTCGGAGCGGGGAGGGAGAAATGAATACTTATTGCGAAAATGAAGCGAGCCATTAATGAACGCCCGTCCTGTGAAACGGCGACCGACCGCCAGTTTAATTCCCTTCGAAAAATATTCAATAACCGAGATCCTCGCGGATCATCAGCAAACACCGATATCCAATGAAGAAGAAAAATTGCATCGACTGGAAAAATATGAATTTATCAAGGAGCCAACTTTTACTCGAGTTACTCGACGAATGACCCGCATTCATAACACCTCTTTATACCGCGGGGAGTGAGTAATCTTTTATGATATTGCGATTTTTTATCTAAAAAATATCGCAAGAATATCTAACCTCACTTCTTCGGTTCACAATAAGGAAGAATCATCTATTATGTTCTATTGTTGAGTGCTCGCGGCCGGTAGAGAACACGCCTGCGTCTCTTTGTTGGATACTCGAATACGGCTTTACTTTAATTCTTTATTTATTTTTCAAAAGATAACATTTCACTTAGAAAAAGTGGTATAGATTTATTTATAAGATTCTCTACACGCCAGCATTGACAGCTTAGATAGAGCAAAGGACAATGCAGCCTTGGCAAAACTTATTATATCTACCAGGCGCGGATTCCCCGTTGTGGGCACGATGGTCATGCCCACAACCCTAATACGTGACTTGTGACGCCCCCACAGCTTTACCCGCGTGAAACTACGATACACTATACAAAATCTTGGTCAGGCCGTCATAGAATTTTTTATAAACATTTATTTTGTAGGAATGCACTATATCGATAACGCACGAGCAAGGTTCATACGCTGACTCGCACTTGCCCCATTTTCATGTGGCTGTGACCACAACCTTTTTTGATGGCTGGATCCGCGCCTGATACCTATTTATTATACTAATCTTGCTAATTGTGGGTGGCTATAACATAGAAATTAATAGTCAAATTCAACTGATTTCCAAAAGGTTCTTAAATCTCATGGCCTCAATTCGACTGCTGTACAAGCTTTTATTTAGCTTGGAATGTTAGTCAAATCTTGCAAAAATTCATTAAAAACAGTTGCTTCTAACCTATTTCGCTGAAATATTGCCATTTGTATTTTTTTTTAAGTACACCTTTTTATTTCTGGTGACAATATAATAACCAATATTGTAATATTTTCAAAATAGGCTAAAATACTCGTTTATTTTTATAAAAGTTTTTTTTTGTTATTTATGTTACGCTATATCTTTGCCAATTAGGAACTGATTTTAAAACAGCGAATTGAATAACTAATTCGTTGTTTTTAAACGATTTAAAAAAAGGATATTAAAATAGAACAAAAGGAGAACCCCCATTTTCATTCATTTAAAAAAAAACAAGTAAACGAAATTGCGTATTTACTAATTTTGAAGTCGGTTTTTTCATTGATAATTATAATTATAATGATTCTTTTATTCATAATAGGCTATATATCAAAGGTGATCCCATTGAAATTTGAATATTAAACCTCTGAGGGTCGAAAATCAGGAGTTGGTTCACATCTGTTTGAAGTCGGTTGTTTTTTTTTTTCTGCATTATAATTGTCCTAAGAATTCTCTACACCTTTCTTAGTAAGCCACATGGCTTCTTAGTAAGCACGGCAACGCGAAAAGGTGCTAATTGGGAAACTAATAAATACTGGGCTACAAAACATAACGAAATATAATGTTTAACTTACTTTTAATACATATCTTTCAAAGCTTTGACGACACAAATATTATACAGCAAATTACTTTGTAACTTTGACCACGCTTGCGTTGCAGTATCCTCGACAGATGCCAATGTGTTCCTTAAGTCTTCGCTCTGGGATATCACTTTTGCGTGAGTCTTTAGGAATAAGCTCAAGTACGCCTGAGCGAGCTCAAAATCTTTGTTACTTCTCAGTACGACATCTATTAGCTGTAAGAATTTCTTCATAACTTCCTCCGAGCCGCCTACATCTGGTGCCATGCTCGAGACTTCTGCCTCTATCGCTGCCGGCGCCAGCGTCTTCATCTTTTCTATACATATTTCGAAGTCTTCTTCCTCATCGCATTTTATCAGTTTCTTCGCGAACGCTGAGAGAGTTACCAGCGAATCTGGTATCAACAGTTTCGTTTCTTGATTCTTTTCCTTGTCTATATCGAATTCAAGTTCGAGGCTCGGGATTGTTGGAATGAAGAAGGGTGCAGACTTAGGCACGGTAAAAGGTGTTTTGGGCTTGTTTCTCTTTTTGACGATATCTAAGTTGAGAAGGTTCAGCCACCTGGAGGTCGGTTGGTCGGACAGCGTGATCAGTTCTTGGCTTATTTGCACGGGAGACTTGTATTCTGGCTCTTCTCCTAGGTCTATAACGCCTAAGTCTTCCATGTCCGGTTTTTCGGGTACGGTGCTTGGTAATTCTGAAAGGAATTTATAAAATATAACTACTGTTTATGCTGAAACACAGATCTTTTATTAATATTTAAACATTCAGTAGTAAAAATAATGGAGATTTTAGTCATTGATCAACAAAGAATTTTCTGACATTATCAATTGTTAGTCAAAGATATTTAGTACTAAATATAATAAGTATTTCGGGTAAGCGGTAAAAAATATCTAAACCACAGTGCAGAACCCGTTGCGTGGTTTAGGAAGAGTTAGCGGATATACAGACAGACAGACACGGAAAGCGACTTAATTTTATACTATGTAGATATAATAATACGTTTCGGCTTCGGAAGCGTTTTCCTCTCACTGTCGATGACTGCATTTAGTCTACATTTAGCTGAATTAGGTATTGTCACAATGACAGGATTTAGAGTTTATCGGTGTTTCTTATAGAATTTGGTTAAATTCTTGACACAAACAAGAATTCGAGGTAAAATTTACTCTTTTTGGAAACTACGCTTAATGGAAAGTTTAGTTAAACCAGGATTTTATTTTACTTATATAACATTGACTCTGGATCTGAATTAAATATTCATACAATTTGCAATATTGTAATGAACACTTACTGATTTTGGGCACGTCAACGACTCTCCTGTCGATGGGCTTGAGGAAGATCCTCTCGTAGAGCAGCTTGTTGGCCCACAGGAACACGGGGAGTTCACCCACGTGAGTAGTAGCTAGATAGTCGCCCGTAGGAGACATGGAGAGGGATGTGCACGGCTCTTCAACCTGACGGGACAACATTCGATAACAATTTAAGTAATATTATTATGGAAAATGACGTGGTTTACACACATTTTATTTATATTACACGGGAAACATGCAGTGCAAAGCGAGACGCAGCCGCGCGCGCGCATTACCTTACCTTGATAAAAATCGCCGCATGCGGTTGAAACTATAGTCGGAGTAACCGGCCTAATCTTACGTGAGTAATTCCCATGTAATATAAATAAAATTTAAGTAATAATTACCAATATTAAAAACTAATGTGGCTCGCTAGGTCGAACTTAGTCTTAAAGACCCGATTGCAATCTGTGGAGTAGAGTTGGTCAGAAGAAAGGTGTAGTTATAGGAGGGCTTGGGTCTTTCTTTTAGAATTTAGCGTTTATGGGTGTACTTATATTATACCGGCTCCACACTCGCGACGCGAACACCCTCGAAAGCCACGAACAGCGAATGTGGATGGATTCACGGTTTCCCGCCTGGTGTTCGCGGGTCGCGGTGTTCCCCGATCGGAGTCAGTTTTTTTCCCTGCGACAAAGGATTCGCGCTTGGTTCACGCCACGCGACTGCGAACGCCGTGAATAGGGTATTTGACTGATTTTACAAAACCATTTTAAATTGTTTATTACATTAAAATAAAGCAATCTTGTAATTTAATCCTCATAATTTTCAGTATTTGTGTTTTATATGACGGATCAAAATTCAAATTATTAAACTACCGCGTAAACGCTACCTTTGACATTCATGGGGCCACGAGACATTAGTGACGTCACACATAAACAAACGAGTTAATCTCGCCATACAATTGTTGCCTCTATTTACTTTTCTGTGACGACATAAGGACATTCGGCTAACACAGAGCGTTTGCAGTCAAGTCACGTGATCAGTGAAAAACATATTTTTATTATGTATTTTTCTAGAAATAGGGACTTTATTTTTTAGTCATTAAATACTTTTTGATAATAATAATCTTCTAGGATTACACCAGTATTAATTATATTTTTAATATAGTCAAATACCCTATTCACGTTGCGGATCGCGCGCGAGTGTAGAGCCTGTATTACATATATAAACCTTCCGTGAATTTTTTTTCGAACTGATGGTAAAAATCGAATCAAAATCCGTTGCATACTTTGGGAGGAGTTAGGGGATATACAGACAGAGAGACGCGGAAAGCGACTTTATTTTATACTATGTAGAGATAGAGATGGTATTTTGATCAATGCTTGGCGACCTACATCGCAAGATGCGATGCCTCCGTCGAATCAGTGTTCAGCTGTTGGGACACTGAGGACAAGACAGCAGATACTGCACCTTTCTTTATGGGTCACAGGCTAGGTGTTTGACAACAGCTCTCGTGTGAGGCTGCCATTGAATGTTGGACTTGCAGCGGCCCACTTAGTTCGGAAAGCGGGTTAGCGACTTGCACATGTCATGCTAGGTCATTCTCTGGAGGAAGTTCGTGTAGCATGGATGTGGGGGTGTTTCAGTCAGCTTTTCTCCCGCAGTTTATAGCAGGATAGGATATTATTAGTTTGATTGACTATTGTATAACAATATTAGTATGATTGGTACACTTACTGCAAAGATATCCACAAGCTGTCCACTAGGTATGTCCCATGTGCAGATTGTGCAGTCCATAGAAGAACTTATCAACCACCTGTGAAGTTAGTCATAACTCAATTTAAATCAATTATTTTGCTTATTTCACTAATATTTATGTAAAAGAATGTGGGTAAGCGTGTACTGAACTCTGTCACGAATGAGTGATTCATAACATAACATACATTATATTATTATATTATGTTTTTGTTTATCCCGATAAAATACAAGGTTCTTGTAGGTTAGGTTTGTCGGGAAAACTATGTTTCACGACTTTAGAACATTTGGCAGGATGATAGAGTACATCATAAGGACAAAAATTGGGTAATTTTCCCCCAAGAAAATCGCGGGAAACACCACGGGATTCAGTTAGTATTTTATAATTGTTAATATTTAGTTTAACATTCGTGCGTCCATAAATTTTTGTTGCCCACTGCTGTAGTCATTTACTGTACCTGCTCTGTGCATCGAAGTCAATATCATTGATCTTGTTGGTGTGCCCCTCAAACTTCCTGACAATGTTCATTGTGTCAATATCTACGAGGGTGATGCTGAAGTCATCATTCGCGAGTGCTAGCAGAGAACTCTCCCGGTGGCATTTCGTCATGGACACTGTTTCTTCTAGCCTGATCACGTGGTAAGGAGTTTGCGCTGAAAATTTAAAAAATACACTGAGTCGATGGAGGAAGTTTAGGTTGACAAAATTATACTTCAGTTATATGGTTCATCATCCTTATCATTTCATCACCATCAATTTCAAAAAGGGCCGGTTGGAAGCGGTCTGCTTCCAGCGTTTTCCTGCGGTCTCTTTTAAGTTGTTTGTTCATCTTGTGGTCAGACATCCTACGCTGTGCTTACCGGTCTGTGGTCTCCATGTATGATTATAGTAGAGTTTTAAGATTATTTACAGGATATTTACCGTGGTAAGGTTGTGAAAGGAGCTCCCGATATTTCAGCACAGTTACACGTACGATAAAATTAAAAAAGTTTTGTTAAATTAAACTCACAAAATACGACTATTTTATCTCAGTCTTTTAGACAAAGGATTTAGTTATGTTTAGCTATGTAACATTTAGAATCTGTATCGTTACTGTCTGTAGTAAAATGAAATAAACATACGAGTTCTAAAATGCCAGAACTTGAGCTTGTCGTCAGCTCCGGCCGTGATCAGCCGCTGGTTGCACAGATCTGTCTCCACACCCCTCACAGGGCCTTTGTGTGCTTTTGATTTCTCATCGCCACAGTGACCGCGGTGCAAGCCTGACTGCATGTTGAATTTGTGTACTTGTCCATCACTGTAACCTAGGAATAAAAGTGTTGTATGTTAAGTTGGTCCAATAATAATAAAGGTTTGGTCGATTTCCGCACTTATAGTACTCTGTTTTTTTTATCTTACCTATAACAACAAAGTTGCCACAGTGTGTAACAGTCAGACATGTAGCCACAACATTTTGTGTATGATCTGGACGTGTCATCTTATGTTTACCCATCCTCAGCTTGTCATACGACCATGTAGTGGTCAGATGAAAGTTGTTGTGGATAGACGCTATGCTGTCCCATTGCTTGTCACGCTGCATGCAAGAGCTTAGCTTCACTATTGGTGGTAGGATACCGTCGTCATATTGAAATCTATCTGTAAATTTAAAATAACATAATTATTTTACTTTAGTCAATCTAACATGATAGCCCCGTTAGCTCAATTGGTAGTGTACCAGCCTTCTGCGCTTGGGGGTGTGGGTTCGATTCCCACCTAGGACATACATTTGTGTGATGAACATTTGTGTTTGTTCTATGTCTGGGTGTTAATATCTATATAAGTATGTTTTTTTTTATATATGTATTTATCTGATATACATACATATATTAAAAAAAACAGCCATCTCTGGCAGCCATATTACAAGCTTTGCTTAGTTTGGGGTCCAGATGACCATGTGTGCAATAATGTCCCAGATATTTATAAACACAGGGTTACACAAAACAGAATACTAATTTTGGACAATGATCTTTATCACTTGTCTCTTTTATAAAATTATTGCCGTGACGCTCGCACCATAGTAAGACGCCAATAATTTTGTACACGAGCAAAAGAGATAAGTGATAAAGGTCATTTGTACGGAGTTTTTTCTCCATGGTGATGGACTTCAGGTCACTGTGCTCATCATTATAAGCAAATTGCACTTTAAAACCATGATATTGCAGAAAAAATTGCTTATCCATAGAAAAATTACATTCACACCAATAATATGTATGGAACAACTGATATTTATTTTCTGGCAATATGGATTGAGACTCGAGCCAAAAAGCTTATCAGAAACGACTCCCTAGTTCAGGTTACAGCTCCAAAGACTTGAACATCTATGCTAAGTTGCCAGTCTGTTGATGTTTTTTTTACTAGTTATATTGTAGGAGAGTTTGCATCAGATTTGTATGATTTAATTCCTTCCTGCTTTTTATTATCGGACAGCCAGAGTGGCTCTAAAGAGGTGGGCTCTCTATCATTTTATGATTGGTATTCTAATACCCCGTTGTTCTGTCTAAAACAGTGCTTTTACTGTGCCAAGTGCTCTAGGTATAGTAGCTAAAGTGATCTGAATTTTCAGTTTTTTTTTTACCTTTTATTATCTACTTGGCACAATTCAAGCATCTTGTTAAGTTTAAAAAAAAAACTATAATATTTAGTAGGATATCGACCACCAGCTACAATCTTAAAATTTATTGCTTAAGTAATCAGAATTTACTGTTTTTTTTTTAATTCCTTTTTTACAATCTACTGTCAGAATAATCATGTTATGTACCATAATATAACATGTAACATAACTTGATTATTTTACTCAGACACCCGAACTTTAAAGATTATTTCTTCTGTAAGAACCTACTTACTTTTTCTTTTAGACTTTTTTCTGTTCATGGATGCCTTGCCAAGGTTTTTGTTAAAGGTCTCCGATATGGTGTTCATAATATGAAGGCTGCTGTCACTTCCAGCTGCTAGTATGTTGTTACCGGTGGGTTCACAGTAGCGCACCAGGTTTGGTGGCTTCGCATGTCCTTCCCTAAAAGATAAATACATAGTAGTAAGTTTTATGGCAGTGCTTTTTTGCAACCGCCCGTGTGTAGTGTGCAAACTTTACTGTTTTGGATTGAAGGGCAATGTTTCCAGAGAAATTACTGGGCATAAGTTTATTTAACATTTGATAATTCGAGGTGGCGAGTGCAGTGCATTGCCGTGCAGGGTATTGAACTATTGATAGGCAAGCTTGTCGCTTTCAATCAGGTGAGTGACTTGCTCGTCATCTCTTCACTCAGTTGCATAAAAAATATGCTAAGCTACCACCGCCAACCATCACCAAGTTCGCTTATATGTATGTATGGGCAAGCCTTGGACATGCACTTTCAGTAGGTATGTACCTACAGTAAAACTGTTCAATAGGTACCCAAAAACTGTTATAAGGTAACCCCTTACCAAATGAATTAAACCGAATGGATGTGGTGTGCAATGTTGGTCTGTGATGGCACAGGCCACAGTAGTGATTTGTGACGTTTGCTTTCTCTTATGTAATCTTTTACTGAGTAGGTAGATGTTGTGTATGTCAAGGTGTATGTTGTTTTTTTTAATTTTTTTTTATTGTAAAATAGGTTTGCGCTTGGCCGCCAACTCGCCTGATGTTAAGCGATGATGCGGCCTACGATGGATCACGCTTGCCTAGAAGAAACCGATTCACTTTTGACTTGAAAACACCCAGATTGTAACTATGAGGGGAACACCCTTCAGGCAGCGCATTCCATATACTAGCAGTTCGCACAATAAAAGTGGAATCAAAGCGCTACGTACGGGTTTTCGGAATGTCAACCATAAAGCAGTGTTGATTTTTCATACCTGCTCTGGCAGTATTAATGAATGATTAATCGTTTTTGTCACAGTGAACGTACTGCGATCCCCAAGCCGCCTGCCAAGCGTGGGGATTATGGCAACACCCCTCTCTATGAGGGAGGCCTTGTCCAACAATGGACGTTAATTGGCTGATGATGTGATGTGCATTGTTTTTTTTGTCCACCTCCACCTCTGCTTCCGTAAAGGATGGCTTATGCTAGACCGTGGATTCCTCGAGCCGCAACACATGAGGCACGGATTTAATCATTTACAAACATTTTATATGAAGGTGTAAGTGCCAGGGCACGGCCAGCCCCATCCAGGACGCGGGCAATACACAACATAGCATGAATTGCTATAGATAAAAGTTTGAAGTGGCCAAGATCTTCACCTCTGCATCCACCACCACTAAAATCGCTCCCACAGCCTACACTGTTACAACCCTACTTCAAACCTTGATACATTTATTGTTTTAATTCTACATCTTGCAACCATATTGTAGTGCTACAGTCTGATGAGCTACTGCCAAAACAGACAGATTGACCCAAATTATGCAGCATGCTAGTTAGAGCATTGGACCAACTTAAGACAAGCCACAGACATGCAAAGTAGGTGAACTTCCGGGGTCTATCCTAACAAAGATCTGATAATGTTACAGAAGCATGGATGTCTTTGTAAAAATTTGTTATGACAAAGTGTCAAGAAGTTGGTGGCAAAAAGTAGATTTTAAGGCAACAAAACTACCTTATTCTCAGTAGTCTTGGACCACCATCAGGCATATCGAATATCCACAGCTTTAATGAATTATCATCAGAGTTCGTCACCATCAATGGCTCAGACATAAGACACTGCATGCCTGATATCTCAGCTGAGTGTGCATGTGGCATCTGTGACAATACTTTCTTTTCCTCCAAGTCCCACATCACAATGTTTCCATTTGCACTGCCAGTCACCATGACTGGTACACCATCAAGCCTAAATGAGAGTGTGGTAACTCTTCCCCAGTCGTTTAGGAACTCCATAATAACTTTGTCGTATCGCAGATTGTGCAAAATAATTTTTCCATTGTTCAAAGCTATAGCGACCACATCAACGGCCGGTGCTGGTTCTAAAACTTTCACAGAAGACTTCCATCCACTGAAAGTGTGCACCAATTTCGAAGTGCGTAAGTTCCACAGCTGCAGTTGTCCTTGCCAGCTCCCAAGCAAAACCTTGTTCAAGTATGTTGGAAGGTGACACAGCGTGCTGACTTCAAAATGTCCCTTGTCAAATATCAGCTCCAGGAATTCTGTCTCCTCTTTGATATCAAACACCTTTAGAACATTGGCTTTGTCTATAGAAACTATGTGAATACCAAATGGAAATAAGATGTGTACGGGCGCCTTATGTCCTTTGTAAACGTGTTTGAGTTCACATCCACGTCTCCAGGCGTAGATGTTGTTTTCACTTGCGGTGTAAACATGATAGCTGTCTCCGCTCATACATGTTATTGGTCCGGGATGTTCACCGCTTACACTCAGTAAACGGAATTTGTCGCAGCCATAAGTGTGGAACCACTTCCCTACACTCGTACAAAGCAAGGTTTCGCCTCGTCTTTTGATGAATCGAGCCACAAACGGCACATGTGTACTGACATAACCTAAGACTCGAGCGCCGCTAAATATGCGGCTGCTCTTTTTCTCGGACATAGTGGTTAATTTACCAGTTCACCAGCAAACACTTTTCAAAATATCTTTCATAATAATTAAATAACTTATTTTAGATTTTTGATAAATAATCCTAAACAGAAATCCACATGCGATTGTTGTTTTTCTTTTTACACTACATTGGCTGACAATGACTTTGACAAAATAGGATCTCCATAGAATCTTGACATTGACATATTTATTAACTTTGTTCCATAGACAAAAAAGAAACGTTGTCGTTAAATCAACCGATTTGGTTATTCGACTAAAAGAAGAATCGATTGTATAGTATAGTATAGATAGTTCCATATCACTCAGGCAAAATATCATTTACGGTAAAAGCGGCAAAAATAAAGTATTGTTAATAAATAAAAAACTGGATAAGCTTTGAGCTTTTATCTAAAAAACAAGTGATACGTTACTTTTTAGGGTCCCATAGCCCGACAAAGAACCTTTATAAATTTGTTCTGTCCGATACGATTACGATGAGATCGATTTATTAGAACCTTCATCTTCTATAAATATTAGGTGCATGAAACTTTGCAAAATGACAGTTGTAATATAGATCTCAATTTTAAAAGTATAAAAAACATTATAATACTTATTGCGTTTTTGGTTCGGGGTGGCTCTGGTACATGTGAAATGGGGATGTTTTTTTTTTTCCACAGCTCCTAGTTTGGGGTGTCGTTGAAAAGGTCTTTTAAATTGAAGGAAAGTTTTGATACATCACTTTTTTATAAAGACTATACTTTGCGAAATATGGCCCGCCAAAGTGGCAAAAAGTTGGTTCCCCCTCCCTGCATTTCTAAACTATAAGACATAGGAACTTGTAACTTACAGTATGGATAAGTCATATTTAAAACCTTCATTCACAATTATTTCGAACATTATCTGATTATTTTAGAGTAACAGCGATAAATAATAAATTCAAGGCGTTCTAGCTCAAAGGTCATTGACCTTTTTGCAAAATGATCTTAACAAAGTTTTCTCGATGGTTAAACCATAAAAAGTATTATGCTATGTCAGGATGATACATCTCTGAAATTTGGCTAAGCCCACAGAGCTTCGTTTGTTCGAATTTTTCTATAACTATCAAATTCTGAACTATGACTACAATCATATGGCTTTGGTTACGGAACCCTACTATATGCGTGTCTCGACACGCTTTTGGTCAGTTATTAATTTATGTCCCATCCGTTAGTCGTATCATTAACTAGGATTATCTCCCAGTTTAAACAATCTATCTCCTCTCTCACTCACTCATCATCATCATTTCAGCTATAGGCCTCCCTCATCGATCTCTAAAAAGGCCAGTTGGAAGCAGCCTGCATTGAGCGTTACTCTGCTGTCTGTTAGTCGTCTGTCACTGTCACTGTTGATGGCAAATTGTCCCAACATATACTCTGATCTATGGTCCCGACACCTAACAGGGCAGTACTACTTTTGGTACTACTGTTCGGTGGTACCAGACTGTTTGGTGGTGGCGGCCGCACAGTGCGGTACTACTGGACTTTCCAGTACCAACTTTACTCTTTGTCCAGTACCACCGAACAGCCGGCATCACCGAACTCATTCGGTTAAAAATTTCAGATGTCCTGTGTGTGTTGCATATATGGTTACCAGTTTTACTGCAAAAGTTATAAAATCGGCACATCTGTATGTTTTTTTCTTTCTTTAATACAAACTTTATGGCATCATCCTCTTCGTACGTTCCAACTAATCGAACCGACAAAAAAAGTTCACGTAGTCCAATGGAGCGCACTGACTTGAAAAATAAATAACATATAATTGGTGCAATCCATTGGGGATTCTATATTATTTTTTTACTGGGAAAAAGTTGCATAGACCAATGGATCGAAACACGCGGTCGTACCACGTGGCAATAGGTCTTGATTTATAATTAACAGAGAAATAAAGTCGTAAGTTACTCATGGTTTCAAAGTATAGTTTATTGCAAAACAATGCTATTTTGATTTTATTTCCTAGAAAATAACTTTATTAGGTACACTTTAGGACACCTTAAATAGTAGACGAAATAGGTATTTCATTGAATTACAAAAGTCCTTGTCGTTTTAAATCTTCATACGTCTTTCGATTTACGACATTGCCAAGAGAGTCCTCAAACTCTTCATCGTTTTCTGCAACAAATCTTTCATTCTCCTTCTGGTTCTTGATTTTTTCCCACACTGTAAACAAAAATTATACAATAAAAAAAAACTCCTAACTGTTTAATTAGTTTAAGTGATAATTACTATATGCTTTATTTTAAATGCTCTACAATAGTTTCAGTTACAGTAGGAAGACTCTTTTGCTGAATCTGCTGGGGGAAGTACCTTTGTAGTACTTACTAAGTAATGTGCAAATTTTACTGTGCTTCAAATAGAAGGGCAATGTGAAACTACTGGGCATACATCTAATATATCGGGGTGATGAGGGTAGTGCATTGCCTCGCATGGTTTTGATCTGTTGAAGTTCTAAATTCTGGGTGGCACTGAACTTTTTTATGGGGCCATTTATGTATTACGTCACTCTAACTTTAGGACTTTTTAACCCCTCCCCCCGTCCTTGTCACAGGTTGTCACATTTTCAGAACCACCTCCCCCCTGATGAGACACACTACATGACACATTTTTCATATTTATGCATGTATTTAAAAATAATCAAAAGAAAACAGGAATTTTTATTTTTCTGAATTTTTTTCTTGCATTACAACCTACGCCATACAAACTCCGTACTGACACACACTTTGCGGGAAAAGGGCAGAGCATCCCTCCCTAACCAACTAACTAACCAAACATTTATATCTGAACATATACACATATATCTGAACATATATTTAAACATATTTATATCTGAAAACTAGATTAGCCGTTATAAATAATTTATTCAGTACAATTACATTTAATTCTATTTTTAATCGACTTCCAAAATTGAGGAGGTTATCAATAAGACTGTAATTTTTTATAATGTTTGTTACCTCAGAACTTCCGACTGGGTGAGCCGATTTTGATGATTCTTTTTTTTATTTGAAAGCTGGCGCTTGCCGTTTGATCCCACTTCAATTTGGTCCGGTTCTACTTTGCTTTATTTTTTTACAATATAACAATTAAAAAGTCATTTCCACACAAAAATTATTATAAGAGAGACATCTGTCAGAACACCTCAGTACTAAATCAGGCATGCGCTCTCTAAAACCGATAGTGCCTAATTAAACACGCGCTATATGATAGAGGGCGCATATTTGGTCCAGTTCTGACATTTTTATTAAGTCGATTTTTTTTATTGATAATTATTCATTGACGCTTACCAACAGGAGAGTTGATAGTCAAACGTGGACTTATTCAGGATAAAAAAAAACCCACTAATCCTGTTAATTTCAACAAATCTAATAGCTGCCTGTTACATAATAAACGGTGTACTTACAAGCGAGCGCGTCTTCGATCTGCGTGACGTTGGCGAAATGCGCCGTGTTGGGTATGCCAAGGCAGCGCATGCCGTGAGCATGTCGCCACTCTGCAAAGTGCCGCTGGAACGCCTTTGGACCCTTGTATGTGTAGTTGCCACAGATCTCGCACGTGTAGCTGATGTTGAGACCGTGGAGCTTGTACAACCAGTACGGGATGGGCTGGAAACAGACGACGACACTATCAGCTTATTTGGGAAACAGGAGGAAAGTGGACCCCAGCTTATAGTGGATATACATGCTATATGCTGTACTAGCTGCGCCCCGCGGTTTCACCCGCGTGGTGATGATTATGATGATCAAAAGTAGCCTATGTGTTAATCCAGGACATAAGCAATGTATATTTCAAATTTTATCCATATCCATCCAACCGTTTCTACGTGATTATGTAACTAACGTCCATCCATCCAAACTTTCACATATATGATATTAGTATTTTATTAGTGTGATGACGAGTGACGCGGAAAGGTGTAAAATGCGGAAAGGGATCCATAGTACCCGTCATTGTGAACAACTTTTACTACCAACCCTAAAATCGCGTAATAAATATCAGCTGTTCCATACATTTTGTCGGGTGTGAATGACTGTTTTCTATGAAACAGTTTTTTTTTAAGTGAAAACATCTTTAGGCGCGTTACACACTTTTTGGGTGAAAAAAACCATGGAACTCGCGCATCGTCACCAAACGCAGTACCGTGTATTTTAAAACAGCGCCATCTCTTGTAGAATAGGTGAAATACTACTTAAGTTTTCACTTCAGCAGGCCTAGCACGGACCGTGTAGAGATTGTCTTTCCACCGTTTTTATCCCGCTAGAAAAAGACAAACATATCCATATTCTAGCTCTTCGCGTCTACGCGCGGATAAAAACGATGGCAAGACAATTGTTCCATGGCCCATGCTAGACCTGCTGACGTGAAGTCCTATGACTGATTCTTATTTTTATTTATATTACACGGGAATTACTCACGTGAGATTAGGCCGGATACTCAAAGTTCAAAACGAGACGCAGCCGCGCGCGCGCATTCACCTTGATAAAGACCGCTGTCTGCGGTTGAAACTATAGTCGGAGTATCCGGTCTAATCTTACATGAGTAATTCCCGTGTAATATAAATAAAATGTGTGAAAACCACGTCAGTTTCCATAATAAGATTCTTATTTTTTTGCAATTTCAGGGTTGGTAGTAAAAGTTGTTCATAATGATGAGTACAATGAACTCCTTTTCTTAGTACAAGGTAAATACGTAACCCAGTACATAGATATATTGTGCACGTACCTTGCCGTCCCAGCCGAGTGGCAGGTTCTTGGGGTTGTAGGGCACCTCGTCGTCGTCGGAGTCGATATCGGGCGCCGCGGAGGCGTCGCTCTCATCGCCGGAGTCATCACGCCGCTCGCCGGCCGCACGCGCCGCACGACGCGTCACATTTTCGATCGTGGCCGCGCGGGTGTTGCTCACTATACTCGCGAATCTGTACATATTAAATCATAAAATGTATAAGTAGTTAAAATAATTATCAATATAAAAAACAGACTTCATAAAATGTCAGAACTGGACCAAATTGACACGGGAAGCACCAGCTTTCAAATAAAAAAGGAATCATCAAAATCTTTTCACCCAGTCGAAAGTTCTGACATAACAAACTTTTTTTAAAACAGTCGAATTGAGAACCTTCTTCAGTTTAATAAACCGACTTTAAAATTAGTAAAGTCGCTATATCCTCTACTTGGATGACATATTTTTTCCAGCTATTTTGATTCAAAAACTAAACTACGGAACAGATTTTAAAGAATTTTCTGTGACCAATCTGAAATTTTATAATTACAAAAAAAAGAAAGAATGCCTACTTTTTTTAAGTTTGTCAAAAATAACAGGGTGAAAAATTTCATTAACAGTAACTACTTAAGACATATACTGAAGAAAGTATTTACAAAAGCTAATAGTTCTGAGATAATTATAAGCGTTCAAAGTTATTGGTAGGAACGGATGCTCTGTCCCTTTCCCGCAAAGTAAGTCTAGTCAAAGTTAAGTATGGAGTTTGTATGACGTACTTACAAGTGACGTCATTTATAAGTATAGTGGGATCTCTGTCTAGCATGACATTAAAGTGCTTATATCTCTTAATTTTAAACACATTTTGTTTTTAGTGGTCGGGCTATTTATGCTAAGCTTCTATAAGACATTAAAAATTTGTCTCATGAATCAGTACGTATAGCAGTAGATTAAAAAGACTTGAATTTTTCCAATGCTGATGCAAACCGCTTTACGTTGTGATGTGCACACGCGGTTTTCGGCTGATGATCAGTAACGGAGTGGGGGCTGTGGAGGGTGCAGACATAAAGAAGCAGGCTTCCAGTACAAGTTAAAGTTCCGGTCCCCATGAAAAAATATTGAGTATTTTTCAAGTCGGTTTTTCATATTTTTAGTTATTAACAAATCAAATACCTGTCTGACAGCCTATTATAATCAGAAGAAGGGTATATTACCTGTAAGCTTGGGCCTCAATAGCAGCAATATCTTTGTGTCTCTGTTGTGTAGAGGCTTTGGCCTTATTTCCGCCCTTCTTCGCAACCAGAGATTTATCCAGCGCAGTTTGTCCTTTAGTACTGAACAATCTGGAATGGGAAAAATTCTGTTAACAGCCATGGCAGATGAGATCCGTATACAGGGTTTCGCGGAAAGGGTGTACTAAGCCGAAAGGGGTTCGTTATTCGCCCCCTCCCCCCCCCCACAGCTGTGGAGACTGGTGCCCGGTTCATAGTCATCATCATCAGCCAGAAGATGTCCACTGTTCAACATAAGACTCCCCCTTTAACCTCCATACTGATCGACATCCTGCCACTGGATGCTCACGAGTCTCACAATATTGTCGGTCCATCTAGTGGGAGGACTACCTATGCTGCGTCTTCCGGTTCGTGGTCTCCACTCAAGGACCTTTCTTCCTCATCTGTTATCGGTTCTTCGAGCGATGTGGCCTGCCCATACCACTTGCAAATTTTAATAGCTGTCGATGACTCTAGTTCATTGGCCCGGTTGCCTGCCACTTACTATGAACCTTTTTATTACTCAGTGAAAATAGAGTTTTGTACATTTGCCTTTACAAAATTCTGCAGTACCAAAACCCAGTGCAACATAAATCAAATTTTAGGCATGCCAGGTATTGTAAGTATCAGACCTCTGAGCCCTCTCCTCCAGTGTTCCACCACACTTCAACCCGAGCGCCATGAGAGCTGACTTCAACCTGTCCAAGCCAAGTGAAGCCAGTTCCTCCCATGACGAAAAGGCTGACAGGTCCAAGTGCGCTCCCACATTGGTCAATGCACCCCCAGTTTCTTTCTGAAAATCAAATCAAACCTTAAAAATTAGAAAAACATCATGCTTATTTTTAATTTTTTTTAATAAAGAAGTTAACGGGCCGGCTTATGAGTAACTCTAACCTGACCACGAGACTGTAACACGAGAAGCATCACACGCAAACAAGCAGACGGGCCGCCTGATGATAAGCAGTCACCGTTGCCTATGGATACTTGTAACACCAGAGGCATCACAAATACGTAGCCGACCCTTTAAGACTCTATTAACTCGCCTTTTGAAGAATCCCATGTTGTAGCTTTTCGAAAACATCGCGGAAGGTAGCTTATTCCACATTGTGCAGGTGTTAGGCAAGAAAAATCGTCTGAATTGCATTGTATGCGATTTCCACTGATCTACGATATGTGGATGCACCTTCAAAGGTACCTTTGAAGACTATTAACACTACCAGCCCTATTAAAAAACCCTATGTTATAGTTATTCGGAAAAAAGATCGCGTAAAAAGCAAAGTATGAGATTTGCCCGAGATCTATATGATGATAAAACCGCGACGCCAGCATCTGATTGAACAGTTTTCCGAACAGTCCATTTTTTGGATTGTTGTCATCACCCTCATCATCAGCCTTTAATCCTTTGATTATGCCATTCTCCGTCGCATCCATCAATCCATGGATGTACTAATTTTTAGGGTTCCGTACCCAAAGGGTCAAACGGGACCCTATCACTAAGAGTCCGTCTGTCACCAGGCTGTATCTCTTGAACCGTGAGAGTTAGTTGAAATTTTTATAGATGTTGTATTTCTGTTGCCGCTATAACAACAAATACTAAAAAACAGAATAAAGTAAATATTTAAGGGGGCTCCCATACAACTAACGTGATTTTTTTCCTTGTTTGTGCTCAATATTGATAACGGCAACAGGTAGACGCTTGAAATATTTACAGAATATTTAGTTATATGTTCACTTTAAAAATATATAATTAAATTAATATAATACAAATATTTAAGGGGGGCGGCAAACGTGTTTTTTTGCAGCTGTTATAAATAATGTTTCTGTACCATTATACCCGTACCTTTTGTGCGTGAGTCCGACTCACACTTGGCCGTTTTTTTTGTAACTTTACTAGTTAGTTGCTAAGATTTAGCTCTTAGCCCTGAACATTGGCGCAAAGTTGCTAATCTATCGGTTTTTATCGGATCATGATCTAATTCCCACCTGCCGAACTCCTGCCCATTTTTCCATCGACGGACAGTGTGAGCAAGAAAAGGCGACACCATTTCCCGGTTGATATTCCGGAAGCCCGTACGAAGCGTTTATTCCACTATTTTTTAGTTTTTTCAAGTAGCGAGTGAATCGGGTTTCTTTTAGGCAAGCATGCGGTCTACGATGGAGCACATTTGCCTAGAAGGAACCGATTCACTCAAGATTTGAAGACATTGTAACTACAGGGGAACACCCATTCGGGTAGCGCATTTCACAGACTAGCAGTTCGCATAATAAAAGTGGAACCAAGCGCTTCGTACGGGTTTTCGGAATATCAACCAAAAAGCGGTGTCGATTTTTCAGCAGTCTGATAAAAAACCGATAGACTAGCAACTTTACGCCGATGCTCAACACTAAGTAACTTAGTCTGAACCAAGGCATCGTTGCTGATGAGCCTCTTGGCACGAAAAAAATAATATTGTATTCTGTCTATGAATCGAACAAAACAGCTAGGCTTTTTTTTACATATTGATTTGACTTACAGGCCATCCAGGAAAGGTCCCAGCCTCCCACTGCTTAACGAACTCCTGATGGGCCGCCGCCATCTCAATGCTTTGCTCCTGTAACGGCCTCACTCTGCTTACAAAGTCTTTCAAGTATGTCAGCAGAGCTCGAATATAGTTCCTGTATTCGCTGTTCTTGCGCTCGCGCGGTATGTCGAACAGATGGTCGAAGATGCTCAGGTAGGTGATGTAATCTACTTTCTAGAAGAAACAACAACATAACTTTTCGTAATGATCTTAACAAAGTTACAGTTCAATACAGGCAAGTATAGGAAAAAATGTATTTAGTACCTCTATCCCCTTTAGATTGATGTATTTCTCATAACACTCATGCAAATCTAGATATTTCCCATAGCCTTCTTCATCCGTGAACTCTACTGGAACTGTGAAAAAAGCAACAGTTGAGTTAGGTGCTAAACTAATCAATAAGTATGTATATGAATAATTCTCGCAGTTTAAAAAACCTAAAACGCTTTAAAATCGCTAATCCTGAAAATCCTGGTAATGATAACAGGACAAAATATTCAAATTATTGCATTGTCATATTGTTATATCGGGCCTTGATAAGTTGTGCAAAATTTCAAATCAATCCATCGTTTTGAAAGGGGTGTAAAATTACTTTCAAAGATTTCGTTACATAGAAACCAAGCTAATAAAAGCGTGTTAAAAATCAAGAGCTCAGTTGTTACCTGTGAAATCTTCAGAGGGATTTTCTCTGATTTTACCCAGCTCTTCGAATTCCACGGACATTGGCACACATATCTGAAAAAAATATACACTATTTTATACAATGTTTTCTTAGGTTTTTGCTACTATTACACATTGAAATTAAACAAAAAATTCATAATGCTCGCGATAAAATCCACTAATACTGTTTTATTTTACAAGATGTTTCAGAGACACATTGAACTGGTAATTTTATTTTACTTGTAGTTTCCATACAAAACTAATAACTAATTTTTTTAAATCTGTATATTAAATCGGAAAAAAACACTAATTTATTTCAGGTTTATTTTTGTATTTTCAGTTTGTTTGTATTTTGTGTTTTCTTCCTCAAAATAAATAATGTCTATGTCTAATCACAAATTTTGTGATTTTCATAGACATTATTTAATTAAAACACAAAATACAATGGTAAGTACATAACATAAAAAAAACCTAATTCATCCCTGTCTAAAATCTAGTAGTCTAATCACAAAATTTTGGTGATTAGGACAGACATAGATGACTATGAAGTTAAAATTTGTTAGGTAAATTTCCTAAAATATAAATATGGTGTACTCATCCACTAAAAAAGGAATTTAAAGATAGGGATGAATTAAGTTTACCGAGTTGGTCAAAAAGGGGTTGACAGTTGATCCACAGCAACTAGACCAATAAGTTTAAATTTATCAGAATAATAAAAAAGTTTACCTCATTAGGGTGCTTTCTGTGGAACTCTTTGATTTGTTTGAGTCTCTGATAAAACTCTTGAAACTCGTTTGGTCCAGAGAGGGCAGCAATCTCTTCTTTCCGAAGACCATCCTTGTCTTCATACAGTTCTTTAAGTCTTATTGTGGATTCAATGTATCTCTGGAATAAAACAGTTTTGGTTAGATTTTATTTAGTCTATAAATGTTGGATAAACAGTGTAATTTTATTATTCAGGTAAAGACTTACATCGTGCAAATTTTTCAAACGATGATCACCATTGATGGTCTCTCGGTGCTGAAATGATAAAAATAATACCGTAAATTTTCTGTAGCTTCATTGTTTACTTTATTCTTTGTGCAACGCTACCGCTACTGCAAATTTTCCAGGTACATGTTTCATTCCTATCTATTTAGCTTATTCTTATGCGGGATGTGGTTGCTAAGTCTTGCAGCAATGTCCCGCTTGGGGTGTATTTCCCCTACCAACATCCACCAACAACCAGTCAACGTAACCTTGAAATATCGAAAATATCGAAGCGAGGCTCTGGGGTGCTGACACAAATGCTCCTGCAAATGCTCCTGTGGTGTAGATGGAAGTGTAAATAATAATGTAGAAAATCAGTCTAGCTGTTGTGATTATGTGGATGATAAACTTAATGATGCCTCATGCAACCCGGTAGCGATTCTAGTTCCTTCTGTGGCTTCACAGTTCCACAGCTCATGCTCTAGTTTAATTATCCTTTGTTCAGTAACAACGCGAAAGTCCAACTTGAGGGTGGTAGTGAGCCAGCCGGGCATTGGAAGGTGCCCTACCACCATGCTGTGGTTTCCTCACAATGTTTTCCTTCACCGGCAGCTAATGCTCATTGTTGGGATTTGAATCTTCACTTCGGAATTCGAACACACCAACCACTGAGCTATTATCGCTACAAATCATGATCATCATCAGCCAGAAGACGTCCACTGATGAACATAGGCCTCCCCCTTTAACCTCTACACTGAACGAAATCCTGCCATCTGCATCCACTGGATGCCCGCGAATCTCACAATGTCGTCGGTCCATCTAGTGGGAAGCCTACCTACGCTGCGTCTTCCGGTTCGCGGTCTCCACTCAAGAACCTTTCTTCCCCATCGGTTAACAGTACTTCGAGCGATGTGGCCTGCCCATTGCCACTTCAACTTGCAGATTTTAATAGCTATGTCGGTGACTCTGGTTCTGATGGTACATCGCTACACGCTGTTGTGGAAAGATAGATATTGCACTGAAGTTTTACTTTTAGGCGGTTTTGGTGGGTTTGGATGTTACTGGACCAAATTTCCTAATTGTTATTAATTGTTAAAATTCTCAGTATACCCTCAAATTCAAGCAAGAGTCAACTACTGTTAGGTCATGGTAATGGACTTGACCCAGTAAGTTAGCATTGGACATGGAAAAGCGAATGAATGTGATAGTACCTGATATAGGAACCTAATCATACATAATGTACGATTCTTACCCCGGTCTTTTTATGGAGAATCTCCTTGACCATTGCATCCATCGTCCTCTCCCTTTCTTCATGGTAACTCCTTTGCTGTTCCAAAATAGTGTCCATGTTTGTAGGTTAGGTTTGTAATAATATGCACCGTTTTATGCCATACGAAACTTTAAAACACAAGTTTATTCACAGTAAACTTAAATTCAATTTAAATATAAGAAAATACAATTATTTCTATGTCTAAACCAGGCTAAAGGAAAGTCAAAACAAAACAAATCCAAATTTTTTTCCGTCCGTCCATAGACAATCAAATATGTTTGCTAATGACGAAGCGTCAGTTAAAATAGGGATGAGCTGTATACTAGTGCATTTTAGTCGAATAACCCCATTTTTTTCTGTGGCTAGCCAACAAATCCCCTCTTTCTGGTTGGCTAACGTCATCTCGCAGATCTTGTCATTTTCTACACGTTTATATATTTACGATATAAAACCGTGAATATTGTGATACCGGTTTCAAGTATAGAGTTTATCTAATTAGAAATCAATCATGGTCGTCAATACATGGATTAAACAGTCTTATTCAGTATTTTTAATATTCTGTTCTTTCATCTTTCACGCGCAATCTGATGTGCCGAGACCCCGCGGTGTATCACTTTCCAAAGCATCTTTGTATTCACCGACGAAGGATTTCACTTGTTTCGATGGCTCTGCGACGATACCATTCAGTCACGTTAACGATGATTACTGCGATTGCTTCGACGGCAGTGACGAGCCAGGGACACCAGCATGTTTGAACGGCATCTTTCATTGTACAAACGCCGGCCATCGACCGCTGAATATCCCTACTTCTAGAATCAACGATGGTTTTTGCGATTGCTGCGACGGTACCGACGAGTATTCATCGCCGGATACTTGCAGCAACACTTGCGAAGAATTGGGACAAGAAGCGAGAGCAGAAGCACGAAGAATTGCTGAGCTGTACAAAGCAGGTCATCACTTGAGGCAAGAACTCATCGAAAAAGGAAACAAGAAACGTAGTGAAATGGCGGAACAACTCGCCCAGCTAGAGAAAGATAAGGTTGAAGCTGAATTGCTGAAAAATGAGAAAGAGGTTCATAAAAATGAATTGGAAACCAAAGAAAATGATGCCCTCAAAGTTTACAGAGAAGCTGAAGAGCTGGAGAGGCAAAAGAAGGCTGCCATTGACAGAGAAAACACACTTAAAGAATCTATGGAGTATTTCAAAAGGTATGATGCTAACAGTGATGAAATTCTTACCAAAGATGAAATCAAAGTTGTGAATGTGTTTGATAAGAACAAGGATGGTCAAGTCGACGATGATGAAATGAAATACTTCTTCCTGGAAAAGGAAACCATTGATAAGGAAACATTTGTAGAATCAACTTGGCATCTATTGAAGCCTTTATTGATGATGGAGCAGGGTATGTTCAAACCAGCTGAACAAAATGAGAATACTGAACAGGATGCTGATGAAGATGGTGAAGCTGAAGAGCATCAGGATGACCAAGACATAGACACTGATTATGCTGGAAATGATGATGATAACAGTGATATTGATTCCCCCCATGATGATGGTGAAGAACAAGAAACAGAACATGAAGAATCTTCTACAACTTACGATGAAGAAACACAAAGACTTGTTCAAGCAGCAACAGAAGCCAGGAAACAGCTAACGGAAGCAGAACGCAACATCAGAGAAATAGAATCTAATATTAGAAATATTCAACAAAATCTAGAAAAGGATTACGGGTTGCAGCAGGAGTTTGCTACCCTCGACGGAGAGTGCTTTGAATATGAAGATAAGGAGTACACTTACCGATTATGCCTCTTCCAAAAGGTCACACAAAAATCTAAAAATGGTGGATCAGAGGTTGGGCTCGGCAATTGGGGAGAATGGGCTGGACCCGATATTAACAAATACTCAGTAATGAAATACGTAAATGGAATGAACTGCTGGAATGGACCTAACAGAATTACCACAGTGAATGTCAACTGTGGCTTGGAAACTAAGCTCTTATCTGTCACAGAGCCATTCCGCTGTGAATATAAGATAGAGCTCAGTATGCCCGCCGCATGCGACAACGAAAATGCATCACAGTTACACCAGTCTCACGATGAACTCTAACTGTATTGTCTATTTTTCACATCACTTTGTGATGTGTCTAAACCTAAGTTAATTTAATCAGTCATAGCATAGTGTTCCAGTGAGGTTAAATGTGTCAACACAGTTTGTAGTAGAAAATTCTTCACATCTTATTTATACTGTCAATTTTTCGGTTCATAATATGTTGTAATTTAGTAATAAGTAGATTGCATTTTTCTAGAAAATTATCATTTATTTTAAGTGGAAAGGGCCGAAATAACTAGTTTTGAGAAATAAACTATTGCTTATTTATGTAATTTATAATAATGGACAGTGTTTTAGTGTCAAGACTGAGTGTAACATCATTATAAGTTCGCACATTCCTAAAACTCAAGGCTGTTTTAGTTTGAAATAGTAAACTATGATTTGAACAAAACATTGTATGTGATCAATAAAAGTTGTTATAATTTTTTTCGTTTTTGTTTTAGTGGGAAGAATAAAGATGTATGGTTAGAGTTGCCATACGTCCGGAATTTTTCATTGTCAGGAATGCGGGGTTCTCACCGCATTCCTGACAACAACTGCAATAAAACATGTTACTTACTGCAATACAACATGTTTATTGTATGAGAGCCATCCTTAAACATTCTGTGAAAATTTCATAACTATCACGGTTCATGAGATACAGCCTGGTGACAGACGGACGGACAGCAGTCTTAATAATGGGTCCCGTTTTACCCTTTGGGTATGGAACCCTAAAAAGTAAGGAAACACAGTGACGAAAAAGTTCAACGATAACAACGCACAGATGGCACAAGAGAGACGAGAGCAAGGAACATAATATTACTGGGACTGGGACGAGTGTAAATGTAAACGCAACGCAGAGCGAGGAACGACATACTTTTTTTTGTGCCAAGGTTTGTATAAAAGAAAATTAAAAAAGAAACTAGCAGAATGTTTTTAACTATACTACACGAGCGAAGCCGCGGGCAAAAGCTAATACCTATCTAGTTAAAATAAGCTTTGTTTTATTTACATAATCTAAGATAAGGCACTATGGACTATGCAATCAGTTGCCAATAAAAAAAATAAAAAAAACATGAATCACATGAATGAAAGAAAAGTAAATATAAACCGTCAACCGTCAGTCAGTTGATAACTCAACTGACTGACGGTTGACGGTCCGTCACTGACGTCACTCGCTTAGTTTTTAAATAATATTTATTATAATGAAATTAATTTAGGTACTTTCTGATAAAATAAGCGTTGCTCATATTAAATCGTTATTATTATTGAGTGCAGTACTTAAAAATAAGTTACTTCCTACATCCAATAGTATTTTAAAATATTTTGAGGTTAGAAGAGTAGTCTCATATCATTTATTTATATCAATCAATTTGCAATTTGTTATCCTTCCATAGAACCAGTGATACAATGAACATAGACGACATAGTGGCACAGTCATCGTTTTCGATGCTCAAAGGCAAAATAGACGACAGAATCTTAGAAGCGTTGCATGGCATGAGTCTTGAAAAACCAACAAGGATCCAGGCCGAAACTCTGCCCCATTTACTGCTACAGAAGGACTTGATTGGCGCTGCTAAGACTGGCAGTGGAAAAACGCTAGCTTTCCTAATTCCAATAGTAGATAATTTGATTAAACTGGGAATCACTAGAAAACATGGTAAGATGAGTTTAAAAGGTAGGTTTTGTAATAGCTGTGTTTTCATATTTTTTCGTCCAAAAAGAATCCTATTTCCGTTCACAAATGCTCTCTATATCCTTGCCAAAATTTCTGAAGGTTTGCTTTGTTAACAAGCACAGTTAGAAGGATAGTAGGTACATTTAGATCATGTTGTAGTGATGAACATTGTTTTTTTGATTTAGAAGTAATGGATCCTGCATACTCTGGGTTGTGTTCTGCTTCCAATGTCTAATCTTAGCCTTCCCAGGTCTATTAACTGGGCTGCAGCTGGTCACTCAAGTGTCTTTGAGATGGATCTATCAATAATATATTTTTATTTATTTAATATCAGGCTTGCCTTTGGCCGTCACCTTGCCTGATTAAGAAAGAAACTGATTCATTCGGACTTCAAGACATCCACATTGCAACTTTCACATGCAGCGCATTCCACACACTAGTGGTTCACATAATAAAGGTGGAATCAAAGAGCTTCATAAAGGTTTATGATAGCAACCATGTAACGGTGTTGCCTTTTCATGCCCACCATGGCTGTCCGATAGAAAGGTAGGCAGGAGGGAATTAGATCAAACAATTCTTGATGATTTCTGAAACATATCTGATAATAATTATCAATTTGAAAACCGACTTCATAATTAGTAAATACAGAATTTTGATTACTTGGATGACATATTTTTTTCAGTTATTTTAAAACCAAACTACTTAACTGATGAAATTTATATGGGACCAACCTGTAGTATGGCCTGCCAAACAAAAGAATTATCAAAATAAATTCATTATTGACAGAAATTGGTGGACATATATTTAAAAAAAAATATAGAGTGGAACATAGAACCTCCTCCTTTTTTGAAGTCTTAAAAAACCAATAGACTAGCAACTTTTCGCCGATGTTCAAAGCTAAGAAGCTCAGTCTGAACTAGGGATGTTACAAATGTTAAATTCCAATTTCGAAAAGTGGGAACTTCCGATTCATACGATACCTCCGGTTCCGACGCGGCTCTGACATTTTTGAATCGGAAGTGCGAAATGGCGGAGGCCGCGGTTAGCGCGTACAAACAAATATACTTGTTCAGAACAAGTTTGTTCTTGTAGCACGGGGATGCCCTCTTCACCACGTGCTTTCTGTCGATTATTCTTTCTCTTAACACATCTATAACTTGCTCTTAAAACATCTCTCTTCTGGCTCCGCCTCTGACTTTGACTCCAACTCCAATTCCGATTCCATTTCTGACTTCGACAAGCCAAATTTGAAAACTACAACTCTGGTTCGGTTTTTTTAAAACTTCTCCTTAACTTCCCTAGTCTGAACACTGAACTAGTGATTTGTTGCTGATGATTTTCTTGGCATGTCTCTCAATGAACTCCAACACCCCACGTTTTTAAACTTGCAGGAACTGTATGTATAATTCTATCACCAACGAGGGAGCTAGCGTTGCAAATATTTGAAGTACTGAAGATATTGTTGACACACATTGAATTGTCCCATTGTTTGGTTGTTGGAGGAGAGAAGAAAGTCAAAGATGTCTTGAAGTTACAAAAAGGTACCTTTCCTCTTTAGATTTTGTGTTTCTCTCAATGGCTGTTCTTTAATTTTACTATGGAAATTGATGTGGTTAGTCGGAGCTATAGTCGGAATATCCGGCCTAATCTTATGTGAGTAATTCCCGTGTAATATAAATAAAATGGCTGTTCTTTAGTTAACTTTTTGCCAACTCAGATTTAGAAAAAAGTATAGAATTGAATTCGTTTTTGTTTTATTGGTTAATATCCACGTCACCTAATCTTAGGTCAGATGGTCTGCGATGGAGCATACTTGCCTAGAAATAACCGATTCATTTGTGATTCGAAGACAACCAGATTGTAACTATCAGGGAACACCCATTTACAATATTACTATTGTCACTTTTACATTCTTCGACAACGCGTCTAGTATGGTTAATGTTATCAACACCGTTGTTATAACAAATTTAGTTTAAGTTCACCTCTGCGGCGAAGACAATCATGCCCAGAGTTGAAAACTGTGACCTCACGACACAGGTTATCCTAGTGTGGGGGACTGTGTTCCACTAAGGTACATAATTGTTTATTTTCAACTCCTTTCCTTCAAAATAATCGTAACTAAAAGTCTGTGCTACATAGTAGCTATACCTAGTCTGTGCCAGGATCATACTGGGTGCCGCCAGAATTCACAATAATGATAGTGTGACTAAATTAAGTATCACTATTTTTAGGTGTCAATATTGTAGTTAGTACACCAGGTCGTTTATTGGACCACTTACAAAATACGGAGAAGTTCAAATGCAATGAGTTACAATGTCTGGTTGTTGACGAAGCTGATAAACTACTGGAAGCTGGGTTTGAGAAGCATGTGGCTGGGATAGTTCGTTTATTGCCAAGTAAGTAGGTTGTTTAATTTTTTTATAGCAAGAATTATGTAGGGAGATGGTACAATTACTTCCATTGTAGTTATTTTTTTATATGAGACGGGAATTGATCAGATAGCTTTTGTCGTAGCGTGTTTTAACATGCTAAAGCGAGACAGGCACAAATACTGGACATTTTCGGAAACCACTGAAACTGATGAAAATTTGAAAGTACATATAAATTTATAATCATAATCAGCCATAACACGTCCACTGCTGAACATAGGCCTCCCCTTTAACCTCCACACTGAACGACAACCTGCCATCTGCATCCACAGGATGCCCGCGACTCTCACGATGTCGTCGGTCCATCTAGTGGGAAGTCTACCTACGCTGCCGCTTCCGGTTCGTGGTCTCCACTCAAGACCCTTTCTACCCCATCGGTTATCGGTTCTTCGAGCGATGTGGCCTGCCCATTGCCACTTCAACTAATTTTAATAGCTATGTCGATGACTCTGGTTCTTTGTCGAATATCCACGTTACGGATTCTATCGCTCAAAGAAACTCCGAGCATAGCAGCATAGAGCATAAATTGGTAATATAAACTCCTAATTAAGTATATTTTTTTTGAAAAAACCTAAAAAAAACTAGAGAGTTGTTTCTGATAAAAATTATTAAGTACATTGTTGTTACACTTGTTACAATATGTTTATGATAAAATAGTAAATTTAAAAAACCGACTTCTAAATTAGGAAACACGCAGTTTCGGTTACTTGGATGACATATTTTTTTATTTTGATTTAAAATCCAAACTACTGAAACGATATTGATGAAATTTTTATGGGACCAATATCCTTTCAAATAAAAAAATATTTTTTCAAATATGTTTATAAATGATAGAGATCTGAGCTAAAAAACATTTAAAAAACACTCAATTGAGAACCCCCCAGCCAGTTAAAAAGTATAATAAATTGTCCGATCTTCCCCTCCACTCATGCCCAATCAAGTGATTATAAATTATCTTTTGTTGCTACATTGATGCATGAAATATTTTGTTTTTATTTGCATATATAATGTTAGTATGATTATATTTAGATTTCTACAATAATTGTATTATTTTACAGAAAACAGACAAACAGTCCTATTCAGTGCCACAATAGACAACCAAGTGCAAAACCTAGCAAGGTTGGCGCTGAGGAACAACCCAGTGCATGTGTCAGTTACAGATGAACAATCTACTGTTTCTGGATTGCAACAAGGGTGAGTTAGTCTTATCCTTAGTTAGTTAGGGCGAATAATGTTTCACACTCATAGTTTCCCACTATGATACCCTGTATCATACGAGCGATTCAAAAATCGAACATCAGAGTGAATACATGAGGCAGAATTCTACCATATTTCAGGAGATAAAGGTGGATATTCCCATGCGGACGAGTAGCCCACCTGTAGTCTCACAAACTTTGTTATATCCTCAGATCAGAAAAACAAGGGAGATATGCCTTAGTCCAATTATCGTTCGTGTTCAAATGTCTCCTTGATTGTCACTTTTTTCAATATACCTACTGCTAAACCGCTGAATGCAAAAAATTATGCGTGGTCATACATTTAAAATAAAAAATGTAATATATTATACTCGTCGACCAGACAACCCCTTCCTTTTTTTTCGTAGATTAAAAATTGTAAGTACGGCACACCTACTCATTTTTCACGCACACTAAGAAACTTGCAGCGACACCAATGAACTAATAGTCCACATCCACATGCAAAACAAAGGTCGACCTGACGACCTAATTTAGGCAATGATTCTTTTGCACTTGCCACGCCACTTTACCATACCATATACCCATGTTTGTCTGATCTGTGGTTATATCTGAGTGGCATCCACACTTATATCCATACTAATATTATAAATGCGAAAGTAACTCTGTCTGTCTGCTTGCTACATAATCACGGCTAAACGGCTTAACCGATCTCGATAAAAAATTGCGAGGTAATATGTTAGTATGTATCATGAGGACGGACATAGGCTGTTTTTTTTCTGAAGAAATCGCGGACGAAGTCCAAATTTAAAACGTATTTTTCAGATATTGCATCTGCCCTGTGGAACAAAGAATATCATGGCTGTACAAAATGCTCAAGAAAAGTAAGAAATTAAAAGTAATGGTCTTCTTTTCATCATGCAAATCCGTCGATTTTCATTACGAATTTTTCAGAGGTCATTGTAAAGCAACTGTTCTGAGTATTCATGTGAGTACAGGCAATCTGTGTGTTATAAAGTTGATCACAACTTTCTGAGTTGGAGTCTGTGCAAAAGAAAACCGTCCTAGGATTGAGAGCGCGCGTGTGCTAATTTACTGAAGAAAAAAACGCCCTTCTTTTTGCGTTAGGGCTTAAAAAGTTCAATGGATGCTTGCTATTTGTACAAATTATCAATAGGTAAAGTCTGTGTAAAATGACAAGTTTCGTAAGATTGAGATCGCACGTGTGTTAATTTCCTGTTTTTATTCACCGTTTTGCCACGTCGGTCCTCTTTTTGTACAGACTCTATCAACTTATCAGATGTTGTTATGTTATGCAGTCTGTAAACCAATGACGATATAACCACGTGACAGCTCCTCCTTTACCCCGCCGTGATGAAAAGGAACTGAATTTTCAGCAGGATCTTTTTCGAGCGGGCCAATCCTAGGCGCGAATTGTATGAATGACTTTTGTTTTCCAATCACAAGCGCCATACGATCCCCCCGCGACCTACGTGGCTTACAAAACACACAAGCAAATTATGACTCACTAGCTGCTCGTCCCGGCTTCATACGGGTGGAGATTATTTTTTAATCATTCTAGTAATAAATATAGCCTATGTTATTCAGGGATAATGTACCATTCTAATGGTGAAATAATTGTAAAAATTGGTCCAGTAGTTTTTGAATTAATTCGTTACAGATATACAAATCTTTCCTCTTTATAATATTGTAGATGCGCGATAAACTGGTTATATTATCTTTGGATGGGCATTATCGGTAAAAGTCACACATAGACAATATCACACAGAACCATGTATTGGTACCTTTTTTCACAGGGTCAGAAAAGTCAAGCTCGAAGAAAGGAGGCATATCACAATTTTGTTGAAGCCAAAAGCGGCGTGCTCTTTTGCACTGATGTGGCGGCGCGAGGGTTGGATATCCCGTCTGTTGATTGGATAGTACAATACGATCCCCCTAGCGATCCTAAGGTAATCTTTTAAGTAACAAGCAGGTGGGCCACTTGATGGTAAACTGTCATTATTAGGGAAAAATACTAGAAGCATTGAAGGCGACGTAAAAGCAACGTAAAAAAACTCAAAGACTTGAACGCAAAGAGGAGTTACATTGAGCCTGCACGAAGCTTTACGGTGCGTCAAAACGGCATTAAAATGTGAACCCTATAAATTGTCACAACTGAAGAGGGCGAGGTAAACACGTATTGCACACACTGACATATTCTTACTAGTACTACAAACGCACACTTCAATATTTGTAAGAGCTAAAGGGGAAACTGTTTAAACGAGTACAAAGGGGTACTCATCCATATATTTTTTCTTAGATTTTTTAATATATAGATGTCAAATATATAGTTTTCAATATGCAGCTACTCCTATAATATAAAGCATACGCTAATAAACCGTACATAAATTAATTTCAGTTTGAATAAAAATCATATTTGCTTATCAATCCCATTGAAATTAAAAATTTGTTACGAAATTAATCTCAATCCATGCAAATCATCCGATTTGAGCGATTAATGAAAAGCAAACAAAACTTGTTTTAGCACTGTTATCAAACTATATGCACTCAAATCGCTTGTGTATGTAGATCTTATTAACGTTAGGTAATTAAGCAATGCTTAAAATTGCTGTGTTAACTTCTCGCTGACGGAAAGGAGACAGCAATTTTAAGCATTGCTAACTTAAGTAACGTTTATAATTAAGGCTGTAAATGTATAATTATACACGTTGCATTGGAATTTTTTCTCAAACTAAGCATACTTGTTAGGGTTCAGTACCCAAAGGGTAAAACGGGACCCTATTACTAAGACTCCGCTGTCCGTCCGTCTGTCACCAGACTCACCAGGCCGTATCTCATGAACCGTGATAGTTAGACAGTTGAAATTTTCACAGATGATGTATTTCTGTAATTTCCATAACAATAAATACTAAAAAACAGAATAAAATAAATATTTAAGGGGGCTCCCATGCAACAAACGTGATTTTTTTTTGCTTGATATTGATAACGGCAACAGGTAGACGCTTGAAATATTCACAGAATATTGAGTTAAGTATATTATTGTATAAGTATATTATTCACTTAAAAATAATATTAAAGGGGGGCTCCCATACAACAAACGTGATTTTTGCCGTTTTTATAATGATACGGAACCCTTCGTGCGCGAGTCCGACTCGCACTTGGCACTTGCACGTTTTTGGCGTCGCACTGGCAAATGCACAAGAGATACTTGTGCATTTGCCAGTGTCAAGTATTGATTTTTTGTCAAATTTTATTAAATATCGTCAAACAAGTCAAAGTCAAGCAAAGTAAGTCACGGTCAAGTACAAGTCATGCCCTAGTAAAATAGTAGAGACGAAAAAAAGAGGATTGTTATAAGTTTAACGTGTGTCTAAGGCATATCATAGCTCCGAAAAGGCTGTACCGATTTTGATTTAAGTTTTTTTTATTTGAAATTTGATTTGATCGAGAGTGCTCTTAGTGAGTGAGCCTATGATTCAAGAAAATCTGCTAGCCGTTTGAAGATTATTAGATATTTTATCGTATTTTTTTAAAATTTCAATTTATTCTTGTCCAGGAATACATCCATAGAGTAGGCCGGACAGCCAGAGGCCTGAACAATAAAGGAAATGCTGTGATATTACTGAGACCACAAGAAGAAGAATTTATAAAGTTTCTGCGGAAGGAGAAAGTTTATTTGGATAAATACAATTTTGGGGACCCTCCTGAAGAAGTACAAGAAATGGTAAAAATCTTTAAATAAACACTCACTTGCTGCTTAAGTGTACTTATATACAACTTTTTTTAATGATACTGGATGACGAGACGAGCAAAGTCGCTCGCCTGATGGCTCTTCACGCTTGCCCATAACAGCTCAACGCCACTCAGAATTTTGAACTTCAACAACCCTGGATGGCAATGCACTACGCTGTCACCCCGAGATATAAGATGTCAAATCTCTGTGTGCCCTGTAATTTCGCTGGAAACATTGCCCTTCAATCCGGAACACAGTAGTGTTTGCACACTACTGCTTGGCGGTTGAATAACTGGCAAAGGTGTGGTACTTCCCCAGGCGGAACCCTGCAAAAGAGTCCTACCACTACAAAAAAATATTATATTAATTATATTTTTACAAATTAAAAAACCAGTCTTATAGCCTATAAGAATAAAACTAGGTTTTGTGTTTCAAATGCGATACAGATAAATAAGATAAAAGTTAACACTTCATATTTACGTGAAATGAATCCACATACCTTTTAGAATAGACACCGCGAGCATGTCAACTTGTATGAAAACCCAGCGTGTCGCATTTTTTGTACCTACTATGACGCCATGAGAACAATTTAGTGGTAGTTTAAATCCATTCGTACAACTACTGCTTTTGAAGAGTTTTTATATATTAACTGGCGCAATTTGTCATTTTTGTATTGTCGTCTGACGTGGTACTGTCAAGACGGCGAAGATCGAACTGAATTGTGTTGCGTAATAGTTGGAGCATTGATCCAACTTAAGACAGGCTACATGCACGTAAATAAGTGAACTTGCGGGATCTATACTGTTAAAGGTCTTTGGATGAATAATATCTCATTGTGATAACTGTCCGCGCAACCACATTACTCAATAGATTACAGACATCCTGAAGTACTTCTTCATCTGTATATAAATAAATAAATATCTGGGACATTATTACACACATGGTCATCTGACCCCAAACTAAGCAAAGCTTGTAATATGGCAGCCAGAGACTGATATACATATATATTTTTAAATACATACTTTAATAGATATTAACACCCTAGTCATAGAACAAACACAAATGTTCATCACACAAATGTTTGTCCTAGATGGGAATCGAACCCACGCCCCCAAGCGCAGAAAGTAGGTTCACTACCAACTGAGCCACCGGGGCAGTCGTATATATATATTTGTCGTGTATATATTTGATCGAGGTCTATATATAAGTCTCGTGTCACGGTTTTGGTCGCACTCCTCCGAAACGGCTCGACCGAGTAATAAGATTTTTTTAATGTATATTTGGTAGGTATGAAAATAGGTCGTAAAGTATTTAACATCATCATCATCACAATTTTTCATCACCACGTGGGTGAAACCGTGGAGTGCAGCTAGTAATCTCATAAAATTGTTGTTATTTCTCGTTACAGTTAGAAGAGCTGATAACAAACAATGGCGTGATGAAAACCTTTGCAAGAAAGGCATTTCTGTCGTTTCTAAGATGTTACCAAAAGCACCCAATGAAGAAAATTTTCAATATCAAAAGTTTAGATTTAAGAGATGCGGCCAGGGCTTTCGGGTTCCAAGAGCAACCGGATGTAGATTTCTGTATCCTTTTCAAACACTAATCAGTATAATTAGTTGAAAGATAAAATCATCATTACCTAGGTTTATCACAGATGTGGTCGTCATAGCATGTTTATATACTTATAGCAAAATAGGCGGCGGTGTGCACTTACTATCAAGTGGCGAGACGCGTTGCTTGTTTGCCTCTTATTTTAATTTAAAAAGCGGGTATATTTGGTATGTGCCTTTTTTGATACGCTTGGGTTTTACTACCTACTCGTCTATGATGTGGTAACGATGGAATGGATGTTGCTTAGAAGAAACCGATTCGTCGTGATTTAAAGACACCCAGATTGTAATTGTTCGGCTAAGTATGCACGAGTGAAGCGTAATTAGAAATGTACGTACTTGTACCTACTGTTATCTACATTCATGCTACTAACTAGCTATAGATGGGCGTAGGCACATTGAGGCGCTTGGCCAGGGTCAGACTGGGCCGGAAGGGCCCGGGTGGCTCCCCAAAAGCTCGGAGCCCAAGACTGGCTAGGCTGCACGGGCTCCCTATCCTACCTACCAATCCCCGCAAGCCAGGCTCGTGGGGGGCCCGCGCAGGCTGGGGCCCAGCTGGCAAACGCCATCTCGACTATATAGCCAGTCCGACCCTGGAGCTTGCTCCACCCTGGCTGGCCTTGAATGAGATTACCTCTGGAGTGACCGATTTGTTCAATTTTAGCACCTCATACTCATAGGCAAAAATTATCAATATAAAAATGTCAGAACTGGACCATATTGAATTGGAACCACACGGGAATCACTAGCTTTCAAATAAAAAAATAATCATCAAAATTGGTTCACCCAGTCGAAAGTTCTGAGGGAACAAACATTTAAAAAAAAAATGATATCCTCTTCCTTTTTGGAAGTCGGTTAAAAAATACAGATGGATTACGGCTTACTGCCAAAGTGAAGTCAAAATCGCATCCAAAATTCCTACGTGAATTGTCATCAGTATAAATACACGGACTCCCGCACAAATACGCATTCAAAACTACGTGAACTTCATACTGAAAACGTCAAACGACTACGCACACAGGTTTCAAAAATGGCTTCACTTTTCGTTTTCGCCGTAATCCATCTGGCTATTTTTATTTGATCCGAGACTCATAGGATGGTTTTCCTTTTTTCCGTTCATATTATTAGTAGGTATTCATAAAGCCTAAAGCATGAATGTGTTGTAGAAACCTAAAAGCAGGCTTGAAAGATTACTCAAACTTGGCTATGGTCAATGACTTAAAGCTTGCATGTTGGCTTGTGCATGATGAGTGTGCACAGAAAAAGGGTTCTAGAAGCGAAAAATTTAAGTCTATATCCAGAGTAGTTAATAATATCCTTGACAAACATATTCACTATCCAGTAAGTAACAAAATGAAGAAACAAGCCAAAAAGAAAGAGAAATGAAATCTGTCACAACCAGAAGGAAACTATCAAGACTGTTATCAACTATTTATGTTCGGCCCCAGATATATTGGAAATGCACTTTATCTGCATAGAGTTATCGGAAAGTGCATGCTAATGAATGATAAAGTCAACAATATGACAGATTCATGGACCTACCTCAACTTTGAACGGGCTGTCAATGTTTTTAAAGGGTTAAACGGAACAGTGGTGGTACTTAACAGAAAGGTGGTCATTGTAGTCATAAAATTTTACGGTGGGACCAACCCGAAATTGTAAGGATAATTTCTCAACCATTATCGTCATCAGCCTCAATATACCTTCTTTCTGAGATATTTCAATTTGTGGAAATCGCACACTATGCGTTTTTTTGCCTCACAACTGCAGTTTGTGAAATGAGCTTCCCTCCTGCGGCATTTTCGAGTAACTATATTATGGGGTTCTTCATAGGGGCTTGTTTTAAGTCGGCAACGTATCTGTGATGCCCCTGGTGTTAGTTTCCATCGGCGACGGTGATCGGTCATTCACACTACAAAATGACTGGAACATCAGTTTTTTTTGCGATTTCAGGGTTAGTCCCATAGTAAAAGTTGTTCATAATGATGAGTACAATGAGCTTTCGGCTACAGTCTATATGCGTAACCCTTTATATATTATGTATTGTATACCTAACTAGCCGTCCGCCCCGGCTTCGCACGAGTGTAAGCTCGGCCTTCGGCCTCGCTACAAAATATAATATAGCCTATGTCACCCGGGGATAGTGTAGCTTCCCAACAGTGAAATAATTTTTCAAATCGGTTCAGTAGTTTCGGAGCCTATTCATTACAAACATTCAAACATACAAAAATAGGTACAAATCTTTCCTCTTTATAATATTAGTATAGATAAGCTAAAAATAGGTTTATACTATCGCAATAAATAACTGCCCCATGATCAGATAGCAACAATGTACCTGGTCAATACACCTTGTGATATACTCGTAATGATATAAATAAAACAATTTAATACAGTAACATAGTATTTTATTCAATTACCTCCTTGGCTTGTTATTATTACCCTTTTGCCTGTAGATTTTAGTTTTGTCATCTCTCTTCTTCTGCCCATCTGGAGCGTTCAATGATTTGAAGTAGCCGAATCCGCCGCCGCCTTTTCTCTTTTGCGTCGGTCCTTTACTGGCCACCTTTAGTTCAACGGCCGGTGGAACGGTGAATCCGAACGATTTTGATACTTTCGCTAAGTCGATGGTGTCAATGTCGAATATGGTCTTTAGATGGTGAGAGTCGTAAGCCCGGAGGTAGCTCTTGAAGGCTTCCTTTGCAGACTGGTTTAGGAAGTAATTTCTTGATATTAGTTTTTCAAGCTGTAATTTAAAAAGATTAGTTGTAAGTTATATTATATCTATATTATAATTTTCTTACTTTTGTATTAGTTAAAGCTGTTGTAGTTAATTATCATAATCAGCCAAACTTAGTCCACTGCTGGACATAGACTTCCGATTTTTATTTGGGATGAAGGTGATAAGCTCTGCACTGACGTCCCGCTTGGGGTGTACTATGCATTTCCCCCTACTAACATGTACTAGAGCTGACCCAGCTCAGTGATCTACCTGAGGCAACCCAGCTGGATGATCTACCCGAGCCAACGCAGCTCAGTGATCTACACGAGCCAACCCAGCTGGGTGATCTACCCGAGCCAACCCAGCTCGCAGCAGTTAACGTAAAAAACAGACGTATTACAAAGGCATTCAGATTGTGGTCTGAAATTGTGGTTTTAATAGTAATAAAACATAGTATTTAACCTTACGACGGACGTGCGACGTCAAACTCGTCTCGAGTGGAAGAAATAAAACCTCGCACTCCGCCATTTTCCCAACTTTTACACATTAAGTCCTGTCTTTTACAACTTTAAACATTATGTACGTGCTTCATCATGGTCGGCTGAGTAAAGAAAGAGAAAATTACTTTCTAACAATAGTGTGATTTACCTGCAGTTGGATATCAGAAACTTTGTTCCAAGAAAATTCAAACTCATTCAGAGCGACTCTCGATTGCTTCAAGAACCTCAGGAAGCCAAGTTCCTCTGGACGTAAGAAGAGTAGCGCGTGACCGCTTGTCCCGAGACCTCGCGCTGTTCGCCCCACGCGATGAATGTATTCCTGTAATAAATGATTTGAGTTCCAAATAATGTAACTAAGCAACTTTCATCCTATAGGCAGACATTACAACACCAATAACAAATTTCATTGCAATAAATAAATTAGATTACTAGTTGAGGTGCACGGCATTTTCAAGGCTAGAATGAAAGATTTACCTTTCTCGAGTCTAGAACTGTTTGTTTTTGTTGGAATAGAGTTTTGGACATCCTAATTCGTGCTGGTTGTTATTTGCTCTGTAATTGAGTGTTCCTTGCTGCCTTTGCATTGTGTGCTCATAATTATTTATGTTTAATGATAGTGTGAAGGCACCTACTCCAAGGACTAGAGTATAGTAGTTATGTACTTATCACATTTGTATTAAACATATAATTATATTATACTAAGGTTGCCTAGAAGAGATCGCTTATAGCGATAAGGCCGCCAATTGTTTCACTAATTTTTAAGTTGTTTTTTATGTTACTATGTACCTATGTCATTTTTGGTGTCAACAATAAAGAGTTATCTATCTATACTATATTATAATTTGGTAGTATTTATTTAATGGTATCCTTGTTTTAGACTATTAAGTAAATTCTTTGCATGCAATGTTTGCCTGGAAGAGATCGCTTTTAACAATAAGGCTGCCACTTGTGGCACTAGGTCGTAAGTGTTTTTTATCAGTCTGTAATTTTTTATTTCTGGTGTATACAATAATTTATATCTATCTATCACCCTTATATACTCAATGCTGATTGGTCCATTCAATGCTTCAAGCATTTAACCTGGGACATACGCATTGCATACAATAATAAGTAAGCCTACCTGTTCAACCTAGATGCACCATGCGAATTAAGCTCATCTTACATCTAAGGTTGTCACAAGTACTGATGAAATATTAGTTCACCTTAGGATCGTCCGGAGGGTCGTACTGAACGATCCAGTCGACGGCCGGTATGTCGAGGCCTCGCGCCGCGACGTCTGTACACAGCAGGATCCCGGTCTCCGCGTTGCAGAATTGGAAGAAAGTCGTTGTACGCTTAGTTTGTTGCTGCTTACCCTGTACATAAGAATTTTGGTATCTATTTAGTCATATAAAAAATAGACATTATAAAAATGTCAGAACTGGACCAAATTGAAATGGGACCACACGGGAAGCACCAGCTTTCAAATAAAAAAAATATCATCAAAATCGGTTCACCCAGTCAATAGTTCTGGGTTACCCCAGAACTTTAGACACACAAAAAATAACATTCAAATTGAGAACTTCCTCTTTTTTGCAAGGCGATTAAAAAGGTTTTACTTACATGAATAGACATGACAGGAAGATCGATGTAATTGAATAGCTCATGATGATATTTCACAGACATGCACGTGGAGAGAAACACCATGACCTTTTTCTTTCTATTCTTCTTCAAAAACGTGAATAGGACCATCATGCGCTTCTCTGATGGGCAGATGATGTATCTACAAAGATTTAGAATTAGATGTTAAAAATAATGCAAGACAAACAAGTTGCACATCTGATGATAAGCGCCCCTATTGCTCAGTTAGCAGTTTAGTGTCTTCTAGAACTTTGAAATCTAACAGTTTCTAAATCAAGCACTCATTACCTTGAGAAATTTGCTAATGTAATGTATGTCTGTGCTTTATATATACCACTTATTCCATTATTACATCACTCCCCGTCTTTTACCTCTTCTGTATGTCCTCTCCATACTAACGATGCCTGGAAGAGTTCGCTTATAGCGATAAGGCCGCCAATTGTTTCACTAGTTTTAAGTTGTTTTTGTCATATGTACCTATGTAATTTTTGGTGTGAACAATAAAGAGTTATCTATCTATCTATTAAATCGCTTATGCCCAATAATTTCACTGCCAATTTTTTGTTAAGGTTTGGTCTCACATCAGACTAACAAGGGAGATATGCTTTGGTACAATTATCGTTCATGTTTAAAGGCCTCCGTGTTCAAAAAGGTATCAAGCCTAATTTAGGACAGATGCGTTCGCACCCGCCACATCACCTTACCATATCTCCCTTGTTTGACTGATCTGTGGGTTATCCTCAAATAGTTTTCAACTTCAGCAAGTATTAACTTGAATATAATATTATTTGACTTATTCTTGGCAGAGTGGATGTGACCGTCATGTTATCACAAAATGTACTGACAGGGGCAGTTGCAAAGCTTTTATATTTTGCCCTCTCTCCACTAGCTGTTACTCTTGATACACTCAAAGATGCCCTTAGCAGCTTTAATTTGCTAGTTTCATTGCAAAGGTGCCTTGACGCATGGTCATTACCTTCCACTCTGTCTTGGACAACAAAAATAATGGGGTTAAAATAACTTACCCTTGTTCCAGAGAGTCGACGGTAGCTTGCTCCCTGTGATCGTCCACTCCTACATAAACTGGTTCATGTTTCACAGCAAGAGCTGTCAGTGCTTCGATCTTTTTCGTTTGCGTGGCACTGAACATCATGGTTTGACGCCTTTCTGAAAAAGAACAATTTGTGACTGTTGCTTTCAGTAGTAATAATAAGAATAAGGAAATGATAAATTAATGTTTGATTTGGGTTTTAGGGTGTCTTCCCATAAGTATAGATGAAGAGTCTTACCTCCTTATTCACAAAAATTTGATAAGCCCATTTTAGCCAGAATGTTTTTCAACACCCCCTTTGATGCAAAGTCCCAGAGTACGAAGTTCGTGTTAGACTTCGAGTTAGTTAGGTCTTGATAACATAAACAAGTTTAAAATGCATCTATTATATCCAATAAGGTTTCAGCTCTAGGCTCATGGTTTAGTATAACCTGCTCTCACGCTATAAACCATAAGGCCATTCTTATTAATTTAAAAGTCATACTCGGCCTGACATTTCAAAGACATGGAGGCAGATGACAATAAAATAACCTCAATAGCACAGGCAACATAGGTCAAAAGCTAGTTTCCACAAACCCATGCCATGGTGTGGAGGACATTTTAGTGATTCAGAGTGAAATCTTTCTATACAATGTATCTATAGGTATAAATAATAGCGAAACATCACTCGCTCATAACCACAGAACTCGTGACATTTGGTAGGTAGATAGGGTGTAGAGATATGGTAAGAAAGGATTTTGGGAAGTCAGAGCAAACAGGTAATTCGATATAAATTCTATAGCACTTACTCGGCAGTAGCTTGATAATCTGCTTGACCTCCTCTTCAAAACCAATCTCCAGTATCCTATCAGCTTCGTCAATCACAAGACATTGGAGGTTTTTGTACAAAAAGTCTGGAGTATTCTGCAAGTGGTCCAGAAGACGTCCAGGGGTTGCCACTAGGATGTTGATACCTGGAAAAATTGTTCGAGTTCAATTAATAGCTCAATCGTACTGTCGTCTTCGACTTTACAGACTTCATTCTACTGAAAGCCGAAAACACTTCTGAGGGCATATTGAGGGGAAAGCCCTCATTACTTACCAGCTAAAATTTTACATTGTAAAACATTATCCAACATTATACATATTACCTAATAGTGATCAAAATTTAGGTTTTCAATCAACAGGTTTCATACAAGGAATCCTAATAATAAGTTTGTTCTGTCCTTCCTTCCTATTCATTTAGAACCTTCTAATTTCTGTAGTTATTAATACTTTGCACAAATAAGTTTAGTATACAAAACTGCAGTACAATTTTAAAAGTATAATAATTATTTTTGGGGTGGCTCTGGTACATATGAAATGGTGGTTTTTTTTTCACTGCATCCCCTTTTGTGGTGTGTAATTGAAAAGGTATTTTGAAATGAAGGTAAGGTTTCAAGCATTTTTTTAAATCAAATGTTTCCTTTATGGAACAAGGCTCATCAATGTAGCAAAAAGTTGGTCCTTAAAAGTTGAAGTTGTTAGCTTTGGGTACAGAATCCTACCCGTGTGTCTCAACATGCTCTTTGCTGGTTATTTTTACAAATTAAGGCAGGTTTTACAGCTGAAAAATAAACTGAGCTGAGCATAGATGACCTTACCTTTAGACAGCTTCTGAGCTTCCATACTTCTATTAGCACCTCCCATCACCAAGCCATAGGTATGATGGTGGTACTTCATAAGTTCCATCAAAACTCCAAAGGTCTGCATCGACAATTCCCTAGTTGGCGACAGAATTATAACACCAGTACCTGAAAACAGACAGTTAAATAAATTAGACAGAGAAAATATTAGAATGTCATGTAAGAATGACAAAGTTGAGTCAGATATCCATTCTGTGTTCATGAAATAACCATCAACATAAGACTGCAGTTGGGTAGGCAAACAACAGCAAAAGTGCCTCAACAGCTTTTGCCAGAGACTCAATCTGCTGTTGGTTGTCTACAGAACTATCTGTATGGTGGTCCGATTTTCACATTCGCCTTTTGATCATCATTCAAGGGCTAGTAATAAAAGTAACATTACCGATAGGCCCTTTCCTGACTTGTCAGTCCAGCTGCGGTACGGTATTAACGCGCTCGGTATGCACCTACAAGTCAGGAAAGGGTGATAAGGAAACTAAAAAAATTGACTCCTCATTAGAGAAAATGTTAGCCAAAAATTACAAATTATGGGTGTATCGGTCGGTCTTACCATTTCTTGGCTTAAACTTGAGCTTGTAAATCAAGTCTATAGCAGGTATTAGAAAAGCAAGTGTCTTTCCAGAGCCTGTTCGTGCCGCTCCAACAAGGTCTCTCCCTTCAAGAAGTGGTGGTATAGCTTTAGCCTGGATCTCTGTCATGGTCGTGAATCCCATATCCTTGACGCCCATAAGTGTTGCTTCACAGATCTTCTCTTCGAGTGATGAGAACTTCTGATCAGATAGTATCCCTAGGCAGAGAGCTGATCCAGGCACTAAAAAATAATACACAAATTTAATTAATTTTTAACCCCCCGATGCAAAAGAGGAGTGAGTACAACAGGCCCCTTTTCGGCTTACTAGTCATCACACGTCATTAATAACTTTACATTCTTTCTTTAAAAAAAATTAATGTTCCAGAAAATAATGGTAAAAAAAAGCGAATGAATGATGATTGATGATGGGGGTGTCATAAGTTTACCATGTGTATCTGTGTATATGTCTGTGACTTCGTAGTTCCCAAGCGGCTGAACTGAATTTGATTTAGTTTTTTATTTATTTGAAAGATGACTTGATCAAGTGTTCTTAGCTATGATTCAAGAAAATTTGTTCAGCCGTTTGAAGACTATCAGCTCTTTTATCAGACGTTGATAATTTTTTAGGGTTTCAAAATAATCAAAAGGCATATCCATCTTATAACTTACACTGGCTTTCCTCTGTTGTGTTTTTAACTTCATTATCACTGTTCTGATCATCTTCTGACATGCTTTGTTCTGATTTTACTTCCTCTTCTTTTACTTCTGCCACCTCTTCTATTATTTCTCTTTTGTTTTTCTTTTTTTTTTCTGAGAAATACAATGAGTATAAAAAAAACTGTTTGTTGCAAAGTATTAAAAAAAACTGGAATTAGCTTACTTTTCGTTTTTGATGCTGCCATTGTATTTGCTTCACCATTCTCCAGTGGCCTTTTCTTTATTTTCGTTTCGGAATTGCTTTCAGAATCTAGAACATTCGCAGTAGTATGCACATTTTAGACATACATAAAACTTTCTTGGATATTATTATTTAGTCCAAAAATGTGTGGTATTGGGTGATGTTATTACGATTTAAACAATATAATTTTCTCTAATAAAAAACACTAATACAAGTGTTATACAAACCCCATAAGGAATAAATCAGTTATAATAACACTGATTAAATTATTTTTTGTTAACAAAATTGATTGTTTCTGCGGCTTACAAGAGAATTTAAACGCATTAGAGGTTATCTCACCTGAAACATTTTGTGTATCATTTTCGCCTTTTGACTTCTGGTTTGTAAGTTTTATCTTTTTCTTTTCTCTTTTCTTTATTTTTCTCATGAGAATCTTGTCTGGTGTAGGCATTTTGACTATATTTTAATTTATATTTCCCACATGGAACTTCACAAGTTTTGCAACCAAAAACTTTAAATCAGTGTTGCCAACTAATGTCTATTGATTAAAAAGTACTCTTTGGTCTATTGTCTACTTGCCAAAGTCAAACATGCCATGCTAGCTATTCCTTTATGCTTGTTAATGCCTGCCAACTCAGTACAAAACAAGCTATGATGGCTGGCTAGCATGCGCACCGCGACAAAGTCTTGTCGTTATTTTGTCAAGCGAGAACGCGACATCGTCCCTACGATTTCATATACGTCTGTCTCGCTTAGGCACGATAAAAAGAGTGCGCCAGGGCCCTCTATAGCTCCAGAGAAGCCTATTGTATTGTAATATAAAGTCTCCGCCACTTTACTAGGGCATGAATTTGATTTTACCGACTGACTTGTTTGCAGTTTGATTGACTACATTTCATTAAAACTTAAAACTATTTATTTGTGTGTATAGCTAGGTAGATAATAGATTAATTATTTCAAGCTTTAGTTGATATTTAAGTTTATGTTAATTTTCTGTTTATTAAAACTAGGTAATACTACTAGCAAATGCACAGGCACAGATCTTGCACAGGTGTGCGCTGTGGGTGTGCGAAGTCAAACTCTCACGTCACAGAGTTTTTAAAAAAAATAAAAGTTGTGCTTGACTGACTTGACTTGACTCAGTCAGTTCAGTTGACTTTGACTTTGAGTACTTTGACTATCTTTTCTCTTTTTCATTTCGTGAAATAAAATAATTGTGTTGTTTGGATTTTTGATTTACTGGTTTACCATCTTTGAAATATTGTATTTTTCTGCAAATAAAAGAACACAATACGATTTATTACAGAATCCAACAGTTTTTATTGGGTTGTGATAACCTATACTGGATTGCGCATGTTTCCCAACTTGCTGGAAAAGCGGAACTGAGAAAAAATGAAAGAAGAAAATAAAAACTCCAAGTTTAAAGTTCTAAATGATAAGGTGTCTCAAGAAAGCCTGCAAGCGATCAAGCAAATGGGATTCAGACGTATGACGGACATCCAGAGCGAAGTATTGCCTACAGCATTGGACGGGGCAGATATCGTGGCCACAGCTAAAACTGGTTCAGGGAAAACATTGGCTTTTCTCATACCAGCCATTGAAATGGTTATCAAATGTATTGAAAAACAAGTGCAAGGTGATTTGGATTGGAATATTTGGAGTACACGAAACCGGACTTTTTGTATGTCTCGGTTCAAAGTTCGGGACATAATGGGGGACAACCTTTGTAAGGGGCACTTTGGTCTCAGGTCAACTCTCGCTGAGTTAGGGGTTCAAAACAGATGTTCGTTGTTAAAGTGTCTAGGATTTTGTTTGCTGAATTATGATACGAAACATATTTAAAGCTATACTACGTTCGGAGTTAAGGAGGCTAGCTGAGCTGGCAATCTCCATAAGAAAGAGAAGGCCGAATGTGGCGAACAACGCTCAGGGATGTATGCTAGAAATGTTGCCAGGTGGCTGACACAGCAAACCCGACTTGGATAACAGTTTGTTAGGGTTATTTTTTTGTGAAAACCCGTAAACCTTTCTGGTGACACACCTAACCCAGAACAACATGATTTTAGGGTTCTTTTTTTATGACAACCTGATCTAAGGTCAAAGGGCCCCTTACAAAGGTCTCTGTCTCACTGCCCCTTAGATCCATGACATAAAAACTCCGTGGTCGCTGTTGACCCCATTGACCCCTGTCCCCTGGTAACAATAAAAAATGTTCTGTTCCAGAAATCTTATAATGAACATCAGTTTCAGACCTCTAGGTCCCAGTTCCCAAAAACACCCGTTTCGTATCCTCAGACCAAAATCTACAATCATGTCTACTTTCTCGTAACATTTAGGTACCTATTCGATTCGGAACTGCCGTCTTATATTACACCTCCAAATCTGACTTTGGCACCGATATTTTTGAATCAAAGGTTATAATCGGAGGTGCATAACGGCGGTGACTGCGGTCTGCGCGTACGAACAAACTTGTTCGGAACAAGCTTGTACTTGTTATTCGAGGATACCCTCTCCCCATGTGTTTTCTGTTGATTACTTTCTCACTAATTTGCCCTTAACACATGTCATCTCTCTTCTGCTTCCGCCTTTATTCTGACTCCGATTCTTTGACTTGACAGATATCCGACTCTGTCAAGTCAAATTTGAAAACTTCAGTTCCAACTTCTGTGCCAATAAAACCACCTCTGTTACATTCCTACTTATAAACCTATTGTATAAATTTTATGTCCCCAGGCACATGCTGTATAATCATATCACCAACGAGAGAGCTGGCTATTCAAACATACTCGGTCTTGCAGGATCTTATTGCTTTTCATAATAATATCACATCAGTGCTAGTTATTGGCGGAGAAAGCAGAAGCAAGCAGACTGCTGAACTGGAGCAAGGTAACTTTTGGAATGACATGACCCAAATCCCATGGAAAAATAACCCAGGGCAAATTTACCATCATAAGATAATTTACATACTAATTTACATACTGTGGTAAACTTGACATCATACCATAGTAAACTCGCCATCATACCATAGTCATTGATTTCCACCTGCTGCTAGCTTTTGCTTCCGCTTTCAGCACGATAACTTAGGTATGCTGCCGGTCCCAAGCCCGGTTAAAGAGTGAGGGCACCAAGGGGGGGTGGGCTGAACGGCATTTCATATAATTCCATGGTATGTCGAGCACTGCACCCGCCTAGTGGCTACCCGTGGCCAGCATGCTCGGTGGAGAGTGAGGTCTCCTTTGTGTTTCTTGGGTCGACCCGCTCACCACCAACATGCGAAACATCGGGGAAAAGTAGCTTGGGCAACTACTTTTACCCATTGCATAGCGCCCACTTAACTGTCTTCTTGCTCCACAGTACTTCATTTAAATTAATATAATGAGTGAGAACAATAGCGATAGTATGCCCCGCGATCTGCCAGAGGCCGAGATACAGGCTACCGAAGGCAGAGCTGTGTCCCATGCCTTGTTGGGAGCGGCTACTACTAGCCTGCTGAAGATGGAGACCGAAGCGATGCCTGCGCTACAGCCTGGACCTGGACCAGTGCAGAAGTCAGGTCATGAGGTAGTTCGGCGGCGGACGGCGGCGGAGCGTGATGATGTAGGGATAGATAACGGAGGAGGCTTCTGTAAACTGAATCTCACCTTAGGCGCAACACAACACAATCGTGGCACAAGCCGTCGAGCCCTAGCGAGGCAGCGCAGGGCCCGCGAGGCCGAGCTTGTGGGCTGGCTGGAAATCCCTACAAATGCGACAACACCAGCCGACCGCCCAAGTTTGATTGTGGAGGCATCAACCATACAACCTAAAAGTGAGTTGCAGAGGCAAGGCCCGACACTGAAACCCGGCTTGCGGGACCTGTTGCTTGACCTCGACACCGCACATGTGGAATGTGGTCCGGCAGCCCTCGACTCTAATAGAACACCCCCAACTGTACCTGAACCTGGACCAGTGCAGAAGTCAGGTTACGAGGTGGTCCGGCGCCGCACGGTGGCGCAGCGCGGTGATGTAAAGATAGGTAAAGGGGGAGGGCTCTGCAAACTGTATTCCGCCGTACGCGCAACGCAACACAATCGTGGCACAAGCCATCGAGCCCTAGCGAGGCAGCGCAGGGCCCGCGAGACCGAGCTAGTGGGCCGGCTGGAACGGGAACGCATGCTCGTGCCGCCTGTCATAGCTTGCATGACGCGTGTCGACTCACAGGTGGCAATCCCTGCCAATGCGACGACACTGGCCGATCGTCCAGGTTTGATTCCGGAGGCTTCAACCGGACAACCTGGAAGTGAGTTGCAGAGACAAGGCCCGACAGCGATACTGGCCCCGCTGGACCCTAATCTCGATACCGCACATGTGACATGCGGTCCAGCAGCCCTCGACTTTAATAAAACCCCCCCGACTGGATCGGAGGCGGTCAAGAAGTATCACAAAGTGGTGGTCATGGACCGCCGCCGCGTGCCGATGAATGAGCTGCGTGTTAACCATGTGAAGGCGGTTATCGAGCAGGCGCTGTACGGTGTCTTCGTGGAAAGCGGTGAACGAGCCGACACTCTTTTGCCGCGATTCATGACGTTGCCGGAACACTTCCGCGGTGGCGTCAGGTTCACACCCCTGGACGACCATGCGCTCGCTTGGCTGACCACCACCGTCGAGCGCACACCCAGTCTGTGGGAAGGATCTGGCGAGCTTGTGGTCGTCCCGGAGAGCAAAGTGCTGCGGCATTACACCGCGGTTATATACATACCGGACTTCGAGCGAGGGATAGTCGAGCTCACGAACCGGCCTGACCTCCTCATAAACTTTTTAGTGGCGATGAACCCTGGGGTAGGCGTCGACAGATGGCAGGTGTTCACACACGAAGTGCGCCTCGTGGGTGACGTTCGCAATCGTCTCCTCATTGTAGGGATATCGCCCGAAGATATAGAACTCCTCAGGAGTGTGGACTTTCGGCTGCACTATATTTGCACGAGGGTCTTCGTCAAAGTAAGAGGGTTCAACACAGCCGGGAGTGGCGTGTTGGAAGCGGCACCTGGGCGCGTCGGAACAAAGAACGCTGCTTCGAGCGGCGAAACCACGCCTGAGGCTCCCGGGGCTGACGACGACACGGCATTCGACGAGAACATGGGGTGGGCGACGGAGGAGGAAGAACGTTTATTGGACGCGGGCGAGAAAGGCGAAGGAAATCTTGACCTAAAGGAGCTCAAGATCTTCCCATCGATGTTGTCCATGAACACAGACCGGACTGAGCCCGTCAACCCTAATCTCTAATCTAAAACCTAACTGTATAAATAAATTGCCAACAAAGAAATAACAATCGCATAAACACACATATTCCAAGTGCCTCGGCAGCTACCTACCACTCGGCATCTTACAGGCCAATATCCATTATATTGTCTTAGGCTCCGCCGCCCTGTAGGAAGCTCTACAAAAGCGACACAACACAATAGCACTGGTCCAGGAACCGTACCTACTTAATCTGTGAGAAGGTGAGTGAATTCAATTTAGGTAATGTAATGTCTTAATTCTTCCTGTGCAAAACAAATTTCTCATAGTTTCTAGAGATCAGGATGCTAAAGGAATCCTCATGTTTAATACCGACAGTGCTGCCACCATCAACGCAGTCAGAAGATTTGTAACAGAGTCATTGCCGACTGTCATACAGCACTATATACAAACACTTGAACAAGTACAGAACAGTAGTGAGTGCGATGCGCCAAAATCCACGGTTCTTACACGGGTGACAATATCGCGGACACCCTTGCTAAGGAGAATGCAAGAAAAAAACAATGTACAAGGTCACTGCAGAGTGCAGACCATCAGCGATGGAATGAGCTAATGCGCCGCCACACCGAAAAGATCAAAATCTGTGGTAAGGTAATAGAAAGATGAGTGTAAGCATGCTGCGGCCAATTTTCCATCTCTTGATGACTAAAAATCTACTGAAGTTGCAACGAAAATACTTTTGCCTATTTGAAGGACTTATAACCAGTCATTGCAACCTGAATAGTACCTCTATAAATTGGGAGCAAAGCTACGGACAGTCTGCTGTGTCGTGGATGCTTGAAAAAGTACGAATCTATAGAGCATGTGCTGTGGTGTTGTGAAGCCACAGATGAAACTAGAATTGCTGGTTTGCATGAAGCAGCATCATCATCATCCATGTCACGACAAACAACAGTTTGACTGCTTCTCATCATCATCTATACTGCGCCCATGGTTTCACCCGTGTCCCTTAGGAACCGTACATTTTTTGGGGATAAAAATTTTAATAGGCTTGCGTTTGTCTGTATGCTTATTGCTTATGTATGTAGAAGGGACCTGTTTACTCCCGATTTGAAGGCATATATTTCTGCGCCCCTCCAGAGTCTGCGCCCTGTGCCTGGGCACCGCTGGTACAGCCCTATTTACGGCACTGAATGGTGTTAACAACAACAAAATTACAGTTATATGATTATTTACGGGATATTTAGCGTGGTAAGGTTGTGGAACGAGCTCCCGATATTACGGTAAATATCCCGTCAATAAACATATAACTGTAGTGAACAACCCTGATAGTTTAAAACAGTGTTTAGCAACAAAATTGTACTTGACATTTAAGATTTTTAACCGACTTCCAAAAAGGAGGAGGTACTATGTTCGTCTGTATGTTTTTTTACTAATATCATTCAAACATTTTCAGGTATTCACATTGTAGTGTCAACACCCGGCCGTCTCTTTGATCACATGAGAACAAAAGAGTTTGACTACAGAAATGTCTCACTTCTTGTTTTGGATGAAGCAGACAAAATATTTCAGTACGGCTTTGAAGAAGATGTCAAACAAATTGTAAACAGACTGCCAAGTGAGTCATACATTTTGTGATGTTTGTTTTCATCATGAAAGTAAATGTCTCTTAAGTAATTTTACATTTGAAGTGTTGTTCCACACTATGGATTTACTATACCTATTGGGTTAAGCGGAAAGGGTGTACTAAGTCGAAAGAGGTCCATAGTACCCATCTTTTTGAACAAATTTTACTATAGTAGCAACTTCCTGGTGGGCTGTATGAGCTCTAAGGCTAACGTCTTGGTATGCGTTTTCAGTCGTGCATTGTATTTTTAACCAACTTCAAAATAGGAGGAGTTTCTCAATTCAGTAGTACTTATGTTTTTTTTATGTGTTATCTCATAACTCCGTGATTTTTAAACCGATTTTTTTTTTTTTTATTTGAAATATGAAATGACGATTCAATTTGATCCCATACAAATTCCATCAGAATCTGTTTCGAAGTTTAGTTTTTAAGTCACAATAACTGGAAAAATATGTCAGTAAACGAAATGGCGTACTTATTTTCAAATTTTGAAGTCGGTTTTTTAAATTGCTAGTTATTTTTAATTTAGTTATTTCTTTCTTGACCATTGGCTTGTCAAGATATTAGTATGTGAACTGTAATGTATTGTAGTGGTAGGACTCTTGTGCAGGGGTTTGCCTGGGGAAGAACCACACCTTTGCCGTTATTCATTAGTTATTATTTAGTTATTCAACCGCCAAGCAATAGTGTGCAAACACTACTGTGTTCCGGATTGGAGGGCAATGTTTCCAATGAAATTACTGGGCACACAGAGATTTGACATCTTATATCTCGGGGTGACGAGCGCAGTGCATTGCCATCCAGGGTTTTGAACTGTCGAAGTTAAAAATTCTGAATGGCTTTGTGCTGTTATGGGCAAGCATAAAGAGCTATCAGGCGAGCGATTTCACTCGTCTCGTCACCCAGTATCATTAAAAAATATATAAAAAAAAAAGTAATTTTACAGAAAACAGACAAACAATGTTGTTTAGTGCCACACAATCAGAGAGAACTGAAGCATTAGTAAAGTCTGCGATGAAGGAATGTACACAAAATATCAACACAGATGAAGATAATCTTAAAGCCACTGTTGATGGATTAAAACAAGGGTAAATAACAGCTATTAACTACATAAGCTTTTTAATTTAGCAGTGGTCATCCCATTGCAGGGCAAAGGTCTCTCTGTTCTGGGCTATGGTTTACCAGTCTTTTGCGTGGGAGTCAAGCTCGTCCCGCCATCTTTTTCTGGGCCTTCCAAGGGGTCGTATGGCATGCGGCAGCCATTCTGTAGTAGTTCTAGCCGCTCATCCGACATTCTACATACGTGGCCGGCCCAGAACTTGAATTTAATTTGCATAAAGTTACATGATTATTTACGGGATATTTACCGTGGTAAGGTTGTGGAAGAAGCTCCCAAGATTTGTTGACATAGTAACTAATGAAGCTAATTAAAGCGTGTTAATTATTACATATAAAAACTGTATCTTTTTACCTTTTTCTTATTTAGTTTTTTAGCTATAGCAGTAAAAAAATATTTTTACATTATTATTATTTCAGATATTCAATCTGTGAAACAGAATACAGACTATGGTGGCTGCACAAGATACTGAAGAAAACTCAAAATTTCAAAGTGATGGTGTTCTTTTCAAGCTGCAAATCGGTTGTGTTTCACCATGAATTCTTTAACACTTACTGCCAAATGTCAGTTCTAAGCATACATGTAAGTATAACAGCAAAACCAGGCCCCTCTTTCTCACTGGGCACTCTGGTCCCCGCCGTCGATGGGGCCCCCAAGTTCTCGCCAGATAACCGATAACCAAACCATATCCGACATTTATTACCGAAAACATATTCATTTCGAAAAAATCAATGGATACTGACTTCGATACCTACTTGCTTATTAGCTTTTTCATGCGCGAAGCTACTCTACTCTCGCCCGAAAATAGTGCTCTGTCAGAGTCATAGGGGCCCCATTATCCTAATGTGCCCAGGGCCTTCAATGGGTTAAAGACGGCCCTGAGCAAGACTGTCACTGGCTGTTTGGGTCACTGTCACATCACACGGAGTTCGAGTTTTAGGTCGTCAGTCTATCTTGTGGATGGTTATCAAAAGTATTACCTACCGTTCAAGTATTACATAAACAAAAAGTTAGTAATTTTTACCATGCAGAAAGAGTTAACAAATAAATATTGCTGACATAATCATCCAGACACCCCGTTAGACATTAAGCAAAGGTCTCTCTTTGGGTGCTCACGTAATACCTGAATAGCCCCAAAGTAATGAAGGCCAATTTATTTACTTTAATTTATTAAACTTGCTAAATGAAATCGTATGTCATTATTGCAGGGTAAAATGAACCAAGCAGACAGAACAGCGACTATAACAGACTTCTACAACGCTGAAAAGGTCTCGTTATTTTGCACCGACCTCGCTGCCAGAGGGCTGGACATCCCAGCAGTTGATTGGATTATACAGTTTGATCCGCCTGCAGATGCTAATGTAAGTAACAGATGGTGACTTTGTTTATGGCGGTCGACAATAAGAGCCTTCCGTACATTACAGACGCACTTGCTCGCGTTCTTCGCAAGAACCGCTCTGAGTTTTATTGTATTCTCGACTTTATTTCAACACATCATGTACAGGACGAATTTCAAGTTTTAAATTATGAATTTAAGCAGTGGAAGACTTTCAAATGATGTGGGTCGTTTAGAACCACGCTCTGCTAGATGAAAAGGGCAGACATTCGATTCCAGAGAAATGTCGTGGCGAGGTTATTTGGCTGTCAAAATGGTACCACACAAACGACCATCTGCAATCAAGCCTCTTTAAGCAAAGTTCTTGCACTAATTCGTTCTCCGTGCATCGCTGATTAGTGCAGGAACTTTGCTCAATGAGACTCGATTGCAGATGGTCGTTTGTGTGGTAACATTTTGACAGTCAGATAACCTCACCACGACAGTTCTCTGGAAACAAATTTCTGTCTTGTTCGCAGCACTAAGCATTTCCAAAAGCATCTGCCCACTTAGGAGCAAAGAGCTCTTTCAAGCTTCACATACTAATAGTAGGGGAAACTGTTGTACCTTGGTCACTTTTTCATTCAACGATTTTTTGAAAAAAAGCGGTTATAGCTATTGCGATTAAACAAATTTTAGCTGTTAGACGAACTAATGTGGTTCATAATATAAATTATACAAAAGCATAGATCATCATTTTTACAGGTTTTACATAAACTAAAAGAAGTTTGGAATGTTGATCAAGGTACAACAGTGGTGATGTACCTAGATCCGCCTATGTTGTACCTTGGTCATAGTTAGAACTCATCAAATAAAATCCATATTTCTCGACAAATAGCAAATATTTTTATTATTTCCAGCTTCAACACGTCTATAAATATCTTTATAAGCTTATCTAATATCTATGACATATCAATTAACAGAATTTATATGAATAAAATCAGTATTTTTCGTAACACCTAACTTAAACATTTTAATCACATTAGCAACTAGTCTTTATTCTCTTCGTACTGACTAAAATTTTGGACTAAGCGTTTCTTAATTAATCAATAAACTCCGAGTATTTATTCACTTCTGGAACTGAGTAATATTCCCTCTTGGATATTTTTTTTTTTACTGTTTATTTTTTCCTTAATATCTAACCATTGGTATAAGTTGAGATCCTCTTTTTCTGGCCATTTCCAGTTTTTTTGCGACTTCTTCATGGATTTTATAAGAGCACCCTCTTCACTGATAGAGACTATTTGGCCAACAAAGTATTCACCTTCGTATATAAAGATAACGTAATCACCATCTTCAAAATTGTTTGCGTGTCTATTCTCTTTATTTCCCTCAAAATAATTGCTTAATGGTTCTTCCTCAGAAGATAAAAACCCTTCTGAAGCATCTGAATCTCGCATATATACTATACCATAGACCAGGGGTCTCCAAACTACGGCCCGCGGGCCAAATCCGGCCCGCCACTGCCATCAATCCGGCCCGCGACAGGAATTGAAACTCGCGGAATTGTCGGTGATTCAGCCCTTTGGATCTGATAAAATTAACAACTGATATGACTGGTCTTAGAAATTCAGACAATTCGAAACATTTTCCGCACAAGGACTAAAGACTGTAGCTGAAATAGATAGTACCTAGAACCGTACATAGTATCACTACTCGGCACTAGATGTAGTTACGTGTCACAATACACAATCAATAGTAATTGAAATGCAATAAAAGCCTATGTTTGCTTAGGTGGGCAGAAAAATTAAAATTGTTACGGCCCTTGCAACATACCGAAAAAAATATTATGGCCCCAAGGCTTCAAAGTTTGGAGACCCCTGCCATAGACAAAGAGACGGAAAAAAGGCGCGAACATTTCAAAAAAATAAGTGGCTCTAGGTAAAGGGTTTTCCAATAAGAGGTGTTATTTTGATATTCAAAGAAAAATGCCATTTTTTATTATAAATCATCAGATGTTTATTTCATTACAAAGAGGAAGGTATGCCGTTAATAGTGGAAAATAACATCAGGCAAATGACCACCACGGCCACGCTTACAGGACAAAATCCTTTTCATGAAATTTTCCATAACTAAATCGCAAAGTGGCTGCTCTATGTCCTCGATAGCCTCACGAATTCCATCTTTGAGGTCTTGAATCGATACTGGGCTGTTGGCGTAGACCTTCTCCTTCACGTGGCCCCAAAGAAAGAAGTCGCAAGGTGTTAAATCACAAGATCTCGGTGGCCAATTGTGATCACCTCTTCGAGAGATAACACGGTCCGGAAACTTTTCCCTTAAAAGATCAATGGTTTCGTTGCTTGTGTGGCACGTAGCGCCGTCTTGTTGAAAGTGAACGTTGTCCAGATCAATACCATCCAATTCCGGCCATAAAAAATCGTTAATCATCTCTTGATAGCGCAATCCATTCACCGTAACTGTTGCGCCAGCCTCATTTTCGAAAAAGTAAGGTCCAATGACTCCGCCGGACCATAAACCGCACCAAACAGTCACACGTTGAGGATAGAGAGGCTTTTCAACAATAACTCTTGGGTTTTCTGAGCCCCAGATGCGACAATTTTGCTTGTTGACGAAGCCACCGAGGTGGAAATGGGCCTCATCACTGAAGATGATTTTTCGATGGAATTCCGGATCATTTTCATGCATTTCAACGACCCAATCAGCAAAGTCACGACGTTGTTGATGATCGGCCGGCTTGAGTTCTTGTGTTAACTGGACTTTATAAGCCTTAAGACCCAAATCTTTATGCAAAATACGGTGTAATGACGTTTGTGGAATACCTAATTCCAAAGAACGACGAGGAATGGACAAACCTGGGTTTTCTTCAACACTTTCGGCTACAGCAGCAATATTCTCGGCTGTTCTTGAGCGACGTGCACGGGTTTTATTCTTCTCATCACTAACTTGTCCCAACAGCTCGAATTTTTCCACCAATTTCTGTATTGCGGTCCGACAAGGTGCTTCACGACGACCCAAAAATGTTCGAGTTTTACGAACCGTCTCTGCCAAATTTTCACCATTTTTATAGTGAATTTTAATAATTTCAATGCGTTGTTGAAGCGTGTATCGTACCATTTTTATTAATGGCGTAGTTTCTACTTGTCAAATGCCAAGAAATGACAGCTTCAAAAGTGACATCTACCGAAATAGCGGGCTATTCAAAATAACACCTCTTATTGGAAAAATAGAGGAATTACAAAGGGTGTCAAGGTACAACAGGTTCCCTTAATATTACGTTGCATTTGATGCTGATTCTGGATTCCAGAAGGGGTCCAGCCCTTCTAGAATCCTGAATCCAGGCCTACGCTCTTGCCACAGAAACACGCGTTAAACTTATAACACTCCTCCGTTTGCGGGGCTTTAAAATTAATTGCACATTAATAACACAAGACGCGTCTTGTGTTGTGTGGAATTAGGCAATTGTTGAGTGCCAAATAGCGCTACTGAAACGTGGCGGCCAAAACAGACCTGAATGTGTTAGGTCTCACTATTGCTATATAGCCGTAGTTTTTAAATGCGCCTTTAATTATATTTATCCCTATTTTAGGAATACATTCATAGAGTCGGCAGAACGGCGAGAGGTGTTGGCGCAGCGGGTAACGCTGCTCTACTCCTCCGGCCCGAAGAAAAAGAATTCGTAAATTATTTGCAAGAGTCTAAGATTTATTTGGACAAATTTGAGGCCTGGAATTCATTTTACAATTTACAGCCTAAGGTAAAAAGGATTCTTTAAGTAAAACAATTATTATATCACAATTTTACAATGACAATGTTATGTCACCCAAGTAAACGAATTTTCCAGTTACGGTATTTTGCTTTTAAAAGAAGAGACGACAAGGTCGTCTGCTGGGTGATTTGGACTAAAAGTGTCGAGCCTGATTTAGGCCAGATGTGTTCGCACTCGCCACGTTACCTTACTATATCTCCTATGTTCATTTGATCTGAGCCTACCACTATTCTGCGGCCCTCAAACTACACACATGCAAAAAATCAAGTCCATCCCTTTATTTTTCACGAATTAGTCCGCGATTGACCACCAACTCGTTTGTTGGTAAGCGACGATGTGGTCGAAGATGCACGCTGACTTAGAAGATACCTATTCCCTCTGGCCTTGAAAAGGTCCAGATTATCTCATGAAACAAGAAAGCCGGCAGGTTGTTCCAATCCTTGGCCGTACAAGTCAGTTGATCAGTTTGCTGCATGAAAGAAGGGCAAACACACTATGGCTTTTATAATATTAATGTGATTATATCACTTTCCAGGTTGATGCTGCTATGGCAAACTCCGAGCTTCAAAAGCTAGCCATCAAGGCTTTTGAAGGGTACATGAGAGCGATGGAAGTGAGGAAACAGAAACATATTTTCAACGTGATTTCTATGGACTTGGATGCAGTAGCGAGGTCTTTTGGGTTGAAAGAACGACCGGAAGTTGACGTCCGTAAGTTACGCCTAATTAATTGCAACTGGGATTTTGCCTGTTTTCAAGTTTAATTATATTTGTGCCTTCTCGAACTGCCCAATTTAGATGCGCCGTGTACAAAATGCAATACCAGTTTTTACTGCAATGTTTCTCGTTTCAGGTATTGGGTTCAGTAAAAAACACAGACCAAGAAAAAGAATGGCAGCGATGTTAGCAGTACAAAGTGATGTTGCAAAAGTTAGAAAGATGTGAATTATCTAGACCTGTAAATAAGACAATATAGTGGATTTCATTTATTACGAGCTTGGTTGTAGCGACCATTTGGTTATAGCGACGTTAAATCTAAGCTTATGCTTTAAATTCAAGGATTAAGGCATACTTTTTTCAAAATTCATGTGGCTATAGCAACTTTGGATGTAACGCCGAGATCGGGTGTAACGACTGTTTTTAGTTAACCATTTGTAACAAATTCCTAGAAATCCCATGTAGATATTGCGACCGGACTAAAAAATTGACAGAATATGTAATGTTACAGAATATGTAATGGACCCGGGTATGTCCTAAAACTGCGACCAGAACCACCGGAGGATGGGCAGCAGCGTCCTAATAGTACACGGTGAACGTAGTGCGATCCCCAAGCCGCCTGCCAAGCGTGGGGATTATGGCAACACCCCTCTATGGGAGGCCTTGTCCAACAGTGGACGTTAATTGGCTGATGATGTGTGTGTGTAATGTTACAGCAGTTTAACTAAGAAATAATACATTGTTTTAAACTATTACGGTTGTTTAATACAGTCGTACCAGTACAGTTAATATCCCATAAATAATCATAACTGTAAGAAAAAATCAGGTCAAAAAGTCACCCGAGCAAGGCCGGGGCGGGTCGCTAGTTATATATTACTATGTACGTGTATGACGTCAGTTTAGGAGGAAATGTGTAGTTTGTGTGTTTGTAGCTTCTTGGAGGAAATAAAACCTAATATGTCAGGTGATGTGTATATTCTGTGAATACCGAAATAAAAGTTATATTTCATAGTTATTTTATTTCTCTTTATAACTATAATCTCACATTTACAGCTTATCAGATCTAGGAGTAAAAAATATATGAGCGAAATCTATAGAATCTGACTAGATGATACTGAAGATAAATATAATAATACAAACACCATACAAAACTTGAGACAGGTTGGCAGCTGAAATCATACGCGTTAGGAACTTAGTTTGGAATCTTATCTAAGTTGGTACTTTGTACACTATTTTGGCGAAACGCTCATTTCATAAATATTGTTTCTTGAAAGTTTTTCGTAGCAATCTTCATGGTTGTGTTGATGGTTGACCGTGTATATCATGTTATCGATTGTTTCTACCGTGGCCGGACATCGGTTCAACGTGAAGTATTGGACACATCTCCAAGAAGTCTTGCCGTGGGTAGTCGAATGTTTCGTGTACACAAAGTTCATGTGCACTAACTGCTTGTGTCCTTTTCTACTGTAAATGTATTTGTAGCGGACGGGTAGCTGCGTGTTTTCACTGCATTCATTCATTACTAATGAAAGGGCACCTGGAACAGATATTTGAGTGGTTATTCAGTTCGACAGAGTACTAAGATTACATTCTGTGTATTAATCATGAAAGTTTACAATAGGCATGTGTCCTAATTTTTAACCAAATTCAAGAAAGGAGGACGGTTCTATGTTTCACTGTATATTTTTTATTTATTAATGTTCACCAATTTCTCCGCCAACTGTTGACAGATTTAAAGAAAAAATCGGTATCGGTTCGGTAGGTTATACTTCTAATTTGGTCCCATTGACACCAAGTCAGGATCTGATGATAGTATCTCAGGGAAATCGAGGACAACCCTTAAATTTTATAGGCACTTATTAAGTTTTTCATATATTTTTGAAGTTGGTTATTAATATGATTCACTTGTTTTATTATAGCTGGTCATAAATAGAACCCATCAACGAAAACAAAATTATAAAAAAAAAAGTTGTATTTTAATTTAATGCTAGACAGAGAGCGTACAGCACGTTATGACGTCAAGCCGTGCGCGCTATACAGATAAAGATCGTTTATTTGCATACAACATGAGATATTACGTGCATTGTTATGCACAAAAGATGTTAAAATATCAAAAGTCCGAAATCACGCTGTGCCGGTTAAGCGTACAAATGTAAGAGACAAATTATATACTAACACACGCTTTGCGAGAGAAGGACAGAGCATCCACTCTACCCCCATCAAAAACTGAACACTTATCTCAGCTACGTATCTGCCAATATAAACTACTCGTATTTTTAAAGTATGTGCAATGTATTTAATTTAATCCTTCACTAAGCCTGCTGTTTGTAATACATGAAATATTAGGACACAAGCCTGTTGTAGGCAGACGATGTTTAGCAACAAAACAATCTATGAAGTATAAAGGATAAGCAATAAATGTAGGTCTATTCAAATTCAGTTTATTTCAAATATATGGATACAAAAATACAATCATATCGTATAATTAGGCACACTATTAATGTAACATCACACAAATATACTTGATCAAACACTCAATTTAAAAAGTTCTTTTAAAATTACAAAAATCACTCAAATGACCAAGGAATGTAAATCTCATTTTGGTTTACTTAAATAATGTAATCTAGCTCTTAAAGAGATCATGCGAAAGTAAGAATTTCCATAAAAGAAAATATAAGCAAGCCATATGAAGTAGGGAATAAATGGAATCTTATTACTTAAAAATAGACTAGAATAATGAGCAATAAAGATTTTTATGGCTGAAAAATGGCACATTCCAAAAAGGTGTGAATATAAAAAATAGTAATTTTTCATTAGGTACTATTTATGTAAGTAATTGGCACTTGAGAGCATATTTCCGCTATCACAGTTGGTTATTTTTATTGTGCATTTTGTTCACTTTATTACTCCAATATTACTGGTACATTATAGAAAACTTACAAACTAATATCCATGTCACTTCAACTGATAAATTTAATTGCTTGTATGGTCCCAAATTGTTGAATCTTTGATTCACATTCAAGTACAAATTTTAAAGTATCAGGCCACAGGATATAACATATAATTTCTGGTTATAAAATTATGTCTTATTTCTGCCTCTTTAGAGGTCAACTAAACTGCGGTAATATATAGAATTAAGTAGCGTAGTAGTCTCCATGTAATTGAGATACTTTGAGTATATCATTGTAGTGGATTTCAAAACAAGGCGATTTGCAGAAAGGCAACTCGCAAGCGCTGCACATGAATCTAGTATCACGTCTTTTCCCTATTTTCCAGCAAAGTCTACAAGATCTTTGAGGATACTTCTTTTTCCCATCTTCTTTTTGTGGAATAGTGACAAGGCGGTGTTCTAGAGTGTTCCTAGAATACTCCTCGTTCAAGTTACTTCTTCCCGTGTTAGCAACCTTCCCGTTGACTAAGTTTTTGAGATCGATGAACAAAGAGCTCAGGCATGCTGTACCTGAAATCACGATGGGCATTCTCACTTATCTCATAAAATAAAGCAAATTTGTAATCGAGATTGATAATGTTGAAAATGCCATCGTGTTTTCAAGATAGAAAGGCATTGCAAATAAAAAGGTAAATCCAGAAAATTAATGTGATTGCATTTTCAACACAATCTCTAATGTGATTGGTTCTAACTAAAATACCTAATAATCAAGCACTAAGCAAATATTTTGATGTGCCACCATCGAGATACAATACCTATAGAGTCACAATCACTAAGTGAAAATAGTCGAAAAACGTCCGAGCGTCGTAAATACCTAGACTTCAATAATATAGTTCACAATACTACATTTAGTCCAATTTAGACGTTATGTCGCTTGCATAGTGTTCAACGACGCTTGTCCGCTATGACATCGTAGCACTGGCATCGCGCGGCGTTGTATTCAGATCGCGGTTGTCTTACAACACCAAAAAGTTCTGGTTCAGACTTTTTTTAGCATGTTTGTGGCTCTAATTATACTGTATCTCTATGTGTGCCACCACATCTTAGTTGTGCAGAATGCATGTATCATTACATACATGCTTCCTACTCTCGCACGCGCGTCCTTGTTCTAAGTTAAGCAGGTACAAGATCTAACTATCTAAGCAAACTAGATGGAAAGCTAAAAATTTGTAGAATGTCTATTCAAAGCAATGGTATTGTTTGAAATAACATGTAATTTACCAAACTAAACAAAATTTGACAGCTCTACATTTGTAATTTTTTTCTCATATATTGGTAATGAAAAGTGATGCAGATAATAATTTTCGATTCACCTTTAAATTTAGTTTAGGAAATAGTAAAAATCATCATTATAAAGTTATTTAGTCATGTGCAGTTTTTAGGAAAAAGATGTGCTCTATAGGTAAAATATTGATAAAGCATACTTACTGTCTTGTGGTGTTTGGTAATCCAGAGGCATAGACAAATCTTTCGCTCCATCCCTGTTCCCATCGTAGCTCTTTGGAGTCGTACAAACTGCCGGGTCAGTTACAATGATGTCGCTATCATCACATTCAGTCTTCAATTCTAACGCAGTATCTGATGAAGATTGATCTTTACTCAAATCATTCACATCTTTAGTATTGCTTTTGTTCAAATTTGTGTTATATGATGATGTTATATCAACCGGGTTTTCGTCGTACAGGTTTTTTAAACCTTCAAAGTTATCAGAGAGCATAAGGTTGTTCTTAACATAAACAGGTTTTTCTTTTGTTTTGGGTCTTTTGTCTGTGTTTATTAAGTCATTGAAGTAGTTTTTTTGTAGGAATTCTTCAGATTTTCTCTTAAGGTTATTGTATCGGTGCAGTTTGTCTAAGAATTGTTTTTGTTTGAGTAGTTCCAGCTCAGTCTGTGGCGTCTCTTCATTTATGCAGGAGTCGTAGGGGTCTGAGGGACATGTTTCAGGCACTGGTGTGTGATCAAGCTTTTCTGGACTGGGTTTGGGTAGTTCTTGTTCTTTATCATTGTTCTCATCATCAGTCTGAAAAATTAATTAATATACCTTTTTAACATACTCGTTCAGAAATAGGTTCATTAAATCTTCGAAAATTGAGACTATACATTATCCAACAATAGATCTGGCGGGAAGAAACATTGAATAAAAAAAAATTGGTGTTATTTTTTTTACATTACATTTAAGTGTTTTTTATGCTCACTAAACACTCTAGGTGGCTAATGGCTATATTCGAACTTTATCGAAATGAAAGAGTTTATCCAAGAAGGTTCTAATGTTGATAATGATAAAGAATACTTGAAAAATATCTGAAATACAAACAATATGGATGATATTTTTAAACCTAGTTGCTTCATTTTTAGGGTTCCGTACCTTAAAAGGAAAAAAAAACCTATATGGTACTTTCCGTTGACCTAGAATAATAAAATTTACCAATAAGCAAGGTCTCACAGTACATATTCTAAAGGAAAAATTCCGAAAGTATTAATTTCAATCAACATCACAAAAAAAAAGTTTATGTTATAACAAACTTATATTTTGTAGTTGGTATGTATAGGAGTACCTGTATGCCAACTACAAAGTTAAGTTGGTCTATAAATATTTTTGTCACAACTTGCTACCGGGGATGGATGAACTATCTACATACATATTTATTAAGTTTATAGAACCCTGGTACAAGTCCTACTCACACTTGTCCGGTTTTTTTGGTTGTAAGTCATTTTTGCGTGCCAATAGATACTTGAAACAATTATTATTGTAATTTTGTCACAACAAATTTAATGTACAAACCGTGCAGAGCCTAAAATTTTATAGGAACTCGCAACATGCTAACCTTTTTAGATGTTTCCTCTTTTCGTATTTTGCTTTGAGTGAAAGTTTTTTTAGGGGAAACTCAGGCAGATTAAGGCCCCTGTCTAAGCTAGAGCAAATGCCATACTTATTAAAAATCTGTTTTTTACCATGTGTAAAGTAAAGTAAGTAGGTACTATTAATGTGTTTATTTTATTCTAGTTTAGCAATATTACTGAATCGGTATTAGTCATTGTTACACTTTGCATTGTATAAATGCAAAAGCAACTGTTCTTTGTCTGTTATTTTTTCATAAAATTTAACTGTTGCTGTTCCGATTGTGATCAAAGGTAGGAAATAGTTTGCATTTATTTCATCATAAGGATTAACAGACTGCTTTTCATCATCATTATGCACAATTCAATCTACGCCACTGGAGCACCTGGGCCAGGTCCCCAGAGCCTCACTCCGATATTTCAAGGAGTTGGGTTGGCTCGGGTAACTGCTGGTAGGGGTAATGCACAATACACCCCAAGCGGGACGTCAATGCAGGACTCATCGCCCCCAAACCGACACCTCTCAACAAATTGTACCCACTTGCCGGCATCGCACCACCAGCAGCTCGCAGAAATGTTGCCTGCGCCGCTGAAAAAAGTCGTCAGGAAACAGACTACCGCCACTAACTGTTTAACATACAGATATCTAACAGCCGTCTCAAAAGCCGTCGATGCTTTTTAAAACATACAATAGCTTTGGAAGGTCACCCCCAAGATGCTCGAATTGCCGTGTGGCAAAAACTACACACTCCACCTCCCAATTACATTGTCCCTGCCGAAGAGCCCCAGGCCATAAAGAACTATGGCCCACTTGGAAAACCCTGAACCGACTTCGGTCCCAAGTGGGCCGAAGTCGGGATAACATGGCAAAGTGGGGTTATATGTGTGTGTCAGTGGGGCTCTGATACCGAATGTCTTTGTGGTGTGAACCCTCAGACGATGTCACACTTGATGGAGTGTGCAGCGTGCCCTGCAGCCTGCACACTGGACGACCTGAATGAAGTCACGGAGAGTGCCATTGGAGTGGCGGAATTTTGGTCTAAAAATTTAATTTAAAATTAAAATAAGGAGCGAAACATCGACACGAAAGAAGATCGCCCCCATCTCGAATAAGAATGTTGAACTGATTTTATTTGTAAAACTGTGGCATTTTAGAAATTGTTAAGCACTGGTACCTCTTTGTTGGTCAATCCTTTGATTTGCAGCACTTCAGCAGTTCCTATAAAACTAGTGAGATCCTCGCGTTTCACGCTCACTTCTCCATGGTACATAAACAGGAGCAAATCCTTCATTGCCTTGAGTGTTACATCTCTTAGTACAACTGGAAACCAATAAGAAACTTATTTTTCACTGAGTTACTAAGCTTGTTTTTGTTACAAACAAAAAAGCAATTTGCCTTGCGACGTGTATCACTAAATTTTTATTACATAGAAATTGAAAGTAGGTCTCTTACTTATTGGATGCTGACAAGGGTTCATTTGGAACATTTTCTTGAAGTAGGGCGAACATATCGATAGTATAACTTTATGCGCCTGTAATAAGTGACCATCGACAGCAATTGTAACGTCCACAAATTCACCATTTCCTAATAAACCGGCGAATCCTTTTGTTAAGTTTCCATGGAAATTGTTCCAGGACAATGAGAATTGTTGGTCCATTTCTAACCACTACAGTGTTGCATCTGGAAAGAGATATGCAATAAAGTCAGTGAAGATAAGTCAGTGATTGGCTCCACTATAATGTTTGATGTGGTTTTCTTACAGTTTATAGCAAATAATTTCAATTTATTTTGATGAAAATATTTTGTAAGAGAGCGTGCTTGACAGATAATACAGATATTTGACAGACACAGACACAGAAGACAGCGCGTCGCGTACCTGCTTGCCGCAACGCCGCACTAGTGATGGATGTGGTAATACAATGATAAATACTCGTGAATGTGCTCGAGTGTGCGCAAGTGATTGCGATAAAACGTGTATTTTTATGTCGTTTCCAAAACTCCCTAAAAGCCTCCAGAAAATTCTTAAATGGGGCATGCAGTTAATAAAATACGAAAGATAAGGCAGTATGGCCTTAATGGCAATAGCCTGCCCAGGAATGGGTGAAAAATTTCATAACTGTAATTCATGACAGCTTTAGTGACGTAGGTCGATGAAAGTCGTTTTATTTTAGTCGATTTATTCGCGGTCGACCCTAGATCGACCCTATGCATACTTTACTGTAAATTGGCGCTAAAATTGAAATAGCCGAGCCAGCGAGGATAGGATTTTTAGTAGATAAGATAGCCAGCATGGTAAGGTGAGCTAGGGTGATACGAGTAGGAATAATAACCATGAAAAGGTACTCTCATTATAGTCTAAGATCCTGCTATAGAACGACCTTCACCGAGCTGGTTAAAGTATGAAAGTATTTTATAATCGATTAAATATGTCAAAAAATATATTGCAAATGAGTTGTCAAAAAAATTCAGTCCAGAATATGATTAGATAACAAATAAAAAAAACGAACATTTATGATAGAATGATATATCTCAAATTATGATTTATTAATTTTTGTTGGAGGTGTAGGTACGTAGTATGGATACTTACTATGTAACTATACCTACATAAGGATTATTTTTCTTTTTCTCTGGTAACTATTAATTCTAGGTAGGCCATGTTTTGAAATGACGGGACGAGCTAAACTGTAGGGAGTCCTAATTAATCGGTCTACTATTATCGGCGGGTGGGTCATTACTGTGCTTACCTAGATAAAATTCAATTTATTGAGCTTTTATTGAGCGATTTCAGGGTTGGTCCCATAGTAAAAGTAGTTAATAATGATGAGCACAATGACCTCATTTTGGCTTGTAGTCTATATGCCTAACCCTGTATAGTACTAAAGCTACTATAAGTCTGATAAAGTGTTGCCTTGCACCGATTGCTTAACAGACGCGTCCGCCATGCGACGCGTCAATTAATTAAGTTTAGCGAAAGCTCCGTCACCCCATCCTCAAGATAGCCGAAGCATGACGGCGCACTTTTAATTTTCTGGTGTCGCGAGTTACTCCGATAAAGCCGTTTCCCCCTCTTCCCGACTTTCCCTAAGAAAAGTATGCGATTAATGCTTCTTATTAAAAGTAGAAAAGTTTCGCTAAGACAAAGTTTCTTGTATTGTACGGGTTACATGGTAATAATAAAATACTTGGTTCCGCCACAGTTCCGCAGTTTCTTTTGTCGTTAACTTCCCTGAAACAGGAGTAAGTATAATACAATATATAGAATAATAATTAAGATTCAGATACGTAGAGTAGGTAAGTTCATATTACAGGATGAGTTGGCAGCAGCAGACTTAAAATTTTCAATAAGTAGGTACCTACGTCTGTAGGAGGTGTCGCTTTTGACATGACACCATTTTTACCGACTTCCAAAAAGGAGGTTCTCAATTAGTTTTTGTTTTATGTTTGTTGCCTCAGAACTTTTGACCTTGCGACCCGATTTTGATGATTCTTTTTTATTTGAAAGCTGGTGCTTCCCGTGTGGTCCACCAACGCCAAGTAGAAACCGAACGGTCACGCGAATCTGCTTAGTGGAGCATGATACCGGCTAGGAGAGTCATGTTGGACATACCTACTAAACTTGTTTACTTTAATTCCTACCTAAGTATGAATAAATTAAAATGATTATTAATTATTTAAAAGGATTGTGTTACCTATACAAAAATAAGTGAAAACGTACCTATCTAGGTAAACATAGATCAGCCAAAATCTCAAAAACATTTAATGTAAGGTTATTATAAGAAATAACCTTAGGTAGGTACATTGAATTTTGTCTTGCTCTCTCGGCTAATGAGAGAGTAAGCTAATGTAGGTAAGTTAAGAATGTTTTATTTTTTATGTTTAAATAATAATGTTTTTGAGATCATGGTAGCTCGACTGGTGGGCTATTAAATTTTGTCTTACTCTCTCTCTCATAGAGCAAGACAAAATTCAATGTAAGGTTATTATAAGAATGTTTATGAAGTTGTGGTAGCCCCCCACGGCTGTGGGGTACAGCGTCCAGCGACGCGGTCGCTCGGCTCGAGGCTGCCATTGACAGGTAATCGATGCGGTTTGCTAGTTTATTTGGCTATCGGTTCCGCTCTCAGGATGTGTATCTACTCGTTATAATCGATACAACCCGGGCTTAATACGGTTACGAATCGGAGCGTATTCGATTAGATACATCGATTCCGCATATGGGTGCACGCTTTGTGGTGGGGTAGAGGGCAAGAAGTAGTTCAAGTTATTATGATAGTTACACTTAGTAAGTTAGTCAAGTCAGTCAAATGAGACAGAACACTAAGCGAACCAGGTGAACCAGTGTGTGATGTCAATAATAAATTAATATGATTATCACACTAATATTATAAATGCGAAAGCTTGTGTGCAATAAAAGTAGATAGATAGTAGGTACCTAGCAGCATTGCCAGTTTTTTTGCCAAGTCGGGATTTTGGAACTTTTTGAGTGAAAAGCGCGGGATTCTTTCGCCGAAAGCGGGACATAGTAAAAAAACGTATATAATCAGAAGTTTTTACATATTTATCTTTTTATTTGAGTTCAAATTAAGTTTACGTGACAATATATAGCAAAAATAGTCATAGAAAATGTATTTTAATAAAAATATGATATTTTAAATCAGATTTATCGCTGCACGCACGGTCGAGTTATCCCCGAAAAGCGGGACTGAGCCTATCCCGCGCGGTACATTTAATTTTGATTCAAAAATCGGGACGTCCCGCCAAAATCAGGACGTCTGCCAATGCTGGTACCTAGTTATATATTTTGTCCGCACTCAACTCCGTAAGAACTGAACGGATTTGAATGAAGTTTGGTGTAATTCTAGCAACCGTTGATGCTTTTTGGGAATCTCCAAAAAGTAGGCTTCTACAATAAGCACATTCATGCTTTAGTTAGGCTCTATGAATAGGAACAAAGAATATGAACGGAAGAAAGGAAAATCATCCTATGAGTATACTCATTATGAAGTGCTGTGAATTTGAAAAAAAAAAACGGTCATCCGATATGCCATGCCAGGGCCAGCGAGGCCAGCCAGGGTGGGGCAAGCACCCTGCGCCAACGTGTCTTGGTGTCTACAGCCTAAACGAAAAATTTCTCACTTCAGTGTCTACGCCCATGTTGTCATTAAAGGTTGTTTGGAAGAGATCGCTCTTAGCGATAAGACCATCGTTTGTGTATAATATGTTTAATGTGCGTTTTTCTTGCAATGTCTGTTATGTGGTGGCAATGAAAAGTTGTATGACATTGTATTTAAGAGAATTTTGCGATAAAAACGTACGGACAAAGTTCACACAATACAAACATTAGTAGGAACGTATAAATATATCTGTAGTAGATAGGTAAATCAAAGACAAGAAACTTCCTAATCGAAAATGCACCTATTTTACCGTCTGTGGATAAGTTTGGATCGGCACGCGCCGATCAACTTCCTACCGACCTATTTACTGCACAAGAGTGGATTGTACCGTACCGCTGTCTACTGGAACTGTGTCGGTAGTAGGTACTGTCTGATGGATTTAGTTGTATCTACTTGACAATATCGAGACTATCTACGGACTAGTTTCGACACTTGAAATAGACGAGATTAATATACTTTTACTAAATAAAGTATCGCTTTACCTGTTTTAGGGTCCCGTACCCTATTACTCGGGACCCGGGTATGTCCTAAAACTGCGACCAGAACCACCGAAGGATGGGCAGCAGCGTCCGAATAGTACACGGTGAACGTACTGCGATCCCCAAGCCGCCTGCCAAGCGTGGGGATTATGGCAACACCCCTCTCTATGAGGGAGGCCTCTGTCCAACAGTGGACGTTAATTGGCTGATGATGTGTGATGTGTACCCTATTACTAAGCCTACGCTGTTTGTCTTGCTGTCTGTCTGTTTGTCTGTCCGTCCGTCCGTCCTACCTTGAACCATAATAGACAGCCATTCGAAATTTTTACAGAAAATATAATGTTTCGGCGGATTAGGTAACTAAAAAATAATAATAAAGTCAATAAGTAAAAACTAAAGGATGCAATCCCCCATACAGCAACCTTTTTTTAAAACGCATTTTTTAATTTGCTTTAATGAGACAACAGTTATACCTAATACGTACAAGCGTCAAACTTGGCATGATTGCACAGAAAAGAGAAGGATATAGAACGGAAAAGAGATGGACCATAAAAAAACGAAAAAATTTACTTCAGTGCATGATTGTACCTTAATTAGTAGGTACACATTATTAAGTTAAACAAAAAAATAAAAAAACGCCTGTATCGAATCGGTGATTCTATTCACCACCAAGTTAATCAATATCGGGCGCGTTATTCGGTTCTTGTATGGCCGAGCGTGATGTCTTTTTGCACTACTTTTTGTATTTTGTGGTGGTACGGAACCTTCAGCGCCAGAGCCCGACTCACACTTGGCTGGTTTTTTGTTTATCAAGGGAGTAATCTTCAAAAGATACCCGGCTGCAATGGGGGGTATGCTCCGGAAACTCTAGAGAATCACACTGGAGCCGTCGGCATTGCGCTACGGTTCCTCTTGACACAGTTGCGTATTCTCGGCTCTTCCACCCCCGGGGCTGTCTTGGGCCAAGCCCAACCTCCGGCTATACCAAGCCCCTCCGACCACCAAGGTCTTCTTTTAGTAGCCTCCTACTCCAGGTTACAGCAATAGAATACGGCACCGGGCAACAGCGTCATCAACAGTCAGAAGACGTTCACTGCTGAACATAGGCCTCCCCCTTAGAACCCCCTTGGCCTACACGGAACAATAGCCGGCGCCTTCTGCGCATCCACTGGATGTCCGTGACTTTAACGAAGTTGTCGGTCCACCTAGTGGGAGGCCTACCTACGCTGCGTCTTCCGGTTCATGGTCTCCACTTAAGAACCACTTTTTCCCCATCGGTTATCGGTTCTTCGAGCGATGTGGCCTGCCCACTGTCACTACAACTTACAAATTTTAATAGTTCATGTCGGCGATTCTGGTTCACCGGCACGGTGCCGTATTCTATTGCCCCGGCACCTACTACTAGAGCAGACCATGTAGAGAAATATATAGAGTAGATGGTTATCCGTCGTCTATTCGACCATGTATAAAGTATACAGGATGGATGATATTAGACGACACATATATACCTACTTTGGGAGGATATTAATTTATTTATATTCAGTGCACGATTGTGTACATAATAAAATGTAAAAAATATAACTCTAATATATCACGGAGCCGGTCCACAGACAGAAAAAAATAGAAAAAAGAATCTGGGTTAAAATTCAATACAATTTTACACTCAGTTATCAGTATAATATATATCTCCCAATACGGTTTGTCCCCGAGGGAGATAAAGACAACAACCCTTCAACACAACAACAACTATATATATGTACATATAATGTCAGATCACTCTTATCACCACAAAGAATGATAATGCTGCAACATTCCTTAAATAAAATAAAATATGATATTATTGGACTAGCGGAAGTTAGAAAACTTGGAAGCCACATCGAAGAGCTTGAAGAACATATTTTTTGCTATACAGGAGAAACAAAAGGTCTACACGGTGTTGGCTTCTTGATCAAAAAGAAATATAAGTCTAATATCCAGAACTACATAGGAATATCGGAAAGAGTTTGTATACTAAACCTTCAATTCGAAAAAACAAAATTATCATTAATACAAGTATATGCACCCACTAATGAAGCACCTGAAGAAGAAATGAAATCTTTTTACGATCAATTGCAAACAGCTCATAACCTCGCCAACAGAATAATAATTACAATGGGGGATCTAAACGCAAAAATCGGACAAAGAAAACAAGGAGAAAACATAGTAATGGGACCATATTGTTATGGCAGTAGAAATCAGAGAGGAGAACGTCTGCTACAATACGCACTGGAAAATAATCTTACCATATTAAATACACAATTTAAGAAAAAACAAAAAAGCTTATGGACCTGGACTAGTCCAAATGGAATTTCTAAAAACCAAATCGATTTTATTCTCAGTAATAACCCAAAACAATTTTCGAACATAGAAACATTAAAAAATGACATATTTATGAGCGACCATAAATTAGTACGGGGCACACTTAATTTAGAAAAACAAAAAATAAGTAGAGCAAAATTTGGAAGCCACCGAAACGTATTAAAGGGAGAAGAAAATATAAACAGTTACTTAAATCAATTAAAAAACGAAGTACATAAAGTAACCTGGTGCGAAACTGATGACGTGGAATCATACTACAGTAAAATAGAGACAGCCATAACACAAAGCATAAAAAACACAAGCACTAAACAAGAAAGAAAGAATATAATATCAGCAGAAACAAAGGATATGATAAAAAGACGAATAGAATTACAACACAAAAAACCAAAAAATAGAGAAGAGAGACAAGAACTTTCGAACTTATACAAAAATACGAACAAGAAATTAAAAAATGACTACGAAAATTATAGAATGAAGATAATAGAATCGAATTTATTAATGTTTGGAAGTCAAAGAAAGGCGTTTAAACAACTTAATACTGGTAAAAAGTGGATTCCAAAGTTAAAATCTAAAGACCCTCAAAAAAGTACGCAAACCAGGTCAGATGTCGTCAAAATTGCCTCAGATTACTACAAAGACCTCTACAGCTACAAAAACTATGAAAAAAACATCAAGGTAAACCAAAATCATATAGAGAATACAACAACGTCATTGTTGGTCAGACCCTTTGAAGAACCTGAAATAATAAAACAAATAGACAGGCTTAAACAAGAAAAAAGTCCCGGACATGATAATATCCCAAACGAAGCTCTCAAATTCGGAAAGTACTTACTGGCTGGTCCTCTTTCAAATCTTTTTAGTAAAATCATTCAAGAGCAAAGAGTACCTGTGAAGTGGGCGGAGTCAAGAATTATACTCCTTTACAAGAAGGGGGACGCGTCAGACATGAGTAATTACCGTCCTATTAGCTTACTCCCTACTATGTATAAACTATTCGCAGCCTGCTTAAACAAGAGAATAGAACCAGAGATAGAAAAGCACCAACCCATGGAACAGGCAGGATTCCGAAAAGGGTTTTGCACAATCGATCACATTCATACTCTAGAACAAGTAATTGAAAAGCACCAAGAACGTCAACAACCCTTATACCTAGCTTTTATTGATTACGCAAAGGCCTTTGACTCTATATCCCACGATAGCCTATGGCAGGCACTAGAACAACAAGATATCCCCAAAACTTATATAAATATCCTGAAAGACATCTACAGCAAAAGCGTAAGCCGTGTAAAACTTGACAGATTGGGACCAAAAATCAAAATATGCAGAGGCGTGAAACAGGGAGACCCGCTATCACCGAAAATCTTTATATCAGTTCTACAACACATAATGAAAGACCTAGACTGGAAACAAAAAGGTATAAACATAATGGGGAAAAACCTGAATAACCTTAGGTTCGCTGATGACATTGTCCTTTTCTCAAGATCAGCGAAGCAATTAGAAGAAATGGTAATAAAGCTATGCGAAATAAGCAACAGTGTAGGATTACAATTAAACACATTAAAAACAAAAGTAATGACTAATGCTATCCAAACGCCTATACTAGCTAACAATTCTCAGAGTTTGGAGTATGTGGAGAGCTATATATATTTGGGGAAATGCATTTCATTCAGCAATTCCAGAAACAAAGATGAAATTGATAGAAGAATAAACATGACATGGAGTAAGTTTTGGAGCTTAAAAGAAATAATGAAATCGAAATTACCCTTGAAACTGAAAAAGAAAGTTATGGATGGGTGTCTGCTCCCCTGCATGTCATACGGATCACAAACTTGGATTTACAACAACTATGCAAAGGACAAAATACAGAAAACCCAGCGAGCTATGGAAAGGAGTATCTTGAATATTAGGCTAAAGGATAAACAAAAATCAAAAAACATACGCAAAAAAACCAAGGTGATAGATGCTCTCCAGCATACGAAGCGACTGAAGTGGAAGTGGGCTGGTCACGTGGCAAGATCAACAGACGGAAGGTGGACAACATTGGTCACCAATTGGTCAGGTCCAAGAGGCAAGAGAGCCAGAGGACGCCCTAGAGAACGATGGGTAGACGAAATTAAAAAAATTGGCGGAGAAGACTGGACAAACAAAGCGAAGACAAGGGCAACCTGGAAATTGTTGGAGGAGGCCTATACCCGTCAGGGGCCTTAACTATAATAAAAACTATATAAATATAAATATTTAAGTATTATTCTTGTTGTTAAGGAAATAAAAAAGGCTTTATTATTATTATGACACTTTATTTCATGAAATTCTCGGGTCTAGCCCGGACATTTGGTAGGCATTGGTGGAGCCGAAGCCAACACCAAGAGGCCCTGTTGAATATAAAAAATACAATTATGGAATACTAGCTGCGCCCCGCGGTTTCACCCGCGTGGTGATGAAAATCGGTGATGATGATGATGATGAAAAGTAGCCTATGTGTTAATCCAGGACATAAGCAATGTATATTTCAAATTTCATCCAAATCCATTCAGTAGTTTTTACGTGAAAGAGTAACAAACATCCATACATCCATACTTACAAACTTTCGCCTTTATAATATTTATTAGATGTATGTGATGATATGCAACCTTATTTTAGCTCTTATATTACTGACATAATCTGTCAATATTCGATGTATCATTCCTAATTTTCATTACGCTATATTAGCTGTATTTTGTTGAATAAAACCATAATTATTAGAAATGGTTTTGAATTCTACAATTTATTCAACAAAATAAAATAAAATGGACAAATATCTGAGGCCTGAAAGATTCGAAGCCGATCCCTCAGCTAGTTCGGACCAATCGAATCTATGGACTCATTGGAAGGAAACTTTCAATAATTTCGTTCAAGCAATACAAAACAAAGAAAAAGTAAGTAACGACTGCAAGTATCAATTATTAGTCAATTACTTATCACCAGTTCTATATAAACACATCAAAGATTCCAAAGAATATGACAAATCTATACAAAAACTAGATGCATTATTTTTGAAACCAGCAAACGAAATATATGCTCGTCACCGACTAGCCAAAAGGCAACAACAGCCTGGAGAATCAATTGATCAGTACATTCAAACGCTGAAACTCCTATCTAAGGACTGCAATTTTAAATTAGTAAACGCCGAACAAAATGAAAGTGAATACGTTCGAGACGCCTTTATCTCAGGGCTATCGTCATCGGCTATACGTCAACGACTCTTAGAAAATAGTACTCTTACTTTGGACAAAGCGTATGAACAAGCACGATCTCTAGAAATGGCACAAATCCAAAACGATAATTACCATCGAGAACCAACGTCCACTATAAATTGTGCTACCAATAACACAAAAAGACGTGATTTATGCTACTTCTGTGGAAATCCACGTCATCCTCGCAGTGCATGCCCAGCTTCCGATACGACCTGTACGAAATGCGGTAAAAGGGGACACTTCTCGAAAGTGTGTCTTAGCAAAGGTCCCCGGGTAGCAGCCAATGAGACAATAGAAGAAGAACACGACAATCATGCATTGCCCACCTCATCATATCTCTCTTGCATATTGTCATCAACGGATCTCAATAAAGCAACTGTGCCGGTAATCATAAACGGCAAAACAACAGCGAGGGCACTCATAGACACCGGTAGCACAGCCAGTTTTATCGATCAACGTGTTGTTAACTACTGCAATCTGAGTATCAATCCCTGCGAGCAAAGAATTACAATGGCTACAACAAATCTATGCGCGCAAGTGAAGGGATCATGCAAACTTAAACTAAATTTACAAAATCAAATTATCGAAATTAATCTCATGATTATGAATGGACTTTGCTCTGATATCATACTTGGACATGATGTTTTACAGAATCATAAAGCTTTAGAAATGAAATTCGGTGGTTCTCAACCAACAATCAAGCTATGCGTTCTATCTGAAGCAAATATCAAACCTGTCAGCTTGTTTACTAATCTACTACCGTTCGAGAAGCCAATGGCTATAAAGTCCAGAAAATACTCCGATTCAGATGCTACATTTATTAAAGCTGAAACAAAAAAACTTCTAGAAGACAAGATTATCGAACCAAGTCTATCACCGTGGAGAGCTCAAGTTCTCGTAACGTCAAGCGAGCATCACAAGAAGAGAATGGTCATCGACTACTCAAGGACAATAAATAGATTCACGGAACTCGATGCTTATCCTTTACCGTCAGTAGATGGACTTATTGCAAAGGTTGGTAAATATAAAATATTTAGCAAAATAGATTTACGCAGCGCTTACCATCAGATTCCAATTTTAGAGAGCGAGAGACCATATACAGCATTTGAAGCTTGCGGAAATCTATATCAATTTCGACGAATACCGTTTGGTGTCACCAACGGAGTAGCAGCTTTTCAACGAGCTATCAATACAATCATTGAAAAAGAACACCTACAAGGAGTATATGCTTACTTAGATGATATCACGGTCTGTGGTCATAGTCAGGATGAGCATGATGAAAGATTACGCTCATTTCAAGAGATTGCATCTCGATACAATCTCACATTGAACTTACAGAAAAGTGAATTTTCAAAAAAAGAAATAAACTTACTAGGCTACAACATCTGCAATAACGTAATCAAACCGGATCCAGAGCGTCTTCGCCCTCTTTTGGAAATGCCAATACCCGATAATCTATCCTCACTCCGAAGGACCATGGGCGTCTTTGCTCATTATTCAAAATGGATCCCAAAATTCTCAGACAAGATAAAATTCCTTACAAAATCAGACAGAATCCCGCTGTCGTCTGAAGCAATACAAGCATTTCAATCGATAAAAGCAGAAATTGCAAAATCAGCAATCAACATCATCGACCCCAACATTCTACTAACTGTAGAAACGGATGCATCTGATCACGCTTTAGCTGCTACTTTAACCCAAAAAGGCAGACCAGTGGCATTTTTTTCAAGAACGTTGAGTGCACCTGAACGCAATCATTCAGCGATTGAAAAAGAAGCTGCGGCTATTGTAGAAAGCGTAAGAAAGTGGAGACAATTCCTTATGGGTAAGACATTTCAACTCATTACCGATCAAAAATCAGTAGCATTCATGTTTGATCAAAAACATAGTTCTAAGATCAAAAATGATAAAATTCAAAGATGGCGATTGGAACTCTCAAGCTATAATTTCGATATAATATATCGTCCAGGCAAGGATAACATTGTAGCTGACGCTCTCTCTCTCGAGCAAATATAACGGCAACGACTCAATCAAATAACGACAAACTCTCTCAACTGCATAAGAATCTATGTCATCCCGGTATAACGCGCATGGTTCACTGGGTTAGATCGAAAAATTTGCCATATTCAGTCGAAGACGTTAGGCGAATCACAGGGTCATGCCAGGTCTGTGCTGAAATAAAGCCTAGATTCCTTAAGACAAAGGGCACTTTGATCAAAGCAACCGCTCCATTTGAAAGGATTTCAATTGATTTTAAGGGTCCACTACCATGCCATACTGGCAATGGAAATCGCTATATACTCACTATAATAGACGAATACTCCAGATTTCCTTTTGCGTTCCCCTGCTCGGACCTAAGTTCAGAAACTGTGAAAATGAAACTAACAGAGCTATTTTCTGTATTTGGTATACCAAACTATGTACATTCAGACAGAGGAACAGCATTTGTATCAGCTGATCTGAAAGATTTTCTGCACGGGATGGGAGTAGCCACAAGCTATACGACACCATACAATCCACAGGGCAATGGCCAAACCGAGCGATACAATGGCATTTATTTGGAAGACTGTGCAACTTTCATTAAAAACATCAGATCTCCCTATCACTCGCTGGGAAACAGTTCTCGCACAGTCATTACATTCAATTAGATCATTACTATGCACAGCAACTGGTTGCACTCCTCATGAGCGCATGTTTACTCACCCGCGCAGATCAGCGAGCGGAGAGTCAATGCCAACGTGGCTTACAGAGGCAGAGAAGGCACTTTTAAAGAACAACATAAAGAAAAGCAAATATGATCCAATAGTAGAGGAAGTCGAACTTGTCGAGACCAACCCTCTACATTCACATGTAAGACTGCAAAACGGCAGAGAGCTAGTGGTCTCAAACCGGCATCTAGCTCCCACTGGGAATGAGCATTCTGATACTGAGGTTCCAGATATCGAAGATTCAGATAACGAAGAGCAATATGATACTCCAGATCAATCCCCGCACACATCCCGTCGATCATCAAGGGAACGACATCCTCCTGCCTATCTCCGGGACTATGATACTTCTTAACTGGGGGAGAATGTGATGATATGCAACCTTATTTTAGCTCTTATATTACTGACATAATCTGTCAATATTCGATGTATCATTCCTAATTTTCATTACGCTATATTAGCTGTATTTTGTTGAATAAAACCATAATTATTAGAAATGGTTTTGAATTCTACAATGTATAAAAAGGAATATGAAACTATTGTACAGTATAGGATTAAAAAAGTCTGGGCTATTGAGGTGAACAACTTGTGGATGGAATAACAGATCTATAGAATGAGAAACGGCACCTGCCTTATCCTGTCTCATCTCAAAATATATTTAGGCAGGTGATGACTTGCCACCCACTGAATGGGCCCCCCATAAAGGCTGCCGTATCTTGGCACCGGAGGGGCAACATCGGCGTGGGTGGCTTAGGGTGTAGAGAGGTGTGCTGCACTTTCACTAAGAGCTACTCGCGGCGTTATGCCCTTTAACACTTCCACCCTGGAGCTTAGGTTGTTAGCTCTTGCGGTTTCCACCCCTGGACGGCCGGTTAAGGCAAGCCAGGGGTCAGGGGTCTCATTTAGCCCCATGGAATCGGGGTACGCGGTGTCGCCACTCACCGACGGCTCGCCATAAAGCCGCCCCTGCGTTTTTATTATTATTATTATTTTATCAGTATAAACTTAAAGTACTGATTGGCTTTGCATCATGTGAATGCTATTCTTACCGATATACCCCTACTATATAGATCTTTTTTTTTTGTTACAATATAGGCTGCATTATGTCATTTAGACCAAACTCCATAAATTTCGTAGAATAAATTGGTACCTATGAACAGACCACTAAAAGTTGTAATATCCTAGATGTAAATGATACTTACTTATAGTCTCCATGCTTGTAAAACCTTGTCGGGAGTTGAGTAAATTGATGAAATGGATCCGCAAATTGCCTCACAAAAAACGAAATGAACCAAGAACTTTCTTCATGAATGAATGTGAACAAGTTCGTAACTAAATCATTGGAAAAACTTGGAGCGACTGAATTGAATAAATTACGTTATCTGATATCATTAAGAACGGTATGATTCGCGGATTGATTGGGTATCTTTCATTCTGATTCCAGCGGGAAGTATCCGTAAGTCGGAAGTGTGAGGACGTGCCTCGAGAGAGAGTTGGCGGCGCGTGATTGGCCCATTGTGCAATGGTCTGCCTCAAAACCGCTATTTGGACTGTGCTCTTTTCGTGATGCTCCTTGGGCTGAAATTCCATGTTTTAAGTAGGTAAGAAAAATGCATAATTGTGCGTGGACCTTTTTATGAAATGTCACATAGCTTCTACGATTTTCGTAGCAGGTTTCACGATCATCATAGAGATAACGTACTACGAATTACTTCTTTGACATCTTCGTATTTTTACACTTTATTCTCCCTGTGATGATTAATCACGGTGATTAAAGAGACTTTTATGAAGAAAGGCATCTTATATCTACGATAAAATTATAAGAAATATCTCGTGAAAATCGGCAGATTAAATTTTGCTCCATTCGAAATAAGTGGCAAAAGCCGTCAAAAACTGTAATTACGGTCACAATACCAGAAAGGAAGCTCAATCATGCGGCAGACGCCGGCGGTTGACCGTTTACCAATATCTCAGCTGAATGGACCTCAATTAAGCCTTGCTGACTAACCTAGAATAAATGTTTTACTTAAAAATTCGATCACAAAGAATAACTCAGATGACAATCGAAAAGTAAATTACATCCCCTCCCAAATGGGTCGTCATGAATTATATTTTTGCATTAATCCAACCTCGGAGAGATTTCTAGTCACGTTCTCAAATTTTATTCGCTTCGGATCTATTATTAAGTAGCTACGTGGTGTTATCTCAGTTTTATTTCACCTTCGTAAAGTAGAAAAGTAATTCTGCCGCGGAGGCTTCAGATAGGGGCTGGTTGCCCTAATCTAGAAATACGTTCTCGAGAACGGACTGCCTCGAGCCTGCACCTTTTGTTTCGAACATAAAACTCCACGTTTTCTTTACTGGCTCGTTTATTCTCAATACGTCCGTCATCAATATCTAGTGGCTTTTTGTCTTCATATTGGTCGTTCCGTGCGTTATTTGGGAGAGATCCAAGGAGACAATGGTTGGCTTTTACCAAAATGACTGTGAAACCAACCGTGCCGTGTAATGCGTATTGTATTGTTAGTAAGAGGCTCAATGCAGAGATTTTACAAAAATTGGTTTGGCCATCATCCCTGATTCCCCTAAAAGAACAATGAAAGATTAGGGCCTGACAAGAATAGGAGGTGTCTTTGTTTTATGTTTTTGCCTCTTCATTTTGGCAAAAGTGCCTGTAAGTAATTAGCCTTATTTAGACTAAAATGACTTTTATCAAATGAGTGTCTATACCTATAGCTTCCAGTAAAATAAAGTTTTTCAGAGTACCTGCGAGAACTAAAATAAGTAGGTATATTAGAATTACGCGCTATTAAACCATGATTTTCATGCTAATATTTACAGAATACTTACTAACTCGATATACTTACTATATGTACCATATACTTACGTTATAAATCATACTCGTATTGAATATGGCCTATTCCAAATTTGATCACTTCGGTGATTATAGGCTTTTCTTTAGTGTCCTTTGATTAACCTGGGTGACCATATAAGTGACTCCATTCAAATTATTATTTGGGTATCTTTTAATCACCCGCACCTAGGTGACCATAGGTGACTTCATTCAAATTATTATTTCAGTATCTTTTATCACCAGTGAATTAAATTTAAAAAATGGTTCGAATACACAACCCAAAGTACCCTAAAACTAATAATTTATGAAATTTCAATCATCATTATCATTATTTCAGCCTTTCAATGTTCCCACTGCGGGACACAGGCCTTCTCTCAGAGAGAGGATGGGCCCTAATCCATCATCATCATTAGCTTACTATTATCAGACGGACTTAGGCCTCTTTCTCAGTGTAGATGTGGGCATAGACAGATGTCAGTGTGATATTGATGTCAGTGTCATTATGACCATCATTACCCTATACGCTTACATATCAGATCACTGCTGCTGGATTTGGATATCTCTCCATGGGTTGATGTGGGCGATAACAGATTCTTTGCATATTCAAAGCAATGACACATACAAGACGTATCTATACCACCTGCCTGCTATCCTATCCTACTTGCTTATGCTTATTCTATTTTTCGCGACAAAGAGCTGTCAACTGCACAAGAAGGCGTCAAAACGCAAACACCCCGGCACAATGCAGGTGCTTATCCCTCTGAGGCGAAGGTCCCGCGGTAATGCCTCTTCAGTTAGAGGATTATGCCGTGAGACGATTCTGCTTATCGTCCGCCGTCACTTGCCAGTTATAACTGCGATCATCCTTGTGCATGTTTGAGTAGTGTCTTTTTTGCCGACGCCAGTAAACTTAAACATTGAATTTTGTTTTATTTTCTCGATTTTGTGTTTAAACTAGTGCAGCGACTACTTTTTAGGTTTCCGTACCCAAAGGGTAAAACGGTACCCTATTACTAAGACTCCGCTGTCTGTCTGTCTGTCCGTCCGTCTGTCACCACAGGCTGTATCTCATGAACCGTGATAGTTAGACAGTTGACATTTTTACACATGATGTATTTCTGTTGCTGCTAAAACAAATACTAAAAAACAGAATAAAATAAATAGGGGGGGGCTCCCATCCCATACAACAAACGTGTTTTTTTTGCAGTTTTTATAGATAATGGTACGGAACCCTTCGTGCGGGTGTCCGACTCGCACTTGGCCGGATATTTTTTTTTAATTTAGGAATAGGCTTGCGTTTGACTGCCAACTCGCCTAATGTTAAGCGATGGTGATGTTAAGTTAGTGGCAGTACGTGAACGTGCGACGCGCGACGCGCGGTGTATTTACTTATTTAGAAACAACTTCCACAGAAGACTGTGAAACCAATGGGTCGCCTTGTCCCTCAATAGGATTGATGTAAGTCACACAGAATCACTAAAGCCACTTAGAAATATTGAGTAGTGGCAGAAATGATCTCCCATCATGGAAAAAAATAACACGTCAATGTCTCCCATACATTATTGTCGGTTTTCCTACAAAAAATAAGTTTGTTATTGTAAAAAAATATTTTTTGAACTAACTCTTAACGGCTATCGGATTTTTTCTTTTACATACCTAATTACCTGTTTCTTGCCAAATTTCATTATTCTAAGTCAACGAGAAGTTATAATTACGCTCTTTTTAAATATACGAATTTTGTAGACCTCTAAGTGACCGGACCATATTTGATGTTACTTACAACTTTCAACTGTAGGTACGCGTTCCTGAGAATAAGGATCTTAAGTCTTAACACACGGACAGACAGGCAGAAGGACAACAAAGTGGTCATATAAAGGTACCGTTTTTCTTTGTGAGGTACGTAATCCAAAAAGATAAATGATTGCACACACTATTTTTTTGTAGCATAATTTTAAATTTATTTTTTTAACATAAGAACGAACGAACTTTTGGATAATTATAGTTCTCAACTCGGTCCGTTTTTTTACCGACTTCCAAAAAGGAGGAGGTTCTCAATTCGACTGTTTTTTTTTAAATTTATTTTTGTTTGTTACTAGTTATCCATGCAACTTCGCTGTTACCTCAGAACTTTCGACTGGGTAAACCGATTTTGATGATCCTTTTTTTCTGAAAGCTGGTGCTTCCCGTGTGGTCCCATTTTAATTAGGTCCTGTTCTGACATTTTTATGAAGTCCGTTTTTTATATTGTTTTTTTTTTTAAATGCCTATCGATTACGAGCAAACAGAGCGCTTACTCAGTCAAAACGCACATAGGCTACCAACTTTAAATTTAGAACTACCTACTCAAACTATATATTAACAGTTTATACAAAGGAATGTGAAAATATTATGTACCTAACAACGATAGAGCGCTTTCTCCCAAGCACATGTAAAATGAAAAACTTAGACAAATAAAGAAATTTGATTTTGAATGCATGCACACCGATCACTCCGACATTAATTAATGACCAATTTACGTTGTATTTTTATCATTATGTAGAAGAAGTTCTTGAGGTGTTCCCACAAAAATTTTATTATCTTGGCTCGGCATTTTTTTAACCAGCTTCAATAACATGAACATGACAATAATTTTGTTCGAGCACTTACAAATTTTGAAGGCGGTTTTTGCAATGACGATATAAATTGTCTTATGTCATTTAAAATTATTGGAAATATTAGTAGTGAAAGAAAATCATCAAACAGTTTTATTTTTATTTTTATAATGCTTACTGTACTACTTGTTCTGTGGCTTCTTAAGAAACAACTTAGAATTTTGCATCTACTAACTTATAACAAACGCTATAGGATATTAAGTTTAACCCTCTTTTAAAATTACTTAACTTCCAAAAACTAGTTTCTAACATGAACGCTAAGTAGGTAAAGTGTTACAGTAAGAGCTTGACAACACAGCCAGCGCTTGGTAGGTAAGGGTGGTAGGCGAGGGAGGGATTCGCTAATGCCTCTCACAGCGCGGATTATTTCATGGAATGGTCGCGCTTAGCGCCACTCCAGCGTGAAAGCTGCAGGCGATCTGTTTGCCGCCAGCCCCTCGCCAGAACAATCAAGTGTCAGCCGAAAGATCTGAGGTGTCTGTCTATGTAGGTTGCGAACCGCTTCAATCGCTTGTTAGACATGGACTGGCTTCTAAGAACTTTCGGAGCCATTGGTAAACGATTGCCTTTTTAAGATTTTAGATTTCGTCTTGAAGGGGTTTATTCGTAGCAGTATGTACGTTCTTACAAGTATCGAGGTATAAGGACAAAGATCCATCAGACAAATCAATTTCACAAAAAATAAACAACTCTAATTAGAGTTAAATGATTATTTACGGGATATTTACCGTGGTAAGGTTGTGGAAGGAGCTCCTATTGAAGCTCCTATTGGAGGAACTATTGAAATCTCGAAATGCCAGAATTTCAATCGAGGTGATGGTTTTCAACTCGCTAGTGCGTGGAATCCAGTATTAGGTTGCCTTAAAAATAAAAGTCCGCGTTCAAAATGTGTTCAAAATACTATACGCAGTGATACAGTGAGTGTGTTTTGTCGAGACTTAGGTTCGAGTTCGAGTTCCAGCGATAACCGTAGCAAAAGACTAAGAAAGAGGGTAGATCGTTTTGGCTGTACCTAATTTTGAACTTTTTCACCAACCACCCGCATTCTTCAGTCTTCCCGTGAACATGGTGCATGTAACTGCGCCGAAATATCGGGAGCTCCTTCCACAACCTTACCACGGTAAATATCCCGTAAATAATCATTTAACTTTAGTGAACAACCGTGATAGTTTAAAACAGTGTTTAACTCTAATTAGGCACTTGGATGATTTTTTAATGTAAGCAACTAGCTATAGGAATCTAGTTTCAATTAGTTATAAATAAAATAAGTCTAAAAACACCTACAAATTTTATTAGACACACATAGAAGCATAACTAGAGAACTAGCGTATTTTTACATAAATAGATTTTTAGTAGATGCTAAATTTTGGTACATGTTATTCAAGGAGAACTAGTTTTTTTTAATAATATGAGTGTCTGAAAGATGTCAACTATCACTGTTAGTTGTGTAGTGTAGAAATGTATTACTTTCAACCCGCTCTTTAGACAACTTCAGACCTACTTTCCGAGTATGAGTATGGAAAAATCTATTTTCGGGCTACGTAGGCATCATACTTAGGTTATCTGACATTTTGGAACTGATCTTAATTTTTTACCGAAAAATATCCGTTTAAATTCCAAAACAATTTAAAAAATCATTACCTACCCCATCGCATTTCCTTTCTGTTGTCTCAACGATTGTTGAACTTCAGTTGACACTTCCAACAAAGTTGTGAGAGAACTTTTTATTTTCTTCCTCAATTGGCTTCCTTCGAAAAAACTCCGACCAGACTGCCAATATGGGAGCGAAGAAGCCAGCATTGATTTAAAGCAGATGACGCCAACTCCAGTGCATTATTGGATTTGAGTTTGAAGAATACAAGCTCAATTAGGCACCACCATAATATCACTTTCATATCACGGTTATTTTGATAGCTTTTGAAACTTTTACTACAAATAACAACAGCAGGTACAAGGTACAGCATACAAGTAGTTGATTACCTGTATTCCAAACTAAACTTTTATTAAAGTTATATGATTACGGGATATTTACCGTGGTAAGGTTGTGGAAGGAGCTCCCGATATTTCGGCGCAGTTACATGCACCATGTTCACGGGAAGACCGTCGTCGTCGTCAATCAAGAGCACCTGAAGGTGCTCTTGATTTTTTCACCGGAATTTACTGGGAATTTATTATGAAATGATGTAGCAATGAGAAAGCTTACGGACACGTATACAGCTCATAGATTAAGAAATATTCCCATGGACGTTAGTGCTCCGCCAAGCATCTATTTTAGATGGTAGTGTGCAAGTTATAGGAAGCTTACACACACGCGCTGACTTCAGTGGAATATTGGTTCAATAAATCCGAAACAATAAGCCAGTGCTTTGTTTCGGCTCAACATAAAGGCCAAATCCGGGAACCTACCGATATTTCATGCGGTTTTTGTTCATTTGCTTTTATTGGGTATAAATTGGTGTGTATGAATAACGGGGGACTGACTTTAGGTGCCATTGTCTGAATTGACAATTGTAAGTTAACATTATGGTTTTAATTCAACATTATCAATAACTAGCTGCGTCTCACGGTTTCACCCACGTGGACATTCCTGCAAACCGTAAATTTTCGGGGATAAAAAGTATTCTATATCACTCTCCGGTTCTTAAAAATAATTGCGGCAATCATGCCAACTGTCCACCTGATGGTAAGCGGTAATCACCACCTATAGACATCTGCAACACCAGCGGTGTTTTCGATGCTTAGCAAGCCTTGAGATATTTTTATATATAGATAACCATTTTAAAACGCTCCACGTTGAAGCTCAGCGGTAAGATCTTCGGGGGAAGTACAATTCCACACCTTGAAGAAGTCCGCGGAAGAACGGAATGGCAGTTGGCAGAAGTTTGCACGATGTGAGGGTGAGTCTTTTGACGATGTTGGAATGTGCAATAGTGGAATTCCGACGCAAGAAAGAGTTCAAAAAACTTTCAGGGCATTCCCCGAAAAACAAGCGGTAGAAGATGCAGCTCTTTAACTATCTCTATGCAAAAAATCACGTCAATCCATTGCTCCGTTGTTTCGTTAAGTAGGAAAAACAAACAAAAGAAAAAAGAAAAATTACACTTTCGCATGTCCAATATTAGTATGATGATTTAACATAAAACATAGATGTCGTGTCAATGACTCGATGTTTATTAAAATATTATGAAAATTTGTGATGTTTGTTATATTATGGTTTGAAATGATCAGTGGAAGGCCACAGAAGTAGTGAACGCATTATGGGCTCCGAAAAGTCACTTCATATGTAAAGTGGGCATATGAGCAGATGTTCTAGTTATTTATAATAAGTATCATTCTAAATTGAAAAATTGAATTTTCTCGTATGAATCTGCTACATTTTGGAAGCTAACCGAAAGTTAGTGGAGCTTATCTGTAGCCGGTCGAGAATTCAACTTCAGGTTCCAACATTCCGGCTCGCGTATGTAGATACTCCGATAATATTCCCGTATTGTAGCAAATGGAAAACGTTATCACGGCAGCGGTAACGTTTCCTGTGATCTCTCGTAAGCTGAGATTAGGTCGGATTGAGTCGAACCGTGCCACCAAACCGGTTATATTGAAGACGTGTAGCTACGAACGTCGCGCCGTCTGAAAACAGCTTTAATTTCTATTACTTTGTCAGATTCATTAGCTATTTGAATATAAATTTTGTAAGCCCAACCAATCTTGAGTCCTGGAGAGTTATCTATATCATATAAGTATATTTACTTTACTTAAACTTTTTATAGATTAATTTTGCAAAACGTCGCGCCGTTTTAATTATTTACCTAAAACTCACTGCTCATTAGAAGCAACAGCTAATTAGCTGTGAATATTTTATTGCTTATGAAAATTCCGCTATATGGCACAAGTAAAAAGTGAAAGGCTTTTTTACCCTACATCTCTTTCAGCTCGCATTGAATACGAAATGATCTTTGGGTTTAGAATTTAGAGGTTGGCTTAAAGCTTTGCAGATATAGTGGAACATAGTTATTTTGAAAAGGCTTGCACGGCGCGCCACGCGCCTGCGGCAGTAGGCGGGTAGGAATATAATAATAGTCGACGGGCACCGCGGAATATCATCTCAGTACATTGTGAGAGGCAGGATGCTCATTAGATGAACGCCCGGGGCCAACCGCGCCAACCCGACCCTACCTCTACATTGCCACAGCTCGTCTAGTAAGGCGACTCCTTCCTAGTAGGTAAAGTTATTTAAAAACAGTTATATGGAAATGAACCAGAAAATAACAAATGTGAGCTCCAAGCTTGTAGGAAATTTGCTTACCTACATGGAAAATAGTCCACTGTGCCCAGCAAGGTGTTTCAGCGCCGATAGACAGATCGGATGTGTTAATGACATTCATGGTAAAAAAAAGTCTAGGGCCAAAAAAAAACAAGGTGTTTATTTTTTAAATCTCCACTTCGATGGTGACTGATAACAGTTTTCAGTTAGCTCGTGACCATATTCACGGCCATTGTAACATGGTCGAAACGTCGAGCAAAAACTACCTACCTATTTTTACCTGAATAAAATAATGCGCGATAAGTCCCGATAAACATTTAAAACATAGTATTATATGATAGGAGTGATTTTTGCGAGTATCAAAATAAAATAATAATGCTTACTGTTAATTTTAACTGTGGGATTGCATCGCCTTCCAGTGCACGTCACATTTAAATTAGTTTTATTATAATAAAGCCGGTTTAACAGTTTGCCCTCAAAAACACAAAAATCCAAATGCTTAGTACCCAAACATGGAACATAATAAAATACCTACTTTGATGTATTCCTAGACTTCATGAGGAAGAAAAACTTGGAACAAACCTGGAATGGTACCATGGTAATGCACAACTCAGGGGTCTGTTTAAAGCGATTCAGTTTAGGTGGTTGCGAAAAGTTGCGTGACCGCAAATCGTATATCGGCGCGTCAAGGTTCACGTTCACATAATTTCCCGCGGGTACCTAAATTGAATCGCTTTAAAGAGATCACGGTACGGGCCCAGGTGGGGTACCACAATCTCAAAAAAAAACAAGCATTACATCTTGCATCTTACATTGAATTTTGTCTTGCTCTATCATTAGCCGAGAGAGCGAGACAAAGCTCAATGTAAGATTATTATAAGAATGTTTTTGAGGTTGAGGTAGCCCCCCCCCCCCCTGGGGCCTTACGGCTAACTCTTAATGTGGGCTCGAATAAGCGCTAAAACAGCGCAGTTTGAAAAATCACGCGAATGTAATCTTTTATCGCGGAGATACGGTTTGCGGTCGCGCAACTTTTCTCATCACCTAAACAGAATCGCTTAAAACCATAAAGCAATAAGGCCACTGATCCTGCAACTGAACTGGCACCACACGTGACTCAAGTGACTCAGCACTACCATACCATGGCTCCTGGTGGTTATTAGGTGGTGGAAAGGGAGGAGTAAGTCATGCCTGTGTTACCTAAGTCGCGTCTTAGGCGATGTGGTGTTTGTGTCTTTTTTATCTTTTGTTTTAAAGAGGCTTTGGTCAATCATGACCATGCCACCCTCATTGGCCCGTTGTTAATCTGTGATCTTCTCAGTCAAATTAAATAGATGTATTTCGTACATAGATAAATCATCTCCTGTAGATGGATGTAGGCCAAGAATCAAGATTTACCGAAGAAAACTTTGATCAATTAAATTTTTTTTTATGCCTAACTACCTGCACTCGGTGGTTTCACCCACGTTTTACCTCGATAATAATAATAAAATCTTTGATATAATATGTCTATGTTATGTATAGACCTGAGTTCTTACCATTCCATATGTATGGGGAAATAATTTTTCTTCATATTTTTTTTTCGGGAATTTTTCCTGTTTTTTGTACTTATTCTTTTATGCGGGGGCGGAGAGAAATCCAACAATTCAAAGACCATGAAAATCGGTCCAGCCGTGCTTGAGTTATAAATGGTGTAACTAACCCGATTTTGTTTTATACAATAACTAGTCGACCGCCCCGGCTTCGCACGGGTGTAAGCTCGGCCTTCGGCCTCGCTACTATAACCCGCTCCAGGAACACAAAATTTCATCAAAATCGGTCCAGCCGTTTTTAGAGTATCCTATGTCCGTCTCCTGGTTCTAAGCTACCTCCCCACCAATTTTAAGCCAAATCGGTTCAGCCGTTCTTGAGTTATAAATAGTGTAACTAACACGACTTTCTTTTATATATATAGACTAGCCGTCCGCCCCGGCTTCGCACGAGTGTAAGCTCGGCCTTCGGCCTCGCTACAAAATATAATATAGCCTATGTCACCCGGGGATAGTGTAGCTTCCCAACAGTGAAAGAATTTTTCAAATCGGTTCAGTAGTTTCGGAGCCTATTCATTACAAACATACAAAAATAGGTACAAATCTTTCCTCTTTATAATATTAGTGTAGAAGATATATATATTCTTTGACAATCTATATGACTCAAAGTATATATTGTACAAACACATCGGACGATTTGAGAATAGGCGGGATAGGTACAGCATAAAACGAGTTAAATAAATTGACTAGATGCACAAAGTGACGTACTATTGAATGTGACCCAAGGGGTAGCGACGAAATAGCAATAATAATGTGACTGAAAGGCGTCAGAATCGATGTGGGACTAGAGTTGGCCACGAACTTACCTACTTTACATCATGACATCGATGAAAGTTTCACAAGAAGTGAGGCGAAAAGTGCGTACAATTCTGAAGTTTACAGAACAGCCAAGTTATATGACTTGAAAATTTATCGTGGAAACCTGTACGAGTTAGACAGGCATTTAAGCATTAACCTTGTTACGTTATCTTCAGAGTTGTGAACAGTGTTAACATTATAATTGTAACGATTGCAACTCGTGGAATAATATCTGAGTTTGCGAAGTCGACGTAATATTTTAATCTTATCATTCGAGTCAAGTTTCTTGTCTCGTGAGGAAAGTTTGATCCGCGGTGCAAGTTTCGAGACGAGCTTACAACTGTGACTGAGATTCGAGTGTCCTTATTTGGCTCGCTTTGCTGTTAGTCTCTCTACTTTTATTGTGACGCTCGCATTTTTTCGAATTTTGTTTGGTAGGCGACGTTTTATTGTAATGAAGAATTATTCCAATATTTGTAACTTTTAAACTTTCGCGATTTGTTTTGAATGTTTATCGGGACTTATCGCGCATCACAAATGCCAATGTTTGCATTATATCATCACTGACAAATTTCTGTAAAGTAAAACAACTGATTAATCCCTAATTTATTAAAGCGGAAATACATAGAGATTCGTCAAAGTGATGTTTGCATTAATTACGTAAATGTCCAGGAAATGTTAGAGAAAAGTACTACACAAGTCTTCCATTGCAATTGGGAATTTATGGACTCATGCATGTTACACTTCGGCCCAAATTTTCTCGTTCATCCATAATAAATACCTCTCTTGTCTGCCAGTACAGTAATTTACAGGGTTACTTTTAATTAACCGGCTATGTCCTCATTACCAACAACATTTTGTTTCTATGAATTTTGAAAATTGGCAAGAAAATCTGCTGTTCCATGGATAAAGTTCATTGAACTGTAACAAAATGTATGAAACAGCTGATAAAACAGCTGATTCATTTTGCGAATTGAGCGATTGGGTTATTGAGAATGCTATACACTCTAAATGTTATGAAGGAACGCGTAGTTTCAGTTTTGAAGATCTCTATCAACTTATTAATTCGTTCTTTCTTAGCGTTTTTTTTGTTGGTACTTAAATGTAGTTGTAGTCAGCCATTTGAGCTTTATGGACTTACGTTTACTTTACGAAATTATACTCGTATAAGACATATTGCTTTGATAGATCCAATTTCAGATCTAAAAAACAAGAGAGTTTTTTTTAATATTTTTTTTATTGTATAATAGGCTTGCGCTTGGCCGCCAACTCGCCTGATGTTAAGCGATGATGCGGCCTACGATGGATCACGCTTGCCTAGAAGAAACTGATTCACTTTTGAGTTGAAAACACCCAGATTGTAACTATCAGGGAACAGGCAGCGCATTTCACATACTAACAGTTCGCACAATGAAAGTGGAATCAAAGCGCTTCGTACGGGTTTTCGGAATGTTAACCATATACCGGTGTCGATTTTTCGTGCCCGCTCTGGCAGGGATTAAGGGAGGGGAGCCTTAGTGCAATTATAGTGAACGCAAACTTTCAAATGTCTTGTTTCATTAAAAAAAAAACACTATACTTACCGCTAAACCGCTGAACGCAAAAAGTGTAGATACGTAAGGATCATTTACTCATTTTTTACACACGCTAAGAAACTTGTAGCGACACCAGTGAACTAATAATATCCACATCAAAAAAAGGGTGGCAAGGTCGTCTTGTGGGTGAGTTCTACTAAAGGCATTAAGCCTGATTTAGGCCAGATGCGTTCTCACCCGTCACGCCACCTTACCACATCTCCCTTGTTTTTCTGATCTGAGGATCTAATAGACAGCATCGTCATTTTTTTTTTAAAAGCTACCGCACAAAGGCACGTGTAGTGATTTGAGTCTGCAGAATGTATTCCCCCCAAACTCCATTCTAGAGCAAAGCTATTAATTTTACCTATCTATTTGCAGTTTGCTGCCTGCCGGTGTATTTCGGAAATAATCTCTTTTGTTCAAGCCTTGGGCTGACTAAGCATTTCCGAAGTTAAGAAGCCTTGTTTGGCCGCTCTCGATATTTGTTAAGATCGTGTCGGTTTAGGAGATGCCAGCCCGAGATAATTAATGTGTAGACTGTGAGCTCCTTCAAACTCATCTCTCGGTAATTTAACTTGTAATTGAATAACTAAGTTTTACAAAAGGTGTTTTCGTAACGAAGGCTGTCGCGGTGATTACTCGTACGGGAAGGTTTATTCACGGCCATTTTGAGTGTCATACTTTATTTTCTTTTAAGATATTTATACTCTAGACTGGGTTACGCGGATAGGGTGAACTAAGCTGAAAAGGGTCCATAGTACCCATAATTAAAAACAACTTTTTCATTACTCATATTCGGAAAGTAGGTCTGAAGTTGGCTGAGGAGCGGGTTAAAAGCAGGGTTCGCCGATATATATCAAGATATAGATATATCAATTGATTTTTATGTTCATATATATCAATTGATTTTTTCCTGTCTTCTGAACTAAAAGAATAGTGAATACGGGCGGATTCAAAGCGAGGGCCATAGATGAATCACGAGCAAGTGAGGGTTTATAACGACTGAATCACTAGCGTAGCGAGTGATGCGAGTGATTCGAGTGTTAGAGAATCTGAGAGTGAGACCCTCGATATAAATCACCTTGTACGACATGACAAATTAATGAAAACCATCATAGATGGAAAGGTAGAAGGAAAGAGAGGACCGGGAAGACCAAGAAGATTACTCGTAGACCAAATAAAAGATAAGGCAAATGTCATATCATACAGGGAGGTGAAAACACTGGTAGAAGACCGCCAAGCCTGGAAATTACTCCACCGACAAGAGCTATGCTCTTAAATGTTGAATGAATGAATGATATAAATCCGTTTTATTCAAGAGTTGCATACTATACCACGACTACGAGAAAAGTAAATATAGACATTTAATAAAGAACAAATGAAGGTTAAATTAATTAAAATACACGTTGAAATATATTGGTGTGTTCTAAATTCAAACACCAAAATAAAAGGATTTACTTATACTCGTATCATAATTTAGCGCAGCTCTATTTACTCACTGTAAGACAGTGACGCAAGTAAGAGATACAGTAATGGATGCACTGTTTGCACTATCAAGATGAAATAATGAATGGAGGGCGGCGGGACAATTAATAGCTTCTTAGGAATGCTCCCAGTTGCAGCGGTGCACTGATAACGGGTAAGATAAATGGGAAATAGAAACTACCCTGATAGTCGTGTGGTTCCATTGTATGTTGATTAATGTACAAAAGGCACCAAACTTCGATATGAATAAAAAACTTATTTATCATAAACTAGCTGTTGCCCGCGGCTTCGCTCGCGTAGTATACTCCAATAAATCTGGTCTTTAAAAAAATAATCTTTTATACAAACCTTGTCCTGACAAAAACAACCCAAAAAAAAAAGAATTATACAATTTGGTGCAGTCGACAAGTTATACATTTCGGCGATTCATCTTTATATTTATATATATATAATATATATATATACAGCATCTATATATATAAAAATCTCGGTGTTTGTGATTAAAATGTATATTTGGTAGTTATGAGAATAAATCGTAAAGTATTTTTCATCATCATCACAATTTTTCATCACCACGCGGGGTGATGGGCGCTGCTAGTTTACATATATAAAACAAAGTCGGTTAGTTACACCATTTATAACTCAAGGAGGTTGCTGTCGCTACCAAGGAGGTTGCTTCATGAAGGTATATAATGCGGGTGAAATCGCGGGGTGTAGCCAGTATATACATAAGAAAGGCGATGTGTGTGTATGTTCTCTATGGACTCCGAAATGGCTGGACTAATTTTGATGAAATTTTCAGGCCTCACTTTTGTTCCTGTGAAGTTTCGTAGCTATCACATAAATTTTTTGGGTGTTGTAATATTTTCCCTACAAAAACAAGAACAAATTGAAGTCTAATACTTACATTGACATACTACATTACAGAAAAAGAAAAGAAATTGTCACCTAAGTCAAAGGAAGTTGCTTCAACGAGGTTGCATTGTTTTTAACCGAATTAAAAATAAGTTTTCAATTCGGTTGTATTTTTTTAATGTTTTTTACTCCAGAACCCCGTCATTTGTGAACCAATTAAAAAAACTTTTATTTTATTTGAAAGGATAACCTTTCAGATTGGTCCTTTAGAAATTTTATTAAAATCGTTTGAGTAGTTTGGCTTTAAATCATAATATTAACTGGAAAATTCGGTTTCTTAGATGACCTTATTATGTCTTTCACGGAATCGAAATTGCATATTATACTAATTTTGGAGTCGGTTTTTTTTATTGATCATTATTTATCTTTCCCTGGATAGCTGATATGTAGTGAGAAGTAACTCAGGGTTTTTTTTATCCCGAGATATAAAGCCAGTGAAATAGCTGGACGGGAAAATAGTCAAAAATAATAGGATAATTATTTAAATATTATAGAAAACTCAAAATTTTGACGACGGGCAGTATTTGAACCTGTGCCATAGTATAAAATGAGGATGAACAATATTTGATTGCCTCCTCATGTGACGTATTATTGAGCACCAAATATTTTAAAATGAAAGTGAGGTTTGGTAACTTTTTTTCAGATGTGTACCGTTTGCGAAAAATATAGAATTGTCGACGATCCCAACCTCACTGAATACCTAGAGCCGCTTAGCATGTGCAGAATCTTTGGGACTCTTTGTATCTTTTATCGCATTAACAACGGGGAGTATTCTGAAGAACTGTTCGATCTGATGCCTGCATCGCCGTTTTATCATCGCACCAGTCGCCACCGCCTGAAAGTTCATCCACATACATAGATGTGTGGAAATCGTACAATGTAAGTTTTACGCGCTCTTTTTTGCTTCACACCTGCAATTTGTGTAATGAAGACTACTGCGGCGTTTTCGAGTACCTATAGAGTATTTAAAGGCCGGCAACGTATCTGTGATGCCCCTGGTGTTGCAGGTATCCATAGGCGACGGTGATCGCTTACCATCAGGCGGCCTTTTAGAGTATGTGCCACCTTATGGCGTAAAAAAATTATTCGCCAAAAACAACCTTAATTAAAAAAAAGAAACTTGCTAATTACAGTCCGTGGTCTAAGAGAATGCGTCTGATATCTGCAATAATATTATAAAAAATGAATATTTTTTTATATGTTACTGAAGTATATTGCCTACCAGCTAACGTATCTTACGTTCTAAAAACTCGTAAAAGTGATCAGAATTTACTGCATTTTACAAAGTATATGGCAAGTGTCAGACCCATTCTTTCATCCCGCCGACTTAAATTACTTTGGTCTCGCGTAGGTAAGTACGTAGGTACTTAAATACTAAAAGAGTTCTTATATTAAAACTATAATTATATAATACTAAAGGAGTTCTTATATTATTTTGATTAAGTTTTTATAGCTACTTTATTTAAAAGTTTCGCAAACAGCGCTTTCCATTAATCTCGCAAAGTATAAGCATAATCAAGATAAAATTTCGATGAGATAAAACCGCAAATTAAAGAGACCTAAAAATCCATTACAAGCAAAATCACTCAAGATTCCACCGGGCGAATAAGAAACCCGTTCCACCACAATTAAAAAGGGATTTGAAGGTAAGCACAGCCCCCGACATTATCAGAACATTGTAATGGGCAAATCAATGTCGCTCCGGCGCACAACTATAGACTACATAATCTTAAAACGCCACTTTAGCTGGAGTCATTCGAGGTAACGAGACTATAACTCTGTCTTGTCTGGATACAGAATAATCCCTGCGTTCACGAAACTCCAGAGATTCAGATAGAGGATAGAAATACGATTAGTGGGGTTTGTTTAGTTTGATTGGAGTCGGGTAAGCCGCGGTTGCCGGGAGATAGCACGATTTCTTCGCGTCTGTGGTTGATAACTCCGATACAGTGTAACGGCAGGATCAGTGATGGTTAATCTGTAAGCCGGCCGGTTCACACGATACGGATCTGAGTCAGATGTTGTCTGTCTTGCTTAGGACGGGCACGAGTGGGTTAATGACTCGGAAATCATTCGGGTTAACTTACTTCGGGCACGGATTGGAAGATAAGGGGTAACAGATTTGTTTGTGTCGTGTCTTAGGCGTCTCTTGACTCGAGTTCACTCGGAGAGCTGGTGCGGACAATTCTATTATCCGCGTCTAATAAGATTAGTTTTTAATTTGGACACAAAAAATTAGCTTGAGAGTTTTTTGACTAAAATTCCTCAATTCCCTCAGACTATTTCCATTTTGATAAGAGAAAGCTTTTGAAATTTTGAACTTCAAATATCCAGACTGCAATTAAATTTTGATTCAAACTCAAAATTATTGTAGTCATTTCTGAAAAGATTTTGATAGACTAGACAAGTTTTATTCTTTAAAAAAACTAAAGCCCCGACAACGATATTTTGGAAGATCATATTCGCAAAAAGTAGGTAAAAAATTAATTATAAAACCACATTTCTATTTTAAAACTATTAAAATACTCCATTATAATGTGGCCGAGGAAAAAAACTCGAAAAAAAATAATTGTGATTCTTCCGCCATTCTATAAAATTTCAACACGAAAATCGCTTTGTACTAGCTATATTTGCTTTTTTAACTAAATTTGCAATGTAAAGATTTGCGTAATCGGGTTATTAAAACTTCGGGGTTTTTAATCTTCAATGATTTTTTAATGTTTAAAAAGTTTCATGCACTTGCCTCAATAACTAATAGAAGTTAGAAGGTTACAAAAAAATAAGGACGGATGGACAGACGAACTGACGGACGGACAGAAGTTACTTATAAGGGTTCCTTGTAGGAGTACGGAACCATAAAAAACGTGTGAAAGAGATAGCTGTGACCACAGAAAAGAGAATTAAAAAAAAAAATTAAATTATTATTTAATTAAACAAAAAACATTTTCTTTTATTTGGCTGTGACTAGTGAGCGCAGCCAAGAGCGTATCGTGTCACTTGCCTGCGGCTTCACTCGCACCGCGCCGGGGTGAGTGCCGGATGATCAATTAGCCGTTGACCGGGTGCATCCGGCTGCAGCGGAACTATACGGAACTATGATGAGACGCCAGATAAATGGCCCGGAAACCTACGCTGTCTCTTACAAACTGCCTGTTGTTTACCGATTTAATTTTGAACCGTTCGAGTTTGTAGTGAAAAACAAGGTGTTAGTGTAATGAGTTTTTGGCTCAATAATACGAATTCATTATAAACCAATCTAGTTTATTTTTGTAGCAAACCAAAAACTGACAAGCGTGTAAAAAACCAAAAGAACAACATATTTTTCTAAATCATATTCCAACTTCTTGGTGGCCTGTTGCCAGTACACCACATACCTCCCCAACTAAATTAAACACTAACATCTATAATTAACATCAAAATTTCTAGTCGACCTCACAGGATACCGGCGTACAAGTTGTCGCTCTGGAGATTGTAGATCCGAATCAGAACTAGATACTAATCCAGATGTAGACGCATCTAAAAATTCCTCATCGGAATTTGCATCTCTTCCTTCACCCACTACAGTCACACCACGATCAGATGCAATCAAGGGATTTTCAGTAGTCATTACGTTCGAAGGCATCGTATGACTCGAGGAAGATGCCGATACATTTGTATCTAAACCTGAAGTTGGCTCCGACATCGAATAATCTCCAAAACAACTGACATCGTCTTGATCGTCACTGTCTGCCGCTAAACGTCCCTTGTACGCCAGTAACTGATCTACATGCTTCTTAACAGTAATATTAACATTGGTATATAAACAGTAAACATCCTAGAACCAATACAACTTTTGACAACTCCGCGTTTCCAGGTGTGCTTGTTACCGTTATTGAAATAATATTTAACTAAAACATTGTCTCCGACGGAAAAAACTGTTTTTCTTTGTCCAAACTGCTTACTCTGCGCTACCTGTTTTTTTAAAACATTATTAGTAGCAGCTGAGAACGATGACGAAGGAGAATCTTGAGACATTCGCAACAAATCGAGCCGACACCGCAGAGGTCGTCCTAGCATCAAGCGGGCCGGGGAAAATCCGGTAGTTAAATGAGTGGAATTTCTGTAGTCGAACAAGAATTTGTTCAATTTTACCAAAATAACTTTTTGACTATCAGTGCTAATTAAAATAGCTTTCAATCCATTTTTTACAGTTTTCACACAATTCTCTGCCTGGCCATTTGATGCTGCATGGTATGGAGCAATAGTTAAATGTTTTATTCCATTCAAATCACAAAAAAATTCAAATTCATTTGAACAAAAGTTCGATGCATTATCAGTAACCAAAGTACGCACTAATCCGAATCTACTAAACATCTCACTTAATGTGCTTATAACCGTTTCGCTGTCAGTCTTTTGCATTGGGAAACATTCAACCCACTTAGAATAAGCATCGATTGCCATCAAATATTGTTTCCCAGATAACATAAACATATCTAAATGAACGCGCTCCCATGGGCGCTCTGGATACGACCATGGTGCGAGTGGTGCACGTGGCGGATTAGAACGCAACGTGTTACAAACACTACAAGAACCAATTTTTTCCTCAATGTGCTTGTCAATGTTTGGCCACCACATACGAGATCTGGCCTCGGATTTAGTTCTTACCACTCCAAAATGAGAGCGATGCAGCTCATCTAAAAGCCTTTCCCTAAACTGTGAAGGAATCACTATCTTATGTCCGCGCATAATACAACCGTTTTCTAAAGACAACTCGTGACGACACAAGAAAAAAAACTTCATGACTGGATCATCAACTTTTGAAGGCCAACCTTCGGTGATGAAGTTACAAACTTGCTTCAACATTTCATCACGTTTTGTCTCCGCTTTGACGTCATCTAACGTAATTGGAAGTAAAACAGAATCTCCAATAAAATGTACATATAATGTTTTGTCCACACATTCTTGTTCTTCGTTCACATCAATTAGAGAACTAACCGAGCGTGATAAGAAATCTGCCACATTATCTTCGCTTTTGACGTATTCTATTTCAAAATTATACGCCGACAAAAACAACGCATATCTCTGCAACCTATTAGCTGCCAAAACAGGTACACCTTTCTTACTGCCAAATATGGCCAAAAGAGGCTTGTGATCAGTACGCAACACAAAAGGCACTGATCGCCCATACAGATAATGATGAAATTTCTTCACCCCAAACACGATCGATGTAGCCTCCTTCTGTATCTGTGCATAATTAGTCTCAGCCTTAGAGAGAGAACGAGACGCATATGCGACCACGCTTTCACTGCCGTCTGGTTGCCGCTGCGCCAACACAGCTCCCAGTCCAGTTGGACCAGCGTCGCATGTCACAATGGTGGGATATGCAGGATTGTAATGTGCTAAAACGCGCTCTGACGCCAACTCCTCTTTGATTTTATGAAAAGCTTCGTGTTGCTCCTTATTCCATACCCACCGGACACCTTTCTTCAACAAACTATGTAACGGGCTCAAAACTGATGAAGTTTGAGGCACAAAGCATCTGTAGTAGTTCACCATTCCCAAAAATGACTTTAATTCAGTAGTATTTTTCGGTGGACTACATTTTAAAATAGCTTCAACTTTTTTCATCGATTTGTGAAGTCCATTTTTATCTATTACGAATCCTAGATATTCTACGGAACTCTTGAACAACTCACATTTGTCCCTCTTGAGCCGCATACCAGCCCCCTGCAACCTTCTCAACACTAGCTCCAATCGTTGTAAATGAGTATCATTATCAGGAGCTGTTACTAAGATGTCGTCTAAGAAAATGCACACGCCCTCAATATCCCCTAGTAGCTGCTCCATTGTACGCTGGAAAATGAATGGGGCATTAGACAATCCAAACACGAGTCTGGTGTATTGATATAGACCCTTGTGTGTGTTTATACACGTCAATTTCCTCGATTCATCTAATTCCAGTTGATTATAGGCTCTCGATAAATCAAGTTTTGAAAAGGATACCCCTCCATGAAGCTTAGCGAACAAATCTTCTATGCGGGGAAGTGCGTAATTATCTAGATACAACCCTTTGTTTAGAGTCACTGAAAAATCCCCACAAATTCTGACATCTCCATCTGGTTTAAGCACAGGTACGATAGGTGTCGCCACATCCGAATGATCTACTTTTTCCAAAATGCCCAACTTTAACATTTTGTCAATTTCCTTCTCAACTAAAGGTTTCACTTCCAAAGCAACCGGTCGCGGTTTACAAAACTTTAACTGTACGTCTGGTTTCATTTTAAGGCTCACTTTGTATTTGTTAAACCTGCCTAGTTCGTCACTGAAAAGATCTGAATACTTCTCTAATAAATCTTCGCATTCATGTTTGTCAACGCTCAATTTATTACAATCCAAACTACAAATATGTAATTTGAACAATTTCATAAAATCGCGCCCTAGCAACGGCGATCGTTTCATGTCCGTTGATAAAACAAAAAACTTAACGGGTATAGTGCGTCCCTCATATGTTACTGGCAAAGTCAAACAACCTCTAGGCAAAATCTTAACTCCCGTGTAGAAGTTAAACACTTCGCTGCAAGGCTGCAACCGATGATGGCTGCTTTTAAACAACTGCTCATAAACAATTCCAGGTAAAATAGAGACGCGCTGTCTCTACCACAATCAATTTCGCATGAAATTTGTTTATCGCCTAACGAGACACTCCGCAATATCGGCCCATCTTTGTTGGAATTCTCGATGTTAAACAAAGCATAATTACCTACTACATTGTCATCATCATCATCAGCACCGACAAAATTACTATTTTGGATCTTTATCTTGCACATTCTTTTCAAATGCCCTTTTTGTTTACACCTCTGGCACGAATAATCAACAAACCGGCACGTGTCCTTTTCATGATTTTTATAACCGCACACTTCACATTGTTTAAACAACCGTGTTTTACTCGTAGCAGTGCTTTTGTCGCCCAATGCGGCTTGTATCGCAAACACAGTCTGCACGCCGCCCGCCGCTGCCTTCACGCCGCCCGCCGCTGCCTGCACGCCGCCCGCCGCTGCCTGCATTCCGCCAGTTCGCGCTGAATGTAACGCCACCCGCGCACATCGCAAGCTTTGTGCTAGCTCCAATGCTCTGGCGAACGTCAACGTCTCGATGTTTTCAGCAAACAATTTTTCCTTCTCTTTAGCATTCTCAAGCCCCAAAACAAAACGATCTCGGAGGGCTGTTTCCAACTCAGATTTAAAACTACAAAACTGAGCTAAACTGCGGACTCGCGCTGCCCATTCGGCTAAGTCCTCACCAGGTCGCTGCTCAGCTCTATAAAATTTGAATCTTTCCGCAAAAGTGCTTCTTTTTGGCGAAAAATGTATATTAAATTTTTCAATTAATGCCGAAAACTCTATGTCATCGAGTTTTTCCGGAAACACCAAATCTCTTGCGACACGATATGTCTCTTCCACTAAGGCAGTTAGTAAAAGCGCTCGTCGTTTCAATCCAAGTTTATCAGTATCACTAGTTACGTCGTTTGCAGTGCAAAACTGAACAAACCTACTGAAAAAAATGTTCCACTCTTGACTACGGTGGTCGAACGTGAGGTTGCCCCCGAACATCGCCGAACTGCCCATTACGAGTTCACAGCAACACTATTACACGCGTTGATAAGTATCTCGTCGCCAATTAATGAGTTTTTGGCTCAATAATACGAATTCATTATAAACCAATCTAGTTTATTTTTGTAGCAAACCAAAAACTGACAAGCGTGTAAAAAACCAAAAGAACAACATATTTTTCTAAATCATATTCCAACTTCTTGGTGGCCTGTTGCCAGTACACCACATAGTGATAAATAATGCAGTGTTATTTCTTAAGAACACATAAACAAAGTGTCTTCCCCTAATAGAGACAATAAAAAACGTATCGGACACATTCTTATATTTTTAAATGACATACGAGTACTTATAACTGTTTAAATTGCTTATAAGGCAAACATTAGGACTTTTACATGAGCACCTTAAGAACAAAAAAAAATAAAGTCGTCGGTATTGTCGGTTCTAATAGGGGTTTTGTCTCTTGCTAAAACTGGTGCATGCTATTACGATATGAAAAATTTACAATGCGGATTTCTTTATGTCGCGAGTGAATCGCGTAGACCGCACTATCGATTGACATCAGGCGGTCAGCGCAAGGCGGTTTTGTTTATATTATAATATATTTTTTTATAATAATCTTGCGCTACTATTTACTAATTATGATTAAGCCAGTTATTCCGACTATAGTTAACCGCATTCGGACGTCTTTTTCAAGGTGAATGCTGTACTGAACTATCGGTGCTATGCTGTACCTTACCCGGTTAATTAATAATAAATAAATAAATAATAAATAAATATGTGGGACATTATTGCACACATGGTCATCTGACCCCAAACTAAGCAGAGCTTGTAATATGGCTGCCAGAGACTGATATACATACATATATATTTTTAAATACATACTTAAATAGATATTAACACACAGACATAGAACAAACACAAATGTTCATCACACAAATGTTTGTCCTAGATGGGAATCGAACCCACGCCCCCAAGCACAGAAAGTAGGATCACTACCAACTGAGCCACCGAGGCAGTCCTATTTTATTAAATTATTAAAATTATTAATAATCTATACATATAATAAAAACGTAGAGATAAAAAAATCTGTAATTGCGAGATAACAAAAAAAAAACACACAGGTCGTCTTAAAATAAGCAGCTGAACACGATAGGACAGTTTTTAGAATTTTTGTCTGTTTGTTTGTTTGTTTGTTTGTTTGTTTGTTTGTTTGTTTGTTTGTCCGCGCACATCTCCTAAACCACTGGACGGATTTTAATGCGGTTTTCACGAATATGCTTAGAAATTACCAGATTAAAACATAGGCTATCTTATATCATTTATTTTAATTCTTTATTTTTACATAAACGAAAATAAAAATCAATGATTTATTTCTTCGTTACCCGAAACGTAATATGAGGATCGTCACATAGCCTCAAGCAAGGAGATCCAAAGTAAAGAGAATGTTATTGACATAGCCATTAAAATTTTGAAACTGTCAACTATGTCAACTGTCAACATGGTCATTCGGTTAATCAGTTTAAATTTAAAGAAGGTTCCTTAACCTTTTTAGATGAATGAACCTGTAGATCAAGCATGTTATAGGCCTTACAACCTCTTTGGTGATTCATTCCAGTGCATGGAGTAGGAGTGTGGCGTACTCGTACTCCTTGCGCCAACCTTCGTGAATTTCATTCCAATTTTCCACGACGTGTGGCGCTGGGGCGCGAAAAGAAAAAAATAAAAGAACACCGATTTTCAAATGGAATTGTCATTCGCTTTTTCTAAGATTTGTCTAAGATTTTTCTTTGCATTAAATTTATAATTTCTTTCGGACTCAGCTATTTTCTTCCATTGTCGGTAGCTTAACCCTCTCCTTCTATATAAATAGTACAAATCCACTATAATTAGTGACCACTGAATGGACCGTACACCACCGACAAAGGTCAGAATGCCGCTAGATCGTACTGATAGCACTGCGGCTGACACGAAGAATAAAGATGATGACAATGTATTCCGAGTTGGCGTGCGAATTCCACCGTTTTGGCCCGAGAAGCCGGCGATTTGGTTCGCCCAGATCGAAGGCCAATTCGCGATTTCCAACATCACTGCAGATAGCACCAAGTTCTACTATGTGATTGGACAACTTGACCCGCAATACGCAGCTGAAGTCGAAGACATCATCGTCAACCCGCCTGTGACCGAGAAGTACGAAAAACTCAAGCTGGAGCTAATTAAACGTTTGTCCGCATCAAGAGAAAAAAGGTACAGCAACTTTTAACACACGAGGAGCTAGGTGATCGTAAGCCTTCTCAATTCTTACGTCATCTACGACACCTAGCAGGCCCCGGAGTTCCAGAAGACTTTTTACGCATGATTTGGACCAGCCGCCTACCGAACAGCACGCAGACCATCATTGCTTCGCAGCAGATGACGTCATCACTCGATGTGCTGGCAGACCTAGCCGACCGCATACATGACGTTGTCCCTATAGCCCAGGTCGCATCTACATCCAGTACCACACCGGGAAGCTCCAAGCTCCATATTACATTCTCATGGTTTTATTCTATGTTAGCATTTAAAACACAAAATATACCGCATCCTATTTTAATACAGTCCCGCGAATAGAAATATTCAAAAAAGGCCCTTTGTACATGAAAATAAACCTATACAACAAAATTCCGGACGCAATAAAGAAATAAATAAATAATAACATTTTTCCAGAACCAACTTCGTAAGTTTCTAACCCAAAAATGTTATTACGAGATAAAAGATTTTTTCGACGATTAATTTTAGAAAATTATAATTAGAAAATAAATATCGATATATAAATAGTTAAGAAAGTAGCGTCATAAGTTTTGTATCATCTCATATATAATTAAGTAACCTATCACACTAAGTATGTTTTTTTTGTTTTGTAAAATTACTTCACCCTAGGTTAAGTTTGAATAGTATATATAATATTTATGTAATAGATTTAACTATACTTAAATTTATATGTTTATGTCTGTGGTCTGGTTTTGTGAACAGCCACTACATAAGTCATTGCTGCACCCTTTATGCAGGGTATATAAACTTAGCTTTTAGAAGAATACAGTGTATATTTGCAATAAGAATAAGAATATAGAAATAATTTTATTTTACTGTGATATTTTAACAGATAAATAGAGTAGTTCCATTTCATGGCTTTTTAATCAAGGTATACATACAAATGCACGCGAAATAAGAAATAACTAGCCAAGAGCGTGTTAAGACAAGCATTATGTCAGGGTTCCGTGGCCAGCGAAACTGGCCGGAAATATAATTTTAATGGTTTAGACAAAAAGAAAATTTCAAAACATGCTCTGCACTGTGGTCACATTATCTTTTTGATTTGAAAACTGTTGACGGTGTTATTTATTACTTTTATGCTTCTATCAATACTTCACACAGGGCGACTCAAAATAAACAGCTGAACATGTTAAGGCAGTTTTTAGAATTTTTGTTTGTTTGTTCACGCACATCTACACCCCTGGAAGAAAATGCGGACGGATTTAAATGCGGTTTTCACGAATATGCTTAGCTATGACCAGATTGAAGTATATGCTATGTTATTTTGCGCAAGGCCGGATTAAGGGAAGAAAAAAGAATTGAAGGTTTATATGAAAATCTACGCGTACGAAGTCGCGGGCAAAAAAGCTAGTAATAAATAAAATAAAATATAAAAAATAAATAAATAAATAAAAATAAATATAATAATTATTAAAATTTATTAAATTATTATTAATTAAACTATTTTTAATCTCTGAGCTCTTCGCACCATCGTGTCAGGTGAACACTTGGGGGTAGAAGTTTGGGAGGCACCTAGACGATCGGAACCTTTGGCCATACCTGTCCGGGTGAATTCGGCTTGTGTGTGTAAACTTAATAAAATAATAAATTTTTATACCTATAGCCATATTTATAACGAGATCGAACCGTAGACGAACAAAAGTTACCGACATAGCCCACCGGATTAGCAAGTTGAAGTGGCAGTGGGCAGAGCACATAGGACGCAGATCAGATGGCCGATGGGTTCAAAAGTTTCACGAATGGAGACCACGGACCAGTAAGCGCAGCGTAGGACGTCCACCCACAAGATGAACAGACGATTTAAAAGAGACCGCAGGAAAACGCTGGATGCAGGCCGCTTTCAGCAGGCTCTTTTGGAAATCGATGGGGGAGGCCTGTCTAGCAGTGGACGTCCTATGGCGTAATTATGATGAAGATGATGATATTTATAACCAAGCGTAAAAAATATGTCTCTATCTGGGAATAAATATCTGGGACATTATTGCACACATGGTCATCTGACCCCAAACTAAGCAAAGCTTGTAATATGGCTGCCAGAGACTGATATACATACATATATATTTTTAAATACATACTTAAATAGATATTAACACCCAGACATAGAACAAACACAAATGTTCATCACACAAATGTTTGTCCTAGATGGGAATCGAACCTATTCGTATATTTTATTAAATCTATATTTTACAAATGTAAAATATGAACTAAGTACTTTTCACTTTCTCGAAATTCTATTAAAATAAGGGTAAGTGCGCAATGAAAAGTCTCAGTCAGCTCATAACAAGGTGTTATCCACAGACATTTAATACAGAACAGACTGAACATGTTTTTTACAACTACATTCGCAAAAACAGTTATGTTTGCATCTCTCTCGATTACACAAAAATCATATATTCGTATCTCATTTTGTCGTAACGTTGCAACATTAAAAAAAAAAATGAGCATGTGGTACGATGTTCCAAGTTGCCATTTTGGTAAGCATCAATATTCTGACAGAAGGCTGACAGCGAAAACCACGGCTTGCAAAAATTACCTAAAATAAAAGTTATTTTTACATATTTGGTTTAAAAGATATGAAAATACTATGGTGAAGTGCAGTGTCCTCATGTGTTTTAATTCATCTCATAAGATGCCACCCGGTATAACGTTTCACACGTAAGTTTCGTGTGTTATAATAGAGATTATTTTGAATTGCTATTTTTTCTTGTTATTTTTCATAAACTTTACAATTTGAAGGCTTGGGAAGGTTGTGTTTCTTTCAATTTCATATATGTACAAGTTTGGTGGGTGTAATAAAAGTTAATAAGTAGTTTTCTTTAAAAAAATATTGATTCGATCATTGTTTGGCGTTTGAGGTACTTAGACATTGTCCAGGGAACGTATTCAGTAGCCAAGAGAATGTAATACTCCTTTCAGTAGTATAATTAAAATAGTATAAGTTATTTTCTTTAAAAATTCATTGTATCGATCATTGTTTTACGTTTACGGTATTTAGATATTGTCCAGGGAATTTATTTCAGAATCAGAATTCGTATTTCAGAAGTATAATTAAAATAGATGATTCAGCTTGATGTGATTATGATGACATGAACCTTTTTCATTAATTACTAGCTGCTTTTCTTAAGTAATGTAAATAAAGTACCTACCTAGCTATTGTGGTTCATGTCATATATATACGTAGTGATCTAGATAGTGTAATTAAAGGGTTATTTAGACATATGTCAAGTAACAAACATTTTTATTACATTTTAGATTTTCCCAAGGATGAAGAGTTGAGAAACGCATGGTTGAAGAATTTGAATCTAGAAAATTGGCAGCCCAGTGCGACAAGTTTGTTGTGCTCAAAACATTTAGAGGCACATTTGTTCGACCGGACTGGTTTCCGTACAATCCTTAGAGAGTACGAGGAGTAATGCTTATTGGAACAACAGTTTTCAATGAACAGTCGCTATCACTATCATGAATCTCAAGTTGTACTAACTACATTATGATAACTTGCATGTAATAATTTTCAGAGCGATAACATACCAAGTGAAAAGAAAGCCACAAAAAGAGGTGTTACTGGCAAAAATGTTCTGCGGGAGCTGCAGAATACCTCATTTCCATCAAATTCAGATCCTGCAACCACATGACACATCTGGTAAATTGTTTTATACAAAAATAAATGATTTGACTTGGTCTGGTGTGTTTGAATATTAATACCCAATGGGAACATCCATAAATTTCATCACATAAAGAGGAGGGGTCGACGAAGTGTGACTGACAAGGGGTAGGGAGGGGTCGTAAATTTTGTGACGTTACATTTCAGATACAATCTAATAGTATCTGTTAGCACTATTATAAAAGAATGTCCTTGAGTCCGGCCCGCGTTTTGCAAATGTTTGCGTGTAATGTATATGTAGTGTATTTTGCATCAATATTTTTGTGGCTTGTTGGTTCTGCTTGGTATTATATGTCTGTGGTGTTATCAAAGTGTCTTGACAGTAGGCCCTCGACCGCGAGAGCTTGATAATTGACGCCCGGGAAATTACATGTCGGGCCGCAGACAGTTGTTGATGACGTCACGACACTTGATTATAAACGATTTATTTAGAGGTATCTACTGCGAGCGTATCAAGGAGGAGGGCCATCTGTCACGGAAGTTCGAGGTGACGCGAGTTGCTCCATTTTATATGGATGGTTTGTATAGCATAAGTGATTTTTTACCTCCTTTGTACTTGTATTATTTTGTATGCTAGTTTGTCTGTACAGGTCAAAATGGGTGAATATATTTTGATAAATTTTGAAATATAGATACTACAGGACCTAAAATTGGACTTCGAATACTCACCATCATCACTTTTCGCCATTGTCAACGCGAGCGAAACCTGTCGGAAACGGATATCAAATTTTGGGAATGGGACATTTTGGGAAAGAGACATTTTGAAGGAAAGGGGCGTTTTGGGTTAGGGACATTTTGGGACAGGGACATTTCGGGAAAGGGACATTTTGTAAGTGAACGTGTCCTACAAAAATCAAATAAGATTATCGTAAAGCGTGAGATTCCTCAACAGTGCTTTCACCTACCTTCTACCACTGTATAATACTCGTACTAACATTCGTTTTTAAGTCTAGATTGTTGTTGTCTTTTATAAATATTATTTCGATTTGATATTAAAAACGTCGGAAGACGGTTGGGTCTGTAACGTTGCACGAGCTCCTGCGCACCGAATAACCAAAATAACCATGAACGACAATGTGCAAGGGCTAGACGCCACGCGATTGGTCATCAGCCAGTAACTAGGTATTTCCGACGCACGCTCTTTGTCGCTGCACTTAGAGGCCCGCGTTCGGAGATATTACGTGTCTTTCACAAACATTATACATATTTTCATCAGTTGTTGTGTTTATGGTGTACATGAGTGAATCTCTTCAAGCGCGCTCCCATAACGCTTTAAACAAAGGTAAGTAAAGCATAAAATTAAAATTTTTACTTAACTAAATTGCTTATTGTATTATTTTGTCACAAACCGGAAAATTTGCTGTAAAGTTACGCTGGCAAAGCTAAGGAAAACGCTCGTTTATTGGTCTAAACTTCTATCGTAACTTTTACTAAGGAATATTTTCGAATATAAAACTTGAAATGTGATACAATTTGTTGACCGGCTTCCACAGCAGGTCCACTTGCTATCCAGTAAGTGTCCGGGTAATTAATGTTCCGCCAAACACTGCGCCGGATGTCCGCTTGCTCCCGGTCATGGTAAAATTCCCGGATGTCGGCTATTGCGATGCTGAGCTTTCGCCGTCTGTGTGCGTTGCTCCTGATTTTGGGAAGGGAAACTATAGTGGTCAATTTGTGTCATACAATATTATGACTATGTACCAGATTCATCTAATTAATAAAAACTGCTACATATAATAAACTGCATCAATAAAGCTGCTAGTAATAGGCATGTGGCCTTATGTTTAATTTATTACAAATAACAGGCTAAGCGATGAATATAACTAAATACATTACACATACTGAAAAAATAAATTGAATTGGCTGATTAATCTCTGAGATATGAGCTTTTAAAGTTTTAGGTGGGCATAGAGAGGGGGTGCTCCATCCTTTTCCCGCAAAGCGTGTGTTAGTATAGCATTTGTATGCCGCGCCTGAGGCGTGACGTCATAGCTCAGTATAGTGCGCTCTCTGTCTAGCCTGAAATGAAAATACTTATAACTTATTAGAACTAATTTAAATTTTGTTTTCGTTGATAGGCTCTAAATTGAAGATAGCTTTTTATGAGGTAATAAAAATACTAGTCATCATGCCTATTATATTTTTATTTTATTATATTCAATTAACGTGTATTTTTGATCAGCCTGTGTACTTTAATATCTACACACAACTGAAAAACATTATCCTCCTCCTTGGACAGTTAGGAAAAATAGTATGTGATTTACGAACAGATTCTGAACTATGTCTTTTAGGTTAAAAACGTAGAATTTCACGCTCGTTATAAAAGGTTATCTCATAAAGGACCGCACGTCAGCTGCGCGGCGAGCTCTCAGCTTGGACATGAAAACGGAAGGAAAATTCAATAGTGCGAGTTGGTAATAAAATGTGGCCTGTTGACAGCGGAACGTTGCACCATAGCCACCATAGTTGAGACTTCATTTCAGTTGGTAAATTTGTCGACCGTCTGTCCGAAATTGCGAGCTTATTGCGTTCCCTGCTTGTTTGTCCGGCCGGTCAAAGCTTTGTAAGTTGAGCCTACAATCAAATAAATGTTAGGGAAAATGACATTTCACAGCCTTTGGCTACCGTGCTTGGCGATGCGCGGATGCATGCACTATACTGGCTTTCATCAATTATGCTTTTGGTTTCGTGAGCGCGGATGGGCGCGCCGCGTCGTATATCAGTGGAAAATGATGATACATTTTCTCTTTGCGACGATTTAAGTTATTTCAGAGCATTCATTGAAATAACGGAAATAATTCGTTTACAAAGCATTGATAAGTTTGCGAAGCATTGAAACCATTTCAATGCTATGTGCCACGGTTTAAAATAAATGAATAAATCGACGGTTTTAAAACATCGGTGAATTTGATCGGGGTTTATAAATGACGTTAATCATTCTTAAACACGTTTGATCGATGTTTACCAAAAATCTTTCTTAGTACCTACTTAGTTTACTTTAATACGAGATGGCATTGATTAATTTAAACATTATATTATATTATAAATAGATGTTGTTTTATATAATATTAACATGTGAAATTAAACAGTACTGACTACATTATCTATTATGCGAATGAATCTAATAACAGAGAACAAAAAAATATAGGTTTTGGTTCCATTGTAAAAATAATGAAACAGTATAATTTCTTTTGATCACTAATGTATTTTTTGCTTAGAATTTATTCCGACACCTTTTTAACGAAAATCAACACTAACTGTTAGTACCTAAATATTCTTCAAAGATATTTCAAATTATACACTGAACAATTATGGCCGATCAAAATAGAATCAAGGTGAATGCGTTTATTTTTCGGAGAAAATATAAAAATCTAATTATGAAAGCTCCCATTTTAAAGCAAGGAGGCTTAGTTCTACCAGTATTTATTAATAAAAAATAAATTAGAAAAGTAAAAAATATTTGCCAAAAAAAAATGGCGCGTATCTAATAGACAAATCGGGCGGTAACCTTAATTTCCAAACCGGTAACCAAACGGAATCATACAGGGTAATCCAACCATAACTAATATTCCACATTCGAAGAAGTTGCAAGTCGGCTTCGCACTCAGTTCCGATCCCAGCGCCCCGATCGAGGCACTTGGCACAAGTTAAATGTAGTGTAAACAGAGGGTAGGTAGTTATCGCAACACAGCGCGCCACTAAATCTTCACTACCGCCCGAGCGCGACCGTTTGTCATGTCGCCTACCGTCGCTCATGCCCTGTACTGCTTATGTCGTGGGTGATGAGGATTACGATTTATCAATGTACTCTGTGGCTTACAAAAAACCTCATAAGAATCGAAAATTAATGAAACTTCAGACAACAGTATTGCTTCAAAGACTTTATAGCTAATCATACTGGCAGTTTAAAAAAAAAAATATACGCTTTAAAATCGCTAATGCTGAAGATCCTGGTAAGGATAACGGGTCAAACTATACAAATTATTGCATTGTCATCAACTCTTGATAAGTGTGTGAAATATCAAATCAATCCGTTTTGAAAGGGGTGAAAATCAAATTCAAAGATTCCGTTACATAGATACATACCAAGCTAATAAAATCGTGTTAAAAACAGTGACATTAACTGTGTAGAGCTCCTGGCGAAGTTCAACTATAAGCGTTCCTAAGTTTTCCGAAGTTAAGCAACGGACGATCCAGTCAGTTTTAGGATGGGTGACCACTCGGATCGTTTAAACAAGGGAGGTATGGTAAGGTGGCGTGTCGGATGCGAACGCATCCAGTCAAAATGAGTCTGTACTGTAGATACTCACCCAGCACACGACCGACCGTGATTAACATTTACAACAGCATGGATTGGATGACACGTTCAATTCTAGAGTTCGGGTGTTAGTCTTATAACCGCCTAGACCATGTCAGAGGCCTTTGCACTCTGACTGATTAGGGCTGGCCTTTCGGCCTATACGAACGTAACTATTATAAATTCACACATGTATAGTAAAATATAGATGTAATTCTATTTGAAATTTAAAATACGAAAGTAATTTTATAATTTTGTTGCGTGTATTTTACATTATTTTAATTCGTAATGTTTCGAACAATGATTCTATTTATCTCTCGGTTCCTCTGTCCCTATGTTTGTTAATAACCTTTTCAAAGTTTCCAATCTTTTTGATAGGCAAATGAAAGTGAATATCAGGGGTGGACATAATGTAAAATTTTATTTTCTGAAAAATTGCGAGTAAACTAGAAACTCGTGGGTAAAACCGCAAAGTGTAGTTACTTAGCTATAAGTAAAAAAAAACTGCGTTAATGATAAACATTAACGCCTAAGTTGCTAGCAAAAAGATCATTCGGCCAAAGAAAAGTCTCTAGAGAGAGAGCTTTTAATTGAATCTGTAAGCTCTACTTTTTCCAGAGCTAAAAATTCTGCGCAGCATAGTACCTAGTTAACTTTTGTCATTCATTCACACCGCACTACAAAGGCCTGCTTTTAACTAAACGAAGTTTATCCTAAAGCAACAGCTACACCCCGAACCCGGTTTTGCAGCTTTCAAAAATAGCTTCAGTCTACTTCGGACTCAGCTAAGTTTTATTTTAATATGCATAAAATACACTCAGCACTTTAACGTTCCTCCTCTAGTTGAACTCGCTAATGAGTTTTTCAATTTGAAACAAAATAGAGACATAATATTTGTGTATGTTCATTCGGGTCAGGTTTTAATCATTTGTTAAAAAGACTTTAACTGAGCAAAATATATTATTTCAGCCCTGTTTTAAAGTGGTCTGTAGTTGTTTTTGTTTTTATGCAATAGCCACGTGGTTTTGTATCATATCTCTAACTATTTAAGTTCTGTTTTAAAGTGTCACCTATGTATGTGTAGGTAGGTAGTGTAGGTACCTAGTTATGGTTTAAGTATCTCAACCATATATATTGTTTACTAGTTTTTTTGCCCGCGACTTCGTACGCGTAGTTTTTCATATAAACCTTCAATCCTTTTTTCTTCCCTTAATCCGGCCTTGCGCAAAATAACATAGCCTATACTTCAATCTGGTCATAGCTAAGCATATTCGTGAAAACCGCATTTAAATCCGTCCGCATTTTCTTCCAGGGGTGTAGGAGGTGTGCGTGAACAAACAAACAAAAATCCTAAAAACTGCCTTAACATGTTCAGCTGCTTATTTTAGGTCGCTCTGCGTGAAGTATTGATAGAAGCATAAAAGTAATAAATAACACCGTCAACAGTTTTCAAATCAAAAAGGTAATGTGACCACAGTGCAGAGCATGTTTTGAAATTTTCTTTTTGTCTAAACCATTAAAAGTATATCATGTCATGTTGGGATGATATACATCTCTGAAATTTGACTGTCCAGTTTCGCTGGCCACGGAACCCTGACATAATGCTTGTCTTAACACGCTCTTGGCTAGTTATTTCTTATTTCGCGTGCATTTGTATGTATACCTTGATTAAAAAGCCATGAAATGGAACTACTCTATTTATTTGTTAAAATATCACAGTAAAATAAAATTATTTCTATATTCTTATTCTTTTTGCAAATATACACTGTATTCTTCTAAAAGCTAAGTTTATATACCCTGCATAAAGGGTGCAGCAATGACTTATGTAGTGGCTGTTCACAAAACCAGACCACAGACATAAACATATAAATTTAAGTATAGTTAAATCTATTACATAAATATTATATATACTATTCAAACTTAACCTAGGGTAAAGTAATTTTACAAAACAAAAAAAAAACATACTTAGTGTGATAGGTTACTTAATTATATATGAGATGATACAAAACTTATGACGCTACTTTCTTAACTATTTATATATCGATATTTATTTTCTAATTATAATTTTCTAAAATTTATCGTCGAATAAATCTTTTATCTCGTAATAACATTTTTGGGTTAGAAACTTACGAAGTTGGTTCTGGAAAAATGTTATTATTTCTTTGTTTCTTTATTGCGTCCGGAATTTTGTTGTATAGGTTTATTTTCATGTACAAAGGGCCTTTTTTGAATATTTCTATTCGCGGGACTGAATTAAAATAGGATGCGGTATATTTTGTGTTTTAAATGCTAACATAGAATAAAACCAAGAGAATGTAATACTCCTATACTCCATGCACTGGAATGAATCACCAAAGAGGTTGTAAGGCCTATAAAATGCTTGATCTACACGTTCATTCATCTAAGAAGGTTAAGGAACCTTCTTTAAATTTAAACTGGTTAACCGAATGACAGTTGACAGTTTCTAAATTTTAATGGATATGTCAATAACATTCTCTTTACTTTGGATCTCCTTGCTTGAGGCTATGTGACGATCCTCATATTACGTTTCGGGTAACGAAGAAATAAATAATTGATTTTTATTTTCGTTTATGTAAAAATAAAGAATTAAAATAAATTATATAAGATAGCCTATGTTTTAATCTGGTAATTTCTAAGCATATTCGTGAAAACCGCATTTAAATCCGTCCAGTGGTTTAGGAGATGTGCGCGGACAAACAAACAAACAAACAAACAGACAAAAATTCTAAAAACTGTCCTATCGTGTTCAGCTGCTTATTTTAAGACGACCTGTGTGATTTTTTTTTCGTTATCTCGCAATTACAGATTTTTTTATCTCTACGTTTTTATTATAGACTAGCTTTTTGCCCGCGACTTCGTACGCGTAGATTTTCATATAAACCTTCAATCCTTTTTTCTTCCCTTAATCTGGCCTTGCGCAAAATAACATAGCCTATACTTCAATCTGGTCATAGCTTAGCATATTCGTGAAAACCGCATTTAAATCCGTCCGCATTTTCTTCCAGGGGTGTAGGAGATGTGCGTGAACAAACAAACAAAAATTCTAAAAACTGCCTTAACATATTCAGCTGCTTATTTTAAGTCGCCCTTGTAACGTTACGTCAGAGTCAAACAGAGTCGTGATTCTGAAAAAAATCTGGAAGCTCTTGGCTGGAAGGCAAGAACATCAATTTGTAAAATGGTGAAATGTTTTGATTATTGATGCTGCTCTGAACTCCGCGAGTAATAGTGTTCCGTGGCTCTGAACCTAGAGGAAATGTTTTGAATATTGATGCTGCTCTAAACCTAGAGAAAAGAGGACCGGCATGCAGAAACCGTGAGTCCCTTAGTATTTTACCATTCTTCGACCTGGAATTTGCTCCGCTGCCGTACTCCTACCTAAATCCTCGCTCAAACGACCTCTGGATACCAGACGAAGCTACGATCTCCGTACCTCTTCCGAAGACTACATCTCCGGTCCACTACTTCGCCGGATACCTGCCGTGCGGAGACTGCGGAGCGCTTAGCCCCCTTAGCCCCTTTAGCTTTCTTCTTTATATTACTGTACTGACTGTACTGTACTGTACTGGTCAATTAAACTTATCTATCCGTTACCTTGTTGTTTTCCTTACCACCCATTAGGATCTGCAGGAACTGATAGGCAGGCTTAATTTTTCAACACCTAGAAATTGTCGCGGGACGCCTGTTTAAGTTAGCAAACAGGCGTAACGTTACACCCTGTGTGAAGTATTGATAGAAGCATAAAAGTAATAAATAACACCGTCAACAGTTTTCAAATCAAAAAGATAATGTGACCACAGTGCAGAGCATGTTTTGAAATTTTCTTTTTGTCTAAACCATTAAAAATATATCATGTCATGTCGGTATGATATACATCTCTGAAATTTGGCTGTCCAGTTTCGCTGGCCACGGAACCCTGACATAATGCTTGTCTTAACACGCTCTTGGCTAGTTATTTCTTATTTCGCGTGCATTTGTATGTATACCTTGATTAAAAAGCCATGAAATGGAACTACTCTATTTATCTGTTAAAATATCACAGTAAAATAAAATTATTTCTATATATTCTTATTCTTATTGCAAATATACACTGTATTCTTCTAAAAGCTAAGTTTATATACCCTGCATAAAGAGTGCAGCAATGACTTATGTAGTGGCTGTTCACAAAACCAGACCTTAATTATATATGAGATGATACAAAACTTATGACGCTACTTTCTTAACTATTTATATATCGATATTTATTTTCTAATTATAATTTTCTAAAATTTATCGTCGAATAAATCTTTTATCTCGTAATAACATTTTTGGGTTAGAAACTTACGAAGTTGGTTCTGGTTTTTTTTTTTATTATTTCTTTCTTTCTTTATTGCGTCCGGAATTTTGTTGTATAGGTTTATTTTCATGTACAAAGGGCCTTTTTTGAATATTTCTATTCGCGGGACTGAATTAAAATAGGATGCGGTATATTTTGTGTTTTAAATGCTAACATAGAATAAAACCAAGAGAATGTAATACTCCTACTCCATGCACTGGAATGAATCACCAAAGAGGTTGTAAGGCCTATAACATGCTTGATCTACACGTTCATTCATGTAAGAAGGTTAAGGAACCTTCTTTAAATTTAAACTGACTAACCGAACACAGTGACAGTTGACAGTTTCAAAATTTTAATGGCTATGTCAATAACATTCTCTTTACTTTGGATCTCCTTGCTTGAGGCTATATGACGATCCTCATATTACGTTTCGGGTAACGAAGAAATAAATTATTGATTTTTATTTTCGTTTATGGAAAAATAAAGAATTAAAATAAATGATATAAGATAGCCTATGTTTTAATCTGGTAATTTCTAAGCATATTCGTGAAAACCGCATTTAAATCCGTCCAGTGGTTTAGGAGATGTGCGCGGACAAACAAACAAACAAACAAACAAACAAACAAACAAACAAACAAACAAACAGACAAAAATTCTAAAAACTGTCCTATCGTGTTCAGCTGCTTATTTTAAGACGACCTGTGTGATTATTTTTTTGTTATCTCGCAATTACAGATTTTTTTATCCCTACGTTTTTATTATATGTATAGATAATAGATAGATATAGATATAGATAGATACCAGTCACGTTTAATTTTTGTTTTGCTTCCTATTTCAACACTGACAACGCACCGTTCAAGCACTGTTTAAGTATAGTGGTGGGACTGGTATAGGTAAAATGTAGAGATCTTGCATTATAAATGTGCACGCCCTTCCACCACACTAAGCATAAAAAATACTACACAAATACGGTGTGCCCATTTAGAATGAATAAATATCTGGGACATTTTTGCACAGACGGTCATCTGACCCCAGACTAAACAAAGCTTGTAACATGGCTACCGGAGACTGATATACGTACATATATATTTTTAATACGTACTTAAATATATTTTAACACCCAGATATAGAACAAACACTAATGTTAGTCCTAGGTGGGAATTGAACCCGCGTCCCCAAGCGCAGAAAGCAGGTTACCTACCAACTGAGCCACCGGGGTAGTCAAAATGAAAGATCTCTACCTAGTTATGGTTTAAGGGCCTTACTTAAAGATGGTATTCAAGTTGAGTTATGCTTAAAGGTGCTCTGTCTACTTCTAGCTGGCGGCAATCGTCCCACGCGAAAACTAGACAGACCAATTGTAAGCGTAGATCAACTTGAGTAACGTTTTTAAGTAAGGCTCTACGTGTCTCAAATGAATATATTGTTTGTACGCAACTGTAAAAAAAAAATGGTTTGCTTCGTAGAATTTACTAAGTATCTAATTAAGAAAAGAAGAATAGAGAACGAATCTCCCTATTCTTGCTCATACAATGCTAACATTATGATTGCAAATCAGCTTACAATCTATCAGAACGCGTTTCCACAACAAAAGACTCAACAGGGTAATATTTCCAATCGCAAGGAGCGTACGTTCACGTGTGTTCGGGCTGGAGAATCTGGAGATTGGTACATAATATTGCAATCTCCGTAGGCAAACACTACACTCTACAACCGAACGGTATATGAGTTAGAAACAATGATTTTTACCTTAGATAGGCCATGCTTATCACACAAATATAAAGATTTGTGTGTATGTTAGTCTGTAGTATTGCACGCCCCCGTAACTCCATAACAGCTAAACAGATTTTAATAAAATTTGGTATGGTCGGTCACTATGGTTCTATTACTTTTTATCCCAGAGAAATAAACGGTAGCTGTAGGACAAAGTAAAATCGCAGGGCACCGCTAGTATCAAAATAACTCGAAAATATATAAAAAACGTAATAAGTGCCTATAAAATTTGAGGGCTGCCCTCGATTTCCCTGGGATCCCATCATCAGATCCTGACTTGAACAATGGGACCAAATTGGAAGTATACCCTATCGAACAAAATTTTTTTTTTTAAATTGGTCAACAGTTGGTAAACAAACATAAAAAATAAATAATGAAACAGTACCGTCCTCTTTTTTTGAAGTCGGTTAAAATATAATTCATCTGTCAGTTGCGAAAAAACAGATCCAGCCGAGATACAATGTGATAATTGAATGTCGCACAATGCCATCAACGGTAGGTGACGCACCGACCATGCTCCGAGTATTGTTGGTGATCATCAGTGGCGGTGATCACTTACCAAGTGGGTGGACGTATCAGGTGGACCGTCGCTTGTTTGTCTGCTATTACATTAAAAGTATAATTATTTTTTAAGAGCTGATAAATAATTTATAAATATAGCTTCCTATAAAACGGCTGAACAGATATTCTATAATCATAGCTAAGAACACTCGCAATCAACTTAATTCAACTCAAACAAACAAAAATTGGTTCAGTCGTTTGGGAGCTGTTATGCCACAGACACACACACAAATACACAGGTACACAGATTCACACGTTAAATATAAAACCCCTTTCTGTTTGCGTCGGGGAATAAATATGACACTTTTGGTAAAACCACAGAATACATAATATTGCAAACTAAACACAATTTAACATAGTTCTGTAAAACTTTCAGTGCGTATGTAACATATCTATCTCGTTTATAAATTAATATCACTGGTTCGGAAGCAATACTTACGCGGCGGCCCGCGGTTAAACTTCGCAGCGTACAGCAATACGCTCTTTCGTATTTAACCACTTGCGGTTAAAGCCTCTTGTTTCATACTTGAGTAGGTATATAACGTACCTAATGCTCTACGAGAATTCTCACTGATCAATTACAATTTATTATTTACTCAGAACTTACAGTGAAACCTAAAGAAGATGATCGGTGTCGCATCAGTTTAGTTCCACTTTTGACCATAAATGTACACAATGATCGTTGTCGCACTAGTACGAGTATAGTTCCACATTTGACCGTCATACACTATGACCCACAGACTAAAAAAAAAAACTATGACCAGTGACGCAGTAGTTCTAATAGTTCCACAATTACAGATGTACACTCAATGAGGTTATATTGTACTGCGTACACATTGTGTACACTATGATTACTGACGTAGTGTATTTACATATTGAAGCAGAACTGGCAATTACAAAGTTACCCACGAAATTCTGACAACATTGTTAAATATACCAAAACAGCAATGAAACCATAGAAAATACAAGCAAGACTGAAAAGAAAGTAGCTTTTAGGTAGGTATTTGTACGAACGCATTCAACGTTAACCGCTCACTGTTTAAAGCGTCTTTCCGCGATTACAAAATGGAAAATACAGAAATTAAGGCAAAGTTTCGGCGGGTGCCTCTTTTATGATGTGTTCTTATCTCTCGGGAACGGCGCGTGTAGTACGAGTATGGAGTAAACAAGGCTCACTTTGCCTCTAGAAACTTCCGTGCGGGATTCCCGTTACATTATTCCGTGTCGCATAGAGTATAAAATGCTACGAATGTTCCGGTATGTGTGAAGATGTGCCGTAGCGGGTGTTGTACAAGTGGTACCTATTGTGTCAGAGGCGCTTTGTTTGCCAGTGTCGCCGATATATCTCGAAAGTTGTGCGGTGCAACAACGCATCTCTCCACTCCTCTTATATGTATCTAGATTGGAATGCAAGTGTTTTAAATAGCGTGTGTATTTTATCCTCATGCTAAGCAGAATAAAAACATAAAACAACAGCTCGCAACTCTGAAAATTCCAACTTGAATTTCTAAATTACATGTTTAAAATATCTCGATGCAGAGAAAATTTATACATTTTATTTCATTTTAGTTTATGCATCAATAAAAGCTACTCGTAGCTTAATAACTTTTCAGTAACAGTAGTAGTATAAGCTAAGAAAATCAAGCAGGCAGCTATAACAAAGTGAAATTCAAGGCAATTTTTTTGGAATGTGTAACGAGATTCGTGCTCGCATGGAATATCTTTTAATGTGTACATATGGGGCAGTCGATCGTAGGGATTGCAATGTTTGTTTCAATTTCCTGAGCGGGCGCGCTTTCCATCGTTGTGGCGCTTCAGTTTTTTTCTCTCTGAATGTTTGGCATTGGCTTTTCGACTATTTTTTCGTTTTGTTTCATGAGAACATTTTTTAGTAACACGATCTATGAAAGACATTTAAAATCAATATGGTAAAATAAAGCTATAGGTACAGCGGAGGACATTTAATTTTCCTCATATGCCATCAAATGAACGTTTGATGTTATACATCGGTTCGGAAAAGATCCATAAGATGTATTTATATTCTTATTGAACCCTTAAAATTTACTGAGCAGCGAAACGAAGTTTGGGTTGGTTATTTAACTAAAGCAACGAATAAATATATAGGGATGGAATGTCAAAGGCATGGATCAAAAACAGGGTTACCTTTTTTGGTGTTTTTTACTCTTAATCAGCTTTACTATGCATAAATACTAAGGTACACACAAATAAGTATAATCACGAGGCGGTGACCAGTTGAAACTTGCTGCTGATCGGTCAGAGTGCCTAGTGCACGTTTTTGTAACTGCTTTTACATGTTCGATTGTGTTGAAATAAGGGCAGCGTCTTTGAAGAATTGTAGATAGCACTGCACTAAAATTACTTCAAAAAATAGTCATAAGTAAACTCACTAGGTACTCTGGTCTGTGAAGGCCCTCTACTACAGGTAAACAATTATAAATTGTGTTTGTTTTGTGTGTTTTATTACTAGTTGACTTAGACTTGTGTGATTTATTACAAGACGACCATAGTTGTGAAGATATTTTTTAGAATTCATAAGAACAATATCACTAGCATTTTTCAATAAGTTGCTACTAGTTATAGGATCTGCGTCACCTGGTTTTCTCAGGTAACCGTCAACAAATAGGTAGATACTACAATGGTTACAAAATAAAATTGATATTTCTGAAACATTATCATTACTTAACAGTTTTCTAGTATAAACATTATCATTTATTTCTAAATTGAGCGTTAAAATGGTACATTCTCAGCAGATGGCACAGAAACGACTTGTTAACTTCCTGTTAACGGCTAAAGTGGTCACAATGAAAAGCTTTCATTGAGCTGTCCGTTCGCTCTGTGTTGAGAGAATGATGAAACTAAGTAGGCATACAAGAAGTATGGGCATTGGGCTATGCACAGTGCTTTTCTCTTTGCGGCCTTTGATGTGGTTAGGTATGAGCTATGTTATTGGTCAAATTAACGGCATGTGATAACATGGCAAATAAATTAACTTGGTGCTCCAGTTTTCGGATTTCATTGCAATGCCTGGACCAGCTGTCCAAGTTTAAGTATTTTTTTTAGCTATTTTTGCATATGTATTTATACATACCAACGGAATTCAACCATGTTTCTATCCATACTGTTGGAAGAAAAAAGGTGACGAGTTGGTTCGCGTGATATACACTTCATGCGAAGTAATAGGTGACATCACGCCTGTACAGTCGCGCACAGCGGCTCTATGGCGCGAAAAGCGCACTAATGGTTCTTCGGCTTGCGATTGTACCTGTCAGATGACTGTCGAGTGTCACCGAGCATCGCTGTTCACAAGGATTTCTATCCTAATGAAAAGCGTAGAGTGCCCCCTGCCTCTTGAAAGATGTTTTAAGACATAACAGTTCGGACCGCTCACTGCAATCCTTTGAAAGAAGAGAATATCCTGGAGGCATTTTCTCGATTGACATTTTCAGCTTTGAATCGAAGCTTGGCCAATATTTTTATAACATTCTCATACGATTGATTTTGGCCCGATTTAAAGCAAAGCATGGAGAACTATAAACTTTATAGTTCTATAGTATAAAAAGAAAACAAAATTTTGAAACAAAAAAACGCGTGAAGCTGTTTCTCGGACTAAGAGTAAAAAATAATTTTCATTCAACTTTACAGTTAGATTTCCTGCCAACAATTTCGAACTCACAGTTCGATGAAATTCAGAATTCTAATTAACACTGCATTGGGATCAATGCAGTGTTAATGAAATCGAATAATAAAAACTGTATGTAACTTTGGGGATAGTTAAAATTAAATGTCAAAGTTGGGCTTTGGTTTAGCAAGAGTGTGTTAGAGCGTTCTATTGAAGGGAATTGTCAGCATAGCATGATCACATCTTGTATTCATCAAACATCCATTCTTGTCTCAATATACGTGCCAAAACTTGGCATCGCCCGTGGGGTTCATCTTAGTTCCCGCAATGGGGTACAACTTGTGAACTTTCCCCAACTTACGACCGCTTGTTTACAGCTCCAGGGTAGGTCAACTTCGGTATTAGTAGAGGATACCATACAAATAACACTTGCCGACATGAATTAATTCAACGAGAGTGAATTTTGATAGATGACATTCTTATAGGACGTGGCCTTACCCGGGCTAGTTTCCCTTGTCATCATCAACTTTATAAAATATACGTAGAATAATTATTTTGAATAACCTATTATATATAAGTAGGTACCTAGGCTAAAATTTACTTCTAAGATTTGATAATATTGTTATTTAGTTACAAGTGAGATTAAAATGAAGCGTGGGCTTTAAATAGACATCAATATCAGTTAAATGAAAAAAACGACGCTAAAACGATTGCATTGGTAAAATTACCACAGTCGATTCATTCGACTGGCCAGTTAAATGCTTTAGTTCTAATAATAGCTGCCACGAACTTAAAATGTTCAGAACGTACGGTACGCCCTCTCACATCGGAATAAATGGGATCATTTCATTGACAAGGGTAAGAAAGGAAAAGCGTAATAGTAATAATCAAATAGCCAACAACACCCTATGAAAGTATTCTTCGGTAAGATATGAAACAAGCAATGAACTGCGAGGCAATTTCGGGCAATAACTGGACTTTTTTACGAGACCACAGGTGTATTTTATAGAAGATCGTTGTTCCGTTTAGACGTGATAACACCTCTGATATTGTGTGGAGATCTGCAAAATATTTTATGTTATTGGCTGCTCCATGTTGAGTTTTTTTTTTTGCTGGAATTGTTGAGCCAGTTTCTATTCCAGACTACCTGTGTTACGTTAAGATAGAGCTGATTATGATAAACTGTGTAAGCTGTCCCGATTTTTCTTTGCAATGTGACCGATCATGCAGTTGATTACTACTTACGTCTCCACGGAAAAGTTGCTTAACGAAAATAAAATGTTTCCACAACAAGGTTTCACTTTAATTCCCTTTCCTAAGCTTTGTTTCTCTCTGCCGGTGTGTATTGAATGACCATTATATCCAACGAGCCGACCTTACAATTTTTGCGAGTAATTCGCCCCCGAGCCATTCGTGGCGTTTTCACTGGCTAGAATAAAACATTTTCATTTCCGACATAAAGACTATGGAAGGAACAGTAAATGGAAAATGTTATTGTCTGTGAATAATGGCTTTGATTTACAGTCTCCTACGTCGTTTCAGATATTTTTTCTGATTGCCGAAATGGCGGTTTGTGTAATGTATGTTCAATGTTTTGGCGATAAAAAATAATAGAAATAGTATCTGCAATAATTTATAGCTGACTTAATTGTGGTATTTTTATGTAATACCTATTTTCAAGTGGAAGCATTTGACCGCAGTTCAAATTACGTTATAAATGACGGTATAATTAAATATGGGGTACGTACTTACTACATTAGTTCAACTGGTTCATTAAAGAGCCGAATCTTAAAAAAAAAAAAAAAAACAAGGATCTTCAAAAAACTTTCCAGGCGTCAGGGATGCTTTGCTAAGGTACACACACAAAGACAAGGGCACCTCCTGTACTACAAATACCACTTCTTGCTATAAAACTATAATGCTAAAACCATTGTTTTGTTTAGATTAAATTAAAATTCTAATTTGTTTATTGACGATTTCTTAGTAGGTATAATAAGGTACAATGATTACCATGCACAGAACAAAAATTTCACGTCTTATCTATTTATGTACAAACATAATTATGTCTACATCTACATACATGTTGTCTCTCAGATGCCTATGCTAGGTTAAAAACCTGTGATATAGCCACCAGCTAAGGCAGTCAAAATATTACGCTATATTATAGGTATCTTACAGAATGAAAATGGCGCAGATGTCTGTTAAATGCTGTTTTAAACTATAATGGTTGTTCATTACAGTTATATGATTATGTAAGGAATATTTACCATGGTCAGGTTGTGGATGGAACTATCTTCGGCGCAGTTACATGCACCATGTTCGCAGGAACAACATCCCGTCCCGTCGTCGTCGTCTTCCCGTGAACATGGTGCATGTAACTGCACTGAAATATCGGGAGCTCCTTCCACAATCTTACCACGGTATATATCCCGTAAATAATCATAACTGTTGATGTCTGTTATATCAGGTAAGTTGGGTAAGTTCAGACCATTTCCAGGATAGTAGTTTAACCTCACCGTCGTTTTTAATTCGATATATTATTGTATAATAGTGCGACGGGGACAGAACCTATATCGCTTGCGCAAGAATAGCCAGAATGTAGAAACCTTGGAAAGTAGGTACGCAGATGGCGGAAGTGCTGCAAGTAGTTTCGTAAGCTGAATCACAAACATTGTTTAGCATTTTCCCCAGAACTTTGGATGGATTAAAATGTCGCATCTAGACTGCATGTGACATGGCAATGTGATTCAGGGCAGCGTCGCTCGGTCACGTCCTGAAGTGCGGAGCGATGTACCGCGCAACCGCCACTTCGCAGTAAAAGACCCGCTAGAATGGATTTAAATAATATATGGCAACTCTTTAATTCTCACAGTGGGTATCGCTCTCCACGCACGATTGTTCAAAGTGAGCTCGCGTTTTATTGTCTTTACTAGCCGTGTGCCTGATGGGATTTCCAGCCGGTGACTTCTCAGAAGCCAATATATTTTTATTTTAGCAGTCATTATTCATACTAATTTATTTTATTTTATTTGTAAGGACAGCAAATAGTGATATTATGAATAAGATGAATAGATTAATAAAATTAATAATAATACATCCCACAGTTCTATTCTCAGATTACTAACATAATTGTAAAAATTTACCTGCTAGGAGTAGCTAACTTGCAAAACAATGTACTTATTTTTTTTAAGAAGTTTTAGTAACAGAAATAGGAATACCTATGAATAGTTGTAACAATTAACATAAACTAACATAACATTGTTAATTTAAAATAACGAAGACAGGAGAAGAGCTTTTGTATTGTATGTTTGTTTGTGAGCTGCTGCTTTAAATTTACCGGCAGTGCTAGAAAAAATATCGATATCTTGAAATATTTGTGTGTAGTTTTTGATATAAACACGCGGTAAAACATGTAATTTACAAAAAAAAATAAAAACTATTTATGTAATGCAAAGAAAGGTTAGTCTGCACCCTCAATACATATGCACCCCTGTTTGATCAGGTGTTTTTTTTTTGTATTAGATAAGTAAGTTTATAACTAAGGAAGGGCATTTGAAAATGTATCCCCTAAATTGGTAAAATATGGTATGACGAAGCTCATACCCAATAAGTTCCCTTATTTTATTTTATGTTGTCTGTTTCTTTTGTCACAAATAAACGATGTCTATGTCTATGTATATGTCTATATCATATAAACAGTAATCCCCTATTTAACTCTTTTAAGGGGTGAGTTTACAAAAACGATGACACTACTAACTTTTTCTGATAAATTGATGTCTAAGTAGCAACTCCACCTTTCTAACATCAAAAATTACGAATTTCTACACACAATGTCATCCCCTATTCAACGCTCTTAGGGGTGAGTTTCCGAAAAATAATAATATAACCAACTTTTAATTATATAAGTACTGGAGCGTTAGTACAAACTAAAACGTTATAACTTCGACAGAAACAAATCCTTCCGTAATGCTTACCTTTGTTATAGTGAATCACTTGTGAATTTTTTAAAGCTTCTAAACATAACGGTTTAGGCAATGCGTTGGCTTTCAGTTCTTTAAAAATCATAAGCAACAACTACACCAACAACGACACAAATCTCAACAACTTTTAAAAATTTCTGAACGATTTTGAAATAATAAAAACAGTGGTAGTTTTACTGATTAGTCTAAAGCTTGAGTACTGGTAAAATTCCGAGGCAAAATGATTATGTAGAGAAATACCTGCTTGTAGATAAAAGATTTGAAGATTTCGAATGCGTCGGCTGCATGATTTAATTGAAAATTTAATAATACTGCGCCAGGCATGTTGAACAATAAAACGAAGCCAAAGATGTGAAAGGGCATCATAAATAAAAGGCTTGAGTATAAAAGTGTTCTTTATGAAGTGTCGCCGCACAAGCCGCCGCCCGCTCCCGCTTGGTGTTGATATCCATTTGAAAGTCCTGTAATATTGGACTTAGCTGCCCAACTCTGCCAGGGCGATAGGAATATCGATGTTTTTTACATTATACAGTTCCTGAAAAAGCAGAAAAGCAGCAAAGCAGGGGTTGACTTTAAACTATTTGTTTATAATTTACGCAGTATTATTCTTTATCTATTGATTAAGCAGCGGTTGACTTTCAACTATTTGTTTATAATAAGACTAGTCGACCGTCCCGGTTTCGCACAGGTGTAAGCTCGGCCTTCGGCCTTGGTAAAAAATATAATAAAGCCTATGACACCCGGGGATAGTGTAGCTTCCCAACAGTGAAAGAATTTTTCAAATCGGTTCAGTAGTTTCGGAGCCTATTCAATACAAACAAACAATCAAATCTTTCCTCTTTATAATATTAGTATAGATAAGATAATTTTCGGAATAATAAGAAGGTTTACACGGTATTAAATAAAGTCAAACAAGTCATAATCAAAGTCAAGCAAAGGATGTCACGGTCGAGTCCAAGTCATGCCCTCGTAATTAAAGAGGTGGAAACTGCTAGAGACTTCTGTGGAGTGTTGGGAACGCCACGAAAATACATGTTTCACCTCATTATATGACTTGTCTACGTTCGAGTACGTTTAAGAACTCTTGATAAACAGTAATGCACCATTATTACACATTAACATTCGAAATAACACAAGTTTAGGAAAAAAAAACCATTAGGCGACATGATTTTTTTCACGTTGTCGCCAAAACTCCTAAAAATCAATTAATGAATATTATATTTTTTTTATATAATATCGATATGATTTAGTAGGTAAGGTATTTGTGCCATCCCTAGGAAGGAACGGTCCCGACCAACAGAGGGTCGGAGTTGGCGAGGGAGAGTCTAATAAAATATGTAGATTTGATGACTTGTCACATTTTTTGTTACAAATCCGAGATTCAAAGTTGTAGCTATCTTACCAGATCTTTCTCATGACTCAAGACTTATTCTGAATTTTAAAGGTATGAACATAATTTCTAATAAATTTTTGGTTGCAATACAAGCAAGAGAATAATTTATATTTAAACTAACATGTACTAATCACGCCTGAGCCAAGTTGTAGCCTAACCAATAATATATCCAGCACTATATAGCAGCACCCTACGGTTGCACTAACTTTCCTTCAGGAACCGCTATTTTTTTCAGGTTTAGAAGTAGCTGATGGGCTAAAAAAAGTACATCCATGCAAACTATCATAATTCGTTACGGAGTTGAGAAGAAACAACCACAATAAGACTGCTTAAGAATTGGCTACTGGGCTGTTTCTTTTTTTATTATCTTACAAAAAAACTGATCATCAATAGAGCCTATCACCGAGAAAATATGTTCAAAATTAATGGAGATATATAAGCATTCTAATCTTGCTAGATAGAAAGCGCACTTCACTTACAAATTACGTCACTTGAAAGTACGCCCATGAACGTAGTAACCCTAAAGGGTTTTATAACGTCTTTGAGTAGGTACGCCATATGAACTGCGGAAAATGGACAGAGCCCACACACACACATCATTAGCCAATTAACGTCCACTGTCGGACAAGGCCTCCCTCATAGACAGGGGTGTTGCCATAATCCCCACGCTTGGCAGGCGGCTTGGGGATCGCAGTACGTTCACCGTGTACTATTCGGACAGAGCATCCCTTCCTAATCCAACCACAAACATTATATCTCAGAACTGATAATTTCTTCAGTAATACATATTACATTAATTGATTATTATTTTGCAGTTAGCCGTGTTTTTTTAGCGAATCAAACATCACTGTCCGATTATAATTATGCGTTCGTGGTTGATTATATTGTCTTGAAACCTGGTCGTTTCACCGCTAGAGCTTGATAGACAGGTATCTTGAGTAGATTCTAGAGCAGGCCACAATACGGCATGCGATGGAAATGCGGGCACTCAAGCTTGTCTGCATGCAAAGGGCAGCCACAGACATCATAAATCGTAGAGACGCGTGCCGTTGCTCGCTCCATCAACGATTACTCCAGACCACCGAGTTACTACCCCTGATACAGCTCACATAGGGCTAACACTTTCAGACAACACATTGGTACAAAACGTGCGTATGACATTATTGCTGCAGCCGGTCTTCATGTCGAGAAAAGCGAACTTAACACCGTTCAATCTCACTGTCGCACATATTTATAGTTGGCTCAATTTTGTATTAAGTTTAAATCCATCAAGGGGCTTTTAGTTTTTTCTAAAGTTTATTTTATATATTATGTATTTATTTTAAGTAGTTTTTTTTTTCCAATTTACTACTTTATTTACAATCAAGGATTAAAATTCAACAACATCATTCAATACCTACCTATACACTAAACCCCAAACTTAAAACTAATTAAAGACCGTTTATACACTTTATGCTAACTATAAGCAACGAAGGCTTTTATATAGTAGTTTTAGGGTTTAGTTGAGATTGTATAATATATAATTATGTTTAGTTTGATAATAAGTTTAAATAAGTTTGATGTAATGTCTATACGGTATCATGGCAGTTATTGCTCCAGACCAATGGCGGCCGATGGCGAAATGATGGCGGGCCGATGGTCGACCGACAGTTGACCGACCCCGCAATATTGCACGGACACGCTATGACGATGACGAATATTACTCGTGCATGTCTCCGAGGCATATCACGCACGGCAAATAATGTGGACTGGGTTCTATTTCTGTTATTAAAAGATTTATTATTTGAAATTCCTGAAGAATTTATCGGCGGTTGAAAATGATTTTAAAAGAGTGACTGACTAGGAATTCTGTTTGTTTGATAGGCTATCCGTTTGACCACTGCTGATGTTAAGAGACGGTGTAGTCCCTAGCTCGGAATGGAAACTGGCTGTCAAGTGATGGTGCCGCAACTGCTGGAACTCACTGTTGGTGCTCAGTTCGTACAAACAAGGGAGATATGCCTGAATACAATTATCTTTCGTGTTCAAATGTCTCTTTTTACATTTTTTTTTTCACTTTATCTCTCTCATTTTTCACGTACACTAAGAAACTTAGAACAACACCAATGTCCACGTGCGAATAATGGGCGACAAGGTTACTTCTTCAAAAACTCGCATGAGGATCCATTATAAAGTATGACAAAACGGCTTACACTTACAACAACAAAACAAGGCCACGAGGCAACAAAATCGTCTGCTGGGTGAATTTGACTAAAGCCATCTGGCCTAATTTAGGCCGGCTGTCTTCGCACCAGCCGCGCCACCTTACTATATCTCCCTTGTTTGTCTGATCTGAGGTTTGGTGCTTGGCGACAATTTTGCAACTCGAGAATAGCTAGCCAGTTAAAAACTATCCTACGACCGTGCTTCGGTTTCCTCACAGTATGTTGACACCAGCAGTTCATCGCATTTTTGGGGGTCTGCGGTTTGAAGTTTGAACGCGCCAACTACTGAGTTCTCATCGCATCCTTTTACTTTACGATACTCTACCGCACCGGCGTTGTTTTTTTTTAATAACAGGCTTATTGAAATTTTTAATTAAAACTACTTAAGATACTATTTAAATTGGGTAATAAAGTTTTAAGCGTTTAAAGTTTTTGTTTGGGTTAGGCACAGACATATAATACCAAGCAGAACCAACAAGCCACAAAAATATTGATGCAAAAAACACTACATAAACATTACACGCAAACATTTGCAAAACGCGGGCCGGACTCAAGGACATTCTTTTATAATAGTGCTAACAGATACTATTAGATTGTATCTGAAATGTAACGTCACAAAATTTACGACCCCTCCCTGCCCTTGTCAGTCACACTTCGTCGACCCCTCCTCCCCTCCTCTTTATGTGATGGAATTTATGGATGTTCCCATTGGGTATTAATATTCAAACACACCAGACCAAGTCAAATCATTTATTTTTGTATAAAACAATTTACCAAATGTGTCATGTGGTTGCAGGATCTGAATTTGATGGAAATGAGGTATTCTGCAGCTCCCGCAGAACACTTTTGCCAGTAACACCTCTTTTTGTGACTTTCTTTTCACTTGGTATGTTATCGCTCTGAAAATTATTACATGCAAGTTATCATAATGTAGTTAGTACAACTTGAGATTCATGATAGTGATAGCGACTGTTCATTGAAAACTGTTGTTCCAATAAGCATTACACCTCAAACTCTCTAAGGATTGTTCGGAAACCAGTCCGGTCGAGCAAATGTGCCTCAAAATGCTTTGAGCACAACAAACTTGCTGTACTGGGCTGCCAATTTTCTCGGTTCAAATTCTTCACCCATGCTTTTCTCAACATTTCATCCTTGGGAAATCTTAAATGTAATAAAAATGTTTGTTACTTGAAATATGTCTAAATAACCTTTTAATTACATCATCTAGATCACTAGGTGTATATGACATGAACCACAATAGGTAGTTACTTTAGTTACATTACTTAAGAAAAGTAGCTAGTTATGAATGAAAAAGGTTCATGTCATCATAATCACATCGAGCTGAATCATCTATTTTAATTATTATACTACTGAATACGTTCCCTGGACAATGTCTAAGTACCTCAAACGCCAAACAATGATCGAAACAATATTTTTTTAATGAAAACTACTTATCAACTTTTATTACACCCACCAAACTTGTACATTTATGAAATTGGAAGAAACACAACCTTCCCAAGCCTTCAAATTGTAAAGTTTATGAAAAATAATAAGAAAAATTTGCAATTCAAAATAAGCTCTATTATGACACACGAAACTTACCTGTGAAACGTTATACCGGGTGGCATCTTATGAGATGAATTAAAACACATGAGGACACTGCACTTCACCATAGTATTTTCGTATCTTTTAAACCAAATATGTAAAAATAACTTTTATTTTAGCAAATTTTTGCAAGCCGTGGTTTTCGGTGTCTGCCTCCTGACAGCTTAGCAAAATGGCAACTTGGAACACCGTACCACATGCTCATTTTTTTCTATTATGTTGACGTTCCGACAAAAAGAGATACGAATATTATGATTTTTGTGTAATCGAGAGAGATGCAAACATAACTGTTTTTGCGAATGTAGTTGTAAAAAACATGTTCAGTCTGTTATGTCTGTGGGGTTAGGAAGGGATGTTCTGTCTTCTTCCCGCAAGGTAAGTCAGCATGAAGTTTGATTGAGGTACCGTACTGACATGTGACGTCGTTCGTAAGTGTAGTGCAAGACATCGTGTTCCCCGATAGTTACAATCTGAATGTCTTCAAGTCACGACTGAATCGGTTTCTTTTAGGCAAGCGTGATACATCGTAGACTGCATCATCGCTTAACAACAGACGAGGTGGCAAATACATCAAAGAACAATGAAAAAAACAACAATATCCAAGTTTTAAAAGTTGTCCAAGTGCCAAATCATGTTTGTTGTTATTACTTCATTTTACCGCGTTCCTTATAATTTTGCGAAACACTAGGTTCAACACGTTGGTTTGTACTCGTAGAGAGCTTAGTTGCGAACCAATAGTCCAATCGTTGGCAAGCGCGTACCACTCTATCAGCGATTAGTTTTGGTCTAGTAGACACCCGCTCTCTTTGCCGGTTGAGCAGGAAGCTTGTTCATGGATAATCGATGATAATACTGCCTACAATGTAAACATTTCTAATTTTCCCTTGAAATTCTTACTATTTATCCAGAAAATGCATCAGGCTCAGGGCTGTGATCAGGCTCTGTAGCATTTATTTTATGCCTAGCTTGGCGAAGAAGCTTTAAAAGCGAATAGGCAATTAACAAAAAGAAGCGAAAGCAATCTGTAGAGATCTATCCGTAGTAAAAACGTCGGCCAGAGAAGCCATCCTCAGCTCACCAACAAAGAATCGGCTGAGGTCCATTATGGTAATGAAAGTGACTCCCGTTTGTCTTAAAGTCGTAGCTCAATTTGCAAGGCGAGAGATAAACGCTGTTAAACTGTCGAAGTTCGTGACAAAGCCTGAATAATGCAGATTACACCGAGAAAAATACGGCCGCAGTCAAATCTGCATATTTTATTGGTCCCTTTTCAATGTCCCCCCTTCCCAACCTCGGATGAAATACTTTATACGTATCCAAAAGTTTTCTTCAAGTTTTAGTTCTGGTATACGGATAATGGGTGAACAGATTCAACCTTCGGTTAATTCCGAGTTGAGTCACCGTGTAGAAAACGTAGAGAGTATTGTTTTGAACTTGCGTCATCAAAGCGTGCCGTGCAATCAGGATAATGAAATGATTTCTGTAAAGGCTTTAGCTTTAGTGTTAGAACTGAATCTCTTAGCAAATATGTTAAGAGAATCAGTTCTTGGAAGCAAAGTACAAATTACTGGCCGTATAGGTGAAATGGCTCAGCGAGAGCCGGCGTTGTGACGTGGCTTTGTGCCTCGATGGAGATGCGAAGCTCCGCTGTGAAGGCCTACAGTGCTCCACGTTAAAGCGTTCAGCCGCTTAGGAATGAATTTACGTTTATGAGTTCCAGCCTCGTATTTCTCAAATTGTATATACTGTGGGTTTTATCGAACGTCTTTCTAATGGAAAGCACTTTTAGTTGAATGGTCTGTTACGGAAATGGCATACATTTTCACGGCAATACTTTTACAATAACACTGAACTTGAGTTATATATTTGGTGTTGGTTTAGGACACGGCCAGGAGTATTTGGCTTGAGAGCGTAACACACGTAATAATAAACGAATTAAATCAATTCTAGTCCAGAATAGGTAGTATTTGTTATCGTACCAAATAGAAGACAAAGTTGTATGTAGTAGGTAATAACAGTAATTGATGATTATACTGACCGGAAAAAAAAATTGGAAAGAAAAAGAAATGTTAACAAAAAAAAAACCGTCGTCATGAGAAGTTCAACAAATGGGATTACTCCCTAATTTTCAACCATATTTTTTGAAAGTTTTTATGAAACGACCCTCGCAATGTACTTTATTCAGTAACAAAAGAATCATTAAAATTGGCGTAACATATACAACACCAAAAAACAGTTAAATTGAAAACCTCCTTTTTAGGGTTCCGTATCCTTATAAGTTCGTTCTTTCCGTACATCTGTCAGTCTGTTTGTCAGTCCGTCCGTTTGTCCGTCCATCCTAATCCTTTAAAACTTCCAATAATTTCTATAGTAGGTATATCTCTAATTTTAGTATTAATGTAAACCTTAATTTTAATAGTATATAAAAAATACAATATTTTTTGGGGTGGCTCTAGTACATTTAAATTGGTGTTTTTTTTAGTTGGCTCCCTGTTGCTGATGGGTTCGTGTGGTCCAGAATAAATGATTCAACTGAGTACTTTTGGTTATACTTTTTAATAAACTGAAGGTAATTATACAAAGAAATACTAAGGCAATGCGCGCCGTGCGTGGAGGCGGTGCATCGACGACTGCCTGCAAATCCAGGCGACCCCTCACCTCAGCACACACCCCGCGCATCCCCTCTCACAAGTTAGTTCACGTTTTTATCACAAAATATGGTGCGTCGCTAACATATTCCACCCTTAGTGATGCTTCAGCATCACTCACTTTCCATAGGCACTCGAGCGACGCGTGCAACTGACCTGATATAGGTACCAGACTTTGTCTTAACCTTTATCTTCCTTACTCGACCATCGGTGCCCGGGTACACTTCTTCTACTAATCCCTTGGGCCATAAGCCGCGGGGGTTATCCGGGTCCACCACGAGTACCAGGTCACCTACTTGAAGATTCCTCCGCTCTTCTTGCCACTTCGGGCGCGGTAGTAGTTCCGGCAGTATCTCTTTTACCCAGCGGCGCCAATACATATCGGCTAGTCTCTGTGAGATACGCCATTGCTTGCGCAAGTAAAAGTCCGAGTCATCGAATATCCCTATAATAGGAAGACTCGCTTTTGATCCGAGGAGAAAGTGGTTGGGGGTCAACGTTTCAAGGCTTGTTGGGTCCACAGAGACGTGAGTTAAGGGTCGGCTATTCACTATGTTTTCGACTTCTGCCAGGAGCGTATTCAAGGTCTCATCTCGGGGCGCGCGTTCGTTTAGTACCACTTTCAGGCTTGTTTTAACACTCCTGATCAGCCGTTCCCAGCTGCCCCCCCAGTGGGGACTGGAAGGCGGTATAAAGCACCATTTTGTGCCGTGGTTCAGGGCTTCGGCTTTAAGGTAATCCTCATCCAGATCTTGAATTGACCTTTTTAGCTCTGTATGGGCACCTTTCAGGTTCGTCCCGTTGTCTGAGTAGAGAAATTTTGGCCAGGAACGTCTCGCGGCCATCCTTCGCAGGGCCATAATCAATGAATCCGATGTAAGCGAGGCCACGACCTCTATGTAAATGGCGCGTACAGTCATACAAGTGAAGAGAACCCCGTATCTCTTTTCCCGGCGTCTTCCAACTGTGACTTCCATTGGGCCGAAAAGATCGAGTCCACAGTGGGTAAACGGAGGTTGGTGAAGGGCTATCCTGGCAATAGGAAGATCACCCATTCTGGGTACTTCCGGTTTACATCTCCTTATTCTGCATGTCATGCACTGGGACGTCACAGTCTTGGTTACTGGTCTCAATCTCGTAATCCAGTATTTTTGTTTTACTTCGTTCACCACAGTCTCTTGGTTTCCGTGAGCGAAACAGTGGTGATAATATTTCACAATCAATTTAGCAATGTGACTTCGTCCATCTAATATTATAGGATTTTTCATATCAGGCAGAACTCCAGGTGCAGCACCGATGCGACCATCGACGCGTAGAACTCCATGTTCATCAATGTAAGGCGACAGGGTAAGTAGCTTACTGGTTTTTGGTACACATCTATTGTTTTGTATTTCGACTATCTCCTTCTCAAATGATTGTGCTTGAGATTGTTTCAGAAGCAGTGTTTCAGCTCGTTCCATGGTGTCGTCAAATGTGTAAGTACGTTTCTTACATTTATTTATAAATTTCAGGACCATCGCAGTAGCTCGAAGTAAACGAAGCCAAGAAGAAAATCGAGTTGCGTCAGGTACAGGTAAGTTTACTCCTTTAGTTTCTGTCTGTATAATATTTATACATTCCGGATCTAATTTTATATTTTTTCTTTCAGGTTCCAGAAGCAAGAAGTCGCGAGGCCACTGATCTTCCTCACTGCGGAGAAAGGTAGGTCCATGTATCCATTCTTTTTCTAGCACTGAACAGTCATAGCATGATCTTGTGGCGGCGTCAGCCACGTTCAATTTCGTATTGATGTATCTCCATTCGTTTATTTCTGTTAGCTCGTCTATTTCTCCGAGCCGGTGTGCGACGTATTGTTTATAGTTACGCGAAGTGTTTCGTATCCAAGTAAGTACTGTACTAGAATCACACCAAAATAATTTTCTTTCCGGCTTCATTTTATGTTCATTTATAATTGTTTCAGCGAGTCTGGCAGCCATCACTGCTGCCTGAAGTTCCAGCCGCGGCACGGTAACTGGTTTGACGGGCGCTACTCGGCAGCGACTAGTTATGAACGCAACGTGTATGCCTTTATTGTTTTCCCAACGCCAATATGCGACCGTGCACATAGCTTGTGTGCTAGCATCGCAGAATATATGTAGCTGTAGGCATGTATAGCCGTCCTGTGACGGAGCTCCGCGCTTCGACTCTTGCGGCGGCTGACTGGGAACCGGTTTTATTTCCATCTCGCTTGTGCTTGCATGCGCGGTCGCGTTTTGATAGTACCTGGGTAGGCTTACGTGACGTATCGATTGCAACATTGTTATCCATTTGACCCACTTATCGAATATTATGTCGGGCACAGGATCATCCCAGCTGATCTTTGTTTTCCATGTTTCTTGCATTATTAATCGTCCGTTGATAGTGAACGGTGACAAGAAGCCATAAATGTCAAAGATAGACATAATGACTCTAAGCATTTCTCTTTTATTAGGCCTCTGTGTGCCGTTAATTATGCGTTTCGGAATTTTCTTGAAAGATACGTCGAAACTCAAGGTATCGTCACTCGGGTTCCATATAAGACCAAGGGTTCGTTCGCCGTCGTATTGTTGTCCGACTTTGAACCTTACAGCAGAGTCTCCCAGTATATCGTTAGGTAAATTATCGAGTACTCGCTTACTATTACTAGTCCAGTTTCGAATTTCGAATCCGCCCCTCTTGTGTACAGTTGTGACGTCACGGACTAGTTTTATAGCAGTTTCTTCGTCAGGTAAGCTGTCTATGTAGTCATCCATGTAATGTTGCGTATATATAGCAGCGGCTGCAGCGGGCATCGATGATTCATACAGTTGAGCGTTCTTGTTTTTTACATATTGTGCTATGAATGGACTGCAGTTCGCGCCAAAAATCAATGACGTCATGGCGCAGGTATTCAGGGGTCCATCTGGTTCGTCTCTGTATAAAAATCGGAGAGCGTTCTGGTCTTCTGGTCTTATTTTCACTCTTAAGAACATATCTTTTATGTCTCCTGTTATGGCTATTGGGTTTTCTCTAAACCTCAACATAATCCCATATAATGACATAAGTAGGTCAGGTCCTTTTAACAAGTAGTCATTGAGACATAATTCTTTTGTTTTTGCAGCAGCATCGAATACTAGTCGTAACTTTTTTTTGTTTGGGTTATCGACCCCGAAATGCGGTAAGTACCACGTTTTTGGTGCAGGTACTAGGTCACTAAGTTTTTTAGCGTAATCGTTATCAAACAAATGGTGTATACGTTCCATATATCTCTGTTTATACTCTTCGTTCTTCTTCATCTTTTGTTCGACTCCCTTAAGTCTGCCGATAGCAGTCTGGAAGGAATCTGGCATCATACTCTTTTCATCCTTCCACGGTAAGCCAACATGCCATCGACCATCGATTAATGAAGAAGTTTTTTCAAGAATTTTTTCGGCGCGTAGATCTTCTGAATTTTGCCTGGGCTTGGAAGAAATGCCCATGGAGTCAATGGAGAATGATCTTCGTACATCATCTTGGATCTCTCTCAAAATACCTTCGGTCTCCATCAGGTCTACTTCACCGTGGCTGTTAACGAACAGCGTGGAGTGACGTACAGAGCCAGGTGAGTTCGTAGGTACCCTTCCATGCAGGCACCAGCCCAGAGGAGTACGGGTGGCAATGGGTTCGTTTGGTCGACCCATCATCGTCTCGAGAGGTACGAGTAAGTGGTAATTATCTTGGCCGATTAAAACTTGCGGTTTCAGTTGCTCCGTACATAATTCACCACTGACGTTTCGTAAGTGTTCAAAGTTCATCACATTCACTCTGCTTATGTTCTGTTTTGGTAAATTAAGCACATTGACCACGCGCGCACTGATTTTAAAATGTTTGTTATCAGCGCCGGACAAAGTCAAGTTCACTAGCTGAGCGTCGCACACTAGCTCCGTATTTTCCCATGCGCCGCGTACACGTAAACATTCCCGGCGCCCGCTCACCCCCACCCTTGCAGCGAGTGAGGCGCTTATCAGCGTCAAGGTCGAGCCATCGTCGAGCAATGCGTTTACGGTTTCTATTCCATTAGGTCCGTGAATATTTACAGGTAGCACTTTTAATAACGCGGAACGGTTAATGTCCATATTATGATTCACATTTTCAGTTTCTAACACTCTCACTGATGTGGATTCCTTGACGTCCCTTCGTGGTTCATAGTGAAGCAGACGGTGATGAGCCTGACCACAACCGTTCACGTCACATGTACTAGCGGGGCAGGTTTCTCGGCTATGGTGGGCTATAAGGCACTTATAGCAAATGCCGAAACGTTTCGCATGTGCCCACCTGTCCTTACGTAACGATTTTTTAAACTTCTTGCACTCAGTTAGTTTGTGAATATAAGTACGGCAATAACGGCACTTTTGTTCACCTTGTTCGTTTATATTTGATAATGTTTGTACACTGTTCACTTTTTCGTGGAATTGTTTACGTTTGAAAATGTCCAATTTAGGTTGAATTAATGTAGCACTACACGTAGAAATTTTTACAGCTTCTTCGGTGAGAAAATCCGATAGTACTTCTAGTCTAGGCTTAGGTGAGCAGGCAGTGATTAACGGATAGCTATAGTCGGTCCACTTGGATAGCAGAGTAGTAGGTAACTTTGATAAAATAACGGTAGCTACTTCGACTCCTTGTAGGTACTCTTCGCGACCAAGGGCTCGTACTGCCGCAACGTAATTCTTTACTTTGATCGAGAAACTCACAATTTCTCGAAAGTATTCGGCGGATAAATTATTCATTTTCTTTAAGTCTGTCATAATGTAAGACAGGATAACTTCGGCGTTTCCAAACTGTAGTTCTAAAGTAGCCATTATAGCTGCAGGCGAGGTTCCGCTGACCAGTAACGCTGATACAGCTTCCTGAGCTGCACCACGGAGACACTTTCGTAAACGCCAAAGGTTTTCTTTTTCAGTGAAAGTGCACACTTCAGTGGATTCATGGTAAGCCTGTTTGAACTGAAGCCATTCCATTGGGTTCCCGTTAAAAACAGGAAGTTCTCTCGGCGTACAGAGACGGCTGAGTAGGTGAGTGTTCTGATTGACGGTCGAGGAGGTGACTAAGTGGTTGAGCGCGCTGGCAAGCTGCTGAACTGGACCGTCTGTGTCGGTGTAACCCGACGTTTGCGGCATACCGTTGTGGTTTCCAATCATAGTGGCATGCTGCAATTCCAGTTCTTGTTGGCTGCGCTCCACCCACTTCTCAATATCACTACCGCGATCGTTCGGCTCCGATATTTCTGATGGTGGACTGTATTCTTCATCTACGTCGGCAAGATCTGCCGCTAATTGTTTATCTATTAGTTCGATTTCAATTCGTGCCTTTGCCTTGGCTGCTTCTAGTTCCAGCTTCTTTTTCTGGGCATTTTTGTAGGTAGACGATGAAGGTTTTTTCGATTTGACGGCAGATTGACGCGAGGTTTGTGAAGGCGGTTTCGTAACCAATTGTTCCGACTTCACAACACTGCCGTTGTACGACTTTGCCATTTTCGTTTCATCGTCTTTCTTTGAAGGTCCAGGCGTAGGCAATGGGACTCCGGTGACCGTTTGTGGCTTTGCCTTTTTTTCTTGTTCCAGCCTTTTTGTAGTACTGCGGGTAGTCACCATTACTTCTTTTTTCGGTGGTGGAGTGTTGAACATTTAATCCGGCTCGAATGACCAGCTGTTGCTGATGGGTTCGTGTGGTCCAGAATAAATGATTCAACTGAGTACTTTTGGTTATACTTTTTAATAAACTGAAGGTAATTATACAAAGAAATACTAAGGCAATGCGCGCCGTGCGTGGAGGCGGTGCATCGACGACTGCCTGCAAATCCAGGCGACCCCTCACCTCAGCACACACCCCGCGCATCCCCTCTCACAAGTTAGTTCACGTTTTTATCACAAAATATGGTGCGTCGCTAACACTCCCTATTGTAGGTTTTTTTTAATACATGTATTTTGAAATGAAGGTAAAGTTTTACATAATATTTTACCACGTGTACCCTTTGTGAAATATGGCCCGCCAAAGTGGCCAAAAGTTGGTCCCTGCATTTCTAAACTATTAGGTTACCTTAAAAACCTTATTTTGGACTATTTGTGATCCCAACTTTTTGGGTAATAGAGATAATTGTGATACGGTTATAATTGTAATATAAGGATAATTGGACAATATGTATGCAGCAGCAAATTATATAATTAAAATAGAGATAATTAAGTAGTCCTAAATGATAATTAATTTCCGGTAGAGTGCCCAAAATGCTGGCCTCGTTGCCTCGCTGGATGGCGAGGCTAACTTTCTGACCCAAATATAGGCCAGCATTTTGGTCACGCAAAGAATCTTTCAGTCTCCCCGATAAATCTTTGAAAATTTCGAAAGCACTTGGCCCCCACGGTCCAAGTGTTTCTACCCCAAACGGCACAAATAAGTAACCTCTGTCAAGGCTGGAATATTTGCAGCAGCTGATTATTTTTTTTGCGGTCCAGAGTTGGTCCCAATGTAAAAGATGTTCAATGTTCATAATGATGAGTACAACGGACTCTCTTGGTTAGTACATCCTTTCTGCGTAATCTTATATTGCTTTGGCTACGGAACCCTACCCTGAGCATGTCTCGAGAAGCTCTTGGTTGTTATTTGAAGTCGGTAGAAAAAGCAACGTGGACGATTCGCGCAGACGAAACCTACAAAAAAAATATGGAAGTGTTTCTCTTATAATTATAACCCACAGTTTCCTCTTTAGATCTTATACATCCTTTTTTTCATTCATTTGATCATCTCATTTGCAGTTGTGTGCCGCTCAATGTTGAAGTGTGCGCTGTAAAACTAGTAAGATATCAGTGTATGCAATACGTGTTTACCTCGCTCTCTTCAGATTTTGGCAGACTTTTTTTTGGGACTAGCTCGAGTGTAAACCAAATCCAAGATATATATGATCAAAGGTCGTAACCCCGTCGTGCGTCGGTTCGCTAGAGACCCCTAAAACTCAAGTAATTTGCCGATATCTATACCTACACTAATGTTGTTACTGTTGCTTAGATTACATTGGACACTTACTAACGTAGTTGTTGGAAAGATTTTCTTTAACGCTACATCTTTAGAACGTCAGTGATTAATTTAGTTTTGCTGGCACAATTTCCGGCTTCCCTTGCTACACCTTTAGAATTTCGCGTTTGCCTATTCAAACAATTCCATTAACATAAAGGGCCATTAAGTATTTTATCAGGACCCATCATGTTTGTGCCGAGCTCATCAAGCATCAGAGATTAGGTTAATGTATTTCGACCCAATAGTTATTTACGTGTGTACATTTGATTTTACACACCTGTGCTTATAGCCGACCCTTTTAATGTCTTTAGTTCGGTTCATTCACTTTAAGACTAAAAGTAGTATTGTTTATTTATGTACACTAAATGGCAATTAATCCGGGACGGAATTTATTTTATTGTTTCTGAAATGTAACATACTAGTGTAATTAACTATAAGCACGTACTAAATAACTTTAGTGGTTAGGTTATTTCAACAAAATGGGTGTTTCGTAAAGTTCATTAAAGGGCTGGAGGTTTATGTCGAAAAGAAGGTTCCACTTGAAATGTTTTAATTTAAATAAAATTTTATATGTACATACGGCCTTACTTAAAAAGCGCTACTTAAGATATATAATTCTTAAAACAACTGTTTTCTTCACACTGGCGGAATATATAGATAGAAACTATTTATTGTGTATACCAGAATTAAAAATTACAAACAGATAGAAAACACTTACGAGCTAGTGCCACAAGTGGCGGCCTTATCGCTTAAAGCGATCTCTCAACACGAAAGAAAAGAATATGCAAAAAAAAGAGTTTTTTTACATATGTATATATGTAATATGTGTGTATTCTCTGAATATGTTTCACGAGAAACTTAGGCAGTTTTAATCATTGATTAACTTAAGTATTTTTAGGTAAAGTCAGCGGGCTGGAGTGTGGCTGTTACGAGTAATATCACCAACACAATTTTAGGGTTCCGTACCCAATGGGTGTCAACGGGACCCTATTACTAAGCCGACGCCGTCTGTCTGCGGCTGTATCTTTTGAACCGTAATAGATAGCCAATTGAAAATTTTACAGAATAATTAAGGTTACGGTGGATTTTTCATTTATTTATTTATTTATTTGATAAGGCTGTCTATGGTGCAGCATGCTTGCCTAAAAAAACCGATTCACTCGCGATTTAAAGACACCCAGATTAATAATAATCGGGGAACACCCATCCAGACAGTGCATTCCACAAACTAGCAGTTCGCACAATAAAACAAACCGAGAAACAATAATAAAATAAAATAACTAAAATAAAATAAATAACTGCAGCACCCTAAAAAGGCCACATAACTTATTTTTTTATTGCTAAATAAAACACTAAATAATACATTGCATTTAGTTTGTGTTGGTACATAACCCTCAATGCGCGACCCTAAATCGCAGTTGGTCGGTTTATTTGAATTATGTTAGGAATACTATAATTAATTGCATTGGTAACATAATGTATCAAGTGTGTTTTTGATGAATTAAGCTATTCTTTAGTTTACTTACTCAATAGAGTAATCGTATGTATACTTTTTGGTGATGAGGCAACGACATTCCATTTGAGTCCCGGTCCCGGAAGAAAACTTTTTCGCTTCCACAACAAGATTCGTAAGCATTTGCCTACTTTGTTTGGAATAAAAATTAATTTCCAAAGAATTCTTTTGATTCGTTTTATTTTGCGGCATCTTACTTTGCGCACACATTTTTATTTTATCTCAGAAATCTCTCTCAAAGGACGAGTCTGGAATGCTCAAGGGTATTCATTCATCTGATTATGTATTTTGAAGAAAAGACAGCGAGTATTTCATAATTAGGCGCTACAAAAATTATGAAATAGTTAAGTAAGGTTTTTATTCTCTTTTCATTTATATTTTTTGTTTGTGACATTATACGTTTACATGTACGTATACAGGGTTTCGCAGAAAGGGTGTACCAAACTTTAATAGTATCTACCCATAATTATGAAACACTTTTAGGGACCAACCCTGAAATCGCGTTAAAATATTAGCTGTTCCATACATTTTGTCGAGTGTGAATGACCATTTTCTTTTGATCAGCTGATATTTTTTTCGCGATTTCAGATGGCTCCCATCGTAAAACTTATTTATAATAATGGGTAGGTACTATGGACTCCTTCCGGCTAAGTACACTCTTTCCGCGTAACCCAATATATACAACATAAGGTTATTTAAGTTTTCGCTGTGCATGGTGGAAGGCTTTACTGATGCCATTAGCCCTGCCATAAATATCTGGGCAACGTATTAAAGGGATTTAAATTTAGCTTGTACGGGTCTTGATGTAGGTACGGCGAGAGTTACGGACAAAGCGGATTCCATGTTTTTTAAGTAGCCCACGATTAAGGTGATTTTAGAGAGTGTCATGCGACAGACTTTAATCTCGTTTTACGCAACGCCAGCTTTAAACTGTGTTTCCTAATTTGTTAAAGCTGTTATTTAAAAAGCTACAATAAGATTCTTAGTGCTGGAATATCACATATTATACAATTTGTTGAGATAATACGGGCAAAGTTTGCCGACACTTAACATGGCGATTAAATTGTTTAAATTGCTGTTTTTGTAAACTCTAGATAGATAAATAATCATTTTGTTACATTTTAGTGTACATTGTATCAAAAAAGACATTATAATTATTGGCAACCTACTTGAATACAATTTCAAATTCTTTATTTTCGGTACAAGAAAGATTAAAAACGAATAATTGAATCCACTGGGTCCGAAGTAGCAAGGAACTGAGTTTTGGAAGCCAGTGGCTTCTTCCAATTAAGTTTAAAATGTTTTATATTAAATTAAAGGACTAACTAAAATAATTCAGGTTTTTAAGTTGCAACATGCAGTTAATTAGTTGCAACTTAGCCCTCCCAATCGCTTAATAAGCTGATCCATGCTCTAACAAACGCAAGCATATTATTAAAAAAAAAAATTGTTTAAATTTTCGCTATTAAGAAGTGTCACATGTCAAAACAAGACAAATTGTTTTATGAAACAGATTATAAATCGAGTGTTTATGCGTAAGAAGGTTAGTATTTTCATAATTTATATTGGAATAATTTGTGAACGAGTATTATAATATCTAGTATAATAAAGCGCTGTAACCATGTACCGTGTTTGTAGCGTGGAAAATTTCTTGAAAAGTACAAAATTTCCTGCGGATAGAACAAAAAGCGCCCCTGAAGAAAATGTCTCGTACAGCCAAGTAGACCCAACGCAAACAATGCGTCTCGCACGGAAAGTTGCCCTAATCTAAACGTAGATCATCGCGATTGTCGGGAGATTCAGTGGCGATTAAACGTATTCATAGCGTTTACGTTTTGACGTTGCCTCTCAACCTTCGCAGTGTACGGAGGCTTTCGCAGCCGTCAGTGCCGTCAGAAGCAACAGGGCCGCGATTGGAGGGCGGGCGGGACATGCGCGCTGCGCGTCGAAGGCGCGCGGGCGCGCGGGGCGCTCCGTCGCAGCCTCCACGCTCGTTTTTAATGAATCGCCGGTACCCGCGGATCGCGCTGCGCTCGACTCCGAGAGCTCTCTTTAAAAAGTTAACCTCTTCGCTGTCTCCCTCACGCCCTCTCGTGTTGCAAAATAAAACCGCGGGTGGTGGAGTCCCATGCCCACGAGGTAAGCATGTTCTTGTACAAATATTATGAATGTGTTAGCTTGTGTTTTTAAATTGTTTTTGGATGTCCCTGAGCTAACAGCTGAAAGTTTATTTGCTTTTGTAATATTTTGATAATTATTTGTTTTTCGTACTTGTTTATTTGAATTATAAACCAGTGCTTAAATTACATGTACAGGTGGCCTTAATACATATTTGGTATTCGGTATTTGTTTTAAGTTATTGAAAGTTTTGTTAAATATTTTTAAGTTTTCTATCCATCGACCCAAGGCGCTGGTACTGTTCATAAAATAGTTTCGTCATAAGTTAATAATGTAGTTATTTTGTACATCTTTAATTATAATCGCTACCCTGTTTATTTTCATTTTTCTAACGGTTAATCAGAATAGCTTTCGATGATGAGGAATGTTTCACAAACTTTTAATGTTTCACAAACTTTTATACTGTTAGAACATTATTTAGAACTATTATTTAGTAGAAAGATGCCTAGTTTTGATTTCATGACCACGTGATTTACAGGCTATAAGCTTTTTTACGCACTAGGCTGAAAGTAAACACTAGAATGTAAACAAATCGTATATTGCTAATTGCACTAGGCTAACTGTTGCTTTAAAAATACTGGCTTCGTTTCAACAACTATTTACCTATTCTAGATATTGTATTGCCTACATAATTTACAAAACAAAATGTTTCGTTTAAATTGGTCAGATGTTAACGACAGTATTTTTCTAAGGATAGATTTTTTAATTGTCAGGTAAATTTTTACATAGACTCACGAGAAAATTCCTGATGGCTTCTTCATTGCTCAAAGGGTGGGTGAACATTCCTATACAACGTGATTACAAGCATTTTGGAAACAATACCCACAGTTGCTGTTTAATTGATTAGTTTTTAGGTAAAAACGAAGGGTCAAGTAGTAGTAGTCAAAGGGCGTAAGAGGGACCCTAGTACTAATTATTATTATTATTATTATACTCCTTTATTTCATAAAATTGTCGGGTCTAGCCCGGACATTTGGTGGGCATTGGTGGAGCCGAAGCCAACACCAAGAGTCCCTGTTGAATATAAAATACATGCAACTATGAAATATTGTATAAAAAGGAATATGAAACTATTGTACAGTATAGGATTAAAAAAGTCGGGGCTATTGAGGTAAACAACTTTTGGATGGAATAACAGATCTATAGAATGAGAAACGGAACCTGCCTTATCCTGTCTCATCTCAAAATATATTTAGGCAGGTGATGACTTGCCACCCATTGAATGGGTCCCCCATAAAGGCTGCCGTATCTTGGCACCGGAGGGGCAACATTGGCGTGGGTGGCTTAGGGTGTAGATAGGTGTGCTGCACTTTCACTAAGAGCTACTCGCGACGTTATGCCCCTTAAAACTTCCACCCTGGAGCTTAGGTTCTTAGCTCTTGCGATTTCCACATCCGGACGGCCGGTTAAGGCAAGCCAGGGGTCGGGGTCTCATTTAGCTCCATGGAATCGGGGTACGCGGTGTCGCCACTCACATTATTATTATTCATTTATTTCAGGTAATTTAAACTAACGCTACGCTGCCTGTCTGTGTCCGTACTACCTTTTAACGGCTGTATCTTTCGAACCGTAATGGATAACCGGTTGAAATTTTGTCACAGAATATTTTACGGCGGATTGATTAAGAAATAATAATGAAGTCAAAAATTCTAAACTAAAAAGGGGTCCTCATACACCAAACGTATATTAATTAACGTATTATTGTATTTGCTCAATGTAAAAACGGTAATACGTACAAGCGTCAAACTTGGCATGATTATATAATAGTACACACTCTAAATTATAACAACAAATAAATAATGGCAAGTGCGAGTCGGTGACAAATTTCTGTTCATCACCGGTTCTCGAACGATCACCGAAGTTAAGCAACGTCGGGCGCGGTCGGTACGTGGATGGGTTGCCTGGGCGATGATTAGTTGTTGTCTTTTTGCACTATCTTTTTGTACTTTAGTAGGCTACAAGTTATGTGGTGTTATAGAACCCCCAGTTCACGAGCCCGACTCGTACTTGGCCGGTTTTATTTAGTAGTAAAGATTTAATATGTTATTATCTGTACATTATTTTTTTAATAGAATAGTTTTATAATTAGTTTTTCGTTGTACATACCTACTTTTTGTAAATAAATCATAAGTAAAAAAATAAATAAAAATGAATTCATTATGATAAATTTAGTAACAAAAGTACTCGCTCCCCACTGAAACTGTCCTGGTATATTGTACCATAACACACAGTTAAGCACAACTAACACAGTTGATTGAATCAGGCGTTACTTTGCGGAAGTCCATTTTCAAAACTGTTTTAATGATGAATTTCTAGTGTAATTCCGCTTCTACGTCGCTTCAAGTACAATAAGGAATTTGTGATAAATATTTTGTTGATAATGTTAATTTTATTGAGTTTAATTTTGCCTAACCTGATATAAAATATTAATTACATAAATTGAAAATTAACGTAACCTGAAACAAAAAAATAATTAATTCTGAATTATTTTTAATTATAAAATTATTAAAGTAATCTGAAACAAAAACTAATTAATTCTGACACATGAAATATATATTAATTGAAATTACATGTATTTTAATTGAATTTAAAAAGTAATAAATTGTACCCGTTTCCTTAGTGCACTTTGTCGACACGTGTTTCGCCTCTTCACGAGGCATCCTCAGGACGTGTTGACTCGTCGAGCGCTTGGCCGAGAATCAATGAATGAGAATATAACATGAAATTTCAAGTAAAATTGCCATCCCCGCCTAATCGGCTTAGTTAATGAGCATATAGTAAACTATATAAAGTGACAGTCTTCAGTAAGTATTTAACTACCATAATAGGCTCAGCCTATTCGCTTCTGGGGAGTAAAAAGCATTTGTTATTTGCGGATGCCTCGGCCATTGTTCGAGCTCACAATAGATCTGTCAATGTTTCACTCGAGATGAATGAACTGTCGAAGAGTCGCAAAAACGTCTCTTCACGTTTTCACTGATATAAAAAAAGACCAGAAAATGTAACACCTCTTATCTGACATCTATGAAGGCCCTATTCCTTTGACAATATTGATAGATACCGGCCGAAACAGGAAAGATTGGGTATTCTCTGATTAACTTCCCGATTGTTTGAGATTATGTTTTTCTGATAGACTTTGAATAATAATTCACAGTAATTATTTTTACACAATATTATAAACATCATCATTTCAACCTATCATGTTCTCACTGCTGGGAGAGAGAGGGGATGGGCCCTACCATGCCGGCCCAGTGCATGTTGGTGAATTTCATATATTATGTCTTTAAACTTTGATATTCCTGGACATATGTTTCCACACGATGTTTTCATTCATCGTTGTTGAGCGATGGCATCTAAACGGCACATAATTTATTCGTGTACTAAATAAGTTATATGCAGGGCCGAGTATCGAACCGGGTGCCGTCAGATTGTAAAGGGCACATGATACTGCTCGGCCACCATCGCTCATAAAATATAGTAGAAGGTTACAATAAGGTAGGTTGCATTAAGTATTAGTTTTTTTTCGAGGTGTTTACGAATATCGTCTCATAAATCGCAGTATCAAGTATTTTCTTTAAAACATTATTTAATGAATTTTTTGCTGTAATCGGATTAAAAAACAATAATATACCAAAAAGGAATCAATCAATTCCTTCCAGATTCAATCAGTGTTTCCGTCCAAAAACTTCAAAAATAGGGACGGGGTTGGTCTTAGGTATATTAAATTTTTTCGGAGAAAAAAAAACATGTCAGAAAAAGTTAGTATGGAAACACTTACTTGATCATATTTCGTAGCTGTAAAATCCCCTCAAATCAAATCATGTTCAGGCACACCGTTACCTACATCGCACTGTTAAAAATTGCCAAAATCGCTTCACAATTGGCGGATTTCTACGGAAAAAATTATAAATAGAACACCCAAAACCGAGAACCTCTTTTTTTAAAGTCAGTTAAAAACCACGTTGGGCCAAGGGTTAGGCTTTTAGGTTTGACATTTGCGTACTTATGATATTTACGTCATCGAAAGTTTGCTAACGATGATCGACATTTAAAACTTTCGAGTTGTAAAACGTGTCAGTCAGGATTATTTCATGCTTTTAACTTGATTGGTAAAGTCCGTGGCATGTCTTTGTTTGGCAAATAGCGTTGTAATAATCTTCTTTTTTATGTTATTGACAACTTTTGAAATGAAGATGCAATGTATTTAAGACATCGTCGATATTTTTACTATCTCATAGTATAGTATAGTTTTACAATTAGTACCTAACATCTTAAATCAATAAAACACTTTTAAATTCTACGGTTATCTAGGACCAATTAAAAAGTCGACACCACTTTATGGTTGATATTCCGAAAATCCATACGAAGCGCTTTGCTTCCACTTTTATTATGCGAACTGCTAGTCTGTGGAAGGCGCTGCCTGAATGGGTGTTCCCCTGTAGTTACAATCTGGGTGTCTTCAAATCATGAGTGAATCAAATCACGGTTCCTTCTAGGCAGGCGGGCTCCATCGTGGACCGCATCATCGCTTAACATCAGGTGAGTTGGCGGTCAAACGTGAGCCTATTTCTAATAAAAAAGTATTAAAAATAAAATAAAAAATAATCGGGCAAGCAATCATCAAAAATCTGAAGCAGGTTTCGCGTGATTTGCGGACAAAAGCTTACGCGTTTTAAGGTGATTACAGCGCCATCTATCGGCAACAGGTGTAAATAACGTTTTGAAGTTATTGCGTACACATTAAAATAAATTATGAAAGAAAGAAAGAAAGAAAAATATTTATTAATGACTGAAACAATACACACACACACACACATACACAAATGAACAAATTACACACATACACATGCACACACCCATACATACACACATTATGTTCACATGAACAAATTTATGTTCACATTATGAACATAAATTTGTCACCGACTAACACTTGGCCACATTTATTATTTGTTGTTTTACTTTAGAGTGTATTAATCATGCCAAGTTTGGAACTTGTAGGTGGTACCGTTTTTATAATAGAGCAAAGAAAAAAGAAAAGAAAAATACGGTTGTTGTATAGGAAACCCCCTTTATATTTCCTTTTTGATTTTATTATTATTTTTCATTTAGTCAATTTTTATTTTTAAGTCAAGCAACTTTTTACAGTTCCATGCAAAAATGGTAAAAAGGAACCCTTATGTTAAGACTCTGACTATGGCTACGGTGTAGGTGAACAAAACGGTGAAGAATACAATTGCGAGGAAACCGGTATGACCAAGAACCTCAATAGTTCAAAGACATAATATGACATTCACCAACATGCACTGGGCATGATAGATTAGGGCCCATCATCTCTCTCTCTGAGAGAAGGGGAAACATGAACATGAATAGCAGTGGGAACATGATGGACCGAAATGATGATGATGATGAATCTGGCGTAATATTACGTATTAATTACGTTTTAACGACAAAACTTTAATTGACTATCTATTATGGTTCGAAAGATAAGTCATTAAAAGTCAAACAAACAGCATTAGTAAGCTTAGTATTAGAGTCCCGTTGACATGTTATTTTTCCCTAAAATCTAAAATATCCAAATAAAAAATATTGAAAGTGTTTTTAAATCATCATTACGTCCACATGAAAATGTCGGTACATTTTCCTTGTCATTTCCGTCCCCCAGTGAAGTTACTTTAACGCATTACTACCAAGATATTCTTATTCTTTGTTTATGTTTTTTTAATTATTTAGTAATGTTTTTCAAGGTATTAGATACATTGAAAAACAAAACTGAATTTTTATTATAAAAGAAACAAGCTGTTTGGTAGGGTTTGTAGTAAATTTTTTAGCTTTTGAAATATTCGTTCACTTATTTCAGTCAGGCAACATTTTTCACATAAAATGAATGTTTCCGTTTAAACTTCATGTTATCGTAACCATGCAACTACCCTCGTGTTTTAAACGCCGTGAGCGTAAAATTTATTGCATCTGCATTTATTGAAAATTGCGCAAAAATACTTGATAAACTATGCCGCGCCCGAGATTCACTGTCGACGGTGTTCACGGCGAGGCCTCGAGGGCCAGAGCCAATCGCTATTGGGGTCAAAGGCCTAGTTTTCGCAAACAAGTAAATGTACATAGAAATACGGAAACGGATTCTCGTGTCTCTTCCCGTTTATGTATATAAGTGTCTTATGTGTCTTCCGTTTATTTAATCAAATACGAGGAAGTTCGTATTTGCGTACGATAATTTTGTTGAGTCCTACGTACTACTTTTAACAATAAATATTATGGATTTTTACTAAGAATGAGCTAAGTTTTGAAGTGGGTTTCATTGTTTATGATATTTTAGTAATTTTGTTATTTAATAGGTAACCAATATGAAGGTCTTTCAAATATAGTGTGTCGTGTCACGTTATTGGTATGGTTCGGTAGTTAAAAAGGTTTTCTGGACACCGTAATGGTTTCATTTAGTAAAAAAAACCTAAAATACGATTGTTCAGAAAAATTACAGGTAGAAATGGTTTTGACTGATTACACCAGTATTGTTTTAACTGAGAGCAAAACTGTATGGTTTTAATGGTGACGTATCCACTATTACAATATAGATAAGTCTATAGCAAATCAGATTAGAGACAGACAAAACGTGGTAAGCGATAGCGGTGGGCACAGATGCAAACGTCACCGTTGGCGTTATTTGCCGCGTAGTGCGGGGTTTTGATAAAGCGCAACGCAATTTCCGACTGCCGTTGCGGCACCGTTGGACCTCCAACTCTGATTACAAAATGCTATTTCTTTACAAACCGACAAGCAGCTTTAATTAGCGTAAATTCAAAGGATGCAAGTTGAACGAATGGAAAGTTAAAACATTAGAGTAAAGCAAGTAGAGTTCAAAGAAAGTAAGTTATTATATTTACAACATTTAACGTTGAATATAATTAAAAAGCAAGTTTCAAGAAGGATTGTAACTTACGGCTCTTGCTACTTAGAGCCAGATACGTTGATTTAATTTTGACTTGAACTTTGTGTCTAAGGTTTCGTAGTACTATACAAGAAACGTTTTGTTAGTCTGTCCGTCTGTCCGTCCACCCGTCATAAAACTTTGTTCTGTCTCAATTTGCATGACTTTTTACTTTGTCAATGCTAGCTGCACCAGTTTACAAGCTTTTATTTAACTTGTTACTCCTAGCAAGACTATTTTGATTGGTCTATGAGAGTGCTGATGAATTGTGACCTGCCTATATCACTGAAGCGTAACTAAGACTTATCGACATGAGTATTTGCCTGTCCTAACCTTCGGTGCTCAGGCCTGGTCACTGACCGATTCTCGAAAATTCAAACTTGGGGTTTGCCAATGAGCAATGGAACGCAGCGTGATTGGTATCAAAAGAATCGACAGAGTCCGCAATAGCGCACTGCGCTCCATAACTGATGTGTTCGACGTTGGTCTAAAAGCTGCCAGATTAAAATGGGATTAGGCGGGACATGTGGCGCGTATGCGTCCCGACCAGGGCCAGGATCGTCACACAGTGGGTGCCTGATGGACGACGCCGTCAAGGAAGGACTAAGAATATTAGTATTTAGGTACACCGATTACTCCGCCATTTTTGAACCCATTTACGTTTTTATAGTATAGAAGGAAGCTCTCGAGATGCCCCCACAATTTTTTTAATGACTTTATACAAATACAAATCATTTATTTGGGCATAATTTACAATGTTGATTCCAGAGACTGTGTGACGCGTGCCAATGGCTTCTCCGAATTATGTATAAACTAAGTATACCAAACATAAGTATATCGGTTATGTTAACCGATAAGTGAAGTTGGTTGCGTCCGAGCTTGGCTCGTGCGCAACTTCACTTCAACTCACTAGTTCTGGTACATTTGGTTTCATTGAGCTTAAATGATACGATGATGTGGGTATGTATTTTTTAAGAGTGTAGTTCATATTTATTATTTATCTGTTTTTTGTAAGCACCGCGGAGGATGTGAGCACCATCTCAAACCAACTGTGGTTTTTTGGTGCAACATTAATTTAAAATTGTATTGTTACGTATAAAGAAAAAAAAAAAAAATCTAACATTTTAAAATAAGCTAAAAAATATATTTAATAATAATTTAAGAAAAAAGGTATTATTCCAGTAAGTATAGACAAAGAAAAACTTAGGCTGTATAGTTTTGAACCAGCTTTAATAATATATTTCTTTTTTCGAGCACTCACTAATTTCGGAATCGGTTTATTATATTGACAATTATCTATCAACAAAATTCGAAGCATGTACAACATATCGGGTAAACGGTATACTCGTTTAAATTCTTCTTTTAAATAAATAAATAAATATAAGTTTATTCGTTCAAAATAACTTACTGACTAAATACATACACTGAGTTAACAAAGGATACTGAAGTAGGTAACAAAATTAACCCTTTCTAACAGTGTTTCCTCGGTGTGCACTGAAACCCACACTATAGGGTGACCTGTAACGTGTTGTGGGCTTCAGGCTCTTCCTTTGACAAGGTACATAAAAAGAAAAGCGAGTAGAAAATAACAATTGAATACATAGTTAAAATACAAGTTACGTAAGTTTACGTAATTAAGTTTGTATAACAATGATTGAATTGACATGACGTGTTCAATGATTGAACACGTCATGTCAAGTTGAGTCTTTCTTGTTAATCTGTTTTAGCCGACTTCAGGAGGTTCTCAATCAGGTCCAGATTAGTTTTATTTTTCCAATAGCCTTATACTTAGTAAACTTACTATGTTACTCTAAAAAACTTAATTCAGCTTAATAGGTAGCTAAAGGCGTATTTCATTTGCGCATTTCCATAAACCGATTAAAAAAGCTATTTAATAAAAATAAAAATAAAAACCTCCGCCATCATATAAAATATCAACACGAAAATTTATTTATTCTGTGTCATGTTAATCTAAGTATTTTTCTCACTAATTGTTTTTTTATAACTTCTCACTGAGTATCACAGTCATTTTGTTTTCAAAAAAGCATAGGAAAGAGATTGCTATGGCCATTGAAGTGATTAGCAGATTTTCGCAACTCCACGCTTGTAATCTAGTTTCAACGTTAATAGCAATAAATCAAATCATTAATTTGTCAGAACACGATAGGTACACAATGTACACATACATAGAATGTAGCTCACAGGGTCGTACAAATAAAAAAAAAAAAAAAACAAGAAAGAATAAGTTGCGTTTTTCACTTTTAGACGTTGTCCAGCTAAAACAATGTTGAAACCTTGATTGTCTTTTTTTGTGGTGAGACAGTTAGATGTATCTGTGATAAATCTAATATTTTTTTCTTTTATTTTACTAGCTTATTTTCTTTTTTAGTGATATATAGATAATTATAACATTGTTAGCACAGAGCACAAAAACAAAACTAGCATATATTATTACAAAAAATAAATAAAAAAGTTTATAACTTTATAACCGCTAGGCATTTTCATCAAATGCATCTACGAATCATCCCGATTAAACTATCGTTTTGAAATTAGTTCATTTTGTTGAGAGGTATGAAGTCACAGACATACAGTTGTAAGAGTTGAACTTATATGTCTGTATGTCTGTATACACTTCTCAGTTATGACGACGTGGCTTAAAAAGCTTTCACGGTGCACAACAAAACAAGACAAAAGTCCAAAAGTCTCTCTCAAAGAAAGCATAAAAGATTTCACTTCCAGATCTTACAGACAGTAGATAAAAAGTGATTAGTGGAAAAGAGAATTCTATTAAATAAATCCAGTATAGCGGAAGTGGATAGCGAATGAAAATAATAAAAGGAGATTGCTACAAACGAGGAAACAATAATTTAGTCCTGTGTGTCGGAGAACAAATACAGTGTCAACAGATAATAAAGGCAGAGCTGGCCGATACCCTCGCGAACCCAATAACACTGAGCCTCTAAATATATAAGGATCTATATAAATCGAACCTGTGTAAGGATGTAAGGAAAGGATGTCACAGCCGTAGATATTGTCAGGAAATGGTACCGACCAGATTTGAGGCCGATGTTTTAGATCAAACATCAAAATGTAATCTGGCGGACGCGCACGTTCATTTAAATAAACATGTTATATCTAAAAGCAGCTGGCTTAGACGAAGCAGCGCCTTTGAAGCAAAGGATTCTAAGCAAAGCGAGGGTATCACAACATCGAGAATGCGGTTCCTTCTCTATGTAGAAATTCGACAAACGAAAGCGGTTTAAGGAATTCGTCTTAGATCTCGTCTAGTAAACGGACGGGTACTTGATTCCCTTAAGGAATTCCTCAAATTCCGTTCCAACCTCACTCAAATTAACTCATTATTCCCCTAATACATAGTTTATACGGAAATATTTTCTCTTCAAGTTGTTTATATTCATAAAGGTAAGCACTTATCCGTTATGTGAACAAGTCTATTCATTAAACATTTACATCGTATCGTATAACCGTATAATGGGAAAAATAATTATTTTCATCTCCTTTGGTAATGTTAAAAGTCAATCTAATGACTAAGGGAAATAAAAAGTAAATGGTTTCAAAGCCTGAATAAGAATCGACCCCAAACATGTAACGACAAAACCTATAAATAACATGGAGGAAAATTCGGAAAATCTCATTGGCGCGACTCCGGGGGAATCAGTGACACTCCTGACGTCGCGACGAGAAATTCTCGAGATCTTTTTACTTGCAGACCAGAAGTATGGCATTCAAACAAGAAAATTTCCCGATAATCGCGTTTATATTATTCATAATCGTATTTAAGTTCGGAATGCTAATCTGGCCGTAAATTCAACTTATTTTACCTTTAATAAAAAAGAAAATCCAGCTAAGTTTGGAACCCAGAATTATTATTTTTTCAAATCTACTGGAAAGCTGACAATAACTGAGCTGCCTTATCTGTATTAGGTATAACTGGAGTAGATTATAAACAAGTTTAACCTAAATTGGCGTGGACACCATGCGAACGAGGGTACAGCGGCCAAAGACAACGGTTTCAATCTGTAATCGATACTAGGTACTGAACCCTTTATCCAATAAGACCCTGACGCTGTTGGATGCTATTAACGGACGATGTTATCAATGTAATGATCATTTCTCTGGGATTTGTAATGACGATTTCATCTTATGGACTCGCCATTTCAAATTAATCCAGGCGGTATGGTTTTGTTGAATTCCGTTGACACTCGTGACTCCAACTCCAACAAATAATTAGATTAAAGTAGGTACTTTTCTTTCTATAGGTACTCAAGGTAACTTTATCTTAAGTTTGTACTATTCGGAAAATCCTAATAAACATTTGAATAAAAATAAACATAATTAATTATTACATAATCAACTGCAATATTTAATCTTCTTACATGAATTATTATAAATGTATCGAACCAAATTCGAGCTACAAATAAATACAAAACGAACAACAAAGAGTATTGGTCAGAACTATACGTACGAAGCAAGATATATTCAGTCCAATGTGGATTGCCGGAATCGAGTGATGTTTCAATATTTGGTGAACACTATTTATTATTTAGATCGAACATTCAACCTAGTGAAAATTTGAACTTGCATATCTTTTTATACCGTTAGTAGAGAATAGAAGATTTTTTAAGAGTTCAGTTTTATGTTCCATCGTTTGATTTTATTTGCGTTAATTTGTTAAGTGCAACCACGTGTACGTAATATGTAGATTTGATGAAATTAACAGAGTATTACCTAACTCTTTATAAAAAGTTTACTATTGCCTTTTTTATCAGACGGCCTGCGGCTCACTGGAAAACAGGTTGCATAGTTTCATGGTTAATTATCGAAAAACCCGAATGAAACGCTTTGATTCCACTTTTACTGTGTGATCCGTTAGACTGTGGAATGTCTTCGCGATAGTTAGTATCTAGTTGTCTTCAAGTCACAAGTGTCGGTATCGGTTACTTTTTGGCAAACGTGCTCCATCGTATCGGCATCATCGCTTAACATTATCCGAGAAGGCGTTAAACATCAGCCTATATTATCGAATAAATAAGCTATACTTTTTATGTTTGAAGCTCTTTGAAGAAGCTAAGATAGTTTATATCTTACATTCACAGATGTTCGTAACCGTCTAAGCAAGGATAAAAAACAGCCAAGTGGGAGTCGAGTTCGTACTGGGGGTTCCGTACTACCACACTAAAACAGTTGTAAGCTACTAAAGTATAAAAAAGTAGTGCAAAAAGACCCACAGGCGGTCACCCATCCAGGTACTGACCGCGCCCGACGTTGCTTAACTTCGGTGATCGTACGAGAACCGACGGTGAACCGAAATTTGTCACCGACTCGCACTAGGCCATTATTTATTGTTTGTTGTTATATGTACTTCAGAGTGTGTACTATAATCATGCCATGTTTGACGCTTGTTTGTATTACCGTTTTTACATTAGTGCAAATATGAAAACACGTTTCAATAAAACGTTTGTTGTATAGGGACCCATGTAGTTTTTACTATTTGACTTTATTATTATACATAATCCGCCGTAATATGACATATTCTATGAAAATTTCAACTGGCTATCTATCATGGTTCAAAAGATACAGCCGTTAAAAGGTAGGACGGACAGACAGCGTAGGCTTAGTAATAGGGTCCCATTAACACTTTGGGTACGGAACCCTAAAAACCTGGCATAAAATTCTCAAAGAACAAAAAGCTGTTAAATAAAATGAAAAATCGAAACATTCAAAAATTTCGAATCAGTTTTTCGCTGAATATAAAACTATTTCATAGCTAAGTTTTTCAAGAGTTTTAGAGATTTAGTTATTTCAATTATCGAAATACCTAACAGCTTTCACAAACTTATCGGAATAAATATTATTATAGCTTAACTATAAGCAAACTACAAGCAAGGTGCTTCAAATATATTCTGCAATGTTTCTAATAACTTACTAAATATTAATATTTCGAAGGCGTAACTATTACCGTACAATTTTAAATTAATTACAGTGTGCTTGTGACAGATCGATAGGTATTTCTTTTGAAAAAGTTTGTAAAGGGATTTGCTACTTAATTAAACCTGAATTTAAGAGAATCGTCGGTAACGAGCAAAGTTTTTGGCCACAATGAATGTAATTAATCGGCAACTTTAAAGCTTTGCTCCGCGTTTGATAGTGAATCATAAAAAAAGGTTTGTAATCCAGTGATTTAAACAGTTAAATAAAAATTATTAATTAAAATAAAACTTTTTTTTTAACAACTTTTTAGACGTTCGTCATATCGACTGCCCCGGTGGCTCAGTTCATAGTGAATCTACCTTCTGCGCTTGGGGGCGTGGTTTCGATTCTCACCTAGGACAAACATTCTTGTACTTGAAACTGCACATAATGCATTTAAGTACTAAATATCTCGTTGGTGCAGGGCCGAGGATTGAACTAGGTGCCGTCAGATTGTAAAGTGCACATGCTACTGCTTGGCCATTATCGTTCCTGTACCCGATATACGAGTACTTCAGTGAAATGTTAGAAGAAAATTGTAATTATTCAGCTTTTTACAATGTTAATGCAGCTATCAGAGCAAATATATGCTTGGACCGAGTTTAGCTACAGCCAGCGGTTTTACCCGCTATCCTACAAGAACCATGCAGTATCTATGACTTTTGGATAAAAAGGCTTATTTGTTAATCCAGGATATACGCTGTTTTCATAACAAACATCTAAATTGTTAAGTCGTTACTGAGTTGAGTGCAGACTAAGTTAAGGTTACTGAGTATAAAATTGGCGTGACTTTAGACGTCTACCTACGGTTACGTCAACGAAAGCAAGTGTTATGACAGATGCCTCATAATATACTTAGGTACACATTTTACAACATTAATCTTTCGCATTTTACATCGTTGGTTTTCGTCGAAAACATAAAACAACTGCTAAACCTTTGTATTACCATAATAAATAAATAAATATCTGGGACATTATTGCACACATGGTCATCTGACCCTAAACTAAGCAAAGCTTGTAATATTGCTGCCAAAGACTGATATACATATATATATATTTTTAAATACATACTTAAATGGATATTAACACCCATTAGATATTATTTTTTGATTTATAATATACCTACTACGCAGGGATATGTGTTAATCGGATCGAGTTGTAAATCGAGTCCTAAGTCAATTGCACAGTTAATATCGAAGTCAGCTGAAATGTCGACCGCGAACTTGGCTTGTATTTACGTGATCCAAGTTCTTCACTTCGTTTATTAAGGAGACGAGATTAATTCCGAGAGCTTAGCGCGAGTCGCGAACCGTACCTCGGGCTGCCGTCGCCAGCCTGGCCCAACACAACGGGTGCCCGCGCGTGACGCGGACAGATAAGCTAATTACTTATTGTGATTTACAAACCGGTTCTTGGAGAATTTTTCATCAAATTTTCTGAGAGCAATTCAGAATAATAAGTAGACGTCAGGCACCACAATGGCAGCAATTAACCGGACAATTTAACTTTTTAATTGTGAATTACAGAAAAAGGAAACTGGGAGTGCAAAGGTTGAACATGCTTCTCTAAATTGTGTTGAAGTTTACTACTTACCGACAACATTTCATGACGATCTGACGAACGAAAAGCAAGTTATCGTCGAACAAAAATATAGGTACAAACATACAATTATACAAACATACATGGAAACGCTGACTTGACCCATTAGAATCTGAAACTTCTCTTCACTCGGTCAATTATCTTCGTGACTGTACAAACAGTGCGGTGGTAGTTGGTACCCACTATCCCCCTATCGGGCGGACAGAATCGTTCAGTCTAAATCGTTGGACAGAAGAATTGGGCTACGACTCTATACGCAATTTTTCAGGTGTTAAGGGATCCGCAACTTATTTTTCTACAGAAATTGTATCAACTAATTAGGCAAATAAATCACCAGGTGACGATCGTAATCTATAAAACTATTGTTTTGAGAATGGTTTCATTGATAAATTGAATACATGTCTTTAAAATAGATTCGGAACATGAATAAATACATATCTAACAACCCAAGCTCAGTGTTATTACGAAAGCGATTTTAGCTTTGCGTTAATCGGAATTCAGGAATGAGCATAGACAATGTAAACATGACAATAGAAGCAGGAGGAAGGGGCTGGTTGAAACTCGTATCGGCGGCGTGCCACTCGTGAGATAACAGTGCGCCGCGTCTTTGTCGCTGGATGTAAAATTATTAAGCAACGGAATGCTGCGAATGGGGATCTGCCTCTGCGATACCGAGGGTTAAAGGCCACTCCCGACATCGCCTGCGATACGATTAACTTTATCGAATTTCGGACCTAGTCACATACGCCTAATTATGTTTTGTTGCCCTTATGCTTTTGGGACCACCCTCGTTTTCATCTCACCAAAAAATAATCGCATGAATCCCAAGCGGTCGCTACTAACGCTGGCTATTTTTTCGTGAATATTTGAAGCCGGATTAAATTGTTGGAAACTTTGTCGGGTCTGTCGAATGCGAGCTGAGATCGATTGACAGTGGGATGACTCGACGGCTAAGTTATGAACGCTCCTCAATATTGAATCTCAAAAATGTGAGGTTCCTTAGTGAATCTCAGCCGCAAAGTAAACACCATTCAATTTTATTACGGCGAACAAACTCTTTGAAAACCACCCGACGACGATTCAGTAAATCTCTATTTGTCGCAACTAAAACAGGTCACGGCGGAAGGCTATTACGCTCCCTAAATGCTGCCGAACTCCCTGTAGAGCGCTCTAATCCACTCCGAACGGGCTGGTGTCAAACGCAGGCCAGGGTTGTTTGTATTGTTTATTGTCGCTACGCTCGTTCGTTCTGCAAAGACGCTGCCGCCGTCGCCGCCACCGAGAGCATGTTTCAATTGATGGAGCCAAACGGTCCCCGGGGCTACCATTATGTTCCTACCCACAGCGATACTCGTCCGCACTCACTGTCTCCTTTACCTCCCTTCGAGATCCACCTCAGGAGCTTTGTATTTCCGACGCACAATAAAATCTAAATGGTAAATGTTCTGCAGGCGAATAAAAAATGGGCTTACACGGCGCATGACAGATTTTTGTACCCTTTGAAGCTGAAAATTGGAGGTGTGAGTAAATATCTCGTAAAATTTCTTTTCTGCTCCCATGTCTGTAAAAACCTTGTTCATAATGTGAAAATAATATTCACATGCAAAAAATGTTAAAACATTTTACACAAGTCTGAAATTTTGGAAAAGGTAAATATTTAACAAGACAATCTTTTGATGAACATTATTTTTATGTTTGTGTGGGTGTTTGTGTGTGGGCCTATTGTTGTTAGACAGCGTGAAATTAGTATCCGTTTGTTGCAACCGAATCAATTCTGAATTGGAACTTGGGAGAAGTTCATTTTATTCACCCAGACGGTATTTCTCCATACGTTATTGAAAAGGAACGCTTAGTCAGTTCGTTGGTTTTTATGCGCCGGCAATTCGTTCGGGTGTGGATGAATAAAAAGCGGCGAGGAGCCAGCAGAATGGAACAAAACACTTGAAACAATATCGCGACAGAGCGGCAATCATTCCTGTTTTATCTCAGTTTGTGCACGCCGCGCCTCGGAAACTGTACTAATAAAAAACTACCATGTTCCGTTCGGATGTATGTTTGCGTTCTACCCATGCAAGTGGCTTGTACTCGTACTGGTGCAGTTGCAACAAGCACCTGCATGCCGCTTCATAAAAGGAAATTTAATAAGAACCAGTTGCCGGCTAACGTCTTTGTAGTAAGTAAGTTATTACTTATCGCTTAGAAACGGCAACGTTTACGTTTTACAAATGCAGTGAAATTTGAATATGAAAGCAAATGTTTTTAAATGAGCAAAATACGTTTATTCAATGATGAAGCCTGCGTTCAAAACACCATACGAGTAGGTTGTTTTGGCACCCTGCAGAAGATTCCACCAGAGAACAGGCCCGTCTAATAAGCATATTAAAAGTTTCGAGGATCCCCTCGTAATTATGTATCCAATTTACGCGGTCAAAACTTGTGTGTTGCGACTCATGCGTAAATAAAGTCTTGTGAGCTTAGGGGACTTAGATCTGTAGCTGCGGCTGACTCTTGGCTCACTGTTTGCAGACAGTCGGTGGAACATATCTTTAATTAAACTGACGAAGTCGCATCGCAAGCTCTTCAAGTAGGTACTCGCAAGGACTAACCATTTTATACTTTTGTTTCAGATCAATCTGCTTGAGAACGGCTTTAATAATGTGATAATAAGTCTACGAAGACAAGAAAAACCAAGACTTAAGTGCTTTTAGCACTTGTTATGATATTATACTTGGAATTTTAAAAACTAAGCCTAGAATTGGCTTTTGATGACAACGCGATGTGAGCTTTACAAGAATAGCTTTTTATTGCTAAATGTGATCTGACGATATGTCAGGGGAATCGCCTCGTCGTTCGAGGTCTGTCTCAATGGAAACCGGTGGACTGCCTCTGGTCTCTACGTTTGCTCTCCTCACCATCGTAGCAGGTAAGAATTATGTTTTAATCCAAAGATGTTGAGAAGAACTAAAATTCGTTCTTAGATTAGATAATTATGTACATTTTTAAAGTTAAATTCAGTACACTTTATGCGTTTATTTTGTTCTAGACCCAATATATACAGTGTTTTTAAATATACGTTTTAGCTTTCTCCGAGTACTCAATTCATGTTGTTATTAAGCGAGATGGGGTTTAACACTCGAAAGTATAACTGTTCTAAACATACTGTTCGCATTTGCAAATTATAAACAATATTGTTCTCAACACTCCAGAGGTATAACCAGAACTGCTAACGATTAGTGCTAACCAGAAACTTATAATTAACAGAGTTATTAAAATAGTTTAGAACTCACCATATTTGATAGCATTACTGCATCGTAAAAATTAGTATGCAAAATGCAAAACTAAAGTGTTGTGACTGTAAAGTAAACAAAGGGCTGAGTAAAGCATACCCATATCGGTCAGTTGCGAGTCAGAGAACTCTATACTCGCCCGTTTGCCCGTCTACTTGTAATGACCAGCTTGATGAAAATCCTAATAATTTGTCGGACTTCTCTTGCTGCCTCTTTGGAAGCATTAATTTTCTCATCCTGCCTCTGAATAAACTAATGCGAGTATTAAAATATTCCCGAGCTAGAAGTCGGCAATTTCAACGTTTGCTATAAACGAATTTAGTTAGCAAGTAACGGTTTATAAAACAAAAAAAGGAAGGCTATTAAAATATAATACTTAATTCGAATACAAATTTATATTTCAAAACCACACTAGAAGAATTATTAATTGTTGATAATACTAGCTGATGCCCACGACTTCATACGCATTAACTCTTATCTAAACTTTTAACCTCCGTTTGCCCTTAATTCGGTCATTTCGTAATAAACCTACTGAATTTCAAGTTCGTAAGGTCTAGATTCAGTGAACGAATGAATGGTATTTCGTTTTTATGTATGTATAGATAGATAGATTGCCGCAGTTCTTTTGAAAGAAACCATTATTAACTTTAAAATAATTTACCCAACATTTTAAAAGTGGCGAATCTCGAAATTTCCGCATTAGTTTTCGCTTGTTTCTCCACTTGTCTGTCTCGAACGTGAGTTGAAACCATTCACGTGATCTGAATTGTTGCACTTTAACGAGTGCCTGTAATGTCTGCCGAGTGCAATACCACTCCAGATTCACTCACGTTCCAACGAGATCTGCAGGAAAAGACGCACACCCTGCCTTACCGGATTCCAACTTTAATTGAAAACGCTCTATAAACCTTTTCTTCTAATTGTTAAAGCTCCACCTCATCCCGGAGCGTGCCTCGCGAAATGTTTAATTATAGTGCCTAATGGAAACATTACGACGATTTAAGTAAACAAATAGGTGCTTGCAATATGATATGAGGTACGTTAAAACCCGCAAAGGATTACAGCTAATCATTGGATTAATTGTATGGAAATTTGTGTTCGTACGCGCGGTGAATTTAACCAGTTCTATCAGAATGTAATTATAGACGTCGATGAGCGTGAAATACTGAATAATTGGAACACGTAATCGGATCCGGAAGCTGGAACCTGCACAATTCATATAATTATTTCCATTAAATGTTATTCATATTGTGGAATTGCGTTATTTATGTTGATTTCGATGACCGCATGGTTTTTGATGGTATTAACATTTTTAAGTAACAATTTATGATTTATCGTTCGAATTAATATGTTAACATTATTAACAAATAATTTATTGATTTGGTATCAAAATACCTGAACTCATTTATATTAAACTACCTATTGCCCGCGACTTCCTACGTTTCCTGCGTTTAGTTTCTTATAAACTTTCAACCTCTTGTTGCCCCCTTGATTCGATCACTTTATAAAATCCTTTCCTAGCGGACCTTTACAATAATAATCTACCTGCCAAATTTCAGCTTCGTAGTTTTTGTGATTTTGTGATGAGCCAGTCGAATGAGTGAGTGTGTGTTGTTTTGCATTTAGGCCAACAGACATTTAGGGGTCCATAATACCCATCATTATGAACAACTTACTTTGACCAGAACTTTGACTAGACTAACCATGCAACCGCGCAATAAATATCAACAGTTCCATAGAAAACGGTCATTCACACTTGACAAAATGTACATACATAGAGTCATGCCTCTTTCCCATTGGGGAAGGAAGAGATCACATCTCTCCACTTGCTACTATCATAACACAGATCTTACGCTTCTTCTAATTTCATGACTGTTTTCATACAAGCTACGCGTTTACGGGTACAAGGTTACGGGTACTTTTGACGATGACAAAATGTACAATTAAAGAATAAGAGTATTGAAACACTGTTTTAAGCTATCACGGTTGTTCACTAAAGTTATATGATCCACAACCTTACCACGGTAAATATCCCGTAAATAATCATATAACTTTAAGAGTATTTATTTTCTAAAATGTGTTACAGTACTTAAAAATAGCCAACATCATTTACCAAAACAAAATACTAAATATGTGTACATAGATTTAACTGTGTGCTCCAAACTAGGCTAAGCTTGTGCTATGGAGTCAGTTGATTTTCTATATTGATATTACCATTTTAAATCAACCTTACTATGACTATTTAAATTTAAATTCTATGATAATTATTGATAACAGACATATTCTTGAATATAGTCTGTCATCTAGATATACACCCGGTAAAGATACAGACGTAAAAGCAACACAACTGCTGAAAATAATTGTGAAATGTTATCTTATTCGCGCACAATCATATTATTTTGATCCCGAGCGAGCAGTGGTGCCGGCACCGGAGGTTTGAGCTCAACTCAGTAAAATAGTGCACGTGATTCTAGATGCTAGACACGTGTGGCAAACTCATTTTCTAGTTTTCTGATATTGCATTTTTCTTACTTTGGGTTTAGCTGATATCATATTATTCATTTTGACATTTTTTTACCCGTCGAAGCGATGACAAAAGTAAATTATGCGTAATGTGTATCAACGAGTATGGTAACGTGGAGTATGGTATATTATGCTTGTATGTTTACCGACAATTTTTTAATTATTTCTATCGAAGTGTTTACAAACATACAAAAACGCCGATTTGTCCCATTAGAATAAGGGACCTCTCTTCGGGCGGTCAATTAAAATAAACGGATAGTTGTAAACTCAGACAAACAAGGGAGATATGATAAGGTTGTGTGGTGGGTGCGAATGCATCAAGCCTAAATCATGGTTGATCTTGATGCTTTAATTCGATCTTACCCAGCAGACGACTTTGTCGACCTTTTTTTGCATGTGGACTTTCATTGGTGTCACAACAAATTTCTTAGTGTGCGTAAGAAATTAGTGTATCAGCTGTAGCCACAAGTAGATTTTTGGTATGAGCAAAAATCTAGGTTCGCATCTTTTCCACTTTATTTGAGATCACGATTACTGTAAAACTATGAAATCGTTCTTTGTACATTAGATAGATATCAAGTCGGGGTCGTCGGTCGGACGGCGCGACTGTACCGCCGGGAGTTATTAATTTTCATTTGATTCGGATAAAAGCCTCACTTACAGTAGAGCTGTGAACGTCTCAGCTAACTCGTGACCTAGTTGCTCTGAACTTACTACAAAACGATCACCTTAAAAACCGACTTCAAAATTACTAAACACGCAATATCGTTTCCTTGGATGACATGCTTTTTCAGTTATTCATGTCAGTGATTTAAAAAGCAAAATAATAAATCGATTTCGATGAAATTTACATGGGCTCACCTCTGGAGTATGGCCTACCAAACAAAAAAAGAATCATTAAAATCAATATATAATTGGAGGAGAAATCAGTGAGCATACATTAAAAAAAACACATCAGTCATAGGACTGCACGTCAGAAGTGAAAACTTAAGTAGGAATTCACCTATCCTACAAGAGATGGCGCTGTTTTAAAATACACGGTACAGCGTGACGATGAAGCGAGTTCCATGATTTTTGTTCACCCAAAAAGAAAACTTCTTGAGGCGCGTTGAGCAGCGCCTCAAGAAGTTTTCACTAAAAAAAACAGTGGAACATAGAACTTCCGCTATTTTTTAAGTCCGTTAAAAAATAAGGTTTATAAATAGGTTATTCACTTAACTAGATAGTAGGTACTTTTTAGAAATAATTTTCAAGATAAATATTTATATCGTTTAATGAGATTTCATTATTTTAAAATACCACACTCAGTGATACATTGAGTGTGTTTTGGGTGACTAAAGGCTCGAGTTTCGGTGATGAACGTAGTAAAACGCTAGGAGTAGATCGTGTTCTGCACCTTAGTTCGATCTTTTTATTGACTCGTAAACTGCAGTCTAGCATGGTGGCATGGTGCATGTAACTGCCAAAATATCGGGAACTCCTTCCACAACCTTATTAATTTTAAAGAATAGTGTTCTATTTGTATACTAATACCAATCTATTTTTATTGCTTGAGTAATTTTGTGTTTGATGGGGAAGAAAGGTTCTTGAGTAGAGACCACGAACCGGAAGACGCAGCGTAGGTAGGCCTCCCACTAGATGGACCGACGACATCGTGAGAGTCGCGGGCATCCAGTGGATGCAGATGGCAGGTTGTCGTTCAGTGTGGAGGTTAAAGGGGGAGGCCTATGTTCAGCAGTGGACGTCTTATGGCTGATGATGATGAATTTTGTAAAAACTTGTTTCGTTTTCTATTAGGCAAAAACGCAACGTTATTTCTCCAAAAGCTATGTTATTTTCCGACGAGGAAATCATCAATGATCAGACACACACCCCTGCGTGTAACGTAGTGAAATCTTACGTAGTCTATCTACGAGATTCCAGTAAATAAAGACAGGTAGCGAGCGACCCATTTGTAGTGGCTTCGTCAACCTATAGTGATACTAGTGCAAGAAGTAATAATAAATACCAAGAAATTTGTAGACTAAAAGTCAGTTTTCAGTTTCTGAAAAAAAAAAAACTTCAAGATTGTGCTGCATGTTTGGTTTTCTGGTAAATCATCATCATTATCAGCCTATCATGTTTTCACTACCGGGACACATGCCTTCTTTCAGTGAGAAAGAGAGAGAGAGAGAGAGAGAGAGAGGGTGGACCCTAATTCTCCAAGCTGGCCCAGTTGCATGTTGGTAAATGTCATATGTCTTGGAACTTTTAAGGTTCTTAGACATTCCGGATCCCTCATGATGTTTTCCTTCACCGTTTTTGAACAATGGCTTGAGCAACTTGAAAAAGTAATGGTATCTTAAAAAATTAAGAAGGAAAAGTAGAGGCTAAGGGTTGAATATACTAGCAACTGTTTTAGTGTTTCGGAGAGTACGGTAAGTCGTCGGTTCCGGTTTTCGTAAGATAAGTCTTTAGGTGAAGCCTTGGAGCTCTCCGCGACCCACACTCCCATACTAAAGCTCACAACTTGCAAGACGAGACGAGTAAGGATTTCAAGTTTGTTAATTTATTCAGGATCAACTAAAGTCATTGGAGTTTATAAGGTAATCCGTTCTCGAGTCACGTAACTAATGTTTTAACTGTAAGTATCGGTATAAATGTAGCGATCGCGTTCAAGTTTCATCTCAGCTACCTCGCAACTTTGAGACAGAGAATCTGGTTTGATACTTCGTTTAATATTCTAGTAAGAGATGGCATGTTAAAGTTTGTTATTCACAGGTGAAACATTTGCAGGTGACGCCTCACAATGGGGTTGGTCGGTAGAAACTTATTAGGGTTCCGTAATTTACTAAACATATTTTTTCATTGATCACGTGATTTGACTGCAATTGCTCTATTTAGGTCTAATGTCCTTATTGCGTCACTGGCAACTATAAGAAGATGGAAATGGGAAAAATTGTTCATCCCATTTTATTGCTCATAATAAAAACATTAATAATATAATAATAGGTTAATAAACATTGAATTAAAGTTTCATTTAGTGGAGCAAAAAAAATCATGGCGCTTAAACAGTCTTGCGATTCGCTACTTCTATTATTGAGGGTTTTCTCATATTTTCCAAATAGTATGTAGGTATAGCTGTAATGTAAAATGTACCTTTATGGTTCCCTCCATAATTATGAAACTTGTATATTAAGATATCGTAGACATCATTCAGTAAATAGGTATTTGAATGAATCAAAAAAAAAGAGGCAGAAAAGCTCAAATCGGTGTTAATTTCATTTTTTGTTTTATCGAGCGAAATGTCCTTAATCGTGTTTCGGTCTTTACTGTTTCCTACATAAAACATTCAATTAAGATATGATACCATTTTTCTCATTTTATGCTAACCATAGAAGTAGACAATCTAAAACTAGAATGACCAAAATTGCTAGAAGTGGGAAAGTGGTACTGGTATCAACATTTCCTCCCCCTTTAACCTCCACACTGAACGACAACCTGCCATTTGCATCCACTGGATTCCCGCGTCTCTCACGATGTCGTCGGTTCATCTAGTGGGAGGGGCCTACCTACGCTGCGTCTTTCGGTTCGTGGTCTCCACTCAAGAACCTTTCTTCCCCATCGGTTATCGGTTCTTCGAGCGATTTGGCCTGCCCATTGCCACTTCAACTTGCAAATTATAATAGCTATGTCGATGACTCTGGTTCTTTGTCGAATATCCACGTTTCGGATTCTATTGCGCAAAGAAACTCCGTTCATAGCTCCCTCCATTGCCCGTTGTGTGACCATCGATTATATTCGTTGAAAACATTGTTTACGATAAAGTAGATAATATCATTTCCAAAGCATGTAAGAACGCGATCCAGTTCTTTTTACCCGCAGCCACTTTTTATTCGCACATGCTTGCTTTAATTCCAAGGGTCACATGATCACCCGCTGACCCGGAAATCCATTAACGTTGAAATAAGTTACGTTTTCTGTTCATTTTATTGCCCCGATATTTTATGAAAGCATCTGTCCCATATCTACCAGTACCGTGAATTTGTTACTCTGATATTTTTCCGTACTTTTCTGTGCAGTAGATGCTAGAGAGGTTTATTAGAGATATTAAGAACTAAGATCTACCTACTCATAATTATTATTATAACTTTTCAAAAAGATGCTGCCAGGAATACCTAAATGCAAGAACATTCTTCTGAAATGTATGTTTATATTTGTATTTCTGTCAGTGCTACGCTCAGATCAGACAAGCAAGGAAGATATGGCAAGGTGGTGTGGCGGGTCCGAAAGCATCAGGCCTAAATCAGGCTTGTAGCCTTTAGTTGAACTTACCTAGCAAACGACCGTGCCCCGCCTTTATATTTTGCATGTGGGTTTTTAGTTAGTTCATTAATAGCTAAAAGTTTCATAGAGTGCGTGAAAAATCAGAAAATGAGCCTAATTTACAGTTTTTATGTTAAGCGGAATAGTGGTATGCTGAAAAAAAAGACACTTAGACATTTGAACACGAACAATAATGGTACTAAGGCATATCTACCTTGTTTATCTGATCTGAGGTGCTACGTTATTCATCATACTAATATTATAAATGAGAAACGTTGTCTATAAGTGTATGTTTGTCTGCACTGAACTCCAAAACAGCTGAACGGATTTGTATGAAATTTAATATGGTGGCAGTTTATACCCCGAATAGGCTACATTTTATCCCGAAATAATCATGGTTCATTTAGGATAACGGATAAAAGCACGGGACGATGCTAGTGCTTTTTAAAATGAGAAACTTTTGACAAGTACTTACAAATGTATCAACAATCCGCAAAAGTCTGGTTTATTTACCACAGGTACGACATTATTCGTTTAGAGCAAACATTTATAGACGAAGTGAAAATATTGGAATTCAACGTAAATGTCCACGGTCCCGAAATCCTGCGTACTTCCATTAATCATTTTGATGTCACAGTCCGGGACATTTAGTGTGACCCTTTTATACCCACTGATTCATTTATTATGCTATGGGAACCAGAAGTCAAATTACAATGCGAATACGATAGTTGTACCTTCGATTTCTAATTGTTTGTTGTAAACATTATAAACCTCTATTGCTATTACGCGTCCTACACCGTTCAATGCACCGTGCACTCTGCACTAAGTTGCACATGCGAGAGCAGGATGCACGTATGCAAAGATACGAGCATCCTTATCTTCCTGCGCAACTTAGACGATATTACACATTTGAGCAGTTCGCGGTTGAGATTCAGGGTCTTTGAGGACCATGGGAGCTTTATCACGTTTTATATTTAATGAAATCTAGTATCTCGCACAGCACACATCATCAGCCAGTAAATGTCAACTGCTGAACAAAGACTGATATCTAGTAATTTGATTTTAACCTATTTCTAACACTTTTTACTGAAATTAAACGGCTTTTATGACGTGTAGTTCACATGATTTTATTTTTGACGTTTCGTAAACTTTGCATCGTCCATGGTCACAGGCATACTAGATGACGAATCTCTATAGAAATGTTATGAAATTATTAGATAAGTACCGCCAATTTTTATTTGTGATAACGTTTCCTATATAGGTATGTAGTAGTCGTTCTTGGTGTCAGGAGGTCTTGCAATTCTGCGCCGGGCTTGAGATAACTGGATCCCAAGCATTTGGTACTTACCAACTATCCTCTCTGTAATTTTTTTTCAGTAGCTTTGCGTAGCTTCCTTGGTGTATACTTACCTACCTATTTCTAATTGTCATATAGATTTGTAACTTAGCGTAGGAAGAAATCAAGCCTTTGTGTATTACGCTGCGACTACACTATCGGAATTCGGCGAATATTCGCACTGTCGTGAAAAGTCTGGCTGGGTAGGTCGTTAAGTTGTGATATATTTAAGCGAATACGAATGCTTACAGTAGTATTGTTTGTAAATTGGAGCAAATCAAAGAGTTTTGTAAATGGAATCTAGATTGCCTCAGAATAACATTTGATCGGACGCAAATTTAGACAAGACGTTCGGCAATGACCAAATGCAAAATTTATATCGTGAAATCGACAAAAACATTCGCACGATAACCCCCACGATGGCCCCAGCATTACTGGACATAATTGTATTCAGTAAGGAAATAGTCTTCCGGTAGTAGTTCTTTAGTTAATCTCGACCGATAAATATAATGTAAACATAACCGTTTTGTGATAGTCTAGCCAAATATTGATATCAGTTACTACTTTACTATTGAATTCTCAATATAAAAACGTAAATTCTATTTATTTTATTCCTCTTCATTCTTTTTCCGTAATATTTTTCATTCGGTTCACATTAATTTTTCAGCTTAACTGTAAATTCTAGAACTAATGGTTTCATTTCCATAATCTATGAAGAGCACATTAGTTACCTGATTTAAAATTTTAATCCTTACCTACTCTATTCTGCAATGGTTTCAAAATTCTTTTTACTAAATGAAAATTAATATGTGCTAGGTGTATAAGTGCGCTAGCACCGTCATTAGCGTTTTGTTGAGTTAAATGTGGATATAATTATTTATTACTAGCTGAACCAGCAACTTCGTTCGCAATTTCTTCAGAAAAAAATAGCCTATGTCCGTCCTCATGATACATACTATTACTTCGCAAAATTTTATCGAGATCTATTAAGCCGTTTAGCCGTGATTATGTAGCAAACGGACAGAGTTACTTTCGCATTTATAATATTAATATGGAAATTTGGATATGGAATATCGATAAATAGCTCTAGGTTAAAAAGTTATTTATTTCCCGATATCGGTCCCATGGTAAAAGTTGTTTAAAATTTTGAGTACATTGACCTTTTTTCGGCATAGTGCCACTGTTCTGTGTAACCCTGTATGCATAATATGGCAAATGAATTAGATACAAATTCAAATTCAAAATTATTTATTCATGACTTGTACATCCATGTTGTTACTGTATACTGGGTGGTGTAGTACGAAACCCGTGTCTTGGTAGTTAGTTCCTTCCATTTGTTATAATAATTATTCTGAGGTCGTGTACATTCATTATTATGTTTATAGATAATAATAATAGATAGATAGATATAAACTCTTTATTGTGTACACCAGAAATAAAAATTACATACAGATAAAAACACTTACGAATAATAGTACCTAACATAAGTTTCCTTATTAATTATTTAACTTGTCTACTCAGTATTAAAACTCATAAAATTGCAATGGGCACTTACTCGTATATGTAAGTATTCATATACCTTAATAAAAAAGTAATTTATAAATTATATCGTTGCTGCTAACAACGATATAACTAAATACAGTAATAATCAGTAAATTATCATTGTAAAGTATGTACCTAATAACTATAATAAACTTATACGACACTTGAGTACCTACGTATGCTCTAGTAGTTACATAAATAGGTATCTATATCTACAGTGAATGTTATATCGACTGCAACCTATTTTGTGAGTCTTTAGAGTTCATTCGTCTATACAAAAAGAGATTTAGTATCGCTATTTCTGCACCCATTGCGATAAAAGAAACTCTTTTGGTAAACTGTTATCTCCAATGATTATTTGTTCAAAATTAAGTTAAATATTCCGAGCGAAAAAATTTAAAAGATGTTCCAATGATGCAACGAGTATAAATAGTGTTTTTAAGCCCCTTATAAAAGAGCTGATAACTTTTTAAAAGCAAATAGTTTTTCTTGAATTTTCGAGAATACTCTCGGGTCAAATCCCTTTTCAAACAAAAAAAATAATCGGTTCAGCCTTTTGGGAGCCACGATGCCAGGACTGACAAACATATACATATATACACAGACACACAGGTTACACACGTAAAACTTATAACACCTCTCTTTTTGCACAACGGGTTAAAAATGTATTTAATTAAAAATGAATAGATCAATTTACCGTAGACCCCGTATTGCAACGTCGGCAATTTCCCACTTTTGTTTGTGCAAGCCTGACCCAATTTAAACCAATTTGAAAGGCCAATTCGACCTGTATCTCTTCTGATTGTATTTGGCTACCCTGGAATAAAGCTGATTTCACTGTTTACAGCGAAGGTATTTGTCTATAGGCGAGCTATTGACCGACTGTTAATTGACAGTTTAAAGTATTAACCGCATCGCCGCGCCGGGCAGAAATAGAACCTTAACATATATAATGATGTCTTCTTGGTGTTTATTTACGTACGAATGCATCCAAACTGTTACAAAAAAAATAATAGCTATTCGTTATATATTCGTTTGTTTTTTTTTTGTCTGACAGCAATTGAATGAAAACATTCCTTATGATATTTGACTATAGTATATCGGCTACCCGCTACAGTCTTACGTTTTCAACAAGTATAAACTGGAAACCTAAAAAAACCTTATAAAAGCGTCAAAACAGATTTTCTTTAATCACAGGAACGCTCACGATAAAGTCACTTAAAAAAAACTAATGCATAATTGATTCAGCCGTTTGGGAGCTACGATGCCGCGGACAGTCACATAGATGCACACGTCAAACTTATGAGCTAGAAAAATTCAGAATGTATGGTTTTAATTCAGTTTTTTACCATCTACTGCAACTGTCAGGGCAAAACAATTGTTTAATTACATGTCAGCAGGTGCTATACGTATCATTGACTAGCTACTAGACATTTGATATCACAGTAACCGTACATCTTTCCGGGAAAAATAATCATAAACCCAGTATAATTCCATGTTTGTCTGCCTAACCTCGTGTCAACAAGTATAACACCTCCATAAATTACCTACGAGTGGAGTGGTTACTGGACATATTCTCAGCAACCGTACATTTTCCGGCATCATGCGTCCTATATCAATCTACGGTTTCCCAATAATTTTTATTCGAAAAATCACGTCGACTCGTTGCTCTATTGCTACGTGAAAAAGAAATAAATAAAATAAGAGCAAAAGTAACTCTGACACTCTGTATGTTTGTTAACTTTTCACGACTAAACGATTAAGCCGATCTTGATAAAATATGAAAACAAGATAGTCTACAATCATGAGGATAAACATAGGGTACTTTTCGATCCCGAATTGCGGAAAAACTGGAAAATCGCAGGATTCAACTACTATAAAAAATAATAAATAAATAAATATCTGGGACATTATTGCACACATGGTCATCTGACCCCAAACTAAGCAAAGCTTGTAATATGGCTGCCAGACACTGATATACATACATATATATTTTTAAATACATAAATAAATATTAGCACCCAGACATAGAACAAACACAAATGTTCATCGCACAAATGTTTGTCCTACATGGGAATCGAACCCACGCCCCGAAGCGCAGAAAGCAGGTACACTACCAACTGAGCTAACGGGGCTGTCAAATTATTACTATAACTATAACTATTAATATAATATCTCGGATTATTATTATTGTACTTGGAGATGAGTGTGTGTGTTTGTATTACTGGTTATCCTCTGTGACAGGTCAGCTACAAGGGTCAGGGTACAGCGAACCAGACCCGGAGTTCCTCTCGCCGCTTGAAAACCTGACGGTGGCTCAAGGCAGGGATGTGCACTTCACATGTACTGTCAACCATCTGGGCGGTTATAAGGTTGGTCATTAAATAAATGATTTGGATTTTTTAAAAATCAGCACTAAAAGTCGATTATAATCATACTGATGATTAAAATCTGTAGATTAAGCCTCCATTTGTTGCAAGCTAAATTAGTCATTGTTGTGACGACATATGCTTTAAATTAGTTAGTCAATATTTTATCTCTTCGAGAAAAGATAGACTCAGGACACATTATTCGTGAATGTTGTACTAGATAGATTTAACTAATTGGTTACTACTGTAACTTACTCTACATTACAAGCGTAGAGTAGTCTTTGCACGTAGACATCTGATTTTTAAAGATGTAATAATAAAATTGCAAATAAAACGTATCCTATTACCATCAAACATTTTTTTTTACTGATTTCAGGAAAGAGTTTCTCTATTCAGTCCGTACTTCTATTCAGTACATCGTTTACTCTGACTTTTATAAACCTATTCACGTGATTATTTTTTATTGATTAAAAGAAGCTCTCGGGGTGGCCCCACAAAAAAAACAAATAATACTGCATACTTGTAGTTTTTTAGCTCTTTTTTGGCAGCTATAATAATGTGAATAATTTTGTTCGGACGCCAGTCGATTTGACTATATCAATATTTTTTATCGTGCGCTTACTAACTTTGAAGTTAGTTTTTTGAATTGATAATTATACTTTTTTCGAATGATTATTTACGGAATATTTACCGTGGCAAGGTTGTGAATGGAGCTCCCGATGTTTCGGCGCAAGTGACATACACCATGTTCACGGAAGACTGAAGAATTCGGGTGGTTGGTCGAACAGTAATCATATAACTGTAGTCAACAACCGCGTTAGTTTAAAACAGTGTTTCTTAGAATGGATTTCTTACCCCGTAATATTTTCCAGGTCGCTTGGATAAAGTCCGATACGAAGACTATCCTAGCGATCCACACGCATATGGTGAACCTCAACCCGCGGCTGTCGGTCACCCACAACGGTCACAACACCTGGAAACTATACATCAGCGCCTTGGAGCCGAAAGATTCTGGCACTTACATGTGTCAGATTAATACAGACCCTATGATGAGTCAGGTAAGTAATTGTTTTCAATTTTTCAAGTCAGGTTCAGGGGTTTGGGTAACTTTGCCTTGACTCTTCACATAGCAAGTTTGGTAGAAAGAGTTAAACTGATAGTTGTGTCATAGTGTATAGAACGGGTGTATCTTTAGACGACGGACTTATATTCAAGAATATTAATGTACTCATCATTATAAATATTTACATAAACTTTTACTTTGGAACCAACACCGATATCGCGAAAAATAAATTAGTTGTTGCATAGAATCAATGAAGTGTATGGAACAGCTGACATTAGATAAATAAGTGAATTTGAATTTGAATAGAGTTTTTAAAGATCGACAACGTATCTGTGATACCCCTGGTGTTACAGGTATCCATAGACGACGGTGATCGGTTACGATCAGGCGGCTTGTTCGTTTGTTTACCATCTATGGCCTAAAAACAAGTCATACCGCAAAAAGCAAGCTTAGTGACAAGAGATAAACTAATAAGTTATATTTAGGACGCGGCCGTACCTCTTATGATACTACTAATAACTAATAATAACTGGCATCCTGCGGTGTAGCACTAGCTTTAAAATTGTTGCATTCTTCTTAGCGTTCTCAGTGTTGTTGTAAGCCATGTTTGCAATTTAATTTTAATAAGTCAATGTTCAATTAGTAGCAAAGAATCTCGCAAATATTAGTGGAATGTCGAAAAAATATTAATATCTGCATAACGCAAAATCCATCAATCCAATGAAAAGTAATTGCATGCAAACAGAACATATCAATTATCCAAAATGAGATCGTAAAGGCGTGATTACACAGGCGCAATTGCACTGCCATTTGATAGCGATATATCAAGAGACGTTTACACAATTCGATAGTAATAACAGTTAATCATGTATAATAGGTATCTCCATTTAATTATAGCATCAATGCTTATCAATAATGGACAGTAATTACAATCAGTTTCCGACCTACCCAGTTGGTTACTTACTATCTGTATGAAGTAACCGAATCAGAATATAATTAACTACAAAGCCGCGTTGTGAAGTTACAAGAACACAGGTGCTAGATGGGAAGACAATCCGTTGTTAGTAAACAATTCAGGCATTATAATAATTATTAGATCTCACAAAGGTTTGAATTGAAGAAAAAAAACATTCTAGGCAAGCGAGCAATGATGGCCAAGCGGTTGATGGTGGTGCGGTGCGTGGTGGCATGTGCTTTACAATCTGATGGCACCCGGTTCGATACTCGATCCTGCACCAATGACTTATTTAGTGCTTAAAATAATTATGTGCAGTTTCGATGCCATTGCATTGGAGAACATCGTAAGGAAACTGGTATCATAGAACGTCAAAATTTTAAAGACATATTATGCCATTCATTCGTCCATGTGCCAGCCAGCATGGTGAATTATGACCCTGTGTCTAAGAGAAGGTCTGCATTTCTAAATTATAAGACATAGAAACTTGTAATTTACAGTACGGATAGGTCATATTTAAAACCTTCATTCATAATTATTTCGAACATTATCTGATTATGACTTTTGAGTAACACCGATAAAACTGTAATAAATTCAAGGCATTCTAAGGTCAAAGGTCATTGACGTTTTTGTAAAATGATCTCAACAAAGAATGTTTCTCAATCACTTTTTTCTATGGTTAAACCATAAAATATACATGTTTTGTCGGGATGGTACATCTCTGAAATTTGGCTAAGTCCACAGAGCTTCGTTCGTTCGAATTTTTCTATTAATATAAATTTCTGAACAATGACAAAAACTATTTGGTCGAGACACGCTATTGACCAGTTAGTTATATTGCTACTTATTTATATATAAGTAACTTTATATAATTCTGACGTTTTGAGTAACCGTAACTCACTACGACATACGACTATAACGAAACTCCGAAAACTCGTTCCGAAATCTTGACATTTTACAACTCTATGGAGAAAGAAATAAATTAAGAGATTTAAAACTAGCTAAGAAATAAATCTGCCGCGTTCGTTTTCTTAAATCCGATACACGAATTGGAAAGGCTTCCTCTGTATCTGACAAAACGAAAATTGGAAACAGGGCACCCGATATCATTTATCCTGGTGAAACGCTTGGCACGTGACGCCTAGTGCAGATGCAAGCTGGCGATCCCTATCGATCGCATACATTTTAATATTAGTCAACGCTTCCGCTGGACTCAACGGAGACTTTTAAGCCAGGCCTTATAGTAAGTTAACTGCGTTGATGTGTCTTAAGGTTCTCTTTTCCGACTTTTAACAATTTTGGTCATTCTAGTTTAAGCTTGTCTACTTCCATGCTTAGCTTAAAATCATAATAAAACCTGCCAAGTGTGATAAAAAACGGCAAACAAATCATGTTTGTTATATGGGAGCCCTTAAATATTTGTGTTATTTAAATTTAAATATTTATTTTTAAACTGAATATAGAACTAAATATTCTGTGAATATTTCAAGCGTCAACCTGTTGCCGTTATCAATATCGAGCAAAAACGAGCCAAAAAATCACGTTTGTTTTATGGGAGCCTCCTTAAATATAATATTTTTCTGTTTTTTAGTATTTGTTGTTATAGCGGCAACAGAAATACATCATCTGTGAAAATTTCAACTATTACGATTCATAAGATACAGCCTGGTGACAGATGGACAGCGGAGTCTTTGTAATAGGGTCCCGTTATTTTCCTTTACCTAAATAATGCCTAAGTGCTTTGTTCAGATATGACATAAGAGCGAGGCAAGCTCGCGTAACACTACACTCCACACCCCTTACGCAAAATTTCGTGAAAACCTATATTCCCAGTTGTCATTAATTTAACAGGCAGGTGTCTGAAATGGGAAATTGTTACACGAACTAAATGCCAAGAGCGGCATAACCTCATCACCCAGATGTCAACGGGAGAAAATTGTGGAGGGCGCGCCCTGACGCTGTCACTCAGGCCTCGATGTTTGATACAATGCGATGTGTATGGAGGGAAGTATTGTACTCGCGTGCGATGTGCGATCACTCTCATGTGGTCGAGTGTGATTTGTTTTGTCGATCAGCAAACTATTACCGACTGTTACAATAACTGGTAACCTATTATTTATAGGGACAACAATACAGTTCTCGATTGATGTTGATTGTTGTTGATTTTGTGTCAGTTTATTGTTGTCTAATTATTTTATTTTAGTTGTATTGCTGTACGTATCCTTACCATAATTACATTATTTCATCAAAACTCGCGTGAGGATTCGTTATAAATTAATATAAATGGCTTACACCCACGTTATATATTTATCGGTGGAGACGATGAACCAGTGCGCGGGCGACTGTCTCCGGGAGCGCGCGTTTTCCCTGATGAAGGAGCTCTATTGACTCCGAAACCAGTCGATCATCTCAACCAATGAACATAGCGTAAGTGTAAGCCGTTTTGATAGTAATTTATAACGAATCCTCACGCGAGCTTTGATGAAATCATATGAAGGTTTTTTTTGCTCACTTGCTAGGTGAAATTTTGTCACAACATGCTCAAAATACACGAGCTTCTTGCATTTGTGGTGCGATTGATGCTTGCCAGCTCGGGGTCTGCAGCCAAATGCTGCCGCAACTTCTTCATGTGCACAACTTCCAAAATGTTTGCATCGGGCGGAAATCGGCTTATGGGCGACGAAAACAACCGTTTATTCCCAGTCTGAAATGGTGGACAATAAAATGCCTAGTTTTGTAAGTGAAAACAAAACAAATATATTATATTCTGTGGTGAACGAATTCTTCTTGAAAAAAGCACAACCCGAGAAATTGTGCTTGTTTTCTTGGGTATTGTTTTGTTCTATTTTTACGAAATTTTCGTATTGAAAGGGTTTCAATCGGTTTAAAATAACAACAACACCATTGCCTTAAACCGATCGGTTTAAGCTCGTTTTAGTAGAGTCAGTTTCAATACATTAAGCAAATAAAATAAAACTTTTTCAACTAGGTATATAGCTGCGCCTGGCGGTTTCACCAACGTGGACAACACACAGGATTAATAAAAAAATCCAGGATAGGAAGTATCAAAAGTATCTTATTAACAATCACCATGCAAAAACTCACTTCGATTCGTCATTCCGTTGCTATGGGAAAAATGAACAAACAAAACAAAATAAGCACTTTTGCATCTATAAAATATAAATACTAGTATGATTATTGCATTTTTTCTTATGCCATATATTTGTATGTCCAATTTGGTTTTCCTTGGGCACTGAGTGCAGGAAAATACTTTATTCCAGGTTAGATTTGCTAAATGCAAAACTTTTCTATTTTGATGAAACTGCAGAGGTACAATATAAAGCTCGCTATATGTAAACATCTTATGGTTGCTGGCAAGAGTCGCAGCAGCCTCACGAGCGGAATTTCGTCAAGTCGTGCAAGGAATGTGCACGCTATACAAAGAGCCACTGTGATACGACAGCGGAATGTTTCAATGCCATCTTCACAGACCGCCTTTCAAACGTTACCATTAGTGACAATTTGCAATACTTATTCAAAAGGTAAAAGTTGTACGTGAGAGTTAGTTGTTCCTTAAATTTATGTTTTGCAATAACTTTTCTATAAATTGTAATAATCTGAATGTACAGGAAATAATATAATTGTAAAGCATATTTGTATTATGTTCCACCTTTGTGGTTGTGACCAGATGCTCAGAGTGGAATGTTGTCAAGTCGGGCTCGGAATGCGCGCGTTTGCCAAAGAGCGACGGCCAAATGCCGCAGCGACATCTTCATGCGGACCGCTTTGCAAATGTTCAACAGCTACGTTCCAACATACAAGTTCAAAATTTAGAATGTACACATTTGCAATGTATAACATCAGTGTTAGCAAAAGTTTTCGTTTCGTTTTCATCAGATGTTGCGTTCAATTTGGGAAAATACTGCTTTTAACTTTCTTTGGTAGCTCTATATTTAAACCACGGTACGCTACAGTGACTGGTTACCATCAAACAGCGCGTCTTTTTGCTTGCCACAAAAAATTGGCATTAAAAAAACACAGCAAATGTCCCGTGACTATCTACTAATGTAAATTTAATCTGCACTTTTACTCGTCAATACAATGATTATCAAGGTTATTATTTTAGGTTATTTTGTTTAAAGGAAAAGCAGCAAACTGACGTTTGGACCGTCACTTATGGTAAGCGGTACCAGCCGTCTATGACCTCCATTACTAGTGATACTTTACCAGTTCGGAGAGGTGATTCAAGACACCATTCTTTATACGCTTCATGTTGAAGCTTGGCGGGAAGACCTTCGGGGGACGGATATTCCACTCCTTGTTGGTCTGCGAACTTGAAGATAGCAATGGGTTGCTACGTTTTATAATTAACTTGTATAGAAAACCAAACCATAACATAATTAAGTTATAAATGCAATATCAGAAAATGTTTCATTAGTACTGTAACGACCAACAACTTTCCGAATTTAATTTTAATATTTATGATTTAAAGCATAGTGAACAGGAAAATAAAAATTTAAAACAAAAGTTACATATTTCTGAGAGAACTGCTCGACTATAAATAGAACTAATAATCATAGTTTGAAACGACTACAAGTTTGCCAGCCTTTTTCATGCTTCTACTGAAATCCTGGACCCGGGTCTTTTGTTTAAGTTTTATTATAAAAAGCTTTGCTGCATACGTCTATTCTTATGTTCAAAATTAATGCTCGAGTTTTAAACAGTGTAGGTCAGTTTTATTTTTAGTTTATCTAGGACAATAAAGCCAGAAAATTAAAACCTTCGCAGCACGCAGCAATAGTAAATTTATCTTGGTTTGACGTGATTGAAGTATTAATTCAATTAATCCGAATTTATCGATTAAATTATATTAAAATGGGACCTTTAACCACTGGTGACTTATTACCTTTTTTTCATTAAAACAACTCGATTGAAACTAGTAATTAAGTATTCAGATTCAGTTCGCTTGTTCGCTATGTAAATTGCAGTTTAACTTGCGACTTTGCGAATAACTCGTTATATCTATTCGAGAGAGCTTTGCACATTCTTTTTCTATTGCTTAATAGCGTTTCTACAAGATAGATTGCCGGCTTTTCTTACTCTACACTTGAACATTCCACTTATTTAAAAAATTCACGACAGCGAATATTTGAAAATGGTAGCTTTGACGACTAATAAGTTAGAACACAGCTAAAAGATTTAAAAATTAGTTTTATAGTGAAACCACCACTTTTATTTAACTTGCCCTGTTAGTTAGTATGTATCGTACGTACGTGTGAGAAAAATCTTGAAACTGAAATTTAGACCCGTTATCCCCAACCAATTTTGCATGCACGTTTAGTTTGTATGACAATGCATGGTAAGCTAAGTGACGACATTCTAAATCCAATATGGCGGACTCCCAAAGATGGCGGACCAGTTATTGTTTATGCATTCTCTTAATATGGGTACCAAATGAAAGGGTTCACTGAGAAAAATACGAATTATGAAATGACGTGACCAATCAATATGGCCAATGCCAAAAACTTTTTTAAAAGTATTTTTTTAAATAATAATATTTATTTGTTTTGTTTGTTACGTGTTTTATACGAGTATGTGTGTGTTAATGGTATCCTGTTTACTATCCTGGAATTAAATATAATATATTTGACATTAAAATGGCGAGACACACTTTTGTCACTTGGTTTTTTCGCTTGACAATAATCATAATACATAATTATAACCAACATAAAGAAATGTTTGCATACTGACAAAATATTTACCCTAGCAACGTTTAAGATAAGGTTACAATTTTAAATCTCTTTTTTGTCTATTATTTGTTTCTTTTAATATGATATCAACGAAATAAAGACAAAACAAATAATTAAGAGTTCATAAATTAATATAAATAATAAATTCAAGGTGCTTTTAAGGTGGTTATTTTCCTGCTTATTTCAGTGATTTGTTTTCCATACGAGTAAAATGTCAACCGCTATTTATTCGTTTAACGAAACAACAGTTTGATTCGTGTCAACAATAAAAACCCGCAAACAGAGTTAAAAAGGCGACCGCTTACTTCTCTCAGTAGGTATTCGTATTTGTTTAGGTACAACTCTACAGTTACTGACGGATGGCTCGGAGCTACATTCTTATTTGATCGTTGGAAGTGTTACGCCCTGTTGTGTACATAGGTACGTACAAATGAATTAAATGGAATACAAAACACACTTTCTAAATCAAATACGTTTATGTAGATAAATGTTTTAGTAAGAAATAGTGTAGCATTTACAGCTATTGCGGTTGATTTGATCCGGCAATATATAGGCTTACTTTTTAGCTGATGGCACAAAAAATAAAAGACTGTATTCAAATTTAAATTTCAATATTATTTATTCAAGTAATGTACATCCATGTTTAGTATGTTTGTGTATATTCCCAACCAACAGCTTAAATGCCTTAACCGATGTTTATAAATAAAGTGTCGATAGATTTCAAAGTTCAGAGATAGTCAGTGAAAATATATATAACTACACGAACCCCCTTCAAAGTGACATTTCAGTGAATAGGTCTTTTAGAATGAAAAAAACTGTTTTAATGATGAATTTCTAGTGTAATTCCGCTTCTACGTCGCTTCAAGTACAATAAGGAATTTGTGATAAATATTAATATTAGACAAAGTGCACTAAGGAAACGGGTATAATTTATTACTTATTTAAATTCAATTAAAATACATGTAATTTCAATTAATATATATTTATGTTTCAGAATTAATACATTTTTGTTTTCAGATTTAGTATTATGATATTTCATGTGACAGAATTAATTAATTTTTGTTTCAGATTACTTTAATAATTTTTAAATAAAAAATAATTCAGAATTAATTAATTTTTGTTTCAGGTTACGTTAATTTTCAATTTATGTAATTAATATTTTATATCAGGTTAGGCAAAATTAAACTCAATAAAATTAACATTATCAACAAATATTTATCACAAATTCCTTATTGTACTTGAAGCGACGTAGAAGCGGAATTACACTAGAAATTCATCATTAAAACAGTTTTGAAAATGGACTTCCGCAAAGTAACGCCTGATTCAATCAACTATCTTTTAGAATGATATATTTGGCAAATATTATTCGTTCAGATGTACCGTTTGTGAACTAAGATCCGAAAAAAACCTGTGTTGGGTTGTTATTGTTACATAGAAAGGATATTTGTAGTTAGTGTAAATATTAATTACATAACTATGCAAAAACTTAGAGTAGGTAACAGTTAACTGTAAAGTGAACCAGTAGAGAAGAGAAAATTCAAATACAGTATGTAGATATATGTAGTCCGTGACATCGTCAATATATCTCCGGTCACGTCCCGCGTTCACCCGCATGTATTCATTACACAGAAAAGATTAAACAACGATACAGACGGTCATCATTCATGGCTCGGTTTTGGGCAATCAAATAAATATTGACCTACTAATTGTTTTTGCGGCATTGATGGCGCGCCCTGTTGACAGAAGGGGTGATGGACGACCCGATTTTTTGTAACTCGAACCCTTTTTTTCCTTTTACCAAGATCATATTCCGATACAGTCAAGATACGCAGTAAAAACGTTTTATATTTACAAAATTTATGACCCAACTTTCCCACTGGCCGAAATTCAAATCGGACTGAGACGTGATTTAAATCCGTTTTAATAGCGAATACTTTGCATAACTTAAACAAAGCAATCTTATAATTGCAAATCAATACGGCAACAATTCCTAAGTCCGTCGGCGCCGGGAGTGTATTAAATTAAAGTATCTAATGGTTGCGAAGGGCTTTACTGTTTAATATGGTACGTACATTTTTACGTGCCTCAAGTAGGGTAAGTCTACATAATACACCGTATAAATAAGCCTTCAGCCGGCTGTTAGCGCCGAAGGGTATTTTCAATATGGGTAATTTCGCTTGGAACACAAATACTTTAGCAGCTTTATTGCATACTCCAGGATTAACTCGGCATATGAGCGTTGAAAAACGAGTGAGCAGCTACTACGGCTCCGGTTACATACAAAAACTCTCTGGCATTTTATCTTAATTACTTCAAAATCTTTGTGAGAGAAAATCCGTACCCCTACGTTGTCCATCGTCGCGGAACTTTATGAGCGGATTACTTTTATGGCCCGGATTAAAGTCCCATTTGTGAAATGTTTACAGCGCTGAAGAAATACCTAGTATAGCTGAAATGAATGGCCACTCCGTCATATCGTCGAAAATGCTCAATTAAAATTTGAGTTTCCTCTTAATTTCTCTATGAAATTTTCTAGCGACTTGTCTTACAATATTGGATCCAAAAGAATCCACTCAATTCTAAAGTTTATAATAATTCATTCCGCTATCTTATAGAGTTCTATTTTAGGAATTTTCATACCGAAAGCTTTGCAATTTAACAGGTAGGTAAAAGGCTTTCAGGTATTTGTGAAGGTCAGCAGTGGAATTACGTCGAATTTGGAGCGCGGATCGGAAGTTATTACATTCAAGTTTATATTAAATTAAAACTAATTTTACTAACTAATACCAAATTAAATAATAAAATCCTTTTATTTTGTAACATATTGATCAAGTAAACATGGCTTCATCGTAATTTATTTGTAGTTATTATAAGAAACTAAATAATTTTGGCGCCGCACTAACAGAATTGAGTTGTTAGTTCGATAGGCAGTTACAACGCGTCGGGAGAATCCCCTTCGCTAAGGAGCTTCATTCTTGGCACCATAAACACATTCTTCGACACATAGTTGCCTCGTGATGTCGCAACTAAGGCTGTCGTTACAAACACTTAGCACGCCTCCCGAGGAATTCGCTACTGCTCAGAGGAATCTACCTCGGGACTTTGAACGCGAACCGTGCTCGCCTCTCTCTCTGTTACATAGTTATTTCACCGTCGTTTAATCATTGAAAGCCACAGTTTAGAACCAAACCGGCTAAAATCTAAGCGCCTCTAAATATCGTGGCCTAGCTTATCTTCCTATAGGGAATTTACGCTGCTCGTTGGATTAACAGTAAGCCAACGGGAATATAATCTTTAAATTAATGTTTGCTACTAGGAATATAGAAAGTATTTATGAGAAGAATATTATGCATGAAATATGAAGATAATTTTGTCTATCAGTATTTATATGGCAAGCGTTTATATGTTAACAAGATAGCGTGCCTCGGGATAACAAATAAAAAGAAGTAGGGAATAGAAAGTAGAGAGAATCAACAAGTGAATTATTTCTTAGCCGAAAATCGGCAGGCTCAGCACTGTTTTGTTGGTGGCAGACTACAGGTGCGAGCTCTGTCGAAGTATTTACTTTTTTACTCATATTTTATTTGGATTCACAGAATATGATTTCAGGAACACATCAATGCCCGAATATAATTTTCAGAAAACATCAATGTTCATAGCATTATTCAAAAAACAGTGTGTTATTTAACTATTTTGACGAAAGGCAACATTGGCGAACAACATTTTTAAGCGGTAAAATTTGGAATAGCTTTTCAAAGCTTGTTGGTTTTTCCCGCATCTGTGCATTTACTTTATGATCGAAGTCCGTACAAAAGCGAAATTTTATATCATAAATGCAGTCATGCGTTAAACCAACGTTCAGAGGTCAAGAGGGTGAAAAAATAGGCAATAAACTGAGGACGGCTGCCGTTCATCATGGGCGCGGTCCGCCAGTGAGCTGCCAGTTCCAGAATAATTGGTTAAACTCATTGCGTTCCCGTCAACTAATAGGCATTGTTAGAAAGACTTCGCACATTTCAAATTCCTTGCTTCACCGCGTCTCTAACATTGAACCCCACTATACCCGTATTTTGTCAGCAAGCGGCTTTATGACTTAACGTATGTAGGTAATATGTTAGAAGTATTTTCTTGGAAGTTTGCTCGGTGTTTTGTATACATTATTGTATTAGCAGATAACTAAAATTTACTTCACAAATATTTTCCTCGGCTGTTTTAGTTCTCAAGAAAGTTATTTGAGTTGTAGTACTAAGTTAAGCTTCAGTCAACAGGCTTAGTGAACAATGACTATGGCAGTATAAAAATAGCGTTTAGGGGCGGCCTATTTCATTTATCTCTGCTCTAAGGGTATCTTAATAAAGAATTCCGTCTTGAAGCAAAATACGAGTTGTATAAAAACTTGGCTATTTTTCATGTTTTGTAACAAGATTCTCATTTTGTGAGATACTTTTTCAAACTACAAGTGAAATATAGGTAAATCGCTGCACGTCCGAGTTGCTTGTCCGTCTCTTAAATAAGAGTGGGCCCGCGTCAAGGTTTAACTCAGGAGGAATGTTTCACGAGAAACAAACGACTCACTTACCTGTTGATGCCTACTCGGCTGAGTGGAACCTTCCAATCTATAACGAAACGAACAAATTGAAACGTGACTTGTTTTACCATTTCCCCGACGTGTTTGTTTCAAGCCTATTCTTTATTATTATGATTTGGTATTCACGTCGCCGTGCTGTGAATAGAATCGAGGTTTGTTACAGTATGATACACCTCTTATTTTTCTCTGAAATATGGACCAAATAAACTTTCTTTTTTACAGTACCTGCCTACCTGTGTTACTTATGCGAGGAAAGTTTTGGGTCTCCTGAATAGATAAGTGACACTATTTCATATTGTTTCTGTAAACAGATTGGTATCGTTAATTCTATAAATTGATAAATTTAGTTCTGAATTTTATTTTTTAAAGTTTACCTAAAATAAAGTAAGAATATGAAATAAGCGAGTCAATGTAAATACCGTGTTTCACTTACAACTATATCAGTGATATCTTAGGTTTTAGCGATTATCACACATTGAAATTAAATATTAACTATGACCACGGACACTGCGACGTGTTCAAAACATCAAGAACTAGTCGACCGCCCCGGCTTCGCACGGGTGTAAGCTCGGCCTTCGGCCTCGCTACAAAATAGTATCCTATGTCCGTCTCCTGGTTCTAAGCTACCTCCCCACCAATTTTCAGCCAAATCGGTTCAGCCGTTCTGGAGTTATAAATAGTGTAACTAACACGACTTTCTTTTATATATATAGATTAAAAATAATGTTAAATACACGCAAAGAAACCCATTAAAAGTGTTTTATAACAATGTGAAACTATATTGTAATTTTAAAGTAAAAACCGTATTTACAACGCCTCGCATTCCTTTAACATAAACTTGCACTTTGATATTATTCACACTAACACAGTGCAGTGACAATAACGTGCATTTATATTTATTTACGTAGCCACAGTAAAGATAGCGATGAATATTCAGAGAAAAAGCTACGTTTCAAGTACTTAAAGTAACGCAACGACCACTACCTCTAGGTACGCCACGAGTTCTAACAACTTTAGCATAAACGCTACGAATTATTTATAAGTGGTAATGTAATTCAATAATTTAATAACTCTACGTGTACTACAAGCTACGCTGCAAGTGCTACCGCTTCGTGGCGATTACAGTCATTATGCTTCTTTTAGTTTTACGGCTACACTACAAGCGCTAGCAATACCACGAGTAAGTGCTACGAGTAACGCTACGAGAACCAGTTTGCTACGAGCGTTACAGCTAGCTACGCTTTAAACGCTACGGCTACACTACAAGCGCTACAGCAATACCACTAGCGCTACGAGTTACGCTACGAGAAGGGCTGGCAGAGTTCACAGAAACGGTTCATAAAATTTGTGAATAATATACTTTAAGGGACATCTATGGCCGCCAATTGTTTCACTAGTTTTTAAGTTGTTTTTTATGTTACCTACTATGTACGTATGTAACTTTTGGTGTGAATAATAAAGAGTATTCTATTCTATGGTTGACGCAATTTTGTTGTAGAATATGTTTTTGGTATTTTTAAATTAGACTAGTTTATATATGTTTAAGTTGTTATAGAACCGCTTCAGTGTATCTGTTATGGTGTTATAAGTGTTTTTGAATAATAAATAACTGAATACTTTAGGTAGAGAATTAAAAGCTACACCACGTGCTGCTGCTTTACTATTCAAAACGACTAGTCAAACTTTCCGCAAACTCATTGATTCTAGACGGCTTACTATCAAAGTACTGTGAGAAGGTCTCTGGGTATGTAAATCTCTGACGCACTCGGTTCGCTGTGCACCGCGTATTTGCATAATTCATGTGACACGAAGCCGTCTCTAAGAATTTACACTGCAGCAAAACGAGAATATAGAAAGTGCCACACTTTATCATATTCTTATGAGGAAAATCGGAGAATATACGTAAATGGGACTTTTTGATACACGTTATATTGTGATAAAAATTTTTTTTTTATATTTTTTGCTTTTTTGGAATATCAATTTACGTATAGTGCTTTATGTTGAAGATAGCTTTGTATGATATTCACTTTAAAAGTGACTAAGGACGCAATAAATATTAATGGAATATCGCTCAGAAGGTTAGGTTGTTTTGTGCACATTAAAATGAAAATAAACATAATATAAGAAAACGAATTATTAGGTATTATCATACAAATGCTCGTTTTCACTAACCACGAATAAGGTGACGCCTGGCTAAGGAGTTTCTAATCAAAGCAAAGTCTTAGCGTAATCTTCTGCTTCACCAATCCATTTTTAGTAGGTGACTCCTAAGCTAAGAGTTGCCTAAATTTTTGACAGTTATCAATGGTTTTGATGTAAAGGAGCGAGCTAGGCGCGGGATGTCAGTTAAAGAGTTGCCTATCATTAGGCACCCCTTATCACCTAAAGTTTGGTGAAACCTTTTTTGCCCTAGGCAAAACCTAAATATTAAGGCATCTGATTTAGGCAACTCCTAGGGTTAATGAAAACGGGCATCATTATTCTTTTATCATGCTTTCTTCTCTGCCTAGTTGATAGACCAGTTTATTTATAACTAGTGCTCTTGCCCGCGACTTTGTATGCGTAGATTTTCATATAAACTTTAAACGCTTTTTTCCTCCCTTAATCCGGCCCTTGCGCAAAATAACATAGCCTATACTTCATCTGGTCATAGGTAAGCATATTCGTGAAAACCGCATTTAAATCCTTCCAGGGGCTTAGGAGATGTGCTTGGACAAACAAACAGACAAAAATTCTAAAACTTTCTTATCTTATTCAGCTGCTTATTTTAAGACGCCCTGTGTGATATATTTTTTATATCATGCAATTACAGATATTTTTATCTCTACGTTTTTATTTATATGATTGAGTTTTTATACGTAAGAGGGTCAGCCTGTCCAACAACGAGTTGAGCACATGGCAGAGTTTCATTGCCAAAGCTATATATTTGTGGTCACATTCATAGTTCAGAAACGGGTGGTTAAAGAAAAAAAACTAAAGAACGAAGCAAAAAAAAAAAACATTTCATGTAGCAGAGCCACCCGTAAAATGCAATATTATATATATTTTTTACTTTTAAAATTGAGATCTATATTATAACTGTCATTTTGCAAAGTTTCATGCACTTATATTTATAATTATAGAATTTAAAAGATTCTAAAAAATTCGGGTGGTCGGTCTGATAGACGGACGGACAGAACAAATTTTAGGGGTTCCTTGTCGGGCTAAGGAATCTAAAAAAAAGAATTTTTGAAATATAACCTTAATTTCAAAAGGTCTGATCAACTATACATGGCGAGAAGGTGCTGTGAAGAAATGTACCTAAGTTAATAATTTTTTGTTACTTAAATTGAAATTTAAAATAGAACTGTAACTGTATAGAAGGTCTAAAGTTAATCAAAATGCTCAAGCTCCACCAGTTGGCAGCGTAGCGATCCTAGCATGCTGGCGGGATTACTACGCTGAATAGCAATTACACGTTGAGCCAGAAAAACGTCATACGTCATGCAACGTAATGCGTTGCTCTTCTTGACGCGAAACCTTAAATGAGTTATAATAAAAGAAACACACTGATAAACACTACATTTTCTTAGAGAGGGTAGCGTAGCACTCACGTGTATTCAGAATTTGAAAAAAGGTTGACAAAGAAATTTAATGTTTTTGAAAATTAGTACGTATATACTGCAGTCTAGAGAATGTAACATTCACGATAATACTAATCATACAACCTTAAACAGTTTACTCCAACAAACATCAACCCATTTGTAAAATGAAGCTCTGCATTAAAATACGCAACGAGTAAAATAAACAACCCGCTTACCTTACAATCTATGCGGTTAAATTTCGTACCTGAGACGGGCCACCAGCGTCCCGTCACTCGTCCCGGGAATTTTGTCAAAGCACCGGCCCCGGAATGGGGACAATACGTCTTCATGCAACATTCACGGACCCCTGCCCTTACATTATTACAATGAGGGACACCCGACCTACTATATAAACTATGAGATTCCGATCGAGTTTAGTTGGTATTCCAGGAGACCGCCTTGATGAACTTTGTCAAGAATGTCAAGATTTATTTTCGTATCGCCCATAAAAATGTCGACAAAAATTAAGACGCTTCTTTCTTTGTTTATCGCATTTAGCATTAATCTGGTTTTCTCGCGGGAGCGCGTGGTGTAATAATGACTGTATTTCCTTTGTCTGCATCGCTGCAAGTACCGGCGGGTGGTGCCATTAATGTACCGATTAATATCGTTGCGTACGAGTATCTCTGGCTAACATGCTTTTATACTTACCTACAAGCAGTACGGTACGATAAAGCTAGTATAATTGACTACAACACATAGCAATTCATAGCATGTGTTAGCCGTAGCCACCTCATTGTGTCATTCGTAGGTGATTATGGTTACAGTCAGCTACCCAATGTAGCAATTTGAAGGTCAAATATTTGAAAACCATACGGCTTTACGAATTTACTCTTTCTGTATCATTGATCCATAATTTTAACGTAATCAATCTGTGGCTTGACACTTTGAAAATATATTACATTTAAACCAAATTATTCGATCAAGTCTACAAGGTTGAAAAGTCAAGACCGTATTTAGACTTACAGTTTAATAACCTTAATATGTTTCTTAATAAGGTTTAGCTTTTAAAGTGGTATTTTTCTGCCATCAGATGGGTCACTTGACAGTGGTGATTCCGCCAGACATCGCAGACGAGGACGGGTCTGAAGCGAGCGCACCGGAGGGTGGCTCAGTAGAGCTGCGATGTACTGCGGCCGGTGAGCCTGTGCCCACCATATCGTGGAAGCGGAATTCCGGCCGGAACATCGTGTTTCGGAATGAAAGTGGCAGAGAAGACCGAGGTGAGGTATTTCTCACGATGTAATTATGCACTACTGAAATAAAGAGTTAGTTTATAATTCAGACAAAAATGTACATAAGTTATCTAGAAATGGTTTATAAGAAAATCGAGAATCCACTGTAGCTGCGTGGAGTTAGGCTGGGTTGAATGAACTATGTAGATTAAAAATAGGAACACAAAAAACCATTTAGTAAAAAATCCACATTTCAACGATTAAAATTAAACATTTTTTTACAGATTTCATCAACGTCAGACGGACCGATTTCAATGTGCAATAATCGCGATTGCCTAAGAAATAATTGTTTTCATCCAGTCTAGCTCCGCACAGCTTTATTACGTAACCAGCTTAAATCTGACATATCATTGTTTCAAGCATGTTTATGTTTGATTTTAGATTATTAAGTACTTATAATGAACATTTATAACAACGGAAGATCCAACGCTGAATCAAGAATCAAGGTGGCGTTGCGGTGTACAAGTGGTTATGGAAAAGATGATTCTTTTCAGTTTACACTAGGTTCATAATTGTACCTCATTTACTAGAGTTTTTGAGCAGTCAAAATACGACTGGGCCGAGATGCGACGCTGAAGCGGGTTGAAAAACGTTCGATGAACATTGGTGAAAAACTAAATTTTATTTTATGGTTAACAAGCTTACGAACTAATGTTCGTCGTAATATGATTATCTCGATTGGTAGTTGTAGCACCATAATGTCCATCATTCTTTCGCAGTGATGTTCATCGCACATAAATAATTAAATTCTAGATTATCTACTCAAATCGGGAAGGGTTGACTTATACATGGTCGCTGGCACGCCACGACGACGCCTCTTCTTTGTAGTAAGCGTTGCGCCTAAGTCGCGCACGCAACTACAAAAACTCGTCTTTGCAACAAATTATTGCATCTATAACGTTTTAATGCCTGTTTTACTTCACTTTTTATTCCTGGATGAATTTACGCCGCGGTGTTCCATGCTTTAATATTCATTAAAATTACTGACCGTAACCTCCGTACAATAATTTAAGAGGCACATAAAACACGGAGAAATAGACCGTCAATTCCGCCGTTGAATTTCATTCGCATCAGTGAGATCCGGCTAAAGTGGTAAAAAAGAAACAAGACTAATTTTGCATTCAAAGCCCGCTCGACGGGCGCAGGTGTTCTCGCGGTTAAAACATTCCACTTTTATAGGATTTATTAAGATATTGCCCTAAGATATTGGAAGACTCGAATAGGATATAAATATACATCACAAGAGAATGACGTCTGAATAATGATAGAATGGGGTGAATGAATATATCGGTTACATGTATGAGATTACTACTTATACATTATGAATAGGTACCGTTTCCATGTAGGTATTTTTATTCGTTCAGGAGCGTCCTGAATTATGGTTATTTTATCAGAAGAATAAATTAACTTATTAGACAAAAAAACATTATGGTTTCCTTAACTTTGTTTCTTGTCAATATTAATCTTGTGGCTCTGACTGATCAAGTTAATTTAACATGTTTGAAGTCTCTTAAATTTAATACAGTTTCAGTTTAGACGCACTTTTAGAGAGGTGATGATACCCAAAAAAATAAAATTTTCTTTTCCACGCTAAAAACGTGTTCAAAGAACTCAATGAATACTTAAACAAAATATTGTAGCGATCCGGGTTTCGGTCAGGAAATTAAACGAACGGCTTACTGCCGACCGGCAACTTGACAAAAGCCTGTTATCTCTCATAGTTATAATGTCATACCCTTCACAGTTTAACCAAAAACACTAGGTGGAAAGACACACCAGCCTGACGCAATTATAAGACTACTCATTTTAACACATACACACGATGTTCCAGTTTTAATAGCACGTATGACTTCTCACTTTACGCCTTAAATTTAAATGTACTAGGTAGAAAATTGTCTGTTCCCTGTGGTACCCTTAAAACCTTTTTGGTGTGGTGTTTTACGAATTTGACCCGTTTTATTTAAGCCATTAAGCGTAAACAAAAGACTGGCGGCCCTCAGTAAACGGAGGGAGGTTGTAATAGTTAACAGAGTGGTGGAGCCGCTCTCCTTTGTATTAATTGGACATGTTAAACACGCTTCGCTTAATATGTAAGAATTGCTTTTAGAATGGCTATTCACGTTTTCTTTTTAATTTTCCTCTTTCTTTTGTCCGGCGGATAAAACGATGGAGTCGGAGCGAAAGTATTTGTACAAAACAAGTCAACTAATTATATCTTTGACACAGAATTATAGGTTTCACAAGAAGAAGCTTTTTGTAAGGACAATGTATTTTGCTTTGTTAAACTTAAAGACAAAGCAAAATGTATGTTATATACGAGCAACATGTTGTTGTATGATTACTCAATTACTTATCTTGAAGCGCGGTGCCGCGCGACGAAGGCTCAAGCCAACTTAATTAACTCACTTATAATAAAACATTGCAAACGGATCATTAAATTAGCTTAACGAAGCATATAAATTTTACTTGCCTCGATTAAAACTCGAGTCGATGCCTATTGGGAGCGATATTGAAAAGAAATATAACTTCGAGTATCGACAATACTTCTCGAGAAATCGGTTTATTAAAATATTATCGCGCGGTTCTAATCCTAATTCAAATAACCGAGATGATGAAAAATTGTTTACTTTCTTTGTCAGGTTGTTAATTCAGAATTGATGTTGCAGGACGTAATCAAAATCGTATCATCGCTTAGTTACCGAGCAATTTTGTCAATTAAAATGTGTTTAGTGGCCGGAACGTTCCGGCTCGAGTATTAAATCGGAAAACAATTAGTTCGTAGCAATAATAACTGGGAATAACTGAGCCAACGTCTGGAGTAACAAGTCTACAACGACGTGTAGCTGCGACTTTATAACCCGTTAATAAAACACAATTTCATACAAGCTTGGCTCCAATATTACTGCTATACGCGTAACATAACGTACTAGCAGTATTTTACGTCCGCGCTCACAATTTAGGAGCGGGGGGTCGTGTGCCATAATAAAGCTATAAATTATTTCCATTTAAATTTAATTTGACTGAAGTCGTTAAATGGCGTCATTCGCGCGCTTTGTTTCGTTTGATTAAATTGTTGGGGTATATGGAAACTAGCTGTTATTTTGTACTCACGTACTTCTAACAACTAAACTATTTCTACTAATTCAAATCAATTAAATTCACGGTATATAGCAATATCTACTCTACTATTTCGTTGAGTTGTTAACTTCAATTAGGACAGCAATTTTAGATATTTCTGTAGGGTTAGTTATTGCAAACGTTTATACTTAGATATACTGTTAACTACCAACCTCTACTAGGATTTAATCGGTATAAGTATTATTTTAAGGAATATGCTTGTGTTTGACCGCCAACTCGCCTGATGTTAAGCGATGATGCGGTCTACGATAGAGCACGCTTGGTTAGAAGAAACCGATCACTCGCGATTTGACGACACCTAGATTGTAACTATCGGGGAACACCCAAATAAATTTAAATAAGTTTATAAGATAACACCTTACATAAAGACAAAGTAACAAAACAAAGTATGTGTTTCTCTATAACTCTGCTTTCATTCAAAATCAAATAACAAAACACAACTGTGTAGTTATTGAAGTGTACAAGAGAAAAATCTCTCGATTCAATTCCAAAGTCGGGGAGGATTTACGTCCCTAAATCGAAAATTGTTTACGGAATCACTCGCACGCTTCTGAAGTAGGACAGTTTTCAATACTCGCATATATTCAAAGACACAATATTTGTATGTGTGTGCATGGAAACTGTACGTCACATTAGTTCACACACTATGACAGCAGAGCACTAGACGGAGATTTACCAAGTTTATTGAGAAGAATGCTCTAGCTTTTACATTTGGCTTCTTTTATTTTGTCAATTACTCGTATATGTTTTTACCTGAATGGTAAAATTATTGTTATTGTGACTTAAAAATTGTATAAATAATGAAGTTATAATTTTAATAGTATTTAATGACTACTTGTGATATAGATGTAAATGCATGTTCGTTTTAATGTAAATAAATAATTGAATTTGAATATAAATAATAATCTGGACAATGGACAATGCATCGAACTGATTGGTACCGTCAAACTGTTCTGATGATGAATGGTGGTAATTATTAAATGATGTCCGGGTCTATACCGATGTCTATCTAAGCAATGTGAAATAGATGTGAACCAAAACGTAAAAAAATTTTTTTTTAATTTTTAGGAGCGTAGTTTGTTATGCGCTTACCACACGACTTAAGGCCGTGCTCGCCGGTCAGAGCTAGTAAGCAGTAAAAAAAAAAACGATTGAGCATCATAAGAGATGAATAACTGGTCAAGAGCGTGTCGAGGCACGTATATGGTAGGGTTCCGTAACCAAAGCCTTATAATATAATTATAGTCATAGTTCAGAAATTTATAGTTATAGAAAAATTCGATCGATCGAAGCTCTGTGGACTTAGCCAAATATCAGAGACTAGCCGCCCGTTCCGTTTCGGCGGTTTAGGACCACAACTAAAAATGACCACAATTAAAAAAGACCACTTCTTCATATGACCACTTCTACAAATGACCATTGTCAAGTAGTGGTCATTTCAAGAAGTGGTCCTTTCAAGAAGTGGTCATTTTAAGAAGTAGTCATATCAAGAAGTGGTCATTTGTAGAAGTGATCATTTCAAGAAGTGGTCATTATAAGATGTCATTTTTAATTGTGGTCCTAAACCGCCGAAACGGCCCGCTCCGGTTTCGCACGGGTGGGGATTTATTTTTTAAACATTCTAGCAATAAATATAGCCTGTTTTACTCATGGATAATGTGGCATTCTAATGGTGAAAGATTTTTTTTCATCGGTCTTGAATTTATTACAGTTTATCGCTGTTACTCAAAAAGTCATAATCAGATAATGTTCAAAATAATTTTGAATGAAGGTTTTAAATATGACATATCCGCATTGTAAGTTACATGTAACTATGCTTAATAGTTTAGAAATGCAGGAGGGGGCAACTTTTTGCCACTTTGGTGGGCTATATTTCGCAAAGGATAGACTTGATAAAAAAGTAATGTATAAAACCTTACCTTCATTTTAAATAACCTTTTCAACGATGCCACACACACTAGGAGGTGTGGTGAAAAAAAATCCTTGTCGGGTTATGGAACCCTAAAAATGAAGTAAAAAAACTCACATTATCATATCACGTAAATCGAAACCGGGCCTTAAAGTTACCTAACCATGAAACGTTAACGGCTCTTACAAACTGCATCAAACTAGGGCTGTATTTCATTTGGATGAAGTTTAACTGTTGCCCTACTTTGCAGAATGGGACTCTGTAATTGAACCGTCGTCTCTGATTGACGTTAAACCGATACCACATTATTAACAGTTGATGGGATACCCGAATAGACAGTTACTGTATTTGATATTCAGTATTGTCACTCCTGCATGATTTCACATTATCAATACTGGGTTAATCGGAAAGGGTGTACCAAACCAAAGAGGGTCCATAGTACCCATCATTATGAACAACTCCTACTATAGGAGTAACTCTGAAGTCGTAAAAAAATATCGGCTGTTTCATAGAAAACGGTCATTGAAACTCGACAAAATGTATGGAACAGCTTAACTTTTTTTCGCGATTTCTGCGTTGGTCCCATAGCAAAAGTTGTTTATAATAATAAGTATAACTGTCTCCTTTCCGTGAAACCCGGTACATATAAAAGTTATCATCATCATCAGTGAAAAGACGTCCACTGCTGAACATAGTCATTTGTGGTTTCGTTTCGTGAGTACGAGTATTTTGAACCGTTAATGTCGCATCAATAATATTTATCTCTGTGTATTAATTGATTTTTTGTGTTAAGATATGCACGGCGCCACATTTTATTATCTTTTGTAGAAAGTAGAAAATAAATAGTGAATAATACATATTTGATCGCCGTTATGTCTCGTCTCCCCCTTTATAGAACTCCACACCAAACAACAGCCTGCTATTTGCATCTACTAGATGCCCGTGACTCTCACGATGTTGTTAGTCTATGTAGTGGGAGGCCTACCTACGCTGCGTCCTCCGGTTCATTGTCTCCACTCAAGAACCTTTCTTCCTCGTCGGATACGGTTCATCGTGCGATGTGGCCTGCCAATTGCCACTTCAACTTGCAAACTTTAATAGCTATGTCGGTGACATAAAAAGCAATGATGATAAATATTATGATTGAATAAAAATATATGATAAATCATTCTTTATTTATAATTTCATTCAAACATTAGTTCACTTACTTTATTTGTGGATAGATTTTAATTCATGTAGAAATTTCAAACATGGGTTAAAAAGGCTCGAATAGACAGAAACTCTTCTGACTTTTACCTATTTTATACACTTAGAAACAAGGCGTTAACTTACCCAGCTTACAAAATATTACGTTGATATTGCCACTAGATTCCTGAAATTTTCATAGCAGCGTGAGTAAAACCACAGTATTTTGGAATAGAGCCCGGTCGTGTCCATAAAACACAATGTAACACAGTGACGAAACTTTTCACGAAATGCCTATCTAAATCTCTCTTTGCAACTGAGTGACGAGACGAGCAAGCCGCTCGTCTGATGGTCACGCATGTTTCACACTTGCCTATAATTCTTCACCCAGAATTAAGAACTTCAACAGTTCAAAACCTGCGTGGCAATGCACTACGCTCGTCACCTTGAACCTTTAGATGTTAAATCTCTTTAAACCCAATAACTCTACTGGAAACATTATTGCCCTGCCACATTACTTTCCCAGGTGGGCTCAGCGAAAGAATACAACAAAAAAATAAGTCTTATTAACATTCACTTACACTCAATAATAACCAATGATATTATGATGTTCGATGTTCCATTGAAGCATACACATTTTGTTTAATTTAATCCAATGTTATTTAGGCGGTGGATGCATAATACCCCTGAAAGAGTGACAGAAGAAAATACCTGATTAAAAAGTGCAAAGGTAGAGAAAGTCCACCGTCTGTAGTGGCTATTTTTCGCATAAAATTAGTAGTATAAGTACTCAGGTGTCAGTGAACTGTGACGGTCGTTTCCATGAAGTTTGTGTTTATGCGCAGTTGTGGACAGCTTGCGTTGAAGAACTTCCGGCGTTGGACGCGGCTAGTAGCGTTTAGTATCACTGAATGAGGAATATGAAACGAGATGGCTAACGCGATCATATTTTACTGTGGAGGAAAACATACTGCTATATTTGACCGAGCTAAACTAAGATCTCAAAGTTTTTGAAAACAAACTCGTTTGTTTGTTTGTATGTATGACTGCCCCGGTTTTAATTTCTTGCATAGGCTATATCTCGTAGACCATCTATATATATTTTAACAAAATATTTTTCCTCTATACCGGTGGTAGCCAAGCGGTAGCATGTCCGCTTTACAATCTGACGAATCCCGATTCAATCCTTGGCCCTGGACCAATGACTTATTTAGTACCTATATAAATTTTGTGCAGTTACAATGCCATCATTTTAAAATGGTGATTGGTGTATGGTGATATATATAATGGTGTATTCCTACATCGTAAGAAAACCGGTATATCCAAGAATCTCAAAAGTTCAAAGACTTTTGACATTCACCAATATGCACTGGTCCCGCATGATGGCTTAGAGCCCATCCTCTATCTCTGAGAAATAAGGCCCATGTTTCAGCAGTGGGAACATGAAAAGCTGATAATGATAATTATACCTCTCATGGTGGAATTGTCAATGATGTCCATTGAACTTTCCACGAAGTCAGTCTTTTACTTTTTTGTAAAAATGTAGTATTTATTTAGTTCAACGATAACTACGACCGTTGCGTCGATCGTCATGAAATATCGTAGGAATAGAGTATATGAGCAATATCGGTTCATCAGTCGTTGTGAAGATATAAAGGTCGCGAAATCACGGTTCGGAATGAATTAACTATTCATAGTGCATCCAAATTATCTCTAGAGGTGATAACATCAGACAACTAATATTTTTACGGCTATTAATTTAATACAGAAATAATGCTGGTGGTTCCCTCATTCGCTCTACCAAACATTTATCAACATAAAAATTACTTGTAAGTTGTTCGTAAGCGCGTGTTTTACGACAACATCAAAACACTACCGTACAACACCGTACCTGAATTTTAAAAGCATTCTTATATTAAATTCACATTGAATTCTGTTTTGCTCTCTCATTGGCCGAGAGAGCGAGACAAAGCTTGATATAAGATTAATACAAAGATTTCTATTGAGATTGTGGTACAATCTTACGATTTTGAAAGTACGATTCTTAATAAAACTCTTACATTGAGCTTTTTCTCGCTCTCTCGGCTAATGAGAGAGAAAGACAAAATGTAAATGTGAGATTAAAATTAGAATGTTTTTGAGGTTGTTTTGCGCCCCGTGAGCGCTCTTATTAGCTGATCGCTGTAGGCGGTATGTTGATCACACTGTTTGAGTACCTGCATCCAACTGATGCAATTATTTTCCGTGAAATGTTCATGTAAGCAAAATACCGCCGTATTTTGGACAAGAGCCCGAACATGTCCATAAAACAGGCCATTCACGTTATCGTAGTCGTGATAGGTTTGCGTACACAACGGTTGATATATGCGTGAAATAGACTATCGGGCAATGCCTGCAATGCTTGCATGTAGTTCTATACCTGTATACATTCAATCCAAACTAATATTATAAAAACAAAATTAACTCTGTCTCTCTGTTTGTTTGCTTTTCACGACTATGCCGATCTTAACGAAATTTGGCAGAAAGATAGAGTGCATCATGAGGACGGAAAGGGTACTTTCCCCCTAGAAATGCGAAAAAATGGAAAATCGCGGGTAACATCGCGTGATTCAGCTAGTTATTTTATAAAGTTTTATGAACTGACTAACGCACAATAGCACTAATACCGCACTCTAGTTTTTAAAATAGGTACTCTAGCCAATTACTAGTCTAGCCGGGAAAATTAATAGGAAAACCTTGCTTTGATGTGTTTTAACTATCTCGAGGGCCATTTAAATATTGAAAAAAATATTCTACCTCTATGGGTGGTATCAACATCAGCAGCAGTAGCTATAAGACGTCCATTGCAGAACATAGGCCTCCCCCTTAGAACCCCACACTGAACGAAAGCCTGCTATCTGCACCCACTGGATGGCTGCGACTCTCGATTTACTGTGTATAGCTTACGTATTCTTAAGTACTTGCCTTTATGATACGGTGAACATCTTGACATTGTCATTAATGTTAAGATGTTATAAAAACATATAAGCAGGTCTAACTAGTCTAGCGCCATTTACTCAGTTAATTGGTACAAACGGGCTAAGCTGTTCAGTATGAAAGCAAAGGCATTATGGTCTACATGTGCCTTTCACGATGTTTGTTTATGCGCAGTGGTGGAAAGCTACGTCGGATCCACACTCTCGTTGAAGAACCTTCGTCGAACGGACACGGGCACGTACTGGTGTATCGCTGCCAACGGCATACCTCCCACTAAAAGCAGGCGGTATGAAGTCATCGTGCTTTGTAAGTGCTTACAATTAATATCACTGGTCTTTGGAATTACTTAATAGAAATTAATTGCTAGCTTTATTGCTGGCAAACAAGTGCCAAATTTTTACACAATGGAATGGCAGGATTAGAATCTGCGCCATCGGGTATAGGCTCCGAGTGCTCTTTCCACTAAGCTACGTTCGCATTCCTGTCTGGTTTTTGGGAATTCTTTGAATTTCGAAAAATAGGTTTTATGAAAGGTATACAAAAAAACAACACAAAAAAAGTCTTTTTTTTTTGCCCTACGTCTCACATAATACTTATTCATCAAAACATTACGTTTTTACGTTTTTCAGTTAACGGCTTCTCCTTAATTGTGTGTCTGTGTGTTGTTAATAGGATAAAAGTTATACTTTTAATGTCTTAGCGGATCAAATTGGAAATTAAACGCTGAGTTAAGATCTTTGAAAACTTATCTGTAATTGTTTAGAATGCTCATTAAATCTATGGTAGTTTGTTCAAATTATTTTGTCCGGCAGACGTAGCGTTGCTATCGCATTTCATATGTTTAACATTTTAAAAACCAACCCGTAAAAAGATGAAGAAAATCTTCCGACAACAATTTGGTTTATTGAAAGACAAGTCAGGTGAGATGGCGAACAAGCCATCTCACCTGATGTTATGTGATGATGCGGTCCACGATAGAGCAGACTTGTCCAGGAGAAACTTGACTTGATTAAAATTACATAGTGTTGAACGTTGCCTCGATTATTTACATTATTTCTTCAGTCGAGCCGGTCGTGCGAGTGATCAGTCCAGTTGTGCTACGGTCAGTAGACATGCAAGTCAACCTCCAGTGCTACGTGGAGGCTACCCCCAAGTCTCTCAACACATGGCAGCGGGGAAAATTAATTACAGGTACTGTACATCTTAGATTCACTTTTAACCCCCGACGAAAAAGAAGGGCTGTTATAAGTGTGTATCTGTGTGTATACTTGTGCCATAGCTCTCAAATGGCTAAATCGATTTTAATTTAGTTTATTACTATATTTTTCATATGATTTGACATTGAAATTTATTTAAATCAATATTTAATTCAGTCATGCAAGTGGGTCTTAGTTATGATTCAAAAAAGTCTGAAAATCTGTTCAGTCGTTTGAATAATATCATTTCTTATATGATAAGAATGGGGTTTAATATTAAATTAAATTTGTATTTGTATGATAAACATGTAAGATGTTTTCAAAAGCTTTGAAAGCAAAACAAGTAATGGTTACGTAGGCAACCGAAGCGGTAATACAAATCAATTTAGTCATTTATCATTTTACGAGGCATTTCTACTTGTATTTTCTTGATTTAAGTATAAATCATAACTGTCAATATTTAGCTTTTGGGTGGCCATTTGAATAATGTGTGTCACGTGTGTGTAGGCAAATAACATAATTCCGTGAAACATGTCTTTTCATGTTGGTTTTAAACTCAGAAACCTCTAGTAAAGCCTTCACTGCTTTACTGGGGTATGTTGGACTTGAGCCTTATTGAGACTTACTGTACTCTACTTTAACTGTGATGGAAATACATTGCATTAGCAAAAGGAACGCCAAAATCGTCTTAGGAGGACATAACCTACAATAAATACTATGGCGCCCCATTGACACCAAGCACTGTGGATCTACGAAAGAAAGATGATGATGATGGCCTATAAAAGCCGATTGTAGCGTATGTAAATATCTCGTTCGATTTTCTAGTCGTTAGTTTTTTATACTGAAGCACTTGTCTAGTTAAAATAACTGGGCAAGAGCGTGTCGAGACACGCGTATGGTAGGGTTCCGTTTTCCGCAGTTAAGGTCATGTAATTGTGTTTACAATCATTATAGTTCAGAAATTGGTATGGTTACCAAAAAAAAACGAACGAAACGAAGCCATTTCAGAGGTGCATCACACCAACATAATATATATTTTTATGGTTTAGTCAGGAAGAAAACTACTTGAGAAACATTCTTTGATAAGAAAATTTTACGAAAAGGTCAATGACCTTTGAGCTAGAACGTCTTGAGTTGATTATAGTTTTATCGCTATAACTCAAAAAGTTATATTCAGAAAATGTTCAAAATTATTTTGAATTAAGGTTTTTAATATGACCCATCAGCACGGCAAGTTACTAGTTTCTACTTGGCAACTTTTTTCTATATTCACGGGCCATATTCACAAAATATGCACTAGAGAAAAAAATATGTATGAAACATTACCATCATTATAAAAGACTTATTCAACGATACCACACATGAAAAGGTTTAGCGAAAAAAAAACATCCCCTTCTCACATATACCAGAGCCACCCTTGTAGAACTACGGAACCCTAAAAAGATATACTCTTACACAAGGTCCTTTTTTATTGCCAAAGATTGACTGACCGATCGTATCAGCCGTCTTAGGACTTTTTTCCCTAATTTTAGATGAGCTTTCGTGAAGCAACGATCGTTCTTCGTTTGTTAAATTCCTTCGAATATTGCTCACACTTTTCTGATTTGAAACTCAATTACTCTCCCCACCAGGAGGCAAGCTGCTGAACAGTTCTAAATACATAATATCCGAAGAATATCTGAGCGAGTACGCGCTGCGCATGAACCTTACCATCACGCGGCTCAAGAAGACAGACTTCGGGGAATACACCTGTTCAGCGGTGAATGGTTATGGACGCGCTGATGGGACCATTACTTTGAAAGGTTAGCCACTCACGTTTTTAAATCCATAGCACTTGTTATCTTTTTTGTTTCTATTATCATCATCTGGTACTTACACCTTTTTCTTCATCACGGTGAGATTTGGCCTAGGGGCCCTTAGCCAAGGATGGCCTCCAGAAACTATTACCTCTGGGGGATTTGATTCATGACGATTCCTGTGCAGGCGGCCTCTGTTTTTCTTTCTTCCTGGCTGTGTCTCATATGGCGGTAGGCAGCTTTCTGTGTCTTTCTATTTCTATTGCTTATCTTATTTTACGTTTACTATTTTGTTTTTTATATGAAAAAAAAAATATGTGAAGAATTCTAACTATTTGTATCGCGCGAAAATATTCTCCAAAAATCTTATTTTAATTTATATTTATTGAAAGATAGGCTTTACCGTCATCTCGCCTGATTTAGCAAAGATGCGGTCTACGATGGAGTACACGTTTCTAGAAGAAACAGATTCACTCGCAAATTAAAGACGTCAAGACTGTAATTTATGGGGAGCACCCTTGCAAATAGGCAAAGTATTCTACAGTCTAGCAGTTTGCACAATAAAAGTGGAATCAAAAGGCTTCGTTCGGGGTTTTGGAATATAAAAATCAAACATGAAGACAACGATCAATGGTAACGACTTTTCGCGCTCGCCCTGGCCGTCCAATAGAAGAATGGGCAGGAGATCTATAATGCACACCACCTGAAATTTGTATCCGATAAAAAACCGATAGACTATTATTATTTCATAGATTGTTTGTAAAATTTGCAAGTTTCGTTTTAGTTCTTATTTTATTCTGATATCTCATAAGTTTAAATATGATAGTTATGAATGCGAAAGTAGCAGACATTCTGTCCATTTGTGAGTTTTCGAGACCAGTGGATCAATAAATCTTGTTTGACGAAGAAAAATATGGGATACTTTTTACCCGATGACGTAAAGCCAAAAGGAGGGTGTTGTCTTTACAAAATTATAAGACAGAAGGAAGTCACATGACTCATCAATATGAACATTTTGAGTGTTATTGACATTTATCTATCGATGAGCAAAAAGAAACGCGATTTAATGGGTGGTCATTTAATAAAAGTACAATGACCTTTCAGCTTAGCACTACCGTTTGGTTTATCCTTGTATAAGACACAGGCGGATCACATTTAAAAATAAATATATATGATATGCAATAAGTGCCTGTAAAACTTGAGGGTTGCCCTCGATTTCCCTGGGATTACATCATCAGATCCTGACTTGATAATGGGTCCAAGTTGGAAGGATACCTACCGAATAAAAGAAAAAAATAACCTTCCTCTTTTTTTGAAGTCGGCAAAAGAAGTCGGTTTCCTAAAACTGGAAAGTCGTTGTTAAAATCTCGAGGTACAGCCAGACACGTAGGTATATGTTAGTTAAAGTTAACATAACATTAAGGTTTTGTCAGCTCTAGAAAGTAACCTTATATCTTCTCTTCTTCATCAGAAACCCCGGTGCGGACGACGACAACAACAACCACCACAACGACGACAACAACAACTCGTCCTACAACAACAACATCGACAACAACTCGCCCGCCGAAGCGCCATCTCAAGAAACAACATGATCGCGTCAACCAAAACGCACTCGACGCAGACTTGAGGCAGGCGGAATTGAATAATGCGTTTAATTTCTACAGTGTCAACGCTTTTGTACCGATCAATAATAGCTACAACGGTCATAATGCTCAACGGACGGAACGACAAAAAATAGGACCGACTGTCTCTACATACTCCGTATATTATAACGCAGCATCGAGATTGAATTTCGATTTAGCATTTCTGCTATCGATTATCAAAATATATGTAGCTATATAAAATATTTCGCGATATCGTACATATATTACTACTCACAAAAAATAAAAAATAAGACAAAATAATAACAGCAAATATTTCCAGTATTTTACTAAACTGATCCAACAATTTTGAAACCAAACAACTGCATTTCATGTAACAACGACAAATAGATATTTTTTGATCACCTTTGTTTGATTAGTACACTAGCGCCTTGTTTACATTACAAAAACGCTTCTTAACGCGTAAACTTGTCCGAGTTTGTGTTGTTCTCGACTTTATTTCTATGACACTAAAGATTTCGTAAAAACTAAAACGAAATTGACTAAGTATGCACAACACTGTAAAAATACGCACCGTGCGAAATGAATGAACAAATGAGTTGTTAAAGGCAATATAATTAAAGGCAAAAATAAGAACAAGATTATAGAAGTTGATTTTATAGTAATAAATTTATTGAGTAGTACGCATCAAACTCCGTTTGTATGTGAACGGTGCGTAATAGACGTATCCTTTGCATACTATTAAGCCGTTCGTAGACAAGGCGATGCAGTCTCGACTCTAACAGAACGCTTGAAAAGAGCTTCGTATATGAAAAGACAAATCATTAATGTCGGGTATGTGTGCCATTCAAGCGTACGACTAGGATCACATCATCAGGCAGAAGACGTCCACTGCTGAACACAGGCCTCCCTCTTGGACCTCCAGACTGAATGACAGCTCGCCATCCGTATCCACTGGATGCCCGTGACTCTCACGATATCATTGGGTTGTGGAGTCACATTACTATCAAAGCCGAAAACACTTGTTTCGTTTTGTATATTTCTTGTATTTTATATTTACATATGAGGTATATTATATATTTTTGACACGTCATTAATTATGTCTATCTCTATGTGAATATACTCGAGTAGCTAGCTTGCATTCTCTTGGGTACGAACTGCTTTAATTGGTAACAAATCCACCAACAATAATCACATAATGTATGTATGCCTTTCAAGATCAGGATAGTATCTAGTATTTGTATAAAGCAGAAATTAGATTTCTGACGGTGTATATGACTACATTTAAGAATAAAATAATTGTAGTGATATCATGGCTGTTGAAATTTACGTATTTTCGGGTTGTTGTATTTAGTGAACGTCGCTGTTATATACTCGTACATAATTATTATTGTATTTTTAAGTAAAATGTAATAATTGACTCAGCCTTTATATGTAAATGGGACAATAACGTAATAAAAGCTAGTTGTATATTGCAGTTCAAGGAATTATTTCCTGCGTTTTTGTAGTGCCTAATTCAACATGTAGGATTTACAATTAATTATAAAAAACTCGCTGTTGCCCGTGACTTTGTATGCGTAGAAATCAATTTTCTACTTTTACCGCCTTAAATCATTATGTTCGTAAAAACCTTTCTTAGTGGACTTTTAATCCCCAGCTTGCCAAATTTCATCTTCGTGGGTCTAGTAGTTTTCGAGATTCTGTGATGAGTCAGTCAGTCAATGAGTGGTAATATTTATAGTTTTGTCTTGTTATTAGTTTGTTGCTTAATTTATTCAAATGAGAAAGGAATACTAACTATTGTTTGGGTAAAATACTTTTATGAAAATAATAAACAATTTTACTATGTTCATGTAATTTTAATAATAATGAGTATCATAACATGATGTGACAAGTCTAGTGAAATCACTTCCTTATTTATAATAATAAGTAAGATACTTAATAAGATATGTAATATGCATTATTTAATATGTACCATTATAATTATAATATCATCTAAAATATCATTATAATCATATCACTTTTTTATACTATGATTAAAATTCAAATTTATAACTATGTGAGAGAATTAAAAAAAAAACATCCTATTTTATATTCAAGAAACATTCATTCTAATCTCGTTTTGTTTTATATTAATAATGAAAAAAATACTATTTTGATATAGATAATATAATTTTCGTCTTCTTTAAAATTATTATTCATGTAAAATATTATACATTGATAGTAGGTAATAGTATTTTTTCATGAATAATGTAAAAAAAAACTATATACCTACGACATTTTAATGGTGTTCGTTTTGAAAAAAAAAAGGAAAATTAATGACAATAAACAATTTAACGTATTAAAATAATATTCTAGCGAATAAAATAATAGTAAATAACAATTCGCAATAAGTTACCAATGACAATACTAACACAATATTATAAAAAACGTAGTAGACCAAGACATAGTGAATTAAGATTTAGACCAATAATTTACAATTATGGTTTTAAATAAAACATTTTTCTTAAAATTTACACAAAATGTGACAAAAGCTGTACTCACAATTGCTTGTTATGTTTACACGCAGTAAAACTAATCGACGGATAAAGTTTTGCTACAGAAGAGTAGAAAAATCGTAACAGTCGTAAAAAGAGAAGTCATAAATTCTGTGAGTTAAAGGGCGATTGCGGGGCCACTACATTCAGCTATAAGTGAAGGGATTTTTTATTTACGATTCAGATCTGTGTACTTGTAAATAACAACAACGAAATCACGATCATAAGATTACATTAAGTCATAGCTGTTGATTATACTTTTATTGGTACTTTTAGATTAATGTAGGTAATTAAAAACATCTTGCCGCTCTCCGCACAAAAGCATTCATTAGTCATAATATTAATTTCCATTTTAAAGGTAATTTCTACTTCTACAAACTATTAAAAAAACATGAGAGCTCTTCGAAATACAAATATTTCTTTAATTTTTCACTATGATTGTAATTTATATTACAAATTTATTAAGTTTGTGATTAAACTGTGATTTTTTCTTTTGTATTACGTAATATTTTATAATCACTTTGAACTATTTGATATATAATAAGTAACCTTATAAAAACATTTAGTTGACAATAGTATATAAATATCAAAATTTATGTAGAGCCAATTTTTTTTTGTATATTGATACTGTTTGTATAGAAAAAACATTGTAACAGTTCGACGTTGGCTTGATGAAGTACTAAAAATCGTTTTAGGCTAAACAAATAACAATAAATGTATGTCTTCCGGATAGAATAATGAAATTAAATGTATTCGACTCATTAGTTTGAGTTGAATTTGTAGTTGAAGTTCCTTTTGGGCTTCTTAAGTTTTATTGTAGGATTTCGTAAGTAATGAAAGAATTTACTGTAGATCAAATAGTGTGAATATTATCATAAAATCAGTATGTAAATGAGTTTTGATATAATGAAAAATTATTCCAAAAAAAAATATTTTTAATCGAATTGTTAGTTTTGATCCTAAACAAATCATTGCCAGATGGTACTACGATTTCGACAACATCTTGATACTGGCTTAAGAGAGTTAATATTTTGTGAGTACTCTACCTTGCTCGTGCATTTCAACATTTTGGATGATTTTAAATGCATGAAAGTACGCATGTAAAATCTATGCAATATATAGTTTTTTTAAGACAAAAATCTATTCCAATGCATTTTTTACAAGCTAAAAGCTTTAACTTGAAATGTTTGTATGTTTGTTTGTTTAAGTCAAATCTTACAAAGTTATATGATTATTTACGGGATATTTACCGTGGTAAGGTTGTGGAAGGAGATACCGATATTTTGGCGCAGTTACATGCACCACGTTCCCTGGAAGACTGAACTATCGGGAGAAATATCGGGATCTCCTTCCACAACCTTACCACGGTAAATATCCCGTTAATAATCATATAACTTTAGTGAACAACCGTGATAGTTTAAAACAGTATTCAAATCTTACAAGCTGAGTAGAACCAGTTCCTCCTATAACTGATTTGGCTGAACTTAAGCATACATCTTTAGTTCTGGTCACAATACAATATGCAGTACCCAATAATTTCAAAATGGCTGCTGCCACAAGATGGCGGATGGTGTATTTTTTTCAACCCTCTTAATATGGGTATCAAATGAAAGAGCTTGAAGAGCAGGAAACGATAAATTGACATAACACTAAATTCAATAAGGCTGCCGCTCCAAGATGGCGGTTTATTTTTTCTTTGCGCTTAAAAGCTTGTTATAAAAAATACTTTTTATACTATTAACTTATTTTTAAATTCCGTTTTTATGATTGACCTTATTTGGACCAAATTGAAAAAGCTACTGAATATTTGTAATGTTTTTTTGTTTTACTTCTATAGCTTAGATTTCACATAAGAACATTCATTAATTTTAAGTCGTCAAAAATATTGAAATGCGCTACTGAGATAGAGGACGCACATAGCATGGGCTCTTAAAATTTTCATGTTTTGAGACAAACATCAACCTTTATTGTGACGCTGGTATTTTTTCGACATTTTATTTGTCATGAGTTGACATTCATTTGCACGTATTTGAGTATAAAATATTTACTAAAGTTGAATGGACTTATGTATTTAGCCTATTTAGATTGTTATACATACTTGGATAGGACAATAAAATTACAATAAAGTACGTAGGTACTAAATTAATATATATTTACATATCTAGACTATCTATCATTCATCTGTATTTACTTTTGTAACTTTTTAGATGTAGATAAAAATTTCTTAACATATTTTGAAATTCTTTTTCATAAATAAAATAATGACAATAAAGTAACTTGTAACTAGTGTTAAAATCGTATGGGATCTTACATTGACAATACATAAAAGTGTTTGTAAATATATTTGGATTCATAAATTGAATAGCCATTTACATTGTTTAGTGCGAATATTTATCAATGTTAACATTAAGATGTTGATATCATTTTATGACATTTTAAAATAAAACGAAATGTAACCAAAATAAAATAAAACAAGTTAACTTATTCATTATCCTTCCTTGTAAGTCATCCTAAAGATTGACCACGATCGGAACGGGAAAAGTCAATAAACAATATTAGCTAGATTTGTACAAAGTAAATAAAACAAAGAACTAAATAAATACACTGCATTGCTTAATATCATGCAAGATGGCGGTCATTAGCAAGCCTATTTTCGAATAAAAAATACTCTTACTTAATTCAAAAATAGCAAATTATTCTAAAGTGGCCTTTACCCTGCAGTGGGATAATCTGCTAAAATAAAAATAGCAAGAAGAGGTTAAAAGAAATATACAAACAATTATTAGTAGTAATGTGAACGTGAAAGTGGGCGGACACAGGACGATATATATTATATGTTGTATATGATATATTGTCCAGTTGATAAATGATTGCAGACTTTATTGTCTGTTTATGTTTTTATATTGTACTTACATATACTATGGATTAGGACACATAAAGCAGTAACTAACCTGATGAAACAGTAAAAGACGACAAAACCGAAAACGACCTATTGGTTAATACAAAACCGAAAACGACCTATTGGTTAATATAATTTAAAGGCGGTTATTATTGTTAGCTCTACTGGGACCTTATTGTAATCACGTACAGGACTATTGTCACCCATAAGCGAGGATATCGTGGTGGTCGATCGGATACAGCGCCGGGCAGCGCTTGATGATATTACCTGCCCATATGACGAGAATCTCGTAATGGTCAAAGAGGACAAACTCAGCAACTATCTTGACTTGCCTCACGAGGCTACCGCCATGTGTGATGTTAACCCAACACACGATGATTGTTGTCCTGATAGTGATCACGATAAACGCCAATAAAGCGAAGAGCCTCGAGGTGCTCTCGTAGACGGTTTATTTAAGGGCCAAATCCAAACGGCAGTCATCCTTGACATGACGCGCATTGTCAGGAAGTTTCTTACTTTTCACTAGCACAGGCTCTTCCTTCCTGCCGGAGGCAAGCTAGATTTAAAGCTTTTTACAATACAAAAATCTTATTTGTGCATATCAGAATAGAAAGGTTCTCGAATGGAGACCACGGATCGGTAAGTGAAGCGTAGAACATCCACCCACAAGATGGACAGACGACCTAAAAGAGATTCCAGAAAAACACTGGATGCAGGCCTCTTCCTACCAGCCCTTTTGGAAATCGATGGGGGATGCCTATCCAGCAGTGGACGTCTAATGGTTAAATCATATCTAATGATGATGAATCCTTAGCTGTCATCAATAGTATATCTAAAAGCATTTAGTGATTATGGCTACTCACTACCTATATGTAGTTATTATTAGCTTAACGCTAGGCAGAACGGAGACCACTGCCAGCATTTGTATTGACGCCCCGTTATGTTTCAATGCAAGGGTTTGAAACATACGATTTGAAAACGTTTGTACAGTTTTTTAATTAACTTGCTTCACTAACATTACTTTACTTGTAACAAAAATAAAAAAAATTTTGGATAAATACTGCTTCTTCTTCTACTTAGACAGCATTTGCAATAATATGTTATTGTAAAGCTGAATGAAAAATCACGAAATCTAATCACTTTTGCTTGGTTTTTAAACGTAAAACTGTTGCGGGTACCCGATTTACTTTATTGAAATATATATATTTAAAAAAAACGCTTTTTTACAATATTATTACAGCTGTCACAGCCAATAAATACTTGGACCAACCATAATGGTCGTATCAATTTAAATATTTGCAAGTATACAATCTGGATATACACTCTAGATAATACAATAATTTGGTACCATCCACCTGCATCTGTAATGTGAATGGAGACTTAAGCACTTATGTGTACCATAGTAAGTTTCAGTTTAAAAAAATAAGTATTTTTGAAATTAATTATCGTTTGAACTAGTAGTTTAAGAACCTATTATAAATACGAAAATAAGTATTTTAGAGATAACCAACAATACTTAGGAATAATTATAGAAATCTTTCTACATGAAACTATTATAACCAAGTTTTTTGTATATTTATACTTTTCAATAGTAAAACCCGACTTCAAAATTAGTAAGCGCTGTAGCAAAATTATTGTTATCGCCAAATTAACAGGCTCTCTGGTCAACACTATAAGTGCTACAAATAGCTCAAACATATTTTTTTTTTGTGGGACAACCACGAAAGCTTCTTCAAGATATGAAAAATATAATCACGTATTTTTTTTTGTAATGACATATTTATTGAAACAAAGGTAACTTAAAAAACAGAAAATTAACATAAACTTAAATATTAACTAAAAACTAAAACTTAAAATAATAAAGTAGCTAAATAAATACCTACATTAAATCTAAATTAAACTGAATACCTATCCAAAACTATAAAATACAGGTAAAAAACTGCATTAAGGTCACTGTCTTCGGGTAGGGTACCTAAAAAGCTAGCGACATTACCACGTTGAATGGCCAAACTTATTCTTTGGCCAAGGTAAGCGCCAGCTCTTTGATCACCCGTCACATCTATGAGGCGTCTGGACAGCTCTTTAACTAAACCCCGAGCGGCCGGACCCCACGGTCCCATGGTTTCAATTCCAAATGGAAGAAATATGTATCCCTCGCCGAGAGATTCATATTTCCTCCGTTTGAGGCTTTCCGCCACTTCCGCTGCTGCACCAGCCGCTCTTTATGTGCTCTGGAGGTGAGAGGGAGCCAGCGTATCAGCGCAAGTTGCGTAAATTGGTTTTTAAATGTCCGAGTAAATTGTATAAATAGGTACATTATAAAAAACAGACAGACTTGAGAAATCCCCTCCCTGTTCGATGCGAGTCAATTTTAAAGTAGCTACTTCTAAAATACATTCCTAGATAACCTGCGACAAGAATTTATTTGAAAGTAATTTTGAGTGGAGCATCTGGCAATGCGGTATGAGAGATGCCGCTGATCAATATTCCGACGCTACGAAGAACCGGGAAATATGTCAGTCTCTCACTCAATCCAACTGCAAGTTACTTGTGAAAACTCTAATAATACCGCTCATTTTTACAGACAAAACTTGTCGTAAAGGAGACAACTTACAGTTCTTTGGGGTCGTCTTTGTGACTTGCAGTTGGTTTTGAATGATTATATGAATTTGTAAGTTTCTTGCAATTTCATTACAGAACTACATTGCAACAGAAGCTCTGTCAGTTCCAGTATAAAGACTACGCTTTGCCATGCAAATAAAAACAAAAAGATGGCAAAGTAAACTTATTTTTTTTGTCAAACTCATATTGATATTCCAAGCTTTGATAATATACATGTTTAAAATCAAAGATTCCAAGTAACTCAGACTTGCAAAGGTGAACTTGAATAGTGTTTTGAAATGAAGTATTTATAACTTTCATGAGATATCAAAAAGCTTTCTTGGTATTAGTCTCACTACAAGCGAATAGCTTGGCGAATACATACAAATAATATTACTTATTGGAGAGAAAAATAGACTTATTTTTCTGTTATACGGATTCATGATCGTAGGACGTGTACGTATGAGCTACAATCGCGAGATTGCTACCTAATCATGTGTACATAGATCATACACAATAACTATTTCTTAGGTTTTCGCCGTTATTAATGACATTGCTACATTTGATGTTTACTATAATATTTCACTTTGATAACCCTCATATTCTCGCTAAAGTAGAACTGGTATATACCAAGAATGCTACACTATAGTCATCAAATTAATAAAATATCAAGCCTGGTGGAGAACTGCACCTTCATACCGTGAGTGACTGTTGCGTACATAGGGAACGTTTTGAATCTTAATCATTAGCGGTATTTGACTATTACATCCGTTATTTTGTCTACATGTCACAATAGGACACTGCAAAGTGTTAGAAACGTCAGGAATATAAAATATACGTGATAAAATCCGTTAAGAGCACAAACCTCGCAAGTTTTGCTACCTAGACCTGTGATTAAAAGTAAATAACTTCAAAATGTCATTCACATTTAACGAAATGTATCGTCAGTAGATATTCTACAGACATCCGTCATTTTAGTCTACCTGTGACCACAGACACTGCAAAGTATTCAAAATTTTAGGGATGAAACAAATAAAATACAGCTATAATATCCGTTAAAGTAAATAACTTCAAAATGTCATTCACATTCAACGAAATGTATGGACAGCAGATATATTTTTGACGATTGTAGGTTGGTCTCATAGACAAAATAGTTCAAAATTTTCGCAATGGCCGTTTTCGGCTTAAAACCACCGTGACGTATATTAAAAGTTCTAGTATTCTCTGTCAATTTTAATCAGGAGTACTGGTACTTAATACCTTTCTCGTTTAATTAATAAGAAATAAATAAGAATTCGCTCATGCTCCCAGATAGTCAATTTATCCATCAAATAGAATTAAACGGCAGCCTCGTATCTTCCCTGTACAAACCTCTATTAGTTCAAGTGGGCTCCACAGCTTATCAAATTATCTCTCGACATTCCTTCCGGCCCTAATGGGTACCTACGTTACATGTTGTGTAAGACAGTGGCAAAACTATCCAAATATATTCATGGAACATCTTCATTATTTTGATATGCAACAAAAAGCTCGCAATCACAAAAAGATTTGGTGACTTTTATTGCATCGAGAATTTCTTTCTTTTAAATAGTTACAAAATTTGGATCAAATAACTAAATGGTTGTCTGGAAGAGATCGTTTTTAGCGAAAAGGCCGCCACTTGTGGCAGTAGCTCGTAAGTGTTTTCTATCTGTTTGTAATTTTTATTTCTGGTGTACACAATAAAGAATTTCTATCTGTCTATTTATCTAAATGTAAAGACCAACATCAGAGCGATGGTGGCGGTGCGGTAACATGTTTGCTTTACAATCTGTCAGCACCCGGTTCAATCCTCGGCATCAATGGCTTATTTAGTACTTATGTAAATTATGTGCAGTTTCGATGCCATCACTCAAAAACGGTGAAAGTAAACATCATGAGGAAACTGGCATGTTCAGAACCTCAAAGTTCAAAGACGTAATGACAATCACCAACATGCACTGGGTCATCATGGTCTCTGAGAGAAGGCCTGTGTTCCAGCAGTGAGAACATGACGGACTGATATTGTGAACTACCAACAAAAAAATACGCAGTCAGAATATACCAATTTAATTCTCACCACAATAATATTTTACTATTAGTGCAAAAATGTGCAAACAAATACGCACGCGCTATTAATACAGTTTTTAAAAGTCTGCCACGTCTCTGTGATGCTCCTGGTGTTACAGGTATCCACAGACGAAGGTGATCACTTACCATAATTTGGAAAACAAGCTAACGGTCCACCTGATGGTAATTAATCACCGCACATTAAACGGCTGGTCAGTTCTGGGTGTAATCCTGAAATAATAATATACCTATTTGCTTGAGCTTCGGGAGAATGAACATTTCGTGAAGAAACCATAGATAGCATGGCGGTAGAGTATTTTATTACTAGTACTTAGCTGGTTACAATGACGAGTAATTGTATTATCTTTGGCTGGCTAGCTGCCACCCTTAAGTTCAAAATCTGCCGCCAAGCACCTAACAGTGTGCTGGCACGCTCATTTGTGGACAATTTCTTAATCTGGCTAGGTGAGTTTACTACCGTCAACCACACCGTCGCCTAACATATGGGCTGTGGTCAATAGTCTAGCCTATCAAACATGAAAACACCAGCCAAGTGCGAGTCAGAATTTCGCACCGAAGGTTCCGCATCCAAAAATGTATTTTCGTTTATCAATTATTTGTTGTTTTACTTCAAAGTGTTTACTGTCCAGTTTAACATTAGAACGTATTGCCATTTTAAAACTAGAGCAAAGATAAAAATAAGTTTTTTTGTATGAAGAACTTTATTTATTTACCAATGTTTTTCTTTTTGAGTTTAAAAAAATACGTAGTTAATCCGCCATAACATTTTACGAAAATTTCAGCTGGCTACGTTATGGTTAAAAAGATAGCCGTTAAAGGGTAAGACAGACAGAGAGAGCGTAGGCTTAGTAGTAGGGTCCCGTCAACACCTTTTGGGCTAGAAACCCTAAGAAGGTAGGTTTTTGTTGACTGAAAAGAAACTCATTTATTAGAAGAAGTAACATAACTGTTTTAAGCTAGACACGACCTGCTTTAAAGTTTAAAACTTTCGAGAGCTTCAACACTGTCTCTATAAAGCAGAGTAATAATAGTTTCCAAGATGGCAACAAGCACACATATGAAAATTTATAGTCCTCTCTATTAATTAAAGGTCGCAGCGTGGAGCAAGTTACATAAACAATTAAGTGCCATTCTAGAAACAGCAGTGGCTTGGTTGTAGAGCAAGCCATCTCTTATTTCCGGACGTTATTACGCCGGTTGATAGCGGAACTTAATTTTACTTCTTTTTAATTGTTCCTTTTTGTTATCTTGATTGGTTTACTTTATTACATAAATAATTAGTGTTACGGTGCACACCGTAAAATAAAACACTCATTAATTGATCTAAAAATGCATTGATGGATATTGCGTCAGTGCAAAAATCACGAAAAAAATATGTTTTAGTATGGCTAAATGAATGATTTTAGAAATACTGACATACTTAAATCTTCTGTCTTTACAAAAAAATACAAATTTTCTATCCGGAATCCACACTAATACTATAAATGCGAAAATTTGAGCGTACGCACTGTACTCCTTAATCGCTTAAGGGATTTAGATGAAATTTGGTATGAAGGTAGTTAATACTCTAGAATCTAGAGTTTTAACTACCTTCATACCAAATGTAGAGTCTACATTAACACAGGCAACTTTTTATTCAAAAAAATTATGGTTACTGTAGGATAGCAGGTGAAACCACGGGGAACTGCTAGGTATAATGTTTTCAAATATAGGCTTTAAACATTTTCAGGTTTTTTTATGACAAGAAAATTAAATAATATGCGGGCATAATTAATAAGTGTGAATTATACCATTGTTGTTGGTTGGATCCAGGTATGTCCTAAAACTGGGAAAGATAAGCACCGGAGGATGGGCAGCAACGTCCTATACACGGTGAAAGTACTACGATCTCCAAGCCGCCTGCGAAGCGTGGGGATTATGTATATTACAACACACCTCTCTAAGAGGCCTTTGTACAGCAGTGGACATTTACTGGCTGATGATGATGAATACTATTATAGAATTAAAAATGTTTTTTTATTTATAACTAACGATTAATTATTAAGATTTTAACATCCGTTGAACAAACTTCCACAACTTGTATGCCAAACAAGTTAGAGCATGACGATAATATTATAATTTATATATTATGCCATAACAATGTTTCTGCGAAATAGATACTTCTTCGAATTATGAATATGAATTTTGAATTACAAATATCCCTATCCCTATCCCTACCATATTATAAATGTGTAGATCAAATACCTTCACACATGACTTCTAACTAAGTAGAAGCAATACCTGATATCGGTTTAACTTGCAAAAAAAATCCCGTTTGCGTGATTCAGGTAAAGTGTCGTATTTACCTATAATAGACGCATTTTTATATTTGTGAAACTACGATCCATTTACACTCATTATTTTAGGAATTATTGAATTCCTTATTACGTTTTTAATAATATTATTCGTAAAGTTTAAGCAAATTTATAATTTTTTCGCAAAACATCGTTTTAGTACGCAATCTATTTTCAAACTATGGAACTACAAATCTGACGGCTGTCAGTTTGTTTGTTTGTCCGCGCACATCTTTTAAACTACTAGAAGGATTTCAAAGCAGTTTCCATGAATATGCTTATAAAATACATGATTGAAACATAGGCTATATTAATTTATGATAAGAAATAGTAAAAAAATTTTTTTTTAATAATTATTTATAACGCCATCTAGCTTATTTTATAGTAATGTTGTCGTAATGACAGACTTCTACTCGCAGACATGGTAGGTAGGAAGACTGAAGCGGCTGTTGCCATATAATCTATATGTAAATAAAAATATAGATATTCGCCAAAGAACCAGAGTCACCGACATAGCTATTAAAATCTGCAAGTTGAAGTGGCAATGGGCAGGCCACATCGCTCGAAGAACTGTTAACCGATGGGGAAGTAGGTAAGGTTCTTGAGTGGAGACCGCGAACCGGAAGACGCAGCGTAGGTAGGCCTCCCACTAGATGGACCGACGACATTGTGAGAGTCGCGGGCATCCAGTGGATGCAGATGGCAGGATGTCGTTCAGTGTGGAGGTTAAAGGGGGAGGCCTATGTTCAGCAGTGGACGTCTTCTGGCTGATGGTGATGATGAAATAAAAACGAATCGCCGAAATGTATGTACCTGCATAACTTCCGATAGACTGCACCAAATAGTTTTTTTTGTGTTTGTTATTTTCAGGACAGCCAACTGCTTTTGAAGAGGTTTTACAGTTTATTATGGCGTAATTTAAAGTACGTTTATTTTTGTATTGACTTCTGACGTGCTAATATACCAAGTCGACAGAGATTAAAATGAATACATTTTTTTGCCAGGATCAAACTTAAGACCAATAACAGACACGCAAAGTAGGTGAACTCGCGGCATCTAATCTGTTACTGATCTATGATTAGCAGCTATTTTGGATGTTATGGTGGTGAACAAAAGCGGTTTAGTTGTTGGAAGGGTCGAGGCGCAGAAGGCGGGCAAAAATTATTTAGACATTATTGATTGGCAGTCTTTACGCGGAGTAATGTTAAAAAACAGCGATTAATTATAGATACCGCTCCATGCTTCCTACTTACTATTTACTAATAATTCAATAATAACGTTTGTCATGCATGACATTTCGCTTGACTTATACCATTTTTTTTTCCTTATTGGCTCCATGGCTCCACACTTCCAACGTATTTAACCAGTGAAAGTAATATATTATTTGCTTGAAATATATTTGAAACTATGGACATGTCGGGATACCTGTATCGAGTCAGATTAAAACTAGACTAATATCATACTATGACGATAGTATGACAATACGCATTAAAATGGAGAGCAATAAATCTACAATCATGTCATATGTGTAGGTATTATCTATAAAATATTCAGTATAAATAATCCGATGGATTTGTGCCTATTTATTGTTCCGTTCGTGTTCGTTAGTGTAACATTTATATTTGGATATGTCAGTCTAATCGTTCACCCACTAATTACTTTGCGCTACGCGTACGAAGTCGCGGGCATTAGCTAGTCTTTTTCTAAAAAGGTCTTAAATCTATACAATACATTATTGAATGTATGATGACTTTATGGCGCTAGACTTGAGTACCTACAATTTTAAAAAGACTGGATAAACTGGACTGGACTGGCTAAGTGCAAGTCGAGCTCGCGCACTAAGGGTTCCGTACCACCACATAAATTGTAAACTACTAATATACAAAAACATAGTGTGAAAAGACAATCACGTTCAGGCGGTCACCCATCCAAGTACCGACAGCGGTACCGACTCGCACTTACCCTGTATTTATTATTTGTCATTTTACTTTAGTGTGTACTATATGCATGCAAAGTTTGACGCTTGTACGTATTACTGTTTTTACAATAGAGCAAATACAAAAATTCATAAAAATAATAAATGTACACCTATTTAGTACACCTAATTTTTTACTTTATTATTATTTCTTAGTAAATCCACCGTAACATTACATATTCTGTGAATATATCAACTGGCTATCTATTAGGACGGTTCGAAAGACACAGCCGTTAAAAGATAAGTAACTAAGACAGACGGACAGACAGAGAGCGTAGGCGTAGTAATAAGGTCCCGTTTAGGTATACCCTTTGGGTACGGAACCCTAAAAAGGTTAATAAAAGTCCCGTTTTTCTACGTTACTCATCTACCCGCGTTCTCCGCTGGTGGTTGCAATAAATTTTCATATTGCAAGAGAACGCAATATCATGAGGCAGGGTAAGTACGTTATATATCATGTTTGCGGCACGCACCGCCGCCTACTTGTTAATACAGTTATTAAGTACTATTGGGGGCGGAACGGTGGTTTCTGTTCCGTATAATGTGAAAAAGTTTTGAATAGACTGGTTACACACTCGTGGCTCGTGTAATCTTGGCCTATAAGCGTTGCTTGAAATATAAATAAGTTAACGTTGCATAAAAAAAATTGACATCATCATCATCAGCCAGAAGACGTTCACTGCTGAACATAGGCCTCCCCCTTTAACCTCCACACTGAACGACATCCTGCCATCTGCATCCACTGGATGCCCGCGACTCTCACAATGTCGTCGGTCCATCCAATTATGTATGTAACTATTATTATAAAAATGAAAGTTTGTGTTAGTTTGTATTAGTTTTTGTACTTTGGTTTCTGTCCCGTATAGTGTAAAAAGTTTTAAAACACTTTACAAACTCGTAGCTCGTGTAATCTTGTCCTATTAGCTTTATTTGAAATATAAACAAGTTAAAATTTCATAAAAATTTGATCAATCTAACCATAGACGAAAAAAAAGTTTCGTCTATGATCTAACTAATATTATTATAATAAGGTTTGTGTTAGTATGTATTACTGTTTAAATGTGTAAACATTTAGACACTAATACAAACTTTGGTTTCTGTTCCGTATGGAGTAAAGTTTTAAAAGGACTTTACACACTCGTGGCTCGTGTAATCTTGGCCTATTAGCGTTGTTTGAAACATAAATAAGTTAACATATAGCGTTGTATCTGAAATGTAAATATCATTTATATAAAAATTGGATGAATTAAACTAATAATATAAATACAAAAATTAGTGTGTTAGTGTATATTTTTATCCGCACTCATCTCAGTAACTGCTGAACTGATTTGGTTAAAATTTGGTATGGAGGTAGCTTATACCCTGGTTTAACACATAGACTTCCGTAGCATCCCGAAAACAATTAAAGTTTTGGTAAGAAAGCAGATAAAAACACGGGGCACTAATGTATCTACAAGCCAGTTTCACTGTATCTATCATAGTTTCAATTTAGCTTAACTGACACGGTTTTGAGCCAATGGCGTTCAAGAGGAAGAGCGTGACCAAAATAATAATAATTTATAATGATCAATATAAAAAACAGACTTCATAACTAGTACGCAATGTCATTTACTTGGATGATATTTTTTCAGTTATTTTGTTTTAAAAACCAAACTACTGAACCGAGAAATCAACTGATTTGAGAAGACCCCTCCTTTTTTAAAGTCGGTCAAAATACCGAAAGTGAGATCGCAATTTAACATTTTGAAGATGGAACATATACCTATTTACCTAAGTGAAATCATAGAATATATAATATCATCATATACGAATTAAGAAAATTACATTACATTTTGTAATGTAATTTTTAAGAACATTCGTTTAGCAAAAAATTAATTAAAACGGAATCCTAGTACAATTTTATATTCTTTATTTGCACACCTTAGATTTTACACATAAGTAATATTCAATTATTTTGTATCATAAAATGTTGAAATGACGTTCAAAGCATGGGCTCTTTAATGTTCTGTAATGCACCAACGCTTTAAGAACCAAATTCCTAATTTTCAACCGACATCAAAAGAGAGGATCTCAGTTTGATTGTATTTTTTGTTTGACTGTGTTATTATGTGAATCTTATCACGCGATATGTTCGCCGATTGTGAACCGGTGATTCTTTTTTAATGAATAGGCGTTATGGTTTTCAAGTTCCCATCCCATTTCCTGAATTTACTCCACTTCCCGTAAAGTCAGTTTTTGTTTTCTGTAGTAAAAATATATATCTATTAGTGAAAACACTTACTTATTATCCTTACTCTATGCTTGAGAATATTAATTAGGAGGTTGCCATCAGTGCCTCTATATCGTGCAAGGCAAAGTTTGCACATTGTTGCCTCAATATAACTAGTAAAGCTTCATCCGTCGGGACCCCTTCATTCAAATTAGATACATAAATAGCGGTATCTCGACACGGACGCCGTCGCGTCGCATTCTGAGCGCTATAAAATCCCGCATCACATTGTAGCCACACAAGTCCCTGACACCGCTGGACTCGCACAACTTATTCAATAACTTCGCAGTGCTCACTCGGTGAAATTGCATTTCCTATGAGCAATACTTGTATGCACACCTACAATGTGTTGCCATATTTACATACTTTCTCCGCTCGACGAGAAATCTCGTATACTCCCTTGAGAGCAATATAGGAGTTTTATAAGCCTAATTAAGAGCTTATAAGATTCAATTAGCCACAGTTCTGTGGATTCTTGTCTACGAGATCCGATCCGATTCTAGTAAAGTAAAACAACAGATCCATAGTAACTAGGTAGGACCCAGATAGTGACTAGTAAATAAACTAGATACATAAAAATGATAGAGCAGTGTCGGAGTATGGTCTTAATTCAAAGCCAAAGTTTTATCAAAAATGTGGGAAAATTGATCAATGATATGAGTTGTCAAGCTAAATTGATGGATAGCGCTTCGCATTTATAGTTTCCCACTAGAATTCCCTGCGACAGGAATGTCATGAAATACACAGAAAAACAAATAGCACCCACACCCTGAGCAGATATTTCAATTCATCTTTCAAACCCGGCTGAGGTCAGGTTTCCTTACATTTAGCCATAACAATCTTCACTGACTACAGTATAGGAGATTAGAAAGTAGACAAAAACCTGCAAAAAAAACTTGATTTACAAATGACATTACACACCTTTTAGCGTACATCATTATCATCATCATGTCTAGCCTTACCTACTACTGGGTATAGGCCTGTCTCAAGCTTTTTATCAGCCTTGATCCTGTGCTAATCGAGTCCAGGGCCAACCCGCGATAGTGACAATATCGTCAACGTATCCTGCAGCTGGTCGACCAACGCTCCACTTACTTTGTCTCGGCCACCACTTCGTCATTACCTTCTCCACCTGTCATCACTGCACCTAGTACCTTGTCCTGCCGCGTTCCACTTAAATTTTAATTTGCATTACATAAGTAAAACATTTAACATTATCTTTTACCTATATCTGACGCAGTGGGTATACATGCCTATAGTGGGTTTGGAAGCTGTATTTTTCTAAAGCCTTACACGCTGACTTTGAGAATGTCAGCCGTCTGTTGGTAATGATGATAAATCGTAATTAACTCTCGGTGTGTCATTTAGGTCGTGCGTGAGCCAGACGTGAATTACAGGGCTTAGGCTCAAATATTATGCGATTATGACAAAAGTACTTTTGTTTATCTTCTTGAAATTAAGAACGTAATTAAGGTCTATTTTATTCCGAATATGTCATCATCGTTATGTTGTTACGTAGATAATAAGTTATGGTATAAATCATAACTTCTTAGCAAAGATGATAACATAGCAAAAATATAATATTTATGACCTCGCTATATACTAGCAAGTTCATTATTATTATTAGTAGTCAACAGTCATATTAGTAGATATTACAACTTAAAAAAAAATGAATGCATCCTATCTTGTTCCCAACATACCTTAATACGTAAAAAAACCATACAATTATATGGTTGAATTTTTAATTTTGGACATTACCGTGTCATCAAAAGCTAAATACTTTCACTCATTCACTGACGCTCACGACGAAATCTGAAAAAAACCGACCTACGACGCTAAAATTTGGCAGGTAGATTCCTTATAGGGTTATAGGTCCACTAAGTAAGGATTTTGTGAAAACCTGAGTACAAGGAAGCAAATAGAAGTTGAAGGTTTGGATGTAAGTCCATGCGTACTAAGTCGCAGGTACCAGCTACTACGTATAATGGAGTATATGTCAATGCGTCTGTATCTACTTAATTAAAGCCACAAACCCAATAACACATCACAAGTTAATTAACAGTAGGTGTACACGACTCCAGAATAACAAGATTTCTCGGATGCTGGCGCTAATATTATACCACTAATGTGAGTAAAATTGGTCATGGATGCCGAAAAGAGACAGTTTTATCCGTACCTACGAACGTGATCAAGGCTCAAATTAAATATAACATCAAATTGGAACGTAGCCAAAACGAAACCGAAACGTTATTGTGTTGTGAATACAGTAATAGGAGGTTAGAATCAGGAATCAGATCGGAAGTCAGTAATACAGGGCGTTAGATAATGTTGCCCGCGGGGATGTGACGTACTCTCTGATAAGACACTGCCCGGGACCACGGATTTGTCTCTCTGTTACATCCGTCGTAATATCACTGCCAAGTTAAACCTTTATTTTATTGGCTTGATTATTGTCTTTTACATAAGGATGTTGTTTATCAGATGTTGGAATTGTATGCTTAATTTCCTTGTTTTAAGGAGCAATTGTCTTTAATGAAACAAAATACATAGCTAACGAATAATAAATACCTTAACTAACTAGCCTTTTATACAAGAAACAGTTGGATTGGCTATAGACCATTGAGGGAGGTCTAAAGAAAATTTACTGGTCAATCCCACTATAAGTTGGTAGAGTACCTAGCTTGCTGGCGGGATAACCACGCTGAATGGCAATGTCTATACCTAGAGCAAGAAAAACGCCTATATTTTGATTATGCATTATGAAAGATTTATTTCCTAGCTTTTTTATGTTTTTTCGTTTATTGGTACAAATAATGAATTCAATGATTTAAAACAAAGTTACTTAGAGCTATTTTGAATCTTATTTATTGTTGAAAGGTTCCTTAAACGAATATAATATGACAAATGCCAAAAGATTACTGAAAGTTTATTGACTCATCATCAAGGAGCAGAAGCTGGCTAAAACATTTTACAACGAAATTCTTATCAAGGTGTTAAATAACATAATGCAAGCGATATCATCGTCTGTGTAGCTACGTAAGCAACTCTACGAATATGTTTTGTTTTTCTTCCGGAAATAAAGGTTTTACCTCGTACAAGTTAATGCGCGCTTTCTTCATTAGAACAAGCCAGGAAAAGTATCAGTGTCTGTTTCCTCAATCGGCGGGATAATACGTGGAGCCGTCGCGCTGGCATGAATCACGGGGCTCCTCAGGCGACTCTTTGTATTCAGTTTGGCGGATGACGATAACCTTAATGTAAGCGGCGACACGGCTGGTGGTCCGAAGAAGGATCGCTTTTGTCGTGGTCCCTTCCGCGCTCCCCATTCTTTTCTCTTTATACCGTTTCTCACTTGAGTAATTCGAGGACAATAAACATTTATTGTGCTCGTTTATTTGACAGACGATGAAGAAATATCGAATGAGTGAGTTCGTTATATTTTGCCCGCGGCCTCGCGGTTGTTTAACGAGCGTTTGTTGTACAAAGGCTGTGTCGGGGTTGGAAGAGGTTTTCACTAAAATGTTAAGGGATAAGAAAATGATCCGGTCACCTTAAAACTAGAACGTGAATTTGCGAACGTCTGAAAAGGCGGGTAGCTCTCTGGGGACGCTCAGACGAGAGACATCCGTATTTGTGCGATCCGATTTCTCGCTCAGAATGGATTTTATGAATTCTCTTTTTAATAATTAAGTTTTTTCTCAGTTCGTCTAGATTTAGATGGAAATTTGGCTTCAGTATTTATATCAACAATTTTTTATTATCAGAGGAAAAATCAGAGTTGTATGAACCATCTGGAAACAATCCTTAACAATCATTTATCCATTTCATTATGAACCGCCACCACGCTCAGGCCATTTCGCGGAACACTCGATACACATTCGGGCGGCGCGTTGCTAATCATCCAACAAGTCACATAAGGGTACAACAGAAAGCTCGCGCCTGCATTTGTATTCAGTTTGGCAGACTACGATAACTTTAATCCGGGTAAAGTGTCACCTTGAGTGGCTTACAGTGAAAGCGCCTTTGTCTGGGAGTAGGGTGCTCTGACCTTCTTATTTTTTCCGTCAGGTTTTCCTCCATTGTCACGAGGTAATGTAAAATCCTGGCACTTAAAAGGCGAGCTTTTCGTCGGATTGCCGGGAACTAGTCGGGAGCTAGACTATTGCAAGTGACCGCTTGATGGATTGTGATCGAAAGCCTCATTGATCATATTAACACGTAGTTACTTGGTCATTTACCGTTAAGATATATCATTTCGAGAGAAGATTGAAAATATTATTTTCTTACCCATCCACTTAAAATATCGCACGACCAAGATATAACCAAATTTTTATTAAATTGAGACAGTTATAAATCACAGGCTTATTATTAAATTGCACGTAATTGCGGAGACGAAGTTCCGTCAAAAGGTGAGGAAATGATACGGTTCCTTTGTAAAAGTTGTAACGTACGTGACAAATCTTCTAGGTTCGAGTCCGGATTGAAAACTGCGATAGAGCTGGCTCACTACGTGCGCTGAATTTCTTATTTAGTTCCCATTTAGAAATAGGTGCACAGACTTTATAGGCATTATATTAGAAATGTTGCTAAAGTAATGTGGCCTTGTAACATTGTGGTCACGTTCAGTACACTTCATCTTGCGTAGTTACCACTGTGCAGACTAACTATGAAGGCACTTGTCTGAATTAATGCAATTACATCAGGCGTTCAACCAAGAACTTACTGAAAGCTATTGCGATGAACGCAATCAGAATCATAATTGATTCGGTTTGCTATCTAGGTAAAGGCAAAATTTGGGAAATTTTGTCACATAAGCAGACTAGAAATTATAATTGTTCATATTGATATTAGTTGTGCCCTGAGTTTTTTTAATGCCATAGGTGGCAAACAAGCAGCATGCCGTCTTATGGTAAGCAGTCACTTGTAACACCGGAGGCATCAACGTTACTTATCACCGTATAGGTCCGTCGTAATCTCTCGGGAACCGTAAATTTTTCCTGGTTAAAAGTATGTGTCCCTTTCTGGCTATCCAACCATATCTAAACAATAATCACGTCGTTCTGTTAATCTGTTACAGCGTCAGAAAGAAACTAACAAATAAACATACTTTCACTTTTATAATATAGTACCTATCTATAAAATACACTGAATGATAATTGCAGTCGGCATGAGCATAATATTTTGTAGTTAGAAATTATTATACTTAACTTCCACAGTACACCGACTTAAAGCTTCTTAACAAGCTTTTACGCTGGATAAAGGTTCCGTACGTTTATCCACGTAAACGGTTTTAGCGAAAAAGTTAGCGTACAAATGAAAGATTTTTTACTCCACTGATGCAAGGACCGCCAAACACAGAAAACCTTTGAAAAAATGTAAGCTGATTTACCGTGGCCAGCTAGGGGCCTCTTGTGCTCACTCGACCGTCAAATAAAGGCGACCAGACAAATGCTCGCAAATTGACTCAACGTTTTTCACAGTATTCCATATTTCTACACTGAACATTAGAGTTCGGCACACATAGCCGGTAATTACGTTTGATGGTCGCATTTAAACTAATTCACCTCCCACGACCGAGTCACTAGCGAGCGCTTCTTACTGAGTTTTTATTGTTCTTTGTCCTGTCATAAGAGCAGTCCTTTTATTTACTACGAAACTCCAACAAAGCTTTATAGTTAGCTCCGTAGTTAGGTTCTCGGAAACCGTTAATTTATGCTTTCTCATTCAACTTGTCGAGATAAAAGCTTAAAAGAACAATGGATAAAAATAAAAAGGAAAGATCGAAGGGGACATGAATTGAAATCGAATATTGAAGGGTCTTCATAAAAAGAGTTGATTACGGATCGGGGAAGCTACTAAGTCACTACAACGACCAAATAAAGCTAAGATTACAAGTTAACCTCATGTTAGTCGGAAACCCCAATGATAAAGCATCTCAGGAAAATTGAGCCCGAAGAGGGTACACTAATCCCTCTTTAGCAAAAACGCTCCGTTCCAAAAAGTGATGGGCGGCTCACAAGGGATGGATCTTCATTACCCAACCGTGTTGTCAGTTAAGCCAAAGGGTCTCAGGATTACTTACTACTTAATAAAACTTAAAATATAGGACGTAATGACCACAAAGGAGCGTATGCACATATGGATTTTTCCAGTTTGATAAAATATATTTGTATTCAATTTGTGGTTGGTAACTGTAAATAGTTATCTGAATTACGCATATTATAGATATTAATTTTCGTACTCATTTGATGGCCACAGCTTATCAAAAAGTAACTACATACAATAATGCTTTATTATCGCAACATCCAAAATAATGGATCTCTTTTTTAGCTTTGCATTAAAAAAGTTACCGTGGTGGAGAGGAATTTAATTGAAAGTAAGTGTGACACAGCACGTAAAAGTTCGTATTTCTCAGGTCAAGGAAAATAATATGAAGGTATAGGTGAGAATTACGATTCTTCGCAATAACGAGAGCATATCATTTTTCCATACAATGGCGCCATAAAAAGATTCACGGCAGTGCCTTTTTCGTATTTACCTTTGAAAATTTATATTCCCATTGGGTTCAAGCCCGCGACCGCGGTTATACAATGGGCAATCGTATTATCATATCATTATGGGTGAGCGAAACATCCAATACCTGTAAGGGCCATTTTTGTAATGTGCACAGTTTGACCCAGATTTTTATCTAAAAAGTTCACAATTCAATCTAAAAAAAGTCTTGAAACGCTATTAAACAAATAAGTGCTTATGGGGTTGCAAGTCTCATAATTTTGGAAAAGTTACGAAGAATGCTTTGAGCAAAAAAACTCTCTATGTCACTAGGCAACACTAGGTTACAATACACCGCATCTGCTAGAACAATGCAAAATTAATCATTTTACAATAATGTTGTAGCAGAAAGTTTTATTTAAGACTAGCGGTTACCCGCGGCACGCGTAGAATTCAATATAAACATTCAACCCCCTTTTGACCCCTTTAGTTCGTCCTTGTTGTGAAATCTTTTCTTAGCGGTTGCCTACACCACTACCTAAGCTGTGTCCATACCCTATAAAAATCTACCAGAGCGTTGTTATTGTAAGTCAAACAGTTTTTGAGAGTTCATGTTAGTCAGTCAGTAAATGACAAAATATAGCAAATAATGTATTTCGCGTTCATATTATGTCAGGGTTACTGGTAATCACCCGGACCCGGGTATGTCCTAAAACTGCGACCAGAACCGCCAGAGGATGGGCAGCAGCATCCTCCTACTTACATGGTGGAAATTATGCGATCCCCAAGCCGCCTGCCAAGCGTGGGGATTATGGAACCCCCCCCCCACCCCAATGACAGACAATAAAATTACGGCCCCTAGTCCCCGGCAGCTGGCCACTATCCCTGGCCAAGGAAGCGGGCCAGGTAACGGTGGAGCAAGGGGTGCTAAGAATCTCCGGCAGTTGCCCCGCTACCACCCCCAACGTAATTTGGCCCTGGCGTCACATAATATTAGAACATTGAGGACTGACGAGAAGATTGTTGAGCTGGAGGAAGAATTGAGCAAAATACGATGGGACATCATAGGACTATCTGAAATCCGACGAGAGGTACATGATACGATAGTTCTGGATTCCAGTAACATGCTCTTCTTCCGGAAAGGAGAACGAAAGTCCCAGGGTGGTGTAGGTTTTCTCGTCCGCAGGTCACTCATCAACAACGTGGTTAAGGTCGATAGTGTGTCGAACAGGGTAGCATACCTTATACTCAGAATAACCGATCGTTATTCGCTGAAGGTCATACAGGTATATGCGCCGACCTCTACATACCCTGACGATGAAGTAGAGGCATTGAATAAGAAGATATCTGAAGCCATACATACCTCCGAAACATACTTCTCCGTTGTTATGGGTGACTTTAACGCTAAGGTGGGCACACGGAATGTCGATGAGTTAAGAGTGGGGTCATATGGGTATGGACAGCGGAATCCGAGGGGCCAGTGGCTGGTCGACTTCATGGTGAAGGAGGAACTCTATTTGATGAACTCTTTCTTTCAGAAGCGACCATCCAGGAAGTGGACATGGATGAGCCCCGATGGTTTGACCAAAAATGAGATCGACTTCATCATGACGACGAAGAAACGAATATTTAATGATGTCTCCGTGAAATTGCTTTAAATCTTCTCGTCCAAGATACCACAGTGCCTAAAGACAAAGGTCTTTGACCAGTGTGTGTTGCCAGTGATGACATATGGTACTGAGACATGGTCCTTAACTGTTGGTCTTTTGAAAAAACTCAGAGTCACACAACGGGCAATGGAGAGAGCTATGCTTTCTTTACGCGATAAAATTCGGAACATACTCGTAGATATTCGCCAAAGAACCAGAGTCACCGACATAGCTATTAAAATCTGCAAGTTGAAGTGGCAATGGGCAGGCCACATCGCTCGAAGAACTGATAACCGATGGGGAAGAAAGGTTCTTGAGTGGAGATCGCGAACCGGAAGACGCAGCGTAGGTAGGCCTCCCACTAGATGGACCGACGACATTGGGAGAGCCGCGGGCATCCAGTGGATGCAGATGGCAGGATGTCGTTCAGTGTGGAGGTTAAAGGGAGAGGCCTATGTTTAGCAGTGGACGTCTTCTGGCTGATGATGATGATGATGATGATGATGACTGGTAATCAGTAAGCATCTTCTGAAGGGCTGCCTCAGTACATCAAAATAAACAACTTCGACGACTACGACTACGACTCCACGAACCCCCCACGAATCCCCCCCGTCCCCTCCGTCCTCCTTTTACGACTTTCGAAATTCGAAGAGAAAAAATTGGTTCCACACAAAAAAAAATGATAACCTCCTTAGGGGGGATATCCATCACTACAAAATATATGAAACAGCTGATTTTATTCGTAAATTTTGATGAGCCGTAGAACAGCAGGTGTTTGTTTTGATATATTGAAGCCGTACTTAGTAACCCTGTACAGATTTTAGAAATGCAGCGACCTGTTGTGCTGTTCCGGCTAGTGGGTACCTTTCTTTACCATTACCGTACAAAATCTTTGGCAGAGTAAAAGAACATTAAAAGTTTTGTAACATTATTTTCAGATCCAAATAAAGAGCTTTTCACGTAGTAGTATTTCAAAAACCTTTTCCAAGTAATTTTACTTCTATACCCAATCTCCTAATATTTTTTCATGTCACCACTGAAAGCTGGCTTAAATCAAAGTTAAATGAATAGGTTGCAGGTTAGTGGCAAATAATTTGTTCGAATAACATTGGAGAGACTTAAAGGCACCTCTGCGTGTCCTTATAGTTTGAATCAAATGTGAAGAGTAAAAGAAATTGCTTTTTTATATTTAGAATCAGCTCTTAGAATGTATCAATTTAAATCGTTAATGTATATGGTTTCGGTACTTACTCGTATCTACTTGAATATCTAGACCTTTGAAAATAATATTTTAGAAACTTAAATAATACCTTTTTCACTTCTAATGCTTGTAAAATTCTTGTTTATGCCCGGTGTAAGCGGATTTATTCTAAAGTGCTTTTTATGTCCTAGTGGCAAAAATAAATAAACCCGTAAAACGCCCTTACCCTTTTGTTTTGTTTATGGTCAGTTTGTAATATAATTCATGTAGGAAGTTTGCCAGGGTCTTTAATTTACTTTTCAAAAAAAACTTGCAATGATTTGCATTTATGCATGGGTTAGTAATCACACCAATAATACATCCAAAATTGTGTTTATTGCTCTTTCACGCAGCAACAAAGCAACATAATATATCTACTCGATTTTTTTGCGATGAGAAGTTGGAGGTACGGAGAATGACATAGGGTACTTTTTACCCGAAAAAAATACGGTTTTTGAGAGAATATATACGCGGTTGAAACACGAAGTGCAACTAGTATCATAATAAATGCAAAAGTTTGTATGTCACACTTGGTTACACACACAGTGTGTTAGTAAATTTCCGTATTGGCTAAACGGATAAAATAATAGGACATTGGGGTATTTTTATACCCTGGATTAAAACATAGACTATACTTTTTATCCCAAAAAATTAAGGTTCGTGTAAGAGAAAGAACATAACTGTGGGGTATAGCTAGTTTTTGTAATATTTTCCAAAATATCTTTGAAAGAGGAAACTGGCTTCGCTTCAAAGGATGTATAAGCTCACCCGACTGATCAAAACTGAGTGATGTGTCAAACGCAGATTGCTTTGAAAGGAGTTGGGCAGCCTCAATATCCGTTACCAGTACGAAATGCGATTATGTAGCATGTTCGCTCCTACGTAGATATAATGTGAAATGTCTATCTGATATTCATCGATTTTATACCAATACCACAGTAAGTGCCGTGATTTGGAGTTCTGATTCCGGAGATTGTAGAGTTACTGTTCAGTGCCGCTTCTTACGAGCTAAGGAACAATTTTTTTTTTGACTTAACAAAATACAGAAACAGATAGTTAATTATTGAACTATATACAATATCACACGTCATAGTCAACATCATCATCAGCAGCCAGAAAACGTCCACTGCTGAACATAGGCCTCCCCCTTTAACCTCCACACTGAACCACATCCTGCCATCTGCATCCACTGGATGCTCGCGACTCTCACAATGTTGTCGATCCATCTAGTGTCCATCTCATACGTTATAGTAGGAAATATACATTACTAGCAAGTACACTATAATATATACTCGCAATTTTAAAGAAGTACAGAGTATAGTACAATGTTTGTTTATCACAACGTAACGCGCTATCATAATACACGATCACTCTAAATACCTAAACTACTTAGCGCGATCTCAAACAAAATATCTAATCTTCTTAGGTATGTTAGGTATTTAGCTTAAGATCGCGCTAAGTATGTTAGGTATTTAGTGTAGGATCGAGCTACGTAGGTTAGGTTAGGTTAAACCTAACCTAACCTACTTAGCGCGATCTCAAACAAAATATCTAATCTACTTAGGTATGTTAGGTATTTAGCTTAAGATCGCGCTAAGTATGTTAGGTATTTAGTGTAGGATCGCGCTAAGTATGTTAGGTATTTAGTGTAAGATCGAGCTACGTAGGTTAGGTTAGGTTAAACCTAACCTAACCTACTTAGCGCGATCTCAAACAAAATATCTAATCTACTTAGGTATGTTAGGTATTTAGCTTAAGATCGCGCTAAGTATGTTAGGTATTTAGTGAAGGATCGCGCTAAGTATGTTAGGTATTTAGTGTAAGATCGAGCTACGTAAGTTAGGTATTTAGTGTAGGATCACGTGTATCATGATCGCGTGTTATTATACATTTTAATTTAAATAAGTACATATCTTAATTTTTAAATAAGTGCATGAATTGCATAAACAATATATTATAGCTAGCTGACCCGGCAAACGTTGTTTTGCCTTATAAATTATATCGTACCCTTATCACTTAGGGGTATGGAAAATAGATAGTAGCCGATTCTCAGACCTACTGAATATGCATATAAAATTTGGTAAAAATCGGTAAAGCCGTTTCGGAGGAATACGGTAACTAACATTGTGACATGGAAATTCTACATATGATGATTTTTATGATTTTATTTTTGAAGTGATGATGATCATTTTAGGGGTGGCTCTGGTACATATTGTGACATGGGGATGACATTTTTTTTTCACTGGACCTCCTTGTATGGGATATCGTTGAAAAGGTCTTTTAAAAAGAAGGTAATGTTTCATACATCACTTTTTTATAAAGTCTATCCTTTGCAAAATAAAGAGTCAAAGAGGCAAAGAGTTGATCCCCCCCTGCATTTCTAAACTATAAGACCTAGAAACTTGTAACTTATAATACGGATAGGTCACATTTAAAACCTCCATGCAAAATTATTTCGACCTTTTTGTAAAATGATCTTAACAAAGAATTTTTCTCCATTAGTTTTCTCTATCGTTAAATTATACAAAGCATTTGTTATGTCGGGATAATACATCTCTGATATTTGGCTAAGTCCACAGACCTTCGTTCGTTACAATTTTTCTATAACTATCAATTTATAAACTAGCTGTAGCCGCGACGTCGTCCGCGATTTCTTCACAAAAAATAGCCTATGTCCGTCCTCATGATACATACTATTACCTCCAAAATTTTATCGAGATCAGTTAAGCAGTTTACCCGTGATTATGTAGCAAACAGATAGACAGACAGAGTTACTTTCGCATTAATAATATTAGTGTGATGTGACGGACCTTTGGTTACGGAAATCTACCATGTACGTGCCTCGAAACGCTCTTGGCCAGTCATTATGAGATAAAATAATAAATTAGGTCATATGCCTATTCTCATGTTGAAATTTGGTGATCATAGTGTAGGTGATAATATTTTTATCAAAATGTGTGGTGTGTGTGTTCTCTACCAGCGGACTATAATTTAGCCTTTAAGCAAGAGCATAGACATGGATAGGTAATCTAGGTTTATTTAAAGTTACAACGCTATTCGCGCTTGAAGATTTCCGTACACGAGCGTTTCGCAGTGAATATTCTGTATGGAATTTCATGTGGTCTCATAATGTTGCTATGTAGTACCTACCTATGTTAGTAACAATTGGTACAAGTATTCTATTCATTACATACAAGGTTACACAGAAAGTCCATAGTTAATAAACAATAGTCATAAACGAGTTTTACTATGGGATCAACCACAGAAAAGAAAAATATTTTTTTGTTTACTTCTCTTTTCTGTGGGATCAACCCTGAAATCACGTAAAGAAATATCAGCTGTTCCATACATTTTTTCGAGTTTGAATTAAAGTTTTCTATGGAACAGCAGATATTTTTTTCGCAATTTCAGAGTTGCTCCCATCATAGTAAAATTTGTTTATAATGATAATAAATAATAATAATAAATATCTGGGACATTATTGCACACATGGTCATCTGACCCCAAACTAAGCAAAGCTTGTAATATGGCTGCCAGAGACTGATATACATACATATATATTTTTAAATACATACTTAAATAGATATTAACACCCAGAGATAGAACAAACACAAATGTTCATCACACAAATGTTTGTCCTAGATGGGAATCGAACCCACGCCCCCAAGCACAGAAAGTAGGATCACTACCAACTGAGCCACCGAGGCAGTCATGATGGATATTATGGAACCCTTTCCTGCCTAATACACCCTTTCCGTTTATCCTAGTATACGAATTATGTAGCATTTTATTAAATCAAATCATTGTTTTTTCTTTCTAAATCATCTGATGGATAATGTATAGACTTGTCTTTACTATTTGAATAGATTTGTGTTCAAAATCAAATTAAGCTATTTTTGAGCGGAGAAAAACATTTTTTTAAATCAATCTACTAAACAATTTTATTACAATGTTTGTGTGGAACATATCTTTTCAATTTCTAAATGACTAGGGCCTGGCATTAATTTTAGTTTCTAATACTAGTTCAATTAATACCGATTCTATATGCTTTGTGCCTCAACCTGGATATCATAAAGGTCCTTCTCCACTGAATTGGTATTCCAACAGTCGAGTGTGGGCAATATTTTCTACAAACCACGAAACTATCACAATTAATAAGAGACGAATATAAAGAAATACATCGTATTTCACCCTTGCATGTATTCCTCGTCATTTAATTAATTATGCATCAAAACATCCAAATGGCTGTCAATGTCGTCGCATCACAACGGAATGAAATAAGCCTCGCATTTTCAATAGGAAAAATTCGCGCCCCCAAAGTCATTGTCACCCATTCTCATGCCTTGTTCGTCGTGTAATTGTATAAGGCGATTGCTATCGCCAGTCGCGAGGAAAAGAATTTAATAACACAAGATATAACGCCTGCTGAATGCGCCCGTCTCAGTGTGAGGTGCTCACATACAACTCAAGCGTTTGTTCAAATGAAAACATTTACAACGGAGGTTACATTGTTTTACTTACACATTGTTCCGGCTAAAGCAAGCTACGAATGTTGAGAAACCTTTGTGTTCTATCGTAACGCAGTTAGAATACGTAAATAATTTTGCTACTGAAAAGGCTGTCCGAATTTTTATTTTGGTAAAATTATATGATTATTTACGGGATATTTACCGTGGTAAGGTTGTGAAAGGAGCTCCCGATATTTCGGCGCAGTTACATGCACCATGTTCAATTGTTGACGGGAAGAATGTCTTCCCGTGAACATGGTGCATGTAACTGCGCCGAACACCTGCAACTGCAGACAGCCCCATCCACAACCTTACCACGGTAAAAAACTGACGTTTCGGCTACTTTTAAAATAGTAGAGAACAAAATTAGTGATGGCGATATCAAAGGCGCCGCACGTGTCTTGTTCTCTAGTGACACAATCGCTCCCTATACACCAGTTACGGTTCAGTCACTACGTGACAAACATCCACCTGCAGCGGCAAATCTCCACCTCCCTGATCCACCACAACCAGATGACGTTGCTATTGAAACCACATGCCAGGAGATTGCAGCGGCTGTCACATCTTTTCAGAGTGGCTCAGCTGGAGGCCTAGATGGTCTGACGCCTCAACATCTAAAAGATCTTCTATCTTTTAGTTGTGGTGAGGCCAGTGAGACCCTCTTAAGAGACCTAACAGCTTTGGTAAATCTCATGTTATCTGGTCGGGTCAGTGATGACGTCATTGAAATTTTGTATGGCGCTAATTTATGCGCACTTGTCAAAAAAGACGGTGGTATCAGACCTATTGCGGTCGGCACCACATATCGACGCCTCGCGGCCAAGGCAGGCTGTAGGAAAAAGGTCGCTCTTTTGAGTAGCCTTTTCCAACCGATACAGCTTGGTTTTGGTTCGCGAGGTGGATGTGAGGCTGCTGTTCATTCTGTCCGAACTTTTATCGATCAAAATTGCGGTGAGGTACTGCTAAAGGTGGATGTCAAAAACGCTTTTAATTCGGTCGATCGCAGTGCCCTGTTGACACAAGTAAAAGATAAAATTCCTGACCTTTTCAATTTTCTCTGGCAATGCTACGGCAGTCCTACCAAATTGACATACCAAAACAATGTTTTGTTATCATCCGTCGGTTGTCAACAGGGTGATCCTTTCGGTCCCGCCATTTTCAGCCTAGCAATTCACCCAATTATTCAACGTCTCCAGTCCAAACTTAATGTTTGGTACTTGGATGACGGAACCATAGGAGGCGACGTAGATACTGTTCTAAGTGATTTGCAAATTCTCATAGACGAATTTCGTCTTATTGGTTTGGAACTAAATTTTTCAAAATGCGAACTTTTTGTTTGCGATTCATGTCCGAATAAAGAGTCGGTTATTCAAAAATTCAATGATTTAGCTCCCAATATAAAATCATTAGACAGGTGTTCTCTCCGACTCTTGGGTTCGCCGATATTAGATGAGTCTTTTTCACCTTTTGTTGAAGAAAAAATTCAAAATTTTATGAGTGCTTCCGACAGGTTACTCAAAATAAACGCCCATATGGCGTTTACAATTATCAGATACTGTTTGTTTGTTCCTAAATTTATGTACGCTTTACGATGTAGTCCACTGTGGAAACACGGTGAGCTCCTTTCGAGCTTAGACAATGTCGTAAAGGAAACTCTAATATCGGTTTTGAATGTTGATTTGAATGACAGGACATGGTCACAAGCCTCACTACCGATAAGGTTAGGAGGCTTAGGGATCCGCCAAATTTCAAGTGTTGCATTACCGGCGTTCTTGTCCTCATTTCATAGTACTCATAATTTAATAGAAAAAATCCTTGCACCCTCTTTAGGCCCTTCCGATGTAGTTGTATCTCATTCGAAAGAGGCAATGAATGCTTGGAGGCTGGCGTGTCCAAATACCGATTTTCCCAGGAAGTTGTCTTCCCAGAGTCTGTGGGATCGGCCGATCTGCGAACTAGCACGGAAATCGCTCTTAGATACGTGTTCTAGTATTGCAGATCGTGCTCGTATGCTTGCAGTCTCTGTTTGGGAATCGGGACTTTGGTTGCAAGCCATGCCCTCTTTTAATACCGGTAGCATTTTAGACCCAACCGCATTTCGTCTAGCTGTCAGCTTACGCTTGGGTGCAAGGTGCTGTGAGGCTCACCGCTGTCAGTGTGGTACTGCAGTTGACCAGCTCGGTCACCATGGTCTCTCTTGCTCGAGAAGCGCTGGTCGTATTGGCCGACACGCCAGCCTGAACGACATCATACGCAGGGCTTTTTCCACCGCCAATGTCGCAGCTGTGCTCGAACCGAGCGGTCTTGCGCGTGACGATGGAAGGAGGCCTGATGGTATGACACTTGTTCCCTGGAAGTTGGGGCGGCCCCTTGTATGGGACGCGACTTGTGTCGATACTTTGGCACCGTCACATCTTCCTGAGACACAGGGTAGGGCTGGTGCAGCTGCCAATTCGGCAGAGCAGCACAAGCGGCGCAAATATGCTAACCTCGGCAGTGGTTACATATTTGAGGCGTTTGGTGTCGAGACATTGGGCCCTTGGGGACCGGGAGCTCACCTCATTTTCAAAAATCTTTCAGAGCGTCTGATTAACGCGACGCGTGACCAAAATGCTGGCGTGTATCTGGCTCAACGTATAAGCATTGCCATTCAACGTGGTAATGCCGCCAGCATGCTGGGTACGCTGCCGACTGATAGTGGGTTTGAGCATTTGGATTGTCTTTAGATCTTCAACGGTCTATGGACAGTCTAACTGTTTATTTAGTGTTAGTTTTAGCTAGTATTTTGTTTATTTAATAAAGGCCGTAAATATCCCGTAAATAATCATATAACTTTAGTGAACAACCGTGATAGTTTAAAACAGTGATTATTTTGATAGTTTTATTAAGCATTTATCGTTAAGCAGACGATCTATGTCGCTGTTGTTTACGCAAATATATTGATGAGTATTAGCAAAAAGCCTATTTTAGAATCTCAAATAGTTTATCTATATCTTCTATCTATATCTATACATATAATAAAAACGTAGAGATAAAAAAATCTGTAATTGCGAGATAACAAAAAAAAAAACACACAGGTCATCTTAAAATAAGCAGCTGAACACGATAGGACAGTTTTTAGAATTTTTGTCTGTTTGTTTGTTTGTTTGTTTGTTTGTTTGTTTGTTTGTTTGTCCGCGCACATCTCCTAAACCACTGGACGGATTTAAATGCGGTTTTCACGAATATGCTTAGAAATTACCAGATTAAAACATAGGCTACCTTATATCATTTATTTTAATTCTTTATTTTTACATAAACGAAAATAAAAATCAATGATTATTTTCTTCGTTACCCGAAACGTAATATGAGGATCGTCACATAGCCTCAAGCAAGGAGATCCAAAGTAAAGAGAATGTTTTTGACATAGCCATGAAAATTTTGAAACTGTCAACTGTCATTCGGTTAATCAGTTTAAATTTAAAAAAGGTTATTTAACCTTCTTAGATGAATGAACGTGTAGATCAAGCATGTTATAGGCCTTACAACCTCTTTGGTGGTTCATTCCAGTGCATGGAGTAGGAGTATTACATTCTCTTGGTTTTATTCTATTATATGTTAGCATTTAAAACACAAAATATACCGCATCCTATTTTAATTCAGTCCCGCGAATAGAAATATTCAAAAAAGGCCCTTTGTACATGAAAATAAACCTATACAACAAAATTCCGGACGCAATAAAGAAAGAAAGAAATAATAACATTTTTCCAGAACCAACTTCGTAAGTTTCTAACCCAAAAATGGTATTACGAGATAAAAGATTTATTCGACGATAAATTTTAGAAAATTATAATTAGGAAATAAATATCGATATACGAGTATAAATAGTTAAGAAAGTAGCGTCATAAGTTTTGTATCATCTCATATATACGAGTAATTAAGTAACCTATCACACTAAGTATGTTTTTTTTTGTTTTGTAAAATTACTTCACCCTAGGTTAAGTTTGAATAGTATATATAATATTTATGTAATAGATTTAACTATACTTAAATTTATATGTTTATGTCTGTGGTCTGGTTTTGTGAACAGCCACTACATAAGTCATTGCTGCACCCTTTATGCAGGGTATATAAACTTAGCTTTTAGAAGAATACAGTGTATATTTGCAATAAGAATAAGAATATAGAAATAATTTTATTTTACTGTGATATTTTAACAGATAAATAGAGTAGTTCCATTTCATGGCTTTTAAATCAAGGTATACATAAAAATGCACGCGAAATAAGAAATAACTAGCCAAGAGTGTGTTAAGACAAGCATTATGTCAGGGTTCCGTGGCTAGCGAAACTGGACAGTCAAATTTCAGAGATGTATATCATCCCGACATGACATGATATACTTTTAATGGTTTAGACCAGGGGTCTCCAAACTACGGCCCGCGGGCCAAATCCGGCCCACCACTGCCATCAATCCGGCCCGCGACAGGAATTGAAACTCGCGGAATTGTCGGTGATTCAGCCCTGTGGATCTGATAAAATTAACTACTGATATGACTGGTCTTAGAAATTCAGACAATTCCAAACATTTTCCGCACAATGACTGAAGACTGTAGCTGAAATAGATAGTACCTAGAACCGTACATAGTATCACTACTCGACACTAGATGTAGTTACGTGTCACAATACACAATCAATAGTAATTGAAATGCAATAAAAGCCTATGTTTGCTTCGGTGGGCAGAAAAATTAAAATTGTTACGGCCCTTGCAACATACCGAAAAAAATATTATGGCCCCAAGGCTTCAAAGTTTGGAGACCCCTGGTTTAGACAAAAAGAAAATTTCAAAACATGCTCTGCACTGTGGTCACATTATCTTTTTGATTTGAAAACTGTTGACGGTGTTATTTATTACTTTTATGCTTCTATCAATACTTCACACAGGGCGACATAAAATAAGCAGCTGAACAGTTTTTAGAATTTTTGTTTGTTTGTCCACGCACATCTAAACCACTGGACAGATTTAAATGCGGTTTTCACGAATATGCTTAGCTATGACTGTAGTGTATGGCGGTACCCACATTAGTACATTAAAAGTACACCTTGTATTGTAACCGAGGGTAGGCGCCGGCGGCCAGCTGTCAGGTTTTTAGTCGGAATAAATCTGTGCTAACTATAACAGTGTTTTCGCTTTGCTCGCCCTTGACCTAATATTTCCCAGTGGCGACGAGAATTATCATTGTAAAACGTTTAACAACACCGCGTGTGATATAATCAAGATGCCTATCGGCAAAATAAGCGAGTTTAATATAAAAGACGGGGCGTGGTCGTCGTACGCGGACCGACTTGAATGTTACTTCAAGGTAAATGGCGTAGAAGACAGCTTAAGATTGCCGACGCTTATATCCCTGATGGGAGACGAAGCGTATGAGCTGTTGGCGAACCTGTCCAGTCCCAAAAAGCCAGCGGAATTGACCTATTTGGAGGCGACGGACGTGCTGCGTCGACATCTACAGCCGGCACCATCGGTGCTTGCGGAACGGTATCGGTTCCGACAGCGCAGGCAGCGGACAGAGGAAAACGTGAGCGAGTACATAGCAGAGTTGAAAAAGTTAGCACGGTATTGCAAATTCGGCGACGTATTAAACGAGAATTTGCGGGATCAATTTGTGTGCGGCGTAGAGAGTGACGTCATCCGTCAACGGCTTTTCGCGGAGGCGGACACTTTGACGTTTCCGGAGGCGATGAAGATGGCGAGCTCGCTGGAGGCTGCCGAGCGCGATGCGACAGCTGTGGAGGCACGGGCGGCGCCGGAAGCGGTAGCGGGAGCTAGCGCAGTACATGCGCTGCGCATGAGCAATCGCGGTGACGGAGATCGCGTACACCGAGGGCACGGAAATGGGCGCCGGCCGCCCGGGCCGGCTGGAGCGCCGGAGAAGGGACAGGCACGGTCAGTGCTTTCCAACTGCAGGGCCTGCGGAGCCACGAGTCATACCTACGGGAATTGTAAGTTCCGGGACTACGTGTGCAGCCGGTGCAAGCGCCCCGGTCACCTGCGACGGGTGTGTCTGGCGGGAACTGCCGGCACGGGATCCAAGCTGACGGGCGGACCAGGAAGAGGCGCAGGTGTTAATTTCGGCCGCACTGACTTGAAGGAGTCGGATGAACCGGACCTACCTTGGGACGACTGTGTGGATCTGTATCAGTTAAATCTGGGAGATTATAAGCCGGTGAGTTTGCCGATCTGTATTAACGACCGGGAGATAATAATGGAAATTGATACGGGAACGCCTATTTCTTGCATAAGTGAGGCTACCTACATTAAATATTTCAAAAGTGATCAAATCATACCTAACAATCTTTGTATTAAATTTTATGACGGATCAAATATACTTCCGTTAGGTGTAATTAAACCAGTTGTGAAATATGGAGACATCGAAAAGGAGCTAGAACTGTTTGTCATCAGAGGAGGTACGACGTCATTGCTGGGCCGTCAGTGGCTCGGTGAGTTAGGAATACAAGTTCCCATACTGAATTGTAACAACATAGGTCGAATAGATAACGATAAGCACGGAGGCCTGAGTGATGAAATATCAGTTCTGTTACGCAGATATAATCAACTGTTCGACGGCAGTCTAGGGAGGTTCACGGGGGGCAAGGCGACGCTCCGGGTGCGAGAGGGGGCAGTGCCGGTGTACCACCGCGCGCGGCCGATGGCATTCGCCACCCGAGACCGGGTGGATGCTGAGCTGGACGCGATGCTCGCCGCCGGCGTCATTGAGCCGGTCGACAGCTCGGACTGGGCCTCACCGCTGGTTCCCGTCAACAAGCCGGACGGGGCGCTCAGGGTTTGTGTAGATTATAAGGCAACTCTAAATCCCGTTTTGCTGGTCGACCGATATCCATTACCGAAAATCGAGGAGTTACTTTTTGAGTTAAATGGCTCGCAGTATTACAGTAAAATAGACTTATCTCAATCTTATAACCAGATTGAATTAGATGAATCTAGGAAATACACGGTAATAAACACTCATCGCGGTTTATTTTGCTATAACCGGTTAGTATTTGGGTTATCGTCGAGTCCGGGAATTTTTCAACGAATTATGACAAATTTATTGAAGGGTATACCAAACATAGGCATTTTTATCGATGACGTCATAATCGGAGGAAAAACGAAACGGGAGCATTTAGATGCGCTTGAGGCGGTATTCGATCGGCTACAATCGAGCGGTTTGCGTTTGAAAGAAAGTAAATGTGTTTTTTTGGCGCAGCAAGTTACGTACCTAGGTTACATCTTGTCTAAAGACGGCATTAAAGTCGATCCGGCAAAAGTGGAAGCGATCGAGAAAATACCTAGACCGAAAAATGTTCCGGAACTTAGGTCCTTTCTGGGCCTGGCTAATTTCTTTGCAAAGTTCGTAAAGAACTATAGTCTACAGTTAGTACCGATTTTTAATTTACTCAAAAAAGGTGTAGACTGGGTTTGGACGAAGGAATGCGAAAGCGCTTTCCAAAATATAAAAAATCGTTTGGCGAGTTCACAAGTGTTAGCGCATTATGATCCGAACAAAACTTTAATATTAACTTGCGATGCCAGTCCCGCGGGCTGCGGGGGGTTGTTATCTCAGCCAGACGCGCAGGGGGCGGAACGGCCCGTTGCATTCGTGTCGCGGACACTTACGAGCGCAGAGAAAAATTATTCTCAAATACATAGGGAAGCGTTGGCGATAGTAGTTTGTATGAGAAAATTTCACCAATACTTATACGGTAGGCATTTTACCTTGCGTACGGATCACAAGCCATTGGTATCAATATTCGGTCCGCACAACAATATTCCAATAATGACGGCGAGTCGGATGTCAAGATGGGCGGTTATCTTGTCCGCGTATACTTACGATATAGAATATGTTCGTACCGATAAAAATAGTGCCGACGCATTGTCTCGCTTGCCCCTGCCTTGTAAGGAACCGGTTTTACCTAAGGTGCCGGAACAAACGCATTTACACTTCGCGCAAGATGCTTTGCTGTTAGATTGCAATGAAATCAAGAAATGCACCGCGCGTGATCCACTTCTTAGTAGGATATTGAGTTTTGTTCGAGACGGCTGGCCTCCGGAGTGCGAGGTGATCGGAATGCAGCCCTATTTTAATCGACGGGCCGAATTATACGAGGAGTTAGGCTGTCTAATGTGGGGGCACAGGGTGGTCATCCCTGATAAGTGTAGGGAAAGAGTCTTAAAGGTGTTACATGAGCCACACATGGGAATAGTCAAGTCAAAGGCCTTGGCCAGGAGCTACATTTGGTGGGCAGGACTGGACGAAGCGGTTGAAGCCCTATGTAAGGGTTGCGAGACGTGCGCGGCGCAGGCGGACGCGCCGCCGCGGCAGGCGCCTCGTCCCTGGCCCTGGCCGGCCCGGCCCTGGTCGAGGCTGCATTTAGATTTTATGGGGCCTATATTTGGTAAAACTTATTTGGTAGTCGTCGATGCGATGTCTAAGTGGTTAGAAGTGTTCCAAGTACCTAGCACGGCGGCTAACTGGACTATCGATAAATTAACGGAGCTATTCGGGCGGTGGGGGCTACCAAAGCAGATAGTTAGCGACAACGGACCTCCATACACGAGCGAAATGTTTGCAGTTTTTAACAAAAGTAGAGGCATTGAACACATTTTTACTGCTCCATTTCATCCCGCCTCAAACGGAGCGGCAGAAAATGCGGTGAAGACGTTAAAAAGGGTAATCAAAAAAGCCGTTCATGAGAAGGAGGACGTCAACAGGGCACTGAACACTTTCCTTATGTATTATAGAAATACAGACCACACATCCACCGGGGAGAGCCCAGCGGTCCTTATGCTAGGTAGAAGGCTGCGCACTCGTCTAGACGCCTTGAGACCGGACCGGGAGGCGCGGGTGGCGCGTGCGCAGCAGCGGCAGGTACAAGACGCGGCCGGCGCGGACAGGGTCATCGACCCCGGGGATGACGTTTGGTACCGCCAATATTTAAAGGGGGAAAAGTGGTTACCGGGCATGGTGGAAAGTAGGTTGGGTCCTTCAAACTTTAGAGTTATAGGTCAGGAGGGGAATCAGATACATCGTCATGTCGATCAGCTAAAACGTAGGAGCAGGAGTTCGCTGGTTTGCCCAAACTCCGACCGTCCTGCTGAAGGTGATAAAGGATTGGTAACAAGTCCAATACCAGAGAACCCAACGGTCGCTGCGGGAAGTAGCCGGTCAGAACGAGCGGTGACGGCTAGTCCTCCCGTTCAGCCAAAGGTTACGCCTGAACCTCGTGAACCTTCTCCAGATCTCCCGTCTCTTATAAGTACCCCCAAGGGTAGGCCACAAAGGCTTTGTAGATTACAAAAACCTAATTATAAGCTGTAATCTTAAGTAGTTAAGTTGTATAAGTATTATGTATAAGAGTTTCCTTAAGTTATAATGTAATATGTAAATAACCCCATTGGCCGCCACCGAGATCAATTGTTCTAACCAATAGTTCACTCCATAGGTATTCACTAACCCTTACCGATTGTATGTTCCATAATTAGTGTGGAGGAATGTAGTGTATGGCGGTACCCACATTAGTACATTAAAAGTACACCTTGTATTGTAACCGAGGGTAGGCGCCGGCGGCCAGCTGTCAGGTTTTTAGTCGGAATAAATCTGTGCTAACTATAACAGTGTTTTCGCTTTGCTCGCCCTTGACCTAATATTTACCACCACTGCCATCAATCCGGCCCGCGACAGGAATTGAAACTCGCGGAATTGTCGGTGATTCAGCCCTGTGGATCTGATAAAATTAACTACTGATATGACTGGTCTTAGAAATTCAGACAATTCCAAACATTTTCCGCACAATGACTGAAGACTGTAGCTGAAATAGATAGTACCTAGAACCGTACATAGTATCACTACTCGACACTAGATGTAGTTACGTGTCACAATACACAATCAATAGTAATTGAAATGCAATAAAAGCCTATGTTTGCTTCGGTGGGCAGAAAAATTAAAATTGTTACGGCCCTTGCAACATACCGAAAAAAATATTATGGCCCCAAGGCTTCAAAGTTTGGAGACCCCTGGTTTAGACAAAAAGAAAATTTCAAAACATGCTCTGCACTGTGGTCACATTATCTTTTTGATTTGAAAACTGTTGACGGTGTTATTTATTACTTTTATGCTTCTATCAATACTTCACACAGGGCGACATAAAATAAGCAGCTGAACAGTTTTTAGAATTTTTGTTTGTTTGTCCACGCACATCTAAACCACTGGACAGATTTAAATGCGGTTTTCACGAATATGCTTAGCTATGACCAGATTGAAGTATAGACTATATTATTTTGCGCAAGGGCCGGATTAAGGGAAGAAAAAAGGATTGAAGGTTTATATGAAAATCTACGCGTACGAAGTAGCGGGCAAAAAAGCTAGTATTTAAATAAAGTTCCAATATTTTGTACAACTGTACATCGCTTTGACAGAGGGTAAAATTCATTGTTCGAAACTCGACACCGCGTTTTGCACCACTCGCGCCATCCAGACACTGGTCCTTGCTGAATAAAACTATCCGCGATTTTATTTCTATTTTAAAAGGGATATCGTAAACTCTTTTACACTTCACGAAAACATAATGTTGCTCATGTTAAGTGCGTGTTATATTACGTAAGCGCGTTTATGTCGGGACCAATGGTTTTCAACGCCTTTAAATGCCCCATAAATTGTGTATGATATTACAGTTTCTGTCATGTACGCTCGAATTTCTCATGTTGTACTTATATAGATTTATTTGTTGCTCAAGTGTTTGTTGCTACGACATGTTATTCTTCTTGGATGTGGAAGTGTAGTACTTATAACGGGGAATTTTAGTGCACTGTTATAATGAAAGAGATGTTAGAGTGAAATAGGTACTTAATAAGTAGAGTTTGATCTACTTTAAAATCAAAATACATAGATTGATATTTTGTTTATGTAACAAGGGAATTACTCACGTATGATTAAGCTGGTTATCTTGAAAAGCCGGCTGTCTTGGTGGCGCACAAACCTTGAAAAAGACCGCCGAATGCAGTTGAAACTATAGTCGGATTAACCGGCTTCATCATACGTGAGTAATTCCCGTGTAATATAACCAAAAAGTGTGAAAACTACGTCAGTTTTCGCAATACATTAGTAAATAAGGTATTTTTTGTAAATATCGTAATAGATACGTATAAAACATCAAAAGAAGAATAGTTTTTGAAAATTTGTCATCTGTAGTTGTTGTTGTGTTGAAATAAATATTATTTCAACAAAAAATTTCAAAATTATTTTTAAAGCAAAAAAATATGAGTATTCATAAAAAAAATTTTTTTTTGGTACACTCATTAAATATTCTTCAAGAGCGAAAAGCATAATAAATTTAAACATAAGTCGTTCTACTACATCTTGGATATGGGCAATTTCTGTACGGTTTTATAGCATGTCGAGCGGTGGGTCAAACGGAACGAGTGATAAATCTGCTAAAGTGACAGTGTTGAGGCGATAACTGCGATCACTCGTGTGTATATTTGATAATGGCGGTTTGCCACCTGCAGCCTCCATCGACACCAAAACAGCAAAGGTGTGGATTCTGATTTGCCAGAATTTCATGAAATAAATTTTCACTGAGCACGACCCACAACGAATCGCGTCGCAATTGTGTGAATGTTATTTCCTTTGAACAAACAGATAAATAATACATTCGTCGCTTCTGGTAAAAATAAGAGTTACACGTGTTTATTATCTGTCTTGTTATATATCTTAGAAACGGAAACTGATGGGGATATTTTATATTATTTATTTTTGTTAAAGTATAAACAGTTTGCTGTAATATATCTACAAAAATGTATGTACGAATTAAAGATTTAACTTGACTTGAGCTCTAAAACACAATGCATGTTGCAAACGTTTACAAAAATCGTCCAGTTTAATAGTGAATTGTCTGAGCAAGTGATTCGAGAGATTTGAGACGATTTACCCATTCACAGTCCCTTGTTCCTTATATTCATTCTCCTCGGGATGAATGAAACTGTACCCCTTATTGAACGACATAGACAAAAGACTTGCATTATCCTGTAAGTGGCGTGATCCGGCCTATTCGAATCTCTTTATATCGTGACTCTATCAGACCCGATTTTTCACGAACCTTGTCTGGTTTGTGTAAAACAGTCACGTATGTTTTAGTGTCAGTGGCTTCGCGTGGGCTCGCCCTTAACAATATCATAACCAGACCCGGAGTAGCGGGTTGAGGACGTCACACTAGATTATTGAATTTTGCAAGCAAAAGGGTTCAGTGACTTCAAACGTTCTGGACATATCTCATATTGCACACGGCTTATATATACGGAGCTTATAAACGTCAGTTAGGTATCGGCTTATCGAGTAAACGTTTTTAAAATCGCACTACCTTCTGCTCATCGTAAATAACATGAACTCAATTTTACCTTAATAAGTTAAAAACTTTAATGTTACGACTGCTAGTGCCATTTGACAAAATCGATTTTAAATTAGTGTGGACGGTTAAACTGCGGACATCGTTAAACGAATTTCGAGAAAATTGCAACAAACTGAAGCAATATGGCTGGCGAATGTGGATTGCGAGAATTTTCCACAAGTTTGTGTTGTTCTAACGGAAGTAATTGATTTTAATTCCACTAGTAGTACGTTAAAATGCAACCGAGATTTAATGAAAAATAATTTTCCCATCTAAAGTTGTAAGTTTCCGACTAAGTAGAGCAGACTGAGTGCTGACTCGAGCTAGCTGTGCTTGTAGTGTTTGGTATAAATTATTCTCCGTAAAGGAAAATATAGGTTTAGTATAATGCATTACTCTGAAATTATATGCTGTCTATTTAAATATTTTCTTATTAGAATGCCAGATGAAAAAATAAAAACTTGAATGTTTCAATGAATCTTTAAAAGTTTTTGCCAATCGTTAATTCAGCAAATAAATATTTCTCGTTCTTAAAAACCGATAGAGTAATTTGTTACGACGTCAAAAACCTAACAAATCACGTGATTGTCTCAGCGTCTAGACTGCGTAAAAAACGCACATGTCTTGATTCCTCAGAACTGAGTTTGGAAAAGAAGTTGCCATTAAAGCTCCCGTGCTCACTCCGCAGCTGTAGATTGATGAGTCGGCCTGACATCGTCATTAGGTCTAGTCCTGCGCCGACGTTTTTCCTGTCGAACTGAGACCCCTGGCCCGAGCTCGCCCTAGATAATTGGACCGAATGTTTTCGTCCGCTGCTCTAATGACTGGCAGTTTTGTTTACTGACGGGACTCCCCAGCTTTTATTGAGCCGTTTGCGTTTAGCCTCAAAACAATTGGTGACTGGTTTTATACTTTTTAAACTTTTTCTGTACAGGACGAGAAGTTACAGAATATTTTGATGGCTTCTGTCTCGCGACAAACAAAGCCTTTCTGATTGAAGTAGCACAATGAAGCGAGGTTTGTTCGTCTTTGGACGTTTTCGTTTAATGAGGTATTTTTATCGCGTTTCGACTATTAAGCCTGAAATAACGGTCACGGTAAATAGGTAACTTGACCTTTCAAAACAGTCTTCCAAAAACATTGGATTTTACTTTAACCCAGCGTGTTGTTTTTGATGCCTACGTCGAAAAATACGTACGTAAAATAAGTACTGAATTTAGATTTTTGAGACATTTAAATTTTTTACACCATTATGATGCTAAGTTTACTAGCTGATTTGTAAACTTTTTTTTTAACTTATAAAAAGAGCGAAACGGGCATGCGGTCCGCCTGATGGAAATGGTAATCTTCACATATGAACACCTGCAACACACGATGTTTTTTTAATGTTTTGGTTATTTTTTAACCCGCGACCCAAAAAGAGGGGTGTTATGAGTTTTACGTGTCTATCTGTGTATGTGTCTGTGGCATTGTAGCTCCCAAATGGCTGAACCGATTTTGATTTTGATCTTTTAAGGTGACTTGATCAAGAGTGTTCTTAGCTATGATTCATGAAAATCTGTTTAGCCGATTGTAGATTATTAGCTCTTTTATCGGGGCTTAAAATAAAATTAATTAATTTTTCAAGACAAAGGATCCATGTTGATTATTCAGTGAGATTTTTTTTTTGTTGAAACTCAATAATTATTTAGATTAGAGCAGATTAGTGGAGTATAAATAATACAGGCAGAAGAACAAAAAGATCACGTGACACAGACTAATAATTGAGAATAGTGTATTAATGGCAAAAAAATTTAGCTCGAACCGTATGAACTAAAAATATCACGAGTAAATCTGTGCGGATAACTACCTATTTGGTAATATGAAATTTTTAGGTATGTTGTGGGTCGCGCCTTTGCGGACGAGCTATCGATATTTTTCGCTGTCCATCGATGCGTCACTTCGGCTGGCGGTAGATTGATCACCGCTCGAACGACGTTCTCATTCCGGCCCACACGGACACACTGGATATCAGTAACGCAGTATCAAATAAAATTGTATTATGCATGATAATATGATGAATTACTAACTACCAATACACCCGCAATCACGCACACTTTTCATATATTTCCATATATATTTTCCTTATTGCTGGTTATCAATACGAACGTCCGACATGTTAGTTATGTTAATATATGCTTATACCTGTGTCATCTTCTAGCTAATGGAAATCACCACGTGCAAAAAAGTGCTGTATTAAAAACTTACATCGTAATTACTCGTTTAAAAATAAAATAATACAACTTCAGGCATTTTTTCCACGGCTGAGTGACGGAACAAGCAAGATGCTCGTCTGATGGTGAGCGCTACGATTATTCATGACAGTTGCAGCGCAACATGGACGAAAATAAGTTAAATGGCACAGGTGCTTCTTTTACTTTTGCGGTGTCAATAAAGTGTTATTGCATTGCATTACAGTGTAATGCAGTGCAAATGTATATAGTTTGCTACATCTAGATGGTCTTCGTGTGGCGATTTGCATTTTATGAGAGTTTAAGTACTGCATCAATCAATGTATATGGCTGTGACCCTACGGACGCTCTGAGGTTTATATGTATTGGGAGATATGTTTAGAGATTCATGGATGAAATTAGATCTCCGCAAAAAACTTTAAGAACTGATAAAAACTATTGGGTTAGAGTATTGTAACTATTGGGGTGGGATTTTCTGATTTATAGAACGGTAATTTAATCTGTATTATACAATGCATTTTGTACCAAAATGGTAGTACAAAATATAGTATACTTAGAGTGTAATTAAAGTTGTTTTTGGTTTAATTCTTAAGTTCTCTGACCTCTATTGGTTGTTCGTTGATGACTACGTTTATATGATGATGTGATAGTCAGTTTTTTATTCTTATTCACTGCTGGACGAATATAGGTTTCTCCAAACTTCATAAAGCATGATCTGCTTAACGCTTCCGCTTGCTTTCATTTGCAGGTCTTCCCTCCACCTGGTCGCTGGGTGCCGGGCTCTACGGTTGCCGATATGTACGCGATCTTTTATCTTACACGTAAACCACATTACTGGTTGCTAGATTTTACACTGAAACGATAATGATGTGTCCCAAGTTATACCATAGTGATTATAAGCTTTTGATAATAACTGGTTACCTGGACTTGGAGTTAATCTTTTTGTATAGGTATTTATTTGTAGTCTATTGATTATTTGTTGTTTTTAGATTGGTATTTACTTTTGTATTTTAGTTAAGGCCACTTTAATTTGTTAATGCAATTCCTTTCCGTGCACGGTTGCCTGGAATAGATCGCTTTAAGCGATAAGGCCGCTTGTTAAAAGTCTTTATAATTACTGTAATGTATAATGTTATCCTTGTTTTTGTGTTTTTTATTAAAGAGTTATTGTATTGTATTGACTGTAAAACAAAGTCGGGTTAGTTACACCATTTATAACTCGAGAACAGCTGAACTGATTTTCATGATCTTTGATTTGTTGGTTTTCTCTCCGCCCCCGAATAGCAGAACAAGTATTAAAATATCCAAAAAATTCACGAAAATGTATGAAAAAAAATCATGTTCCAGTAGGTATATTTTGTATGGAACGGCAAGAATTGAAGTCTATACCTACATTGATTGAGAAAAAAAACTTCTAAGTCAAATGAGGTTGCTGTCGCAATATCAAGGAGGTGAAACCGCGGGGCGCAGCTAATAAAAAAATATATACTATTTCAATATATTACGATACTCTTACGAGGTAGCTGCACTCACCGGTTTCAACCGTGCTTTTTTATTAGCAACTACACGGACACCTTGATCCGTGACTTTTGTTATATCTAACTACAATTTTGTTACCCTAAACGAATTTACTTATGCTTTACACAATACTGGGAGAGGAAAGTTAGATCTTAATCTAAGGTTAAAACAATTTAGCCATTTTATTACTAATTTATTATATTTCGTGTATACCGCGAGCAGACCAGCGACCCGTAAGCAGCACCTGATCACGAGTATGACTCATGTGCCAGCCATCGCCCTCCTAAACCATATCTGAGGGTAGAGAGCGCCGACACACGACGCCGCCGTAGATGTGAATTTGGTGGTGATCCTTGTATTCATTCCCTCAGGAACCAACCGTACCTTTTCCGGAATAAAAAGTATCGTATCCACACCCCTCTTTGTATGCATGACCCTCCGGCTCTCCAACTATCTTTATGCAAAAAATCACGGCGATCCGATCGTTCGTTGCTGCGTGCAAAAAGAACAAGCAAACCAACAAACAAATACACTTTCGAATTTATAATATTAGTGTGATGTACGGTAGGTTATTAGATATCGGACCTTGAATAATTAAGTTCTATTTATTTTTATTTATTTTTGAAACGGTCGTCATGGCTGATTCATTCGCTCAACCATGTCCTTTCTTAGAGCCTGGATCTCTGCCTTTCTGGCCGTGGGATTGGATATGTATTTCTCTACAGCTGTGCTATCATCTGCGTCCCCAAAGATATGGGTATGAGCAGATCGTTGATATGAAGCAGAAATAGAGTTGCTGCGAGTACTGACCCCTGAGGTACGCCGGCATTAATAGCCGTTTGATCAGACGAGCACCCGTCACCGACATATCGAATAGATCGTTGCCCTCAGAAAGTCAGCAATTTTAATTGTATTGTAATACGTTTAGCCACACTTGCTTGATGCAAAGCGATGTTGTAGCCGAAGATGGAGCATGTAGATTTTAACATATCTATTCACTCTAGCCATGAAAAGACCCAGATTATATCTCTCAGGAAACAAGGAAGCCGGCAGGTTGTTACAATCCTTGGCCGTACGAATTAGACACGTAGAATTGAAATATATAGGTTATAGTTTTTAGGAAACAAGGACGGTGGCAAAGCATGATAATTTAAAATCATTAATAATTAGTACACGTCATTAATAATATTGCTTACACAGACGAGTTGGTAATCCTACGCGGACTAATTCGCGTTAAAAAAAAATCTTATTGTGTGGTCGAGCAGAATTATTCTTACGCCGTCAAGAATCTAAATCAAGGGCGCCCTTTAAACGCAAATTAACTTAATTAAAGGTTCACTTAGAAAGCTTTAAACCCTGGATCGAGTTGGAATCGTTGACGATCCGCTGCCATTGGGTGTGGGTCAGGTTTACGATCACACGGCACGTGGTTCGATACCTCTGAACGACTACTAATGTTAATTTATAGGGGTTTTCATCAGAAGCTATGATTATTTCGAAATCTATGTGGCATTTCACAGACTATTACAATGCCCCGCGGTTTGAACTACAGGGTAATTTTTGTCGGGACAACAGATAAAAACTAGGCTATGTATTAATTTAGGATATAATCATTTACGGCCATACTTATGTACGTTACTGTAGTTAAATTGCTCTGTTAACTTCTCGTTGACGGAAACTGTCACACATTAAAACGATACAGAGCAATTTTAATCATTGTTTAATTTAATTAACGTTTATAAGTAAGGTTGAAAATATTTACCTATCTCTAGTTTACACAAATCCGTGTATAGCTCGGGGTGTGTTTGTGCGTGTCCTACTGAACTATACACGGGTACATGTACACATGTATGTATGTGCACATGTAAACTTGTGCATTTATCACAGAGAGATTAGGTGTTACCTATAATAACTTAGCAGTTTCTCATCTGATAGATCTGTTCTCCTATCCACAAGTTGTTCACCCCATTAGCCCAGGTTTTTTAATCCTATACTGTACATTAGTTTCATATTCCATTTTATACACATTCCATAATTGTATTTTAATATACAACAGGGCCTCTTGGTGTTAGTTTCGGCCCCACCAATGACTATCAAATGTCCGGCTAGACCCGGGAATTTTTCTAAATAGTCATAATAAATTATACTAGTATTATAAGGACCTAAAAAATATGAGAAGCTGCACATTCGGAAACAACTCCAATAATTAAGTAATATTAAACAAAAACACATCTACGACACCTACGTAAATAAGTAAATGCAAACGTAAATTTAATTTAAATTAATTACAAATTAATTTAAAATTAGTAACGGAACCTGATGTCGTGGAGTTGCAAATAAAAAGTTAATTAATGAGAAACTTTACCACGTCTCTTTTTTCCAAGCCGACTTTAACAATTACCTTAATGAAGTCGTGCTGGTAGATATTTTTCCCAAACTTGTCTGTCATAAATTGCAACAAACAACGGGATTTTCAAAACATAAAAAACATAATAAAAAATAGTCATACTTCAAGGCATGAAATCCAACGGTATCGCGAGGTTATGCAAGATGATAATGGAATGGAGTTTTACATTTTCATAGTCTTGCTTGATGATCGACATTGTGGCTAGTACGCCTGTCAGTCTGTGAATTTTGAACTAAGTTTGAAGTTTTGTATGGCCTCGTTTCGGTGAAATAATTTCCGGTCTTGGGTTTAGCGATTCTTTGTTTTATCCTCCATGACGCCCCAATTCATCTGGATTTTAAGATTATTTTTGATGTTTATTGTTTGGTTTGTAAATTACGGGTGACAAAGCGGCTCAATCCCGTTTCACAAACAAGAGAAGACGTCGAATAAAGTTGGTTTAGTTACCTAGCTAATATCAGTTGCGTTTGAATGACTTTTGCTAAATGCGAATAGCGTTTCATATGACTTCAAAAAACCGAGTGTAGCAAAGGCGTTGCTCATGGTAACACAGTCCAATGCGTTTTCAAAGAATTATTGTTACATGACAGCACGGGTATGAACAAATGTAACAAAACGCTGCAAATCAATGGTCGTGTTTGCTTTATTGCCGCTCTATGGCGTTCCATTGGGGCAAGCTGTCGTGACCACATGCAGTTTTGGTGAATAAATAAAATGTGGTCTACTGAATAGTATTAATGACGTCCATTATGCTTATTTTTGCATTCAAGTGAACAGTGATAGTTTTTTAGGAGAATTTATTACATAGAGTTCTATTTTTGTCAGTTTTTTTAAACAACTTTTCAATGTTTATATTGCTTTCATCCGTGGCAAAGAAAACAGAAGATTAAGATCACTCAACGGATCTATCAACTTTGTGCTTCGAAAAGTTGTCCACGACTCGAGCGTGTGCCTATGATCGATATTATTAAAACTCGAGCGCATCAAGTGACGCCAAGAAACTACGTGATCGCGGTGCAAAATTCAACTTGAAAAATCACCCCCGAAAAATTCACTACGTATCGTGAACGCAAAAAAGAGAAAATAATGCGAGAGTCCGTGGGGCCACTCCACAGAGTGTCCGGAATAAATTATGTCGATGAAACTTTCAGTTTGAGGGCTATTCGGCGTTCCCGCTGCTTTTTAATACAGATTTGAAGTGAATTCAAAACTTTGTCGATTATGAGTAAACGAATATTTTTAGTAGTCTTATTTTCAGCATCGTTTATACAACACGTGAGCGATGATGGCCAGGCGGTAGCATATTCGCTTTACATTCTGACGGCACACAGTTCAATCCTCACTCAATGACTTATTTAGTAGGTACTTAAATAAATAATATTATTATGCAGTTTAGATGTCATCACGCAACAACGGTAAAATAAAACACCGTGAAGAAACCGGTCCAAGAACCACAAAAGTTCACAGACATATGACATTCATTCACACACATGCACTGGGAGCAGCATGGTGGATTAGGGGCCATTACCTTAAATTAACACATACGCAATTTTAAAACAAAGTTTTATAATAGCAATGTTATACCTTTTTAAAACTATTTATATGGTTATACGGTCTTTAGACCTTCCACGGTCTATGGGCAGTCTTTATGTAGTGTTAGTGTAAGCTTGTATTTTGTTTAGTTAATAAAGGGCCCTATTTATATTAATTAATTAGCTGTTTAAATGCTTCAATATTTGTAAATTACTTTTTAAATTATTTGGCGGCTATTTTGAAAATATTACGTAATTTCGTATTGCATTGTTACCAGAACTAAAACTGTACAATATTTCAGCATAATCGGTAAGGAAGAACTGGTTCTAATTAAACTACTGCTTGTAGTTTAGTAAAGATATCGGTGTGTAAATGACAAATCAAATAAAACTTGTAAAAAAATGATTCAATAAGATAGCGGCTGAAACAGCGGGCGCTTCCAATTGTGCTTTTCTGTCTTTATATTTGACTCAATCGAACTTAGTACCTTGGATAAGCAATTTTGTTCAAAGCAGTAATGAAATTAGGAAGTTTTACGATTAAGTAGGTATTTACAGACCTAATTTTATCATCTGTCTAATTAGATCTCTCAACATAAAGTTAGAAATTCTCGTTGAAATTCGGACGAGATAAAGAATTACCTTCAAATGAAACGATTAACTTTATAGCTCTTTATTCGTTCTCTTCATGGTTATTAAACTGAGTAAATGGGTGCTGTGGCAGCGAAATGGGCCGCATTAAGTCAAGTGCAACACGAAAAATGCATTAGTGGACAACTGGACATCGACCATTCGTCATTGTCCTGCTCTGTAGCACTTTGAAGCTTTTCATGGTTCGATTTCACCAAAAAGTTATTTTGAAATAGTAGTATTCTTATCTACGTAGCTGTATCTTAAGTAGGCTGTAAGCTGTAGTCTTAAGTCGAAAGTTTACCTGTCATGACTAACGGTACTGAACCGTGGACGCTTACGATTGGAGCGCTTCACATCGCTGAGCCTTCAAATCTAAGCGATATGAGCTACCTTGAATTGCTTGGTATTTCTTTGAGAGATCGTATCCAGATCGCCAGAGAACCAAAGTCATCGACATAGCTCAGCATACCTATTAGCATGCTGAAGTATCAGTGGGTTGGTCATATCTGTCGCAGAACCGATAACGGTTGGGGCAGATATGTTCTAGAGTGGAGATGACGAATCGGCAAACGTAGCGTAGGATGACCTGACACTCGTTAGAGTGACGATATACGTAAGGCAGCTGACAGTGACGGAGGCCAAGCAGTAGCATGTGCGTTTTATAATCTGACGGTACCTGGTTTGATCCTCAGTCCAGCACCAATGACTTAAAATAAATGATGTGCAGTTTATATGCTTTCACTTAACAACGGTGAAGAAACCGGTAGATATATTTATAATATTTCAAATCACTAGTGAATCAGTTTCTTCTAGGCAAGCGTGTTCCTTCGAGATTGCATCATCACTTTACATAAGGTGAGTTGGCGGTCAAACGCAAGCTTATTATTAAATAAATAAATGTCCAAGAAAATTTGACAGAGACTGGCTGGATTCATGTCAAAACCGCAAAAATTGGAAAAGCCATGTTAGCTTAGTGGTTCATCATCATCATAATTTCAGTCTATCATGTTCCCACTGGTGGGAAAGAGGACTTCTCTCACGAGAGAGGATTAGGGCATGTTGGTGAATCTCATGTCTCGGAACATTTCTTGACAAATATACCGGTTTCCTAACGATGTTTTCATTTACCGTTTTTGAGTTATGGCATTTAAACTGCACATCTTTTATTTACGTTCTCATTATTAAGTCATTATTGCAGGAGGATCTAACCGGGTGCCGTTAGATTGTAAAGCGCGCACATGATAGCGTTCAGCCACCATTACTTACTGTTACCAAGAACGAACATATAGAAAATCATCCTTGCTGTTACCTACTAATATATATATCTATGCATCTAGCTATCTATACATTATCGTATAATAAAAACGTGGAGAAAAAAAATATGCGAGATATAAAAAAAACACACAGGGAGTCTTAAAATAAGTAGATGAACACGTTAAGATAGTATTTAGAATGTTTGTCTGTTTGTTTGTTTGTCCACGCACATCTCCTAAACCACTGGACGGATTTAAATGCGGTTTTCACAAATATGCTTAGCTATGACCAGATTGAAGTATAGACTATATTATTTTGCGCAACGGCCGGATTAAGGGAGGAAAAAAGGGTTGAAAGTTTTATATGAAAATCTCCGCGTACGAAGTCGCGGGCTACAGCGCTAGTTTTAAATAAAAGGATAATGTGAAAATACTATTGGATGCGTTTTCACATTTTTTCGCGTTTTTTTATTCATTTTCTGTAAAATATCATCAAAGGGGTATATCATTAAAGTTTTGCCCGGTCGAAGTTGTGTGACAAATAGGCTCTCTTTGATCTCCCCCAGCCGTGATTAAATGCTAATTATAAAATAAATACACAATGTTTCAAGGACATTTATTCAATAATTTCATTACATTTTAATTACACATTATTGTCAAAGTTAACGTAACGTTAGCACAATATTTTTAAACGAAAAAATAACCCGAATATTTATTCATAATTTAACAAACTATGTAATTAAGAAAGTACTTAAATTTAGCTTATACTAACCAGTTAATATTTTCATAAGTTTACCTAGAACTTTTAAGATTATACTTTAGACACCACCTTGAAGAACTGATTTACCTACAGTATAGTTTAAAGTATTTTGATTTTAAATTAGCATAGTTATTGTTTGTTTATTGCGATAATTTGTTAGTTTTATTTACTAATTTGCGATCGTTAAACAAAATGAAATGTAACACCAATTAAAAATAGTCTGATAGGTATCACATAAAAAACTAACTTTTAAACATTTCATTTATCTACAATTTTCCAATATACAAAGCCTAACTTTACATAAAGATAAGAAACGGATAGAATTTGTCATGAAGGTACGGACAGAGGAAAATATATCCTTAGGTTGTTTTGTATCCTAGAGCAATAATCAGTGAACCACATCGGAAAATTCTTAGATATAATTAGATGACTATATGGAAGGTCATGAAGAATACACTGTAACTATAGGAAACTATTTGAAAGGTTAGAGAATTTAGATTATTATGATTTCCACAGTTAGGCATTTCGACGCGTGCGCGCTAGCTATTCTAGTTCGGTATATGACCAAACTTTTATTTATGGTCATATTGGATAGACGTTTTTTTGGCTGTAACCCATCATCTAGTCTTCTATAATACATCTACGGAACACCTTTAAATGGTATAACATTCTGACACCTAAAGCCAGTCACTCGATCTATAATTATGAATAAAGGATAGAGATAATAATTATGAGTCTTAGATAAGTATATTTTTCCAGTACAATTTATGCGTATATAAATTAAAATTGTTATTAAATTGTCTTACATAAAAATATTATTTACAAAGACAATATCTTATCTACATGGATACAAACGAACATAACATATTCTCTACTTACAACTTTGTAAATTATAAATACAGAATAGGACAGAATTAGGATCAAATCACATTTATTTTCATAAATTTTTAAGATGATTTCTATGTTGAGATATTTCATGGTCTCTTGATCGAAACGCACAACGTCGCGAAAGCGGTTTCAACGACGCGTCAAGTTTTGCCCTTCACCGCTGACGCATAATTCGATGTAACAGCAGGGACCCATTCTCTATAGTACGAGAGCTAGCAACGTCGGGAAAACAAGCATTTCAGGTAGGCTAGTTTTTAGATATGCTATCTCTCTCACTCCCCCGGACGTCATACGGGCTATCTGGCTGGTGGTAGTGGTTGCGTTCATCAGTGCGCATCCTAAATGTCCAGGTAAAATATCGATTTTTCAAATCATTTTAAGAAGTTTTTTTTTTTTTTTATTATTTTTATTGAATTTTTCGCAACATGAATCTATTATTGCCAGACATTTTTATCGTTGTTTAAATAGCGCCAGACGCTAATTTTGAATTGAAAAAATTTTTTTTTTTCAAAATATTTCAGTATGGCTGAAATTTTTATATGATGTTATTTAAGTATCTAAAAACCTAAAATTAATTTGCCAAACAATAATTCGATTGTTAAACCTTCAGCCAGACCGATCTAAAAGTGAAAAGTAATGTGGTACCATTTTGCTTGGTCTAGGAATAGTTGTCGAATAAATTACAGAGAAAGAATTAAAAACTATTGAATTAATTGTGGATTAACATAGCATTAAAATAATTATTTATTTTTGTGCAAAATTAAGGTAATAATCAATCTCAAGGATGAAAGTAAACAAAAATTATATTGAATTATCTTGATAATTATCATCATCATCATCTTCATCACTGCTGTCATTTTCATTGTCATCGTCGTCTTTTGGATTATCAACGTCTTGTAAGCTATTATCTGTAAAAGAATGAAAAATTTTATAATCTTTCGGCAAAGAAATTTATTAGTATTTTATTTTCAATTTTTACCTTTAATGATAATGTCGGCAACTAATGATGGTAACTGCTCTCCAACAAACCAGATAAAATCATATTTATCGTCATTTATGGTCCAGCCAGAAGCTTGAGGTGATAGCGATGTTGGGTGTTGTAAATGAGCATTTCTCCAAAACTTTGTTACGTAACGAATTCGTAGTAAATGCTGATACAATTCAGCTTTGCATGGTGGTAGGCTTGATGGATCAAAATTACGTTTTTTTTTTTCAAAATTATCGTCTGATTTTTTAGACCGATAAGTGTTTGAAAACAGATGAAACCGAACTTCATTGACGTTCCAAGAATCACGAGCTCCGTAAATGTCAAAATATTGATAATGATGCTCCTAATGAAAATGATATCGATTGTAGAAGTGATCAGTCCGACATGCTACCACCACCAGCAAAAAGAAGACGAACCTTTGAAGCCATTGTTCCTGAACTTGTTCCAATTTCTGCCCGATTGCAAATGTTAGAACGATTAACACCTATTGAGAACAGGATGCGACTACACACCAGCTTTTTTCCGGAAAGGTAAACTTAGACCTTTTAAACTGTTAGAGCAATCAGAAGAGTATCAATTAGCCTGTCAAAATATTATAACAGATGATGAAGAATTGCTGGATGAGACATTTAAGATCTTAGAAAAGTTTATTTGTCACATTTACGGAGCTCGTGATTCTTGGAACGTCAATGAAGTTCGGTTTCATCTGTTTTCAAACACTTATCGGTCTAAAAAATCAGATGATAATTTTGAAAAAAAAAAACGTAATTTTGATCCATCAAGCCTACCACCATGCAAAGCTGAATTGTATCAGCATTTACTACGAATTCGTTACGTAACAAAGTTTTGGAGAAATGCTCATTTACAACACCCAACATCGCTATCATCGCTATCACCTCAAGCTTCTGGCTGGACCATAAATGACGATAAATATGATTTTATCTGGTTTGTTGGAGAGCAGTTACCATCATTAGTTGCCGACATTATCATTAAAGGTAAAAATTGAAAATAAAATACTAATAAATTTCTTTGCCGAAAGATTATAAAATTTTTCATTCTTTTACAGATAATAGCTTACAAGACGTTGATAATCCAAAAGACGACGATGACAATGAAAATGACAGCAGTGATGAAGATGATGATGATGATAATTATCAAGATAATTCAATATAATTTTTGTTTACTTTCATCCTTGAGATTGATTATTACCTTAATTTTGCACAAAAATAAATAATTATTTTAATGCTATGTTAATCCACAATTAATTCAATAGTTTTTAATTCTTTCTCTGTAATTTATTCGACAACTATTCCTAGACCAAGCAAAATGGTACCACATCACTTTTCACTTTTAGATCGGTCTGGCTGAAGGTTTAACAATCGAATTATTGTTTGGCAAATTAATTTTAGGTTTTTAGATACTTAAATAACATCATATAAAAATTTCAGCCATACTGAAATATTTTGAAAAAAAAAATTTTTTTTCAATTCAAAATTAGCGTCTGGCACTATTTAAACAACGATAAAAATGTCTGGCAATAATAGATTCATGTTGCGAAAAATTCAATAAAAATAATAAAAAAAAAAAAAAAACTTCTTAAAATGATTTGAAAAATCGATATTTTACCTGGACATTTAGGATGCGCACTGATGAACGCAACCACTACCACCAGCCAGATAGCCCGTATGACGTCCGGGGGAGTGAGAGAGATAGCATATCTAAAAACTAGCCTACCTGAAATTCTCTCTCGAAAACGTTGCTAGCTCTTAGACTACTATCTCACATGAGATTCCGTGCCATAAACTCGTGACGTCATAACATGAAAATGTAATTAAAAGGCAATTTTTTTAAAGTGTTTTTTGTAGTTGTAATTGTAATTGAATGGACTCTGAGCCCTTAGTCTCTATGACCACATTAACTCGTAACGTGGTCCCGTTACATTATCTGAGTGGAATTGACAATTTCGATTTTTGGTAACGCGATGAGGTTAGTAAAAAGCTTGTTATTGATTTGTTAAAATAAGGAGCCTGTTACATGCTTATTTGTCAAGTAAATGTACAATCCAATCTGAAGATGCGTTTGGTTTGTTGATTTTGTAACCATGATTACCGTGTTATTTGTAATGCTGGTTACCGTGTTTTAACAAGTTTACGGCGTATTATCGGGTGTTATGTGGTTTCATACAAAATTAGGACCCAGACTTACAAAATTAGGACTCTAGTCTGGTTTTTCATACAGTTCAGTTTCTGAAAAAGCATAATGTTACCGCAGCGTTTTGCGTTCCAATCAACATACCTCGGCTTAAGAGATGCAATAAAAATACTACACTTGTATTCAACCACTTTAATGAGTCATCAAACAAAAGTCAACCTTGTGACCATTAATTTTCACAATTCCCCATGAAATTTTACACAAAATTAATTTCACACAAATCGAAAGCAACATGTGTGTTTTCCTTCGACACACCACAGTAAACAATACCTAGGCCGATTCCAATGAAAATGTATAACACTTGGAGACCGTATACTATTATTTTCATTAGTATTTACTAGAAGATACATTGATTACATGGATACGTACGTCGTACATTTGTCAAGTTAAATATATCGCATTGCCGTTACCAGGAGAGCATATAGCTGCGGCGGTAGCTGGGTGAGGATGTAAAGAGCGTGGGAGGCGGCGGGATGCGCGCGAGTGGAAGGGTTGCGCCACGCTGCACCGGAGACCATCGGCTCTTCAGCGCCGAACCCGTTCATGCTTAGTTCTAGCCCTGGGAAAGCATAAGTTTTTATAGGTATATAGGAAGGATTTTGTCGAAAGTCTTGCGCGGTACGTACAGCTCAATAAACACAAGTCTTAATGTGTGCGACCACATGGCACCAGTCTGTTGTCAGTCTGTCATGGCATGTCGTTCTGATTTATCAGATGCATCGTTATTTAAAAACGCCCGAAAAAATAAAAAACTGACTTCACTAGAAGTGGTGAAATTCAATAAAGGCATCCCTAATTTTCGTCCCTTCGAAGTAGAATATTTTCTTCAAATTTAAATAGAACTATATAGTCTATTCAATAATAAAAGAATAATTAAAATCAGAAAGGTTAAGGTTGTCTAGAAGAGCACTTTTTCTTTTAATATCTTTTCTATGGTGTCAATATAGTTTGTATGGTATTTTAAAATCGGTTACCATTCGGTAAAGATTTTTACATTACCTACGTATTTTTTTGTGTTACGCCATCGTAAAATACAAAAAAAAATCGGTTCAAATATGCTAGTTTTTTGGCCAATGATCTACAAAAGTTTTTTTTTAAATCCTAATAAAAGCTTCGTTACTAAAAATATGAATGGTTCAGCAATAATCATGTAAAATTAATCATAAAAACTTCAGACCTTTGTAAGACGAATACTTGATTTCAAGGTGGTTTAATTTAAGGGATATAAATAAACCACTTGAAAAGAATTTTATAAGTGCTTTTATATTTTAGACAGCAGACAGTTTTATGGTCGGTACTTTAATAGTAGTAGTAGACTAGAAGCTTAAAATTAAATACGAGGTAAAAAAAAATTTTTTTGCTGAACAAAGAGGTGAAAATGGCTTAATATGAAATCGCGTGCTACACAACTTAATTACTTTTCTATATTTTTAATACTGAAGAAGATTGGATTTTTAAATAGTTGGATTAATTTAAGAGTGGTTAGGTTACATTTTATGATTAAACACTCACGAGTTATTCTAATAGGTAGATTTTCCAACATTCGTAAATTTATACTCAGTTAGCTTTTGATTAAAAGCCATCCAATCCCTAAGCTTACGGGCTAGACTAATGAAGGCTGATGGTTGAAATGTTGATACATTTTACAGTTTCGTACCTACTTTGTTAATTGAGTTGGCGTGCTGGCAAGTCGACATTAAACAGGGTTACACGAGACGGTGGTACTAAACCAAAAGGATGTTATTGAGAATACAACGAACCTTTTCTATGAGACCATGTTTGCAGTTTTACCGTTCATTTCCAGTTTTTCCGTACTAGGATAAAACGTAGTCCGCACACAATTTTCTTGTCAAATTGATCAATAACAGTTTTTACTCGTGCAAATAGATTACACTACTACTACTAGAGTTAATAAGTATTTATAATAATAGTGTGATGTTATTCCTCAGAGGTCGTCTAGTTTAGCATCAATTTAGTCTGATGGACAATTGCAATTTTTTAAAACGGCAAATCAATGGAACGCCTTGTACGTCTGTGTTTCCGCAGCATTATAATCTTGGATCTAGGGTTAATAGTTCCATCAGGCAAGATGGAATGGCAAACGTTATCCTAGTACCAACGACGTAAAAAAATTGCGTTTGAATCATGACTGATGATGGACATGATCACGAACTGAACTGATCTTAGACATTTTTTAATGTAATAGTAGACAAACAAGCGACGGGCCACCTGATGGTAAGTAGTCACCGCCGCTTGATACCTACAATGCCCGAAGCGTTGCCGGTGCGTTGCCTACCTTTGTGGACTCTACTTACTTTTCCTTTGAACTTTTGAAGCAATTGAGGTCATATATTTCGGAGGAAAAACCGAAGGTAAGCCATTCCACATGTTACAAGTGCGGTAAATTAAGTATAACTTTTCTTTTTGCAATTTAGTGAAGAGAACAGCATGTCGCTTGTCAGATGGTAAGCGTCATACACCCTGGTACTTATGCTATCTAGAATCAGGTGAGAGAGTTCAGTGCTACCAAGAATTTTATTGAACTAATTGAATAGTTCAAAATCCTGCGCGAGTTGTAGTTTCACCGGAAACATTTCTTTTCAATCAATTGAACACAGTCAGTAATTAAAGGACTGGCAAAGATATTAACGTACTTATCAAGGCGGACTCTACAAAAGAGTGCTACCACTACATAAACTACGTCGTAAACTCACTATGTAAGCTGACTTGATTCTCCGTCTTGCCAAGAGCGTTGACTGACGCGCACACATAGGTTCCGTAATCACCCGGCGCCAGCGACTTGATGCTCAGGTTCATCCAGAGGGAGTATTCATTCACTACTGACTCTATCACCCGCAGTTTTGGGTTCTCTGCCAGCTTGTCGCTTACTAACGCTGCAAAAATTAACACATTCAAAAACCTTCTAACAAACATTTATTTGCTTTTTTATGCTACTGAGTTACGAGACGAGCGAAGTCGCTCGCCTTATGGCTCTTCACGCTTGCCCATAACAGCTCAACGCCACTCAGAATTTTGAACTTCAACAGTTAAAAACCCTGGATGGCAATGCACTGCGCTCGTCACCCCGAGATATAAGATGTCAAATCTCTGTGTGCCCTGTAATTTCGCTGGAAACATTGCCCTTCAATCCGAAACACAGAAGTGTTTGCACACTACTGCTTGGCGGTTGAATAACTGGCAAAGGTGTGGTACTTCCCCAGGCGGACCCCTGCAAAAGAGTCCTACCACTACAGATGGCTTCACTTGTAACTGTAAACAAATTTTGGAAGTTGATTGATTGTTATATCGATTTGAAATTTTGCATGTATATACTTGTAAAGTTTCATGAATCTAAATGCAAGTTGCTAAATACTTGAAAAGTTTCAGATCGATCTTCAAGAAAGCCAACAGAAAGTTTGCAAAGTTTGAAATCGATCCACATAGACAAATACAATAATTTGGATCATGCTGATCTGAGGATGGACCCTGACGGTGTATAGTGGAAATATATATTATATCAGCCAGTATCTTTATTTTTCAAATCAAGTCGCTCTTCTTGAACTCATGACTTCATTTGTAAAACGTTGATACAGATAAAGTCGAACTTATAATGTAGATTACTCGATTAAAACAAGTATGATACGGTAACTTGACTTTCAATGTTTGCATACTATTGCGGCATGTGATTAAAATAACTTTCTCTGTAGTTAGTATTAATTCGAATAGTTTTGAAACTTCCACTATTTATGCGTGTTCAACAAACTTCCAAGCAAAACTTGTGTATGGGTTTGTATTGTACTGGAAATTATGTAACACGTTTTAGTATCGAAATGTAGATGCTCTTATATATTTTATACTACATAATTGTTTATAAATGACTACCTATCTAGCCGCTGCTTTGTCCGCGTCGTTAATAAAGCATATTTTATGTCACTCAGGGAAAGTGTTTTTTTTATGAGTGTAAGAATTTACTATATCGGTTCAGTAATTTCAGAAATTACCTCGTACAAACAAAGTCATACAAACATACAAACTTGATCATTTCTCTTTTTAGGGTTCCGTAGCCACAAGGTGTAAACGGGATCCTATTACTAAGTATACGCTGTCTGTCTGTCCGTCCATCTGTCCTACTTTTTAACGGTTGTATCATTCGAACTGTAATAGATAGTTGAAATTATCACAGAAAAAACTAATGTTACGGCGGACTAGCTAAAAAAAAAACAATGTCAAAAAGTACAGGATAAAAACCTAAAGGCGGATCCCATACAACAAACAAATTCCCATACAAATTAACTTGTTTTAAACTATTTTTGTATGTGCTCTAGTATAAAAACGGTATAATGCGCACAAGCGTCAAATTTGGCATGGTTATAGTACTCACTCTATAATAATAAAAAATATATAAATAAAATACTGGTCAAGTACGAGTGATGACACATTTCTGTTCAACATCGGTCCTCGTACGATCACCGAACACCGTACCATCGTACTTGGATGGGTGACCTGGGCGTGATGTACCATTTAAATAGCTTATGGCCTTTATTTTATGAGAAATCAGCCAAATGAGAATAGGTAATTTTATTGTATATCAAGTTTTTGTATTTTATGTGGTGGAACGGAACCCTCAGTGTGCGAGCCCAACTCGTACTTGCTCAGTTTATTTTGTTATGTAGATTGATATTCAATACGTTAATATACGCACAACTGCTCTTTTGTGTTGTGTTAAAATTGGCTATCGAAATATTTTATAAGAACCCCCACGGCTCGAGGGTCCTTGCATGTTTTATACTATAGTTAAATCTAAGAACTACCCAAATAATTTATCAAACTTTTATTGCAGGTGTATTATTTTTACAGCTTTGTACATTTAAATTGTAAATTGTAATATGCTAGGACATATAAACTTAGGACAAGTGCAGTAATTTTGTGTTTTAACTTACAAAAATAAATATATGTTACCGTCTTATGCATGAATGCACTATAAGTTACGTGTGATAGAGGAAAAAAACATAGAACAGAATAACTTGTCGAGCGTAAATGCATAAGATATAAAAAAAATGATTACGCAACATTACAATAATTACATTTACCGTCTTCCCTGTACCAGGAGTTCATGGCCTTGGGAGAGGCTTCGATGTAACATTGCAGCTCTACGTCGCTGCCCAACGGAGCGCCCACCAGTTGGTTCGTCACCTTCACTTGTGGAATGACTGTCGAAAAGAAAACGAGTCAAAGAATATATAGTTTTCAAGATCTTCACTCAATGTTTTTTGTTTTAGTCAAAGTATAAAATAATAGCACTAGGTTTAGTTTATATGAAAAAGCTTACCTAACTAAGAGGTAAATATTCTATCTAATCTTTGGCTGTTAGATTCCAGCCACTACCTGCTGCTCTATCTCATGACATTTAGTATCTCATGCCTTCACACTCGGGGTTACTAGGATACATTTGCCGATTAGTGCTCTTTAGCCTAAAACGCGTTTACTCGAACACGCGGTTATCGGTTCTGTGTCAGATATGAACAGCCCACTGCCACATCGGCATTTTAATACGCTGAAATATGTCTGTGGCTGGTTCTCTTGTGAATTTCTTCGTTCCGAATTTGATCCCCTAAGAACCCTTATCAGTACTATACGAGCCTTAGAGAAAAAAATAGTGTTTGTCCACGCTGGACCAAAACATCCATACAAGTAGGTATGATAATTGTCCTTTCAATACATAAATGTAGAAATATCTTATTTTTGTTGGGTGGGTGTTTAAAATGTAATGAATCGTTGAATTATACGTAGGCGGACGGTGTAAATTAACGTGTAGGCGGACTAAAATTAATTATACTTGATTTATTACTATAACTTAAATAACAAATACCACCCTTGTTCCTTCAACCCATTGAAGAACAAACGTTCCTTTTGTAAGTAGCCATATGATGAAAGAATTTGCTTTTATTGTGAACAAGAAAACTGTGACAATGCCTGAGAAGGTATTAAGAAGTTTTCTCTCGACAAATATCAATTACACTTTTTGATATAACTGGTAGGTAAATCATAAAAACTTTCATGGGCTATTTGCGGTAAATACCGTTATACATTACATCAAACATAAGCCTACCTACTTAGTAGTTGCGGTGAGAGCCCAGTGGTTAGCAATCTCATCTTCCATGCTACAGATGTGGATTGAAATCACACGAATCAGCATCAAACAATTGAGGAAAACATCACAAAGAAATCATAGGGTGGTACTTTCTAGACCTCGGCTGGCTGGCTACCAGGCTACCACCCTTCGATTATAATTCGAAAAACTGTTGCCAATCACCTAACGGTCTGACCCAGCAGCTCTACTTTGGGAGCCAGTTTACATTCTTGCCAAGGTGTTTCCATCTTAGATCACTCCGTGTGTATCCACACGATCACAGGTGCGCTGTGGTCAAACGCCTAGCATGTCGACCAAAAAAAGGACCTACCTTATCATCCTACTTATTCAGCCATAGGACGTCCACTGCTGAACATAAGCCTCCCCATCGATCCCCAAAAGGGCCTGCATTCAGCTTTTTCCTGCGGTCTCTTTTAGGTCGTCTGTCCATGTTGTGGGTAGACATCCAACGCTGCGCTTACCGGTCCGTGGTTTCCATTCGAGAACCTTTCGGCCTGTTCTGCGTGCTATGTGCTCTGCCCACTGCCACTTCAAATTCTACGGATCTCCTCATTTCTGATTCGATCTTGACCTACCTTAAACCTATTTATAAAAAAAAAAACACATAATATTTCCTATCGTCGTCAATTCTCAGTAGTGTTTCGATAGCTTTCAATGCATCAGCAGCATACAATGTTTTCCTAATTCTACAGGAATCATCAACCGGATAGCTAACTGAATCTCGACTGGTAAGCGTGTTTTTTTTCCAATGGGCAACCAGCCTTGACGCCTCCGCTGTTATGTTCTCCATCGTTTTCACTATCAAGTTATTCATCAACGTAGCTTGTCTTGAAATCTCGATATCTAGATTGAAACTCCGCAAAACTTGGTAAAGGTAGAGCGCGTAACTGTCGATTTTCATTTCTTTTTCTTCATTAATTGTTTGTCAACGAGTTTTCTATAGACTTCAGAGGCTTTTTCTGTTTGTCTGTTGGCGCCATTTCTTTTTATAACTTTTGTAGTAATATTGGTAAGGAGCTCAAATATTTTAGTAAAACCTAGATCTATGATAAGATCACATGTCATAATACCTATGTATGACGAAGTGATAGAGCATGTGTGGAGCGGTAACAGATGAGCGCTTGCTGAGATTAATGAAAGTGGATGAAGCATACCTAAGTGATTAATGAATTAAGGAAATTAATCTTTCATAATCTTGGGTGAACTAGGATGGTCGTTAAATGTAATAATAGTGTTCAAATTATAAGAAAATATTTTTATAAATTTCTCAGGGAGACTGTAGGATTCTGCACGTGACGATAATACTTTTATTTTGGGCAAAAAACCTCACTAGTGGCAACGCAGCCGGCATTTTTGCACGTTGAAATCAAAGATTACTTAAGCTATGTATAACCCTTCGTTGCCTATAGATACTTTATATGATGTCCAATGATTAGTATTATATTTTATAATAAAGCAAATACATTTTTAGTTATCGCCTATGAATTATATACTTACAATGCACCTCTACGTGGTAACGCCGACTGATCGTGGGCGGTACTCCGTTACTGGCGATGCAGTTGTACACGCCCATGTCTGTTCTCTGCACGTGCGATAGCTCCAGACTCTCACCTCTATGATTGTCTACCACTGCAACAATACATACTTACATTTAAATCCATTAAAACAAAAACCTCCGATAAAACAGCTGCACCCTTAGTACAAGTTTTGATAGTTTTCGAAAACTTTTCAGTTTTTGTATTGTGCCATACATTTTAGTAAAGCGCCTCCAGCGGAAATGCGGAAGAACTAATCAGTAGTAATCGACAGTATAGGTTGCTTCACTCAAATACTATAAAAGATTTCGAATAGCTTTCAGCTCAGCAATGAATGTGACAATACGAAAACAAAACGTTTTCGATAACTATCAAACCTTGTACTAAGGGTACTGATCATATATTTAGGATTATTGTTTTTTTGTTGATGCGTAGCAAATTTTTTTTTAGGTCTGTGGTGCTGTTAGTATTAAAACGGCTGAACAGATTTTCATGAGTCATAGCTCGCACTCTCGATCAAGTCACCTTTCAAACTAAATCAAAATCGGTTCAACTTTTTGGAAGTTACGATTCCACAGACATACACAGACGTTAAACTTATAACACCCCTAGTTTTGCATCGGGGGTTAAAAATAACAGGAAATGTCATGGCCTACATTATAATATCAGCATTTTGCATTTAAATCGATGACAGATCTAAATTATCAAATTAAAATAGATAATGACACTCATTAAGTAAATTTATACAGAAGTAAAATAAATACGTAATTTTAGGCTTATGCGCGATTAATAACAGCCTGATTTATTCGTGGCCACAAGGGTTTTTCTTTCTGATAGACTGATACGGGCAGACTGAATTGTAAATGAGCTAATCTATATAAAGGGCTGGAAAAAGCACCTGAAAAAATAAACCAGATGCGAATATTTAATGCCTTAAAAAGGGCTCTGGGAACATTTGCAATGCCTACAGACGAATTCACTTAAATGGTTAAATTATTTAACCGCAAACTCCTTGTGAAAATAACGGGTTTTGTTTGTATTTTATTATTCTACTTGTATCAGAGATAAGCTGGAGAGTACGGCGAACAAATAAGCACTAGGTAAATAGTTATGAAATAAAACGTTATTTAACATTTCCAGCTAACCACAAACTGGCATTTATAATATTACTAGCGACCCGCCCCGTCTCCACACGGATGTAAGCTCTGCCTTCGGCCTCGCTACTATGACCCGCTTCAGGAACACAAAACTTCATCCAAATCGGTCCAGCCGTTTTTAAATTTAAGATCCTTCTACGAAGTATTAGAAAACATAAAAAAAAATGATTGAAATCGGTAAAGCCGTTCTCAAGTTATAGCGTGACCAGGAGAAAAAGGGGTTCATTTATATATATAATATGTCAATGTCAACATTATATGTAAATATACGCATTAACAATATATGTCAAAAGTGGCAACGAGACCCTTTCTTATGGTGAAAATTCAATTTAGACACACTACAGTAAAACTTCAGAAAAAAGACTAAAGGAAAGAAGTAGTGCTAGTTTAGCAGTAACGAATTAAATATGTTACATTCTTTATTCATATGCCAAAATTAATGTTACCAGAAGGAAACCGAGGTAAAAAAAAGTTTTTTTTTTAGACAAGCCTGCTGCATCTTTGAACTCATCATTGCTTTCCTTCAGGCGAGACTACTCGTATATATGGTAAAACGCATGCCTAGTCCGTTTTAAAAGTTTTTAAATTATTTTTGTAGGAGGTATCAAACTCATAATTATAAAATGAGTGATGCCATGCTAACCAATGGTAAAAAGCGGGTTCAAGCAGTCTAGGTTTATTTTATATCTGGTGCAACCTAAGTAAGCTTCATTCTCTTGAATTCCAGATTCATTTGCGCGAAAAAAAATACTCCCGCGTTAGTCGAGACGGGATGAAGCGCCGAGAGTACGGAGTTTCCCTCCACGGAAATATCGTCCATTCTGAAATCGCTTTCGAGTATAAAATCTTTTATTATGCGAACACGGTTCATTTAACGCGGCATTAAGTGAATTTGTCGAACATCGTATTTTAAAAATGAATGGTTAAAAGCTGTAAAATGTGGATGGAAAGAGGGGGGAGGAAATTATGCAGTACCCATTGTACTGAAGTTCCATTTGGCACAATTACTGGTCATTTATTTACCAAATCTATTCTTTCATGCTACGGCATTTTAAATCTAAATTTACACATATATATTTAAAAAAATCATTATAATAATATGAATACAGGCACCATTATACCAATTGTTATTTGTGTCTGCAATAAAACATTTTATTATTACTTTCATTTTCGGGTTTAACCCTGATATTTGATAGGCATTGATAAGGCCGGGGGCCCTGTTTTTGTATAAAATACAATTATGAAATGTGTTTTAAAGGATACATGAAACTATTGTCCAGTATAGGATTGAAAAGTACTACTACTACTGTGATGATTTTTAAATTTTTTGACTGCTTTAATATATGAGAAAATATTTTTTTTTGTAAACTAAATTAATATTTACTTACTAGCTTCGCACGGGTATAAGTTCTATTACCTTCCGTAAAAAATTATCTAACTGATGGTGAAAACCACCCCAATATCCGTTGCGTGGTTTAGGAGTTAGCGGATATACAGAATAAACAGACAGACGCGGAAAGACAATTTATTTTATACTATGTAGAGATTATGAATAGGCGTATTTCACGTAACAAACGAATAACCGATATATTTAACCATTTATATGATGAAAAAACGTACGCATTATGTCTGTACGTAACGTAAAACGTTGTGAATCTCAAACATCGGTAAAGAGAAAACAATATGATAAGCAGATGCTATTCACGATTGGTTTCTCTCAATTTACATTTGTTTTCGAGATTTTTGCTCGACTTTCGTTGGAAATCATCTGAAAGTGACGGTTTAATCTGAAAAGGAGCCCGTCTTATAGGTACTATAAGAATTCTGCACGTGACCGAAATAATAAAATTACATTCCGTTCAATTCTGCTATTTTTTGCAGAAATATGAGAGAATAGAGCTATATTATGCATTATATTAAGTACACTAATATTTAATGAGTTTTTATTACATATAAAAATGGATCGATTGATCAAAATAATACGAACCCTATGCAAACTCTAGCCAGTCACAGACAATAGAATACAGTACTATTGTCGATTCTGTACACATGACAATACTATACCTACTATACATAGCTAAATAGTGTCAAACTCTATTTCAAAAACTATTTTTTTAGGAATCATGAAATCTACTTGAGTAGTAGGTTTCATGGAAATGTATGATGTTATGAGAGAAGACGTATCACAAAAGTTGTTTGTTTGTGATACAAAAATAGGTTATTAGTCAATTATCTAAAACCCTGATTTTCTATTCTAAGTTAATCAAATTTTTAAATGAAGATTCTGGATCTTTCATTTAAAATTTCCATCTTTTTATAGTTAATAGCTTACTTTACTGCCTTCACAACAGTAATTGAAGAAAACAAACTGTTTTAAATAAATAGAAGGTTTTAAGAAAAGATTTCGCTGTAACTTGATCATAATGTTTCTGAAACGTCTTTCTCCAAAGGCTAACTAGGTAATTTAAGTTAAAAAAACGGGACTTCTAAGCAGTTTGGCGTTTGACAAACCAAGAGCACTTTTTCAATTTGGTATCTTGGTTTTATAACTTACGAGTACAACAGTGCAAAGCTAAGCAGTCGTTGCAAATTGTAACGCTTGCTTCACAATTATTCTTGTTCCAAGCATTTATTTATATTGACAGCTGCAATAACACTGTAAAAAGCAGAATGAAAACCACGGATTTTGACAACTTTCGTTAGGTTTTATTTATATTATACGGGAATTACTCACCTAACATTAGGCCGGATACTCCGACTATAGTTTCTACCGCATATGGCGGTCTTTATCAAGGTGAATGCGCGCGTCGTTGCGGTGAATTTCGTTAGGTTTTTGAAAGTAACACTGTAGTAGGTACCCGATATACTTAAATAAAATATGAAAAGTTTTTTTTACAATGTTATTGCAGCTGTCAGATCAAATTAAATTCTTGGACCGAGAATAATTGTGAATGCTTGGAACGAGTTTAGTAAGCACACGTGAGTTTTTATCAGTATAATTATTAGCGACTCAGACGCACTTATACGCGGAGATTATAATTAGATTAAAAACTCTTGTATGCTACCAGCATTGTACCTACCGAATTGTACCTATAAACTAAACAAAAACTACGTGCGACCGTAGCTTAGCGTTTCGAATCCTACCGGTCATAATATTTTTTTTTTATTCTCTACAACATTTAAATTGTACATACTAGTTATTCTGTTCGCCCTGACTCGCGACTTTTATATCGTCACAACCCCTGGGACCGATATTGCTCATATTTGAACTTAAAAATAGTATTTGAATGAACAACGAAATTTCACGAAGATTGAATTAACAGCACACAAGTCACAACCGTCAAACAATTATACAAAATACATACAAACTTAGGTTTGCTCAGATAAACTCTGAGACCTCACTTCGCTCAGTCAATAAGCTGAAAATCGAGAGAACATAACTGAAAGTAGGTAAACCTGAATTCATGCAAAATAGAATACATATTTGATATGTTCAGAAAGTATGAATACTTGACGCAAAAAATATTTTTCGGTTGTGTTCTAGAAACTTTTCAGTTCTAATCTTAATATTTCTATACCTATTAATATTTCATTACTCAAAGAAACTAAAATTATGCATTTAAAATATTACCGATTAGGTAAGTTTAGTCAAGATAGTATTCTGATTGAATGTCTTCTGTGATATTGCTCTCTTGAAACAAAGCTTTATTTCCAGCGAGTGAACATCAAACAAAAAAGCAATTAAGAATTTGCTGCTGCGAAATAAAAATAAATCGAAATTGCTGGACAATGAAAATCTCTTTATGGACAGGTAAGTTGCATTTCCCTCGCTCGAAAAATGTAATTCGCTACTCGGTAACATGGTACTACTTCGAAACAGGTCGCACTGTATGTATCTCGATAATATTACTAATGCGAAAGTTTGTACGTACGTGTGTTTATTAATCTGCACTTATCTTTGTAAGAGCGGAAATTTATAGATAGCTTATACTCTAGGCTACTTTTAATCCCGGAAAATGCATGGTTCGCTGCCGGCATTGCTTGTGTGTTATAAAACCAGCCGAACGCATGGTGGCTCATGCATTTTCTGTTAATTATACAAGTGCATCATACATCAGCATTCATTGTCCTTTAACAAAGGCGTTATCAATATCAAAATATGTTAATAACGTTTCCGTATTCATTTGACGGTACTGCATAAAACATCCCGGGCCGTAACCGAGACCTTACGCATAAAATAAATTATTGTTGGGAATCCAAGCGCGGGCCGATGTATCTGCGATGCTATCGCAGCGTCCCGCTGGTTATGACATTATTAAACTAGACCGAGCTGAGTATTTGTCTTGACAGTACATAATATCTGTAATTATTTGTTTTGTGTCGTAATTAGCATCAAAGTACTTTATTTTTTAGCTCGCGTGCCAGGACTCGAGCTTCATTGATTTATATTGGTTTTGCATAGTTTTAGGATTCAGTACAAAGATTTAATAGCAAGCATACCAACACAACGCAAGCCTATTTATAAACAAGTGGATCACATTAAAAACCGACTTCAAAAATATATATAAACGTAATTAGTGCCTGTAAAATTTGACGTTTGCCCTCGACTTCCCTGGGATCCCATCATCAGATCCTGACTTGGTAACAATGGGACCAAACTGGAGGTATACCCTACCCAACAAATGTTTTTTTTTAAATCGGTCAACAGTTGGTGGAGAAATCAGTAAACATACATAAAACTAAAAATAAAAAAAAATACAGTGGATCATAAAACTGTAACAACACAGAGCTGCAAACGATGGTAAGCCATGGTTATACGGTTTGGTGGCTGCTCCCACAGAACCAGGGCCACCAACTATTATTCAAGTTGGAGTACTACCCCATACCGAGGCCATTGGTCAACTCTTTTATTAAGGCGCTGTGACTGGCTGACTTTTATGCTTTTGAGGGGGTGAAGCAGATGAAGTGGCGGCCGACTAGTCCCACCTACTGCGGGACGCACCGCGTGAATCTGGCAGATGCGTGACGTTTTTTACTTATACACATGTAATTTCGTCACCTTAGTGCAAAGCTCTGTTGGCCCAGCGGTTCAACACTGCGCTAGCGAGCCGTGGGCCTACGGTTCAAATCTGATCGGGTGTAGATATTTTTGGATTCTAATTTTTATAGCAGACAGATAATAAAGTGATCCTATAAGGATTCTGTTTTTTTTGCTTATGAGATACGGAAGCCTCAAAAAGTATTTAACCCGCTGCAAACGAGGGGGCGTGTGGGGTATCGTATATGTAGGTTTCATTCGTACAAACATACACACAATCATCACCTTTTACACACACACACACACACACACACACACACACACACACGAATCTCCTTTTAGAGACTGTAACACTTTTTTATGGTTCCGTAGAAATAAAAAGAACCCATATAAATTCGTTCTGTATATCCGTCTGTCTGTCTGTCCGTCCCAATTTATTGATTTATTTGAACTTTCACCCACGTAGTGATGAAAAATGGTGAGGACGAAGATAATGATGAAAAGTACCTATTTTTTAGGGTTCCGTACCCAAAGGGTTAAACCGGGACCCATATAAGTTCGTTCGTCCATCCGTCTGTCTGTCTGTCCATCCCAAGTAGGGCATGCAAACCGGGTACCCGAGTACCCGAAAAACCCGATTAACCGACTGATTTGAAAACCGGGTTTTTAGGATTATAAGGATTAAAAAACCGGGTTTTTCGGGTTTTTCGAGTTTCTTTTATTCACGATTGTTTATGTTAAATACTACCAGTAGAACATTAATAAACAATGAAACTTCATAAAAACTTACTGTTTCTCTATTTCTTCTCTACTGATCGAATAAATTTAACAGTTTGACCACAATCTATAATAATAATTAGGGATTAGGGAGTAATATATGGTTAAGCTTTGGTTTGACGTTGCCTGAGTGAGGCGCTGTGAGCGCTACTAAGTGCTACTAAGTGTTATTGTATGGTATTTCTATGATTTTTTGAAAAAATTTCTAATACTACGTATTTTAATGTATAGTCTTTTTCTTTCTCAATTTTCATGTTTTTGTGTTAACATAGCTAAATCAATAACCATCATCATCCCTATTATTATTTTCAATATTTTGCTAAGCGTACGTTATACTAGTTCTTCGTATCAACAGAGATAAAAAAAATAAGAGGACTGCCAGTGCCGATTCAGCAACATTAAAATATATAGAGTATAAAAAATCTGCTTGTGATAAATCATCAGCGTGGTTTTAATCATTGCATGCCACGGAAGGAAGCAGCTCCAAGGGTAAAGAATGTAATAAAATGCTGGAGATGACAGGCAGTTCTATTGAATAATCCGTCGCGGCTTTTTACACTAAAAAGTTTAACATGCCCCAACGTAGACTAATTAGTGACTCCCGCTGTCTATCGTCATCGTCATCAGCCAGAAGACGTTCACTGCTTAACATATGCCTCTCTTTGACCTCCACACTGTACGACACGTTGCCATCTGCATCCACTGGATGCCCACGACTCTCACGATGTCGTCGGTACATCTAGTGGGAGGCCTACCGACATTGCGTCTTCCGGTTCGCGATCTCCACTCAAGAACCTTTCTTCCCCATCGGTTATCAGTTCTTCAAGTGATGTGGCCTGCCCATAGCCACTTCAACTTGCAAATTTTAATAGCTATGTCGATGACTCTGGTTCTTTGGCGAATATCCACGTTCAGGATTCTATCGCCCAAAGAAACTCCGAGCATAGCTCTCTCCATTGCCCGTTGTGTGACTCTGAGTTTCTATAAAAGGCAGTTAAGGACCACGTCTCAGTACCATATGTCATCACACATTGATCAAAGACCCTTGTTTTTATGCACTGTGGTATCTTGGACGAGAAGATTTCACGCAATTTCCCGAATGCTGCCCATCCGAGTTTGATTTTTTAGGCGACCTCTTTGCCTAAGGACTTACCTAACTGAACAATCTGACCAAGATATATATGATGTAATGGTCAACAACTTCGACAGTATCGTTCTCTATAACTACCGGCACGGGTACAACATGGACATTGAACATGATTTTTGTCTTGTCCATGTTCATTTTAAGACCCACCTGTTGGGAAAGGCTACTGAGGTCGCTGAGCATTGTATTGAGATTCTCCAGTGACTCTGCCATGATAACTATATCATCGGCAAAACGAAGGTGAGTGATGTATTCGCCATTGATGTTGATGCCGAATCTGTTCCTAAGCTGTCTAAGTCTACGTCTAAGCTTGAAAACAACCTCCAATGCGTTCGTGAACAGTTTTGAAGAGATAACATCTCCCTGTCTCACGCCTTTCTGCAATTGGATTGGTTCCGTGCTCCTTTTATCGGATTGACATGGTGGCGTATCTTTACAAACACTTCAGCACTTCGATATATCTATAGTCGATATGACAACGCTGGAGGGACTACAATACTACCTAGGTGTCGATTTACTCAAAGGCTTTTTCATAGTTTGCGAACGCTAGGCATAATGGCCGATTACACTCCTCAGTCTTCTGTATAATCTGGCAGAGAGTGTGTATGGGGCTTATGGTGCTCCAGCCTTTAAGGAAACTGGCTTGTTCGGGAGGCTGGAAGTCTCAACATTATACCAAACGTTACTTGATTAATCTCTTGTTAGAGCTAAACAATAAGAATACGAAAGTCTAAATACATATATAATTACATTTTAGCATTTTCTTTACACTGCACACACTAAAACAATATTTTTAAGGCTTAAATAAAGAAAAACTCGAAAAACCCGAAAAGCTTGAAAAAACCGGTTTTTGAAATTGAAAACTCGAAAAAACCGGGTTTTTTAAATTACCCGAGTTTTGCATGCCCTAATCCCAAGCTATTTAGAACTTCCTAACCTCTATAGTAGACTAATTGTGCCCCGCGCGTTCACCTGCGTAGTAATGAAAAAAATGTGATGATGATGATGATGAAAAGTTGCCAAAAAAATTCTCGTCATAACATCAGCTATCTGAAAGTGAAAATCCCATCAAAATAAGTCCTGCGGTTTTCGAGTTATAAAGAACATTACAAAAATACACACACACGCACGCACGCACACACGGACACGACGAATTATTTCAAAAACATTAGAAAAATAACAAAAAGAAAATAGTAAACGTGAGATTTGAACCTGGCGCTTACTAAGACGCAAAGAACTTATCCAATACGTCAAACCGTTCGGCCAACTGGACTATGACGATTGTGGTGAAATTATGCTTCATAAAATAATATATACAAACAAATCGTTACAAAATGTAATTTTCATTCGCCTGCCTGTTTAGTACTAACTTACTTGAAGCCTGCCTGACCAAAGAAAGCAAGGGTGAGCGCTATATTTTGTACATCGTAAATGAGCTGGATATAATTCTACTGGTAGGTGGGTGTCTATTTAAACTGGACGGAAAGCTATTTTGTATGGAAACGTCGCTGACAGTAGAATTGGTGTGACCTCTGCAAAGCGCTCGCTCGCTTTGTATAAAACTACTAGCCGTCCGCCCCGGCTTCGCACGAGTGTAAGCTCGGCCTTTGGCCTCGCTACAAAATATAATATAGCCTATGTCACCCGGGGATAGTGTAGCTTCCCAACAGTGAAAGAATTTTTCAAATCAGTTCAGTAGTTTTGGAGCCTATTCATTACAAACATACAAACACAAAAATAGGTACAAATCTTTCCTCTTTATAATATTAGTGTAGATGCTTCGACCAAAATAAAAGAATGGACGGGCCCTAACCATTGAACTTGATCAGTAAAAACGAGTCAAAACCGTCGGACATATACTTCAACACCTAATTATAAAAATGTACAGTATATATGTTACAAAAAATAGATATCGGTTTTATTTGTGTATTTACACTTCGGTAAAGCATACGAATTCATAATTTTGTCAGATGTTTCGTTATCGCGTAACAATAGACTCGTGTTTCACTTCCTACGGCTAGAGACCGACTGAAACGAAATGAGAGCTGGCGCTCATTTTGTAATCTTCAAAAATGCTCTTCTACTGGGCCCGTCCATTCATTTTATTTTGGTCGAAGTGTAGATGTAGAAAACTAAAACAATAAAACTCGGTTGTTTATATTGCTCTGATACATCGGCCACCGATACTTGGAAGTAAATAATTATTATGCCTCTAAAACGCACTCCGCCCTCCTCCCCCGCGCAAACCGTAAAGACTACGGGTCCTGTCAGCTAACCAAGATTTGAGTAGAGCCAATCTTGGTTAGCTGACCGGACCCGTAGGTCCGGAATGTAACTACACGTAAAGAAACCGTATCACTATGCAATGAATCCAGAACGTTCAAAGAAGAATGTAACACCTTTTTAGGGTTCCGTAGAACTATAAGAAACCCATATAAGTACGTTTTGTCCATCCGTATATCTGTCTGTCCATCTCAAGTTGTTTAGAACTTTCTAACCTTTATATCGTAAAATAGGATCGTAAAAGGGTCGGCAACGTATTTGTGATGCCTCTGGTGTTACAAGTATCCATAAGCGACGATGACTGCTTACCATCAGGCAGCCCGTCTGCTTGTTTGCCACCTATGGCACATTAAATAAAAAAACCGGACAAGTACGAGTAGGACTCGTGCTCTGAGGGTTCCGTTGGACAGAACCCTCAAAGCGCGAGTCCAAAACCTAAAGTTGAAATATTTAAAGACAAACTTAACTTTGTAGTTGACTATAAGGTATACATTCTGTTCTATACATTCCAACTACAAAATGTAAGTTTGTAATAGCAAAATAATTATTTTTAAATGATATAACTTCAAATTTGTAACTTTCAGATTTATTCCCATTAATGTGATATGAGACCTTGCCTTTTGCCAAATTTCATGATTCTAGGTCAATGGAAAGTACCCTTATAGGTTTTGATTTCCCTGTGAAATCGCAAAATATGCGACATAAACGTTCATATCTTTTGATTGCGTTGACTTACAACTTTTATTTTTTTACAGCCGAAAGAAACCGTAGACCCAAGTATTTAGTATACATTTCAACTTAAAACCTTTACGCGTTCTTGAGAAAAAGGGTCTTGACAGACGGACAACGAAGTGATCCTATAAGGGTTCCGTTTTTTCCTTTTGAGGTACGGAACCCTAAAAAAGTAGTCTAACTGTGCTCTGCAGGCTCACCTGCGTAGTAATGAAAAAATGGTGATGATGATGATGATGAAAAGTTGCCGATTTTTTTTTTCTCCCCATAACATCAGTTATCAGACAGTGAAAATCCCGTCAATCAATCGAGTCTATAAAAAAAACATTACACGCATGCATACAAACACACGCACACACACACACGCACGCACGCATGCACGCTCGTACGTAGTCACGCACATGGCGAATTATTTCAAAAACATTAGAATAATAACAAAAAGTAAATGGTAAACGTGAGATTTGAACCCGGCGCTTACTCAGTCGCAGAGAACTTATCCAATACGTCAAACCGTTCGGCCAACTGGACTATGACAATTGTGGTGAAATTATGCTTCATAAAATAATATATACAAACAAATCGTTACAAAATGTAATTTTCATTCACCTGCCTTTTTAGTACTTATAATCCAAGAAAACGTTGCAGATAAGGTAGTTACTTACTTTACAACTTCCATCAAGGTGTTTTTGTGTCATAAAGTTGAGATTATATTTTTGAGCGGTCAGCGGAACAAAGCGACACACGTCCGTCTAGCAGCGCGCCTCAGCGGTCTCTGTCACATCGCGTAAAAATAAAAGAGAAGTGAAAAGACGCCGTGGTGGCACGACGTTTCGTTCGACGCGTTCGAGCCAAGTTATGATTAAATTAAATAATAGTTAAAAAAATCGAATTTTTATCGATAAACAAAAACAATGATGCTATTTGTCACAATATTTACCATCATTCTTGTAAATTTTGTCAAGATTTGTTTATAAATTATCGAGATAAAATTGTATGCGTTTAGGCAAATTTCAAGCTTAGAGGTTATTTCATGATTTTTTTCTATCGAGAAAATTTATCGGAATCGTGTTTTGGATCCAATGGTCCACTCAGATATATGATCAAAATTAACACATAATTTTTTTACTGCTTCAAAATGAATACATTATCTTAAAAAAATGTTCTGTGAAGCCTTTTTGACTGTAAGACCGCCTTAACTTTATAAAGCCACTATTTATTATTATTTTTAGCAAAAACCTGATTCTATATACAGTACCTACATCTTGTAACACATTATAAATGAGATACAAAAACAATTTTAATAAATTATTTTTAGTAAAAAACACAACTCAAAGAATTATCACAGCTAACAAACTAATTATCTTAAGTAAGGTTAGTTACACAATCTCAGGTACTGTGTACGTAAGTTACACAATGACAGTACGATCCACTGACGCAAAAAAATACGTGACCGTTTTACACAATGTTACCCTGTTGAAAAATAGCCCTCCACAAATTTAAGAACGGCTTTGACGGGTGCGAATAAATTATGGTAATGAACGCTTTGAAAGCGCATCCGTTGATTTACCCGATTGGGGCAGTGGTAGGGCTTCTTAATTTCCATAATAACCCGCTTGCGGTATCGGGCAAGTTGGCGGAACGGTTGGAATAGTAAAACTGCTCGTAAGCGCGATCCGATGGACTGTAATCATTGACTGTGAGCAAAAATATCGTCCGAAATTGAGTTTCAATTTGTGTTGGGCTTAAGGAATCTGACTAGATGGTTTTTAGAAACAAAAAAATAATATCTGACTGTTTTCATGAAAATCTCCTCAAAAGACAAATTAAATATACATTCTCTCACATAATAATGCACAGTCCGCGTAAAAAAAAACATATTATACAAAAGACCATGGCCTAAATAGAAACAAAGAGTTATTTCGTGTGCGCTTGTTTTTTGCAAGTACCCAGTGCGATAACGTGCCCACTAAGTACTCAGACTTCACGATTATTCTGCATAAAGCAAGTTCCCTAAATGCAACTAACACGTTAAATCCATTAGGCTTATGTTCCCACGCTCTCCTCTGTAAAAATACCGCAAGCTTCCCAAAGTAAATTACTCCACAAATTAAACAAAACTCTATACGTAATTGCTATGTATAGCTTCGTGATATTGCTTATAACATAACCATTTTCGCTACTACACTTTCATAAGCTTGTGAAACACTAAAAACACTATATTTCATAATCCTGTATAATCTCGTTTAGACTCCTACATTTTTCTCTTGCCAGCCAGCCGAATGAAAGGCATAAAAGAAAATAACTTTTATTTGTGATTATTTCAAGGAACCCAAAGTTAGTTTGGCGGAAACTTCGAAACACTCGTACTTACTTCCCGTATTTAGGGACGTAAATAATTTAAGGGACGGTGCGGACCTAATTAGGAGCAGTCGATAAAACGTAAATAAATGTGTCTGCTTCATTAAGCTTGATTGATTAGTTAGATTAACTTGAAAGTTATCGAATTAGAGGTAATTGACAGAAATCCAGATAGTTGAAATCGCTGAATTAATCAAATATTAGTATTATAAGTTATTCTGTATCTTTATCTTTCTGTATGTGTCCTTCTGTGTGTTTCACGTCGCCGCGTCAGCTGAATGAAGGATTTTGATGACAGGCATATAAGTAGTACTAAATCACGATGACGTACGTTTCCTACACGATTGTTTTTGATACCCGACGCAAACAGAGAGGTGTTATAAGTTTAACGTTTATATCGGTAAGTCAGTGTATCTGTGAACCTGTGTGTCAGTGTATATCGGTGTATTTGTGTACCTGGTATCCATATATCCATGTATCCGTATATTCGTGCAGTCGTGTATCCGTGTATATGTCTATGTGTGTCTGTCAGTGGCATCCTACCCCCCAAACAGCTGAACCAATTTTGATTTAGTTTTATTTGAAAGGTGGCTTGATCGAAAGTGTTCTTAGCTGTGATTCAAGAAAATCTGTTTAGTATTTGAAGATAATCAGCTCTTTTATCGATAGTTTAAAAAACGATTTGTACTTGTACACTGAGACTTGCCCAAGAGTGTGACAGTATAGGTTAAAAAATAAAAACTGTAGAAATGCCGAAAACCTAGATAATCGTGAGTCGCAGATAGCTGCAAATTACAAACATACACAGATGTACAATCTATGTTCTTTTATAATAGGAGGCCATGATTGACACCGCTACATTAACGTTTAAAAACAATTTTTACTTGTAAATTGAAGAAATGCAGAAAACCTGGAAAACCGTGAGGCGCAGTTAGCCTTCTGCAAATTACAAACATACACAGATGTACAATCTATGTTCTTATATAATAGGAGGCCGTGATTGGCACCGCTACATTAACGTTCACATTATTACATTCTCGTCACGTAGGGGTGCGCTTTTATCAAATAAATGTACCATTCGGATGTTACACGATTCCTACAATTAAGCCTTTGCAAGGATTCGTTTTCGTTTGACATGGATATCCTTTGTCTGCGGATCGTTGCTTAAGAAAACAGAAATAATTGGACAGCGGAGTTTTGTCGATTTACATTACTGTCGTGTTAGATGGTGCCAGGGACTGTGACATTGTTGCCTTTGAAAAAGTTAGTTTTAGCTAACAAAATAGACTGGTATATTATAATCCGTCTATATCCGTCCGTCCGTTATAACGACGCTGAAGGCGCCATTTCGGAATTTAATTAAATACTGATTCTGATACTTTAAGTCATCATTTTCATCAGTCAGAAGACATCCATTGCTGAACAAAGGCTTCCCCCACTGAACGATAGCCTACCATCTGAATCCACTAGATGCCCGCGAATCTCACAATGCCGTCGGTCCATCTAGATTCTAGTGGAATGTCTACCTACGCTGCGTATTCCGGTTCTTGGTCTCCACTCAAGAACCTTTTTTGCCCCATCGGTTATCGGTTCTTCGAACGATGCAATTCGGCCTGCCATTGCGCCTTCAACTTGCAAATTTTGTTAGTTATGTCAGTAATTATGGTTCTTTGGCGAATATACACGTTCCGGATTCTGTTGCGCAAAGAAACTCCGAGCATAGCTCTCTCCATTGCCCGCTATGTTACTCTGAGGGCTTTGAGGAATATCAAACTTACTTAAAATAAATATAATATATTTTACTGCACTATTCTAACAAACCGCTGCCCGTAGGCATCGTTCCCAAAGTTCTGGCCGCATTGTCGCGTCGGATTGCAGTACTGACCCGTTGCGCTAGATACCGGCATTTTAGTCACGGTATGCTTCGACCAGACGTAATTTCTTTCGTGTCTTTTGCCATCACTACGTAGAAGACCGCTCGCTTAAAATACAGCCGCGCAGATAAAAGTAGTAAAATATCGGTGGATGATGTCGTTAAGGCTGGCGTGATGTGGAATCGTTCCTGCATTAATTACGCAGGAAAGCCCGTGGTAACTGAGCTGGTTGACATCAATGCTACACTGACAGCGATGTAGACACCGCACGATGCGATATGCGATTTGTTATATTATAGTGTTAGTTACAACTTTTATAAATATTAAACTTATTTAAGCTTAAAGTAGCTCTGTCATCCCAACGTTGGCGACAATTGTCACACCCGAAAACAAGACAAAGTAAATTTAAGTCGATACACGTTTAATTGACGTTTTTTAATTAAGGAAAACGGACAGTTGTTATTCTGGGCTCGGAGGTATCTAGACTATTTTGTAGTTTATTATAGGTACATTCAAATGTAGTTAAACGTAAATCAAAAGAAAAATACATTTAAATAAGCAACTGTGTAGAGTCTGAAGCGGATATAGCAGTTAATTCGTAAACTTCACGCTACTCCGCTCGCTGGCACCGAGCTAAGACGTTAATTAAAACACTTTACCCAACTTTTAGTACTGAATTTCTAAAGTACAGCAATCAAGTTAATGTCTCAATCAAAGATCAAAACAACCCTGTCACGATAAATATTATAACTGCAACTGTTTCATTCATTCCAAACGGTTTGAATAAATTGAAAGTCGAGTTTAATTATCAGATGGTAATTTTTTTAATATAAAATTAAAAATATTGCATAGTACTCGCCTATTCAAGAGTATTCGTTTGTTCCAGATATTAGTAATCTATATTTATACATATAATAAAAACGTAGAGATAAAAATCTGTAATTGCGAGATATAAAAAAAAGACACAGGGCGTCTTAAAATAAGCAGCTGAACACGTTAAGACAGTTTTTAGATTGTCTATTTGTTTGTCCACGCACATCTCCTGAACTGCTGGACAGATTTAAATGCGGTTTTCACGAATATGCTTAGCTATGATCAGATTGAAGTATAGGCTATGTTATTTTGCGCAACGGCCAGATTAAGGGAGGAAAAAAGTATTGAAAGTTTATATGAAAATCTACGCGTATGAAGTCGCAGGCAACAGCACTAGTATGAACATAATTTAATTGACGTTTATTAAATTAATTCGAAATAAAAATAAAAAACGTTGTATCAAACTTAATTTTTTATTTCGTTAAAAGCATCATATTTAGATTACGTACCTATGACTTGTCGAGTATTACGTTTATCTGCAAGCGGCGTAATGACCAAACAAAAGTTCCCAAATTGGCCTGACCTAATTTCATGAGTTTCATTGACCAGAAATATATCTTGGATAAAATAAATAAGCTCTCTCAATTTTACCTTTGTGTGTGATGCGGTATGAGCATATCATAATATCCTTTTGTTGATCGGTACGGATCGGTACGGCTTCTTCTTCTTTGGATTGTGGCTTATTTTCTTACAACAGCACAAAGTTCACTGTATAAAAGAGTAGAATCCTTTTCGATCAACAGGATATGATACTTTTACCGCTTTACACCCCAAGGTAACATTTAGAGAGCATAATGTATCCAAGTTTCATTTCTAGTCAATGACCCTTAATTCAGACACAGACACCCATGAAATTAAGTCGGTTCAATTTAAGGAAATTTGTTTGGGCTGCTTTGTACAATGTAAGTTAGTGACACGAAATGTTAGTTACTGAAATGTATGTACGTTGGAACAGTTGCAGAAATTAGTGTGATTACTTTCGTTTGTTCCTGTTTTCTTATTGGCGTAGTTGTAATACTGTGTCTAATTTATACTACTGGAGCGTAAAATTAAAAATAAAATCAAAAGAATTTTTAAAACGTGAAACTTGATTATTTTAATATAAGATATGAACTTATTTATTAGTAAAACTGCACATTGAGGTACTTGTCATCGAACATGTATTTTTTTTATGTACTTAGACTCCAACCTAAATTTTATCTAAAAATATATACACAATCACAAACTTTCGCATTTATAATATTAATGAGATTAGTTTAAAGTATACATGAATGCAGTTTATTTATTTGCTTTAATTCTTCTGCAAATGTAATATTACAACACTACAGAGCTCCGCGGCTTTACTACCAGTTTTAATATAAATTTAACGCTCCGCCAGTAGTTACGGCGCCATTATTACAGGAAACCATTCTCTATTTGTACTTGGTGAGCTTTGCGACGGTCAAGCGTGTATAGTGATGGGAGTAGTCGATGGGTGTCATGTCGATATCATTTTTTTACTAGGCTCCTGTCTAAAAGACGTTTTATAACCGAGTGATGAATTGAGTAAGTTAGTCGCCTGATGGTAAGTGCTACACTGTAGATCAACATAAAACATATTGAACTACATTCTTCATCGGAATGCACGACGCCGCGGTACGCAGTTCATTTTTTTTATTGATAATTATTGTAATATTGGTATTACAATAATTATCAATAATAATAATTATCATTAAAAAATATCAACTTTATAAAAATGTCAGTATTGGACCAAATTGGGACAAAACTGGAAGCACCAGCTTTCAATTAAATAAATAAAACATCAAATAGTGCATTTAATTGTTACATGAGCTTTCCATTTTTTAGAGGACGCAATTTTATTTTTAGGACGTTTTAACCGGATTCTCATGAGAATTGACGAATCCGGTCAACTTCGGAGCGTTATAACAGCGTTTTAAATGAATAAAAAAAAAAGGGAATGTTTTTTCTCAAAAAATCATCTACTAGATAAGTCTGAGGTATTTGTTTTTGTAAGATGAATAAAATAAAGTTATGGCGCAAAAAAGAAAATTTTCATAAAAACAATAATCACTTTTTTGCTTAAAACTTCTTTAATTTTTAATTTAGGGCAAAAAGTTATTTGAACATATTTGTAGGCAAAACAATTTGCTACAAATTATGTCTTACAATTTAAAAAAAACGCATAGTTTCCGAGATATCGCGAAAAAAGTGTTTTCACCCCCTTTTCCCAAGATGGCGGACGGGGGACAAGGGTTGCGACCCCCCAAACTTGAGGTTAAGCTTCTATTGACCCCCCAAACAGGTCCCAAAAATAAAATTGCGTCCTCTAAAAAAATGCAATATTCGGTCCTTAAATTGTAACATTTCAATGGACTAAAAATCGGTTCACCCAATCGAAAGTTCTGCGGTAACAAACATAAAAAAATCCAGTAGAATTGAGAACCTGCTCTTTTTTGGTAGTCAGTTAAAAACATAATACTAACCCATAATAATACTTTAGCTGAAGTGAAGTAAAAGATGAGTATAAATAACTCTTACTTTATCGATACTAAGAAATCCCATCATTAGCAGAACGGTTCAGCTACCTTTAATAAATAGCAATTTTTCTGTTCGTCGTAATAGAAGACCTAGGAATGACTAACTTCTATATTATTCTCACAATAATTGCAATCACTTTGTTTACCCTTTTATTGTTTGGTTTGTAGGAAACGAGTGGTTGGAGGAAACACTCGAGAATTATGAGATCTTGATATCCTTTGATATTATTGTGTGCTTATGTTGAGTGGCAAGCTCCGAAGCTGGATATGTCTATTTTTGGGGAAAAGAAAACAACCAAGAAGGCGAGTAGCTACTGAGAGCGATCTTTTTGGTATATTAATATAATAATAGGCTTGAGTCCTAATGTTTTATTTATTACAAATATAACAGGCTTCACGAAAGATATAATTAAATACATTACAAATAGTGAAAAAGTAATTTAAATTGGCGGATAAATATCGGAGATATAAGCGTTTAAAGTTATTGGTGGGGATAGAGAGCAGATACGCTGTCCTTCTCGCGCTAAGCGTGTGTTAGTATAGCATTTGTATGGCGTGCGCACGGTATGATGTCATAATTTCTATAGCACGCTTTCTGTCTAGCATGAAATTAAAATAGTATACTTACAAATTATAATTTTGTTTTCGTAGATGTTCTCTATTTATGATCAGCCTTTTTATGAGGTAATCACGAAAATTTAATATGCAAAATTAAATAATAATAATAATAAGTACTTAATAGTCTTTTGTCTGGTGGCAACAAGGTGCGTGCCTTCAACGGTTGGGTGATGCCTTTACTGATATACTCCTTTGGCATATTGAGGTGGACTCAAACTGAGCTGGACGCCCTGGACAGAAGGGTCCGTCAACAGCTCACTTCACATCGCATGCTACACCCACGCTCGTCTGTTATGAGACTGTACATTCCACGGAAGTGGGAGGGTCGAGGCTTTTTAAATGCCAAGAACCTACACAACCGTGAGGTGTGCAGTCTCAGGGATTTTTTCCTTGACAGTGAGAGTGGGATGCATCGCGATGTTGTGGCTGTTGACAGGGGCCTCACGCCGCTCTCCTTGGCAAACGAGAACTGGCGCAAACCATCGGTGCTAAGCATCGAGGATCGCAAGGACGTATGGAAAGGCAAGGAGCTGCACGGGCGGTTCTATCGGGTCTTAACAGGGCCCGATGTGAACCTGCTTGCGTCGGTGAACTGGTTACGTTTCGGGGACCTCTTTGGGGAAACCGAGGGGTTTGCCTGTGCGATTGCGGATGAAGTTATCAAGACCAACAACTACCGGAAATATATCATGAAGGACGGTACGGTCGACATCTGTCGGGCATGTCACCGTCCTGGAGCAAGTACTTGCACAGGCACAACCAAGTAGCCAGGATCATCCACCAGCAACTTGCCCTTCGATACGGCCTTGTCGAGTCTGAGGTGCCGTACTATAAGTACGCACCAGCACCAGTTCTCGAGAATGGTCGTGCTTTGCTCTACTGGGACCGGTCTATCATCACGGACAGGACTATTGTCGCCAATAAGCCTGATATCGTGATGGTCGACCGGTCCCAGCGCCGGGCAGTGCTCGTCGACATCACCATCCCGCATGACGAGAACCTCGTGAAGGCTGAGAAGGACAAACTCAGCAAGTACCTTGACTTGGCTCATGAGGTTACCGCCATGTGGGATGTTGACTCGACGATAATTGTCCCGATAGTCGTATCGGTGAACGGCCTTATAGCGAAGAGCCTCGACCACCACCTTAAGAGGCTCTCGCTAGACGGTTGGGTCAAGGGTCAGATGCAGAAGGCAGTAATTCTTGATTGTCAGGAGGTTCCTCACTCTGCAGCCCTAACCACCGGTAGCTTGGGCCCTGCCCCGCTGCCGGCGGCACCCTAGGCTTAAGTTTTTTTAGAATATTTTGTTTTTATATAGATATTGTAAAAAAACTTAAATTTAAGAAGAGAAATAAATGTGTGAATAATAATAAATTAAATTAATTACAATATGCGACTCCAATTACATTTCTGGTCCGAATTACAATTTCGATCACACCTTTCGATTTGAAATTCTAACACGTCAATCACTGAGCATAGGAGCGATAGTGGCCGAGCGGTAGCGTGAACGCTTTACAATTTGACGCCACCCGGTTCGATCCTCGGCCCTGCACCAAAGACTTATTTAGTACCTAAATATAATATATCTAGTAGAATATATTTGTGCAGTATCGATGTCATCGCTCAAAAACGGTGAAGGAAAACATCCTAAGGAAACCAGTATGTCCAAGAAATGTTCAAAGACATGACATTAACCAACACGCCCCAATCCACCATGCTGGCACTGGGCCAGCATGGGCCCATCCTCTCTCTCTGAGAGAAGGACTGTATCCTAGCAGTAGGAACATGAAAGACTGAAATTATCATGACGATGAACCACTGATCTAACTTCACTTTTCAAATTTTTGCGGACTTGAGATGAATCCAGCCAGTCTTTGTAAAAAGCGCCAAGTTCCGCGCCAGCTCCTAGCTGCTAATAATTTTATTATTAGGTTCTTTAAATCTACTGCCTGACGTTCCATTTCCTTTGCCAACTAAACCTTGTTATCGTCGATTTGAATTTAATAAAAATCAACTCTATTCCTCGTACCTCGATTCACTCTAGTGCATGCAAGTGAGAAGTACCTACTAAGTTTATTACTCGAGTTAAGTAAGTTGTCCCCGGGGAATTAAAAAATACAGTGTATAACAAACAATTTTTTTTAAATAGTGACAAAAATCGGGCGAGCCATCTGATGGCAAGTTATCTTCGCCACTAATGAACAACTGCAGCACCAGTGTTGCTAGTGCGTTGCCCAATCTTTCCTTTTTTCTTATTTAGCTTGTCTTGTTAGTAAGTAGTAGAAACTTGCCCCTGAATTGATCTGAAATTATGCGTACATGTTTGGATAGCTAGCTAAGTGACGTCATTCCAAGTGTAATATGGCGGACTCCCAAAGATGGCGGACCAGCTAATTTTTATGCACCCGATTGCACCCCCCATGATATGAGTAGGTATCAAATGAAATGTTTAGCTGAGAAAAATGCGAAAAATAAAATGACGTGACACTAAATTCAATATGGCGGACGCCTAAAAGCTTGTTTTAAAAAAGTATTATTTTAATTAATACTTTTATTATTCTATATCAGCATGTTAAATGTTTCTGAAACTTTATGACAGCCCCGTTAGCTTAGTTGGTAGTGATCCTGCTATTTGTGCTTGGGGGCGTGGGTTCGATTCCCATTTCCCACCTAGGACAAACATTTGTGTGATGAACATTTGTGTTTGTTCTATGTCTGGGTGTTAATATCTATTTAAGTATGTATTTAGAAATATATATGTATGTATATCTGTCTCTGGCAGCCATATTACAAGCTTTGCTTAGTTTGGGGTCAGATGACCATATGTGCAATATTGTCCCAGATATTTATTAATTTTATAACACGAAATCTCATAAACGACTTATAAAGCTAAAATAGGGCTGATAAAATTCCTAAGAGTCCAAATTTCTGCTAATAAAGGATTTTGCAAAAGAGACGTATTAGGAGGTTCCAAAGGGGTTGAATGTTTAGGTAGTTAGTATACAATAAAATATAATAACAGCATAATAATATTATACTTACTTATTCATTAAACTTTTTAACCCTGTGTTTGATTCATCATTATACATGTTTTTTATTTTGTAATTCAGTTTTATAGAAAAGAAAAAGGTATTTTCAAGGTCTGAGTGAATAGTGAAATATTTTTGTGTGCATCATCATATCGATAGATAAGTTGGCGACAAAACGCAGCCAAAAAATGTGATTAAAAAGAAAGCTAAAAATAAAGGTCTCCTTACCTTTATTTACCCAGGCGTGGGATAGCAATAGGAAATGTAAAAAAAAACTCCCATTTTTTAGTTTAAAATATTTTTAATAGAGAAATGGGGTCTGAGTACCTTAATTGCGATAAAAGGAATGTATATTTTGTGTACTGCATTAGATGTTTATTTGTAATACATATCTATTTTAGGTGTTTTTATTTACTCCAAAATTTCTATATTAGTAATTTTTAAGTATTAAATTTTTGCATGTTGTGACTTATGTAATATATCTATTTTAAGTGTTTTTATTTACTAAAAATTCTCTATATTTGTAACTTTTAGGGATTAAACTATTGCATGTTGGTACCCATGTACATTTCCAGGATTTAATGTCCAAAATTAAACATGTAATTGGCTATTAATACCTACTGCTATTTGCTTTCACCCAATGAGGCATGGTTTAATTATGCGCTCATGAATATTAGGTTGCCCGTTTAGTCGGTAAATGTTTAATCACATTGTGATTATTTAAGTTTATATTTATTTTCAATCTTTATTCATGAGTGCATTTATTAATACTCGAGTGTAAAGTACTGTAAATATCAACTAAACTCTCAATTAAGACTGCCCCCTATAGCAGCCTCGATCATTATCATCATCACCAGTTCAAAGACGTCCATTGCTGAATATAGGTCTCCCTCTTAGACCTCCACACTGAACAACAGCCTGACATCTGCATCCACAGGATGCCCGCGACTCTCACAATGTCGTCGGTCCATCTAGTGGGAGGCCTACTTATATACGCTGCGTCTTCCGGTTTGTGGTCAAGAACCTTTATTTCCCATCGGTTATCGGTTCTTCGAGCGATGTGGCCTGCCCATTACCAATTCAACTTGCAAATCTGAGCAGCTATGTCGGTGACTATGGTTCTTTGACAAATAGCCTCGTTCCAGATTTCACTATTATGGCCATACCAAAATCGAAATAATAATAATGATCTTATCAAAGACGATTTTTAATGTTTTAAGTTAAAAAATACAGACTAAATAGATGTTAATATTTTCTATTGTTATTTCTTTTTGGTTGTTATTCATTCCTACACGCCAGGAGCAATATGAAACTATTATTAATATAACTTTTGTTTCTTTTTCTGTATCTTCTATCTTTAGTCTGTGGTATAATGAGCAGAAACATATTAAATTAACTCACACCCACTACGTAGGTAATATACGTAGTACGTACAAGTACCTTGTAAATGTCAGTTTAAAAAAAACGGTTTATTAAATCTTAAATACCTCTTCAATGGGCATTTATGGAACACAAAAGCATTATGCGGCAAACAGAGTAATGCACCTATATCAACATTAGAGCGGAAGCAGTGAAGACGGTCGGCAGTTCCAGGGGCAAATTGCAATTACCTTTATTGCAGTCATTTTGGGGCTCCGCCGCGTCTCGCCGTAGCTATGATCTAGAAATTGTTGCTATTTACATATTAAAATATAGATGTTTATTACTGCTACAGAATACTGAATGATAAATAAGAATCTTGTAATTTTATATCATGCTTTCTATCTTACCTTCATCGAGATTACAATACCTATAGAGTCACAATCTCTAAATCAAAAGAGTCAAAAAGCGTCTGAGTGTCGTTGTACATACCTACCTAGACCTCAATTATATAGTTATATGTTTATTTACGGGATATTTACCGTGGTAAGGTTGTGGAAGGAGCTCCCGATATTTCGGCGCAGTTACATGCGCCATGTTCACGGGAAGACAAAAACAGTCAAAAACAGTGTTAGATTAAAAAAGTGTCAATTATATTTCACAATGCTACATTTTCTTCAATTTAGATGTTATGTTGCTTGCATAGTATTTAACGTCGCTTGTACGATAGGGCATCGTAGCACTGGTATAGCACGGCGTTGTAGTCGGATCGCGGTTGTCTTACAACTAACCAATACGTCTGCGTAATGCATAGCGTGCGCCGAGTTTTAGTTACTATCAGGCTCAATTTGGGCAGCGTTTAGTCCATACAAACTTATTCTCCTGTTTCCTCCCTGGATAATACCGCTAGAGCCATATTTTTTTTTTATAAAATTTATCTCCTTTATCGGCCAGGCTTGTGTCATTTATTTTTTCTCGTAAGTTAAGTACTATAAGAAATATGAGCCTTTAAAAATCCCAAAAAATATCAAATTTTTACCTCCGTGTTCAGACGTCTCTCAAACAAAATTTATGAGTTTGTAAAACAAAAATAAATGACAGAAGCCGAGAGCAAACCTTTTTAAACAATTAATTGAAAAAAATAATGAAATCGGCCTATTTTTGAATGAGGAAACAGAAGAATCCGAGACGATAATTTTGTCTACTTTTCGTAGGTATAAATCGATCCGAGCTGCAGTTGTCCTTATTGCGCTCTGCGGGCAGAGGCTCGAGGTCAGGGGAGGGTCGGTCTAATACGTATACAGTTAGAGAAGAGACATGTAGTCGATAATTGTATCGACACATTAGTGCTGTCCATCGATATCGATATGTAACGGTTCTCGTCTTTAGTTAGTGTTTTGTGCGTGAAGTGAATTTAGCATATTACTGCAACGGTCGGCAAGTTAGGATTTGGACAAAATTGTTGACGCACAACATGATTTATTTTTACTATGGAAACTGACGTGGTTTTCGCACATAACACATTTAAGTACGAAAAGAAAGAATTAAAAAAAATATTGTAACTTGTGTATCAGGAATATCAGGATCGTAACAAGTGGAAAAATTTATAAATAAATAATTCTCTTAATATTAGTTAATTTTGTTGAACTATTTTTTCAAAATTTTATTCAAATACATTAGGTTATTACGTTGCTAAGTGATTAGATTATAGCTTATCATCATCAGCCAGAAGACGTCCACTGCTGAACATGGGCCTCCCCCTTTAACCTCTATACTGATAGTGATCGACATCCTGTCATCTGCATCCACTGGATGCCCGCGACTCTCACAATTTCGTCGGTCCATCTAGTGGGAGGCCTACCTACGCTGCGTCTTCCGGTTCGTGGTCTCCACTCACGGACCTTTCTTCCCCATCGGTTATCGGTACTTCGAGCGATGTGGCCTGCCCAATTGCCACTTCAACTTGCAAATTTGAATATCTATGTCGATGACTCTGGCTCTTTGGCGGATATTCACGTTTCGGATTTTATCGCGCAAAGAAACTCCGAGCATAGCTCTCTCCATTGCCCATTGTGTGACTCTGAGTATTTCCAAAAGGCCAACAGTTAAGGACCACGTCTCAGTACCATATGTTATCACTGGCAAAACACACTGGTCAAAGACCCTTGTCTTTAAGCACTGTAGTATCTTGGACGAGATGTCACGCAATTTCCCAAACGCTGCCCATCCGAGTTGGATTCTTCGGGCGACCTTCTTATAGAGCCATTCTTATCTCGTACAAGCTGATGTCTAGGATGTCCTCAGTGTAGTGTTGGGTCAGTTTAGCTCTCTTGTCCAGAGCTGTACCGATAATTAGGCTGTCGCGTCAATGTGTACAACTGTCCGTAAAACCTCTCGAGTTCTCTCAGAATCTTCGGCTTTGATGAAATGATACTACCATCCTCGATCTTCAGCTTCATCACTTGGCTCTTCCCAATAGACGAATTCTTTGCGAACACTATCCAGCCCTGGTTCCACTCGATTGCGTCCCTAATACATCTTTTATTATAGGAACGCAGATCGTGTCGCACCGATTTTGAGATTCGTCTGTTAAGTTGGCCATATTGCGACATATCAGCTGATGTTTGCAGTCTCATCTCAGTCAGGTCTTTCATTAGCTTAATGGTTTCATCTGAGAGCTTCTGAGGTCTTTTCCGGCGTGGGGTCTTAAAGAACTTGGACCACACTGCTTGGACAGTTTCCACCAGCCCATTGTTTAGTACGAACAGTTCCGCTTTCGGCTCTGGAAGCGATTATGCAATTCGAGTTGGAAGTCTTTGGAGTTTTGGATTTGAGTATGACCAGAATGGAGCGTGGACTTCACCAAACGCGACCTCTCAAGCTTGTTGATATTCAATGTGCCTCTGGCAAAACGGTGATCGCTACCGGTTTTCACCTTGCTAATCACGGAGACATTGAATATTCGCTTCTTGGTCGTCATGATGAAGTTGATCTCATTTTTGGTCGAACCATCGGGGCTCATCCACGTCTACTTCCTGCATGGTCACTTCTGAAAGAAGGAGTTCATCAAATAGAGTTCCTCCTTTTCCATGAAGTCAACCAGCCACTGGCCCCTCGAATTCCGCTGTCCATACCCATATGACCCGACTCTTAACTCATCAACATTCCGCGTTCCATCTTTGCGTTGAAGTCACCCATAACAACGGTGAAGTATGTTACGGAGGTATCTATGGTCTCGGATATCTTCTCAAGTCCTCATACAACACCTCTACTTTAGATTATTAGATTATAGTTAAAGTTATCACAGGAATTGTACATGGTAATCCTTTCCGTAACTATCATCACATTATAGACCGGCACCCTCACAGGAAGTTTTCAAGCGTCGTGTGAAACTGTACTATTTCTTGGAGTAGCTACTGTATCGTTATTATCTCGCTTTAAGTTTATAAGTATGTATGAATTTAATATTTTTATTTATGTATGTATATTATTTTAACTAAAAACTTGGTTATTTGAATTTTTCACATAAATTTTGAGGTTATGTGAAAAAATTATTGGGACCAAAGTGGTAGATATTTTTATTACCTACAACTTTGCCATTAAACTTTTCAAAAACTATATTGCAAAACTATAAATCCATAGGATTTATAGTTTTGCTGGAAATCGAGTTGAACCATTTTTTACCCTTAAACCCACCAACTTCCCGAACTCAGATCGCCCGTAATTTATTTTTCCTTTCATTTTTATCATAATAATGGGTTTCATACTACTGTGATTTTTTTTGGTTTCAAAAATTATCGACCCTGGTCTATTTGGCGTAGTCGGTTAGTAAAATATGAGCAGATCGCAAAATAACAAAAATCACTCGACATTCGGCAAACGCCGATATCAACTAGCCGAGTAGACTGCGAGGCGAAATGAATTTGTAGGCAACTAGGCATTCAGTGCGGGAGCACGGGCGGGCACGCACACACGCACAGTCTGTTCATCACGCACACGTATATAGCTCGCTCTTCAGGGCGCAGCGAGACAGCAATAGAGTTGCTAAATACCTATTCATCAAATTTCTTGGCCATGGTATATCGGCTTAAATCAAATATTGGTAGAGGATATACCATTCAGTTACTCGTTACTAGCGTTGTGTAAACATGACGTGCGCCATAAATAAATGCATTTTGCGTACGATATCTTGTATTAATTTGATAAAAGTATATAACATACTAAACAGTAATTTTGAAATTTAGTCTGAATTGAGAAAACTGTTTTAAGCATCGATGTTCTGTTTATTTTTGTATATTTTCCGGAGTCAGTAATTTATTAATCCAAACTATAAGTTAGCCCAATTCCCCTAAGTGGTTTGAATAGAGTCGAACAGTGTAATCCAGCACTAAATAAATTAAACTCTAAGCTTACAATATTAGAAATTGCTAAAGGTTTCCGAGCTTAGGCGTACCGTACAAGTATTTGTTATAATTAAATCCTACGAACCCATGAAATTGTGTGTTTTACGCCAGCGGAATAATGGGCAAAGTTTCATTGCGCGCTTTTATCTAATTTATTTTTATTGTTATATGAGCCAGTTTATGCGATGTTTTATAACCTTGGCAGTGGCAATCGAGAACCAAAACATAGCGTGTCATGTTTTATTAACGTCAATTGTTTTGCACCTTATGCCGAACAAGTAGCAAATCAATGGAGCTAAATATGAAAAGAGGGTGATCCAAAAATTGTGCCCAATTTGTTTAGTACAAAATATGCACTGTCTGTCGTAATTTCATCTATAACTATACATCCCACGCATCATTATCGTGTCTATCACACTAATATTATAAATAGGAATATTTGTGTGAACTTGTGTAAGAGTGTGTATATAACCACACCATAACAGCTGAATGGATTTAAATGAAATAATATGGTATTTATATTGTACAGAGGTAGCTTAAGCCCTGGATAAAACATAGGCACGTTTTATTCAAAAAAATAATGGTTTCTGTAAGACAGTGGGTAAAAATGCCGTGCGCTCATAGTCTGTTTAGGTATAAAATAATATATTGTATATCATGTGCCTACTCAGCAGGCCTAGCATGGGCCGTGGACAGATTGTCTTTCCACCGTTTATATCCCGCTAGAAAGAGACAAACGCATCCACATACTGTATGGAGACATATTGTATGGAAAGACAATTTTTCCACGGCCCGTGCTAGGCCTGCTGGTATGTTTAAAATTGGATGCGATGCGCACTTATTTAACAATCGCGCTCCAAAGAAGTCGGCGAGCGACTGAATTCAAGCTGGTACGCAGAATTCTCGCTAGGACCACTGACTTGGTACCGCTGGAAATGTTCATTCACCCTGTCCTTACTGTATAAGCCAATAAGCAATCACTCAGTCAAACACACAGAACACACTCGATTTACAAAGAATTTAGTAATTCTCCAAAGGGCACTTTTGTTTTGTTTAGACAATCATGCCCAGAGTTGAAAACTGTGACCTTACGACACAGGTTATCCTAGTGTGGGGGACATCAGGGTTATACTAAGGTAGATAATTGTTTAATCTTCACATCTTTTCTTACAACATTTATATACCTATACCTACTTAAGATCATAATAATATGCCTTTACAGAAAAGCAATAAAAGTGTTTTATTATTATTATAAAAGTTCATTCGCCCCGTCCTTACTGTATAAGTCAATGAGCAAAACAAAATAGCAGTCCGTTTGCCAAGCTAATTGGTTCTGTGAATGGTATTTCTGTGAAACCTTTGCCAGTTTGTTAACAAATTAATAATTCTGTTATCTAAATATTTCAATTTGACTATGACTATGCAAAGTATCTAAACAAACTAATTTAGCAAAAATGTACTCTAGTCTAAGATTGTTTATGTACCTAAAAGGTATTTTCATTAAGAGAGTAAAAGAAATTAATAGAAAGAAAAAACTTCGTAGGTAGGTATTTTTTGTTGACCTCCAAAGCTGATTTTATTCATGCGTAGGTACATTATTTAGACATTTTTGATCTGTAGATGTCCTTTGTTGAGGACACCTTAGTAAGGAAACCTTATGGTCACCAATTTTATCGATTAAAAATGCCAAAACACCACTTAAGGGTGAGATGAGGATTCGAGGTACCTTTGTCTATGATAGGAAGGATATCACCCAAGGTAACTACTGCTCGATAGTCAGCACAAGCCCGTTTTTTAATGTTGGAAATTCTAGGCGATTTTTTTTCTAGTTTCTATACCTTGTGAAAACAATTTTGCTGCTTTTTTATGAAAACGCTGAATTTTCTTACGAGGGTAGAACGACCACTAAAAGGTTATTGTTACAGCTATGGCAGTCAGAGGGAAACATTAACTTATAAAATTGGCAAATCCTAACGAAAGGACGCTCTTTCTTTGGCATAAAGTATTAATACTTTCATACAAGGTAATAAGGATTATTTCGGGTCTTTGCTGGTTCTACAGCGTGTTATGTGTAACCCTTCAGGGGTTTTCCAATTTCCTTCAAGGATATTGTTTTCAACTATTATTATTGCTTATTCGTATGTTTTTACAGCTCACATTTTAACCAGTAATCTACTTTAGTGAGAGAAAATCTCACTAAAGTAGATTACTGGTTAAAATGTTTCTTGTTTCTATTTTAAAAAGTAAAATTTTATGCAACAATGTAGTATGCTGAGCTTTCAGAGAATTATTGATATATGTAGTACTATTATGTATAAACTGCATTTATAGCAAGTATAAAACTCAAGAGAGTAAATCTACGAATGATTTTCAATACATAACATTGTAAGATCCTAGGCTAGAGGATGTATATAAAACTGACGATACATCTTAGAATAAGTACTTATTCTAAGCGATAAATGTATTTTTATATTTATTTGGGTCTTGGGATTAATGTGTTCTTACTATATCTGGTCTTTGTTATATGAAAAGCTATTTGGTAAAAAAATATACGTTAGTTTTCATTAAAATGTTCCAACTTAATGTTTCATATAATTGACAACACGCGGGTATCAAAGCCAGTTTTTAAACGCGTGTGTTTAAGGGTTAATGTCATTAGCTTGCATTTGGTTTAGTTAATAAAGGTTCTTTCCCGCTAGAAAAAGTATGATTATATTCGTTTAGCTGGCTAAACGTACGGTCTTCTTAGACTTCGCCTAACTTTGTTAGGCAGAACTCATTACAAATGTCCGTGAGCTAAATGATAAAGTTCCGCCGTTATCCTTCGAACAACACGAAATCTAAGAAAAATAATGATATTGCTTTTGTAAGTAGCAATTGTCTGGAAATCGAGTTCGAAACTTGTTGAAATCTGTTTTTCGTAGCCGTGAAATAGCCTCATATTTAATTAATACTATGAAGTTTATGATGGTAGCTTAAAAGTATTCAGATGTCAATTCGAGGTCTTAAGACGAGTTATACTCGTAATAGTTATAGAATTATCTTACACGTCAATATTTTATGGTCGCCTGAAAGTATCACGATTAAAATGTGTCCAGCTCTATTCATATTTTTGTAAAGATATTTTACGATGAATTTTGACAGCTTTGCTATACTACTATAATGAAGTTGACAAAATCTGTCAGGACAAAAATAGTAAAAAAGGCCCATTCTCAAAAGAAATATGCAAAATAAATTACTCTACAGTTTCCTTTTTAAAATGCAATGGCCTTTCAGAGTCTGGGTTGTCACGATGTTGTAACTTTACATTTCGTCTTAAGAGACCAACAAAAAAAGTTCATAAAAATTCAGTCGAGAGAACGCTGGCCTTTTGGTTGTCTCGCGATGGGCCGATGCGGCCGAAGTAAACAGCCCAGGCTGAAACTTGTTTGAGGAAGTCGATTTAAGTTACGGGAAAACGAGTAGGTTCATAAATTACATCCCAAAAAAGTACAATTTGTTGTTTAATCGAAGCGTGCATGATGTATTTGAATACCAACCAGATATATAGTTATCTATATTATATCAATTGAAATAACTACCAGTTAGCAATAAATGAAAATTTATTTTACTTCTGAATAAATGAGGGCACTGAATCTAGTATTTATATTTTGTGAGTTTCCATGTCTGTTTTAACTTTGTATGTAGTGAATAAATAGATATATCGATAGATAACTCTTTATTATAAGACCACATAAACTAGAAAAACCGATATAATTACAATGAAACTATTATTTAGGCTTTTAACAGGCGTCTTAATCGCTTTCCAGACAACCATAGTAAATTAGTAAATAAGGTAATAAGGTTATATACCATGTACTTCAGACAGGGTTCACGAGGAGAAGTTTTCTTTACTGTGAATTCACAAGAGCGTTTCATAGAGATGGCTAGACCCGTTTTTCTGCTTTTCATTTTAAAAATCGTATAACAATAAGTCAAGACCGAACGAGAACAGTTCTAACTAGAGAAGACGAAGACGGAGAAGCATGCTGCTCAACTTTTTACTTTATTACAAAGTTGGGCAGCATGCCAAGAAATTTAACAAATTTTTCTGTTGCGTGATGAATCGCCAACCACTTAGCCCGAGGCAGACCAGCGGAGCATCAATTTGAGAGGCGACGGAAACAAATGCTCGGGATCTAATGAAACATGATACAGCCTTTGCTTTAAACACCGTCGACCGTCGTACTAGATCACTAACCTTGGGAGATGAAACTTAGCTCTTGTTCTTTTAAAAGTAACTAGCAGCTCCAAGCTTTTAAACATAAACAAATCAATAAAACAATTTTTTTTTGCTTGAGATTTTGAGGAATTGCTATAGCAAACATATTTTTTTAACCCCCGACGCAAAAAGAGGGGTGTTATAAGTTTAACGTGTGTTTCTGTGTATCAGTGTGTTTGTGTGTCTGTGTACCTATCTGTGTGTCTATATCTGTTAAGAGAGTACTTAGGCTTAGGATTGACCTCGTAAATACAAAATTAATTCATTTTGCTAAGAGATAGAACCACCATTCTGTGAAATACCCACCGAGCACAGCAAGAATATTTAATTAACACAATTGATTCCACTTATCCAGAGTTCAAGAAATGTGTAAACTCAATTGTGTCTTACTTTATAACACTGTGTTTAATAGAGCTTAATAATTGTGACCTAGATTTCTGCATCGGGCGAAGTTACGGCGAACTGCCGCGAGTCCGCGAGACAATCATTATTTACACTTAACAAAGTACTCACACAAAAAAACGTCCATAAGCATAAACTGCTAGAATTATTCGATTCATTTCAAAGGAATCCTACTAAAAGGAGCTTGAGACTAACTCAAAGCTTTTATATCTCGTTTCGAAGCGCCTTATTGTCTCGCGCGGTATATGTATTAAAGCTTGCTTTCTCTTGCGTAAATAAAATCTATTGAAGAGAGAAGTGGTCGGAGCAAGTGCAATGGGGCCTATGTACCTTGCAACAGTGACTAAAGAAGGCTGGCACAAGGCTACCGGACTGATATTTTTTTATATCTTGTATTAATGCTGACCAATAAATACGAGTCGATCACCGGATATGAAATTAATATAAGTTCAAAATTAAGGGAGATATAATAATTGTAATGTCTAGCAAGACAGAGAGCGCACTATACATTATAATACAAATGACGTCACATGTAAGTACACCATACAAACTCCAGACTGACACTCACCTTGCGAAATGCACAGACACAGCATGCCTTCCTAATCCAAACAAATACTTTAAACGCTTAATCTCAGAACTTATAAGCCAATTTAAATAGTTTGTACAGTAAGGTGTATTACATTTAATTATACTTTTCACTAAGCCTGTAATTGAAGTTGGTATTTTTCGAAAATGAAATCTATCTAAGCCTGTTATTTTTAACAAATCAAATATAAGTACATAAAAATGTCATTAACCATGGAGATGTTGTAATTGATTTTTATTTGAAGTACGTACAAGATTTTGAAGGAGACAATTGGCTGCCAACTTCGACAAAAAATACATTAACTTTAGAAAAAGTAGAAAATTTTAATACACATTTTCGTCGAATTGTGTTCTTCGAATAATGGGCACATTAAATGCCATATTTGAAAAAATACATTGTGTCATAACCAATTAGACCAACGGCAATAAAGAAGCATTATTCAGAAAGTTTATTTGGTCCAACTAGCCATTATAAGATAGATGTGACTTAACGTACTGCTTCAATTCATGTGGTCTAGGTGTAATGCTTCATGCGAGCGCCGAGGACAATGCAAAGTAGATTGAATTGGAAAAAAGACTCGAGTGAAATGGCGGCTTTCGGCACCCCCGGGAACTCATTCTAAAGGGTTAACAATGAGAATGGTGTCCGTAGATGGCACCTCTTTGTCACATTGAGGCTCAGTTTTGAAGATAGAGTCAATTCAATGTGACTGAATGTTTACTATGCTTAAGCTAAATAAAGAAAATAAAATACGGCTGTGACTGCAATTGATTTACTGCTTGCTTCTAAATATGAGATTGCTTACTCGCATTTCCTTTAATTTATTTAAAAAAAAAACTGAATTTTCGAAATACTGAATAGTTAAACAAAGTAGCGTTGACGAGAAAATAAAATGAGTCTGAACTAAGCACTGCTAACTTTATCTATAAAACTTAAAGGAAACAATCTGCTTCTGCATTCGATAGATTGAAACCGATCGTTCCCAGACGGCTTGTATGCACTTGTAGAAACGATTCTAGTGTACTTTATGAAATATATTTTTAGGGTTCCGTACCCAAGGGTATAAACGGGACCCTATTACTGAGCCTGCGCTGTCTGTCTATCCATCCGGCTTACCTTTAAACGGCTGTATCTTTGGAACCGTTATAGATAGCCTGCGAAATTATCACAGAACATGTAATATTACGGCGGATCAACAAAGAAATAATTAAAAATTCCAAAAGTAAAAACAAAAGAGGAGTCCCCATACAACAAACGTGTTTTTTTAACGTATTTTTGTTATTTCTCTAATGTAAAAACAATAATACGTACAAGTGTCAAACTAGACATGATTATAGTACATACTCTTGTGGTATAACAACAAATAAAAAATAATCGCCAAGTGGGAGTCGGTGACAAATTTATGTCCATTACTAAGTTATAACTAGTAATTTCGTTACTTGGACGACCTTATCATTTCTTTCACCGAATCCAAATGCCACATTTTCCTAATTCGAAACCCTCAGTGCGTGACCCCGACTCGTATTTGGCCGGTTTATTATAATATAAACTATAACTTGTGCGCTCCGTAGCATTTCCCGCGTAAGAAAGTAGGAACTTTACATTTTACGGGTTATTATGTACGAATTATCAAAGTATCTGAGAGAATGTATAGATGACAGTTGCCATAACATTGTAAAAAGTCGAACGAAAACCGTAAATTCTGCCTTTTACCAGCTTTTTGAACGTAATATTGTAGCTGATAGCCAACATACTACTGTAAAATATTAAAAGAAAATGTTTTCGCTCAGATTTTTACAATGCAATGCAGCTGTCAAATGCATTAAATGACATTATATTTTTTTATTCAGGGCCAATTTTAAATCCTCAGTTAAAGAATCAGATAAGATTTATTCAATTGATATCGTGATTTCGAATTTTCCAATAGTCAGTTAGAAGTTATCTGCGGAGCAAAATCTGTAAATTTATTTATTTGAAAGGAAAATTTTATATTGATTTGTTAACTATCTGACCGATTAAATGCGGTTTGAAAAATCGGCTCATATAGTAACTAGTTTCTAAATTGCGCTATTTTTATGTATTTGTAGGTAAGCCTTTCGTGAGTTCACTGAAAGGTTTCAGCAGAAAATCAGCGATGTTTGGTAAACAGTATTATTCTAAGTTGAAGCTATAAAGATAAAATAAACCTGCCAAGTGCGAGTCAGTCTCGAGCACTGAGGGTTCCGTACCACCACAAAATACAATAATTATTTAAAAGTACGAGTCGAAGTAAAGAATCACGGTTGTTGTATGGGAGCCCCCTTAAATATTTATTTTATTCTGTTTTTTTTGTATTTGTTGTTATAGTGGCAACAGAAATACATCTGTGAAAATATCACTTGTCTAACTATCACGATTCATGAGATAAAGCCTGTTGACAGACGGATAGACAGACAGATAGACAGACATACGGACGGACAGTGGAGTCTTAGTAATAGGGTCCCGTTTTACCCTTTGGGTACAGGACCCTAAAAACAGACTTCTGAAAGAAGGACCACGTGGACGATACTATGTAGCGCAGCTATGTTAGTAAAATTATCAGACACAAGATGAACCCAGCCGCATAATGTAGCTAGACGTAGGTATTAGGTTTACTAATGAATTCACTGTAACTAGGTACCTATAACAGTCGTGTGGTTAACAGCAATCTGCAATGTATACTGTTACTTCCGCATAATTAATTAACAATGCGGTAAAGCTATACAATTCAGTGTTATTTTAAACAAGGTACTTTTAAGATTGTATAATACCTACTAAGACATCACATGAGCCATTTATCATGAGGTAGTTTAACTCAATTGGCAAGGCCAACTCCTTCCGAAGTATTTTTACGGTTTACTATGAAATGATGATGATGATGATGATGAATTTATATATTATTGTATTGACCTCTCAAGTGCTTCTGCCAAGACTACGGTGATTTAACTGGATAGTTGGAACATTGATCCATTGGGACTAGCTACTTTCTAGCTTACGTCCGGCAGTAAAAGATTTCTTACCTTTCCTTTCCCTTCCACCTTCATGTCGATAAACAATAGGCTTGTTGTTCTCTCTTCGCCACAGTATGGTGGGAGGCGGTACTCCAGTCGCACTGCACGCCAGCCTGATGCTGCCGCCTTCCTGCGCCGAGCTACCTTCCGAAATGGAGTCCACTATGTCCGGTGGTATCACTACTGACAGGTGACCCATCTGTGGGAGATGGTTTATCATTAGCATCCATAGATTTCTTGTAGTGTTAACAATTTCTCAGCCATTAAGCATCAATATTTTATAACAATCACGTCGTTCGTTCAAATCCAAGTTTTACCCCTGCGCGAAACAGTGACAAATCTTGGTCTAATCTATGCAAGCGACAAATGATAAAACTTGAGATTCCCAAAAAAGTATTTAATTTAAAAATAAAACTTAATAACATTATATTAAATTATTTACGTAGCTATTAGAATATGTAAAACCAATTGTCAAGAATTTATAAATTAGGAGAAAAACTAAAAATATATGTTGGAAGACCTGTTTTCGATTAACTATTTTATCGAGTAAAAATTCACCAACCGTGTCTCTTAAATTACATTAAACTTATATATATCCTATTCATGTATAGTAGAACCTCGTTAAGTCGAACCTAGATAAGTTGAACGCCTCCATATCTCAAAAAAAATTTTTGTTCCCTTCCCTTCAAACACCAAAACCTCCATTACTCGGAATCTCAACCCTCTATAAGTCGAAATAATCAGTGTGTCCCTCCAAGCCATTTTAGTACATATATTCACTCCATAACTCGAAAAATTAAATTTTACCTCTGTATCTCGAACATTGCATGTTTTATTTTACAACATTTACAACTCGATTATTTGAGTCTTTTAAGATCATTAAGAATTCGCTGACAGAAATTCACCATTATTTCTTACAAAGCAATTTAGGAATACACAATGAATAGAATTACCGCGAATTTATGACTCACGTTAACACGTGTTTGCTTGCTTGGTGTCAGGTGTTTAATTTTATTATTTTTGATATCATTTGAACTTTAGAGAAGCAAGTAGTTTGTTGTCGAGTGAAATATTGTAAGAAGCCATTTTATTGTTTGCTAATGCTATATTAAATGCTATATTTTTTATTTTAAGGATGTTTTGAAATGATGTTGATTTATAATAAATAAAAATATGTGTTTAAATCAAAATTTATAAGAATAAATCTCAACCTCTTTATGTCGAATCAAAAGCCGCCTAAGTCGAAATTCTCTATAAGTCGAAAACTCTACAACTCGATTTTTTTGACGTCTTCCTTGACTTATAGAGGTTCTACTGTATAAACAAATTATGAATTTGGTACTGTTTGCCATAACTGCGCAAAATGGTGCAACACATCCTAAGTCGACGATAAACACCGCGTGTTCTTTGTAATCAATGGAACAGATATGCAATGTTTGTAACTTTTTAGATGTGAAAGTTAGTGCATACTTTCATATTTTTTAGGGTTGACAGGTTAGGCATTTGACCAACGCACCCCTAATGTTATTAGTGATGATGTATCATCGGCCGATCATATTTCGTACACCTGATTATATATGATTGTATAAAACCTCATTTTTATTTCAAAATACCTATTCCATGATACGTCACATGAGTGCAGTCAAACGAATTTTTCAGCATCACGTTACATGTTGCCATCTTGTATTTATGATGACTTCATCTATCTAGTGACCATCCCTGAATTTAAAGGAAGCTATCGACAATTCAACCAAAATCAGTTAAAGCATTTAGACTGTCGGTAAGAACAACGATATATTTAAACACCTTTCTAGGCTGGCAAAGAACGGACTACACTGCTATTTTTGCGGGGTCCATAGGCGGTGGTTTTCTCTAACCATCAGACGGACCGATCGCATGCTATTTTGCCGTGCTATTTATTCTTATAAAAACATACATGTTAAACAAAGTATCCTATTTTTGCTTTACATCGTCGGATAAAACATTAACTAGTTAGTACCTCAACTTAAAAACAGTATCCACCAACCAGAATTATCGTTTTTCTCACTGAAATTTCCATGGATAATTTTATCAGCAAACCTTCCCACAACTGCAACGTAATATGAGATAATTCGAGAAATGACGACTACATTCATGAACACAGCGCAAGATTAATGTAGCTCAAGGTTCTCTAAACTTACAAAGTCTGGACGAATTTAAACCAGCTTCATTAGTACTCATGGAAACACTTTTTAAGTTTTACATTTTACAAAAAACTGAAGGTTGATTTCAAATTAAAACGCTCTGTGCGGCAAACTTTTGTCACGGTGAATATTTTTATCTACCTATACCAACTAGTTTATAACTATTAAATTAAAAATATTTCTATTATATTATAATATTATGATTTCTCTTTTTATGAGAGTGTGTTTCAGGACTGGGCCTTTTTTTGATGCACTCGAGATTATCTTGGTTACTCTCTCTTTGACGACATTTGTTTGTAAATTTTTCATATAAATAAATAAATATACCTTTTCGTACAAAATTGTAGAATCTTTTCGTATCTCCTTACATACACTCTGATAAACTTTGGCTTAAATCTATAACTCTCTCTCTCTCTTTCTCTCTCTCAAAGAGCGGCCAGGTAAAACTGAGTCCAAACGAAATACTTCGGCCAACGCTTTCTCGTTCGCACCAATTTTCTAGCGTATCGTCATCTGTGTGCTATCTTGAGTTGTATTGTAATCTAAATTTACGTCGCAATCTCTCGCCAAAGGTTAATCCTCATATTTATCTCTAAGTATATGAAGTAGTCAATGTGATTCAGAATCAGTCTAAGCAAAAACCATTTTCCCATGCTGAATATACCACTACCTACCACTATTTATGACCTTTATTTTCACTATCACTAAATATTCAAAGGAATTTTGTTTCTGTTCTCACCTGACTTTTCATAGGGTCTGTGTTGACTTGGCACATGTAGGTGCCAGAGTCGTTGGCCTGGACGTTGCTGACGTGAAGTTTCCACGTGTTGTAGTTATTGTAGGTGACAGACAAACGCGAGTTTAATGCCACCATGTTAGTATGTATTGCCAAAATGGCCTTTGAGTCAGACTTGATCCATGCCACCTGGAGATAAGAAATAGTACATAAGTATTATAAATAAACCATTCTAATATCAAATATGAGTCAGTTAATGTGTGTGTGTGTCAGTATGCTTATAACTACTCAACTACGTAAGAGCTGAATAGGTTTGGATGACTTCTACAAGCTTTTATTCAACTTGGCCTGTTAGGTAGTATGTATGTGCGTAGGATCACGCTTGTCTAGAAGAAACCGATTCACTCTTGACTTGAAGGCACCCACTAAACAAAAAGTAGTTTTGATTTGGACATTTTTTTGGCAAGCTTATGACTCTATAGTTATTTAGTCAGAACAAGTCTTGCAACTGAATTTTAGACCAGTTATCCTCAACCGATTGACCTGAAATTTGACATACTTATGTAAGTTCAGTGACAATGTAATGTCATGGTACCATCGAGCTGGTCTGATGATGAAGACAGAAGGTGGCCATAGGAACTCCTTAACGAAACGTAAACCTGGCGAGTTTGGGCTCATAGGATTTGTCTTTCCAAGCAGTTTGGTCGTAGATAATAAATTAAAAATGGCGGACGCCCCAAGATAGTGAACAAAATATTCTTATCTACCATCTTGAAATTGTTATCAAATGAAAGGATGTGCTGAGCAGATAGAAACAAGACAGTTGAATTAATAATTTACTAACGTTAGGTTCAAAGATATTTATTAATGTCACAATATTGTCTGCCGAAAGACAGGTTTAAAACCTAGTTCGGCAGCAACCACTCAAATATTATTTTCGCAACCACGTAGCCTTGTATTCGCTCATATTAATTAATTTCAGTGTAATTGTTTATTAGTAAATAAAGATTTATTATTATTATGACACTTTATTTAATGAAATTCTCGGGTCTAGCCCGGACATTTGGTAGGCATTGGTGGAGCCGAAGCCAACACCAAGAGGCCCTGTTGAATATAAAAAATACAATTATGAAATATGTATAAAAAGGAATATGAAACTATTGTACAGTATAGGATTAAAAAGTCTGGGCTATTGAGGTGAACAACTTGTGGATGGAATAACAGATCTATAGAATGAGAAACGGCATCTGCCTTATCCTGTCTCATCTCAAAATATATTTAGGCAGGTGATGACTTGCCACCCACTGAATGGGCCCCCCATAAAGGCTGCCGTATCTTGGCACCGGAGGGGCAACATTGGCGTGGGTGGCTTAGGGTGTAGAGAGGTGTGCTGCACTTTCACTAAGAGCTACTCGCGGCGTTATGCCCTTTAACACTTCCACCCTGGAGCTTAGGTTCTTAGCTCTTGCGGTTTCCACCCCTGGACGGCCAGTTAAGGCAAGCCAGGGGTCAGGGGTCTGTTTAGCCCCATGGAATCGGGGTACGCGGTGTCGCCACTCACCGACGGCTCGCCATAAAGCCGCCCCTGCGTTTTTATTATTATATCATAAAATTCTCGGGTCTAGCCCGGACATTTGGTGGGCATTGGTGGAGCCGAAGCCAACACAAAGAGGCCCTTTTGAATATAAAATACATGCAACTATAAAATATGTATAAAAAGGAATATGAAACTATTGTACAGTATAGGATTAAAAAAGTCTGGGCTATTGAGGTGAACAACTTGTGGATGGAATAACAGATCTATAGAATGAGAAACGGCACCTGCCTTATCCTGTCTCATCTCAAAATATATTTAGGCAGGTGATGACTTGCCACCCACTGAATGGGCCCCCCATAAAGGCTGCCGTATCTTGGCACCGGAGGGGCAACATCGACGTGGGTGGCTTAGGGTGTAGAGAGGTGTGCTGCACTTTCACTAAGAGCTACTCGCGGCGTTATGCCCTTTAACACTTTCACCCTGGAGCTTAGGTTGTTAGCTCTTGCGGTTTCCACCCCTGGACGGCCGGTTAAGGCAAGCCAGGGGTCAGGGGTCTCATTTAGCCCCATGGAATCGGGGTACGCGGTGTCGCCACTCACCGACGGCTCGCCATAAAGCCGCCCCTGCTTATTATTATAATAAACCCAACGTCTCACTTAAGTGATATCTTAATTAATATTTCCAGTAGAAATTTGTAGTCAGTGGGCATTTTAAGTATTAGAGAACAAAATTTATAATAATGTAAGTTATTAAGAGAGTAAATATTAATAAGTATAACGTGAAGTAGCTTATACTCTAGACTATTTTAAATGGGGCAAGTGCCTTTATTAACTAATCAAAATACAAGCTGATACTAAAACTACCAAAACAGACTGCTCGTAGGCCGTTACAGGTTTTTTTTATGATACAGTGACGAGACGAGCGAAGCTGCTCGCCTGATGGCTCTTTCGCTTGCCCATAACAGCTCAACGCCACTCAGAACTTTGAACTTCAACAGTTCAAAACCCTGGATGGCAATGCAATGCGCTCGTCACCCCGAGATATAAGATGTCAAATCACTGTGTGCCCTGTAATTTCGTTGGAAACATTGCCCTTCAATCCGGAACACAGCAGTGTTTGCACACTACTGCTTGGCGGTTGAATAACTGGCAAAGGTGTGGTACTTTTCCAGGCGGACTCTGAAAAAGAGTCCTACCACTGCAGGTCTAAAGACAATCCAAATGCTCAAGCCCACTATCTGTTGGCTGTGTACCCAGCATGCTGGTGGCATTACCACCGTGAATGGCAATGCTTATGCGTTGAGCCAGAAACACGCCAGCATTTCGGACACGAGACGCTCTGAAAGATTAAAAAAAATGAGGTTAGCTCCCGGTTCCCAAGGGCCCAATGTCTCGACCCCATATGGCTCAAATAAAAAATACTCTAGATTAACACAAGATTGTTTTAATCGTGAAAATTGAGCGGCCTTCTGGAAAAAAAACCGCGTGGTGTAACAAGTACTATTGTAAAAAAAAATTGCTAGCCTTAATTACGCTGGGACATATTTATAAAGTGAATTATTTCTTACGAAGCAGCGCTTAATGAATTACAAACGCATTGGTGATATTTACAACTTCTGCAAATTGCAAAACATTATTTACTGAAAAGTTAGTGAATGAATCATTGTTTATACGTTTATACTCGTATACTAGGCTGCTGTTCCTAAACGTCCCTAAAATTTGCATAATGTACATATCTCGAGAGCTCGCGCACTAACAATGCAATTACAGCAAGTGTTTGCACAACGAAATACCTACTACGGTTTGCATTCAAGTCAAGCATGATATTTAATTTAATATTTAAGTATTAATATCTTAAATCTCTTACATTTCTACTCTGCTCTAATTTCAGCTCCTCTGTTTTTAACAGTTTGTTTTAAGAGAGACGACTCTTAATGTTACTTTAGCTTTACGGTTGTAGCGAATGTAAAACGACACGCAAAATGGTCTCACCCGAGGAATGCAGAGCGTCTCATCCGCGGCGCTCGGGCATTTTTCATGCGACATCTCGCTTTGTTGCGGTCGGGAAATAAATGAGTAACAATTTCATTGTTTGTGAGAATTATTTCCGACGAGTGTGAGCGTAAATACTTTGTTTTGCTAGAGCAATGCTAGTTGGCAAATTGTAGTTTTTAGTTCAGACAATTTAATCCTTTCACTTTAGTTTTGAACCAGTATTCTACTCTACTATTTTTATTTCACTTTGGGTTTATTTATATTGTTGAATAATTTGAAATTAAGGGGTAACCTAAAGCCTAATTTTCACACAAATGATCCGCCAGAACTTGAAAATGTATAGGTATCTTTTTTGTTTTATTTTGTTATATGATTCATTGCAACAGGAGTTAGTTTGCTTCATCTTCAAAAAATTTGTAATATAAATTTAATTTTATAGTATCTACTACAAAAAATGATAATCATAATTTCACAACTGTTTTAACTTATCGAGCTAAAAATTAAAACAAGTGTTTTTTTAACGAGATTTTCATTATTTCGAAAAAAATACATCATTCGGTTGGCAGCATATCCTTAATTATGTTAAACTAATCAACAAATAACCAATTGACAAAACGAGCAACAAATCGGCGATGAGAATGACTAAGAGAAAAATGAACACACAGCGAGATGAATTAAACGAATTACATTATTTTAATTTCCAATATTAACTTTACTATGCGATAAAAAACGGGTTCTTTTAATTTCAAATCTACATCTCATCAAGTCCTACCTACTGGAAAGGAATTGATATAGATTGCCATCGCTGTTGGGACGTTCCACAGGAATAATATGTGGGAATATTTGCCCTAGTATGTACACTATTATTTGTCATCGCTTGGCCCTTCGTATGGTCCCTGTATCCCTTTTTAGTTCGATTTCATTCATGGTTCAAAGGAGTTGATAGAATAAACAACAACAGAGTATCATATAATTTCGATTGATAGAATATAACACGCCCATAACAATTGATAGCCAAAATATTTAACAACGAAATAAGATCCCGACAAAAATATCTCGAGTGAAAATGTTATCAATAAATATGTGAGTTTTATTTTAAAGCTACTAAGTGCATCCCGCGGTATGCAAACCTAGATATACTTTTTTTTTCGGGATGAAATGTAACTAGTCAATGTGTTAATCGACGATATAAGCTAACTATACACACAAAATCTAATTCAAATTCGTTCAGTAGTTACGAAGTTGAGCAAACAAATTTGCTTACAATTTTTGCAAGTTATAATATTATAAGCAGAGCTTCTTGGTTTCCTATCCTACTATCTTAAAGAAACCGTATATACAGAGTTTATTTTAACTAGCTTTTTTGCCCGCGACTTCGTACGCGTAGATTTTCATATAAACCTTCAATTCTTTTTTCTTCCCTTAACCCGGCCTTGCGCAAAATAACATAGCATATACTTCAATCTGGTCATAGCTAAGCATATTCGTGAAAACCGCATTTAAATCCGTCCGCATTTTCTTCCAGGGGTGTAGGAGATGTGCGTGAACAAACAAACAAAAATTCTAAAAACTGCCTTAACATGTTCAGCTGCTTATTTTAAGTCGCCCTGTATGAAGTATTGATAGAATCATAAAAGTAATAAATAACACCGTCAACAGTTTTCAAATCAAAAAGATAATGTGACCACAGTGCAGAGCATGTTTTGAAATTTTCTTTTTGTCTAAACCATTAAAAGTATATTTCCGGCCAGTTTCGCTGGCCACGGAACCCTGACATAATGCTTGTCTTAACACGCTTTTGGCTAGTTATTTCTTATTTCGCGTGCATTTGTATGTATACCTTGATTAAAAAGCCATGAAATGGAACTACTCTATTTATCTGTTAAAATATCACAGTAAAATAAAATTATTTCTATATTCTTATTCTTACTGCAAATAATATACACTGTATTCTTCTAAAAGCTAAGTTTATATACCTTGCATAAAGGGTGCAGCAATGACTTATGTAGTGGCTGTTCACAAAACCAGACCACAGACATAAACATATAAATTTAAGTATAGTTAAATCTATTACATAAATATTATATATACTATTCAAACTTAACCTAGGGTGAAGTAATTTTACAAAAAAAAAAAAAAAAAAACATACCTAGTGTGATAGGGTACTTAATTATATATGAGATGATACAAAACTTATGACGCTACTTTCTTAACTATTTATGTATCGATATTTATTTTCTAATTATAATTTTCTAAAATTTATCGTCGAATAAATCTTTTATCTCGTAATAACATTTTTGGGTTAGAAACTTACGAAGTTGATTCTGGAAAAATGTTAATATTTATTTCTTTCTTTATTGCGTCCGGAATTTTGTTGTATAGGTTTATTTTCATGTACAAAGGGCCTTTTTTGAATATTTATATTCGCGGGACTGTATTAAAATAGGATTTTTTTTTTTTTTTTTTTTTTTTTTTTTAATAAATAAATAAATAAATAAATATCTGGGACATTATTGCACACATGGACATCTGACCCCAAACTAAGCAAAGCTTGTAATATGGCTGCCAGAGACTGATATACATACATATATATTTTTAAATACATACTTAAATAGATATTAACACCCAGACATAGAACAAACACAAATGTTCATCACACAAATGTTTGTCCTAGATGGGAATCGAACCCACGCCCCCAAGCACAGAAAGTAGGATCACTACCAACTGAGCCACCGAGGCAGTCGAGGATGCGGTATATTTTGTGTTTTAAATGCTAACATAGAATAAAACCATGAGAATGTAATATGGAGCTTGGAGCTTCCCGGTGTGGTACTGGATGTAGATGCGACCCAGGGACAACGTCATGTATGCGGTCGGCTAGGTCTGCCAGCACATCGAGTGATGACGTCATCTGCTGCGAAGCAATGATGGTCTGCGTGCTGTTCGGTAGGCGGCTGGTCCAAATCATGCGTAAAAAGTCTTCTGGAACTCCGGGGCCTGCTAGGTGTCGTAGATGACGTCAGAATTGAGAAGGCTTACGATCACCTAGCTCCTCGTGTGTTAAAAGTTGCTGTACCTTTTTTCTCTTGATGCGGACAAACGTTTAATTAGCTCCAGCTTGAGTTTTTCGTACTTCTCGGTCACAGGCGGGTTGACGATGATGTCTTCAACTTCAGCTGCCTATTGCGGGTCAAGTTGTCCAATCACATAGTAGAACTTGGTGCTATCTGCAGTGATGTTGGAAATCGCGAATTGGCCTTCGATCTGGGCGAACCAAATCGCCGGCTTCTCGGGCCAAAACGGTGGAATTCGCACGCCAACTCGGAATACATTGTCATCATCTTTATTCTTCGTGTCAGCCGCAGTGCTATCAGTACGATCTAGCGGCATTCTGACCTTTGTTGGTGGTGTACGGTCCATTCAGTGGTCACCAATTATAGTGGATTTGTACTATTTATATAGAAGGAGAGGGTTAAGCTACCGACAATGGAAGAAAATAGCTGAGTCCGAAAGAAATTATAAACTTTAATGCAAAGAAAAATCTTAGACAAATCTTAGAAAAAGCAAATGACAATTCCATTTGAAAATCGGTGTTCTTTTATTTTTTTCTTTTCGCGCCCCAGCGCCACACGTCGTGGAAAATTGGAAAGAAATTCACGAAGGTTGGCGCAAGGAGTACGAGTACGCCACACATGAATGAATGGAATGAATCACCAAAGAGGTTGTAAGGCCTATAACATGCTTGATCTACACGTTCATTCATCTAAGAAGGTTAAGGAACCTTCTTTAAATTTAAACTGATTAACCGAATGACCATGTTGACAGTTGACATAGTTGACAGTTTCAAAATTTTAATGGCTATGTCAATAACATTCTCTTTACTTTGGATCTCCTTGCTTGAGGCTATGTGACGATCCTCATATTACGTTTCGGGTAACGAAGAAATAAATCATTGATTTTTATTTTCGTTTATGTAAAAATAAAGAATTAAAATAAATGATATAAGATAGCCTATGTTTTAATCTGGTAATTTCTAAGCATATTCGTGAAAACCGCATTAAAATCCGTCCAGTGGTTTAGGAGATGTTCGCGGACAAACAAACAAACAAACAAACAAACAAACAAACAAACAGACAAAAATTCTAAAAACTGTCCTATCGTGTTCAGCTGCTTATTTTAAGACGACCTGTGTGTTTTTTTTTTGTTATCTCGCAATTACAGATTTTTTTATCTCTACGTTTTTATTATATGTATAGATATAGATTAACTAGCCATAAATATAGAGCCGCATTTCAAAATGCATCGTTCAATTTTAGGAATGAAGCCGTAACTGTCATCACGAATATAAAATAAGTTATTTTATGTAGGTTATAAAAAAAAAAAAAAACACTCAAACTTCACCTCCGAGAGTTTTACGAAAAACCACTTTTATAAATTGGAGGTAATAAGTTAATATTATATAATTATAAGTTTTTCAAAGTTTAAAGCCGTTATTTTCAATAAAAAATGAAGATCTATTTATTACAGAAATTGAATTTACTATACACAGATGTTTCTCTTTATGATAGAATCAGCACGCAAAAAACTGTTTCTATCAAGTAGATAATATTTTCGTTGCTTTTTTCGTCAAAAAATGGGAGAGGGCTCTTTGTTGCAGGTCAGTTAACTTTTTCTATGGAACAGTTGATTTTTTCCGAATTTTCAAAAGTAGTATTTGCAAAAGTTGTTGGTATCTTGTACATAATCTGCCCTGAGATGGCTGTTTATTAAATAAATTAAAATCACGGGATAATAAGCCTTCGTTTTGATTCAGGTATATACCAAATTTCATCTAAATCCGATCAGCCGTTATGGAGTTTAGAGGGGACAGACATACTTGTACACACGCACACATAAAGCTATTTGCATTTATAAAATTAGTGTGATTGGTGTGATGTCATATTTTTGCCATCATAAATTTTAAGAATATGTACGTACGTACTTATTTAGTTATAGAGTATGACATTTTACAAAAATTTCATGCATTCTAATAGCCCAGTGATTATCGAAGTCTAAACTAGTCGAGAATGGTTTAGAGAGGAAAATGTTTTTTCTGCGCTCGCTGCCTAAGTTCGAAATTCATTATTTTGTGTTGCACAAACACAACTCGGCTTTGGTTCGCACAATTAATCCGAGGGCTGCCAGAAACAGACGGCCACTCCATTCTACCTGTCATAATCGTCGAGTACACTTAAATCGACTAAACGCAGATCAATGATTTTGACCTTTGAATTAGGGCCTTTAACAGAGTTCTGTTTGATTTCTTTTCATCAAAAATAAGAACATATTCTGTATTCGGTATGTGGTCACAAATAAATCAACCAGAACTTTGTAAATTATAAACTCAACGGCGGTATTTTTTTGGAGAAAGGATAATATTTCACAAACGGTACAATAAGAAATGACGTACCAAACCCCTACTTAAGGTGAATCGTTTCACTTTGGCGGGGAATTCATATTTCAAACAGTTTTTTTGTTCTTGTAGCTAGTCAAAAGTCAAATGAGGAATCACCTGCAGTCAAATTAAATTTTCATCCCTACTATACAGGTCATCATTTGTATTTATGATGATGTCACCTACCCAGTGACGGACCCTGAATTTAGAGCAATCTACCGACACCTCAAAATCATAATCGGGTTGTAGTGTTGTAGCGAATACAAACCCACATATACAACATAACCTACATATATGCAAATCTTTGCATAGTCAAATATGCGACACCGACCAAATAGTCAAATCGACACCGCTTCATGGTTGATATTCCGAAAACCCGTACGAAGCGCTTTGAATACACTTTTATTGTGCAAACTGCTAGTCTGTGGAATGCGCTGCCAGAATGGGTGTTCCCCGATGGTTACAATCTGGGTGTCTTCAAATCTCGAGTGAATCGGTTTCTTCTGGGCAACCGTGCTCCATCGTAGACCGCATCGCGCTTAACATCAGGCGAGTTGGCGGTCAAACGCAAGACTGCTACCGAAAAAATAATAATTATAAACTAGACATTATTTGAAAGGGAGACAAAATGTTTAGTTTCAAAACATTATTTTGAGCTTTTTAGATCGTATACATGAAAATGGGATTTGTGAATCGATAACTTCTAGTTCAATTTGTCCAGCTATATGTAAGTAATTTTGTCCAGTTGTAAGTTATGGACCATCACGTTGTTAGTTGTTACTAACGGTATAGGGAGGTTTTAGTGGTGGCGGATGGCTACGGGCACTGCTGGTAAGAGTTATAGCACCCTATAGGCTGAACTGGCGCGCACATAAAACATTTTGCGTTGTTCTGTGTAAATATTGTCAGCCTCACTCATAGACTAACTCTAATATCTCAGAGTGACGAGCGCAGAGCATTGACGTGCAGGGTGTTGAACTGTTAACGTTCTAAATAAGCTACTGAACAGAACGGCTAAGCCTTAACGGCTTAGTCAAAAATATGGATTTGTATCAGTAGTCAGATGATCGGACTGATAAGACTTTCTCGTCTCAGTAGACTGGTGTTAAAAATAAACACGGACTAATGAGACTTTTGTTTTCACTAGTCCGGTGTCAGATGGCTGATGGGGCCGAAATGTTCTCGAATGGAGATCACGGACGGGTAAGCGCAGCGTAGGACATCCTTCCACAAGATGGACAGATGACATTAAAAGAGACCGCAGGGAAACGCTGGATGCAGGCCGCTTCCAACCGGCTCTTTGGGAGATTCATGGGGGAGACCTATGTCCAGTAGTGGACGTCCTCTGGTCCTCTCAGAAATATTGATGATGAGTCTGCTGTTATACATTTACAATTAAATGTTATACAACTACTGAAGAAATCATTTAAATAGACTAATAAAGTTCTGAGATATAACAGTTCAAAGTTTTTGTTTGGATTAAGAAGGGATGCTCTGTCCCTTTCCCACAGAGTGAGTGTCAGTATGAAGTTTGTATGGCGTACTTACGTCATTTGTAAGTATAGTGCTTTCTCTGTCTAGCAAGACATTAAAATGCTTATTATCTTCTTTAATTCTGATTCAATTCTATTTAAAGTCAGGTTTTATATAAGAAGATAAATAATCGGGCCAGTAGCCTACTATTCTAAAGTAGCATTGAATTTTTACGGGTAAGCGTGGCACCTGCTGTACCTGGGTGCTGGGTGCTGTAAGGACCCTGGGTATGTCCTAAAACTGCGACCAGAACCACCGGAGGATGAGCAGCAGCGTCCTAATAGTACACGGTGAACGTACTGCAATCCCCAAGCCGCCTGCCAAGCGTGGGGATTATAGCAACACCCCTCTCTATGAACCTTATGGCCTTGTTCAATAGTGGACGTTAATTGGCTGATGATGTGATGTGTGGCACCTGCTATTAGGCGAGTGACTTGCTCTTCTCGTCAATCAGATGCATAAAAAAAAGACTTGACGGTGTTTTTTTATTTTTATTCTATAATAGGTTTGCGTTTGACCGCCATCTCGCTTGATGTTAAGCGCGATGCGGTCTACGATGGAGCACGCTTGCCCAGAAGAAACCGATTCACTCGAGATTTGAAGACACCCAGACTGTAACCATCGGGGAACACCCATTCCGGCAGCGCATTCCACAGACTAGCAGTTCGCACAATAAAAGTGGAATCAAAGCGCTTTGTACGGGTTTTCGGAATATCAACCATGGAGCGGTGTCGATTTTTCGTTCCCGCTCTGGCAGTCCGATAGAAAAATGGGGAGGAGGGAATTAGATCATGCAGATCTGATGCACACTCCCCGAAATGTATCCGATAAAAAACTGATAGACTAGCAACTTTACGCCGATGCTCAAGACTAAAAAGTTTAGTCTGAACCAGGGATTCATTGCTGATGAGCCTCTTGGCGCGTCTCTCAATAGACTCCAACGCCCCAAGCTGGTACTTAGCTGATCCATCCCAAAGGTGAGAGCAGTACTCCATGCACGACCGAACTTGTGCTTGGTACAGTGTAAGCAACTATTCCGACGTGAAGTACCGACGCACCTTCGATAGGATACCCAGCTTTTTGGCAGCCAATTGAGCCTTGTCCTCAATATAGGAGCCAAAGCTGAGGCTAGAGGACAGAGAGACGCCCAAAAGCTCAAGTCGGTCTGCTGTCGGAATAGATACATCCCGGAAAGTAGGAGCCAGTAGGAATGGCGTCCTTTTTGCGGAGAACAGACACGCCCAGGCGTGTCTGTTCTCCGGCATCCTCTTAGCGGCATTGAATTTGACCAGGTTGGCATCGCCCCAATCGGAGACTGCCTTAAGTGACAAGTTCATGCGCTCGACCATGGCCTCTCGGAGAGACTGGATTTGTGGTCCACTGGTTCGTGCATTGGATGTATAGCTCTCTACTACTGTGCTGTCGTCTGCGTACCCAAAGGTACCGGGCTTTAGCAGATCGTTGAAGTGCAGCAGGGAGAGCGCTTGTTTTTTATGTTCTATTTTTTTACAACGGACTGTTATTATTTTTTTGGTGACAATGACGTGTTCATTTCACTTTTTCTAGAACAATCTCAGATTGTACCTGTTCGGAAATACAGACGCTGGTAAGGAGTTCGAATCCTGCAGGGCTAGCATGCACACCGAAAATATATTTTGTCGACTCTTTTTATCGTGCCAAGGCGAGACAGCTGTACGTATTATGAAACCGTCGGCACTTTGTTGCGTTCTCACTCGACAAGGTGACGACAAGATTTTGTCGTGGTGCCCATGTTAGCCATGCTATTGTATTGGAATCGTGTGTGTATATGATAGTGCGTCTAAATGAAACCACCACAAGCACCTTGTCTCCTTGAAGCATTAAATCAAACATACAAGACTTCAACTTAACGGGAATTAATATGGACTTAACTAGTAACGCCTGTGTCACTTGTAAATTAACGTTATAGCAGTAAATTATATCTACACTATAACTTACCCTATAGTTAGAGAGATGATTAACGACACAGGTGAAGTACACGTCTCTACCCTGCGTCACAGTGTGATTCTCCAATGCCTGGAGAAACTCCGGCTCCACCTCGGCTTGGATCGGCATTTCACCTGCAACATTACAAACTCATAGAAAAAAGGTCTTCAGAATGATGTGTAAGAATAAACGTTATTAACGAATATGAAAAATAATTAAAAACAAGCTTTTTCGCGTTCTTCTCAGCAAACCCTTTCATTTGATAGCCATATCATGATGGTAGATAAGACCATTTTGTCCGCTAACGTCCACCATATTGAATTTATCATCCAGGTCCAAAGTGCTTGGGAAGACAAATCCGACGAACCCAAAATCGACGGGTTTACGTCGTTTCGTTCCTATGGACGAGACCAGCTCGATGGTACAATAACATTGCATTGTCACCAAACATACATACGTATGCTAAATTTCAGCTCAATCAGTTGATTATAACAGGTCTAAAATTCATTTGCAAGATTTGTCGTAGACATACGAACAAGTTGAATAAATGCTTGTTATAAAAGTTGCAGCTAGGCTGGGCAGCATTCAGAAAACCCCGTCGAGTTTTCTCGTCATCCATCTTCGATGATGATGATGATCTAACAAAAATCCTTAACGTTTAACGGCCCCAACAACACCTTATTGACACCACAGAAATGATATTATAAGAAGAACACACTAATATAGGTACAAAAAGCTAAGAGCGATCACTTCCAGTCATCCTTCGTATAAGTAGATAGACATTCCTCGTGGAGTATGGACAGTAGTGTAGAATACATTTAATAATATGTTAACTTAGTTACCATAATAGACATCACATAAGAATAATATTGCTTACATGATTATTTTTATGATAATATACAAGTGTAAATTGATATTAAATGTCATTTTACCAATAATCTACTTATGACTTATACATTAAACATAATACAAAAATATGAAGATACGAAAGGTCGGTGATCTAAGCTAAGATTAGAGAGATTGTAATGAAATTAACTACTTAATTGTCAGCAAAATTTCATGAAGATTGGATTAACGGTGCGCATGTTATTATCGAACAAATATACACACAAACATACATACATACAAACGCCGAACCCCCCTCCCTCCCTCTCTCTCTGATACCTTCGCTTCAATCGGTCAAAAAATGAACCTAATTCATATTTAACTGAAGTCCTACAAGCCTCTCTTCATTAGCAATTAATTTCGCCGAGCATCTTTATAAGAGCTATTTAATATACTTGGACGAATTTTCCAAGATATTAATATTAATATTCACTTGAGAGATTTCACTACTCACTTCTTGATTTTATAATTATGATTCTTGTATTATGTCTAATACATAACATACCAGTGTCAAATGAGGTTCAGGTGCGCATATGTAGTGTGACAATGTTATGTTATGTTATATGTGTCAAAGTTGTAGTGTTATAATTAATGCAACATTTTCGCTTTAAGAAAAAGCACTTAAAATAAAGAATTTAAAAAAAGTATTTAACATACTACATGTATTCTTAAAAATGTCTGAAACAGTTAAATAAGAAAAAAAAGGATCAAGTTTTACAAGATTACGATCATACTTTGCCAGTTACTAGCTTTTACCACGAATACCCGATACCTCCCTTGGGTATAAAATCGAACCTTCGAGAATTTTTAACGAGCTTCTAGGTTAACCAAGTAACTTTTTGCCCTATTTCGTTTTCCTCCATTAGAAACTTTATCTTTATCTTAGAAACTACGAGTGGCCATTCTAATAATGAAGGATTTTTTAAAAGTGCATAAGCACTTTACTACTCTACTCATTGCTTTGAGAAAATGAAAAAGAAAAAAAATTTAACCCAAGATAATTGCTTACCCTCATAAACATAACCGCCAAATAAGCTAATCATCAGTTAATACATAAAAATAAAACGTCTTTACACGACATTAAATTGACGGAATTCAACCCCTAATTTTCTATGGAATACTTTCTTCAAATGTAAAATGTAGCCACCTTTGAGATAAAGCCTATTCAATAAAATAGGAAGCAATAGTAAGTTTGAAACTTTTGCTATTTAAACACATGTTTTAAATGTTTATCGGGACTTATCACGCATCAAAAAAGGAAAAAAAAGAAACGTCAAAATTGGTTTACAATTAGAAGCACAGGTATAAGAGGTTATATTTCTTACCAGTTACAAAAACACTGAAAAATGTTGCCAGCCACCAAGCCGCTTTGCTGGACGGCGAGAAAATGCGTCTGTCCATCGCCTGCCTGAAACAACAAAAGTATAATGTACTCGTATATACTGTTAGTAAGTATGAACATTTTTAGCATTGAAACTGATGTTTCAGTATCATCTATTGATACAAAAACCGATAACATATGATAGGTTTTATTTTAAACGAAACCGGGAATGAACGAAAACACGCACCACATCGCATTACGCATTTTGCGTAGAAACGTCCTTGACCTCAAACGATCAGATGATATGATGGCAAACGACGCTACGTAAGTTTAATTGCATAATTTACGGCGCGGCACCTGCGCGGGCGCATGGAACTACCGATGACGCCGCCGCTTGCACCGGCCGTGATCGGTGATTGCAGTAGACGGTCATTTGCATACTGCTCGTGCTAGTAAATTAATCTGTTTTTGTGATACGTGAAAGATACCCGTAGTCATACGTGCACAGAGTTCCTTGGTATAGGTATCATACTTATGGTAATACAAATGTATCGCTACTTCTGAAACCTAATCTCACTCACAGTGACGCGACGCCTTGTTGACTCGTTGCTCGTTACTCAGTTTTTTTATTTAATAAAGGCTGTTTAATTATCTTTGCCTTCTATACATATAATAAAAACGTAGAGATAAAAAAATCTGTAATTGCGAGATAACAAAAAAAAAATCACACAGGTCGTCTTAAAATAAGCAGCTGAACACGATAGGACAGTTTTTAGAATTTTTGTCTGTTTGTTTGTTTGTTTGTTTGTTTGTTTGTTTGTTTGTTTGTTTGTCCGCGCACATCTCCTAAACCACTGGACGGATTTAAATGCGGTTTTCACGAATATGTTTAGAAATTACCAGATTAAAACATAGGCTACCTTATATCATTTATTTTAATTCTTTATTTTTACATAAACGAAAATAAAAATCAATGATTTATTTCTTCGTTACACGAAACGTAATATGAGGATCGTCACATAGCCTCAAGCAAGGAGATCCAAAGTAAAGAGAATGTTATTGACATAGCCATGAAAATTTTGAAACTGTCAACTGTCATTCGGTTAATCAGTTTAAATTTAAAAAAGGTTCTTTAACCTTCTTAGATGAATGAACGTGTAGATCAAGCATGTTATAGGCCTTACAATCTCTTTGGTGGTTCATTCCAGTGCATGGAGTAGGAGTATTACATTCTCTTGGTTTTATTCTATGTTAGCATTTAAAACACAAAATATACCGCATCCTATTTTAATTCAGTCCCGCGAATAGAAATATTCAAAAAAGGCCCTTTGTACATGAAAATAAACCTATACAACAAAATTCCGGACGCAATAAAGAAAGAAAGAAATAATAACATTTTTCCAGAACCAACTTCGTAAGTTTCTAACCCAAAAATGTTATTACGAGATAAAAGATTTATTCGACTATAAATTTTAGAAAATTATAATTAGAAAATAAATATCGATATATAAATAGTTAAGAAAGTAGCGTCATAAATTTTGTATCATCTCATATATAATTAAGTAACCTATCACACTAAGTATGTTTTTTTTTTGTTTTGTAAAATTACTTCACCCTAGGTTAAGTTTGAATAGTATATATAATATTTATGTAATAGATTTAACTATACTTAAATTTATATGTTTATGTCTGTGGTCTGGTTTTGTGAACAGCCACTACATAAGTCATTGCTGCACCCTTTATGCAGGGTATATAAACTTAGCTTTTAGAAGAATACAGTGTATATTTGCAATAAGAATATAGAAATAATTTTATTTTACTGTGATATTTTAACAGATAAATAGAGTAGTTCCATTTCATGGCTTTTTAATCAAGGTATACATACAAATGCACGCGAAATAAGAAATAACTAGCCAAGAGTGTGTTAAGACAAGCATTATGTCAGGGTTCCGTGGCCAGCGAAACTGGACAGTCAAATTTCAGAGATGTTTATCATCCCGACATGACATGATATACTTTTAATGGTTTAGACAAAAAGAAAATTTCAAAACATGCTCTGCACTGTGGTCACATTATCTTTTTGATTTGAAAACTGTTGACGGTGTTATTTATTACTTTTATGCTTCTATCAATACTTCACACAGGGCGACTTAAAATAAGCAGCTGAACATGTTAAGGCAGTTTTTAGAATTTTTGTTTGTTTGTTCACGCACATCTCCTACACCCCTGGAAGAAAATGCGGACGGATTTAAATGCGGTTTTCACGAATATTCTTAGCTATGACCAGATTGAAGTATAGGCTATGTTATTTTGCGCAAGGCCTGATTAAGGGAAGAAAAAAGGATTGAAGGTTTATATGAAAATCTACGCGTACGAAGTCGCGGGCAAAAAAACTAGTACCAAATAAAATTACAATTCTAGAGTAGTTGTCTACGGGGATGAAATACCGATTGCAGCTAGTTTACAATAAAAGAAAAACTAGTTTTTACGTTGGCTAGGAAACGTGAAAACCCGTTCGAAACCTATTTTTTTTTTTATTGTTAAGAAGCCAGACATATCAATCAGCATTGTCAAAAAGTTAATTTCAACAGACATTGCGTTAGATAAATTGAAGGGGAATCGAATAGAAACTCTAAGGAAGGTTCATTATAATCTAATGCAAACCTTTGAAGCATAAACCGCAATAATATCTGGCGGAATAAAGAGAAACAGAGCAACAAAGATGTTTCCTCATAGGAAATGAGGCTTGATCCCAGCGTTGATAATTTGAGTTTTATTGAAATGGACGGGTGAAAATTGATTGTACTTTACATTATCAATCCGTTCTGGATTTAGATGAATTTGCGGTAAGATGAATCTATTTTTAGACGATTTGATCCCTGTTTCCTACATTATCGGTGGGCTTTACTTTTATTGAAAGTAAATCATGAGCTTTTCCTATATACCTACAGCGACAACGACTTATCTGTAGAGTTGACTAAATGCGGGATATAACATTTTTCTTGAGAGGAGAATAACCTTTAGTTATTCTGGTAAAATGGCATTTTTTTTCTTTTACCCCTACTAGGACTTTTGGCTTCACGCGCATTTCCCATAATCAAGTCATTAATGCATTATTTTCTTTATTTAAAGGTAAGGAAATGATACGAAAATTATAAGATATAGGAAGGCTAATAGAGTATAAGTATAGATCAGAGGAGTGGATATAGGAAAAATATATTAAGTAACGTAATCTCATCGCCCATGTTTGGATACCTACCAAACGGTACGTTGGCTATCAAAAACAACAAATATGTCTAGTCTAAGAAGGAGGACTTCTCTATTGAAAGACGCAATTTTGAGCAATCAACTTGTCGCTTATCACGTGACCGTGTTTCCTGTCTAATACAACAACAATTAACAAATATAACAACAACACAACGGTAGAAGCCAAAGACTGACAAAGGTACAAACTGTGCTAGCTTTTTAACATTTTTAACTCTCACATTTACCAACACCATTGTTAGAGTAAAACGTGCAAATTGAGTACTTATGAGTTTAAAACTTCAAACATTCATAAAAGGGAGTTATTTAGTTCGACATGTTAATAGTATAAACTGCAACATAAACTGCGGGACAGCTAAGTTTTGGCTTCCGAGAAATAAAAAGTTTTTTAATGAATGTGAATACGGAACAGGCAGTCAGCGGTGGTTTGTGCAGCAAAATGTATATTCTACATAATTTGCGTCAGTTTACTAAACCAAATGTTAGTTTCGAGTTAAACCTAAATGTTCAGAATATTAGCATCACAAAATTTTGTTCATTTACTACCAATAAAGTTGCTTTATACGTGGTTACACAGAAAGGAGGTACTAAGCCGAAAAGAGGCCATTTTACTCATCTTTATGAAAGTCTGTTGCTATAGAACCAACCCTGATAGATATCGTGAAATAAATGACTGCCCCGGTGGCTCAGTTGGTAGTGAACCTACTTTCTGTGCTTGGGGGCGCGGGTTCGATTCCCACCTAGGACAAACATTTGTGTGATGAACATTTGTGTTCGTTCTGTCTGGGTGTTAATATCTATTTAAGTATGTATTTAAAAATATATATATTATGTATTTATATCAGTCTCTGGCAGCCATATTACAAGCTTTGCTTAGTTTGGGGTCAGATGACAGTGTGTGCAATAATGTCCTAGATATTTATTTATTTTAAATATCAGCTGTTCCCTACATTTTAAAAAGCATCACTGACATGTCACCATTTTTCAAAGGTAGCTTTTTGTAAATTTTAGGTTGATCCTTTAGTAAAAGATGTTTATAATGAGTACAAAGACCTCCTTTCATCTTAGTAGCACTGTTCCGTGTAACCTTGTATCATATGACTTAACTGCAGCAACTAATGCGGGTAGATGTTATGGGGTCAGGAAACTACGTTTGTCGTCTATATTAATGTTCTTTAATAAAAAAGGAATTCCGACTGAAAGAAACCGACTTCAAAATTAGTAAGCGCTCTACCACAATTATTGCTATTGCCAAATTAATAGGTGGCCGAACAATACTATTCGTAATATTAGAGCTGGTTCAAAAATGACTGAACCAACGCGATTTTTTTTTGTGTCTCTTCATAATAGATAAATAATAACGTCAATTTATTTACAAACTAGTTTTTTTGCCCGCGACTTCGTACGCGTAGATTTTCATATAAACCTTCAATCCTTTTTTCTTCCCTTAATCCGGCCTTGCGCAAAATAACATAGCCTATACTTCAATCTGGTCATAGCTAAGCATATTCGTGAAAACCGCATTTAAATCCGTCCACATTTTCTTCCAGGGGTGTAGGAGATGTGCGTGAACAAACAAACAAAAATTCTAAAAACTGCCTTAACATGTTCAGCTGCTTATTTTAAGTCGTCCTTGATAGAAGCATAAAAGTAATAAATAACACCGTCAACAGTTTTCAAATCAAAAAGATAATGTGACCACAGTGCAGAACATGTTTTGAAATTTTCTTTTTGTCTAAACCATTAAAAGTATATCATGTCATGTCGGGATGATATACATCTCTGAAATTTGACTGTCCAGTTTCGCTGGCCACGGAACCCTGACATAATGCTTGTCTTAACACGCTCTTGGCTAGTTACTTCTTATTTCGCGTGCATTTGTATGTATACCTTGATTAAAAAGCCATGAAATGGAACTACTCTATTTATCTGTTAAAATATCACAGTAAAATAAAATTATTTCTATATTCTTATTCTTATTGCAAATATACACTGTATTCTTCTAAAAGCTAAGTTTATATACCCTGCATAAAGGGTGCAGCAATGACTTATGTAGTGGCTGTTCACATAACCAGACCACATACATAAGTTTATAAATTTGAGTATAGTTAAATCTATTACATAAATATTATATATACTATTCAAACTTAACCTAGGGTGAAGTAATTTTACTAAACAAAAAAAAACATACTTAGTGTGATAGGTTACTTAATTATATATGAGATACAAAACTTATGACGCTACTTTCTTAACTATTTATATATCGATATTTATTTTATAATTATAATTTTCTAAAATTTATCGTCGAATAAATCTTTTATCTCGTAATAACATTTTTGGGTTAGAAACTTACGAAGTTGGTTCTGGAAAAATGTTATTATTTCTTTCTTTATTGCGTCCGGAATTTTGTTGTATAGGTTTATTTTCATGTACAAAGGGCCTTTTTTGAATATTTCTATTCGCGGGACTGAATTAAAATAGGATGCGGTATATTTTGTGTTTTAAATGCTAACATAGAATAAAACCAAGAGAAAGTAATACTCCTACTCCATGCAAATGAATCACCAAAGAGGTTGTAAGGCCTATAACATGCTTGATCTACACGTTCATTCATCAAAGAAGGTTAAGGAACCTTCTTTAAATTTAAACTGATTAACCGAACACAGTGACAGTTGACAGTTTCAATATTTTAATGGCTATGTCAATAACAATTTCTTTATTTTGGATCTCCTTGCTTGAGGCTATGTGACGATCACTGAAGTGAGAATTTTTTTCGTTTAGATTAGAAGGGCTGTCAAGGCATTTTTGTAAGAATTCCGTTGTAGCCAGTTGAACACATGCAAACGATACGTCAAAATATAAATACGTAGGAAGGACTGCAGTAATTCGTCAAGATTAGTATTATTTCAAAAGGTTATGAACACCATTTTAATAAAGTTTAAAATTGACCTTCTCGTGGTGCAATACGGTTCAGTTCCCCTTGAATTTTGTGCAATTATTTTGGTAAATGTTGCTAGTGCAAAAAAACTGCACGATTATTGTGCGGTTTATAATACTAGTAGAGAAATATAGACCGTATCGTAAATTAACGTACGTCATTATTAAAACAGTTCTACCTTAAACTGCACGAAAAGTGGTTGGTAAAAAATTTGAGTTAAAGAGTTTTTCAACAATTTTGTTTATTTTAATTAACAAAAGTTGTGTATTAACGCATGTAATTGTGTTATACTAGTGAATTATTATCCTTTAAATACTATTAAGGTAAGTTCGTAGGTTTGCATGAGTGTGGGCAAACAATAGGAAGTAAAAAAAAAATATTTTCGGTTTTGCCCCAAAACTCCGCACAAACTTAGCTAGATAAGTTTCCATGACCTTAATAGGTCATGCTTTGACCATGATATCGATTTAGGCTATGTTTAAAGCTCGTTTTATGTGACTTTAAATAGGTAGAAAAATAAATATTATTTGATAAGGTTAAATGCAATATCCATGCGAAGCCATTGAAAATAAAATGATATTATAAAATTTAGAATGTGGTATCACAGCTAGTGATGGGACAGTTTTGTGTGCAGTTTTGATTTTATCGATAACCTGTTATTGTATACCTTATAAAATATTTTATGGTAAAACTTGCCCTAGTCGTTTAAAAAAAATTACAAACTCTTATTTAACTTGCATCGTTGGTATGTCTGTCAGCTTCCCGATTCAAAATTTGTAATCCATTTTTCTAAGCACGTTTCAGTTGCACTAAGTAAATTTGATGTTTGTAAAATAATATGGTGGTACTTAACTGGCCTGATGATGGAGCCAGAAAAGTAGGCCATAGTAACCTCTCTACTACATACTTTTACTTATTACTCCGTCGTGTTTGGACTCGTTGAATTCATTTTGATAAGGACTGTTAGACCAAAAAGACAAAAACAATATTTCACATCTCATCATCAGCCAATTAACGTCCACTGTTGGACAAGGCCTCCCTCATAGAGAGGGGTGTTGCCATAATCCCCACGCTTGGCAGGCGGCTTGGGGATCGCAGTACGTTCACCGTGTACTATTAGGACGCTGCTGCCCATCCTCCGGTGGTTCTGGTCGCAGTTTTAGGACATACCCGGGTCCAAAACAATATTTATTGTCTGTCTAATAATTCATAGATTTACTGACGACTTGCAGCGCCCCGTGGTTTCACCCGCTATCCTATAGGAACTGCTATTTTTTCAGGGTAAAAACTATGAGTCAATCCAGAATATAACCTACCTCCATACCAAATTTTATTTTAATCCATTCACTTATTACAGAATTCAGTGAAAACAAACATATTAATACGCAGACTTTCTTATTTATAATAATAGTGTGATAATGTTGTTGTCTACATCTACATAATAAGACAAATGAATAATAACACAATAAAGTTTAATCTTCAAAAAATACTCCTAAAGTAGGTATTGTAGGAAATGTTGTAAGAAAAATAAAAAATTATCGATATCGATAAAATTATGGTAACCACTATTATTGTTAACGGCTTGTCAAGAGCTTATAATTTAAACACGGTGAAATCACAAAATTATCAACAATTTAGACTTTACCGGAGATAGGAAATTCCTCCTTTTTTAAAAATTAAAATCCATTCTAGCTCTACCACACGTAATTACAGCGCAAGACGGCATTGTGAATAAATCCGATGGAGCAGCATACGAATTCGAATTCAGTTAGCAACTGCGATGCGGAGTTTGACGCGTTGACGTGCATACTCATGTTCACTCGTATGCCTCGTAACAAATGTTCCATCTCTCTTCCGTTCTATACCCTTCTCTTTTCTGTGGTGACGATCCTCATATTACGTTTCGGGTAACGAAGAAATAAATCATTGATTTTTATTTTCGTTTATGTAAAAATAAAGAATTAAAATAAATGATATAACATAGCCTATGTTTTAATCTGGTAATTTCTAAGCATTTTCGTGAAAACCGCATTAAAATCCGTCCAGTGGTTTAGGAGATGTTCGCGGACAAACAAACAAACAAACAAACAAACAAACAAACAGACAAAAATTCTAAAAACTGTCCTATCGTGTTCAGCTGCTTATTTTAAGACGACCTGTGTGATTTTTTTTTGTTATCTCGCAATTACAGTTTTTTTTATCTCTACGTTTTTATTATATGTATAGATATAGATATAGATGTCGGAGTAATTGGGAACCTAAAAATCTCCTGAAATCGTTTAAAAAGACTAATTTGGACCACATTTATTTTAAAATCTTGGCTTTTAGAGAATATTTTAACAGTGCCTTGGATAATGGATCATTTTCATAATAATTTTTATACGAACTACTACAAATTTTTCGGACACATCTTGTCTGATTTTGATGGAACTTGGTAAGCATTTTAAAAAATATCGGGGAAACTATTATCACGTGTTATGCGATGTAATATAGGTACAAATTTACTAAGTTTCATCAAAATTGGTATAGTTTTCAAACAAAATAACAAGTATGTTTGTGTGAATAGTATAAAATTACCCGACATCCAGGTACGCCTTAGATAAATCTGAAAAGACTTCAGTAATAAGTTTCACCATATTTATATTATTTCATCATCATCATAATCAGCCTATACTAGTCCACTGCTGGACATAGGCCTCTCCCAAGGCACGCCACTCAGCCCGATCTTCGGCTTTTATCTTCCGGCCACTGCCAGCCGTCTTACGTATATCGTCACTCCACCGAGTCTCAGGGCGTCCTACGCTACGTTTACCGATTCGCGGTCTCCACTCTAGAACACGTCTACCCTAACGGTTATCGGTTCTGCGACAGATATGACCGGCCCACTGCCACTTCAGCTTGCTAATACGCTGAGCTATGTCGGTGACTTTGGTTCTCTGGCGAATTACTTCGTTCCGGATACGATCCCTCAGAGAAACCCCAAGCATAGCTCTCTCCATAGCTCGCTGAGCGACCTTGAACTTGTGGACCGCTCCAACTGTAAGTGTCCACGTTTCGGCATCGTAAGTCATGACAGGTAGAACGCACTGGTTATAAACTTTCGTCTTAAGACTTTGCGGGATAGGTGACGAGAAGACTACGTAATTTCCCGAACGCTGCCCAGCCCAACTGTATTCTTCTCTTGGCCTCACTCTCAAAATTGTTTTTACCTAGTTCGAGCGTCTGCCCTAGGTAAACATATTGTTGAACAATCTCTAGAGTGAAGCCATTTATGGCAACCGGTCCCGGAGCAACGTGTTCGTTGAACATGACCTTGGTTTTATCCAAGTTCATCCGGAGACCGATAAAATATATTATTTCAAATTTCATTAATTTTGGGTAAACCTGCGGAGGTATACAATATAAGTAAGTAGTACAAAATGTGTCCACTCTCTAGATTCAATTTCGTTTCATGCTGACAACGCAGGGTGTCAAAACTTTAACCGTGGTCAGCAGACGGTTATATATTATTACTGAGGGGAGCAAGAATCTGGCTTTTATCAAAACGTTTTAGGTATATTATTATGGTTCTATAGTACTACGTACAAGGAACTCTTATAATTGTTCCTTCTGTCTGTCTGTCTATATAGTGTTGGTTATCTTTTCACGACTAAATGGCTGTATCAACACCTGAACAATTTTTTTTAAATCATAAGTAGGGTTTGATTTGCTTCCGCATCTCGCCCGATGTCAAGCGATGATACGGTCTATGATGGAGCATACTTGTCTAGAAGAAACTCATAGTTAAAATTGGATTGTAATTTACGGCTTTAAAATATATTTCTAAAAAATATAACGACTTATTATTATGTTTTAGTTAAAATGTAACTCCACGACACAGGGGTCCGTGACTTTTGTTATATTTATGTGACTACAATTTTGTTAACTTAAATGAATTTACTTTTAATATAATGAATTTAGCGCATTTTTTACCAACCTAGCTTAATTAGGATCTCCTTGCACTACTTTAAGTACAATGTGAAGTGATATGACGGGTTGCCCCAGGTCAACGGGTTGCCGTGACAAGGGCAAGCCTGTTCGTCGCTAGGTGACAACTTGTCACCTCACGCCACACCATTATTCATGAGGGCAATTTTCCACCTGTCGTAGTCTTACTTATCACCTCGCAAATGAAAATTGTACTCGTAAACTGTACTATACAACTTTTAATAGACGACAAAATTCCAAAAACGGTTACTATATTTAAGTATCACACAGTGCGTATTAAAAATATTACAAGGCATCTTAAAATAAGCGCATGACCACGTTAAGACAGTTTTTAGAATTTTGGTATGTTTGTTTGTCCACGCACATCTCCTAAACCACTAGACGGATTTAAATGCGGTTTTCACGAATATGCTTAGCTATGACTACATTTAAGTATAGGCTATGTTATTTTGCGCAAGGGGCGGATTAAGGGAGAAAAAGAAGGTCGAAAGTTTATATGAAAATCTACGCGCATAAAGTCGCGGGCAACCACTGAAGTGAGAATTTTTTTCGTTTAGATTAGAAGGGCTGTCAAGGCATTTTTGTAAGAATTCCGTTGTAGCCAGTTGATCACATGCAAACGATACGTCAAAATATAAATACGTAGGAAGGACTGCAGTAATTCGTCAAGATTAGTATAACTTCAAAAGGCTATGAACACCATTTTAATAAAGTTTAAAATTGACCTTCTCGTGGTGCAATACGGTTCAGTTCCCCTTGAATTTTGTGCAATTATTTTGGTAAATGTTGCTAGTGCAAAAAAACTGCACGATTATTGTGCGGTTTATAATACTAGTAGAGAAATATAGACCGTATCGTAAATTAACGTACCTCATTATTAAAACAGTTCTACCTTAAACTGCACGAAAAGTGGTTGGTAAAAAATTTGAGTTAAAGAGTTTTTCAACAATTTTGTTTATTTTAATTAACAAAAATTGTGTATTAACGCATGTAATTGTGTTATACTAGTGAATTATTATCCTTTAAATACTATTAAGGTAAGTTCGTAGGTTTGCATGAGTGTGGGCAAACAATAGGAAGTAAAAAAAAATATTTTCTGTTTTGCCCCAAAACTCCGCACAAACTTAGCTAGATAAGTTTCCATGACCTTAATAGGTCATGCTTTGACCATGATATCGATTTAGGCTATGTTTAGAGCTCGTTTTATGTGACTATAAATAGGTAGAAAAATAAATATTATTTGATAAGGTTAAATGCAATATCCATGCGAAGCCATTGAAAATAAAATGATATTATAAAATTTAGAATGTGGTATCACAGCTAGTGATGGGACAGTTTTGTGTGCAGTTTTGATTTTATCGATAACCTGTTATTGTATACCTTATAAAATATTTTATGGTAAAACTTGCCCTAGTCGTTTAAAAAAAATTACAAACTCTTATTTAACTTGCATCGTTGGTATGTCTGTCAGCTTCCCGATTCAAAATTTGTAATCCATTTTTCTAAGCAAGTTTCAGTTGCACTAAGTAAATTTGATGTTTGTAAAATAATATGGTGGTACTTAACTGGCCTGATGATGGAGCCAGAAAAGTAGGCCATAGTAACCTCTCTACTACATACTTTTACTTATTACTCCGTCGTGTTTGGACTCGTTGAATTCATTTTGATAAGGACTATTAGACCAAAAAGACAAAAACAATATTTCACATCACATCATCAGCCAATTAACGTCCACTGTTGGACAAGGCCTCCCTCATAGAGAGGGGTGTTGCCATAATCCCCACGCTTGGCAGGCGGCTTGGGGATCGCAGTACGTTCACCGTGTACTGTTAGGACGCTGCTGCCCATCCTCCGGTGGTTCTGGTCGCAGTTTTAGGACATACCCGGGTCCAAAACAATATTTATTGTCTGTCTAATAATTCATAGATTTACTGACGACTTGCAGCGCCCCGTGGTTTCACCCGCTATCCTATAGGAACTGCTATTTTTTCAGGGTAAAAACTATGAGTCAATCCAGAATATAACCTACCTCCATACCAAATTTTATTTTATTCCATTCACTTATTACAGAATTCAGTGAAAACAAACATATTAATACGCAGACTTTCTTATTTATAATAATAGTGTGATAATGTTGTTGTCTACATCTACATAATAAGACAAATGAATAATAACACAATAAAGTTTAATCTTCAAAAAATACTCCTAAAGTAGGTATTGTAGGAAATGTTGTAAGAAAAATAAAAAAATATCGATATCGATAAAATTATGGTAACCACTATTATTGTCAACAGCTTGTCAAGGGCTTATAATTTAAACACGGTGAAATCACAAAATTATCAACAATTTAGACTATACCGGAGATAGGAAATTCCTCCTTTTAAAAAAATTAAAATCCATTCTAGCTCTACCACACGTAATTACAGCGCAAGACGGCATTGTGAATGAATCCGATGGAGCAGCATACGAATTCGAATTCAGTTAGCAACTGCGATGCGGAGTTTGACGCGTTGACGTGCATACTCATGTTCACTCGTATGCCTCGTAACAAATGTTCCATCTCTCTTCCGTTCTATACCCTTCTCTTTTCTGTGCGGGCAACAGCACTAATTTTAAAATAAAGGTGAGATTTAACACGTCATTTATTTTACATCGTTTGTGAAATTTGTTCCACCGAAAGTATTATTGTGATAATATGTTTTTAATTATTTTTAGAAATAAACTTTTAGATTTACCAGTTGATGTCTTTCTTATTATTTAAAATTGATTCAATAATAAAATGACATAATTTTTCATGTTATAAAATGAAATTGTTTTGGTAAATGTAAAATTGGAAATATCATGAACATTAATTAGATTTGTGGTATTTATTAATTTTCGCCTGATTACAATAATTGACAAGCTCCTATCAACCCTCTACGTTTCTACTCTGAAATTACTTCCGTCTGGGTTGTCGTCAAAATAATAACTTGATATCGTTCAGAACAGATCCATTCCAAGTTGTTCGGACGATTTATTTAACAATTTACGGCGGTTCGCGAATCTGACGCCAAGCGAATTTATTAAGGTACCTACTCGAATTAGGGTAGACCAAGTTATATCGGATCACGAGATACCTAGTAATAAAAATTATCAACAGGAAAATTGAATATATTTTAAAATAATTTATAATATTGTTTAGCATGTGCGCTTTACAATCTGACTGCACCTGGTTCGATCCTCGGTCCTGCACCAATGACTTACGTATTACATTAATAAATTATGTGCAGTTTCGATGTCATCGCTCAAAAACGGTGAAGGTAAACATCGTGAGGAAACCGGTATGTGTAAGAAGTTTAAAAGACATAATATGACATTCACCAACATTCACTGAGCTAGGATGGTGGATTAGGGCCCTTACTTTATCTTTCTCAGAGGAACATGATAGGCTGATAATGTATATTGTAAATAAGTAATGAGAAAAAATTGGCAGGTACCATTTTTCATTCCATGAACCAAATCCAGAATCCATCAAAAGTTCACCATTATAGCCCGAAAATTTTCATTCTATTATTTGTACAATAAAAAAACACATCAGTCATAGGACTGCGCGTCAGAAGTGAAAACTTAAGTAGTAATTCACCTATTCTACAAGAGATGGCGCTGTTTTAAAATACACTGTTCAGCGTGACGATGCAAGTTCCATGATTTTGGTTCACCTAAAAAGTGCTCAACGCGCCTAAAGAAGTTTTCACTTCAATAATTGTATGTCGTTAACATATTCAAGTATTTTTTTTGTGTTGTATAGAGCCTATTAGTGTTAACTTCCATACCATGCTGAATGCTTCTACAATGTGCGGGCTAGATCTATAGAGTCAATAAACTGACTAAAGAGGAAAATCTATTATTTTAATTTGAAATGCTTTGTTTACATAAGTACAAAAGTGAAAGATTATAATTGTGTTGAATTTGTTTACCCTATTCTAACACATGTGGTTGAAAATGGTTTGAGAAAAAGGTAGCTTTGTTGTTGTTTAAAAAGTAAATTAAAAAAAAAAAACTGTGTAAAAAATTGAGCAATGCAATTCGCCTTAGTCTACGCCTCTTCCTCCTCCACGTTTAGTCTCTCTTCGCCTTTTAACAATTTATTACGTCAGTTATGCTTTAAGCATCGAGTGTAGAAATCGTGTTTGAACGTTTGAACAACGGATTTTATTGTGTCGTTAAATCGCTTCGTTGCACAATCATTTCTGACAAAATTGTGAGCGAAGTTGTTTGATACGGTTTAAAATTTTTAAAGGTTCTTTATAAAACGTGGAAACTTTTTTCCCCATTCATTACCATTCAACCGTTGAGGAATAATTCCGTAAAAACACACAAAACACGCTCTAATAACACGCTGCAAACATGTTATAATACAGTAACTATGGTCACTAACAACACGGTAACCATGTGTTTTTTATATTTATCGGGACTTTATCGCGCAATATTAAATATAGGTAAAAATAGATATAAAAAACAGGTGTTCAAATCGCGAAAGTTAAAAAAAAAAAAACGGTAACCATGGTTACATAGTTGTAATAAGCTTTAATAATTGAAACGTCAAACGAACCAAACGCGTCTTCCGATTGGATTGTAATTTTTGAAGTGAAAACTTATTTAGGCGCGTTGAGCACTTTTTGGGAGAACAAAAATCATAGAGCTAGCGTCATCGTCACCGATAGCTGTACCGTGTATTTTAAAACAGCGCCATCTCTTGTAGAATAGGTGAATTACTACTTAAGTTTTCACTTCTGACGTGCAGTCCTATGACTAATGTGTTTTTTATCGCGAATAAGTTCGTGTTTGACCACCAACTCGCCTGTTGGTAAGCGACTATGTAGTCGAAGATAAAGCACGCAGACTTAGAAGATACCTATTAACTCTGGCTTTGAAAACATGCTCTTGACAAACGTGCGCGTAACGCGCTAGGTTGCTCCTATAATAAGCTAATCTATGCTATAAAATGGTTTGTCAAATTCCAGCAGACTAGAATTCTATGTCTATATAAATAGCGCGGGAAATTGAGACAAAAAAACATTTGAGTGCAAGTCGGGCTCGCGCACTGAGGGTTCCGTACCACCGCGAAATACAAAAAGTAATGCAAAGGTAACATCACGCCCAGGCAGTCTCCCATCCAAGTACCGACCGCGCCTGATGAAGAAATTTGACACCGACTCACATTAGGCCATTATTTATTATTTTGTTGTTTAACTTTAGAGTGTGTTTTATAATTATGCCAAGTTTGACGCTTGTACGTATTACAGTTATTACATTTGAGCATATACAAAAATACTTTAAATAAAAGCGGTCAAGTGCGAGTCGGGCTCTCGCAATGAGGGTTTTGTGCCACCACATAAATTGTTAACTACTAAAGTACAAAAAAGTATTGCAAAAAGACATCATGCCCAGGTCACCCATCCAAGTACCGACCACGCCCGACGTTGCTTAACTTCGGTGATCGTACTAGACCGGTGGTGAGCAGAAACTGCTCACCAACTCGCATTTGGCTAGTATTTATTATTTGGTGTTTTAATTTAGAGTGTGTTCTATGGTCATGCCAGGTTTGACCCTTGTACGTTCTACCATTTTTACACTAGACAAAATACAAAAATACGATTTTAAAAAACGGTTATTGTACGGGCTCTCCCTATTTACTTTTTCAGTTTATTATTATTAAAAAAAAAAACTGTTTATCCGCCGTAACATTACATATTCTATGTGAATTTAAACTGGCTACCTATCTATTATAGTTCAAAGAAACAGCCGAAAAGATACAGCCGTTAAAAAGTAGGACGGATGGACAGACAGACAGACACACATACAGACAGACGGATGAACGGACAGAACTAATTTAGAAGGGCTCCTTGTCGGGCTACGGAACCCTAAAAAGTAGGAAGGTAAATCCCCTCCAGTCAACTTTGTAAACTTCTTTCTATGAGAATGGTTTTAAATATCATTTCCGTACCTACTATATATTTTTTTAAGTTAAAGGCGTGGTCCACCCACTCGCAAGCATAAAAAATTCATACGTCTAGCGATTCACATTTTTCCCGTAGGCTACTTCGGGAAAAATGTAAAACGCTAGAGTGGAAGTTTATAATCATAGTTTATGGAACAAAGTTTTAATTAAGTCTCAGTAAATGCGATCGATCCAGCCAGAAAATTCAGCTATAATTGGATGGGCTTCGTTATTTCTATCCTCATGAGATATTTTTATACCTAATGAACTGGAAATCATAAGCAGGCTAATTATATTTTTAAATCAGATATTTTTTTAGACAGACTTAAAATAAGATGGCTTCAATAATTTTACTTTTCGAAATATGCGTAGTTTTTCACGTCTTTATAAATATATATTTTCTTTGAGATACGCGTGTCAGGCAGCAAAATATTTGTCTTCTCTAAGTATATTGATTTTAATGATACGTTTTTCAGAAACCGTGTTTCATATTCTAGGTACTTGTATTTTCTAGGCAGATGTTTTACTATTTCAAAAAGTTAAGATACCTACTTATAGTTGAGTTTATTGCAAAACTACTCGATATAAATGGAGAGGGTGTGTTTTATGTTTGATCTGTGGCCCTTTTACCGACGACGCAAATCCAAAAGAAAGGTTTTTAAGAGGCGTATATGAATAGGTGCCTCAATCAATTTTGATGAATGAGGTGTCGATAGATTCGTGTAGTTTCAAGGTGGAAGGATTATCATAAACATCATGTCATTTATTATGTCATATGCTCATTTCGTATCATTGAATAAGTCTTTAAAAATAAAAGTAAGGTTATCTTTCCTTTTTATTTTTGAATAAAAAAATTAAAATAAAATATCTGAGACATTTTTGCACACACGGTCATCTGACCCCAAACTAAGCAAAGCTTGTAATATGGCTGCCAGAGACTGATATACATACATATATATTTTTAAATACATACTTAAATAGATATTAACACCCAGACATAGAACAAACACAAATGTTCATCACACAAATGTTTGTCCTAGATGGGAATCGAACCCACGCCCCCAAGCGCAGAAAGTAGGTTCACTACCAACTGAGCCACCGGGGCAGAATGATACTTCATTTTATCAGAATTTATCATAAACTATCTATCTCTTCGTAAGTGTATTTTTTATATACCTTAAGTTTGGCCGCTTTAAGAATGCGTCTGACAGCTGCAATAACATTGTAAAAATCTGTTTTTTTTTTTAAATTAAATTATTGTAGTATATTAGCTACAATCTTACGTTCAAAAAGCTAAAGGTGATCAGACTTAACTGTTTTCGATAATTTTATTTACAATGCTATGGCAACTGTTAGATGCAGTCTTACAGCAGCCGCACTTTAGATAATATTAAATTAAAATAATTTAATAAGAATAAAAATGGATAACTCCACTAACATTTATCTCACAAACTGTTAAACTAAAATAGATTTCCTGATAAAAATAGTAGTAACATTAAAAAACTAATTAATTAATTGAGCCTAATTCCAACCTTGCAATACACAGGTCTGACCCTAATATAGTAGCCGTCAAATATTAACAAATCTTTAAATGAATTGAAAGATACAGTAAAAGAAGTAAGGTTTACACATCGTTTAAAAGCTATCTTATAATCCAAATAAATAAATAAATATCTGGGACATTATTGCACACATGGTCATCTGACCCCAAACTAAGCACAGCTTGTAATATGGCAGCCAGAAACTGATATACATACATATATATTTTTAAATACATACTTAAATAGATATTAACACCCAGACACAGAACAAACACAAATGTTCATCACACAAATGTTTGTCCTAGATGGGAATCGAACCCACACCCCCAAGCGCAGGAAGTAGGTTCACTACCAACTGAGCCACCGGGGCAGTCAAATATTCAAATAGTCAAATATTATTACAACCTAGAAAAATATTTCAACGATAATGTTTTTCAAAATTAAATAGATCTTTCGGTGAAGACTATTGCCATACCCAAATAGGGTCATAAGTATTACTTTAATAATAAATGAAATTCAAGAACTTCATGTATGCCTGCAGTAAAATATAGAATTTTGAGTATACCTAAATACTAGTCGTTAGCAAATAAAGGCTGATTATACCTTTAGCAAACTCCCAGTCGGAAACAACAAAACCGCGGCAAACAGTTCGTTACACACGCGTGTGTTATTAATGAGTCGGTACACAAAATAAAGCACAATAATAGGATTATGTGGCGGAGGATAGATCCGCGCTGATCCGGCGTAGTGGCCATCAATACAGGTAGGGCTGCAATTAGTTCCCCAGGGTACCCTGCGGGATATTTATAACAGGGAGCAGTTTACTGATAGCTTTTCACGTCAATCGAGATTTTATTTTCTATCACGCGTTTAGGGAAGGCTTTTTAAATTAAAGTTCCGTACAGTTACGGTATTTCGTACAGTTACGCCATGCTCATGGTGAGTCTGCCAGTTTTTTTAATGTTACTGAATAATGGTATTTAAATTACTGAAATAAACTGGCCGGGCAAAACTTCTACCGATTCAGTCCGATGGTCTATAACACCAGCTTAGTGAGAAATAAAAGGCTCAGTAGTCCGATCTATAACTCCAGACAACTGAGACGAAAAAGTCTCATTCCGATCATCTGATACTAGGCCAAAATTAGACGTAGTTTTATCGCCAATAACTAAAACACATACAAAAAGGTGAAAATGCATACATTTATATCCATAATATCAGTTAAGTTGTGCTCGAATGGTCTTTAAGACCCGTGGCTAGGTGTAGAAACCTGTTACTCAAACTTGATCGCCGCTTGGGCCGTTAATGGTGTATTATGAGCTTGGGTTCACTTACTTCCCGGTACACCGTTATCTTTGCAACGCAACTGTTTACCTTTGCTATAATGTTTGTGTTTCGTTATAAGGAAAACGCTAGTCATCTCAAATTGAGTATTATTTTAAAAACAGGTAAAAGTTAGTAAGTTCGTATAGGCTGTGTCCAACGCTGATGAGCGACGGTGACCGAGCGATGATGGCAGAGCGGTAGCATGTGCGCTTTACAATCTGACGGCACTCTGTTCGAACCTCGGCCCTGCACCAATGAATTATTTAGAACCTAAATCAACTATGTGCAGTTTCGAAGCCATCGCTCAAAAACGGTGAAGGAAAACATCGTGAGGAAACCGGTATGTCCAAGAACCTCTAAAGTTCAAAGATATACGACATTCACCAACATGCACTGGGCCAGCATGGTGGATTAGGTCCCATCCTTAGTTATCTTCAGTATCATCAGTAATCTTGACTCGCCTGAATTTTAATATGGATAAATGCAAGAGGTCTGAACATTCATGAGTAATGCCTAGGAGAACTGCTTCTTGCCTTGCTTGCAATAATTGTGACCAGCGTAGATAGTCTGACAAAAATTACTTTATTTAATACTAGCTTTTTTGCCCGCGACTTCGTACGCGTAGATTTTCATATAAACCTTCAATTCTTTTTTCTTCCCTTAACCCGGCCTTGCGCAAAATAACATGGCATATACTTCAATCTGGTCATAGCTAAGCATATTCGTGAAAACCGTATTTAAATCCGTCCGCATTTTCTTCCAGGGGTGTAGGAGATGTGCGTGAACAAACAAACAAAAATTCTAAAAACTGCCTTAACATGTTCAGCTGCTTATTTTAAGTCGCCCTGTATGAAGTATTGATAGAATCATAAAAGTAATAAATAACACCGTCAACAGTTTTCAAATCAAAAAGATAATGTGACCACAGTGCAGAGCATGTTTTGAAATTTTCTTTTTGTCTAAACCATTAAAAGTATATTTCCGGCCAGTTTCGCTGGCCACGGAACCCTGACATAATGCTTGTCTTAACACGCTTTTGGCTAGTTATTTCTTATTTCGCGTGCATTTGTATGTATACCTTGATTAAAAAGCCATGAAATGGAACTACTCTATTTATCTGTTAAAATATCACAGTAAAATAAAATTATTTCTATATTCTTATTCTTACTGCAAATAATATACACTGTATTCTTCTAAAAGCTAAGTTTATATACCTTGCATAAAGGGTGCAGCAATGACTTATGTAGTGGCTGTTCACAAAACCAGACCACAGACATAAACATATAAATTAAAGTATAGTTAAATCTATTACATAAATATTATATATACTATTCAAACTTAACCTAGGGTGAAGTAATTTTACAAAACAAAAAAAAAACATACTTAGTGTGATAGGGTACTTAATTATATATGAGATGATACAAAACTTATGACGCTACTTTCTTAACTATTTATATATCGATATTTATTTTCTAATTATAATTTTCTAAAATTTATCGTCGAATAAATCTTTTATCTCGTAATAACATTTTTGGGTTAGAAACTTACGAAGTTGGTTCTGGAAAAATGTTATTATTTATTTCTTTCTTTATTGCGTCCGGAATTTTGTTGTATAGGTTTATTTTCATGTACAAAGGGCCTTTTTTGAATATTTATATTCGCGGGACTGTATTAAAATAGGATGCGGTATATTTTGTGTTTTAAATGCTAACATAGAATAAAACCATGAGAATGTAATATGGAGCTTGGAGCTTCCCGGTGTGGTACTGGATGTAGATGCGACCCAGGGACAACGTCATGTATGCGGTCGGCTAGGTCTGCCAGCACATCGAGTGATGACGTCATCTGCTGCGAAGCAATGATGGTCTGCGTGCTGTTCGGTAGGCGGCTGGTCCAAATCATGCGTAAAAAGTCTTCTGGAACTCCGGGGCCTGCTAGGTGTCGTAGATGACGTAAGAATTGAGAAGGCTTATGATCACCTAGCTCCTCGTGTGTTAAAAGTTGCTGTACCTTTTTTCTCTTGATGCGGACAAACGTTTAATTAGCTCCAGCTTGAGTTTTTCGTACTTCTCGGTCACAGGCGGGTTGTCGATGATGTCTTCGACTTCAGCTGCCTATTGCGGGTCAAGTTGTCCAATCACATAGTAGAACTTGGTGCTATCTGCAGTGATGTTGGAAATCGCGAATTGGCCTTCAATCTGGGCGAACCAAATCGCCGGCTTCTCAGGCCAAAACGGTGGAATTCGCACGCCAACTCGGAATACATTGTCATCATCTTTATTCTTCGTGTCAGCCGCAGTGCTATCAGTACGATCTAGCAGCATTCTGACCTTTGTCGGTGGTGTACGGTCCATTCAGTGGTCACCAATTATAGTGGATTTGTACTATTTATATAGAAGGAGAGGGTTAAGCTACCGACAATGGAAGAAAATAGCTGAGTCCGAAAGAAATTATAAATTTAATGCAAAGAAAAATCTTAGACAAATCTTAGAAAAAGCGAATGACAATTCCATTTGAAAATCAGTGTTCTTTTATTTTTTTCTTTTCGCGCCCCAGCGCCACACGTCGTGGAAAATTGGAATGAAATTCACGAAGGTTGGCGCAAGGAGTACGAGTACGCCACACTCCTACTCCATGCACTGGAATGAATCACCAAAGAGGTTGAAAGGCCTGTAACATGCTTGATCTACACGTTCATTCATCTAAGAAGGTTAAGGAACCTTCTTTAAATTTAAACTGATTAACCGAATGACCATGTTGACAGTTGACATAGTTGACAGTTTCAAAATTTTAATGGCTATGTCAATAACATTCTCTTTACTTTGGATCTCCTTGCTTGAGGCTATGTGACGATCCTCATATTACGTTTCGGGTAACGAAGAAATAAATCATTGATTTTTATTTTCGTTTATGTAAAAATAAAGAATTAAAATAAATGATATAAGATAGCCTATGTTTTAATCTGGTAATTTCTAAGCATATTCGTGAAAACCGCATTAAAATCCGTCCAGTGGTTTAAGAGATGTTCGCGGACAAACAAACAAACAAACAAACAAACAAACAAACAGACAAAAATTCTAAAAACTGTCGTATCGTGTTCAGCTGCTTATTTTAAGACGACCTGTGTGATTTTTTTTTTGTTATCTCGCAATTACAGATTTTTTTATCTCTACGTTTTTATTATATGTATAGATATAGATATTCAAATTGAATAACAGTATTTTTGACGCATCTAATTTCAAAAAGTACACGAGATCAAAACACGATGAACCAAACCTAAATTTTTTGAGAGTAACCAAAATTTCTTCACATCTCCACTTCACATGTCGTCATTTTGTATTTATGATAACGTCTATACTGATGGTAACTTCCCAGTGACCATCAGTATTTATATCAAAATCAATTGAGGCGATTGATCAATTGTAGATTGAATCATAGTTACATATTATAAACGGCCGGTAAGAACTAGATGTAGAGAACTGCCAACCGAGCTCAGTGGCGTGCATTATGAGAGGCCTAATATGTCCAGTAGTAGACAATAAAAGGCTGATAATGATGAAGAAACATAATAAGCTTTTATTTAAAAATATTTTTTAGAACAAGGTTTTATATACATGATCATTTTAAATTTTATTTAAATATTTTAATTTTGGCAACTATTTTGAAAATATTACAATCTGTGCAATATTGGGTATAGCTGATTGTATTGTCACCAGAACTAAAAGTGTGTTTTTTTTGGTCGAACGTCATCGCCGTGTCACCATTGAAAAAAAATTTTCCGGTTATATTTTTCTATTTAAATCCATTTATCATAGCTAATTGACCAGTTTTCCTAGTAAATAGCTATCATTTAATTTTTAGTTTCATTTCTAGTATAATTAGTATCATTGTAGTTATATATCTTGATTTTTGTCAGTAGCCCCTTTTCTAACACTTTAATATGATTGACGAAGAGCCTCCTGATCCTGGCGGTGGAATAATGGCGTCCGATTATAATATTCCTCCCTCTCCTGGTGCTTTTACAGCAATATCCACCTCGGAGGATGTCCAAAAAACCCATAAACGCTCTAAGCGTAGAGCTTTGAAACGGGATGTAAGAGCATGTTCTCCCATTGACTCTTCTGGTGAAGAATTTAAAATTGCTGATGACGTAATTCTTACTTCAGGACAAAACACACCCCCAAATTTTTTTTCGACTGTGAGCAGTGAGCTTCCCCTTGCCACTCTTCCAACCCCCGTATCTGCGTCTCTGCCCTTAGGTCAGAAGACAATTGCTTCAACAAGTTCCTCCTCATTTTTGCCCCCGGGCCAAAAAATCGCTCCAACTCCGGTTGCACGTCAGTGCTATGTTTCATCCGATCGTGGGCCGTATGTTATTCACGTACAAAAAATCGCGGTTGTATCTTCTGATAGCACTTCTTTGCACCCTGTTACTTTCGGGCGATTCCTTTTTGAGCGCTCGAGAGAATTTGTAGGCATTGTTGATGGATCAATTAAAAGCGTGGGCCGAAATAGAATCTCGCTGTGTTTCCACTCATTTAAGGACGCTAATGCCTTCATAGACTCGAGCTCCCTCGCTAATAAGGGGTATAAAGCGTTTATTCCCTCATATAATGTAACTCGTCTGGGTCTGGTACGGGGCATCCCCGTCGATTTATCCGACGAAGAAATAATAAAGGAAGTACGGGTGCCCCAAGAGTGCGGCCCGATAATCAAAGTTCGTAGATTGAACTTCAAATTGGTGATTGATGGGTCAGTGTCATGGAAACCTTCTCAAACGGTTGTTTTAACTTTTGATGGCCAACTCCTACCCCCAAGAGTTTTTTTGTGCTATAACTCTTTTCAAGTGGAGCAGTACGTTTTACCTACTATCCAGTGTTTTTCTTGTTGTAGGTACGGACATACCAAGATCCAATGCAGGTCGAAGCCAGTATGCTTCAAATGCTCTTTAGCCCACACTGGAGACTCGTGCAATGTAGATGCGGAGGGCGCCAAATGTGTTTGGTGCCGTGGTAGTCACTTCGCAACCAATAAAATCTGCCCCGAAATGTCTCGCCAGATTTCTATTAAAAAAACAATGTCGCAAAATGTTTTATCATACGCAGAGGCATCGAAACTTCACCCCTCATCAAGAATTACTTATGCAGAAGTGACTTCTTCTTCTTTGGCACCTTCTCCTCCTTTTCCCTCTCAGCTTTCGGGTTCAACTAATCACGTTACTGTGGAGCCTGCCAGAGTGCACTACAGGGGTAAAAAAAACAGGCCTGTTGGTTCAACTTCTCCCTCTTCTGGCTATGACCATTTGGCTCACTCAAACATTGTTAGGGGTGACTTTGCGGAAGCCGCTCCTAATGGATGTGCCCTTAACCCTAATAAAACCCCCGAGTCTCCATCTGTTCAATCGGTTATCTCTGAACTTCTCAAACTTTTAAATCTTTTGTCCTCTCTTCTCAACCCTCCCCGTGCTCATCACTCCCCTTCCCATCCTTTACCGTCCAACGCTGCATTTAATTTAAATTCACTCATTTCCCTTCTATCTAATGGATCTCAAGTTCCTTCAATGGAATAGTAGATCACTATATAATAAATTATCTGATCTTATATATTTAGTTAATAAATATAATATTACTGCCTTGTCTATTTCTGAGACATGGTTAAAGTCTGGTTCTCATTTTAGAGTTCCTGGCTTTGATGTCATCAGAAGTGACAGACAAGATGGTTTTGGAGGTGTTGCCCTCCTGATAAAAAATAATATTCCTTTCTCTCCTATTATTATTCCTGTTCATAGTGGTTTTCAAGCAATTGCTGTGCGTGCCAAGAATTATTCTGTTGTCTCACTTTATATTCCTGACCCTTCTAAGTTAATTCTTCGTAAATTAGTTTCGGTTTTGAGTTCCCTACCAAAGCCGCTTTTGGTCCTTGGTGATCTGAATTGTCATCATTCTGTATGGGGTTGTGGTAAGTCCGATGAATGTGGTGAGTTTTTGTTGGACTCTCTTGATACTCTTAATCTCTGCATTCTTAATGATGGCTCCCCTACTAGAAGGACTCGTCCTCATGAATTTCGCAGTGCTGTTGATCTTTCATTATGTTCTCCTGAGCTTGCTTCTCTTCTGTCGTGGCATGTCCTTCCTTCTTCTCATGGCAGTGATCATTTTCCTATTCTTCTTGAATTTCCTCAACGTAATTCTAGTCGTGTTTCTGTTAATCCTCCTCTTCTTAAATATATTTTAAATTATAATGATTGTCCTAACTGGGAAAAATTTCACGACCTCTCTGTTTCTGTTTCTGCTAATTTACCTCCTGTTAATTCTTTTAATATCTCTTCCTCCTCTGATAATCTGGTCCGTATGCTCCATGAGTGTGCTAGCCAATCGTTCCCTGTTAAAAAGCCTTCGTCTGGAAAATTGCCTCCTCCTCCGTGGTGGGATAAGGACTGCAGTAACGCTATTAAAGCCCGTAAGGTGGCTGAAGCTAATTTCCGCCGCTCTATGACTCTAGAGAACTTCTCTGAAGTGAATAGGTCCATTGCTAGTTCTAAGCGCCTTTTCCGCTTGAAGAAGCTGGATAGTTGGAGGGCTTATTGCTCTAGCTTAAGTCCTAGTACTCCTGCTTCAGTTATTTGGTTGAAAATTCGCCGATATAGACGCTCCTGGTGTCCTCCTCTTCGTTGCTGTAGCCCTTCTCAGTCTTGGGCTGAGGCATTTATGGATAAGTTAGCTCCTCAGTATTGTCCACTCCCTTCGGAATTACCCTCCTTAGCTGTTACTTCGTCAAACGATCCCCTAGATCAGCCATTCTCATTAATTGAATTGAAAAATATATTAAAGTCCGTCAAAGATTCTGCTCCTGGTATGGATGGCATACCTTATTCATTTTTCACGAAGGCGAGTGACAGTTTACTTCTCTTTTTCTTATCTTTGGTTAACTCTATTTTTGAGTCTGGTTTTGTTCCCGCTAGTTGGAAATCTCAGTATATTATCCCAATTCTTAAACCCGATAAGGACCCGGAGGATCATAATTCGTATCGTCCTATTGCTCTTTCTTCTGTCCTGGCGAAACTTGCTGAGCGCCTGATCAAGAACCGCCTTGAATGGTTTCTTGAAAGTAAGGGCCTTTTTGCCAAATCTCAGTATGGTTTTAGAAAAGGCAAGAGCACTATGGATAGCCTAAGTGTTTTTACAACTGATATTAGACTTGCCTTTACTCGAAATGAATCAGTTATTGGTGCTTTTCTAGATATTTCTGCCGCTTATGACTCCGTCCAGCTTTCTATTCTCGGAAATAAACTTTCTTTGTTGAAGGTTCCTCCTAAGTTATGTAATTTTGTCATGAATCTTCTAACTGAAAGGTATATTTATCTTCGTTGCAGTGATTCTTCAATTTCTCCTCACAGAATCATTTGGCGTGGTCTTCCTCAGGGGTCTGTTCTTAGTCCTCCTCTATATAATGTGTATACTTTTGATTTAGAGGTATCTATTGGTCTCTGCCGTATTCTTCAATATGCGGATGATATCCTTTTATATACTTCTCACCATAAAATTGACATTGCCAGTCACTGTATTTCTCAATCCCTTCAGTGCTTAAACTCGTGGCTACATTTAAATGGTCTAGATCTTTCACCATCAAAAAGTAACATTGTTCTCTTTTCTCGAAAGCGCAATCCCCCTGAAATAGATATCTTAGTTAAAGGGTCCAGGATTCCAGTTAAGGAGTCAGTGAAATTTCTTGGTCTTATTTTGGACAATAAGCTTAGTGGAAAGTTGCATTGTGATTATATTGCTGATCGGTGTCGGAAAAATATTAACATTCTAAGGTGTTTATCAGGTGTTTGGTGGGGTTCTCATCCTTTTACACTGAAACTTTTGTATAACGCCATTATTCGTAGCATTTTAGATTATGGCTCCTTCTTGCTGGAGCCAGCTAACAAGGGTGGTATCAAGAAACTGGATTTGATTCAATCGAAAGCCCTTCGCATTGTTTCTGGTGCTATGCTATCCTCTCCTATCAATGCACTTCAGGTTGAATGTGTTGATGCTCCCCTTCATCTTCGCCGTCAGTTTCTATCTAATAGGTTTTTTTTTCGCTGTGTGCAGTTTTCTAATCATCCTCTTGTCCCTAAACTTCAGCTTCTCCATAGTTTCTCGTTTTCTTCTCGGTTTTGGCTCCATAAGCAGCTTCCTCTTCTAGTGAAGAGTTTTGTTACCTATAAGTCTTTAAAAGATCCTGTTCTCCGTTCTCATTTGCTTCCTCTTTTCTCGTTTAGTTATGATGTCATTGTCTCTCGTCCAAATGTAATTTTAGACTTTGACATTTGTGCTGGTGACCCCCATGCTGATGAATATTTCCGTGATCTTCTGCGGAGGGATTGGCATGGGTGGCACTATATCTTTACTGATGCTTCAAAACTCTCCCCTATAGGCTGTGTTGGTTGTGGTATCTTCCATGAACAATTTAACATTGTACAAAAGGTTAAGTTTCCCCCTGAAACCTCAGTTTTTTCGGGTGAGTGTTGGGCGCTCCTTGAATCTATTCGATATATTCTTATTTTCAATCTCCGCCGTTCTCTCGTCTTTACCGACTGTCGGAGTGCCCTTCAGTCTCTTCTTTCAAACCCTTTTTCCCCCAATTCCCACAACTCTATCCTTTTTCTCCTTAAGGAATCCTTATCTATCTGCAATTCCAAAGGTCTAGAAGTTGTTTTTGTTTGGATTCCTGGTCATGCTGGTATCTCTGGAAATGAACGGGCTGACAGAGTGGCAAAGGATGCCGTTGTCTGCGGAGACAAAATTCCCTTCTGTATCTTTCCCCATGATCTTGCATCCCTGCCTAAGTCTCTTTTACTTAAGTCATGGTCATTCTGCTGGCGTGGCTCTGCCAGGTCTAGGGGTTCCGCTTATGCGGCTCTCCAGCCCGTAATCCCTCGGAGGCCGTGGTTTGCCAGAATGCACTTTAGTAAAAAAATTACAAGTTGCATAATTCGAATGAGGTTGGGACACTGTTGTGTTCCCACATATTTTAAAAAGTTACGTATCAGGGACTCTTCTTTGTGTGAGTGTGGCCTTGATGACGGCCACCTCAATCATATTTTCTTCTCCTGTCCGCTGCTTGATCACTCAGCTTTTTTTCTTTCTCTTAGTCTTGTAGTTCCTTTTCCAACTTCTATGTCTGTTCTTCTCTCATCAAATGATATTTCCATTTTCCGTATTATAAGTAATTTTCTTTCTGACAATAATGTTAGTGTATAAAGTGCTTTATAGTGTATTTTTGTGTTTGTAAGCATTTATATGTATTGTATTACTTATTTATTTTGTTTTAGGATTGCTGGTCATATATTGTTTTATTTTAAATCGCGTTCGTTTTTTGTTAACGTGACGTTGGCCAAAGTGCCCTAAATGTGGGCGATAGCCATTAATTAAAAAAAAAAAAAAAAAAAAAAAACTAAAAGTGTATGCGAAATTTCAGCAAAATCGGTTAGGAGTAACTGGTTCTAATACAGCTTGCAAGATTGGACTTAAACAAACTAACAAACATTGCAAATAAATAAAAAAAGCCTGTAATAAAAATCCTCCTTTTGCTTTGCGTTTTCGGGTAAAACAGTTACGTCACCATGATCACAAAGTTTTCAGCTGATACTTACAATTTTATTGTTTCAGTTGGATCTTCAGGTAGGCAATTTTAGAGCCATGCGACGCCAATTGTTCCATGTAAGTGAGTTTCAACAAAGAGTCCGTTACAATTACTAGTACCTATTACTTGAAGTGAATGGTCAGCACTCATTCAACTCCTTTCTACTCTCCCGTATTCAACAACTCTGTGGACTGTTGTCGCTTGTTGAAATAAGTGATAAAAGTAGGTCATACATGACGAAGTTAGTGATGCTTCCATATTATGCTATGAAATAGTAGTTTGATCTGCATATGAAAGACATCTTCAATGTAGGTTACGAGTAGATACAAAATACACATTAATTCAGCAGCGTCCTTATGAATGGAAATTCCCATTCAGGGTGTTTAAAGTTATCATTCCATGTGCTTTTACTTTATGAATTGTAAAATGTAAAACCGTGTGCACTGAATGCTACATATATTTGCATAGCACGTTTCCACATGGCCACCCTCTGTTATTACACTTTGCAAGTTCGCTGTGCAGCGGGCATTGTGTCAAAGCATGAAAGTCAATGCCGAATCAACCGAAAAGCGAGCGGAAACATCAACCCTTCAATATTTTAATGTTTATTCCAGTTTTTTAGGTTCCATACCTAAAGGGTAAAAACAGGATCATATTACTGAGCCTACGATGTCTGAGTCTGTCTGTCCGTCCGTCCATCCGCCCTATCTTTAAACGGTTGTAACTTTGGAAACGTAATAGATAGTCAGTTGAAATTTTCACAGAATATGTAATGTTAATGTGGCAATGGGCAGGCCACATCGCTCAAAGAACCGACAAACCGATGGGGAAGAAAAGTTCTTGAGTGGAGACCACGAATCGGAAGACGCAACGTAGGTAGGCCTCCCACTAAATGGAACGACGACATCGTGAGAGTCGCGGGCATCCAGTAGATGTAGATGGCAGGATGTCGTTCAGTGTGGAGGTTAAAGGGGAGGCCTATGTTCAGCAGTGGCCGTCTTCTGGTTGATCATGATGATGTAATGTTACGGCGGATCAAGCATCCTGGCTATTGTGTCACAAAATAATGAGTTAAAATGTCAAACATGTTATTATCACATAATCAGCCAATCTTAGTACACTGATGGACGCTTTTTTTAGATACGTACCTATATCGTCACTCCACCAAGTCTCAGGGCGTTCTTATCTACGTTTGCCGATTACTCTCATTTACAAACATGTGCTTATAAAATTTTATAATTTGGGTTGTCATTACTCTCCTTTACAAACATATTAAGTTTTAAAATGTTTGGAAAACCTTATGCCACTATTTTCACAGTGAATGTACGATGTGCGATATTCTCTGTTTATTTGATTGAAGTTTTATTGGGTAACCAATCACAAAATAAATACGATAGTGTGCCAAGTTTTTTTTTAATACTCGGTAAATTTGCGTCAATGGAAACTTTTCACAATAACATCTTGCGAAACCCGCTGCTTAAAAGGTTTCTATTTCCAAGAATTAATCAACGATAATTTAATTATGAAACAATATTTCTACACCATTCCCCAATTCGTAAAACATTATTTTCCAATTCTCTTTTTACAAGAAGACTCTTACCCCAAAGTTAGGGACAACTAAATACTCGTTTTATAAACAAGAATTTCTTTCGGGATACGTTGTTACTTTATTAAAAAGTTTGAACATGAATCGCTATTACTTAAAAACTTTTAATACATTTGAGTAGGAAGACGTTAAAAGTTCATTCGTTGGATTCAATTGTGTAAGATTTAGTGATGAAAAGTTCAAAATTTTCGGGCAAGCTGTTGTGGTTTATGAAAAGGTAAATATGTGACAAGATGTATTTAGATATTATTTTTAATGATGAAATGAAAAATAAATTTCTAAACTTTCGTGATTTGAACACATGTTTTTATATTTATGGGGACTTATAGTGCAATATTAAATATAGGTAAAAATAGATACCTTTCGCTCGACGTTTCGACCATGTTAGTCCCGATAAATATAAAAACAAATGGAATAGAGTTTGACCAAAACTCGCCAGATGGTATAGTCTAAGATGGGGCACGCTTGCCCATGAGGAGCCTATTCACTCTTGTCTTGAAGAGATCCAGGTTGTAATTTATATCAAAACCAATGCAGGGTGTGCATTCAATTCTTTTGCAGTTCGTATTAAAAAGGAATCTTCTACCTTCCACGGCGTTTCCGAGAAGCGTCAAAATGGGGTTCTTCAAAAGGCGAGTTAATAGAATCTTAAAGGGTCGGCAACGTATTTCTGATGCCTTTGATGTTACAAATCCAGCAACGGTGACTGCTTGCCATCGGGCGGACCTTCTGCTTGTTTGATAAATAACATATATATTTTTTGATACTTTACCTAAACTATACCAAACTTCACGAGACGTAAGGAGGGAATGATTACTTCGATGACTTATGGCGAAAATTGGTTGACGGGATCAGCTTGAATAGTTCTTGTTCATTTTTATATGAAAATATTTTGAACCTGCTTTTTAAGGTCATTTTTGTGCTTGCTGTAATATGTACTAGTGATTTCCAAGATGTGCATGTGGACCCGGGTATGTCCTAAAACTGCGTCCAGAACCACCGGAGGAAGGGCAGCAGCGTCTTAATAGTACACGGTGAACGTACTGCGATCCCCATGCCGCCTGCCAAGCGTGGGGATTATGGCAACACCCCTCTCTATGAGGGAGGCCTTGTCCAACAGTGGACGTGAATTGGCTGATGATGTGATGTGTGCATGTGAAACTACATTAGCAATATATGTCTCAACATGAAACAGTTATTATTAGATCAGAATCCTCCTACTAGATTCCCGGCAAAATTAATTATATTCATCGGTTAACTAATTATTATTATTGATTGTGATCGTGCAATTACTGCGAACGATGTAATTACATTGGTTTGGGTAATTATGGAACACTTTACATATTAATGGGCCATGACTACATTTTGATTTTGAACATCCTTATGATCTGTATCTCTGGTTTACTATGATTTAGTAAATTGCTAAGGTAATGCTTAACAAAATATTGTATTTATTTACTTGAAATAATTTTTTGCCAGCTCGAGCAGGTAGAACTGCATATAAACCCACAATACATGTATGTAGGTACGCTTAAACGATGCACTCATCGATTTAGAATCGTTGGATGCACTCCATCCAAGCACGGATTATCTTGGTTTTCCTAGATTTATACGTGCCAAAGAAATATGCACGCAAAGATTCTATCCTCACGTAAGTTCTTTTCAATGTAGGTTAAACCTTTAACCACAGTGTACATATCTTGACAGTAAGATTTTTAATAGAAATAAGTACAATTGCTGCTCCCTGCAAATGCTTTTGCGGTATTCTAATCTTTAGAGCCACAATAAAAGACTTATTGTACCAGTAGATAGATAGATACATAAACTCTTTATTGTTCCCACCACAAATAACATATTACAAGATAAAATAGCTTTAAACAAAAGAAACTAACGTAAAAATCGGCGGCCTTATCGCTAAGAGCGATCTCTTCCAGGCAACCTTAGGATGGAGAGGATTCATACAGTAGATGTTTTTCTGAGGCACAAACAAACATATGTTATACCTCGTAAAAGTACGTACTCTATAAATAATCTCATCTAATCTAATAACTTTAAACGAGCAATTCTTGAATAAAAAAATATTTTGCATATCTCGGAAAAGGCTCTAAATTTTTGGGTGAAATTTTGTATTTAGATAAGGTTTGAAATATCGAGCACAGCTCGGTCGCCCAGGTACTTAATTATATTTAATCTACAATTTCTTTCCCAATGGTGTACGCGATATTTACAATCTGGATTAGTCTTCAAGTCGCGAATGAATTGATTTCTCATTGTAAACAGTATCATTGGCGGTCAAACGCAAGCTTATAGCCCATTAAAAAAACTTCTATCAAATGATGTCACTTAATCAATAGTTTAAATAATTCTTTTAATTCCCGAAAACATTTTATTAATGTGGGTAACATATAAGACGACACGACACGTCAAATCTTAAAATAAGTTCTTCATACACAGTTTTACTAGTTAAATAGTTAAATTATTATTAATCTAAAGTGTTAGCATAATTATTATTGCATTACAGTTTAACTTACCTAGCACACGGATTTGATAAAAAATAGGTACATACCAAACGTTCTTAATAAAGTAAAATGCCTTCCCTGGTCAAAACATTTCCCAATAACTATCACATGGGCACCAAACCTTTTCCTTTTATTACGCGTAACATATTTCATAACAAAATTTATGTTTACTGAATATGTCACGAACGTAGGCCAAGGGGCAATTTTCAGTTCACCACTTGGAAAAAAAAGGTTTGCGTGAAAGCGATGGCTAGATATTTTCTAAAAGGAGAGAGCAGGATAGATTGATCATTCGGGTCACCTGTCGCGCTAAATTGCAACGTAACCACAAAGTTAGATTCACACGCAAACAGATTTCCATTCGATTCTAATAGTCACTTAGGATTTATTATCACTTTGCCATCGAGATCTGTTTCTATCGAGACTTGAAAGGGGAATTATTTGTTATGCATGAAGATTGTCTTATATCTTGATTAATAAATAAATATGCAAAGAAAACCTAAACGATTGTAACATACCTCTATTACAAAGGTTAGTATAAAGATAACAAAAAAAGTTATCGTAACATTTCCCTAAATAACACTTAGCAACTCTTTTGTTCCATGACTTTCCAAAAACTTAATGCGAGCAAATAAAATTACCAAATTGTTAGTTCGCTCTGTAATTTTGTATGTGCAAGATTTCTACTAATTTGAGATATTATTTAGAGCCCAAAATTTAAATAGTATTTTTTTTGTATGGAAGAGAAAAAAGCTAATAATTAAAAGTTTAAAAGTATCTAAAATTGTTAGTGGTACATTTACATAATATTTTACGATACATAGAGAAGTTAGTAGAAAGAGGTTTTTGATATATTAAACTTAACCTGTATATAGTTCTACCACTCACGAAATCCGTGAAACCATAAACCTACAAATTTGAAATTTGACAGCTTCTAATTTATGATGTCTTTGGTTGAAAATAAGATTTAACAACTTCAAAAATTAGACGTGTTTGGTTTTTTCTAATCGAGACTTATTAGTTCTTATTTACAATCTAGAGCACAGCACGAGTAAATCTACAGCACTGTGTCCAAGTTATCCAGACACGGTGACAGTCCATTTATCTTATTTGCTGCTCGGTTAATTAAGTTCCCGCAGAGGTGTCGTAATTTCATTGTTCATTTGGTTGATTTACGTGCGAGTGCGAGATAGAACTGTTTTCGAATGGTTTTGGATTAAATTTTCGATGTTTGTTTTGTCATTATCATTATCAAGTGCTATGTTCATGACAAAGGCAAAACATGTTTGTTTACTTAGGCAATAACAATTGTATAGCAAGCTTACATATCCAATCATAGGTAAATATGAAGTCTTCCTCTTCAGATTTACTTCCTATTATTCGAAGGGGTGAAAAGGATGTGACCTACATGTAAATGAGTTTAGCATTCACAATTATTATCAAAATACACAACATTTAATCACTAATAATAGCCATTACTTATTATTTTCGTAATAAAAGTTTAAGCCCGTTTAAACAAAAGACCCATATAAGCCTATTAAAACGTCACTTAACGTCATATGTGACTTTACTGTATTCAACACGCCATAAACATTAATCATCGCGCATTTCACTTTGAAGTCTCACTAATCCAGGGGTATTAATGCGTGTTTACTAAAAGCCTAAGCGAGGAAGTAACAAATGGGCAGTCAACTGATTGGCCCATTGTCCATACACACCATTACGGGCGTTACGAACGTAAACGTAAATACAACGCGGCCCGCATGGAACCAGCCTCTCGGATAATCAGTCAATATTGGACTTGACATTGATCAATTACTTACACAAAAATGTATCGGTTTTGTTGCATTTCGTTTGTACAAAATGTTGGTCACGTCTGCAATTTTCAGACCACAGCAGCAAATAATAATGTTTTCTGTTAATTAATTGTCAAAAAGCTTTATTACCTTCGTAAGCAAGCTCAAATTAGTCTTTGTTTATTGTATAAGTAAAAATTTAGAGTTTGCTGGCTACAATCAGGTAAAGATTATAAATCATTTTCCATTCAATGAAAATCTAAAATCCTGATGAGCGTATTTTTTTTATCAAACAGTTTATTTACACGTCATAATACGACAAAGATTCATAACGGTCTTAGATGGAGCAATGAGGCTTGATATGTTCCGCAGATATTTTATTATTTGCGCCTGCTCGCGTCTGCGTGAATTTTGGCACATATCCGTCCATCTCGCTTTACTGGATCTCTGTCTTTACACGAATCAAACTATGTATTTGAATACCACTAGAGCAGCCGAAGCGCGCTGAGCCACAAATTTGTCTGACGTGAAGCAAATATCGGTTCACTTCTCGACCTTTTCTATTTGAGTAGCCGTAAATAACCGTGTTAGTTCGTAGAACTGACTAACTGTTGGATTGCCATCATTTAGAAAATGCCAACTTTATGTGCACACGGTTGAATTGAAACCAAGTATTTTTAAGAAAGCGTTTTTTTCCTTTTCTCGTTTTCAAAATCTATTGTTTTTGACAGGATCTTTCTTATTATTTATCTAATTTACAATATAATTCTAACTAAACTCGGTCCATTTTTCATTTATTTACATTTATTTAAATTAAATAATAGATTTGCGTTTACGTTACTGTACGTTGGTAGCATCCTCGTTAAATGTTCTGACTGCTAAGTTTAAATAATTAGACCTGCGTTATTTTCAGTCAATAAATAATTAAATTGTGTCATCTGTTTCTATTATTTTTGTAGTAATAACGGTAATAGACTTGCGCTTGACCGCCTACTCGCCTGATGTTAAGCAATGATGCGTCCTACGATGGAGCACGCTTGCCTAAAAGAAACCAATTCACTCGCGATTTGAAAACACCCAAACTATCCGGGAACACCCATTAATCAACGCATTCCACAGACTTGGAGATAGCTAGCTAGATGATGACGATTATCTGCTTGTGCAGCTCTAATAACACGTTAAAATCTGAATAAAAACATTTCTTTTTAATATTTTGTATTAAAATTATTTTAAAATTAAATTAATAGCTTATTAAAGGTGTGAAGAAATGCTGTTTTGACCGATTAGAAAGACCACTATAAGTAACTTGCGTCCGTTTTGTTCACGATAATTCATCAAAAAAACTGATTTTAATCTTCATCTATGATCACTCTAAGAAACTTTACAAAAATCTTGTTGAATAATTTGAAAAATACCTACGAGGGAAAGATGGGCCAATACACAACTGTTTAGTTGTAATAAAGACTGCCCCGGTGGCTCAGTTGGTAGTGAACCTAACTTCTGTGCTTCGGGGAGTGGGTTCGATTCCTATCTAGGACAAACATTTGTGTGATGAACATTGGTGTTTGTTCTATGTCTGGGTGTTAATATCTATTTAAGTATGTATTTAAAAAATATATATGTACGTATATCAGTCTCTGGCAGCCATATTACAAGCTTTGCTTAGTATGGGGTCAGATGACCGTGTGTGCAAATATGTCCCAGATATTATTATTTATTAAAAGGCACATGAGTTTGGGTGATATTGTGTTAGTGTGTCTGTATGTCTATTTGATATTTTATTAATAGCTATATAATATAATAATAGTTATATAAAAGCTGATTTAATTGCGGTGGTTTTTAGCACTGAAGTGAGAATTTTTTTACCCTTCTCTTTTCTGTGGTTTTTAGTTACGCTAGATTAAAATATGTCGAGCAGTGATTTCTTTATTTAGTTATTTTTCAGATGTACCTATAGCTTTTTTTTATTATAATTTGTAGTTGTTTTATACTACCTTATAATATTCTACTCGACGGCAACTAAACCGCAAACACGACAAAGCCAAAAATAAAACAGAACAAAAATGGCCACTCGCTCGTTACCCTAAATAAGGCTAAATTCTTCGCAAATAACCTCTCGCAACGCGATCAGTATTGTCTTGTAAGTGCCAAATTAACGAATTATGTGGCTACAAATACGGTTACTGGGTTGTTTACCGAGGGAACTTGGTCGGACTTTATCTAATATCGGAACTTTTGGCTTCATCTCGATCGTGGGTAATCTTGTCATGCTTGTTTATCGTAAGGGATATTTATTTATGTACTAGCTACTTAGTAGGTATTGGCGTTTCTCCGATTTTCTCTCAGATTTTGTAAACCCGATTTTCTCTGACAAGAAATAGACGCAAATGGATTAAATGGATTTCTGCTAGTATTCTAGAACTTTTATGTAACATGACGCCTTGTCTAAGAACCAAATCTCATCATATAATATGATGAACATTTGAATATCAGGGTTGCGTTTAGATGACGCGTCGTGGTGCACCCGGAGTGCAACTTAGCCGTTCAGTGTGAAAAATTATCGTGACAACAACAATAAAATACAGATGGATTACGGCGTACTGCCAAAGTGAAGTAAAAATTGCATTCAAAACTAGATGAATTTCATACTGAAAACGTCAAACGACTACGCACACATGTTTAAAAAACTGGCTTCACTTTTCCTTTTCGCCGTAATCCATCTGGCTATTTTAATTTGTTCGCAGGATAAGAAAATGATTGGAACCATTTCATACATTTTAATTTACACTTAAACAAGGAAAGAGAGTAAACACATCAATCTTCATTGAGTCGGAGCTGATAGCATATTGAGTTATAAAACATAAATGCAATCGATATCTGAAAAAGGAATAAACTTAACAGCAGTTCTGCAATATATCCATGCTACGTATAGACCTGGTATGAAATGTCAGAGTTGTAAATATTTGCCCAAGTACCGAGTCCCGTTTCGGTATGCAGCATTCAGGCTATGAAATATTGCAGAAGCTTGAACTTACGCTGTTCGCATCTGTATATCTGTTCTGATATTAACAGCGATGTTCGGTGCAGAATAATTGTGTGTACAGTGTTCTAATTTTAAATCATCTGCTTCATAATTAATTTTGGGTCTTACTATATAGTACCTACACCAATCTGTGATTATCTTGGGCCCCGAGGATGCATTAATAAACGTATTATAGTTTAGGAACTAGGCTTTTAGACCTATCATATTATAAAAATATCTATGATAAGTTGTCATTTCATAAGACTGTATTTTTTGTGAATTGACTCGCCTATTGTGAACTAAATTTGATGATTCTTTTTTATTGAATAGGCTATTAGTAATATCTCGAAGATTATCCTATTTAAAATCAAATAAATATGCTAACTCAACATAATCAATTTCTGTCGATCATACATCGACAACTCTATGGTGGCAAGAAAGCAGTGGACGAAACTGGTACAGGACCAGAATCAATAGAGCGCCGAAGAGGAGACCTATAAATAATATAGGTACTCAGCAGTGGATGGAAAATCGTTAATAATGATGATAATGATTCAACCTTTACTGGTCTAAAATAAGGAAATATAATTTATTAAATTTCAACCACTTCCCGTAAAAAATACTATCATTATTATTATCTATATAAATCAATGCCATTCTTTAGTCACAAAAAATAAATGGCTTGACTGTTTTTTTTTTTGTTTTCTTTGCCTCAATACTGGGGTGCTATAGAAAATTAGAAAAATTGGGAAATACTGAAAGTGCTTTTATCTATTTAAACTTGGGCAGGACGTTTGTCGGTATCAGCTAGTAGTACATATTTTAACATCTGTAAAATTTACTACCAGTATTTATACAACTTTCTGTTGAAAAGCAGCATAGTCCAAAATCATTAGGACGGCTAAATTAATCCCGCTTCCAGTCTTTTAAAACCAGCCTTTAAAGTCAAAAGAGATGTATGAAATGCGATCCTTTGTAAGTAGTTCATTTAGGTTTGGGGCATCCGTGGTCCGTGTAAACAGAACTGTCGTCCGGCAAGTTGATGCGTCACGCAATATCAGAATGATTGATGAAGGGCACAGTTTACGCTCGGCTCGACCGCAGCAGCGCTCACACACTGCTTTGATACTGCCAGCTTTTTAGGAGGCAGGAAGATACAATTTATGGTATACTTATCATACCTCGAAACTGTAAAGCAACGATTTTTTTTTACCCTCGACACAAACAGATGGATGTTATAAGTTTAACGGGTGTATCTGTGTTTATCTGTGGCGCAGGAAAAAAACCTATTTTTTTTCTTTTCTGTGGTCTGTGGAGTTCTTTTTTCTCTTCTGTGGTCTGTGGCTTCGTAGTTCCCAAACAGCAAAACCGATTTTGTTTTTTTTTGTTTTCAATGTGAGTTGATCGTTATTTTTCTTCGCTATGAATAAAAAGAAATCAATTCAGCCGTTTGAAGAGTATTAGCTCTATAATCGGGGTTAAAAAAAACTATTCATATTTATTTAATATAAGTATAACATAGTTTAAGATCGCCATTCCACATTGTTAGCATTCCATTTCAACCGATTTTCAAAAAGGTAATTCACGATTCGACTGTTTTTTTTTTGTGTAAGTTAGCGATATCTTCAATTGTTAATCAATTTTAATAATTATTTTTGAATAGACTAAATCTTGAGTTATATTTAAACTTTAAGAAAATATTCCACCTCTAAGGAAAATTAAGAGGTGAATCACGTTTATTGAATTTACCCCACGTTCTGTGAAATAAGTTTTTACTTTTCCGTAAAAAGTACTTTATTATCTCTTGGTAACCCCGTACCTCTATACCTACATAACTAGCTGTTTCTGTTCGTGTCTACACATTACCATGACAGACTTGTATGATTGACAGGCATTCAGCTCTACACCGCTCAATGCAGGTTGCCATCCATTTCGGTTACAGCCGTCGGGCACATGCGCCTTCCTTTTATACTGTAATAATTAACTATGACGTGAATGCAGAAGTATTTCGCCATTGTAATAAGCCAATCGAGGGGAGCAATGGTGGCCAATCGGTAGCATGTGCGCTTTACTATCTGACGGCACCCAGTTCGATCCTCGGCCTAGCACCAAACACTTATTTAGTTCCTAAAAAAATCGTGCAGTTTCGATGGGTGACCGCCTGAGCGTGATGTTGTCTGTTTGCATTAGTTTTCGTATTTTGTGGTGGGGTACGAAGCCTCAGTGCATGAGCCTGACTCGCACTTGTTTTTTTTTTTTTTTAGTTTTTTTGTTTTTGTTAGTTATTTTGGGCGCAGGAGGATTTACTAATTGTAAATTCCAACTCTGACTGGAAAGTTGAAGCAGCAAAAAGTCTACTATTTAAGTTTTAGGCTACGTTCAAAAATTTATCTTTTCTTGAATTTCAAAGAGAACAGTCAAAGCAAAGTGGTGGTGACAGGTGGCGTTGAAGCGCTGTGGCTTTTGTGGGTTAATTTTGCACCTATGGTAAGTACGGAGACTTTTCCATGGCCACTTGTATACGGCAACGCCGTCTCCAGTTGCCATTGGGCCTAATCTCAGATCAGACAAATTAGGCAGATATTGTAAGGTGACGTGGCAAATGCGACCGCACCGGCCTAAATCAGTTTTTTTTGTATAAGGGTTATTAGTAATTTTTAAACTTTCGCGATTCGAACACAGCTTAGAGTCAGCTCGTGACCACGGCCATTGTAACATGGTCGAAACGTCGAGCGAAAGGTATCTATTTTTACCTATATTTAATAGTGCGCGATAAGTCCCGATAAGGGTTATTAGTTAGTTCATTGGTATCACTACAAGTTACTTAGTGTACGTAAAAATTGTGAAAAGTCATACTTACAGTTTTTAGTTTGAGTGGTTTAGCGGTATAGTGGATTTTTTAATGTAAAATTTAGACATTTCAACACGAATGATAATTATACTAAGGCATATCTCCCTTGTTTATGTGATCTGAGGGTCTAACCCTTTACCTAAATTTAGAATTGTTCGTTAGGCAAACAGTTGACACAGAGTTTAGTTAAACAACTTTGATTATTTAGAGAGTTCGAACGCCTCATCCTAAGAACAATATTTTGTTTGACAATATTAAGTGTTATTTTTAGTCAACATAAACTGTTTCGAAAAGCGTCAGTGTGGTAGTGACTTATGTAACTAGATATACTTAAGTATAAATAAAATAAAACTCGCAACTAATTCGAAAAAAAAACAAATATTAATTATAGAACTTAGTTTTTTAAAACGCATACAAATCGGTCTAGCCATTTTGGAGAAAAATTGTGAGTCATACAAATATAGGTACACGTATTTTTAATTAAAAATCAAATTTCAAATCGGTGCAGCCGTTTTGGTGAAAAATAATAACAGTCATACAAATATACACGTATTTTCAAATAAGAAACCGCATTCAAATCGCTCCAGCTGTTTTAGAGAAAAAATGGTAATAGACATACAAACATACAATACAATAACTCTTTTTTTTAAACCACAAAAACAAGGATAACATTATAAATTACAGTAATTATCTAGGCTTTTCACAGGCAGCCTTATCGATTAAAGCCATCTCTTCCAGGCAACCGCAACATACTAACACACAGCTAACGTCTTACCCCAAACGTTCACTACCTTTCCGTCGTGGGTAAATAATTGATTCTCAACTCATGTGAAATATATGATCAGTTACGTAATTTATCTATGAGTACCTATTAAAAAACAAAAGCAGAAGTTAACTACTTTAATTCTGATTAAAATGCCTCGTTACCCATGTGTGTTGTAGCAAGTACGTAATAAAAAAATTACTGAGAGGTTGTTTTAGTTGCTTTTTGGAATTTAGTAAGCAATATGTAAAGGAAAGGCCATTGGCTCCTGAAACACAATATTTATTACTAGTTCGGTATCAATGGGTTCATATTTTATTTTGTAACATTTTTAATGCCCAATAAACAAATTTGCATAAACGAATTTGTATTTGTGTTGCTACTTTTACAATATGCTCTTATTGTAATCTATTTCGTCTAACCCACGACTGAAAAGCCGTGAGTTTTAGTTCCAAATGAGATCATCTTCACCACCAGGTTATGTCACGATATTACGAGACAAAGGATTTATTTCGGTGCCTCTTCAAGCCTCGTCAAGCGCATTGCAATCCCACGCAATCACCATACAATGTTGCCATGCATCCTATTCTGCTATTGCACCTGAGTTCCTCTTGTTTGGAACTAGAACACCGCGCGTCTTTTCACTGCGATTGTGTTACGTCTCATTGTCCCGTTGCATTTATTCTCCGCTATTCAGTTTTCACGAGCTTTCCTTTTCCCGGGTCCGAAATGCCTCGCACGAGCTATGTTTTGTAATAATTATTGTTTGGTTTTGAATAAGCTTGTCCTGTAGGAGTGACTAATAAATTTGTTTTAACTAACTAAACAGCTAACTAGCTAACCAGTTAGCCAGCTGGAAAGCTAACCAGCTTTTTAGCCAACCAGATAATCTGCTAATTAGCTAACTAATAATGTAATCAAATCTTGGAAGTCGATTTTAACGTAATTTTAGTTGTCGTATCGATAAAAATTTGCAAGTTTTAATGTAATTTGAATGACAATATATTAATTTGATACTATTGAACTGATCTGATGAGGATCAGTAGGTGGAAAGAGGAACTCTTCGATGGTGTATATGATATTGACAGAGCCAGCTAACGGGAAGACGCCAAATATTATGCATGGCCCAGCGCATGATGTTTGGCATCTTTCCGCTAGATGGCTCTGTCATTTGTTTCACTATATTTAACGAGTTACCTTAACGTTTTTTTCTTTATATTTTTTTTTACTATAGGTATAATATAACTATTTACTAGACGCGGCTACTTAGATTAATAATATAGACTTTAGCCTAACGTAAGATAAGCCAAAATCATGAAATTTTTTGCCGGTTCCTGATATTAGTTTTGACGCTTATCTATGAATATTCTACATCCCGAATACGAGTATTGTAGAATCATCTGCCCATCTATCATTTTGATATTGCGCCACGGATCAATCTAGTGACAGTTTTTATGCTGTCGAATCTACAAGCCTAGTTTGCCTTTTTGGCTAACTTTTAAACTGTTTTGTATTGAACTAGGCTGTTAAAAAAATCTATCTACTTGACATCAAATTTAAGACTACCACTAATGATCTTTTACACTTAAATTTGTATCATGTTGATTTTTTTATAAAATTAAAGGTTGAGTCAAAGCGATAATTGCTTCTCTCTCACCTTCGGTGACGGCACTGTACAAATAATGCGGCAGGTTTCTACACGTCTCCAATCTCTGAGATGCTCCATAAATAGAGCTAAATTGGAATCCTCCAAAACACCGTCAGTGGACGCCACGTCCTTTGCGTGGGGAGGATGTGTGGGGACAAAGTAACAAACTTGAGAGCTAGCACTATTGGTCTGGACTAGACCACTGTGACTCGGCCCGAATTCCAACTGGGATTAAATTGGACGTAATGTCTGCTACACGTGAATTAAATTGCCACCTAACGTATGCATAATTTTGGTCGGACATTTGGGAACACCGATGAATCAATTTTCATGGATGAAGTTGTGAATTCGGATGCGAATAATAAATCAATCACCACAATTCATGCAACCATTATTATAGTATTTACTAATTAAAAGAAAACCATACTAAGCACTCGCATATTACTAGTTCAGTTATCAGTTTCGTTTAAAAAAAACTTTAAACTTTTGTACAAGGCGTTCCGATATTTTTATAAGTTTCTTATCTTCTGAAGGCGAAGGTAAGGCAGACACTTTAATGTTTTTTAAAAGTTCTATCTTCTCGAGTAAAACAGATGGATACAGTTTTAAAGCTGTTCGCCAATTCCAGATTGCGCGCTTCGCCAGTACCAACTTTATCTAACAGTTGATTGCACTCTCTCCTTTAGAAAAGTATCGTTAGAATTTTCACTTCTCTTCAAATTTATCAAACTTCTTTGTTAAGAGTCTATGAAGTGTAATATTTTATAGAGCGACGCTGTAGGGATCTGTTTTGTTTCAATACTTATTCAAGGTGAAACAAAAAAGCAATAACTTGTTAAAGTTCTGACACACGTCTATTATTTATGAGATAATTGGATAAAACAGATCATAACAGATATCATCTGATGTTATAAACTCTGTGTATGTTTTTAACCGATTTGAAGAAATTCTCAAACAAATCTTATTTTTTTTCATGTATACATACCGATGAATCTGCCATTTGAGAGTCAATTAACTTTTTTTATGTAGAAGAAGCTCTTGATGTTGTCCCATAACAATTTCATTGACTTTGGCTCTATAGCTATTACCCAATTCTCATCTCTAGTTACTAATTACGTTAGAACCCTTACTAGTTTTGAAATCAGTCTATCAAATTAGTTATTATTTTTCATCATTCATTGGTCATATCTTTCATCATCACAAATTTTTGATACCCACTAAAAAGCTAAATGAAATATTTATTTGATCACCTACTAAATAAAAGAAACCATTTATTTATCGCTTTGATCGCAAAGAAGAATTCTTTAAACTAAATTTAATTGTGTTAGTCGTTCCTTTGATCACGGTCCCTCATCAGTATTTTTTTCTTTTGATAACCATTAATACATTGGTTATACAATGTATGAAACGGTAGTTTTTATTTAGCTCCTCTACTCTTCTTTATTTATTTGCGTGTCTAAATTTTTAACTTCTTCGGATCGCTAAGCTACGGGAATAATTAATTTTTTTAAATAAAAAGTTGGAATATATATTAATTTATGGTATAAGGCTCACCAAAATTCATTAAAATATTTTCAGCTGTTATGGAGTTGAGTGAAGATAAACATTTACTCTTACACATATATTTGAGTATATTTGTAATTTTAGTGTGATTTTGCACAGATACAGTATTGCACCAGTCGACTCACAACCCAGAACATTTCCAATACGAATGCCGGAAATAGAAAAGAGTAGAACGAAAGAACAAAATGTCAATACACTCGTGTCAACCGAAAACAAACGTAGAAGTTGAATTGAATTCAAGTTAAAGTAAGCATGTGTTCTTTGTTCTGTTGCAACATATCCAGTGCAACAATCGCATTCATTTTCTGCACTTGGAAATTTCAAGCACATGGTAGGTGACATTTTTATTTAAGTTGACGGCTAAGCGCTGAGGATTCCTGTCGTGTTTGCTTTAACTGTACAATGGAATAAAGCGTTTTAATTGAATTGTAGAGAAATGAGAAAATAACTAAAAATGGGTGGAAATGTGTTGAAAATTACTACGGAACAAAAATATCCCAGTTAGTTTCCTTTCCAGGCTAGACATGTTTACTTTTCGATCTTTGACCATATCGTCAGGCTAGCTGTGTTCAAGCTGCTCGCCGGTTGGTGACATAAAACTTCACGGTTACTGGCATCAAATATAGCTTTCTTATAATGATATCTTGTCTATAATTAATCTTTTGTTTATAATTATGGTTACTAAAAATATAATAAGGTAACGTAACAGTTTCAATAATTGGTTCTAAAATGCTTTATGAAAAAAATACCATTATACAATTTGTTTGGTTTTAATTCACCTAGAAAAAAATCAGCGTTTTAAAAATGGGTACATAAGTTTTATGAACTTCTGACAAAACTTATGTACCCATACCCTTAGGTACCCATTTTGGCTTGGAAATTCACTTTTACAAGCCTAGATTTCTAAAACAGTGTTGTTCTAATTTTGTTCTATAGATATATCGTCTGTTAAGTTCAGTTGATCAATAACAAATTATGCCTCACGGGTAAGTTAATACTAAATTCAGGTCCGTATTTAAATCAAGCGACAATATTAAAGCGATATTTATTTGACACCGCTCTCAGAGGCCGTCACCTCGTAGATTACCCAGTATGAAATTCTGCGGTATATATTATAACGTGAAATGACATTATTGCCAGGTTTATGCTGCCTTGTGTAACGAGTATATCGTAATAAAGATATATCAAACGCGATATATAGCAGCTAGCTGCCGGTCTGTCGTGAAGTATTACCATGATGGAACGCAAAGATAATGATATTAATGGGCGAAGAAAAAGAAAGAAATTACCTACGTGTCTTGCGATACTTAGACGTCTTGTTTGTCATTTTTTCGGAGGAATGAGAGAAATTCAAACATAGTTCTCAATTTTCTAATATATTATTTTAAAAGCGTGCAAGCTCATTGTTGCGCATTAAATAAATTTGTCTAAAGTTTTTTGTGTTGTTATCATGATTATTTTTTATTGTTTCTTTTGCTGTTCCACGGACTCTAGGGTCCGTGCCTTTTGTCAACTTACATAATGTATTTTGTCAACTATTGCTAAAATAACATTTAACTAACAAATTTACAATAGGAATATACAAATTATAAAAATATTATTACTATGTTGCGTGTATACACCGAGCAGTTCAGCTCCCGCAAGCAGCACCCGTTCATGAGTTGACGTATGTGCCAGCCATCGCTCGCCTCAACCATATTTGAGGGAAGGGTGACCCGCCATACGACGCCGCAAGGAGGCTTTAAGCGAACGTGATTGCTTTGGTTATACACGCAATACTTAAAACTATGTTATTCATATACAATGCTTAAAACTACGAGTACATTATTCTGTTACAACTGGTCTTCGCCTCAGGATCTCCACCACACCACCTCGTTCCGGTCTTTAATGGCCATTTACAAATTATTGAAATAAAGTTTGTACATAAGGTCTAGTATGCACAGCTGATTTAAGTTATATATATTGTTTTGTTACCTTTGTTCAGTCTGTAAATATCTTAGGAAATGCACGCTGTATTTTGACGTGACATTCAGGTGTGATATAAATTTTTGTCCCATGTCGTGTGAGGAAGAACAAAGCGTTAACAGAAACGCGCTGTGACAAAATTGTCATTCTTCGCGTTTCCGCTTAAAAATGAAAATTTTAATGCAATAAGTGCAAAGAATACTTGAACACAAATCAAACGAGAAATCCATACTTGTCAGGACAGACTAAGTGAGTGAATGCACTGCACTCTTGTAAAACGTGCCAAATTTATAATGTTTAATGCTACTTTACAAAGGGAATATTGAGCTAAGGTAGCAGCCACCATCATCAGATCATATTTGAGATTGAGCTTATATTTGGCAAAAACTTTATTTAATCTTTGATTGTACAACTTTCCAAGAGTACGTGGATCACAGAAGAGAGAGCGAAAAAATAACATCATTTTGACAAAGGTGTTTTGCGTTTTAGTTTTCACGTCGTCACAATTGCTTCAAGATAATACAACATTATTTTTAGTTCTGTAGTACCATAAGTATAAGTCAGTTAAGTTATTAAGATAAGTGCATGAAACAGCACAGTGAGAGTTTTAGTATAGATCTCAATGTGTAAAATATAATTTTGCTATTTAGCGGTGGCTCTGATACATATTATGCAATGGGGAGGTTTTTTTTTGCTGTACCCCATGTGAGTTATCGTTAAAGAAAATGAAGTCTTAATAAAATAAAGGCTTCGGCTCCACCAATGCCCACCAAATATCAGGGATAGACCCGTGAAATGAAATAAATTAATTACTAAAAAACTAATATAATTTAAGTAAATATCTACTAACACACTAACAAATATTTTAATGCTCTGTTTAAATACATTGCTTGAATCAAGTCAAATACTACAAATAATTATTAGTATAACGAGTTGTATTTGTAGTTTTCGTCATAAAACACGGTTCGAATATAAGTAAATAGTTATTAATAAAAGTATAAGGTCGGGGAAAAAGTTTCTTCGTATTTTTTAAACAAATTCAAGACATATTTTTTTCAAGTTTAATTACATTTAATTATAATATATATGTGCAATTTTGTTCGATAACTTGTTGCCATCTTGTAGGTAGTGACATGATCCCGTTGCTGTAGAATTTTTGGGACTTCTGATCAAAAAAATGCAACAAGTAGTTTTGACAGTCCTCTCTTGATGTTAATCTAACACTACCCAAAGAATTCTGAAGAGATCGAAACAGGTGGAAATCTGAGGGTGCAAGGTCAGGGCTATATGGTGGATGCATTAACACTTCCCAACCAAGCTCTCTAAATTTTTGCTGAGTGGCCGAAGATGTGTGCGGTCTGGCGTTATCATGATGAAAGACCACACTCTTTCTGTTGATCAATTCCGGCCGTTTTTTCTCAATTTCTTGTTTGAGTCTCATCTGCTGTTGGCAGTAGAGATCCGAATCGATGGTTTTGCCCGGCGGTAAAAGCTCATAATGAACGATGCCCTGCCAATCCCACCATACACACAACATCACCTTATTACGTGTTAATCCGGGTTTCGCTACAGTCTGTGGTGCTTCACTGCCCTTTGACCATGATCTTTTGCGCACATTCTTGTCGTAGGTGATCCATTTTTCATCACCAGTGATCAATCTTTTCAAAAACGGTTCGGTTTCGTTACGTTTCAATAGAGAATCGCAAATGAGTACACGATTCATTTGGTTTCTTTCAGTGAGCTCGTGTGGCACCCAAATATCGAGTTTTTTGTATACCCAGTTTTTTTCAAATGGGTCAAAACTGTTTTGTGGTCAATCCCCAGTTCTTCAGCTACGTCGTAACTACTAATATGCCGATCTTGGTCCACTTTTTCAGAAATGGCATCGACTTTATCCGTAACAGGGCGACCAGAGCGAGCTGCATCTTTGACATCAAAATTCCCGGACTGAAAACGCTTGAACCAACATTGTGCTACTCTTGATGACACTGCATTAGGTCCATAAACGTCACAAATTTTATTCGCGGCTTGTGTCGCATTTTTGCCTTTTTTGTTATAAAATTTCACAATATATCGAATTTGTTCGTTAGATTCACTCATTTTATCGAACAAAAAAACAATTGAAAAATGGCGGGAAATTGCTTTTTACGTTTTGTATTCCTTTTTTAAAATGTCATCTTTTTAATGGTATCAAAACCAGCCAGATACAAACAGTACAACGGATAAGATTTTTACTACAACTTTATACATACAAAATACGAAAAGACTTTTTCCCCGACCTATTATTTTCTTTATATTATCCTGTGACATAAAATAGATAATAGTAATAATGCTGGTTTAAAAATGATGAATAAAATCTAATCTTTCTTTGTGTAGCCGCAATCATGTCTACGTGCTACGTCGTAGCGGATGCTACGTGACATGCTACGAGCCTCGTGGCTTCTGATTCCACCTTTTCACGTTTTATGCCATTGATAAATGGTTTTCTGAGACGTTCTTTAGTTTTATCAGTGTAACTTTCGTTACAGTTTTTTTTTCGTAATTTTTTTTTTAATTTGATGAAAATTAGTTAATGTTTTTTTCAATTGTTTATAAAAATATTATTATTTTACCCTACTATAGGTAAAATATATATTGAATTGTGCAAATCTGTATAACATTTCAAAGTTTTTGAAAATGATATATTACTAGCGACCCGCCCCGGCTTCACACGGGTGTAAGCTTGGCCTTCGGCCTCGCTATCATGACCCGCTCCAGGCACACAAAATGTAATCCAAATTGGTCCAGCCGTTTTTAAATGTAAGAAGTACGAAGTATTAGAAAAAAATATTAATTAAATCGGTAAAGCCGTTCTTAAGTTATAGCATGACCAGGAGAAATAGGGCATAATTTTTATATGTATAGACTAAATCAAAAACCCTTACTAAAATATATGGTGTTGCGTATTTTGTCACCATCTCCGTTTCTCCCTTTCCTAGAGGACATTAGGTTCATTTGGTGCGATCAAACATAATTAATGCATGTTAAGCCAATCAGAGTCGGCTCCCTGCTATACTATTTGCGGTGTAGCATGGTGCCTGTGACATTAGCCGTACGGCCCCCTAATTATGTAACTTGCAACTCGCGATTTAGTAGTAAATTAGGCAGTTTCACTATGACCGAACTGCAAAAAAATACCAGTTGCAAGTTACATAATCAGGATTTGGCTTATATCACAGGCACCATTCTACACCGTAAAAAGTATAAGGAGTATTCTTTCTGGGAATTATTAAGCTGGAGACTATAAATTGTACAGAGTAGTAAGGGTTAGTATGGTATGGCGCTGGTACAAAAAAAACATAAAATTATATGAGTGACCGCTGCTAACACTTTACTATTGGCAGTAACTTAGCTCTACCGTGTTTTAAAGGAAGTCTATTTTAAAAAAAATACTCTGGTTAAGGGAAGAAAAGCTATCATAAAGACTTATATAGGGCTCCTTGCTGTAGATTTTGTGACACAAGCACATGACTAGAGTCGTGACACTACTCGAGTTGCTGACTCGCGTCGCGTCGTGTAGTGCGGCCTTATTAAAGTAGTTGTCAAATCGTCTGCATAATCCGCATCAAATGGATCGAATCGCACCAAATTCGTACTTAATACTTACTAATATGTGGCATTTCACAACTTTTGAGACCCTGTCTGACTCAGAGGAAGACAAAGAAGGATCAGACAGCACCAGTGAATGATACCCTGACAGAAGAAAGTACCACAAAACCTACACCAACATGGCTATATTCCTCTAGGATGCTCGGTTCAAAACACCAAGGAACCTAGTTCTCAAAACTGAACACCTTACTTCTCTTCCAATGAAGAAGGAAGAACTCAAAATGACAAAGTAGTCAGTATAAACTTGGTGGAATAGATTCCACAAAGTTTATACTAACTACTTCACCCGTCCGATGCGTATACGATGCGGACAAAGGCATTTTTAACTCAATGCAAAGTATTCAGGGTTGCGTGGACAGGGTCTACTAATCCGAAAGGGTTCTATAATACCCATCATTACGAACAATTTTTATTAAGGGACCAGCCCTGAAACGGTCCTTCACAGTCTACAAAATGTATGGAGAAACTGATATTTTTTTCTCAATTTCAGGGTTGGCCCTTTTGTTAAAAAAAATTATAATGTTGAGTATAACGGATCCCTTTCGGCTAAGTACACCCTTTCTGCCTAACCCTGTAATTCATGTAAACATTTCCATCGCAAAAAAAAACCTACGCATTTACCCATTTAACAGTTCAATATAAGAAGTTGCAAAGAACCATAATTGTGGCGTATTTTATGACTCGCGGCGGAATACTTGCGGCATTATATTTTTCACGCGCCATAAAAGTTTGTCAAAGTTTTAGAAGCAGAGCTGTAGAGAAGAAATAATTGGTTTAAATTTCCAATGTAGCGTCTTTAACTAAGGTTGATATCGTATGAATCAGTCATAATAAAGAATGCCTTTTTCAAAAAATATTTTAAATATTGATATTTCAAGTAGTTTTAGGTATTTATTCATATTTTTAGGTTCATAAATTATTGTTCTTGTAATTAATTATGGTTTTACGGTGTGTTATAAAATATTACTAATACATTTTAGATGGTTATACTATCTACTGCGTCTTGCGGATTTTTCCATTTCTTCAGTTCTTCACGTTTTTTATTGAATTATGGACTTGGCCACCTATTAAGCAATGACGAATGATGTTAAGCAATGACGACGACGAATGATGACGACGATGAGTCAACGATGGAGCAAGCTTTCCGAGGACATTATTTATTTAAAACTAGAAGACACCCAGATTGTAACTATCGGGGATTTTTTTTACCGATTTTGGTCTAATTTCTAGGGGAACAATGTGAAATTATCCTCTAAAATAAAAAATCTATTTTTATAGGTTTGATAATAACTTTGTTTTGAAGTAACAAATATAAATAAATAAAATACAATACAACCGAAATCACCGAAACACCCTCTTTTTTAAAAGTCGGTTAAAAAGCCTTGAAATTACTATTTCATTACACACATTGTTACTTCCAAACAAACAACGTAGAATGTGTACTATGTATAATTATAACCAAAGCACTTAGTACGGTGTTACTCATTAACGTAATTTGAGTTAACCTATACTTAAAACTGCTCTGTCAGCTTATCGCTGATGGAAACTTTCACGCGTGCATATATATACATCACAATAAAGCACATTTTAGTTAAAACACATAACTGACGTTACTAAGTACAACCTTAGATGACTTAAACTTATAAATAACTTAGCAATGTTATAGGTACAACAAACAAAATCTTAAGTTGTATTTATCTCCGAATTATGTCTTTGTTCAATATATTAATCTAAAAACAGTTAAATTAAGTTGTGTTAAATTGCATGTCAAAATTGTGTAATCAACTTATTAAAAGCATTATGTTACGCTGTCATTTGTTAAGTTTAAACCCCACTTGGTAAACAAATGAAAAGTTGAAAAGTAATAAATATTTCATTCATTGTTCAGAAACCATCACATGTTATGACATAATACGAATAAAACTTTGACTGTTTTATAATTTATACAAATTATATACTTACTTCTTCATACGTACGAAGACAATGAACAGCACGACACAATCATGAGTTCAAAGTAATTTCAATCCAACTAAACGTCATTATGCAGGTGACGCAGTCACTGGGTCCATTCACAGTATTTCATAATATCGTATCATTATAAAGTTAATTAGTAGAGTTGACCACGTGCGCGCCTGATGCGCGGGAAATCGGAATATTTAGCGCCAAAACCGACCTCCCTCGAGACCACCATCCCTCGCAATGCCCGACTATACACTGACAACTGTCACCCGGCTCCAACCGGCGTTTTGCTCGCGTTTACTACGGACGATTTTCCTCTTTGCCCTATCTTGCTTTAACGAAAATTTATATACACAGAGAGCTATACGTACACACATGAACGACAACTTAGTTCGTGTCGTCCGGATTTGTACACCTATACGACGAAGATGTGTGCGTGGGACTCGCATATGTAGTGGTGATTTGTGGAAGACGCATTTCGGTAACGTTCCAATGCGTTGTTGCACACAATAACATCTGTTTTGGTCCAATAAATGTTTTAATCGGGTGGAATAAAGCTGAGTTTCAGTTGTTGGTTCCGCTCTTATGCTCATCGAGAGACAACGCTAAAGCAGAATTGCGCATGTCCATGATCAATCTCGTGATCGTGAAACTACGAAAACTATTGCTGTCCTTATTTTTCTCTAAGTTTTAAGAATCAGCAGTTTATTTTATAAAGTTAGCAGAGAAATGTAATCTTAGACTCGGTTAATAATTAATTATGCCCTAAATTATTTACAACCTAAAACTCTCAGGGTATTATGAATATTTTTGTTCCAAAAGTCTACTAAAGTAAGTATATTTTTATGAGTAATAAAGTTGGACGTTTATAAGGTTTACGAAGAAAACTTTTGAATGAATTATTGCAAATTCAAATTTGATATCTTTATTTTTAATTCTTTTATAACAATATTAAAACTATTTTATGATATATCTTGATCAGTAATAATAACTTTATTAATAATTACCTACAAATACTAAAATCATGCCACTTAAAATCTGCAAGTTGAAGTGGCAATGGGCAGGCCACATCGCTCGAAGAACTGATATCCGATGGGGAAGAAAGGTTCTTGAGTGGAGACCGTGAATCGGAAGACGCAGCGTAGGCAGGCCTCCCAGTAGATGGACCGACGACATTGTGAGAGTCGCGGGTATCCAGTGGATGCAGATGGCAGGATGTCGTTCAGTGTGGAGGTTAAATGGGGAAGCCTATGTTCAGCACTGGACGTCTTCTGGCTGATGATGATGATGATGATAACTAAAATCATAATCCGCCAACACAAGAACAAAACTGCTAGAAAATCATCAAACAATACATTCAAATGTACTCGTATTATGGATTTTCTCATGAAACATCAAACAATTCAAACTTGCCGTCTTGAACTAGTCGCGAACAAAGTCAGAGCAAACAATTTTCCCTCTGTAGATGATATTAACTGAGAGATAAGAGCGTAAGAGTATGAGTGAAGCACTCTTTCTGAGAACGATCGTATACAAAGCTATGAATAACAATTTAGTAAAGAGCGATAAGTACAAACACTTGAGTGTAGAAGTTTGTTGCCGAGAGCCCAAACACAGGAACAATACAGACGAGGAGCTCCGAAAGTGGGAGATACGGCACCCGAGCTGCGTTTGTTTTCCTGAAATGGAATCAAGACAAATCGATGCTATTTTTTTTTCCTGAAATGGAATCACGGCAATTCGATGCCCTTTTTTAACCTTCGATACAAACCGAGGGGTGTTATAAGTTTAACATGTATCTGTGTATCTGTTTGTGACATCGTAGCTCCCAAATGGATTAACCGATTTTGATTTAGTTTTTTTTTTGTTTGAATAGTGACTTGATTGAAAGTGTTCTTAGATTCAAGAAAATGTGTTCAGCCGTTTGAAGATCCTCAGCTCTTTTGTCGGTGGGTTTTAAAGTGTTTTAATTTAAACTTCTTATACACTGGGTGGGTTCGATTCCCATCTAGGGCAAACATTTATGTGACGAACATTTGTGTTAGTTCTATGCCTGGGTGTGAATATCTATTTAAGTATGTGTTTAAAAATATATATGTACGTTTATCAGTCTCTGGCAGCAACAAGCTTTGCTTAGTTGCTTAGTTTGGGGACAGATGATGTGCAAAAATATCCCGTTTTTTTACTGATCTTCCTTTAAATCAGTGGAGACAAAAATACATTGTCGTAGTAACTGTTTTTCATATTTTTTTGTAAAATCACAATATTTATTTACTTGTACAATTATTGCGAGTAGCTCATTAATACTGGAGCGACGTAGTATTGTTAAATGGAGAAGGCACTTAGATGTCGCAAATGAGGCAATATTGTCACGTTTTCTGGACATTGTTTTTTATGGTTAACAGGCTAGGCCTGATGCTAAGTGTCAGAGTGCTTAAAGATAGTTCTATTGCAAAAAGTTTAAGAGATAACAACCAAATTACTTAAAATCACTAGTAAGCATCGTATCTGTGATAAAAATAAATAAATAAAATATCTGGGACATTATTGCACACATGGTCATCTGACCCCAAACTAAGCAAAGCTTGTAATATGGCTGCCAGAGACTGATATACATACATATATATTTTTAAATACATACTTAAATAGATATTAACACCCAGACATAGAACAAACACAAATGTTCATCACACAAATGTTTGTCCTAGATGGGAATCGAACCCACGCCCCCAAGCACAGAAAATAGGATCACTACCAACTGAGCCACCGAGGCAGCCGATGACTGATGCCTCTGGTGTTCGAATCCAAAGACAGGGGCTGAGCCGCGTTTGGGGACCAAAGTTTTTTTTTGTAGTTGATGGCGTTCACTTGTCATCAAGTGACTCTTTAGCTTGAATTGTTATTAAGAAAAAAAAAATGGTGTCTATTATTATCTGGATAGATCTTTTACAAAATTAAATTTTTTCATCACAGAAATGATGCAGATTTGAATCAAACAACTCGCAAAGTATTGGATCCTTCATTCCAAGTATTATACAAACAGACTCTTTTCGATATTTCTTTATTTATTATTTATACACACCTGACGCTTGATATCTTTTACATTCTATTTAAAATCGTATATCGGAATATGAATGCTTTCTCGGTCGCAAATTGACTTTTTAGTCAATTCTAATATGTACATCTAAATGGATGTAGAGAACTATTGTGATGTTTAGTAAAAAAAAATAAAAAAACATAGAGCTGTACATGTATTCAAATGAACAAAGCTTCATAACATGAAATCAGAATACTTTTTGTCATGTATTTGTTTAAAAGCCTTAAAATATCCGTATTGAAATATTATAAAAGTATTTATTTTTTGTTGAAAACTAACTTACTGTTATACTCTGTAGCTGCTTTACAATGTCTTTGTTGTATCAGCAAAAAACTTGTAAAACTCTGAAAGAGTTATGAAAACGTCAACTTTTGGGTCCTCAAAAAAGTGTAGACGCTTCGAACAACTTTCCTCCTAAACAGGATTTTATAAATATTAAAATGTAAGCGAGAGAGCGGAAACTATTCTTTTTCGCCTCTTCAAAAGGCATTCATGAAGCTGCAAAACTTTATTTTTATTCCGACCCACCGGATATAACTAGAAAATAAATATCTCAGTTTGCTTTTGAGCAGCGTCGTTGAGACTTTTTTGTCAGAAATGTCTAAGTGTACTCTCTTTAAGTTCATGTTTAATTAATGAGTTATGATTTTAATTTCAGACGGAGGTGAATTATTTACATCTAAATTTAGAATTACAATGCCCGAGGGTAAAATCAATTCTTGTCAATTAATAGAGCTCTATTAACCGAGGGTGGATGGCCCTCGTGAAGTTATGCATAATAATTGCTTGCTCTTCACTTCCAATTAAAGCCACTTGAATAATGACGAACTTCCCTCGGTTGACTCTTGGACTCCAGTAAGCAAGTTCTCAACTCCTGCAGAGCATAACATTTCACACAATTAGATTAACTCGTGCTTTGTACTGCAGTAAATATTAAGGAAAATAGGTACGAGCATGCTGGAGTTTGAAAAGCTTTGTGCTAGGAACAGTTTATTAAAGTTGTCGGTATGTTATTGATACTACTTAAAATTGAACTGTATGAAAAAGATCTTCTTTAACAAAAAAATAATTCTTGTACCTAGAAAATATGTACATAGATTCATATAATCATATCTTGTACAAAGATTTATAATCAATTTCTTGTACTCCAAGGGCATAATATTAAGTTTTTTTGTTTAATGCAGTACGTATATGCTACGTTATTTCTTTTGATTCAGTAAATGTATTTGCAAAACATTGACATCTTACTTTAAATTATTAATGGATAATGTAACTCGCTGTGTAGTTTTAATCTTAAAAGCATTATTAAAAATGCATCGTTTCTATTACAGATGCACCGACACGTGTTCTATGTGAAAACTGCTCTGATTCTTGACATAATTTCAACATTCAATTCCAAAGACAAATTAAATCTTAAGGATGGTTAACATAATGGCGAGAATTAAATAAATTCAGTAAATATAACCTGGGTACACCTGCGTCTGTAACGTGAGAGCCTAGTGGAGTTTAGCAAGTAGGATGAAACCAAACTGCAAGGGTGCGTTTGAACTATCTAGTTTGCGAGATTCTACATTAGTCTACAACAAAGCAAATGGGCAGCGAAATAATGAATGAATATTTAATTTTATCTAAATAGACAAATATTCAGGGTTACGCATATAGACTGTACTAAGCCAGTCAATTGTGTGTAAATAATATAATAATAGCGTTTTGGCTTCGGAAGCGTTTATTTTAAACTCAGTAGATATAATTATATGTCTATAAAACGAGTACCTATTAAATAATTCATAATGATATTGTAGATTTGTTTGTTTGCATAGAACTTAACCACTTTATTGACAACTTTATATTTGGATACTTTTTCAAATATTTCTATTGATCTCCATACGGATTAGTACTGTAACACCATAAAGAAAATTGGTTGATCGTTACCGTGACAAAATTTCGCGCATTATGTCACGCTGATTGGACCTACAATCACCACGTTTTAATTTAAATTAACGATTAAAACAGGTGTGACAAAGATGCGGAACTGTACATACCTACTGATTTTGATATTCAAGCTACTGTAACATACTAAACAGGCAATGTTACGATCAAATTTGTCATTGCCTGCAGAGGGGAGTTGCCCAGATACGTTAGTGTGACACAGTCCTCCACGTTATGTCACGCTGACTGGACTTACAATCTTCTCGTTTTAAATTAAATTACCGACTGGGACTGGGTCGACAAAGAGGTCAGACTTTACATACTGCTCTTAATATTCAAGCTACTGTAACACCATAAACAGTCCATGTTATGATCAACTTTGTCACTGCCTGCAGAGGGGAGTTATTTGCTCGCAGCTCGTTAGCGTGACGACATCCCGTGTTATGTCACGCTGACTAACTCACAATCTCCCCGTTATTAACTTACTATACACCGACGTGACGAGTTAGTACTTAACATACTGTTTTTACCTCATAATGAGAACAATTAAAACAATAAAATACAGGCTATTCGAGAGGCCACATCTGTAATGGGCGATTTTATGCCCAATTGTAGGTTCTTCTCCAAAAGCTTCAAAGTAAAAATGAAACAATAATTTTATTAGACTTGGGAAGGGACGTGTTTGGCTCTAAATAGTAAAACAGCTTAAATTATTAGACTAGTTAGACTAGTAAAACCCTGCCTGTATACTTAATATATCATTCATACAGTACGTACACCGTTCGCTAATAAAAAAATCTGACTATCGGGTGTATAAGTCGTCACATGTTTTTACTTATAAATAAGCTTGCGCTTATCATAATCATCGAATGTTAAGCAATGATGCAGTCCACGATGAATCACGCTTAGATTTAATTGGCATTAGTGGGTCTGAAGCCAACACCAAGAAGTTATGTTAAATATAAAATCACTAGCAGTTCCTCGCGGTTAGACCTGCTATCCTGCAGGACCTATTTTTTTCGAGATATCAGTTTAATGTCTGTTTCCGTTTAAGTTAAAATCTGTTTAGCTGTTACGGTTTTGAGCGCGGAAAACATACACATTGAAATTTATATTATAAAACTTTCGCATTTATAATATAAATTTATTGTGTGTGTTTGTGCGTGTGTGATTGTGTTAGGGTGAATCTACACTAATATTATAAAGAGGAAAGATTTGTACCTATTTTTGTATGTTTGTATGTTTGTAATGAATAGGCTCCGAAACTACTGAACCGATTTGAAAAATTCTTTCACTGTTGGGAAGCTACACTATCCCCGGGTGACATAGGCTATATTATATTTTGTAGCGAGGCCGAAGGCCGAGCTTACACTCGTGCGAAGCCGGGGCGGACGGCTAGTGAGTTCATAAAGTGTTGTACTAACTGACCTGCCAGACGTCCTGCTCGAATTTTCCAATTTTCCTGGCATCTTTTCAAATCTTTCTTTACCTTAAAACATTATGATTAGATCTAGCCGTTCTCAAGTGATGCGCTTACCAATAACATAATTTAATATTTTAATATTTTTTCATATTTTTTTATTTATTTTTATATTCATATAGTATACAATATTTAATATTATGGTACTTATTCAGAATTTTTGTGGTGAATTTCGCCGTTTTTTCGAAGTCGTTTATAGTATGAGAAAACAGCACCTGCCAATTTTGTATTTTATTATAAAATAAAAAATACATTGACTATGTTATTAAGTTACCAAGACAAAATAATGCAAAAGTTATTGAAATATTACAAATTACCAACATCAATTTAATTTAAAACCAATCAAAATTCTCTCATGAGCTGCGGAATGATTGATAACTTATTAAAATTAACGTCAACGTGGAATATGAAATTATAAAGATGCACATTACCCACCAGCCGGGCGAATGCGCTGTAATAATCCGCTTTTGTTTGCATTTCTACGTATTCAAAAATTCAATTTAAATATGATGGCAGAGAGCACAAACATGAGATCAGCAGAATTAAATGACGCAGGCCATTTGTCGAGGTTTCACGCGCGATCCCGCAGCAGCCGCGCCTGGCCAATTCCCAAATTAATTGCTTTCCAATAGTGTTTTTTTACATAAAATTTGCTCTAACGTGTAAAATTGCGTCGCTTCATACGCCAATTTACGGATCAAATTGAACGTTCGCTTACTGTTTTCAAAATGGAGCCAATTTGTTTGTCTGGCATTTTTAATTGAAAATAATCAATAACAAGTTTAAAACTTAGACTTGTGAACAATGGAAAATGGCAAGAAAATTACATTGAAGAATGTAAAACTCGATTTTGAATCTTGATAAACATTTTAATTTCAATATGTCACTCAAACTGTTACTGTAAAATTATTTTCAATTCAAGATACATCGTAGTCAAAGTATTCAGACTATATTTAAACTATAATCCATAATATAAAAACTAAATTTCATAATAAATTTCAAGTTGTACAGACGTTTAATCCGTCGTATCAGAACTTCAAGAAGTTCTTTAGCACTGATTAAATTGAATTCAAGAAAGAAAGTAAAGAATTATGTACTTAGTCTATGGAAGATAAATCCAATCTAAGTAAACAAGCGCTCGGCTCCGCTGCAGCGAGACTGAAACAATGAATAAACTTTGAAAGGAAGCTAGATGGCGCTTGGATTAATAGCCAACACAGACGCCAGACTTTTCATCGGCCTTAGGTTGGTTGGCAAAAAAGGGCGGTCAGTAGCAGTTAGCAGACGACAAATAAATCGGGCACCCGATTTTTTTACGCACGGGGTGCATAGTGCACACTACACTGTATTTTACGAACTTCTGCCTACATCCGCCAATTACCACAAACTTTTTGTACGCTTGCTCGGTGCGCCAAAGTTGGCATGAGGCTATGACCGACTTCCATTGAATAAAGCATACCGCGCCGCCCTCTTTGCTGTATATGATAAGCTTTTCCTTTTTTTTTCTGTGTCGTAATTTTGACGCACAAAAAGCGTCAGTAAGGTTAAGTCTGTCATCTGTGACTTGACGCCGATTCTGCTGCCGGCAGGTGGCGTTACGGAGCTCGACAATCGGTTGGCCTTTATTGTTGGACGGACGACCCCTTGGCTATTGTAAATTTGGAAACAAAATAGGCTCTTCCTCGAAATTCCGGATACAATCTCTGTCTCCACAAATAGACCTGAAAGTATTGTTTTGAGTTTGTAAAATGGATGGTGTATATAACATTAGAAATATTACAGGTATGCTTATTGCGAGACAAAAACTTTTTCTGGTATAAAAAGAAGTTGTGGAGTTAAGATAGTAAGAAAAAGAGAGATATATAGAAAAAAATACTAATATTCAACACTATACTATACAACACCAACATCTAAAGGAAATAATTAATCAGTTTCGAATCGTTAGGTATGTCATGTCTCTTTCTTACAAATAAAATTATGCTGTGATGTGATTTGTAGGTAACACCTACTCTTAAATTATAAATGAGGGTTGGCATATGTAACTTTCCTTTTATTAATCGACTCTATAGTTAAATCCTCCTTATCGTTAATTTTCAAATAGGTAAAAAATAGATATTATGCAGTGTTAACTTACTAAGTAAATATGTAAGTAGATCTTACATAAACCGTTTTCATACGGTGGAGTTAGTACGGGAACTTGCGAAAAAGTTATCGTTACGTAAACGGTAGCAAATGTATGAAAAATTCAGTTTCCATTCACGTCCGATAGAACCGCTGTTCAATTTTTCATACATTTTGCTGTCGTTTACGTAAGGATAACTTTTTCGCAAGTGCTCATACAGGCCACTGGTCGTATAAATACTAATCGCTAATGCAGCGTAAGCCGGACATGGGTAATGTCTATCCTGCGTAGTTGCGGACAGGTAGCGGTTGGCAGGACATGCGACGGCGACGCGCGACGTCACGACGACGTATGATCATGGTTACCGTACATACGGTGGTAACGTATGTACTGTAACCAGCTACCATGTCTATACGCTTCTGTTATGCATTTTATACATATTCGGTAAAACATAAAACCTACGACTCAATACCTCAGATCAAACAAACAAGGGAGATATGCCGTATTATAGTTCGTGTTCAAATGTTTCCGTATCTCACCCACTTTTACTATACCGCTAACCGCACCCACTTATTTTTAAAGTAAAAACTTCTTTAGGAGCGTTAAGCACTTTTTGAGTGAACAAAAATCATGGAACTCGCGACATCGTCACGCTGTACCGTGTATTTTAAAACAGCGCCATCTCTTGTTGTATAGGTGACTTAAGTTTTCACTTCTGACGTGCAGTCACATGACTGAAGCGTTTTTATTTTTACTCGTATTTAGAGTACATCTACGTTTGGTCTTCAACTCGCCTGATGGTAAGTGACTTACGATGCTTAATGCAAAACTGTTAGTACGGCACACTTAATGATTTTTCACGCAGACTAAGTAACATGCAGCTACACCAATGAAATTATAGTCAACGTGCAAAAAATATGGCAGTGAGATCATCTGCGATTCCATTTAGCCTGATTTAGGCCTAGAATTACCTAGCATTTTCAACTGACTCAAAAAAATAGGTTTTCAACTCGATTCTATTTGTATTCTTCGATTGTAATCAGTTTTTTTCTTATTGGAAAGCCTATCGAAAGCTATCTAGTATACGGTCTCAACGGTAATTTAAATGTAGGTGATGAGGTAAACTTGAAGAAAAAAATTCAACCTTTTAGGGTGAAAAATTAGGAATTAATATTCACATCACACATCATCAGCCAATTAACGTCCACTGTTGGACAAGGCCTCCCTCATAGAGAGGGGTGTTGTCATAATCCCCACGCTTGGCAGGCGGCTTGGGGATCGCAGTACGTTCACCGTGTACTATTAGGACGCTGCTGCCCATCCTCCGGTGGTTCTGGTCGCAGTTTTAGGACATACCCGGGTCCTATTCGGGGAATTAATATTGTTTACTGAATTTTACCAAGAACGATCATATAGAAAATCATCCTTGATTTTACTTACTTCTCGTGAAGTGTGTTTTTTTAATAAATAAAATATAGCTTTACACATACAGTAATTTTTTAACCAGGTACTAACTTCAGTCTGGAAGTCTTTTAGGGGGTCTCGCGTTAGTGCCAACTAGAAAAACAACCCAAATATGTTTTCTAAACTAATCTAAACAGTTTATCGGTTCTCGACAGAAATGAGAAAAAAATACTTTTGGTGACAGAGACTAAGTAAAGCTACTGTGAAGCCTAATCTTTGATTGGTGAATTTATACAACTGATTCAGCACCCAAGATAAAAAAACCTCAAACGATTTACGACAATTTTCTGTCAAAGAAGAAATGTAAATAATTTGTTACAAGTAAAATACACGTCCAATACAAAAAAAATACACAAATTTTAAGCCCCTGGTCCGATTTTGATCAAACAACTAACCACAATAAAATCTGCTATAGAATCCGTCTTGGAGAAAAGTGATAACAGAAACAGACTACACACTCACATAGAATAATGTATACATTATAACAATGTATAATATACCCTTATACAACTTCTTACCCCAAACGCAAATCGTGGATAAAAATAGTGAGACCCTAAATGTATACCTGAATAAGTATGTGATCAAAAAAAGAAAATACTTCACATGAATTATTTTTCATCCCATCTATTCAAAAAAGGAGGTTTCTAACGGGGGCTCAATTTTTTAATCGCTCGTATCGTATTTTTTACGAAAATATTATGTGATATCATGCGAAATGACTGACTTTTGAACGAAATCCCAAACAAAATTCGCATTTTTAACACGCTTTTATTAGCTTGGTATGTATGTTACGGAATCTTTTAACTTGATTTTCAACTAATTCAAAACGTCGAATTAAATTGAAATTTTGTACACATATCAAGAACCAAGGATTGATTGACAATGCAATAATTTAAGTAGTTTTTCCCGTTATCCTTACCAGGATCTTCAGGATTTGCGATTTTAAGGCGTTTTTTTAGTTTCTTTTATAGTTACTGGGATAATTATTGAAATAACCATATCACGCTCTAACGCAACGAGTGGAACTATTTAAATTTGCTTTCTATCAATAGAAAATCTTTCGTATCGCATGATATTTTCGTATGAAATCATACGAGTAATTTAAAAATCGAGCCCCAGACCAGATTTTAACCTATTAGTTTTAAATGCAAATAAAAGCGTTTTATGGTCTTGTCACAACTCTAGCCTTCTGTATATTTTAAAGCTTGGTATTATCACTAAGGAGTCGATTACTACCGCAAGATCTCATTTGAGGTGGGTGGCACTCTCATGAAGACAAAATGGTGATAGTCATTCCCTACACTCGTATTCACACAAGAACGTCTGTGCGGGACATATTTAATTAATTTTAACGTACCGCGAAACACTTGCGTACGTAAATATGGCGTTACAACGTTATTATAATAATTAGGCGTTTAACCCCAGGAACAAAAGTGATGATGGCTGAATTCTTGGAGCGAGATTACGTAGATTTTAATATTTGGCGTTTATTTCTGTTCTATGTAGATGCATTTGTAGTTAATTTACACGTTCTAGAAATATATATCGAGATGTTTTTCTCTTATTCTCACTTTTCTACGTTTATTTTCAGTAATAATGTACCTACATTGGATTGTAACATTGAAATCTAAAAAAAACACTATCTTTTAGAAAAGGGTCTTATATTGTTCAAAGTTGAAACAGATTTGGATCAGACAATATTTAAAACTACAACAATGAAACCTGAATTCAAATAAAAAAACAAATTCATATTAATTTAGCCGTTTTAGAGTAAAAAGCTATTGTTTGCTTATGTAGGTATACCTACCATGAATAATTGTAAAATGATTGTTCTTTTAATCTGTCCTTTTTACTGATTTTCTATAATTATTATGCAACAGTTAAATTATCCATGTTAAGTTTTTCACGACCTTAGATAATTTTAATGCAATTTTCTTGAAATCGCATTTTCCGTATTTCCTTTACCAGAGCAAGTGTGCTTATACATTTCCTGTACTTACAAGTTCAAACCAAATATCAACCGTTGCAACCTCAGATTTACTAGACACGAATCATCTCTCAACTTATTTATGAGCTAAGTTTATGTTGGTAATATTCTAGATATTAATTGAATGTTCCTGTCTCACTGATGTTTGAGGTTTGCTGAGCCGTCGAGATAAGAACCTTAGTACCTAGTTATGTTCGGACGAGTAAATTTAATACTGAAACCTGATGAGTTGTTGTGAATATAAAACAATGTGAACATAAAGTCAAGGTCACCTCTTTCGTATATTTAAAAAATACCAACTTCAAAAAAGGAGAGGTTCTCAATTCGGCTGTTTTTATATTTGTTAATTATATTTAATATTTGTTAGGTACGTCATAACTCCGACATAAACCGATGTGAAAATTTATTTGAAAGGATATACCTACTTTCAGATTGGTCCGATAGAAATTTCATCAAAATTGGTTCAGTAAATTGGTTTTTAAATCAAAATAACTGAAAAATGTATTTACTATAATTACACAATATTCTCATGCAAGTACCAACGAAATTGCGTAGTTGAATAATTTTGAAGGAGGTTATTTAAATTGATAAATATAATAAGAAAAATACACGTTTTTAATACCATAGTGGGCAAACGAGTTAACGGACGTCTAGGCAATCATGATCGCTGTAACACCATTAAATAAGAATTAAAAAAAAATATTGAGCAGTATCTTTGGAATAACCTTCCAAATACCTAGTAGGTATAAATAAATAAATATCTGGGACATTATTGCACACATGGTCATCTGACCCCAAACTAAGCAAAGCTTGTAATATGGCTGCCAGAGACTGATATACATACATATATATTTTTAAATACATACTTAAATAGCTATTAACACCCAGACATAGAACAAACACAAATGTTCATCACACAAATGTTTGTCCTAGATGGGAATCGAACCCACGCCCCCAAGCACAGAAAGTAGGATCATTACCAACTGAGCCACCGAGGCAGTCGAAAATATAAAATAAAGTAGTATAGTATAAAATAATTTCCGTGTTGGTATTTAATAGGATGGCGGAAGAGAGTAAAAAAACTCCGTCAAAATAAAACATTATTAAAATTACTTTAAAATGTTTGTAATATTATTTAAAAAAGTATGCGCAATCGTTTTTTTCTTTCTCATTCTTAACGATTTTTTTCTTATAAAATGTTAAAAATGTAACCAAAAAGTAAAAAAAAAAAAAAAACGGGGAAAAATCTGCTGTGCCGTAGAAAACGGTCATTGACGACGAGATACGATAAAAATATGTATAAATATCTGGGACATTATTGCGCACACGGTCATCTGACCACAAACTAAGCAAAACTTGTAATATGGCTGCCAGAGACTGACCTACATAATTTTATATATTTTTTAAATACATACTAACACCCAGATATTAACACCCAGACATAGAACAAACACAAATGTTCATCACACAAATGTTTGTCCTAGATGGGAATCGAACCCACGTGAAAAATAAATGAAGTGACGCGTGGCATAAATAAATGACTATTGAGATGTGTTCAAAATAAAAAATAAAAAAACCGCTACACTACTGGTAGTGCAGCTTGGTAGTACCGTGAGGAATGAGAGCGTTTTAATAAGGCCGAAGACTAGTAATACAGAATGTTACGTATCTCGTGTCCGACGAGGGTTGCTGTTCAGTATCGATTAGTGATTCCTTAATATTATCCTTTGTACAAATCTACTAAAAGAACTCTAAAAAGTATTCAATAATTTACAGATAGACATACATAGATTACAGACCAGTAATCTATGTATGTATGTCTATCTATTTAAGTATGTATTTAAAAATATACATGTATGTATATCAGTCTCTGGCAGCCATATTACAAGCTCTGCTTAGTTTGGGGTCAGATGACCATGTGTGCAATAATTTCCCAGATATTTATTTATTTTTATTTTTTATTTAGACATACGAAGTATAAGTATGAAATCTTTGTATCTAAGCTTAAATGGTAACTTGAAATGGATGAAAACTACTGAAAAAACAATTGAAAATGTGAATGCAACGCCACAGGGCCCCGATTCTATTAAACCAATTGTTTTTCAATCGTTAATGAATTGCCTCAATTTTTTTACTTATTACACTTTATCTATACAAAAAGTCTAAAAAAATTACATTTTGAGGCAATTCATTAACAATTTAAAAACAATTTTGTTTTTCACTTTTGTTACTTTATCTATGCCAAAACTGTCAAAAGGGCAATTTTTTAGAAAATTCATTAACAATTCAAAAACAATTGGTTTAGTAGAATCGGGCCCCTGGATGACATGACAGATTAACAGTTGCTAAACGTGGCGTTCACGGTAAGTTACTACTTTACCAGTTTCCAAAAATTGGGTAATTTTAAGGGAAGCTTTGTTTTTATTGAAATTTTAAATAATAATTTATTAGAATTCTTCGAAGGTATATTATAGAGTTACGGAACACCTTGTATATTCGTATCTAAAATGACCCTACTCTTTCAGGGTGATTAGTTCCCAAAAGGCCTCTGATATCAGACTCCCATCGAAACTATTTTAAAGAGCGGATAATGTTGCGGTAACCGTCCGAAATAGCGCTCCCCATCCCAGTTACTTGTGTAACTCGTAATAGCGTGTTCCTACTTGTTTCGCCTTCGGCGTCGGTCGGACATGTTCGCATGCAAAGAACTTTGTTTACTCGTAAACTTGGTCTGTGGCTCGAGTTCGAGGACGTGACGGTTCCCAAGATATTTCGCAGAACTTTTGTCTGTGAATAATACTCACTTGATTAGTTTTGATTTGGCAGTGGATATAATTTGCTTTTACTCAACAACCACTAATATCTCATTAGCACGTTTTCAACATTTTTGAAGATATAAATAATAATAATTAATAATTGTGTGAACACTCCAAATAGGACAAAGCAAATTTCGTGATGATATTTTAAAGGATCGGGAAATTCGCGAAGGAGATATAATAAAATAACTGGCCAAGAAGGTTTTTTTTTCATTTTCATTTCACATACCAGAGTCACTCCTATATCTAATGCAATATTATATATTTTTTATAGGTACTTTTAAAATCGAAATCTGTATTACAACTATAATTGTGTAAAGTTTATTGCACTTATCTAAATAATTATATAACTTAGAAATTCTAAAAAATTTGACGGACGGATAGACAGACAGACAGACAGACAGATGGATGGACAGAACGAATTTATAAGCGTCCTATCCTATAGAATACTTTCGACTTAGTACATCCTTTCTACGTAACCCTCTATAAATATAATTTGTTGGATATTAAATGGCGAATAGTAAGTTTTTGTAGTGTAAGGTTGCTTGCTCATCAACCACAACAAATCGCACGTTTTCAACATTTTTTAAGGTAAAAATTCACTGAGTGCGACATCCACTGTAAGTTCGACTTACTTACAAATTTTTCACGCACACTAAGAAACTTGTAGCGACATCAATGAACTAACAACGTGCAAAAAAGGGTGACCAGGTCATCTGCTGGATGAGTTTAACTAATTGACTGCCCCGGTGGCTCAGTTGGTATAGAACCTACTTTCTGTGCTTGGGGGCGTGGGTTCGATTCCCATCTAGGACAAACATTTGTGTGATGAACATTTGTGTTTGTTCTATGTCTGGGTGTTAATATCTATTTAAGTATGTATTTAAAAATATATATGTATGTATATCAGTCTCTGGCTGCCATATTACAAGCTTTGCTTAGTTTGGGGTCAGATGACCATGTGTGCAATAATGTCCCAGTTTTTTTTTTTTTTTTTTTAATCAAGCCTGATTTAAGCCAGATAAGGTCGCACGCGCCACGCCACCTTTCCATATATCCCTTGTTTGTCTGATATTGTAGTTCATTTTAACTATTTAATGGTTACCTTGCATTTGCGTATCGTTTTGCAAGCTTTCATGCTGTGATTTCAATGTAGAACCTATTCTTATTCCATTTTCTGTTTTAAGCATCCCAGATAGATCGTTTTATTCCAGTTTTCACTTTGGTTCAAGTCACATTTTCAATTCCTCGGGAATATGGAAAGGTTGGCTCAGATACCCGACCGCTTGGTGTCCTAAGATAACAAAAGGGTTAAGCTGTTTCAAAATAAGTGTCCTAGTCTAACCTAGACTTTGTGAGGAGAATAATTCATATACTAAAGAAAGGTTGAACTTAGAGGATTTGAGGTTAAAGTCTTTATTAGTAATACCTAGATGACAAAAATATAAATATAATTTAACAAATGACACGGACAACTAAGTCCGTATTCCCGCTTACAAATAAAAAAAATAAAGGATGGTTCTAATGTTGACATTTGTAATTATCTAAGTGAATGAAGAAAACTATTTTTTTACTTATGAGAGTTTACATAAAAACTTAGATACGCTCCTAGATTAGTCTATCTCTTTCTTCTTAGTCTTTGTCTAGATTTTTCTTTTTTAAATTAAACAAAGTTAGTCCCTTAATATCAGTTTACTCTTAATCTAGATAGATTTATATAATTATGATTGGTAATTATGATTGATAATTATGATTGGTTTCATCAAGCTACCTAGATAGGTAGCTTGATGAAACCAATCATAATTATAAAATAGAAAATGATCATCAAACAAATCATTTCCTGCAAAAATACAATTTTATAAAAAGGCGATGCTTTCGTTCACAGTTCGTATTTATTTTCCATTGAAGCCGCAGTCATAATTCATGCAGTCTGTTTCGTTGCATTTTTGATGACACCGTATTTTATATTACTGACAGAGAGTATCGAACTCGTAACGTTCCGGCGAGATAACGTGCAACCACGGTGACCTGGGGTTTGATTTTTGAAGTCCTTCGTTATTAATTTCTTTTACGCATTCGAAAACCAAACGTTTTAAATTTCACGCAACAACCATAAACTGGTAACTATCGCAATGTCGAAAGGAACGTCAAGTAAAAATAAAACAGACAAATAATTTTATTCTGTGTAACAAATAAACGAACACTTTTTTTACACCGATCCAAAGATGTTATTCATAGTTCTAGTATAAAATCTTTGCACAGATCTTACAGGGTAGTTGCCACAAAGACGTCAAATTGTATAAAAACCCGTGTTGCATTTTTTGTCCTATATACGACAGTAGTTAAGTGGTAGTTTACCTGTTTTCAAGACTTCAATACGCCTAAACTTACCTCGAACACCCATGTGTGTGTGTAGTTTTTTTTACTGATGCATGAAAACTGAAAAAAAAATGATAGCGATTTTTTCAATAAACATCTAGGCTACTCATAATCAATGCAACTTTGTTTTTTTTATTTTTCGCGATATATTCGCCTATTTCACCCGACAAATGGAAACATGATTTTTTTATTGAATAGGATAAATCTCGAGAGTGGTCCCATTTAAATTTCAAGAAAATATTCCACTTTTAAGTTTGGAAATTTTGAAGCGAAGCGAATTTAGTTTTATTTTTGTGTTTTATTATTTGGTAAATTTGATATTATCTTGGATGATACTCTATTTCCCAAAACACAGCTTCATTCGTTCAATTGGGTCGAGTAGTTCTGATATTAATCACTTTAATTTTACCGGGAACCGCAGGGTTCAAGCAAAATAAACCCATTTTGAACAAATTAGACATCACTAGCGATAAAACCAAGTTGATCACTTTGATAGTGACATACTGTGCGTTTACAAAATACACGAGAAGCTTTTGAAATCGTCACTCATTTTCGAAACGCTTTTCTGAATTCGGAACCCACTTTCCTTGAAAGACCCCCTTACCTTACGTAAGACGTTCATCGAATTTACGTCTAAATAATATAATTCGGAAAGCGAGTGGCAAATAATAGCTTATTACACAGAAATGGTGTCGAACGCCCCAGATTTGATTAGCGCAGAACGCTAAGCACGTAGCTGTTATGTTCATTTGATTTAACGAATGTTGACTGAGAATAGTTTGTTAACAAAGCCTGGCATCTGACAATGTCAAAGGAATGGTGCTATGTGAAGAATGTTAATGTTTGAAGCTGCGGTTTCGTGTGAGACGTGATAGTGGGCTTACAAAGGGTGCAAAGGTGTTCGCTTACTTGATAAGGCTTTGATACTAACTTAACTTAAGATTAACGAGCATTTACTACATTAAATTTTAAGACACCAGAATATATCTAGAGAATTTCGTACCTAATTTAATGCACATAATTGAATATATTTTACAAGGTTAAAGTACAAGTAATTAACCAATCATTTCATTATTAACAAAAATCTAAATTATTTATTCACTGACTTTAAGAGGGCGCTCCAAAAATACTAATAATTTTGTTCAAGCTCAATTACTTATTTTTAAGTCGCGTATTAATAATTATTTCAGATATGCATATAAATTTTACAATTATGTCGGACCCTAGCTACGAAGCTGGGCATCAGCTCAGCCGATATCAATAACTAAAGCGGTAAGCTATTCTATAAATGGTAAGTAAACTAATAGCTGTGCTAGTCCACGATCAGCCGGGCTAGGAATTCCAATAATAAAACCGTGCTAAAATATTATTGCTCTCTCGTACCCATGATTCAAGGCAGAGAAGACGTGGAAATATATTCAAAACTTTTAAATTGAACGTAACATTTCACAATGTAGCTCGACAAGGAATTTTGCTCACATCTTTGAGCTATTTCGAATGGTCTGTAGCTTTGTAAATCAGGCAGTCAAGCAAAAGACAGAAATAATTTTGTATTCAAGTACTGGTAACAATAAGTACGTTTAAAACATTTCTCATAACACTGTTTTGAGAAATGTTTCTAAAAGTAGATATTTTTACTAGTACCTACCTAGATATAAAACTATTTGTCTTTCGCTTGACCGCCTGAAAAATAATTTTGCCAATGCATAATTCAAAGATATTCCGGAGATGAAGCACAAAATTTAGTGTATTTGTTTATCGCGTTTGAATTATATGTACGAGTATACTAGCTGATACCCGCTACTTCGTACGCGTAGAGCTCAGACTTCAGCTTCGCTACCATGACCCGCTCCAGGGACACAAAATTTCATCGAAATCAGTTCAGCCGTCTACTCACTCGTTTAAACCTTCCCTGAACTTCCACAAATAGTTCAAGATCAAAAGTAGTCAAATCGGTCCAGCCATTCTCGAGTTTTAGCGAGACAAACAACATCAATCAATTGATTTATATATATATAGATTATCTATATCATAATGTTAGGGTTTTTTAAAATGTTATTATTAAAAGTGCTTATAACATTTAGGTCTATACCAATAGGTAAATCCTATCCATCCAATGGCTGCCTGGAAGAGATCGCTTTTAGTGTTAAGGCCGACAGTAGTGGCACTAGTTTTTAAGTTTCTTTAACTGTAATTTAAAACGTAACTGTTATTTCTGGGTGCACTGTAAAAAGTCTCTATCTATCTACAGTAAATATTCTACACGTTTAAACAACGCCTATTAAGTTAATTTTCAGTTTAAAAAGGTTTTTCCTGTTGTGTCTGTTAAAGTAACAAAGAGTCGTTATATTATTATCTTCTAAACGGCAGACAATCGACATCAAAAAGCGATGTAATAACTCCCCTCACTGGCGATGCCAAGTCGAGCCCCATTGCCCTACGCATAGACAAAGGCTGCGTGCAGTGCACCGAAATTCATGCACGTAGAATTCACAACAATATTCACTTTTAAACTTTTGCGTTTTTAACACATATTTTAAGTGTTTGTTTTATAAATATGTTGTCATGTTTTAAAGGTACCTATTTTTTTATCTAAATAAAATAATGCGCGATAAGGGGGCGTACATTAATTACGTGAGGCTCGGTAAGAAAAAAAAAACACTGCTATAATTAATTGTAATGTTTAACTGACTTCAAAAAAGGAGGAAGGTTCTCAATTCGACCCTTTTTTACAAAAATATTTTTACTACAAGTTATGGGCTTTACTCAAAATCTTCTAAATTCTTTTTGGAATGTGCTTTTTAGGGTTCTGTCTGTAACCCTATTACTAAGCCTACGATGTATGTCTGTCTGTCCGTCTGTCTGTCTCTTCCATCGTAACTTTTAACGGTTGTATCATTCGAATCATAATAGACAGCCAGTAGTAATTTTTACAGCATATGTAATGGTACGGCAGATTGTCTAAGAAATAATATAGTCAAAAAGTAAAAATTGAAGGGGTCCCCATACAACATACGTATTTTAGTATTTGCTCTAATGTACAAACGGCAATACATACAAGCGTCAAACTTGGCATGATTATAGTACACACTGTAAAGTATAACAACAAATAATAAATAATGGCCAAGTGCGAGTGCCGGTAAAAAAAAAAAACTTTTATTACTATCGGTTCTCGTACGATCACCGAAGGTCAGCAACGTCAGGTGCGGTCGGTATTTGTATTTTTTATGTTAAATAATAATGGTTTGCATTTAACCGCCAACTCGCCTGATGTTAAGCGATGATGCGCTCTACGATGGAGCACATTTGCCTAGAACAAACTGATCCACTCGTGATTATTTGAAGAAACTCTGAATTAATTTTACTATAACAAATTCATCTATCTTCGCCGAGCCTCACGGTCCTGAATAGGGCTCCACTACTAATCGCCAACAAGTGGCTCTCGAGTCGATCCCGAGGGTTCTTTCGACAGATCACTATTGCACGAACAGGCCGGATAATGAGTTCCAGCTAATTGGATTAGAGTATTGAAGTTGAAGCACAAACAGTTCTGGTAGGTAAGACGGAGATGTTATGACGAATGGATTAATTTTACTACTCAGTAGGTAAATATATGTTCCTGGTAGGTATGAAGCTCTTGTAAATGGAGGTGGAATAGTAGATTGTTACACAAGGGATGAAGGTAATACACGAGATATTTTGGCGCTAATAGTTTGAGGGTGTAAAAGATCACCTACTCGCGTGTGTAAATCACTGAAGTGAGAATTTTTTCGTTTAGATGTAAATAATCTACTTTTCATCACTAGTGTAAGGTAAGACAAAAAAAAAAACAGAGAAATGTTTTTAATTTCCTGCTTAAAAAAATGCAATGCACCAGGTTCATACCATAGAAGTTTTACATAGTTGTTATTCATGGTTGTTATATATACATAGCCATTACACAGAGTAAAAAGTTTCTGACATGGTACGGAGTACGGACCTACATGGTTGAAGAAAATAAAAAAAGTAAGCTCAATGGAATTTTTTGGCATGGGACTAGTTCGATTTTTCAATTACTTTCCCTCCATAGGGAGGCAATATTTTATTTACCGTCCGCATTTTGAGTCAACAATAACCCACTTACCGAGCGCTAGTGATGGAAAAACTTTTTAAGTAATAATTAACTGTGAAATTTCATCGTGATGATTGAATTCATTTAATTTTGATTAGGATTAAAGAACCTTCGTAGAAAATAACAAGTTTTGCACTTACATCTATCTACCTGTGGTATCTTTATTATATAAATCGATTTATGAATGTTACCTACACAAAAAATTCTCACTTCAGAGGTTACCTACATGGACGACTATTGACGGGACTTTCACTGGCAGACAGCTGATGTTATAAAAAGTTACTTAGGCTAATTTTATAGAAGGTATACATGCAGGCGGGTGCAACCGCGGGGCGCAGCTAGTGTTTTACAAAAGGCTTTAATTTGTCCATATTATGCCTTATCTTAAGAAAAGACTGGGTTAGGGCACGCTTAAACCTACGATACAAGCAACCTGCGTTAACTCTTGATTTAAAAACAGTAGGTATATTGATATTTTTAAGAAATTCAGACTCCGGTACAAAGTTTCACTGCATACTGCACCGATCGCTGTGCGTATAAAAATATGGAATCGAAGCGCTATGTACATGGGGAATAAGGACATTGTGTAGGAGGGAATTTGTCAAGAATCAAGCTCTATAAGTAAGGAATATCAATGTAGATTTTACTTCTTCAACATTATCTGATAAAGTAACTTAATGATTACAAAAATAAAAGTAAAACAAGACCTTAAAAATATTCACTAAATCTACATGAATATTCAATGCGGGCCGCACAAAAAGTCGTAAACATTCTAAAAGAAAAGTAAGGCAGACCGCTCTTTTTCATTCACTCGATAAAGGCAGACAAAAAATATGTGAAGTGTTTCTAAAACGCTGTATCGTAAACATATTGTGACTTATTTATTTAGGAAAGCTCCTTTCCTTGGCTTTGTGCGGGGGAATTTTTAAGGAGTCACATGGAGGGCGCAGTTTGATGGCCTTTTGAAGTGAAATTAATGTACGTTAAAACATTTCTTGCTTTTGAAACGTTTCTTTTGTAGATGAATAATATTATGACCTTTTGATGTAATATGTTAAGAGGCTGATTTTCTTTTATATTTGTGTTCATGCGATCAATCAAGTCGTGTTTAGACACTACACAAAGGTATTTATGTAAAAACAGTAACTTAAATGAACCTATGACTAATTATAAGACAAAGACAAGTTACCACAAATTCCACGTAGCATACTTTACTAGAAGTAATTCTTATTACCCAACAACGCAAAACAAATAGGAGAATACCTGTTTTAAACTATCACGGTTGTTCACTAAAGTTATATGATTATTTACGGGATATTTACCGTGGTAAGGTTGTGAAAGGAGCTCCCGATATTTCGGCGCAGTTACATGCACCATGTTCACGGGAAGACACTCCACGACCGCCGGGATCGGGAGCTCCTTCCACAACCTTACCACGGTAAATATCCCGTAAATAATCATATAACTTTAGGAGAATACCTATTTTTAACGTGTAAAATAGGAGAATACTTATTATATTTAACGTGTAAATATTTATGCTTGTAGGTTCCGACTGCGAGCCTTTACGCCTAAACCAATTTTGATAAATGGGGTGACAAAATATTTCTCAAAGTTCAGTGATAATCACTGGGTAGGAAACATCAACATTAAATTCAAGATGTCGACATGTAAAGTCACGACTCTACACACGACTGTGACATATCGGTCTTTTAAGATGAAAGTGGGGTTTGTAACTTCATCATCATCATCACTTGACTGCCCCGGTGGCTCAGTTGGTAGTGAACCCACTTCCTGCGCTTGGGGGCGTGGGTTCGATTCCCATCTAGGACAAACATTTGTGTGATGAACATTTGTGTTTGTTCTATGTCTGGGTGTTAATATCTATTTAAGTATGTATTTAAAAATATATATATGTATGTATATCAGTCTCTGGCTGCCATATTACAAGCTTTGCTTAGTTTGGGGTCAGATGACCATGTGTGCAATAATGTCCCAGATATTTTATCAGCCAGAAGACGTCTACTGCTGAACAAACGCTGCCCCCATAGAACTCCACAATGAACGACGGCTTGCCATTTGCATCCAATAGATGCCCGTGTCTCTCACGATGTCAAAGGTACATTTAAATATTTGTGAAATATGTTTCAAAACAGTTAAATGTTAAATATGACCTGTCAATGACTAACAGTATTATATAAATTTGGCAAAGTTAAATTAATAGTTGCTTGGTTGCTGAGCTGTATTAGCATGTGCGCTTCACAATCTAACGGCATCCGGTTCAACCTTCGGCCGTGCACCATTTAGTATTTAAATTTAAATAATTTATGTGCAGTAAACATCAGGTAGGCCTATGTTCAGCAGTGGACGTCTTCTGGCTGATGATAATGTTGATGATGATGAAACAACAACAAAGTCGTGAGCAAACCAGTATATCCAAGAACATCAAAAGTTCAAAGCCATGACATTCACCAACATACACTGGGCCAGCATGGTGAATTATAAATAAATAAATAATAAATAAATATGTGGGACATTATTGCACACATGGTCATCTGACCCCAAACTAAGCAGAGCTTGTAATATGGCCCATCCTTTCCCTGAGAGTGTGTGTGTCCCAGTGTGAACATGATAGGCTGATAATAATGATGAAGCTCATATTTAACAAACAGCCTCAAATTAATATCGTCCAAAATAATTTAGGAACCCTGTTTTATCTAATTTTATCTGAGCGCGTGGCGAATGGTCAGTTCAAAGCGCAGAAGGCGTTTCGTGACGAGAATATTTTAAAACCCACCCTCAATCCTCATTGTTTAATTTAATTGAGCCTACACAAACAACGTCTCTTAAATCCATAGGCAGTTTTACAGACTAGATAGAGACAGAGAGGTAAATTAAGGTTCAAGGCAAACCAACCTTGGTTTTCTGGTGTAACAAAATTATATTAGAAACTGTATTGTCAACAATGTGTTAAAAAAAAACATAAAAAAATAACACTTTAGTCATAGAACTGCACGTCAGAAGTGAAAACTTAAGTAGTAATTCACCTATTCTACAAGAGATGGCGCTGTTGTAAAATACACGGTACAGCGTGACGATGACGCAAGTTCGATGATTTTGTTCCCCTAAAAAATATTAAAACAGTTGTTTTTAAAAAGTCATCTCTTACTTATTCAGACATGTGTAGTGCGTATCTAACCATGTACATTTGTCTCTGTATTTTTCAAGCTTGTGAAAATGTTTACCTACAAAGGTACGCGATGCTCTACCAGGGTTAAGGACGGTAAAACACTTTTTTGTAAAAATACACGTGTCCTAGTCCTGTGATAATAATACAGTAAGAGTTGTTTAATCCTTTTATTTGGAGGGTTGTTCTACAAACTAAAGTTTTATTTAGTCTAGCCCAATTTTAATAGGAAAATGGAGCTGTTGTTGTTTTGATTAAATAATTTGCATAGCGGGTTGATTTAGCAAAGTTTTAATTTATTATCTGGAATGCTCGTCTCATTACGATATAGACTGGGGACTATTTAACACTAGAGAAAATATTTCTATTAATTTTAGTTAATTATTAATTTTTTATCAGGTGCAATAAACAAAAACAAATTATTTTAATCAAAATAACACATTTATGTGACTTTTTAAAACAAGCTAAATGATCCCAGACTTGATGGTTTTACTGGTAGTCATTAAAAATTTCACTATCCAACTCCTGGCTCTATCGTCAGATCAGTTTGATGGTACCAAAATTAATTATTATATTGTCATCCGGATTACATATTCCAGTTTCAAATCGATATGACAAGTAGATGTGTGTTAAAATTGACTTCAAAGATTTGTTAACTTAGTTATTATATTATATGGATTGGGTTAGCTATTTTTCGTGTAAAAAATATATGTACAACCAATATTTTTTTAAGTCGTTTCTAGGTGTAAAATTTCACCCCCACGAATTATAAGTGTAAAAAAATACGACAGGGATGAAAAAGGGTTACTTTTACTTTAGAGTCATTCCCAGAGTCTTAAACCCGTTGAAGAAGATACGCAGTAAACTCCCGCGAGCACTTTTTTGCATGGAGCGAGACTACTAAACATCTTCCACTGCCACTGACACTAAGCATAATGTGTTGTGCCTCGTTGCAAGCGTTGCGCTGTGTTTGCGCGAGTGGTAGGTTGCCCGCGCGAGTACTGCGCATCGTCTGCAACGGACACTAGCTCAATGCTTCAAATGGCGTTCACGATGACGACGTGGCAGCATACAACTGGCCTAGAAAAAGTCAACTTTTTTTCGTTTTGCGCTAGGTTCAAAATTTGCTTCATTTACTAGAATAATCGAGGCGCAGCGGAGGCGCGGCAGAAGTGCACAGCCGGTTCGAATCTCCTCACGTTAGGCCAGTTAAAGACAGTACGTCAAAAACATAATTAAGATACAAATTGCTTGCAACTTTAAACACTTAAAGCAAACGTGACAAAAACATACAGTAAAATTAGCAACTCAGAATTCATTGCAGCACCCGCAACACAGTGCAAGGTGTAAAGTTGCCCAATTTAACTTGGTTTCTTGCTGTTTAGACTGGTTCCTTTGTTCCAAACAAGAATTTCAAATGTAAATTTTAAAGTTCCCTGTCTGAGTTACATACGTGCTTGGAAAACTATTAAAAGTTTTGGAGTCAACCATTTATTATTGTCGTTTAAATGTAGGTTGAATTTCCAGTAAATATAATTGAAGTACTAATAAAAACTAGAGCCAAAATGATTGCGTACTATCCAGTTTGAATTGGTTTTCGTCTCAAACGTCAATAATCAAAAATCAATCAAACTTTAATTTCCCTATATTAGATCTCAGTGATACCTAGTACAATGCAATACAAATTTTAAAGGTCCCTGTCTGAGTTACATACATTAAATACAGCATTTTGGGGACGATTCCCACTGGTAGCGGTTTAATAGATTAGTTTAGTAGTTAGGTATTAATATGTCGTTTTATTTATTTATTGGAATATTATTTAATTTATTGTAAATAAAATGAATGGTACTTGTACAGAAAAAAAACATACAATACAATAACTCTTTATTAAAAACCACAAAAACAAGGATAACATTATAAATTACAGTAATTAACTAGGCTTTTAACAGGCGGCCTTATCGCTTAAAGCTATCTCTTCCAGGTAACCGTGGAAAAAAGTCCAAGTCAAAAGTCCGTAGTAAAATATACTAATGTTTGCAAAATGTATGTTTTTTAATGTATCTACTGGTTTACAAAGTTGGTTTGGGGTAATCGCATTGCTTGTTGAAATTCAACAAGATATCATTCAAAATTTACCCGCGTTCCAGCATGCACGAGTGCTCAGTTTTATGATACCCCGACATACGAACACGTGTAGCAAAACTGATGATGATAGTACATGATGTGTTTTACTGACGAGTGTACGCTGCTGTACCATGGAGCTCCGAACTTCGGAACTCCGAACTACGTTACTCTAAACATACTTCACTCCGAATAACGCAAGGTAAGTATTTTGAGTTTATGATCCTGAAATACCTTACTCTAAAAGTTTCTATGTCGGATCACGTTATGCTTTTAGTTATCTAGTAAATGCTAGCTTTTACACGCGGCTTCATCTCTGTAGCTAAGTTATTAGCCGACTTCAGGAGGGAGGAAAGTTCTCAGTTCGGTGCGTTTTTATTCTAATTTAAATGTGTGTATACACCGATTACTCCACGCATTTTTTTAACTAAGTTGTAAAATAAGCTCTCGCTAAGGTCCCAATAAAATTTATAAACTTTTGGTCAATTAGCAGGAATTACAAATTTTGAATTCGATTTTGTTTATCGACAATGTTTAATTTTCTTTTATTCATCAGACATAAATTATGAATGCCATAATTTTTTCGGTTTGAAATCTGTTAATTATTCGAATTGTTTTGTATACTACGATAAATTAAACCATTAGGTACTTACGTACAGTATACTCGCGGACAATATTCCCTTAAATAAAATGAAATGAAATAAAATAAAAAAGCCTTTATTCTATTACTCACAAAACTTATCGCCAATATTACACTCGTATGTAAAATAGTTTATGTAAAAGTATTCACACTTAATAAATTAAACATAATTTAAATAGCGGTATGCACAGCTATTATCATTAATAGTGACTAATATATAAAATAGGTACATAAAAATATCAAAAAAAAACTTTAAATACCAAGGAATCTGGGGGAGGCCTACAATATTCCCTTAGAATTTTTAATATATAGTAATCATCCAAAACTGAGACGAATAAAAATTGTGTTAGTTAACTCACTCTAGACACAAAATTGGACTATTAAATAGATGCTCGATTCAGACAATAGGCTGGTTTCCGAGCTGGGTTGATGAAGCGTCCGAGGCTTCAGCGCTCATAAGCCACAAGACGCCGGATTGCTTGCAGCAGCGAAACGACTAGGAAATTGCCCCATTACGCTTGCAAATCGTGAGCTGCATTCCAATTACTTCTTTGCTTGTAATTTTGCATTTAGTGGAGGAGCCGGCCTGTGCTTTTTATAAGGTGGTTGCCAAGTTTTAATTCCCTTACTTCAGCATCTCATTACACTAATATTATAAAAACTAAATTACCTCTGTCATTTTTATAGCTAAACAGATACTGAAAAATTATGTTTCATGCATTTATGTGAGGAAATAGTGGAAAATCCCGCCTTTTAGAGGCATTGCTTTCATGAGAAAAAACTATTAAATTACTGGTAATCGCGGGGCTTTGCTAGCTTCTTATTACGCACTTTCGCATTTAAAATATTAATAATTATGATGTTGAGACTTTTGAGTTACATATCTATAAGACTAGATACATTGTTTTTTCCTACTTTCCTAATCATTCTTTATTGAAACACTGAAATTTACAAAGCATCTTCTCACCTGAACATCAATATTCTTACCTTATTTTTGTTATACCTTTAATCGGTCTTTAAACGTCAACGGTGGTAAAGTTTAAAGGCTTCAGAGACTTCATTGAAAAACCGACGCTCAAAGCTCAGTTTTGCTAAAAAGACTTGGCATTCTCTTTAAGGTGAGACGGACTTTACACCAGAACAACTGCTCAGCTTGTACAAAGCGCAAGTTAGGTACTGGTCATGAAATCAGTACCACAAGGTAAGCACGAGGTAAAGAACTATACCTCATATACCTCATGGTATGGTGTATAGTTTTCACCTTTGGGTCGTGTCTGCCTAGTACCAACCAAAGCACTGGAGTCGATACAGAAGCGCAACAAGAGGCTGACAGACACTGGTTAAATTTGGGCTGCAAAGCCTTGATCAGATCATCAGATCAGATACATTTCAAAGTGAGTGCCTTGGAATTGAACAACTTGATTCTGTTTTTAGTATCGGATGCTCAGAAAATCGCAACTAATGCATCCGGATAGCTAAGATAGTTCGTCCTCACGTACGTAAAAAGCGCTTTGATTTTATTATACGTACAACGAAGGTGTGGACCTCTCTACTGGAGTTGGTTTTCATCGAAAAATAGAATATACGTAAGCGTTTTCTCAAGGTGTGCTTGTAAAATTTGCTCTTTAATTCTAACTAGCTGATAAGTAATTTAGTTCAAACTTATACTTCTACGAATTATGTTTATTTTAAAAACTATTCATGTGTCCAATAACACGACTCTTGTTCTCTCTATTAAGAGAAAGACACTTTGTCCACGTGTTCTTTAGAGGTAGGACTACATTACTTAATTTTGATACTTTGTTTTTTACTACACTAACTCGAAAGGTTACACGCCAAGCATGAGAAAAAAAACCTACTAAGGGGAAAATACCTCTATATCCCATACTACAACTAGGAAGGCAGGCACCGGAGAATGGCTTAAAAGCATCCACGCATAGTGTCGCGAGAGATAAAATGCGGCGGTGGCGGAGTGAGCGATTTTATTCCCGGCATTACGATGGTGGTATACTGGGAATATAAATAGGGACAAATATTTGATAACATTGAGTATTAACTAGTATAAAAGATAGACTACTAGACGGACTAGATAGAACAAGTAGACGGACAATGTCATATGATTGTAGCGATGATTGTGATTGACACGTTCGACTTCCACAGGCGTGGATTAAAATCCCAACAATAAACTTGAATTGCCAGCACAGAAAAATTTCGTACGGATACTTTCTAATGTTTGACCAGATACCACGCTCAAGTTGAAAATCTGTCGACATGGACTTAAGTGTATTCCGTCAGCTTCCTTTGCAAGCCTGTTCCTATTCTGGACTAGGCGTGATTTTGATTTTTTATTTAATGTCATCTGCCAGTGAAAGTCGAGTCCCTTCAAAGTCGATCCAGCCGTTTTGGAGTCCATACACACATCGATTTTTATATACCTACATAGATAAGCTTGCGTTTGACCACCACATTGCCTGATGTTAAGCGATGATTTGGTCGATGATGGACGCTTGCCTCGAAAAAATCGATTCATTTGCAACTTGAAAACACCCAGATTGTTACTATCGGGGAACACCCATTCAGGCAGCGCATTCCACAGACTAAGCGTACGCACAATAAAAGTGGAAACAAACCACTTCGTACGGGTTTTCGGAATATCAACATGAAACGGAGTCACCTTTTTATATTTTATATACTAACCCTATCATGCGTAAATGCTGCATAAGCTAATCTGCATATCATTTTGTCTCGCTTTTATGCGTCACATTCTTCGTCAGCAAGTTGACCTTGCATTTTTTTGCTACGAAAAAAACCCATCACAGACCTTAATTTTTTTGCTACGCAAAAAAAAAAACATCTTCATCTTAGATCTGTGAAGTAGATGTTGCAACATAACAGATTAGTTTATGGAGTGTTTCTGCTTAAAAAAGTAAGTTGACGATGTTAGGCTTCTAGACAAAGATGTAAAAAGTTCGATTATCTTCTAATCGATGCAATATAAAGCACCTAATCATTTATTCTCTGGTAACCACCGGAAACTCTCCTCGAACATTGTAGCCAGTGTACATTGTAAAGTTTTCTTGTTAAAAGTTTTATATTGCGGAATAGGAATAATAATTTCTGAAATAATTTCAGTTTTAAAAGATATATTAGTAATTTTTTGAAGTCTTGACTTAGTAAGGATGTTTACTTGCCTATTTCTACTAACATAATCGATTATTCGATCTTTAACTCTAAACTAGTACCTAGTTGCTTGTAGCTTGCAATATTTGTGTAATATATTATTTATTTAATACTATTAGTAACACAAATAGAGAACTTAAGTCTAGGTTTTTCCCACTTTAGACAAGCGTTGTCCTTGTCACAGATTCAAATTCAAATTCAAATTATTTTATTGAGAATAAAAACGGACAAATTCCACTAACATTTATCTCACATACTGTTAAACTAAAATAGATTTCCTAGTAAAAATAGGAATAATATTATAAAATTACTAATATAATAAATACAACAAATTGCTGTAAAAATATGTCAACATAAAATTAGTATGTCATACAAATTGTCATTATAGTCATCGGCTTTTTTGCCCCTGTCCCATTGATCAGTTAAATTTTCACAAAAAGTCAAAAAAACTTTCGTTACATTTTTCCAACTGTCACAAATAATATCACAATCAGTGTTGGTAGCAAGGAGTGCATTGAAGTGGCGGCGGGCGCGAATCAGCGGAGACATGGAGCGCGCCACGGTGCGGCTGTGAGCCACGTGGAAAAACTTGGGCAATTTTCCACGCCTATTAGCCGGAACCCCGGGTTTATCTGGCACAAACAAAGTGCACAATAAATTGTGCAGATGCAAGGAGTCAACTGATCCTCTGAGCACCTTGCAGCAAGTAGCAAGCTGATCCAACATCCTTCTCACTTCTAGTGAGTTGTAGCCGAGCTGGCCGAGCAAGAATTTAGTTGGGTACATGAACGGGTAATAACCGTGAAGCTTCTTATACAGCGATCTTAAGAAAGCTTTTTGAACCTTTTCAAGCATCCGCACATAGGTGACGTGGTGCGGGTTCCAGACACATGCGCTCGACTCCAGCTTGCTTCTGACTAACGAGTTGTACAATGTTCTAATAACTAACGGATTTTTAAAATCTTTGGCATTTCGTAATACGAAGCCCAGACGACGATAGGCCTCTTTGGCGAGATCAGAGATGTGGTCATGGAAATTCAGGGTACGATCAAATGTCACTCCCAGATCCTTAATGCTATTTACCCGATTTATACATAAATTGTCAAGATGATAATTATAATTGATGGGATTTCTTTTGCGGTCAAACGTCATTACATTACACTTGGTCACATTAAATGTCATTTTGTTTTTCAAGCCCCATGCACAGATTCTATCTATGTCCTCTTGTAAGGTAAGGCAGTCACAGGGAGATTTTATTTCGAGAAAAAGCTTAAGGTCGTCGGCATACAAGAGACATTTGGCAGAAGTCAGCACTGTAGGTAGGTCGTGCACCATCATTTTAAATAATAACGGACCAGTGATGGAACCCTGGCTTACACCAGATCTTGTGTGATATGGTCCCGAAACGTGGATACCATGCTTAACATACTGCCGCCGGTCTCTCATAAAATCCGCAAAGAAATTTAGGAGGCTGGGAGAAAAGCCGAGGTCACATAGCTTTTTTAACAATATATCGTTATCAATTTTATCAAAAGCTTTTTGAAAATCAAAATATATGACGTCGACCTGAGAACCACGATCCATGGCATCGGATATATAATCAACTAAGCCTAACAAGTTCGTATTTACGGAGCGACCCGGCCTGAAACCGTGCTGCTCTTCACCTATTTGTTGTTTCACCTGTCTATATATTTCCTTATGTAGGATGTACTCGAAAACTTTAGCGGGCGCGCTTAGAATGGCTATTGGACGGTATTCTTCAACCGTAGTTCTATTACGACTCTTAGGAATTGGGGTCACCCTGGATAACTTCCACTGGTCAGGGTACTTCCCATTTTTAAGAGATATATTTAAAATATGGTAAAGTGGAGAAATAAGATGTTTTTTACCCGTCTTTAGAATAAAGTTAGGCAAGTTATCGGGGCCTGGTGAGCTACCTATCTTTAATTTGTTAAGACCGCGTTCTATGTCTTCGGGAAAAATAGCTGGTATACTAACGCAACCACTGCCGCCGGAACAGTCTAGTCCCATACACGAGTTGACATTCAGTGCTGGCAATTCATCTAGAAAAACACTAGCGAAATAGTCCGCGAAGGCCTCGGCAGCTTCCACCCCAGTACACAAGTCACCCTTATAAGAAACACAAGGCTCAAAACCCCCCTTAGATCTAAGGCTATGTACATGACTCCAAAATTTTTGTGGACACTGTAACAAGTTTTCTTCGATATGAGTCATGTGCGATTTGTACGCTTGGGAAACACGAATTTTCAAACTGGCCCGTAACTCCGAAAATGTCCTATATGTAGCGTTACATTTTGTGCTCAACCAAGTTCTGTGCAGCCTAGTTTTCCTCTGAATATCTTTTATAATATCTGCATTAAACCAAACGGGATACCTATTGCATTGTGCACGCTGCCTTTTCTTTTTTGGGACCGACAAATCAAACAATTGATAGATAATGTGATAGAAAGCTTCAGTCGCGACTGAAACGTCATTAGACTCGAGCACAGACGCCCATGAGGTTTCTGCAAGCAAGGAGAGAAAAAGAGAGATATCTATCTTTTTGAAATTCCAATCGCGCGATGCCTCAATGTTGCTTGGCTTTAGTCGGGCACGATCGTCCTGCGATCGGAGAGTGAGAGCAATCTCGAGCGCGGGGTGGTACCGCTCTTCGATCTGGACGAACCCCTTGGCGGCCGCGTGCACGCATACCGGCCGCGCCGCCAATTCAGTGCACTCCTGCGCCAACACTACGTCAAGAGTACCTCCGTGAGAATTAATTACGCCGTTGTAGTCGATTAAGTTACAGCAAGTCAAGAAATAACAATAATAATTTTTAATATCACTAGAGGCACTATTCATATTTAGATCACCTACAATGAAAAATTTACATTTCGAGGCAGCTAAGAAGGATTCTATTTTACAAAATAAATTCATGTACACGGCATCGGTAGCTTTCGGCTTGATATAAACGACGCATACGACAAGAGAGATTCCGCGGTACGTGACGGAGGCCCACAGGTCTTCTGCGAGCTCCGACTCGAGTTCCTGCCGGCGGCATACGGCGACTTCCGGTCTCGCAGCAAGCAGCACGCCCCCGCAAGGCGTCTTGCGGTCGCGGCGCAGCAGTGTCTAGCCATCCGGCGCCACCTCAGCATCTGCCACTGAGCCGTCGAGAAACGTCTCGGTCGCGGCGACCAGCACGTGATCCGCGACTAGCATGCTGGCACGCCATGTGGGTAACTTAGTCTTCAACCCCCTGACGTTTTGGTAGTAGATGCCAACGTATGCGGGTAACACGGTGCGCGGCTTACTGTGAGCCGACCCCCCAGCGAAATGTTTGACTCTCCGAGGTCATAGGGGTGCGCTTTTTGTAATTCACCCACTTCTTAACCCGCGCGTTTTCTGGCCACACATTTATCGAGACACACCTCTCGAAACAATCTTCTGGGACCCCTATTTTAAAAGAGTTGTAACTATTTGAAGTCTTCAGTTGTTCTACAGTGACCGTTCTTAGCGGGCAAAGGGTGCCCAAGTATGATTTGACTTCATCCACTCCAGATAGCATATTCCATAGATGGATATGTTTACGTGGCTCGGCCGCTTTAAGAGACGTCACTGCCGGCCCCGCAACGCAGCGCAGAGATATGGACTGGCGTGATTTCTTATATCGAACTTCTGTCCAATTATCATTTGTTACCGCCAACGATTGCTTGTTGAATACAGGTCCCGACTCTATGAGATTGGCCGGGGTCATGTTTGCACGTTGTGATAGTCGAGGAGCGTGGTCCCGAAGGGGTGCGGTCGCGAGCGCAGGTGGCGACGCAGGCGCGAGTGCAGCTGGTGGTGATGGCGCCAGCGTAGGCGCGAGTGCAGCCGGCGGCACCGGCGCCAGCGCATGCACTGCCCCAAGCGGTGGAGCACGCTGCGGCGCCGGCGCAGATGCGGCGGACTTCGGGACAGGCCCGGGTGCAGGACGCGGGGGAAGCTGTGCGGTATCGCCTGACACCCCGGTCTTAAATCTAGTAGACGGCAATTCATGCGTCTGGAGCATATTGGAGCTCGTACCAAAACCACTGCATTCATATATCTTGAGCTGATCGAAAAGTTTTCCTATTTGGCATGCATATGTCTCAATCTTCGCCTCAAAGTTCACAATTACAGAGACAGACTGGCAGAGTTTTTTATCGTAATCCGCTATAACGGAGACGGAATGCTCAAGTTGCGTTTTGTACAAGTCTGTACGAGAGTGTGATTGGGAAAGTTGTTCCCTCATCTTAGTCAATTCATTGCGTAAGTCCCGAATTTCATATTTAATATCTAGATCAATATTTGGATCTGACTCACCTCCGTCATGCACCCGCGTTACTTTCTGCCGAATTGTTACATTAGGATCTCGGTGTCTTTTAGTAACTCCGACCGGGGTCAGGCTGTTATCTCCACCTTTTTTATTGGCACAGCGACACTCCGGACAGACCCAAGATGCGATGTTCAAATGATTCAGCGCTTTCTCTCCGGTACATAGGGGATGGTAAGTTTTGTTACAACTACTTACTGTACAGCGCAAGTACTTTTCCTCGCTAGCTATGCTCCCGCAACACGCAGAACAATTCATGTTTACGTAGTGCTCAATGACTCAGCGGCGCAAATGACCATAATACTTAATATATTGTATTAAAATCGCTTTTAATGAAACAAAAACATATTTATTTATTTTTTATTCAAAAGTACGCTTCCGTTTATTGCCATGCCGGCTAGTGTTAAGTGTTGATTCTGTCTACGATAGAACACGTAGGTAAAACAGTTGATAATTCCACATATTTCAGAATAACACGATGATATTTAGAAAAAAACTATTGTAAAAGCAAAGTTAAATGACTAGAAAAAGATTATCAACATTTTACAGAGATTTATTACAGTTAAATCATTTTCACAGTCATTGAGTATTGTAAAAGAAAATTATAATAAATTCAAGAAATGAAACAAAGTTTTGAAACTTAATCATCGCCGCTATCCGAGCTTTGAAAGACATCTAAAATTGGCGAATAATCCCTTTCTTTGCGGTAATTTATTTCCAAATGGGCCGCTTTTTTCAACCTTCCCACGCCCTTGATTTTAATTGAAGCCTTTTTAAGTATCTGAGAATATAGTGATCACGACACCGTGAAACACAAACTGGACTTTAAAAAAACAACTTAAGATTATTTGTCTTAAAATTTGTACTCTTTTTATTTTTCACTTTACCAAAGTGCTTCCAACGGCTTTTACACTCATTAATTTTGATAAAAGCCACAATAATGCTTAATATTTAGTTCAACCGAAAACTCCTAATATTAAATTCATCAACACGTACAAAATGATTTATTTTGTAGATAACAATCAACTCTTTACTTTGCCTTTCACTTCACTTAGTTCTATAAATTTATATTAATAAACAGGATTAAAAAATCCAGCTAAGATTAAAAATGATCTAAAGTCTCAAGAAGTAAGTTTGCAAATTCATCCTGAATTTTATATCAAATGAGACAGAACTTACGTAGTAGTTACAAGTAGCAAAAATCGCTCCTTCACCTAATGACCACTCGGCCCGATGATAAGCAATTTATATGACCCATTCCGGAATCAAAAAGTCATTAAGATAATGCTAGGAAATTCTTTGTGCTAATGCAAACATGAGATAACGCTGTCGAACAAGAACTCGATGAATTTAACGCTTTGGGAGCGCAAATATATCCAAATACTGTCTATCGACAACATTTTGTATTACTCTTGTCACATATAACATTCCAGACATCGCCCCGTCTGCCTCCAGACCTCGTGAAGACAACCGGAAAATTAGAAAGTAAACACTGACTTCCTGTACTCGCGTTTTATACTAAGATTTATCGGGAAAAAACAAGAGAGGATTTACTTTGCCCCCGACTTGCCACCGAGCTTGGTGTATGAAAAGATAATTACGCAATAAGAAAACCATAAAGAGGTCTTATTCAATTAAAAAAAGACGAAGCTACGCCCGGCATTCCATGATATACCCTCGAGGCTTAGGAGACAAATTTCCCTGGAAACAAATGCGATTCAAATTCAGACAAATAGTCCCTGCGCGGAAGGAGCCGTTTACCAGGAAATTTGTCCATCACTCTTGGGCAGAGCCAAATTTGTTTTTCTTTTTCTTTTTACTGTAGCCAAGCTTAGAGGCTGACGTTGCAAACTAGTAGGTATATATACGTAATAAACTAAATTTAAAGTTCCTTGGTGATATGCTTTAAAAGTAACTAAAACGTATTGTTGCAAATTGAGGTGACCACTGACTAAGCCGATAAAAAAACGAAGTAATAAAATAGATGCAAATATTTATAGTGACATAATTTTCTTCTACAGCATATTGAGACAAAGGCAAGAAAGATAAAAAGAAGGTGGTCTTTGGTCTTTTGTCACTTTTGTCGATAACTTGCGCTGTACCGAACACGGGCCAGGTACTGGCTGTCGCGCCCGGTTCACTGTAGAACAATAAACTGGCCAAATGCGAGTCGGGCTCTCATACTTAAGGTTCCGTACCACCAAAAAAAAGTAATGCAAAAAGACAACATCACGCCCAGGCAGTCCACCCATCCAAGTATTGTCTGCGCCCCACTTGATGGTGAAAAAAAATGTTTCACCGACTCGCATTAGCCCATTATTTATCGTTTGTTATTACAAATTTGACGCTTGTATGTATTACCGTTTTTACATTAGATCAAATATAAAAATACGATTAAAAAAACGTTTGTTTTACCCTTTAGTTTTAGGGTTCCGCACCCAGATGGTGTAAACGGGACCCTATTAATAAGCCTACGCTGTTTGTCTGTCTGTCCGTCCGTCTGTTCGTTCTACCTTTTAACGGCTGTATCTTTCGAACCATAAATTTTCACATAATATGTAATTTTACGACGAATTACTTAAGAAATAATAATAAAGCCAAAAAGTTATAAAAAACACCCAAGTGCGAGTCGAGCTCACGTACTGAGGGTTCTCCACATAACTCAGACAGATACTAAAGTAGAAAGAAAAAAGAGGTTGGTCAGCAGAAACATTTTACTTCCAGATGTCACTAACCTTTGTTTATAGTTAATAATTTGTTTTAATTCTTGTCGTTTCAAACGCTTTACAGTGTCCATAGTCACAGATAAAAATGTAGAAGTGTCAGGAAATAAATCAATGTAAAATACACGCCATAAAATCAGTTAAAAGTGATTAATTTCAATTTTATTTTTTTGAAAATGTCATTTTTTAGACAAATGTCCAAAAGACAAAATATATAAGAGTTACAAGCTGAAATTTTAGTGCCAACGTCATCGAGATACAACTATACTATATAGAATCACAATCGTGCCAAAAAAATGTCCGAAACAAAACTCGGCGCACGCTACGCATTGCGCAGAATTTTTTGCTAGTTACAAGGCAACCGCGATCCGACTACAACGCCGTGCGATGCCAGTGCTAAAATGCCCTATCGGACAAGCGACGTTGGACTCTATGAAAGCGACATAACGTCTAAATTGAAGTTAATGTGGCATTGTGAACTAAATAATTGTGTCTATATGTACAACGATGCTCAGTTTTTTTTTTGACTGTTTTTATTTAGAGATTGTGACTCTGTAAGTATTATATCTCGATGGCCAACGCGAAAAAAATGGCACTCTATTTTTTTTTTGTATTCTTGTGTTACTTTGAGTGTATTAACACTCAGTAACGCAAGAATACGATTATTACACTAATGTGTAATAATGAATAATGAAATGAGGAGAAATAAAATGTATTTACGTGCTGTTTCCAAAACTGTATTGAAGTCTCTTGTAAAGTTTCCACTACCTACTTTACTAGAGCATCACTCCGACCTTTTTTTTTAGGAGTTGGCTTGCATTTGACTACTCGATGATCCTGTCTACGATGGAGCACGCTTGCCTAGAAGATGCCGATTCACTCCTGATCATAAATTACTTAGCTTGACAGTTACCAACCCCATTAAAAGGAAGTAAATTGTTTTTTGAAAAATCCTCATAGGACTTTTCACCTTCCAGTGTTTTTATTTCTTCCTGCGCAAAAAATTTGCCTTTTAACATCAAATTAATTTCCTAGTAACTCGATATTGTTATTAGATTTCTTGTAAGGAAATATTAGGTAAACTCGTTCGCTTTCAAGTGGCCACTTACGTGTGCTCAGATCTCAATTTAAGCTTTGAGATGTGCCAGAATTATGGAGGAGAAAATAATCCAACCGTCGATCGATTTGTTTTTAAAACGATTCGTCAAAGGTTTAATAGGTATTGGTATTTTGAGACAGTCTAATTTTTGTGTCTGATACGTATTTAGATTTAATTTTACGATATTTCTCACGTATATCTACACTACAGTTACAACCACATTCGGTTTCTTCCAAGAAGAGGAGGGAGAAATATATCGGGTAGGCCTGCCACAGTCTTACGTTCAAAAACCAGCAAAAGTGATCAGAATTCAGATTTTTTTACAATATTATTGTAGCTGTCAGCGCAAATAAATGGTTGGACCGAGTTTAGGTGATACATTTTCAAAATTCCTTAAACCAAATTCGTTAAACCAAAAACACGTGTTACATATGCTTCTAGACCGAACTGTTTAGGCTATGCGTTGTCTGTCAATGACGAATGAATGAGTCATAGATGTCGATCAACTTTATTAGGAACCTATTTCATTTTTCAGGTCTATACAGTTTATTGTTTCAAGTCACCGATCAAAAACCACGATTTATAAACCAAACCATGAAAAAAACCACGAAATAATTATGAATGCAATATTCATACGGACATCGCAGATACACGATACGATCCACAGAAACACAGAGCAATACAGTGAGTAATAAGTCTCAATCCACTAACACAGAATCAGCACAATAAGTTTTTTTTTTAAACCTCCCATAGAAGGCTGATAATGCACAAACAGGTGAATAGATTTTCTTCAATTATAGCTAAGAATACTCTCAACTCTCAACACATAAAAAAACCGGCCAAGTACGAGTCGGACTCGCGCACGAAGGGTTCCGTACCATTATCTATAACAACAGCAAAAAAAATTACGTTTTTGTATGGGACCCCCCTTATTTATTTATGTTATTTAATTGATTTATTTTTAAAGTGAATATATAACTAAATATCCTGTGAATATTTCAAGCTTCTATCTCTTGCCGTTATCAATATCGAGCGAAAACGAGCAAAAAAATCACGTTTGTTGTATGGGAGCCCTTGGTCCTTAAATATTAATTTTATTTTTATATTGAATATATAACTAAATATTCCGTGAATATTTCAAGCGTCTATCTCTTGCCGTTATCAATATCGAGCGAAAAAGAGCAAAAACATCACGTTTGTTGTATGGGAGCCCCCTTAAATATTTATTTTATTGTATTTTTTAGTATTTGCTGTTATAGCGGCAACGGAAATACATCATCTGTGAAAATGTCAACTGTGTAACTGTCACGGTTCATGAGATACAGCCTGGTGACAGACGGACGGACGGACAGATGGACGGACGGACAGCGGAGCCTTAGTAATAGGGTCCCGTTTTACCCTTTGGGTACGAAACCCTAAAAAACTAAACCAAAGTCAGTCCAGCCGTTTGGGAGCTACGACCACAGACAGAGAAAAAATGACATTGTCATAGGTCACCTTAGAACAATATTAAGTAAATTTATGTCCAGTAATGAACTATAGATCTAATGATGACGATTAATCGATTCTTGAGTAACACATTAGTGGGCAAAATACTCATATTTGTAAATACGTTTATACTCGTACGTATCGAATTACGCCCAAATTTTGAATTTTTAAATTGAAATTTGTATGTACGTATTGTTACTTTTTTTACTGTTTTTTTAATACTCTGTGTCATTGGTTTCAGTATAATTTACTGGAAATGAATTTTCCAGAGATTTCGCAGGATTATGCTATATTCTCTTACAGTAAATATAAAAAAACTAGACTTTGCTCGCTGCAAAACAACGATTCAAATTAATCTGGATTTACCTGGGTTGAATTTCGGTGGGAAATTAGTTTTTATTTAGCAGTATTTATAATCTCTATTGTTAATAAGTAAATGAATAATTATATATATTATGTTAGGGAAAGAATATATAAAATTTTATTTTACTCTAGCCGGCACCGCGGAGTTGATTGTGATTTTTCCGTTATGGTTTTCTAGTCAAATAGATTTATGCCATTCTACTTACAAACTTCGGAATGCTTGAAGCATTCGCAATAAATTATTTATTTAGTTTTAGTCAACAGTTTAGTATGACCAGATATTTCTAGAAAACCTAGACAAACAAATAAATTTCCATCAGAAAAATATTCTTTAAGGATATAATAAACGTACTGAAAGAATATTTTTCAAAGACTAACAAATAAATAAATCATGATTCATGTGTTTTCGCTTTCAGCCCAAGTTATTTACTCTTCGGCATACCTCCACATCGCAGATTGAAGCGTGAGAAGCACATAAGTCAAACGTCAAGAGACTCCGTGATGCCATTTTCCAATTGCCCGCCTTTTGAGAAACAAATCGATCACTGGATTCTTTGCTTGAGCCACAGACTAGGTAAAGGTACTAGTGATAGAAAGTATTTGGATTGAGCACTGAAATGAACCACTATTTAACTAAATTCTGAAACTCAGGTTCTTAATTCATCCTCGTCTAATTCTTTCAAGCAATTAGGTACTTTGTTTTATAGATAAGTACTTCTAAAATAAAAATAATTTTGTTTTCGTATTAATTTAGCTATAACAATGTACTTACCTCGGGAGTGGTTACATACTTGAGCCATTTAGGGTCGAGATATTGAGCCCTTGGGGACCGGGCAAGTCACCACGTATTCAAATAATATCTTTAGGAGCGCCTGGTTAATGCAACGCGTTACCAAAATGCTTGCGTGTTTCTGACTCAACATATTTAAGCATTGCCATTCAGCGTGGTAATGCCACCAGCATGCTGGGTACGCTGTGAACTGGTAGTGGGATTAAGAATTTGGATTGTCTTTAGACCTTAAACGGTCTGTGGGCAGTCTGTGTTTCTAGTGTTCGTGTTAGCTTGTAATTTCTTTAGTTGATGAAGGCACTTGCCAGTTGAAATAAACCAGCCAAGTGTGAATCGGGATAGCCCACCACCACACCACCACACCACCACAATGTATAAAAAAGTAGTGCAAAAAGAAAACATCACACCCAGGCAGTCAACCATTCAAGTACTGACCGCGCCCGTCGTTGCTTAACTTGGTGGTGAACAGAAATTTATCACTGCCTCGTAGTTACTTGGCCATTATTTAATATGTGTTGTATTACTTTAGAGTGCGTACTATAATCATGCCAAGTTTGACACTTGTACGTATTACCGTTTTAACATTAGAGCAACCACAAAAAAAACCTTTAAAAAACCTTTGTTGACTATCCGTGAAAAGGTAAGATGGAAAGACGGACAGACAGACAGCATAGCCTTAGTAATAGGGTCCCGTTTACACTCTTCGGGTACAGAGCCCTAAAAAGAAGGTAATTTAAGGTAGTTTATATTAAATATTTTTAATTACTACTCAGTCTCTGGCAGCCATATTACAAGCTTTGCTTAGTTTGGGGTCAGATGACCATGTGTGCAATAATGTCCCAGATATTAATATTTATTTATTTAACTGAAAGAAAGATAATTAAGACGAAATTTACTCCGTCAAGTCTACATAATTTATACAACTTAATTTGAAGCCAATTTGCCACCTCGTAAAGTTTGTATAGTTCGAACAAGATTTACTTAGTTTCAAATAAGTTTAAATGTAAGATTAATATATTTTCCAAGAGGTAACAAGTGTATAAGTTTTGAAGACAAAGTTCTAAGTTGAATAGGGGTTACTTTTAGATACTTAAACACTTATTAGTGGAATTAGTTTTGGAAATTTAAAGTGATACTTACTGTTTGTTACTGATGGCAAAGCACCGTCAACACCGCTAGTCTTACAGGTGTCCGGCAGCAATCTCCGCTTACCATCAGAAGGACCGCATGATGGTTTTCCGTACTTTATATTAAAAAAAGTATACCGCTTAGTATTCAATTCAAATTGTTTATTTTCAAGCAGGGTTCGAAAAAATCCGATATTTATAATAAATATCAAAAATCCCATTAGATTAGGTAAATCCGATATATGTCGGATATATATCCAGGCTAAGAAAAAGAAGCGAATTTAATTCTGTAAGGGAAAATGTTAAAGGAACCTATAAAATAATACTTAGGTGTCAAATTACCAAATTTTTTATAAAAAAAAGTTACAAAAGAATTAGTGTTTATTTGAGAAATAATATTTAATTTAAATTTTATTATATTCGGAAAACGTACAGCGTTGCATAACTAATTTACAAATAATTTGGATATCTTAGCACTATTAATACGATTCCGCATATAAAAATCTAATTAACTCTTGTTTACGTTATAGAAATACAAAATTTTGGTACTAGATCTAGGTTAATGTAAAAAATAGATTAGTAACGACATCTATCTATATACATATAATAAAAACGTAGAGATAAAAAAATCTGTAATTGCGAGATAACAAAAAAATAATCACACAGGTCGTCTTAAAATAAGCAGCTGAACACGATAGGACAGTTTTTAGAATTTTTGTCTGTTTGTTTGTTTGTTTGTCCGCGCACATCTCCTAAACCACTGGACGGATTTAAATGCGGTTTTCACGAATATGCTTAGAAATTACCAGATTAAAACATAGGCTATCTTATATCATTTATTTTAATTCTTTATTTTTACATAAACGAAAATAAAAATCAATGATTTATTTCTTCGTTACCCGAAACGTAATATAAGGATCGTCACATAGCCTCAAGCAAGGAGATCCAAAGAAAAGAGAATGTTATTGACATAGCCATTAAAATGTTGAAACTGTCAACTGTCATTCGGTTAATCAGTTTAAATTTAAAGAAGGTTCCTTAACCTTCTTAGATGAATGAACGTGTAGATCAAGCATGTTATAGGCCTTACAACCTCTTTGGTGATTCATTCCAGTGCATGGAGTAGGAGTGTGGCGTACTCATACTCCTTGCGCCAACCTTCGTGAATTTCATTCCAATTTTCCACGACGTGTGGCGCTGGGGCGCGAAAAGAAAAAAAAATAAAAGAACACCGATTTTCAAATGGAATTGTCATTCGCTTTTTCTACGATTTGTCTAAGATTTTTCTTTGCATTAAATTTATAATTTCTTTCGGACTCAGCTATTTTCTTCCATTGTCGGTAGCTTAACCCTCTCCTTCTATATAAATAGTACAAATCCACTATAATTGGTGACCCCTGAATGGACCGTACACCACCGACAAAGGTCAGAATGCCGCTAGATCGTACTGATACCACTGCGGCTGACACGAAGAATAAAGATGATGACAATTTATTCCGAGTTAGCGTGCGAATTCCACCGTTTTGGCCCGAGAAGCCGGCGATTTGGTTCGCCCAGATCGAAGGCCAATTCGCGATTTCCAACATCACTGCAGATAGCACCAAGTTCTACTATGTCATTGGACAACTTGACCCGCAATACGCAGCTGAAGTCGAAGACATCATCGTCAATCCGCATGTGACCGAGAAGTACGAAAAACTCAAGCTGGAGCTAATTAAACGTTTGTCCGCATCAAGAGAAAAAAGGTACAGCAACTTTTAACACACGAGGAGCTAGGTGATCGTAAGCCTTCTCAATTCTGACGTCATCTACGACACCTAGCAGGCCCCGGAGTTCCAGAAGACTTTTTACGCATGATTTGGACCAGCCGCCTACCGAACAGCACGCAGACCATCATTGCTTCGCAGCAGATGACGTCATCACTCGATGTGCTGGCAGACCTAGCCGACCGCATACATGACGTTGTCCCTATAGCCCAGGTCGCATCTACATCCAGTACCACACCGGGAAGCTCCAAGCTCCATATTACATTCTCATGGTTTTATTCTATGTTAGCATTTAAAACACAAAATATACCGCATCCTATTTTAATACAGTCCCGCGAATAGAAGTATTCAAAAAAGGCCCTTTGTACATGAAAATAAACCTATACAACAAAATTCCGGACGCAATAAAGAAAGAAAGAAATAATAACATTTTTCCAGAACCAACTTCGTAAGTTTCTAACCCAAAAATGTTATTACGAGATAAAAGATTTTTTTCGACGATACATTTTAGAAAATTATAATTAGAAAATAAATATCGATATATAAATAGTTAAGAAAGTAGCGTCATAAGTTTTGTATCATCTCATATATAATTAAGTAACCTATCACACTAAGTATGTTTTTTTTTGTTTTGTAAAATTACTTCACCCTAGGTTAAGTTTGAATAGTATATATAATATTTATGTAATAGATTTAACTATACTTAAATTTATATGTTTATGTCTGTGGTCTGGTTTTGTGAACAGCCACTACATAATTCATTGCTGCACCCTTTGTGCAGGGTATATAAACTTAGCTTTTAGAAGAATACAGTGTATATTTGCAATAAGAATAAGAATATAGAAATAATTTTATTTTACTGTGATATTTTAACAGATAAATAGAGTAGTTCCATTTCATGGCTTTTTAATCAAGGTATACATACAAATGCACGCGAAATAAGAAATAACTAGCCAAGAGCGTGTTAAGACAAGCATTATGTCAGGGTTCCGTGGCCAGCGAAACTGGCCGGAAATATACTTTTAATGGTTTAGACAAAAAGAAAATTTCAAAACATGCTCTGCACTGTGGTCACATTATCTTTTTGATTTGAAAACTGTTGACGGTGTTATTTATTACTTTTATGATTCTATCAATACTTCACACAGGGCGACTTAAAATAAGCAGCTGACCATGTAAAGAACAGTTTTTAGAATTTTGTTTGTTCACGCACATCTCCTACACCCCTGGAATAAAAATGCGGACGGATTTAAATGCGGTTTTCACGAATATGCTTAGCTATGACCAGATTGAAGTATATGCTATGTTATTTTGCGCAAGGCCGGATTAAGGGAAGAAAAAAGAATTGAAGGTTTATATGAAAATCTACGCGTACGAAGTCGCGGGCAAAAAAGCTAGTACTTAATAAATGGGAATAAAAGTTATAAACGTGACAGATCAAGATTCGCACCAAACCAGTTCACATGAACACGTCTTGTTCAAATGAACACTTAAAAAAACAAGCACCTATTATTATAATAATCTTCATGATATAAGTTAATAAGTTTGATTGAATTTCAATAAAAATTAAATTAATAATGTTTCCACCGAAATTACAGGGCACACAGAGATTTGACATCTTATATCTCGGGGTGACAAGCGCAGTGCATTGCCATCCAGGGTTTTGAACTGTTGAAGTTTAAAATTCTGAGTGACGTTAAGCTGTTATGGGCAAGCGTGAAGAGCCATCCGGCGAGCGACTTCGCTCGTCTCGTCACTTAGTATCATAAAAAAAAAAGCTAGCCGTACTGGTAACTTAAAGTAAAGGGGATTTCCCCAATTTTAAATGAGGTTGCCATTTTGGGAAACAATCCAAACATGGCAGCCAGGGCAAACATTAATCTCCAAATTTTTTTGTACACAAGACAGGAAAAAATAAATTGACTTAAATATATCCGCTGATATATGGTGAAAATCCACCACCACCACCCATGTGTAGTTCTTTTTTGAAATATTTTAATTACCTATCACTCTTCTTTTGATCGCATCGCAACTATGGCCATTTCGTGCTATGTTGTTTATGATTATAAACGAGGGTTAACCTTCAAGGAATCTCACAAAAAAATATTTATTTATATAATATAGTTTATTCATACAAGAGATGCAGATAATTTAAGTGTTATCAATTTAGTATACTCGTAGTTTAGAAAATAGTTCGATAAAATCGACATAATTCTCCTTTTTGGGCAACACTGACTTTGCCAAAAAGTAAGAGTCCAATACCCTCGCTGTGCGTTTAAAAATGTGCAATAAAATACAAATACTTCCAGATAACAACAACTCGATTTATTTTGCTCCAGCTGTTAAGTATTGACACTTAATAAATCGCGCACACAATATAGCACATTCTTCTAATCTAGCTAGATCAATTATGCCACAACGCATGCAAAATTACCTATCGACAGTATCTATAATAACAACTATAAAACCGTGGCAAATAATACGCATGGAATAAATACGTGAGTGCGGACGAGCGATAACGATGGCTTGTCCAAACAAGGGCATATGGAGGCATATTATTGCTTGGCGATAATCCGCCGAGGGCAGTCAGTGACGCGTTCGAGATGGCTCAAGACGACCCGATGGGATCGTGCTAATGTTCCATATTAACATGGAATGATAATTGAAATGGTTTTGATGGGGGAAATATCAGTAGTGTTAATGCTGCTAAGAATTGTTAGAATATATCTAATTTAATATTTGCTCTTGGGATGATGTTCTGGTAACACTAGATATAATATCAGAGGAAGAATATTGGAGCTGCAAATATCGTTACCGTCACTCCTGTACCTGTCTTTATTTAAATAAGTGACCGGAGATGTAATCTACAGGATTATACGGGACGGTGGTACTAAGCTGAAAGAAGATAAAAATATATCTTCTTTTACATACATAAAAAACGATGATTGTAGTTTCCTATGGACTCCAAAACGGCTAGACCAATTTTGACGGGGCTTTCACTGGTACATAGCTGATGTTACAAGGAGTAACTTAGGCTACTTTTATCGAGGGTATCCACACGGGTGAAATCGTGGGGCGCAGCTAGTCAAATATAGATAAAGAAATTTATAATATTAGCTGCGCCTCGCGGTTTCACCCGCGTGGATTACTCCTTATATAATCAGCTATCTACCAGTAAAAGTCCCATCCCGTCTAGTCTAGTCCATCACACATCACATCACACATCATCAGCCAATTAACGTCCTCTGTTGGACAAGGCCTCCTTCATAGAGAGGGGTGTTGCCATAATCCCCACGCTTGGTCTAGTTCATCATAAGACTATAATAGGTAAGTATGACAAAAGAGCTAGAAGTTCAAAGACCAATAAATTAATAGTTAACAATTTTTTAAACAAGGTTTTATAATGCCTATACAACTTTTCGTGTCTGTGCTGCTAACCATTGAGGAGTTCCCTGGTCAGGACCCAACCCTGAGTGCAGCAACCATGTCATGGTAAATCTTAAAACCAGCTATCACATTAAAATGCGTACACAAAATTTCGTGTTAGTGCGCTTGGCGCCCAAAAATCTTAATCATGTTGGTCCAACACCCTCTGCGTTCACCAACTAGTCCGGTCAAGCTGTAGAGATCGCAAGGACAACAGCAAAAAGTCACATAAGAAAAAAAACTATTTAGGTCATGCTTACTGTAACTGAACCAACATGTGAAAATTCAAATAGGATAAGTGCATGGAAATGGTTCTAATTCAGCTTGCAAGATTTGACCTAAACAAACTATCATACTTACAAACATTCCATGTTAAATAAAAGCTTGTAAAAATGTCAAAAATCTATTTTAGTCAAAATAGGGTCAACCGTTTTGCATTGCAACAAAGGAGAAAGTTATTATCACGTGGTTGTTACGTGTAATATATCCGTAGCATTGTTCGTATTTGTAAATATTTGTAATAATAGATAAATATCTGGGACATTATTGCACACATGGTCATCTGACCCCAAACTAAGCAAAGCTTGTAATATGGCTGCCAGAGACTGATATACATACATATATATTTTTAAATACATACTTAAATAGATATTAACACCCAGACATAGAACAAACACAAATGTTCATCACACAAATGTTTGTCCTAGATGGGAATCGAACCCACGCCCCCAAGCACAGAAAATAGGATCACTACCAACTGAGCCACCGAGGCAGCCGTAAATACGTTTATATGTATCGAATTACGCCCAAATTTTGAATTTTTAAATTGAAATTTAAAAATTCAAAATTTGGAGAATTGTTAGAATATATCTAATTTAATATTTGCTCTTGGGATGATGTTCTGGTAACACTAGATATAATATCAGAGGAAGAATATTGGAGCTGCAAATATCGTTACCGTCACTCCTGTACCTGTCTTTATTTCAATAAGTGACCGGAGATGTAATCTACAGGATTATACGGGACGGTGGTACTAAGCTGAAAGAAGATAAAAATATATCTTCTTTTACATACATAAAAAACGATGATTGTAGTTTCCTATGGACTCCAAAACGGCTAGACCAATTTTGACGGGGCTTTCACTGGTACATAGCTGATGTTACAAGGAGTAACTTAGGCTACTTTTATCGAGGGTATCCACACGGGTGAAATCGTGGGGCGCAGCTAGTCAAATATAGATAAAGAAATTTATAATATTAGCTGCGGCTCGCGGTTCCACCCGCGTGGATTACTCCTTATATAATCAGCTATCTACCAGTAAAAGTCCCATCCCGTCTAGTCTAGTCCATCACACATCACATCACACATCATCAGCCAATTAACGTCCTCTGTTGGACAAGGCCTCCTTCATAGAGAGGGGTGTTGCCATAATCCCCACGCTTGGTCTAGTTCATCATAAGACTATAATAGGTAAGTATGACAAAAGAGCTAGAAGTTCAAAGACCAATAAATTAATAGTTAATAATTTTTTGAACAAGGTTTTATAATGCCTATACAACTTTTCGTGTCTGTGCTGCTAACCATTGAGGAGTTCCTTGGTCAGGACCCAACCCTGAGTGCAGCAACCATGTCATGGTAAAACTTAAAACCAGCTATCACAATAAAATGCGTACACAAAATTTCGTGTCAGTGCTGTTGACCGATGACGAGTTCCTTTATATGGAGATGTCGATCCGAGGCTCGTACCTCTGAGGTGCCCTTGCGCTTGGCGCCCAAAAATCTTAATCATGTTGGTCCAACGCCCTCTGCGTTCACCAACTAGTCCGGTCAAGCTGTAGAGATCGCAAGGACAACAGCAAAAAGTCACATTAGAAAAAAAAAACGATTTAGGTCATGCTTACTGTAACTGAACCAACATGTGAAAATTCAAATAGGATAAGTGCATGGAAGTGGTTCTAATTCAGCTTGCAAGATTTGATCTAAACAAACTATCATACTTACAAACATTCCATGTTAAATAAAAGCTTGTAAAAATGTCAAAAATCTATTTTAGTCAAAATAGGGTCAACAGTTTTGCATTGCAACAAAGGAGAAAGTTATTATCACGTGGTTGTTACGTGTAATATATCCGTAGCATTGTTCATCCCGATAGCACGACATTGAAACAAAGCCCGGCTTCTAAAGGGCCAGCGGAGTCCTAATAATAGTCAATTAGTAAAGGAAGCCTCACTACACACGTAATATCTGATACAATGGGCGTTAATCAATTCTAACGGCTGCTAAACAGGGATTGTAAACGAGGGTGTACGGGTAATTGGAGGTTAAGTAACTTATTTATTTGGTGTCACGTATCGTGGTAGTTATTTAGTTCATTATGATAGGTAATTTTATTAATTTTCAGAATTCAAATTCGACGTTTTAACGTAGGGTAGAAAAAGGGATCAACCTTGAAATCCCGTAGTAAAAGTTGTGTTCATAATGATGAGCTTAGTCCACCCTTTCCGCGTAACGCAGTATTTGTACTAGCTGTACCTCTTAGTTTTGCCTGCGGACCTGATAGAAAGCGATGTGGTGGTCGAAGATGTAGCATGCGTGCCCAGAAAATATCTAATCATTTTTTTTAAATCAGGTGAATTCAGGCGTTTTATTTTATCTAGATAGAAACGATAGTTTTCTGTACTTTAAAGTGCCAAACGCAATTCAAGTTTCATTTCCGTAGGTTACTCGGCGATCTCCGCTCGTTCTCAAACTATTACAAGAGTTATTTTTAAAAAGCCATGCAAGACTTTGTAGAGATACCCTGTGGTCGAATTTTGGCCGGCAAATAACATAGTTGGCGCACGTTCATATTTATTATACGAGTATGCACAAATTGCAAGCAATCGCGCGGACTTGTGCGGATGATTTTGTTTTGTCCTTTTTGAGTTGAGACTGAATTATAAATTTACCCATTTATAAATTTGGAATCGATATTATTTGACGAGTCCAAGTAAATCGGAAATAATATTTTGTACTTGTATAGTTTCAATCTATTCCTCAGTTTGACAAAGACTTTTGCGCAGTCAAGTTAATTTTTACGAGATTTGCCAGTATCTACACTGTTTAAAAAGATTGCAGCACTGATCACAATTCTCGCAAACTCTTTATAAAATTAACAATAAATTCAACAGAAAAGCAACACCTTAAGTGGCTCTCGCTACACGGTTGAGTAAAGGGTCAGATGTAGAAGACGGTAATCCTGAACACGGCACGCATCGTCAGAAGGTTCCTCACTGACTTGGGCCTTGCCCCGCTGCAGGTGTCACCTTAGTTTTTAAGTTTTTTTTTATATTATTTAAGTTATTATAATTATAAAATGTTATTTATTGTTTGTAAAGAATTTAAAAATTAAGTAAATAAATGAATAATGCGAATAATAGAGCCGAGAGAAATATGGGTACGAAATATTTAATGCAAGTTAAAACATTGTATTCTTAATTTCCGAAATATTCAGCATTGTTTTTGTCTTTCCACGCAAACGAATCAGTCATAAACTTATCATTTAACACATCATCTATACTATAATATTATAAAGAGGAAAGATTTGATTGTTTGTTTGTTTGCATTGAATAGGCTCCGAAACTACTGAACCGATTTTAAAATTCTTTCACTGTTGGGAAGCTACACTATCCCCGGGTGACATAGGCTATATTATATTTTGTAGCGAAGCCGAAGGCCGAGCCTACACCCCTGCAAAGCCGGGGCGGGCGGCTAGTTACTAATAATTATAAAAATGCTGAAGGTTTTTGTTAATTGATTTATTTCTTCTTCTTACGCAGAAAGAGACTGCTCTTGTTGCTATTAAATAATTTTTATTAATCTGTTCTGGTCTATAGCTACAAAGAAGGTACAATAAAATTAAACATAATTACATCATACATATTTATTAGGACAAGAAGTACAGAAGTAACTGAAAGCCCAGAATAACTCATGTAGGTACTGAGATGCAGTTTTAACCAACGTTTTGCTCAACGCTTGATTAGAGTTTCCGCTTCCGCTAAATCAACGATTTGCTTCACCGGGGGAAATCTGTGGGGAAATGGCGAACTTGGATAATTCTTGTTACACTGTAATCAATGAAAATTGATATTGTGGTCTGTTTTATCTACTTTTAGTCAAAATTAGCTTCTGCAGTTAGTAACAAACTCGACGTATATAAATAGAAAAAAGCAACAGATATTTATGTAGGTACTGTCTGAGGGAGATACATAATTCCCAATGGCTTCTCACAATATAATTTTGTTGGAAATTAATATTGAGTAGGGTTTCATGTTACTAAATGTTAACCAAAATAATTTATGAAATACCTTCTTGACCCCACAAAGGTGTTTAGACGACCGCATGTCACATCCTACGCGTTTTATAGGAAAGTAGGGTTAAACATAATGTCAAAATAGTATAACTAGTCGTTCACCTCGAACTGAGACGTCTATTGTTAAACGTTACGTTTTGTTTAGGTGTATAAATAATTATCCCATAAAAATAATTTCTATTATCTTCTAATATACTTATAAAAATATCGTGTCATGGTGTTTGTGGTCGGACTCCTTCGAAACGGCTCGACCGATTTTAATGTTTTTTTGTATATTTGATAGGTATGTCCTAGTATTTTTCATTATCATCATCATAACCAAGCGGGTAAAACCGCGGGGCGCAGCTGGTAAATATATAATGCTATAAATAGTATATAAAGTTTTCCCAACATGCAAATTTTATTTTTGAAGTGAAATCCCTTTATTTCAATACAGTCCTAGTTAGATGTGAGATTTATTAACTACAGCAGATCCTATTTCCTCAGCGTCACGTTTCTGGATCCCTACTTAGATCCTGAGATCCGGTTACTTCAACTTGTAGAAAACTTCGTTGGATAAGTTAAATAGAATTTGCTAGACCTAGCGCTACAGTGTTATATAACTATGCATAGTTATATATATATTTATTGTGAAATTTTTCATTAAACATTTTTTTTTTTTTTAATTTTTTTTTTCTTAACCTATACTGTCCCACTGCTGGGCAAAGGTCTCCCCCATTTATAAAAAAAAAAAAAAACACCTACCTAATCAAATAATGAGGTGAAAGGGGTACACAACAAACATATTTCTAAAAGTATTTTTTAATTTGCTCTAACGTAAAAACACAAGCGTCAAACTTGGTATGATTATAGTACACACTCTAAAGTATAACAACAAATAATAATAAATGGCCAAGTGCGAGTTGGTGACAATTTTCTGTTCACCACCGGTTCTCGTACGATAACCGAAGTTACGCAACGTCGCGTCGGGCGCGGTCGGTACTTGGATGGGTGACCGCCTGTGCGTTGATGGGATGTTGTCTTTATTCACAACTTTTTTAACCGACTTCCAAAAATGAGTTTCTCAATTCGACTGTTTTTTTTTTTTTTTGTTACCTTAACTTTCGACTGAGTGAACCGATTTTGATGATTATTTTATTATTTGAAATCTGGTGACATTTTTATGAAGTCGGTTTTATATATTGATTATTATTCAGATATTATTGCACTTAAGTAGCTAACAAGTACAAGATACGGTGGTACGAACCCTCAGTGCGCGAGCCTGAATCGCACTAGGCCAGTTTTATTATTTCTGTCAATGCTACTACAAATCTGATATTTATTGCAAAAACCTTCAGGTACAGTTTTCGTTTACCCATAGTTTATCCAACCAAAGCAAATGTGCCGGGACTAATTTCACGCCGACTTTGAAAGAGAGCCGCTGGAAATCAAAGCCAGGCTTTCCTCGTGAAATGTACGAGTGTACATTGAGCCAATATTTTGGACAGTATTCAAACGGTTCCCGGTTTTAGAAAAACCAAATGGTGGTAAAATATTTTGCTGATTTTTATTTTCACATTATGGTTTCTATTGTATTGAAAAAAAAAAACGAAATAAAATATTATTTGAACAATACAGAAGACGGAAGCCTCGTAAAATTAATTGTGTATGTGTGTCACCACGCAAGAAATAGGGGTTACCTATGTCTCATTCATTTGAAGATATTCACGAAAAAAATTGTAGGTAATTTGTTACATTTAATTGATGAGCGATGGTGGCAGAGCAGTAGCATGTGCACTTTACAATCTGACTGCACCCGGTTCGATCCTCGGCTCTGCATCAATGAGTTATTTAGTACCTGAATAAATTATTTATAGTTTGACACTCAAAAAACGGCGAAGGGAAACATTGTCACGAAGAAACCGGGTATGTCTAAGAATCTCAAGAAGTTCTATGACATTCACCAACATGAACTGGGCTATCATAGTGGATTGAGGCCCATCTTCTCTCTCTAAGAAAAGGCTTGTGTCCCAGCAGTGGAATAGGATGAACATGAAATACTGATAATGATGATGATGACATTTATATGACGTTTTTAAACCTACAAATTGCTGCCATGGAAAATAAATATTTTCTTATACCTACTTCAACAGCTGCTACCTACCTAACTTCATTTGCAGCAGTTAATAACAATATATACAGTAGTCGGCTTGTTAAATAGTAAAGAACCAAATTTTAGGTATTTGCTAGTCTTAAATGAACTCGTTAATCTAATATTTTGAGCTGCTTCTTCAAAGTTAGTATTCCGCCCAGGACTACCAATTGAATTATTAGTAGTACCTACGTACCTAGTTAGCGAAGGCTTATGAAGAAGTAAATACTACGCCTTTATCTTATTATTCTGTTTAGCTATAGAGTGTTTTAACACGCTTTACTTTTATTAGCTTGGTAATATCTATGTAAAGGAATCTTTGAAAGTGATTTTCACCCCTTTCAAGGACTAATGACAATGCAATAATTTAAATAGTTTGTGCCATTATCCATACCAGGGTCTTCAGGATTAGCGATTTTGAAGCGTGTTATTTAGTTTTTTTTTACTGCGAGAATTATTATTCACTAGTGCTGTTGCCCGTGACTTCGTACCTACCCGTAGATTTTCATATAAACATTCAACCCTTTTTTCTTCCATTAGTCCGGCCCTTGCGCAAAATAACATAGCCTATACCTCAATCTGGTCATAGCTAAGCATATTCGTGAAAACCGCATTTAAATCTGTCCAGTGGTTTAGGAGATGTGCGTGGACAAACAAACAAACAGACGAAAATTCTAAAAACTGTCTTAACGTGTTCAACTGCTTATTTTAAGACGCCCTGTGTGATATTTTGTTTTATATATCGCAATTACAGTGATGATGATGATGAGATATTACTACATTTATTTTAAGACGCCTTGGTGTGTTTTTTATATATTTCGCAATTACAGATTTTATTATCTCTACAATTTTATTATATCGAATAGAAGATATAGATTAGTAGGTTTGCGTTCGACCACTACCTCGCCTGATATGGTGATCGAATGCAAGCCGATGTAAGCGACGATGCGGTCTACTATGGAGCACGCTTTTCTAGAAGAAACCGATTCACTTAGACACCCAAATTATGTAACTATCGGGAAACGCGCACAATGAGATAATGATTGCTACGATGAGGTAGGTAGGTAGGTAGGTAGGTAGGTCTACACGTTACGATTTGCTTGTAAAATGTTCTCGGTCGGTTATAGTAAATAACTGAATACAATTTTTAATTGAGCAAGGCATCCGGTTTCTGAGTAAATCAATTAGTGCAAGCCAAAGGGTGGAGACGGCCGCAAATTGATTCACTTTACCGCGCCTTGGTCTGTTTATACCTAACCTAAGGGTAGTTTGAAAGTAAATAGGAAAGTTTCAGAAAATGTCTACAACTCTGACGTCTATTTATACTGCATACTATTATAACAAGTCATTGGTGAACAAGCAGATTCTTATTTGTAATACGTTATTATTAGCTATAATGACATACGAGTTAGGGCATGCAAACCGGGTACCCGAGTACCCGAAAAACCCGAGTAACCGACTGATTTGCAAACCGGGTTTTTTAGGATTAAAAACCGGGTTTTTCGGGTTTTTCGAGTTTTTTTATTCAGGATGGTTTATGTAAAATAATACCACCAGAACATTAATAAACAATCATATTTCACAAAAACTTACTGTTTCTCTATTTCTTCTCTACTGATCGAATAAATTTAACAGGTTGACCACAATCTATAATAATAATTAGGTATTAGGGAGTAATATATTGTTAGGCTTTGGTTTGACATTGACTAAGTGCCGCAAAGTGAGGCGCTGTGAGCGCTACGAAGTGTTAGCTGCAAGTGTTAACATAGCTAAATCAATAATCAATACCGATTACCGCCTCATATTATTATTTTCAATATTTTGATAAGCGTGCGCTATACTTGCTCTTCATATCAACAGAGAGAAAAAAATGAAGAGGTCTGCCAGTGCCAATGGTACCACACCAAAATATATAGAGTATTAAAAATCTGCTTGTGATAAATCATCAGCATGGTTTTATTCATTGCATGCCACGGACGGAAGCAGCACCAAGGGTAAATAATGTAATAAAATGCTGAAGTTGTCAGGCAGTTCTATTGAATAACCCGTCGAGGCTTTTCACACTAAGAAGTTTAACCCCAACATAGACTAATTAGTGACTCCCACTTTCTATCGTTATCATCATTAGCCAGAATCGAGTGATGTGGCCTGCCCATTGCCACTTCAACTTACAAATTTTATTAGCTATATCAGTGACTCTGGTTCTTTGGCGATTATCCACGTTTCGGATTCTATAGCACAAAGAAACTCTGAGCATAGAGCTCTCCATTACCCGTTGTGTTACTCTGAGTTTCTACAAAAGGCCAATAGTTAAGGACCACGTCTCAGTACCATTTATGTCATCACTGGCATCACACATTGATCAAAGACCCTTGTGTTTAGGCACTATGGTATCTTGGACGAGAAGATTTCACGCAATTTCCCGAACGCTGCCCATCTGAGTTAGATTTTTTGGGCGACCTCTTTGCCTAAGTTGGACTTACCTAACTGAAGAATCTGACCAAGATAGGTGTAATGGTCAACAACTTCGAGAGTATCGTTCCCAACAACTACAGGCACGGGTACAACATGGACATTGGACATGATTTTTGTCTTGTCCATGTTCATTTTAAGACCCACGTGTTGGGAAAGGCTACTGAGGTCGCTAAGCATTGTATTGAGGTCCTCCAGTGACTCTGCCATGATAACTATATCATCGGCAAAACGAAGGTGAGTGATGTATTCGCCATTGATTTTGATGCCGAATCCTCCTCCAATGCGTTCGTGAACAGTTTTGGAGAGATAACATGATAACATCTGTCTCACGCGTTTTTGCCATTGTATTGGTTCCGTGCTCTCCTGTAATCGGATCAACATGGTGGCGTTTCCATACAAACACTTCAGCACTTCGATATATATATAGTCGATATGACAACGCTGGAGGGACTCCAATACTGCCCAGGTCTCGATTGAATCACCTTTGATTCAATCGAAACCTTTTTCATACTCCACGAACTCTAGGTAAAATGGCCGATTAAACTCCTCAGTCTTCTATATAATCTGGCGTAACGTTGGCGGCGTAATGTTGATAATGGTGCTCCAGCCTTTAAGGAAACTGGCTTGTTCGGGAGACTGGAAGTCTCAACATTATACCAAATTTTACTTGATTAATCTCTTGATAAAGCTAAACAATAAGAATAAGAAAGTGCAAATGCATATTTAATTACATTTCAGCGTTTTCTTTACTTGCACACACTACTACAATATTTTTAAGGCTCAAATAAAGAAAAACTCGAAAAACCCGAAAAACTCGAAAAAACCGGTTTTTGAAATTGAAAACTCGAAAAAACCGGGTTTTTTAAACTACCCGAGTTTTGCATGCCCTAATACGAGTACGCTTTGCGGATCATCTGTTCTCTATCGACCAAACAATTTAAGCGCTTTATATCTCAAAAATGTATCGGCCAATTATTATTGTTTCATTTATTTATAGTATTAAATCAAAAATTATTAATAAACTATTTAATTATATCCTTCGCTAAGCCTATTATTTCTAATAAATGAAACATTAGGACTTAGCCCTATTGTAGTGTGGATTTGAAACTTTGCAAGTACAATGTAATTCGGAATTTAGTACCATCACACTGATTAAGGCTTCTAATTTGGGCTCATTTTATTTATTGCCGATTTTCTCGGTCGCCCAGGTACTATAAAAGCGAAATACCATTCACTCAGTGACTGACTGACTCATCACGAAACCTCGAAAACTATTTGACCTAAAACACTGTTTTAAACTACACGGTTGTTCACTAAAGTTATATGATTATTTACGGGATATTTACCGTTGTAAGGTTGTGGAAGGAGCTCCCGATATTTCGGCGCAGTTACATGTACCATGTTCACGGGAAGACTCAAACTAACTGCGCCGAAATATCGGGAGCTCCTTACACAACCTTACCACGGTAAATATCCCGTAAATAATCATATAACTTTACTATTTGACCTGTCAAATTTGTAACGTGGTTGAAAAGTTTTGAGCCATTTTCCGGATTAGGCATTTTTTTTAAATAATTGATTCAGTTTGTATCCACGGTTGATGTATTCGTATCATCAGCGGTCCGTTATTAAATTAATCAACGAATGCATTTATGCTGGTGCGCGATAAATTGCTCAGTAATGATTTAGTCGGCACAGCTTGCTCAAATTTATAATTTTCTCACACAATATACATTATAACATAATTACCAGCATTTAAGTACGGTTGGAAATTATATAGGGAACGGTAATTTTCAGCTCGGATCACGTGTGGTGTATAATTGATTTCACGTATAACAAAGATTTTGGTATATGGCGAACACATACAGGTTTACTAGGAACGGTGGCAGTAAGCTCAAAGAAGAGCAATGTGCTCATTATTATGTAATGAACATGATTCTTTTACAATCGGCCTGTTCTATACATTTCTTTGAATGTTAATGACGTTTTTCTATGAAACAGCTGATTAGTTTTTTCGGGATTTCAGTGTTGTCTCATGGTAAAAGTAATTCACAATGTCAAATAAATAATCTTATTTCAGCTTAAAGGTAGGACTTAAGGTAAACAGCAGCATTCCATGTAATGCTGTTTATTAGTTATTTACTCATAGTATTTCTTAAAGGAGTTTTGTCGATTTTATTATTTGTATGATAATTGATGATATTATTCTAATGGTTTTGGTAAACCTACCAATATTTAAATTCGTCCTATCATCTTTTAAATAATCAAAAGTTAGGTAAGCGTCTTGCTAAATTTATGAGCTTTTTAATCATTTTGTTACTAAATCTATTCAATAGAAGTTACAAAGTATTGTTTTTTTGTAAGCTTAGTAGTTATTAAAGTTTTGTAATTTGAAGAAAGTCTAACATTTAAGAACGAACCAGTTTATGTCTTTACGTCTAGCTAATAAATAAGCAAATTTTGATCGCCCAACAAAAGTTTCAGAGCCCTCAATTTGGCAATGTTGTGGCTGAATCACGTTTAAAAGCTGACGAAGGTAGGAGCAGACTAAGTTTTCGAACTTGGTATATTGCTGTCATTGTCTGTGGTCTCCGGGACCCAACCCTTTTGGAACGAAACACGTATTTGTGGTCATCGAAATGTTTGAGTAGGTAGGTACATAGTAAATGGGTTACTAGAATTACGTAGCTACAGTTGTGTAGGCAGACCAAAAGCCTTTAAAATAGGGAATTTTTTACAAAATAAGTATCAATAAATGAAACATACTTCACAAAAATGTCAGAACTAGACCAAATTGAAATGGAACTTGAAATGAAGCACCAGCTTTCATAAACGATTACGAACTTCCCATTTTAAAGTCGAAAAAAAAAACAGGATAAAAATCATTTTGACTAAACGATAAAGAAAGTAAAATTTTGAGTTATCTACATTTACAAATGTCACATTAAATAAACCTGGAATATTTAATTTAAAAAATCTTAGAAATATTTACTCGTAGGTGTCAAAGTGACAAAATCACAACGCCTCATTGTATTTTTTCCTAAATTTGAGTATTTTCAAGTTTTAATGTTCAATAAGATGAAATAAAGTCGCCACCAGTTAATATTGTTAAGTCTAAGTTATGCTCTACTTGTACTATTATTTACTAAAACCTGATAATATTAAAACACTGGTAAATGCACAAGACGTATGATGCCAATTTCCTCTCAGGACAAAAAGAAAAAAGAGATATTAAATAAACCTACTTACTAAAATTTACTTAGTACATGTTACATAATTCTTGCGGAGATGCAAACTTTAATACTCCTCGTGTGTGAAGTAAATGCATCCTGGAAACGTAATTAGCAACCTAATGTATGCAAAGTGGTTATTAAAACTGAGAAACCAAGCTACTTACCTTCTATAAAAGTATAAATACCACATAAATACCATAAAAAACATCTCTAGTTTCTTGCAAAGTGTCTTTACCAGACAGTCTTACCTTCCTACCTTCGTCATTAATTAGGATTGCATACTGGATTCCACGCGGCGCATCTAAGTTGAAGGTTGCACGTATATACGTGCCTGGCTCTCGCACGCAGTCTTGTTCTTAGGTGCGCAGATGACATTCACCTATATGTGCTAGGTGCATAAGGGTATTTTCACCAGATTTTCACACGATTCAAGTAACCTGCGTCACAAGAGACAAGGACGTGCGTGCAAAACAGGATCATTATCATAATCAACCTATTATTCCACTGCTGAACATAGGCTTCTCCCAAGGAACACAACTCAGACTGAGTTTCGGCTTTTCTCTTCCAGACATTGCCAGTCGTCTTAAGTATATCGTCACTCCAACGAGTCTCAGGGCGTCCTATGGTATGATTGCCGATTCATGTTCTCCACTCTAGAACACGTCTACCCCAGTTATATGTTCTGCGACAAATATGACCTGCCCACTGCCACTTTAGCTTGCTTATAGACATAGACAGTTGATTTGAGACAAGAAAACAGACAACACAAAAAAATAAAAACCAGGAGAACTATAAATGTTTTTTATTCACAATCCGGCCTCACCTCAGCATGATGCCGGTTGTAGACAACCGGCGCTGGTGCTGGATCGGTAGCTTTGATTCTCTGCTGAATAACTTCGTTCCAGATATGATCCCTGACAGTATCGCCGAACACAGCTCTCGCTATCTATAGCTTGCTTGAATTTTTGGACCGCTCTAACTATAAGTTTCAGCACTTATCCGAAACTCAAAATTTTCAAAAGGTTTTCATACTTGAATGAAAAATTATCTTTACTTTTGTTTTTGTAGGTACAAGAGTCAGCTCCTAAACTTTGCCTGTCCCACGCTTTCCCTCTCATTTGGAACCGCCTAAATTTATTGCCCATTAGAGCTCAATTTAAACACATACTACATGTCAAGTCGAGGCATCCCGTGACGTAAATCCTAGTTGCAAGTCAGCGCAAGAGAAACTAAAAATCTCAACCCCAAGATACAACCCAAATTAGTTTTTTGTTAAGTATATCAATAAAACAATGGATTGAATTTCCTCTCCTGCGAAAGACCCATTAACATTACACTCAAACACTTTCAGCATACAATATAAAGGTAACCCATTGAAGGCACACAATAACATTATCGCAGAGCCCTATCTTTTGTCCGGCAGTTCTGTTACAAAAGAGTCCGGAACACAATGAAAAGAATTACTGTCGAATCAACTGTAATTACGGTCCTGATAATAGTTTGGGACCTGGCTGAGTGCCTTGATAACCTTTGGAAAGCTTGTTTGTACCTGACAAAAGGCAACGTTGAGTCCTAGACAGGTTTCGTTTTGGCCGTATTAAGCTTTCTTTGTGAGTGACTTTTGCCACCCATATAAAACAGAGGCACTTGCATGCGTTCTACGCAACAACCGATTTGAGTTTATTCCTAGCCGACTTAAAAAACATGAGAGAGGTTCTCAAAACACCCGATAGTTCTGATTTTACTGTCAAAGCACTGAATATGACTTACTGAAATAATAAGTGGCTGAAAAACTGTGAGCGAATACAAATATTGAAAATGGTTCACATTAAATTCAACATTTTGCATAATATATACTTTATTTACCCCTCTCTATGAGGGAGGCCTTGTCCAACAGTGGACGTTAATTGGCTGATGATGTGATGTGTGTGATACTTTATGTCAAGAATGAAATCAGTAATTTCTTTATTTCATGAGTCGGGAAGGAGGATTTTGCGTAGTTATAAAAAATTACCATGAAGGCTAACCTAAGTGACAGAATTTGGATCTACCCTGATTTCCAATACCTACCTATTCATTTGATATAAGATTTATTATCTTCAAAATGACTTTGAATGTCAATAATGTTTCTGAATGTTACCAAAGTAAGTAAGTAAAACTATAGAGATAGAATTTGTGTTAAAAACTTAACAGTTGTTTGTTTGATGCGGGGTCCAAAGTTGGAGGGTCATTCCCTCTGAGGAAAACGAAGATTATACGTATGTGGGATACGAGCATTGTCACGAGATTAATTAATATATTTGGAGTGCGGATACTGTCGTAGCTTAGGATAATCCTAATTAATCAACCCCCAACTTTATGTGAGTCTATTCCAAGTAATTTCTTCAGAGATTTTCAGATTAATTATATTGGTTTTAACGGAAACTTCCTTAAGTTGCTCATAAAATAAACAGATTGGAAAGTATCATAAGACAGAAAAACAAAGATCGAATGGCATAAAAAAGTTTTAATGAAATCAAGGTTTTCCTTGCTGCTATAGATATTTTTTTTTGTACTAAATCTGTACCTACATAAATATATGCTTTTTAAATAAACCTTTTTAAAATCCATGAACGTAACTGTTTTCTTCTTGCCGTTAATGTGCCTTCAAGCTAGCTTTCACTGACCCGTTGAAATTTTCCATTCTGTACATTGGCACAGATCAGAGCAAAAATTGATGGGCTCTGATTCGTTCTGCATTGGCCTCAGTTTTTATTGAATTCGAGCGCGCTGGCATCAGCTCAAACACTACGTTAGCAAAATTAAATTATGGCAGCGCCAATTACAGCCATTTTTGAACCGCGCGATGGCCGATAGCCAATTTATACACGCTCATGAACGCCCGTTTCAATGTTGGATGTTGATGTAGTTGTGAGGACATTATGGCCGCTGTGAACGATGGGTATGGTTTAATGAATTGGATCATTACGAGTAAGCTTTATATTTTCATTAAATGAGAATTTTATAGTATACTAGCAACGGCCGCTGTTTCACCCGCTATCGTCATGTCATATTTTTTTCATTTACAAAATAAAATAAAATATATTGTATCTAAATAAATATCTTTTTCATCCCCCCCATCTCGGAAAGAGTATTTTTGCTCTTCGATATCTGAGTGCAAAAGCCGCTGTTATCAGCTAGAGGATCACAGGATAAAGTAAATTGAATTTAGAAAATCATGTGCACTACGTTTGTGAATTCAAAACATCATTAAACCTGTTTACTTCTACCTCCATGGTGCCGAATTTATCATATAACCTTTTTTAATTTATTAAAAACTCAGACTCGGAACCTTCTTGGTGTACTTTTTTTTCTCATTTCCTCGCTGAGGTGGGATGATGAAAATAGTACGAGATCCGGCTGCAGGTTGGCTGCAGGATTACTTCGGTCATGGAGTTTTTGCTTAAAACCAAATTTTTACGCATATTTATTATTAGGAGAATATATATCAACCAGGGTGCCAATCAAAATGTGGCCGCTAGTATTTTTATTAAATTATAAATAAAAAATAAAATAAATATCTGGGACATTATTGCACACATGGTCATCTGACCCCAAACTAAGCAAAGCTTGTAATATGGCAGCCAGAGACTGATATACATACATATATATATATTGTTAATTAATTTATGGAAAAAAAATTATTCACTTGGTTTTTAGATAAAATATCGTCCACTTCACGGCAATATATACAGCTTCGCTTGCTCGGTCATAAAATTGAGCACGCAGTTAAAAAGTAGCTTTCCACTCTTGTATAACAAATAACTATTTTAAATTGTTTATTAGGTTTGCGTTTGACCGCCACCTTGCCTTTTGTGCGGTCTACGATAAAGCATGCTTGCCTAGAAGAAACCGATAAAAATAATTATGTATTATGTCCGTTTTTAGGGTTCCGTAGCCCGACAAGGAACCCTTATAAATTCGTTCTGTCCGTCTGTCTGTCTGTCTGTCTGTCTGTCTGTCTGTCTGCCTGTATGTCTATCTGTCCATCCGTCCGAATTTTTTAGAACCTTCTCACTTCTGTAATTATTGAGATAAGTACATGAAACTTTGCATAATGACAGTTATAATATAGATCTCAATTTTAAAAGTATAAAAAAATTATAATATTGCATTTTAGGGGTGGCTCTCATCATCATCATCATTAGCCAGAAGACGTCCACTGCTGTAAATAGGCCTCCCCCTTTAACCTCCATACTGAACGACATCCTGTCATCTGCATCGACTGGATGCCCGCGATTTTCACAATGTCGTCGGTCCATCTAGTGGGAGGCCTACCTACGCTGCGTCTTCCAATTCGTGGTCTCCACTCAAGAACCTTTCTTGCCCATCGGTTATCAGTTCTTCGAGCGATGTGGCCTGCCCATTGCCACTTCAACTTGCAGATTTTAATAGCTATGTCGGTGACTCTGGTTCTTTGGCAAATATCTACGTTCCGGATTTTATCACGCAAAGAAACTCCGACCATAGCTCTCTCCATTGCTCGTTGTGTGACTCTGAGTTTTTCTAAAAGGCCAAAAGTTAAGGATCACGTCTCAGTACCATATGTCATCACTGGCAACACACACTGTTCAAAGACCCTTGTCTTTAGGCACTGTGGTATCTTGGACGAGAAGATGTCACGCAATTTCCCGAACGCAGCCATCCGAGTTGAATTCTTCGTGCAACCTCTTTGCCTAAGTTGGAGTTACCTAACTGAACAATCTGTCCAAGATAGGTGTAATGGTCAACAACTTCGAGAGTATCGTTCCCAACGATTACCGGCACGGGTACAACATGGACTCATTTTGGACATGATTTTTGTCTTGTCCATGTTCATTTTAAGACCCACCTGTTGGGAAAGGCTACCGAGGTCGCTGAGCATCGTATTAAGGTTCTCCAGCGACTCTGCCATGATGACTATATCATCGGCAAGACGAAGGTGAGTGATATATTCGCCATTGACGTTGACGCAGAATCCGTTCCAGTCCATGAGCTTGAAAACATCCTCCAATGCGTTAGTGAACAGTTTCGGAGAGATAACAGGGGTGGCTCTGGTACATGTGAAATGGGGATAAAAATATATTTTTCAATCCACCTACTCGTGTGGGATATCGTTGAAAAGGTCTTTTAAAATGTAAGTAAGGTTTCATATATCACTTTTTTATAAATTCTATACTTTGCGAAATATGACTCGCCAAAGTGGGATAAAGTTGGCCCCCGCGCCCCTTGCATTTCTAAACTATAAGACATAGAAACTTGTTACTTACAGTACGGACAGGTCATATTTTAAACTTTCATTCAAAATTATTTTGAACATTATCTGATCATGACTTTTTGAGTAACAGCGATAAAACTGTAATAAATTCAAGGCGTTCTAGCTCATAGGTCATTGACCTTTTTGTAAAATTGTCTTAACAAATAATATTTCTCAATCAGTTTTCTCTATGTTTAAATCATAAAAAGTATATGCTATGTCGGGATGGTGCATCTCTGAAATTTAGGCTAAGTCTACAGAGCTTCGTTCGTTCGAATTTTTCTATAACTATCAATTTCTGAACTATGACAATAATTAAATGGCTTTCATTACGGAACCCTACCATATGCGTGTCTCGACACGCTCTTGGCCGTTATTTGTATTTACAAGCACTTCGGAAATACAAGTTGTTGAACGTCCTACATTTACTATCTGAACAAAAGTGCAATCAAGTTTTCATTACATAAGTTCATTTTTGCATGTTTCCACGCAGAGCGTAGGTTATTACATTCTACTGAATAGTAGTCTCATTTGAATTCAAGTTCAGGAAGACATAAAGTCGGGAAAGAAAACTTTACATGTAATAATATGAGCACGGGAATTAAACTGGCTTATGATCAGGAAGTTAGGACAACTTATTTAATCTGTATGACTCTGGAAACTTAAATCGTGTAGGTGGGATAATATACAGAATTCATCCTGATTTTGGTACTTTAATACCGTGAACGTAAAAGGCACAGGCATTAGTAGAACGGTGAATAAATGTACTAATAACTACCTCTTTAAGTTATTTACAATAACAGAAATGCGTATGTAAAAAACAAATTAAATCCTAACTATAGGTACTAAAAAACGATTAAACGAAAAATAGAGAAACATAGGAATAATCAAAACAACACACTTTGGATTTATATTATTGGTAAGTATATAAGAAATAAAATAAATTACCAAGTATGCAAACATTAATTTAGTCTATAGTTATATGATTATTACCGGGATATTTACCGTAAAAGGTTGTGTAAGTCTTCCACAACCTTGTTACGGTAAATATCCCGCTATTAATCATAATTGCTAGCAGGGGTAGCCTATCTGGGAGACTACGAGTTTTAAAAGCGTGAGATCGCTGGTTAAAAAATTAAATTTTTTAGAACAGACTATCTTTGGTAGTAAAGCATAGGTTGCATAGGTCTACTAAAAATCCTATAGTGATCGGGCAACAACTTTACAATAAACTGCCAAACTGCATAAAATCTTCTACGACATATAATACGTTTTGTGCAAATGTCAAGCATCTGTTGCTGTCGAGGACTGTATATAAAATAGATGACTACATAAAACATGACTATCGCAACTATAAAATTAATATTGACTTAATACAATTATTATGACTATTGCATATTTTATATTTCATAATTATTGACGAAGCCCATATACAGCTAATCTACATTTTTTAAGTCCTTGTACAGCTTAAATTTACTAATTGTGAATAGATAATTATATTGTACACTGACATTGCATTTCTATAAAACTTACGTACAATTGTGTAAACCAGACGAGTCCATAAATTTAATCATTATTATACTTAGATTATAATAATTGATATGATCTTATGACAAAATAAATTATCTTATCTTATCAAATCCGGAGCCCGTACCAATGAGTTCTTTGGAGCTTATGTACAGATTTTCATACCACTGGCTTTTCGGAGAAGGAAAACATCGTGATAAAACCTGCATACTTAGGAGAAATAATTCGATGGCGTATGTGAATCTACCAACCCGCAACTTGGCCAGCGTGGTAAATATGGCCTATTCTGTAGCAATAGACTAAAAGCTGATTATGCTATAAATCATAATAGTAGTGAACAACCATGATAGTTTAAAGCAGTGTTTTACTGAGTCTAGTTTAGAATAGTATATGGGTATTAACCGAATTGTATAGGAAACCTTACTACTCAGTACTCAGTTGCCACCAAGTATCTCCCTCGTTAATCAAATCGAATGTTAAATGATCCCCGCCGAAAGAATTGGGCAGAGGATATTTCCTCGTTCCGCGAACTTACTGATGATTTCCCCTCACAATATTTTTTCTTTAAGAATCAATGGAGTTGCTAACACGAACAATTTGTCAGAAGTCTATCTTGTCTGCTCGGATTTGGGTTGTTTATCTTTTGAATTGGTCCAGAGCGGGTGAAACCTTTAGAAACTCATTTATATTTTAGCTATAGGTAATAAAATATGCAAACTCTCGGGACTCCGGCGATACTTTATTCGCAATGTTGTATTACTTTTGGAGTTTGTTTAAAAATACATCTATAAAAATGGTTTACGGAAGTTCATGCGAATTTTTCGGAACAATAAGACTTTAGCGACGAGTACTTAACAGTTTAAAAAGTAGGATACGAATTACTTCGTATAATATTTAGATACAATGTAGTAGAATAGTCATAAAATGACCACACAATATTTTTAAACCTTTGCGATCCGTACAGTATACAAGCAACTGTGCAAATTCCTATTTATCAGCTCTATATAACTTTATATCCAGAATTCTAGCTCCAGCTTTGCTTCAATAAGCCGAATGCTCATCGACCACAGGCTGCTGTACCACCGGCGACGGCGGTGCTTTCGAGGAACATGCCAAAGCCCATAAGATACTAAAATCTATGCATAGTTTGCTAGCGAGTGAATTTCCTCGGTGACCTTACCACAGCCTGAAATTTCCACGTTATGCAATTCCGACGCAATTTAGGTATTTTGAAATTCTTTCCGCCGCGTCATTCTTCAATTTCCTTTTCAGACTACGCAATATACAACTACTGAACCTCAACCCGCCCCGTCCCTTCAAACAATCTAATCTCATTTGTCCAATGATTGACACTACAATTTCCCGGCTGGTCACCAGTGACCAAATGACAAATATCCAGGCTCCCCATATCCAGGTGTGAAAATTGACTCATTTCACCACTGGTGATAAGTGCATGTGGTGTTCATACAAAATGTATGCAAGCGATAATTATAGTGCTATGAAGCTATATATGTATATTTAAGGGCTTTATCGGGACTTGGCCAGGCGATTGGTGGAGGCGTCGGGTGTTCAGAATGCTGGCTTCTATTTCGGGCAGAAATTGAGCATTGCCATTCAACGTGGCAATGCCGCCAGCATTCTGGGGACCTTTCCCTCCACTAATGGTCTTTTAGTTTAATTTTTATTTATTTATTTTAAGTTTTAGTTTTTAGTTAGTATTTTAAGTTTTCTGTATATATATAGGGATCGCAGTAACTAAATAATAAATCGTAATATCCTCGTCTGCCTATATATATAGGCAGACGAGGATATTATTACGATTCGTACGTACTGCGATCCCCAAGCCGCCTGCCAGACGTGGGGATTATGGCAACACACCCCTCTAAGAGGAAGGCCTTTGTTCAGCAGAGGCCGTTTACTGGCTGATAATGATGATGATATTATTGAAAAAAAAAGATACAATAACGATAATATATTATGCGCGCAGAAGGTATTGCAAAAAAAAAACCTCACATCAGTTGGTCGTTAACCTATCGTGTCGGTATCGGATAATGAGAAAATCGACTGTCACTCGATGGTTGGACTATTCGAACCCACGGTTATTGACACTAACGGTTTGATGCTTGAAATATTTACTTAAATGGTTAGGAGATATTTATATTGTTTTGGTCAACTAAATTATATCGCGTTAGTTTGGATTTAGAACGGCTCAGGTAAAAAAAAAACAAGTTTCACTTTTTAGGGTTCCGTACACGGAACCCTTATAAGTTCATTCTGTCCGTCCGTCTATCAATCCGTTCGTCTGTGGTCTACTTTTTAAAACCTTTTGACTTCTCTGTTTATTGAGATTTACGTGCATGAAACTTTGCACAATTACAGTAATAGTATAGATCTCATTTTTAAGAGTAAAAATATATATGATATAATTTTGCATTTTAGGGGTGGCACTGTAATCACTCTCATCACTCATTATTATCAACCTATCATATTCCCACTGCTGGGACATAGGCCTTCTTTCGAAGAGAGAGGATGGGCCCTAATCCACCATGCTAGCCCAGTGCATGCTGCTGAATTTCATATTATGTCTTTGAAATATCGAGGTTCTTGGACATACCGATTTCGTCACGATGTTTTCCTTCGCCGTTTATTAAGCGATGGCATCGAAACTGCACATAATTTAAGGTACTGAATAAGTCATTGGTCGAGGATCGAACCAGGCGCCATCAGATTATAAAGTGCACATGCCACCGCTAGGCCACCATCACTCGTCGCGTCATCACTTAGTTGTATAAAAAACTATACCCAAAATACAATTTTAATATTAGTCGGATAATGCATTGCACTTAGTATTTGTCCGTTTAATACTTACCTACCCATCAACGTTAATCGAATCACCATAAAATGTTTAATGGTCGAAGTTCCAGCTGGGATCCCGTGATCCACGAAAGCAAACAGCGAGATTAAAAGCAAACAGTAGAATCTAGATTGGGTGGAATTACTAAACGCTGCGGCCTCTCGGCGAACCTAGGTTAACTTTTAAATGAGCAGCCTTTGTTAATTTATTGATTCCATTAATTGATTTGGATATTATAAAAAAAAATGTTAAACATTACTTGTGTAGTAGAGATGATAGCTCAATGGTTGGCGCCAAAGTGCTAGTTGTGGATTCAAATCTCAACAATGAGCTTTTGCTGAAATGCTTGACTGACTAATTGCTACCACCCTCAACCTGAAAATCTGTTGCCAAGCATCTAATGGCGTGCACCGACAGCTTCACTTGAGAACTTCCCATTATAAGCTTGGTGTAATAACTATCTTCGGCCTGGTAAGCTGTGGTTAAGCTTCTATTTTGTCAACTATATTTTTTTGAATAAAAAATATAAGTTAAGAACCAGAAAAAAAACTTTATAATTCTCATTCATAAAAAAAGCTATTAAAAATGAGTTTTTGTAGTGAAAACTTCTTTAGCCGCGTTGAGCAATTATTGGTAGGGACAAAACCTATGGGTTCGCGTCACCGACATGCTAATGTGACAGTTATTCCAAAGTTTTCACTTCAGTCGACAGTCCCTATGGCTGCCTAATTTTTTTATTGCTCTACTAGCGTAAAATCCTATAACTTCGAATATAAGTAATAATTACCTGCCTAAGATTCATTGTATCAAAAGTGGTTTTATCTTTTCTGAAACAATAAGCGCAATTTTAACAAAAAAAAACACATAAAAAAGGAAACGAGTATTAATTTATCGAATATGGGCATCTGCGGCCAAATGCTTATTGAATTCGTTTAATATATTTTGGAGTTGGCGCAAATACGATGGGTGTTGAATTATATAATGAAAAGGCAGTTTCCCACTGATTTTAAACGTGAATGGCAAAGAGCCAATGAAGGTGTACGATGATTGTGGGCATAATGTCGGTAACTCTACATAAGATCTATAGACACTGTTATTGAATAAAGTAAACTTACCTAAATAATAATTTCTTAAAGCAACGTGTAACTTACGTTTTTTTATTTGAAATTGTTGATTTTTTGTAAATTCTATAGGTAAAATACATGACTATTATAAATAGACAAGATATCTGGAACCAAAACATTAAAAAAGTGACAAAAAATAGGAGAGTGCACGGGAAAGTCTTAAGTCAAATCGTCCCTCAGAAAAATTATAAGCAAGGTACCTAATTATCTAAGTCAACCAGAAGGATGACAATTTTCCAAACCACACAAACAATTTAAACTGCTCGTAAGTCGTCAGTTATTTAATAACAACAGCAAACTATTTGTTTTACATCAGCGGGCGTAGTGTTTGTATTTAATCATAGACCCAAATTGAACTCGCGTCATAACGCACACGCCTTGACACGTTATGCGCCCCGCAGATAATATAATGAACGTGTCCCAAAATTATACACTTACGATTACTCATGTCGATCAACATAATATGAATCAAATCAAGCATTTTTAACACGTCTATAATTATAAGCTTTACCTTTTTAATGTAATTTTGCAGTTAACACTGTATGTAAAATTCTGTATAAGTCATGAGTTTTTTTTTTCTATTTTGTTAGAAAAAGGTCTTAGATTATAAAAAAGTACGGGGTGTAACAGGTAACGTGTACCGCACACGGCAGTGCTTACATATTTGAGCCGTTTGGTATCGAGACATTGCAAGGGCCATTGAGGGTGTGGTAGAGCCGCCGGCAAACTGGGTACGCTGTCAAATGGATGACTTGCATTTGGATTATCTTTAAAAATATTTTAAGGTGTAGTAATATAGTTACTTGTTTTAGGTGTGATGCGGGATTCCGAGTCTACAAAGTGAATAACTTGTAGAACACCAATTTTCAAAATTCGAGAATTTTTGTCCACACGTGATCCATTTTGTATGAGGACCCATTTTTTTTTCTACTTATATCAACGCTTATTTTAACACGAAGTCTAAGTAGGCACTTGTTAAATGAGAGTACCTAGCTAAAGCGTCAGAAAACATTGATATAAACTCTAATTACAAATACTCGTAATAATGAAAAAATATTCCTTCCACCAAACTTCATGCTATTGGTAAACACCTAAACTTTAACTTGAAATATGATTAATAAAAAAAAAACACGCTTTAATGGGTCAAAGTGTGCAAAATTTCAATTTGATTCGATATTTTCAAGTAGTTGAAAATCAAGTTCAAAGATTCCGTTTCATACATACCAAGCTAATAAAAGCGTGTTAATAAAATCAAGTAGCATTTTTCAATAACAGTAGTAACAATCGAACTAGTGCTGCTAATGTCACCACCGGTCACAGCTTAACAGAAAGCTACTATTGAAGCATATTACGTTAATTGAAACTGAGTAAACCCACAGCGGCAATTTATGACAGCTAATAAATGGTCCAATGTAGAGCTTTGCCAAGTTGTTTGCTTTGCTGTAAATGGATATTATTGAAAACCGTTTTCTTTTTATAGCAGTGTAATTTTTGAGTTGTTTTTGGCATATTTATATCGGCTATGGCTCGGAAGCACAAACTAAAGTAACGGCTCATTCATATTTTCATTCAATCATTTCATTCATAGGCGACGGTGACGGCTTACCAGCTTGGCCATCTATGGCCTTAAAAACTTCAGGAGGTTTTCATTTTTTTTTTATTTTTTTTTTATATGTATATGTACACCTATTATTTCTATGTGTGTAATATGTGATTCTTTTTTTATTGTATAGTATAGAGGAAGCCCTCTAGGAACAGGCACTCGAACAATATTATTCGTATTATTAAAGCTGGTTCAAAAACTGCTGAGTCAAAGTTAATTGAATTTTTGTGAGCAAGAGCTTCTTCTACATAATATAAAAATAATCACTTAAATTGGTTCACAAATATCGGAGTAATTGGCGTGTATAAAAAAACGGAACGAATTAAAAATCTCTCCTGAAGTCGATTATTAAATGCGGAAGTATGTTTGTTGGTTTGTTTCTCATTCTTTCACGCAGCAACAGAGCATTGGATTGACGTAATAGTTGGAAGGCGGAGAGCGATGTTAGACACTTGTCATTGTACAAAAATGTACTGTTCCTAAGGAAAAGTCTACGCCGGGTGGAACCGCGGGCGAGTGCAGTTGGTAGACAATATATTATGGATGAGACCCATAGGAGTTTAATAGTTCTTATCCTGGACAAGCAAAAAAATTAAAGCCTTAAATCAACCACAGAATAAATCATAGTACACACTAGTCATATTTAGTTTCTTAGTGTGCGTAAATTTTTTTAAGGGAGCCGTAGGTAGATGCTTACAGTTTATGCGATAAGTGGTTTAGCGGTATAGGAAAAAAATTGAGCCATTTAAACACGGACGATAATAATTGTACTTAGTAGGCGTATCTTTCTTCTTTGTCTGATCTGATGGTAAACCATAGGAAAGTACTATCAACTTCTAAACTCTGTCCTTTAGATCTTTAAACAACTTGTTTTTTTTTTCCTATTCTTTTTGTCGTCTAATTAAAATCTCTCGCCTTTACAGGCAAACTAAAATGCATTTAAAGTTTATCAGAGATAAAGCGTAATGAAACGAAATGTCTCGATGCAATACAAAAAACTAGTGCAGTGTGGAAAAACCACCGAAGGATGTGAGCAACACAAACAAAATTGAAGAAAAACTTAACAGTAAGCAAAAGGCGTGTACGGTTCGAGCTAAGCTAATACAAAAACGGCAAAAAGTTAAACCTTTGGTATTCATTGACTGTCGGCTTAAACTAAGCGAAGTCGGTGTTAGTAATATGTTACTCAAAGAGGATTATTTTTTTACTGCTGGGTCTTTGGTGTTTTTTATGATATAAAAATTATAAAATATAGCACAAATTTAAAGAAAATTTCTGATTTAATTACACTAATAATATAAATGCAAAGGGTTGTATGTAAGTGTATTTGTCTGCACAAAACTTCGTACACGATACAAGATCCGGAAAATGTTGGTTTCTGCAGGATAACTAATAAAACCACGGGGCGTTGCTAGTGATATTTTCACTTCTGTAATTCCTATAGAATAACACAGTCTATCGTCACAAAATAAATAGGTACAGAAGGCCGGGTGGATACAACGAGCGTTAACAGGCGCATGCACACAAAGACGCGTACGTACAACAATATCAGGATCTAGTCGGTTGAACGACAGTCGCGAGTGCCCGAGTTTTGGCAATACACGTAAATATCGTTTCGTGCAACAATAATTGTCATAATAACAATGAATAGAGTGGTACATTGTCATATTTTTTTTTAAATTAATAGGCTTGTGTTTGACCGCCAACTCGCCTGATAATAAGTGATGATGCGGTCTACGATGGAGCACGTTTGCCAAGAAGAAAACGATTCACTCGTGATTTGAAGACACCCAGATTGTTACCATCGGGGAACACCCTTTCAGGCAGCGCATTCCTCAGACTAGCATTTCGCACAATAAAAGTGGAATCAAAGCGCTTCGTACAGGTTTTTTGAATATCAACCATAAAACAATGATGATTGAAGATGATTAATGATGATTTAAGAATGACTCTTTATTTTACTGTAAAATATAATAATAGTGCTTTTATTACGTGCCGTAATCGACGAAAGTACTTTTTAGTAACGAATTTATAGACTTTTATTTGGTTACCCTATTCTATCACTAATAAAAATAAATATTTTTAGAGTTACCTAATAAATAGTTTACAAACTAAACTACAAAATATAAATATTAAATTCAAGTTCAGCCGAAACTGGCCTTCTGTGCCTATTTATTTTGTGCTAGTGTATAGCGTCGTAAATTATTGTTCTATGCTCTAGCTAGTGGCAAAACATCCGACATTCCTAAACTATGTTCACTAGCTGGTTGCCCGCTCTTCGCTCTAGAATGTAGCTAATATATACACTGATCATCATTATCAAGTTAATTTTGTTAGAGAGGTCTGTAGGCAAAACTTCTTGTGATCCGCTGCTGCGTTCTTTAGAAGCTGATAACTAGATCGGTCCACTTCTTAATATCATGCAGCCATATTACACCTCTGATGTGACGGGGCCCTCTTCCCCTGAATTCAGCCCTCAAGGAACAACCATTGAACTTTATGGAGGTATCTTTTTTGTATGTCCGAAGAAGGAAAAATTTACTAAGTTATTTGTACTTGTCATAATTACCACAAACAGCTTTTTTATTTCAGAATTATACCACACTAGCCGTCCGCCCCGGTTTCGCACGGGTGTAAGCTCGGCCTTCGGCCTCGCTACAAAATATAATATAGCCTATATCACACGGGGATAGTGTGGCTTCCCAACAGTGAAAGAATTTTTCAAATCGGTTCAGCAGTTTCAGAGCATATTCAATGCAAACAAACAATCAAATCTTTCCTCTTTATAATATTAGTATAGATACTGTACCTACAATATGTAAAAATTAACAGATACCGTCTCTACTTGACAGATACTAGCTCGAGCTCCAATATGCAAAACAAAACGTGACGCCACGCCGGCTAAATTGAAACAAAAGTAGTGAAAAACCTACAAACCCGCCGTAACGAGCAATCGATGGGAAAGCAAAGCCCCGCTTCGACTGGCGAAAGAAACTAATGGGAAATTAATAGTGCAGGGTCCTGTCCCAACAGTTTGCTCCGATGGCATATTTGTAGCTTCTTTGGGGCAGTAGTTTAAGTATCTCCAGAAAAATTTGCAAGTCAATTAGGATTGCAGTTTCCACGAGCAAAGATAGCTACTTGGACTACATCTTCAGCTACCATGATCCGGAAAATACATAATTACGTACTTATTAGGTACTTGTTTGTATTAAAACTGCAATGAACTTCAAATTTTATTGATTAATTAGATATCACTATACCTAGGGCTCTATTATTATTTTATTTATGTAGAAAATTTCCAACCATCCTTCACTGTAGGATCGTCGTAAAAGGATGCAATAAACAACGGAATTTCAAAAGATATCATCTGGAAGTTTGTGAAAATACTCGGATTATACTCCCATACTTTCTCATAAAAACTTTTATTATGGAAGTAATTAATTTGAAAGAATGCTAATTTTTCTTTTAATCGCTTCCTTAGCGCCGCAACTTTTATCTACTTTGTTTGAATTACTTTCGGCCGTCCAGTTCGCGGCAAGTTTTTGGATGTTTTTTCCTCGGTACTTTCACAAGCCGTTATTAAAAATGATTTAAAAATTCGAAGACCATTCGGAGCAAATCCACGGTATCCGACTGAAATTACCAATTCAGCGAATATTCAAGTAAGATATTTTTTAAAGCTTTCGCACTTTACCTATGTTTTCTTGTACTAGGTATCTTCAAGATTGTTCTAATAGTATAGCGAAGGTAAGTTAACCTATGTATCCAAAATATCTATCGGACAAGACCGAGTAGTAAAGTTTCTTAACATGCAAAATAATAATGAAATCTGTAGAACAGTCTCGTATTCTTATTGCGCTCACTTTGTAGTTCATCTGTTTACTCGTAGAGAACTCGTCGTATTTCAGAGTCAATTACCCTTGAAGGCTATAAAGCAACTTGTGTTTGGACGTCCATTACTTAAACTACAATATACTTTCCTAGTTTTATATTATATGTACCTAAGAAGGGAAGAACTGTTTAAAAATTAAACACTTTCAACTGAACTGAACTGTTCTAGGCCATCAACCTTCAACCAGTCTACAAAATAGTTTACTGTAACAGTATTCTGGCCGAGCCCCTTTCAGACTCAGCCAGAATGCTGTATAAAGTAGCGGAGAAAAATTTGTTTAAAACAATGTAAATACCTAATTATAATTAGAGCGGCATGTTTGCATGTTCGAAATAGCAAGAAACCCAGAATATTAGAATGCCAAATGATTTGTCGGAGTTTGGTAATTTAAAATGATGGATGAAACCGAAAAGGTATTTTCGGTATACTATCTATTTGATTGAATCCGTCAACACCTTTTATTTATACAAATCGGTAAAACCTTTGAGGCTAGGTAGGCTCTATAATAAGTATCCTCTTTTTGACATCGCTGTTGTCGGGTAAAAAGATATTTCTATTTCATTCAAAATAATTTAAGTGTGCAAAACTTTTTTCTCACAGAATGTAAATAAACTAGACAAGTTTTATCCGCAGAAATCGTTACTTATTCATAAATCAATCACTACATTTAGACTAGATAAAAGAAAAATGAATTCCCCTATCCTTTCAACAAGATTAGAAGTTGATAAAGACTGTAGTAGCTACAAGTCATAGTGTTATAAGTACTAACACGTAGCCACGTAGCTGGTTCCAATGTTTACCAAAAACAGCACACATTTTCCCTATCCATCACAAACACGAGTCGAATCTGAAACAGAATCGTAAATTTAGGTACACGATCGTCGAATTCGTGACTCAATGCAGATCAAATATGAGCAGAATTGGATCGGGGCACTCAGTGGACCTCGGGAAAGGTAGCTTCGTAACATTTCATTGGTTTCAAACGGAAAAAGAGCAAAGAAATAGTGTTCTCTTGCCATGAAATTACGGTCTAGTTACGCTAGGGAAACAAAGGGTAGTTTTAGCATGGGTTTAGCATATTTGCAGTATTTTGTGATATGTTTATTGACTGAAATATCCGAAATAAATGCGAGGTAGGTATTTCAAGAAAATACCCCGAAATCTGCATCGCTTTACAATTGATACTATGCGCGAAGTGTGAGTATTTACCTAAGTGCGTTAGGAAAATACGTATCCAATTCCATTCAAATTTTGAACTTGTGTATCGATTTGTATTTTACGCATTAGAATATTCATTCGTCCTTCGCCAACTCTTCCATAAAAAAAAAAAACTATGTTGTTATCCTGGAAGAAGAGCAAAAAGTGATCATCAATCGTCATGCATGCTTCCTATGCTAGCTAATAGGTAAGCACTTAGGTATCTATACTTATGAGTTTGTTTAAAAATTCACCAACACTACCTACCTCAAAATTCACTAAATGAAAACAAGCATTCTTACTTCCTTATCTAAATAGAGTTCAGCCTCATGTGCACAGAATACTTGAGATGGAAGTAAATTGTCAGACCAAGAAGCGGAGTTATAAATGTTGCCTAAACTTTTAATGCGCTGCATTCAGGTTCATACAACTAGGTTTATTTAGTGTGTGAATAGGGCTACGAATATTAATCTTTGTATGCACCATTAGGTACAGTCGTTTCACTCAATTTTGCCTTCTCATGCAATAAACATAATGAACATGATTACACACCACATTTGAGAGTCATTTTAAGGGATAAAATATATGGACTCTGCCATATAATTTGTAAGAAATCCGAAAATGCTTTTACATCTAGCGCTTTTTTTATAAGCTTTGCGAACTGTGGGCTGAATTAAAGTGTTCAAACATCGGAACCCGTTCAGTCATTTCGGGCCTATAGGTACGCAATAATACGCATACCTATATGAGGGCATGTATATGCAACTATCATATTTGACTATGCGTCTGCAAATACGTGGTATAAGTTCGCTCCATTGGACCATCAAACCAACGTTTTGCAATTAGCAATGATGATGCCTACTTTTACAGCTTCTTACGTAAGTATACCTACGAGTAGGAGAGTTTAACTTGGATGGAAAGCGTAGAAAAACTCTTTAGATATGTAGTAGCAAACACGAAGATGAATTTACAAAAAAAATAAAAATCATTTCAATGCTTTTGTAGTTAGACATTCAAAGCTTGATGGGTAATTATATAGCTATCTCTCTACGTACTTACTTTCCCATCCTCTCTCTGAGAGAAGGTCTGTGTCCAACCAGTTCCCTTATCGAAACTTGCATTCTAATAAAATAAGTTCTCTCATCGAACATGCAGTTAGAAAGTACTGACAGTTATAATTGGTCTAACAGCACAAGACCTACACTTTTGCTTTTGACTGCACATTTTCCACGAATTTTAAACTAACTGCGTACTTGACGAAATGCGTGTTGACCATCGTCATCTGGACGAAAAGCGTATTGGACCAAGTGCTATAAGATCTTATTAGAAATCGGTTTAATTCGTCCCAATCTTCAAGAAAACGTTCTACCGGTTCCTGCAAGCGGCTGATTTTAATATACCTCCAAATTGCATTAAAACTTCGCAACTGCTGCCAGACCGAATTGTTAACGGTCTAAAAGGCACTAAGTATTCGACAGCGAAGATTATTGGCCCTCGAATAGGCTTTGATGAAAAAAAAACGTACAAGTACTTTGACCGCAAACATTACATTTTTCTACACTTCTGCTCACTATATTACGTAGGTTAGGTCTTTAGGATTTACTTCTCTCACATTTTTTGGATATGACCTAATATGACTTACGTAAGTACATAAGCTCAGAATACATAATACAACATAATTAAGTTGATACAGCATCTTGCTAAGATTGTAAGGTTTCTTATAGGTGCTATATGTCCGTAGTATTTGTGTTCTTATCTAGATAGGCAAGCACCTAGTTAGCTGTTAATTAGGTAGACAAAATTACCCCTAACAAGAACCACCCCCTCCTAACACCTGCCTGTGTTAATATAAACGCGGTACAAAAAGGCTCTCCTATTCGAAACAAAGACTAGAACGTATGTATAGGTATAATATGCAGTAAGTATATATAGGTATAAACATCCACTACTTCCTAAAAACGGTAAACTTTAACTACCATTTGGCACACTTTCAAACTTGCCCGTGTCGGCCACTGCTTGCCTCTATTTTCCTTTTTTGTTCGATTAAGCATGCACTACTTTCATTCTATCCATGTGTGTGTTGCACTTGAACGAATTTCATGGGAAGGTATGTAGCAAATACCAGCGAGGAGCGTCATCCCACTCGAAATGGAGGAAATGTATCGTAAATGGCCCTCGAGGGCCAAAGAGACCGTTCGACAAGAATAAAATTAGGTATACTGTACACTTAGGTCACAGTGCTTCTTACTTGCATGGTTTTTTAAAATATACTGAATAACAGGCGTGCATCTCGCCTGATGTTAAGCGATGATGCGGCCTACGATAGTGCACGCTTGCCAAGAAGAAACCCATTTACTCGCGACCTGAAGACACTCAGATTGTATCTGTCGGGAAACATCCCTTCAGTTCAGGCAGCGATTTCCACAGTCTAGCAGTTCGCGCACAATAAAAGTGGAATCAACGCGCTTCGTACAGGTTTTCAAAATATTAACCATGAAACTGTATCGTCACTTTGTGCCCTCCCAGAAAATAATGAGAGTGTGAAGCAAAATTTACGCTCTAATAGGTACCTACATTTCCTATACCTACTTGGTTTTCGGATGCGGTTCTTTGAGCGCTTGTAGAGGTTCAAAATACGAAATAGGTAAGTAAGTAGAGTAAGAAAAGTTGGCTCTTGCATAAAAGGCCCGGCACAGCACTAATGTTTATATAAATCGCACTTATACCTGGACTGCCTCAGCATACGTTAGGTGTTTTGAATGCGAGGCCAAATTGACTCCATTAAAAGTTTTGAAAGCGCTCGTAGCTTAGATAATTTACTGTGAGAGTTATGCCGTCTATAAAAGCATACGTGAGTACTTACTGAAAACTAATGAATTTATGTTGTGTTTATCTTTTCGAGTCTAACTTAACTTTGTTAAGTCAGGATTAAACTAATGGCTTAAGTTGTGGATGAATTTAATGGTTAGATGAGCTTTCAAGGCCTGGAATGGCTGATAGAGTTTAAACTGAAAGCATACCAGCAGCCAAATGACTACCGAAGTGAAAACCTGATAGATACCTACCTATATACCTAGTGCCGAGTTAAAGTTTATGCCCAATCGCTTAAATGGTGGGTACTCCTGCTCGTTCTCAAGTTATCTTTTATAGAGTTTCAGTTATCTCTGTGTCACAAGGTATTGTGAAATCGTCTTCGTAAAACTATCGCTTTAGGAAAATGGGTTTTACCTGGGTAGTCTTTAGTGTTTGCCGTTACGCCAATAGGAAGAAAATCCAGATAAAAGCCTGTAAAACGACGATGCCCAGTAAAAATATACGAGTGAATAAGGTGCCAAGCCAACTCAGCTAAATAGTAGGTTTCTACCTCTATCTGAATATGTATTAATATAGTATGTCAATGAATAAAAGACCCTGTAGTGTAGGCAAGTACTTGCTTATTATTTGGTTCCTATGACTTACTAGCTGCGCCCCGCGGTTTCACCAGCGTGGAATACTCATTATATCATGAGCTATCTGCCAGTGAAAGTCCTTAGATAGTTGATTTACGTTACCTAATTTGCGGAAGTTCATCTTCATAACTGCCAAGCACTCGAAGAGTCAACACCTCCTGAGGAAGCCTCGTGCAGAGGTGAAACACGTCAAGAAAGTGCTCTCATTATCATCATCATCAGCCTGAAGACGTCCACTGCTGAACATAGGCCTACCCTTTCACCTCCACACTGAACGACATCCTGCTATCTTCTTCCATTGGATGCCCGCGACTCTCACAATTTCGTCGGTCCATCTAGTTGAAGGCCTACCTACGCTGCGTCTTCCGGTTTGTGGTCTCCACTCAAGTACCAAAACTCACTAAAGAGAGTAAGTGCTCTAAGGATATGGATTTAATTGGTTATTTTTGTACTTACTTAATTTATATTTATAGCCATTACCTACACACTAATTAGGTACTAATTTATTTCACAGTTAACTTTCTGCATGGTTTCAGATTTTATAGTAATTATCATCATTGTTAGATACAGGTAAATTTAGTTTCAAGTTCCTATAACGAATCTTTTGTTTCCTGAATTCGTTTATTTTTGTTTCAGCTTAGGTTAAATTAGTATCTATCATTAACAAAGTTCACTAAAAATACAGTTAAAAATATTACAATAATTAGTTTTTATTTTAGTAGTTAATTAGTTTTAATATTACAATAATTAGTTTTTGTTTTAGGTAAGGTTAGTAATAAAACAAAAATAATTGATGCCAAATTTCTTACTGTACCTATTTAATGTAGTCCCGTCAAAATCGGTCAAGCTGTTTTGGAGTCATATCATGGTTGATATGACTCCAAAATATATATTATGGTTGATATGGTAGATACATACCTACATAAACACATATATTGCCTTTTAACTTTTTTAAATTATAAGAGATAGATAAGTCTATTATGTAAGTCTCCGTTATTTAAAACCGGTATAAATAGAAAAGGACCTAATCAGCAAAAAACGTAGTGATCGCTGGCACTATACTAATTAACCAGTTCTTAATTGGGCGTCACCGTCAGTCGTTCTCAACTGGTACCAAGTGACGCTAGAAAAGTTGCGGTTTATTCACAGATTTATCCCACTTCTGATAAGTACCTACCAAGTAGTAGGTAGGTACTATTTTAAGTTTATATTCGTTGGTAGGCTTTTCAGAGAACCCTCCTACAGTGAACTCGCTTATGAAGAAAAAAACCCGGCCAAGTGCGAGTTGGGCTCGCGCACTGAGGGTTCCGTGCCACCAAATAAAATGTTAACTGTTTTAAAGATAGTATTTTTACAGAATATGTAATATTACGGCAGATTAACTAAGAAATAATAATAAGGGCAAAAACTAAAAACCTACAACAAAATTATTCTTTAAACAAATTTTATGTACCTACTTACCAATTTTTTGTATTTTTTTTTATCTGGGACTTTATTGCACACATGGTCATCTGACCCCAACCTAAGCAATGCTTGTAATATGGCTGCCAGAGACTGATATACGATACATATATATATTTTTAATACATACTTAAATAGATCACCCAGACATATAACAAACACAAATGTTCATCACACAAATGTTTGTCCTAGGTGGGAATCGAACCCACGCCCCCAAGCGCAGAAGGCAGGTACACTACCAACTGAGCTAACGGGGCTGTAGGGGCTTTAGTATAAAAACGGTAACGTACAAGCGTCAAACTTGGTATGATTAGGTATATAGCACTTACACACTCTAAAGTAAAAGAACAAATAATAATTACTGGCCAAGTGGGAGTCGGTGACAAATTCCTAATCACCGGTTCTTGTACGATCACCGAAGTTAAGCAAAGTCGGGTGTGGTCGGTACTTGGATGGGTGATCGCCTGGGCATCAGATGTTTTTTGCACAACTTTTTATACCTTAGTAGTACCTATTACCTATAAGGTAGGACGGATAGTCAGACAGACCGACCAGATAGACAAACATCGTAGGCTTCGTAATAGGATCACATTTAGGTACATGGAACCCTAAAAATTAATAAATTTAATGTTATATTTATAAAGCTATCTCAGACCACAGTAGGTAAGTATATCAAATACCTACTTAGCGGCGGGCGTCTTAGGGCCGGCGGCCACTGAAAGAATGCGTCTAACAGTTACAGGTACCAACCTAATTTAACATTGTTAAATAATTATCAATTTAAAAAAACCGACTAGGTAGGTACTCAAAATTAGTATAAAATGGAAAAATTCGCTTACTTGGAAAATCATAAATTGTCATCCAGGTAAAAAAAAACATTTATTTTGATTTAAGAGCCAAAGAACTATACCAATTTTGATGAAATTAATATGGGATCAATCCGAAAGTATATCCTTTAAATAAAAATAAACCAGATCGATTCGTGTGTATTTTCGAGTGTGTGTAATAATATTTAATTATTTATTTACAAGGCTATTCAAACAAAAGATACATTATATAAATTTAAATGATTTCACCTTAACTAGCGCATAACAGAAAAGAGATCAAAAATAGTAGGCCTTGCGAAGCAGTCCTCACTAGGATGACCCGTGTCGAGAACTACTGCAGTCAGCCTGTCCCACTACACAGCCGAGCAAACATTGCACCAAAAATGTAACATTTTTAATAATTTAGTTTTTTTTATAATGGTGGATTATTATTTATTAAGTGCTCGTGAACGTGCTCGAGTGTGGAGAAGTAACATAACGAGTTGAAACATGTTTTTTTGTGTTGTTTCCAAAACTCTATAGAAGCCTATTGTAAAGTCTCCACCACTTTACATGGGCAACTGTGACTTACTTTGCTTGACTTTAACTGTGACTATGATTATTTAAGACTAAGTAAACTTAATTAATATTACGACCGAAGGACTTTGTATCCTTGCTTTGGTCATGGAAATTTACAACAAATACACAAGGCAGTAAAATACGGCAGACGTGGCGGTATGGTCTTGATGGCTTTAGCCTGCTCAAATATGGGCGAAAAATATATGAAACAACAGCCACTATGTCACTTCCGTCCGTCACTCACTGCATTTGCATCACAGCATGCGTATTATGAAACTTTGATCGGGATCGCGACTTGTCAAAATTATGTAAAAAAAAAAAAGCGTTGTCTATTTCCAATTTCGTAGTATGAAATTGGAAATAGACAACGCTGTTTTTTTTTTTTTTTTGCGTCATAACCCCTTTCAAGTGTCAAAGTTCTGTCAATTCTGACACTGACTGACCCCGATCAAAGTTTCATAATACGCCTGCTGATTTGCATGGTTTTTGCATTGTTTGCTTTGCGTTTGTTTTCTTAAAATAATTAAAATTCATCGACTCCTAGGAAATAACCGCCAAATTGACTGAAAATTTATTATAGTGTTAAATTTTATTTAAAAATGAGCTACGGGCGTTTACATAGGTTCCTGGTAAGAACTGTTGGAAGTCGTGGAGTTATTACAATGGCAGAAACATTACGCATCCTGGCCGAATATACTGGTAAGTAAAGAATCCTCCGTAAGGGCCTTGTAAGTCTTTGCCGGTGAGCTGACATAAATGTAATTCTAGCAATCTTTCTTGCTACTTCTAGTTCTTGATCGGCTGCGAGCTCTATACTCTGTCATATTTATCGGAGTTTGAAACAATTGAGTTGATCTATAAGTCGGTACTAACAGTGTCATATAACATCAAAATCGTACCATACTGCTGGTTAAAGACTTCTCCCAAACCAAGGCCTGCCACTTAGCCCGATCATCAACCTTTTGCTTCCAGCCACTCCCAGCTGCCTTACATGAATATATTAATAAAGTGATAAATAAATTACAGAAAACCAATGTGACTCTGTGCAAGATTTAGTCAAAGACATCAACAGTGTGATCAGACCATTCCAACAGAAGATAAAGATCACTAATGACGAGATCACAGACGAAGAAGTCCTTATATTTATCTCAATGGCTGATGATGACATATCAAAAGCTCAGAATTACTTCTCTGCAACAGAATTAGAATACTTCAGAGTCTTGTTAGAACAGATTGTCACTACAGACTCGAGGCAAATCACAAGAATACATGCACTCAACTTAGTTGGTAGTATGAAATCATCATTTACTAAGACTGAAGCAGAAGTAAGTATCAAATATGTTCTTAATATTTACCCATGACTAGGTTAAGTATTAATATGCAGTTCGTTATACACCCCAACAGAAACTAGACCGCACTGCCCAGCTTATTGCCTAAATTGAACAATACCAATTACCAGTATGTAATGTTAGATTCCTGCTAAAAATAGACAAGACAGCTTGGAAAAAGAAATGTAGGAGCATATTTTATTTATTTATTTACCTTTTTAGGGTTATGTACAAAGTACCTTTGTAAGTTCGTTCTGTCCTGTATGTCTATTAAGGACCTAGATCCTAGATCACCCCGGCGATGTCCGGTATTCACTTAACACAGGATAAGTTTTTCGTGAATTTTGCACTAGACCCAATATCACTGTGTTTGTGAATCATTCATTGATAGCATTACATAACTTTTTTAATTTACTAAATTTCAGAAACTTCTCAAGAAATGGTGCAAGATGCGATACCTGGACAAAGATGAGAGCAACTATATATTGGGCCTGCGGACTATCCACGAGTTTGAGGGGTACTTCAGACAAAACATGCCCGATGCTGTTGAAGAGTGCTGCTTGTGCAAGACTATTGTTTTTCGAGTAAGTTTTGCGGTTAAATTAACTATGATTGTGTATTGTGAGCTTGGCCATGAATTTCCTGTTTTCAAGCAACTTTTAGCATGGTTTATACAATATAAACATACTGTGAGTATAAGCGGTTTCGTAATATTTTATCTTTTAAAGCAGGCTACGTTCCTCTTCATCCGAAATTTCATCAAGTTTGGTTGAGCTGTTTAGTTGTGATGACTTGTGATAAGGCGATAAGAAAAGGAGAGTTAAGAGCACTATTGTGCTTTTGCGTTTTAGATTTACACTTAGATTAGGGTATTATTAGAGGAGTGCCGCTTTACAGTGTGATATAGTATTTTATAATTTATTTTAATTTATGGGTCAAGCTAGTACCTGAAATAAATGATTTAATTTTATTATTTTTATTTAATAATGTTTGTTTACTTATATTTTTTTTATTTTTTTATTATACTGTGTGACGAGACGAGCGAAGTCGCTCGCCTGATGGCTCTTCACGCTTGCCCATAACAGCTCGACGCCACTCAGAATTTTGAACTTTAACAGTTCAAAACCCTGGATGGCAATGCACTGCGCTCGTCACCCCGAGATATAAGATGTCAAAACTCTGTGTGCCCTGTAATTTTTTTGGAAACATATTATACATATACAACATATTTATTTGTTTTATTAATCCAAATGCAAAAAGAAGGGTGTTGTAATTTTAATGTGTGTATCTGTGTGTCTGTCTGTGGCATCGTAGCTCCCAAATGGCTGAACCGATATATTTTTTTTGTTTGGAAGGTGACTTGATTGAGAGTGTTCTTAGTTATAATTCACAAAAGTCTGTTCAGCTGTTTAAATATTATCAGCCCTTATATTAAGGGTGTTCCCCGGTAGTTACAATCTGGGTATCTTCATATCACAAGTGAATCAGTTTCTTCTAGGCAAGCGTGATACATCATAGACTGCATCATCACTTAACCTCATGCGACTTGTTGGTAAACCAAAGGATTCCTAAATAAAATAAAAATGTATACAATACATGTTTGCTTAAGAGTTTGCCTGTCACTATACCAGTGGCGCCTCACAACTAATCTAGTCGAGTGATACATTTTATTGGAGCTAGTGTAAATCCCAAGTAATTTATAAAGATACATAAAAATATGGTAGCTAAATTAAAATCACTAAATCAAAATTGTCATTATGCGAAAGATATAAACGACAGTGTGGCCAAGTGGGAATATGTTTATATAAAATTAAATAAAAGGTTATTAAATTCTTACTTAATCTAGTTTTTTTACTTAAATTAAATAATAGGTGGGCGTTTGCCCCCAACTTGCGTTATGTTACGCGATGTTGCAGTCTACGATGAAGCATGCTTGCCTAAAAAAACCCAACGGAATACTGATATATTATTACCTACAGAACCAATTTCCTCAGGACTCGGGCTATAGGCTAATTGTCATATTTGAAAATTTGGTTTCATACTTCATAAGCCAGCAATTCACGTTGGCCATAGTTTGTTGGCAAATTAATACAAGGCAAATGCTACTGCCTACACGTTGGTCCACTCTGATCAGCCAATACCAATCGATATGTGAACACAGCTTGCTGAGTGTAGGTGAGCTCTTTTGATTTGTGCAGAAAAACCGCCACTGTGCCAGCCCCATTAGCTCAGTTGGTAGTGTACCTGCCTTCTGCGCTTAGGGGTGTGGGTTCGATTCCCACCTAGGACAAACATTTGTGTGATGAACATTTGTGTTTGTTCTATGTCTGGGTGTTAATATCTATTTTAGTATGTATTTAAAAATATATATGTATGTATATCAGTCTCTGGCAGCCATATTACAAGCTTTGCTGAGTTTGGGGTCTGATGACCATTACATGTGTGCAATAATGTCCCAGATATTTATTTATTTACTGTCCAAAGAGAGACGAGCTGTGGTGAGCAATCCCGAGTGGTAGCCGTCAAATAAGCCATATACTTACACATTGGCCTCTACCAGCTAGGCAAACAACGACAAGCAATGGCAAGTCTAGAAAAATTGGTTGTCTACACATTGGTATTTACCTTCGCTTGGCGAGTTATGGCTAACATGCCTTTATAGACTGTTCTCTCATATCCACTACTCATATCCAAATCTGGATAATTCCAGGGTTACAACTGTCCAGGCTGCTCGCTGGCTGTTCATACAAGGTGTCTCCATCGCTACGTGAAGAAAGTCCTGAAATGGCCTTGCTGCAAAGCTGACTACAGCCCAGAACAATTGGAGAACTTGAACTGTGATAGGTAGGTGTGAATTAACAAAAATAGATCCATGCGTTAATTCAGGACACAGTCTATTTAGAACAGTAGTCAATATCATAATGGCCACAAACATAATATTGAGAATGATTAATGTGTGTGTTTTGATGTGTGGCCACCAAAGTTCGGGTCATAGATGGATCAGGTCCAGCTTGACACTAGGTAAACATGAACCCCAAACCTACAGGTATACGAAAAAAAAATCTAGAAAAAAAAACACTCATTAAGGCAGTGTCATAAATCAGAATAGAGCCAAAGGAACAGAGATGGCTCTGGTGACTATTATACGAGATTTAAATAATAGGTTGACGTTTCACCGCCACATCAGGCTTGGTGGAACATACAAAATTAACTCAGCACTGGAGAGCAACCAGTCCTGCCTGGCCATTTTCATTGACATTAAATGACCTTACGTAAAACCACTTTTCCTTTCCTTGTATGTAGAGGTCTGATAAGTTACGGATAAGGATTACACAATAAAAGTGAGTGGTTGGGATAGTAAAAAACTTTTTTTTAAATCTTTTTTTATTAAAGCTACTCGGCATTTCTGAGTAGGTATAATATGGGGTTCTTAAAAAGGGTTGTTAATAGAGTCTTTAAGGGTCGGCAACGTATTTCTGTTCCTCCTGGTGTTGCACGTATTCATAGGCGACGGTGATCGCTTACCATCAGGTGGCACGTCTGCTTGTTTGCCACCTTTGTCATAAAAAAAAATGAGCTACTACTACTAAAAAAGAGCTACCTTCCGCGGTGTTTCCAAAAAGCTACAACATTGGGTTCTTCAAAAGGCGAGTTAATAGAGTCTTAAAGGGTCGGCAACGTATTTGTGATGTCTCTGGTATTACAAGTATCCGTAGGCGACGGTGACTGCTTACCATCAGGCGGCCCGTCTGCTTGTTTTCTAACTATGGCATTAAAAAAGAAAAAAAATGTCTCTAGTTCCAGACTGGCTCAAACCCAGCGTCTAGAGGCCACACAGCGTCTCACCCAACACAACACTGAAGCCACTGAGATGCAGGTTATGCAAGAGGTAACTCAGGACGTTGACCTCACTCAAGAGATCATCCCGGAGATATCGCAAAGGATCAGCAGGAAAAGAAAGCAACAGTGTTAGAAAATGTGCGGTACTGGATTTTGTTGTTAAGTAGAAATGTAAGGTTCTTGTTTATGACTGACGATTAAGAAAGAGTTAATTGAAGTCATGGTTGTGATGCTCGTACCAGAGGTAGGCATTCCGGTGTAGGGACGCCCATATAACCGTCGAAGGCCCGTACACTTTTTTAAATAGGGCTTTGTAGATTAATTGATGGATTAGTTTGACCGCCAGCTCGTCTGATGTTAAGCGATGATGTGGTCTTCGATGGAACATGCTTGCCTAGAAGAAACCGATACACTCGCGATTTGAAGACTGGGTGTCTTCAAATCCTACTTATAACTATTAGGGAACACCATAACACCACTTGAAGGTGTTGTGAGGATTCGAGGTTAGATAGATACGATAGAGTCTGAACTAGGGATTCGTTGCTGTTGAGCCTCTTGGCACGTTTTTTAATAGACTCCAACTCCCCAAGCTGGTACATAGCTGATCCATCCTAAAAGTGAGAGCAGTACTTCATGCACAACCAAACCTGTGCTTGGTACAGTTATAGCAACTGTTCCGACGTGAAGTACCGTCACACCTTCCATAGGATACCCAGCTTTATGGCAGCCAATTGAGCCTTGTTCTCAATATAGGACGAAAAGTTGAGGGTAGACGGCAGAGCAATGGCCAAAAGCTAATGCTGGTTAGTTATCGAAATGGATACATCTCAGAAATTAGGACATCGGTTGCCTACATCAGAATGCGCTACTTTAGCACAACTCTCATGTGATTTGATTAGCTATCTTTGATAACTTGAAGCGATTGTTGATAAATAGAACCATACATTATTGTATAATTTAAATGCTGTAGCTAAAACTTTATGTCAGCATTTCCTTATTTCATTTATTTGAAGACATTTTAGTATTGAGATATTAAGTTTTAGGTGCAGCAAATTTATTACTACTTGATTTATGTAGTTTAGCCACAATTTTAGTTTGTTGATTATGTAAATAGCACCTATGGATCTGTGCGAATCATTCCGCTTCAAATTTGATATAACTTTTTAAAAGTTTGAAACAATGTTGGTTTAAGAACGCTTTTTAAATTAAACAATTTTAAACTCTCACTTTGTTATAATGAATTCAAATAATATCGATAACCAATCAGGAAAATTACATCAAAACTTACTAAATAGCTAAATATACGTTTTCAACTTTCCTCTGGACTAACTTGGCTGATTTCGGATAGAAATCGAGTAGATATTTCCACTGGTCCAGTTTCAGATAGACGATATCCACCACAGTTCGCGCTCGGAATGAAAAATGATGCGACACTCCTACAAATAAACCCTGTAAATAAAATAGATTGTAAAATTGATTAGTATAACAGTCTCCTACTTTCGCATAAAAGGTAATCCAAGAAAATCTTACGCTCTCATAACATAAGATAATACATTACCTGCGCGATTCCAAAACTGTCTTCTGGACCGAGGACATCGTAAATAGATTCTGTTAGATTTGAATGAACCGTTAGTACTTCAACCTAAAATAAATGAATATAGGTAACGTCGAAATGCACAAAACGTGTAATATAGAAAATTGTTCAACCGTTATGGAGCTCAGTACCTGCATAAAAATAAAATAACTAGTATAATCATACTCATAAAGATCACATTGATTATAATCAGTTTGAATTTGCATGCTTGTTACTCGTACTCTCTTGATAAATCGCATCCCATATACTATCTGCACAATAAAAGTGAAAGCAAAGACGATGGCGTAGGCCATACATAGAGTATTAGATCGCGCTGTTCCAAATTCCACTTTGAAATATATCCGGTAATATGAGGCTATCAACGTAAAGGCAAGTATCTTTACATTGATAATCTATACCTTTACTAACTCTTAAAAACTCACTTGTCCTCTGTGTATAAAATAAATACACTGGTCAGAATCCCCACACTGCACAATATAGTTCCCTGGGAAGAACACACAGTGTTTCATCCACATCGCCAGCATTCTTCTAAAGTCGTCGTCCGTCTTGCTGAATATGACAGACTCTCGTATGTGAGAGCCATATACCGCTTGCATTACTTGGCATCGGAGCCGGAATGGTAACTCGTGAACTAGGTCTGGCATCTGCAAAATATATTATGTTAGAATAAGATTGGTACAGTTTATTTATACCACGACGAAGGCGGGTTGGTCTTAGCTGTGAGTGTATTCGTGATAAAAAAAAACATATTCTAGGGGTTCTAACATTAACTATTATATAATCTTGGAACCGTTATAATTCCTAACACGATGGCCAGTTTAAGGGCTCACGCGTCGTGAGGCCTAAATCAGTCGCGCACAGCAGATTTTTATGCATCAAACACCAAGTGTACGACGAATGTTCGTCACTTGAAATCTAAGCTCTGCAAGAGATGATATAGAGTTCACAGTCAGCTGTGTCGTTTGTTTCTGTCTTTTAAACAGGTTGTTTGTGAGTAGGTTTAATGGCTCAGTCCTGGCCTCCCTTGGATAGTCTTTATTTATATTTTGCCGCCTTGTTCAGTTTCTGAACATAATACCTGATCTTATCATCTTAAATGTTACTTAATATAGCACAAATATCAACTCGGGACCGGACTGGTGTCGCTAACTCATCGACTCGCCGTCAACCAAACGACGGTTCGTAACCAGAGTGGCTTAGCATTTCCGAGATATCGGCAGGCCGACACCGCGCTTTCCGCCCATGGCGAAGACGGCAACATTGGCGGGAACCACAACCAGTCAGCGAGCCATTTCAGAGTTGATTGCGAAAAATGCGGTGACGACTCGATGTAAACCTGCTGACATCGAGTTTATTACGAAGCTCAAGCGGTTTACTAGCTTGTTCCGAAGCGAGGTGATGTCGGTACGATGCTGATTAGTATGCGTTGCAGTATGGAGTTTCATAGAAATAATACTGAAGGGATCGAATTGAGTCGATACTGATCTGATGCAGAGTTGATATGTCTGCTGCAACATTTAGACATGTCATGATGTCAGAGTCCCATCCGTATCTAGTTCATTGCCTGTTTATACCTGTCTCCCTTGCTGCCTGTTCCACAGTTCACGCACATAGTCCCACATCTTATACATCTGATGGTCACTCAGATCCATATCCCGAAGGCCGTCTCTGAGCTCGTTGATCCCGTAGTCGTATGTTATTAGAGATGACGAGTGCGCAGTTATCATCGCAGACATTTCCGATATGAGTAGCCCTGATAATGTTGAAATGTACTAAGCAACTTTTTAGGAACATCGAAGAAGCTTATAAGGCTTTATTTTCGAATTTAGTGAAGAGCGAAGTCACAGTGACAGTGGCTATATTGGGGCTTCATTGGTGTGGAGACAGGCAACAGCCCCTTTATCACTGAGAACTGTTCCATACAAACTAATGCGTATAAGATTATCGCCCCGCTCTCCGGACGCCCTGTATTGCCTCGTTGCCACTGTTAGGTCGAAATTTAAACAAATGTCTTACCTGTACAAAACTTTATAATGATAATCACAACAATAGTTTCCACAACTTCAAAACTGTTCTGTGAAGATACGTCGCCAGTTCCAGTAATAGTTAACAAATTTATCATGTACCATAATGCTGCTATGTAAAGGGAGAAGTACTGTTTCTGAAAACGGAAAAATTTGCTCAAATTTACGGCCTAGTGTAAAACTTGATCATGAAAAGGAAATTACCAATCAAGATTTATGGATACGACCGCTTCGAACAGCTTAGTAGTACCACGCAGATGACAAGCTTTACGGTCCTGAATAAAGTTCCCCTGTACTACTTTTACAGTTGTAGTACTTGCCTCAGAATACTGAACGCGTAAGTTCAGATCAGGCTTGGTCATCCAATTTGAGGAAGCGCAATGAACAGGCGTAAGGCAGGACAGCTTGAAGAAAAGGCATGCATTTACATGCGACAATATCGATGCCCATATTCCAATGGTCCTAAAATAGAATTGATGGCATTATGACCATATTCCGAAAAGCTCATTTTATTTTACCCAAGCGATTCGTTTCCTGATCAAAACATTATGATGTCATTTTCGAATTTGGTCAGACTGTCAAGGACTTGATACCCTATAGACATTACATCAAACATTTGTACAAGCTTTTATTTTACTTGCAATATTTGACAGTTTTTTTAGGTAAATCTTACATGCTAATGTTCCACCTAACCGATTTTGCTGAAATTTTGCATAGACCTTTAGTTTTGGTCAATACAATATGCAATATTGTAATATTTTTGAAAAGGCCACTGCCTCAAGATGGCTGTTGTGATTATTATTTGTCAACTCTGTTAATATAGGTATCAAATGAAACGGCGTGAAGAGTAAGAACCTATAAAATTAGTGACGTCATTTTAAAATGGCCGCGGCCTCAAGATGGCGATTTTTATTTTTGACAACCTTCTTAGTATAAGCAATAAGTATCAAATTAATATGGGTATCAAATGAAGAGTAGAAAATTAAGAGAAGAAATAAATGGCCGCTTCTCCAAGTGGGCGGATTACATAATCTTTGCTGAAAGTAGAACCTTGTTTAAAACAATGTTTTTTACTATTACCCTATTTTAACCGACTACAGTTTCAAACGGGATTTAATTGTCTTTTTCAAGGAAGTGTCTCGCTTAGCACGATGAATTTCCGGATGATAAAAACAAAATGTGAAAATCACGTCCGTTTCCACCATTGGTCTGCTCAAAGATACGACATCGATATTGGCTATTGGAATGGGTGGGCAGAGTATTTTTATAGCCACTGTTGACTAAAGTGCTCCCTCGATGCGAGGTGTCTATGCAATTATATAATAATCGACGGGGTGACGAGCGCAGTGCATTGCCATCCAGGGTTTTGAACTGTTGAAGCCAAAATTTTGAGTGGCGTTGAGCTGTTATGGGCAAGCGTGAAGAGCCATCAGGCGAGTGACTTCGCTCGTCTCGTCATTCAGTATCATAAAAAAAAAATGTCGTTCGTTATACACAACCTCGCAAGCTAATAAACTGGTGTATCGGATAGCGCGTCTTTGGAAATTGATCTACCAACAACGTGATCAAACAGATTATAAGTATACCAAGAGTAATTAAAGTGGGTACGGTATGTTAGTTTGAAAAATATAATTTGGCACTGAATTGTACTTACATTAGTTTGAGGAACAAATTAGATGATCCAATATTCGTCTGCCTGTGAGTTCTATACGTGAACAGATAAGTTATCCTGGCTAACTGTGGCGTCCTCATGTAACAAAACACTATGTATTGCATACGCACGCTCAGTGGCAAAGCAAGTGCCATGTAACATATCGTAAAGTTTGCCAAGAAATCGCGTCTTCGTAACAGAACTTTCGAGAAGAACCTGAAAGATAATTCGTGTTTTTTTTTTATTGATGCATTTTCTATTTTTCACCGTCTTCCAAAAAGGAGGAGATTCTCAATTCGACTGTTTTTTTTGTTATCTCAGAAGTTTTGACTGGGTGAACTGATTTTGATGATTCTTTTTTTATTCGAATGTTGATGCTTCCCGTGTGGTCCTATTTAAATTTGGTCCAGTTCTTACATTTTTATGAAGTCGGTTTTTTATATTCCTCCTCCTTTTTTGGAAGTCGATTAAAAATACTAACATTTTTCGCACTTTCCTCGGATTCAGGACGTAATCTCCGTATCTGTTCATGTATCCGCAATGAACGTCCAGGAACAGCTTGAATAGGAATATGGCATCGGACGCAATGCATATGACGTTGAAATTCGGAACAGATTGAAATGCCATTTGATATATCAATGTCATAAAATCTATGTACGAAATAACCAGTATCAGGTATTCTGGAATCAAACATTCACAACTTTACTACTGTAGAAACAAGTTCGGTTAAAGTGTTCGTCGTCATTACCATCAACCATTACCCCACTGCTGGGTATTGATTGGATCTTGCACGCGTCATCTTTTTCAGATGTAGTGTACTTTTATTACTACATCTATGATTTCAGTCAGTGTCACAAAGGCTCATCTCTTTTATGTCGCCTTCGGGATGTCGTCCGACCAACGGTGGTTTATCATATTTATACGATCAGTATATTATGTCAGAAGATCTAGAACGCGAGCCGCTATAAAACTCTATCCACTCTCATTGTCCCTCAAGAAAAATACAGATGTATTTATATTCTAGCATTGTTGCGTCTCCACGCAGATAAAAAACGCCTAGCAAGCCCTGCGCTAGCCTAGCAATCGTTTTCTGTCCTGGGCCTCTTGGCCGTTCTGTGGCTGCAGACACATTTCTACGTACAACTTGGCAAAAAAATCTAAAAACGTAAAGTAAAATTTTGGAGAAATCCATATTTGTGATGCACATCATCCATAACGTCTCGTTTATGGAAACGTGGGGCATTGAGTGGAGTGCTGTTAATTCAAACCTAAAATTTTCGAGTATGACTTTTGAGAGTGTTCGCGCAGAGACGTGCATTGCCCACGTTGGTGCCCCGTCCGACAGTTTGCGTTTGCACAAACAAGTCCCAACTGAAAGGTTATATTTTGTGTTTACACACTAAAATGGTAATTATAATTGATGATAAAATGAATAAATACATCGGATTTTCTACTGTAATGTTCAATAAAAGGCATTATCTTTTGCATATTTTTCTGAAGCTGTTTTAGTTACCCATAAATGTTACGAATTTGCTATCCGGTATAATGCTGCGGCGAAACCATCTGTGAACCAATTATGAATTAAAGCCAATTTAAAAAAGTAATGCAATAATACTAATAAAATTATGAGTAGTAAAATATAGTACAGTGCGCCAAAGAACCAGAGTCACCGTCATTGCTATTAAAATTTGCAAGTTGAAGTGGCAATGGGCAGGCCACATCGCTCGAAGAACTGATGACCGATGGGGAAGAAAGGTTCTTGAGTGGAGACCACGAATTGGAAGACGCAGCTTAGGTAGGCCTCCCACTAGATGGACCGACGACATTGTGAGAGTCGCGGGCATCCAGTGGATGCAGATGGCAGGATGTTGTTCAGTGCGGAGGTTAAAGGGAGAGGCCTATGCTCAGCAGTGGACGTCTTCTGGCTGATGATAATGATGAGTACAGTGCGACATAAAAGAGCAGAAACTAACATTGTTATCTGTCAAACGTCAGAGTAAAATCCAAAAATATCTGTAATGCATGTTGTGGTTTGAACGCTTAAAATAAAGCGTTCATCGGATTTTATACTGAACTGTGTTTAATGTACCTCACAGGCTGTTAGTGGCATTTATTTGCAAAAGTGGCGTCTTCATTATTTTCTAATCTTTTATATCGTAGGTTCTGTAAGTATTCTACTTTTCAATGAAATAACCTGTGTGGTTGAAACAGTAACAATGAAGCTGGAATATAATCCACATTTCCGGCGGACGTTATAGATCTTGACCCGTGTGAGTCCGCAATGCTTTTCTCTGGGCTCTACGACAAGTCGGAAGGTTAAATTTTTAATCGACTTCCAAAAAGGAGGAGGTTCTCAATTTCACTGTTGCTTTTTTATGTTTGTTATTACCTCAGAACTTTCGACTGGGTGAACCGCATTTGATCATTCTTTTTGTATTTGAAAGCTGGTGCTTCCCGTGTGGCCCCATTTCAATTTGATCCAGTTCTGTCATTTTTATGAAGTCGGTTTTTTTATATTGATAATTGCCTATTAAATAATCATTTGGCAAATGGCTGCACACAAATTTTTATTAAATTTATAAAGGCAACTTTTCACTCCAAACGCTTATCAATTCCAATGAGAATATCTGATGTTCATAGATTTAACACTTTTAAAGAAGCACTACAAGGACACTGTACCTACCTCCAAATATATGGAGACATCAATATTGTCTTCTTCGTCGTCTCCCGGATCGTAAGTCAAAGGTGCCGTTCTAATGTCACCACTTTCCCTGTCTGATGACATTGTTGGAATAACGTAGTCCTTAGCAGTTGATTCAACAGATTGGAGGACTTTTCTTAAAACCGACGGATAGCTCTGAAAAAGTATTAAATTATATTGACCTAAAATTGCCTAGCTTCGGTCCATAAATAACAGTGCTGTTGACTATAATTTTTCCCCAATTTTTATCTGACTGCCTAAAGGAATATAATGTATTGCGGGGTTTTGTAAGTAGGTATGTGTGTATAGTACACTGTATAAGAGGTTTTCAATTCGACTGTATTTCTGTGTGAGTATTTGAGGATGGTCCCATATTAATAATTTGAAGACTATATTTCAGCTCTAGAGGTGAAAAGTTTCGGGATAAATTATTGAACTTTCTGTAAAGTCTGTTTTTATGTTATTGTTAAAACGTGTTAGTTAATTCTATTCTAATGTGACCGTAGTCTTAACGGCTTGGCAGATTCTGGAGTCTGAACTGTCGTTTAATTTTTTTTTACGTTCGGCATGTCTTAGGGTAAATTCCTCAGTCGTGATTTTTGGGATAATTTATATATTTGTGGTATTTTAATGATAATATTTGTACCTTCAACAGAGTATAGAAATGTCGTCCCTGAATACTCAGGACATCTATATTCCTGGACGCCAAGACGTTTGACATAGTCAAATATTTATTAGCCCCTCGAATATTTCCAAATATTCCTCCAGGTCCCATACATGCTTCTACTTCATTGATTTCGGATATTATATCCACCTGAAAAGGAAATGATGAGCTGATTTTAGTACGATTTTGGTTTATATTGTCAAGGTTCGATTGCATTGCGATTGAAGACAATAATTTTATTATATATCAGGTAAATATAATGCGGCCATCGTAGGCCGCATCATCGCTTAACATCAGGCGAGTTGGCGGCCAAGCGCAAGCCTATTTTACAATAAAATAAAGATAACGTTAGTAAGTTCGTAGCCCTGGTGTCAGAATTTACGGATCGCCTAAAGGCCTAAAAAGTTAAATTGATAACTTCGTTGGGGGCGTTCTTAAACTAAGACTAAAACAAAATTATAAGTTTTGGGTTGCGCAGCTGTTTCATCACGTCATCCTTTATAATTTTGTTTTTCCCTTCATAATGTATTAGTGTACCTTTCCTCGAAAAATAATATACATCGTGCTGATGACTTCATTGCTTCTTATAACCATGTAACCCTTTTGAAAGTATTGCTCTCTGAGTTTCTTCGCAAAAGCTCTGAAGAATGAATATTCAACGTTTTCGAACAGCGGTATCTCCCGCAATGTCTGCTCGTACATGTATAAAACTGCGTCTTCATTCAAATTTGCGTGTAGTTTTCCAAGGATAGATTGATGCTGGAACAAAAATTTAGTGCCTAATTTAAACATGAAAATGAATCTTCAAAATTTTAAAAACAAAATGGAGATTTTTGTTCAGTTTTAATTGGTGAGATGTTATTGTAAAACTATTAGGATGATAAAATAAAACCTTTCCGGTTTTGGTACTGCAAATATGTGTGAAAGTTAGTTGTTAGGCTAACCCCGTAGGCCTTAGGCTAAGTTTTTACCCGTTAGCATACATGACCTTAATTCCATGATAATGTTAGCCTATGTGTTTGTCTAGGATATAATTTATCTCCTTAGTAAAGGGTTATTTTTTTTTGGCTTAGTCCCGTCGTTCCCGAACCGCCATTTTTTTTTTGTCCAAATCATGTCTCAAAATAAATTACATGTTTGGATTGGGAACATTTAGATGAACAAAAAAAGGTCAGAAAACACAATGTCCTAAAATGTCACGCTATGGAGATAATTAAACATAATAAGTGACTTAATATATTGAAATACTTTGTTTTGAGAATCTCTGAGAAGCGTTGTATTAGTTTGAAATAAATCGTCAATAGATCGTCATTTTAAAAATAAACGTAAAATAACAGTATATAATAGTTTTTTGAGGTCTATAAGTTAGGATATGTATGACTAAGTACCTATTTGGTTAAAATTAGGGTCTTATTATCACTGCTTTGATACATATTTTTTAAAACGAATGAAATGCTTCGCTTAGGTTTTCGAACACAAAATTGTTTTAAATTATTAAGTCACTTCGCAATATGTTCAATTATCTCCATAACGCGACACTTTAGAACATTATGTTTACTGAAATTTTTGTTCGTCTATTTAGTTACCAATTTAGATATACAAATTTCTTAAAGCGATGTGATTTAGAAAAAAAAATAAGGCGGATCTGGATTATACCAGGCTCCATACAAAAAATTCAAACCCCTTTCATTCAAATTTGTTCATCGATTATATTATAGGAATAGAAACAGTCACTTTTTTACATTTATAATATTGGTGTGATTATTCAAACGAAAATTTTCGTAAAATTGAAGAAAAACGAATTCTAAAGAAGTGGTCCTTCGAGCTGCTAATTTTGCTCTTTTCCTAAGTTATATATTTTTTCCAAATTCTAACCCACAACGTTATTTCGCTGCCCACAACCAAATAAACAGTTGACTTGTAAAACTTACCGACCAACCGCCTGTTCGTTTCCATTGATACTTCCAATATTCCATGACAGTCTTTTTCAATGCAAATGGTACCTTTTCTCTGTTCAAAAATAGATCCAAATGTTTCACGTTTTCTTGAAACTTAGTGACCACTTGATCAGCCATGGCTTTCAGAGATGCTATTCTTGCGTAGACATATCTGAAACAAAATGATGTTTGTAAACCAATTAGCGGTAGACGTCGATTCAGTTGTCTAATGTCTAATTCGACCATTCTAAAATGATATCTGTCTTTTCGTATCACTTTATTAGTCAAGGATTTTAATCATGTGCAGTCCAATAATTGAGAAAATCGTGCGGCAGAATCGACGTCAGTCCATGCAAAGTGTTCTGGGACTATAACCAGACACGATTAAAGCATAACAATGTACCTGTGTATGTAACTGCAGAAGTTATTAAATCTGTCATAAATTGCGGGCTTCCACTGTAAGCGATTCTCACAATGTCGTCATCCCCATCGGTAATCAGTTCTTCGAGCGATGTGGCCTGCCCATTGCCACTTCAACTTGCAGATTTTAATAGCTATGTCGGTGAATCCTTTGGCGAATATCTATGTTCCGAATTTTATCGCGACGACATTGTGAGAGTCGTGGGCATCCAGTGGATGCAGATGGCAGGATGTCGTTCAGTGTGGAGGTTAAAGGGGGAGGCCTATGTTCAGCAGTGGACGTCTTTTGGCTGATGATGATGACTGTAAGCGATTGGAAAAAAGAAGTGGGATGCCTGTTTGTGTATTTCGCAGTCTATACAGATTTATGTGCAAAAGGTTGTAGGTACTATGTTGAAACAGGTCCATAATACCCATCATTATGAAAAACTTTTACTATTGGACCAATCCTAAACTAGCGAAAAAATGCCAACTGTTCCATAGAAAATGATCATTCACTTGACGAATTTATGGAGCTGTCAGGAGCAGAGTATGATTATAAAAGTTATACATGATGAGTGTAACAGACCCCTTTCGCCTTTCCGTGTAACCCCGTATTATTATTTGTATGGGGTTAGAAAAATTTAACTTCTAAAGGCTTCTACAGATCAAACGCATGACAGCAGCAGCGCCCTTACACGGGAGCTTTGATGGCCCACCGGCGCGGGCGCTCCCGTTGTGAAGAGTTAATATGGCGGCCATAGTGGTACAATGGTGCGCGACCACGTACGCACCTCAGCTGAGCTGCGCTGCGAGCTGGCAGCATGTGAGCAGTGAGCACCGTAACAGCGGGGCAGCAGCGCGTAAGCCCGTGCTCATATTTGTTGGTTAGTAGTTAATAATGATAATATCTGGGACATTATTGCACACATGGTCATCTGACCCTAAACTAAGCAAAGTTTGTAATATGGCTGCCAGAGACTGATATGCATACATATATATTTTTAAATACATACTTAAATAGATATTAACACCTAGACATAGAACAAACACAAATGTTTGTCCTAGGTGGGGAACCCACGCCCCCAAGCGCAGAAGGCAGGTAACTACCAACTGAACTAACGGGGCTGTCAAAGTTCAAAGTTTATAAGTTGTGCTGTTGTTGACACGAGATTGTTATGTAGAGGTCCAGTTACCCAAAGAACAACACTCCTTGCACGTTTGAACAGATGGACAAAATCATATGCGTTGTGTTCTGAGCCGTTATATCACCAAAGCCGGCGCCACTGAAACTCGTGGCAGACCAGTAGTATGCAAGCAAATAAACTCTTCCGGGAGTTAAATAGTTTCCCTTTAAGATTGTCGCAACATCTATCCACGAACCTGTACAAAAATGCTTTATGAAACACAACGTTAAGAAATTGCATTAATGTATCACGTAACGACGCTTTTGAAAGTCTTTAGGCCAGGAGTTCCATATTCAAGGTCTCCAAGTTTCAAGATGTGGGTGGTGAGGTATCTACTTAATAGTTTATAACATCGTTTGGTTGTAACATATTAACTTTAGTAACATATTAAAATATAATATAAATGCTACTTTATCTCCGGACTGAATCATTTTTGTGACATCAAAATATAAGTATGGAAGTACTATTACAGCAGAAAGTACCAACTCACTGACCAAGATTCTTTCCCCCTTTTGTACTTAAGTAATGGTTGGTATAGTACCTAATCTATGTACTTAGTTTGTCTGGGATCTGATAATTATCAAGTCATTCATCAATGACTCAATGTAGCTCGCAATTATAAAACAGGGTGTAAGGGAAACTCCCCGTAGGGCTAAAATGCGCACCGCGACAAGATCTTGTCGTCACTTTGTCGAACGAGAACGTGACGAACGCCTACGTTTTTGTCTCCGCCCGTCTCGCTTTGGCACGAGAAAAAGAGTCGACAAATTTTGTAGCGGTGCGCATGCTAACCCTACTGGTGATAGTGATTACACTGATACGATATCAGAAGAAAACTCATTTTTTTTAAATTTCGTAATATAATGCAAATAAAATATCCAGCAGACGCTCGAAGTCAACGCGCGCGCACACGCTATCGCGCTTTTGTACTTACGCGGTGTATTAATCCCGAGTTTTGTACGCTTTACATTGCTGGTTTACAAAATATTAAACCTCATAAACTACAATTATAAGGCAAATGGTAATTAGTATTCGATTATGTTTAGATAGTATAATTAAGTATAGCGTTTCGGCTTTGGGAGCTTTTCGCTTACACCCGGTATAGATAAAAGTAAGTCAGAATGACCGAATCCATTCCCCTTATCGCGTTCGTGTGTTCTAGCTCGTGTCAAACAGCCCTAGTACATGAGTGAGATGTTTTGAAAATAAACTTACCACGTTGACAAACCATGTTACCATCAGGGTGGAAGAGAGATTTTATATACGGGCCTTTTAGAGAGAGTTTAGAAGTTCTTTGCAAAAAATCGGCAGCATCAGTTGACACTACGTATCTACACGTCAGAATAATAAGTATGGATGTGTAAAGGTTCAAAAAGAAGAGTGTCAAAAAGAGGAAGTGGAGCACGCTCATAAAATATGCCTGAAATAGAAGAGAAGGAAAGAAAACAGTATTTATCGAATCAGTATTTGAAAAGCTCATTAAATAATTCCATATGAGATTAAAAACTCCTGTTTTGTGGTAATGAAAATGTGCATAAAAAATCTCGTGTTCAAAACCTAATAACCTATACTGTTGTACCTCTCGCGAAATCGCTCGCCTGATGGCTCTTCACGCTTGCCCATAACAGCTCAACGCCACTCAGAATTTTGAACTTCAACAGTTCAAAACCCTGGATGGCAATGCACTGCGCTCGTTAACCCGAGATATAAGATGTCAAATCTCTGTGCCCTGTAATTTCGCTGGAAACATTGCCCTTCAATCCGGAACACAGCAGTGTTTGCACACTACTGCTTGGTGGTTGAATAAGTGGTGGTACTTCCCCAGGCGGACTCTGCAAAAGAGTCCTACCACTACAATTTCGATTATTCGCTAACAGGTCACTTCCAATAATAATTGTCGTTCGTGTAATCGTCACTTGCTGGACTCGATATCGGGCGCTCTGGCGGTGCATTGAAGGACCCTTCTCGAGCGACAAATACGAATAATAACTACCCATGCCCGGCGCCGGCGCACCCTGGACCAGCTCGTGTTCTCACTAGTTGCCAAATCTTTCAACCATAGCGGTTCGATCCAACAACGAACGGTTCCATCTATACAGTCCCAATTCTCTCTCAACATGACGGACCACAACAAAAGGCCTAAAATATAGCAAAAATATTAAAAATTACCCGTCTCAAAGCGTTTAAAGATTCCGCCCAAAAAACAGTATAAATCTTGTAAATCTGCAACACATTGATCATCCTGATAGAGCAATGCAGCATGTGACCGTTTATGAGATGATCTTCATCTGTGTGGTATTCGTTATGTTTGGGTACAATAATCTTCCATATAGCATACCACGGAAAACACGTCACAAAGTCTGCGATAAATGTCCCCTGGACAGACAAAAAATCATAAGATGTGGTACGAAAAGACAGATTATCGGTGTAACAAACTAAATAATTAAAACAATGAAACACACCCATTTTCTAAAGCGCCGTGTCATCACTCTTAGCTACTATTTCTAGTAAACTACTGTACATTTCATAGTCTTGCTATCAATATTTTTCAAATCCGCTCAACAGTTATAGATGATGACAATTAATTTGGCCAGTATAAAAAAAAACCGAGTGTGGTATCATTTGTCCCATAGTCGAGTCATCGTGTCTATGTCATTTTTAACCCGGGAACCAAACAGGGGTGTTATAAGTTTAACGTGTGTATCTGTATGTGGCATCGAAGCTCTGGCGAAAGGCTGAACCGTTTTTGACTTAGTTTTTTTTTGTTTGAGTCACCTTCACGGCACTACTTACTCCTAGCGGAGAGGAGGTCACCTTACTTGATCGAATGTGTTCTTAACTATGATTCAAGAAATACTGTTCAGCTGTTTGAAAATTATCAGCTACTTAATTGAATGTAAAAAAAAAAAAAAACACTTGTATTTACTTAGGTAGTTTTTATTTTTAAGTACTTGTTTCTTTACGCGAGTAATTCTGTTTTGTATGTTTATTGAATAAATTTATACTTACTTGTTAAAATTGGATTGAGTGATCGTTTTGGATTTTCAATAAGCCTTGAACGCTCTACATAATTTAAATGCTTTACTTGCCTTTATATAATTTCTAGCCGTCAAATAAGGGTGATATATCAACTGATTTTTAGAGCCATAATAGGCAACGTGAAGCATCACATACATGTCTAGATAACATAACATTTCTAGTACCATCACCGTCACATTAAAAGTCTTGCACACAGGAGCCATTGAAACTATTACCTGAAAAATTATCGGCTTTCAAAAACGCCTTACAAGTATTTCGCTAAAATATGCTTCGTCTTGTTTTCGTGCGTGACAATTATCAGCGAGAAGTTGACTAAGCATGTGTTTACCAAACTGTCTTTTACTTTACTTTTTTTATAAAGTTTAAATAAACTAAAAAGTGATTTTTTCAAACCAATCAAAAGAGTTCAAACTCGAAGAGTGATTACACTTGGCGATGACTTGACGAGGGTCTGATAATGAAGCCTCGGAGGTGGATAGAGGAACTCGTAGTATTGGACTCGTTAAAGCTAAATTTTCCGAAACTTGATGGCTTTACTAGTAGCCATTGAAAAGTTCCATTATCAAATTCCTGGCTCTAGGTATTATGAGATCAGTTCGCTGGTACAAAAAAATATCATACACATTTACACGATGTCATGCACTAAACAATGTCGTCGGTCCATCTAGTGGGAGGCCTACCTACGCTGCGTCTTCCGGTTCGCGGTCTCCACTCAAGAACCTTTCTTCCCCATCGGTTAACAGTTCTTCGAGCGATGTGGCCTGCCCATTGCCACTTCAACTTGCAGATTTTAATAGCTATGTCGGTGACTCTGGTTCTTTGGCAAATATCTAGGTTTCGGATTTTATCGCGCAAAGAAACTCCGAGCATGGCTCTCTCCATTGCCCGTTGTGTGACATTGTGAGAGTCGCGGGCATCCAGTGGATGCAGTTGGCAGGATGTCGTTCAGTGTGGAGGTTAAAGGGGGAGGCCTATGTTCAGCAGTGGACGTCTTCTGGCTGATGATGATGAAGATGCACTAAAATTCTCAAACTATGAAATTCGACACTTTTCGGCTGGGAGTACGCACACTTATCATCTAAATTATACTGGGATACGTGGAAATGGTGTGCTAAGCTAAAGGAGGTCCATAGGAACCATCATTATGAACAACTTTAACTACCTATATGTGACCAACTCTCAAATCTCGAAACATATCAGCTGTTCCATACTTTTTTACATATGGCATACGTACTGGCGTAATCATGCAAAGTAAATACGCTGCTATAACTCGAAGTAGAGCCCAGACTGTTAGAAACAATCCATCGGGTTTAATAGCAATAGGCAACAAAAGGTAGGGCGCGATGTTGTTCAGGACGTGAAACTGTTTGAAAGACTTGGTATAATTCTCTTTCTTATTCTTGTACTCGGCGGAAACGTGAATGAAGGAATCTGTAATGGCAATAACCGTTTTGTTATCAGCTTAATAAGGATTTTTAACTCATTTTTTCGCGAGTAAGTCCGCGTTTGTCCACCAACTCGCCTGTTGGTAAGCGACGATATGGTTGAAAATGAAGCACGCAGACTTAGAAGATATCTATTTTATTCACTCTTGCCTTGAAAAGGCCCAGATTATAACCGCACAGGAAATAAGGAAGCCGGGAGGTTGTACCAATCCACTTATTGTATTGTTTTCCTAAAATTGTGTATTTTCCATTGTTGACATATAATAATGTTAAAATTTAGTAAATTAAATTAATTTAAATTTGTTTATTGAGATAGAAACTATAGGATCAATTACATTTACCTCACACAATAACATAGAATGACAAAATAGTAGGTAATGATAATTTAAATGAAATAAGAAACTACAATTGTTTAAAAATTAATAATGTAAAATACTTAATAGTAAAACCAAAACAATATTTTTAACTATCACGGTTGTTCACTACAGTTTTCAGTCGTCCCGTGAACATGGTGCATGTAATTGCCCCGAAATATCGGGAGCTCCTTCCACGAACTTACTACGGTAAATATCCTGTAAATAACTGTAGTAAAAACAATTTCTTAAATGTTAATCTATATATATAAAAGAAAGTCGTGTTAGTTACACTATTTATAACTCAAGAACGGCTGAACCGATTTGGCTGAAAATTGGTGGGGAGGTAGCTTAGAACCAGGAGACGGACATAGGATACTCTAAAAACGGCTGGACCGATTTTGATGAAATTTTGTGTTTCTGGAGCGGGTCATAGTAGCGAGGCCGAAGGCCGAGCTTACACCCGTGCGAAGCCGGGGCGGTTGACTAGTATAAAATAAAAATTAAATTAAATACAATTATTTTCTAATAGTCCAAATCACTATCGGGTTTTGCCCCTATCCCATTGGACGATTTGGTTTTCGGAATACGTAAAAAAATGTGATATTAATTTTCCAGTTGTCCCAAAAAAAAACGAGTTGGTGGCAATGTTGGAAGTGTGGAAAGTTATACTCGTATTATGAGGTAAAACACGTATTTTCATGTTGTTTCAAAACTCCATGGAAGCCGTAGTAAAGTCTACTATAGGTATTACTTACAATATCAGTTTAATTTTATCGCAATTATAGTAAAAGCCGAGCGCGCATAAAACCCAATTTTTCTCTACCTATATACTTAAATATCCGCCCTTGCCTTAGCCTCGGGCTGATAAACCTCTCGGCTAAAATGACTTGTTTTAGGCACTTGTTGTGCAATCTAATATTTGTAGCTTCACTGTCGTCGGTTAAAAAGTGTCTATTCATTTTAAGCTTTTGATCGCCCACTATTGAACAAAGGTTTCTTTTCCTGTGACACCCACACCAAGCTACGTATTGTGACATACTTACTCAAGACCACGCTATTCAGCATACTAAACAAGTATACCTACATTCAAGTTGCATACTTATTCTGACAAAAAGAATGAATAGGTATTGTAAGAAGAAAATTAATACCGGCTTTCAATAATAAACGGGATTCGTCAACTTATTTTTTACCCTGAGAGATGGAATATTTTCTTCAAATTTAAATAGGGCCACACTCGAGATAGTATATTCAATAATAACAAAAAAATTGGTTCATAAAAAACGCAAGTGCGAGTCGGGCTCGCGCACTGAGGGCTCGGTACCACCACAAAAAAAAGTAATGCAAAAAGACGATATTACGCCCAGGTAGTCACTCATTTGTCACCAACTCGCACTTGTCCATTATTCATTATTTGTTGTTTTACTTTAGACTGTACCTACTATAATCATGCAGTTTTTAGGTTCCGTACCCAAAGGGTGTAAACGGGACCCTATTACTAAGCCTATGCTGTCTGTCTGTCGTTCTGTCCGTCAGTCCTACCTTTTAAAGGCTGTATCTTTCGAACCGTAATAGACAGCCAGTGGACATTTTCACAGAATATGTAGTGTTATGGCCGATCATCTAAGAAATAATGACATACAGCGTAGGCTTAGTACTAGGGCCAGTTAACACCCTTTGGGTATCTTTTTGAACTTGGTTGAAAATAATAATCTTTGGAAATTCATTACTCACTGTTAAAAAACTCTTGCAAAATGCCTGTTATTTTGACCTTTTTCTTCTCAATAATCTTGTTATAATGCCTCAGGTATCCGTCAGTATTCTGAGATTTGGCTAGATTTTCAATATATTCTAGTTCTTCAGGTTTCATTAGACCTTCATGTTCTTTCATGTCCGGGAAGAGACTCAGTGCTGAGGTGTATGCTGAATGGCTGACGCTTATGAGCTAAAATGTTCCAAAGACTGTTGAACTAACTGTTGTTTACTACAGTTAAATGGTTATTAACGGAATGATTAGCAATATTACTGCGCCGAAATATCGGGAGCTCTGATCTCAATATTATAAACATATTTTTTATATCTAAACAAAAATATTACTGCTCATCAAAATATGCACACCAAAAAGCAAAATGCCATCATAGTGAAATGTAAGCGGTGTGCGTTCTAGCTTAGTGCAGACACGGGCCAACTAACGTCGGACCATAGCATCAGTTTTTTTATTTATTCCAAAATAGGCTTGCGCTTGGCCACCAACTCGCCTGTTGTTAAGCGATGATGTGACCTACGATGGATCACGCTTGCCTAGAAGAAACCGATTCACTCTTGACTAGAAGCCGCCTAGATTGTAACTCGGGGAACACCCATTCAGGTAGCGCATTCCACAGACTAGCAGTTCGCACAGTAAAATTGGAATCAAAGCACTTCGTACGGGTTTTCGGAATGTCAACCATAAAGCGGTGTCGATTTTTGTGCCCGCTCTGGTAATCCTAGAAGCATGCAATCTTCGGCATTCAAGACTAATAGGAAGCTTAGTCTGAATTAGGGCTTCTTATTAGATTACATACAGCAAATCATCCCTTGGTCTATTCTTCTTTGACTCGGCCTATTCTTACCTTGCAATGCGTCAATGTGATGGCAGTGCTAACAGCAGGAACTCCATACAACAGCACTAGCAACCCCAGATGGTTGCCCGGACCGATGACTCGTTCAGTCTTCGTTTCCCTCATTTCGTGAGAAGTCACTAAGCAGTAACCACTTTCGATGATATAAAGCTCTCTGGTAACTGTTCCTCCGTAGTAGACTATTTCTCCAGGTGGTAGAATCAAGTCCCTTGCAGCTGAACGAAAGAAAAAAAATTGTTAACTTAATTGAGCAGGCGTTACTTTGCGGAAGTTCGTCTATAAAACTAGCGTATTTCTGATCTTTTTTTAAATGTATTTCATTAGAGATTTGTTGTACATACTTAGATAGACATTAATTATTACATTTGTTCAACGTTGCTTGTCCGATAGGGCATCGTAGCACTGGCATCGCGCGGCGTTGTAGTCGGATCCCAGTTGCCTTACAACTAACCTAAACGTCTGCGCAATGCGTAGCGTGCGCCGAGTTTTGGTTCGGACATTTTCTGGCACGATTATAACTCAATTGGTATTGCATCTCGATGATTATTAATAAATACATTTTAATTAAAACGTAGATAATTGATCTCTTATTCCTTATTGTAACTGAAACGACGACGCGACGTTAAAACGGAAATACACTAGTAAATTTTTAAAAGAAACTGTTTAACCTTTTTTTTAGTAAAAATGCGCTATGTCTCTATTTTGCATGCAACACTTCTTCAACCAGAAATGCACACAGCAAGTTAAGCGTAGATCAGCTTATCGAGCTTTTGTGAATAAGGGTATGATAGTAAATAAATGCGTAAGAGATGGCCTATCTGTCCTTCTTTCGGCTTAGTACATTTTGACGACACAAAATTGTGAATTAGATCTATGAAATTTGGCAAAAAGTGCATCAAGCGTGGACATAAGATTCTTCACGGAAAACGCGGGTGAACTAGAAAAAGCTGATAGTACCACTAAATATTAATCCTTACACAACTTACTCTCAGTTAATGTGTGAATATAGGCTTTATTCTTCACTTGAAAGAATCTAATTGAAGTCAGCGCCTTGAATCTAGCTTGGTGTAAAACTTTCTTCCGTAACTCGGATGGTACTATTGTTCTTTCCAACCAGTTTTCGTCAGTAACTTCAACGCCCTAAAGAAACAGAAAACAGAAAAAAATGGGTTCCGTACCCAAAGGGTGTAAGCGAGACCCTATCACTAAGCCTGCGCTGTCTATCTGTCTGTCCGTCCATCTTTTACCGGCTGTATCTTTCGAACCGTAATAGACAGTTGAAATTATCCCTGAATGATACGGCGAATTAAGTAAGAAATAATAATAAAATCAAAAAGTTAAAACTAAAGGGGGTTCCGCATAAAACAAACCTTTTTTAAACGTATATTTTGTATACGAGCAGTCGACCCCCAGGTCGTCCCCGGACCCGATGGCGCGACGAACTCGGGAGGTTTAAAAAGATTGATCGGTGCTGGCCCAGGAAAGAGATCAGTGGAAGGAATTGGGTGAGACCTTTGCCCAGCAGTGGGACAAGACAGACAAGACATAAAAAAGCACTTAGGTATTTGCTCTAATGTATAACAGGTACTTAATACTCACAAGCGTTAAACTTGGCATCATTATAGTACACACTCTAAGGTGAAACAACAAATAATAATGGCCAAGTACGAGTCGGTGATACATTTCTGTTCACCACCAAGTTAAACAACGTCTGGCGCGGTCGGTACTTGGCTGGGTGACCGCTTGGGCGTGGTGTTGTCTTTTTGCACTATTTTTTATATTTTGTGGTGGTACGAAACCATCAGCGCGCGAGCCCGACGCGCACTTGGCTGGTTTATTAATCTTTCAAGTTAATTTACTTATTGTTGCTTCTATTTTTATTATTACTTATACTTACCGAATTATATTGCCACTGAAGTTCATAAAATGCCATGATTCTGTGTTTAATGGCCGGGTGCATGTTGTTGTCTTTCATGAATTTATCTATTGTCATTATTACTTCCAAAAATGCAGTTTTGGTTCTGAGAAATCGAAAAAAATTAACGGCCAAGTACAACCCATTAATTGATCGATATAATGTAGCTGCACCTCGTGGTTTCACTCACTGTTTTCAAGTTTTACCACATTTTACGATATAAAAAAATATGGTGTGGCTGTGTCGTGACACGGCTGTGTGTTTTACGTGAATACGTGTTTTTTTTTAAATGATGAAATTGGCTAGCGTTTGACAACAACTCACCTGATGGTAAGCGACGATGCGGTCTAAGATGGGGCACGCTTGCCCATGAGGTGCCTATTCACTCTTGTTTTGAAGAGACCCAGGTTGTAATTTATAGGGCAGTACGTTACAAGTAATATTTTCTTTAAGCGTATTATTTGTATATAATTTTTGATCCTTTAGCTATCAAGTGGTGTAATTAAATTGTGGATGTAGATGATGGATGATAGATAATTTATGTAGCTGCAACATCATACTGTATCCCCCGATTTTGTTATCATATTTTTAGGGTTCCGTACCCAAAGGGTAAAATGGGACCCTATTACTAAGGCTCCGCTGTCCGTCTGTCACCAGGGTGTATCTCATGAACCGTGATAGTTAGACAGTTGAAAATTTCACAGGTGTATTTCAGTTGCCGCTATAACAACAAATACTAAAAAATAGAGGTAACGGCAAGAGGTAGACGCTTAAAATATTCACAGAATATTTAGTTGTATATTCACTTTGAAAATAAATAATTAAATTAAAATAAAATTAAGATTTAAGCTCCCATACAAAAAACTTTTTGCCGTTTTTATAGATAATTGTACGAAACCCTTCGTGCGCGAGTCCGACTCGCACTTGGCCGGTTGTTTTAATTGGTTCCCTCTAGGTAAACACATTAGACATATTCACGTCAAAAAAGATCCGCTGCCTACTAGATAGTATATTACCAACCAAAGCAAAATATCAAATGTCCACCGGCCAGAATCAAAATTCAGCCAAATAGTGGCTGTTGCCCGCGACTTCGTACGTAGATTTTCGTATACACTTTCAACCCTTTTTTCCTCCCTTAATCCAGTCCTTGCGCAAAATACCATAGCCTATAATGCAATCTGGTCATAGCTAAGCATATTCGTGAAAACCGCATTTTAATCCGTCCAGTAATTTAGGAGATGTCCGTGGACAAACAAACAGACAAAAATTCTAAAAACTGTCTTAACGTGTTCAGCTGCTTATTTAAAGACGCCCTGTGTATATTTCTTTGATATCTCGCAACAACAGATTTTTTTTATCCCTACGTTTATGTAAGTATAGATATAAAATAAAATTAATTTTTATTTTATGTTTTAACAGCGGTTTTTTTGCGGTTTTAGGTTGGGCCAATATCAAAAGTTTTTTTTTGTTGAGTACAATGATATCCTTGAATATTTCCGTCGTCTAACCGAACAATCAGTATAAGCAACACTAAACTTGTGCAAAATTAAATGCTTCTAAACTCAGCTGTTAAAGCTGGGCATTGTCTGTCAGTGTACAGATGTAGATAAATATGGAAAGATTATCTGCGCCCCGCGGTTTCATCCGCTTGGTGATGAAAATCGGTGATGATGATGAAAAGTAACCTATGTGTTAATTCAGGCCATAAGCAACGTTTGTTCCAAATCCATCCAGCCGTTTCTGCGTGATTGAGTAACAAACATCCATCCATCCAAACTTTCACATAGGTATATGATATTAAAGTGATAGTGGATTTGTGTTATATTCTCACCTCAACCAATGTGTGACAACGGCGGAAAATTCCGACACGCAATATCCAGTAAAAAGAACGCCGAAAATACTTAAAAATGCAACAAAACCCATATCGTACTTATCACCAGGGGTAAAATCTCCATAGCCCACTGAGAGCAAAATAGTTGTTGCAAAATAGATAGACGTTACTAAAGGATATTCCGTCCTGAAAAAGAATAGCAGTAGTAAGTATACATGTTGACATCAATAATACAAAAAATGCCTTAATCAACTTTAATTACTTTTTCAAAGGGCTGCGCCGAACATCATCTTCCCAAAGCATGGCCTTGCTAAACCAAGAGTTTTCGGAACATCTGTTTACGAAACATGATTCCATGTACAAAACAACGCCACACCAGTAAGACAACAGGAATGTATATACGCAATACTTGACTGTCTGAAATAAATGTATCGAAATAAACCTCAATTAATATAGCACAAGATTACAGCGTCATTCACATTAAAGAAGCGCTTGCACGCGTTGCACACAAAATCAGCCGTGAGTTTATTTTATTCTCCATTTTATTTAAATGGAATTAAACTTATAGCAAAAGAAAAATAAAGTTGCCAAAGTATGCTCAGTACTGTCAAAAAATGCAATGGTAAATCATTATGCGTGACAAATGTGGTCACACATACATTTAAAAAAACCGTTGGCTAAAGAATCAAGCATCTTTCGTTCATCGGTCAAAGAAATCTAATACCGAGGAATACAACTTGGATGGGCAGCGTTCGGGAAATTACGTGACAGCTTCTCGTCAAAAATGCGACAGTGCCTAAAGACAAGGGTCTTTAATTAGTGTGTTGCCACATGACATAATAAAATAGCACTGAGACGTAGTCCTTAACTGCTGGATTTTTGGAAAAACTTAGTGGCACAGCGGGGAACGGAGAGAGCTATACTCGGATGTTCGCGCAATTGAATCCGGAACAAGAATATTCGCTGTAGAAACAGAGTCAGCGACATGGCTATTAAGATTGTCAACTTGAAGTGCCAATGGGAAGACCCCATCACTCAAAGAACCGATAACCGATGGGGAAGAAAGGTTCTTGATTGGAGACCACGAATCGGAAGACGCAGCGTAGGCCTTTTACTAGACGCCTTTTTATAAACCGACAACATCGTATCATCGACGACATAGAGTTCTAAGGAGGAAGCTTATGTTCAGCATTGGCCATCTTCTGGCTTATGATGATGATGATGATGAATGAAATCTAAAGGCAATTGAAATAAAGAAGAAAATAAACTCAGTGTGTAAAACGCATTGAGTTGCGTCTGTAAGCTGTACAACGCGTAAATAATTAAAATATTAGACAGCGCTATTACCTTCACAAGCAGTGAATTTAACAATAGCTTCCGTTCCAATTTCTCGAAAAAGCTCGACAATCTCCAAACAAGACAAAGCTTCACACCTTTACATAATTGAAACAAATGATCCCGATACTCGTCACGATATTTGACATGACTATGAATTGTAATAATGTACTCAAACGGTATTATCGACACAAAGTCCAAATAAAATCCCAGGTTGTTCAGATTGTAACTCAAAATTCCCTTAAAGTTAGTAATGTACTTCCTTTTTGTCTTCACCGCAATCACAGAGGTCATGAAAACATTCAACAATAACGTTATTTTGATAATAAGTTGCGCGTAAAACATTAACCCTTCGTCGAATGTTCTCTTGAAACCAATATGGTACGGATATGCTATGCATATGTAAAGTACGATGAATAGCATGTATTGCTCCCAATACTTGACCAGATAACACTCAGATTCTAAGATCCAGGGGAAGTTTGAGTTGACGCAAGTAAATGTAGTGGTTTTCTTCTTTACGTGCTCAGATATGATGTACAGATCCAAGCAGTTTTCGTCTAAGATGTCGTCTTTGGTTAAATTGTCTGATTCAGTTTTTCCTGCAAAAAAGTAAAACATGTTATAAAAACTATTTTTAATACTTACTATTTTCGTACAGGTAATAATCGGTTGGACGATTGACATAGGATGGATTTTATCATTGTATTCATCTCTAGCTAACCTGAGGGACCAACGCTAAAATTGTAAAACGAAAATCTGGGTGTCATAAGTCAAAAATGAATCGGTTACTTCTAGGCAAGCGTGATCCATCGTAGGCCGCATCATCGCTTAACATCAGGTGAGTTGGCGGCCAATCTTACAATAAAAAAAAAATTGTTCTAGTTCCATAGAAAAATTACAAATGAAAGGAATTACCAAAATGTGTAACTATACATACTAACTTAATTTGAATTCTTACCTTGAATATATCTTAGTTTGTCTTTCAGGCATTTAATGCTACTTTTTTTTCGGTCTTTAGAAGCGTATACGTTCAGTGAGAACTCGGTGTAACTGCCTTGTATTTTCTTTCTCTCCTTGGCCCTGTTGATTCTTTCCTGAATTTCTTGACGTATTTTGTTCACTATATCTGGATAAGTAACCATGAGTCGTATAAACTTTGTCTTTTCTAGGATTTGACACTCCACGTAAGTTGCTGCTTTGATGGCGCATCTCGCTGAAATGGAACCACAAACCAAAACGTCATTTGTAATTTTTTTAAAGCGCTAAATCTATTTCCATAAAATTTATATGGGACCTTTGAATTATGACCTACCAAACAAAACATCAATCAATTCATAATTGGCCGAGTAATCGCGTAACAAACACAAAAAAATGTAGTCGAATTGAAAACCTCTTTTTTTTTGAAGTCGGTTAAAAAGAAGCAGCTTTTATATTCAGCCGATCAACTAAAACCTTCAAATTTGAGTTCGATGTAAACTTTACGAAACTATACTTAGTTTACACACAATATACATATAATATATAATTACACAGTTTACAACAAACCTGGCACATTGAAAACTAAAGATATTTCTCCCAAACATGTTCCTTTTGCAAAAGATATCATTGGACTTTCGTCATCTTCATCCGACAATAGTTCTATTACTCCATTGGTGATGCAAAGCTTTAAATCAATAAACTGTGTTTTAGTTACTTCCATGCATACAAAGTAAATAATGCATGTGATTGCATTATAAAAATGAAGAAATAAAACTACCATTGAAGTCGTGCTCTCATTTTCGTTGTAAATAACATCTCCCGGAAGATAAAATTGGTGCGTCATATCCAGTGACAATCTCCTTAAAAAAGCTTCTGGAAGTTTTCTGAATATCAACGAAGTGTATAGAGGCAGAGCATTTAAATCATAACATATTTCCATCTGGAGAGGGTACGGCAACAGATGTAACAATTTTGGCTTGAATACTCCTGACTTTTGATACCAGAGATCTTCGTAATACCTGATCAAACCAAATTCGTCAAGTTATATTAGAAACAAGATGCAAAAACTGAAATAAGCATAAAGTTTTGTACCTGATGATGCGCTTGGATATATCCTTATCCATATTAATCAGCTTGAGGTGATTCTGTATCTTTTTTAATCGCCGCACGTATTTGGAACGTCTCGTTGTTATTGTTATAAACTGTGAAGTCAACGATCCCACAAAGACCACAGTCGTAAGCAGAAAACCGACCAATATAGCCAGCGTAGCCAATATTCTCTCAACTGTGTTTACAGGATATAAGTCTCCCAAAGCATTGGTAGTTAAATACATGACAGACCAATAAGTACAAACGTAGTACCAGTCCATTGTAGTTTCAGTTGGCAGATAGAGAGCTGATAGTGACCACGAAGACCGAATTAAATGTATATCGAACCCTCTGTACGATAGTAAATACCAGACGCATGTCCAAGTGTGGGCGGATAAAATGAAGAGAATTAGGTATTGAGATAAAAATGAAGTCCATTGATTGCATCCAGCTTGAGATGACCTATTGTAAAAGTATTCTATAATTCTGTAAACGCGAATCGTTGACACTAGCGGTGATATTGCGTGGCAGTTTAATATTAAATTGTCGTCAACTAAATAGACTAAAGCAAATGGTATAGCCAGAATGATATCTATAACTACTTTGTACGTATCTGGCTCAACGAGATTTAGTGTTTTTCTCCATTTCTTAGAAATCTTCAGTCCGACTATGATAGCAACATCAAAGGTGAACGCAAAGCTGATGCAGATAACAATTAGGATAAGCCAGAGGGGTCTCTTTCTTGTTTCGCAAAAAGTATAGAGACATGAATCTATAATGTAAGCGATAAACAAAATTGTAAGTATGAAAATCTTCCAAGCGGTATTCGAATAGAACAGCAGAATGGTTCGGAGTGGAGTGTTGGTGAATTCTGGTCGAGACTCCTGTAGAATAGCGTAAGTTTTCTGTCGATTTTCTTCATCAACTTCGTAGTATATATTCGAGGAATTTCCCTGAGAAAATCGTGTTTTTGTCGGAAGGCCCAGTAATGTCTCGTTTCGGTCTGATTCACGTCGGAATTTGTAGAAGTTCATTCCCGAGTCAGATTGAGTGAGCTCAGATCCTGTGTAAATATCGGATATTTTATTACGTTATAGGTATATAGGTAGTATTAGGTAGGTACTTATACAGAATAGAAATCGTTGCTTCCAATCCAAATTCCCGGTAGGTTGGTAAATAAAATGTCACATACTTAGGCCAGACTTCTAGAACTACTCGGACTAATTTATATTTCGAATCTGTCTTCCCGACGACAATGAATCCTACATGGTAGTAGGATCAGGTTTTTTTTTATGCCATAGGTGGAAAACAAGGTGACGGGCCGCCTGATGGTAAGCGATCACTGTCGCCTATGGATATCTCCGTCACCAGGGTCAAACACAGATACGATGCCGACCCTTAAATACTTCTAACAGCCCTTTGTAGAACCCTATATTATAGTTATTATAGTTAGGTTGACCCTTTCCTTATTTTTCTACTCTATTTTGCTTTATTCTCGACTAATTTCTATTACGATTACGTATGTATAAATGTTACATACTATAAGCAAAAAAGAACTTACCCATTCTTAGCTCGGTTTGTTCGGAAAATTAGTTATTACTTGACACATATGTCTACTAACATACTTAGGCAGTTGCGAATGAAAATGTCAATAAACAATTCGCTAGTCTAGGTGGCTTGTGTGAATATCTAGTTGGCGTTAGTGACTAGGTTCAAAAAACTACGAGAAAAACCAAATAAATCTAAAACGATGGAAAATTGGATCGCACGAATGAATGACGAACGAATAGGATTAAATCGAAACCAAAAATAGACTAAAATTATTCTAACTATTAAAGTAATCTGTGCATTTATTTAAAGTTTGTTGCATGGTAAAACAAAACAATAATGAATTGTTCTAATTTACAAAACTAGAAAGTTTGGGATTAGCCCCCAAGCCCCCATTACCTTTTCAGTTGGTACCTTCTAGGTACTTACTAAAAAGTTGTATCATAAAATTTTGAACTCGAAGGGTAGTAGTAGTTCGGCGGTAGTTCTAACGCGAACCGCGTAATTCTTCATCAAATCGTCTAGCGAGCTATGAGGTATCTTAAAATGGTCAACGATGATGACGTAATGTTTTCCTCCGACAATCTGTAGGCAGAAAGCCGGACATGTAGATCCAACGCAAGCTCTGCGCACGGCACTCCAACCTACATACATGAACATAAAATATGATGTGGACTTGACGTTATTTTAATTTCAAATGTGTATATGCGGGGTAAATGTGATTACCCCGCAATATCCGCTTGTTTATGTCTATTTTTTTTCGTGAGACATCGAACTCGTAAAACAATAATGCTTTTGTGCTTTTTTATGGTTTACAAGCTAGGAGTTTGTTCACAACTTACCTGATCCTACCACCATGCCACCGTTTCCTCAATATATGTTCCATAATTGGCAGCTCCAACTGAGCTGTCATCACACATCTAATCTGTGCGCGAGTACTTATTGATCATCATCAGCCTTTAGCAGTCCACTGCTAGACATAGGCATCTCCGAATGCACGCCACTGAGCTCGGTTGGCAGTTCTTTGCATCCAGTTTTTAACCGGCGTTTTACGTAGGTCGTGACTCCAACTGGCCGCAGAATAAAACCAAATAGGCCGCATAGGCAAACTTAGTGTCCTACACTAAGTTTGCCTATACGTGGTCTACACTCCATAACTTGTCTACCCCATCGCTTATTGGTTCTTCGGGCAATGTGGCCGGCCCACTGCCACTTCAGCTTACTAATCCTACCTATGCCGGTAACTTGGGTTCTATGTCGAATTACTTCGTTCCGAATTTTGTCCCGTACTCCGAGCATAGTTCTCTCCATAGCTCGCTGAGCGTCTTTAAACTTATGGATCACCTTAACAGTGAGTGTCCACTAGGTCAGAACGGGTAGGACACACAAATTAAATACCTTTTTCGGCTTGATACACTGTGGTATGGACAATGTGAAGACTTTACGGAGCTTACCAAATGCTGCCCATCCCAGCAGAATCATCAATTTTATCATTATCACATATAGTACCTTTTTTTTCTGTGGTTTTAGTTCAAGAAGAAATTCCGTGTGTCATCACGGCGCAAATCGAATACGCTGTTGATACATGGTCTATAATAAGTACCTAACAAATTCAGCTAATTTATTTGTCATACCTGAAGTAGCGTCACATGCAATGAATATGAGACGCTACTTATTCCCGTTTCGTACTACTATACCTACAATGTTTCAATCATGTTTCTATCCAGCCCCATTTACAATTTAATGTTTTTATTATCTGCATAGACGGACGCAAACGATAGCGGCATTAGTCAATTACCATCGTCGTAGCCGATTCGCAAGCGCCTAGATAATTGAACTGCAAGCTGCCTTAGTCGGTGCGGGCGCATAATCATACCGCTTTTATGGCATTCAAGTCTGCGTATCAGCGAAAAATGTTGTCAGAAAACGATTTAAACTACCCATAGCATTTCGCAGTACGTTCAATTTACTTTAAAAGCCTCCTTAGAAGTCTTCTCGTTAGCTAATTATGCGGCTATTTTCGAGTATTTAAGGAAAATTCACATTCCATCGAAGTTGCAGAGTTGCAGACATCTTCTAAATGATGCAAGCGATTGAAATGCGCAAATTGTAATTAATTGCAGATGGGTATGTATATATAAATAATCTGATTAATCTATGTTTATGTAAATAAGATGATAATTAAACATTAATATTATGTTGTGTGTTAACTAATATACGTGATGGCGTTACTTGTTTGCGATTTCGTATGATAACACCATTCCAGTCATTTCAACTGATGAAAAAAACAATGGCCAAATATACCTACTTCTAAAATTAACGCATCAGATTTAGGTTTTACACAGAGTCTATTAAAACAATAACTAATGCATCATTTTTTTTAACACACTATAATTTTTGGTAATAGTAATCGCGTGCATCAAAGTTATCAAATAGTTTCTCACCTACCTATTTCACTTGTTTAAATTTATCGCCATCTTAGAAAGGTCAGGCTGCCTAAGTGCATCTCCTATCAGCAATAATACTGGAAACTGGAGCGTGGTACTGCCCTATTAATCTATTTAATTCGGTAGATAGAGGATCCATCGGATAGGGGTCAATTATCCATTTATCCTTTTAACCGAATTGATAAAACGTAACCAACTTGGGTGATTTTAATTGATCGAATGTGTTCACTTTGTTAAAAACATATTTCGTCGGTTCTATAAAGCTTAGTTCTTAATAAGACTTGATTGTTATGAAGTAGATAACGATGCTGTTTTGATAGCGGAACTCTTGCAAAAAGTGGAATAGTATATTTTAGCATAATACCATTCAAAGTGCCTGTTGTCCATAGAGTTAGATATCAAGAGGTCCTAACAAAACTTGACCAATGTGCGCCGTATGTTGAAATCTTAACTACTTAAGGCCCAGATTAAGACTTATGGCGTGCTGCTATCTCGCTCGCGCATTTGATGTTTTTTATATATAAAATGACTATCTACTTATGAAAAATTTAAAAATGTGCTTCAGTAATTTTACGAGGTTAATATTTCAAAATATATAAGTAGAACAAATTTTTGTTTTAATATTTTTTATAACGACCAGAATAAATGGGAAACTGTTTTTAAATTTTTTGTGGTCATAAATCGCTGCACTTGGTATTCTGACCCTTGACTATGTTGCATCGTGGCGTGCCTGTAGTACGTGTTCGTAGTATAATTATTTGTCCCATTTACATATACGTTTGTTCTGAATATGTGACTGACATCACACTGGTGCGCACTAGACTTGCTTGCTAGCTTGTTCTGTTGTTGGTATCATAGAAGAACTCCAGTTGACCCATCTTTATTATAAACTAGTCGACCGCCCCGGCTTCGCACGGGTGTAAGCTACTATGACCCGCTCCAGGAACACAAAATTTCATCAAAATTGGTCCAGCCGTTTTTAGAGCTGTCATCCTATGTCCGTCTCCTGGTTCTAAGCTACCTCCCCATCAATTTTCAGCCAAATCGGTTCAGCCGTTCTTGAGTTATAAATAGTGTAACTAACACGACTTTCTTTTATATATATAGATATTCCAGCGCTGTTGATGAAAAAGTAGATTAGTTATAATTATATTAGGCACTAGCTTTTTTGCCCGCGACTTCGTACGCGTAGATTTTCATATAAACCTTCAATTCTTTTTTCTTCCCTTAACCCGGCCTTGCGCAAAATAACATAGCATATACTTCAATCTGGTCATAGCTAAGCATATTCGTGAAAACCGCATTTAAATCCGTCCGCATTTTCTTCCAGAGGTGTAGGAGATGTGCGTGAACAAACAAACAAAAATTCTAAAAACTGCCTTAACATGTTCAGCTGCTTATTTTAAGTCGCCCTGTATGAAGTATTGATAGAATCATAAAAGTAATAAATAACACCGTCAACAGTTTTCAAATCAAAAAGATAATGTGACCACAGTGCAGAGCATGTTTTGAAATTTTCTTTTTGTCTAAACCATTAAAAGTATATTTCCGGCCAGTTTCGCTGGCCACGGAACCCTGACATAATGCTTGTCTTAACACGCTTTTGGCTAGTTATTTCTTATTTCGCGTGCATTTGTATGTATACCTTGATTAAAAAGCCATGAAATGGAACTACTCTATTTATCTGTTAAAATATCACAGTAAAATAAAATTATTTCTATATTCTTATTCTTACTGCAAATAATATACACTGTATTCTTCTAAAAGCTAAGTTTATATACCTTGCATAAAGGGTGCAGCAATGACTTATGTAGTGGCTGTTCACAAAACCAGACCACAGACATAAACATATAAATTTAAGTATAGTTAAATCTATTACATAAATATTATATATACTATTCAAACTTAACCTAGGGTAAAGTAATTTTACAAAACAAAAAAAAAACATACCTAGTGTGATAGGGTACTTAATTATATATGAGATGATACAAAACTTATGACGCTACTTTCTTAACTATTTATATATCGATATTTATTTTCTAATTATAATTTTCTAAAATTTTTCGTCGAATAAATCTTTTATCTCGTAATAACATTTTTGGGTTAGAAACTTACGAAGTTGATTCTGGAAAAATGTTAATATTTATTTCTTTCTTTATTGCGTCCGGAATTTTGTTGTATAGGTTTATTTTCATGTACAAAGGGCCTTTTTTGAATATTTATATTCGCGGGACTGTATTAAAATAGGATGCGGTATATTTTGTGTTTTAAATGCTAACATAGAATAAAACCATGAGAATGTAATATGGAGCTTGGAGCTTCCCGGTGTGGTACTGGATGTAGATGCGACCCAGGGACAACGTCATGTATGCGGTCGGCTAGGTCTGCCAGCACATCGAGTGATGACGTCATCTGCTGCGAAGCAATGATGGTCTGCGTGCTGTTCGGTAGGCGGCTGGTCCAAATCATGCGTAAAAAGTCTTCTGGAACTCCGGGGCCTGCTAGGTGTCGTAGATGACGTAAGTATTGAGAAGGCTTACGATCACCTAGCTCCTCGTGTGTTAAAAGTTGCTGTACCTTTTTTCTCTTGATGCGGACAAACGTTTAATTAGCTCCAGCTTGAGTTTTTCGTACTTCTCGGTCACAGGCGGGTTGACGATGATGTCTTCGACTTCAGCTGCGTATTGCGGGTCAAGTTGTCCAATCACATAGTAGAACTTGGTGCTATCTGCAGTGATGTTGGAAATCGCGAATTGGCCTTCGATCTGGGCGAACCAAATCGCCGGCTTCTCGGGCCAAAACGGTGGAATTCGCACGCCAACTCGGAATACATTGTCATCATCTTTATTCTTCGTGTCAGCCGCAGTGCTATCAGTACGATCTAGCGGCATTCTGACCTTTGTTGGTGGTGTACAGTCCATTCAGTGGTCACCAATTATAGTGGATTTGTACTATTTATATAGAAGGAGAGGGTTAAGCTACCGACAATGGAAGAAAATAGCTGAGTCCGAAAGAAATTATAAACTTTAATGCAAAGAAAAATCTTAGACAAATCTTAGAAAAAGCAAATGACAATTCCATTTGAAAATCGGTGTTCTTTTATTTTTTTCTTTTCGCGCCCCAGCGCCACACGTCGTGGAAAATTGGAAAGAAATTCACGAAGGTTGGCGCAAGGAGTATGAGTACGCCACACTCCTACTCCATGCACTGGAATGAATCACCAAAGAGGTTGTAAGGCCTATAACATGCTTGATCTACACGTTCATTCATCTAAGAAGGTTAAGGAACCTTCTTTAAATTTAAACTGATTAACCGAATGACCATGTTGACAGTTAACATTGTTGACAGTTTCAAAATTTTAATGGCTATGTCAATAAAATTCTCTTTACTTTGGATCTCCTTGCTTGAGGCTATGCGACGATCCTCATATTACGTTTCGGGTAACGAAGAAATAAATCATTGATTTTTATTTTCGTTTATGTAAAAATAAAGAATTAAAATAAATGATATAAGATAGCCTATGTTTTAATCTGGTAATTTCTAAGCATATTCGTGAAAACCGCATTAAAATCCGTCCAGTGGTTTAGGAGATGTTCGCGGACAAACAAACAAACAAACAAACAAACAAACAAACAAACAAACAAACAGACAAAAATTCTAAAAACTGTCCTATCGTGTTCAGCTGCTTATTTTAAGACGACCTGTGTGTTTTTTTTTTTGTTATCTCGCAATTACAGATTTTTTTATCTCTACGTTTTTATTATATGTATAGATATAGAAGAAGATAGATAATACAGATTTCTGTATACACCACCGTCTTTTTATTTCGCAGGTGCATTTAGCCCTTGCAAGCAAAGTGCTGCAAACCTCTGACCAATATTAAGCCTACGCGTTTCGAAGATGTTCTTATTGAATTTAAATGCAGTTCACTAAATTAATGGTTCACGTTGAAAATTAATAAAATCGTTTATTGAGCAATCACGAACCTACTTGGACTCATGTCTCATTTCGAAACCTCAGACTATAAAAACATGAACAACAATCTGAAGTTCGCCCACCACTTCCTTTTAAGTAAAGGAGGGGAAAAAATATCTAAACGTGATAAAATATCACCTACGGTTAACGTTGGCGTATATGGTAATACAGGCGATTAATTATAATTCTTTTGATTTCGTAAAGCTCGTTAGGAGTATTAAAATGGTTCCTCTTCACATGCTCGATTTGGTACGTTACATCGTCACTTATTCGTTGACTTCTATGAGGTCTATGTGCAGACCGTACCTACATCCTTACCAAAAGTCCTACTTTTCTAAAATTCATAAATAATATCTCAGGCGAAACCATTGACATGATTCAAGCGAATAATTTTAAATTGTTTTTATTTATTTATTTACAACCCTGTACCCTATATGTCCTTTGGTTAACTTTGTCCACTTTGTCCTACAAAGCCGTTGTAATAACTGTTAAATAATATTTTAATGTATTTAATTGACGTACCTAAGAATATTGCGACAATGTCAAGAGGTAGAAATAATGAATTGAATTGACTTCCTAACTTGTCAAATTGACAAATGCTGGCCTTTTGGAAAAACTCAGAGTTGCATAGCGGGCAATGGAGAGAGCTATGCTTGGAGTTTCTTTGCGCGATAGATTCCGAAACGAGGATATTCACAAAAGAACCACAGTCACCGACTTAGTAGCTCAGATTTGCAAGTTCAAGTGGCAATGGGAAAGCTATTTCCCTCGAAGAACCGATAACCGATGGGGAAGAAAGATTCTTGAGTGGAGACCACGAACCGGAAGACGCAGCGTAGGTAGGCCTGCCACTAGATGGACCGACGACATCGTGAGAGTCGCGGGCACCTAGTGGATGAACATGGCAGGCTGTCGTTCATTGTGGATATTTAAGGCCTCCCGCCTTGGACTAAGGATGATCATGGTGATGAATGCATGTAAATTATTTAAATCCTCTATATTAAATCCAAGGATCTGTTCATTGTCATAGAACATTCCGTCGCCACACTATCTGTTGTCGGTATCGGATTCTAATCTTCCTCAGATACTATCACAACAGAACCTCCTTAGCATAATCGTGCCTAACCTCTTCTATAGTACTTTTAATTGGGTTAATCCTTGCTAAAGTGCAGCATACTAATTCAGATGTAGAAACGTTTGGCCCTATGTCAAGCTGTAGGTGTCAACCATAATGTCGGGCGTGCATGGCATAATAACAGCTTGCTGAATATCTACAGTACTGCTATTTATCTTTAGAGTTTAATAGGAGAGCCACTATCATATTTTTTATAAAACGGAGCCTGTTTCTCTGTTGAGTGTTTCTAGTTCCATCATTTGCCCAAAGCTATGATATAAGTTGGTCGTTCGGTACGTATGTACGTGAGACAAATGGACGCCAGGACGGATGTGTCAGGGATCTATGTTTTCTTCATTACAGTTAACATCGGTGTTTCTGTTAGTGTAATCAAGAATACTTAGAACTGTTAATTGCTTCATAGTTATACTGTACATATAGGTATGATTTGATTATGAAATTCATGGAGTTATTGCAACTATTATTTTATATTCTACCAGCCTCGCGGTTTTACTCGCGTTATATCCGTTATTAAAATAACCTATGTTACTCCATTTAACATCAGCCAGTGAAAGACTCAGTCAGAATCGATCAAGTTGTTTTGGAGTCCATAGAGAACATTACCTACATATATAGATTTTTATATTATTTGCGATGTTAGCGACAGCAACCTCTTTGAAGCAACCTCCTTGGTAGCGATAGCAACCTCCTTTGACTTAGATGTTATTTCTTCTATGATTTGTTCTTGTTTTTGGTAGGAGAATCACTTGGAAAATATTAAAACACCAAAAAGAACTCTGTTGATCCGATCGCTACCTAACTTCACAGTAGGTCATTAGCTGGCTAATCTGGCTTGAAAATTTTATCAAAATCGGTCCAGCCATTTCGTATTCCATAAGGAATATATATATATATATATATATATATACACACACACATATCATATCCCCACATACTTACACACATCGTTTTTTATAATTATGTATATAGATAATTTTAACTCCTACCTACTGGTTTTTAATACCTATCTACTTCATAGGTAGTGATAACATAATTCCTGTGATATAAAATGTTTCATTATTATATTTACAAGAACTGTATTACACAGGTATTTTTTTTAATATGTACCTATTTTATTCTAAGTACCTAATAGGCAAGTAAATTAAAGCATATTTTTATTAACCTTCTTACTAAGAACGTTCACTATAAACATCTGTGTCTCTGCCTTTAGCATGCATTACGTCTTAGTTTTTACTTTACTCTTTAATTGGTGCAATAATCATCTCAATTTGTGTTAACTTCCCCCATGTCATCTCATTAGCTGTTAAAACACAATATACAAGACATGACATGTCATAGTGCCCTTACTTCATGGCTTCATGGTATTGCTATTGTAGTTGTAGCGAAAACCGCTAGATGGCAGAACTATCGACCAAGTGCCGATGGAGAGGGACAGGTGACTTTTGTGTGCATGTAAGAACGAGACAGCAATATTTTATTATTACGCCTACGTTGTGGACAGAAGTCGCACGCGCTCACAAAAAATCTTTCGACAACAGCGCAAGCGCAGCGCTATATTCGCCCACAACTTCACTCCGGTCAGTTTCGTCATTTAGTTAGTGGTGATCAGAACGTTGATGTGTGTGGAAGTGGATATTAACTTTTCTAACAAATTCTCACAAAAAATAACAATAATCTGTAACTAAAGTACAATAACGTGTTTGAACAAACATTATTCGTGTCATTAGTTGTATAATTAGTATTCAAAATGTGTGATAATAATCCTTCGACGCAAAGTATAGCGGACTACTTAGCTCAGTTGCTCAAAGACAGGAAGCAACTGGCTGCGTTCCCGAATGTTTTCATGCATATGGAGCGACTTCTGGATGAAGGTAGGTCAAAAGCGTGAAGGACTATTAATAATACATCGGCAGAAGACAGGACTAGTTACTCTCATCGCTGATTCTTGTCACCGCGATCATAAATCGGATGAGTCGACAAATGCTACAACGCACACGATATTAAGTTTATTTTTGTCTTTGCCCCGCCGAGTTATGGTCCAGTGGTGTTTGTAATGCGATCCCTCATTTCAAAAAGCGAAGCAAAGCAGAACATCTGTGTCTCAGCACCGATTTGCGGTCAGCGGTCGTTAGATTGTCTCCGAGAGAAAAGAGATCGGTGAAATGAGTGTAAACGAGTTTGGTGACTTCATTTCTCTGATGTCGACGCAGCTGTTGTGTGTAAATCATATCTATTGGTTATGGTTTTGAGGTTATGATTTGTTGTGGGAGTGAGATGAACGATCGCGATTCGCAAGGATCGCTAGGAGCGTTGGAGGTAACCTGTTCGCAGGGCTGAAGTGATGCGTTCCGCGCGGGCTGGAATGTCGCCGAGTGTAGGTACCGTACGGGCACCGTCCTACGTCCTCCGTCATACGAGATTTGTACGCAGCGCGGCGCAGGCTATGCGCTCCGTTCCAAGCTCGACGTAGCCTCGCTTATTGCCGTTCGTAACCAGTTCACGACACTGTGTAGCCCTTATCGGCGCTACCGAATGCCAACCAACTAGACCGGCTTTGCAGTGCTGTTGGTACGAACACGAATTAATTGCTGAATTTTTATAGACATTACCTTAATCTGAAGAAAAAATAGTTGGAACTGTGCATAAGTAGTTAGGTAGATACTTGATTAGCACTGGATAATAATTCAGTAGATCTAGATTTTTGTACTAAGGAATCTAGATAATAATGGATTATCTAGGGTAGTAAGTAGGTGGGTACCTCTACCTAGGTACCGACTTGGTAAAAAAAGGTGAGTAGGTAAAGGATTTTTTTTAAACCACTAAACTTCGTTTTAGAGGGCCGTAAAATCGCGCACGCGTCAAAAGTTGCAACTAGCTGCGCCCGCGATTTCACCCGCGTGGTGATGAAAAATTGTGATAATGATGATGATGAAAAATACTTTACGACCTATTCTCATACCTACTAAATATATATAAAGAATTTCATAAAAATCGGTCGAGCCGTTTCGGAGGAGGTGACCACAAACACCGTGACACGAGATTTATATATACATACACTTGTCTTGAGAAACCTATGTTAGGTTAGGTTAACCTACTTGTTCTTCATAAAAATGTTGCGATTAGGATATCTGTGCTGTCATTCAAAAGATCATAATTTTAACCTCCGGTGCAATAAAAAACCAGATATATACGATAAATATTAATTGTCGTGGACATAATAATGGAAACAACGATTTATCTATTTCAATAACAAACTAGTTCAAGACAACTTTGACACCATATAAGTGAATGCAAGTACTGGGCCTGCCCATAGCTGTATTATTTATGCAGAAACCGGCTGATCGCAGCTTGATGCCTACTATTTTGCTATATATTATGCGTCTTGCACACGTAGAGTTACCATATAAAAAATGAAAAGTTCTGACATAAAGCCGGACATTTCAATAAAACGGAAATTTTAGTATGTTGGTGAATTTTCGCACGAAGATTTTTGTATTGTGTTTAGGGAGACGTTATTCAAAATTTACTCGTATTACATCGCCCAAGAATATAAAAAAAACTGGACAAATTATAAAGCTGAACAATGATCTTAAATCCGCAATGTCCGGACAAATCCGGTCGGATGGTAAACCTATGCACAGTGCACACGGCGCGTCTAAGTTGCGCAGGTTGAGGATGCACGTATTGTTGTGCAGGTTACTGTTACCGCGTGCAAGCCGCAATATAAGAAAATGTTCATTGTAAATCTCCTGTTCTTTCTTCCCAGTCAGTAATAATTGGAATGTTTTACCTAAACCTTACTAAATCCTTTTTAAATGATGAATGTCTGATTAATCAGTCTTCAATGTAATTTAACCTGCAATAAATATTTATACAAGCTTTTAAACGTTTATTTTAATATTTTTGTCGTTTCTATGAAATAACTAAATGAAAACTAAAATTGTACTATGTTTATTTTATTAAGTTAAATAAAGAACTAAATTGAATTGATATCCCACGTTCTTGCTTGAAAATAAATTTTATATCATACCTATGTAGGTACTCGCTAGACAGAAAAATCATTAGGTAAGTAAGACATAGGTATAGGTAAGTACTGAAACATTTGCCGTGATTACCACATTGTTCGTAAATAAAACATATATATTCAAAATTGTTACAATGTCTGCTGACTACATGTTCTTATATACCTACTGGAACATAGCAAAATTTATTGAAAAGACCCATGTTATTGTGTTACTTAAAAACTCATTAACAACTCTAGTCACGTCTTGTAGCGAAGCGAGGTCTATTCGACCAATTCTTATACATGTCATAATGTCACCGCCATAATGATTTACTGTTAAGTTTTAACTGTAAGTGCCTGAGGTACCTTACCAATGAGATCAGAGAATTTGGCCAGGGACTACATTCAACTTCTGTTGCCCAAGATTAACTGGGCCTAGGTATGTAAAGCTGTTTGCTTTAATTGGTTACGTTTGCTTGCTTTTTCTAACGATACCTTACCACTGATTTTTATCATTTACTTTTCTCAATTCAAAATTATAAATAGATAATTTTTCAAGTGGTTTCTTCGGTCAGAGTGCCGTCTGCCCTTAGCTGGCACATCGCTCCATAATACCTACCATTTATTTCTACTCATTTCTAAAAATAGAATCCTAGATGAAGAGACCTATCCTCTCAACTGGTTTAAATCAGACGTGTCCACAATTTATGTCAGATTGGAACATAAGCAGATGTCTGTATGCTCGCGTTGGTCTCATACTGTCCAATGTTTACTCGCATTTAAATGAATGAGCACTTACGAAATAATGTTAGCATAGCCCACGAATGTTACTAGATTTGTCTCGGTAGACTTAAGATGGTTCAAGGAAGCGTTTCCAATACGCTTGAAGTACCTACAAACAAAACCAAACATTTTCTGAAATTCAATTATACTTTTTTCTTCTTCTATGTTTTGGCTTCAGAAATTTTGTCTATTTAAGCCAGGCTCAAGTACCTATAATAGTCGATAGTTTCAAGTTTTATATGAAAACACTCATGAAATTAGAAGAAGCGAAAGATGTGTGCCTCGATCGTCTTAATAGTTCGTAACCAGCGAATGATATACATTACCACTAGAAAAAATTGATGAATATCTTTGTGGTGTGACTGTGAACCCTCAGACAATGTCACACTTGATGGAAAGTGCAGCGTGTTCTACAACTTACACACTAGATGATCCGATTGAAGCCACGGAGAGTGCCACTGGGGTGGCCAAATTTTGGTACAAAAACGGAATTTAAAAACAAATAAAAAATACAAAACATCGACTCGAAGGAAGAACTAGAACAAATGCTTGGAAAAAGTTTTGGAATATAATACATAAACTACTACTTATCCTGCGACATGATTTTTCTCTATAGAATACTTAAATATCTAGTAAGAACAATCACTTTTATATAACGTTACTACGTTCTCAATTTGACGTTGTTCTTGTTGCAGTTAAATTGCGTGGACGTAATATTAAACGTGGGTAAACCCTTATTCAGCTTGCATCACTCCGAAAAACTTGTTGATTTAACATTTGCCATAAAAAGCAAGAGCTCTCGAGTCGAGGGCCTACACATTTCTTTAATTTCATTTTGATAAGGCGAGCTGAGTCATTCGACACAAATTGGGAAATGTTGGTGGAATAATACACAATTTTATGTTATTCTATGTAGACGACTAATAAAAGTTACGACCTTAGCACCAAGCCACCAAGCAGAAGTTTTATGGTTCATTTGACATGCCGTCGTCAGTTCAGTATGAGCGCTGACAACTTGACTAAAATATCGACGATGATCTGACAACTGACAGGCTTGGCGTATCGAGTTACGCTGAACCGAGAAATTACAAAGTTATTTTAGGCGCTTGCATATTTTATTTCAAACAAATTTCATTAAATTTTTAAACTGTGTTTGATGAAAATGAGGAATCATAAAAGCAAATCACATGCTAAACAGACCAGGGCTGCGATTTTTGAATCGCTCGTAGGACTTTTTTCATGCGATGTGATCAACTTACGAATGAAATCCAGAAAAGTCGGATTTTTGAACTAGTCATATCACTCGTAACTGTACGAGTGGTTTATATCATGCGAATAGCTTTCTATCGATAGAAAGTCTGACAGATGTGAAAAAAATGGCGGATACACAGAACATATGATCATATATATGTTTTTTGGATGAGAATTGCGATGTTTTTTTTGCAAATTACTGTATTCATTTCCGATGTTGTGTTATATTAGTGGCTTGTGAAGGTAACTCACTATTACATACTCCGCGGCACAATAACGTGCAAATGCAAAACAAGACATAAAATTAGTATTTAGTATTTTAATTCTCTTTGCTTTGTTGTCAAGAAGCGACTAACTTATTTAAACAGTTGGTCAAATGTTGAAACTATAACCATTCTACGGATAGCTGTCAGTTTGGTTACGAGAATACGACTGTAGCGCCTCTACTCAAATGTACAGATAAATTGTTCATACTGTACACAGACTACAAATAATCAACCGTTTTTTTTTTTTTATTGACGTTTCTTTACTTTGCGGAAGTTACCGGTTTGCCGGTTATTGTACAAATCTGTAAGGTGCTGCGTGAAATGGAAAAATATTAGTGTTTTGTAAAAACACGACAACCCAGAAGTAGAGCGATTCAAAAATACCAAAAAACTGGATCACTCGCTTTTGAAGTCACCGGTGATTAGTTGCGTATGCGAATAGAAAAAGTCCTACGAGCGATTCAAAAATCGCACTCCAGCTATGGAGACTAAACAAGACACCTATAACGATGTTTACTGATACTAATCCTTCCGACTTGAAAGTAAAGGCCTGAAGGCTACGTCATAGCACATCGATTGACATAATTTTCTACCTCAATCAACAATGTAGCCAACAATTAAATGTGACCATGTTTACACATCAAACATTAGGTTGTTTGCATACCAAGAAGATCAGAGTCGAGATATAACAATGCACTAATCAATGTAAATAAACATACAAATTCATCAATCAAAACATACAACACGCATAGATAAAATAACGCTTTAATAATTATGTATTACAAGATAACGACACATCAATGAAACATAAATTTGGGGTTTTATCATAATATTATAGAGATATGAATAATGCAGCTAGCAATATTATATGCTATCCAGATTTCTTAGATAAAGTTTATCAAGTGTGTTACACATACTCGAGTTGCAGATTGTATAGTGATAATGATAAAAGATAAACGAGTTTAATAGCCTTTAAATAGACTCTTTATCGCTAATAGTATTATAGTACAATAGAAAAAATGATTATAATAACAGTGGCTATAAAAAAAACTAAAGGGTAGCAAATAGATTTCAGAATTATTACTAGAACTTTTTTTATTTAAAATTATAAAATTATTGGGATAGATAGGTACTGTTATTTAATATCAGTCCGTGTAAGTAACTACCTGGAATAATAACATATTGTTTCAAAATTTGAGATCCGTATGATAATTTAATCTGGGTCTAAATAGACTTCGTTTGCACAGTTCAACAAACCAATAGAAAGTGTGTAAATTTGAAAGAAATGCAAATGAATGCTATTTGCTGTACAACGATATACATGTGAAACTAGACACATTCCTGATTGAACTGCCAGTTGAAGTTATAGTTGAGTTTATCATGAAAAGTGATACTACGATACAAATTTTTTTTTTTATTGAGGAAATAATTGCTTATTGAAACGTAGGCGTTGCCTAACTTTGATGTATATGAAATGTTTCCGCAACCCTGTATTAAAAGTGAGTTTTAGTCGTAGCATTATAAGGTTACTTAGATTAGTTGCGCCCACGTCGGTGACCAAATGAGGGTAGTCGTGGGTAGCATGGAGGTGTTGGAGCCAAGGTTGTTCCAGTCGCTGTTCAAGTTGTAACTTGTCGTGGGTTGCTTAATTACAACGATACAAACAGACATCGATACCTACGTGTGGCACGACGAATGTGCCTTAATTTGGCGTACTCCTTTGCCTTCCTTGCAGGTGAAACGAGTCTTTGTTTTCAGACACGGTGCGAGGAAACACTTGCTTTCTTCCTTTGTGTCATCGTTCACTTCAGAAAACGTAGGTACTGCAAATATTGACACGCGACTTATTATCTCGTCGACCTCGATAAGGCTTTACCACATCTCTAGAAAACTGGATCATACGCGACTACCATTCTTCGGTCGTTCCCACGACACTGCCATTACGTTCAATGTTCCATCTCGAATGACGTGCTGATTCTGCTAATGAGATACACTTTTTCTAGGCTCGTGAAAATAGATGTAACTTTGTCACTTAACACAAATGCGCGTGTCATTAGAAAACTACAAACAATGCCGTGTTTTTTATTACATTTTTGCAGGAAAACAATGCCTCTATTTTATAATAACCTTCAACCTCTAATCAAAACTTGATGACAATAGTTCGGAATGCCAATGAAAGCTCGATGGCTTTTGTACTTGAAACCACTAGAGCGCGTAGAGAGAATGCATTCGGTAAGGGCGTGTGGGTTGCGCGTGAGCACTGTAATTTGAAATGAAAATCGATCGCTTCAGAATGTCGAGTTAACCAGCTCTGTGGGCGGGAGACCTACGCACACATCTAAAAATCCTTCTAATACTACTTTTACATTCGGTTCCGAAACGTCGGACCTTTTGGGAGTCTCCTACGCACTTTATGATTTATAGATTTTTTGAAAATATATATTTTTATATATCGGTATTCTAAGCAAGATTCAATGTGTGAAAGATACCTTTTGCAAGGGCGTTAGTTTATGTCATTGATGTTTATGTCCCTTAATGATATGCTAATATCTAATTTAAGTATCACTGTCAATATCTGGCTTGCCTTCTGAGCGCGACAACCTGGTATCTACCCAAACATATTTTAACTATGGGCTCTCTCGCAAACACCGTTTTGCATACGTGAATATTCAGCGGGTCTGTAACGACTAGGAACATGACTGATTGTTATACAGTGTTTAAACAAAAAGGTCGGAGTCTAAGCGTGGGAGCTGACAGCCTATGGAGGTGACTTGGTGGACCTGCTTAGTTTAATTGTGGCCCCCACCGCCCACGATTTGTTAGATGCTTGACAATGAAGTTAAGCTAACTGCCCTATTGGACCTATTCCCTGCAACTAAATAAATTGCTACTGAAACTGCCCATCAGAATGTTTTCTAGCCTTCAATAATGCGTCTAAAAATTTGACATTCTGCAAGTTCTGCAACACGTTTGAAGTGAACTTGCGTATACCTAATCTCTCTTCCTGTCAGATCATAGATAACAGTAAAATCAACGACATTGATAAATATAGTTACAGACAAAATTTTCCTGAGACTGGACCTTCAGACAATCCGGCGGATGTGTTACCTTATCTCAACCAAAGATGGACAGCCATGGGTGCGTTTTGAGAACCAACTGAACCTAACATGCCAGAGGCATTTATTTTACAGTATGTGTATAACGAAGCATTTGTCATTCAATGATTTTGTAAAATCTAAGTCTATTGTTTACTCAAAACTAGTTTTGGCAACGTTAATTCGAATAGCGATAACCGTTAAATTGGTCTCATTTTAAACGAGTTTCTGGCGTGCCCATTGCTCACTTTTCTTATTTATAAAAGTCTTGAATTCCTTGCCGATGATAAAGTTTACAGGCATGTACTCGTATGTACAAATACAAAATGCTTTATACATTAGCGGTCACAATGAGTGTTGTTAGTGGGAATCGTAAATACAGCGTGTATAGATGGAAAACTGTTGACCCACATAGCACAATGGGCGGATAAATCTCCTTGTTTAGACAAAAGGGTTACATTTTATTGATTTGGTTGTAGGCGAGGCTCATTCAATTCATTGATATGTGACCGCCGTTGTTCCGACTGATAGATTTAGGAATACGATTATCTTGATTTAAAGCTACTAAGGCGGCTGAATGCAAAGATCTTGCAGAACTGGCACATGCTGCTTATGGCTAGTGATGCAACATAGTACGTAAATATTCATTAAGGGGGCGTTTAGTTCAGTTGTCTGAATAGTTAAATAAAAATAAATAATCGTGATTAAATAGGTATAATATGTAATAAATTTTATCGCTTTTACGTAATAATATAATCCTCCGCGTTATGTGACTCAAGGAATGAATTAGTTACAAAAAACAACTTATTGAATTTAATTAATACGAGTATGATTGCTTGCTAATGGTTATACACTTAAAAACAATTTATCAGTTAACTGCATTCTTATACGTATTGTGTGTCTTTGGGTGCTAATGTTTGTCAACATATTTTATTACATGTTATTAATCAAATTATTTGCATACAACTTTTCTATCAAAGTAATCTTACGGAGTTGGTAACATAATTGCTTGGCAATCTTTTTAACTACCAACGACGACAATTTAATGTTTATTATATTGATGTAACAAGTCTGTATGGCAATTCTACTTTATATCCTTGAGTTATACATGTATACATTTAACAAGCAGTTTCATTTGACCTTTGATAAAAAGTTCAAATTATTCTCTTTCTTGGATAATTCCTTATACATATTTGCCTTTTATTTTGATATTAAATATATCCTACTTATCTGATTTTAAATTAAGTTTCGATACTTCTACGAAGCCACCCAATCTTTTTTTTCTACATTGTCTTACATATTTGTCAAATTATTATATCCATATATTGCATTCTAGATAAAATCAATCTTATTTTGATTGTTTCTCCATCCAGTGACCATATCGTTGGCCGATCTTCACACGCTTTTGATGAATGCGTCTAAGCTGTCCACTGTCCAACTTGCTATTCATGTTTACTAGTATGTGATTACTTCATACTCGCACAGTCATGTGAGAGCGATAGTGGCTGAGCGGTTGCATGTGCGCTTTTCAATCTGACGGCACCTGGTTCGATCCTTGACCCTGCACCAATGTCTTATTTAGTACTTAGTGAGTATTTATAAATTACTAGCTGCGCCCCGCGACAACACCTGCACGGAGAAAAAAAATATTATGATGATCAAAATTACTTTACGACGTACCTACCAAATCTCATACCTACCAAATATACATAAAAAATATAAAAATAGTTCGAACTGTTACGGTGGAGTGCGACCACAAACACCGTGACACGATATTTTTATATATATACGAGTAGGTGTGCAGTTTCGCTGCCGTCTCTCAACAACTGTGAAGGAAAACATCGTGCATGAAGAAACCGCTATGTCCAAGAACCTCAAAAAGTTCGAAGACAATGACATTCACTTACAAGTACGGGGCTAGCATGGTGGATGTGTAAAGCCATCCTCTCTATCTCTCTGAGAGAAGCCCTGAGTCCTAGCACTGGGAACATGATACGCTGATAATGATGATGATGATGCCGACTTGTACAAGCCAAGCTAAAATATTAACAGTGCACGCGACTGTTGCATTTAATTATGTGTTATACTAATCAACAAAAAAATTGGCCCAATTATAATTTTAATTTGTTATCCTCATACACTATACACAATTGTAGTGAAATACATATCGTAGTAACACAACAGTAGATAGGTTTGTAATTAAAAGCAGCAATATGAACTAGGTATTGCGCTTACAAATATGGGTACAAGTACTCTATCCAATCCCTGTTCCGTGTAAACACTTACACTATTAGCAATTGCAAAGTGAAAATCAAAACACTCGAAGCAGCTACGTAATTTACCCAAACTGGGCTGGTCTAGTTCTTCAACTTTCTATCGCTTGTAAGAGACTCGTGCGGCGACATCTTGGGTCCAACGACAGTTGTACTGGCATAAACTGCTCACTTACTTAATCACGTCTCTCGCCTTAATAAAATACCTGCGAATGCTTAACTAACAGTCCGTTAAAGCAAACTAACATGCTGGCGTTAATGAGATTTGTTAGATCCAAAAAAAGGTTATGCCATCATTGAATATAGCCATGAATTTTTTCACACAGACTCCCGAGATTCGCTTTCTATAATCGATAGGCAAGGCATTACTCTAACAAGCAGCCCAAACATGTTGAAAGTGCCTCTGTTGCGCCACATGTGTGGGATGCGCAGGCGCCAGCCTGCCGGTGCGGCTCTAGTGTGTGTAGACGGCTTAAGGGTCCCATTCATTTCGCGTTAAGCAATTTGGTCAACGCGCAACGTTTACCGGTTCATTCATGCGATTGTGCAACTGTTGATATTCGATTTCGACCAAATACATTTAAGGTTGTTGTTGATCAAACATTTGATTAAGAGGTACGTCTAATGTGTCATTTGAAAGCTCAATTTTAAGTAGGTGTATGACATCATTATGATTAGGTACTTACTGCAGGACGAGGTCAAAGGAACCTTGATTACTTAGGCTACGAATGTTTGAAAATATTAATAAAGGAAATATTACATTTAGTGCGCTGATCAAATGTCATGTTCTAGATTGTGAAAAAGGTCGGGATACTATGACTCACAGTTGAAAAGTCGTCTGCTTATGTCTTTAGATACTGTTGATAGATTGTTATCATCTCTTTCTAGCATGGTTATTGCGTGTGGTTCTGTCACTGTCTAGCTCGTCGAATGCCGTTTGCTCGGTTGCCTACGCGACGTCATCTGTTAATTTAATTACTTCTGTTGTACAATTTGTATGCTCTAGATATCTGTAAATAGTATTGGTAGTTTATCAATGTTTGCCTTATTTGTTATCTGTGGTGGCTAAATATTTTTTCATATTGCCAATTTTATCACCATAATTATCATGTTCACATATTATGACACTGAGAACTTATCGTAATAATTGAACAAGCAAAAAGTATGAATATTGCATTATTATGTTGTTTGTAAGTACTTACACAAAATTTTTATTTACACTACAGTATTTTCTATGAATGTCTTCTCCGGAGACGCCAAAGATATTTTTTCCGTTCTCTCCCACAGAGTACATTTTTTATATTACTAGAAGTCGCATGTGTTTTAAAAAAGCTACGCATCGTTGTTGCAATTGATTCTGATGTAGTTATAATCACACAATATCAGATATTTAACGATAGTATAGTCAAAGATAAGAGGTTTATACAAATGGAAATGTTGTTTGAGTTGAATTTTTAGGCAATGGCATTTATATTATTCAGAATTCTTTTATTTATTTTATTTTTATTTTATTTTTTTATTTTATTTATGAACACGAGTGTCGATGCGAGCAAGTTGCTTGCTTGATGGTACGCGACTTTTCGATCACAGTTCACTGCCACCCAGCATTTGAACTTCAAAAATTCAAAATACTGCGCGGCAACGCACTGTGTTTGTTAATCTGAAGTATTAAAAGTTAAATCTCTTTGTATTTTTATTGGAAACATTGCCCTTCAATTCCAAACAGCAATGTTTGCTGAATGCTTCTTGGTGGTTTAATAACTACCAAAAACCAAGTGTGGTAGGTACTTCCGCAGCCCCTGCAAAATAGTCCTACCAGCACTGCATCCTTCTTTTGCAACCTCTAGCTGATATTCTGAAAACCCTTACGAAGCGCTTTTATTCCACTTTTATTGAGCGAATTGCTAGTCTGTGAAATGCACTGCCAGAATGGGTGTTCCCCAATAGTTACAATCTATATAATATCTTCAAATCGCGAGAGGATCTGTTTCTTCTAGACAAGCGTGCTCCATCGTAGACCGCATCATCTTTTGACAACAGCCGAGTTGGCGGTCATACGCAAAAATATTATTTAATTTAAAATAAAACTTATCAGTTGTAGGAGTAATGAACATGGCTTTACCTAATTTATTGGTATTTTACATCTTCGTAATTATCAACAGGTTGATAATAAGTGTCTATTTTAAGTTGTACTTATTGTTAACAATCTTGCTTCGAGATCAGAAAATTGTTTTCCAAGTCGTTACAGAGAGGTCAAATTACTTTGTCAAGTAATTTCTATAGTTTATAAATTTTATTTACGTAATGTTGTACTAATGATGATAATCGCCCTAGTAATTAAGTCGTTTTTCTGCTTAGATTATATCGGAATCTAAAACTATTAAATATGTTCACAAAAGAAGGCGATGTGTGTACGTGTGTATATGCACTCCAAAGCGGCTGGACAGATTTTGACGGGACTTCCACTGGCAGATAGCTGATGATATAAAAAGTAGTCCACGCGGGTTTAACCGCGGGACGCAGCTAGTTATACATAAACTGCTAATAAAGCCTTCTAGAACTTTTGTGTTTAAAGATCATCCTCAGTTAAATAAACCTTGGGAAAATAATAGATACATAACCTATAGATACATTGAAGTAGGCATATATATATTATTACATAAGTAAACTAGTAATTTTAAATAGAGAACTGCACCTAGCCTAGAAGTCTGGATGTTGGCCAATTTTATATAATTGGGTCATTTTATATCGTACATTTCTGAAATACTTTTCGCTCGTTGGTGATTACTTTCCGGGGTATTAACCGAAAATAAAATTCTGCAATTAAATTATTAACACTGTTTGTGTGAGTCATTGAATTTATATGTTATCTGAAAGTATATGGAGTTTTGGCTTGCTGCGTCATCATCATCATTATCAGCCATAATTCGTCCACTACTGAACATAGGCCTCCCCCTTTAACCTCCACACCGAACGACTACCTGCCATCTGGATCCCGCGACTCTCACGATGTTGTCGGTCCATCTAGTAGGAGGCCTACCTACGCTGCGTCTTCCGGTTCGTGATCTCCACTCAAGAACCTTTCTTCCCCATCGGTTATCGGTTCTTCGAGCGATGTGGCCTGCCCATTGCCACTTCAACTTGAAAATTTTAATAGCTATGTCGATGACTCTGTTTCTTTGGCGAATATCCACGTTTTGGATTCTATCGTGCAAACGAACTCCGAGCATATCTTTCTCTATTGCCTTGTTTGCCTCCATTGTGTGACTCTGAGTTCGCAAATGGCTTGGTGCATGAAATTTATAAATTATTTAAAAAGTTTCCACTAAGTAAAGTTTAAAGTGTCGATACCAAGTTAGTTCAAATCCAAGTTTTACCCCAGTGCGAAACAGTGGTAAATTTATGCGATCTACGACTGCAAGAAGAAGCACTAATCGGCACCCGCTTTAGAAATAAATTTATACTGGAAGCACTGAGTTATATACTACGTACACATATAACTCAGTGACCGTAAGCGAACGCTTATGAAAAATTAAAAATATTTTATTAATATAAACATAATCTATACATATAATAAAAACGTAGAGATAAAAATATATGTAATTGCAAGGTAACAAAAAAACACACAGGGCGTCTTCAAATAAGCAGCTGACACCTAAGGACAGTTTTTAGAATTTTTGTCTGTTTCTTTGTCCACGCACATCTCCTAAACCACTGGACGGATTTAAATGCAGTTTTCACGAATATGCTCAGCTATGACCAGATTGAAGTATAAGGCTGTTATTTTGCGCAAGGACCGGATTAAGGGAAGAAAAAACGATTGAAGGTTTATATGAAAATCTACGCGTACGAAGTCACGGGCAAAAAAAACTAGTCATACCTACATAAGTTAATTATCGATTGGTAACACACTGGCTTATGTCTGTGAAGGATTTGAATACTAGATGCTGATACTGCAATTTCCGCACTAGGCTAGGCCGGTTTGTACCGCAGAAAACTAATACGGATTTTTCAAACACGAAATTTTTGTACGGTAGGGTATACTTCCAATTTGGTGCCATTGTCACCAAGTCAGGATCTGATGATGGGATCCCAGGGCAACCCCCAAATTTGATGGTTTTTAATGTAATCCACTTGTGCCTAAAAAAAATTGTCAAAATATAAGTAGATTTGAATCAAAGAAAGCTCTTTCCCAAACCAATCATTAGGTACATAGTAGGACAACTCGCATAATTATAGATATGATAATAATTATTCACGTGTACAAGTATATCGAATGAACCATTTTGTTCGCGTTTTTAATCTTGGAGTAACAGTAAAGCTAATATAAAATTAGTTCCATGCCCGCATGTAACGACATCGATCTTTCCTCCATATAGTTTCATATCTAACTGTATCTTTTTATTGCTATTTATATAGATGTGCACTCCCCTATTGTAATTTGCTTCCTGATATTAAAATTGACTTTTACTAGATCAACGAAATTGTTTTTTACAAGCTTTTATTTAGTATCACCTGTCCCGGTGTCTGTTTGTAATCAAGTCTCGCAAGTCAAATTTGACCCACTTCCTGGTGTTAGATTGAGCTTAAATTGGGCATACTTACTTGTCAAGTTCCGATGATAATTCAATATTATGGTGACAGTGAGGTGATTCGATGATGATGACGGGAAAACGGCACTCCTCGATGGATAATAGAAGACTGGCAGTGTTTGGGATCATTTTGATCGGCACACCGTTTCGATCACTAAGTTCATAAAAGCTTGGTTTAAAATATATATTTTTCAGTGAAAAACTTGTTTACTTGACGCAGCAAAGCAAATAGAGGGTATTGTAATGTGTTTGTTGTAAATATGTTCCCACCTTCACTTGCAGTCTAAACGCCTAAACTGATATAACGCCTTTGACAATAAAGTTTCGATAGATAAGTTCTGGGATGATCGCCTGGTAGATGACATCATCATAAATACATGATAACGACGTGTATAGTGAAAAACGAAAAATAAATTTGACTGCACCTATCTTATATGATGCATCATCACCAAAATCAACCCCTAGTAACCCACTGCTGGGAATAGGCATATATAGGCCTCTCTTTGTTTATGCTACTTTCCCCGGTCTCTCGTCAGTGGTATCCATTCGATTCCAGTAGTTTTTTTTGATGACTTCGTGCCGTCGTCACTTTAAGCATAGCTCGCTCAATGGCTATCATCATTGAATACGTCCCTAAAAGTAAAAAAAAAAGTCTGCTACATCTTTTTTATAATCAGGTTACAACTTTGATCCACCGTAACAAATACCGTGGTCGGGCTTTTGATCTTTTAAAGAAATAAACTTGTCTTAAAACTGCGGGCTTCAGTTTCTTCTAGGCACGCGTGTTCTATCGTAGACCGCATCATCGCTTAACATCAGGAGATATGCTGGTTTAGAGTAAGCCTTTCTTGCGATAAAAAAAACATGTACACAATATTATACTCATACCAGTAGAAATATTTTTTCGTGTCATTAGTTTCTTATTTCGTTTGAATTAAAAATATGACTAATTTTGTAGTTACGAATAGACGATTACGCAAGGTTTATTTAAACCATATTCCATTCCATGTTATGAATAAAGATTATTATTAGAGCAAAAATATCAAAAGCACGCCGGATCCCTCTAACGACTTGCGCAGACGCCTTCCATATCTCTAAAAGATAATAGGAACCATTTCAACACACGTCTTTACTATTTAGATTATACGGTTGAATTTTGCTTTTAATTGAACTAAGACTTTATACGAGTTCATTTAGTATTTTAAATGACAGCGTTTGATATTTTTAAACCATGTGGAAGCAGATGCCTCGTGGTTGTCATGTCAAGATGTTTTGATCCTAAGACACCATTACATTTTGAATACCTACTAATATTGTGCTTATTGTTTGTTTCAGGTAAGATAATGGTATTCTATTAGTGACAAGTCACCCAATCTTATTTACGGGTAAGTAAACATACACCTAATAACAAGAATATTATAAATTTATTCACGTTGACGTGTAACTGTGTCGCTGGGATAAATCTGAGAAACCTATTTATATTGCAATTATGTAATCACAAACATAATGTATGGTAAAGGTCGCTGGATTTAACTGTTTCTTAATGATAATTACGGACCACTGAAGTTAATTTTGTTCTCTAATTACTTACTACTTATTTGAACTAATATCATCGTCATCACGATCGGCGTTTTATTTTATCACCGACTACTTAATCTTGGAAGGTTTTTTTTGTTTCTGCCACTATGATCCATTTCTTGTTATTCGTCCATTACATTGCGTTGAACATTCTGCTGTCTTCGAATGTCAACTGAAACTGATTTTTACAAGGTTTTACTTAACTTGCGGTATGTGTGGGAAAAATCTTACAACTGAATTTTAGACCAATTATCCTCAACCGATTGAGATAAAATTTTGCATAAACGTTTAGTTTGGATGACAATGCATGGTTGGCTAACGTGACATGACGTCATTCTAAATCCAATATGGTGGACTCGCAAAGATGGCGGACCATTTATTTTTATGCACCCCCATGATATGGAGATCAAATGAAAGGGTTTGCTGAGAATAATACGAAAAATAAAGTGCCTTCACACTGAATTGAAGATGGCGGACACAATTTCCTTATCTATCATGATATGGGTATCAAGTGAAAGGGGTTGATAAGAATCCAAAAAATAAAAAAATAATTAATTGAATGATCCATTTAATAAGGTTTATCATTTTCTCGTGTAACCAGAAGATAATTAAAGCGATTCACATTGTTTTGGACAAAAGCTGTCGCATTGACTGACGTGAATTACTTCGCATTTGGTCCGCACGCAGCAGGAATAGTCTGCTCGAGTACGCTCATTAAACCCCACAACAATGCAAGGCGGGGTTGCCAGAGCAATAAAAATTACAAGACGCTCAGGATGGGAGCGGCTAATGGTTCCGTACAAGTCCTCGACTGATTACCTCACGATAAATCTGGTTTGGTTTTCTGAACGTTATCGCACTTTCTACAAAAACGTACACAATTCGTTCGTTTCTTTGTTCGTAATGACAGCAACCTATATTAAAAATTTGGCAGACATTTTTTTTTATGTTGATGGTTGTTGTGATGTCTCATAAATGTGAAAATTTAAGAACCTTTATGGATTCAAGTGTCTCATTCTGAATAAGAATATTTTAATTACTACAAATTTCGTCCAAAACACTGAAAATAATATGACAAAAGTTTCTGGCATATAGTTTACCTTTAATTCTTGCAGCTTAGCCACTGTCATCTGTTCTTATTTTCGGCAGATTCTTATCTTAGACATGACTAACGAATAGCGGATGGTGTGTGACATGAATGAACCGCACCGATGCCGTTGGTGGCCAACTTTTAGGCAGTAGACGTGAGCCAATGACGCGAGGTTCCGCCTAGCTTCCGCCGCGCCCGTCCTCCTGCCACTCGTCCGTAAACAATCGCCAGATTTGATGTTCATCGCCCCCAATAGACTATACGAATACAACCTTTAGAGGAAACATTACGAACTAACATTCATTTTAAACGTAATGATCCTGATAATCGCCTCCATAACGAATAATGAGTCAGAAATATGGAAATATGGGCTGGTAGGTAAGAATTTAAATGCGGAAAACGACGCATATGGAATGAAGTTGGCCGTCATTGTAATTTAAATAGAAAATGAAATTTTGCCGATCTATAATTTCAAAATCGAAAGTTTATTCGCGAATCATGCTAATGTTTGCAAAGAATTGCACAAACGAAAGTGCAACGTCGTATCAAGTTTGTGTTAGTAACTAACATAAACGTTCTAAGAACCTAGGCAGCCAGTAAGTGTTTGCAAACTTCTGAAATCCTATTCAGAATGTGGGTTTGATGGATTAGTCTCGCTTTTGCTACAGGCTTTGTTTTCTGCAGATGCAGCATAATTATTTCGACCTTAAACAGTTTTCTCTTGTACAGATCGCGTTTCAAGTTACGCAACGAATGCGTCGGCGCAGATTTCGTCACCGCGGAAAGCGCGCTGGCCCATTAAATTGTTTTATTATGAACTCGACGCCATCTTGTGTATTTTTGGCTGGGGTTTAGGTGTTTATCTGGTTGGGACTCTGTCCAAAGTGTAATTAGCCACTGTAACTACACATATTTTTGCTGTCTACACAGATTTTGTGAGAGCTGTCAGGTTTCACATACGATAAACATGTGGCAACAAAGTTGCATTTCTTAATTGTAAACTGGATCATTTTTAGTGGGCGGGGTAAATTCTCAAAGAAATTATTTTCGAAAACTAAAACCGGTAATGTAAACAATGATGCCAGACTACATTTTCTTCCTGTAACGAGTTGAATGACCGAACATGTTTGTCATCTCACATCTTGTATTCACGCTACTCCTTGCGTTCTCCACATCACCTGTTTCATTTTTCACTATCGTCGTAGACGATTGTTATTTTAGATTTCTGGTCTAAAATTATGAATGAGTCGCAACAGTTGACACTGGACTCGTGTCTGGTATACGTCATCGACGCTTCATATAAATCTTCTCATCGGTATATGTTTATTATTATAGATATCTACTTTGACATTGCATCTTATTCAATAACGATATTCAAGGATGTGCTTTATAAATTTTTTATCTCATTCTATGGTCAAAATGATCATCGGTGTATTACATTGTAAATGTGCGTACTTGCCATTTTTTGCCACGTGAGTCATACAATGTCCACACCGCGGGATTCATACAAATGATGTAATCTACATTTTGGAGTGTTCAATACAAGGGTCGTAAAGAGTCTGACATCCGTAATAGGTAATGCACGAACTGTCGTTGCTTCAACATGACCACCTACTTGCTTGTACTTAACTTACCAATTTTGTACAAGTAGTTGAATACCATATACTCACAGATTTAATTCTATTTGTTAATTTTTCACATTCGTTCATCATTATTCAGGATAATCCCTTTTGATAGAAATCTGATATCTTCTTCTTAACTCAAGTTATTCCGAGCTCAGATGTTTACGATACAGAAATATCATTCATTAGATTCTGAAAAGCGTTTGTTGACAGCGTAAACTGGTGTTCCATTTTAAAGACAACTGGTAATACTCATATGTCGAAAGGTTTTTACATTATCAGCAGTATTGAAATACCTATTTATATTATTTTAGTTAAAACCATTTAACATCTGTGTCCGTTTTCGTTAGTATTGCAGGTTTCAGTCGAACGTACGCTGCGAAAATATATTTAAAAGCAAATTTTGTATTTCGAAACTTGTATTAGGATTCTCTGTTATATAAGCAAAAAAAATATTTTCACTATCTATCGTAGCGTAGCCATCAAAATTCCAAATCGCTAGATCAACATCAAACATATATTATTGAATTTAAAACATCCGTTATAGACGTCCGTGTATAAAAAGCAAGAGTCTGTATCGAAATACTGAAACCACAGAATGATACATCGTACATAATGTGAACTAAAAATGTGCAGTATTAATCTACAAATTTTTAGTTTTACATTGCTCTTTCTTTGTAAATGAAATATTTAGATGAATAGGTAGATGCCTGCGTAGATAGTAGAAAACGTAACACATTATGTTTGAACTCAAAAACATATACAACTCACGACTCAAAATGATAACTTTTATGCCGCAGTCGGGTTAAGCAGATATACAGTTTCCATGAAAATAACGATATCCGTTAGGACGTGTAATGCAGTAACAGCTCAGTTGTCATCAGTTTGTTGGATTCACAATGTTCAACGCACACAAAGTTGGGTTCCTCGATTTACCGACCTCTTCTCGAATGTACTCTGGCAGTTTCCCTTCGAAAGTGAATTCCAGTTGCGAATAGAGCTTCATGTTTCTGAAGATCCCATTGGCTTCTATCGGCGTGGGAGACGGGGATCGTCGACCCCGCTTGCAACTATAAATATACAACATGCTCCTTATCCACGCATCGGAGCAACCCTGATAGCCCGCTTCTTGGGAGAGATTCGAATTTTGGTTGTTTTCACTTCAACCGCATTAATATGTTCTTCAGACACCTTCTTATTACTTACTGCAAGCCTTTATAATGCATTTGTCTTGCCATTTTTAGGGTTCCGTACCTCAAAAGAAAAAAAAACATAACCCTTATAGGATCAATTTGTCGTCAGTCTGTACGTACGTGTGTCAAGACCCCTTTTCAAAGGAACGCGTATAGGTAAAAAGTTGAAATAAATATCAAACACTAAAGTCCACGCTCCCTTAGAGGTGTAAAAATAAAAGCTATATAAGTCAAAGGTAACAAAAGATACCGTTTAAGTATGTTACGTATTTCGATCGCAAACTGCTGTCTAGGATGGAGCACGCTTGCCTAGGAGAAACTGATTCACTCGTGATTTGAAGACACCTAGATTGTTACTATCGGGTATCATTCAGGCAGCGCCTTCCACTGACTAAGCAATTCGCACAATAAAACTGGAATCAAAGCGCATTGTACGGGAAATCAACTATTAAGACGGTGTAGATTTTTTGTGCCTGCTCTGGCTTTGTTGTGTTGTACTTATAAGATTTTTATGAAGTATAGGTTTAGTTTCAGTTTCAGGGTTTCAGTCCTGGGTGCGCTACGCGCCGTATAAGATCTTCTGTGTCATAAATGGTGACTTGGTATTTATTCATGGTGGCTTGCAGTTTTATTATCACAGTCAGCAATTTCGATTTCAACTGACATAAGTAATTATAAATTTATTTATGAAGATTATGTTCATACATATAAAATCTTAATTTAAATAACGTTGCGCAAAATAAAATGAATTATGAGTAAAAACAAGCTACTAACTTCGAATTTCATCAAATCATAAAATTCAAATGAACCTAATTCTATAAGATTAATCATAAAACGTTACTAAGTAGCAGCCAATTTGTAAACGATTTAAGAATATATACTTACTAGGAAAACTAGGCAATTTGTGATTTCGTTCAATATTTGTAAATACAGGTTTTAAAATCAGTAAATGCACCTCATATACTACCAATATTTTTTATTGTGGGTGATTGATTTATTATGCAGCAGTTTTACTATTCATACCTTGTAGTCGATGATTTATACATTGCTTTGTCTTAAAAGTTCTTGATTAAATTTTTTTAAATATAGTTGACTCACACAGTAGACACAGTTGTATCACCACTCCGATTCGTGATGGGAAAAGTAGGACTTATAACAGGCTCGAGATAAACACTAAAATAAAGAAGTTAAACACGTTATTTTTATGCGACTGATAAACCTTTATTTCCGTTATTTCAACGTAAACGCCCGTATGATATTCTCTACATGAACAAGTCTCATTTACAGGCCATCTGACACGAATTGTTTCGTCAAAGGTCAATGCCGTCTTTAGATGGGCGATAGCAATTGAATCAGTTCCACTTGCAACGAATTAATGTTCATTAACAAAGAGCGATATGACACGTATGACCGTTTCTTCACTATTAGTAGAACCTTATCTTAGCCTATCGCGTCGATTTACTAACCTAGCCTTTAGCACATCCTCCTGAGTGACATCATCATTACGATTTCTTGACAATTTAACTGACGACCGAGTGGACCTTCCAAGAAATCATGAAAAAAAGATGAAGTAGAGGTGAAATCATGATCGATCTCGTCTCTGGCTCTCGGGTCGCAAAACGGAACACAGTTGTCCCTGATAACTTTCCCGGCACTAGGTCAGTTTTGCGCGGCTCGTTTAACGGTACAATCAGGTTGTTGCCGTCGGTCGACACGTAACAATGTGATTGCAGTTTTGAAACGTTCATCGTGACCGCTCTAATACGATCGATGGTAATGTGGACTCTACTACTGCAGAATAAGAATTAGTTGAGGTATAACGATTTATAGATCCTTGAACTTGTCGAGTTCGCTTGTGTGGCAGTTATAAATATTTTAATTCCAAATTTAACGTTTTGAATAAATAGATTGCAAACAATATACAGCTTTTACCACGGAATTATCGAAGGCTTGTTTATTCCATTAATTGAAGTGAAAACGTCACTTGGTTGCTCATGAGCTCTTGACGTTAACTCGATAGTCACGTTCGGTGTCACGTCGAAGTTGGTTGCATTTTCTAAAATGTGACGTACCTACCTAGTTGTCGGTAGGCTACGCTGCCTACCTGTACTTGAGAATTGAAAGTCTAGGTTAGTCGTTTTAAATTCAAATATGTTTCTCAGTTATTTGTCAAAACACTCAGTCGAATCCTAGACCCAAAAAGCACCATTGCAAGCCAGATGACACAGCAAATAAAATAAAATAATTTATTTGTCAGAAAATGGAAAACGGCAACATACAAAGTAGCATACAGGATCGTACAAATCGAAATGTTTTATCTCAAGTTCTTGCAAGGAGCGGCGTACAATGAGAGGGATTTTTTTTAACTGTTCAAAGTGAAAAAAATATGTCTATGTTAGAATATTGTCAAAATATCTTATTTTGTATCTAAATTAATTAATTAAAGAAAGAAAAAAAAAACATGACAATTACTATATTAGATTTTTTCATTTTTTTTTAGTTTTTAATCTCAAATTTAAGTATGTCAATTATTTAATCTATCTACATTTTATATATCAGAACATTTTTATCCTTAGGAAATTGAAATTTCTTATTAACACTGAAATTTAATTGTAGCATTTTTGTGCTAATTAAATAACATTCCATGCTTAGATATTTTAGTACATTAGAAGTCATACAAAGAGCAGCTTCCACCCAGCAGAGTGGGATATGGAAAGCTGGGAACAATGGTGTTGACATCTTACATTAAAATAAAATTATAAGATATATAGGTATGTATATGTCATATCACTAGCAGTTAAATTCGTGTTGGATCTTGTCAGATATGAGATGACATCATTTATCGGACGCTAAAAAGATTACTGTTTATGTAAACAAACACGTGTGCTAACGTTTTAAAGCAGGGTCAGTAGGTACCGACCTGTTTATGTTGTATCAGTGAATAGTACTAAAATACCTAACGCGTCATAATTTTATGATAAAAACCGGAAACCAACATCCAATCAAGATAAACATGTGAAATGTAAGTAAAGAGAAAAATAAAAAATAAAATACTTTATGCATACTAACTGGGCTGAACGAATACAAAATATTTACGGGAAAAATATTGATAATATTTATAACACCTTCAATCGTTCATTCATAAAAATGAAACAAGCACACAAAGCTTTTTCTGGCAGATCTATTTCACATGTTAACCTTTTCAACACTATTGATTTACTACTCCTACTTTGATAGGTATCTGAGACACGAGTAGTCAATTTGATACCTACTCCACCTGTACTTCCGTTTAATTATTATTATTATTTTTTTTTTTTTTTTTTTTTTTTTAATTAATGGCTATCGCCCACATTTAGGGCACTTTGGCCAACGTCACGTTAACAAAAAACGAACGCGATTTAAAATAAAACAATATATGACCAGCAATCCTAAAACAAAATAAATAAGTAATACAATACATATAAATGCTTACAAACACAAAAATACACTATAAAGCACTTTATACACTAACATTATTGTCAGAAAGAAAATTACTTATAATACGGAAAATGGAAATATCATTTGATGAGAGAAGAACAGACATAGAAGTTGGAAAAGGAACTACAAGACTAAGAGAAAGAAAAAAAGCTGAGTGATCAAGCAGCGGACAGGAGAAGAAAATATGATTGAGGTGGCCGTCATCAAGGCCACACTCACACAAAGAAGAGTCCCTGATACGTAACTTTTTAAAATATGTGGGAACACAACAGTGTCCCAACCTCATTCGAATTATGCAACTTGTAATTTTTTTACTAAAGTGCATTCTGGCAAACCACGGCCTCCGAGGGATTACGGGCTGGAGAGCCGCATAAGCGGAACCCCTAGACCTGGCAGAGCCACGCCAGCAGAATGACCATGACTTAAGTAAAAGAGACTTAGGCAGGGATGCAAGATCATGGGGAAAGATACAGAAGGGAATTTTGTCTCCGCAGACAACGGCATCCTTTGCCACTCTGTCAGCCCGTTCATTTCCAGAGATACCAGCATGACCAGGAATCCAAACAAAAACAACTTCTAGACCTTTGGAATTGCAGATAGATAAGGATTCCTTAAGGAGAAAAAGAATAGAGTTGTGGGAATTGGGGGAAAAAGGGTTTGAAAGAAGAGACTGAAGGGCACTCCGACAGTCAGTAAAGACGAGAGAACGGCGGAGATTGAAAATAAGAATATATCGAATAGATTCAAGGAGCGCCCAACACTCACCCGAAAAAACTGAGGTTTCAGGGGGAAACTTAACCTTTTGTACAATGTTAAATTGTTCATGGAAGATACCACAACCAACACAGCCTATAGGGGAGAGTTTTGAAGCATCAGTAAAGATATAGTGCCACCCATGCCAATCCCTCCGCAGAAGATCACGGAAATACTCATCAGCATGGGGGTCACCAGCACAAATGTCAAAGTCTAAAATTACATTTGGACGAGAGACAATGACATCATAACTAAACGAGAAAAGAGGAAGCAAATGAGAACGGAGAACAGGATCTTTTAAAGACTTATAGGTAACAAAACTCTTCACTAGAAGAGGAAGCTGCTTATGGAGCCAAAACCGAGAAGAAAACGAGAAACTATGGAGAAGCTGAAGTTTAGGGACAAGAGGATGATTAGAAAACTGCACACAGCGAAAAAAAAACCTATTAGATAGAAACTGACGGCGAAGATGAAGGGGAGCATCAACACATTCAACCTGAAGTGCATTGATAGGAGAGGATAGCATAGCACCAGAAACAATGCGAAGGGCTTTCGATTGAATCAAATCCAGTTTCTTGATACCACCCTTGTTAGCTGGCTCCAGCAAGAAGGAGCCATAATCTAAAATGCTACGAATAATGGCGTTATACAAAAGTTTCAGTGTAAAAGGATGAGAACCCCACCAAACACCTGATAAACACCTTAGAATGTTAATATTTTTCCGACACCGATCAGCAATATAATCACAATGCAACTTTCCACTAAGCTTATTGTCCAAAATAAGACCAAGAAATTTCACTGACTCCTTAACTGGAATCCTGGACCCTTTAACTAAGATATCTATTTCAGGGGGATTGCGCTTTCGAGAAAAGAGAACAATGTTACTTTTTGATGGTGAAAGATCTAGACCATTTAAATGTAGCCACGAGTTTAAGCACTGAAGGGATTGAGAAATACAGTGACTGGCAATGTCAATTTTATGGTGAGAAGTATATAAAAGGATATCATCCGCATATTGAAGAATACGGCAGAGACCAATAGATACCTCTAAATCAAAAGTATACACATTATATAGAGGAGGACTAAGAACAGACCCCTGAGGAAGACCACGCCAAATGATTCTGTGAGGAGAAATTGAAGAATCACTGCAACGAAGATAAATATACCTTTCAGTTAGAAGATTCATGACAAAATTACATAACTTAGGAGGAACCTTCAACAAAGAAAGTTTATTTCCGAGAATAGAAAGCTGGACGGAGTCATAAGCGGCAGAAATATCTAGAAAAGCACCAATAACTGATTCATTTCGAGTAAAGGCAAGTCTAATATCAGTTGTAAAAACACTTAGGCTATCCATAGTGCTCTTGCCTTTTCTAAAACCATACTGAGATTTGGCAAAAAGGCCCTTACTTTCAAGAAACCATTCAAGGCGGTTCTTGATCAGGCGCTCAGCAAGTTTCGCCAGGACAGAAGAAAGAGCAATAGGACGATACGAATTATGATCCTCCGGGTCCTTATCGGGTTTAAGAATTGGGATAATATACTGAGATTTCCAACTAGCGGGAACAAAACCAGACTCAAAAATAGAGTTAACCAAAGATAAGAAAAAGAGAAGTAAACTGTCACTCGCCTTCGTGAAAAATGAATAAGGTATGCCATCCATACCAGGAGCAGAATCTTTGACGGACTTTAATATATTTTTCAATTCAATTAATGAGAATGGCTGATCTAGGGGATCGTTTGACGAAGTAACAGCTAAGGAGGGTAATTCCGAAGGGAGTGGACAATACTGAGGAGCTAACTTATCCATAAATGCCTCAGCCCAAGACTGAGAAGGGCTACAGCAACGAAGAGGAGGACACCAGGAGCGTCTATATCGGCGAATTTTCAACCAAATAACTGAAGCAGGAGTACTAGGACTTAAGCTAGAGCAATAAGCCCTCCAACTATCCAGCTTCTTCAAGCGGAAAAGGCGCTTAGAACTAGCAATGGACCTATTCACTTCAGAGAAGTTCTCTAGAGTCATAGAGCGGCGGAAATTAGCTTCAGCCATCTTACGGGCTTTAATAGCGTTACTGCAGTCCTTATCCCACCACGGAGGAGGAGGCAATTTTCCAGACGAAGGCTTTTTAACAGGGAACGATTGGCTAGCACACTCATGGAGCATACGGACCAGATTATCAGAGGAGGAAGAGATATTAAAAGAATTAACAGGAGGTAAATTAGCAGAAACAGAAACAGAGAGGTCGTGAAATTTTTCCCAGTTAGGACAATCATTATAATTTAAAATATATTTAAGAAGAGGAGGATTAACAGAAACACGACTAGAATTACGTTGAGGAAATTCAAGAAGAATAGGAAAATGATCACTGCCATGAGAAGAAGGAAGGACATGCCACGACAGAAGAGAAGCAAGCTCAGGAGAGCATAATGAAAGATCAACAGCACTGCGAAATTCATGAGGACGAGTCCTTCTAGTAGGGGAGCCATCATTAAGAATGCAGAGATTAAGAGTATCAAGAGAGTCCAACAAAAACTCACCACATTCATCGGACTTACCACAACCCCAAACAGAATGATGACAATTCAGATCACCAAGGACCAAAAGCGGCTTTGGTAGGGAACTCAAAACCGAAACTAATTTACGAAGAATTAACTTAGAAGGGTCAGGAATATAAAGTGAGACAACAGAATAATTCTTGGCACGCACAGCAATTGCTTGAAAACCACTATGAACAGGAATAATAATAGGAGAGAAAGGAATATTATTTTTTATCAGGAGGGCAACACCTCCAAAACCATCTTGTCTGTCACTTCTGATGACATCAAAGCCAGGAACTCTAAAATGAGAACCAGACTTTAACCATGTCTCAGAAATAGACAAGGCAGTAATATTATATTTATTAACTAAATATATAAGATCAGATAATTTATTATATAGTGATCTACTATTCCATTGAAGGAACTTGAGATCCATTAGATAGAAGGGAAATGAGTGAATTTAAATTAAATGCAGCGTTGGACGGTAAAGGATGGGAAGGGGAGTGATGAGCACGGGGAGGGTTGAGAAGAGAGGACAAAAGATTTAAAAGTTTGAGAAGTTCAGAGATAACCGATTGAACAGATGGAGACTCGGGGGTTTTATTAGGGTTAAGGGCACATCCATTAGGAGCGGCTTCCGCAAAGTCACCCCTAACAATGTTTGAGTGAGCCAAATGGTCATAGCCAGAAGAGGGAGAAGTTGAACCAACAGGCCTGTTTTTTTTACCCCTGTAGTGCACTCTGGTAGGCTCCACAGTAACGTGATTAGTTGAACCCGAAAGCTGAGAGGGAAAAGGAGGAGAAGGTGCCAAAGAAGAAGAAGTCACTTCTGCATAAGTAATTCTTGATGAGGGGTGAAGTTTCGATGCCTCTGCGTATGATAAAACATTTTGCGACATTGTTTTTTTAATAGAAATCTGGCGAGACATTTCGGGGCAGATTTTATTGGTTGCGAAGTGACTACCACGGCACCAAACACATTTGGCGCCCTCCGCATCTACATTGCACGAGTCTCCAGTGTGGGCTAAAGAGCATTTGAAGCATACTGGCTTCGACCTGCATTGGATCTTGGTATGTCCGTACCTACAACAAGAAAAACACTGGATAGTAGGTAAAACGTACTGCTCCACTTGAAAAGAGTTATAGCACAAAAAAACTCTTGGGGGTAGGAGTTGGCCATCAAAAGTTAAAACAACCGTTTGAGAAGGTTTCCATGACACTGACCCATCAATCACCAATTTGAAGTTCAATCTACGAACTTTGATTATCGGGCCGCACTCTTGGGGCACCCGTACTTCCTTTATTATTTCTTCGTCGGATAAATCGACGGGGATGCCCCGTACCAGACCCAGACGAGTTACATTATATGAGGGAATAAACGCTTTATACCCCTTATTAGCGAGGGAGCTCGAGTCTATGAAGGCATTAGCGGCCTTAAATGAGTGGAAACACAGCGAGATTCTATTTCGGCCCACGCTTTTAATTGATCCATCAACAATGCCTACAAATTCTCTCGAGCGCTCAAAAAGGAATCGCCCGAAAGTAACAGGGTGCAAAGAAGTGCTATCAGAAGATACAACCGCGATTTTTTGTACGTGAATAACATACGGCCCACGATCGGATGAAACATAGCACTGACGTGCAACCGGAGTTGGAGCGATTTTTTGGCCCGGGGGCAAAAATGAGGAGGAACTTGTTGAAGCAATTGTCTTCTGACCTAAGGGCAGAGACGCAGATACGGGAGTTGGAAGAGTGGCAAGGGGAAGCTCACTGCTCACAGTCGAAAAAAAATTTGGGGGTGTGTTTTGTCCTGAAGTAAGAATTACGTCATCAGCAATTTTAAATTCTTCACCAGAAGAGTCAATGGGAGAACATGCTCTTACATCCCGTTTCAAAGCTCTACGCTTAGAGCGTTTATGGGTTTTTTGGACATCCTCCGAGGTGGATATTGCTGTAAATGCACCAGGAGAGGGAGGAATATTGTAATCGGACGCCATTATTCCACCGCCAGGATCAGGAGGCTCTTCGTCAATCATATTAAAGTGTTAGAAAAGGGGCTACTGACAAAAATCAAGATATATAACTACAATGATACTAATTATACTAGAAATGAAACTAAAAATTAAATGATAGCTATTTACTAGGAAAACTGGTCAATTAGCTATGATAAATGGATTTAAATAGAAAAATATAACCGGAAAAATTTTTTTCAATGGTGACACGGCGATGACGTTCGACCAAAAAAAATAATAAAACTAATTATTATTTTACTGGTACAGCATTCATTATATTATTTCAATATTAACAACCCACCACATTGTCAAATATGCGCCTAACAATATGTGTCACTTCGTTATGAATTGAAATTGAATGACATCGCTTCGTGTAACGTTCTCTTTGTGAGATATTGAAAATACATTCAAATGTATGCGATATTTGGCCACGTATCCGTACAGGTGTAGTTTAAGCATAAGGTTTAGATACCACAAGTGACACAGATTCGAATCTTAAAAACCTCACTATAAAGATTAAAATCGGTTGTGACAAAAAGCTTTGAATATCGGTACCTTACCTGTTGCCTCAAACAAGTTCACTGTTGTAGTTTAGGGGTATCCCTATCATTATTTAAATCGTGATTCTTTTGTCCGTGACGTCACAGGGAGCGCCCGAGCGCCATACAAGTGAGGTAACGTCCTTACAAAAACGAGTGTTTACTTTTTTTACCCTTTTTAATGTTACGGAATCTCATTACTCATCCTATTTTAACATTCGCTTAAGGGGCAATTTGGACAGCGTTTAGTCCATACAAACTTATTCTCCTGTTTCCTCCCTGGATAATACCGCTAGAGCAATATATTATTTTTTTATAAAATTTATCTCCTTTATGGTCAGGCTTGTGTCATTTATTTTTTCTCGTAAGTTAAGTACTATAAGAAATATGAGCCTTTAAAAATCCCAAAAAATTTCAAATTTTTACCTCCGTGTTCAGACGTCTCTCAAACAAAATTTATGAGTTTGTAAAACAAAAATAAATGACAGAAGCCGAGATCAATCCTTTTTAAACAATTAATTGAAAAAAATAATGAAATCGGCCTATTTTTGAGTGAGGAAACAGAAGAATCAGAGACGATGATTTTGTCTACTTTTCGTAGGTATAAATCGATCCGAGCTGCAGTTGTCCTTATTGCGCTCTACGGGCAGAGGCTCGAGGTCAGGGGAGGGTCGGTCTAATACGTATACAGTTAGAGAAGAGACATGTAGTCGATAATTGTATCGACACATTAGTGCTGTCCATCGATATCGATATGTAACGGTTCTCGTCTTTAGTTAGTGTTTTATGCGTGAAGTGAATTTAGCACATTACTGCAACGGCCGGCAAGTTAGGATTTGGACAAAATTGTTGACGCACAACATGATTTATTTTTACTATGGAAACTGACGTGGTTTTCACACATAACACATTTAAGTACGAAAAGAAAGAATTAAAAAATATATTGTGACTTGTGTATCTGGAATATCAGGATCGTAACAAGTGGAAAAATTTATAAATAAATAATTCTCTTAATATTAGTTAATTTTGTTGAGATATTTTTTCAAAATTTTATTTAAATACATTAGGTTATTACGTTGCTAAGTGATTAGTTATAGCTTATCATCATCAGCCAGAAGACGTCCACTGCTGAACATGGGCCTCCCCCTTTAACCTCTATACTGATAGTGATCGACATCCTGTCATCTGCATCCACTGGATGCCCGCGACTCTCACAATGTCGTCGGTCCATCTAGTGGGAGGCCTACCTACGCTGCGTCTTCCGGTTCGTGGTCTCCACTCAAGGACCTTTCTTCCCCATCGGTTATCGGTACTTCGAGCGATGTGGCCTGCCTAATTGCCACTTCAACTTGCAAATTTGAATAGCTATGTCGATGACTCTGGCTCTTTGGCGGATATTCACGTTTCGGTTTTTATCGCGCAAAGTAACTCCGAGCATAGCCCTCTCCATTGCCCATTGAGTGACTCTTGAGTTTTTCTAAAAGGCCAACAGTTAAGGACCACGTCTCAGTACCATATGTTATCACTGGCAACACACACTGGTCAAAGACCCTTGTCTTTAAGCACTGTAGTATCTTGGACGAGATGTCACGCAATTTCCCAAACGCTGCTCATCCGAGTTGGATTCTTTGGGCGACCTCTTTGCCTAAGTTGGACTGACCTAAATGAACAATCTGTCCAAGAGAGGTGTAATGGTCAACAACTTCAAGAGTATCGTTCCCAACGATTACCGGCACGGGTACAACATGGACATTGGACATGATTTTTGTCTTGTCTATGTTTATTTTAAGACCCACCTGTTGAGAAAGGCTACTGAAATCGCTGAGCATCGCATTGAGGTCCTCCAGCGACTCTGCCATGATGACTATATCATCGGCAAAACGAAGATGAGTGATTTATTCACCATTGATGTTGATGCCGAATCCGTTCCAGTCCAAGAGCTTGAAAACATCCTTCACTGCGTTCGTGATAGGGCATGCAAACCGGGTACCCGAGTACCCGAAAAACCCGATTAACCGACTGATTTGAAAACCGGGTTTTTAGGATTGAAAAACCGGGTTTTTCGGGTTTTTAGAGTTTTTTTTTATTCACGATGGTTTATGTAAAATACTACCACCAGAACATTAATAAACAATGAAACTTCATAAAAACTTACTCTTTCTATCGAGATACAATACCTATAGACTCACAATCACCAAGTAAAAGTAGTAAAAAACGTCCGAGCGTCGATGTAAATACCTAGACATCACAATGACACTTTCTAATTTAGACGTTATGTCGCTTGCATAGTGTTCAACGTCGCTTGTCAGCTATGGAATTACAGCACTGGCATCGCGGGGCATTGTAGTCGGAACGCGATTGCCTTACAACTAACCATAAAGTTGGCGCAATGTGTAGCGTGCGCCAAGTTTTGGTTCAGACATATATATTTTTTGGCACGTTTAGGTATGATATCTCTATGATTTTTTGACAATATTTCTACTACTATGTATTTTAATGTATAGTCTTTTTGTTTCTCAATTTTCATGTTTTTGTGTTAACATAGCTAAATCAATAACCATCATCATCCCATATTATTATTTTCAATATTTTGATAAACGTACGCTATACTAGTTCTTCATATCAACAGAGAGAAAAAAATAGGAGGACTGCCAGTGCCGATTCAACAACATTAAAATATATAGAATATAAAAAATCTGCTTGCGATAAATTATCAGCATGCAGGGCAATCGCGGTAATTTGAAACATGTCCGAACGTCTATGATCCAATTATGATTCGTTTGTAATTGTAATCCAATTACGTTTCAGCTGTGTGCAAATTCGGTATTGCGCTAAAGTTAAACGTCAACCAAAGTTGATACGCAATTGGAACGTAGCCCATTATCAATCGCTGTTAGAGATGTCACATTTCAGTAACAATTTGTGTTACAGAACGCTAAATAGCATGCTAAAATGCTAAATCGAGTTAAGTATATCGTGTGAAACTCTAGTTTTGACAGCTTGATATTTGTCAGACGTCAACTAAAGTAAATAAACATTAATTTGTTTACAAAAAAGCTTTTTCATTTTTATTGCGTTTTTTGGTGATAAAAACAGTTATTGAAGTGGCTGAAGTGTTTGGTGCTGTGTTGAAGTGGTTGGTGCTGTGTTGAAGTACTTTTATGCCGATACTGACCTATTTAAGCACAAAATGTATCACTCTTGCTCTGAACTTGATTGTGAGAACATTGCAAATTTTATTATTGTGAAATCTGTAAGAAATGGAAGAGCGCCGCAAATGCAACACCGTACGTCAAATAGAGCTCATGATAGAATTTCTCGAAGGCCACCGAGATCTGGCTCTGGGACGTGTAAGGTCTAAGGAGGCTCGTGCACTTGCTACTCGTTTATGGCGACAATGCGCCGAGACGCTCAATGGAGAAGGACCTGCCAGAACAGGGAAGGAATGGGCTAAGGTATTTAATTATAAGCAAAGAAAATATTGTTGTTACCTACATTGTCGAGTTACTAAAACATGTCTTTTTTAGGTATGGAATGACCAGAAATTTAAAGTACGAGCAAAGTTGGTCAGCATAAACGCTAACCAGCGAGCTACTGGTGGTGGTCCCAGCAATGCCCCTACTTTATCACCACTGGAAGAACGTGTTGCCAACATTTTAGGCAGGGACATTGGACCACTGTGTAACGTGAGACAGGATCAATTTGCCTCAAATAATGATGTAAGTATAGCTTTGATCATAATATATTGCTTAGCCTTAAACTCGAGCTAGTACTGAAAAAATCTCCAAAAACTGACGGGGACAAGGGAACGCCATAGATGGGCTTTGTATCAAAACTCCAGGTTATAGTTTTCAGGAAACAAAGATAGTGGCAAAGCCCTACCAGTCCCTGGCGGTTTGCATTAAGGTGGAGGCAAACCGGCTAGTTCCAGTCGACTATGTAGGGATAGTATTTATGTGTTCTCCTACTTTTCTTGTTGTGGTAGGAGGGATTAGGTCATGTAGCTCAAGCGCACACTCACCGAAATGCAGCCTGTATAAAATTGCCAAGCATGCCACCCTACGTCAATAATCAAGGCTCTGCAGCTTTGAAGGAACCAGTTTTTCATCGCCTATTAGCCTCACAGCTCGTCGCTAAACATTTGTGAATGTCCCTATTTAGTTATTAGCTGCTTTTCACCATTTTATTGACATTTGTTTAATAATTCTAGGATGGCGTGGTTGTGGAACAGGAACTGGTTGAAGAGCGACATTCACAAGATGTTCAAATGGCTTCTTCAGACATAGTGTAAGTTCATAAGATAGTTCAACTGTAGGCTAATTATGGAAATTATTGTATTACTTTTAATTACATATTTGTACAAATTGAAAAACTATTTACACTATATTTATGATGGCCATGAGTTTTTCCGAGTCTCTTTTAAGTTTGGAGATATTTCAATTACTACCTTTAGGTAATAAAATATTTTACTCTTACAGTTTCAATGAGGGTGACCTTGATTCGGTCACTACTGTCAATGTACTACCACAACAGCCTGCGTCCCCTGTGCCTAGCGTGACAGGACAGGCACCCTCACTGCAAAGCTCTCCGAGGCGCACCACAGGTTTGTGCCAGTGCATTTTTATAGGTGCACTAGTCGCTCGCCCCGGCTTCGCACGGGTTTAAGCTCGGCCTTCGGCCTCACTACAAAATATAGCCTATGTCACCCGGGGATAGTGTAGCTTCCCAACAGTGAAAGAATTTTTCAAATCGGTTCAATAGTTTCGGAGCCTATTCAATGGAAACAATTAAATGTTTCCTCTTTATATATTGGTATAGATTATATCAGGTAGGCTTAAGCGTTTATTAATCTAAACAAACTTTTGAAATGTTCATTTATCAACAGAAAGAGTCAGACTTGTTAGAGGAAGACGAAGAAGGATAGAGCATGCAACCCCAACTGCACCCACAACACCTGCACCGACACACTGTAAGTTATGGACCAAACATGGGAGAATATTATTATGTCACTTTGTAATTCATTTAAGCATATTTTTTGTATATCTTTTCAGCTGCCAGAAGTGCATTAGACGAATCGAGAATGATGATCCTTCGCATTGAAGAGATGCGGGCAGAAGCTGCTTTAGCAAATGCCCAAGCTAACAGCAGTTTCGCGCAGTCATTCCAACTGATTGCTGAAAGTATTAACAGGTTCAGCCAAAAGGTAATTTATTTTCTATTAGATATAGTTTGCCCACACCTATTGGTAAATGGTGACTTTGAGGACAGTAGCCTGTTCAGAGAGTGGACGTGGATTGTGGTTGAATGGAGAAATATGTCAATAAATAACATGCAAATTCACTCAACAAAACAACACGATGATAGGACAGCTTTTTTCAGATGGCAGAGGCAGATTTCCATTTAAAATTCGTTCTAGTTTTCCTTCTAGCAAAGTCCACTCTCTTTTTGAACAGACTCTAGCATACTACTACTTTAAGTACTTGGTGACCGATTTTTCTTTGAACTTGAGGGTAATACCTGACCCTATTATTACAAAGTACCCTTTCACAATGCTCAAACGTAATATGATTAGATCCTTTTAAACATAGCCATCTTTCAATTTTATGTACCTACTCATGAACTTTTTGTTGTTTCAGTATTGCCGACCACAAAGCCCAAATTAAATGCTTATTTGAGGATACATGTTTATGTTTGCATATTATTGCTCTTATTTTATTGACTGGTATTATAATTTCCTTGACATGCATACTGTGTATGCCAAGGAAATTATAATTTCAGTCTATACAATAATACTTAAATTTAATTTTTTACATTTATTATGATAATTATTTGAAATTATTGAGTTGTTATTGTACCTAATTCATAATTTTATTGTCTTCTTGAATTTCATGACTTGTCTCATGTGTGGTGTGATAAGTATTTGTCTATGAATAAATTAGAAACATGCTGTGAAGTAATGAAAAATAAAAATAGTTAAGAAAGATTTTCAGAATAAAACTGTCATATTATGTAAATTACTTTTTTATTGATTTCATAGATTCTCGTTATTATTACACATTGAAATCGAACACAATTAATTTTATTGTTCAACTTATATTTCATATACTCGTATATTATTTTAGCTATTAGTCCGGTCAATTTTTGACATCCTAGGTTACAAAAATTCCCATTAGGCTGAAAATTGCTAGGATCGTTCATTACACTATTATAAAGGAAATGTGAAAGGTCCTCATCGATCCGGCACGTGCCAAAAAATTTACTCAGGTGAAAGGTCACAAAAACGGGTTTTTCGCGATTTTCAGCAAAACGGTAAGTTTTATCATAAAATTAGCTAGACAAAAATTGAAGATTAGATAATTATCTATAAAAAGGTCTCAATCCTTTTTTCCGAAGAGCCACCGTTTTTTAGATATAACGATCCAAAAGGTTGAAATAGTTGTAATCGTCATAATATGCACACATTTCCACGCCACCTTTGAGGTAGTGTACTTAGCGCGTTTTTTTATGTGGTTTCCCCAGTAGGCCTATTCCACTGATCTGTTGTGATTCTGTTTAATTTGGAGCTATTGAATGACTATAGATGCCCTTTTTCCCTGAGTAATTTTTTGCACGTGCCGGATCGATGAGTACTTTCTCATTTCCTTTATAATAGTGTAATGAATGATCCTACCAATTTTCAACCTAATAGGAATTTTTGTAAACTCACCCCTATTTTTTAGTGTAATTTGACCGGACTATATATATTTACTCATTCACTGACTCACTCATTAGTCCAGTCAATGTTGACATATCAATTAACAATATTTTGAATAGAGCTGTAAATTGGTACAGACATTTTTTTACATTTTGAAAAACAGGATTAATGGAGGTTGAAAGTTTATATGAAAGTCTATGCATACATAGTCGCAGACAACAGCTTATTATTTATACAGGTTTACGCATAGAGACTGTACTAAGCCGAAAGGAGGTCATTTTACTCATCATTATGAACATCTTTTACTATTGGACTAACCCTGAAATCACAAAAAATATATCGGCTGTTCCATAGAAAACGGCCATCAATTGACACTCGACAAATTGTATGGAACAGCTGTTTTTTGCGGTTTCATGATTTGTCTCATAGTAAAACTATTTCATAATGATGAGTACAATGACCTCCTTTCGACTTAGTACAGTCTATATCTGTAACCCTGTATATCTAATTAGGGTGGCATAAGCATTAAATTAAAGTGATCGCCCTATCTGCCCACAAGCGCTGTATAAGTGCATGCTGGCGAGCGCGTCCCAGCTCCAGCTCGCTGAGGGCGCGTCTGCCGCATCGCTCACGCACTGTGGTACCGCTCGCACTGCTGGCACCCACGGTCAGGCTGCGCTCACGCGCCGCCTGCTCCGCCGTCAATGGAGTGTAGGGGATGTGTGCTCGGTGTGCTATATTATGTAGCACACAGCATGCATTTGTTATTCTTGCGGCAGCTGCTGGTGAATAATGCAACTTTCGGTCTACCAATAAGCACCTGCAAAGAATACAATTTTTAATTAAAAATATAAACTGATACATAATGAATAAATATGTTATAGTGATTATATAAACGACCGTTTATATAGAAAATTTAATTAAGTATACCTGAAGCGAGCTTTCAAAACACCTATACACCGCTCAACAATATTCCTAGTTGTCAAGTGCCTGTCTTGATAATAACTCTGAGGGGAGTCTGGTTCTGGGTCTGAGATGGGTGTCATCATTGTTGGTCTCAATGGATATCCTGAGTCACCTAAAATATTAAGAAATAATGCTTAAAATCTCAATAAAAAACTAACACATGATATTCTGCTTGCTGCATGCTTCTGTCTACCTAAAAGATACAAATCCTCTCCAGTGATGGTGTGCAGTCTCTCAAGATAAGCACACATTGGATGGTTGGCCCACACAACACTATCATGTGTAGACCCAGGGTAACTGGCATCCACACACAAAATATTTAAATTTGAATCACATATCTGAAACAAAATATATTGAATTATAAGGGTTGCTCCCATAACATAACCGATGGACAACAGTAATTATTATAATGAGCTGCTTACTATCAGAACATTAAGTGAATGGTATCCTTTTCTATTGAAATACCGTTCTTCATTGGCAGCAGGACACACAATTGCCACGTGGGTCCCATCAATACAACCCAGCAATCCAGGCATTTTAAACTTATTATAAAACCTAAAAAAAACATAATTATAATTAATTATTCATGGTATAAGTAATTGATACATTATAGCCTAACTCAGTAATGAAGGTGTGTAATGTAGAGGTTTTTGACAGACAGTTGTACATCCGAGACATCAGCCATCGTGTACACACAGCGAGCAATAGAGAGAGCTATGCTCAAAGTTTCTTTACGCTATAGAACCCATAGAACTACGAAGAATGTGGATATTCGCAAAAGAACCAGGGTCATGGGCATAGCTACTATAATTTCCAAGTTGAAGTCCACATCGCTCGAAAAACCGACAGCCAATGGGGAAAAAGGGTTCTTGAGTGGAGACCACAAACCGAAGACGCAGCATAGGTACGCCTTCCACTAGATGGACCGACGACATTGTGAGAGTCACGGGCATCCAGTGGATGCAGATAGCAACATGTCGTTCGATGTGGAGGAGGCCTATGTTCAGCAGTGGACGTCTTCAGGCTGATAATGTTGAGCCTAACTCAATGTCTGCAAAGAAATGTATGTACCTACCTGCATACTATAGGAAATCAGCGATAGGCTTGGAAGGCAAAGGGCCATCTAAACTAAGCGGTGAAGGAATAGTTAGTGAGCAAAGCCATATCCCGGATTACTATTTTAGGGCATATGATCCAATTCCATGTGAACAGAATTATATATGTATATACTTACTTGAGTTTGTTTTTACTTACTCTCTTTTGACTTGTTCCCTTTCACGTCGTTGAAATGGAAAAGCTACATGTTTATTAATTACAATTGACTTGTTTAAGGCCATTGTAACTTGCCGGATCGCTTTAGAGACAGTGGGCTGCGACACACAATGTGTTCGACTGTCTCCTACAATGGTCTGATAAGATCCAGTAGCATAGAATGCTAATGCAACCAAAACCTAAAACAATTTTTTTGGTAAGTAGGTAAATAATTTTGCTGACAATCTTATACTAAAGCTTTGCCTTCCACTGGCACTGTAGGTGAGTATAGCATAACAATGGCTAGCATATCTACAGATCACTAGGAACTTTCGCAAATTCCAAAGAAGCAAATATAATCATCCTAACCTTACCTTGGTTTCAACATCCAAAGCATCAGATCGAAGCGTGGGTGGCATGTGAGGAATTAATTCAGTTATTAGTTGGCGAGTTAGGTTTTTAGACAGTCTGTACCGTTTTACAAACTGCCGATCAGTCATATTATCGAAAGCTCCACACATAAGTCTTGCTTTTATATTTTTCTTCCTCGCTTGGGTCCTAGCCACCGCTACATCCAATTCATGGGCTTTTTCCAATAAATCCATGTACGCGTACATTATTTATGAGTTTAAACAGTCGTTAAATAAGAAATGTACTATTAAAATTATAAAAAGTCTTCACTACAATCGCGAAAAAGTTGAGATTTTCTAATTGTAACACAAACGTTCGTTTGACAGCGTTTACGTTCCAACTTTGATCGAATTACGTTTCGTCTTTGGTTACAATCATTAGCGCGATACGAAATGGACAAAAAATTGTGGTGCGATTATGATCCAATTGCAATTCGTCTGTAATTTTTTAGCGCGATTGCCCTCATGGTTTTAATCATTGCATGCCACGGATGGAAACAGCTCCAAGGGTAAAGAATGTAATAAAATGCTGAATATGTCAGGCAGTTCTATTGAAGATTCCGTCGCGGCTTTTCACACTAAGGAGTTTAACATGCCCCAACATAGACTAATTAGTGACTCCCGTTGTCTATCGTCATCATCATTAGCCGGAAGATGTCCACTGCTTAAAATAGGCCTCCCCCTTTAACCTCCACCCTGTACGACACCCTGCCATCTGCATCGACTGGATGCCCACGACTCTCACGATGTCGTCGTTCCATCTAGTAGGGGCCTACCTAGGCTGCGTCTTCAACTTGCAAATTTTAATACCTATGTCGGTGGCTCTGGTTCTTTGGCGAATATCCACGTTCAGGATTCTATCGCCCAAAGAAACTCCGAGCACAGCTCTCTCCATTGCCTGTTGTGTGACTCAGAGTTTCTACAAAAGGCCAACAATTAAGGACCACGTCTCAGTACCATATGTCATCACCGGCAACACACATTGATCAAAGACCCTTGTTTTTATGCACTGTGGTATCTTTGACGAGAAGATTTCACGCAATTTCTCGAACGCTGCCCATCCGAGTTGGATTTTTTGGGTGACCTCTTTGCCTAAGTTGGACTTACCTAACTGAACAATCTGACCAAGATACATGTAATGTAATAGTCAACAACTTCGAGAGTATCGCTCCCTATAATTACCGGCACGGGTACAACATTGACATTGAACATGATTTTTGTCTTGTCCATTTTCATTTTAAGACCCACCTGTTGGGAAAGGCTATTGAGGTCGCTGAGCATTGTATTGAGGTTCTCCAGTGACTCTGTCATGATAACTATATCATCGGCAAAACGAAGGTGAGTGATGTATTCGCCATTGATGTTGATGCTGAATCTGTTCCAGTCTAAGCTTGAAAACTTCCTCCAACGCGTTCGTGAACAGTTTTGGAGAGATAACATCTCCCTGTCTCACGCCTTTCTGCAATTGGATTGGTTCCGTGCTCTCCTTTTATCTGATCGACATGGTGGCGTTTCTATACAAACACTTCAGCACTTCGATATATCTATAGTCGATACGACAACGCTGGAGGGACTGCAATACTACCCAGGTGTCGATTGAATCAAAGGCTTTTTCATAGTCCACGAACGCTAGGCATAATGGCCGATTACACTCCTCAGTCATCTGTATAATGTGGCGGAGCGTGTGTATGTGGTTTATGGTGCTCCAGCCTTTAAGGAAACTGGCTTGTTCAGGACGCTGGAAGTCTCAACATTATACCAAATGTTACTTGATTAATCTCTTGTTAAAGCTAAACAATAAAAATACGCAAGTGCAAATAGGTACATATATAACTAAATTTCAGCATTTTCTTTACTTGCACACACTAATACAATATTTTTAAGGTTTAAATAAAGAAAACTCGAAAAACCCGAAAAACTCAAAAAAAAACGGTTTTTGAAATTGAAAACTCGAAAAAACCGGGTTTTTTCAATTACCCGAGTTTTGCATGCCCTAGTTCGTGAACAGTTTCGGAGAAATAACATCTCTCTGTCTCACGGCTTTCTGCAATTGGATTGGTTCCGTGCTCTCGTCCTGTAATCGGATCGACATGTTGGCGTTTCTATACAAACACTTCAGCACTTCGATATACTTATAGTCGATATGACAACGCTGGAGGGACTGCAATACTGCCCAGGTCTCGATTGAATCCAAGGCTTTTTCATAGTCCACAAACGCTAGACATAATGGCCGATTATACTCGTCAGTCTTCTGTATAATCTGGTGGAACGTGTGTATGTGGTCTGTGGTGCTCCTGCCTTTACAGAAACCGGCTTGTTCGGGAGGCTGGAAGTAATCAAACCTGCTTTCGAGACGGTTCGTAATGACTCTGAAGAACAACTTGTACACATGGCTCAGGAGTGAGATGGGTTTATTCAATAAGGTGTTATCACCTTTTTTGAAGAAGAGCACCACCACCTTACTAGTCCATGCTTCATGCGTAGTACCTTCGAGTATGACGGAATTAAATAACTTCTGGAGGACTTAAAGTACCGGTTTTCCATCCGCTCTCAGTAGTTCTGTCGTGATTCCGTCATCACCCGGCGATCTTGTTGTTCTTAAGCTATTCAGAGCCATTCTTATCTCGTACAAGCTGATGTCTAGGATGTCCTCAGTGTAGTGTCGGGTCAGTTTAGCTCTCTTGTCCAGAACTGTACCGATAATTAGGCTGTCGCGTCAATGTGTACGACTGTCCGTAAAACCTCTCGAGTTCTCTCAGAATCTTCGGCTTTGATGAAATGAAATGAAAAAATGAAATGAAATGAAAATGAAATGAAAATGAAATGAAATGAAAATGAAATGAAAATGAAATGAAAATGAAATGAAAATGAAATGAAAATGAAATGAAAATGAAATGAAAATGAAATGAAAATGAAATGAAAATGAAATGAAAATGAAATGAAAATGAAATGAAAATGAAATGAAAATGAAATGAAAATGAAATGAAAATGAAATGAAATGAAAATGAAATGAAATGAAAATGAAATGAAAATGAAATGAAAATGAAATGAAAATGAAATGAAAATGAAATGAAATGAAAATGAAATGAAAATGAAATGAAAATGAAATGAAAATGAAATGAAAATGAAATGAAAATGAAATGAAAATGAAATGAAAATGAAATGAAAATGAAATGAAAATGAAATGAAAATGAAATGAAAATGAAATGAAAATGAAATGAAAATGAAATGAAAATGAAATGAAAATGAAAATGAAATGAAAATGAAATGAAAATGAAATGAAAATGAAATGAAAATGAAATGAAAATGAAATGAAAATGAAATGAAAATGAAATGAAAATGAAATGAAAATGAAATGAAAATGAAATGAAAATGAAATGAAAATGAAATGAAAATGAAATGAAAATGAAATGAAAATGAAATGAAAATGAAATGAAAATGAAATGAAAATGAAATGAAAATGAAATGAAAATGAAATGAAAATGAAATGAAAATGAAATGAAAATGAAATGAAAATGAAATGAAAATGAAATGAAAATGAAATGAAAATGAAATGAAAATGAAATGAAAATGAAATGAAAATGAAATGAAAATGAAATGAAAATGAAATGAAAATGAAATGAAAATGAAATGAAAATGAAATGAAAATGAAATGAAAATATATTTGGTGTCTACAAACGTTGTCGGTCATAATTTTACAAAAGTTTGTTTTTACAAAAACAATACTCCATGATGAAGAGCCTTGTTACCCAAGCTAGAAATTAACCTGTGTTATGGCGTAACAATACCCTCCACCGGACAATATACAAATACAATCATGATTTAATAACATGATGTTATTAGACAAAAAAAAAAACTAATTATATAATACTAGAATATGAGATTACTAAATGTGAGGATGAAATGATACTACCATCCTCGATCTTCAGCTTCATCATTTGGCTCTTCCCAATAGACGAATTCTTTGTGAACACTATCCAGCCCTGGTTCCACTCGAATGCGTCCCTAATACATCTTGTATTATAGGAACGCAGATCGTGTTGCACCGATTTTGAGATTCGTCAATTAAGTTCGCCATATTGCGACATATCAGCTGATGTTTGCAGTCTCATCTCAGTCAGGTCTTTCATTAGCTTAATGGTTTCATCTGAGAGCTTCTGAGGTCTTTTCCGGCGTGGGGTCTTAAAGAACTTAGACCACACTGCTTGGACAGTTTCCACCAGCCTATTGTTTAGTACGAACAGTTCCGCTTTCGGCTCTGGAAGCGATTATGCAATTCGAGTTGGAAGTCTTTGGAGTTTTGGATTTGAGTATGACCAGAATGGAGCGTGGACTTCACCAGAAGCGACCTCTCAAGCTTGTTGATATTCAATGTGCCTCTGACAAAACGGTGATCGCTACCGGTTTTCACCTTGCTAATCACGGAGACATTGAATATTCGCTTCTTGGTCGTCATGATGAAGTTGATCTCATTTTTGGTCGAACCATCGGGGCTCATTCACGTCTACTTCCTGCATGGTCACTTCTGAAAGAAGGAGTTCATCAAATAGAGTTCCTCCTTCTCCATGAAGTCAACCAGCCACTGGCCCCTCGAATTCCGCTGTCCATACCAATATGACCCGACTCTTAACTCATCAACATTCCGCGTCCCACCTTTGCGTTGAAGTCACCCATAACAACGGTGAAGTATGTTACGGAGGTATCTATGGTCTCGGATATCTCCTCAAGTCCTCATACAACACCTCTACTTTACTTTAGATTATTAGATTATAGTTAAAGTTATCACATAGGAATTGTACATGGTAATCCTATCCGTAACTATCATCACATTATAGACCGGCACCCTCACAGGAAGTTTTCAAGCGTCGTGTGAAACTGCACTATATCTTGGAGTAGCTACTGTATCGTTATTATCTCGCTTTAAGTTTATAAGTATGTATGTATTTAATATTTTTATTTATGTATGTATATTATTTTAACTAAAAACTTGGTTATTTGAATTTTTCACATAAATTTTGAGGTTATGTGTAAAAATTATTGTGAGAAAAGTTATAGATATTTTTATTACCTACAACTTTCCCATTAAACTTTTCAAAAACTATATTGACTAACTACTACTATATTAACTACTGGAAATCAAGTTGAACCATTTTTACCCTTAAACCCCCCCCCCCCCCCCCCCCCTCCCACTTCCCGAACTCAAATCGCCCATAATTTATTTTTCCTTTCATTTTTATCATAATAATGGGTTTCATACTACTGTGTTTTTTTTTGGTTTCAAAAATTATCGACCCTGGTCTATTTGGCGTAGTCGGTTAGTAAAATATGAGCAGATTGCAAAATAACAAAAATCACTCGACATTCGGCAAACCCCGATATCAACTAGCCGAGTAGACTGCGAGGCGAAATGAATTTGTAGGCAACTAGGCATTCAGTGCGTGAGCACGGGCGGGCACGCACACACGCACAGTCTGTTCGACACGCACACGTCGATAGCTCGCTGGTCAGGGCGCAGCGCGACAGCAATAGAGTTGCTAAATACCTATTCATCAAATTTCTTGGCCGTGGTATACCGGCTTAACGTTCAACTTTATTGTAATCAAGAATAAGTAAGGACCATATGATGTCACGGTTACATGCTTACAGGTTTTATGACTATTCCATGGTCAACCATACTTACATCGATTAATTTTTCTTAACGTATCTGTAGTTTATAGCTATGAACGGTTCTACTTCAAAAATATTGATGTACAAAGAAAATGTACTGAAAAGCAAGCGTGAAATAATCGCATAGAACAAGTATAAATAAATCTATACATATAATAAAAACGTAGAGATAAAAAAATCTGTAATTGCGAGATAACAAAAAATAAATCACACAGGACGTCTTAAAATAAGCAGCTGAATACGATAGGACAGTTTTTAGAATTTTTGTCTGTTTGTTTGTTTGTTTGTTTGTTTGTCCGCGCACATCTCCTAAACCACTGGACGGATTACAATGCGGTTTTCACGAATATGCTAAGAAATTACCAGATTAAAACATAGGCTATGTTATATCATTTATTTTAATTCTTTATTATTACATAAAAGAAATTAAACAATCAATGATTATTTTCTTCGTTACCCGAAACGTAATATGAGAATCGTCACATAGCCTCAAGCAAGGAGGTCCAAAGCAAAGAGAATGTTATTGACATAGCCATTAAAAATTTGAAACTGTCAACTGTCATTCAGATAATCAGTTTAAATTTAAAGAAGGTTTCTTAACCTTCTTAGATGAATGTAGATCAAGGATGTTATAAAAACATAGGCCTTACAACCTCTTTGGTGATTCAATCCAATGTATTTTATTCCCGAGAGAATATAATACTCATACGGAGATTTTATTCTATGTTAGCATTTAAAACACAAAATATACCACATCCTATTTTAATTCAGTCCCGCGAATAGAAATATTTAAAAAAGGCCATTTGTATGACAATAAACCTATACAACAAAATTCCGGACGCAATAAAGAAATAATAGCACTTTTCCAGAACCAACTTCGTAAGTTTCTAAACCAAAAATGTTATTACGAGATAAAAGATTTTTTCGACGGTAAAATTTAGAAAATTATAATCTATACATATAATAAAAACGTAGAGATAAAAAAATCTGTAATTGCGAGATAACAAAAAAAAAACACACAGGTCGTCTTAAAATAAGCAGCTGAACACGATAGGACAGTTTTTAGTATTTTTGTCTGTTTGTTTGTTTGTTTGTTTGTTTGTTTGTCCGCGCACATCTCCTAAATCACTGGACGGATTTAAATGCGGTTTTCACCAATATGCTTAGAAATTACCAGATTAAAACATAGGCTATCTTATATCATTTATTTTAATTCTTTATTTTTACATAAACGAAAATAAAAATCAATGATTTATTTCTTCGTTACCCGAAACGTAATATGAGGATCGTCACATAGCCTCAAGCAAGGAGATCCAAAGTAAAGAGAATGTTATTGACATAGCCATTAAAATTTTGAAACTGTCAACTGTCATTCGGTTAATCAGTTTAAATTTAAAGAAGGTTCCTTAACCTTCTTAGATGAATGAACGTGTAGATCAAGCATGTTATAGGCCTTACAACCTCTTTGGTGATTCATTCCAGTGCATGGAGTAGGAGTGTGGCGTACTCGTACTCCTTGCGCCAACCTTCGTGAATTTCATTCCAATTTTCCACGACGTGTGGCGCTGGGGCGCGAAAAGAAAATAATAAAAGAACACCGATTTTCAAATGGAATTGTCATTCGCTTTTTCTAAGATTTGTCTAAGATTTTTCTTTGCATTAAATTTATAATTTCTTTCGGACTCAGCTATTTTCTTCCATTGTCGGTAGCTTAACCCTCTCCTTCTATATAAATAGTACAAATCCACTATAATTGGTGACCACTGAACGGACCGTACACCACTGACAAAGGTCAGAATGCCGCTAGATCGTACTGATAGCACTGGGGCTGACACGAAGAATAAAGATGATGACAATGTATTCCGAGTTGGCGTGCGAATTCCACCGTTTTGGCCCAAGAAGCCGGCGATTTGGTTCGCCCAGATCGAAGGCCAATTCGCGATTTCCAACATCACTGCAGATAGCACCAAGTTCTACTATGTGATTGGACAACTTGACCCGCAATACGCAGCTGAAGTCGAAGACATCATCGTCAACCCGCCTGTGACCGAGAAGTACGAAAAACTCAAGCTGGAGCTAATTAAACGTTTGTCCGCATCAAGAGAAAAAAAGGTACAGCAACTTTTAACACACGAGGAGCTAGGTGATCGTAAGCCTTCTCAATTCTTACGTCATCGACACCTAGCAGGCCCCGGAGTTTCAGAAGACTTTTTACGCATGATTTGGACCAGCCGCCTACCGAACAGCACGCAGACCATCATTGCTTCGCAGCAGATGACGTCATCACTCGATGTGCTGGCAGACCTAGCCGACCGCATACATGACGTTGTCCCTATAGCCCAGGTCGCATCTACATCCAGTACCACACCGGGAAGCTCCAAGCTCCATATTACATTCTCATGGTTTTATTCTATGTTAGCATTTAAAACACAAAATATACCGCATCCTATTTTAATACAGTCCCGCGAATAGAAATATTCAAAAAAGGCCCTTTGTACATGAAAATAAACCTCTACAACAAAATTCCGGACGCAATAAAGAAAGAAATAAATAATAACATTTTTCCAGAACCAACTTTGTAAGTTTCTAACCCAAAAATGTTATTACGAGATAAAAGATTTTTTCGACGATAAATTTTAGAAAATTATAATTAGAAAATAAATATCGATATATAAATAGTTAAGAAAGTAGCGTCATAAGTTTTGTATCATCTCATATATAATTAAGTAACCTATCACACAAAGTATGTTTTTTTTTTGTTTTGTAAAATTGCTCCACCCTAGGTTAAGTTTGAATAGTATATATAATATTTATGTAATAGATTTAACTATACTTAAATTTATATGTTTGTCTGTGGTCTGGTTTTGTGAACAGCCACTACATAAGTCATTGCTGCACCCTTTATGCAGGGTATATAAACTTAGCTTTTAGAAGAATACAGTGTATATTTGCAATAAGAATAAGAATATAGAAATAATTTTATTTTACTGTGATATTTTAACAGATAAATAGAGTAGTTACATTTCATGGCTTTTTAATCAAGGTATACATACAAATGCACGCGAAATAAGAAATAACTATCCAAGAGCGTGTTAAGACAAGCATTATGTCAGGGTTCCGTGGCCAGCGAAACTGGCCGGAAATATACTTTTAATGGTTTAGACAAAAAGAAAATTTCAAAACATGCTCTGCACTGTGGTCACATTAACTTTTTGATTTGAAAACTGTTGACGGTGTTATTTATTACTTTTATGATTCTATCAATACTTCACACAGGGCGACTTAAAATAAGCAGCTGAACATGTTAAGGCAGTTTTTAGAATTTTTGTTTGTTTGTTCACGCACATCTCCTACACCCCTGGAAGAAAATGCGGACGGATTTAAATGCGGTTTTCACGAATATGCTTAGCTATGACCAGATTGAAGTATAGGCTATGTTATTTTGCGCAAGGCCGGATTAAGGGAAGAAAAAAGAATTGAAGGTTTATATGAAAATCTACGCGTACGAAGTCGCGGGCAAAAAAGCTAGTAAATAATAAAAGTATAACTAGTATTATTATGTTTTATCTTAGCAAGTATATATACATATGCATTTATCAACTTACAGCTTCTGAGTTATAGTCTTGTCTAAACATCTGCGTCTGCTATTGCGGTGTGTTTAGTTGTTGCAACAATCGGTCAATTTCCTCACACAGGAACTATAGTGTATGTTGTCATAGCGTTTATCCGTGTAGTTGCTAAACAATCCACGTATTCCGCAATTGTGCCTACTGCCAAGACAAAGGGATGACCGTTAGTTGCTTTTTCCCTTTTTTGTCTGTCTCACACGATGCGTGCTCTGTGCCAACGTTTCACTTGTTTCCTGTCGTTCTACATACACTACGAAGCACTAATGCATTGTATATGACTGCTAAGTGTTGGAGATAATACAACTTGCTTGTGACATTAAGCTTAAAGCGTTTGTACTTTAACGTTTTACCGCTGTGTGGCTAGAATTTCATATTCATGAGGCAGAATTAGTGACATTGTGAGCCTTGGGTCTGGATTAATTGTATTGGGTAATTTTAACTTATGCTTACATTCTAAGCTTACTATTATAACAATCAAATAGCAATTCCACTTGCTATTGTAGTTTAACCGCAAGCCCTGCGTTATGTATAATCTGCCTTTTATATTACATCTACCTTAAGTTGTAGGCTGAATCTAATTCTAAACGGAATCTACACTAATATTATAAAGAGGAAAGATTTGTACCTATTTTTGTATGTTTGTAATGAATAGGCTCCGAAACTACTGAACCGATTTGAAAAATTCTTTCACTGTTGGAAAGCTACACTATCCCCGGGTGACATAGGCTATATTATATTTTGTAGCGAGGCCGAAGGCCGAGCTTACACTCGTGCGAAGCCGGGGCTGACGGCTAGTGTTTTATAAAGAGCATTGTTGTATAGGCTGCACCGACATTGAATTCAATTGCTCCAGCAATAAAATCTATTTTAGGGATTCGATTGTTTATAGCATCTCTTAAGTGTGTCGGTAGTCAGAGTGGTTGCAGACGTCTCAAGTTTCAGATGTGTGGTAGGTGTTAGTTGAAATGATCAACAGTTCTTTGTGCAAACAGCAATTTGCTTTAGAAATATTCATTCACCATTGTTTTGCGTTCATTTCATAGTAAGCTCATAATAAATTAAAAAAACGAGAAAACCGTCAGTTTTCGATATAATTTTAATTATGGTTCGCATGTGAATTGGATCCGATACTTAGTTTTCTATAGTTTATGAAGATCTGACTTTTAAAAAAATCTACACGTATTCTGCTAGATATACTTTTACCTGCTTCTGTTATAACGGTTCATAGCAGAAGTCGGTTTGTCGCCACCTTCGTGTTACTAGGTAAAATCTATTCGGAATCTCTTCGTGACAAGTTCTAGGCTTCTAGGTGTGACGGAGGTCACACCTAGAAGCCTAGGAGGTCATAGTTATGTTTAAATTACTCATTGCCCAGTCTTAAACAGTTAATCAACCATGAATGGTGTTAGGTGTTCAGTTTGTCCATAGCTATTTTATCAACTAAGTTTTTTTAGGACCCACTTGAAACTAATAATTCTTAGCAGCTTTCGGTACATCATATTTCTTGCATTTGACGTAAGCCGCAATCAATTAGATAATAATATTAATAAAAACATAATTTTGTCCTCGTTATGGTGAGTATTTATATTACGAAGACTTAAAAACAAGTATTTTAAGACAGGTTTAGGGACATTTACAAATGCGTTTTTAATTAATGTAATTTATTGTAAAAAGCATATATATATATATATATATATATATATATATATATATATATGTATTTACAAAACAATATGTAATTTTTCACGTAATATATAACCTAATCTTCCTCAAGCAAGTACTTAATTAGGTTATATTATTATGACACGTACTCAAAGATAGCCGTATTTAAATTACCGTTACAATCTTGATTTCATTGTTGGATCAAATTTGTATAGAATTGTTATCGAGATATATTTACGTGTAGTTGTAGACATCGTTATTTGTCACAGGGTAATATACCATGAGCTATACCTGTATGAATTATGGTCTTTGCGGTGATATTCATTGTGTATATTGTATATTACATCATCAGTATCAGCAAGGATGATTTTAACTAGGTATCAGCAAGTTTGCCAGCTGGTACCCTTAAATGTATTTAGGTGTAAATACCGGTTAATATCTAGAAAAATATATTTGGGTGCACAATAGTTAATTTTTAGTTATCTTTAGAAGGTTGGTGTAGGTAGGTTGTAGTGTGTACATGTTTACGTACCGTGTGCTTACACCAGCTTTTCCGTCACCACGCCATTTGCTCAAGATGTTTGCCGGTCACTATATTTATTATTTACCAATGCACCTTGGTGATGTAGTTAGGTATCAATATATTTATAACTAGCCGTCCGCCCCGGCTTCGCACGAGTGTAAGCTCGGCCTTCGGCCTCGCTACAAAATATAATATAGCCTATGTCACCCGGGGATAGTGTAGCTTCCCAACAGTGAAAGAATTTTTCAAATTGGTTCAGTAGTTTCGGAGCCTATTCATTACAAACATACAAACATACAAAAATAGGTACAAATCTTCCCTCTTTATAATATTAGTGTAGATTATCAATTTAAAAAACCGACTTGTTACTATTAGTAAATACGCAAATTTGTTTACTTGTATGCCACATTTTTTCCAGTTATTTTGATTTATAAACTAAACTACTGAAGCTCTTTTGAAGTCGATTAAAAACAGTAGATCTGGTTCATCAAAAATATTTTCTGAAGTCATATTCTTTAAAAAGTATGAAAACAACAGGAAATAATACTCATTCAAACTGCTACATAATTTTTATTTTTTTTATTTTTATGTTCTCACCGCTCTCAGTGTTAGCTTTCTATCTTTACTGCTTTCAAACTATTTTCCGCACTGACTTTACTTCTATTTACTGTGTCAATAGCCCCTAATACAACGTTTACTTGAACATAAAGCTTGACGTTCACTTATCCACTTACATATTTGTTTGTTGCGTCCGTTTTTGCTTCCTTCTTCACTACGTGTGTTTTATTTATATTGTAAACCGTCAAATATGAAATAACTAAATGTTATTATATCTAGAAAACTGATTTACATAAAAGTTATAATTTTACTGTTGTAGCTTTCACAAACGCGCTTCTTATGGTAAATTCTGAGGTTCTAAATAATGATCAAGCCTTTATCATTAAATTCTATTAATATAATCATGCGTTAGCAACTACCTTCATTCAGATATAACTTTTCATATCACCTTAAAAGGGCAGGGGACGGCTTCTCTAAGTGCCTCCTACACATTGCGCTGTTCAAATGTCCATATTCGTCATTATGGGCGTTCTGACTAACTCAGTCGGCGAATCGGCTACCTTTGTTAGAAGCTAGCTGATGATTGCGGTTTCTACCTAGACCGTAGGCGGCCGATTCACCTTCGATGCCGAGATTATCTTGTCTCATGTAGGTGGTTGGTGCCCACTCGACTCAAGAACACTTAGGAAGTGGTCGTTATGTTACGCTTCGGTTTCGTAATGAACGTGTAGGAAGTTTAATGTAATGATGGCTCATAATTTTAATCTACAAATCACATATTTATTTAAGACTGTTTTGTGTAAGGTGAAGCAGATACTTGACATCAATAATTTACTGGTTAGCATCAAACTTTACCTAACCTCGCAATGTGCTAAAATAAATTTATTGATACTGCGTCCACCACAGTAACAAACAAATCATCACATGTTAATTTGTTATATATCTTCATTTGGAATTAAAATTTTATTTTTACTAGCTGTACTTCGTGGCTTCACCCGCTAAGGAAACATTCGAAATATTGGAGCCATGCATTTTCCGGGGATGGAAACTTTGTATCGATCCAGGATATAAGGTACTTCCAAACCAAATTTCATTTGGATCCGTTCTACGGAGTTGAATGCGGAAAAACATAGAAACATGCACACAAACCTTCGCGTTAAAGTTAATCACAAAGTAGATTTTTGTTTATGAAAACCCTATCACTGAATTGCATATAAGTATAACTTTTTGTACAGGCTTGCGTTTGACTGCCTACTCGCCTGATGTTAAGCGAAGATGCGGTCTACGACGAAGCACGCTTGCCTAGAAGAAACCAATTCACTCGCGACAAAAACATGTTACAGGAATACATTAAAGCCCTGCGAACCAACTGAAGTGGATGATCCGAACCCACCGAAGCTATTTTAATTACAGTTTAAGTACCTACTTAGTTTAAGTAAGGACCTATGCGTACTTATACATTTTATGTGCACCTTTTTAAAGCCATCGGCGGTATTGAATAATCATAGCTATTTATATAGATGACATAATTATGACGGCATGACGTCAATCAATAACAGTAATTTCTTACACATTGTATTAAATTACTAGAAATCAACTCCCTTATGAATGAAATCCCTAAAATATAACCTCTACATCTCAACCAAATGTTTCTATTTATATATTTTTTATTTTACACACTATTATAATGGTAGTAGTACTAGACATGAATTCTCAGATAGTAACTACCAATAAATAATTCATAATTAGTTATTGTTTGTTTACCACTGGTAACTCTTTACCACTTATTACCTAATTGTAAATATAATATAAGTATAATTTTTCGTCTTGCAAAAGCCGTCTATATTCTTAATTCGTAATGTTTGTGTATACCTTAGAATAAGCTAAGGTGTATACATTTCATTATAGAAGACAAGCTTGTCACATTCAAGGTAGACTGCTTCACTCAAAACATTACTAATTTTACAAAAACCTTCTGATTGATTTTTAATATTCGAACCTTTGAACGTTACTATGTGCTGGACAATAGACGCCTTGATCAATTTGCTGGTGCCAGCGCTACGTGGGTGGTCTATGCGCCTTTGCCCTTATAATCAATAAAAACTTACCTTTGGTACTCCTGTCAACTATACTGACATCTTGACAGCTTGTACAGATAGAATGAGCTTGTAATAGATATATTGTGACATGGCGCCATTATTCTATAAAATTACCAGTTCTTCTGGTGTTTTAGACTTAATTCAATTGCCCTAATTTTGCCTGTCTGCTAAGAAATAACTGTAAATTGGTTTAGCTTAGACTTGCTTATAATATTGGCATTTTATAACCTGCTTCAGTTTCCCTCAAGTTCTCAATATCTGGACCTTTTTCATGAGAAATATCAACTATAGCCCAAACACGTAAAACTATGAAAATCAACAATAAAAAAAATACCGATACCTCTAAAACAATGTTTCTCACGAAGACTGATGCATCGTTGCATTAAGAAACAATTACGTCGCCTCGGAATGCATCGTTTATGACATTTACTAGTCATCGCAAGACAAAATGTATAATTAAATCACCTCTAACTCCAAGCATCAGAGATTAAACTATAGACAATGTAATAATAAACCTGCACCTGTATAAGACATAAAACTGATGTCTGACAAAACGTCAACTTCTATATAATTTTGTCGACATCACAAACAAACGGTGTAAACTTCTTAGATGTTGGCATAACAGCTGAATAAGTCTAAAGTACCACGGTGAAAGACGTAAAAGTTCCTTTGGAGGACTCAAAATATATTTGCAACAATTGCAACATGTCTGTATTCAATCATAATGAGTAGAGGTGTAAATAATTAATGATTGAGCTTTTTTTTCATCATCAGAATCATCACCGATATTTCGATTAAATAGCTTATTCAATGCAAATGTTTCTATTTAGATTGTTTAAAAAAAACAGTGATATTCAGTAAAATGGTAAAACAAATTTATTTACGCTTTTGCTTAACGTGATGAAATTGCAGCTCTATATCGAAAATGCTGACAGATGCGTCGTCACAAACAAAGTGATTAACAGAAGCCATTTTTTCACTTCAGATTTTTATTGCACCATTTTACGTTCACGAGCGTGTGTTCGAAATGCGTGCCAAAAGTTTCTCTCGCATTAGCTTCGACAGTTGGTCGAAGGGACAGCTATTTCCAACTATCATCCGTACTTTTGCATTTGTGTCGCAGAGCGAGAGTGTGAAAATACAGCTGTGTACAATGATGTTATATATAAACTGAGGGCTGGGTATTGTAACATAACCTTGCATTGAATTTTTTTATTATTCCATCTGCACAGACTTTCCTTTAATAACATAATGCTATACTCTATCTTCAGTTTTAGTTTGTTGGAACTACTTCATTACTATCTTCATTACTATTCTTCATTACTATTGACTGCCTCGGTGGCTCAGTTGGTAGTGATCCTACTTTCTGTGCTTGGGGGCGTGGGTTCGATTCCCATCTAGGACAAACATTTGTGTGATGAACATTTGTGTTTGTTCTATGTCTGGGTGTTAATATCTATTTAAGTATGTATTTAAAAATATATATGTATGTATATCAGTCTCTGGCAGCCTTATTACAAGCTCTGCTTAGTTTGGGGTCAGATGACCATGTGTGCAATAATGTCCCACATATTTATTTATTTATCTTATATCACTTAAATATGTCTTCAAGCTTATTGAACTAACGAAATTGAAAATCCTTCCGTGATATCCGTTGTAAACATTTTGTGTGGATACAATAAATTAAATGAATCAAGATCACAGAAGATCGTTGCGGTATATCCAATGATCTTTATTGGGACAGAATTAAACAATTTATCTACAGTCGTTGCTTTTGCCAAGCTATATAAATCGTAATCACAATCACAAATACTGTGTAATTACAACTTCCCATTTAACTTTCGAGTTTATTTTTTAGATAGCTCGTATACAGTATGACCTTTTACTAATGGCTTGTATTCATTGCATGTATATCATTTTCCTTTTGTCACTAATTTCCTTGTGACTTATAGCTACTAATAATTGTTTAAGATTTATTTAAGGTAAGAATACGAGTTGTTTTCTGTGTTAAATATCAAAGGGAGCAGTGGTACGGAATCGAATAAAACGCTACAAGTTCGATATAGAAAAAAAAGGCGAGATATGGTACGACGTATCACGAGATTCTATCACGGTAGTAATAGGGAAATCTGTTATTCACAAAGTCAATGTAAAAGCCAGGTATTTTATTTATTGTTCTTTTTATTATCGCAACAACAGACATTACTTCTGTTTTTTAACACTTACGATACTGACATCTAACAATATGTCAGTATTGTTTACGAAAGTAACTCTTATATTCAAATGATCATTAATTTTCCTAAGAATGTCGTGCGTATTGTCGCGGTCACCTTCAACGAGTATTTCTATTTTGTCAAGTAATACTAGATTTAACACGTGCACTATTTATAAATTTTCTGTTGCATATTCTTTCTGAGTATTTTCGCGTGCAATGATATATTTCATCATGCTCATAGCATGCATCATCCACTCTACTAAAACAAAAGCTGACTTAATATTCTGACAATGCATACTTCTAAATCATAAATGTAGCCCACAAACACAGTAAAGACAATTATATTTCTAAGCACGGCCACGTTACAAAATTTAGTACTGCGAATGGACAGCATACTACGACCAGGCTTAGCACTGTAGTGCACTTTGATTACATCTGCAGGTAATTACAATATTCCCATTGAATTCACTTTAATCGCGTTCCGTGTAATTGTCTTGTAAAATCCTTGAACAATCGTAGAAGTAATCAATGTGGCAATAAAAATATGTTTTGTTACCATTGTAACTCATCATAAGGATGTTTTCATAAATCCATCATGACGGCGTATACTTATGAATAAACACTGAGTGAGACAAGTAATACTATACATTCATCAAAAGCTGATCTGACGGCTGGCTTGACGGTAGGCGTTGCTTTTACTATTTATTATGAGGCGCTAGGTTGACAGGCTCGTGTCTCTGTGAGCCAATTGTTGGTGCTGCTGATTTTCAGTCTCTAATGTCAAATAGTTGTCTCAAATGATCGGTAGTACAACAATCTTGCATGACTCGAGAGCGTCAATTACAATACTTATTTTATTACTGTTAACGTTTGCCAAAAACCGTCCATATATTTCAGTAAGTAACGCTTTCTTTCACTGGTACTTAAAACCAGCGGCTAGGTAGGCTTATGATGACAATGACATTTAATTATCATTCTTATGCTATAGGGTTTGAGGCTTTGAGTATTCAAAGTATACGTTTGTCAACGCTTGAGTTTGTTGAATGCTGAACTGCTTATAAGTAACGCCCACTAGGGCCCCATTCAATACAGAGATCCCGACCCAGTTTGGTATGTGTTGTCATTTAGCACCGCTAAGGTGCGTATGGTTATTTTTTCTAATTATAGATGCATAGTTGTTTATCAATTCATAAACTGCAGTGCCTTTTTTATATCTTCCTGCTGACACGATTTTTACATTACACCAACACAGCAACTATACCGGAGGTAATAAACTTTCTATTGATCAGTCATAATATGCTGGCAAATTTTATTATGTCAAATGAGGCGACATGTAAAAATATCTGTTTTTCTTAGTGTGCTATGTATGATACGACGTTCTTGTCGTTAAGCTTGCCTCCAGCATATAGCATTAAAAGGAAACTTCAGTTTCCCAATATTAACTACTACATTTACGAACTGGCTCCGCAAGTAAACCGTGAAAAATAAATATTAGTCGATAAATCAGCGAAAATCTTTGGTTTACTTCTCGTGTTTTATGACTATAATAAAGACACCGTCAACTGCGCACTGGTCAAAGAATAAACAGTACTCGTTTAGATAGAACGTGACCTGCATTCTGGAAACTTAAACACGGAACAACGGCTATTGGTTCTGCTTTAAAATTTGACATATTTACGTGCTCTAGACTAGTAACGTTGTTAACTCGTTTACGCGTAAATTTTGTGGAATGGAATCGTAAAACAAAGGTAACAAGTATGACATATAGGTACTGAATTTCGCTAAGCGTGACGAAGGCACAAATCTATTTTCTGTGTCGAAGTCGATGTAATGAGGTATGTAATGGACTTACAGTATGGAACGTTGCTATTATCCCAAGCCTGTTCTCGTGTACAAAATAAATGTACCCACTTAAAATGCCGTTAAGTTTTGTGAAACTGGCCATGAAAGTTGCTTCTTCAATACCAGTTATCGAAATTTTTAGAGTATTAATTTTAATGGAACATCATCCATTTGTTTAGATTTTACGATTGATTGGTTTTGAATTGTGACAATAATTACTCTTTGTGATAAACACAAAGCAGTTTATATCTAAGTAGAGGAATGTAGCGCGTCAATTTAAATGTCAAACTCCCAAAGCATGAAAAGAAACGGTTGAGAATGAAAAAAGATAATTTCTAATAGATACTGAAGAGAAGACTGAACAGATACTGATAACCGATGGGGAAGAAAGGTTATTGAGTGGAGACCGCGAACCGGAAGACGCGGTGTAGGTACGCCTCCCACTATATAGACCGACGACATTGTGAGAGTCGCGGGCATCCAGTGGATGCAGATGGCAGGATGTCGTTCAATGTGGAGGTTAAAGGGGGAGGCCTATGTTCAGCAGTGAACGTCTTCTGGCTGATGATGATGATTACTGAAGAGAAAACTACGACTAAGCAAAATACTACTTTGCACCCAGAAAAAGCTTCTGTTGATTTTCACTTCCTCACTGTTAATATTTGTCGTGTATCTATGGATACACAAACGCACTAGAACGTTTAAAGCGTTTGCTTTGATAGCATAAACTCAAAGAACTCGAAGTGCGGTGTAAATAACATCTTTTACCTCAACATCCAGATGAAAGAGGTATGCAAATCGTAACCTATCTCTTCATTCACACTCGGTTACGACAAATAACTGTCATACATTAAATTCAAGATTTTTTCTTTACTTTTTTGGTTCGTTGTTATGTGGACACCTGTTTAAATGCAAGTTTCACTATTAAATTACCATAACATGTTCTCATTATGGATATTTCTAACTGTATCAAAATAATTTCTCTGGTAGCTACTAAACTAAATTATGTTACACGAATTATAAATATTAACAATACGAACAATTACCAAAATTCATAATTTTACATTGAGAACTACTTTGTACTTATGCATGTTGTTATTGTTTAATATCAACACTTAGTAAAAGCGGCCAACTGCGAGTCTGGCTCGCGCCATTCCATATCAACACATAAATTGTTAACTACTAAAGTACAAAAAAGTAGGTAGTGCAATAAGATATCATGCCCGGATGGTCACCCATCTCAGTACCGACCGCGCCCGAAGTCGCTTAACTTTTGTGATTTGACTAGAACCAGTGGTGAATAGAAATTTGTCACTGACTCGCACTTGACCGGTGTTTATTATTTGTTGTTTTACTTTCATCAATATTTAGTGTGTGTATCTACTATAATCATGCCAGTTTGACGCTTGTTTGTATTACCGTATTACAATAGAGAGAATACAAAAAACGTTTTAAAAACCTGTGTTGTGTACTCTCTTTTAGTTTTTTAGCCTTTGACTTTATTATTATTTCTTACGTGAATCCGACGTAACAATACATATTCTGTGAAAATTTTAACTGGCTTTCTAATACGTTTCGAAAGATACAGCCGTTAAAAGGTAGGACGGACAGACAGACAGACAGATGGATAAACATACATCGAAGGCTTAGTAAAAGGGTCTCGTTTACACCCTTTGGAAATGGAACCCTAAATATTATACCATTTCGATTTGTTAGTTTCCTGACAGTATATCATCAAATTAATGTCTCATCAGTATTCTAGCACCATAACAAATTAGCCCTTTAATCTTGCATAGATTACGATTTGAAGATAAACGCAAACGTACTCGTACCTATATCATAATCGTCGTCCGCTGACATTTCCAACTGGTTTCTGATTTTTATGAGTTCCGCTATCATTAATATCCGATTTGATCCGATATTCATGTAGATTAATATGCATATTTTATTTCATTACTATTTTTAATGCAAGCTACAATTATTACGTTATTGTTTTCATTAAAATGAGTCATTGGTGACCATTTCGTCATAACTAATACGCAGAATTTAATTATTGTCATTCTTCCCACGCATTAAATAGTGACTAACAGCCACCTAAAAACTATTAGAAATCAATCTTTAAAATAAGCTTGCCACATTATTAATTTGGTTGGTTATTTTGATTACGAGACACCAAAAAGAAATCGGCACCAAAAATTTTTTAAGTTTGCATAAGTCAGAAGATGAAAAAAACTCACTTCTTACGCCACTTGACGCAAGTGACAGGAAGTTCAATATTGTTGATATCTGTTAAATACACAAATGTAATTTCCTTGATTATACTAAACTTATTTAAAATCAAATGTTGACTGTGTGAAATTTCAATGACAGCTTTATATTTTCAAAAACTGATTTTAATTAATTGTTATTTAGTACTTGTGCTGATGCCCGCGACTTTGTAGTGACGCGCGTAGATTTTCATAAACTTAAACTTTTTATAAACTTTCAACCCGTTTTTCCTCCCATAATTCGGTCTTTTCTTAAAATAACATAGCGTACTTCAATCTGGTTAATGTTAAGCATATTTGTGAAAACCGCATATACCTAAATCCGTCCGGTGGTTTAGGAGATGTGGGTGGACAAACAAGCAAACAGACATAAATTCTAAAAACTGTCCTAACTGCTTATTTTATGACGCCATGTGCGATATTTTCATGTATATCTCGCAATTACAGATTTTTTATCTCAACTTTTTATTATATGTACCTACCTATAGATTTACATTACTACTTTCAATAATTAAACACCCTGTGTCTCGTGAGATTCGTTTTTATTGACAAGTTTTATACTATTTTTGTACAATATTCACTGTGTCAAAACACCAAGCCATTTTTTAGTTATTTTTATCTCCCTACTATCTTGTTCCCATTCATCATTGTGTGGTGCTTTGCTTTTTCTTCCTATTTATACATCCGCTTAAGTTTTAGTGCTCAGTTTAATTCCAATTTCTTCATAATTGCCTAAGTGATCAGTAGCTCCGAACGGACGTGTTGCAACAAGATTAGTGTTCCTAAATTAAAGCTGAACAATCTTGATTTCTTAATTATTTGTCAAGCATTGCCTTATTACAAATTGTCTGTCTAAGAACACAATGCAACAATGGCTCCCCTAGAGTACACCGGAAATGTGAGCTCTTTGTTCCCCCCGCGTCGCATTAACTTCATTTGGGCGGCATTCGTCTTATATGCATCTTTAATTTGTTGGCGGTAATAAGAAAGAAAAAACGTAACCGTGAGAGAATGCGCACTAACAAAGATATTAGTTGTTTGATTTGTTCAATTGTTGATACAAATCACATTGTTAACGCAACTTCGTATGAATTTGGGATTCGATGTATAATAATGATTGATGCCTGTTATAAACCTTACCACAATGTTTCTTGCAGAAACACTATTCAGCCTTGTGAACTAGGTATCTTTTGTGTATAATAATATTAGGACTGCAAATATGCATTTAATACTTTTGCGTACGCAAATTGGAATATTATCTAAACACTACATTATAATAGGTCAATAGGCTACTGCATGTATAAAACCCTCATATCATTCAAACAAGGGATATATGGTAAGGTGGCGTGGCGTGGCGGGTGTGATCGCATCTAGTCTAAATATGTCTGGGTGCCTTTAGAGTCGAACTCACCCTGCAGACGGCCTTGTCGCCCTTTTTTTCATGTGAACTATTAATTCATTAGTATCGCTGCAAGTTTTTTAGTGTGTGTGAAAAATTTGTAAATACTCATCAATTAGTTTAGTTTTTTCAATTATTATATAGAACAGCTGGCAGGTAGGTGTTGAATTTTATTTATAGAACGAAAAATTTATTGAACTCATAATTGTTCTTGCATGTCTCCCTTGTTTGTCTGGTCTGAAATTTAACCTGAATAGCTAATGTAGTAGTTGGTAAAAAATCTGATAGTTTTCTTGCAGTAACTCTTCTTCTTGATATAAGAATGCTACAGTTTTGTTAAAACTTAAGTTATAAATCTACATACCCAGTTTAACTGCGGGTTTCGTGTTAGCCTTAGCATCTTTTTTTATTTGTTCATGCTACGGTATCAGACATTGTCAGGCACTTTCAGTATACGTTACATTACATGGCTCTGTATACTAATTTAATCATACGTTGTAAATCTAAATACTCTGTTTGCGTGATCGAATCTTCTCTGTCGAGCAAGGCAACTGATCGCAAACTAACCGTGGCGGAGGATTTACGCATCGCCGCATTCCGTGTGAAAATTCCCGTTGAATCCACATTGTTCTCGTTTTACCCTCATTTATTACTCAGGGCAGAAATTGACCTATAGGTCAAAAAGCTGTATTAGATCATAGGAAAAACATTCCTACAGTGCAAATTCATGAGTTCTTGTGACTATACAACTTTAAACACTTAAAACAAGTTCTACATTAACATCTCTAATATAATATAGTACGCCATATAGTATTTTGTTACACTTAAGAACGAATATGACGTAAAAATTTGATATTTAAATGGTTATGCTCTCATTGACACCGTCAAGTTTAATTAATGCATCACCTTGCAATTTTACCGTCTAGCTAGACTAGACGCTACCAATTTACGCTACAGTGTTGCATTTTTCGCTTTCGGTTTCAAAATAATATTGGATATCATTGCTGGTGTTGAAAGAATTAAATGCTTTCTGCATACTTACTAAGAAAACAAGTGGTTTTGACATAGTCTAGTTGATTTTAGGAGTGTTTCTATAGTCATTCGATTTTGTAGAGCACGCTATAGTATGATATTTTGTAGCTATTTGCTTTATTAATAGCAGTTTGCCAATTAACAATATACTTTTACGCAAATAGGTAAAGCTCGGCAAATATTTTTATCGCGCAAATTAAACCAAGCATTTTTATGATTTTAGCCCCTTTCTTGATATTAAGGCGTCATTTAATGATAAACGGGGTTACATACTGCAGATCTGATAAAACTACTGCATGAAGTTTCAAACTAAAACCAAAGTAGTAATCGTAAAATAGTGATCGAAATTGAATTGGTAGCAAAGAGCTAGTTCAACACCGTTCGCGTGACTATAGACATTTGTTCGAGCACGCATAGAGCTCGCATATAAATTCAGAAGATCATTCTGAATGCAATCGAATGAACGGCAAGTACGATTGGCAAAGTAAAAGGTGGCACATATAATGGGTTGGTCTATAGACACGCAAGTGAGTGTTTCCCGATGGTTGCGTGTCTGGAATCAGCAGGGGTATTCGCAACTCAATCTAAAAGGTTTCCGTTTGGGTCCACATTATCCGTCTCCGTTATATACATTCAGAATGACAGAGACGGATAATGTGAACCCGTTAAGAAACCTTCTCGATTGATTGTGAATATCCTAGAAGATCGTCACATCTTAATCTAGCAAGTATATCTGGTTCTACTTCAATAAATAACAGTATGAACATCTTTTTAAAGTTCCGAGGTAAATTATAAATATCCAAATATACTGTTATTTATCAACTGTGTATTAAAAAATTATATGAAATCATTAATTTTCATGTCATTGCTAAGACGATTTCTAAAACTGATGTAGGTGGACCAAACCTAAAAATGTCAATTGACATTCATCACTCGGTGACACACAACTTGCTTGTTCTTCTGTTATAGAAAACCTTCTTCCTACGCGAGAGACTGTTCAAACGTTACATTGTATGCAGCAACTAATTAAAATCCTATTTCCATGTCGTAACGTTGATATTCCTTTGCTGCTTTGAGAGCAAGAGGGTGTTCTGCAAGGCTTGTATTACTGTGTAGAATGATAGCGATTGCGGTTAAAGTAATCTGAGTAAATGGTAAAATTAAACCCAGTTAACTAATATAACCATGTATTTTGTGGCTTTGCAACCTGTTTGTATAGCCTTGGTTCCCTGGAACTAAGTTTTTACAACAATTATGTCTGCATTCTTATCTTAATTAAGTTTTAACGGTTATTAAGTTTTTAATTAGCTGAATAAATTGGAATTTCTGGTATTTTGTTATGATTAAGAATCCAGTAAATCATGTATCAATCGTACTAGAGTCTGTTCAAAAAGAGAGTGGACTTAGGCCAAAAGTAGAACTAAAACGAATTTTAAATGGCAATCCGCCTCTGCCATCAGAAAAACTGCAAATTTAGCTATCATGAGCTGTCCTGCCATCGTGTTGTTTTGTTGAGTGAATTTGATTGTTATTTATTGAGATATTTGTCCATTGAACCACAATCTAGGTCAACTCTCTTTCTGAACAGACTCTATTATTGACATGAGAAGAGTGGTCAGAAATACAGAAGAATATAACGCAAATGCCCTTCGACAGTGACATTCTAGAGCAGGTTCACGTCGACATCATTAATCAAAAATTCTATGAAAAGTGACGGATGGACGGCCCACCAAGATTACGTCAAAACACAGCCTCTATTATGAGCCTTTGTTCTGTTGGAAGTCTCATTTGCCAGCCCAAAACCTGCGGCATTGTTAAAATGTCCGCTACAAGTGTTTCGACACCCGTCAACGTCCGCTTTGACAAGTTTCAAAAAAGATTTCTGGTGAGTCAGAACGCAACCTTGGTAGGTTGACTATTTGTCGATTAAGCTTGTCAAAATGTCAATGGTCCAAATATGTGATTTATGTCGACAGTATCTTATTGGGTAAAGTTGAACAATCTTGAACATTGTAGACTCGACCCCTTAAAATTACTGAAATCGCTAGCTTCTTAAGAGAAATCGTGATACAAACATAAAACCTGAATTCCCAAGCTTCTTTCTTCCTAAAAGCGCAGTGCCATCAATATGCAAGAAAGGTGGCAATTAAATACATAATCCATCGGCTATCACACGGGTGCCGTGGTCGTTTAATGGGTTGTTTACTCGGCCGACCGTCCGTATATGGCGAGAAAGCCTCTCGGCATTGTCGCCAGACCCTCTGTGGAGCTGCTATGGTCATGCGGATACGTGCGCCTGCACACATGCGGTGTTTGATAGCGTTCAAGATTAATAAATAGGCCCGCAACGAGTGTACTTGTTATTCCATAATATAAAGACGTCAGAGAATTATGAAATTTCAAAATTTGTTCAAATCGTTTCACTGCTGATCCCATAAATATCGCCTATAATATAATGCCCTAAAACGCAAATAAAGCTCTTTGCAAAAGAAAAGTTTTGATTGATCTTTCTGATATTTATGTATGCTTTCTTAAGGATATAAATAAATGGTTCTCATAACGTAAATCTTTACGCAAACCACATTTTTGCAATATGATTTCCATGGATAACATTAAAATAAACAAAACGATTAGTAGAAATTCCATCGCCGAACTAAATTCTTGATACATATTTATGCATACAAACTGCAGGAACAGATGGTCAGATTGCGCACTCCGGAAATCGGCAAGTGACTCATCATCTCTTTTACTGAATAAAGAAGATACGAGGATTGCACAATAATACTAACCTCTTATATGGAAAGAAAATCGAATGTATCGGTTTTTGAATGGAGAATTGTTTTATTGGTTTTGACTTTTTTTGCATATTTTTTTTATGTTACTGGGTGACGAGACGAGCGAAGTCGCTCGCCTCAACGCTTGCCCATAACAGCTCAACGCCACTCAGAATTTTGAACTTCAACAGTTCATAACCCTGGATGGCAATGCACTGCGCTCGTCACCCCGAGATATAAGATGTCAAATCTCTGTTTGCCCTGTAATTTCGCTGGAAACATTGCTCTTCAATCCGGAACACAGTAGTGTCTGCACACTGCTGCTTGGCGGTAATAATATTTTAGTAGACATATGGATGTTGGCTACGTGTTCTCAAGAGATATTAACTATGTAACTAGGATTAACTTATTGTTTTCAATTCTTCTACATCTTAATCGAAACTTTCGTTTTGTATTATATACTGTACTCATTATTAACAAGCTAAATATTTAATGCTTTCCAAAAACTATAATTACCGCCGACCTACTAATGAAAGCGAATTTTCCACGAGACATTAACTTTTATCTTTACTAGTTAACGTTTTGGGACGGCCTAAAATTATCCGATATGACACGTTTCGTCTTTAAAATTTATTGGAGCAGATGCTTACACGCCTTGCGTGTGTTGTCTCTTTGAAAAATGGTTATGATTAAAATGTATCCTGTCATTTATGTTACCTAAACCTAGACTTCATAACGATTTCTTATCGATTTTCCTTGTAATAACTATTAAGTACTTTGGGAAATACCCCACTCGATAACCTAATGACATTGGATTTAGTATCAAATCGATAGTAGTGGATTCGATAGCCGATTGAATTTAGTCGTTAGTATCGAATTAGATTTAATTTATACATCAAAATCAGTTTCAGTTCAAAAGATTTTCAATTGTATACATGTGGTTGCAAAAAATATATCTACAACATAAGCAAAAAAAAATGTTGCCGCGGAAATTAAAAGAATTATACGATTATTAACATACTATTTTTTTTCTTTACAGAAATAGCAAAAGTACGAGCGAGCCTATTCCAAATAAATGGAGTCAAAAAAGAACCACTCGTCTTACCAGAAGCGGAAGGCATGGTCACCACACTCACAGAAAAAGTTTACGTGCCAGTCAAAGAACATCCAGATGTAAGTATTTTAGTAAGAAGAAAACTTACAATCACTAGTCACATACAAAAACTACGTTCTTCTGCAAAAAATCATTGTGTAAGTAACTTACAAGGTACAAGGTACAAGGGACTTTAAATAGATTATAACTGCACGTGATATGTACTAATTAAATGCTTTTAAAATTATGTTGAAATTTAAGCATCATACATTTTCTTTTTTTATTAGGGCAAGTGCCTTTATTAACTAAACAAAATACAAGCTAACACTTACACTACAAATACAGACTGCCCATAGACCGTTGAAGGTCTAAAGACAATTCAAATACTCAAGCCCACTACTTTGAGTACTTTTTATTCCTATAAACTAAGCAACTAGCTAATTGCTAAATAAGTAATGTCTAACTTATGTAATTTTCATAATAAAATTATTGGTAATATTTTATTTAAATTTAATGAATCTTGATAATGATTAATGATTATATTGGTCAAAATATACATGTATAGTTTTGTGTGACCGTTGAAATATTTTGTAAGCTCATGTATAATACAAAATGTCAATAGCTAAACTGCCTTTAAAACGGTGTTTGTAATGACAATGCAAACAACTCATCTCGACCTCGCTGGAAACTCCTATGCATATTATGCAAAAAGAGTACTTTAGCAATTAAAACATAAATTGACGAGTATTGCTCTGTCAACTTGTAAACAGTAAATATGAATAACTTTTATGAATGGATGTAATGCGAGGTATCAAGATATCGCGTTGCATAATATTAGTAGGTATGCTTTATTCATAAAGCGTATGTAAATTTAATTGAAAATGGCGATGGCTAACCAAGGCTTCTCACAAATCGTGTACTTACATAAAGATAGTCGATTATTTTGGCACTTTGTACACTTAGCGAAAATATGTGAACAGAAATGTTGTTTTTGCGAAGGCTTATGTCTATAGCAAAGGTAGAAACCTTAGTCATACAAATAGAAAGACAAGGTTGGCAGGCTGCTACATTTGGTGACTTATGTCAGGGCTATCACGTCTTTGGCTTGTTCGGTCAAAGCTTGCTTCGCCCTCAAATGGGATCATTCAAAGAAGCAGATTTAAGCTCATTTGGAAACGCTTATAGAAGTCCTTTTTAGGCGAGTTGAACGAACTGAAAGATTCATTATTAAATAACATCGAATTTCTTTGCCAAGTATTTTCATTACGGTTGTTGAAAATATTGTTTGGGAATACAATGTTGTGCATGGTCTAAATATATTTGGCAGCACACTCCCATAAATCTACTAGGTTACTTTAGTTCGATAATAATAGGCGCAATCTGTATAGAGCGTTCTGCATTTTTGATACGTATTTAATTTAGATTTGGAGTCACTAACCCATTCATAAATTATGCTGGATCTGCAGATTCGTTACAGTGTGAGCTATTGAACAAGAATTTACACCATTCTTGTTGAATTTGATATAGTTATCTCATGTATGTTTGATCTCATAATTATCTCATACTTTACCATAAAAAGTGGGTCTGTTCATGGCTCTATTATTGCCTTTCACGGCTATTTAGTCACTAATTAACATTATACACATTAACGTTGTGGTAGTGATCGATTGCTGGCGCCTTCTATGCGACCAAGGACTTCCCTTTTATGGTCGCATCTAATGAGTAGCAAGTGAAGCCTTAAGGCACTTTTATTATAATTTTATGCGCTCTTGTCATTTCAAAGTCGAAAGAAATGAAACTGATTGATTCTTTGGTAGTTTCCTTTTTGTGTTAGTTCTGTTTTACCACATACTCGAAGGCTGACTCTTTATTGAACAATCAGTTTTAGCACTTTCTAAGGACTAAGACGTTTTATGCTCGCGGTATTACAGCGCACAGAGCGTATGAGATTGAGAATAGTGACGTCTTGGTTGATTAATATGTATTATATTGAATTTACTTGCTAGTAATTTTCGCTCGCCATATTTCATGCGCATAATTGCGAAGAATTTAACAATATGACCATAAATCCTGTGATAGATTGAACGTTGAATGATATTGATTGGCGATCAAAGGGGCCGAGCCGAGGCATCGGTCACGTACGATGGAATAATGATGGAAATCTTAACGATGTAGATTGTAGCAAGATGTCATCAGATTGTGTTCCTGGAATCATTAATATCGGGACTTGTTTCTTGGATTATAGGATTGTACATAAATCAAAGTTGTGTATATTTTGAACCAGGTTTATTCAAGCTTACCTGTTTTTACAATTGAAACTCGTGGTATTGGGCGTTTTATTCGCTCGCAAAAACCAGGCCGTAAAGTAAACGTTAACTATTCCAGAAATAGAGCTAACAGTACGCGATTCGTATGTCGAACACACTGTCGAAACAATAGTTTCCGAAAGCTCTGTGCACTGGGTGACTAATTTCTTAAAATATTTGTACTTTTTAGACTTTTACGTTCTTTTTTATTACTGAAACAAATGGTAACGCACAAATGCTTTGATATACCAACGTTTTTACGATTTACATGTAGTTTTATAATGATTGTTAAAAGGTTTATTATTCTTTAATATGAGCTATGTTTGGAGCGTAGTTTATTTATAATTTTGCCTCATTTTAAAGCCTATTGTTATACAATTATGTTTAAATATAAAATGGGGTCAATTTTATTGTCCATTCTCTAAACTAAACTAATTTGACAGGGCTGAAATTATCGGCGTTTCTTTTCATTTCAATACGTCAGAAAAGGATGCCAACAATTTTAGAGCTGTCTAATTTAGTTTAGATAATAGAACATCAGAATCGGCGTCAATACCTTTATTACAAAATATATGACTCATTAACTCGGTACACATTCTTAATATTCTGGACAGAACATTTTGTCCCTATAAGATACACACAATTGCCATCAGTTGAGATTTAGTTTAGAGTACTTGCAAGTAACCTGAATATTAAGTTACGGAAATCAAAAGGCTTAAAGGTTTCCTTTGTTGACTTCCCTTTAAAAAGTTGTATTAGATACAGCACTTACTATTCCGCATAGTTCTTGTTTATTATAATGCTGAACACATACACCTACTCTCATATTTATGCGTTGGAAGTACCGAGCACATTCAATCATAGTCCACAAGATGGAGAGTTTAGCCTGAACCTGATATCCATGGACTAGTCCCACAAGTTCTTTGCTTAGCTTATTGTAAAGAGTATTAATTTTACATATAAAATCTATATTTGATAGAATATTATGTGGACTTAACTAGATTATAATATAGCAATGATATACTTATCAGTAAAACAAATTTAAGATCAGCTCTTCTCACTTAATTTTTTTACACATATGATTGAAAGCTTTTCAAATAAATAAAAATTAATGTCAAAATAGTGTTCATCTTAGTGCAAAAATAAAATTGATCGCGAGCAGAATAGCGAAATGAATAACATCTAATATTAAATTCGAAGAACTAAAAGTCACAATTGCGATAGAACGTTGACATCGATTCGACCAAGTAGGAGTCAGTCAGAGAATCGAAATCAGCGTCTGTCCTTTTAAGGGTGCGATCGTTATTAAATCCTGCCATATCTGTTGGGACCGTTATTTCAGCTTTTTACTCATCATGAGACAGTACACTCAACACGATTATGTTACATCGACATTGTAGCGTATCTTTATAGCCAACCAATTGATTAGGCCTAATTTGTGCATTGGACATAAAAATGAAATTGTCTGGAGATAGTGCCAACAAACGGTCCATTTTGAAAGTCGTCGACCCCAAGTTTTCATGTAATCCGGGTCGGATTCGGTTGTAAAATTAAATATATCCATAAATACAGTTCTAAAACTTAAACTTCCTATATAAAAACTCGTGCGTGTATATCAACTAACTGCATAATAACGTGTAATAGTTCAACCAATGGGATTCTATGTAACGTTTTTGTGTGTGAATGTTTGTCTTGACCATTTCCGAGTGGGTTGTTGATTACATTAGTTTTTTATGCCAGATGTAGTTTCCATTAAAATTACACTATGCGATATGACGCACCTATGTAACACATGGGCGTATTACACACTAAGATAATGGAAAGCACATTAAGATTCAAGTCTTGTAGTTTTACGTAAATAGACCAAGTGATCTAGTATATCATACCTACAGTAGCCACAACAATACATGTAGGTACGTACCTACGTACTATGATCATTTGACCTGCATATAGAATGTTTCTATCGTGCGTAGAGTTGAATTGTTTTAGTGCAAACATATCTGGCACAAGCGTGTGCTTTATCATTCGCGAGTGCAAACATACATTGGTGAAGTTTGCGAACGTTCGAAATTCCTGTGAATTCAGCTTCTATTAAATCATGTTTTAGTTTTTCGATATCATCATTTGAATTTGCAATATATTCATACATAGTGTAAAATATTCCTAGTATACATTTTTGCATATATTCTAAATATTTCTGATTACTACTTGATTGCGACTAATTTTTTTCCCAAAAATGTTTCAATTCGATTTATATTTTTGGACATGGATGAGTGATGTGTAGGAAAAAAATACTATGATAGGTATAAAAATGGTAGATTAATAATGAAATGTCAAGTTTTAAAGACATTTCTAAGGCCTTTAAAATGGTAATAAACAGAATAGTTCTTCAATAAAATGTTAAATTCTGACAAGTATCTTTTTTAGAATTTTAAATGACATCTTATAATACGAATACAAGTCAGTATGCAAACCTATACCTATGCAAAACTTAAATATTTCATTTTCATATTTTAAACCACCTGAGCAGTTACTAAATGCATGAAGGTTGACTCGGTCTTGGCTATTAGGAATTTCAATTCACATATTTTGCTTTAAATTCGCAATAATATTTTTGTCGTGGTGTTTGACTTGCACTTGGTTATTGAGCATTTCAATTCGCTTTTTAAAGTGAAGTGAAATGCCCAATAACTACCTACTTAACTAAATTTTCGTAAAATATTACTATGCTGTTTGTTTGTGACATAGAGGAATACATGCGTAGGCGCATGTATTTATCTGTTTTCTCGTTACTTTGTTTAATTTAATAAACTTTGTTATAGCACATTCTGGGTGTTATTAAGCTATAACCTGTGCAGTAAACTGTTGCGTAGGTGTGGCATAAAATCCGTTTCATTAACAGTACCATGAAAACTTGTATAAAATGAGGAATCAATCAAAATTAGCTTGATTTTATAGGTGCTTATTAAATTGTACTGTACTGTGTTACTAAAATCAGCAGTATATATATTTTTTTATTTAATATAAAAGTATCTAATCTAAACGCCTTTGACTTTATTTAATTGCGTGCTCATTTTAGATGTTGATTTGTGATTTGTACTGGGCTAACCACTTTGATTTTACATTTTTCTTCATAACAATAGTCCAAATTGATCGGTCAGATCTACGAGTATGTTCTTTAGGTCTGTATACTTATACAATAATAATTAAACTCGACTCTACAAAATGTATGATTATTATCAGAATTATAAGTCTAAAAATATAAACCATTCCAAGTCAAGAGAACTCTAACCCAATTACCGAGCAAATGCATTAGATCTCCGTAATGAGGTTGATTGAATCCGTTGGACTTCCACCGGGTCACAGATCATGCGCCTCGTTGGCTACCTCACTACGTTTGTTTTTGACTATTGCTATTCATGTATTAGATTCGTCATTATCATTATCATCATCACCATTTCAGCCATATGACGTCCACTGCTGGACATAGGCCTCCCACATCGATTTCCAAAGGGCCGGTTGGAAGTAGCATGCATGCAACGTTTTCCTGCGGTCCCTTATAGGTCGTCTCTCTATGCTGTGCTTACTGGTCCGTAGTCCATTCGAGAAACTTTCGGCCCCATTGGACATTTGTTCGCATGCTATATGCCCTGACCACTACCACTTCAACATTATATTATTCGTCATTATAATCATTAACATTCTTAGCATCGATATCATATTATATACCATTTAAACAGAAGTAATTGTAATAGTAAAAGTGGCGGATCGATCATAGCCGGGTTTGCCTGTAATTCACATAAATGTTATTATCCTTTATTGCATGTTTTGATTAAACTTACGATATTGTTCAAATGTTTTAATTCTATGTAATTTTTATATTCTTCTAGTTTCTAGTCCATACAGCCATGGAAAAAAAAGAATTTGCCGCCTTTCTTGTTTCACGAGTGATACAAATTAGCTCTTGTTAAGGTTAGAATTAATAGAGATATATTCTAAGTGTGCGTGCTCTATCTTCGACCATGTCGTCGCTCACCAACAGGCGAGTTAGTGGTCAATAGTGGATTTATACTCGTTGAAATGAACATTTTTAATGGATTTTATCGCATGTAATTTACATTATTTTATTTATTGGCGTTTCGAACAATTTGCAGTGCCCGTGGTCAAAGATAGACTAGATGACGGCTATCTACAGATATGTTATGAACAAGGCGATAGCCAATGATTTTTTGTCAAATCGTTCCCAACTTTATCATCAACGTCAACGTTCGTAATGTTGCTCGCTAATGCGCGTTAAAAATATATAAAAAGCTTATGCTATCAATATCAAATTCGAAAACTTCTGCAATGTTCCTAAGACCAGTGTGATATATTGATCTAATGTAGCCTGCGAGGCTGCGACCCGTGACCCAGGTCGGCAGAGCAAGACCAATCCGAACGGCCTCATTACCTCTCTTGTGCTCTGTGCATTATATCAATGCATCTAGAAAACTGGTGACTAGCTGAATGTCTGTACTGACGGAAATAATGTATTATATTGTAGGGGAAACTATTCGCGAAATACAAAATAATGGTTATGCCAACTGCAAACGAAAATGAATAGCTCTCGTCTACAAACATATTACTTTTTGCTCAACCTGTATCGTCCCACTGCTGGGTAAATGTCAACAGACTACTAAATAGCTTACGCTTACTATTTATACGCTATTTTGGAATCAGTAACATTTTCTTGCAACTTTAAAATTCTCAATTATTCATAATTGATAATAATTCATTGTTTTAGTATTTACTGAAAACAGTGAAACGGTAAAATAGATTCGATATTCGTAACAAGTTTTCGTTTAGTTGGCATTGTTAATGCTTTCAAGGTGGTGTATGTTTTTAATAACAATCAACAATATGGTTAGTAATAAGACATTGTTTCCATCATTCTACTGTTCTTCAATATTGATTATTTTATCATGCGGTTATTATGACCTGACGTTAACTTTAGTTGAAACTCTTAGGATACATTTGTAACTACTTATATGTAGTGAATATCATTATGATCTTTTGATTTATGTTATTAAACTGTAAAAATTTGCATTTTCATCCTCTTCTTACTAATAACATATCAATTTGTTTTTTGTTTAATTGTAACTCAATCTTTAGCTTATTAGTTTTTCAGTCTTATTATATATGATCAGGTTATTACTTGTCCATAGTATATGCATATCTAGCTCAACTATCGCGGCAGTCCCCTCAAGCGCTTCAGCAACAATAGGTATCTCAGGTCGTGACCAATCGTTGTACGACAATTATGCTCAAATTATACCATCAATCAATACCGCTACGGGATTGGTAATACCCACCCACTGTGCAATATTACCTCATAATGACGTACCGTCATCAGTCTTAAAGTGTTTACCCGTTTTATGTGCTTTTGTACTTGACCTTTGTATATGTGACTGTTCCCATTCCGCGATTTTAAGCAACGTATCAGAGATTTAAGCTTTTAGAAGTACTGTATAGTCGTGTTTATCTTAGCTCTTTTAAGATATTTATGTCATCATCAGCTTGTTTTCGCCCGCTGCAGGGCATAATCCTTATATCTGACAGGCCAGTTTTCTTTCCCTTTTTAAGCCATTATTTTGCTAACAGCTTATTTTAGAACCAGTTTTCCATTATTGTCCTGTTGCTTTTAGACTTATATTTTTAAGAATGTTATACATAATTATATACTTATAGATTTGAAATCTTGAATATAGAAACAAGTATTAATCTTATAAACCGTCCGATAAACAGACACAATTCTCAGTGCATCAGTCAGTACCTTATTGCTATATTTAAAACGGTAAGTCTAAACAATCGCCATGCACCAAATGCAGTGAACCGCACAAAATCATAAGTGAAGATAATAAATTATTTAACCACACGATGAAATCGTACTGTTGTTATTAGGGCATGGTCCAATCAAAGAAAGAAAAGTTATAAAAAGAATCTACTTATTTGATTCATTATAATTCGTTGTATTATTATATGACCAACAAATAATATAAGCTTCTGTAAGTCTTCAGTGTATTTATATTTCTAGGCAATTGTAATAAATTTTATAATAACAATCAAGACGTGACTTGTATTATTTATTAGATGAGCATGAATAGGGTATAATGTGTGTGGTTATCACAATAGTGATTACTAATGCGTAATACAGTTATTTAGTATTCATAATGCTATTAGTAGTCTCTGCGAAAAGTTACCGGCAGGTATAGAAAATATTTCATAATTTTATATACCCTACCCAGACCTTACCTACAACTTCACGATCAACACTTTCGCATAACAATCCTTTTACAAATTTATGGTAAATAGTGTCTCACTCGTAAACTCGTAAATTAATTCGACGCAGTATTTCGTGCCTAATTACGGGCCTTACTTAAAAACGTTACTCAAGTTGACATACTTTTAAATATGCTCCGTCTCGTTTTCGCGTGTGACGACTGCCGTCAGCGAAATGTTGACAGAGCATTTTAAAACATAGATCAACTTGAGCAACGTTTTTAAGTAACGCCCTAAGAGTATTATTTTGCGTTATCTATCTATCGCGGTAACTTATTTTAAACTTAAGTTCGTCTTTGTTTTTATACTAATATTTCCAGAGATTCAGATCTATATTTAGTTCATTTGTCACAAGTGATGCAACTTTTTCAAATCTTAATAATTTATTTTATTTGCTAGAATATAGGCTATCATCAGTCATCAATCAGTAAGGAAAATGTCATTAGCTGTCGCTTTTACTCGTATTATTTGTGGTAACTTATTATATTTTTACAAAAACACTTTCTTCTTTCTGCATGTTGGCGCATTTAGTACATTTTTAAGTCCCCTAACCGTCAAAGTTTTATAGTTATTTAAATGATTTCTTACAAGCATAGCCGATTCGTAGATGTACATAGAAGGCAGGGTCAGCAGTTTCAATTTCTGGAAATACGGCTTACACGAGTGTCTTTGTTTTAGCCCACATATTACTCGAATGTATTTTTTCTGAGCTTTAAAAGCTGATTCTTTTTCTGTGGAGTTTCTCGAAACAAGAACTCCCTAACTTAGCGTAGAGCCAACTCATGCGTGATAAACACTTACAAAAGCTTACTATTTACAATAATATTTTTGAATGTGTGTTTTATCTAAGCTACCTTGAAGGTTATTATGTCGTAACCAATCGATTATTATTATTAATGAGTCATTGATGTCATTTTCATGTTCACCATTTCAATAATCTATAAAAATTTCAGGCTGTCGTCATCAAACATGACCATCAAATGGTTAATAGCTTGGGGAAAAACATCCATATAGATTAGTAATAATCGTAAGAACAGTAATAGGGCCTATTATGCTTCCCTGAGGCACTCTGTATTTAAAAGTTATCCATATCCGTATTTTACTGGTGTAAACTTTGTATCCTTTAGTTCTGAAACCGCCTTCAATTGGACCCTATCCCTATGTTTTAGTGGTGGTGAGTTGAAAGAGGCTTGCGGTATTCACGCACTATCATTATGGTTACAATGACACTGCCAATTACGAACCGAAGCTGCACATTTCTATTCTATCCAATATAAACACCATTGTGACTGTATTAGAGGTTAATGTGACGTTAATTTAACTTATATATCCATTGACAATGTACTGAATCTATTGTGCTTTGTTAGCTAGTGTTGTTATTTTAATAAGGTCTAGTTTTTACATTATTTCTTCTAGTTTTGTGATTGCTTCATATATCCATACCGTATCTAAAACAGACAACTTAAAAAAATATTTTCCAATGACAAATCTCGTAATATGCTATGCCAATCTGCTTAAATATAATTCCTTATTAAAATGTCCAGTAAAATGACTTCAATATCGATGATTGAGTGATTATGTTAATTACAAAAAAATGTGATAAATAAAATTCCACGATCTTGTCGTCAAATGTTTATAACTTTTAACTGCTGAACAGATTTTGATCAAACAGCCACGAACTTGCGCAACGAAACCTGCTATCAAATAAAAACCGTAGGTAAATTAGTCCAATAATTTTGAAAAAAATATTTTGACAGACATACAAATAAATATACAAACTCCTACATACAAATTATTATCACATCTCTTACCTTCTTCGTTCCGTGTCAAATAAAAAAAAAACTAACCGGAATTCAATTGGTTTGTCTGCTCTGAACCGATTCGATGTGCTGTAAAAACCCCTTCGTCCACGTTTGTAACTGAATTTTAGTAACCAGCTACGAACGGTCTCCCACGATAACAACTGCTTTATATTTACACTAATACGATGTTGCTATAAGATATTTATTTCATTTCCTTCATCATTATCATTGTCAGCCTATCATGTTCCCGTTGCTGGAACACAGGCCTAATCTCAGAGGAGAGGATGGGCCCTTTTTAAAACAACAATGCTCGCATGTTGGTGAATGTCATACGTCTTTGAACTTTGGAGGTTCTTGGCCATACCGGTTTCCTCACGATGTTCTCGATGTTCCTTCATCGTTGTTGAGCGATGGAAACCGAAACTGCACATAATTTATCTGAGTACTAAATAAGTCATTGGTGCAGGGCCGATGATCGAACCGTGTGCCTTCAGATTGTAAAGCGCACATGTTACCGCCGGCCACCATCGCTCCATTTCATTTCCTTGCCTTTGCTTTTATGTTCAAAAAACAAATATGTGACTATTTTTTTCCTTAATAGCAATTAAGGCTTAATTGAAAAATAATAATTGCTCATCTGTCTTTTAATCTGCCACTTGATGTGTTTGAATAACTGTCATCAGGTTGTCTTTCTTTACTATTATACTATAAGTCAACATTCAGATATTATCAAGGATTAAACTAACTTTGTACTGAAGTTTTACCGTAATTTTACAACTTCACTGAATTAATTAACTTGATTATTTAATAGTAATACTGCGCGTAGCAGTACGCCAATCAGCACTAATCAGAGCATATTTTTAACTATTTCAGTCAAGGTAGTCGATTCACATAGACACCGTTTGATTTTGTCAAACATTTGATCACATACGCGAGACAAAGCTATATTTTTCTAAAAAAATAAAAGTAGCAGCTACAAGTGATATTTTTTCGTGACCGTGAAACGTCTCGTTACCATTGGTATTTTAGACAATTTCATGAACTATTTAATTACTTTATCTCATAAAAATATTACTTAGCGAGAAAAAATCAATAAAGTAAATAACGGGCGATGTGCCAAGCACCGCGACGCTATTTCGACGACACAGCGTCCGGTCGCGACCGATCAGCTTTGTTTTGCGAGGAACTTCTAATTTACAACAAAAATATGTTATTTAAATTCAGCTTTGTGTGAAAAGAACGTGTGAAAATGTCACACAATTTCTTGACTCACGAATGCAATGTGTAGCTGTTGAAACGCATCTAGCGCTATTAGACCGTCCTAGTTCTCCACAAAAACAAGCTTGTTCTCCGTAAATATCAATGAAAATGAACGGAGCTTCTACAATGACTTCACAAAACTGAAACAGAGCGAGATATGCCTGTTTGGAAATCTCAATACGTTCTCGCGGCCACCAGAACTTATTTTACGATAATTTTATTATAAGGGAAGCTTTTTATATTAGTTGACATGCAAAGGAAGTCTCTAGTCAAGCACTTTGTGGCCAACCGCTAAGTAGCAATGAGACAGCCCTCAGAATTATGAACATTTCGAAGATTACAGCGGTTTTTATGGAGTTTCAAACCGCAACTACATAAACAGGAATGTAGGGAGACGTACCAGTTGATGACTCTAAGGAACATATCACCTATTTTTATTTTCTTTGATGATGAAAGAAAATTTTGCGCAATGCTTTTTTAAACACACGTTCATTAGTTCGTTTTGTATCGTTAGCATTAAAATTTCGACATCTTGCAACTTCAATGAACGTTTCCAATATTGCTCGAAACTCGTAATGCTGAGAACATAAGCAATTCATTTCAGATTTCACTTGTGTCCCGAGACCTAATTTAGAAATGTAAACATTATTCAAATGTACTACTGGCATGTACAATCGTTAATCCGTCAATATAGCTTCCCGCCCTGAATACAGTCAGCTGATTTACTAGTATTAATTCAATAGATAAAGATATGAATCTCGCGGACTGTCCGTTGTCGCAGTGATTTACAATTTGTCGTCGATCACCGTCGCAGGCGCTGGTCCGAGACGAATAACGAATGCTGGACCACTCGGTTGGCTCGTTCCGTCTGTTTCCGTGTATCATATTTCTTGCCGAAATACATTGTCACATTTGAGATTTGTTCTATTTATTACTTACATAAAATATTACTTCGATGTTTGAAGCTATGTAAGTGTAAGATAAGCCATTGTGGAGTTATAAAGTAATCAACTTAGCATTTACGTCAGTTCTGCTGATCTTTTTGTAAACTAGATTTGAATTTTCTAAACAATGGTACCATCCTTTTCTTACATATTAAATTAAAAGAGATCCAGATACTTTTATTCCTGTCAGATTAGTCAAGTTTAGTAAATAGTGCAACAGTATAGATGCTAATGTCGATGATATAATGTTAGGATAGGAAGTTAAAGATTTAGGAGGAACCTTTCAGAAATTACGATCTTGTTCATAATTTACAACTATTAGGTAACCTCGTTAATCTTGAAAGACTCCACGTTAAACCAATCTACATACATTTAAAACTGAAATTCTTATGTTGACGTCATACATCTTTTCAGTCACAACTAATAACATCTCCGCGCAATTTGCACGCTGTCACGCGAAACAATCTACCATGAGACATGTGACGAATTTCCAACCTAAAATTGTTCCTGTGTTTAATATTTGAACATATTTCGATATTCACGCTAAATATCTCCCTAAGAAATTTTTTGTAGCTTCTTGGCGGCTCGCCAACTGGTCCATTTCGCGTCTCGCGTTCAAAATGATACTGGTTCACAGTTCATGTACTCTTGCGCTGACCGATGCTTTGAAGCTTACGAATTGAGGTTAAACGCATGTGCTCTGTATGCGTACATACAGTCATGTAGACAGGAAATATGGTTTATGTGTAGTGATGCGAGTAATTAATCCGACGGCTAATGGCATTAGATGTAGTCCCTCTTTTAAATTGGGTCTTAGCACGTGGCGTTTCATAATCTTCATCTTCGAAGACTTTATCTAAGGAATGATATATAGACTTTAATAATCGTTTCTCTTGAACCAACGATCAATTCACTATCGTTTCGGCTCTCTCTCTTTCTCTCTCTCTCTCTAGTAATACATTTGGACAGCCAGTTAGAATTTGTACCTACCTTTAGGTGTTCAACAAAACGTTAGAAAATGCAGAAAATGCTCTATAATGTTTGTTGTTTTATATTTTCCTAGTCTAGATACTAAGTTGTTCGTGATCTTTCAAATCTCTAGCGTAGGTAGAGTCGACGTTTCATGATGATTGATTATCGTATTGTGTTCCTTATACATATATTGAGTGACGAGTCGATTATATAGGTATTTCTAAATAATGATGTTGTCTTTTCTTCTATTTCAGTTCAACTTCGTGGGCAGGATTTTAGGCCCCAGAGGTATGACAGCAAAACAGTTAGAACAAGAAACTGGATGCAAAATCATGGTCAGAGGCAAAGGATCAATGAGGGATAAGAAAAAGGTAAAGTAACTTTCTAAACTAGACATGAAAAATTTGCTCACGCTTTATGGGTGGTACCGTAACGGCCGACATTTTTCAAACAGTTGGCCCTTGGCCTATGGTCGTTAAGTGCGAGCTTATTCAATGTCGTTCCAACTAGAAAACCTACTTTATAATTCTTGAGTCCAAAATTCTTTTATCGTTTTTGTAGACTAGTTATTACCATCATAAGTTATCAAAATTAAACCTTTTTTCCAAGCAGCTTCATCGGGATTCAGGTTACTAACAAATTACTAATATAATTTTGTTGTTGTACTAATATTCATTTTGCTTTTTCTACAGGTCCTAGACATCAATGTCTTTGGTCTCAGCTTGTGTAACCTTATAATTGCCTAATTTACTTCCAAGTTCTAGGAGGGTATTTTTACGACTTTTGATGGAGCACTAGGGCGCTTAGGGTTGAAAATCGCGTATATTTTAGCAAGTGACCCCAATTCTTCTTACTTTAAATTATTTTTTCCTATGTACATCTCTATTTTTTTTTCAATTTAAGTTTTACAAAAAAAAAAAACATTTCCTTGTACGTACAATTTGAAGTAAAAATAATCGTTTCTTAATAGAAATAAGTATACGATGTATTAACAGCATGTAAAATTAGCTCCATACAGGCATAGCACTGGATGACGTGAACAAATTATCTTTCCACCGTTTATATACCTCGAGAAAAGGACAAATATATCCATATTCTAGCATAGTCGCGTCTACGGGTAGAAAACGGTGGAAAGACAATTTGTCAACGCCCCGTGCTAGGCCTGCTGAGAGAGAATACCTTGTTACTCAATACTTGTCTTATGCCTGTATTATTTTGCCAACACTTTTTTGGATAATTTCCCTTTAGTCATTTTGCACTTACTCGTGATTGCTATTGATACTATTTAAAAACATATCTTCGTCATTTTCGTTTCGGCATATTGGACTAGGACAACATCATATACTGAAATAGCCACCTTTACACACGGCACACTGCAAACTACACATCTAGTTATTTCATTATCACGAAGTAAACTAATAGCATTTGTTCCCAATTTTCAGGAGGATGCAAACAGGGGTAAGCCCAACTGGGAGCACTTGGCAGATGACCTGCACGTGCTTCTCACAGTCGAGGACACAGAGAACCGGGCGAAGATCAAACTGGCGCGTGCGGTCGAGGAGGTTAAACGCCTGCTTGTACCCGTAAGTACAGCAACCCTTATAGCATTCTTATTTTAACCTTACGACTTAACTTAGTTTTACGAGAATGAACGAATAATAGAACGAATGAGAATATTGATGTTCCTATTGTCAACTAAAGCATTGAGTTTTTTACTAGTACCATACCTTTAGAACTTGTATTCATTTGGAGATCCCACTTCTGAAAATGGCAGCTGTCTTGTTAAGCTTTAGAAAATGAACTCTTCACAGCGAGCTGTTTTAACTCCCAAAGCAAAAGGAGGGGTGTTGTAAGTTTATCGAGTGTGGTTCCCAAACGGCTGAACCGATTTTGATGTAGTTTTTTTTGCTTGTTTGAAAAGTGATTTGAGCGAGTGTTAGAACCTACGATTCAAGAAAATCTGTTCATCTATTTAAAGATAATCAGTTCTTTTATTGGGGTTAAAAAAAACTTGTCATTGATTTATAAACAATTGAATAAACACGCCAAAGTTGGATTTGCCCACATTTCACCAAAATATGTTAAGCGAAGACGCGGCCTATGATAGAGCATACTTACGTAGAAGAAACCTGTTTCCCCTTAATTATAAGACACCAACTTTAATAACACAGACTCCCAAAAATGCTGTGCATAAAAAAAAACACTGGAAATCAAAGCGTTTTATGCGTACATGGGGAATGTCCACATGCGAATGGCGCATTGATCGCGTTTGTCTAGGCGTTCGATAAAAGAAAGAGACGAGAGGAATCGAGTCACTTGATTTAAAAAAAGACACGGTAATTTTGCTTGGTCGTTCGTGACCTGTGCCCTTTTTGTCACAAACCGAGAATTACGAGCTACTCTTAAATCCTTGTTTAACGTCTGCATCAAGCAATAGTACGTGTTAGTGACAACTTTAGGTTTGAAGCAGAGCGTAAAGCACCCGTAGATTTGACAGTATCGTAAATATAGCGGCATATTTACTTATGTAACAAGTTGACTTTCATGGTTACAAATTAGAGCTAATTCTCCTTAAAACATGTTTATATTTCAAGAAAAACTAGCATCCTGCAGCTATTCTTACTAAACGTCTTAACAGGTCTAATGAAATCCCGTTACCGTCATACTGCTCTGACGTCATCTCCATCAATAGCGAACCTTGTTCTTATTAATGGCAATTAACAAATTATACCTCCGTACTAACATTTGACCCGTTACAACTACATGCTTCTTACTACGTGACCTTTTAGAGTTCATTATTGATTTACCTATTGGACCTTTATTGAAATTGTTTCTTGAAAGACAAGAGTAGTAAATTCTGCACTAGACTTTATGGCCGCTATAAACTGTGATCAGACATTCCTAACTTTTGTACGTTCTACTGAACTTAACACTACGTCAATTTTTTACAAAACCCATCAAAATTTGTATAGTATAGGAAGCCATGGCCTGATCAAAGTAGTAATTATTACTAAGTAAAGGACCGACACCTGCACCCCGCCAATTTATCGTTTCCCGCAACGTAGTAGTTCGCCTATCACTACTCCCATGCCAGTTCCAGGATAGGCGTACCTACCGTCTTTACCACACAGTCTGCTGTCGTCAATTGCCTTACCGCTCAACAAAAATAAAAGCTATTTGGTGTGTACTCAATATTTCATACTGTTTGTTTACCTAATTTCTTCTTTTTCTATCGGATGGCCAGGGCGGGCTCAAAAAGGCGACTCCATTTCATGTTTAATATTCCAAGAATGAAAAGGTATTTCGCGATAGTTAAAATATTCATGTTGCGAATAAATCGATTTCTTCTAGGTAAACGTGCTCCACCGTAGACCGAATCACAGCTTATACAGGCGAGGTGGCGGTCAAACGCAAGCCCAAAAATCTCACGCCACCACACGACATCTGTGTATTGATGTGAAGGGCTATTATGTACTTTATGTGCTTCTCTTGAGTTATTGCACTAGTCAGGGTTTTCTTTATATTCCAGCAAGCAGACGGAGAAGATGAGCTCAAGAAGCGGCAATTGATGGAGCTCGCCATCATCAACGGAACGTACAGAGACTCGAGCGCGAAAGCAATCGTGCCTGTCAACGGTCAGTGCCTCATAAGTACGGTCGCATTCATGTTTTGTCACTAACCTACAAATAAGTAACTAATTCTTACAAGGTCGGTTCAAACTACAATAAGTTTTTTTTTAATTTATTTTTTAGATTGGGTAATGGGTATCAAATAAGTTGTGCTATGCTTGGGTAAAAACTATGTTATGTTTGGGTAAATATTACTTTCGTTATGATTGGGTAAAGATGACTCTGTATTGTATTACCCTATTATTAAGTTGTTTTGCCGGTGCTTATGTTGTTTGGGTTCGGATACTTCGGGTAAATGCCATATCAGGGTTTATTTTCATCCGTGGCTTGGAAAATTATGAGATTTGAATTGGCCTTTATTTGGAAGTAGAGCAATGCAATATGAACGTATTTGGTCATAGCATTTCCCTTGAATAATAATATAGAATGTATACTTTATTGGTGGTACGAAATTAAGTCACATCTGTAAGCATTCTCCGTAAGTGTTATTTTAACTAACGTTCACCCAAAACTGGCGTCATTGTTCTACTTCTATTCTGGAGTACTTAAGTGATTATTTTAACTTAACCATGAAAGAAATAAACTTCCCCTTTTACTAATGCGAATATGATGCATCACTGTCACAGAAGTAGAATCAGCACCAGTTTTATTTTTCTGGACACATAAATATTAAGCAATCATAGGAATCAAAATGCAGCTATTCCACTAGTTTGTATATATACACCGTTTATAGTAAAGGGGTTTGTTAAAGCTTTATTCGCAATACACCACAGGCCCATTTCAGGCCCGGCCGTTACCTGTCATTGAAATGTGGGCCCTATTTCGTATCATAAAGCAAAGTTTGCTATGACAAACTACGCCGTGTTAACTAGCGCAAATGACAAGTGCGGCGTATATTCGCTGGTCATATAAAATTCTGCTGTAGCCTGTACAGAACATGATTCACATTACAAAGGTAGGTGAATGCGTTCTACTCGCCAAGTTTATTTTATTCTCGACTTTGATTCAATCGCTCTTAAGATCTCATTTAATGGTAAACCGTTTTGTCTCTTTCGCACGTCACGTATTTTGACAGTACTGTGCAGACTTTGGCAATTTTGTGTTTGCCTTTACGAAAACTGTGCGGTCGAGAATGGAACAAACTCAGAGTAGTTCCTGCGTGGAACGCTTGCTTGAACACCGTCACATAACAGATGCATCTGTAATGTGGCGATGCGTTAAAGCTCACATTTCAATGTTAATTATCGTCCAGGCCCGGACGGGCCTCGGTGTGAATCATGTTTAATAGTTCATGTATTGTAAATAACTGTTTGCACATTTTATACGGTGGGGTTTCAGTGTAAATATTGAAAACATTTTCTTTGATTTCTTGATTCATTTTATGCATGATTCGCGAGCGTGGGAGAAAGCTTACAAAACGTTCTCTTTATCAGTCCTACGGTGTTTTCACAGCGTTTCCTATTGCGACCGTTTGTTTGACATGAGTCATGACTGAGATGACTAACTTAATTGATTTGTGGCATGTAACGGTAATTAACTGGTTAACATGGTTGATTTTACTTCGCACAATTATTGTTCAGTTTGCATTGGGTGTTATTAAAAAGTTTATGGGTAATATCGGCTCGGGTTTTATTAAAGCGCAGGTTGCTAATGTTTTTGTCATAACATCGGGTAAAGCAGTGATCTACTGAAAAAAAAAAAAAAAAAACAAGTTCTCTGTCTTTCTCTAGCTACTTAAGTCTTTAAGTAGCCGTGGAAAATTTTACCCTACGTGTTTTACCGTAGGTTGAAAATTGTCGCGCCTTGTTTTAAACTAGGAGTAGTAGATGTACCATTTTGAACCTAGCGTAAAACGAAAACGGCTTTCTACGGCCGCATGTACGCCAAAACGCCACCTTGACTTTCTATTCGTCGTTTGGTTTAGAAGCATTTTTTAATCAATGATATGCATACTTTGGTGTCATTTATAATATATCGTTACAATATTGATGAAATCGTTTCATTAAAACGGTAAAATGGCCAAACAAAATATTTCCTTAAGCTTAGGATCATTTTAAAACAGCATTAGTTCTGAATGGTTATTTCATGCTCAATATTACAAATGATCAGGGAATAAAATACCCAACATTAAAAGACAATAACATTTTGCGCTTGGAGGTAAATCAAGAAAATGTTTTATGTTCATGGAAGTTGTAACTTTGTTACTTAAGATGCTTTAACTCACCAACGCGCTCTTTGGCACAATTGAAATTTTATGTTTTTAATACATTTTCTTTATTACAATAAAATTTTATGAAACTCATTCAAAAGTTTTTTTAATTAAAAAACGTTTTTTTTTTTTATTACTCAGTTATTATATTTATGTTTTTAGTTAAAATGATATTACAATTTAAAATGTTTCACATTGTAAATGCCCTAAAAGAAAATATATTAAAAACATATGCAATATCACCCTCAAATCGAATTTATACTTTTATAATTAAAAACGTTGTTTGCGTGAACGAGAGAGTGCTTAAAGCCCAGAATATGGCGCGCTGCTATCTCACTTGCACATATTTTTTTTGTATAAAATTACTTTGTATTTTTGAAAAACGTGCTTTGGTCATTTGGCGATGTTAATATTTCAAAAGATTGAGATCATATTTTTGTTTCAATATTTTTTTTATGACCACAGTAAAGACAAGATAAGTAAAGTAAGTTTCTCATTTATTCTGGGCATTTATTAAAGTTTTTTTTATATATTAACCTCGTAAAATGACCATAGCACATTTTAGATTGTAGACAGTCATTTTATTTATTAAAAATCATCAAATGCGTGAGCGAGATCGCTGCACCCGGTACTCTGGCCCTTAATGCGTCAAATCACTCGTTAGAGCCTTAAGACCTCTATGCATTAGTTTCCATAATAATACGAGGTGACTCATAATTTCTATGTTTTACTCCCGCCAAGTTATGACAAACAAATGGGCCCGCAGCTAGGTGTGTCATGTGGAAACAACTGTTTTACTTGTAAATAACATTTGTATGATATTCATGCGAACTTTTGGTCATTAGTCGGTAATAGTAGTTAGAGCTGGATAATACCACAAATATCCAGATTTAGTTGTTAAATCATTGTTAATATTTTTTTATCTTTCTATATGGGGCTAGGCGAGGGCTGGTGCGAGATGGCGCAGGAAAGTGACCATTGGAAAGACTTGAGGGAGAGCTTTGCCCAGCAATGGGGCAACATAGGTTAGGAAAACCTCACTTTTTAATTCATATTATTTAGAAAATAAATTACAATTACTACCGTAGTCACTTGAATACAGTCTTTCGACTGGCAAGCTACATTGCGTTCTCCAAAAGATGACGCATAAGGAACTGCGCTTATCTGCTTGCTGGCTCTATGAAGACGATTATGAGTTACCTAGTATACTGCCGTACGAAGGGAAAGTACCGTATGGCGACTATTAAGTTTCACTGGTGACTAAGTTTTATTTACAAATATTCACACTAATTAAAATTTCAAAGTAACTCCGTCCTTCTGTTTTTTTACATAATCACTATATGGTTTTTATATTGAATAATATGTTTGCGCTCGACCGCCACTTCGCCTGATGTTAAGCAATTACGGTTTACGATGGAGCACACTTGCCTTGAAGACACCCAGATTGTAACATTCCAGCGACGCAATCTACAGTCTAGCGGTTCTGGCCGAATTGGTCTTGATGAAATTTGCAAATAAGTTTGCATAATCAGAACGAGAGTGGACTTTAATCCTGAAAATCGTTGGTACCTACAACTGCGGGCACAGCATAATCAACTATATTTTGGAATTCCACTATTTGTACAATTGGTTTATTATAGTTAAGATTTTATAACATTTTCCCCCTTTTTTAATGAGTGTGAACAAAAAACCTTGAAATGCTATAACGGTAGTTTCCTTTTAAAGCGCAAGGCACACTGCCACAGTAAAAAAAATTAGCATTGATATTATAAGGGTGACTCCACAGCGGACGAGGAATGGCGTCGCGTGGCGGCAGCCGCGGCCGAAACGCAGCGACTTTTGGCGCCGGGCGGCGGCGTCGGCGGGGTCGCATTACGCACACAAGCGCCTCTTGGCGCGCCTCTGATTTTATCCCCGCGTATGTCGGCGGCTCAGGGCGCCCAGGCTGGCTTGCTCAACGGGTCGGGCGGTGCAGCTGGGTTGCTATCTCCCGGCGAGCCATCCCACCAGCTGATCTACGCTTCGCCGTATGACTATGCAAACTACGCAGCGCTGACCGCCAACCCGCTGCTGACCACGGAGTACGCCACCGCTGACCATACGGGTGGGTTGTTCGCCCGTTGATACACTAACTATAACGATGTTTGATAACTTTAAACACGCACGTACTAGTTACGTTATCTACCAAAGTAGGCAATATTTTAGGGACGCATACGTTACGTTCTATTGTCCTTAAACAAACGTGTATTTAATTTTGACAACGAGGTGAATACAGTTTACAATGTAGACGTACCCAAGTGATCTGGTTTGGTGCGAGTCTTACAAATCGGGTTTACCTATATGTGTGTAATTTAGGGTTTTATAAAGTGTAGTCCAAAGCATTTTCAGGGAGTTATTTAGGTATGGCTTTCGTACTAAGGTTAGAACTCCAAAATAACGATGGAAAGGACGATTTCTGATGATATTTATAATATATTTTGTATAGTTACGGATTGTTGGTTTCATTCAAATTATCAGAATGTATTCACATGAGTTTTTTTTTTTGTCCAACAGAAGTATTTTATATTAATTGGAAAAGATGAAAAATGGGAAAGAAATGAAAGTCATTGTATGATAACAAATAGAATATAATGATAGAACTATTCGACGTAATTACAATTTATACCGAAGGTATGATTTGGTAAGTTATCAAACATCGTTTAAGACTAACGCTACACGAAGGTATCGGGTTTACCTGCGATCGTCTAGTAGAAACGAAATGTATTCAAGTCATTTATAGGCGATTCTATTCTAGATCAAACGATTAGTATTAATATCGATGAGATTTATGTTAATTGAACTGTAGTTAAGATAATTGACAATTTAACCGCATGTTTCAACCATTCTGATTTACGCGGACCGATTTCTCGTAAATGTTGCATGTCTTTCAGCTTAACCTGTCCTAACTTTCTCTTATATTCATCACTTATCTACGACAGAAAATCGACAAAGTATATTTAATTTTATCTCCGAAAGTAGGTTAAGGTCGTTAGTTTCTGCTAGATCACTAAACAATTAGTCGAATTACACAATCGTTTTAACAAATGGAAAAGCGGGCTCGTGACCACGACACTAACAGACTAACGTCCAGAACGACATAACACATGGTGTCCAGTTTATTTCAACTGTGTGTGATGAATATTTTGATGGGGTTTGCAGCATCGAGATATCTGCTGACTGGCTTTTGACATCAACCAACCTTAAGATACGCGAGGCTTCCCCACGAGACGTATCGGCCTGCGCATCATTATTACCGTCCTTAATTATTTTTTCGAATCTCCGCTAAGGACGACCTCTTTCAGTCATAATAAAAACGCCATGATCAAACCTAGCATAAGATTACTTTAAGTGCGGTTTAGTGTAGCGACTAGAATCACTTGTGTACCTATTTTAGTTGACGCATTATAGCATTGTTTTTCTTCACGGCTGTTTTGTACAGTTCGATACAAAGTATATTTTATTTTTGCGCGGCTAGGAGACATTATAATGATTTATGCAGATTTATTTATTCAAATTAATATATCAGATTATTTATTTGAATTATACAATACCGTTGCCTCGTTCTTAGGGTTGATGGCAGTTTACGTAATAATTATTGTTTAATGGATAAGAAATTATTAGTTTTTATTATAACTGCCAATGAAACCTGTTTTAAGTTACCGATCTTTTTTATACAAAGACAGATTTTTATTTTATTTTACAAATGTTTATTTATTTTCATTGTTATTTCATAAAAATGATTCTATGAAAAGTTTATAACCCATCATTTTAAAGTCCTTGTGATATAACCCTTGCTTGTAACACAACTAATAAAATTAACATTTCTTAATTTGTAGATCCCATTTTTCGAAATATTAAAAGTTCTTCATTGAACTTAAAATTTCACGGTAGCGCATGTGATGTTCTTCACTTGTTCTTAGATGTCCAGTTATCTTGTGAATAATAACAAATTATTATTTCTAACAGAACAAATTTTAATTGTAATGTGTTGCATTGGAAATTCAGCGAATTACAAGCAAAAGGGACCAAATACAATTTGAGTATTTAAATACACATTGAACTGACATTATAACGTTTTAACATCACTTACATATAACGCGATATACAATTTTATATAACGAACAAACTACGAAACATTCTAGGCGGTTTTAAATGCCCATTTTAACAATAGCATTGACGCAATCAGAGTTGTGAATAATGTTATTGGAAATTGTATCGTAACTTATTATAATTTATTAGCCATATTATTATATTTATAAACATACCATAGGATAAGTATTATTATTATCTTTTAAAGATTTATAGTTAGGTTAGAAATGAGTGAGCTTTATGAGAATATTATACAATCGTAACTATGTTCTATTATTTAGAGTTTATAATACTGCAGCTATTTAGAGTCAATTTTATAAAATGAAATTATAATGCCAGCCATTACCTGTACCTTGATTGGGTGTCCCACGCCCAAAAGTTTAATATTTTATTTTGCTATTTTTTCCAAAGCAATATAAATAGGAAATAAATAAACGATAGACGTAAGCATAGTAATAGAGGTTAGTGTCCACTGCCAAATAGAAATGTTCAAAATAATTATAGAAATATAGATACATTTACGAGGTTTTGGCAGTGACTACTAGATATATGCGATTCTCTACTTAACGATTTATATTTTTTTGAGATTAAATTTTGTTTTCAGCATTTAAATATGATTACTCAGACCTTTTTACTTCCCAGTCGTAATAATCAGCCAGTGATTTTGTTTTACTCTTAAGGTCTGGGTACACCTGTTGGTTGCTTTTAATGTTCTGCCGAGACACAGAAGTTTAATATGCGTATGCCGCTAGGTGTGGTGAGGAGGGCGGGTCGACTCGCGCAAGTGAGGGAACATCCTTACCAGCGTCAGGCCTTACCGGCGCCTTAATTTCCCGCCAATACGCTCTCACGCCGCCATTTTGTTTTCAAGGTGAGAAGCGCGCGTGCGCACATACTTACATTCAACACGATTGCTTCAAGATTAAAATGCCAGTGATTTCGTATGTTTGATTTTAGCATTACACAGCTCGTTCATGTTTCGAATCTCGTGCAATTTTATTAACTGTTCTCGTGTGTTTATCTTTTTGCAATCGTAATCTTTGTAAGTATGCACGGATGCCTCAGCTTTACTGTCTCTCTGTGTCACTATTTCTATTTGTGTACTTATTAGTTTTTCGATTAGTTTTTAGTATGAGGTTTGGATGTATTTTAGCCATCTTCATACCGGATCTGAAGTGACACTGCATAATTTTTTAACTGTGATTTTTATACTTTTCTTTTATATTTTAGATCTGCTACATGTTGTGATGTATTTTTATTGCTATTTGTTTCAAGTGTAGTTCTATTGAAAATTCACTTTGCCAAAATTAGCTTCGTTTTTGATGTTATACAAATCACAACATGTAATTCTCGAATGTTCATTTTCGGGTATCGTTTTATTGCTGAGGGAAGAAGGATTGATGTTCCATTCTAAAGAATCTCTTAGTTTTGCTGAGTGAAAATATGTTACAGAAATTGTTTAAGATGATTATCTAGCTGTTAGTGTTCATTATTGCCAAATAGTAACCCCGAAGGTGCTAGTGACGGGTTGTGAAATCCTTCTTTCCCGAGTCTCGCCCAGTATTAGTCAAAGGAACGAGCATTTCAGAATTTGTGCCATCAGTCCAGTATTAAACATAAATGCCCATCCTTTGACTCGATATATTTTTTTTTCATATTCATCACAACTTTCTTTTAGTCAGTATAAGATTTTTATATGAAATTTTTAAGCTAGTTGTTTTTTTTGCCTTAGGTATTATTGTATTTACTTTCTTATTTGAAAGTATTTAGGATAATTTGCACTTGTGCCCTTGTGGATTTATGGCATTCAAATGCCTGATACGTATTCTTCACGCTTTATATTGAAATCAATATTTATGTCAAATTGCTATTCGTAGTTATACGAAATAATGAATATGAGATGATGTTTTGTAGAACAGTTTTCGTTGTTGATGTAAATAAATAAATAAATGCATTTTCAGAAAGTATACATGCAATAAATTGTCTGAAATTTAAATATATCGTTTTCTTTTATTATAAATGTAGCTCGCGGTAAAGTAAATAAAACATTGTATGAAGTCAATGAAATAAAGTTGATGACGTGCAGTAGGGTCTCACAACTAACATAGCAACTCCACAAGGCCAAGTTCCCGTTTGTTGACATAATTTAACTTATAAGTGCACATTCATAACTGCTATCGTCACTTGCAGAGTATCTGTAACTATGTATTTATATTATTATGAGTCACTAACATGCAAATATGTAATGACATTACGTTATCAAAATTAACAACCTTTTTATGAGAATGCTACCATATACGATTTATATTGACATCTAGCTGATGTGTTGAGTAACTTACATACTTGCATCTGGGTGCTATGGTTATACATAAGTGAAACAATTTTATTATGCTTGTTTGTGTGAGCGATACTTGATGCATCAACACCAGTGAATATGTCTCAAGCATCGTTCATTTGGGAACTATTGGGCATTTAATCCTATATTGTAGAATTATCATTATCATACTAAATTGACTTAACATTTTTTTCAACCATTAACCGCGTAAACTAATGAAAGTACCCGTATAATTGAATTAACTGGGCCAAGCAGAACATAATGTCGCGGCGCGAATGCCTGATAGCCTCCCCTTTATGATCAGATTTCTTTTTATTATGATAATTCCGAACACAAGTCACATCAGTACGAGATGACGGTTTATCGTTTGTTGTATAGCTGCATGCGGCACCGGTCCCCAAATCCATAAACGTTCAACAACACTCTCAAGTCCCTTGAATATCTAACATAGTAAAACCTACCCCTAAAAATTCAACGTTCGGAGAAAATAATGAAAAATATGATCATGAATTTGTGTCAGAAACTGACAAGCTGTGTCGTTTTTGTCACGCTATTTGCCAAACGAACTTTTTTTCCGCAAAATGCTTAAGGGCTAGAATACCGGATGCAGCGATTACGCTCGCGAATTAGACGTTTTTTAAGAAATAAAATTACAGTCTACTTTTTAAGAATATGCTTCGGTAATTTTTCGAGGGTAATATTTCAAAATATTTAGGACAAATATTGGTTAAATATTTTTTTATAATGTCTTGAATATATGGCAAAAACTGTCCCATTTTTTGTGGTCATAATAAAAATATATTCAAACGAAAATTCGTTCTAAATATTTTGAAATATTAACTTCACAAAATGACCGAAGCACATTTTACAAAAGTAGACAGTAATTTTATAAAAAAAAATGTTATGTGCGAGTGAGATAGCAGCGCGCCATATTCTGGGCAATAACAAAAATGACACGGCATTTCCAAAATATTTTTGCCGAGCGTGCTATATTTTGCTAATCAAATCATCGCGGCAGCAAAACGCAAGCGTTAAACCGTACTCGCTTTTGGGGCTCTCGTGTAGTCGGACCATGACATTTTGATCGATACTAACATTCTGTTTTTCTCTCTTCTCGTTAACCCGGCTAGGTGAGTGCTAACGGCGCAGAGGAACTAACAGGAGCAGCCGCCACCGGCACCGGCCGACCCTACCGCCGCGTAACATTCTCACCGGACACATCGACCACCATGTAGCTATAGCTGTTGGCCTCACTTTAACATTATACTATGTATTATAATAGTCTAACTATTAACATTTTATATTGCCTGTTATGTTTATAACATGATGAACTTTATTAACATTTTTACAATGAAATGGCACACGCCATCGACTATATTTACAATTGTATTTCTGTTGTCGCTTGATCGTAATTGTTGTTAGCACGAGTGTTGTTAGGCACCTGAACCTAGACACAGCGTTAAATGAGACTCGTTCGCTTCTATCGCTTTTTATATAATTTTATTAGTGACATATACCTTCTTCCCGACTCGCAGTCAAGTTTAGCGCTGTCTAACTTTATCGATTACAAATCAACTGGACTTCCTCTAGCATGAAGTTTGAGTAAGACCGCAGCAGCACTATTCTAACATTAAATTATTATTTTTTGAGTTAACATGAATTGGTAAATTTGATGTTTCATACTCTTCTGCTGCTGTGTTAATTTAGCTTTATAGATATGTTTTGAAGTCAAACATCTATGGATGTAAAAATAAACATGGCTCAACGGCGCCGAGTGGCGCGTTAAAGTCAACACCAAGATGGCGGTTACTCACAAGATACAGTGGCCAAGTAAGTAGATACCTACCAGAAAGACGGTAAAAATAAATATTGCTTCGCATAAATTAAAACGTATTGGACTGATATCGAAGTAATAAATATACTATAGGTTGACTTTCATATACTTATTGACCCCATATACATACAAAATTAGGCAATACTTTTATATTTCTTTAAAACCAAAGACTAATATTTTATAGAGAATTTTTGAGAGCTATTATTCTACAAGCAAAATGTAAATTGTCCATATATTATGAAATTCAAATCGGTCAATAAGTATATGAAAATATTTCGTAAAAATATATTTATAGCGATGTATTTTACATTTAATGCTTAATATTTATAGATAACATTATTGAATATTTTGTGCATCCCAAGTGCCTTATAAATGTACAATGTTCTAGCCTTCGTGGTTCTATTGTTAATTGCTTTTTAATAGTTAAGTTAGAAGAGATTAAATTATTGTTAACTTTGCTAAATGTTAATCTTTATCGTCGTGGATTTCGATATATTGTAGGTAATTGTGTCCAAATGGTTTTTCTTAGATACATTGTAGTATTTCGTTAGTTATTTTTGCGAGCATTATAATTATTGTTATATAAGCGTTTTGTTACAATCTCTGCGAGAATCTCGGGGACCGATTCTCAGTTATAAATCGATAAGAATCAGAGATCTGGATTTTTTCCAATAAATTTATTAATCTCAGATTCATACAAAAACAGAATTATGTAACTAGGGCAATTATCTTAGTGAGTTGTTGTGTAATGAACTTATTAAGTAAAGAGCAATAATATTCGAATAACATTATATTTTAGTGCAATAGAAATGTTATTTTCTAAATAATTTTATCTTAAAATCTCGACTCAATATCGTGTTGGGAATATATTAAAACTTTAAGAAAAATATATATATGAAGTACGATAGAGATCTGATATTGAGATTAATATGTTAAAAAAAGGTTACGTTTCAAAGAAATCTAAAAATGAAACTACTTAGCTTAATTTTACGAGCTTGTTTTGGCACAATGTCTCATGTTTAAGTTTCATATTATACTGATACGGTTAGGTGCTTTGACTTTAAAATCTCAAAAAGATATCGAATCTAGACATTACGTAAAATCATTTTCCCATCTCCATAAAGCTTCAGATTTTATTTTGCTTTGTAGCACTCCGTCCATGATTTATTTGTTTTTACAAAATAAGTACTTAATTTTTTTACTTTCCCGTTTCACGCGTAATCAAGGAAGTTAAAATTGTCTACTTACATATTGGGTAAAATTTATGATCCAGTACGATGTACCGACCTATTCTAAATCTCTATAAATATATAAAATATCATACAAAGGTACATTCTTATATTTCTTCGTAATTACAATAAATATCTAAGCATCTAGGATGTTATATACTTACAAATCTAAGCATTTATAGTTAGATCGCCATAAACAAAGCAACATAATAGTCTACCGCTTTTTAAAAAAATATTGTGATTAAATAGAAGAAATAACGTACAAATATTTTATTATCGTTTGCTTAGAAATAGTAATATACTAGTGTTTCATAAAATACACAATGTTTCTTGAAACATGCTTAGTGCCATGAGCAGACACTGACAGGTTGTCATTTGTTTTTTATTATTAATTTGTACTTATTAATCTTTATACGGCAAATAATGTTTACGAGTGCCTTAAAATTAACTTGTACATATTTATTAAAATATCATAAATATTCTATATAAAAAAAGTATTATAACAGAGAAACAAATTCTTACATAATTGTTTTCCAAAAACAAATCATTTGAGAGAAACATTTTTTATTAATTATAGTTAAGTGAGATTGTGCATATTATGTCTGTTTTGATGTGTGTTTAAGATGATTTGGTATAGTAAATATTTTGAAAATGTATTTACTGTGTTTTTATGAAAGTTAGACCATACCTACCTGTATAGTAAAAACTATTAGCCACTTCGAAGTAAAACTATAAGCTTATCTAGGTAAATAACGAAATTAAAATGCTAAAGTATCTAGGTTAATATGAAAATAGGTAGAATACCTTTCGACAATACTAGGAAATGTCAGGAAAACTGCGCTAGACACTGCTTAAAGTAAAATTTATTAAGGCCGATATCACACACATCACACATCATCAGCCAATTAACGTCCACTGTTGGACAGAGGCCTCCCTCATAGAGAGGGGTGTTGCCATAATCCCCACGCTTGGCAGGCGGCTTGGGGGATATGGCGAGCCGCTATCTTACTCACACATTTTTTTATATAGTGTTACGGGATGAAATAAGAAACACTCAGAGTGGCGATTACTTCATTTATTCAGCAATCAAAATTAACAGAGAGATAGATGTTTTTTTTTTCTTCTACTGAGATTGCTGTTGGCCGCCTTGCGGCCTCTACAGCTTGACCGGACGCCCTCTGCGTTCACCAACTATGGTGAACGCAGAGGGCGTTGGGCCAACATGATTTAGATTTTTTTTGGGCGACAAGCGCAAGGGCACCTCGGAGGTACGGGCCTCGGCTTGGGCCGTCGCCGGGGGTGGGGGATCATACTTGCCCTGGCACCCCAGAAGGGGTGTGACCTGGGCCCTAGTAAGTTGTTGAACTGAATTATTATTTGGAGAGAATCTGACCGATCTTCTAACAGATCCTGAGAGAGATAGGCTGGCACTCTAGGTTTTATACACTCCCCTCAAAAGACTTGTGGCGGTGGCAGGGCGTGAGGGGGGGGGGGGTGTCATGGCTGGCTGTCGTTGGTGTACTGTAAATTAAATGTAAATTGTAAATTACTGTGTACTTTTGAAAAATGTTATTCGGTCATTTTGCGAAGTAATTTTTTTTTTATATTATGATCAGAATTAAAATGAGGAAAAAAGGATTTCCCAATAAAAAAAAATTACATTGTTTTTTGAATATTTTAAAATATTAACCTCGCTAAAATGACCGAAGAACATTTTTCATAAGTAGATAGTAGTAATATTATATCTTAAAAAACATCAAACGAGCGCTGCACTTGGTATTCTGGCCCTTAAATATTCACTCTAATTAAATACTTGTGCTATCATTATCAACGATAACTTCCTCAATCTTCAGGTCCTCAATGTCATTATCTTTGTTCAACATTTTCTTCTTCATTTCGAAAATGATATTGTGAAGTACAGCGATTTTCCTGTCTTTCCTACGGTTTTGTTCTCGGAATCTCTTTACTTTCATTTTCTCCAATTTTAATGCGGCCAATAAGCGATTACGCTGCTTTTGAAGTCGATTCACAAGTGGTGGCTGAACGATATCCATGTTTTGAGACTCTGGTGATGAAGGGGCGCTGTCTGAAGTCTGTAATATTTTTTTTCAAACTTTAGTGCAATCAACTTCCTGTCCATGACTTTTTGTACATGTCACTTGTGTATATCCTTAAAGTATAAGTCATACCATGAAGTGCATGACCTCATCATCATCAGCCAGAAGACGTCCACTGCTGAACATAGCCCCCCCCCCCCCCCCCCCATTTAACCTCCACACTGAACGACATCCTGCCATCTGCATCCACTGGATGCCCGCGACTCTCACAATGTCGGCGGTCCATCTAGTGGGAGGCCTACCTAAATCGTGGTCTCCACTCAAGAACCTTTCGTCCCCATCGGTCATCAGTTCTTCGAACGATGTGGCCTGCTCATTGCCACTTCAACTTGCAAATTTTAATAGCAATGTCGGTGACTCTGGTTCTTCGCCATGTGCATGACCTAAATTCGACAAAACCGAAGCGGGAGAGCATTCAGATGGGGACAATCAACTATTCACATCATCAGCCAATTAACGTCCACTGTTAGACAAGGCCTCCCTCATTGAGAGGGGTCAACTATTAAAACCATAAATTCTTAGAAAATGTGTAATGTATGTATGATTGCGTTAAAATGTAAAAGTATTCGTAAATACATTGTACAATATTGCTAAAAGAGAGCTTTTATAAGTTTAACGTGCTGTGTACCCATGTTTCTGTCTGTGGCATCGTAGTTTCCATATACGGCTGGACTAATTTGTTTTGCCCTCGCCGCCGGTATCCTACCTACTTCAACAGAGAAGAGGAAGAAGACCCGAGATTAATTTTAATATTTATCGGGACTTATCACGCAAATTAAGAAAATAGATAGTATGAACCGATTTTTTTTTTGTTTGTTCAAATGGTGACTTGATTGAGTCAAGAGTTCTGCCGTCTAAAGATTGTCTGCTCTTCTAAAGGCTTTTTTTCTTCTTCTACAATTAAGATCTACTTGATTGCAATGTTTAACATCTTTGTTTCGTATCTTTGTTCCTTGCTAAGAATTTATGATTTTAAACCACAAAGTATTATAAATAAGTTAGTATAACATTTTCTATGGAGACAACCCTTGACGTGGTCTAAAAATCTATTGATAGACATATCCCGGAACATGACGATATCAACAATCAATACAATCTAAAAAGGGCCAATTCCAACGACGGCACGGCGCTCCGCTCATCCGCTTGCTGTCTATTTTTTTATGCAGCATGCATCTCAAATCGGCAGAGCAGCGGCAACTGTGGATACCTAATTGGTCCCAATGGAGAACCTCTTTAATGAAGTGGGTCAAGTACCGTCTTGAAGATTCTAATTCTACTTACTTCATTAGCAGCTTTATTTTTTGAGTGTTTATTAGAAGTTTCGCCCGACGATTCCTGAAAGTCAAAACATCGGGTTTTAATAAAAGTGCAAGATGTAGAAAAATATATCTGAGTATCTCAGTATCTGGCTGATTCTGTCAGTGGGTATTTAAATTTACCTGTATTTTCTAATACATATTTTAATCAGATCTTTAATTAATTATACCCATACTTTACATACATAGGTGACTATAGAGCTACTTACTCGTAGGTAGATAAAATAATAAAGCAACAGAAATAAACTATTATTTAGGTAGGTCAACACAATACATTCGTGTACCTACCTATTTTATAAAATGCTATGTAAGTATATAAGTAGCTATAAATTTGCAGGAATAAGGTTATAGCGAATTGTAGGTAGGTATAGGTCTTTTCCTGAGCTTTTACCTCGTCTTCAGAAGTTCTCCAAACATCAATAGTCGGATAGGCAAATTGGGATAATCTTCTGGATTTCTTCGTGTCATTGAAATCCGTGGGATGAAAATGTGCTGAACAAATTGAACTATTCTTTGTCGGGAACCAGTTTTTTCTGCCGGTTGCCAGGATCCATCTGTTTTTCAGGTCTGGCTCTTTTGGAAATCTTAAACAAACGAAAAAATACATCAGGTATTCCTCCCTATCCGGTACACTTTCCTACTGCTGGGACTGCAGAGAGGATCATCATCATCATCATCATCAGCCAGAAGACGTCCACTGCTGAACATAGGCCTCCCCCTTTAACCTCCACACTGAACGACATCCTGCCATCTGCATCCACTGGATGCTCGCGACTCTCACAATGTCGTCGGTCCATCTAGTGGGAGGCCTACCTACGCTGCGTCTTCCGGTTCGCGGCAGAGAGGATAATGGGCCCAAATCCATCATGCTGGCCCAGTGCACGTTGGTTAATGTCATATGTCCTTGAACTTTTGAGGTTCTTGGACATACCTACTGGTTTCCTAACTATGTTTCCTTCACCGTTTTTGAGCGATGGTATCAAAACTGCACATAATTTATTTAGGTACTAAATAGGTCTAATAAGTCTAGTTAGGACTAAGTAAGTAATTGGTGCAGGGCTAGGGATTGAACCAGGTTCTGTCAGATTGTAAAGCGCACAACCACCATCGCACGCGCTGTTCTAAAGAGCAAAACTCATGACGCGAAAGAATGGTATTTCGACCATGTGTGGGTGATGTTGGATATTCGTTAATGACATGGTGAGGGGGAAACAACTCAGAATGGTTTGATTGCACACTCTTCGCGAATAATCGCGTTAATAGGTACCAACAGACAATCTAGCGACATTACGCCAGTATGATACTGATTCTTTTTAAACAGCGCTTTATCGCTGGATCTTTCAACATGGCCAAATGAAGGAACTAAAATTTACAACAAAATGACGTTTATATTGTTTGAAGGTAAATCACCATAGTGTCCCATTGAATGCAACGCTTAGGATGCGTTATAGTTTGACTGCAATAGGCCATTCAGAAGCAGATCATAAACAAAGTAAATTAAATTAAATTTTTTCAAAAATATATCAGTTATAGGCAAGCTACGCGCACTATACCATGTTATGACGTCAAGCCGTGCGCGTGCCATACAAATGCTATATATACTTGACACACGCTTTACGGGAGAGAGACAGATAATCCACTCTATCCCCACCAAAAACTTTAAGCGCTTAGTTCTCAGAAATGTATCAGACAATTTAAATTGATTTTACAGTACGTATGTGTTATGTATTTATTTATATCTTTCGCTATGCCTGTTATTTGTAATTAATGAAACATAATGACACAGGCCTATTAAAGCTATTGCTTGAAAAAAACAACTAAGGTAAATTATTTCTTACGAAGATAACACGCCACTTACAAATGAAAAGAAATATCACCGTTAACTCTGTTCACCTTCATACTCGTATTCGAACAGTTAGAAACACAACAACTAGGCATTTTCTCACAAAAGCTCTCGCACAACCACCCCAGAGAATCACTAACGCCTAAACAAACAGGGGATTTGGGAAACCTGCTCGATAGAGCAAGTTTTTGTTACGAGCAGTGCTACCAACTTCTCCGTAGGGTTGTGCAGAGGAGCTTTCATCGTATTTTAAAAATAAACTTGATAACCTTTGTGAGAAAATTATAGTTCTGTCTCTTTGCCACCTCCGGAATACCCTCAACAGGAGGGTTTCACGCCATCTATGGTAACGTCTGTGTACTAACATACTTGTGAATGCATTTCGTAGCATAGAATATACGGTTAATGTGTGTGATTTTGTTACTTGTTACGGCTCTCTTTGGTAGATGGCTCTACCGTTACTTAATTTTTATATGCCAGGTACGTGCATAGCACGAAGGAAAGAGCATTTTGGAAGATTTTTATATCTCTCGAAAAGTATTAGAAAGTTCGATTTTGCTTAGTTTCATTATATCATTTATTTTTTGCTTAACTCTACTGCTACGCCGTACCTCGTAGCTCTCTACGGCGTAGCTTATACTTAACTCTGGTGGTGCATTAATTTGTACATTTCGCGATGCCTGAAAATGGAATTTTAAATTCATTGCCGCGTTTCTATTTTCCCGCATGAATGGAACACACCCAGGATGACATTGTAAAGGCTAACCAAAGGTTTACCCACACAGCGGGCAACACAATTCCACAAGACAATTCGTGGACGGCGCGGGCTAGTCTTGCAGGTATAGGTACATAGTACTACATACATGTACATACCTATATTATACGCATCCACATATAGATACTGGATAGATATAGGTTAAGAACTTATGTACATATAGGTAGGTAATTAATTTTACTATCAATCACGAAAAATATTGAAATAAGTACATAGGGTACAATAATATAATACTATAGTATTAGGCTTAACTATCCTATGGCCGGTTTTATGTACAAATTTAATTAAGATTGATTCAGCCTATAGGTAACTAGCCTAAAAGGTTACTCCTATATATAGGGTTACGCGGAACCACATCATTACGAACCCATCAATATAAACAACTTTTTATATGGGACCAATACTGAAATCACCAAAAAAAACAGCTGTTCCATAGAAAAATTTAATTCACTCTCAAAATAGGCATATAGATAATGTACCTAAAACACGCAGAGTGCCATGATGATTATTTATTAACCTGAAATTCCCTTGGAAGAGATGTCAAAAACCACTGAGCTCAGTGTCAAAAACAGTCGTTCCCACATTTTAATCGGTTGTTAAGATTGGGTAAAACTTCGCCCCAACACTGTCAAAATCATTTATCCCTTCTTTTTTTGAAATCGGGTATTAATCCAGTAGCTTTAGAACTTCTCTTATCAGTCTAGTATCTGCCCACACGTGGAAGTGCCACGTGTGGGCAGTATCGTTTTACCCCGTCGCCGGGCCGCACTCTGTTATTATCACTGATAACTCCACTGATTACGTTGATTTATATGCATGGGTTCTACAAATGGGGCATAATTGGCCACCAGATTACATACAACCTATATTCCATGCTACTAGTATTGCAACTATACTTTATGCCTTGAGTAGTACTCAAATAGTTATAGTACAGAATAGGTAAGTTACTTCTTCATAATTATCAGCCTATCATGTTCCCACTGCTGGGACACGGGCCTTCTCTCAGAGAGAGAGAGAGGATGGACCCTAATTCACCTTGGCTTGTGCATGTTAGTAGATGTCATTATGTCTTTATCTTTTGAGGTTCATGGACATACCGGTTTCTTCGCGATGTTTATCTTCACCGTTTTTTCTTCATAATTTATTTAATTACTGTCATTGCTGCAGGGCCGACAATTGAACCGGGTGCCTTCAGATTGTAAAGCGCACATTCTACCGCTCGGCCACCATCGCTATAGACTGAGAGTCTACGTGTAAACTTTAAGTGAACGTGAACCTTATCGTGCTGAAATACGGTTTGCGATCGCGTTACTTGTCGCAGTCACCTGAATTGAATTGACTTTTCCGCGCCGCTTGCACGTTTGCGGCTTGCCTCAACTTTACAGGGAGCGTTTAGCTTAAGTTTTCTGATAATTCTAAAACTGAGGGCATCTAGCCCTCTAACCTAGTTTCTACAGCTTAAAAACTCTTTGTTGCTGCGAAGGCCGCCGAAGTGAAATTACGAAAGCCTAATAATTTTCTTGTACTTACTTCATAATTGTCAACGTTCATACCACGTTGAAAACACCGCTTCTCGCCCGACTCCATAATTACCATACCAAATCTGTGTTAGTTATTATTTTCGTCGTGATTAGTTTGATGGTCATAAATCATTAGTCAAGATGCGGCAAGATAAAAATGTTTATGGAAATAGAAAACTTCTGATGGCTTTATCGAATGTGGGTAGGCATGATTATACTTCATAAATAATTACCTTCAAATCAAAGCTTTTGATTAAGTTTAAAAAAAAAAACTACATATTGATTTTATAACTTTAAGGGAAACCACCTATCAAAACTTGTTTGCCTCTGATTCGATTTTCGCAAATACTCGTACCTAGTGTCAAACCTAGGTATTTTTTTCTGCAGATGATTCACTACGGATTTTTTTCTCGTTGGTTCTTATTAGGTACAAGCTTTTATTTAAGATTCAATAGGTTGTCTGCTCAAATATTATACCCACTAAACCTCCTCCCCCCAGGTGACCAGCCTTAGTGCTTGACAAGAGGGCTCCGGGATCTCCAGAGGAACGCCCCGGTGCCCTCAGCACTGCGCTATGGCTCCTCCCGAGACAACTGCGTGTTGTCTCACTCCCTCCACTCGCGACAACGTTGGTCACACAACGTACTCTCCCTGGGCACGCTTAAGTAGATGGTCTGAGCCCCAACTTTGACCATCCCGAACCCATAGGTCCCCTTTTAGTAGGCTCTTACTACAGGCAAGGGGTACCGGTGCCGTATTTTATTGCCCCGGCACCAGGGCTAGCAGGAAGAGATATCTACGCACGAGTTGGCCCACCTGTGCAACTAAATAACGGAAGCGACAACTGCTAAATATTACAAATTACCCAAGAACTAGTTTAATTATAAGTTAAACGAATTTACGTTAAATTACATTATACAAATAACCGAATGAATAAACTGTCAAGAACTTCTAGAGTCGGAGAAAAAACAAAATCGTGTTTTATAAGGCCAGTTTCCGCCGAATTATTGTATCGAGAACAGTGTCACCAATTATGTTACCAAAATTATATTAAACTTATATATATATATATACCAAAATAATATTTATTTAATATCAAAATATTATTTTGGTATATATATATACCAAAATAATACCTATATAAATAAATAATATATATATACCATAATAATACCTTAAAATATTATTTTGGTATATATATATACCAAAATAATATTAATTTAATATCAAAATATAAATTTGTTGCCATAATAACCGCGTAAATTGATGCAACGCTACCCAAGTTGTAGTTTGCTTATATCTTTCAAGCTGGATTAAACCAGTTCCTCCTAACCGATTTTGCATAGGTAGATACACCATTAGTTCTGGTGACAATACAATACTTAGGCAATAACCAATATTGTAATATTTACAAAATGGCCACTTAAATAAAAATATTTAAATAAAATTAAAAGCATGATTTTAATAAAAGCTTAGTTAAAATGTTTTTTATGTTAAGCTACTGTTGGCGCACCTTGGCAGTAAAACTGACTAGTATGCCGTGACGGACTTGACGTCATTATGTTGTCTGATGCCGTCATGTTTCACATCTGCCTGGCGTTCCGTGACGGCCAATTTTTTTTATTAAAATTAAAACTTGTTTTTTTTAGGTAGGTAGGTAAGTTTCTAGGCACAAAACAATATAACCCAAACAGAATTCCTTAGAAATAACAAGAGCATTTGTAAACGTTTGTAGCCGTGCGTGCAGCAAGGGTCCCGCAAGGGAGCAGCTCGTAAAGTTGCACTAGACGGGGGGACCGCACCGTCTCAAGACGCCCTGCATTCTTGCTGGCACAGTATATTGTCAAACTTAAGACACAATATAAAGTCAGCAGTAGTGATCTTTTCCGTACCTTAAAATACAACCGTTTTGTAAAAAGCCTAGATCTTTTATAAGTAGCGTGAGAGTAGAATTCTATAACCAGCAGTTTGTTATACCATACCATAATTATCACCATCATTAGCCAGACGGTACTTTTGTACATAAGCCTCCATTTTAGAAGGAAGCATTTTTGGATGCTGGCGACTCTCACGAAGTCGTCAGTCCATCTAGTGGGAGGCCTATACCTACGCTGCATCTTCTGGTTCGTGGTCTCCACTCAAGAACCTTTCTTCACCATGCACCTTTCTTCATCGGTTATCGGTTTTTGAGCGATGTGGCCTGCCCATTGCCACTTCAACTTATGTATTAATAGCTATGTTGACTCTGGTTCTTCAGCGAATTTTCAATTTCCAATTTCCGGATTCTATTGCGCAAAGAAACTCCAAGCAAAGCTCTCTCCATTGCTTGCGGTGACTGTGAATTTGTCTAAAAAGTCACTCAGTACCATACCTCATCACTGGCCGTTGTCACTGGCTAGTTGTTAAATAAGTATTACTATTTGAAATAATAATTAATTCAACTTAGAGAGCGTCAAAATACGAGCGATTTCAATATGAAAAAAAAAAAATTAAAATGAAAAAAACTTTATTACTGCAAAACACATTGGTACATTAAAACAAGTAGATAACCTATTAGAGTTAAAAGTATTTTGCATAAAACAATTATTTTACAACACTTAACTATTGGTATCCTCCCTCACTAGGCAAGCCTGCATCGAGGAAACCGAATTCCAGGTAACAATTAAAATGTATCTCATTGTCAAGACAGTGATCGGGTCAAAAAATAAATATATGTTGTTATATTTGTAGGGTTACAGTTGTTAAAAAGTAATTTGGAAAGTAATAACGTGTTGACAAAAATAAGGTATTATGTAAGTAGTAAATAGTCTATGAATTGTCATAGACTATAGATTTTAAAAATAAGCAAATAGACCTTAAGATGAAACGTTTCACTTTGGCGGGAAATTCAAATTTCAAACAGATTTTTTATTCTTGTAGCTAGGCCGAGTAATTATTGTAAACGATAATGATGTTCGCGAAAATTGATTATTATTCTTTACAAACTCGCGTATAGTTATTTATCTCCAATGCACATTATTACATACACTTGTCAATAAACAAATTTATGCTGTTTCAAACGGTTTATTGCCAAATGTAAGTAATATGGTGAGTAACTGATTAATAGCTATACATGATAATGTAAAGAATGACCAACAATTTTCGCGAACACTATGCCATTTCACAATAATTACCCGGCCAAGCTACAAGGACAAAAAAACTGTTTGAAATTTGATTTTCCCGCCAAATATGAAACGTATCACCTTAATATATAATTCTTAATAAATCCTCCGTTTTATCATACGTTAACGTTTTGAGCCATTTTCGAATGATGTATTTTACTTCGTTGACCTTTTTTATTTTTAATATCACAGGACTTAGCAACTTCGTTATAGACATACGCTCTTACAAATTATCTAAAACGATGAGCAAAACATGTGTTTACTAATGACAGAGACATTCTATAAACACGACGAGTAGCAAGTGATCCATATTCTGGTGTAGTGAGAAATAGTTTATGCGCCTTAAGCGAAGTGTTAAGAATAAATTGTTGGCGTACACTTAGCACATCGGCCTCTTTATACAAACTCGAAGTTTAATACCTGATACCTGCACACACATTTACTTATTATAAAATAAGTAAATGTGTGTGCAATTGTGTTGGTAAAAATATCTTCAAATTCAGCTTGTACTACGTCATCAAGAAATCAACCCGGACTTACGGCCGCCTGGGGTGCCAGGGTCATAAAACTACTTCCCCTCACGTAGCGAGGTTGTATCGCAACACTCACTTTCTAAGTTTCCAATGCACACTCATTTTCTTCGCAATTCAATGCCGAAATGTGGTGGAAAAAGTTTTTAAAGAAAATGTTTGGATAGTCCAATTTCTAAGAATCTTTATCACTTTGTTAAAAAAATCAGTGATATTATGGTTCAGTTTAATAAGTAAATAGCTGCACCCTGCGGTTTCACGCAGGTGGATTACTCCATGAAACATCCACTATCTGCCAGTGAAAACTCGTCAAAATTGGTCCAGCCACTATGGAGTCCAGGAAACATAACATACCTATTTTTATGTATATAGATACAAATACACACCACAACAACAGGCATTGCACCATGTCAGGTAAAGTTGATTAATATCATATACTACCTATATCAATTTTACTCACTTATTTTTGTTTAAATGCTTTGCAAAACTCCAAATTTATATAAATTGCGTGGCTACAAATATTCGCCTTAGATCAGGCAAACAAGTGTTTAAATGTCTCCATGTTTGATACACTTTTTTCACTATACTATTTAACGTAAAAACTATGAGTATGGCACAAATTTTTCACGCACAGTAAAAAACTTGTAGCGACAACAATAGATAAACTAGCTAATAGTCCACAAGCAAATAAAAAATAGGCGAGAATGTCGTCTGCAGGGTGATTTTAACTATAAGCATCAAGCCTGATTTCGGCCAGATATATTCGCACTCGCCACGCCACCTTACGATATCATCCTTGTTTATCTGATCTGAGAGATCTTTGCCTTTGACGGTAAGTTATTGAATGGTAAGCAACTGCTAATAATACCAATGTAAATTCCTTATACTACTTACATATCTATTTTCGTTAATTTATCGTATTCGCTTACCCACCTTTCTTAACATTTTGATAGTATTATAAACAGTGCTGTAGGTACCTATATATTTATGTACGTATGCGTATAGCACAGTTAACTGCCACCGTAGAAAGCATAGAAAATCCTCTTTTTTCCTCTCTACCCTTGATTAATGCTATTCCGAGCTTTTGCCTGCTCCTATTTCAATGAAAAATTTCCCTCGAGGGCGTCCAACCCGTAATTTTCAGGGAACTGAAATTACGCCTAATTGGCAAATGTTTATGAGTGCAAAGTGAATTGCAATTGTAAAAAATGCATTTTTTGACACCCTGCATTGCCGCGTTTTCAATATATGTAATATACAAAAGATTGGGTACATTATTTATCAATTGTTAAAATCTTACAGTTAATAGCCAGATATTTTTGAGGTATTTTTAACAGCCAAAAATATAAATGTAAGTTAACTTCCCCTGAACATGGTGCATGTAACTACGCCGAAATATCAGGAGCACCATCCATGATCCTTTTCATGGCAGGATGTCGTTCATTGTGTAGGTTAAAGAGGGACGCCTATGTTCAGCAGTGGACGTCTTCTGGCTGATGATGAAAAGGCTTTAAGGTACGCAGCGAAATTAATATCAATACCAATAATAATAGTATTAATATTGATGTAGGTAGATACTGTGTCCCAAGACACATTCACATTATTTTATTTTTCGCCTCCTTACTACAAACTGGTATAAAACAGATTATTATGGAAATGTCGAAGTACTCGTAAGTACGATCTTTAAGTGCAATTAGCGGAGATTTGTATGTAATGGCTAGACATTTACTTAGGCTAAGTGGCGATTTGTTTCTGATGAAGTGTTAAGATAATGGTTTATGAAGCAATCAATTCTGTAGCAGAAACCTTAAGGCCAAACGCACGTTTTCAACATTGCATCAAATGTGATAAGAGTTTTGCTGACGAAGAATAAAAAAAAAACTTAAGTCATAACCCGCCCCCGGTGCCCCGGTGGCTCAGTTGGTAGTGAACCTAACTTCTGTGCTTGGGGGCGTGGGTTCGATTCCCATCTAGGACAAACATTTGTGTGATGAACATTTGTGTTTGTTCTATGTCTGGGTGTTAATATCTATCTAAGTATGTATTTAAAAATATATATGTATGTATATCAGTCTCTGGCAGCCATATTACAAGCTTTGCTTAGTTTGGGGTCAGATGACCATGTGTGCAATAATGTCCCAGATATTTGTCCCAGATAGGGTATAGCAAAGCAGGTAGGCGATGTGATGAAAATCGGTGATGATGATGATGATGATGAACAGTAGCCTATGTGTTAATCCAGGATATAAGCAGTGTATATTCCAAATTACATCTAAATCGATCCAGCCGTTTCTGCGTGATTGAGTAACAAACATCCGTCCATCCATCCAAACTTTCACATTTATAATATTACTGTTAAGTTTTGAATATTGATGTTATGAGTTACAATATTTTAGTTTAAAAAAACTTTACAGTTTTGTCAACACACCCATGCTATAACAATTTATATTTACACCAAAAAAAACTATATCATGAACATTGAACATTTGCAGCAATAAACCATCCACCAAGCTGTTTTCAACCAAGTAGCTGTTGAGGATACTTCGCATCATCTTCCAAAAGAAAGGAAACGTGTGAAAACGCAGCCCAAGACCGCTCGTTACAAATGATTTATGTTTCACCGTATAAAAACATGGCCCGTAAACTTGTTTCGGTCGCTAGTAGGTGGTCAAAGAAAAACTGCCCCATAACTTTTGCAATATGTTTCTTAGTGGCCACCTAATTTATCTCTTTTCGGACCTCTGTGTTATTGTGCGCAAAATGCCCTCAAAGTAGGCACATTTATTTTGAGTCACGCCTGTTAAACAATATCTTATATCGCAATACGAATTTTCAAATAAGTAGGAAAGTAGATATTTTGTATAAAACACACTTCAACGACCATAGATTTCACTGGTCTATGGTTGTTAAACAAAGTAAGACCAGTCAGTCTTCAAATGGGTAGCCGCGATCTATAAATGAGCGCTACCGTGGTTAGGATGACATGTAAATTGGTATGCCCTGTTTGCAGTTGAATTGATTACGATTGATCGGCTAGGCCTTTGATCACAGATCTAGAAGAATAAAAAAAGGAGAAGGTTCTCGTTTCGACTGTATTTTTAATGTTTGTCATCTCAGAAATTTTGACTAGGAAAACAGATTTTGATGATTCTATTTTATTTGAAAGCTGGTGCTTTCAGTGTGGTCCCATTTCAATTTCGTCCAGTTCTGAAATTTTTATGAAGTAAGTTTTTTATATTAATAATTATGTTTCCTTAGTATAACAGTCGTTTGGCCATGGAAGCTTTCAGCGGCCTAATAACGCTATCATTATGACTAGTAACTAAACATATTACCCAGTTATATAAATTTACGATGTATAATTATATTTTAACTAATAATCACGCCACTTAATTAATTTCTCCCTCTGTTCCCGACTATGAATCTCTAACGGTGGTGGGGTCTACTTTTTAAACTTTTCTCCTCCAATTCGCTCTATTCTCGATATCGTCTTCGGAAACCTTACACTCTCTCATGTACTTTAACGTGACATCTTTCCACCTGATTTTCGTTCTGCTTCAGTTCATGTCATTCAGATGAAATAATTGTTATTTTACTATAGCAAATAAATTCAAGATCTCATACAAAAATCTCGTTGCAAAAGAAAGAAAAGAAAGAAAGAAAGAAAATAAATTTTATTCGGCACCTTTACAAAAAACTTATATCTAGAGGATACAATCAGTGTCGAATGGGTCCGTCTCGGCATAAATGCTGAAAGTCAAGGACTATCAGCGCCGGTTTTCAGACGAACCCTTGAGTTTACACTTACAATACGCTTAACACAAATTTACATATATATTTTTAATTATCTATATGCAATTTAAACAAATAAGACATAGGAAATAGAAAAAAAAACAAAACACTTCCTACATGAACAAAACTTATTCATAGCAATAATTTTACCACCAAAACAGAACATCTCTCAAATTCACATGCAGACAATCGTCTGTGGAAACTTACACTCCTATATACATCCAGTCCTGAAGTTATAATTCTCTGTAACGTTCGCTGACTCATTTGCTTTCATTTGTATGTACAAACCGTCTTCAACTTTCCCTTGCCAAAAGCCTTCGTCAAGTTCTGGGAGTGCTTCGTGATTGTGTTACCAATAGTACCTCGGAGCAGCATCAGTGAATTATGGAGGAAATATTATGCGGGGGTCAATTTAATTATGGTGGCTGAAACATCTTTGTTCGTTTGCCAATTAGGTACGTTGGTAGCACACTCGTTAAATTTTCTGACTGCTAAGTTTAAATAATTAGACCAGCGTTATTTTCAGTCAATAAATAATTAAATTGTGTTACCTTTTTCTATTATTTTTGTAGTAATAATGGTAATAGGCTTGCGCTTGACCGCCAACTCGCCTGATGTTAAACAATTATGCGGTCTACGATGAAGCACTCTTGCCTAGAAGAAAGCGATTCACTCGTGATTTGAAGACACCCAGATTGAAACTATCAGGGAACACCCATTCAGCAGCCAGGCAGCACATTCAACAAACTAGCAGTTCACATACTAAAAATGGAATCAAAGTGCTTCGTACGCGTTTTCAGAATACTATATAACCATAAAGCGGTGTCAATTTTTCGTGCCCACTCTGGCAGTCCGATAGAAACATGGGCAGTAGGGAATTAGATCATGCAGATCCGATGCTTACTTTACGAAATGTATCCGTTAAAATAATAACCGATAGACTAGCGATTTTGCGCCGATGATCAAGCCTGGAAGCTTAGTCTGAACCAGGGATTCGTTGATGGTGAGCCTTTTGGCACGTTTCTTAATAGATCTTTGAGGTGAACGTTGGAAAGACGGGGACAACAATGTTGGTCGAGCGATCGACACTCTAGAGCTAGAGTCATTTTTTGGGTCGTACGTTAAAAGTTTTCTCTGAATTTTATTAAGTCAGTCATTTCTAAGGACGCAGTTTGTAAATCCATAAAAAAGAAAGCCTCTATTCAATCTTATTCTGTAAACTAATAAAGTAACTAACCCGCCCCTAAACCAAAACTTTGGTGGTTTCCGTTGTACTCAACTTTTGTATCAGCTGAAAGTTTTAGACCCCAGCTAACTTTCCTGCTTACGAAGACATTGTGCAGACTATCGAGACAAAATTTGTTTTGAAGTACAAGCTCCGATCGGTTCTGGCTGTAACTATTTTACGAGTTTTGTCCTGCAGCCTAGAACTATAAAATTTTGTTTCCCCAGACTGCAATATCATTGTTCTATGCACCTCGGTGGAAAAATAAATCGGTATGGTCAGGTATCAGGTCGGTATTAATAATAATAAATAAATAAATAAATATCTGGGACATTATTGCACACATGGTCATCTGACCCCAAACTAAGCAAAGCTTGTAATATGGCTGCCAGAGACTGATATACATACATATATATTTTTAAATACATACTTAAATAGATATTAACACCCAGACATAGAACAAACACAAATGTTCATCACACAAATGTTTGTCCTAGATGGGAATCGAACCCACGCCCCCAAGCACAGAAAGTAGGATCACTACCAACTGAGCCACCGAGGCAGTCAGTATTAGTCGGTAGATGAGTTTAAATTATTATATGTATCTCGATATACCTAATTGAGATGTTTATATCTACTTATGGGGTCAGATGACCATGTGTGCAATAATGTCCCAGATATTTATTTATTTTTTATTTATTTATTTATCTACTCGTAGGTATAATAAAATGTAAACAGCGCGTCTTGTGAGTTGCGCATGGTAGAGTTTCGTTAGCTATGTTAATAATTAATAAAACCGGCCCAGTGCGAGTCGGGCTTGCGCACTGCGGGTTCCGTACCACCTCATAAAATACAAAAACTCCATAGAATAAAATATTATCTTTTTTAATTTGGCGGATTTCTCAAAGAAATTAACAGAATTTCAATTAGGCCTTTATAAGCTACTTACATTGTTAATTAATACAACACAAAAAACCGGTAAAGTGCGAGTCGGGCTTGCGCACTGTCGGTTCATACCACCACATAAATTGTTAATTACAAAAATAAAAAAAGTAGTGCAAAAATTTGTCCCCCACATACGAACTTACGTACGTACTAACAGTAAATGTTGAATAAAAGCATGAAATACACCTATAAACAAATCTGGTCAAAACAAACAGGCCCAATTTCGTTCTTAGCACTTCATCTTTGTACCCTACAAAGTAGACCTTAACATTCCGTTTAAGTAGGCATGCTTCATCCTAGTCCGCGTCTTTGTTTAACGTCAGGCATGCAATAGTCACTGCAATAATACTTAGGTTAGGTACCTTGCAACAGTTACTTAGGTACCCTAGGACGCGACGACATCATAATAGTATAGATAGCAATGGGCTTCGTATTTATTACACCCATCTATTCTTCAAGCCGCTGCGGCGCCGTCAAACATTGATTACACATGAATAATAAATCCCAATAATTGCGTCCTATGCACGCCCGCTCCAGCCAGAGGTCCATTTAAACATCTATCAATTAGGGATAAAAAAGATTACGATTTTAAAATATCGATATGTTAGGTTTTTTTTTCATATATAAATATAAGGTATATACTTAATTGTTGTATAAATAATGACCAACTGTCCAATGTAATAACAATATTTAATTGAAAAACTACCAACTTATTAAAATTAACGTATCTAGTTACATTTTAAGGAATAATCGACTTTGAATTTGTGCACAGCACTGCACGCCTAATTATATATTGCACTGAGTTATAATTACTTACTTTGCTAAAAATTACTTTCTTAAATTACTACGTGGTTTAACATTTGCGTAAAAAGGACATGTATATAATGCTTGCATAAATCGTTAACCCAAAAACAAGTAAAATCGATCCAATATTTTTTATCGATGTTCGAACATCGATATTACTTGTGCCTGAGTTATCTCTATAACCAACAAAGCCGCAGTGAGCTTACGGGCAAAACAAACGAGCAAATTAGTCTCTGCTTCCCTGACAGATCCTGATTGATGGATGGCCTGAACCCGCATCACGAAATTAGCTTCCCGACGAAATCCGGTGGTGTCAACCATTTGGGAAGGTTACACTAGCTAGACTATAACTTCATGAAATACTGTATATTATAATATTTGAAGATAGATAAATCCAATTTGCTAAGAGTCCCATCACTATAATTAGTTTTCTTTAAAAAAAAATGTAGTTGACATGTTATATGATCTTAAGGGACATGATCGAAGAACACGCCTAGCGTGAAATAGCAATTAGTTCTTAAATAATGCTACCGAAACACGTCACCACTAAGTGCTAGGCGACCGGTTTTCGACCTTCCACTGAGTTAATAAGCATCAAATACCTACTAGCGTATTAATACTCGTACTTTACAGCGCTTTCTTCAAAGCGGCTTAATCTAAATCGGTAGTGTAATATCCTAATTACCAGTTTACGCACTCTACACAAACGGGAAGTTCATTGGCACGATAACAACGACTTAATAACAAAGCCGTGAAAGGGCTAAGAATAGCCAGCGAAAGAAATAGGTTAACGACTCCCCTTTCTCAATGGCCAGACCCTTTGTTGGATCTACAAAAAAAAACTTACAACCTCATCAAAAGTAACGACTATATCATTACATGCCCAGTTAAATTTTGCACTTTGGACTTGTTTTTTTTTTATATTACCTATGACTTACACTACTATGTAGTGTCTTTAGTGGTAGGACTCTTTTGCAGGGGTCCGCCTGGGGAAGTACCACACCTTGGCCAGTTATTCAACCGCCAAGCAGTAGTGTGCAAACACTACTGTGTTCCGGATTGAAGGGCAATGTTCCCAGCGAAATTACAGGGCACACAGAGATTTGACATCTTATATCTCGGGGTGACGAGCGCAGTGCATTGCCATCCAGGGTTTTGAACTGTTGTAGTTCAAAATTCTGAGTGGTGTTGAACTGTTATGGGCAAGCGTGAAGAGCCATCAGGCGAGCGGCTTCGCTCGTCTCGACACTCAGTATCATAAAAAAAAAACTATTTGAATTTGTTTGAAGTCTCTTAACATCAGACCTGCTAATTAAAATTAAAATATTGTAACTAAAATTTATTTTATATAAATTTCTTTTTTAGGATATATTTTTAAAATATAGTTCTATGATTATTAACGGGATATATACCATGAAAAGTTGTGGATGAAGCTTCTGATATTTTGGCGCAGTTGCATACACCATGTTCACGTAAAGGCTGAAGAATGCAGGTTGGTTGAACAGTTCAAAGTTAAGGGAAGACAAATCATAACTGTAGTGAACAACCGTGATAGTTTAAATCAGTGTTTTACTATTTATATGTTTTAATAATTTCAAAATTTGACGAGCGGCAGGTTTTAGACCTGCGCAACGATCTAACATTTAAATTATAACTAAAATTAATTCACATAAACTATAATTATACGCACTAACGTGACGCCCTATGACGTTCTCGGTGTATTGGGGTGACAATAGTGATACAAGGGCGTGCGCCCATCAAACAAGAAGCACACGTCATCAGCGCAACCGAGGAGTTCATGGGTTGACCTGTGCTGATTGGTGAGTAATGGTATCATCATCATAATCAGCCTATACTATTCCACTGCTGGACACGCAACCCTCGCCCGGCACTCTGCCCAATTGTCGGCTTGTCTTCTTCCAGTCATTGCCAGTCATAGTGCGCCCTGTGCTATGTTTACCGTTAGTGGTTCATAGAGTTCCTTGTAAAACGCGCAGGCCTCCGTTCAAACTGTGTTGCTGTTGACAATCTTTTTGTCTGTAGAAGCGTTTACCGAACAAATTTGTAGCATCAATGTCATTCAACACTTTACAACTTTCTACACGACGTCAATATATTTAACTACAGCCATAACCTTTGATAGATTTTGAAGCCATTCAATAAATACTTACCTATTTGCAAAACACCTTCTTGATTTTACGAGCCGATTAGCTGTCTTCTTGAAAACGCTTTTCATAATTTTATTTCTCCAGACGGCGTTAAAGAAAAATAATTCTATTACAGAAGTAATTTCCTTTTACTGCCTTCGACTTAACCTTGCCGACTAAACTTAATGCTGGTAACACAACATATCTTAGAATACTCGAAACTCTTTTGAAACTACCTTTAGTATCGCAAAATGCTTCACAGACTTATTTCAACTTATAAGCTGAACGTCTGCAAAGAGTTTTAAACTTTGATGCAATGGTATTACAGTAGAGAGTTTCTTTAGTGTACCTAAGCTAGGGTTAGCAAAGGGGTATTATTGGAAATTCCGGAACGTAGGAAACGTCGACTGATATTGAACGTAGACGATAGCCGGACTGCGATTGCAGGGAAGTCCTCGGACGAGTTAGACGTGCAAGCTTTCCCGTCGCGTGACGGCGCATTTTCTTTTGTTAAATGTAAAATTTTACGATGTATTGTGTTTTATACCTTTTTTGGTGTTTGAATTCTTATTCTTACTTATTCACTAGACTAATTCAATAAAGTCAATAAAGCAAATTCGTATATTTGTAGGTATAATTGAACTGAGTACTTATGCGGCTTCAATGTCAGTCTTTAGGGCTTTCCTGATGGCCTACAGTTTTATTATTGCTGATAACAAAGTTGTTAGATTTTTATCCAATAATTAAGATCAAGATTAAGATGGAATTTATCAATAATTAACATTTTTATCACCTAAATTCCCACTAATAAGTAATCAGTAACTCAGTAACTAGTCACTAATCAGTAATTAAAATATCTTCTTTCTTATACGTTCCTCGTCCCAGATCATTTAGGGTACCGGCCCTCTGAATATGTTTGCGCCATTCTGCTCTATTATTTATATCAGTTGATATACATTTTAAAATATAAAATAATAAATAACATCGTAACATCGTACATTTTTAACACACTAAAACATCTGACCCCAAACTAAGCAAAGCTTGTATTTTGGCTGCCAGATACTGACATCACATCACACATCATCAGCCAATTTACGTCCACTGTTGGACAAGGCCTCCCTCATAGAGAGGGGTGTTGCCATAATCCCCACGCTTGGCAGGCGGCTTGGGGATCGCAGTACGTTCACCGTATACTATTAGGACGCTGCTGCCCATCCTCCGGTGGTTCTGGTCGCAGTTTTAGGACATACCCGGGTCCTATGATACTGACATACATATATAATATTTTTAAATATATACTTAAATAGATATTAACACCCAAATATAGAAAAAATACACACAGATTCATAGCATAAATTATTGTCCTAGGTGGGAATCGAACACACGCCCCCAAGCGCAGAAGGCTGGTTCTCTTTCAACTGAACCAACGGGGCAGTCTTTAGTAAAAAATATGTAGGTTTTTTGCTTTGGGGCATCCTCGGGATTCTTTGCTTGTGTCATTTTTAAGGCGATTTTAACGCAGTGTTTTCTTTTCACGATGCATCATAGGCTCATAGTTCATACTATCGGAACTGGCTTTCGTGAAATTAGAAACAAATAATCGGAATAAAAGCAATGACTTTCAAAACCGTGGATATATAAGATACTAATGACCACTTAGAAGCATAAGGCGGGTTTCACCCGCATTTTTGGAAATTAGCAATTTAATATTCATAACCATCTTGCCCTGGCAGAGAGTTATCGTTGGCCGTAACAAACTAAACTATAGCTAAGTAGAAACTCGCGTAAAACAAAGTGTCAGTTATTACATTAATAACGGTGGGCACATTGTTGGGGTTCGCAAAATGAACAATAGATTTATAACGCAGTGATCGATTTCCCAACCGTTTGGTTGGGAAATCGCATATGTACTTAATTTTCGCATGTAGTGTATTCGATTGCTATGACATGTTGCACCGTAATATCTAGGTACATTAGGTATTACTATATGAACATAAGAAACCCAAGGAACAAGTAAATTAAATAATAAAACTGTACATAATAATATATGTATCCCGACTGCATTGTATAATTGTCAATTTAAAAAACCAACTTCAAAATGAGTAAATACGCAATTTCGTCAACTTGGATGACAAATATAAATTTTAATTTAATTTGATTTAAAAACCATACTACGAACCCGATTTTGATGAAAATTATATGGGACCACCTCTGAAATATGGCTTACCAAACAAAAAAGGAATCATCAAAATCTATTCATAATTGCCGGAGAAATCAGTGAACATACATTTAAAAAAACAGTGGAACATAGATCCTCCTCATTTCTGAAGTCGGTTAAATAGTAGTAGGTATAACTGAAAAGTAACAGCCACACGCTGTGTACCTATCTATACCTAGATACTCCTAGTAGATACACAGCTTTTTACCTCGTAAACTGCGGAATATTTCATAGTAGTGTTATATTATTTTCATTACTAATACTCGGAAAGTAGGTCTGAAGTTGCCTGAGGAGCGGGTTGAAAGTAATAGATTTCAGCCCTAGGGAGAATCACTTTCAACTGACAGTGACAGTAGACAACTGACAGACAATCAAATAATAAAAAAATTGTTATATTTTCACATTTGTGTTGTTTCACATTGAACCATGTTTCAACTTGATTTTTCTCCTCAGAGGATTATGGTCCCGCACTTCTCGTGCATTTGCCAGTGTCAGTTCATGTTTTTATTTTTAGTTTCCTTGTATTCGTAATGAAAAGCACACTGTTTACCTCGGGGTTAAAGACTTATTTAGTCCCTCGAACTATTAGCGCCGCTTTCGCTCCGCTCGGGCGCCAAGCCTCGTCTTGGGACTAAATAAGTTACTTTCACCCCTAGGATAACAATGTACTATTCTGTCGCATCCGTTAGCTGCACGCACCCCGTTTACATCTATGCTAAAGAGTAACATAATATAAATACGGAGGATTATACACACAATAAGACCTGTTGACTCTCACTCCAGTCCCGCCCGTTCCACTCGATCAAATTTAAAGGAACCTGATCTTCGAACCTGAATTTGCATTTTCATCCTAACTGCGGTAAAAGCTTTGTGAATAAACTGGATCTTATTCACTGCAGTACAGTTTCAGAGTGCAAAAAGGGTAGGGTTTTTGTTTATCCCTCGGTTTTGTTGCTTCCGGCTCGGCGCTTTGATGAAATATATAACATAAATATTCAGGCCGGAGGCGTTGTCCGCGGTTGTTATTTAAATCCTTAGATCCCACCATGAATACCATGATACCTGTTTACAAAATGTATATGAGATGTGAAAAAGCGCAGGTTTTTGAGGATCGCCTTTGTCAGTGTCACGCTGTAAAAATGATTCGGGGAATGTGTTTACACATACGAAATAGTTATACATACTTACAGTCCAGCCGCTGAAAGAATGCGTCTGACAGCCGCAATAAATTTGTAAAAATCAGAATGTATATACTATATATTTTTAACCGACTTCCTAAAGGAGGAGGTTATCAATTCGGCTGTTTTTATGTTTGTTAGCTCAGAACTTTCGACTGGGTGAACCGATTTAGATGATACTTTTTTTATTTGAAAGCTGGTGCTTCCCGTGTGGTCCCATTTTAATTTGGTCCAGTTCTGACATTTTTATGAAGTTGCTTTTTTATATATTGATAATTATTTTATTATACTGTTGTATATTGGCTATCATTTACAAGCTAACGTTAAAAAGGCTAGGAAAAGTGATCAAAATTTACTGTTTTCATTCAGCTTTTTACATTGTAATTGCAACTGTCACACGCATTCTTTAAATAGCTGCACGGTACACCTCGGTTCAACTTTTGTCTGATCTTACTTTAACCATTTGACTGTACCTACTACAAAATTATAAGAGTAAATAAAAACATCCGTTTATTAACTTTGACTTTTGGTAACTTTCAACCTCAGATCAGGCAAACAAGGGATATCCATCATTATAAACCTATCATGTTCCCACTGCTGGTATGCTGCTGGCTGGCATTATCTTAAAGCACTCAAAACCCTGTAAATGCGGCTCACTTTGGTACTCATTTTTCTCGCACGCTTATGAACTAACTAATAATTCACATTCAAGAAAGGACTGCAAAGCCATCTGCTGGGTGAGTTTGGCTAAGACCATCAAACCTGATTTAGGCCTGATGCGTTTGCACCCGCCACGCCATATTATCATATATTAGCTCTTTTAGGTGTTTGATCTGAGTTTTAAACCTACTATCACCAATCACCGTCAGGCCCAGGCGGAGATGGAGCGACGAACTGGACTCCTACTTGAAGGATTGGACTCATATTGGATATGAATTGGAATATGAGTATAATAATATCATCAGTACTACTATCATAAATGTAAAAGTGGTGTGTAGTGTTTGTAGGTTAATTTGGTCGTCTTCCAAGCAACATCAGAGCAATGCAACCACACGATTTTTTGCATGGGCACTATCAGTGTATAAAGGCCAGGATTGACATTGGCTACTTCTTATCCTGGGAAATTCGTACGGTCCGGTTTGGTTTGGTTTCCTGAGGGAATAACAACGCGAATGAAACCACAAGACGCAACTAGCGCAAAATATAAAATAATTAATTTATAAAATATTTTTAAAATCAAGCATTCCATATTCTTCTAAGGAAACCCTTTCATTTGAAACCCATATTATGGGGATGCCATAGTAAATTACTGGTCCGCCGTTTGAAACTTCACCATATTGGATTTAGAATAACGTGATTTAGCTAACCATGCATTGTCATTCAAACTAAACGTGTATGCAATATTTCCTCAATCTGTTGGTGATAATTGTTTTAAAATTAAGTTCCAAGATTTGACAATAACATGGCTTGTGAAAATAAAGAAAATTTAGCATATTTTTTTTCAAACAGTGACCCCTTATCATTGATATGATTGAATGAGAAGACCCAGATAAGGTTAAAGGTTGTCTGTACAATCTTAATACGAGTTCCAAAAAGTTGAAAGACAAACAATCGTAGTTTACATAAATTGTACCTAAATGTGCGCAATATTTACCCAAACACTTTTGGCATCAGAGCTACATGACATCAGACTGTACCCAATCGTTATTTACTTAAAACAAGCCATTTGACATATGATAGACCTTTGGATTTCTAGAAAACATTTTGATTCTACGTTTCTTCGTATGGTCGAAGATGGTATTAGTCTTCCGGTTTTCTCGTCTGTAGAAGGTATATACCCTTAGTTTTTGTACGTTCGCACATTTACGCACGTCCACTTTGCAAGTTTCAAAACATATATATGAAAAATTAAAACACTTCTTTTTCAAATAATAAAAAAAACTGACTGGACATCTTTAAAATAACATAGCAAATGTTAAAGTGTAAGTTTTGTGTTGATATGTTAAAATAATTGTGGAGGAGATCGTAGAGATTGGCCGTCAATGGAAAATTAAAAGAAATCGGTCTCTTCCGCCAAAATAAAACATAATTATGATAAATATTATGACTCTAAAACGTTTTCTTTTTTATTCGCAATCTTATTTTTTGGCAATCGTTTTTGTATTCTTGTGTAGCGATTTTTTTAACCGACTTCCAAAAAGGAGGAGGTACTATGTTCGTCTGTATGTACTTTTTTTAAGATAGCTCTGGCCGGAATTCATAATAATTATTTAGGGATACGCGATCTATCTACGCTTACCATCAAGCAAATAGGTGGACAAACATAGAACAACAAATACCATACAAGGTATAATATAATAATACCTATTGGCATTAACAGTTATCACATCACATCATTCTAATATTATAAATGCGAATGTTTACGTGTAAGTGTGTTTGTATACACTCAACTCCTTAGCAGCTGAATGGATTTACATAAAGTTTTGTGTAAAGGTACGTTGTACCCTTAACAAATAGTAATTTCTATTTTTTATAGTCTATTTTTTATTAAGAAAATAGCATGGTACCTGTAGGATAGCGGGTGAAAGCGCAAGGCGCTACTAGTATTATTATAAGAAGCACCAAGGAAGAAGCAGTCCAAAGAGTGACAAGCGTGAAATTACCATCACCGAAAATGTCCAGAGCAGAAATATTATGCAGTGAATACGTGTGGAAAATACTCACGATATCCCGGGATATTAGTTCGCGTAAAAACAGGGCGGGTAATTTTTCTTTCGTCCTTGTTTTTGTCGTATTATTTACTAGTAAAATAATACAAATTATAGGCGGCTTGCTTGTAACAAGCGCAATATAATTATATATGTATATAATAATACACACCAATAAATTCAATTTAATTTAATTTGTTTGAGTTATGATCTTGAATTCATACAAAAATCTCATAAAAAAGGACGTTATCTTTTTCCTGGATGAAAAACTTTTCAAATTTTTCTTCCCATAAAAACTATTACTATATGGCCTATTACGTAGATTTTAAAACAATCAAATTGCCAAATTGGTCCAGAACAGCATTTTATTTTTATTTATAAATAAATATTTTTGTCAAATAGCAGATATAGAAATATATACAAGCGAAATGCTGAGCACTGATTGACTGACTTATCACGATTTTTTTATCACTAATTTACCTAAAAAGTTAAAATTAGGCAGATAGATTCCTTCTGAGATGCAGCGATCCCCTAGGAAAATATTTTGCGAAAGGGCCAAATTAAAGGGGCAAAAGGGAGTTGGAAGGTGATATGAAAGTCTACGAAGTCGTAGGCAGCAGTTACAATATTTCCATTCGTTTATATTTAGTATGTAAATAGGTTTTTAAATAGGTAATTAATACATAAAATGATAGAGTATTGAAATAAAATAGACTAAAAAATAAACGAATAGAGTAACATTTTATTCATATTATGTAATATTAAAAGCATACAGTAACGCAAGATTAATTTATTTATATTTACAAAATATCAGTCGAGTAACCTACATGCAATGATCAATTGTTTCTTATCTTATTCTATGTTTTTACTTATCCAACGCATATAACATTATTAGTAAGTACTTACATAACCTAATAGCTTTTCTATGCTAAGTACAACAAATAACTTTAACTTATACAATGTATTGTACAGTTAATGTAAAATTTAAGCATTTTGATCTAATCTTACTACTTAAAAGTAACCTAAATTCGCGTCAATTCTGTGGTACCATTCTCGTAAAGTAATCTGACAGGACTAAAATTATCGGTATCTTTTTTAGGGTTCAGTAGCCCGACAACGAACCCTTATAAATTCGTCCTGTCCGTCCGTCTGAATGTTTTAGAACCTTCTTATAATGTTCTAAAACAAACAAGCATGCGGTCCACCTGATGGTAAGCAGAAACCGCCGCCTTATGGACATCTGCAACTCTAACGATGTTCACGGTGCTTTGCCAGCCCTGAGAGGTAGTTGGAGACACCTTTTTTGAAACGCTACATGTTAAAGCATCCTTCACTTACACATTAAAATAAAAAGAAACGCGGTCAATTTTAGTCTTGTCTGACTGGTTTAGTTTATAAACGGTATGACAGAATAGACGCCATTTTGTTTGATATTTCATCACTCGACGAAAATAGAATCTTCAATTCAGAACATAGGCAAGCATATTATGAAGTTTGTTTTATCTAAGTCCAAAAGGAGTTGTAGACGTGACTACACAGACTTGTTATTGTTTATCGAACGATCTCAGTTTACATGATCTTAAGCTAACAAATAACAATCGAGACGCATCTTGAATGCTACAACAATATTACATTCTTTCATAGAAATGTTAGCCACGTTAAGTTCGTCATCAAAGGTTCTTTTAAATATCGAAGTTACCACTCTTGTAACGATAGTTACGTCTCAGGGATTGGCGATGGTAAGAACAACACGCAGCTTAATTAAGTTGTATTTTATTCGACGGTCGTCTCAATAGTGAGTCGCATTTTACATTTACAAGCCGTTGTCTTTTATAGTGTTACCATCCGTCACCTCCAGTTGCCAGTACAAACATAATAATGTTACCAGCAACTAACAATATAAAAACAAGATAATTCGAACATGAAAATTAAATAGATAGAATTTAAGATTATACATTATTAATTAACAAAAATATTATACTCTTATAATCTGCAACACTTGAGGAAATAAACTGATGAATTGATATATCCTAATATCCTACACTTGTTTACTTAGCATAATTATTGTTATTGACGGCGGCGGGAGCTGGAAGTTGTAACACTCTATCTTCGCATTTTTTTAATTCTTTCCTCTGTGAGGATATTGGCGTTGCACTTCTTTAACATTTGCCAGTGTCAAATATTTAAATATTTCTAAGTTTTATAGGATATCGTCAAAAAAGGTTATGTCACAGTCAGAGTCAATCAAAGAAAGTCACGGTCATGCCCAAGGAAAGTGTTGGTGAATATACAATAGGCTTCTATGGAGTTTTGGAAACAACACGAAAACACATATTTCGCCACGTTATGTCACTTACCTTCACCCGAGCTAGTTCACGAACGCTTAATAAATAATTATCCACTTTAATTACACATTAACATTCAAACATACACATTACACAAGTATATGAATATAATACAATGAGGCTACATATTTTTATCATGTTGGCGTCAAGCGTATGGTCAATGTGTCTTAAAAAGCTGTCACTACAACAAAATACAGTTATATAATTATTAATTAACGGGATATTTACCATGATAAGGTTATTTATAGATGGAGCTTCCGATATTTCCCGGAAAAAAATCTAATTTAAAAATCTTTCAAATCAAATTTTTCAACACTTGACACTTGCAAATGCACAAGATGTGGGAAATGCAAAATACCCTGTGGCCTTAGTACGAGCACTTGCGAAAAAGTTATCGTTACGTAAACCATAGCAAAATGTATGAAAAATTCCGTTTTCGTTTCACGTCCGATAGAGGCGCTGTTAAATTTGCATACATTATGCTATAGTTTATGTAACGATAACTTTTTCGCAAGTGCTCGTACTAAGGCCACTGATGAGGAGAAAGACTGTGACAGTGTGTGTCACGGCGGGAGGTTTGACAGCTTGAAGCGACTCATTACACTAAAATCGGATTTAAGCTGCAATCAGTATGGGTGATTTCCTGACTTAATCCTTCGTTTCTCTCTTCTTCGTCAGATTGATTATATTCACCTGAAAGCTCAGATGTGTACCACCACCATCAATTTACCTTATAACAATTCTTATTTAAGTACCTATCATGATTAAAATAACTAATTAATTGCCTATTGATTACTTACTTTCTATTTACAATTTCTTAACAGCTCTAAACACTTGGTTATTTTAAAACTGACTCATTACAATTCCTAAATAAAGTAATCACCATTAGTTAGTGATGTCATTAGAACTAGTAGGTGATGTGTATAGGCCCAGCACCAGTGTGCCTGATTCACTATAACGTAGGTATATGACGGTAAGCTATATAAGTGGATAATTCCCTGAACTAACTATGTTAATATCTGGCTTTAGACTTGATCATCATTATTATCAGCCTATCATATTCCCACTGCAAGGATACAGGTCTCTCAGAGAGAAAGGGAGCGGATGGACCCCCGACCATTCTGGCTCAGTGCATGTTGGTGAATGTCCATAAGTCTTTAAACTTCTGAGGTTCTTGGACATACCGTGTACTTCACGATGATGGTTGAAGATAATTTATGAACCTTAAAGTGTGATTCCAAAGATATGACATTGAATCCACATAACAAGGTTAGGTAGGTAAAGCAAAACAAATAATTACATTACCAGTTATATCATTATTTACGGGATATTTACCGTGGTAAGGTTGTGGTTGTGTCAGTCTTCCCATGAACATGGTGCATGTAACTGCGCTGAAATATCGGGAGCTCCTTCGACAACCTTACCACGGTAAATATTACGTAAATAATCATATAACTGTAGTGAACAACCGTGATAGTTTAAAACATTGAAATAAGTACATATTAAATCAATTTAAAGCTGCTGCCCTTTTCAAATTAGTCGGGTCTTAAAGGATTTTGATGATGTTGATTCACTATGTCACCAAATTCTTTCTTCTAATTTTGTACCTCTTGACACGATCTTTACGGACTTCTATATTTTATAATAAGCTATCAGACAGGTGTTAGTGAAACAACAAACTTAGTACAAAAAGTAATTAAAATATGTGAAGAAATGATTTAAATCGGCTTATAAATTCTGAGATAACTAACCATTTATAGTTTTTGGTCGGAATAGAAAAATAAGCTATGTACCGTTTCCGTAAAGTTAGTGTCAATGGAGTTTGAATGGGGTACATACTAGTGACGTCATTAGCTAGCAAGTCATTCAAATGGTTAGGTATTTGTCTTCCTTAATTTTGAACACATTTTTTTGCGGTGAACGGTATTTATGGCCAGCTTTTTCATAAATCAATAAAATCAAATAATAATCAGTCCAGTAGCCTATTGTTATAGGAAGATTCTTAAATGTACACTTCCACCTCAAAGTTTAGAGGATGATGCCTTTGACTCTTCATTCTGACAGTGACGTATGAGAAACCTACTCCGCCCTCTGTGATGTTGGCACTTGCATGTGAGAAGTCATTGTCTACTGCTGCCACTCCCTGAAAATAAAAGAAAAACGAGTGAGCATTGCCATAAAATAAAAAAGAACCGATGGGGAAGAAAGGTTCTTGAGTGGAGACCGCGAACCGGAAGACGCAGCGTAGGTAGGCCTGCCACTAGATGGACCGACGACATTGTGAGAGCCGCGGGTATCCAGTGGATGCAGATGGCAGGATGTCGTTCAGTGTGGAGGTTAAAGGGGGTCAACTTACACCCACTGGCAGCTGTTTAATAGATTAGTTTTTTTTTGTTAGGAATTAGGTAATTTGTTTTTCTCTATACATACTTCTATCTGTCTTCCTCTCAAAAGGCGATGTATATACGTTCCATATGGACTCCAAAAAGGCTGGATCGATTTTGACAAGACATTCACTGGCAGATAGCTGATGATATACATAAGGAGTACTCCACGCGGGTGAAACCACGGGATGCAGCTAATAGTAAGTATATGTTATTGTTATAATTATGTGTGTGTTTGTATTATGTATGTTGTAATTATTATAAATAATAAATTAGTACGTTTCAACTATAGCGGGAAATACTAATTTTAAACAGTTTTTTGTCCATGTATCTATGGGGTAATTATTGTAATTGAATGATCACGTTGCTTGCGCAAATCGGTGATATTTACATTATCATTTAAAGCTATTTATTAGTAACGCAACAGATTACTAACAATAATTACCCGCCCAAGCTTGGTACAAGAACAAAAAAAGTTTGAATTTCTCGCCATAGGTGGAAACGTACCAACTTAAAAATATTAATTTCAGATACTTAATTACGTATGAATATTGTATACGTTTCATGTTTGGCGGGAAATTCAAATTTCAAACAGTTTTTTTGTCTTTGTAGCTAGGCCGGGTAATTATTGTGAAATGGCATAGTGTTCGCGAAAATTGTTGGTCGTTCTTTACATTATCATGTACAGCTATTAATCAGTAACTCACCATATTACTTACATTTGTCAATAAACCGTTTGAAACAGCAAAAATTTGTTTATTGACAAATGTATATAATAATGTGCATTAGAGATAAATAGCTTTAAGTCAGTTTGTAAAGAATAATAATCAATTTTTGCAAACATCATGATCGTTTACAATAATTACCCGGCCTAGCTACAAGAACAAAAAAAAAACTGTTTGAAATTTGAATTTCCCGCCAAACGTGAAACTTTTCACTAAGGTCTATATTCTAATTGAAACACCAAACTTCATATGTACCAACATTTTAATGTTTACCTATTTTATTTACGTAGCTAGCCTCACCACAATATAATATGTATTGTAAACAAACAAAAGGCTTTAATTAAAGTTTTCGTAGGTTAGGTAAGCATTCTATTTTAGAAATAGTTATATAATAGTAACAGACAAATACGATTGATTATCGTAAATAAATTTTTTAATGTTTATTTTATTTACACAGCTCACCAGATTATTTTGAAAATAAACAGAAGGCGTAACCATTCGTCATATTTCTAATTTCATACTCGGAAATGTTATCTATTTATTACAGGTAAGTACCAAAAAAATTGCATTATATCTAGACTAGAGCAATAAACCAGTCGTAATATTTTAGAAGCTTTGAATAAAACATTGCAATAAATTACTTTCTCACGAATACCCGCAAAGAATATTATTTTAAACACAGAATATAATACACGAGTTCATTGCTCTTTGCATTATTTCCATCGCCTTAATTACAGCATAAACAGTGCAAAAACCAACCTTAATTATCCTCTTGTCAGGGTCTGTATACGTCAGAGTTTTTATCCTTTTCTTGAACGGTATGGCAAAATCCTTCAGTCTTTGGTGGAACACCATCTTCCTATGCACTGTGTCGCCGATAATCATGTCAAATGTGAAACACACGCACACCACACAAGAGAACAAAATTAACTGCGACAATAGACGCATTTCCAATTCATTTCACTGCACACACAGATGTATTGTTCCTTATGTGGTCAGTCGATGACTGGTGAATACACGATAACCTTTTGGCGAACCGAGATTATAAATACTTACAATTACAAGTATTTTACTGAACTGTCAACTATCAAGAAATATCTCAGAGCTGACGTATTTTGTTTATTTTAAAGTAGGAACTTGGCGACATTTAGCGTAATTGCACATGTTGATTTGATAGTGATTTAAATTCTTATTGGATTAGCAAACAGTAGAAACAAATTTTTGTTTGATCGGTCGTAAATGGAACAATAGCTGATTGATGTTATTATAGTCGTATTTTATTTGACGATTGTTTTCCATGTTTGGGCTTCTTGGATGCCGTCGTTGGAGTTTCGAAGTGTGTAGTTGTTTGTAGGTTCATCATTATTTTTATCATTTGATTTAACTGGGTAGCTAACCACCCAGTCAAATCAAATGATAAAAATAATGATGAACCTAGTCATCCAAATTCCAACAGTTCTAATGAATTCAGTTTGGCACAATTATTATTTTTCGAGGCTTGGTGGTTCATTTTAGTCATTATATTAGTGCTGTTAGCGTCGTCAGCATTGATTCGAAAAAAATTATCATTAGTCAGGTTTTTGTGTTTTATCGGGCTAAAGGCAATGATTTCGATTATGTTATAACATTTTATGAACTGAAATATGACAGCTCAAAAACTGGTGCTTCTGTCACGTGATTTACAAAGCGTGCAAAGCCGTCTGTCAAATAGTATGTAGCCTTTGGAGCTTTTTACAAGTCCCTAGTACATTAAAATAGTGTACAACCCTGCAATTTGCCATCCTGTAAAAAATACCTATACCTATCTGTTTCGTTCTGGTAACAACAATATTGACATATGAGTGAAGGATGTAACATATTTAATCCATTTATGCTAAATTAGCACAATTTTTATGTTTTAGTCAGTTTTCTGAGTATTTTTTTTGGGAATAATTTTATGGCTGTCATAATATTAGGTAACTTTAGAAAATGGTATCTACCATTAGACGTCATAAAAATAATGAAGTATTTTTGCATCATATCGGCGAAGACCGGCATACTAAATTTAAAAAAATACAAATGGTCTTATTGTAGCTATTCTATAATCTTAAATCCAAATTTGGTTAAACTATATAATAATATATTTAGATGATCTGACAATAAATATGTCGAAATGACAAAGAAACTATCAGTTCAGAAAATAAAAACGATTTTTGAAAACACAGAGAAATAGACGGATTTGGCTCCCATGTCGGTTAAGACCGTCTAGTGGCAAATTTCCCTGGTTAGCGGTAGTTGGCGTAGTTATAGATACGAAGACCTGTGTGAATGAATCAGTGTACGAACGCCAGTTCCTGTAACAACTTAATATTTGTACCCTAACTCTCAGGAATAAGGTTTTATTACGCTTATTTCGCAAAATGCTGCAATTGTCGGGTAAGACCGGCTACGTTGCAGTTCCAGGGGTGCAAAACTTTGAACTTCTAGTATAGCTTCTTTTAATTTCTCTTTCGAATACGACCTTTTTTCCGTTTTTCGCGTATATTTTCCCATGGCTAAAATAAATTAAAACTAAAAATTGAAATAAATTACGCCTGGTACCCTATCGTGAGTGACTATAAGTAATTAATTATCTCTCCCAATCAGATCAATAGAAAATCGGTCACGTGACCATAACAGCAAATCTGATTGGTTGAAATAATCACTTACCGTCACTCACGAGAGTGTGCTCACGGTGCTGACCCTGTGACAGACGAATGGACAGACAGCAGAATTTGGTATCCTTTGAGTACGGAACTGAAAACCTACACATATGTTACAAATATACTTTGATTATACAAGATACATAACATTATTTTAAAAAAAAACCGGACATATATTCTTGATTTTATAGTATGTGCTACTTTGTAGAACTCTATATTTAGGACACTTTGATAATTTATATAGGTATTCTAGAAAGGCTTAACAAAACACCAAAGGTTGACGATTTCTGTAAGAGGCGAAGACCGGCATATGACATTTATTACCCTCCAAGATCTAGACGGACTTCCCCGCAACATATTTTGAGATTAGTTTTTATTTTCATCAACCATAAATTACTAAAAAACGTCTATAATACTAATGTAATTTACTAATCAAATAGATAAATTAATGAAGAATAAACTTACTTGCATAGATCTGTTGAATTTGTGAGTTTTCTTTTTAAATCCTTTTTTTTTGTAAGCACGTGGCACACTCCAATGCAAAGGTGCTCACCGTACTAAATTAACAACCTCATTTTTTTCCGTTCACACTATAAATACCGCTATCTATATCAATTAATAAGAACTTAAATGGTTTTATTGTTCCGGTGATGGTATTGCCATCTGCGTAGTTCTGCTGAATTCGTGGTAATTCTTGTTGTACGATCTTTCCCGACAGACGGTCTTCGCCGAGTTGACCTTACTTTAAAAAAATATGTCTTTAACACCGCACTTCATCTAAAGTTATAAGAAATCTTACTTTCGCCTTCAGTCCATAATATTATCATTAATCATCGTGTCAATCGAACTTTTGACAGGAAATTAAAAAACGAAAACTTCGCTACATTCTACTCTTGTACTCTCATTTAAACTTTTAAATAAGTCTTGCCATTACGTGTCAGAAGTACCTTAACCAGTTAGCTGGTTCGTAGCAGACTATTATTGATATACTTTATAAAAAAGTGATGTATGATACCTTACCTTCATTTTAAAAGAGCTTTTAAAAGATACCTCACACGAGAAGGTGCAGTGAATGTTTTAAAAGTATAAAAAATACATAATATTGCATTTTAGATAATAATAACTATCATTTTGTAAAGTTTCATTAATAAGCAATTCAATTTTAAGTTCTTAATAATTATAGAGATTAGAAATTTGTAAAAAATTTGGACGGACGGACAGACAGATAGACAGACGGACAGCACGAATTTATAAGGGTTCGTTGTCTGGCTACAGAACCCTAGTAAAAGAGAAGGCATATCACATGCTGAAAATCAAAAATGTACTCCATCGCCAAATACCATCGACAAGAACCAAGACAGTAAGCATGTTAACGTTTACTTACCATTGTAAGTACAAAAATAGTATATATACTATACCACTTTATTGGCCGTACAAAAACTACACGTCAAAGAAAACAAAACAGAATACACGTCAACCACGTCAAAATATAAGTAAATGGTTTTATTTATTGCTTATTTGAACAGTAGGTATGTAAGAGGTTTTTGTAAAGAAGGAGTTGTACTGGTTGGTCAAGTATATATATCCAAATTTTTATTCCACACGTTATTTAGGAATAATGGGCAGGGAAGGGTTGAAATAATCGTTGTAATTTAGATTAATAGCTCATTCTTCCGACACGCCCTCACGTGGGTTGGCAATTTGGGCAGGAACAGGCAAAGTGGTAATCCTCGTAAATCAAAATTATGAGTTAATTTGAAACCGGAAATAATCATAAATAGATAAACTATAAAATCAGGTTTAATTTAATGAACTATTAAAATTTAATCACAGTTTTAATCCGCTTTCACGGTATTTTACCTTTACTTTATAAACTTAACAAGACAATAATATAACATTGCCATTCAACGTGGTAATGCCGCCAGCATGCTGGGTACGCTGCCAACTGATAGTGGGTTTGAGCATTTGGATTGTCTTTAGATCTTCAACGGTCTATGGACAGTCTAACTGTTTATTTAGTGTTAGTTTTAGCTAGTATTTTGTTTATTTAATAAAGGCACATAATATAACACAAGTTAGCTACCTTCATCGAGTAACTAACCTCGAGAGAGACATTCCCAGTTAGTCCGATTCCGTAACTAATGAATGATTTTGCACAAATAAATATCGGAGCAAAAGCGCACTACCGACCGCAGGCCAGTGCACTGAAGCTAGATCTGAAACCTAACGCCTAACTCTAACCTCTAGCTCGAATTAGTGCAGTTTGCAAAATCACGCCAACACGAACCTTAACATGCCTACATACGGTTTGCGATCGCGCAACTTTACGCAATCACCTAGACTGAATCGCTTATAATAGGTAGGTGTAAGGCCCCTGTGCGTATATGTGTGCAAATATCGTAATTTTTTCACAATATTCGTCATTCAGTGCAATTAAAATGACCTCCTGCTGCACCATGTGGTGTGGGAAAAATAGTAGGTAAGTACAAGTGTAGTTTGTTTTGACAGAAATTGGCAGAATTTATTCCAAACAAAACCAAATGTCATTGCTTCTTATTTATAATCATCATCATCATCATCAGCCAGAAGACGTCCACTGCTGAACATAGGCCTCCCCCTTTAACCTCCACACTGAACGACATCCTGCCATCTGCATCCACTGGATGCCCGCGACTCTCACAATATCGTCGGTCCATCTAGTGGGAGGCCTACCTAAGCTGCGTCTTCCGGTTCGCGGTCTCCACTCAAGAACCTTTCTTCCCCATCGGTTAACAGTTCTTCGAGCGATGTGGCCTGCCCATTGCCACTTCAACTTGCAGATTTTAATAGTTATGTCGGTGATTCTGGTTCTTTGGCGAATATCTACGTTTCGGATTTTATCGCGCATAGAAACTCCGAGCATAGCTCTCTCCATTGCCCGTTGTGTGACTCTGAGTTTTTCCAAAAGGCCAACAGTTAAGGACCACGTCTCAGTACCATATGTCATCACTGGCAACACGCACTGATCAAATACCTTCGTCTTCAGGCACTGTGGTATCTTGGACGAGAAGATGTCACGCAATTTCCCGAACGCTGCCCATCCGAGTTGGATTCTTCGGGCGACCTCTTTGCCTAAGTTGGACTTACCTAACTGAACAATCTGTCCAAGATAGGTGTAATGGTCAACAACTTCGAGAGTATCGTTCTCCACGATTACCGGTACGGGTACAACATGGACATTGGACATGACTTTTGTCTTGTCCATGTTCATTCTAAGACCCACCTGTTGGGAAAGGCTACTGAGGTCGCTGAGCATTGTATTAAGGTCCTCCAGCGACTCTGCCATGATTACTATATCCTCGGCAAAACGAAGGTGAGTGATATATTCGCCATTGATGTTGCCGAATCCGTTCCAGTCTAAGAGCTTGAAAACGTCCTCCAATGCGTTGGTGAACAGTTTCTGAGAGATAACATCTCCCTGTCTCACGCCTTTATGCAATTGGATTGGTTCCATGCTCTCGTCCTGTAATCGGATCGACATGGTGGCGTTTCTATACAAACACTTTAGCACTTCGATATACCTATAGTCGATATGACAACGCTGGAGGGACTGCAACACTGCCCAGATCTCGATTGAATCGAAGGCTTTTTCATAGTCCACAAACGCTAGACATAATGGCCGATTATACTCCTCAGTCTTCTGTATAATCTGGCGGAGCGTGTGTATGTGGTCTATGGACCTCCAGCCTTATTTATATTACACGGGAATTACTCAAGTCACGTCATTGCTTCTTTTTGGGATAGTTGTTCAAAGGGTATCATTAGGATACTTATTGCTTTTAATAAAAAAAAATGTATGCATATTGTTACATTGTTTTATGAAATAACTTCAATCATTCGGTTATCTCTAACTTAAAAGATACAATAAAAGCTAAATTCTACTACTACTGTACACAAAAAATCAAACAAGCTTTTGAAAAAAATAAAGGAGCTTCCTGACAGAATTTATTTATTTTATAAAGTCGGCAATCACATCAGTGCGCCCTCTACTGGAGTGGACGGTAAACATTTCCTACAATTTCTCCCTTTACTTTTCCTATGTATCTTTCTTCTTTGATGGACGATTTTCCGGACCATCCTTTCTAACTAAAATGGAGTTTTTGTGACTCGAAAAGGCCTGAAAAAGTTTGACAATTTAGCTTTGGTATTAAGTACGGTCCTTTGAAAATACTCTTGGATTGATGACCTACGAATTATCCTAAAGGATAATTTAATTATTCTAAAACAAAACAAACAACGAATATTCAAAGTATGGATAAATAGTAAATATTATGATGGCGTCAATTCGTCAACAACAAACCAAAATTGTACCTTTTATTTACTTTTGTGATTGGGACATGTGCAAGCGATCTAGCATAACTTAAAGAAGTAAATAGTTAACATAGGTACGCGATTACTCCTGTTTAATTCTACTAAAAATGAAAATTATAATTGTATTTGAAATTCTATTCTATACCTATTTACTATCCTACAACTTTAAAGTATAAACTTCAAGCATAATACCTGCTTACCGTGTTCAGTTTTGAACTAAGTTTCTTTATCATTATTGCCTAAAAAATCTAACGAAAAACTCTCGTCAACTAAATTGATAGTGTGTATGTGGGGAAATCCGAAGTAGAATCAGAAAATCCCCGCCGGTAAATAAAGGGGGTGAAATAACGAAGTTCCGTTGTTGTTCGTGACCGATACCTTTTTCGCAGTGCTGCCTGATGAAACCCGCTATTGAAAACGTGGGGACAGTTATTTTCTCTAGACCATCTCGAAGCAGTTTATTAAATAAATATAAAATCAATATTCAGGACATTTTTGCACACACGGTAATCTGACCCCAAACTAAGCAAACCTTGTATGATGGCTGCCAGAAACTGATAAACAATTGAGTAAAATGAAAAACTTGCATCGCTAAAATTTGCTATAGATGAAGTATCAAATACAGACAGTAGTTATATGAATGCACTAAAACAAATTAAAATTACTCAAATTCGGATGATAACATCCATAATCACACGTTAAAAATAAAATAGTATCAAAATAATAACTATATAATTAAATCCTAGTTAAAATTAAATTACAATATTCATAAATTATTAAAATTACAATTACAATAAATTTATATCTTCTCGCCCATTACAATACCCATCCATTTAGTTTGGATGGGGCAGTCCATACGGGCAACAATCATTTGCAGGATGCCGTTGCGGCTGCCTCGCACTCGCTGTCGTACACATTTAGTTTCCCAATCCTGGACAAAGGTTTTCCCCATCTCCTCCAAACAGTGCGACCTGCCAGATTTGATCAGTCTATCCCAAACGCGTCGAGGTCATCGTCCCAGTGTTTTCTTGGTTCGTCCGTTTTCAGGCACCCAGGTAAACATCTGAGCCCATCTATTAGGGTGCATTCTGGCCACGTTTCCCGCCCAACCACACTTTAATTTGACAGATTTGATGCCACCATCCAGAAAAAAAAACATAGGTCTGTAAAAATTTCAAAAAAAAAAAACAGTTATAGCTACGTCAGACTCGTATATAACTCAAAGACATCATTTCTCAACTCCACATTCGAAGCTTGTTCAAATAATGGAATCTGCAGCACGATCGAGGTATCTAATGATATTCACCTCCTTGGAAAATCGCTTCCTTTATCCGTACACGTCGTGCGTTTACCGAAAATTTAGCGTTGAGAGGGCGTTGCCATAGCAACGCGCTAGCGACTGAGCTCATGTGGGTTGCAAACTTTAAATTGTATTGCCATGAGCCGAACGTAAATATCTCTGAGGCTTGTGGAGGCTCCATCAATCTTGGAGAGGTGCCTTTATCGAATTTATATTTTTTACCAATCGTGTTAGAGGTTCTTTTTAGGCTCAGAGGAATTTCGGCAAGTTATTTTATAGTAAGCAGAAATTATTGAAACGACAGGATTTTTGGCGTTACCATTAAAGTCATGTCGCCGGAATAGGAACAACAGTGCTTCGAAATGCTATAAAACAAGTTTTTAGATTTTCACTGCCCCGGTGGCTCAGTTGGTAGTGAACCTACCTTCTGGGCTTGGGGGCGTGGGTTCGATTCCCAGAAATTCCCACCTAGAGCAAATATTTGTGTGATGAACATTTGTGCTTGTTCTATGTCTGGGGGTAATAATCAATTTAGGATGACTGTATTTAAAAAAAAATTACGTATATCAGTCTCTGACAGCCATATTACACAAGCTTTGCTTAGTTTGGGGTCAGCTGATGACCGTGTGTGCAAAATGACGAAGACAAAAAAAAACTGTGATGTTAATATATCCTAATTTAAGGAAGTTTTTTACTTGCAAACTGATAGTAGTGCGATAGGTATATATACTAGCTTATATGGACCTACCTAACTTACTTAGCATTAATATTTATATGACCTTAAAATATCAATATCATTCCTATACCAAAGTTTACTGTATGGCCGCCTTCAAACATGCCTTGTTCAAAATTACAGGACAAATTCAGTAAATTTCCAAAGACCCTTTTTAAACCCAAGAAAATAGAATTACCATCCAAGCTGAAAGTCCAATGTAAGTGCACTTGGGGCGATACAACGAAAAAGCGAAAAGTATTTTTCCCTTCAGATCAAAAATAAAAAGCATTATCCGATGCATTTGCACATACTTACCTAACAGTTCGACGAACAAATACTTGTAATAAAAAGTAAGCCCTGGTTCAGCCTTTAGAACTTCGGTACCTCTACCAAGAAAATGTACCTAATGAAGCCTATCTTTTAAGTGAATGTGAAAAAAAAGAGTGTTACTTACTGCTGTACTGAGGAGGTGTTAATTTTATAGGTTAAATTAGTTTTGTTGTCATTTTGCTAGTTTTTTATCTGTAGCATCTGTCCCCCTATTTTTCTCAAGAACATTTATCGCGAGTTGCCGGATCTAGAGTTATAAACAATGCCATTACGATCAGAACTATGGATTGTAGATTGTGTTAATGTGCAATGTAATGTTTTCCACGAATAAATGGACACTGATAAAGGAGGGGAAAGATAAAACTATGTGATTCAGTTTACTAGCTGACCCGATAGACGTTGTCCTATCCAAATTGACATTATGCTTTGTTAATTAACAAAATACTAATACTTTGTTGTTTAGTAAAATACTTATAGTTTACCGCAAATCACTTTTTACTGAACAAAAATTTAGAGGCTAGGCGTTCAAATTTTTTTACCAATATTTAATTATCATAACCTTACTGACGCATACTTTTGGGACCATGTTATTGTAGGTCTAAGTTAATTGCCTAAATATTTTGGCATTTAATCGAATGTTTGCGTAGGTCCTCATCTCAACCCGTACTTGACCCCTCTCAATCATCGAATCAATACCATCGACTAATCCGGGTTTATCCGGACTTCATCGCGCCGGGCAATTAGTGCTGGATGCCGGCGGATATCCGGTATCGATCAGCAAGCGGTAATTATCCACATATCCAACCTACCCGGGCACAATGGGACTGTATTGATACGAGAGAAAAAAAAAGTTAAACACAAATGACATTGATGACGTAGGCTGGTTTTTATGTAATCAACATTGTTTCTGTCTTTATGCTTTTGTCATTAATTCAAATGCGAGCGATGCCCCGATAAACATTTAAAACTTTTTTCATTGTCTGCCATGTAAGAGAAAGTGTCTGGTACAGAGAGGTTATGTTATAATTAACATGCAAAAATTATTGACATTTCGAGATGATCTCATTTTTTCAAGTCATCTAGATATTTTTTATTCGAAGTTTGATTGCTAGGCAACGTTTTAATGAAATGTAAAATTTACCCCAAAATTTTAGTGCATGTTGTACCTACGTGAATATCAACGCAATGTTTCAGAAACGTACCCTACTGAGTAAGTACCCCAACTTACGTGGACCTACCTCTACACCTAAGTACTGTATTTATATGGCATAGGTTTCTATAAGCACTGAATACATAATACAACAAATATTAGTCCCAGCTGCCTATTTTAGAATTATGGTTTAGAAGTTTATAGAAGAAGAAGATAATATCTATAAAAACAGAAATTTTAAGACAGCTTCACAAAATTCTCAACCAAGTCCACAATATCATTACACTCGGGTACAATTCCTGTAATAACCGGATCTGTTTGCTCGGATGCAGAGTTAGAACATGCATCAATTAGTGCTACATCCGCATCCATTGATTCGATGCATTGAATGGGTATTATAGTACCTACAGTAAACAAGTTTTTTATTAAAAATATTTTCATCAAACCAAGCTTTTATGGAATTAGTGATCGAAACGGTGTGCTGATTAAAATGAGTCCAAACACTGCCAGTCTACTATTATCCATCGAGGAATGCCGTTATCCAGCGTCACCATCATCAAATCAGGTCGCTGTCAATTTAATATTGTATTGTCATCGCAACTTGACAAGTATGCCAAATTTCAGCTCAATCTAAAAAGCCATTAGGTCGTAAATACCATTAGGTCAAATTTTACTTGCAAGGTTTGATTACAGACAGACACCGGGACATGAGAAACAAAATAAAAGCTTGTTTTTATTTTTTATTTTATTTATTTCTTGTAATCAACAGCGTTATAAATTCTACATAATATTCACAATAGTTATTAAAGATAAGGCCAAAATAGATTACAGTAATTTAAAAAGTAAATAATAATAATTTTACAGTAATTTTGTAAAACGAAATGTAGTTGAATTTAAAAACTTCAAAAGAATTTCTCAGCTTTTATCTCAAGTAAGCAATGTTTTTTGTTTAATTTAAAGTTTCATACACTGCTTATCATGATGTTTAAAAGAAATATGTGACATGAAAGTTACTATCTTACAACTACAATGAGAAAAGCTCGGAAATCTTTATGAAAAGCTTGTGAATTTTCTTTTATATGTTAACCACGTAAAACGGATATAACAGATTGACTTAATAGTAGACAGCGAGAATAAAAAACAGTACATTACTACTTACCTACTACCTGTGGTTTAACCCCATATCCTACAGCTTATGTGTAAGTCAAATTATATAAAATTTGATCTAAAAATAGTTCAGGCATTTTTTTTCCATCGCGCCCTGCCATTGCGCGGCGTTGTAGTTGGATCGCGGTTGCCTTACAACTAACCAAAAAGTCGGCGCAATACGTAGTGTGCGCCGAGTTTTAATTTTAATGAGTTCGGACTTTTTTTGGCACGTTTGTAACTCTATAGATATTGTATATCTATGGGTGGCCCGAGGCCAACATCAAGTGACCCTATTAAATATAAAATACAATTTTTTAATGTGTATAAAAGGGAATATAAAACACAGGATTGAAAAAATCTAAGCTATTGTGATGAGTTCTTAATGGTATTGAGCTTGTCTATGATATTAGGTACCTACAGCATAATTATTATTAATAACCTATCAATTCAATTAGATTGCACCTGGCGGTCATTATGTGTTTATAAAACGAGGTGGTGGTCAAACACGAGTTAATAAAAAAAATAAGTATTTATTTTCTTTCATCTAATTCACTTTGATCATGTACAGTACATATAGTCAAAGCTAAAATTCAGTACTATCTAGAAATCAGATAGGATATACTTAACTTCTGGCCACCTTACCGTGAATGTAGTCTAGCTTGATATCTTGCTCAGACATATCAGTATCTTGGTAGACATTTGTCTCGCGAGAAGTCACAGCTTTTGTTGCCGACTTCAAAGTAGCTGTATTCTAAGGATTGGGTACTTGGCACAAAGCATCAAGCAAGCATTGTGTTCTGTCTTGTTAGAATAATAAGTCGTATTTTATTAGAAACTATAAAAAACTGATATCATGGAAGTGCATGATATTAAATAATCGAGATTCATCCTCTTTATTTACACCATTAATGGTGACATATTTTCTTCAAATTTAAATGAGTCAACCCTCCAGCTTGTTTACTAAAAAATATCATTCAAATCATATCCCATGAGGTGAAGATATCGCGTAACATAATTAAACAAAAAAGTCAGTAGAATTTTTTGAAATTGATAAAAATATCAAAATGGTATCGCTATGGTTACAAATATCTCTAAACTAACTTTTCAGTTTAAACTGTTACTCTATGGGAACCTTTTCCAAACGGAAAGTAGTCTATACAAGGTTACGCATATAGACTGTGCTAAGAAAGGAGGTCTCATCATTATGAACTACTTTTAGTTTGGCACCAAATCTGAAATCGGGAAAAAGAAATCAGCTGTTCCATAGAAAACGGTCATTGACACTCGACAAAACGTATGGAATAGCAGTTTTTTTCGCGCTTTCAGGGATGGTCCCATAGTAAAAGGTGTTCTCAATGATGAGCCACATGGTCACCCATCAATAAAGTTGACGCTGGCTATCGCTAAACACCAAGCTAGTTGGAGCCGAAGCTTACCATCAGATGACTTTATATCCAAAAAAAGTAAATGATAAGAACGTAAATTTACTCCTAACCAAAAGATACCAAGAGAAACCAAGACCAAGAGAAATTAACGGTATGTAACTAGGTTCTTTATTTGTCCCTATTAAACCAGCAATGAAGAATAGTTTAGTACAGGATATTACCAGTATAATCTATTAAGTTTATCTCTCAACACCATTATCTTCAAGCGACGTAGTAATTATGCAAAATTTCACAAGTCTATCCTACCGGCGCCTTGTATGGGACTTGTAAAGTTAGTGAGATAGGTAACTAGCGGTATAAGCCGTATTAGTATGCAGATTTACTAAGGTTGAGATATGGTGCACACTATACACAGCTAAGCTAGAATTTAGGATCGTCTCATGTGTGTTTAGGGGCTTATGTATTAGGACGATCGTGTTGAGATGCTTATATAAGTAATACTAAATTAGAACATTATATTACTTTATGATATTAATTATAACTACCTACTATAAGCATTTACGTTCAAGGATTACCTATAAGTTACAATACAGACAGAAACTGTTTTCAGGTTTAGAATATACTCGTAGGTAGTAATTTCAAACCGATAATCACTATCTACAGGCCAAATTAAATCTTCCAAAATTTACAGATCACTTCCTGTACAAACTAATACGAACACTACGAAACATATCACGTCTTTCTTATATTTCAGTAAGATATACGGGAAGATGGAGTATGAGGCAAATAGTATCAGCTCTGTGGAGTGGGTTATGACAGCTACTTTAAATTGAAGGCGACAACATGCTTTTAGCCACAGACAGGTCTCTGCGGAAAGAAAATACGATCTGCTAGGGTAGGAAAACTATGATTACTTCAGTTTTTACCCCAGGACTCAAAGCAAAAAAGGTGGAATTGTGTTTAACGTGTATGTTTTTTTTGCACGTTTTTATCTGAACGTAGGCCTCCCCCTTTAACCTCTACACTGAACGACAGCCTGCCATCTGCATCCACTGGATGCCTGCGACTCTCAAATGTCGTCGATCCATCTAGTGGGAGGCCTACCTACGCTGCGTCTTCCTGTTCATGGTCTCCACTCAAGACCTTTCTTCCCCATCGGTTATTGGTTCTTCGAGCGATGTGGCCTGCCCCCTGCCTTTTAAAAACTTGAAAATTTGGTGACTGATTTTTTGGTGAATATCCACGTTCCGGATTATATATTCCTACTTATTATCTCTAGAACAAGGCTACAGATTTTACTAATAAATGTGGAGTCGACATATTTCTCTAAGTTCAAAGATAGCCACTGGAAAGTGACTTCATCCTATAATATGAAATGGAAACATGTAAACATGTAAAACAAGATACATGTTGATATACTAAAACCAGACTACGCCTTTACACGATACTTCTCACTTTTGGTTCATTCATCATCATTATCTATCATGTTGCATCATGTTCTTGGGACACCGGCCTTCTCTCAGAGAGAGAGAGAGAGAGAATGGGCCCTGCCTTTGCCGTAGTCAGGTTAAAAAAGATTGCACTTCTTATACCACGTATATCATTGAATAAGTCTTTTTAACCCTTGACGTAAAAGAGGTAGCTATAAGTTTATCAGGCTAGTTGGTGGCTAAACATAGATCTATTTTATACGAGCTGCTGCCCGCGCCTTTGCTCGAATTTTTTAGTTTTCTTTTTTACAAACATTGTCCTGACTTCCTGACAATAACGCAACTTTAAAAAATACAAGTTTTACGTGTATCTGTGTATTTGTGTGGGGGTGTGTATATGTGTATCTGAGGAAAATGAAGGTGAGGTTTTACATAATTTTTGGTTTAAGTATACCTACTGTTTGTGAAATATGATCTGCCAAAAATATCATGGTCAGCTTTTTTAAACTCCCTACGAAACAAGAAGGGTTTTGTAAGTTTTACGTGTGTATCTGTGGTGAGTGTATTTGTGTCTGTCTGTGGCATCGTAGTTCCAAACGGCTGAACCAATTTTGATTGAATAAAAAATTGTTTGAAAGATGACTTAATCAAGATTGTTCTTAGCTATGAATCAATAAAATCTGTTCAGCCGTATGAAGTTTCAGCTCTTTTATATTTATTTGTTTTAACATACAATTAGGTGGGCAGTTACAGGGGACCCCAATTCACCCACCCATGGATATAATCATACGGTTTTTAATAATATTTAACTACCTTAACTTTTACATAAATAAACCTTAAAAAGAAAGAAAAAAAACACATAATAAAAAATAAAATTAAAACAAATAAAATATAAAAAAACAATCAAAAATAAATACTATATTACATTTACAGCCTCTATTTTAGAGGTTTCTGAATTAGTTCCTTAATATTATTATAAAAATCTCTTGTCACTGTGAACCTCTGCCTCCGTACACCGTTATAGGGGATGAAAAAAAATCTATTTATACTGGTTCAAAGAAAGACATTTTATATAAGGTAAAATCTAAACATGTGTGACAATTTGGTTTAATTCGTATTATTGCAGCAAGTTATGATATATATTTAAATCATATACTTAATTCACTACACAATATTCTTTATATAAACAGATAGTTATAATACTTTTACGACACTCGACCAATTTCTCGCGACCATTCGTTGTTGATAACATCTTTATGTTTCTTTTACTAGTGTCTATAGAAAATAAATAGAGCGACGAAGAATCCATAAAGTAGATGTTGCTGGTTATTTTATTACTGGAACCCCGTGAGATGAGAGAATATCATTATTATGTATTATTTATTCATATATTTTTTCTCAATTATGAATTATTTTTTCTTCGAAATGTATGAACAATGCTAATAATTATCCAAACCATTATTTGGAGGAAAGAAAAAATATATGATGGCATCATTAAATTAAGACATTTATTTATGTATCCTGTATTTCTGTATTATTTGACATTTATTTATTTTATTTTAGCGTAGGACGTCCACCCACAATATGGACATATGACCTAAAAGAGACCGCAGGAAAACGCTGGTTGCTGGGCCCCGATTCTACTAAACCAATTATTTTTCAATTGTTTATGAATTGCCTCATTTTTTTTTTTTTTTGACACTTTATCTATACAAAATGTGTAAAAAAAAAATACATTTTGAGGCAATTCATTAACAATTTCAAAACAATTTTGTTTTTCACTTTTGACACTTTATCTATGCCAAAACTGACAAAAAGGCAATTTTTGAGACAATTCATTAACAATTCAAAAACAATTGGCTTAGTAGAATCGGGCCCCAGGCCGCTTCCAACCGGTCCCTTTGGAAATCGATGGGGGAGGCCTATGTTCAGCAGTGGACGTCCTATGGCTGAAATGATGATGATGTTTTTTTTTCGTAAGTTGCAAATAAGCTAACGGACCGCCTGATGGTAAGCTATCAACGTCGCCTATGGATACCGTTACCGTTACAGAGGAGTTTTCATTAATTACAATATGTATATATACCAACCGTAGTAATATACTGGGTTACGCGAAAATGGTATACTAAGTCGAAAGGGGTTCATAGTACCCATCATTATGGATAACTTTTTCTACAGGAGCAACTCTGAAATCGTTAAAAATAATAGCTATTCTTTAGCGGCAAAATGTATGGACTTTGTAGTGGTAGGACTCTTTTGCAGGGGTCCGCCTGGGGAAGTACCACACCTTTGTCAGTTATTCAACCGCCAAGCAGTAGTGTGTAAACACTACTGTGTTCCGGATTGAAGGGCAATGTTTCCAGCGAAATAACATGGCTCACAGAGTTTTGACATCTTATATCTCGGGGTGACGAGTGCAGTGCATTGCCATCCAAGGTTTTGAACTGTTGACGTTCAAAATTCTGAGTGGCGTTAAGCTGTTATGGGCAAGCGTGAAGAGCCATAAGGCGAGCGACTTCGCTCTTCTCGTCACCAAGTATCATAAAAAAAAACATAATGATGGGCACTATGGATCCCTTTCGGCTCAATTGAACCTTTCCGGATAACCCTGTAGAATACATACACCCGATATGATCGGGAAATGTTCTGAAGAATGACGCCTGCGGCATTTCCGAGTAGCTATAATAATTATGTTCTTAAAAAGGGCTGTTAATAGTCTTTAGGGTTGGCAACGTATCTGTGATGCCCCTGGTGTTGCAGGTATCCGGTCGCTTACCATGGGGTGACCCGTCTGCTTGTTTACCACCTATGGCAAAAAATAGATCCTTGTGCAGTCGGGTAAATAACTACAGTAAGAGCATCCGGTCTAATCTTAAGCATTTCCGTATAATAAAACTAAATATACCAACTTAGTCACTGTAATAAACGAAATTATTAATATTACCTTAATCAATCATCTCATTCTCAACATAAACTAAGAATATATCCCTATATCATAATCTAGGCCTTTGCCCCGTTCGCTCTGCATCCTAATGTTGACGTAAGAGAACCCAACACCACCAGCGGTCACCGTTGCTGAGGCTTTGCATTGCAGGTTGTCGTACACAACAATAGCCTGGAACAGACAGAAAAACTAATCATTAAAAGGCTTACGTATATTAGCTTAATTTTTTAACTATGCTTAAATTATCTTGGAAGTCAGTTTTAGAAAATAGATGTCACTCCAATACGGCACAAAGTATTTGTTTTTATTGGGTCTGTTGACGAAATCCGGAACGCGACTTTTGTAAATATTTTATGGTTGGTTGGCACCATCAAGGATCAGTGTTGGGGCCTTTATTATTATTTTAGTAAGCCAGCTGCGTACTTTTTATGCAATCAATTATAGGACTCGCTATATCCTGCCAACCCGCAACCATCCATCCAATTCATGATGATCTACATAATGTAAATCTTAGTTCATGAATTTCTCACGATTTTCATTCAACCTATGACAGACCTGTCCCAGTTCAAATGGTATCCCAATTTTCAGTCAATATGCATGCACCCTCTTCAATATATAATTCAGCAAAATAGAGTGGATTACGTAGATAACAGAGATGTACAAACAGTACCTTGTACCCCAAAGTCTTACAAGTAAAGGAATCGGTAATAAGGTATAAGCGAGGGATATCTCTATTTATAGTCAGGTAGGTATTGCTCATACTCTTAATGCAAGTATCTTTTAGATAATGTCAATAATTGATGATTTTATTTGTCTACATATATCGAGAATAAACAGTAAGTAAGCAAGCAAATAAAAACAGAAGTGAGATTTATTTATTTTGTAGGATAGGTGTGTTTTTTTCTCGTGTGTACATAATATATTCTTTTATAATTTTTACTTATTTATAGATAAATAACCTTCTGTCAAATTTAATGTAATATTTTGTTAGCTGTTGAACAAGCATCGCTTTTTGATAAAAAAAAAAAGTGATATTCATTTCAAATTGTGTGAAATATACTCAAAAAATTATAGATAGGTACTTACCTTACCTACTTACTTATTGTTTAATGTTGAGAGGCCTTTGTATTTTTTTTTTGTTGTAAATTAAGTTTTTCAGAAAAGTATAATGGTGGAATATTATTTATTAAGAGTTCGTGGACGTGCTTGCTCGAATGTGGATAACTGGAATGTGGATAAGTAATGTAACGCGGCGAAACATTATATTTATTCGTGTTGTTTCCAAAACTCTATAGTAGCCTCTTGTGAAGTCTCCACCACTTCAACCGCCAAGCAGCCAACCGAAATTACAGGTCACACAGAGATTTGACATCTTATATCTCGGGATGACGAGCGCAGTGCACTGCCACCCAGGGTTTTGAACTGTTGAAGTCCAAAATTCTGAGTGGCGTTGAGCTGTTATGAGCTAGCGTGAAGAGCCATCAGGCGAGCGACTTCACTCGTCAGTATCATAAAAAAAAAACAATTTGCATCTAAATCAGACTGGTAGTTTTTAAAACGATTAACTTGCTTGTATGTTTGTAAGAAAATATTCGATGTCCCGGGCACCGCGGTTTACCCAATTAATTTCATAGCCAATACGTAATAATTTAATGAACAGAGAAAGATATAATGCGGCACGCCATTAAGAATTTCTTTTTTACTGGTAGGCCACCTGATAGTAAGTAAGTAACTAGCACAGACTAGGTAAAGTTACTAAGTCTTGGTATGTAGCCAGGATTGCCGATGTGTTGCCTTCTCTTCTGGGTAAGAGTTTTGTTTTTGATAATATTGTATTCAGGCCAACGACACTAAGTTTCAAAATCTTTAGTTCTTTATGTTATAAAGGGATTGAGATAAATACTACTTTTAAAATCTTATTAAAAACTTACATTAATAATTCTTTGGTTTGGATCGGCGTAAAAGAAACTCTTCGTTCGTCTCGTAAATGGAATGCTGTTGAACTGCTTTGGTGTATGATTAATCATGTGTTTGCCGTTCAGATCCCCCAATATCAAATGATCACACACAGAAACTGTCACAAGAGACAAGATTACTAGCAATTTTATCGTCATTTTCAAATGCCTTTTTCGCTTTAAAATACGCTTTTTGTAGCACGTCGTTAATGCTTTGTGAATCACTGTGGAATGGCTGCGACTGATTGGATGATGACTCGTGATATCATATGGAAAGGTTGAGAAGGGTCACTTAACTTCGGAGAATTCTAAGACAGTATCAGTGACAATAAAAACATTTAAAGAAGTATTATGTTCACACATCTTAATTGCGGCGGAGTCTGCCGATCGATGAAGTAGTATATAAAACTAAAATTTCCGACGTACCTACTACAGCATCTTTTAAGCGTATTTGGAAGCTGATATGGCAGTGGGCTGGTTGCAGAACTGGTAACGGTTGAAGTATACATGTTCTAGAGTGTAAGACCACGTTTTGGGCGCACTGAGGCTCGATTGAGTGGCGTGATAAGTAAGGAAGTGGCTGGAAGCGTAAGGCCAAAGATCAGGCTTAGTGACGTTCCTATGTCCAGCAGTGAACAAAGATAAGTTGATGACAGTGATCAAAAGAATACTTAAGTCTTATATAGTAAGGCCGTTTTCTGTGAGTGAGTGAGTATATCCGAGTAAACCTACCAGTTATCTATTCCACCATAAAGAAGTCGTATTCAAACATTGCTGTGTTTCGGATTACCGCACACTGTATTTTATTCAAAGGGCGTTGTTTCCAGTGAAATCGTAACGAGACTTCACAGCTGTTAGCTCAGGGTGACAAGAGATATAGGCAGGTGATTCACATACTATTGCATTATTTAATTTATAAATAGAAAGAAAAACATGTGTACAACGTATCCTATGTATGCACGTCAAGTTAGAATTTTGAAACCTTAAATATAAAAAATGTAATATCACAAATCACGCTGAGTAAAAATTCTCTATTGGAAGGGTTGGGCGCGCCCAGGCAGACAATAGGAGTCCGTAGTAAACCGTCCACTGAAGGCATTTCTGTTTTATGCGAGGGTCCAAATGGGACCTACACAAAATATAAATTGACTCAGTATGGCACTTCCTAACCAACGAGACTGTGCGATTTGTGTGAAATAATTTCAATTGGAATCCCATTGAGTCCGTAAGCTTCTATTTACTTTGCAGGGTCTTTAAATAATAAAACTTTAATTTACTTAGTATTTTTACTACTATTACTACCACGACAAATAAAAACATACCATGTAGTAATAACTGTATGACATAAGAGGCCACTGCCAATGCGGAGCGCCAGAAACGTCGGTGGCCATCGACGATGGTAGTAATAGTATTTCTAAGCTTTCCCTTGCACAGAGAGTAGTCCAATTTGCTGCTAAGATTTTGATGTGGCATATTCGTCCTTTTCTGGCTTGGATACGATCCTCAATCGCAGTTTCTTCTAGATCTTGGAAAAGCAACCAGCCTTCAGACATTTGTTGTAAATCCCAGGCTATAAGGTTGGAGTTGCTCGAAAGCTTTAGTTACAAATTTTAATGTTCACATTCACAGTGAGTCCATCCTGACTTGGAGATTTTATGGGGTCGTTTCCGACGGTCTGTGGTCTTTGGAACTGTGACGACTATAGAGTATCGTGGCACTGATGCTACTTGGGTATATGACGGAACTATAATCGTCGTGCGGCTCTGGTCGATCACAATTAAGTCTGGTCACGGGATGGACTACCTGAGTTGAGAGCAGCTGCTTCAGCTTATTTATGTGGGTTTTTTATGGGTTAGCATCTAAGTAATGTTTTAATTGTACTCGTATATACTTTTGAAACTTTTCCGTTTGCCCAGTAAATAAATCCAAATCGATGTTTCTCAGGGGAAACAAGCCGTTACTGGCTCTTTGCGTTACTGCAAGTAACGTTATATTGTGAGACCAACGTGTATTAGTTCGAATCCATTCTCTGTCTTCCGGTAATATTGTGAACAATCTACCTACACTGTTTCGTGAAAACCTTTCGGAATAAGGTGGGATGGATCGATGAGAGGACAATAGACATGCTACCTTATGAAGCATTGTTCTCTTGTAAAAGGTAGTCTGCTTGCTAGACACTTGTCTTTTGGGCAGTACGATTGAAATGGATAGCTGTATATTTAATTTGTACCTCGTTTTAACCTTAAAAACTTTTTACAGTGTTATGATAACTGTCATACGCATTAGCTCAGTGACTGTACTTTAGTGGAACCAAGAACGTTGTAAGGCCAACCATTAAAGTTTTGTAACGTCTTTGAGTGGAACCTAGTGGAACAATTTCGTCATAGAGCAGAAATATTCCTTCTTCTGAGATTAGAATCCATTCTTTTTTTTTTTTACTTTTCAAAATACTATGAAACTTTTCAGGGCCCTTAATCCGGTAAGTTTTACTATATGGTGCTATTTTTTATACAACAATAAGGTACGCTCCAGAAAATATCACTACCACCTATCCTCGTGGAAATTCTAAAGATTTGTACTTAACGATTTGGGTCGTCATTTATCCCGATTCCACACACTTCCACATTCACACACATTCCCGACAAGAGAAAAATCATGTTTGGATCATGCCTTACTTAAAACTAAATCTCGTGCCCTATCTTTTGTTCTCCAAACTATTGTAACAGATCACTACCCAGTTCTCTTATGTCTTTCAAAAACAACTAAAATTAACCTCAAAAAAGACCACTGTATTATAAAAAAGACTGATTACTCAAGTGCAGTGCAAAATCTGAATGAAGCCAATTTATCCTCAATTCTAGAGATGACGGATGCTGCTGCTGCTGCCGACGTCTTAGTCAATACTGTTATTGAATCCATTCAGAGGTTTACTTCACATAAAAAAATACCTCGTCGGCATCATATTACTAAACCCTGGATAACTCCGGGTTTGCTGAGATGTATCCGGCATAGAGATAATATGCATCTAAAACTTAAGAAAGATCCGAACAATAGCATTCTTATGGAGAGTTATCGTCGCTACAGGAATTTCTGTAATTCTCTATTAAAAAAGCTTAAAATCGAATTTGAACGATCTGAAATTCAAAAGGCAGGGAAGAATACGAAGCAGAACTGGAAGGTCATAAAAAGGATTGCCAATTTTTCTCAGAACAAATCTCCTCCCCTCGAACTTCTTAAGTCTGAAGCAAATCCTCTCACGGCAGTCAGTAAAGTTAACACTTTTTTTGCAAATGTAGGCAAACGTCTGGCGGACTCGATTTCTAGAAATTGTGTTGCCTCTAACGTATCTTGCACTATTTCGTCCCTTTCCAGCTCGCGCTCATTTGTACTACTGAATACAGACGAAAGCGAAGTTGAAAGAGTTATTCTTGCACTAAAAAATGACTCTGCACCAGGGTGGGACGGAATATCGTCCATGTTTCTTAAGCTCGCTAAAGACAAAATAGTTCCTGCCTTGACTCATGTTATAAACCTGTGTTTCACCTCAGGCATTTTTCCCTCACCGTTTAAAAGGGCAATCATTCTGCCTATTCACAAGAACGGGTCACGGGACGATGTCAACAACTTTAGACCTATCTCTATTTTACCAGCACTATCTAAAGTAGTTGAGAAGATTCTTAATAAAAGGTTAATGTTGTTCTTAGAACAAGAAAAGCTCCTCTCTGACTCACAATACGGTTTTCGAGCCAACAAGTCAACTGAACAGGCAGTTTCTAGCCTGACAGACTATATAATCAGTAATTTGGACAAGAAGAAAAAATGTGCAGGAATCTTCCTCGACATGGCTAAAGCGTTTGACACCGTCTCCACCCCGCTTCTTCTAAATAAATTGGAGAGACTGGGAATAAGAGGAACTTCGCTAATGTTATTCCAAAATTACTTAACGAGTAGAACTCAACAAGTAAGCATAAATAATATCACAAGCAATGATGAACCAGTTACATATGGTGTCCCCCAAGGCTCTATTCTGGGCCCTACTCTCTTTCTTATATTTATCAACGATCTCTGCAACTTTAATCCTGAAAATGGTAAAATTTTTACTTTCGCTGATGACACAGCCTTAGTTTTTGAGGGAAGCACCTGGGAACAGGCACGAAATCGCGCTGAGCAAGGTCTTTGTAATGTTATTTCTTGGCTGCAACAGAATTTATTGTCTCTAAACTTTACTAAAAGTAAAATAGTTTTGTTTAATATACGAAGGCGAGAAGCTCCTCAGAGTGACACCTTTAAAATTCAGGCCCATACATGCAATCTGCGCGAAAAGAATTCCTGTAACTGTGTTTTTCTGGAGCGGGTAAACACTATCAAATATCTTGGGGTCATTATCGATGATAACCTTTCTTGGGTCCCCCACATTGAATTTATGTCTTCTCGCATCAGAAAGCTTATATGGGTATTTAAAAATCTCAGAGATGTTGTTTCCTTTGAGTTACTCAAAACAGTTTACTATGCTGTCTGTCAGTCTGTTCTTGGATACTGTGTCTCTGTATGGGGATGTGCGTGCAAAACTCATTTGATTAAACTTGAAAGAGCTCAACGTTCCGTCCTTAAAGTCATGTCCTTCAAACCTTTCCGATATTCTACCGAGTGCCTCTACCGTGATTCTCAAATTCTGACAGTTCGCCAACTGTTTATTTTGAACCTCGTTCTCTTGCATCACAAAACAATCAAATTTAATCCTGACCGTCCTAACCTACGTTTAGTCAAATCTAAAATATGTGAAACTGTGTCATGTTTCACTACATTTGCGAGAAACCAGCCTTATTATAGCAAAGCTTACCTTTATAATAAACTTAATAAAATTTTAAACTTTTACCCCATGACACGCTATTCTTGCAAAATAACGCTAATTAAATGGTTACTGTCCTTAAACTACGACTCAACCGAATCTATTCTCACAATCGTCACATAGCTAGTTTCTTGTTGCTTTTCCAATCGCATTGTCTCTGGCATACTACTCTCATCAATCCCAACCCAATCCTATCCCTCCCTCCCTCCCTCCTCATTACTTACTTACATTTTATTCCCAGAAATTATATTGTTTATAATTGTATAATTATAATATATCAACCCTCAAATCGTATTTTTTTTGTTAAATATGATAAATTCTTTTTCATTTAGTTTTTTCTTTTCTCCAAATTTAGCTTATATGATTAAGTTTGTATTTTTGCCTAAGACTTACCAATATGTTATATTACCATTGTTATTTGTTTGGCACCGGCGGAGGGCCCTGGTATGCCATTACACAGGTTATACCTAGTTTGGGTACCAAGGTCATCCTACCAGGATTGTCAATTAGGACATTTAGTTGCATGCTTTATATGGTGATAAAATGATGTTTGTGTATGCTCAATAAATTATTCTTATTCTTATTCTTATTTATGGTACGAGTACGTACTGCCCAAGAATGGAACTCCCTGCCGTGTAGTGTTTATTGAGAACTACAATCTAGGCACTTTAAAGTCAAGAGTGAATAGATTTCTTCTAATTTTTTTTTACGATACTGGGTGACGATACGAGCGAAGTCGCTCGCCTGATGGCTCTTCACGCTTACCCATAACAGCTCAACGCCACTCAAAATTTTGAACTTCAACAGTTCAAAACCCTGGATGGCAATGCACTGCGCTTGTCACCCCAAGATATAAGATGTCAAATCTCTGTGTGCCCTGTTATTTCGCTGGAAACATTGCCCTTCAATCCGAAACACAGTGGTCTTTGCACACTACTGCTTGGCGGTTGAATAACTGGCAAAGGTGTGGTACTTCTAGATCAGCCTTTTCCATCCTTGGCCACACCATTGCTTTCCATCAGTCGATTTGGTGGCCAAACGCAGACGTAGGTATATAATTATATAATATAAAAAACACACACTAAAATATAATATATACATCTAAATTATTATCGCTAACTTTTCCGAACCGTGGCACCACTTACTTTGCAATGTCAAAAGGTAGCTCCGTAGTTTCCCGCAGACCCTGATACCTAGCCAAATTCGACGGATTGTAATGTAATTGAGCTTGACAGTTGCAGATATATTGCCATCTATCAAGTCAGCTGGAACTTTTTTCCAAATAGCTGTCTAAAAAGCTTATTATTCTTGCTTATTTTGTATTGTTAACATTTCGTAGAGCATAGAGCATAGAGTTAACGGCTAGGAAATGTATTTGTGATGCCTCTGGTGTTACAAGTATTCAAAAGAGACAGTGACTGCTTATAATCAGGCAGCTCGTCTGTTTGTTTGCCAGCTACGGCATAGAAAAAGCATAATAAAAAGCTGCAAAGCCAATTTGCAGAAATGATCAAAGTTCTCGAAATCTACTAACTTGTAAGTACCAATTTATCGTTATTTTATATCCGGTCGCGAACTTTATCAATATCACAAATAGGGCTATATTTACATGTTCGTTTGGAAGAGCAAAAGTTTCGGAGCAGGCCTACCGCTTGATAAAATATCATCGTTCTTGTAACGACTTTGTAGGGTGACGGTAAACCAAATAACCGCTAAAACTTGTAGAATCATCTGAAGTAATTTTATTATAGAAAGAGAGCTTTACAGAGTGCCGACGATAAAAAATATGTATTTTTTTGCAATACAACCGTAACCATCTAGTAAAATTATTATAACCCCATTGGAGTCGGAATCAGCGGTATCCATTGATGGATAGTTCCGTAGTTTTCCGCAGGCACGTTGCAAAGAAAGTGGCACCATCGCTCTTAGTTAAATCTAGCATTTCCAATTTGGAAGGATTGAGATGTTTTAGCGTTTGTATCTGTAGCGAGTGTCTTAGTAACGATAGTAAACGACTGATTTGGATCAATGGTATCATGTCTGCTTCATAAGCAAGCGGTCCCGGGTTCGATTCCCGACCGACATCTGCTCTTGATCTGGGTGTTACTTGTCCGTGTCTCGTGTGTGTTGGCATCCCCGTTATAAGAAACATTAATGGGGACCTATGAGTGTGAAGCGTTTTTTTACATTCAATTTATTAAGTACTGGTTATGTGTCTAGTATACTTAAAAAGCAGCTCTTAAAATAGCATGAAGAATTTTATCCTTTTAATTCAACTATGTATGAAACTAATTCATATCTTCAAGGCACATTTATTAAATTTAATCTCGTAAAACTTTACGGTATTTCCACAGAGCGATGCAATAAAACTGTATTAGCTCCAGACATTTCCAGAAGTTGACAGAAGTTATGAACTAATTTTAATAGAAAGAAAATCTTTAGTGTGAATGCTTACTATTGATTGGTTGTTGTTCCAGAAATTTGTAGCGGTGATAGATCAGCGGTTGCCACGTTTGACTGGTTCAACTTTCATGCCTCAAGGATGGGCTTAAACTCCAACAAAGAGTTTGTATTTCAAAACAAAATTTCAGAGATCGTATTTCATAATGAACCAAAACGAGAAGGGAAGAATCTGTTACAAAACGATTCGCAAAAAGCCGGAGGACATTTTTCCGACATTAACAAAAAGTGTTTGGCGCAGATAACGCGGGACAAATGTGCCAAGTGTGTTCAGGGGAGTCTGTTATCGCATAGGGAATCGACGCGCCGTAGCTCTTGCTCCCGCTTTGAATATTTCGACTGGGATCGAACTGTTTACTTTGAGAGTTTATACATTTTCGTAGTAGATGTTTGAACGATTTTGCTTTGAGTTTCAGCTAGAGACAAGTTAGTTAGATCATAGTTTCTTGAATTAAGGGCCTTTATACTATACTGAATTTTTTCTACAGTGCCCTGCGGTTTCGCTCACTATTCTATAGGATTTGTTGATTTTACGGATAAAGTAGTCGACATGTAAATTCAGGGTATAAACAACTTCCATACCGATTTCATTGAAATCCGTTCAGCTGTTACAGAAATGAGTGTGGGGGAAAACACACATTACCAACTTTTATAACCATATTATTAGTATGATTGAATAACTAAGATAAGCTAACTAGATTATACCAGACTAAGTATAGTCTTTCAAAAAGGAATTTATATTATTTGAATATGTACGTACTTACTTAAAATTTAATCACACAGGCATTCTTTCAAAGAGAGGGAGAGAGAGTATAAACCCTGATAAAAATATAAAACTTAGAATTTGTCTACATCTGATAGATAATTCTAAATTGTTAGCAAAAACAGCTTTTGAAAGCAAACACATGTTCATCCCCATTATCCGACCTTAAAATAACACCAGCAAAATCAAGCTCAGTGAACTGGAATCCGATACAAAACCCCCCGGGCAAGAGTATGGTACACGAGGTGACGCGTTAAAGCAGAGATAAGCGCGCCTCCTGTATCTGCAACGCTATTTGTTATTTAATGTCTGCTTAGGGCCTTGATAACGGTAGCGTAGAGTAATAAGCTTAATGTATGTTTTAGAACGGGTTAGGTTGAAAATTAGTTAATATACTAAGTAGTTAAAACGTGAATTGATGTTGTTTACATTTGATAATATTCCAGATATTAATAAAAATAATACTTACAGCAAAAATTATGTAAATTTGAAATTACTTATCGGTTTTATGGATACTTTCAACAACATGATCAAAGCAATGAATGTAAATGTTTTCATAGTTAACCACATATATAGTAAAACAAATCAAAACACCCCAATGGAATTAAGCCTTTAAGGCGAGGGGCCACATTTATAGGAGTGACGCATCGCAGCCAAGATAAGGGCCCTGCGGTAGACCTCCTCTAATTTGTTACCCTTTGCGCACGTCGCGATAACTCGTTATAATACTGACTGATAACAAATCACCGAGGAGTATATCTTGGTAAATGGTTCTTCAATGAAAATATTATTATTTATGGATTGTATAAATTTAAAGTTACGACGCAAACAAATGATAAAACTCAAATCTGTCAAGATAAGGCTGAGAACTTGGAAGTCAGAAGAAATCATTATGCAACGATACAATGTTTTCATTCAATTTGCGTATTCTTTCTCAGTCTTTACAAACAGTTTTAAATGAATCATCGTGAAAGTAAACAAATCAGTTTTGCATACCTACCAAAACAAAATATGTTTCCAGAAGCTGACTAAGAGTGTGCTAAATATAACCGTCATTTACTCCGTGTATTATGGTAGCCGTTTATACTCTGTTTGCTGATCTCCCTCTGGCTTTAGCCCAATAGTGTCAACTGGTAATAGACAGCGCACGTGCCACGATTTAACGGGTGCTCTATCCCTCTCGCTTCAAGAGATTTTTCACGATTAATTTTCTGCTGCAGACGCTGTCACTCCCATTTGTTGGCAGACATCCTTAACAAAAACAGGGATTAGGACTTAAGCCAGCTTAGGCATCGGTGTCTAATTTCCTGTTTGTTTTTGCTGCCATGTGTTTCTTTTGTATTATTTGAGAACTTTACTTTTCTCGGACCACCTACAAAATGATCAGTATACATTATTTGAACAATTGTGGCACATTTCTTTTTCCATGTCTATATTTATTCAGTGATTCTGAACTATTTGTACTTCACTATTCTTCATCCTTTTCTACATTAATTCTACGTGATATCTCATCCTTGGGACATACATTAAAGTATCCTGTATCGCTCTTATTTATTTCTTCGTAAATTGTTAATGTATCCTTTTTAACTCCTTCGGGTCTAATTGATTTGTCGCTTAGAGCCGTATATAGTCCTGCTTCTCAATTACTTGTAGACCCGGGCATGGTATCGCGAATGTCCACCACATTATTTATGGTAGGTCAATTGATTGAATTAGTGGCCCCAGAGGCGCCTGCCTGATACTGTTTGAGCAGAATTTATTTCACTCTCCTTCATCGTTTATTTAGTAAGCTTTTTGTGTCTATTTAAAATTTCAAACGAGTTTATTTGTGAAGGAAGCTAATCATTTTATAGAGAAAAAACATCAACGTGTTGCTAGTGACCTTGGAGTTTTGTAAGAATAAATATATAAAATAGTCATCTACATATATGAAACTTACATTTTTAAACTATGCAATTACTAATTTGATTTGGCCAAGTTAATCAAATCAAGGCATGGTTGCATACATTTATATCAAGTATATTTATTTAAAAAAAACACAGCTCGTTTACAGCAAAATGCCCTCAACCTCTCAGCCAGACAGTTTATCTGTAGACTTCTTACTTCCTTCCGATTCATCTTCACGCTGGGCACGTACATTTGAGTTCACGTCAGGTGACGTCGATACAGATCACAGGCACGTGGCCGACCTGCCATGGACTCAGATAAAAACAAGGATAAATGCTGTTGCCGCTAGCAAATAGTGTGAAGTAAAAAGTCCATAAAACGGTTGAAACCAACAAAGTTCGTTGGTTAGGTAGGAATTAGAGGTCCCTTGGGTACAGAGGCTTTATTAGGCATGTAGATAACCACAAGATGCAGTGATGGTGATGATTTGCAAGTTTTATAAAATATTATGTTTACAAGACTAATATTTTTTTTTATCACATTAACATAGTGCTGCTGTTTTACTTCCTATCGTACTGGATTACTGGATAGAAAGTAACCTATAATACGGGGTTTAAGCTTCGTCCAAACTAAATTCCATTCTCATACTTGTGATGTGATAACTGTGTTTTCTACAAGTAGCTGAACTTTTTTGTTTCTTATGTTCGTTTAAGCTTTAAATAAAATTAATCGAACTAAACCTGCTGTAGAATTAGATAAGCTGCGATAATGTATTAGCTCCTTGGCCTTTGTCAATATTGAATGGAGTAGTTTCCAGTCGCCTAGGCACGAGCCGGAAATAATCAAGTAAAGACGGTTAATGAATATTTTAGCAGAATAGGCTAATGAAAGAGGCATCCTTTGTCCCAAGCTGATAGGTTGATTATGGAGATCTTAAAGACTCTTGCCATGATGCGCTCGAGAAAGAAAACTTGTTTGTTTTTTTTTTTTATAAGGTGCTCATTAATGATAAACAGGTCGAGGTCGTTTCAATATATTTTTACCTCAGAATAATAACAGAGTATTGTTCAGAGATTTTTACAGACTTCATGAATTTTATGATCCCTTCTTTTTATTTTAAGGTTTTCAAATCGACTGTGTTTTTGTGACTGTGTGTTACGCGATATCTTCGACGACAATGAACCTATTTTAACGATTTTTTTATACCTCTAGGGTTTATGCATTTAAATATTCCACCTGTAAGTGTGGAAAATTAGAGGATGCATTATTACATTACATTACATCCACTTACTGTATTTTTTTATGTTTTACTAGCTAAGTACCTATCAATATAGTTTTGGAACACATTGTTGTCTTAAATTGATTCCCCAGGATTTCCTTTTCAAATTTCCTCTGATAAAATTATCTATACTCTGTCTGAAGTCCATTAAAAAAAACAATCTCGTAAACGCTTCCCAATTTAGATTACATATGATGATATCACTCGGCGCCAATAGCGTTGCATAAATTTGGCGCTGTTTTCTCCAGATAAGATTATCTGTGGGTTCCAATCAGGATATTTCTGCGCCCAGAGTTGGGTAACTAAATACGTGAGTCGCATGTGTGCCCAATTGACACGTGCAAATGAACACGTGGGTGGAATAGTCGGAAGAAGTAAGTTCTGTGGTTGAACAGTACAATGCTGTTTTACTTAATTTTCTATTTGGAAATGGTTAATAGGAATCGTAGTTCAGAAGCCTTGTCATATTCTGATTTTGCTTGATATTAGGTATTCTGATTAATACCATAATATTATAATGAGGTACAAGTTTATAACCTTGTGGCTTAGTAAGTTTGTAGATGTAATTAATCTCTAGAACTACTAAGCTGATGCTGAAAATTCTTCCACTATTTGAAAACTACATTATAATTGAGTTACAATCGTTTCGTTCAAAATTCGGTAAAAGGTAGGTAGTTTTCTATAAAAGCATTCATATTATTTTTTTCTGAAAACTTTCAATCGTAGCAGATTTTCAAAAAAAGAGTTTGATTTGAAAGATGATTTAAATAGAGCAATTGAATTTAAAAACCGTTAAAAACGTTTTCCTCTTTGTAACGTTATTGTCTTATAGAATACTAATATGATGAACCAAATTGAACTCTGACCATGCACGCTAATCCGGAATCATTATCATCAAGCTTGGAGCTTGAAAGACGGTCCGCAAAAGCCTGAGCTGGTTAATACTGAGTCGGCGCAAAATGTCAATGTAGAGGGGGACAGTAACCCCAAGAACTTTGCACGTGGAGGTTGTGTCGCTCTACGCTCGAAATACATCGCGATGTACGTGTAAACTCACAACAAAATAACGACAAGACAAAAACGGCAAAAATGAGCACAAAAATTACGATTTTTGAACAAGTGCTCAACAGTGTAAAAGTATGTGTAGAGTGTTAAGTAAAAAGTAGTGTCAGCATGGTCGTGGACACAATTAAAACATGCAAATGGAACCAGTTCAAGATTTTGGTGCTTTTGCATCTTTTTTCCACAGTGCAATGGTCACAAGGTGAGTCAGAAAATTGAGAGATTAAAAAAGATTAACACGAATCCTGGCCGCTTGTTAAAAGTTTTTGTGGGGGACTTAAATTGGCAGAAACACGTTTGATAAGCAATCTCAGCGGATATTCGAATGGTTTTACGCATCGTTGTGCTAATTGGCAACTTTATTTATTAGATTTTAATTTAATTAACATCTTGGCAATATCTTAATTAACAAGTTGCGGTCGTAAATATTTTTTACTTTGGCATATTTTTTTTGCTTCTAATGATCGAATGAATGATGAATTACTTTGCTTACTGTTATTACAAAGCTATTTGATAGGTTGGTCAGGCGTAAATAATGATATTGCAACTGGTCTAAGAACTTATACTCTAATTATTTTACAATAGCAACCAAAACAAGCTTAAAAATCGTAAGTAACGCTCCGTCCTATCCATTTTCGTAAGCCATTTCGAACTTATAGCAAAAAAATGTAGTCCTCTAAGCTTATAAATATTTTATTCCCATATCCGTAGCACAAAGCCGCGCTCCCCGTATCAAAGAGCATCCAGCTGACACCATCGTGGGCCGAAGTGAGCCGGCCACACTCCGCTGCGTGTCCGAAGGCAAACCCAAACCCACCATCCTCTGGTACAAGGACGGCTCACCACTGCTGCCCAACGACCACCCGCACAGAGTACTGCTTGAAGATGGATTGCTGTTCCTACGGTGAGTAATTTGTGAAGATTTATTCTGAGAACAATAGCCTATTTTTCTTCGGTTAAAGGTTAGACAGTACGAGCTTCCAGACAAAACTGTTTCTTAGATTGGTTTTGAGAAACAATGTCTAATTTATTTTTCCTTCAACTGTTGCTTGTATAATAAGCAGTGTATATGGTAGCAATGTGGTAAACAACTCTTTTTGTTATTGTGTAACTTTCGTTTTTTTTCTATTGCATCGGTATTTTATAAATACATTATTTTAATTCCAAATGTTCCGTTAAAGTGATAATATGTAACGTCTTAAAGTTTTATAACAATGCAACATCACTGATGCTAATCATGTCGTATGCTTCTATTTATATCATTTCAAAGAACCCATTAAAACATCTGACTGGTAACTGGGTACCGATTCATATTTAGTAAGCAGTAGGCACACATTATTTATGTACTACATTACTAGTAGGTATGTGGGTATACTTTAGAAATGGTTGATGAAGGAGTTTTAGTGTCTTTACCTATGTAAAGGAAAGACATATGTAAACAAAAGACAGCAAAAACCACGTTTTCACCAACAATAATGTACCTAGTAAAACTTATAAATCCATATGAGTTACTTTTATCGTAGGGTTATGCGCGGTAAGAAAGAAAACGACGAAGGCGTGTACTGGTGTGTGGCTCGCAACATCGTCGGGGAAGCTGTCAGCAAGAACGCAACGCTTACCATCGCTGGTAAGTGAATAAACCTAATTACTTCCTTGACTCGATGTTCGCTATATAGTACTATAAGAATAGGTGTATGTGAATAACATCATGGACAAGCGTGTTCCGTATTTGAACACATTGTCACTTTCTATCAGGTGAGATATGGTCCAACGATAGCGCATTAGGTACATCATTAAAAAATACTTATCTTAATTCTCTCTCTAGATTATAGCAATTTAGTATTTCTAATTTCAAAATCGTCACGTTGTAAGTAGCAAACCATAAAGCCTTTTAAATGATAATGGCATTCTTCATTGAACTTCACAGCGAGGGTTAGTGTTTGGCGCCATGCCAAATACTACCCCGTCTAGTCTACCTTAAATATTTGATCGAAAATTGCAGCAAACTATACCTTTCAAAGTTCCTGTTTTCATGGAAGCAATTTTCCTTTTAGTTCTTCGTGATGAGTTCAAAATTGAACCCCGGGACGTAAAAGTTGCTGGTGGAGAACCGGCTTTATTGGAATGTTCAGCACCGAAGGGTGTACCCGATCCATCGGTACATTGGACCAAGGATGGACAAACTTTAGACGCTGAGGTCAACGGACGGTAAACATAAACTTATTTCGTCACAAAATTATCTAGTCCTGAAAACAACTAACAAGTAAAGTTTATATGTAATTTATAATTCTTTTTCAGAATATCAATAGTAGATAATGGTAACTTAAAGATAGTAGAAAGTCTTCCATCGGACAGTGGGGTGTATAGATGCATAGCATCGAACCCAGCCGGCGAAAGGCAATCACGTCCTGCAACGCTTCTCGTCTTACGGAGACCACATTTTCTAGTGAAACCTAATAACATAACTGCACTAATAGGCCAGAACATTGAGTTTCACTGTCAGGTACGAAACACGATATTTTACTCAACAAAATAATGGCTTTCGAAAGTAATGGATGTGTTGCTACATGTGTTTTAATTTTAGGCTTCACCAGAGTCCGATGTGTCAGTTTCTTGGTCCCGAGATCGCGGTACCTTGTCGCCTTACGCTATTATTCGGAAAGGTTCTTTGAGGATAGATCGAGTAGTCGCCACTGACGCTGGTACTTACACTTGCAGAGCTGACAGTCAAGCTGGAAACAGTATTGTTAGCGCTACTCTCACTGTTCATTGTAAGTAAGAAATATTTAGTTACCAGCAATATCACCAAAATTATCCTTATTTTTTTCTATGGTATATTTTTTCATTATTTTTTATAGCACTCCCTCATTTCACAAGAGTGGCTTCAGACCAAACGGCATGGGAAGGAGAAGCAGTGTCGTTTCCTTGCGAAGCGGAAGGGTCACCTAAACCGGTTGTTTTTTGGACTATGGAAGGTTCACAGGTAAATGTAAACTCAAAAGTAACTCAATTTTTTATGAATTTCATACGACACCAAAAAAATGCGACAGAACATGTATTTTTGTATAAATCTAAAGATGTTACTAAAGAAAAACGTATTTTATAGGAGTTGATCTTTCCAAAGATAAGCCATGGAACAAGCTCTTTATACTTGGACCGAGTAACAACTCAGCACGCCGGTAGATTAACTTGTGTGGCTGTAAGCGCAGCGGGAAGCGCTTTACATACTGCTACCTTACAAGTAAGTTTTATAACTTTGTATAAAATTTTATGATTCAATTGATCTACTTCTGGTGCTACTATAACGGTAAAATTTTATAGGTTTTACGGAGAGAAGCCAACGCTTTTAACTCAGAGTCTGAATATTCGTCGCCGTACCCAGAGATGGGCAAACCGCAAAATCATCCTCCAATGACACAGTATGAATTAGTACAAGCACGGAGATATCTACAACAAGACGTTTTAGTTTTGAGACGGGTGGAAGGAATATCCGCAAATACACTGAAGATTGTTTGGGATGTGAGTTAACAAATTTTATTTTCTACAAAAAATCCTCCTTACCTATGAACTTGTTTCTGTTCTTAATTGTGTATTTTGGTTTCAGGTGTTGACAGACTACAACGAATATTTAGAGGGTGTAAAAATATGGTTCAACGGGACCTCCTTAAACCGACATGCCTTAGATGTACAAAATATTCAGCATTCCAATGAAACTACTATAGAAGACTTTATAAAATACGAAAACTTTACGATGACCACAGTTCATAACAGTGGCTCCTCTAGTCACGTTTTAACTGGCTTGCTGCCATTTGCTCAATACGACGTGTTCTTGATGCCATTTTACAAATTATTGTTAGGAAAACCTTCCAACCTGAAGGCTGGATTTACTGAAGAGGACGGTGAGCGCTTAGATTTCCATTATGGTAATGCATTTTATTCCGTTTGTGGAGTTGCTAAGCCGTGTGTACTGTGTATATTTTAGTTCCATCAGAGCCGCCGCAGAGCGTTACAGCGGGAGTGATAAATGCGACGTCCGCCTGGATTCGGTGGGATCCGCCCCCGGTGCATACGTGGAACGGGGAAATTTCGGGTTATTTGGTTAGTGCTTTTTATTTCAATGAATTCTACGGTATGGCTTTTCGAGTAATGTTTTTACTGTGCATTTGTAGATTGAAGTGCGAGTGGGCGGTACAAGTGGCGGTCGCGTGGTGGGGCAGATGTCGCTGGGTGCGCGCACGCGTGCTGCGGCCGCGAGCTCCCTGCGGACTGGTGGTCGGTACAGCGCACGCGCCGCCGCCGTCACTCATCGCGGACATGGACCATTCTCAGCGCCAGCCCATATACACATGCTGCCTACACACTCGCAAAGACACTATGTACAGTAAGTACTACAAAATATAAAACCATTGCTTAGATCAAGGAGACTTGACTTTAGCATCTAAAACGATTCAATTGTTTAGATGAAGATGAATTTTGACTTTCGTAAGTTTGGCAAACATTGTAACAGACCTTGACCTATTGTAATGTTTATTACAGAACCGAACCTGCGACAGACAAAGCAATTATGACTATGTTCCAAGAAACCTGGCTTTTAGCACTCTGCTTTACTTTGTTACTACTTGTCGTAATTGGAGCTGTTGTTATTGTTTACATCAAGCAGCGACAGTCTAAGCAAAGGAAGAGTCATAATTCAAATGGTTTGTTTATTTTTGCAGCTACCTACTTAATTACTAATCCTACTCAGTTTATATTCTAAGAAATTCTAATTTCAGGAACGGCGATAGCTAATGCTCAGCAATGTTTGATAAGTAAAGAAGCAGTGTGGCTGCGAGAAAGATCAAATTTTGAAGGAACTAATGAACCTAGAATAGAAATATTAAACTGCCATCAAAGTTTACTTAGAGGTCAGTTGTGCTTAAATAAACTTTTCACAATTTTAACATATAATTCAGAAATTGTTGATAACACTCGAACTTTTTATAGGTGGTAGCACAATTTCAACAATGGCTATGGAAGCCGAGTATACTCTTCCACAACAAACAAGCGCAATGAATCCAGTTCCTGAAGAGAATCCACTAAGGATCCAACCTGAGCCTTACGCTTCAAGTGCCATTTACACTGAACTCAATTACCAGGTAAATAGTATTCTAGAAAAGTCTTAAAAAAATCAAATAAAACGTACATAAACATGAGCGGTGAATAATATTAAAAACAGAATAATGTATTTATGGAGTAATTTCAGGATCATACTGATGCTGAAGACTCGTGTTTAAAATGTGCTGTAAGTCCAGGCTCCTATGACAATAGCATGGTGAGATCTTACGGAGAAAGTAACCAATACTCTAACGAGGAATGCTCAACCTGCTGTCGAAGCAGCAGCTCAACGTTAACAAAAGACTACAGCGAGTTGACAAAATGCAATGACGATGAGCAGATGTCTATAGAAGACTGCCCATCATGCAAGACAAATCATTCAAGGTCGTCAAGCCATCACGATGCTAGTAAGGAATGGGCGATGGCAGAAGTAGAATACGATTACCCTCAATGGCATTGGTTAGGAAGAGAGAACAGTTTTAGACATCAATCTGAAGATATGAGATACGCAATGCAGACAGATTCAGGCCTGAGATACTCAAATAGGCCCGGGCAGAATATACATTTTTCTACTCAACCTAACCTAGAAGTGAGCTATTCTAGTCAGCCAGACATGGATTATTCTGCTCAACAAGAAATAGGATATTCTGTTCAACCTAGCCAAGATACGGGGTATTCCTCTCAATCTGGACAGGATATAAGATTTCCTACTGCCGGAAGAAGTGAACAGAATTGTAGGATGAATTTGTGCGATATTTTACCACCACCGCCTTATGAAAGGTAGGGTTATAACATTTTATCACGCTTTTATTAGCTTCACTTGCATCTAAGTAACGAACTATGTAAACAAATCTTGGAAATCAATTTTAATCTGCTTCTAATTGCCGTATCGAATGAAATAATTGCAATCCCCTTAATACTCAATAAGTTTATTGCGATATATGTATGCATGCAAATCTTAAGTAACTTATTTTAAACACCTTAACCTACATGTAGTACATATGACCCTGTTAGGATATGGCAACCGTAAGAATGGAATGGTCTATTAGTACATCGTCGAAATTATACTTGAAAATACATTTTCTAGCAAGTCACATATATTATTATAGTTGTAGTGACAACTATAATAATTTGTTTGGTAATTTATTTGGTATAATTATTATTGATTGCTTCCTTTGCAACTGACTTCAAAAAGGACGATATTTGACTATTTATTGCGATATTCTCTCCAACAATAGTGAATAGAATTTAATTATTATTTATTATTGACTAAGCTTCATCTTGATAGTGAATTCATTTAAATTTGAAGAAAATGCTCCACGTCTATGGGAAAATTAGGAGATGAACTCTGATTATTGAACATGCCATAAAATAGATGTTTTTTTAAAATGTATTAATAAAAATGTAACTTTAGGTAATTTGTCCACAGAGAGTCGCCGTATCGCGAAATGCACGCATTTACCAATCACTCAGGGACGTCAGGTTGTTCGAGTCATACTTATAGAAGTTAATTTAATTTCTAAGAAAATATCACTAGTACGTAATGCAAGCAATAACATATTCCTAGGTGTACATAATGTATAAAAGGTTTTTGCATATTCTGAACGTTAAGTGGATGCCATCACACCGTCACGTAATAAATAAATACGAGCTGCGCGAACGAAATATTTCAGCAACGCGTTGAATGCAAATGGATTTTAATTAAGAATGCCTACATTTTTAATCAATTTAAATTTCCATTTAAATACGAATGTTCTTTTTTATATAGACTGCCCGGTGGCTCAGTAGGTAGTGAACCTACCTTCTGCGCTTGGGGGCGTGGGTTCAATTCCCACCTAGGGCAAACTTTTATGTGATGAACATTTGTGTTTGTTCTATGTCTGGGTGTTAATATCTATTTAAGTATGTTTTTAAAAATATACACTTACAAATATCAGTCTCTGGCAGCCATAATACAAGCTTTGCTTAGTTTGGGGTCAGATGACTGTGTGTGAAAAAATGTCCCAGATATTTATTTATTTATACTAAATAAAACATGATGTCTAAGCAGTATATTTGAAATTATTTATAATAATCAATTTTACTCTACAAAAGTTTAACATATTTGATCAAACTGAGGCAATGTTACGTGGCGGTGTAAAAGTCGGCCTAAAAAGATTGAATGTAGTTTTTGTGAAAGTGTTTACTAATTATATATATATATATATATACTGCTATATAACCTAACTATCTAGGTGATAGATTAGATTTTTCATCTCTTTCTAGTGACTGTGATATAGTATAATTTGTCTATTTTATGTTTTGTACATATTTTGAATGTTTGATATCCTTATACAATTTTAATGCGATATTTATTACTAGACAATTAGTGGTCATTATATAAGAACCAATAGAATTTTTTGACTATCCCATTAAAATCACAGTTGTAATTTTCAACTTAGACGAGATTCCTATAAAATATATCTGCCCATAGAGTAATTTTTTAACAGGCCAGCATTATTGAAACAATACATTTTTATTATATTATCTACCGACTCTTTTCTTTGACCCCTATAAATAAATGAAACTCTTTTTTAAATTGAAACTAGTTATAAATTTTACATATACCTATGATGAAGACCAAAAATTAGGGTAGGACAGGTAAATGATGTACCTACAAGCCTTTTTCAGTTTTTAAATTTCACTTTTGTGTGAATCAATCATCATAGTTAGTTTATAAATCCTCTTTATAAAAAAATAACAAAAATCTATGAATTAATTATTTATGTCATAAGTTCTCTGTGTACTTGTCACACCCAATTTTTTGTTTCGGTAAAAAGTGCACTCGGTAGGTATAAGCGCAGTTTTTATTTGTAAAGATTTAGAAAATTGACTCTATATTGTTTTTGTAAATATCACAGGATAAAACCACCAAAAATGTATTCAACAACTCGTTGCATTATCGATAAAAGCAATATTTAACAGGCAACTTTTTGAACATTTAAATAAAAAAGGTCTATTATGGTTTTCCATTTATATATTAAAGATCAGTGCTCTCGTAAAATATATAGAGAGAGGCTGCAAATCAACACCCTAACCCACCTATCAATAAACGCTTTAACAAGTAGCCTAAAACTATTTAAGACGTGTTTTGTCTTTTTGTATCTTTAAAATATTAGACTCTATCGAAAAAGACAAAATACGGAGTACTTACTCCAAGGCTACTTCACTTTTATAAGCAAAAATGCCAAACCGGTGCATTTAAAAAAAGTTTTATTCAAACAGCTGGAAGATAGCTCGCGGCTTTACGATGCATTTTATTGAAAGCAAAGAATTAATTGGCCAATACCGAGGAGTGTATCCGAACAATTAAACAGTTTACTGACCAATAAACCTGCGAATTGCTTGTTAAAGTTGAGTTACAGTCTCACTTTCCGCGAACGGGTTCGGATATATTTAGACGCAGATATAAAAGAGCTGGAGAAAAAAGCTATGAAATACTTACGAGGAATTTCGTTCTACTAGTAAGCAAGTATAAGAAACATTACTAACATTTTCCAGCAGCTGCACCCGCGAAGCGAACAAAAGAAATATTGTCGTTATTTTATTAATAGCATTTTTTTTATCAGAAGGTATATTTTTGTTCTATAGCGATGGTCGCTGAGTGGTAGCATGTGCGCTGTACAATCTGACGGCACCCGGTTTAATCCTTGGCCTTGCACCAATGACTATAGACAATGATAGACTTACTTAAATAAAATGATGAACAGCTAATGATGCTATCGCTCGAAAACGTTGAAGGAAAAACATCGTGAGAAAACCTGTATGTCCATGAAGCTCAAAAATTCAAAGACATATGACATTCACTAACATGCACTGGGTCAGCATAGTGGGCTAAGACCTCATTCTAGCCATTCTCTCTTTCTCTCTCTCTCTGAGAGGTCTGTGTCCCAGCAGTGGGAACATGATACGCTGATTATAATGATAATGATAACTTTATTCATAATAATAATTACATGTCAACAGTTAAAAATAATCATAAGAAATATATTAATATTCAAAAAATAATAATATTCAAAAACAATAATATAAAAATGTCATTCTAATAATCATAATAGGCATTAGTTATTTACTCCGCCATATCGGTCAGAAATAATTTAAGTTTATTTTTAAATAAATAACGCTACTTGGCATCCCTTATGGGTTTCGGCAAGGCGTTAAATAATTTTATGCCAAATATTTGGGTACATTTGTGAGACTTGGTTAGCCTTTGTATGGGCATAATCAAGGTATCCTTAGTAACCGCATAACCAAGGTATAAATCGCTATCCTATCCCTACATAAATAATAAATGTGTAGATCAAATTTAATACCGTCACACATGACTTCTAACTAAATAGAAGCAATACCTGATATTGGTTTCACTTGCAAAAAAATCCGTTTGCATGAATCAGGTAAAGTGTCTACCTATAATAGAAGCATTAATCAATTAAAGAAAACAATAAAATCAGCTATCTTGTGAATATTATCAAACAAAGATATGACAATGATTGCTACAAATCCCACAAACTAGATTTAATAACCTTCATGATTATCGTGTGCCTCTCCACTTTTTATGATCCTGTCAACCGAACTACGAAAAGCGAAAGCCTCAAATAATTACATTTGTAATCAGCTCTTGCCATAAATAACTGAACACGTATTGTGCGTGAGGCGCAGGCTGCGTCGGAGGGCGTTGCCATGGAGACCAGGCTTCGCTAACCCTCACTGCACCCTTGTTATAAATACCCTCAATAATTAAACTTGATTGCATTTCACACCAGGTGTCGGATGCCTCTTGTCAAATGAAACTGTGTGACGTACGTTTAATTGCAGCTCTTGAAAATGAACCCTTTGAAGCTTGATATACCACTTTGTAAACAGTTTGAGTGCTTGCTTCTCTCAATTAAACAATTTGTCGCATTTTGGAAGGTAATGGGTAATTTGTATTTCTCTATGGAAATTTAGCTCTAATTTTCTCATCAAAATAACAGTTAAGTACGCCTGTGTAGTCTTTTTTAGATATTATAATGTACTCGTACCAAGCCTTATTGCTAACGAAGGCAGTTTATTTCAAAGAAAAAAAAAAAACTAAAGAAAGTCAGCGATTGTAAAGAGGTCGTGAAGCTAGCACTCTACTTGATTTCTATACACTGTCATTATTCACAAAAGGAAGTCAATAAATATGCTGAAAGACCACGAAATCAATTTGCATGTTCACACTGAATAACTTATGAACTCACATTTCGTCGCAAAACCGTGTACGTGACTGCTCTCAATCACACATCCCACGGGTTCTTTCTATGAATTTTTATTTTCTTTATTAATCAGCGCTCCCCTATAGAGCAATTTCTGGTGTAAAAACCACTCTGATACGTCGGGAAGTCAAGAGGCGAGATGACAGAGAGAAATTGTTAGGGAGGTGCGTACGTAGCTACATCAGCTTCGTTATGAGAAGGCGGTATCCCGTCGGAGGAATGACAAGGAAAAACAAATGAATGTGGGTATTGTTGGGCTAAATTGCGGTGAAGATGGTTTGAGATTAGGCTTGAAAGACGTTATATTGTTTGGCGGATATTAAACGAGAAGATCTTTTGCGACAGGTATTCGTTTTATTTGATTTAATGAAGCTTTTGAGTGACAGATAAATTCAAAATATAAACAAGTTACTATCATAAAATTAATAACTGGCCAAGAGCGTGTCGATACATGCATATGGTAGAGTTCCGTAACCGCAACCATATAATTGTAGCCATAGTTCAGAAATTGATGCATGGTTATAAAAAAATTCGAACGAACGAAGCTCTGTGGACAGAAAAATTTCAGAGATGTATCATCCCGACATAGCATATACTTTTTATAGTTTAAACATAGAGAAAACTGATTGAGAAACATTTTCGTTAAGACCATTTTAGAAAAAGGTCTATGACTTTTGAGCTAGAACGCCTCGAAGTTATTACAGTTTTATCGCTGTTACTCAAAAAGTCATAATCAGATAATGTTCGAAATAATTTTGAATGAAGGTTTTAAATAATATGACCTATCCGTATTGTAAGTTACAAGTTTCTATGTCTTATAGTTTAGAAATCCAGGGGGGACAACTTTATGCCACTTTAGCGGGCCATATTTCACAAAGGACAGACTTTCTAAAAAAGTGATGTATAAAACCTTACCTTCATTTGAAAAGACCTTTTCAAAGATACAGCACAGAAGGAGGTAGGTACAGTGAAAAAAGAAATTTCATCATTTCACATGTAAATTTAATATCTTTAAAATTAAGATCTATATCACAACTGTCATATTGCACAGTTTCATGCACTTATCTTAATAATTACAGAAATCAGAAAGTTTAAAAAAAATCGGAAAATAAGAATGAAAACCACGAATTTTGATCAGTTTCGTTATATTTAAGAATGGGCTGTAACAGGTACCGTATATACTTAAAAGAAAATATTTTTTGATATACTGCTTTTTTTTACAATGTTATTGTAGTTGTCAAAGCAAATAAATGAATGGAAATAATAAAGTAATATATTTAACACATCCATTAAAGGTTAATATACCTCCATTAGCACACAGTATAAACAGTGTGAGATTAGATACCATCTATGATAAATTATGTTGAAAATGTATCAAACAACTAACGTCAAATATTTGCCCAAGGATATAACAATTTGTGTCACAGCTGTCCGCCCAAATGTAGTCGCCATTTATCTAGCAAGGCCTTGAGACGATTTTGTAATTTTATGTGACGGGCTATTAATAAAAGACTTCTCGAAGTATCGAACGTTAATGTTCGCAAAAAATTGCTCGTATAAGTGAATGAAATGGTTTGATTAATTTTATACATTTGCGGCTTCTGCCAATGATAGAATGCCATGATGTAGAAGCAACATTTGGAAATATAATTACGGTTTATTTGCATTTAAGGTAGGTATTATGTAACCGCTTCGATATGTGTCCGAAACGTAGATATTCGTCAAAGAACCAGAGTCACCGACATAGCTGTTAAAATCTGCAAGTTGAAGTGGCAATGGGCAGGCCACATCGCTCAAAGAACTGTTAACCGATGGGGAAGAAAGGTTCTTGAGTGGAGACCGCGAACCGGAAGACGCAGCGTAGGTAGGCCTCCCACTAGATGGACCGACGACATTGTGAGAGTCGCGGGCATCCAGTGGATGCAGTTGGCAGGATGTCGTTCAGTGTGGAGGTTAAAAGTGGAGGCCTATGTTCAGCAGTGGACGTCTTCTAGCTGATGATGATGATGATGATTATGTAACCAAAAAGTCTAGTTTTTTTTAAAACTTAGAAGCCGATTTTATTAAATTGGTTGTATTTATGTTTGATCATCAACCTGGGCAATGTATTATATCATCAATTAGTTCAAACCAAGGATCTTATATACAATTGGAATGCGTACGACCGTACGTACATAAAAAAATCAACTTCAGTGATAAACTGTTTCAATGGTATTGAAGATCAAAATAGTATACAGAATCACCATAGAGATAACTGGTCCAAAATTAGATAGCATATCTGGGAGTACTTTATCACTTTCTGGCAAACATGGCCAATACAATATAGCCGAATAAGTTTTCAATTAACTTCATATTTTCTGAAAGAAAGAGAAAGAGTGTTCCTCGGCTGTCAGACTGAAACTCGACTTTACGTGCACATTCTAGCTTAGGTATAAGTTCAAACGTACTTTAATAAAATCACATTCAATGTCAGTTCATTGTACACGAAACACGATACCAAAGCCCCATCGAAAAAGTCACGAACTTTGGAAAATAATTACTAAAACGTCCGTAAAATTATGAAACAGAGACGAGGGTGCATGAATTATCCATAACAGCGACTAAAAGTACCTCTGGAGCCATAATTCGTTCTCGTCCGTTCCGGGGTTCTGTGCTATATTTATGGGAGGAGATAAGGCCTACAGATGGCGGTGGTACGGAGTTTTCCTTTCCTTTCCCCTAATACTTGTTGAGTTACGGTTTCCAATTCCATTCGTGCACTTCAGGTGCGGAGAGTCCCGCAAGGATCTTTGGTTGCTAAGTTATCGGAGGAATTGGCGAAGATCTCACGTAGTTCTTTATAAGTTAGGACTATCGTGTTGAGTCATGATAGCAAGTGATAATTTTCTCTGACTGTTATCTGTATACGGGAATGGTATACGCTGTAATGCGCGAGTGCTTCAACAGTTGTCCTTATTTTTTGTGTGTAAAAAATTGATTATGTGATTGGGCCAATAACAAGTTTCCACTAATAGGGTAGGTATAAGTAGAATTCTGCCAATAGGGTAGAGTAGTTACATGGTATTCCCAATACAGGGAATCCTAGAAAGGAGCGGTAGTATGATAATATTATTCGTATTAGGATTCCTAACCAAAGGGTGTAATTAGGACCTTATTACTAAGCCTACGCTGTCTATCTGTCTTAAATTATAATGGCTGTATCTTTCGAACCCTAATACCATACGAAATTTCCACAGAATATGTTACCCCGAGTACGCTAACCCAAATCGCACTTGGCCGGTTTAATTTATTATTAGGTGTCGCTCTCATTGAGCTGGATATAAGAGTATAATTATTTTGTGTAGAACTATGTTGATTGATTAATTATTTTATTGTTCATACCATAAAATTTCACACAGAGCACTAGAACTCATAAAAACTATCCTATGACCTAGGCCAGAATACATATCCTAACATAAAATACATATCTTAGCACAGAAAAGTTATACCAGCATAGAAAACATATCCTAACATAGAAAAAAAATCCTAGCATAGACAACATAATACTAGCATAGTTAGAAAACATATTATACTACCACAGAAACCATAAATTTTATATATTATGGTAAAAGCGTTATAAATCCAACTACATACAAGAAGGTCATATCGGCTGATATCGATTGGCATGCCCAATTATTAATTGCAGCAATTATCAGGAACCCGAAAACATTAGTCACGCTCGGACGGAATCAACATAGAATTATGACATCGGCACCGCGTGACGCTACGGCGCACCGGTCACGCGAAAAGGCCTTTTCAGACTACCCTATACCATCCTTGGCCTAGTAACTTCTACAAACGATGATTTTCATTATCATCATTTCAGCCTCAAGACGTAAATTTCTAGACATAGGCCTCCCCCATCTATCTCCAAAAGGCCCGGTTGGAAGCATCTTGCCTCCAGCGTCTTCCTGCGGTCTCTTTTAGATCGTCTGTCCGTGTTGTGGTCGGATGTTCTACGCTACGCTTTGTTGTCTCAATTCGTAAACCATTCGTCCCCATCGGTTATCGGTTCTGCTTTATGTACCCTGCGTACTGCCACTTCAAATTGCTAATTCAGTGGGCTATGTCGGTAACTTTCGTTCGTCTACAGATCTCCTCATTTCTGATTCAATCTCGTAGAGAAACCCTGAGCATAGCCCCCTCCATAGCTTGCTGTGTGACTAAGCTGATTTTATATTTGTCTTATTGGTTGTATCTAGTGACTGAATAAGTTGAAGTAGGTGTTTTGGCAAGTATATATTTTGCATCATAGCTTTATCATACATTTGTCCAACTGGGCCGCAACATTAGAGTAAATCAAATTGCTAAGTTAGTGTACGTCATCATCATCATCATTGTTATCAGCCCATCACGTTCCCACTGCTTCTCTCTTCTCACATAGAGAGAGAGAGAGAGAGAGAGAGAGAGAGAGAGAGAGAGAGAGAGAAGATTACCCCCTAATCCACCATGCTGGCCTATCGCATGTTGGTAAACGTCATATTATGTCATGTAGTATATGTGTCCATAAGATAAAATAACTCTTTATTAAAAGACCACACAAACAAGGAAAACATACATTACAATGAAAATATTATCTAGTTTTTTTTATAGGTGGCCTTATCGCTTAAAGCGATCTCTTCCAGGCAACCATCCATACCGAATGATCACAAAGTGGCGAGCGATATTGTTCCATAACTTATTATCATGTATCACGGGGTATAGTGGGAAAAAGCTGTGAAGTTTCGACGCGATAGGTACAATATAGCTTTGTTTGAAGAGGCCTAAAGGTGCCTGTTTTTTGGTGATTTATAGTACAAAAGGTAGCCATGACTAATGCCTGTTTAAATAGAAGCTTTGTCTACAAAATGTCGGGGATCGTGGGTTATCAATTGAATTGAAAATGGTCATACTTTAGGGACTAATTTCGGAATCCAACGGCTATAAAAATACGGGCTTTAAAATGTTCCGCTATATATGTTATTTATATTTATAGAAAAAGCTTTATATTACTTATGTACTCACTGACTGACTAATCACGAAACCTTGAAAGCTTAATTTAAGCAAGTTAAACTTAATGTAGTGTAGACATTCGCTAAGAAAGTATTTTAAGACAGACGAATCAAAAGGGTCAAATTGAGGTTTCAAGTTTGCATAAAGTTTACGCATAAGAAGTTATGGTTACTTTATATTATTTTAAGTACATTAAGACCACTGACAAAGAATCTAGTGAAGGTGTAGTAAAAAGTGCTAAATTGACGAAATTCAAATCAAATCAAACAGATAATACTTGTTTCGTGATTTCCGGGTTGGTTTCACAGTAAAAGTTGTTCATACGAGTAATATTGGTACAATGTCTTTCCAGTACCACCGTTTTGTGTAACTATTTATAATAAGTACTTGCAGCTTTGTATCTTTCTTGTATTGCCAAATTGGATCATTTCTGACTTTACCTTAACTAATCTAAACACAACTTCCATATGACAAACAGAAATGACAGTGATTAAAACCCGACGTTAAATTTAATCCTGACTTAACTGATATACCCCGAAAGTTTGAACATTTCAGGAACTAATTTCGAGTTTGAGCCCGTTTTGTATCTCGCGGGATTCGATGGGAGGTCGTTAAGTTATAAATAGACGCTATATGCAAATAGAGTATTCTATTTATAGATGGAAGGCTGTAGGTATTATAATGAGATGAGATTTTGTATTAGGAACATAGCTATTGAGAATAGGTACAGAACCAAAACCACAGAATTTACCAACGTAGCTCAAAGGATTAGTAAGCTGAAGTGGCAGTCAGTCGGCCCCATTGCCCGAAGACTCGATAACTGATGGGGTAGACGAGTTCTAGAGTGGGGACCATGTTTAGGCAAACGTAGTTTAGGACACCATGCGGCCAGGTGGAGTGACGACCTGCGTAAAACGGTGGGTAAACACTGGATGCTAAGAACTGCCAACAGAGCTTAGTGGCGTGCAGTAGGAGAAGCCTATATCCAGCGGTGAACAGTTAAAGGCTGATGATAATGACGATGAGAGTAACCAAATTGCAGAGATAGCCAACCAGCTACGAGTACATAACCAAAGAAAGGTACAAACAAGTTTATTTCTAAAAAAGAATTCCGATAAAGCAATTTTTAGCAGATCATACAGCAGAACAAAAAAAAATGATGCACCCAATCTTTTTTTTTTATGATATTTGGTGACGAGACGAGCGAAGTCGTTCGCCTGAAGGCTTTTCATGCTTGTCCATAACAGTTCAACGCCACTCAGAATTTTGAACTTCAACAGTTCAAAATCCTGGATGGCAATGCTCTGCGTTCGTCACCCTAAGATATAAGATGTTAAATCTCTGTGTGCCCTGTAATTTCGCTGGAAACATTGCCCTTCAATCCGGAACACAGTAGTGTTTGCACACTACTGCTTGGCGGTTGAATAACTGGCAAAGGTGTGGTACTTCCCCAGGCGGACCCTGCAAAAGAGTCCTACCACTACCGAAGGTTTCATTTTAAATTCACCTTTTCACTCTAGGTTTCATTTTAAATTAACCTAATTAATTAATACTTCTCATGAGGTTTAATAATATAAAAAAACTCTACTTTACTGTCGCCATTTTGTATCTATTATAAAGTCACCTACCCTGATCATCCCTGAACTTAAACGAATCTGGCGACACACAAATATGCACGCTGTATACGCTACCCACAGTTTTGTTTTGCATTATCAGGTACAGATTGGTATGCTGGCCAAGCGGTAGCATGTGCTTTACAATCTGATGGCACCCGCATCTATCCTTGGCCCTACACTAATGACTTATTAAGTATTTAAATAAATTATGTGCAGTTTTCGATGCCATCGTTCAACAATGGTGTCGCAAAACACACATCACACACATCATCAGCCAATTAACGTCCACTGTTGGACAAGGCCTCCCTCATAGAGAGGGGTGTTGCCATAATCTCCACGCTTGGCAGGCGGCTTGGGGATCGCAGTCCGTTCATCGTGTACTATTCTTGGACGCTGCTGCCCATCCTCCGGTGATTCTGGTCGCAGTTTTAGGACATACCTGGGTCACAGGACAGGACGGAAAACATCGAGTGTAAACTAATATGTCCAGATATCTCAGAAGTTTAGTTTGTTTAATAATAATTAATAATAATAATTATAGCCTTTATTCAGACAAATATATACGAAAAATTTACATGCACAATTATTATTTCATTTGATTAATTATTTCTTAAGTTTAACAGTAGTATTAATTTAATTACAATATTTTCTTCATATATGTATATATTTATATTTTTTTTTTCTTTTTTTTTTCCTTTTTTTTTAGTTAAATTGATCATCATTTTTGTCTGTTTGTCTATTATAGACATAGGCCTCCTCCATCTGCCTCCATAGACTCCTGTTTTCAGCAGTTCTGGTCCATGTGCTGCCCGCAACTGTTTTAATGTCGTCCACCCATCTCCTAAATGGTCTACCTCGGTTTCTTTTTCTGTCTCTCGGATACCAGTACATTATAGTTTTACACCATTTCTCTCGTCCTCTTATAGTATGCCCCGTCCACTTCCATTTAAGTTTCCTTATTGTAACTGAAACATCCTTTGTTTGTGTTTGTTTTTTGATTGCTGATGTTCTTATTTTGTCTGATAATCTTTTCCCTGTCATGCTCCTCTGTATGGCGTTTTGAGAGACTTCTAATTTTCGAGCGTGTGCCTTAGTAAGGGCCCATGTTTGACATCCGTATGTAAGGACAGGGAGGATGCAGGTGTTGAAAAGTTTCCTTTTGATGGTCATGCTTGTTTCACTGTTCTTCATCACTTCTTTTAGACTCCAGTACCTTTTCCAAGCATTGCCTATTCGTCTTTCTATTTCTTTTGAAGTGAGGTCTGACGGCGAGATTATTTGGCCCAGATAAACGTATTCATTAACATATTCTATAGTGTTACTGTTAATAGTGATTGGGTATTTTATATCGTTAGTCATAGCTTTAGTCTTCTGGGTGTTCATAAACAGTCCTACCTTCCGACTTTCCTCGTCTAGTTCTCCAAGCATTGTTTGAAGTTCGTTTTTTGTTGGTGAAAAGATTATTAAGTCATCTGCAAATCTTAAATGCGTTATGTTGTCTCCGTCAATTGACAGTCCTCTTTTTTCCCAATTTAGTTGACGGAAAACATTCTCCAGAACAGCAGTAAACAACTTCGGTGACAACGGATCTCCTTGACGGACACCTCTTTGAATTTTTATTTCTTCGCCTTCTCTTTCTGCTTTTATTTTAGCTGTGCTACTGTTGTATACATTGCTTATTATTCTTATATATTTATTTTCAATTCCCTGGATCTTAAGAGCTTGCCAAATCATTTGATGTTCAAGCGAATCAAAAGCCTTGCAATAATCCACGAAACAGCAGTAGAAGCTCGCATTAAATTCCTTGCCTTTCTCGAAAAGTTGCTTGACTACGTGTATGTGGTCCAATGTCGAATACCCGCTCCGAAATCCCGCTTGTTCTCTGGGCTGGTTCTCATCGAGCTTTTTGGTTATTCGACCCAAGATCACTTTGGCAAAAACTTTATAAATATTCGACATCAGGCTGATAGGCCTGTAGTTGTTGATGTCATTTTTGTTCCCTTTCTTGTGTAGTAATATTATTGTTGATGTAGTCCACTGATACGGAATATGCTCGCTCTTCAGGATTTCATTGAATATGTGTACTAATATCGGTGCAATGGTGTGTTTGTTTTCTATAAGGAATTCGTTAATGATGCCATCAGGTCCAGGAGCTTTATCTTTCTTTTGTGTTGATATTGCTTTTTCTACCTCTGCCAGCATTATTAGTGGTACTTCTTCCTGTCCGGATAAATCTATTTTTGGTGTCATGGTTTGGCTTGAGTATAACTTTTTAAAGAAGTTGGTTGCTATTGTCATTATTTCTGGTCTTCTGGTCGCACTTCTATCGTTCCTGTCTTTCATATTGGGTATCCAGTCTCGTTTTCCTGATAGTTCTTTTAATGCTTTCTTTGCTCCGCCTGTTTTCTGAATACATTTTTCCAGTTTTTCTAACCTATATTTTTGTCGTTCTTTCCTCATATTGATGTTTATTTGTTTACTAATTGCGGTAATGTTCTTTCTTATATCTTTTGTTTTATTAGGTATTGAGAAAAGGTAAGCTCGAACCTCAAGCAGCTGCTTTGTTTCATCTGATAGCCATGATATTTTATTGTTTCTAGTACCCAAAGCATTTTCTGGGGCCTTTTCATTTATAATTTCTTGCATTTTATTGTATATGTCTTGTATGTGTAGTTCTTTTGTGTTTTCTATGAAGTTTATTAAATTTTTCTTTAATTCCATTGAAATTGAGGCTTGGGATCTTGTTTGTTAAATTAGCTTTGAAAGGTCTTTTCTTAGAGGTGCTTAGTTTTAGTTTGGCTCTGACAGGTCTATGGTTGCTGTTAAAATTTAAATTATTTATAACTCTACAGTCTTGAAAAGCTGTACTTCGGTTTGAGAGAATGTAATCAATCTCATTTTTGTAACGACCATCTGGAGATAACCACGTCCACCTGTTGCTTGGTCGATTTTTATAATAACTGTTCAATATTTTCAGATTATTCTCGTATGCTAAGTGAATCAGTTTCTCACCGTTCCGTGTCCTCTTTCCTGTACAGTAAGGCCCCAGCACTATATCTTCACCATCTACTCTGCATCCTGTTCGCGCATTAAAATCTCCCATCACTATGAGGTTACTGTATGTATGAGTTTTTATTGTTTCTGTTAGCTGCAAATAGAAAGAGTCGATTTCTGTGCTGGTCGCTTGCTCTGTCGGGGAGTAAATTTGCACTATGGACCACATTTCGCCTGAAGGTGGTAACTTTAAATTTAATAGAACGATTCGCTCAGATATGCCCATGAATTCATCTATACAGTCTTTTAATTCTTTTTTCACTAAGAAGCCTACACCGTATTGGCCCGGTGTGTAACCGTTGTGGTAAAAAATAAATTCGCCATAGTCTTCTATGTTTTCTCCTATACGTCTCACTTCACTTAAGCCAACAATAGACCAGTTTATATTGTCTAATGCCAACACAAGTTCTGTCAATTTTTCTTCTGATCGTAGTGAAAGTGTATTATATGTAATGATGTGTAAGGTGCTAGTCCAATGGCGAGGTTCCTTAAATAGTTTTTCTGTTGAGTTGGGTAGATTATTTGGAGGGTAGTAGTCATCTTCCCCCACGGTGACTAGCCGGCTTGGGGTGCTTATCTTCGGTGTTAATTTGTATAAGGAGTTTGTTTTAATTTTAATTTGGTTCCGGGTACCTATGTCGGTTACTAGTTTTTTGGAATCTCCGATAATGAAGATGACCTTCCTCGTGTTATATAATTTAAAATATTAGGTTTGATTATTTCTTTTGTAGCAGTAATAGGCGAGTTTCTTCCTACATTGTCGTTTGTGTTCGGCTTCTTTTGTGATGGCCAATTTGGTGATCTAGACTGATCTCTTTTCCTTTTTTCTCGGCCGGTCTCGTTAGGTTTCTTTACTACTAATTTGTCGTGCTTCAAGTATGCGATGTTTCCCTTATTTCGTTCTTCTTCTACTTTCGGTTGTAGTTGTTTCCTCGTTTCAAGGACGCTTTTTGAATAATCTTCTTTCACGTAGATGCCTTGTGGAAGGTTAGTTTGTTTACAGACAATTAAATTCAACAACATGAACTGGGCCATCGTGGTAGATTAGCGCCCTCTCTTTCTCTCTCTCTGAGAGAAGGCCTGCTTTACCGCAGTGGAGATAATAATGATGACGATGTTTATGATGAGATAAAAATAATAAATAACGTAAACAAGTTAGACCCCAACATTGCTTATATCAGGTGAGTTGCGAGCAAACGCAAGCCTATTCCTAAATAAAAAAATACTAATGTAAAATGACTACTTATCTCATTCAAGAGATATCTTGCTATACAAATTCGTAGCGCTTTAACGGACACATTACAAAGCGTCGGAATTAGCTGCGAAGGGAAGATCTCGTTTTATCTGTGGCCATATTTTTAAGTAAATTACAAATAGGTGTGTATCGCCCCCACGTTACCATCGGTGCCGTGCGCGCTATCGCAAACGGGGAATCTTACCTAACTGTTGGAGTTGTACACAGTAGGAGACTGTTTTTGGCTGCAGTTTGTCTGATAAACATAATACAATTCTTGATAGATTTGCAATGAATCTGTCTGTTGATATTATTTAACCATGAGTTGCTGTTTTTGTTATTTAACACGTTTTTATTAACTTGGTTATGTAACGAAATCTTTGAACGAGATTTTCACCACTTTCAAACGACGGATTGAATTGAAACTTTGCACACTTTTCAAAGACCGATGACAATGCAATAATTAAAATAGTTTCCATTACCCTTAACTGGATCTTCAGAATTAGCGATTTTAAAGCATGCTTTTTAGTTTAATTTTTTATTGTAAAATAGGTTTGCGCTTGGCCGCCAACTCGCCTAATGTTAAGCGATGATGCGGCCTACGATGGATCACGCTTGCCTTGAAGAAACCGATTCACTTTTGACTTAAAAACACCCAGATTGTAACTATCGGGGAACACCCATTCAGGCAGCGCATTCCACATACTAGCAGTTCGCACAATAAAAGTGGAATCAAAGCTCTTCGTACGGGTTTTCAGCATGTCAACCATAAAGCGGTGTCGAATAAATATATATATAAATATATACATAAAGTTTTTATACTGCGAGAATTATTCATTATATCGACAGATCTATAAGCCATTTGGCAGTAGAGATGTCTTATTGGAATAAAATTAAACCATGGCTCATTCATCAAAAGCATCTACATCGCAGTAGGTTGTAGAATATCTTTTATAATAACTTAAAGAAACTCAAAACGCGTTATTAGTACCTAAAGGGTTTTTTCCAACACCTACTCTAAATTAACGTACTACGGTTGCCGCTTAGACTTAGACGAAACGAATGCTTGTTTGTCATTTTGTTATTATAAAAAGCAAAATATACATACTAAGTAACAAATTATAGAAGTCATTATTTCGGGGTAAAGTAGCTTATATTAATTACTCCAATGCGCAATTAGTAATAGCACAGGTAATAGGCTTGTTTTCCCCAGTTCCTAGAGTTAATGTATAATTTTTGACAAACCAATCCAGCTGAAGCTGAAACATTAAAAAAATTATTTAAGCCATTGTTACGAAAAATGTGAACAAGGTAGAAATCCTTAAACAAAAGTTCTCGTAGTCTGTACGAGACACGTCGGAAACGTATTTTTTCGCCCCGTCTACCCGCCACCACGTCGGCGTCGCATTTCCATGTCTTCCTACCTGACGGCTTTCCATCCAATGATAACGTCGTTTGAAGCTCTTCGTGATAGTTTTTGTTTGCAAATGGAGTGCTAATTTTGTGAAAGTACCTTGGCGTTTCTGTAATGGGGTTTCATGGCTGAAGACAAGAGTTGATATACAGAGTTGCGCACATAGACTGTGCTAAGCTGAAAGGAGACCATTTACTCATCATTATGAACAACTTTTAATATAGAACCAACCCCGTAATCGCGAAAAAAATCTGCCGTGTCATACATTTTGTCAATGACCGGTTTCTATGGAACAGCAGATATGTTTTTCGTGATTTCTGTGTTGGTTCCATAGTAAAAGTTGTCTATAATAATGAAAACAATGGTCTCCTTTCGGATTAGCACAGTCTATGTGCGTAACCCTGTATATCAACTCTTGTCTTCAGTCACGAAACTCCATTACAGAAACGCACGGTAATTTCACAAAATTAGCACTCCATTTTCAAACAAAAACTATTACTAAGAGCTTCAAACGAGGTTATCATTGAATGGAAAGCCGTCAGTTAAGAAGACATGCCTTGTAGAATTTGGCATTTGATTTCACTATGTACCTACATTACTTCTAGTTTATCCGTTTATTTATCGCTTAAAAAATCGTATCGTAAGTAAATATACATAGTGGAGTTACGAAGCATTCTATGGTTAGGAAATAAGGATGATAGAGAAATATTTCTACAAAATAAGAAAAGCAAATCCTACAAAACCACACTTCCGCAAACAAACGCGTGAACAGAAATCGGCAAACCTCTCAGCCAACCCTCAGTAAAATCCCCGTTTTCTTCTGTAAATAAAAATCAAACTGGACCGCTTTCCCTGTTTGTTTGGATATTTCGTTTGCTCTGAGGCGTACCAACTGTTGGCGTAAAACAGAGTCTTGTATGCGCGCACACAACGGGTGGTCTTTATCATTTCGAATGTAAACAGAGTACTCAAACAACACATAATATAATACAGAATTCTAAATCAACATTGGCTTTTGAGATGCGGTTCTCGTGTTTTGAAATCTTGGGTTCTTTGACGATGAACATGTGGAAGTTTAATTTTTTTGCTCTCGATCTGTCAAGACGCTGTATGATTGCGAAATTCTGTAAAATTTTAAAATGCTGCGTAAGTAAATATGTAGAAATTTAACTAACACGCACACATCTTTATAAAGGTACTGGTAATATACAGTTTTATGTACAAATTTATATGAAAAAACAAGCAAAAAAAAAACTTAAATAATACACTTAAACTAAATATCAAAAACAAGATGTTGTCCGTGTGGTAAAGTACCAAGCACGCTGGCTGCATTCCCGCGTTGAATTGTCAAAGAAATTATCTGCACTAAGAATGAGCAAGCTCTCTCGCTCTCAGCGGCGTCGACTAAATGTGGCGAAATATGTTTCAAAAACTTTTTGGTGGTGGACCCCATGAACTAAGGTGAATGTAGGTAAGGTGATGGTGAATTACAAAAAAATATAAATTTTGTTGTAAATAATAATATAATAAGCTTTTGGTTAAGTGTTTTGGCACCAACGTGAAAAAAACATATTACCTCGTTGATTTATTTTCCTAATCTTGTGTTATTTCGAGTGTTGTGTAGTAATGGTGGATTATTACTTATAGGTATTCGTGGACGTGCTTGACTTAAGAACTTCGTTTTGATTCCACAACTCCTTAGAAGCCTCACTAAAGTATCTACCACTTTATTAGGACATGACTTAACTGTGACTTACTTTCCTTGACTCTGACTTTTTCACGTGCGAATCCAAAATCCTATAAAGAGGAAATAATAATAAAAAATCCTTTTAATATCCTCACTAAAACGCGTTTGCTTAGAGGATATCGACAAAAATTTTTTTTTAAAGATACTTGTTTAGTTAGACAAGAAATCGAGACGGCCCAAAAAAATCGAATTAACTCCGATTGAATCTTCAATACTTTTTTAAATCACCGCAACTAAATATTTGTAGTCGAACCCACATGAATTACGGAATGGCCAGTCAACTCACACTTGGCAGTACTTGGTCAAGACTTGGAAGTGGCGTCTAAAGCTAAGGCTATCAAACGATTGCAGACATCAAATCAAATAAATCACAAACTTAACGAGTTTCTGGCCAAACATTCGTGGCCTAACGTTTTGATTATTTTACAAACACTCGAAGAGTAATGGCCCATGGGAACCTTGTTTACTGTTTTTTGAAGTCTGAATATTGTTGGGCAACCGCACAAGTATTTGCTTAGCGGGACAAGGCGATGCCGTGACAATATGGTAATACTCTTCTAATTTATGCATATAAATATTTTTAGTTCGTCGTAAAAGTCGCGTGTCTTCGCCACGAGGTGTAGGCCTTGCTTTACTGAGCGATGACATGCAAAATGAATCACGCGCAAGACGCAGACAAATCCAATAAATATCGGAGGTATTAACCGTAGCTCAACTGTTCGGCTATTTTGTTCCGATGTGCTCATTACATGTTTCATGTCACACACAATGAAAGGTGCAGGTTGTTTTCACCAGGGGTCTGGCGGGGCTTTAGATTCGATGGCTCCCCGCTGAGCCGTGAAGCGAAAACTCGCGAGCCGATAACTTTAACCGCAGCACACTCGATGATGTATTGATGTATTAACTCATTAAAATTCAAGCCCGTTTATGAGTTAAAGGTTAAAGACTTCATAAAAAACGTACTTACTCGCGTCTCCCGCTGAGTTAAAGAATTTAAATGAAGCGTGAATGTTAACAAAGGATTTATGCTAAGTATTGTCGGAGATATTTGGATGGAGTTTGTTTTATAAAATATCTTAATGTGATTTCATTGTTATTTAAATGAAAATTTAAAAAAAAATTAGTTACATTCTATTTTCTTCAACAACTTACCTATTCTATCCAATAATTAAAACCCATTAAAGCGAAATAAAAAGATTTTCAGACCAGTTTAAAATAGATTTTTGTATAGACAAAATTGAATGCTACACTAATAATGTCACGTAAGTTCAGTTTAAAAATATCATACAACGTAATCGAATGAAAATGTCATCAAAATAAGATAGAAATATCCTAAAAGTACCTATTATGCACTGAATGAAATATTATTCATCCCAATTATACAGATCTGACGATAAAGCAAGAATAATATCCTGATATTGTGAGTGTTTTTTTATCGCATACATAAATGCCTCTGTGTGCTTTGTGTTATTATGAATGTGTCCTACATTTGGCAGAAACGCGTCGAAAACAACGTCATAACGTCTCATCTCCACGATGGCGTTTGTTACATGAGAGAATTTTTTCCCTTATTTTATGCCTATTTTTGCTACTTATGTTAATACGACCTATATAAGTAACATACTTAAGTACTTAGTAAAAATATTAAATACATTCATTCACCGACAGACAACGCACAGCCAAAACTGTTGGGTCTAGATACATGAAAAATTATGCACAAATGTTTAATTAAGTAAGTGAGTACTAGTAAAAAGGAAGATTTTTGAAAATTATTTATCTCGGCTAATTCGAAGGCCAAGACCCACACGTAGCTGCACAAAGACGCTGGTATTTAAAATATATATAAAAAAAAACACTCCAATAAATTTTAGACATTTCAGTTATGAAGACAAAACTAACGACACTTTGCTTCATAATATTCTACGCCACAGGTGGTAATTATATAAGGTTTCACATATCCCGTGTACTAAGCCCGAAAGGAGTTCGCTGTACACAAAATTGTGAACAATTTTTACTATGGGACCAAAAGTGAAATCGAGAAAAATAAATCTTCTGTTCCATATAAAACGGTCATTGACACTAGACAAAATGTAAGGAACAGCTGTTTTTTTTTTCTTCGCGATTTCAGGGTTGGTCTCATATTAAAAGTTGTTCATAATGATGAGTACAATGACCTCCTTTCGGCTTAGTACAGGATATATTATTATGGATAACCCTGTAGAGAGATACATATATACATAAGTAAATACGAGTACTTACTCTACTTACCCTACTTCTAGGCAGTAGGGAAAAAACAAAATACTAACAGCTCACGAAAATAAATGTACTCCAAATAAAATTATAAATAAATAAATAAAGACAAGCGTTTAGGCATCTGCCATATTGAATTTAGTGTGACTTTATTTTATTTTTCGGTTTTGTTCTCAGCAAACTCTTTAATTTGATACCCATATCATGGGGGCGCATAAAAAATAACACATCGGCCATCTTTGGGAGTCCGCCATGTTGGATTTTGAATGACGTCACTTAACTAACCATGCATTGTCATCCAAACTAAACGTGTAAGCAAAATTTCAACTCAATCGGTTAGGGATAGCCTATAGTAAGAAGGCAACTTAAATAGAAGCTTGTGAAAAAGAAAATGTCTGTCTGTCTATTCGATTTTTTGCAAAGTTAGTGTAATTAATTTACACTTTTTAATGCGCTCCAAGTACCGGTAGGAAATAGTTATATTTTAGATATGTAACAAAATATTTTTCATAAGAATATTTTCTCCCGGAAAATATTACCCAAATTCCCCAAGTCCTAGAAATAGATCAAAATTGCAAGTCTCTATTATATTCGACTCAGACAGTTTTATATCAATAATTCATGGGAAACTAAAAAAAGCACTCAAGTCGCAGTTAATTAAAATGTCCCGGAACGGCGGCCATTACCAGGGATGAAAAAGCGATTTCCCCAAGCGAAGGTTTTAGAGGAATCGACAAATTCTTAAGTTCATTTCAGAAATAGGGATGCAAATGGGTATGTACCTATCGATATTGTTTAAATGTAGCACTAAAAGTTTTTCTTATTACTACCTAATAATTATTCTTTGTACTATCTTTGTTCCTAGTTTGGAATGACCTGGAGCCTTACGGCTACCTTTTAATGCAGGCTCGAAACAGTGCTGAAACAGCGCAGTGCGAAAAATCATGGAAACGTGAACCTTAATGCGCTGAAATACTGTTTGCGGTCGCGCAAATTTTTGCAACACCTAAACAGAATCGCTTAAAACAAGTAGTCTGAAAGCCCCTGACTCTCAAATGAGGCTGCCAGAACACACCATTAGGTGCTTGGCGACAGATTTCCAACTATAGGGTGATAGCTAGCCAGCCGGATATCTGAAAGTATCCCTATCACCATGCTATGGTTCCCTAACGATGTTTCCCTTCAGCTTCAGCAGGTCATTGTTGGGATTTTAACCCACCCTCTGCGGTTTCTAATTTAAACGCTAACCACTAAGCTGTCTTCGTTACAAATTATATGAAATATGTGTTTTTTTACTAGGTTACGCGGAAAGGGCGTACTAAGCCGAAAAGGGTCCTTAATACCATTATGATTAACTTTTACTAAGGGGGCAACTCTGAAATCGCAAAAATAATTATCAGCTGTTCCATAGCAAACAATCGACAAAATGTATGGAACTGCTGATATTTTTTTCCGATTTGCTTTCCTTCGATTGCTTATTCCAAAGACTACAACTAGCGAAATTACAGTTACACTGAACTAGAAAGTTCAGGAGTCTGAAATTAAAATTTTCTACCACGGTTCGTCCCTTTTAGATCCTTGCCGTCAAAGCTTGTGTAATTTTAAAGGTTCGCTTTATAAAGCTTCAGAGATTTTGCAGGCGATATTCGTCAAATGTTTCGCTCCCTTTGTTTCTGAAATTGTTTGAATTAATTTAGTCCCGAAAATAGAGAGAGTAAGAAAATGAACAACTTCGCCTGCAAAACAGAAAGCTTTTGGGGAATCTTGAGCGAAGTTGTGTCATTCAATAAGAAGTTTTGTTGGATGAGATAAAATGTAACAAACTTTATATACCGTACTCTAGACGTAATATAGTTATAATTTAATTATTCAAGGAAACAGTAAACTAGGGAATAAAATAATGGTGAGAAGTTTGTTGGTGTTAAACGTTTTATCAATTTATCAATCTAAAACCGGACCGGATTCGTACTGAGCAGAAATTACTACATTACACAAACACACACACACGCACACACACACACACACACACACACACACACGCACACACGCACACACATTCACTTGCTAGGACAACTGTACTTCTAAATATTCGCGAGGATGCCTCCTATTCTGTATTGTTTGTCGTTTTGTTGGTCTCCATATTACGGGCCTTGAGCCTAGTGTGGGACCGCAGGAATATCTGTGAATTGTTACCTTATTTCTAGTGTACTTATAATTTGGTTAAAATGTATAAATGTATGTGTTTTTGGAAAATAAATTATCTTATCTAATCTTATGTTAAAAGATACTGGGAAATAACTTGAAAAATTATATTTTCGGCACAATAAAATCGAATTTAAGGTATATTTGGCGGTCAAAAGAAATGGGGCTGCGAAGGGATTTCATTCGCACAGTTTCACGCGATAGTACATAGTAGAATATGTAGGATATTCATATCTACGTGTCGGAAGTTGCGCAACAAATGTACAGCCTGTACATGAGTTACGCCACTTTTAGCTCATTTTTTACTCATTAATGTATTGAAAGTATTATATAATCTAATCACACTAGATTATTATACCTTAGATATAGTGATCGGTAAACATCTTGAGCCAAAAGCGGCTGCAACAGTTCGAAAAAAACTGCTCACTGCTAAATTGACAGATATTGATTAAATATTTTGACAGGCAAAATCAATTAACATTCTGACATTATATTCTAGTTTGTTAACTCGGCCAGATGTTAGTGAAAACCAATGGCGGCAAATCCCAATATCTCTTCTTCGCAGATTCCCAACATTTTTCTTAATTAACACCATAACAAAATTTCCCTCATCAACTGGGAATTAACATCGGAAGTTTTGGCGTTAATGCAAAATAACGAGCGGATCGGCCCTTGGGAGTTGGGGCTTAGGGTCACGGGACTATACGGACCCTTCCGTAATGGGACTTGGATCACAGATTATAGTATGGTAGATGAGAAACTCATAGCCATAATGCGGTGACGCAGTTCAACTCGACGCAAAACATTGTATAAACATCAAAAACGTATACCTACGTTAATCCAACGTTTCCAATTCTACGTCTTTTTGTGTAGATGTAGTACAAACCATAAATTATGAATTTCTATAAGTTATAAGTTTTTTCACATTTCGTTCGTTCTTGTTCAAATGTTTTCGTGTTTCACCCACTTTTTTTACTATACCTACCGCTATAACGAAAAAACTGTAAGAATGGTACACTTACCCATTTTTTTCAAGCGCATTAAGTATCTTTCGACCAAAATGTATTGACAAAAAGTCCACATACAAAAGAGTGTCAAAGTCGTCTGCAGTGTGAGTTCGACTATTTATGGGCAACAAGCCTAATATAGGCCGTCACGTCACCTTATTATACGTACTATCTTCCTTGTAAGTGTACTCTGAGGTTTGGTCTTTAGGTAATCTAGGTACATAAAGCTATTTGCGTCATAACTAACGAAAGTATTTTTTTTGTTGATAAATTTTAAATAGTTTTACCTATTCATTTCAATTATTTCTATTTGTAAATGCTATTTTCTATACGTAAGTTTATAAAATACATAATATGGCCTGATTTACTGTCTGTTTATCCCTTCGTCTATTTTCTAGTCTGTACCTGTATCCATTTTGGAAGAGGTCATGCGATTAGTGCTGTATTTGGGTGGTACGGTACAGATTAGGTACGGTTCATGGGGGTGTCGATATTTTACATTGATTTGGGTGTAGGTGGTGTAGATGTCACGTTGTGCATGTGTGAGTAAAATTTACGAGTATGATTCATTCTGTTTTGCAAATTGCTGTATTTTGGTGTTCAGTACATCTTATAATAAGATTTACTACGAACCATAAGTCTACTTTACCGAAAATGGCGCGAAATTATAATGCATTTGGGTATTGCGAAGTACTTTCATTCTTGTTTTTTAAGTTATTTTTTAGGAAGAGGCTACTGGACAGTTTTGTGATTTATTACATTGTGGTTCTGATATTCAAGGTTACTTTTAACTAACAATCCACCGCTCATGGGCAGCTTCTGATCATCATAACCTAATAAACGGTTAATTAAAAGTAACCCCATTGTATAAGCGTTTGTGTACGTTTCCCGTAAACCAAGTGTTAGTATGGGTTTTGTATGGCGTACTAACAAGGTGACGTCAATTTCGTGAGTATAGTGCGCTCTACATAGCAAGACGTCCAAAAGGCTTTTAATATCTTCCTCAATTTTGAACCCATTTTAATTTTGTTTTCAGTGATCACATACCTATTTGTAGTCAGCTTTTATGTAAGACAATAAAAATAATCCAGGGCCTTTTCGTCACCTGTTTTAAGCAATTCAGTTTAGGTGATCCCCCTAATCCTTGGAGGATTGACATAGTAGAATCAAAGACGCTGCTGACAAAAACACTAAATTTTAGCTGACTAGAATAGGATAGGTTGAGGATTGTGTTTTAAGTGTTTGTGTCTCAAACGAAATTACAAGAAAAAAATAAGAAAAATAAAAACTTTTTTATCTTGGTTGATTTTTAACAAAACATGCAACAACAATATTGCTGCAATATTGTAGAAACATTTCCGACTACATTTCCGTATAACGATTGTCTATTTAGGCGCTCCTAAAGAGCTTTCGCTTGTCATTACACTTGCCATTTCCTCTTCTCACCAGAATAATTAAACAAATTAATTGGCCCTCTACATAACATCAATATGGCCCGTTTTATAGCCGTAATAAAGCAACAAAATAGCATTACGAGACATCGTACATCATCGCTTTATCTATTTGAAGGCATTCATTGTCCCCATCCGGTCGCAGATGGCGCAAAACACTGAAACTTAGTGGAGCAGCACAAAAATATAAAGCAGGATTAAAATTTTGTGCAAATTAAAACGAATCAATTTATTTGAATTTTTTCAATGTTTGTGTTCAATTATGCTTGTCTTGCAAAATGCATTGGATTGAATCACCAAAGAGGTTGTAAGGCCTATGTTTTTATAACATCCTTGATCTACACGTTCATTCATCTAAGAAGGTTCAGGAACCGTCTTTAAATTTAAACTGATTATCTGAATGACAGTTGACAGTTTTAAATTTTTATAATGGCTATGTCAATAACATTCTCTTTACTTTGGACCTCCTTGCTTGAGGCTATGTGACGATCCTCATATTACGTTTCGGGTAACGAAGAAAATAATCATTGATTTTTTTAATTTCTTTTAAGTAATAATAAAGAATTAAAATAAATGATTTAACATAGCCTATATTTTAATCTGGTAATTTCTAAGCATATTCGTGAAAACCGCATTTAAATCCGTCCAGTGGTTTAGGAGATGTGCGCGGACAAACAAACAAACAAACAGACAAAAATTCTAAAAACTGTCCTATTGTGTTTAGCTGCTTATTTTAAGACGCCCTGTGTGTTTTTTTTTTGTTATCTCGCAATTACAGATTTTTTATCTCTACGTTTTTATTATATGTACCTATAGACTTCGACCAAAATAAAATGAATGGACGGGCCCTAACCATTGAACTTGACCAGTAAAAACGAGTCAAAATCGTCGGACATATACTTCAACACCTAATTATAAAAATGTACAGTATATTTGTTACAAAAAATAGATATCGGTTTTATTTGTGTATTTACACTTCGGTAAAGCATACGAATTCATAATTTTGTCAGATGTTTCGTTATCGCGTAACAATAGACTCGTGTTTCACTTCCTACGGCTAGAGACCGACTGAAACGAAATGAGTGCTGGCGCTCATTTTGTAATCTTCAAAAATGCGCTTCTACTGGGCCTGTCCATTCATTTTATTTTGGTCGAAGCCTATAGACAGATAGATAGATAGATAACAGCAATAATAAAATAAATATTCTGGATATTTTTGCACACATGGTCACTAACCCCAAACTAAGCAAAGCTTGTATAATATGGCTGCCGTAAACTGTTATTTTTTTTTATATTTCAGGTAGGCAAAATACGTCAATTTAATTCTAAGTACCATTATCAATGCAAAGTAGTTTAGTGACTACGGACTAGGTATATCAATACGGCCATTGACTCATTGTACTGTTTCTGCATTAACTGTGACCGAAACGTTAAATTAATTATGTTTATTATGTCATCGTTGTGACATATGAATGTTATCAATTGAGTACTAATTGTGGAATAATTGATTAGGTATTCTATTTTCGTTGTGAGGTCTAGAGTGCAAATAAATGGGTTACGTGGGAGAAGCGGAAGATTTAGTTCCATTTGGTATGACTAAGTGTCATGAAAAGATGTGTGTTATTATTAGGTATGTCCGTCGATGATTTCGATTTTGATCGCGATAGTGCCGTCCCGTTTGCATCTACTTATATACTTGTACCAGGGGCTCGATTTTGTGAATGACTGACTTTCGAAAATCCCACACAAAAATAGCAATTTTGAAATAATCATATCATTAACGCAAAAACGCGCAACGCAATGCGCGCGTTTCGTTAACGCAATGAACCATTTGACTTTGCTTTCTATCAATAGTTTTTTATTTTATTAACATAACATTTTCGTGTAAAATATCATACAAGCGATTCAAAAATCAAGTCCCTGGTGCGTGAGCAAGATGGCAGGCAAGCGCATCAGACATAATAAAAGACATCCATAATTATAAACCCAAAATTGTTAAGAGATGTCAGAGACTTTTAGATACGAACTTACTTACCTATGTATGTTAGATAGATAGATAGAAACTATTGTATACAGCAGAAATAAAAATTACATACAGATAGAAAACACTTACGAGCTAGTGCAACAAGTAGCGGCCTTATCGCTAAAAGCGATCTCTTCCAGGCAACCATTGGAAATAATTTATCGTACGTAACAGCATCGACGGGATGATTGTTTTACTATTTGTACGCGCGATGCTGATTAAAGTGTCGTGACACGTGGTCTGCTGGTCCCCAGACGCTGTTGTGCATACTTACGAACGAAATATACAGTGAATGCGCGAGCGAGATAGAGAATACAATAGCGATTAGCTTTATTTTTATTTATTACTAGCTGCGCCCCGCGGTTTCACCCGCGTGGTGATGAAAATCGGTGATGATGATCAAAAGTAGCCTGTGTTAATCCAGGACATAAGCAATGTATATTCCAAATTTAATCCAAATCCATCCAGCCGTTTCTGTGTTATTGAGTAACAAAGATCCATCCATCCATCCATACATCCATCAAAACTTACACATATATAATATTAGTGTGATTGCTGAGTTTTAAATAATTGATAATGATTTTAAGTAGTTTTAGACATTTTTCTCTATGTATTATAACGTTTTTCTTGTTGTCAAAATACTGAAACCACCGCAAATAAATCACCTACTTATATTCTTAATAACCTACATATCTTTTATATGATTTACCTACTTATTATCTTTAATACCCTAATTACAGTTTCACTGAGTTATTAGTCTCAACTTTGCAATTTCCAAAGCCTATATGGGTCTAAATCTAATCACCAGCGATATTATCCAATAAACATTTCTACATCACTCCAAAGTCTTTGATTCTAATCCAAACCAACGGAAATTGTTTATTTATTGTATTGAGCGGCCAACCGCTCATAAATCTGAATTTGGAAATGAATGAAAAAAGGAAGCAGAGTGACCCCAGCTCGAATTTATTATAGAAAAGGCCGTAACGTTTCATCGGGTTTCTTTGCAGTGAAAAATCGGGCCATTACGAGGGAAGGCGTTTTCCCAAAGCCCGTATTTCAAAACAACACATTATTGTTTTCTTTTCGTTTTGTTCCGCGGTTAAACCGTTATAAATTTAGAAAGAATAGGTTTTCTGAGCTTTTCCTTATAGGTACTGTCTACTGTTGGTGAACTATTGAGAATCCAATCAATAATGTAAACATGGTACCGTACTTAGGCCAAGAGCTTAATTAATTTGAGTAATCACTAATAGATACATTCACGTAACATAGTTAATTTGATTAGTTAGGATGGGCATAGCAAATGTGTATATAAATAAACTTATCCATATTTTCCTATTTAAAATTTAATTACTTTACAGAGTGACTTACTTCCTAATTTTATCAACGCTAATTTTAATGTAAATAACACATCAAATCAACTTAAGCAGATTAATGTACTTTTAACAGAAAAAGTATGCATAGAGAAAAACAAATTAAATCCTAATTACTAAAAAAACTAATATATTGAACCGATAACAGAGAGAAATTGTTCCTAAAATGCTGGCCCCATTACCACGTTGTATGAATGCTCACTTTATTATTTGATCAAAGCAGAGGCCAGCAGTTTGGACAACCAGAAGTCATGAAATCTTAAAAAAATGGCTTGCCATCCCCACGGAACTATGGTTTCGACCCCAAAAACCTTTAAAATGTCCATATCTCACTGTTCAGGGTAATACAGGGTGTAAGGCAAATGCTCCCGTTAAGGAAGAGTGGTGATAGTGCTCGTTATTAGCTACTAATACAATACCATAAAAGAGTGCAGAGTTTTATAAAAAAAAAAACGCATTTTAATGCAAATAAAATATCAGCGGAATATATACGCTAGAGAACGGCGCAGCTTTGCGCTGCGTGCACGCTTGTACGCTTTACTTTGTTTGCAACACTCTAAACCACAAAAACAATACTAAAACAACAAGTATAAGGCAAATGGTTATCCAAGAACCTGTAAAGTTCAAAGACATATTAATACGACATTCACCAACTGTGCCAGCATGGTGGATTAGGACCCATCCTCTCTCTCTAAGAGAATACCCAAGTCCCAGCAGTGGGAATATGATAGGCTGAAATAATGATGATAAACTGATCTGATGATGGAGCCAGGACGTGTATTGTGGAATTCTTTAAAGACTACTAGTAAACCTCTCGAGTGTGGTCTCCGGTAATTTGTATTAACGAGTCACATAAGCCTGTTTTTTAGCTTTTAAAAAATGAAAAATCTATTTGCTTACGTCATCGGATGAATATAAAAAAGCACGAAGCTTGCAAATAGTGGCGAGTTGGTTGCCAAACGTAGATCTATTCTATATTAAAAAAAAAAAACTTGCATCGTTCGAAATAAAGTAAAAAGAGCTCAATATCGTCTAGTGGCTCAGTAATCGAGACTTCGAAAGCACATTACCAATTCAGTAGAGCTCAAAGATAAGCTCCTCTATCTACAAAGTATCGAGTCTAGAAACTCTAGATAGCACCTAAAATAGACCTTACACTTTTGCCGACACTGGTAAGTTGGTAATTAAAACACGCTTAGTATTTAACTACCCACTTTACAGGGTTTAAAGATTTTCTGGTTTTTATATCTAAGAATTATTTAGGTTGGTAAAAATAACTTTGGATTTAGGTAACGAACGCGGTTATCGATGACAGAAAGCAATATATATTTGCTGTGTATAGCCAAATCTTAATTATTCATCAGATCCCGAGAACTGTAAATAAAATAATAAGTTAGTCAAAAACTTTTCTGTCTCGTAGGAGTATTGTACACAAAAAAAAAACAGACCAATATAGAAATATTTTAGCAAATCCTATTCAATACAGGATGGCTAACTAAGAAGTATATAACATTTTTGCCGCAAGTTTCTTTCGGCTAAAAAGGTTGTACCAAATTTGATAACAGTTATTTCGTGTAAACAGGTCAAATTTTTCAAGGAGCGTATTTCGCTTTCATGGTCAAAAATTTCTACGCAAACCAGTCTTTTGTTGCGGAAACGCTGAGAAAATTTGAACTTACTTTCGGTGGAAATCGTTTACTTACTTAAAAAGGTTGTATACCCCTAAATTAGTCATCCTGTATAAAAGTATTTAGAAATTAATAAGCAAGTAAATTCAAATGAATGGTTAGGTATATCAATTGAGCTAAGCCGTGTGTATTTCATTAAATTAGTGCTACATTCTAATTTAGTAATTAATAGTATTACAGATTGCGTCGATCATAATATTACTATGATATTTTTATCACAGAATGATGTTGATGAATGTCATGATTGCAAGTTATGATCCGAGCAAAAGCCAAATGTTAAAGTGAACATTTTAAAACGCTAAACACGCTGCACTAGCATAAAAGTGATTGGAGTAGCGGTAGTTGTTGGATCAAAATTGGACGATCAATACGAAATTGCCCAGAACGCGCGGTACCTAGAAAAGCTTTCAGGCAGTTTCTTGTTAGCCAACAATGCATACAGATAGGTATGTGCTACTAAAATAAGCTTTCTAAAAATAAACGCGTTTCTTTGCGCGATAGAATCCGGAACGTGGATATTCGCCAAAGAAACACAGCTATAAAAATTTGCAAGTTGAAGTGGCAATAGGCAGGCCACATCATTCGAAGAACCGATAACCGATAGGGGAAGAAAGGTTCTTGTGTGGAGACCTTTAATTGGAAGGTAGGTAGGCCTCCCACTTGATGAAGCGAAGACATTGTGAGAGTCGCTATCATCTAGTGGATGCAGATGGCAGGCTGTCATTCAGTGTGGAGTTCTAAGAGAGAAGCCTATTTAGCAGTGGACCTCATCTGGCTGATGATGGTGAATAAAAAAATATGCATAAACTTTTATTATAAAAATAAACGGTTTCTTCTAGGCAAGCGTCATTAATCGTAGACCGAATCATAGCTTAATATCAGGCGAGTTGGCGACCAAGCGCAAGCCTATTATTTAATAACTAGTGCTGTTGCTCGCGACTTAGTACGCGTAGATTTTCATATAAACTTTCCACCCTTCTTTTCTCCCTTAATCCGGCCCTTGTGCAAAATAACATAGCCTATACTTCAATCTGGTGCATATTCGTTAAAACAGGATTTATATCCGTCCAGTGGTTTATGGACAAACAAACAGACAAAAATTCTAAAAACTGTCTTAACGTGTTAAACTACTTATTATAAGACGCCCCGTGCATTTTTTTTATATCTCGCAATTACAGATTTTTTAATCTCTACGTTTTTATTATATGTATAGATAGATATAAATATAAAGATAGATGTATAGATAAAAAAGAGATAAAAGACTACTGAAGTAATCACGGCGTCCAGATGTTCAATCCATTTCATACGAACATATTTATGTATATATTGTGCAACTAAAAAGGTTATGTTAATAATAAACAAATATTTTTTTTAGTCTGAACGTTATTTTCATTATGCAAGGATAATTGAAATTCAGTTTTAATTCCACCTCGTCTTTTTTCAATAAGAAAGCTTAACTAAGTTTCCTGAACAGCGGACGTCGGGAAATGAAGCTCTCGGGGGAAATTAACCATTAGAGGTCGCGTTAAAATTGTTTTTTATTCTTTATTTAAGGAGAATATCTGTCGAGTAATTAAAATACCTACTTTTATAGGGTTAATAACGCGATAAAATGTTGAGATAGGAATATTTTATGCATCACTAAGAGGACCACTCTAGTTAAGATTGGGCCTAAAGCAAAATCTTCAATCTTTGATTAGATTTTCACAGTAGTAAATCATGTCCAAAATCGAAAAAAAAATACGTTAGGAAACTTCAATATATAAGTAAAGGTCGACCCTGACGAAAACATGGTAGGATAAAATTTTCTCGATAGAAAACCATCACAAAGTTACCTCTAATTTTCAACATTTTTGGTTTGCATTCTGTTTTGGTACATATTATTGAACAATAAATTATGTAAATATTATCAATCATGTATAACCTAGAGCTGACCCTAGCAATTTTTAAAAATATTGTCTATTCTATAAGCTATGAGAGTAGAAAGCACTTGGCGCTTACAACATTTTTAATCCGCGCAATACGCTGTCTTTCGTCTCGCGTGACACAAGCTTGAGGCATCGGTTTGTTGCACCGATCAGTTACCATCGCTCTGTTGAGACGGGTAGTCCATGTCAGTTCAGACGTCGAGTACGCAGGCTTGGTTCCGCGCGTCGTCGCGCCGCCCGTGTTTGTTATCCGTACATGCGCTGGGTGTGGCGAGATGCGCGGGGGAAATCAGAATTTATCCTGCCATTAGGCCCGCTCTTAAAATAGTTTTTTTTTTTTTGAGTGTGTACGCATGTAATTTTTTTCTATTTCAACTTCATACAACTCCCACTCAACAGTTGGAAGAATTTGGATGAAATCTAGTTAGATAGTTAGTTAGTTAGATAGCTTATACTCTGAATTAACACATATGTTTTTAGTCAAGTTTCCTGAACATCAAACATTGGGAAATAATGTTGCGTTAAAATTATTTTTCATTGTATATTTACGAAGATTACTCGACGACCAATTGAAATATCTACTTATAAAGGATTAATAACGAGTTAAACTGTGGTTCAATTATCACCTTATGTTCCCACTGTTGGAAAACAGGTGCTTCTCTCAGAGAAAGATGATGGGCCCTAATCCACCATGCTGGCCCAGCGCATGATGATAAAGGTCTCATGACTGAACTTTTGAGGTTTTTGACATCAAGACTGAATATAATTTATCAAAGTAATTAATAAGTCATTGGTGCAGGGCCGAGAATCAAACCGGGTGCCGATAGATTGTAAATCCCAACCTACCGCTCGACCACCATTGAAAGAAAAGAACTACTGTTTCAAAAGAGAAGCTTTTGAAACAGTAGTTGAGATAGGATGAGAAAGTATGTTATGTACATGTGTTTCTTCCCATTCGTCTCTGTGTAAGTCACACTCAACGCATGGATGAATTTGGATGAAATTTAGTGTAGAGATAGCTTATACTCTGGATTAACATAATAGGCTTTTTATCTAAAATAATAAAGTTGATTGAATCAAGCGTTACTTTGCGGAAGTACATATCAACGACTGTAATTTTTTACGAAACTCTTTAGTGTTTTTCCGCTTTAACGTTGCAACATGTACAATAAGTAATTAGGCATCACTAGATTGAAATTATGATATTGTATTTAAATGTATTTTTATCAGTAGGCTATCTAGGCATTAGGAATCAATGGCACATGTGATATAATGCCAATACCCAGTAGTGGTGTGATACAGGCTGATGATGATGTTTAATAAGCTTTCAGTTGTTAATTATAACTCAAATTCAAATCAAATTTATTTAATTCACATTTAGGTACATTAATATAGATTAAGCGGCCCTAGCCACCAAACTGAGCGCTAGCCCGTATCTTGGTGGATAGGCCCTTCCGAGTTGACTTAGGTCAGAATATTGTACATTTGTTACATTTTGATTTAGATCAGATTCAATAAAATAATAATAGGTCGGGGAAAAAGTCTTTTCGTATTTTGTATGTATAAAGTTGTAGTAAAAATCTCATCGGTTGTACTGTTTGTATCTGGCTGGTTTTGATATCATTAAAAATATGACATTTTAAAAAAGGAATACAAAAAGTAAAAAGCAATTTCCCGCCATTTTTCAATTGTTTTTTTGTTCGATAAAATGAGTGAATCTAACGAAGAAATTCGATATATTGTGAAATTTTATTACAAAAAACTGAAAAATGCGACACAAGCCGCGAATAAAATTTGTGACATTTATGGACCTAATGCAGTGTCATCAAGAGTAGCACAATGTTGGTTCAAGCATTTTCAGTCCAGGAATTTTGATGTCAAAGATGCAGCTCGCTCTGGTCGCCCTGTTACGGATAAAGTCGATGCCATTTCTGAAAAAGTGGACCAAGATCGGCATATTAGTAGTTACGACGTAGCTGAAGACCTGGGGATTGACCACAAAACAGTTTTGACTCATTTGAAAATAACTGGGTATACAAAAAAACTCGATATTTGGGTGCCACACCAGCTCACTGAAAGAAACCAAATGAATCGTGTACTCATTTGCGATTCTCTATTGAAACGTAAAGAAACCGAACCGTTTTTGAAAAGATTGATCACTGGTGATGCAAAATGGATCACCTACGACAAGAATGTGCGCAAACGATCATGGTCAAAGGGCAGTGAAGCACCACAGACTGTAGCGAAACCCAGATTAACACGTAATAAGGTGATGCTGTGTGTATGATGAGATTGGAAGGGCATCGTTCATTATGAGCATTTACCGCCGGGCAAAACCATCGATTCGGATCTCTACTGCCAACAGCAGATGAGACTCAAACAAGAAATTGAGAAAAAACGGCCGGAATTGATCAACATAAAGAGTGTGGTCTTTTATCATGATAACGCCAGACCGCACACATCTTTGGCCACTCAGCAAAAATTTAGAGAGCTTGGTTAGGAAGTGTTAATGCATCCACCACATAGCCCTGACCTTGCACCCTCAGATTTCCACCTGTTTCGATCTCTTCAGAATTCTTTGGGTAGTGTTAGATTAACATCAAGAGAGGACTGTCAAAACTACTTGTTGCATTTTATTGATCAGAATTCCCAAAATTTCTACAGCAACGGGGTCATGTCACTACCTAAAAGATGGCAACAAGTTATCGAACAAAATGGTACATATATATTATAATTATGTAAATGTAATTAAACTTGAAAAAAATATGTCTTGAATTTGTTTATAAAATACGAAGAAACTTTTTCCCCGACCTTATATAAAATAAAATATTCTAAATTGAAATATTAGATAACAATAAAATTATTATTTGATTTAGCTTATTGGAAATTGAAATTAAATTGAGCATAAATTATCAATTATTTAAGTAACACTAACACGCAACAAACAGACAAAACAAAAAATATCGTATTTTTAAAAATAAAATATTAAAAGTCACTATTAATAATAATTTTAACATGATAAAAACAACACAAACACGTACAAAATCAAAAAATAGTTATAAAAAAAATGATAGGTAACATAATAGAATAAATAATTTGGTTTTAAAAATTAACATTGAATTTTAAAAAGATCTTCGGTCTCTTGGTACTAGTTATAGTATGGTTTTATCATAAGTTAGATTGGGTTATTTCACTCTAAACATTGTTAGTATATGTGCGTGAAGTAGCCTAGTTATAGCGCCTTATGTTTCTTTTGTTTGAGTAAAAAAAAGAATAAAATAAACAAAACACGGAGCAACTATTCCAAAACTACTCCACGTTTATTAATAACGGAGTTTAATTGTCAGCATATTTTTGGTTTCTGGTCATCGTCAAAACAATTATGCCTTCTTAACAGTCAAATTAATTAAAAGTCATCTCCATTTTAATTCTGGAGAACCAATTAAAGTTGTTAGTCTGATTCTTTTTCGAGGACAAACAGATAACAAGCTTATTTAAAGATTTTATTAAACAACAGAGACAATGACTGCCCCCGGACTGCCCCGGTGGCTCAGTTGGTAGTGAACCTAACTTCTGTGCTTTGGGGCGTGGGTTCGATTCCCATCTAGGACAAACATTTGTGTGATTAACATTTGTGTTTGTTCTATGTCTCGGTGTTAATATCTATTTAAGTAAGTATTTAAAAATATATATCAGTCTCTGGCAGCCATATTACAAGCTTTGCTTAGTTTGGGGTCAGATGACCGTGTGTGCAAAAAACGTCCCAGATATTCCCAGAATGTTTTATTGTCAAAGTGCGTACATGTAAGTTAGTGATACGAGTAGGTACGCCTACTACAACAACAATTTCAAAATCATTATCATTTTAATCTTAGATTGAACTTTGTCTTGCATTTTTTACGAGAACGAGACGAAATTCGATGTCTGATTAAAGTAAAAATTTTATAGGAAAATATTCTAAAGGTATATTTAAGATTTAAGTAAAAATGTTGGTAAAAACATTGCTGGCAAAAATATTCTAATTATTATTTTATATTGAACTCTGTCTGACTTTTTATGATAAAGAGCCTTTATGAAATTGAGTAAATTTTTTTCACAGCCTTTGCAATAAACATATTCTGACTCTGATTAGTATAAAATTAAATTAAAAATGTTAATGTAAGAATTCTATGCTGCAAAAAAAAAATATTTTGATCTTTTAAACGTTGTCTTGCTTTCTTGCTTTCCGTTGAAAGAGCAAGATCTTCATTCAATGTATTTGTATATTTATATACTCACTAGCCGTCCGCCCCGGCTTCGCACGAGTGTAAGCTCGGCCTTCGGCCTCGCTACAAAATATAATATAGCCTATGTCACCCGGGGATAGTGTAGCTTCCCAACAGTGAAAGAATTTTTCAAATCGGTTCAGTAGTTTCGGAGCCTATTCATTACAAACATACAAACATACAAAAATAGGTACAAATCTTTCCTCTTTATAATATTAGTGTAGATATACACTCCATAGTGATTATTTCATCAACACTGACTGTTTGAGGGAAATTATCAGATTGTTAATGTCACGTTGATAGTGGAGTGTGCTGAGTGTGTTACTGAATATTGTAACTGTTTGCATTTTGTGTGGTCCTTGTTTAGAAATAACAGTTAATAAAAAATAACATCATCATCAGCCAGAAGTCGTCCACTGCTGAACATAGGCCTCCCCCTTTTATCTCCACACTGAACGACATCTTGCCATCTGTAGCCACTGGACGTCCGCAACTCTTGCAATGCCGTAGGTCCAGGTCTAGTAGGAGGGCTGCGTCTTCCGGTTTGTGGTCTCCAAAAAAATAACATAAGTATGTTATTAAGTAAGTGTATTGTTTTTAAGTATGTACTTAAATAGTGTTCAAATATGTATTGGCAACTTGTGAAGCAGGTATTTTCAGCAACAAATAAAATTTTTGGCCCATTTTGCGTGAAGTAGCTACTTCCGCAAAATGAAATGCTGATGCTGCTGTGATTGCAGCTGTAAGACGTTCAGCCACCTGGTATCTTCGAAAAAGGCCAACCTCTGTTCCACCACGCTTCTTTACTCCAGCAACATAATATTATACGATGCCGTTTTCAGCCCCCATGTGACCTTGCACTATAGGATCGTTTAGTTACAATCCAGACAAAATTTAGATTATTTATTTGTTGAAACATGGAAGTTACATAACACATGTAAAAAGTAACATAGAAGGTCCCACAAATTAAATGCTGGAACATGTTCTTGTCTGATGTCATGTACATATATGGAAAAAATATTATTGTTTAACATTTTAAAATAATGTCAATGTTAGAAACTAATCAATGTACAAAAATAAAATTCTTTAACCAGTGTGGGTTCCCATAGATGACATATGGTACTGAGACGTGGTTCTGAAATGCTGGCCTTTTGGAAAAAGCTCAGTCACACAGCGGGCAAAGCAGAAAGTTATGTTTGGAGTTTCTGTGCGCAATAAAATCTGGAACAAAGATATTCGCTGATAAACCAGACTCACCGACATAGGCAGGCTATTTTGCTCGAAAAGTTAATACCTCATTGATGGGGAAGAATGGTTCTTGAGTGGCGACCACGAACAGGAAAATGCAGCGTAGGTTCTACCACTAGACGGGCTGCTAACATCGTGAGAGTCACGGGCATCTAGTAGATTCAGATGTTGGCAGGCTGTCGTTCAGTATGGCATTCTTAGAAAGACGCGCCACAGCTGTAGTGTCTTCGAGCTTGTGATGGCGATGACGATGAAAATATCGACAAAAATTGCTTATCTATATATATGTATAACATGTCAATTAAATACTTTGTCTTCTTAATATTAAAGCAATGGACTGTCTTTATCTTATTATTATAATTACTTAACACATCCCACATTTGAAATAGTAATAAAAATAATAGACAATGCAGATAATTGCACTTAATGTAGATAGTTCAATTACTTATGTAGCTTCTAACAGAAATTGTTCAATTAATTTATAAAAAAGACCAATGAAAATAACAATGCTAATCCCATCACTTCCGTTGCATTTACTAACGTGGTAAAATTCCAATAAAAATATACGTTAATGGTTTTCTCGCACGAAAAGGAATTAAAATTCGTTCCACTAGTAAATTAAAACCCACATCTAAAGATAGAAACGTGGGCTGTCCAATCAGGCTTACCAGCCGTAAAAGAAATAAAATTAAAACTAAGCTCAGTACAAATGAGCCGAGAAAAATTATTTTTACGATTCTCTCTCTCAATTAGTCCGGCACCGACAGTAAAGTGTCAGTATTATTTAAATTTACAGCACCAATTAGACGCGCCATCATCGCAGGAGTGACGACACTACGCCGTGTCGTGTGTAGCTTCCCTTATTAAGAACCCTATAATTAAAATTTAGTACGATCTATCTAGTTTGACTGATGGACGAAATTGATACAAATGAGTCCATTAAAACTTCCGAAAAGATATTTCAATTGAGTACAGTGCCATCAGAGGCTATACATGGTGGCATAGGATGGTGATACTAATCCGAAAGGAGGTCATTATCACCATTATGGAGCCAAACTTGAAAGCTCATAAAATTAAATCAGTGTTTCATAAAAAAAAATCATTCACACTGAAAGAAACAGTTGATATTAATGTCGCGATTTCAGGGTGGGCTTGGTAAAAAAAGAAAAGAGTGCAACGACCTCCTTTTGGCATAGCCTACCATTCCGTGTAACCCTGTAGAGGATACTTAGTAGAGTGCTATGTACAGTTTCTAACTAAGGCTGTTCCGTCCAGTCCTAAACAACGTCTAATGTTTACGTTTACAATGTTCAAAACTTCTGCATCAGACAGCGTTGTTGTCTAATGGAATACGTAATGCACGTTGTACTGTACTAGACCCTCAAGTTTCAAGGAACTTGTTCAACCATGTCCTAGATGTCTGAAGACCAACAACAATGGGCCTTAACGGTTACGAACAAACGAGAAAAATAAACAATAATTCAAGCTCGTAACATATACCGTTGTGGCATAAAAGCATTGTCTGCAACAAACACCATATCTCATAAAGTTAGTTGGCGAGCAAAACATCCCGTTGGCGTCTACAATGTAGCACATTTTGGCAAAGGAGGCGAGAACAATCTGGTTAATAGAATATACTAGCTCTTTTATTTTAGGGATGAAGCAGACATCCGGTGCTAATCCGGTATCCAGCCTTTCCGGTCACTATCTCACCGGTAGTTTCACGGAATAGGATTTAAATATTTTGTGTGGAACATTTCCGTTGGCAATAAATGTCTAAGTATAATGAGTTCAGTGTTTGTATATACAACTAAATGTATCTTGATTTACTATGATAGTTTTATCTACCCTCACTTCCCAAAGAGTAACATTCGGTTACTTTTGCATTGTTCATTAATATGATTAGAATATTTGAGTTATTCTCACGATGACAATGGCTTTATGGTTTTCGACTTGATTTTATGAGCATTTACCGGTTGTCAAGTTAGTGTTTTTAACCCTCGACGCAAAAATAAGGGTTTTATGAGGTTAACGTGTATATCTGTAATGGTGTTAAGCGATGATGTGATCTAGGAGAAAGCACACTTTTCTAGAAGAAACCAATCCAATCGAAACTTAAAGAGGCCCAGACCACAACTACCAGGTTGCCATTTACCAACATAATCTACCAAACCAGAATATCCAATACCTTTTTTCCGGATTTTTCATTGTAGACAGTAAAAATCCGGACATAATATAATTTACTTAGTATATCTCTACTTTTTACCGCGTCTTAACTCTAGAGTTCGAAGGCGACGTTCCGGCGGCAAGAGACAAGATTTGAATATGCTCTACACGCTTTTACGGCCTTGGTTGTAAATAAACTGTTAGTTGAAGCGATAACATGTGTTACAAATAAAAGTAAATCCGCTTTCATCTACTTCTATTGCGTGATTAATCATGTTTCGGATAGCTTACATGTGTAGCTTTTTGAACTACTGAATTTGGATATCGTATGGAAAATTTCTTTTAGAATAGCTGGTGTAGGTAAAGAAAACACAATGGATAAAATAGAAGAATAATAAATGAAAAAAAACAACTTATTTTGTTTCCGTCTTTCTTGCATCCAGCTCAATGAGAGTGACACTTGACAGAAATCTTAATCTTATCCTATTATCTGATAATTAACTTGCACTTCTGAGGTAACCAATAGGATGTTCCTAACTAAGTGATCTAAGAAGAACATCTGAAGGTTTTAGCGCTGGTTCACTTATGACTAGGTCACTGTTTCAGAAAGCGTGAAACACTTTATACCTCCAAAAAATATTGATCCAAGCTATAACTAAGCACTCTCACTTCAGTCTACGACGCACTGCTAGGGACAGAAGTCGATAGAAAGAAATTATCAGGGAGAGATTGATGGAAGGTGTTTTTTTTTTTAAATCCAATTACATTATTATCTCACAAATTAGGCATAATTATAGATAAACATTGAAAAAACACAAAGGAAAGACATTAGTCACAAAAAACAAGCTCAAAAGAAAATTATATAAATTAACAGATAACATTCAAATTGAAAAAAAATTATGTTAACAAATAACATACAAGTAAAAATAAAAATGACAAAATTTACAAATATCAAACAAAATTACAAAATAAATAATTAAAAGAATTAAAAATTAAAAATAGACCCTCAGACATGAGGAATACGACTTAAGGAGAAGGAAGCTACTTACGAGCTTAGAGCCTAACCACAGAAAAGAAACAAGAAGAAGAACCTAAACCAACCCAAAAAAGAAACAAATAAAACTTAAATTAACTTAACTTCTTAGAAGATTTACTTAACTCAATCTTTTTGGAAGCCCTTTTGAAACCTTTTGCGAGTCTAGTAACCAAGTATTCTAAAAGTTGAAAATGTCGGACAAACGTTTTCAGTAATTTTATTGAATAGGTACGGTATAACATGGCGTCGTTTCTACTCCGGATTACGGTTATAGGAGTTATACAGAATGTTATGTTCATATGAATGGCAGTTATGGGCAAACTTTTGAAAGCTCACGAGTTGACGTCGTCACATGGAGTTGGAATTACGCCAAATGTGTAAACACGCATTGCGGAAAAATATTCGTCTTCGCTGTTTGTCACTTAGCTAAATCAGATTTTCGTGTTTCTTGATCTGATTTGTTGAACCTTCAAAGAAATAATACTTGGTTATAGTTTTCAGTTACTAAGAGTAACGCAGCCAAGGGTTTTTGGCCTACCCGGAACAGTTCAGTAACTATCACAGTAGCTCATGTAAACTGTCACGAACGGATTCATCAATAAATGTACACAAAATGTCCAGAATATTAAGTTGAAGAGATGTTAACATGTGGAAAAGCATCACGAAGTAGGCTTCAACTGAAGTTTGAAGTTGGGAATCGCACTAATGGAAAACTCTTTGCAGAGTGCAGGTCGTGCCAATTTAAAGAGTGTACAATTAAGAAGAAGGGAACATGTGCCTATATATAATTACTACTTATACTTACACCACTGGAGAACGAGACATGCTACTTGTTTTGTTTGAATTGCATTTGAATTGCAATTGGTTTGATTGCAATAGACCTTGAACATTGTGTAAACATGGTCAAATGCAGCAGCTGTTTTTGAACTATTCTTTTTTAAAGTTATTTCACTTTATTATTACTTTTATAAACGGCCTAAATGGATATACAGTTTAATGATTAGTTATTGGATATATTTCATAACTTCAAAACATGAATATTCTTCGAAGAAATCAAACACATTTACGACAAAATAATGTGCCTAAAATAAATAACAAGACATAGAAGACAGCGCACCGTGTGTAATTACGCGACTTTGTTAACTATGATAGGTGAGTTTACTTGCCGGCTCTTCGCGACTACCATAAAATTTAGTTTCGTCGACTAACTTATTCTTGGCTTATTCCGTGTAATTTCCTATGCAAATTTAATTGTGCCCGGGGTCCACGTAAATCTGCTCTCTCTGGCTGCAAAGTTAATTACGCCGGGAGTTGGACGATTAACGAGCTGGCTTGTTCTTATTGTGTCTACATCGACAAAGAAACACGTGAAATGATATTACTGAGGCGTAAATGAACGTCATAACGAAGGAAGTTGCCGAGTGATTGGCTGGTACGAGCCTGCGGAGTTGTGAGATGAATTTGGTTGCAGAGTTATTAAGGAGGTTAATAAAGAAGTACCTAAGTATTTTGCATATTTTTTTTCATTTTGAACAAAAATATTTTGTTGCATGACTGTAATTATTTAAATTAACTGTTACCAGCCATATCAAAATATTCCTCGACGTGGCCAAGATGTGCCTTTAGGACATATTTATCAGCAAATATATGTTTGAAGATAAATATTCAATGTTTTGAAATACAGCACACAAATTCGTAACACTATCTGCCCTTCGACCAAAATAAAATGAATGGACGGGCCCAGTAGAATCGCATTTTTGAAGATTACAAAATGAGCGCCAGCGCTCACTTCGTTTCAGTCGGTCTCTAGCCGTAGGAAGTGAAACACGAGTCTATTGTTACGCGATAACGAATCATCTCACAAAATTATGAATTCGTATGCTTTACCGAAGTGTAAATACACAAATAAAACCGATATCTATTTTTTGTAACAAATATACTGTACATTTTTATAATTATGTGTTGAAGTATATGTCCGACGGTTTTGACTCGTTTTTACTGATCAAGTTTAATGGTTAAGGCCCATCCATTCATTTTATTTTGGTTGAAGTATCTGCTTATCTACTTATTTTGAAGAAATGTCTACGGAATCCTATCATAATCATAATATATCGATAAGCGGCACCTTTTGGACTATATAATTATTCATATTTGAATAGTTTTTTTAAACTGGCAAATACCTTTATTAACTATAAAACATACAAGCTTAGACTAACATTACAAAAGCTGTTAGACTGGCCATAGACTGTTGAAAGTCTAAAGACAATCCAAATGCTCAATCCCACTACCAGTTGGCAGTGTACTCAGCATGCCGCAAAATGGTAATGTTTATACGTTGCGCCAAAAAAACGCCAGCAAGAATAGTCAATAGCAGGTACAAAATCTTGGTCATATGCTTTAAAAATATAAAACAAACTACCGTCTCACAAACAAAAAAACCCAAGAATATTTTTTTACCAGCAGCGTTAACAGAATAAAATATTTACGATAATACCGTAAATCAAGTTTATCAAAGCAAACATTCCGAAACTAGATTATTTTACTAGCCCACATCTATCACTGATATAATTTCGTAAATTGTAGCTATTTGTAGCGCAGCGGTGTATCATAGAGATATGGACCGCTTGAGAAATGGACATCTTGTTTACTTTAATGTTACCTATCCATCAGAACTGAGCGCTAGCTCGAAGACAGGGCTCAAAATGTGATTTAAAATAAAGTAATTGTTTGCAAGTTATAAGATATACCCGTAATTTTTCTTAGCTTTTAACATCTTGGAAAAGGTGTTTTGTTTCTTAACAATTCCATGTTGAGAGAAAACAGTAAATCTCCAGTAATTTATGCGTGGTACGAAGGAGCATCCATTTAATTTTGCTAATAACAGATGCAAATAATGTACAAATGTTCAAACACGAATCGGCAAACATAGCGAAGGACACCGATAGACTTGATATGACGTGACGATATTATTATACGTAAGGCAATTGGCAGTAATTGGAAGCGAAAAAAGATTGAGTGGCCTTGGGTACGGCAGTGGACTAAGGTGGTCAAAATATGTTTTTTTTTTAATCGCGATAATTCCTCTTTTTACAACCAACTCACCTGCTGGTAAGCGACGATGTGGTCGAAAATAATTATATCTACCTTTGCAGAACCAAATCTAAGCCAAATAAATCTAACTCAAATGACGTATTTTCATTTACAGACCCTACTTACCACAAATTGCACCCACACTCTTTCGGATAGTAAATATTTTATTCCCAACTCAAACTTTGTGTAAAGATAAATTACACTTTTAGCTCCAAAACTAGAGCATAAAGTTGCCACACTGCAACCGCAACTTTGAAAACACGATAAAAATTCTGTTCATTATTTACACACTTGAAGTTTTCCCTCAAATAGTCCGCTGCGGTGTAAGTTTTATTACCTCATAGCGTAAGCCAAAAGCGTTTCCTCGATATTTTTCATATTTTACGATGTTTAGAATTTACGCCTCTTGTGAGTGAAGGCAGAAAATTTCAGCTTCCAGACGTATTCTTGGCGCATCTTCATCGTTTTCATATGACTGACTCGTTGAAGACGGACTTGCAGAGTAACAAAAATATCGGCAAAGACTAAGAGATGGCAAAAGACTCCTCTGTAATACAACAAACAAGAATTCAAGAAATACCAAGTCTTACAAACACGTGTTTGGTCTTTTCAAGAACCGGTTATAGTGTCTTACCATTTCATTTAAATCTGCCGTGTTATCTACTATTTTTTACAAGCTTTTATTTAACTTCCCCTATTAGTATGTATGTGTGGGGCAAATCTTGCAACTGAATTTTAGACCAAATATCCTCAACCGATTGAGCTGAAATTTAGCAAACACGTTTATTTTGAATGGCAATGCATGGCTGGCTATGTAACGTCATTATAAATCCAATATGGTGGATTTTCAAAGATGGCGGGCCAGTTATTTTTTATATAGGGGATGAAATACTGCCATAATATGGATATCAAATTAAAGGGTACTGAGAAAAACAAAATTACATAACCAAATTAAATATGGCCGACGACTAAAAGCTTGTATTTAGAAACAATTTTTAAATTATCAATACGTATTTATTTTTATAGCAGACTAGGATTATGTTTAACCGCAATCTCACATGATGGAAAACGATGAACGGTTGAAGATGGAGCATGTTTGCCTAAGTAATTACCTATTAACCATAGATCTGAATGCTCCAAGATTTTTCTTCAATTCAATTCAATTCTTCTTCAATTTTTTTTTCAGTTCTAAGAAGGTAGAAGCAAAATACTTAAAAATATATATTTGTTGTTGGTGGAACTGTATTCAGTTTTGGGCATCTCTTTGAAGTTAAGTATCTGACTTTTTAGTCTGCGAAGAACGTGAATAGTGTAAAGAAATAAAAGATGCATTTTGGTGCAGGTGTGTTATTTTAGAAATAGCTTGAATCCTTTGTATGTTCAGAATTATTGTTTGTAAAATGTTTACTATTACGTGTCAAAATGCTGCAGACTCTAAACTTTGTAGACAACCCTAAGAGGCTTAGAAGGAGAGACAGTAAAATATTTATATTATTTGTTTATTTGCGTTTGTTTCTTTTATCATTACTGTTTTTTTTTTGCTAAATATCAAGCATATTTTTGGAGTTAATGGTTTTACTGAGATGTGTTTAGACAAGTATCCTAAGGTTTCCTGGAAGAGATCGCTCTTAGCGGTAAGACCATCAATTGTTGTACTAGCTTTAAGTCTTTCAGTTCCGTGTATTAAATTTCTGGTGAGAATGGAAACAGTGTATCTATGTGAATGCGCTCTGTGGCTTCGCTCGCGTCGGCAATGCTATAGGCATTGTACATTTTTATGAGATAAACAATTTGTTAATTTTATTATTATACCAGCTAAGCCTCGCAGTTTCATTTGCGTGAATTACTTCTGATAACATCAGCCATCTGCCAGAGAAAGTTCCGTCAAAATCGGTCCAGCTGTTTTGAAGTCCATAGGGAACATACATACACGAATCACCTTTTATTAATATAAACAAATAGATATATTATGTGATGTCACTCTAAGGTTTCCAACTATCTCTATGCAGAAAATCATATCAATTCGTTGATTTCTTGTTGCGTGAAAGAATGACACACAAACCAACACTTTCACATGATATAATATATAATACTGGTGTAATTTTGAATATAGTAGAAGTTTGCAGCAATAATATTTAGACAAAACATAACACAGCAGAGTCAGATCTAGATACCTATGCAATTTTCATATTTCATATTTGTGACACGACACGGCCGACGTAGCTGTCTACCGAGCTAAAAAGCTGACTTGCTGTTTCTAGTTATCCGGTCAGTTTACATGAATACGAACCTTGTTTTTCCAATTTAAAGTATGGGTTTTAAAGTGTAAATGTAAATGTTGAGATAAAATTACTACATTTGTATGTCACTAGTTTCCTAGTAAAAAACTAAGTTTTCTAAATAATACTAACTACTATACTTCTCTACTCAAGCATTCTATCCAAAAGAACTTTATATTCCATTTTGGCCTTAAACTCCACCAGCAGATCATTTTCCAATCATGGCACTATCTGCCTCCTAGTACGCGTCACATAATAATTCTTATTTCCATATTGCGCTTTTAGTTTTGACCTAGTTGCTCTCGGTTCTCTACAATTTTTTTTATTTATTTTTTTAATCTTTCTAGTTTTTTTATGGATTGATCTATTTCCAAATTCCGCCAAATTCTTAAATAGTTACCAGCCTTTGCTGCTATTCTCACGTTCTATCTTTTCTATATAAAATCCTGTTTGATCCCACCACCAACACCATATCTTGTACTTGAAAGATCATTACAAGTTTGTTTTACCTCATTCTAGTTCCTTGTGATCCTCTCGTGCCTTTCAACTTAAGATTCTTACTTCCACTCATACTAACTTTTCCTACAGTAAATCATGCACTGTTCAAATTGTTCCATACATTTTGTCGAGTATGAATGACCAGTATTCTATGGAACAGCAGATATTTATTTCGAGATTTCAGTGTGACTCCCTTAGTAAAAGTTGTTCATAATGATGGGTACTATGGACCCCTTCCGGCTTAGTACACCCTTTCTGCGTAACCCAGTATACTACCCGTTAGTACATCCACATTATTTTTCGTGGAAACCGGCATAATTGTAGCATAGTATTTAAATTTTTAATGCTAAGAAAAATGCCCGTTTCACCGCAGTTAAAGTTGGATTATAATAGTACTTAGCACGAACGTGTTGTTATTTTACAATTACTCTTCTAAGTTACGGCTAGCTTGAGTAATAATTAACCTTTAAGCGTCGTTAACTTTCAGGAAACGGTGTTGAAATTTAAAATTTGCGCTCTCATAGGCTGGAATGATAAATAGTTATACCGGCTTAATAATATATTGTGTCGTTTTAATATATTTCTTTTCAACCTTATGAATGCAACTAAAACATATTATATATATACGAATCTAATTATACTTTTAGGGTTGCGATTTTAGGGTTAAAATATCCCCATCCCATCCCATAGAATTACATAGTTAAAGTTGTTTATAATGATGAGTACAATGATAATTATCTTCCAATACGTCTGTGGTCTAGAGATACACCCCGTTTAAATGTAGTTTCAATTTATTTCTTACTATAATATCATAAGACTATGCATCCATCACTAGTCTTATGATTACTAGACTAGTCATGTAATTTTTGGACGGCTTTCCTTTTCTTTTTATTCCCTTTTCTTCTACAGTTACTTCTCACATGTTTAGCCTCTCAACGGCAATTCGGTAAGATTCAAATTAAAGACCACAAATGATTGCCTCTATTTATGGTAACAACAGAACCTTCAAAACCACAATCAGCATTGCACTGACTAAACCAAATGCTAGCAATAGTCATCGGCTTACCCGAATCCGAGCAAATGTGCCTTCGAGCTTGGGGGTCTACTATGAATACAGCAGTGTAGCGACGACAGCTCAGTGATTTTTGCGTGTGAATTCCAATCCACAGGGTACGAGTATGAGATCAAATCTCAAAAATATGCTTTAGCTGCCGGTCAAAGAAGATATTGCGAGGAAAGTAGTTTAGGATACTGTTTAATGCACAACTGGCTAGCAACCACCCTCAGGATGAAAATTGTTTGTCAAGAACTTAAAGATGTGTTTCGGCAGAATCATATGAGAGCCATCTCCCAGTTTAGGCTAGGCGAGTTTATCATCTTCGACTTCGGCTATCATGCGTCAGTTAAAATTCTCCGTCTTATATTGCTATACGTATCTACTCTGCTTGTGTGCCAGTGTCTAAAGGCGGTAATCCCAGGGTAATCCACTTCGCATTTGTTTACGTCAGCACTATATATGATTTTTTTAAACCAATCGGAGACATTTTGCAGGCAACAAGATCACTAAATTACAATTAACAACTTTGTTTCACTATGACTTTTGATAATCTTTATTATTTTCTTCCATACAAGAACAAACATATTTAAATTAGGGCTCTACACGGCAGTACTACGCGGTCTCAAATGAGAATAAACGCAGGGGTGCGGGAGAATCTTAGGAGCAGACTTTTGCACCTAAAAAACTCAAAACAAAATAAATCAAGCAAACTTTATACATTTTTCGTTGAATGTTTTAAGTTTCGTGAAGTCATTAAATAAAAGTTGTTAAGTATGATATAGGGAAGCTGTATGTGAAATGTGTCCGTTACATTTAAAATAACTCTAGGTATACATAAATCTTTAATATTCTCTTGATCTGCTGTCAGTAAAGTTAACTTTCTTTTAAGTTAAATCCTAATAATTAATTATTTGCCAATGTACACGCTACATGATGCTCTGAAAAACTACATGTTGGTACTAGACTCTGCTAAGGCTCAGAATTTAGCGCGCCTCTATTTGCACATTTTGACGGGTGTTTTAAATATAAATTACAGGGCTCCGATTCTACTACACCAATTGTTTTTAAATTGTTAATGAATTGCCTCAAAAATTACCCTTTTGACACTTTTGGTGTAGATAAAGTTTCAAAAGTAAAATAAAAAAAATAGGCAATTCATTAACAATTGAAAAAAAATTTGTTTAGTAGAATCCTGGTCCCGGGGCCCTGGTCTACTTTTGAAAAATCTGCTTCGGTTATTTGCGAAGTAAATATTTCATAATATTTAGAGCATAAATTTTGTGAATCAGCTTTTCTGTTATTTTAGTCAATAAAAAATATTACCTGCCATCTGCATCCATGCCCGCGACTCTCACGATGTCGTCGGTCCATCTAGTGGGAGGCTTACCTACGCTGCGTCTTCCGGATCCGGTTTGGGTGGATGCAGATGGCAGGTTGTCATTCAGTGTGGAGGTTAAAGAGGGAGGCCTATGTTCAGCAGTGGACGTCTTATGGCTGTTGATGATGATGAAAAAATTAAAACAAAAAATTGTTCTAATGATTTTGAAATAATAACGTCGTAAAATTACCAAAGCACATGTTTTAAGTAGATAGTAATTTTATTTATCTTTAAATAATTCTCGCAATTTAAAAAAACTAAAAAACACGTTTTAAAATCGCTACTCATGGAGATCTTGGTAAGTTTATAATGGGACAAACTATTTAAATTATTGCACTGTCATTGGTCCTTGATAAGTGTGCAAAGTTTCAAATCAATCTGACGTTTTGAAACGGGTGAAAATCACGTTCTAAGGTCCGTTACATAGATATATACCACGCTAAAAGCGTGTTAAAAAACATTAAATGCGCGTGAAAAATTTCTGCAACCTGTATTCTGGTACAATTAAAAGAAAGGTGACATCAATGTACATGTACGAGTGCGCCCAAATTAAAATTTTACATCCTTATTTATAACACGTAGATATCTTAAATCTAGAAATAATAGTATTTCATCTAATTTATACCTATATGTAAATTCTAGAAAATAAAATAAATGAATATCAGGGTCAATTTTGCACACACCGTCATTTGACCTCAAAGAAAGCAAAGCTTGTAATATGGCTGCCAGAGACTGATATACGTACACATATATTTTTAAAAACATACATAAATATATGTTAACACCCAGACATTGAACAAACACATATGTTCATCACTTGAATGTTTGCCCTAGGTAGAAATCGAACCCACGCCCCGAAGCGCAGAAGGTAAGTTCACTACCATACCAACCAAACCCGTAGTAGTCCTCATAGTATTCGAGAAACACACACGCAAATGAGTGCTCGTATTTCCGGCCCATTGACGGCTACGCCCGCAGACCTGCCCGCTTTGTATGCAAATCGAATGATCCCCAATTTGGGTCTCTTAACGTCATCTTCACATTTAGAGGGCAGTTATAGCGTCGCTTGAAGGGTTATTGGCTTCATTTCGGATTTGTTGGCTGATTGTTTTGACTGTAGGCTAATGCTAGTCAAAGCCATGGTAGCCTATTTGGGAGTCCGCTAGATTTGAAAGCGCCAGGTCACGGGTTTAAATACCGGTTTCGTGCCAATGAGCTATTTGGAGTTTATGTACGGAATTTCATACCACTGGCTTTTTCGTGAAGGAAATATCACGAGGAAACCTTACGCTTACGTACGGTGAAGAAATTCAATGGCCTATGTGATCCACCAACCCGTAACCGCTTTACAGTCTGACGCCACTCGGTTGGATCCTCGGCCCTTCACCAATGACTTAATTATTAGGTAACTAAATAAATTATGTGCAGTTTCGATGCCATCAATAAAACAAGGTGAAGGAAAACACCGTGAAGGACCCGGTATGTTCCCAAGAACTTAAAAAGTTCACATTCACCAACATGCACTAGGCTAGCATGGTGGATTAGAGATCATTTTTTTGAGAGAAGGCTTGTGTCCCAGCAGTGGATAAGCTGAAAATTATGATTATGATAATAAGACCTCTGAAACTGCCAAATTTCACCCGTTATCTATGTTTTTATATCTTTGTATTACTTACCTTGCCACCCTTGACGCTGAGATATTCAATTTCTTCTAAATTTACACCAAAAAAAATTTTAAGACTTCTATTCATTCCATGTGTGCAATAATGTCCCAGATATTTATTTATTATTTATTTTATTTATTATTTATTTATGGTAGGTACTTAGGTACCTACAGTGGATTTATGTTCAGTAATTTTATGTGCACTTAAAATATCTATAAACCATCGCAAGTACAAATCTAAAACATCAACCGCACGTACGTAATAAAATTGATAAGATATTTTACTAAGCGGCGGTCACTTTCAAAGATTTGAATATTTCACACAAGATCAGATAAAAGAATACGTGAGGTATTTGTGCACTTGCGCTGTACTATAAATCCGTATGCAATAAAACAGAAACACACTAGGACGTGACTCTATAGCTCTATCTCTGTCTTCTTTTCCTTCGTGTCAATAAGGGCGTTAGCACACCAGCGCCGTGAAATTGTACCAAGCAAAGCCGTCAAAGTTCCGCAAGAATTTATGAGTTAAATAGCGAGTGATATAGTACGCAAACGTATTAAACTTATCCTCAAGTACTTTGGCCACATTGCTAGGAAACAAGGCGACAACCAGGAAAAGTTGATGGGGACAGGGAAAGTCGACGGCAACAATTCATGAGGTCGCAGCCCAATATACATCTGATCAGTTTCCCACCACTTTCGACACCTCAGTCTACGTCACACTTCATGTTGCTGAGGATAGAAGAAAGAAAAATATCATCAGAGAGAGATTGATAGAAGATGGTGGTAACGACCTTCAGACATGTGAAATACGACTAAGGAGAGATGACAAAACTGTGACTATGAGTTAGTCACTTTCACATGCAATTTCGCCGATATACACTGATGCCAGTTAGATCATCGTATTTGGTTAGCTATGTATTTTCATGTGATTGAACATGTAGCGGTGTTTTTATATTTATTTTGTAGTGGTGGTGTGTTATCACCCTTAAAATATACCTGCATCTCTACAGACCCTCGTAGAGATGTAAATATTTACTGCTCTACATTTATATCCATTTTAGTTGCAGTCGTAAATCGACATTTATGATTTACTCTAGGTTTTATTTGTGGAACTAAAATTTTGCTGTGAACATAAAGTGGATGTGGATGGATTGGAAGTCCGATATTTATTTTGTTTGAACTTATTTAATCAAAAAAGTATTTCAAAACCATCACTGGCTGCCATTTAAACATTTTAATGATAATGAACAAAGGTCAACTTTTCCAGTTCTGGCGGTCTTGTGCTGCCTCCTGTCAGAGTCTATTAAAGGCGTTAAGTTCACCCCACCATCTTCTTAGGTCTTAAGATCTCAAATACGTACTTAAGTATTAAAATAAGTTTTTGTGCTGAAACTTGTTTAAAATAAATACGAAATAAGTATGCAAATAGAAACTTCTGCAGCAGAACTGTCCCTGAAACTCAATGCAACAAACAGCAAAATTTGCGAAGTAAGAAGATTGAAAAGCTAGATTAAGCACTTTTTCATTGACAGTTACCGATTATGTTATTATTTGAAAACAATGTAGAGTAGAACAAAAGACGATAAATTACTACGAAGCTTTGCAAAGCAACCTTAAATTAACGAGACCCAGCCTCGACCTTAAATAATTAGGCAATTACTTTTGTTTATTGTATAAGAACATAATTGTAAATAAATGGCCGCGGGACACGAATTACGCTAATATTGTTTGCACAATAATTTCATTTTAACGAGCCATAAAATTAAATAATTTATTGTGCTATCGACAAACTGTGATGGAAAAAATTAAATTTCGAATGATCACGGATAAAGAAAGGAAGTAAGTAGAAGACGTTTAAGGTGGTTTTCAGAACAATACGTACTTTTTAACTTGCAAACTTGTATAGGAAGGACATAAAACATAAGGAACAAAATTTACATACAAATATGTAATTTTTTTGTATCCAACGCATAAAACACACTTTATGTATGTAAATACAAAAAAGACCGTAAAAGAAAAATACCAACACCGTGAATAAGAAATACTGAAAATAGTTGCGTTTGGAATCGCGACTTGAAAATTTATTCCGTTGAGCGAAATCGTGCGGAAAATTTGCAATTTAGAAGTAAAGGGGAATACCAATAAGCCATCGATTATGCAGATGCAGCCTTTTGTAGAGACCTGCAGAGTTATCATTGTATTTCAGGTCGATTTTTAAAACGATTTGTCAGGGTGTTTTCAAAAGAATTTCTCTTTTACTTCCTATTTGAAAACGGCAAAATGTTTTTAAGAGAATAACGAGGCATTTTTAGTTAGCTTTAGTTTTGTGGTTAACGGATGAATAAGTTTTAATTTGGTTTAATACCTTACATGTTAATTATAATCTATTAAATATTTCATAAAATGCCTAGGTAATAATGTACAATTACGGCTTGGTTTAAGCAAAGATTTAGAAATTTATAGAATTATAATAAATAATATAAATAAATGAATATCTGAGACATTATTGCACACACGGTTATCTGACCTCAAACTAAGCAAAGCTTGTAATATGGCTGCCAGAGACTTATATACATACATATATATATTTTTAAATAAATACTTAAATAGATATTAACACCCAGACATAGAACAAACACAAATGTTCATCGCACAAATGTTTGTCCTAGGTGGGAATCGAACCCACGCCCCCAAGCGCAAAAAGTAGGTTCACTACGAACTGAGCCACCGGGGCAGTCAAAGAATGCCAAACTAGTGTTAGGGAATACATAAAATAGACACAAAACCACAGAAAATGTATAAGAATGAAAAACACATGCAAAATACACATAATACTCAATAGAAAACAATCCGAACTGCGGCTGCTGGTGGCATGCGACTGAATGCGTGGCTGCAATGTCGAGTGCGAGTCGCAACGAGTCCACCGTCTGCTGGAGCCGCCTCTAGGGCTGCAGACTGTTTGTGCTTATGATACACCCACACTGAGAAGCATGCAACTTCTGAATAGCATACTCTCTCAAATCCTTATCCGATATATTTTTGACAAGATGGAGACCCAGTGCTATGCCCATCAGAGAGAGTATTTTTTAAGTAAACTATGTGTGTTGTAATAAAGTATAAAAGTAACACGGTTTTATTAATGTTTTGTATTTCGCTACTGAACGGGTTTCTTGTTTGTTATAAAAATAAACACTTTATCCTACCTGTTGTTCGACTCGATTCTGTCACGGGAATACTTGTGACTTATAAATTTCCATATGTTAAGCTTTATAATAATAAACTGTCTCAGGAAATAACATGTGAAACAAGATTTTGTTTATACCTTATGCCATTTTGGGCGTTACATTTCATACCTAGGTATTGTGTATAATAACGAATTTAATACATTTCTGGTTACATATCCACATAGACCGTTGGATCTTAATTTAATGTTTTAATTCTGATGTACTTCCAAAGACTTCTACGGATTGGTTTTATTTCTTTCCATAAAAACAATCTTGTTCTATTCACGACCTTTGGCCATGTGCGTGTAACACTACACTAGGACGCGCTGTCTCTCCGACTGTTTGTTCTGAAATATAATACGGTGCATTAGACCGGCTTGTTTTGCCTCCATTATCTTTGATGCTGCCAACTAAAGGATGCATGTGTGCTGTACATACGTATCTATATAAAAATGGGGCACTAATTTTCTATGAGTATGGAGTTACATCAATAGGAGTTCTTTCTGCTCTCTTTTTCTCAGTCAAATTTAATTTGGTGATCTCAGTTTGCTCAAGGTGCCTTTCCACCAAAGATGTGATGTTAAATATTTCACCAGCTGGTTGATTTTTAACTCAATTTTAATAGCAATTTGCAACCTAACAAAATATATAAAAAAAACTTGAAACTCAATTCTGACCTACATCTTATTTATTATCGTAACGATTTGAAACTTTACAAGTCTATGTTGTTCAGATAATATCACAATATAATAATTTGGTACCTTTAAACTGATCTGATCATAAAGTAATAGAAGTAGTCATTGCTTCAGTTCAGTTGACTAAAATGTTACGAGGTGCAAAAAATAAAGATCTCTTGACATCAGACAATAAAGTACATGACGAAGTCACGTATTTTATTGTCTGTCACTGACTTTTAGTAAAGGGAGTATTAAAAGCTGATTCACGCGGCACCTTTACAACAATAACCTTCGTATCATATGTTAAAGGCCCAGACATTTTTACGTTAAAGAAAATTGGGTTGTAAATCATTAATCACAAGCACAATGCGTGTCAACCACCGACGTATGGCTTAAGGGGGCTGAATTTCCCGTATAATAGGGAAATAAATGGATAACTTTTTCCCTATGCCACGGCTGTATTCAAATGAAAATTTTCTTTTTACTGCAGCAAAATTTAAATGAAACTTATCACTTTTGTAGAAACTACTTGTACTTGCCATAATGCAAAAGCTATTTGTTATGTTTAGTGCTACTCGTAGTTATTGTAGCAAATTCTGCATTAAAATGAAATTTTTCCATTTCACGCTTTACTGCCCTAATGAAAGCTAGGCACTTTAGAAGTGGCCAGCAACGTGAAATATACAACATATAGGTTAATTAACTTGGCAAAATTTTACGAGTGTACATTCATAATGACCACTGGGGTAATATTTCCGTCGATATATTTGGATAATAAAAATGAATAAGCAATTTTGTAGGATGCAGCGGATTGAGCGAGTTGGCCAATTAAGGTCCGCTCCCGGAATTTCCGATATCCCAAATATAAGCCGAGTAATTGATATTTACGCGTCACTAAACCCTCGGATTGGAGCATGGAGAGGATTTATTTTCGGCGTTTTGTTTAATATTTTGGGAGTTGATGAAGAGATTTAATCGATTTAGGTACCTATTAAAAGGTATTAGGAGTTTTTTTTGTTTACAATAGGCTACCAGACTGACTTTTTTATTTTCTGGTAAAAAAGATGACCATTAATAGAACCAATCACCGAAAAAAAAATAGAAAAGGAAGATCTAGACGCGCGGGAGCGCGTCAGAGCCAAGCTCCAGCGGTACCGTGTGTAATATTACACGAACCATTTGGAGTGACTTTTGTCCCTCTCATAACTCATATAATTTAAGCATTTTCACTTCTTGCTTGACAGAGAGCGCACTATACTTACTAATGACGTCACTTGTGAGTACGCTATAATAAACTCAATACTGTCACTCACTTTGCAGGAAAGGGACAAAGCATCGAATTGGTGGCAAACAAGCAAATGGGCTGCCTGATGGTAAGCAGTCACCGTCGCGTATCACAAATACATTGCCGAACCTTTAAGACTCCATTAACTCGCCTATTGAATAACCCCACGTTGTACCTTTCGGAAACACCGCGGAAGGTAGCTCATTCCAAATTTTTCATGTGTGAGGCGAGAAATATCATGTGAGTTGCAGTGTCTATGAATATATATATAAGTTTTCAGGCGGTGGCGGCTAGTGCGGTGATAAAACCGCGACGCCAGCAACAGATCAATCAGTTCTTCAGAACACTCCTTGTTGTAAATACGATAAAAGATACAGAGGGAACTCTCGTTTCTGCACATGTTGAGCAAATTTCGCCATTGATTTAACCTTAGAATGAAGGTTATAAACTTCAATTTCAAAATCAAACGTTTTGAAAGCAACTGAAACTTGTCAAAGCAAAGATGATGTAAGGACATAACACCCAGCCTACACAACAGCCTAACAATATCTAAACAGAAGTTGAATCAAAACTCAAATCATAAATTCGTTAGGACAGCAATGCAAATCTATCACATTGGAAACATAGAAACGCTTGAAAATAACAAAAGAGATCACGAAAATATATTACTGCTTGCAGAAAAGGAACAGTAAACTGTATTTAGAATTCTGGAGCGATAATATCCTATGGTTGATTCTTCCCAACGCTGTCCACATAAAACATACACACATGAAAATTTCAGTAATGAACCCGCGTATAATAATAGTATGGTCACAAAGATTGATGGTACTAGACTGAAAGGAAGCCATTGGGTTCATAACTACTAACAACTTTTACTGTAGAATCAACCGCAAAAATAATACTTTGTAACTACTCGTAGGTATAGTATCAAACGAAAATCGCTTTGATCGTAACTAAAGCTAATCGTAAGCAGTCGTTGTGCGTTTAGTGTGAAAGCCTCCAAGAAGCCTACGAATACGTAAATAGTTTACGATCCTCGTTTGTCAGCCTCCGTTAACTATCTCAATACCTAGCCACTGACAAATCTGCGGCTTCGGAACGTTTTGTTTGCCAGTTAAGACAAGTTAGGCAACTGGGAGCATTACTCAGCCATGCCAGACCCATTTAACAGTGTCAACCGCGCATTTGTACCTATCGGTTTTGACCTACGAATAAATAAGCAAGTTTAGTGGCGCCAGGAACTGATCGCTGGACATTTTTATACAGTTTCAACTGTTAAATGTGGCAGTGATTTAAAACGACTCGTTGTGAAGATGTAAAGCTGTGGGAATGCCAAGAAATTTGGAACGTCAGTGAGTTTCTTAATTATATTAACATTGTTTCAAACTCAATTGTAGCAGAATACTCACTCGTACTTACCTTGTTGTTTTTGTTATTAACGCATAGTTCTTGAAATACAAGCCACTAGGATTTGCCCGAGATTTCTGGTTTCTCGGTTTCATTCGATATTTATGCATGATGCACCAACTTTGTTGCAAAATTTATTTAAATGAGATAAGCCTTTTTAGTGTTAAGAATGAAGGTGACCAACACATAGATAGAGAGAGACTGACAGGACTACTTTCTCTTATTAGAATTCCGTGTAAAAATCGTGAAAAGGGTGAGAGACTTTAGTGTCTGTATGTCAAAGTAGATTTTATAAGACTCTATTAAGCCATCGACTTGAAATTGAACAGTAATTTAGATAAAGTTTGCCTAAAATTAATTAACAAAAATTTTTTTTTCTTCTTCTAAAACTTATATAAGAAACATTGAAATATTATTTATATCGTGATTTGTCTTTTTTTGAACTCAATTTAAAATTACAAAAGAGGGAGTAACTTCTTATTCTACTGCGTTCTACTATTCGTAACAAATACGACCAACTTAGACCTAAAATTATACCTACAGTAACAAAAAGGTGTTCTTCATAAGTACTATTCAGAAGAGATTAATGATCATCCTACACGATTCGATTCCATTTCGTTCATTCTCAATTCGAGTGATGAACGATCAATCAAATTGAATGAACGAAACTTTCCTCATTTCAGTTCTAATGTCTGAGTGTTCACTCAAATAATTGTAAGAGCGTTTTCGTCAGAGACCTGTATAATATAAGTTAGTAAGGACGATGACAATTTTATTATAATTTTAAACTGGTAGTTTCTTTGTGTTGTTTAGAAAAGTATTTGATTTTAATTTTTCATCATGCTTTAACACAATTTTGAAAAATATGTTTCGGCGATTAGTGTAATTTCCTATTAATGATCCAGCTAGATTGTCATTTAAATTATCTATCTCATCTGCCGAGTCTGGCTATAGTTCCGGCTATGAGCACAGATATGGCTTACAAACACAGATGCAGATAACTAGATACGCCCATTCGAAATTTTGAACAGAATCTAGTACTAAAATAAATTGCCCCATCTAACAAAATATGTAACTACGTCGCATAGTTTTCTTATAAATACGTCGCATCTAATCGGTTTCAAGTAAGACAACTGCTCACCAACGACGTGGGCGTCGGTAAGCCAATCTTTCAATAAAAAAAATACTGATGCACTGTATGCTTGAGCGTCCTAGTCGCAGTACGAGTTAGTACTATGAAAAAGTTTCGTTGTGTCGGTCCTTCAGTCAATACTTGCAAACCTTATCATGTGCCTAACCAACCTTTTGAGGACAGTAATTTGTTGTTAATTTTAGTGTTGTGGTATACGTCCATACTTGTTTTCGTACTCCACACTACCTCCAAATTCATTGTACCTCGTCGATTTAAAGTATTTTGTCTGCAGCGGAAGGAACCGTTGTTGCCTTATTGTCAGCCCAACACGTGCTGCCATCCGGCACACCTGCTTGGGAAGTAGATAGTGATAAATGAATCCAATTGTTGGTGCGATCGGTGCGTTTACCTTTGAATTTGGGAACAAAAGACACCAGTAGATTGTATGGATTGTTTGTCATATTTCGTAATCTTTTATTAAGCAATACAAACATATTTGACGGGACAACGACCTAGGCGTCTTCTACCTAGTTGTATGTTTTGTTACATAATACTGTAGGTACTTCATTGATTGAGATAAATTTTACCAAAAATCTACGTTAGTAGGTATTTGACTACTACTTAAGTCTTATTTATTTTTTGTTAATTTGTTGATAATTATGGTAATACAAAGTTGTGCTCTGCGGTTTTGCTCGCGGTCCTATAAGAACGGTAAAATTTTCTGGAATAAAACACCTAGGTGTTTATAAAAGATTTATCTTTATTTTATAGATATGTACCAAATTTAATGCAAATTCCTTCAGCCGATACAGATTGGGAATAAACCTAAAACTGCATATAAACACTTTTGCATGTATATTTGTGATATACGTATGAAATTCTAATACTTATATCTCAAGTGAAAAGTATAAAATTCAGTGAAAAACTCCTAGATGAAATTGTTTCTATGCCTAAAAACCTAACAATAACAATGAAAATTATTACTGGAGTTGCCCCTTATAATTACGATTAAAATCCAACCCGCGGCGTACATTAATAAACTAATGTAGACAATACATTTCTATAGAATACATAAAAGGCTAATATTAGTGGAACAAAGCATAATTACTGTCATCCATTTTATTTTAATGAACCTTAAGGGGCGCGAGGACTTGAGCGTAAAAGCAGAATTAAAATTACTGTCGGTTACGACTATTGAGATGATAGTACAAAAGGAAGACATTTTTTACAGCAAGAATAAAAAAGAATGTTACAACAAGTGCACGATATGCCAGAAACACAATAAAGTAAGTTGGAATTTTCGTATAGACGTTAAGTTTTTAGACCACCTTATTGCCTACGAAGTGAACCGTTCTAAGGCCGAAACAACTGACTAATGTATAAAAAGTTAAGTAACATAAAATGCCTCTTAATAAGTAAAACAAGGGCATTACATTAAAAACATACGCAATTTCGTTAACTTAGATGACATGTTTTTTTCAGTTATTTTGATTAAAAACCAAACCACTGTACTGATTTTAATAACATTGAAATGTGACCATTTCTGAAGTATGGCTTACCAAACAAAAAAAATGATCACAATCAATTCATAATTGGCGGAGAAATTGGAGAACATAATATATTTAAAAAAAACAGTGGAACCGCCTTTTTTAAGTCGGTTAATAAAATAAAAAACTTATTTTGCTTTGTAATGTATTTTGTTTATTCTTATATTGCCTTTAAAATTACAACCTGGTAGCGCCTTTTTCACCGCTTCCTTCACCTGCCATAAAAATTAAGACGGTCGCAAATTAAGTTTTTATCTTACACGATAATCTTATCTCTGACTTCGGAAGACAGCGGCCCCTTTCATTTACTTTACTTCGCTTCTAAGGCTTTCGGACAGGATCCCCATTAAGTAAAGAGGATCTGCCAGCTTAATTACGAATTCCCTCCAAAATCTCGCCAAGCACTGTGTTGCCATCACAGTAAATCTGCCATTGAAAGTACTATTTTTGTAAACGGAGATAACATTTTGCTTTACTTATTATTCTTGAACGATTAATAACGCGTGAAAAATGTTTTAAACCAATTAAAAATTTGAGATCTTTCTACATGTGAAACTCTTAATTATTAAGATACTATTAACATACCTGGATAATAAGCGACCAATAATTAAGAATGAATCTGATACTATATGAAAAATATAGCATTAGCAGCTATTAGTTACCTCGTGCTGGTAACATGTCGTTTTAATTTTGAGTTTATTGTGTAAATTCAACAGGCAACACTAGCTCTGCTTTTATATATTCTGTCTCTACCACCCCCAACAAAATGGCAGCAATTGATTTTAAATGAGGGCCAACAAAGACTTAGCAAAGTGGGCGCGCTGCTTTGAACTGGTACATAAAACTTTGTGGGAAAAATATTCAACAGCTAAAGTTCTCTTTGAATGACGAAAAAGTTTTTAATTAGGTATACGTTTTGAAATTTACTTCCATATTTTAATAATTTCTGGTTCCTACGAGAAAATTCACATGAGATTCTACCTAGGTACTTATTTTTATTCGAATAATAAGTCGTAATTCTAGAGAAACTAGACTGAAGACTTCTTAGTATCAATCAAAACTCAAATCAATACTCTTTTGATCCCGTTTTTACTTAAAGAGCAATGAAATATTTAAGAATTTAAGGAAAAACCTAAATCACATCGTACACTTTTAAGTACGCAGGTTGATGCATTCGAATTCGTATTTTTTTTTGTAAAATGCTTGTATATGCATCTGTTATGCATGCTGGCATAATACATAAATACATATAACTGTAGTGAACAACCGTGATAGTTTAAAACAGTGTTTTACATAAATACATTTCAAGCACTTTCTAAATATGCAAACTATTTTCCAATAGCCAAATTTTTTCACTACTGTTACTTAATCATATTTATCTAACTTTTTATAAATAAGCTCTAAGGTGAATGTAGTCAAAAGGCTTACTTGTCAAGCATAAAAACTCACGTATTTATCTATAAACATTAAAAACTTAAATTGGTCCAACCTAAGTTTGAACTTTCCAAATTATGTTAGATATCAAACTTTTAACTTAATTTTAGTAACACAAAACCTCACTTAAATATAACCGCCTCTCCACTCATTCGTGTTGATGATGACACAGATAAAGAGTAAGTACTACGTTATATCCAGCAAACATTTACGATTGCTGGTTGAAACATAAACCAGGATCTTACGTAGTGGTAGTTTTACGATGGTTCTTAACTTAACTCTGATCGGAATTCAAATGATGTTTAATTTTAATAGCCGAAGTGGAATTTCACACCAGATCAAATGTTGGTTTTGCAAATAATTAAAACTTATTCATTTTTCTTTCTTAACTAAATAATCTGTCAGTCTTGCCAAGTTTATCATAATAACATCGTAATATTTTGTACCCTTTCTTCCTTCTTTCTCTTACATATAGCACAAAATAGCAAAGAAATTGAACTCTCTTCCTTCATCTGATTTCCTGACACGCTCTACCTTGTTAAAAAAGGAGTAATAAGTTTTGTTCTGGGCAAATGTGTTGCATCTCGCGAGGTGGAGTCAAGGCAAGTCCGTTTAATGTAAAAATATATATATTTACTTACGCAATTTCAAAGGAACCTTACAATACAGTTCAAAAGTTACAGCTTAGAGCCGAGAAACTGTCTTTGCTTAATTCATATAATAAAAAAAAAAGAATATTAATAAAAATAAACGCATATAAATAAAGCATTGAATGAGATAGTAACATTAATATTATTATATATCATAATAATAATTTTCAGATCAAAGGGCCTATTTGTGCTAGAAATGGGAACTGGCTACGATGATGGATAAATAACCAGGAACAAAATGAACCGACAGTGAACTGACTAGCACCCACAACAAGCAATCAAGTCAGTTCAAAGGCACTGCAGATGCGGAACTGTCTGATCGTATGGTGATTTCTATTATTGCAAAGACTCTTCTGTCAACAAAAAATAATACTAAGTATTTTGAAATTGTATGGCAAAAAAAAATCGTAGACTAACAAATTATGACTGCCCCGGTGGCTCAGTTGGTATGGTAGTGAACCTACTGTCTGAGTTATTCTTGTTAACTAAATTATACAATATTATATCGTAAAAATGTAATACTATTCCTAAAGGTTACATAATAATGTGAACTTAATTGATGCAAACGTAATATTTGAAGTATAACCTATTAATTGTTTTTACCTCACCAGCTATAAGTTTATATAAGTGTCGAGCTAATTACGAGAGGCGGCCACGGTGGATTTAAAAAAAACCACGATTTATAATTACTATTTATTATTAATAGTTACATAAACTTCTTAATTGCTAATTAATAGAAAGGGATGTCCTAACGATCTGAAGTTAAGAGACGAAAGGCGACGCGGGGTACTCGTGGGCTCCTTTTATATGGACGGCAGTGACGTTCTCGGTGGTTGTGCAATACATCATTGTATGGGGTTCAATGGGATATAACACCTCACCCCTTAGATGAGCAACTATTTGCTAACGTTTAGTGCAAATATTGCGTCTCGCTTACGGCGTTCTGATAGCTCAATGTTCTCTTCTATACATTGTCCAGTCTGCATCTTCTGAGTCATACGTCGATGTAGATATAATGCAACAATTAAGCTTGCAACAATTATTCCAGTTATAATTGTGTAAAGGGGTATTGTCGTGTGATAAAGTACTTCGTCAGAGGTATTTGCAATAAGTCGAACAGGTGTCTCAGTTTCGATCTGCTTCTGAATGTTGTGCAATGAGCTGAGATTCACGGAAGTCAGGTGGTAGGTTGCTCCAACTCTGGGAAGATGATTCATTGGTGGTGCGATGATTTCGACAGTAATTCCGTTGACTTTATCGTCGAGGTTGGTCAATGTAAATTCCGGCGCTTGCAGCTTGCATGATTTAGGTATCATTGCGAGGTAACTGCCTTGAAGTATGTGGTGCTTATCTGGTCCGCAGGATAACTGAACTCTCGTAGGTTTCGGGAACGAGACGACGTAGTGCTGACTGTCTAGCTCTATTAGAGCTTCCTTAGACAGGGAGATAGGCGTGATTTTACACGTTTCATCTATCTCCTGTGAATTAATGAGTTTTTCTATGCAGTCAGGCTTAGTTCGAAGTTGGTGTCCGAGATGTTGTTTGCAGATGCGTACGCAGTCAACCTTCGGGCATTCAGCCTCCATGTACACGAATTCTTTAGACGTAGTAGCTACATAAGGATAAGGAGGGAGAATAACTTCGTGATTTTTATTTGGAACGGGACACAATCTGAATAAGGAAAAGGTTAGTATAAGAGTGATAGGAAACTTAAGGACTACCACGATTTTCCTACCCGAATAATAAGAACCTAAACTAATTATATCATAGTAATACCTATAATCTAAATTCAAAATTTCATCCGTGTTATACAATTCACGTAACTTACCTAGCATTAATTTTAAATCTTCAATAGATAAAATAGAGTGGTGCAAAGACATCGTGCGACTAAAAGCTAATATATTTTCTATTCTAATAATTTCGTCGGACAACTCTCTTACATTGTCATTTAAGACAACGAAAAGTTGCGCGATATAAGATAATCTAAGTGCGCGTTCGCTATCAGATGACGTCATATTAATGACGTAAGATAACGCGTTCTCTAACTGATGCTGGTTATGAGTAAGATTATTTAAAAGCTGCGTTTGTTGAACGGAATACTTTTTATATAAAGTTATGTGTTCATTCATCTTATCTGCAATAGCTAATCCGTTCGATCTTAAGGTATGTAAAACAGTTTCGAACCTTAAGGCGTCATTATTGTCTAAATTACCGGATATGGACTTGATTAATGTACCGAGAGGATTAATAAGGCCTCTTTTATTTCTAATGGATGGTTTGAATGTGCTTAGTTGCAATTGTATTTTATCTAGTTTATATGAAAGATACTTTATCTGAGATTTGAATAGGGGATAGCTCGTATTAGTTAATTGCTGAATTGATTCTGTCAGTCGGTTGCGTGAGTATAATAAATGCTTATTCATAATAGCCAAATCGATATCTTGCAGAAATGTATGATAGTGGGAAACTATTTTAGTAGGTCCCAGTTTGAAAGGTAAGATCCCAGGTCCATTATCAAGGCTTTCGAGTCGGATTTCTTGAGCTTGGGCCAGGTGCGTCAGTATCAGTAGGTATCTGTAACAAATTAGAGTCTCTAGTCTTATCAGTCTTACGTTGTCGTTTTAGTCGGCGCTTAGCAACGGGTCCGCGTTTTCTGGAAGTGTAAATGTGAATAGGTAGATTAGTAACTACTTTGTCATGGGTGAAACGCGATGCTAACTTTTGTCGGTCTGCTGCTGGGTTCCGTATGAATATCTCTTCGTCAGTCGAATAGTCTATAATAGGGTCTCTGTCACTATTTCTTTGTGTCGTTAAAGCTTCACGTTCAGTTAACGATGAGTCATGTATAAGTTCGTAGACTGTTTCCATTCTACTATGGTGGTCTTGTATGTACTTTTGCAATAATCGGTCCGTGATATTTAAGTCGGTCGGGTCTCGTGGGTCAAAGTGTCCTGTGATTAAGTCGTACGGTCTACATTTTGTCAAGCTATGCACGGAGCTGTTGTAAGCTATGAGGGCATAAGGTACCAAGTTTATAGCAGGCTCATTCATATGTTTCAGTTTCAGTATACGCAGGTGCTCTAGAAGAGTACTGTGGAAACGCTCTATCATTCCGTTTTCGTTTGGTGTATTTGCAGCAGTTGTATGATGTTGGATTTTATGTAATCGAAGGAATTCGGCAACTACTTGATTCGTAAATTCCGTTCCTTGGTCAGTCGTGATGGTAAGTGGAAAGCAGTGGTGTGTGCAAAAGTTAAGAAGGGCTTTTATGATTTTAGGAGCTGTGCAGTCAGTCATCAAATAAGCTTGTGCGTATTTGGAGAATGAATCTATGATAGTTAAGTACTTATCCTGTTCTATGGTTAATACGTCAGCGTGCACAATCTCGAACGGTTTATGCGGAGGCGGAACTATTCTAAATTCTTGTCGTATGGGATTACGATCGTACTTAGCACAACCGCACACTACACATATATTTATAAATTTAGTAATATCAGATTTCATTTTAGGCCAAAAGTACCTCTGTGATAGTGAGTTATATGTTTCATTGATACCACGGTGATTCGTTTTCCCGTCGTGGTACTTGCGTATTATGTCTTGTTGAGTTAGATAGTCGGATACATTTTCTATGTTCTTTTTTACTAGCACTAGATTCATAGATGAACTTCGGAATGTTTTTTGAATGATAGGGACGATGCTGAGCATTTTACCTATGGGCTGGACTAAGATCGCAGTTCGTAATTTTGGGTCTACATGTTTTTTAATTACGTCTATGATATCTCGCTCGAGGTTTTCCTCAGAGGCTTCGGTTGAAACTCGAAGGTAATTGTCAAAGGGTTTCGTGACTATCGGTTTTGTTCGGGCTAGGCGGCTGACTATATTTATGATGATTTGTTTCCGGAACTTGTTAAGGGGATCATCGCTGATAGGAATATCTAAGATAGGTTGTTCTGCGCTAGTGTGAGCTGTTTCGGTAGACGATCCGCTGTGTACTGGGTTGTCCGGGGCCGTGAGTGTAGATAACGTACTTGTCGCTGACACAGTTGATGACGTATCGTCATGACGCGGTGCTTGTGACGTATTCACTTGTAACGAATCGGTCTCTTCATTGTATATTTCTATACGACTTAGAGCGTCAGCGTTGGTATTGAATTTGCCTTTCTTATGTATAACGGTGTAATCAAACTCGGCTAATTTTAATCTCCATCTAGTCAAACGCGAACCGGGTTCTTTTATGTTCATGAGCCACTGTAAGGGCTTATGGTCAGTAATTATTTTAAATTTACGTCCGAATAAATAGGGCCTAAAGTGCTTAGTTGCCCATACGATTGCAAGGAGTTCCTTTTCAATCGTTGAGTAGTTGGTCTCGCTTTCGTTAAGGGTCCTAGATGCATAGGCAATTGGTCTGTCAGAGCCTATTGTACCTTGGGATAAGATACCGCCCAAAGCGAAATTTGATGCATCAGTTGTCAGGATAAAGTCCTTGGAGAAGTCAGGGTACTGCAAAATGGGGTCATTTGTCAGCAAGGTTTTGCAGTGCTCAAAGCAGTTCACATAATCAGGGGTCAAGGAAATTAGTGCACCTTTTTTTAAACAGGCGGTCAGAGGTTTGGTTACGCGAGCAAAGTTGGGTATGAAGCGTCGATAGTATCCTAGAAGTCCTAAGAATCCTTTTATCTGTTTAGTAGTTTTCGGAATAGGATAGTTCGAGATGGCCTTGATTTTATCGGGATTAGGTTTCACACCGTCAAGAGTGATTACATGACCTAGATATGGAGTTTCGCGCTTGAGAAACTCGGACTTGTCCATTTGTATTTTTAGACTTGATTGCCTAAGGCGTTCGAAAATTGTACTGAGGTTAGTTATTACTTCCTGAAGTGAGGATCCGAAGACCAAAATGTCGTCCAAATAGACTACACAGATCCTATTTAGTAGGCCTCGGAGCACATTGTCCATTACTCGTTGGAATGTAGATGGACTGTTTTTTAATCCCATGGGCATTCTCAAAAATTCCCAATGGCCATGTTCAACGCTGAAGGCTGTTTTGTGAATGTCTCTAGGATTCATTTCCACTTGATAGAAACCAGATGCCAAATCTAGGGTACAGAAATACTGACATTTGCCTAGTTTGTCTAGTATGTCGGTCACGTTGGGTATTGGGTATTTATCATCGATGGTCTTGTCGTTTAATTTCCGAAAGTCAATGACTATTCGCCATTTGGTTTTACCAGATGCGTCAATTTTCTTAGGGACTACCCAAATAGGGGCATTCCACGCAGATGTGGAAGGTCGTATAATACCTTGGTCTAACATTTTTTGAATTTGCGTTTGGACCTCTTCTCTATGTATGTAGGGATATCGGTAAGTCTTACTATGCACAGGCTCTTCATCAGTAGTATTAATTGAATGTTTAATTTGATTGGTGAAGGTCAGGGGCTCGTCTTCTAGATAAAACACGTCTGCATATTTAGCGCATAACGCTTTTAAATTAGCTGTCTCTTCTACATTTAAATGATCTGTGCGCAACCGTGATAAGACATCGCGAGTCCGAGGACAGGTGGCGGTGTCAAATGTCGGTATGGGTAAAGTCTGTTCGCTAAATATATGTGCGCGGATTGGTTCACTTAATGAAAAGATAATGTCATAGTCCGTGGGGTTAGATACCTCTAAGAAAGCACGGTTATGTCTAGCGATGGATAGACACTCGTTTACATGACATCCACTAATAGTTTGGTCTTCAATACAGATTTCACCTTCAGGCACGTTTGTTGGAAGTCTTAATAATTTCGACGATCTCGCTTGAATAACGTCTTCATATAAGTTGACGTTATCGGACGTATACATACGTATAGGTATAGATGCTGATCTAGTCTGAAGGGTTTTTGTTTCTAGATCGATTTTAGCCAACCAATGTTGTAAAAGGTCGCACCCTATTAAGCCGTCAAAGTATTCGTGAAATCGGTACACATATAATTTAATTAGTTCGGATGCTTTGATTTCTCTGAAACAAGGTATGGTTATGGAGTAATTGTTCTTAGTAGTGGCATGTACATTTGTCACAATGAATGGGTCGTAATTTAAAGCATAGTCTGGGAAATATAGATCTACTGCTTCGGGACTCAGGAACGACTGATTTGCTCCTGTGTCAATCAGAAACTTTAAAGGCGGACAATCAGGATGAATTTGGAATGTTATATAGGGCAGGCGTCTCTTATTCTGAACGTGTATTTCTATTCGGGGGCAGTGTCCGTCTGACCCTTGGGAAAATTTTGCTCGTGATCGGTCTCTTCGCAGACAACTGCGGAAGTTTCTTCACTTGGTACGGGGTCATAGTTGTAATACTCGTAGTCAGGTTGGTTGGGGTAATAGTCATAGTCGTATTCATAGTCTTGGTAAGGTTCGTAGAACTCATTTGTATTCACTTCGCGAGTTTTGAAGTAATTATTTGGTGGTGGGTTACCATGAATTCTCCAGTCATGTACCTGTCGAGACGGAGGTAAAGGTCTTGCTACTGGGTGGCTTACGCCAGACATAGGCTGTGGGACTTGCGGCCGGTTATGAAATTGTTGAAAATTCGGTTGTCGTGGGGTAATTCTAAAACCAGTCGACATGTTGGATCGGGGCAATGCTCGGAACATTTGTTGGGTTCTAGTTGGACCTTGAAAAATTGGTCTGGGTTTATTCATTTCTATTTGTGGCATTCCAAAACGAGGTCGGAACGTTTGAGGTACAAAAGACTTATCAAAGCTGAAAGGTTTTACGGGTGTTCCTGCGAAGCTGGAGGGCATGGGCTTTTTCTGTAAGTTATTTTGTAGGTACAGGACGTTCATTTCTTCCTGTACATATATCAGTGCTGTTTCTAGGGTAGGTGGTCGCATACACCTAATGCGTGAGCCTAGAGGCTCATCTAGACCTTTGAGGAAGGTTTTTAAAGCTAGATTTTGATATAAAATTCTTTTCGATTGCACTGTGGTAAGAATAGTGTCATGAAGTTCAACGTACGTCATTATGTAACTGAGCAAATTTTGAACCTTCTCATAAAATATGTGAGGCGTGTCTGAACCTTGGGTTAGATGTGAGAGATCAGTGTAAAGGGCGGTCTCGTCCCTATGGTCCGAAAAAGAATTTATTAAGGTCGTTCGGATGCTATGCCAGTCTGATGGGACCCCATTCGTGGTCAAGGTCCTTGCGGCAGGACCGGTGATTTTATTTAGAATGCCGTTTATTAGAGCTAAGTTGGTCAGCTCGTTTCCTGGCTCAGGGTTAATATACTCTATAACTAACTTGTCGCATAATGACAAGAACCTAATTAAGGCATTAGGAGTGCCGTCAAACTCGGGTACTAACTTAAGCGTTCTTATTATACTATCAATTTTCTTATCGGTTGTATTCATGTTGAAATCTATTTCTTCTTCTATTAAATTTAAGTTACGAAAAGCGTCCCTCTGCGCTATGCGGGAGGACGTTCTTTGGGGAACGATTCCCCTAGTAAATCGTGGTTGGAAAATGTTGGGAAGTGTGAGTTACGGGAAAGGAATGAAGTAGCTACTTAATCCTTAGAATTGTGCAACTCACAGTATCATTGCGGTGGCGATGCACGATGATTCATCAATTGTTGGATGTCGTGTGACCTTCGCTGCTTCCCAGTGGCTGCTCTCAGGTTCTTCTTTCCGGATAGTAGATAAAACGTTGAGACGTTATCAGCACGCACTAGTAGAAGTCTGTTCACATGAATGTTCAGATTTGTGTTCACGGTGAAAGTCTACGCACGCACTGACTCTACTATCCTACCGACTGCGCCAATTACGAGAGGCGGCCACGGTGGATTTAAAAAAAACCACGATTTATAATTACTATTTATTATTAATAGTTACATAAACTTCTTAATTGCTAATTAATAGAAAGGGATGTCCTAACGATCTGAAGTTAAGAGACGAAAGGCGACGCGGGGTACTCGTGGGCTCCTTTTATGTGGACGGCAGTGACGTTCTCGGTGGTTGTGCAATACATCATTGTATGGGGTTCAATGGGATATAACAAGCTTGAAAACGTATTTATGTATTATTTCTTTGTACCTCTAGGACTTAATTAACACTAGAGATGTCCAATGTATTAATGTTTTATGTGAAATAAAGATATTTTAAAAACTAAACTTTCTGAGCTTGGGGGCGTGGGTTCGATTCCCATCTATGACAAACATTTGTGTGATTAACATTTGTGTTTGTTCTATGTCTGAGTGTAAATATCTATTTAATTATGTATTTAAAAATATATATGTATGAATGTATATCAGTCTCTGGCTGCTATATTACAAGCTTTGCTTAGTTTCATTTTATGGTTAGATGACCATGTGTGCAATAATGTCCCAGATATTTATTTATTATCAATGAATCGAATTTCTTTTCCTGAGCAAAATTTGTGTAAACTTATTTCAGAATTCATAAATTGTTTAATTTTTTAATGGTTGAGACAGCTTAGGCTTTCAACCATAATTTACCTGAGTAAAGTACCATTTTTTTCGAAGATGGTAAACACAAACCGCCATGGGATTTAAAAATCTACACTCTATGGTTTGGAATTCGAAGGCGCCAACTCACAGATTAGTAAAGTCACTGGCACTAACCACTAAGCTATCACACAACAAAGTTATTTTAAATGTGTATTATACACCTTTACCCAATGTGTACTTAATCTTCACGTTTTTCCTGATTTTACAACTCCCATCTCCTCTTTTAACCCGAATCTTGCGCATAAGTTTCCTCTCTGCCACTAAGAGATCTTCCTTTTTAAGGATCAGTGTCCAGTTCTTATTCCGTACATCAAGATCGGTTTAATAACAGTTTTGTATGATGCAAATCTTTATTTTTTACTCAGTAATTTTGACAATAAAACGTAGAGATTAGGCGTATCTTGAAGTTCCCAATTGCCTTCGACGCGAGACTGGGACCGATGGCGTTTCTTGTGTCGGAGGCCAAGATCCAAAAGCCAATAAGTGAAATGTAAATAATAATTAAAGAAAACTTGTTTTGTTCCTGAGCATAGTCTTGATAAAAATCAAAATAAATAGAATGGCACAAAACTTACACAGCAAGGTAAAGCAAAATTGCTCTAACCTATTGCTCTGCCTTAACTAAATCTGGCAGCACAGGTGCACCTTGAGTGAAGACTAATATAAACTGAGCTAACTATAGCTCACAGCTAAGCTCCAAATATTGCCCAGTATTACTTACCTTACAGGTTGAGACGACAGCTCTCAGGAAAACTTGTTCTCGACATAAATATGGAGACAGAAAATTTTGTCGTAAGTGAGAAAATATTACAGCAGCTTAATGCTACGAGGGGGCACCTTACGGAAGGCTGCCTCGTTATGCTGATTTATGATGCACCCCAAAAAGGTATTTCAGGACCCACCTTATGAATTCCTTTTGGAATTTACGTGCACGTTTTCATTTTGTGCAGTCCCGCCGTAGATTTAGGTTGAATTTCGGTTCTGTATCAACATCTGGTTTTTTTCTGCGGGGTGTGAAATATTTTGTGGGCCCTGCAAAAGACGTGAGATGATACATTATGATTATGATTCACGCAAAGCACTCTCCCGTTGGTAATTCAAAATTATTCTTGGCTTTAAATAACGAAAGAGATACAATATACGAGTTTTTACGCACACGTTTTTAGCTGTAAGGTGTCATCATTATCAGCCCAACATGTGCCTACTGCTGGGTCATAGGCCGTCACGCAGAGAGATATAATGGTCTCTAATCCACCATGCTGGCCTAGTGCATGTTGTTGAATATCATGTCTTTGAACTTTTTAGGTTCTTGGACATACCGGTTTCCTCACGATGTTTTCTTTCACCGTTGTTGAGCCATGGCATAGAAACTGCACTTAATTTATTTAAGTACTAAATAAGTCATAGACGCAAGGCCTAGGATCAAACCAGGTGTCTTCAAATTGTAAAGCGCACAAGCTACCGCCCGGACACCATCGCAGCTGTAGAGTATGAAACAGTTTTTTGAAGCAAAAACTTCTTTTGGTGCGTTGAGTACTTTTTGGGTGAACAAAAATCATGGAACTCGTGTCATCGTGACATTAAGTATCGTGTATTTTAAAACAGCGACATCTCTTGAAGAATAAGTGAATTACTACTTAAGTTTTCACTTCTGACGTGCGTGACGTTCTTCTTCTTTTATGACAGACTAGCCGTCCGCCCCGGCTTCGCACGAGTGTAAGCTCGGCCTTCGGCCTCGCTACAAAATATAATATAGCCTATGTCACCCGGGGATAGTGTAGCTTTCCAACAGTGAAAGAATTTTTCAAATCGGTTCAGTAGTTTCGGAGCCTATTCATTACAAACATACAAAAATAGGTACAAATCTTTCCTCTTTATAATATTAGTGTAGATGTGGTTTTTTTTACTGAGACAAGAACATTCTGGTAGAGAGGGCTAGCTGTTGCAACTTCAGAAACAATTCAACTCAAGAGCTAACAACTTACAAGTAATGAAATGATGAAATTTCAATTAGGTAGGTACATTAAAAAATCTTAATATTGAGCTATAAACATAGCAGCTCTACCCTCCGCTTCCAATAACAATAAAAATTATCCTTCATGCTGGTTTAAATAAGTCGGTATGAACTAGTCATTAATTACGGTGACTTTGCGAATGAGCGTTGTTGTTCATAAAGCTACCACTGCGTGCCGTTCCCTCAGACCGCCTGCAGATTGAAAACGTGAACTGCAAAAATAATGGAGGAGGTATGTTTTTAACCGACTACAAAAAAGGAGGAGGTTCTATGTCCACTGTATATTTTTTTGTATGTTCACTGGTTTCTCCGCCAATTTATCAATTGATTTAGATTATTCTCTTTTTGTTTGGTAGATTATACTTCAGAGGTGGTTCCGTATAAATAATATTATAAAAATCGGTTTAGTCTGAAAAAAATATATGTCATCCAAGTAAATAAAATTGCGTATTTACTTTAATCGGTTTTTTAAATTGATAAGTATCCTATAAATAGTTACGGGGAAAGGGGTCCATAGTGCCCACCATTATAGGTATTATGAACAACTTATTCTATGGCACTCACCTTTAAGTCGCGAAAATATATATATTGAGATGTTCCATACATTATGTCGAGTATGAATGATCGTTTTCTATGAAACAGCTGATAATTTTTTCGCGATTTCAGAGTTGCTCCCATAGTAAAATTTGTTCATAATGATGAGTAAAATGGACCCCTTTCGGCTAAGTCGGCCTTATATCTTTTCCGTGTAACCCTGTATTATGTATTCTTAGTGCTTTAAAAGAAACTACAATAAACTAATTCGTAAGGATGATTTTAGATATTCGTGAGATCTAAGATCTTATTAGGTAGGCACGTACTTACATACTTATACGTACTCAAGATAAACTTAAAGCATTGTAATATAATTGACTAGGTTAGGGCTTAACATTAAACATAAAGATACGCCCCAAATATTTAATTACTGGTGACAAAAAAGTAGTGAATTTCAACAATTTCGCACCTACACCTACACGATTAGGTATTAGAAGTTAAAATCAGTATATCAAATTAAATCAAGCATAATAAAACGGAATGTGGAAAGTACATTTCAAAATGCCGTATCCAGCTTTACGTTAATTGCCCCGCGTTTTATCCATCAATAAGCTAAATTAATGTAAACCACGTTTATGGTAATGCCCTCTGTCCTACTGCAGCCATACAAAAATAATAGACTTGTCACCGCTCATATTACGAATTCATTTCCATTGCAAATGCATGTTTATTTCGAATCGTTGGAATCTGGACAAATACGTAGTGAGTTAGTTCATTAAAGTTAGGGCTGACACCAGTGTTTTTCACAGACCTAGTTCTTTGTTTGGTAGATTTTTTTCATTTGGACAGAAGAATCAATTTGAGGCTTATTGATTTTCCGAAGCAATTTTGGCAAAAAATCTGAGCTAAATTTTGCCGGATTGGTCCCATAGTCAAAGTTATTCATAATGATGAGTACTAGGTATGTGCCTCTTTTGGCTTAGTAGGTACACTCTTTCCGCGTAACCCTATATACAAAACTTAACTCTCAATTTAGGATACTCGTAATGGTGACTCTAAAACCCGCCGTAAACTTCGGTTTTCTAATCTAACGCATTCTTTGTATGCTCTATTAATACCAGACTCAACATAACCACAAATAACATTAATCCAAGTTAATAACATCCACGAGAATGTCGGCCAATACTTTGTTTCAAGTTACGACCAGTTAATATTCTGTTGAAATAAAAATAATGCTCGGCGAGGAGAGAATTAATGTCATTTTAATATTTTATTGGGTTGGACGACATCTCTGGATCTCATTATAAGTACCGCAATGCATAAATCTGATGCTTTATGTGTGAATGCCTGATAAATTTCATACTGCACAGAAGGAGAAAGCACGCATCGCTTAAATCAGTTTTGCCGCCTCGAGATTGTATTAATTACGTATCAATAAATGTAATTCTACATTCACTTTTTAGTATGTATATTAAATAACATACAAAAACATTTTATACGTATAACTTAAAAAGTTATTTAAAATAAACTCCATACAGCGCAACGATGTCCAAGTGTAGAATTAACTTAATTGTTCAACTTAAAACTTAAGCAGTAGAGCTCTTAAAACTTCGTGCAAAACTGGTCAAGATTGCGAGCAACTGCAGTTAAAATAATTTACTTCTTTCACATAACCTCCTGCAACTTTTTATAAAAATTAATTGAACTCTCAGTTCTTTAATTTTAAGAATATGTTGGAAATAATTTCTTCTGTAAATATTTATACAGGATTACCGGGAAAGTGTGTAATAAGCCTAAAGAGGTCCACAGTACCAATCATTATGAACAACTTTTACTATAAGACCAACCCTGAAATCACAAAAAAAATATCTCCTGTTCCGTAGAAAATGGTCATTCACACTCGACAAAATGTAAGGAACAGCATAAATTTTATTCGCGATTTCATGGTTGGCCCATAGTAAAAATTATTCATATTGACGAGTATTATGGACCCCTTTCAGCTAAGTACACCTTTTCCGCGTAAACCAGTATACAATTACAAATGACTGATACTGATTTTCATGAACACTCTCGATCAAGTAAGCTTTCAAACAATAAAAAACTAAACTGAAATCGACTTAGTGGTTTAGGAGCTACGATGCCATAGACAGATACGCAGATACATAATGTTAAACTTATATCACCCCTCTTTTTGCATCGGGGGTGAATAATAGCTTAGGTTTTTTTTCAAATTATTTTACGTAAACCTAAAAAAATAGAAAAATAACTAAAACATGCGAAAGGCCACAACTGATAATGATTCAACGCACAAAACCAAATCCAAACAGCGTTAGCATCGTTAACCAAAATTCCGCACAGTTGAATTTGTTTGCTCATGCCATAATTTGATAAAAAGACAAAACGCGATTGCGTGCACATGAAACTTTTTGTACGTCGAAATAATTTGATAAAACATGGATAGACAGACAAAAGCTCTAAATATAACGTTACTTTTTTGATCCCCCCGATAATAATTTGACTCTATGTCATACTATGTTCGGTTGAGCGGAGCCAAATGGATTTCGCAATGGAATTGTTATGTCCCATCGACTATGTATTGTTACGGGTTTCTGTTCAAACAAACGGTTATTTTTTTACTCTATTTGGTACTATTTTTGTTGTTCTCTGTCGAACACAATTCTGCTTGTATTGCTAAAAAACATTGGGTGAGATACCTACAATTTAGCAATGGTATTTGCTTTACAGAAATATGTTTTAATATTTATCGGGACTTATCGCGCACTATTAAATATAGGTAAAAATAGATACCTTTCGCTCGACGTCTCAACCATGTTACAATGGCCGTGGTCACGAGCTGACTGAAAACTGCGGGTGAGTTCAGCGAGAAGAGCGGGTATTTTGTTCTCCTACCCTCACTTGATCTTGAAAAATTGCAGGGTCGTCACTAAAACATGTGTTCAAATCGCGAAAGTTTAAAAATTATTATAGAAATATATTCCAAAAAGATTTTAATTTAAAGTTTTTTTTTTTATGCCATAGGTGGCAAACAACAACGGGCCACCTAATGGTAAGCGATCACCGTCGCCTATAGATACCTGCAACACCAGGTCACAAATACGTTGCTGACCCTTAAAGACTCTATTAACAACCTTTTTGAAGAACCCCATATTATAGCTACTCGAAAATGCCTCAGGAGAGAAGCTCTAAGTACATGTTTTCATATTTATCGGGACTTATCGCGCACTATTAAATATAGGTAAAAATAGATACCTTTCGCTCGACGTTTCGACCATGTTACAATGGCCGTGGTCACGAGCTGACTGAAAACTGCGGGTGAGTCCGGCGAGAAGAGCGGATATTTTGTTCTCCTACCCTCACTTGATCTTGAAAAATTGCAGGGTTGTCACTACGACACACAACACTGACTGTATCGGTAAAAGTCCTAGTACCTACACCGCGGTTTGTACATTTGCTTACTATGGGATTCCACGACGCCGCTAACTTAAATCCATCCTCCCGGTTGAAATTGCGATGTTTTCTGATTTCAACCGCTTCACGAACCATTCTTGAAAAATAATGCCGTTCAGTGGAGAGGACCTTCGGGTCGTGGAGCTCGATCCAGTGACCGGACCCCGACTCAAGCAAATGTTCTGCTATAGCCGACTTCTGTGTCTGGCGATTTTTGACGGCTGCGATATGTTCTTTGATCCTTTCTGCTATGGTACGCTTTGTTTGACCTAAGCTCTAAGTAAATTCTAGATGCTAACTAATCTAGCAGGCAAAATAAGTGGTGAAAAATAATGATTCCAACCATTAGTAATGTACTCGTAGAAACTTATACGTATTGGTATTACGTCCAAATATCATGAAGTCCTTAAAGAATTATTACATTCCATACACAGATAATAAAGAGTTAAAAAAGAGAGAAAGTTAGTCAAGTTGTGTCATCAATTTTTTTAATTATTATAAATCACGAGAATCGTAAAATATTTTACTGAGGTAAATTCAAAATAACGTTTATTACATTTTTGCCCAAAATGAGATGGACGTGTAAAAACTCAGAAACCTATAATAGTATGGGGTAAATAGTATTATGAAATTGAATTTCATGACAATATTTTACTTTCTACAGAATCTTTTGTTGTGACTAAAGGATGAGACGAGGGTGTACGGGGGTGAATCCTTAATTAAGTGTTGGCAAAGCCCTCTCTACTTAATGCAATGACTCTACGCCTCGTTTAACTTGCATAAAATTCTTTTAAACTTAGCGATTTTTCTAAAGTGGAGGAATTAATTCTTGCCAAAGAAATTGCTGTAATGTTAGTTTTCAAGAAAGCATGTTCACCTGGTGCTGGCACGTCTAGGTAATGGAGGGCTTAGCTTAATTCTGGAACATTGGAAACGTTCGGAGCTCTGCAACACCTTCTTTGAAATGGTGCTTATATACATCGTGCTAATGAAATAACGCAAAACTTCAGATACCCCACATAAAAGAGAAGTAAATAGAACGGAAATGAGAAGGAAACTCTGTCGCCAGGTATTGGGATACTTGATTGAACATTCTTATTTATTTCAACGCGTCAACTCCGCGTCACAATTGTTATGGTGCAAGTGGCTACAACAAATATCTTACAAAAATGCCTTGACAGCCGTTCTATTCTAATTTTTCTTTTTTTTTCTGTGAGATACCCCAACCGATTTTTAATAATGTAGTAATATCTCATCATCATCATCACTGTAATTGCGATATATGAAACAAAATATCACACAGGGCGTCTTAAAATAAGCAGTTGAACACGTTAAGACAGTTTTTAGAATTTTTGCCTGTTTGTTTGTTTTTCCACGCACATCTCCTAAACCACTAGACGGATTTAATTGCGGTTTTTAACGAATATGCTTAGATATGACCAGATTAAAGTATAGGCTATGTTATTTCGCTAAAGAGTAGAACTAAGGGAGAAAATATGGTTTAAAAGTTTATATGAAAATCTACGCGTACGAAGTCGCGGGCAACAACACTAGTCATAAAATTTTATAAAAGTTTCCGTTAAATATTGTTATATTCCGTTAAAGATAATTAATTGTGTTATTAAAGATTTTTCATTTCCTAAGAGAATGTGTTGATGGCTGCTGCTGTTGTCTCTTTTGTTGTCTGAAAAGAAATCGTATAGTACCTACTCGTAGGTAGGTATTTCTACGAAATTTACGTCGTTGCTTGCGCTGTGATATTGTGTTATAATTTTTACATAAGGTTAAATGAAAACTGTATTTAGTAAAAATCCTCCTTAATTTACTGTTATATCGATTTTATTCCTTGATTCTCAATAAACTATTTTCAGGTTTTGTCTATGGTATGTCTTAGTCTAGGCATGATCTAAGTTTTTTTACAAAAAGTACAAATGAAGGAAGAAGAAGAGTAAAAAAGTTCTTAGTAAAACAAATTACTTAAATAAACTAGAATTCCGTAAAACTCGTAGGTAATTTAGTCGATGAACTTCGAAATAAGTACCAAGGCTTGTACCTTGATGGAGCAGGAGAGCAAAGTATCAGGAAAGGAAAAAAAAACAGCAAAGAGACACTCTGGAGATACTTAATGACGAATCTAACGACATTTTGCAATTAAAAATCTGTGAAACTGTTTAGATTAAAGAAGGTAGTTCATACAAACACTTTTACATACATATACTTACACGAAAAACACCACCCACCTCGCACAGCCAGTTTAAAAAATGCTAACAATCAATATATTATTTGGTGGATTTTTGGACCTTTAAAGTTCTAAGGTAAAGTAATATAGGTATTTAGTGTTAGTTTGCGAGCAAAAAAAAAAGAAAAAACATATATGTATAATGATTTTGGTATAACACAAAAACCTGCATTCAAAATTATCTGTACCGCCTACTCAAAAACTACAAACACTTTGCTACGAAGCCATTTCAAAAGACCAAAACTGAAATACATTTTAAAATAAAAGTAGCACATCGTTCCGTAAAGCTTCAGAGAGCTTAAAATTTCGAGAGGATATTAGTCGAATATAACGGCATAAATAACGGTTATTACAACATAACTCTTCCCATCTATATTTTCATTATCGTTATTGCAGGCTATAACGTAAATTCGTATGAAAAATAAGTAAAAAAACTGTGAGCTATCAATCAAAATTATATGGTGATTAACGCCAGTTCTACAGCCGGAAATTAATAAGGGGCACACGTGGTGATGTGAAGGTATAACTTTGATTAAAATGCATTACTATAATTGCAGTGATTTGTAAATCACTATAAATGCTAGTTATTTTAGCTAATCGTCATTTTTAGGGTGTAAACGGGACCCTATTACTATGCATACGCTGTCTGTCCATCTGTCTGTCTGTCTGTCTGTCTGTCTGTCTGTCTGTCTGTCTGTCCATCCTATCTTTGAACGGCTTCCGAGCAACTATAACATGAGGTTTATCTAAAGGTTAGTCTTTAAAGGTTGACAATGTGCCTGTGTTAGAGCCAGCGAGCAAGCAGTAGCATGTGCTTTAAATCTGACGGTACCCAGTTCAATCTTAGGCCCTGCACCAGCGTGCCCAGGGAGAGAACGACACCGTTGTGTGACAAACGTTGTCGCGAGTGCAGCAAAGACCTCAATGTAATGTATAGCAAATAAATGATTTGATTTGACGAATAAAACACTTATCCGATAGCTTATTGTCATTCCTTATTAATTGTTCTAAAACCAAACGGACGGCCAAAAAACCCTGACTAGGCTAGATCGTTATCGGACGGCCAAAAACCCCTGACTGGCTCATAACGCCTTCGGAACGTACTTTTCACTAACTGGTACTACATTTCAGGTACTAATACTATCTCATATATTTATTTCGTCTTTCTTGCTGATAAAAGACCTTTATTATCCTCTATTAAGGGTCTTATATCCAATTTTCCACCTATTATTATCCGCCTTTAAAGACTTTTTCTCATAGGGTAAAGTGTACGTTAATAGAGATCGATTATTATGATCCTCTCCCTCAGTAATTCACATAATCCCGTAATTGATTCGTAAAAGCGATGTTGGCCTCGTGCTATTATGGACCACCCCTCCCCAGATTTATAATTTAATCCATTGTTGGATTTGTATGATTAATAATGGGAATATTTCGATGTCTCTTTAGATTTTGTTGTAAGGTTCTATAAGATAAAACGAAATTTCAAATAATGCCGATTGAATTTTGACACAAACGTGAATCATGTCACCTCTTTGTATTATTTTTCAAAACTTGTGTAATAACTGTGGATGTAGTAATAGCTATAGCTTTTTAAGCGTTGGTGAGCTTGATCGAGTGTGGGCCAACTGAAGTAATGAGGTAAAACGTGTATTTTCGTGTCGTATCAAAAACTCTACCTACTAACGTCTCCACCATTTTACTGGGGCACGAATTGGATTTGACCTCAACCTGCTTTGCTTGATTTTGACTGTGACTATACCTTTACTTTATTGGCAAAATATACAAACATTATACAAATACTTGGAAATATTTAAATGACACTGTAAAATTCATAAGAAAGTGTAACGCCAAAATCTTCTTAAAAGGAAAAAAGTTGCAATTAATAATAGCTAGTAAAAAAAAACATTCCAAACCTGACAACACAAATAGAATTACCACACGAATTACTATCTCGAATTTCTTTACGCACTCCCTTATTTTGTTCTATTTGTGTCAATTTTTGCAGCTTCGCTTTCGTAACTGTAAATGTACCGTAAACTGATACAAGGCAAACATACGGCGCGGTTCTGAGCGAGATTTTTAGGCTTTGTGTACAATGTAAGGGTAACACCACACCGGGGTTAAACTCGCGCACGACTTTTTGTTTTCACGCAAAATTCATCACATCTCATGCACTGTTAGAATGGAATGTTTTTAACATTTGTTTAGCAAACCTAACAATATTAGGGAGTAGTAAACTAACAACAAAAACTAAATTATAGAGCTTCAAAAATGTGACTTGGAATTACCGCTAGATTTTTCTTGAAATTCTTTACTTAGGTATCGATTTTTTTATCGTGACTAATTTGGTCATGTTTCATGTATAATATTGTAATATGAAAAGTAGGTGTTATCAAGGTTCAGTAAGGTAGAAATGATAAGGACGTACCATTGTCAATTGATTTGCTAAAGTAGATACAAAAAGTTGTGTACTTGTTACCCGGCGACACAAACCAAAGGAAAAGTATTGTGCTGAACGTGTATGTTCCCACCTACAGCCTAAACGCCTTAACCATATTTGATAAATGAGCTATTGATAATTTTTCTAAGTTCAGGGATGGTCACTGGTCACCCATAAATATAAGACGACGCGTAAAGTGGGGATGAAAAATTAAACTTGACTGCACCTCCCAATGACATGTCTAATTAGGTACGTATCATTAAATAGGTCTATTTAAATGAATGTGAGATTTGATACATAATTATTTGTTCAGGTGTACAGGTGTGATCATCTATGATCTGCCAAAAATACCGTTGTCCGTATTTTAATTTTATATCGACATTTGGTTATAAATTTTAACATTAAAATGCCGGGAGAAAAACTCAAAATGTCGGGTGTTGCGTTTTTCTGTCAATTTCACCTTTATCGTGACAAAGACCAAAACAAAACATTGCGTTTCTTTCTACCAAATAATAATAAAACTGCAGTGCGATTGTGAAGGGTGCCAGACGAGGGTGGCCGGTCTAATCGACCCGTGCCCAGGCAGAAACCCTTTGCACGTTCGATAATATCTTGGTCACTTTCTCTCTTATTAGAACTGTCATGAGAGTGAGGGTGACCAAGATCTCGAGTGACAAGAATAGGTGCCCAGACCCGGTTTTTAGTTACGCTTGGTAATGAACCTGGTTGTTTGGGGTTGCTTGGATGTTAGTGCGGTACTTGTTAATAGTTTTGTGATATTCAATGAATGCGAAATTTGCCAGTGTGAGGAGCATCTTAATTGAATCGAGATAGTTATGTGACGTATCAGAGTGTAGGAAGAATGGGGTGGAACGCACCTCGTAGCTCATTTAATTTGCAGATAAGGCGTTCCATACATTGAGTAATTTTATTTTAGCCTTTTTTCAATTGCTACTAGGTTGAACATATAGCCATTGTTTTTTTCGCATGTGGCGTTTTTGTCAGTTATAGTGCAACATTTGGCAACTTGGTGTTTTCTTTCACGAAAGCTTTAGTTGTATTGAAATAAAGTAGATAAAAATTACTTTGAGTGGTTTGAGAATAAATGCAAGTTCTATGTATATACGGACAGCATAATATGTAGCGTTAGTTTTATAAAAAAAAAGGAAAGATTTCTAAAATATGTTTCTTTTTGTGAATTAATAATACGGAAAAACTACCTACAGTCAACTGCATTTTTGTTACTTTTGCTTATGTTTCCTTATCAATGCAAAGTATAGTCGCAATACAAGAAAATCAATTGAAAGAAAACCGCCATCATTAACATCACCTAATATAGATGGCTTTTTAACACGTTAATACGATTTTATTAGCTTCGTATGTATCTATGTAACGGAATCTTTGAACGTGATTTTCACCCCTTTCAAAACGACGGATTGAATTGAAACTTTGCACACTTATCAAGGACCGATGACAATGCAATAATTTGTATCTATAGTTTGTCTCATTATCTTTACCAAGATATTCAGGATTAGAATTATTTAAACTGCGAGAATTATTATTATTGTTCACAACAATAATAATAATTGACATGTGTGCAATAATGTCCCAGATATTTATATTTATTATTTTATTTATATTTACAAATACTAGTTTGTTTTTGGCTTATGTATATAAACCAAAAACAAACTAAAACTAGTTCTAAGTCATTTTCAGTGCAAAAACTAACTACTTTATCGCTATATGCCTTCTTATGCTATCTTTTTTAAGCTAATTTGAATCTGGCGGACACAGACACCTTCTACAGTTTTTTTTTAATTTTATTTTTTAAAGAGTGGCAAACTAGCATGCTGTCTGCCTGATTATAAGCAGAAATGGCCACCTATGAACACCTGCAACACTAGCGGTGTTGTTGGTACCTTACCAGCCCAGAAAGGCTGATAAAAAACGTCATGTAACCCGATCTTAAACTTTTATGCGATCGTACATACCTAATCACTTAAGTTTTCCAAATCAGTCGCATCTATAAATTTTGTTAAACTTCCAAATAGTCGTATTTATCTCTAAATGCGCAAGCTCAATGACAATGACATTGAAATAAATGTAATTTATTGGGAATCAAATTGCCCTGGCAGGGGTAAAAGTTCGTTTACACACGAGGCTAAACACACCCCGACCTATCGACCCCGTCTGTAGGGGGAATAAAATTATCTGTCTTGCCATAAACGTAGACAGTGCGATGTGAGAATAGGCTAGGAAAAAAGGCATAAACTTTTGGAAAAATAAAGAGGTACGTAGTCGTTCGGCACAGATAGACTGAGAGACCAAAGTTCAGTTTAAAATCCATCAGACTGGCTCCACTATCGATATCATATTTATTGATGATGATGGGTACGTAGGTATACATTTTTTTCGTTCCTTCTGAGAAGATTTTGGCATCACACGTCCTGTGAATTTCCGAGTGTCAAATATCAGAATATTTTCAACTGTTTACTAAATATCGTCAAACAAGTCAAATTCAAGCAAAGTCATGGCCAAGTAATAGTCAAGCGTCGGTAACAATAAAAAATACAATATAGCCCATAGACGGTTGAATGTCTAAAAATAATCTAAGTAATTGCTGTTTTGTATTTAGTTATTTTCAAAGGTAAATGAACTAGAAAATCTTAATATTATTTTTTTTACTTTGCGCCTACTATTAATTATTTGTGTTTAAATTAATCAAACTCAATAAATAAAATATATATAAGGTATGAGAGTTAATATCAACTATACGCAGTGAAAAACTCATTGCGTTGTTGATAGCGTTGAATTCTAGCACTTAATAAAGTAAACGCGCATAAAAAAATTCAATACTTGTATTATAAAAAAATAGAATAAGCTGAATTAATAAGCTAAGATATTTCTTAGCATATTTACAAAAAAAGTTGCTTGATCATTTTACTTGCACCAAACCCGACTCTGCTAATGTTTTCTAAGCAATTAGAGCCCCATCTCTGATTTAAGGTTATGGTACCACACCACGCTTGTTCTGGTCACGTGGGGGCTATCTCATTATTTACTTTCACCTAATAGTGTGCGAAAATATAGCTTTTCTCACACGTATTTAATAGAAGAAAATTGATTTAATGGTTAGGTGTAATTATATTTATATTATCATGGGCCTTATAGGTTTTTCGTCACGACATTTTAGAAATGAAATTAGATAGCTTGCCCATACATTAGTTTACAATTTTTTTTATGACCATTTCATGTTATAAACTTAGATTAACACAAAAATGAAAACAATAGATCCGAAGTTGATTATTGATATTATTTTACGTGTTTATATGTTTATTTTAAAACATAGTTCCAAGTTTGCTCCTGGGGTTCTCAGCTTCTTATAAAAATCATGATTTAAAAATCTGATCCCGGGCCTTGGCAAGTCGGCCAAGGGCACGTCTACCGTATCCATGTCTTCGAGAGCTGCCTCGGACGGACTTCAATACTCAAAAATTTATTGCATATTATGAAATTCACTTTCAGATCTTAGGTAGCACGTTTGAGGTAGGTATCACATAATGATCATTATTGGGTATGGCAATAAAGTGCGGAGCGGATCAATTTATTCTATAATTCATAATTAATTTGTCTAATATATACGAATACTCGTTTAGGCTATAATAGTAACATTATCTAAGCTAGCAATATGTCTTTTAGGATTTTGGAAAATTTATTTTCTTTTTCTATGCACATATTTTATTTTTACTAATAGTTTCATATAATATGGTCAATATAGAGACAAGAATTTGTATTCATTAAATAAAATATAAAGATCATTAATTTTCTTTACAAACAGTTACAAAGGGAAGCAACAACAAATTTTAGTAGGTAAGGTATGATTACAAACACAAAAACGCTAAAAAACCCAAAAGAAATTTTGATTCTTTAAGCACGAACAATGGGTCATGTCGTTCAGTGTTTGTTGGTCAAAAAACAATTCGAATAATTCAAGCACTCTTAGAAACTAAGTTAAAGTAAACAAAATAAATTAAATTAAATCGTGCCAAATGATCATAATTCAAATGAAAACAAAGCCAAAAGGCACAATGGAGAAACTGGTGTAAATCGCGAAAGGGCTGTGTTAACTGGTCGTTATATAGTCAACGGACCTACAAATATTACTCGTAATCATGTTAACGACATGTTCCAAAAACAAGGTGGTGGTTAAAGCAATATTTATCTTAATAATTAGTATTAAGCAGCTAGCCTTCAGCTATAACGCACTGTAACAGTGTGAAAGCTCGATACTTGCATCCTGTCATAAATGTTCTCCTGTTTGTTGTTGAACAGTGAAAGCGAAGTTGATATTTAGATTGTATAGATTGTATAGTAAGAAGAAATTAGGGTATTTTCGGTATTTGCCAATCATTCTTCATCCGTGCCTTAAAAATTGCTTGGAAGAGATCGCTTTGAGTGATAAGACCACTTTTTGTCTCCCTATTTAATGTATTTTTCTTGTTTTGTTTTTTCTGTGGTGTCAATAATTCTTGATGTTATGAGACGTACTGTGATGAGAGTCATGTAATGAAAATTCGACATGCCGAATGCAATTCCGGAATATAAACAGGATACTGGTAAAGTCGCGAGGCACAGCAAGTATAAGGCGTGTTCTAGAAGAGACAGGCAGCGTGGACGTGGCGTCACCGAATAACTAACTGTTCTGTGGTGGTGTGGACATGGCACGGAGATGCGGGCTGGGACGAAGGCGGCGCGGCGGAGGGACGCGCACACGCCTTATTGCTTTTGTTTAGTAAAATGTACCGAGCAAACAAAATTATGCCCGCGTTACGTCCCGCGGCGTCTCTGCCGCTTGCGCTCTATGTGTAATCCACGCCTAAAACACGCATTTTAATGAACAACACATTCTGAGGCTTTCAACGCAGGCCATAACTTTAAGTATAAAACAATGACAAAATACTTTTTTGGGAACTAGAAGTTCAATCTAAGGTACTGCATAGACAAAATATACTGCATTTCTATGATAAGGGTGCGTGTTAACGAGCGGGCTGTTCGTGTGATAAAACTATGGCGTATATAAATTAAAACATAATTGTGTTATCGTGACCACTATGCTTTAATGCATTCAACTCGCGACGCGACGAACTTGGCTGGATAAAGTGCTTTGTTATTTTAAAAGCAGTTTTCATTAAACTTGCCTTTGTTAAATAATTTTGTGGAGGCATTAGTTACTTGATGCACCCCGCGGATTCACCCGTGGACATTTCCTCATGAACAGTATAATCTCCGACCCTTTAATTATCCTTATACATTAAAAAAACAGTTCCGTTTTTCTATTGCTTCGTGAAACAAGAACAAACAAACCAACAAACTAGCATTGGCAAGCATTAATGCGATATTATATCTGTGTCTTGAAAGTGCCCATCAGCAAGCTCATTGCTTTGCAGATGGGTACTTTCATCACATTCGTCTATTCCGAATTCCTTAATTATAATTAAGTATACACATATTTTGGGTTACAATCCCGTTCAGATTTTAGTTAGTATTTACTTATTAAAAAAAAAGAGGATTTATTTAGTAAAATTTTAATTGATTGTAATCTCTTTTGTGTATCTTAATAAAGAAACAGATATATGGTGCTTTTAGTTTCAGTTGGTTTTAAATAGTAGGCAGTTCCGGCATCTGGGAGCGATGGTGGTCGAGCGGTAGCATATGTGCTTTACAATCTAACGACAAGCGGTTCAATTCTTGGCCTGCACCAATGACCCATTTAGTTTATGAGTTATCTGCAGTTTATATGCCATCGCTCAAAAATGGCGAAGGAAGACATCGTGAGAAAACCGATAGGTATGTCCAAGAACCGCAAAAGTTCAAAGACATAATGACATTCACCAATAAGCACTGTGTCAATGTGGGTTATGGCTCATCCTCTATGTCTGAGAGAAGGCCTGTGTACCAGTGGGAATGTAAAAGTGATGATGATGATGAGTACGTGATGTCTGGCATACCCTTGGCAATTTGTTGCACTAAAATTTAATAAGAATTAAAATTTTGACAAACGTAAAACACTCTGCTGCCAAGTACCACCATAATCTCAAAACATTCTTATGTAATAACCTTACATTGAATATTGTCTCGCTCTCTCTGTTAGTAGTAGCAAGACAAAAGTTAATGTAAGGTTATTAAAAGAATGTTTTATTGAAATTACTTATGTTAACCTACCAGATGGAGTGATGATCTGCATTAAACGTCGTATGCAGAAGACTGACAGTGGTGTAAATTAAAAAAAGTCTGCGTCCAGCAGTGGACAAAGATGTTTTGCTGATATTGATTACTTAGTATCCACTCCTAAAACTACTAACACCACATTTCTTCACACGCTTAACGACAAGCAAGACAGTGGACAAATATAGAAGTACGGTGTGGTTGATGATGAAACATGTTGATAACGAAGAAATCTATTCACTCTAACCTTACAGATTGTTTTCTATACGTCTTGTCCAAACAATGAAGTAACACACTTTAAGGCGATATATGAATAAATATAAATATATTGCATCTTATTGCAATCTGATTCCAATATTTCACTGAATGTACAATAAACTAAACCACATACAATTAAGCATCGTAAACTCGAATAATTCCATGACTCGTTGTTACAATTTAAAGCTCGCTCCATATAAGAACACCCCTTATTCATACATCTAACAATATGGCTACTTACTCAGGACTTACAGACCTTATTGTATTCCTAAATCATGAATAAATGACAGTTTCCACGAGTCTTGTAAAATATTTATAGGATTATTATTGAAGTATGAAAACCTTGCAAGATAACTGGCCACGCAAAAAAAACATGGAACGATGTTAGTGATTGTTTTGATTATTCAATTGTCTTGAATGTAGTATATGGAGAATTGGAGATGGTAACTTGACCATGAAGTAAGTGTCTATGGCAGTTCTGGAAAAATAAAACAAAGGTTAGGGTCAGTAGGTACTTTATCTAAAAGCTACAAAGTGTAATGCTAAAGCTTGTTCCATAACTTAATTTATTTTACGTCAGGTCTAATGCAATGAGGCATTGCATTAGACCATAATAATCAGGCCTTATTCTTGAGTAGCATGTCTGAGGGTCGTGACTACAATTTTCAATTAATTTGTGATGATCATTTGACGTCGTGGTCATGTGTCGTCATTAACTTCTCCAGGTGGTCACCTTATTTCCTGGCAATATAAACACACTACTCAAGGGCACGTTGGAGATAGATGGTAGTTGACGTAGTATATAAATGTTAGTCAAACAGAATTCCATAGAATATTCTGACTAGCATTATTGCTGTACAAACGCTACTAATATACTAGTAATAATCTTTTTATTACTCCATGGTTCTGTAGCTGTTAAGTTCAGCAATTTGCATCCAATTTCAATGCACTGCACAAACTGCTCGATGATTAAACTATACTGACATTTGACACTTAGATAAAAGTCATATTCCAGAATCAATAAGCAAAGGTACATACAGCTATTGTTCATCTACAGAACACCAACTTAAGCTAACTGGAACCGGTTTAAACTAGTTACAGCTGAATTTGTGGCTTTTCCATGCTATTGAAATTTACAGCTAAAACTTCGTAGCCAGAGCGCATTGTCTGTGTACACGGCTGGTTAAGTTGGCGGAATTCTTCGACCGAAAGGTATATTTTAGAGCTGAGGAAAGCAAATGCTGCTGTTTAACTAAACTGCAAATTGTTAGTGAGCTAGTGGAATAAATTTACATACAAGATTTTTCTAAGGCCTGTGTACTCTACTTGTACAAAAATATTCACGAAAATGGCGAAGATTCACAGTTCACCGGAATTGTGGTTCTAAATTTAGTTGAATGAGTTGTGAATAAAAGGAACCAAAACAAAGCGATATATTTTTTAATAAAAAAAAAAAAAGAAAAACGTATGAATTAAATAATCATCAAGTAGTTTTTTTACTGGCAAGTGTTTTTTTATGAACTAAGCAAAATAGGTGCTATTTAATACTAAAAACCTTAGCCTATTATAAAAAAAGATTAGGATTGCCCATACGCCATTGACGGTCTAAAGACAATCCAAATGCTCAAGCCCACTAAAATTTGGCAACGTACCCAGCATATTGCTAGCAGCATTACCATGGTGAATGGCAATACTTACACGCTGAGCCAGAAAAACGCCAGCGTTTTGGTCACGGGATGACCCGTTACCAAAACGCTGGTGTTATTTATTATTCAAGTTATTAATAAATTTGTATGTAGTGTAGAGGTAAACAATATCTGTACAAAAATATACAGTATAAAAAAAACTCATATAGGGTGACTTTTTATCGTACAAAAACGTTCCCCTCGGTAATGTTTTGTCTATTTCCGAGACGCATACATCCCGAAAATATTAAAAATCACTTACGAGAAGGATGTCTCTATTAACACGGTCCCAGCTTCATTGATTGTTTTGATTGGTAACATACTCTTACAAAGAGGTAGTAGTTTTTATACTTTTTCAGAAGTTGTTTTTGAATGTTTTGTTGACTCTATATTTAAAGAGCACGCTTTTTGCCACATACTATCTTGTTCGAACTCTATTAAAATTTTCGAAGAGAGAAAAATATTATGCTGTGGGATAAACAAATATATAATTAAAAGACGTTATCTCTAAAATAACATTGCAAATGTTAAATGATTTTCAAAGATAATATTATGTTCTATTTTTCGACAAAAAAAATATCAAAATATTTGATTTCCTTCTCCTTTACCATAATAGAAGCTTTTATCATGAAAATTGCTACATGATGGCGGCTGTACACACTCGCCGAGAACTTCTCGCCGGGAGTCTCGACAAGCGACCGAGGCCGACGGAGACGAGACAAGACAAGACGAGGATAGCAAGACAAGACGAGAGTACCATGTACATACTCGCTCTCGGCCTGTCTCTGGGTGTCACGGCGAGTGTGTACAGCCGCTATAACATAAGAAATTTTGATTTTAAGATTATGCGTTTTCATTATATATTCTTTTCACCATCGTCATCATTACTATCAACTGACTCTTCTTAAATATTAGAGGTTGGACATGAGATCGACAAACTTATATCTTGAGCCAAGCAAAAATCTTTTACGCTGACAAATTTCATGATTTTTAGGCCCAAAATAATTCATAGCCAGAATTTCATTTAATACCCTGCAGATAAAACGTCAGATCTTTTATTATTACCTACTTGTTTGATATGACAGTTTTGCATATTTTAATATCATCGCCCTCTCTCAAACACATTCAACACATCGCGGCATATTTCGAAGGAGAACGAGCAATTTGTGCTCGGCGTAATAAAATTCGTCTCAGCCGACGACAGGCAAGGCGCCGCTGTTCACAATGCCACTATTAAAAACTTTAGGGTGTCTATTTTTGGTGCCGACGTCGCCGCCGCACCAAATAAGTTATGTGACAACATGTGAATAAGTTACAGTGTTGGGTAGAGTGAAAAAATGTTTTCATACGTTGCGAAGCTGAAATCTGGTTTTTAAAACTGTTTTAGATTGTGTCCTGTATTCAGAAACTGTCATCACTGTACCTAGACAAAAGGACAAAAGCAAGAATCAGTACGAGTGAATTCGTATAAGCAAATACCTGCAACTCTTAGACATGGCTGAAAGAATGATGGCTGAGACGAAAACCGGGACCTATAGAATGTTACGTGAAACGGAAACACTCAGTTGTAAATGTTGCTGGCGTTATATAGAATAACTGGCCAAGAACGTGTCGAGACACGCATATGATAGAGTTCCGTAACCAAAGCCATTAATAATTTATTATAGTCACATTCATAGTTCAGAAAATGGTGTATAGAAAAAATCGAACAAAGCTCTGAGGGCTTAGACAAATTTCAGAGAGGTGTCATCCCAACATAACATAATAATACATCAGGCGAGTCAAACGCAAGCCTATTTATGCATAAAAAACTACATTTATATGATTACTGATGGAATAAGATGGTAGATAAGTTTGTGGATGAAGCTCCCGGAAAGTTACACATACTTTTGTTTTAATCAAGAAGAAAAGTACTAGAGAAACGATGCACCACACAAGGGAGAGCAGCAAAAAAAAAATGCATCCCCATTTCACATGTACCAGAGCCTCGCCTAAAATACTTTTTTTGTAGTTTTAAGATTGAGATCTATGTATTCTAAAACAGCCAATGTCAATAATATTATTATAATTATTATACCTTCATTTAACTTAAAATATCAGGCCCAGCGCCCATGCAGCACAGTTTTATACACCTACACGATTCGTGTTTCGAAATGCAGCATAAGTTCGAACTGCTCCTACATAAACCATCCCTCATCGCGACGACAACATAATAATATTACTTAAACTCAGCCCACAACTCGGGAGAGCTAAGTTGAGCTAACTTAGATAACTCAGCTCCGGTATCGGGTGCTAAGTCAAGCGAACTTCCGAACTAAGCGTTTTGCGGGAAGAAACTTAGGCTACGTTAATCCAGGACTATTCTACACGTCTAGTAATTATTATGTTCTTGCTGGGTCGTAATAATAAAGCTCTATACTCGGTCCAATTATTATTTTTGCTCTGACAGCTGCAACTACATCAATCTGGGTGTCTTCTTTAAATCACGAGTAATCGGTTTCTTCTAGGCAAGCGTGCTCCATCGTAGAACGCATCATCGCTTAACATCAGATGAGTCGGCGGTTAAATGCAAGCCAATAAAATAAAAAAAACATTGTGAAATCCCGAATGAAATAAAAAAGTCAAAAGCCCGTGGTTCTTGAGTCCTCTAATTCCTCTCACGCATTTCCTCATTTCCGACGGTGTAAAATGATTGAACCCTTGGCCAATTATTTGAAGACGGTAAAAAGAGACTGAGTCATTTTTGCATTTATAATATTGGTATAAGTAATGGAAATGGTTGTAGTAATGTGTTAAGGCAATAACGCATACACTATGTTGTTCTTGTAACACAAAGGTATTTAGACAGCTCACGGTAAATAAATCTTAAAATGCGATTAAGCCACTATATTACCAACTCAATGCATAATTCCATAACTCGAACTAATGTTCAAAGCTTACATAATTGTAATCCTCCCTTAATGGTCCTTACAAAACAGGAAACAGGTATGAATAGTATTACCATAATAGTTCGGAAAACATGGATAAGTAAGGTAAAAAACTTTTCTCAAAAAAATGTTTATGGCATGTATTATGTGTTATGGCTTATAATCCGTTATGATCTAGCACAAAAATAATTAAAACATGTCAAGCTCTTGCGGGTAGTGTAAAATTCTTACATTTTAATCCACGATGCAAAAATAGTGTATAAGTTTATCGTGTGCACTTATGTGTTTGTCTGTCTGTCTATGAGAATAAGCAGTTTTTTAATTGATCTTTCTTCGTATGGTTTTGCAAAATCTTCAGATCTATGTAATGTCAACGTCATCTATCGCATTTTAAAAACTATTTATATTAAAATTGTCTTTCGGAAAACCTCCAGATACTGAAGTATAAAACGTGGTCACCCTAAGTACAAGCATAATGCTTATTGGTAGTCCATTAGCTTTCGATGGCTCATCTCTCATTAGTGTAAGGGAACGTAAACAGAGTCGGTAAAGCAAATTAATTAGTTATCAGTGTTGTTGATTTAAGATAATTTGAATAACATGGATATGAAGATCTTTGAAATTACTTCAAAATATTTACATCGTCATCGTACTCCATCTTCGGCCACAACGTCGCTTTTCATCATGTGAGTTAAAGGCGAAACGGAGACCTTTTCTATATAATAAATGTAAAATATCATCACTGACAAACTTAATATTGTCACAAAACTTTCTTCATCTTCATCATCAGCCATAAGACGTCCACTGTGACTGCTGAACATAGGCCTCCCCCTTTAGGCATCTGCATCCACTCTCGACTCCACGTGACTCTCACGATGTCGGTCCATCTAGTGGGAGGCCTACCTAGGCTGCGTCTTCTCGTCCAAGATACAACAGTGCCTAAAGACAAGGGTCTTTAACCAATGTGTGTTGCCAGTGATGACATACGGTACTGAGACGTGGTCCTTAACTGTTGGCCTTTTGGAGAAACTAGAGTCACACAACGAACAACTTTCTTACTTCTATTTTATTTGCGAGCAAGTTGCCTTATATTTACAAAGCAGGAAAGACGAGTTTGTGAACACGAATATCCACAAACAAACAAGGATAATGCACGGAAGGATTTGAAACTTCCGTATCGTGCCATGAACAACAGTTATGCAAAGTCTTACAACTCTGGGATTGTTCCGAATAAGAACGGTATGGAGGTTTGTCCCTACATTTTAAATTAGGAATTCCTGTTCAGATTTTTACGACATTTAATCAGCGAATTCATTAATTCGCTGCATTTAATAAAATTAGGTTATATACTGATATGCGAGATTTGTTTCCATTGTTAATTAGTTCGGTACAAGAGAAGATAATTAAAGTGTGCCAGAAAAAATATGTATCTTACCTACAAACATAGGTGTCTATGGTTATGCTCAAGTTGTCTATTGTTTTATGTATCTAAGCTTGCGAAGTAAATACGTGTGGCTAAATTATCTCTCGCTCTAAATACAACTTTCTCTTTCTCTCGCGAGTCATTAGGGTGAATGTATGGCTTGCTTAGTTTTAATTACAAGCTTGGTTAGGAAACTGCAGGGTTGGGGTGTTGTTGCTTAGAATTGTAGCTTAGCTTTACCACGCTTTACTTACTAGATTACCGAAATAGCCTCAAGGCTTTGTCTTATAATGACATTTCCAAATAACCAATAATCACTGGTTTGCTAAACTAAGTTCTAGAGCAGAGTAGGTATTGTAGGTGTGTATATAGGTGGCGGTAACCACCACTTGTATTTGCGGTAACCACTTGTTATTTGCCAATGATTCTAAAAAAACTCTCAACGGTAGTTTTCGCGTAGAATGCATGTAAGTGTGTCTGTAATGTGTAATATGCTTGTTTTTTTTACTGTAATTATTTTCTAAACAGAATATTTTTACATAATAAATTAAACATCGTTCTCGTATGCAGCTCATAGTAGAGTTAAGACTTTACCCAAAACGACGAACGTTTCAGCACAATCTAACCAAGATTAATTTGGTCGTGTTTATTACACTCCTAAATTAAGTAGGTACATTTTAGTTAAGTATTTTAATGAAATTTCAATGTCTTGCAATATTATTAACTAGTAAAAGTAGTTTATTATGATGGTGACTATGGACTCCTTTCGGCTTAGTATACCTTTTCTGCGTAACTAGGTTTTGGAATGAACTACGTAACGAGATTTCATGAAGAATTATGTACAAACCCGCAAATACACAAATAAACGCCGATTTAATCCGGTAAAATCTGAATCATCTTTTTGCACGGTCACAGAATACATAAAAGTACTTCTATGGAACGGTAAACTAATTTTAAAAAAATGTACTAGTAGTTCAACCCGAACTGAGACCTCGAAACCCTTTGGCCACATTTGCTCATTTTCGAACATAAAACCTGTGTTGAAATGGCCTACTTGCATACAAAATTTCATGACGGTCAGATCAACTATACTCAAGTTATTTTCAAAAAATATACTACATATATAGAAACGTTAACTTATCCTATTAGAATCAAGACCTACCTTCTTGTCGTATCTAACATAAAATTACTTAATATTTTTTTAAATTTTGCTATTTGAACACATATTTCTTTTTGTCCCCAGGACCCCATAGAAAAAAAAAACAAATCATACCGAACTCTCCTAAAAATAATATCCTAAAAACACACTACAAACGTATTACCACATTCTTACACTCCTTGCAAAATCAATCAAGTCGTCTCCGCCCGACCTTATTTCCAAAGTAATCGCAAATCCAGACGGGATAAACACCATGCTGCTATCTTGACGAATGCATTCATATCTGATTAGATACGCACCAAGAAATGCATAAAATCTTGATTGTGCTGACGTAAGCATCCTACGCCTAGTCCTTTGCAGATAGGAAGTATTCTGGAGATAAGTTAAATAATAACTTACAATATAACTGCAACTTTATCTTGCAGCAGTTGATACAAAATATCAAACTAAACGAGTATATAATAGTATATAGTAATGCCAGAACAGGTGTACCCTGCTTTTTTGTATGTGTTGGTACCTGCAATGTTCTGACAAATAAATAAATTGAATTTGATATACCAGGCTGCATGGGGGCCGTCAGAGATGGAAGCAGATTTGTCGCTATCTACCAAATATTGAAATCATCAGGACACTCAGCAGTGAGCAAACAACCTGAAAAGGACAAGCAACAAAGTATCGTTTAGTTATAATGCTCGCTCATAACATGATCATAAATTTGACAACAAATAACCAATTGAACCAACCACATAATTTTATGAAGTTGCCGCATCTATATGATAGTCATGAACACAAAAAGCCTATTAAACCTGGTATCACATGAGCACAGCTAAACGTTGCCGCTGCTGAAACTATGACCCACATTACCATAATTATTTATAGGCAATGCCATTGCTTGTTGTATATTACACCATACAATATCATTGTTATTATCGAAAGGAAAATGTCTAATGCTGAGAGAGAATGTTCAGCAATCGTCATTCTCAACTCTACATTGTATCCATTCAAACATAAAAACTACAATTGATTTCCTTGTTATTTGATCATAAATATTCAAATAATATGTGTAACTGACGTTTCAACACGAGAAAGTAGCGTCAATTCCTACACAAACCGAATAAAATACAATAAACACCAGAATAACAGCGTTGGTTAGTGACAGACGTTGTTCCACCTACTGACGGAGCCGTTGCAAATCAGGGTGCGTGGGCTCAGTTCCTGGCACTTGCGTGAGGATTGCAACTTGCGAAATGTATTATTGGCGCGAGGCAGATATGACAAATCGCTTCACAAAGGCTATGGTGACAAATAAATCTCCTTATTCAGACGCAAATTGAATAAGAATGTAACTATTGTTATTGGAGCTGTTATTTATGGTGACAGCTTTTATTGATGCTCGATTTCAGCGTCATTTTCGGACTCGTAATCCAATTATGATGGCAGTTTGAAGCTGTTTTATTTTGTGATAGTGTAAGTATTTGTATACAATGTCTTAGTGTAAATAAACTATCAGGTTTTTAACCTGTAGAAGTTTAAAATTCTGAGTGGCGTTGAGCTGTTATGGGCATGCGTGAAGAGCCATCAGGCAAGCGACTTCGCTCGTCTCGTCACTCAGTATTATTTAAAAAAAACGAGAGCTGATGATACGTAGACTAAACACAAATCCCCGTTCAATACAATTGATTTTGATTGAACACTAAACAGTTAAAACTAAACGCTGTCTGAATGGGTGTTCCACGACAGTTACTTTCTGGGTGTTGATAGGTAAATTGCGAGTAAATCGGTTTCTTCTAGACAAGCTTGCCCAATCTTTGACCGCATCATCGTTTAGCATCAGGCAAGGTGGTGGTCAAGCGTAAGCCTATTATTATATTATCATCATCAGCCAGAAGACGTCCACTGCTGAATAGAGGCCTCTCCCTTAGAATTCCACACTGAACGGCAGCCTGTAATCTGCATCCATTGGATGCCCACGGCTCACATGATATCGTCTGACCAGAGGATGGGCAGCACGTCCTCCTACTTCACGGTGAACACGGCGATCTCCAAGCCGCCTGCTAAGCGTGGAGATTATGGCATATCACTTCCCTCTCAGATATTGTTTGTTAAATAAAATGAAAAAAAAAATAAGATTTGTTATGGTTTACCACAGCTCATCTCATGGTGAGTGACAAAGAGTGCAATCATGCCTATCCTGCTCTGTTCAGAGAGAATATAGATAACAAACAGAGGCCATAGTGTATAAGTAGTTAATACGGGTACATCGTTCATCTTCGACCACATTCCATCAGTGGAGGTGATAGCTACACTGATGCTATCAGTGGAGCATCAGTTTACACTAGATTTAAAAAACTGTAATAGATGGAAGGATTCGGATTAAATTAGTATGGGAGCTGCTTATATCTTAGATTAACGCAAGTAAATTATAAACTAACTCATATAAAAGAAAAAAGTTTCTATACATAGTATGTGCATAAATCCACTATCCGCATGATCGACACTACCACTGCTATATTTTGCTAGATTTTTCAAATTGGTTTCATTACCAAGCTTCTCCATAATAAGCACAATATCATCTAAAGTTAAACATAGTTTGGGTGATGAACCATACATGCCCGCGAGCCAAACTTCGTTACCTAAACAAACAAGGTCCCTCTAGTCAACATTCAACAATGGTAACTTTGACGTACTTTTATTACTGTCGCTGCATTTCAAAGTTTTGTAAAAAATGTTTACATTTTTAATTTTATTTCGCTTACAAAAATAGTCGTAAATGTAACGAGTTATTTACAGCCTTTTCACGGGCGTCGTTAAAACGCTAGTAAATATCTCATTCGGGAATTCCATTCTATGTGTCGAATTGGGCAAAATATGTAGGTTGAGATTTATTTGATCCAATTTTAATAACGCCATAAATTAACGGACTCGCATGTCACACGTGGGTGTGAGAACGTATTGGACAGATATTCAGGTCACTCCAAAATTTTCTAAATTAATTTCTTCCCATCAATCTCAGAATGCGATACAGTTAAATTAGTGTTATCGAATTTTAGTTTTCACAGCCGTGATTTGTGTCAATTTATGTTGTGAATTCCGACACCTTTTATGTTAAAAATCAATTTAAACAATGACATTCACATATTAATCACTAGCTGCGCTCTAGGGTTACACCCGCGATCTTACAGGAATATCTGGGATTTTGATTGGAATAAGATGTAAGTGTTAATCCAGAGTATAAACTATCTAGATGCTAAATTAGAACCCAATTCGTTAGGCTGGTAGGGTTTTGAAGTGGTAGGGAGTTAATTGGGGAGTACATATAATATATGTTCACATACTTACTTCCTACACACAAACTTACATACCTATTTTTAACAGTAGTATGTTTTATAATATTGTTGTGATTTAGAGTAACATCGACCTATTCTGTATTGTCTACCTACGTATAACTTACCTACGTATAACCTACGTATAAGTGTTTACCTACGTATAACTTTATATATATATATATATAGAATAAATCTACGTTTGAAACTTGATTAAATGATACAAAAACTACATTAAACACTCTTCTTTGAAATGCAAGCACATAAGCTTCGGAAACCGCTGCAGCAGAGCTTTTAAAAAGTGTCAACTTGACACTTCACGTCCAGCATCACAACTACACAAGTTACATAAACTCGATTGGACGACGTGACAGTAACACGAGTGCGCCTCGACTCCGGGCTGGCGAACGAAGCCCCATCGAATTTTATCAGCCCCAATTGACAAGGTTTTGGCGCTACGTCAATTTACTCCGACGTAGGTTGAACATTGAAGGTAAAGACAAAAACTTTCAGTAAGATTTATTTTTGTTATGATATTGTTAATCAAATTTTTTTTTTTTTCTTGTTGCGTCCCACTGTAGGGCAAGCTTTGTTTTTTAAATATATACCGATGATTTCAAATTATGTTACTAGTTGCGCCCCGCGGCGGTGGTGATTTAAATTGCCGATGATGATGATGATGATGAAAAGTAGTCTATAGATAGATAGAAACTCTTTATTATGTAAACCAGAAATAAAAATTACAAAGACATAGAAAACACTTATGAGCTAGTGCCACAAGTGGCAGCCTTAACGCTAAAAGCGATCTCTTCCAGGCAACCATTGGATAGAAAGAATTTACGTAACAGTATCGACGGGCGATGCTAAAACACTAAATCCTATGTGTTAATCCAGGACATAAGCAATGTATATTCCAAATTTCATCCAAATCCATCCATCCGTTTCTGCGTGATTGAGTAACAAACATCCATTCATCCATCCATTCATACAAATCTATCCAAACTTTCACATATATTATATTAGTTTGATTAAATTGAAATACATAGCTCAACATAATAGAAATTAGCGTGTGGTAAACAGCCAGCTCCTTAGATATCTGGAAGAGCACTAGATCATCAGTGACAGTAAGTTCGGTTTTATTCATGGAGGATTAGCTGGTGATCTTCTGGTATAGTTCACTCGCCGTTGGATTGAAGCCATTGAGAGTAGAGAGGTGGCACTTGCTATTAGTTTGGATGTCTCCAAGGCTTGTGTTCGGGTCTGACAAAGGGAATACCATCTTATAGAGTTCCCGAGGTATTACGAAAAAGTATTTATATTTCCTGAAATGTATGCTATCTTTAATCGATAAGAATAAATAACAGCATAATGAATGATAAATATAAGCAATATTTCGCTTGATAACTTTTCTATATCACAAGCCATAAACCTTTCTTAGTCACATACAAATGCAAATCTAATAGTATTAGAGATATTTGGTTTCCTCCTGCAACAGTCACAAATTCAAAGGTACATGAGGTATATATATTATTAATTGTCTCGCATCAATGTATTCTCACTTCTATTTTTCTCGAAATAGAGTTTAATTTTGAGTGGTCTATTCCAATTTTCCCTAATACCATCTTCTTATCGCAGGTGGCAATATAAGCGTTGGCTCTGCGAAATACCGAGCTATGAGTCTCGTCGAGATATATAAACACGTTTATTATACAGACAAGAAGTTGTGAATTCTTGAACAGAGATGTAGAAAACAAACATGAATATCAAACGAGAAAAGAAACAATAGGAAATTCAAAAATAACAAGACCCACTATGATAAGCCTTCATAATGGGGGAGGGTCGGATTAATATGACATCAGCGAGCATATTGCTTGGCAATAGATAATTATGTATGTCGCCTGTCACTCTTATTTAAAAGGTCATGGGAGTGACCGAGACACAAACAATGCCTATTGGTCTAGGATCAGCTCGAAAAATTCACTGTATGGGGTAGAGCTGTATAAAATGTAAAGTCAGAAAGATAACTGCATTTTCACTTCACTTAAATTGCTTTGACACCCATCGCTACAGAAAAACAGTCTTAAAAGAATATAATTTTCCTCCTTAGATCGCTTTACGGCTTGGTTGGTTTCCACCCTAAGCCATAGTTTCACAAAAAATGTTTACGGAAGAACCAAATGCTCTGCTGTTTTATTTATGTGGTAGGACGAGGAACGGACGAATGGAATAATTTTCTAGTTCGGTAAAACGAAAAGGTGTAGTAAAAAGTTTTATTCAAACCTCGATTGTAAAAGTTTTTCGGGCGCTGAATTTTTTTCATGCGCATATTGGATTGGTTTGATGGATTCGTTGTTTGGGGAAGTTTTCCGTTTTACGTGATTTCACATTTGAATACTTTCCTTATCTACCTTACACTACTTTTGTTTAGAAATTTCAGCAGGGTGGTTTATATTTAAGGCTTGGATTTATTGATAAATTAATCTACCTTTATTAGTTAATGAATTTAACTAATTTTCACAGGAAAGGATGAATGGAAAGAGATGGGGAGGCCTTAACCCAGCACTGGGATGTCATAAACTAGCAAAAAACACATTAAGGTGGTAACTTTGACCTGGCAAAATTTAAGTGCTTAAGTACCTTTTCTGTTTTATTTTGTTACTTCTTTCTTCCGTTTTACGTCATTACGGACATACCGTTAAATGAAGATGAATAAAAAAATTATCAAATAATATTTATACTTTTCATATTGGGCGGGTCAAAGTTGTACAAAAATCAGCGCTGATTTAATGAACAATAACATTTGAATAACATTTCTATAGCTTCGTACAAATTTATTTTTAAAAAAAAGTTGTTAGTAGCATAAGTTCTTAACTGTAAACGTTTCAATCTAAATCAATAAATCTTCAAAGTTTAAGAAGTAAATTAAAATTAATTCTCATCTGAAAGTAATTACCCGTCATCAACAAATTGATTGAAATAGGGAACTGAAAATTACCATTCAACGAAATTAATGATGCCCTTTGATCTTAAGAAGCTATCAATAAGTGCTTTGGAAACGTTAAACCATTTGGACATTTCAGTGACTGGTTATTTGTAATGATGAAACAAATTTATTTACGCGAAGAAAACAAATAGCTATACAATCTTAAATACCACATTATAATAGCTAACATTCGTTCCATTCTTTAAAAATACAATTTAAACTAAACTGACATAATTTTTTCCTGTCTAACTATGCTTTAACAGGTAGGGGAAAGCGGTAAAGCTATAAAAAATCACACGTTACAATAATACCAAGCTACGTCATTGTACTATATATTAAATGAACATCTTTTGCTGTAGGTCACTTTTTAGGGTTGTTCCCATAGTATAATAATAAGTAAATTGTCTTCATTTCGGTTTAGTAACATAACCGTTTCGTGTACCATTGAATATTATGGTGTTGCGGCGTTGTCTGAATAGGTCATCATTGATATTTTTACGCATGAAAATGGCCATAAATAGTCAAGTAGGATAAAATAGTTATAGCTCTTTGTTTGTCCAACATCTTAGTTAATCAGTAACATAGGTTACTGCTAATGGAATAGAAGGAAAGTCTAGACTTTTAGACCAAATTGCTGAAACTAATTTAATTCCTAAGCTTAAAAATCCATTAGTGAAACTAACTTCATTGTTGAAGTTCTTGTAATTAGACTTAATTCTGGGTAGTGGTTGGTATTTCACGTTTCAAATTTAAAATAACTTCTTACAAATGACTGTATATATTTACTTCTCTGGTGGTTTTGTGTACCTTAAGCTTTGTAACTCTTAAAATAACTAAACCAAGTAGGTGTTATTCGTCTGCCCCGAATGACATGCCTGAAAACCTTATTTTACAAACTCCCATAAGAAATCTCTTACTTACTTTTACTGTTCATTTCTACCTTCACTGTGTCAAACAAACTACTTCCTAAGTCATGGTACTGACGACAATTCAGGCGAGCCCACGTCAATACTAGATCTCGAGGGAAATTACTGCTTCCTTGCGACGGCACGGGGATACCATGAAACCAGAAACGATGGCGTCTGTTAGCTTCGTGGGCGAGGATCATGTGTACCTCGGTGGTTTGAAACTTGACGCAAAATCATTAGTACCTACCTATATTGCCTAGAAGTATATTATGTAGACAGTTCTAATAGACATTTTCTACGGTAGTGTCTTATAAGTTTTCCAAAATTTAATAGAAAAACGCTACCTTAGCAAAATGACGTCTGTCATTCGGTTCACGTCGGTCTCGTAGAGATGTCGGGATTTCAATTTAAACATCATATTTATTAGTCTCTTTTTATGTTATATTAAGTAAGTAATCTCAGTAAGTAATTTTGAAACGAAGTAGTTAGTGAATCTGAACGAAGTGTTTGCAAGAGAACCAAAGTCACCGACATAGCTTAACTTGGCGTAGATACGTTAGCAAACCGAGGTGACAGTGGGCCAAATCTATCGCAGAACTAAAAGCCGCTGGGGTGGACGTGTTTTATTATGAATGTCATGAATTTATGGGTAAACGAAGTAAGGAAGTTGGCAGTAATTGAAAAAGAAAGGCCCGAAGATGGGCTGAGTGGCGTGCTGTAGCAGAGGCCGATGTCCAGCTGTGGACTAAGGTAAGCTGTATACGATAACAATAAGTAAGTAAGCTAACCAGGCTGTGGTAAAGATCTATAAATGTATGTTGTTACGATGGCTTATGTTAATGAGTTATGTGTGCCCTGTAAACAAAATAATTGCAATTTACAGATGAAAGGACATCGAGGCTGTTTCATAATTGTTCCGCGTTGTAGTTTATAGAGTACCTAGTGCGATTTTCTCTAACTGCGTTCACATATTCGTGTGTCAAGTAAGAGCAGTGCCATCTAGATGGCTTTAGATAGCGCTGCTCATAAGAGCGATTTGTATGATATAAATCATTCATCAAGTCTCAGGGCACTGCGTATATACTACTATGATATAAATCATACAAATCGTTATTCAGGTTAACATGATTACAAAGGTAAAGTAAATTAGGAACAACTTGCACAAAGCTCGGTACGAAAGTTGGAGACATGAGCCAAGCAGGAACAAAGCTCTATATTTAAACCTGAAGACTACAAAATCCAGTCTCTCATAATAAAGACTGTTCGCAGTACCCCCTCGTAACTCGGTTTGTGATAGCGAAACAGCGTTTGCTTTGTCACACACACGTTGTTAAAAGCAAATTGTGGTGGGACCGTATAGAGTTTACGACGCATCCGCGCTCGCGGGTGGTGGGTTTCCATGCCAAAACGCTGTAATTTTAACAAAGATGTATCAGGATATCGAAACAAACATATAACATAATATGTTCTATCTATCTATATATCTAATCTATACTTAAAATAAAAACGTAGAGATAAAAAAAACTGTAGTTACGAGATATAAAAAACACAGGGCGTCTTAAAATAATCAGCTGAACACGTTAAGACAGTTTTTGGAATTTTTGTCTGTTTGTTTGTCCACGCACATTTCCTAAACCACTGGATGTATTTAAATACGGTTTTCACGAATATGCTTAGCTATAACCAGATTGAAGTATAGGCTATGTTTTGCGCAAGGGAGGAAAAAAGGGTTGAAAGTTTATATGAAAATCTACGCGTACGAAGTCGCGGGCAAAAATAAGCTATTAAGCTTATTTTTGAACTTTGACTTCAGAGCTTGTAAAAAATATGGTCTTTTCTGAATAATAAAAGTTGACATCATCAGCGCATGTCAGCCTAATACTGGTCATAAAATTATGCTCAACCAAGGCACACAAGTCAACTTAGCCTGATCCTCAAGTATACTTATTTCTTTTATTTTGTAGCGATGACAGCTCATTGGTAGACGCTTTTGAAGCCCAAACAATGACCATTAGCTGCCTGTAAAGGAAAACATTTCGAGGAAACCATAGCATGGAGCACAGAGTTTCGGTTGCTCGACTAGTTTGACCAAGTTGAAAATCTGTCGTGTAACACCCAACGGTATGTTCTAGCACCATCACTTGAGAGCCAGTTCTCATTCCAAGCCGGAATGCTTACTATCTTATCTTATGCTTGGGTTGGACCGATGACATTGTGAGAGTCGCGTGCATCCAGTGGATGCAGATGGCAGGATGTCGTTCAGTGTGGAGGTTAATGGGGGAGGCCTATGTTCAGCAGAAACGTCCTCTGGATGATGATGTTGATGCTTACTATCTTCGACTACACCTTCATTTAACACCAGGGGAGCTGAGGATAACCGCTTAGCCTCTCATAAAGACTCTTTGGCAAAAAAATACTATATAATATTTTTCTACAATTCTTGTCATAGTATGGAATCTCTCAAATCATGCCTATCCATTCTAATAGTTCATTAGTCTATCTATATAATACATGTTCCACATAGTCCAGACAGGTTCATAACATTTTCACCAACCAATGAATTTATTCCCATACCGGCATTCAACGGCGTTGCAACGTTGCGGGGTAGTAAAAAATGCACGCAGTGGCAATACTGGCAATCCGGGGTTTATCCGGCCACGAATAAATCTGTCAATATCACTCAGCCACCCGCTGTCTGATCACTGCTGCGTATTCTCGTAGCGACCAGAATCTAGGAAAACATAGTATGAATATTTCACCATCGGCGTTGAAGCAAATATTTTATGAAATTCGGACCAACGTCTTTTAGCAGGCGACAATCTTTCAGACCGTGAAATGAAAAAACAAACACGATGAAGCACAGAACACGAAGATCATTTTATTAAATTTGGACAAAAATGTAAGGGGGCAAAAATCTTTCGGATACATGCATTGTGAAATGAGATAACCATAAACGTTTTTCCTTTTCTATTTCCTATAATTGAACATTTCAATTTGACATTTTGTTTGATACGTCTCTATAAATATATTGTACAAAATGATTGAATTTGTCATTTTATCCGAATGCGATACGAATTTGAAAAGGTTCGTACCTTTTCCTTTCAAAATTCAAACATTGCTCATACATATCGTATTTGGCGAAAGCTCACATGCTGACTTCGACAGGAGTCGTACACTCCTATGTAATAGCAGACCGATCCAATTCCCTTCCATAGAGATCGAGTTCATTCATTCGAATAGAGACGGCTGAGCACAACGACTACCCCATAGATACTTGGCACAGAGCGAGAACTTTCAGCCGACACATTAGCACAAAAAGCCCCTACAATATTTCGCCCACCGATCAGTATCGGGCGAAAAACAGCAACCGACAGCGTTCAGTCAATCAGTATCCCATCCCACATATTAATGTCTGATTATTTAGGTATTCAAAAATAAAATTTATTAATTAAGTAGGGTAATTTCACGTCGAACTTTTTTTTATTATCACAACTTAAACTGTATCACGGAATAACCTCCCCTTACCCTACAGAAAAAAAACAGGGTTACGTACATATTACAATACTTAAAAACGTATGTTAGTATCAAACAATGGTAGATGGTAGGATGGTATAGGCACTGGTGTGGTGACGCATCTCGAGCGACATATACGCGAAAATGCAGGACGGGCTTATTGTGAATGAGTTTGATGTATTGTCTATATCTATAAGATATCAAGGCGCTGGTTTAGCCCGTCTGCTGCGGAATGAACCGATCCAGTGCACAGTTTTGTTTACCCGCCTCTCTTGAACAAAACATTGCGCTGGCAGTCAGGCTGATCGTGATCGTATTAGAATTATGAATGGATGGCTTCCCGGATTGATGGAATGCTTTAATGAAATCCAATTTGCGATAAGAGTTCATAAATAAACCAGGAAAATAGTAGAGCACACCCTTATTTATTCATAGTATAGGAATATAGGCTTTCGTTTTGAAATTATGTATGTATTTTAGAAGAATTGATAATTTACAAAATAACAATAAAAATACAACACATAAATTGTGACGGATTTTAAAAGCTAACCAGTCTGATGCGACAAAAATTGTGTCTCTCATTTTGTGTATGGTGAACGTTTACAAAAGTTGTCTAACAAAATTTTCTCGAATAAAAGTTGGGCACTTACGTAAGGCACTCCGATTTATTGTCATGGATAACATACACGAATTTTATGTTGACTTCGCCGCACATTATCATAATGGTATTGATTCGATCGGACCAATCACGATTGGGTATGCATAAGTTTCTTCTTCGGGATTTCTGAAGGTCCCAATCGGTTCCTTCACATTTTCCGTACTTTCTGGTATTGCTATTTTATTGCTGACAATATTTCCGTGAGATGAGTTTCGGCCGATCGTTTCGAGTGATAACGTATCTGTGTCTTACATCGGACTCGTATTGGTTTTTGATTGGTTTGCACGGAGGTAGAGCATTTTATTTCAAAACGAGGAGTATTTTGTCCATATCTATACGTGCTTTGGATTTAGATTTTGGAATCAAAACATAAATGAGTAAGTATAACATTCTAGATTACATTCCACGAACCTAATTTCTACTGTGATCATACCTGAGGTTGGAAAATAATCAGAATCTACAAAAATATTTTGTGCAAACCAAAATCCCAATATTTTTCTAAAGGCAGACAAAATCTCAAATCTTCTATCAGATATTGCAAAGATACCCTTTGCATGCAAATTCGTAATTGCCTGATATTCCGTTCGCATACGATCTATCGAAACAAAGTTTTCCTATAACCAAAAAAGTTGACGTTTGGCGGGAAAATTTATTGACCATAAAACAGTGACGTTGGTGGCACGAAGCTATAACAAGTAAAGCTAAAGTATAAACAGTTAACTAACTGACTAAATCGTACTTTTTGTCTACCGCTCGTAGCATAGCATAACAGATTCGGATCAGCACGGTAACTATAAATAAGTAATAATAATAAATATGTGGGACATTATTGCACACACATGGTCATCTGACCCCAAACTAAGCAGAGCTTGTAATATGGCTGCCAGAGACTGATATACATACATATATATTTTTAAATACATACTTAAATAGATATTAACACCCAGACATAGAACAAACACAAATGTTTGTCCTAAATGGGAATCGAACCCACGCCCCCAAGCACAGAAAGTAAGATCACTACCAACTGAGCCACCGAGGCAGACTAACTTAGTTCCCATCCAGGCTAGTCGTATTCACCTTCTTGTACCACACCTTCACATAAGCTGCAGCTAAAAAGCGGTTGTCTCCGGCGCATATTTCCGCATTTTCAGGGTTCCGTACCCAAAGGGTAAAACGGAACCCTATTACTAAGGCTCCGCTGTCCGTCTGTCCGACCATCCGTCCGTCCGTCTGTCACCAGGCTGTATCTCACGAACCGTGATAGACAGTTGAACAGAATAAAATAAATAATTAAGGGGGCTCCCATACAACAAACGTGATTTTTTTGCTCGTTTTTGCTCGATATTGATAACGGTAACAGGTAGACGCTTGACTTATTCACAGAATAATTAGTTATATATTATCTTTAAAAATAAATAACTAAATAAAAATAAATATTTAAGGGGGCTCCCATACAAAAAGCGTGTTTTTTATTGCCGTTTTTACAGATAATGGTACGGAACCCTGCATGCGCGAGTCCAACTCGCACTTGGCTGGTTATTTATGATATTAATTCGCTGAGTGAGAATTTTAAAGACGAATTGGGCCTTATGTTAAGAATGACTTTGCTCATGGTTTAAAACTATTTTCGTGTTGACATCTTATAGCATGGCGGGGATCAAAAAAACTCTAAGAAAGACCTTTTCTATCTCTTCCGCCAAAATAAAACACAAAAATTAATATGAAACTTTAGCACTATTATTCTTAAAAAACCTGTTGTGCCTTATTCCTAGAAAATGATGAATATGTCCGAAAGAGACAGATGCTCTACTGTTTTGGTCGTGTACTGTGAGTCAGTCATAACAAGTGAAGCTTTGAGGGTCACGTCAACTTTATAGACTTAACTATTGAACTAGTCACGTAATATAAAGGAGTTACGATCGTCTATTTTGTTCCCTGTTGAATTTTTTATTTTTAATACAATGTTAAATTATTTAGAGGGCACATGATTTTCTGTCAATTGGATATGTTCTACTCTCTATGTAATAATTTTGAAACTTTTGTGATTTTTTATTTTATTTACACACAGCTGATTTGAATCACATTACACTATTACATCACACTTATATTATAAATGCGAAAATGTTAGTGTGTGTGTGTGTGCGTGTGTTTGTTACTTCTTCACGCAGAAACTGGACGGATTTGGATAAAATGTGGAATATAGACAGCTTATGTCCTGGATTAACACATAATATGCTACTTGACATCATCACCATTTTTCAACACAACCGGGTAAAATCGCGGGGCACAACTATTATATAAATATATATTTAACGAATAAAAATAATAAAATATCTAGACATGATTCTGAAACATAAAAATTAATTCCTTCAAAATGTTTAGTACGCTCGGTATGGTCTCGCACTTGGTCGATGTTTTTGATTTCATATAGGGTGTCTATTTTCATGTTAGTTATTTTTTTCACTAACTCCGAAACTATGACTGGTCCGAATACGAAGGTAAAGTTCTTCAAATTATATCCAACCTTTTAACTGATAAAATCTCACAAAATCTCAATTCTGATCACATCCTAATATAACCTTATTATATAAAATCCACCCAAGGGCCAGTCCCGAAGCGAACAAAGGTGCCCAAACGGTCCTCGTTTACCTTCGGAAATCGTTTATTATAAACCTCTTCTACCTCTATCGAAGCATTTATAAAGTCCAGTTTAAATATGCAAAGCACAGAACGGTAAATAGAATCGAAACCTTTTAATTCTAAAATAGAGATGTGACTGGGCATAATTATATCGATAAGACGTAGACACTAAACTTGTCCACGACAGTTATTTGACTTTTTGTCATCATTTTACGTAAATGACAATACATTTTTGCGATTGACGATGTTTATTTCCATGTATAAGTTTTTCTTTTTTTATCATTCTTAGTATTAATTTTAAATAAATACAACTATTAATGGGTAAAATTGCCATACTTAAAGAAGTAACTGTCTTAATTAATTTCGCCTTGAATATTTCATTATGAAAGAATCAATAAGTCATAAAGGATACTCTTCTAAGCGTAGGCAATCCTAAAACTGTTTTAACAGAACAAAAAATGTATTTTTAACGACAGTCCCTAGACTATAACAGTGTTCGACATTTACAAGGTATGTGATCGATAAAAATATCGATTTAAACTGGCATCCCTAATCTTAAAAGTAAGGGTTAAGACTGCCACCAGTTGCGAGTAATATAGCCGGTGTTGGCGCGAGTCCAAATTATTTTAAAAGTAACCCCGTAACGACCCCATTTTACTGGATCACGGTGTTATTACTTTACTATTGTTTTTCTTGGGTTCATTCGTAGGATTTACCGAAGTGATTCTGAATGTGGCCACCGGAATGGAGCTTCCTTGTTGTTCCGCTTTTGTATAATGGGCCTCTCCATGTTTTTGTTATGGTCAGGGTTTAACGGGGAACGCAACGTTGTTATTAAAAGCCGTTCAAGGGCCCGTAAATAGTGAAATGTAAAATGAATGTTACCTCGGTTTCTTGGTTAAATAAATCTGAGAAGAAAAATCTGAATCTTAAAAAACGATACATCTAACATGCGCAACTAGACAACCATGCACGTATGTACATGTAAGTATCCTGCTTTCGCACGGGCAAGTTACTTGCATCGTTTAGAAGACTTAGGTTAAGTGGCTAATTACATTGTTAGTGGAAGAATTTTTAACACAGAAAATAGAAAAAAAAACTTCCCTTCTTTTTTCTTGGTTTTTATAGCCCACAGTGACACAGTAGATATATAAGCTAAAGCAGTAGGTTGACTTTAAACAAATGCTCGAATCGACTGACGTAATCAAACGAGCTCCCTTAGTAGTGAGCTGCTTTAGTTTAATATATCTACTGTGCCCCTGATATGGTAATATATTTTAATATAACGAAAAAACATTTGGAACAATATTGTGTCAACTTATTCTAATTGTCACAATATTTTGCGATATTAGGTTATATTCAAGACTGTTGCGCTATCAAAAATCACTAATCTTTGTATGTATTTGTTTTTACCTATATTATTTTACATAAAAAACATAGTTAAAAGCTTTAGAAATCAAAATCACTAGTTGTTTCGGGCATAAAACCAAACATGCGCACTATCGAACCATTTCACAAAGCAATTTGTTAGAACAAGTAAAAAAGTCGTGAAAGATTTTTTACTGTTTGCTCTGGCTCGCGTGGAAAGTGGAAATAAAAAATATCTTAATTGTAATGGATGGCGTGTTTTGTGATAAAAACAATAATAAATTACTGTTTAATTATATTGCTCGTACCGTGTTTACCGTAATGAGTTAGATAAAGTGGGCCGCTGTTTCTTGGTAATGTTGCGTTGCGAAGCGGTTTCCATCGGTTCATAAATCTATATATGGCCATTAAAACATGGTATTTTATGGCTGTAATTACTTAAAAAAACGATTTCATAGGAAGTGGGTGAAACGGGATTCATCCCCTGATTTTTCACCTATACCTATACTTTTTTTCGTAATAATAATCTCGTAATGAAACCGAAACTGAAAAAAAGTTATGTCATATACTCGGTAGAAAAAATGGAAAGAATGGTAAAAGATGGAAAGAGCTATTCTTAAGGCATCAATAATTTTCTGGGATAAGGAAGTAGTCTATGCAACGTGCTATTCTAGGATAAAAACTATCTCCACAACAAATTGAATTCAAACCTATTAGGATATTATGGTGCTGATTATTGTTATCGTATAGGTGCCGTAAATTTTTCATGCATTAATAAGAAGCCACTAAGCTAATTCTACCCATAACTATCTTCATATCACATTAAAACTAAATGTACTAAGAAAATATAGAGCTTATCAATCAAATAGTAGCAAAAACGCAATGCGCGAGCGACTTGAGTGCGAAATTTTTACTATCCCACATGAATCGATAATTTTTCCGGGATGAAAAGAGCTACAGTGGTAATGAGACGTGGTTTATAACTGCTGGCCTTTTGGAAAAACTCAGAGTTCCACAGCGGGCAATGGAGAGACCTATGTTCGGAGTTTCGAATACGTCATCATTCCACTTATAGGGATACTCAGTTATCCATAAACTAATAATAATTTAAAAGATATGTGATTCCTGTGATATAAAACTGTGTATCCAGCCAAATATACTATGGTTTGATGTCGTCAGAGATAAATATGAGAACCAACTTACTCACCACGGAAGATGCTAACGCCGTGCGAAGTGGAGAAAAAACAGCAAGGATGGACTCCGGCTTGTGGAGGGACAAACAACATCAGCTTGATAATTTAATTACGTAAAAGCATTTCAAAATACCGCTTCTGAACTTTGCAGAAGCCTTGTGTATTAACAAATACTTACACAGTCCAGCACCGGAGTCAAGTCAAACACGAAAGCAAGTTGAACAGTGAACGTTGTTTAGCCTGCAATATGTTTCGAAACCTCAATTCCCATGCTGACCGCTCACTGGTTTCTGTTCTCGCCAAAATTATTACGTTATACGGTTTGTCTGGACGCAAAGATTTAATGTACCGTGTATAACTAAAGTAACAGGTAGTGTATAACAGATTGTAGTGGTAGGACTCTTTTGCAGGGGTCCGCCTGGGGAAGTACCACACCTTTGCCAGTTATTCAACCGCCAAGCAGTAGTGTGCAAACACTACTGTGTTCCGGATTGAAGGGCAATGTTTCCAGCGAAATTACAGGGCACACGGAGATTTGACATCTTATATCTCGGGGTGACGAGCGCAGTGCATTGCCATCCAGAGTTTTGAACTGTTGAAGTTCAAAATTCTGAGTGGCGTTGAGCTGTTATGGGCAAGCGTGAAGAGCCACCAGGCCAGCGACTTCGCTCGTCTCGTTATCCAGTATCATTACATCGATATATATCGATGTGACTTAAAAACCTTTCCGATAAAGAGTTTTTTTTTTTTTGTTTAATGAGGCGAGTGAAATATTCTTATATGGTTATTATAAATTAGTTTATAAATGACGGGAGTTCTGAGGTAACAAAAATGTAATAAAAGTAATTGAGAGCCCCGGTCCTTTTTGAAGTGGGTTAAAAAATGTTGGATAGGTATATAATACGGCTAACGTCATCTGGCCCCGCTTGAACCGATCCCGTGGGATCAGTTGACATAATGCATATTTTGAACTAGTCTACTGGACCCGATGACAAATTTTATAATATGTGTAGACACGGAGAAAAGTATTCAACATTAATATCACGAAAACAACAACGAACAACAAAAAAGTATAAAAAGAACAACACAGTTCTATTTTCTAATTACTTATAATGAATGAAAATCGTCCCAAAGAAATTTGGTTTGGTTTAGCAAAACCGCGGCCACTCTCCAAGATTAGCATCCTCTTGTTCAATTCATTTCACCTTTAATTTAGGAGAGTAGTTGACCTAATCCTGTTCCTTCAACCTTATTTTTCTGGCGAAAAGAATTCTAAGTGTGGCCCGTAAGTCAGCGTTTTTCATTTAGCATGAAATAAAATTACTTTAGTGAAATAAAATATAAATATTATTTAGGCTGCCAACCTCAGAAAAATTCTATGGTGCAGAGGTACTTCACGTTGGAACAATTATTTTCAATGTATCAAGCACAAGGTTGAACGTGCATGGAGTACCGCTTGCACCTTTGGGATGGATCAGCCAACCAATAACTTCATCAGCAACGAATCCCTAGTTCAGACTAAGCTTTTTAGTCTTGAGCATGATCGCAACGTTGCTAGTCTATCGGTTTTTTATCACATAAATTTCGGAGATTTGCACATTTTTCTATCGAACTGCCAGGGTAAGTACGAAAAAGCTATAATACCGCTTCATGGTTGATATTCCGTAAACCTGCACGAATCGCTTTGATTCCATTTTTATTGTGTGAACCGCAAGGTATGCACTGCCTGCCTGCATGGGTGTTCCCAATAGTTATACACAATCTGGGTGTCTTCAAATCGCAAGTGAATCGGTATATTTTAGGCAAGCATGTTCAACCGTAGACCGCAAAATCGCTTAACATCAAGCGAGGTGCCGGTCAAACGCAAGACTATTATTTAAGTCATAATGTCAGGGTAACAGGCACAGTGCAAAGCTGCGCAAGTTGAGAATATAATTTCCCTCTCTTTTTGTCTCGTTGGTTGAGGTGGTTGAGCTCACCATGGTGACCCGTCTGTTACGGGTATAAAGCGATGAGGTGTCTAACGCGCTCGTTTTGAACTGTCAAAATAACGTGGAGCAAGATACATAGAAACTCTTTATTATGTACACCAGAAATAAAAATTACAGACAGAAAACACTTACGAGCTAGTACAGCAAGTAGCGGCCTTATCGCTAAAAGCGATCTCTTTCAGGCTACTATTGGATGAAAATAATTTATGCAAGCTAGCGCGTTACGTGCGCGTATCTGAAGGGAATGTAGTATCCAATCAGTGGCCTTAGTACGAGCATTTGCGAAAAAGTTATCGTTACGTAAACAATAGCAAAATGTATGAAACATTCAGTTTCCTTTCACGTCCGATAGAGGCGCTGTTCAATTTTTCATACATTTTGCTATCGTTTACGTAACTATAACTTTTTCGCAATACTAAGGTCACAGAAGACGCGTTTGATTTGTTTAATTTAGTAACCATGCTTACCGGTGTTATTTGTAACCATGGTAACAACATATTTTCGGCGTGTTATTGGCATGTTTCGTCGTTTTATACCCTGATTATCTAACGCCTATCCTGTCCCTATAGAAAAAAAATAGTATTTTGATAATGGCATCGTGTTCCATGCCCCTACACGTAATGTAAACGAAGCGAGGCGGGTAAACCGCAGCGTTTGCGGATGTCACGGGATGATTGACGGAGGTTATGAATACGTGATTAATGGGTTAAGATTATACATCGCCGTTAATGTGTGCAGCTATTGTTGGTGCTATTATGCTGTCTTTAAACTCCCATATATATTTCATGTATTCTGCGGCGGATCTTGGGGTGGAGCGCGTCAAACTAGACGATACGTTATGGTCTTAAAAGAGCCAATTTTCTGGAGTTCCCTACGCACATGAATACTAGTAAAACAAAACACGGTCACAAATATTTTAACCAGAAAAATACAAAATTATTTGAAGGTTTTCGCGATTATTACACTTTGAAATTAATTACTTTTTAACCGACTTCCAAAAAAGGAGGAGTTTATCAATTCGACTGTATTTTTTTTGTTTGTTACCTCAGAACTTTCGACTGGGTGAACCGATTTTGATGATTGTTTTTTTTATTAGAAAGCTGGTGATTTCCGTGTGGTCCCATTTCAATTTGGTCCAGTTCTAAAAAAATTATGTAGTTGGTTTTTTGTAGTGATAACTATAATAGACTTTATCGCGTATATCTTACATTACTTACATTTCTTACGTATCGAATAATTTCCAGGCATGTCCGTGATCACAGTAAACTAGATCATCAGCTTAGATCTAGACTGCTTACCATCAGGCGGCCCGTCTGCTTGTTTGCCACCTATGGCATGAAAAATAAAAGATCACGAATGTCGTTTTTTTATGAGTTGTTTATTAATTATTGCTAACTATTTATTTATTTGTGACCAATGAAAGAGCTGGCGCTTACCTTGGCCAAAGAATAAACTTTGCCATTCAACGTACTTATGATTTTTGGGCACCTTACCCGAAGATAGGACCTTATAATGCAGTTTTTATTTATAGTTTTAAACAGGTAGTCCATCTCTGTATCCATCAATCCATAGAATAAAAAAACACTTCAATCGTATAGATATAATATGCGAATGAAAAACCCTTTCGTAAAATCTCATAAACAGAACACTAGTCATAAACTCCACTAGATAAAGTCCGCCTTATCCATGCATATGCATAACATACGAGACCCGAGTATAACCCAACCGCCATAAAGAATCCTCAACACTCCCAGCAGACCAACTCCCGATTTACAGGTAAAGCCTTTTCTACGGGATCGATTATTCATATTTTACGATCAGCCCTTAACCATTCGCCTCACGAGGTGAACTTTTTCAATAAAACATCCCCCAGATAGAAAATACATTACGCAGTTGGGTCACGCAGGGAGAAAAGCGATTTTATAACTTTATCAGGCTTAAGTTTCCATACCTGGGAGCGTAGATCAGAAGGAACACTGGTTCAAAGTTTTCACGTTAAAACAGACCCTTTTCTTTGTTATCTACGAGTACCTCTGCCTTTACTTTGCGAAAGTAATAACGTTTTGTATGGAAGATAAGTGGAGTTCGAGTTTAATTTTATAACTTGATAAGTACTACTAACTTTAAATTAATACATGAAACCGACAAAGTATTAGGATAGACCGAATATTGCCTAAACTTAACGGTTGCTATTTTTTTTATGTTACTGGGTGATGAGACGAGCGAAGTCGCTCGCCTGATGGCTCTTCACGCTTGCCCATAACAGCTCAACGGCACTCAGAATTTTGAACTTCAACAGTTCAAAACCCTGGATGGCAATGCACTGCGCTCGTCACCCCGAGATATAAGATGTCAAATCTCTGTGTGCCCTGTAATTTAGCTGGAAACATTGCCCTTCAATCCGGAACACAGTAGTGTTTGCACACTACTGCTTGGTGGTTGAATAACTGGCAAAGGTGTGGTACTTCCCCAGGCGGACCCCTGCAAAAGAGTCCTACCACTACAAAAATATATTATAAGACAAACATTATATAATAAGATAATTTATAAGACAAACAACTGGGACCTGCAATTTAAACTGTCACTCGACCCACGGTAGCTCTCAGTCGTAAATGCCATCTGAAGACTCCATATATAGCCATATGTAGTACCTAAACTTCAATAAAGTATGCCGCTTTCAGCGACATGACAAGAAAACCCGCAGTCCCTCCCACCCAATCCACTATTAGCCGTAAATATTTATAAGTGCAATAACGCCTTAATACCTATTCATAAGTGAATATTACTATGCAAATAGTGGCAAAGGGGAGGGCGGTAAATCCTGGAGAGTCTGCCAGCGCCTTGATGCCGCTTCACTACAGCTGAAGCTGCACTTTGATTTCCGAGTGAGATAGCCATATTTCATGGAGATGTTACGTTATTTTTAGTTTTAGTCAACAACTGTTTTGGGACCTAAACCAATGCAGTAAAAAAGCCTCATAAACCTCTACGGTAGATATTTTTTGTCACAATGATCAGCGATCAACAACAGAAACAAAATTTGTGATATCGATATATTTACTCTATCACAAATTTTGTTTATATCAAAATAAATGCAAGCATGTTAACAGCACACACGGCCTTCACAGGTTCTTTTTCCTCAAAACATTGTAAATTCTGTTCTCAGACGTCGCAATATTGAATAGGGCCTATCCGTAGCAAAAGAAACGTATGGCCACTGTAACTTTGAATGACACGAATATTTACATAACTAGACGCCTGCCAGTCAAAGAACTTAACATCACGCATGCGAAATCCATTCCATTTCACTCATTTCATTTCACATTAACGCTTAACACGTCATCATCTGACATGGAAATTAAATATCCGTGAACAAAAAAGCTAAATGCTGTATGAAATACGCGCCGGACGTTTCGATGATTTGTTTCGCTCGTTGGTTACCTTTATTAAGTTATTTTCATATTACACACATAATGGAACGCACGGCAGGGATATAGTACGAACGATGTTACTGTCTGTATTTTCCCATTAAAGTTACTCGAATGGGATAGTTAATTTTTTGCACTGTAATTACAAATCCATTTGGAGGAATAGACTCCCTGATCACGATACATCAGTAATTATTGTGAAATAAGAGTTTATGATGACTATATGTTTGAACAAAAATATGGAAAGACCTTCATTGGCATTATATTGAAATCGTTTCTTGCCTATTGTTTCTCTTCTATAAATAAATCAAAAGAAACTGCAGAGCAAAATCTTTACAATAACGCTGACAGCTGTTTTTTTTTTTACAGTTTTGGCTAGGCACATTTTGATAATGTGCCGATACTGACTTCAACTTGTGTTTTGAAATCGCAAATATATAAAAAAAAACTCATTAAATAACTGCATACCCCCAAAAAACCTACATCAAGAATAGTATCCTAATAAAGTCTATATGTAATATTATTTAGAAAATAACAAACAACCTGTTAATAAAAAAAAGAGAAAAATGGCGACTTCTAGAGGTCTACTCCAAGGAGGATAACCTAATCTAAACCTAAACCTAGTAATAAATCGTTAAACTGGTGCTGGTGATAAATACAGTCTAAATTTACAGAATTTAAAAAAATGCATAAGTAATAGAAACTAGTAGTACTATTATAGTATTTAAGATCTCAAAGGCTATTTTTATTTTTATTGATAAAAATATGAACTTTTTTTGTCATTTTTCACTGAAAAGTTTTATGTTAGTAATTTTGTGCGATATAGAAATATTCACGACTGTCAGTGCGGATATTAAGTGCCTCATTTAACTTGGTAAATACAACCTGAAACACGACTAGTTTGCTCCAACTGTTAATTAATTGTATCGTTTTAAATATCGACTTGTAATCATTTTAAACGCCTGCTGTTCTAGTGGTAAGGTAGTAAATTACAAATAGGTACGTTACTCTTGTAGACGTCGAAATGGTTAGTTGAGACGATAATTATTGAAAGACCGTCGCCACTAATCACAGTCTCCAGTCGATAGCAGGTCCGACTGATGTTAAATTTGCAAAAAAGTAAATAAACAGTAGGTCAACTATGCGCAAGCTTCTGAAAATCTGTATGTTTAGGATACAGTATTGTATTTAATACCCTGAAAACCATAAACTGTCATTGATGAAGTTCCGTCCACAGCTAAGATGATAAGTGCTTCTCTATGTACGATCTAAATCCAGCAATAATTCATCATCATAATCAGCCAGAAGACGTCTACTTCTGAACATAGGCCTCCCTCTACACTGAACGACAGCCTGCCATCTGCATCCACTGGATGCCCACTACTTTCACGATGTCGTCGGTCCATCTAGTGGGAGGCGTACCTACGCTGCGCCTTCCGGTTCTTGGTCTCCACTCGAGAACCTTTCTTCTCCGTAGGTTACCGGTTCTTCCAGCGATGTGGATTGCCCATTGCCACTTCAACATGCAAATGTTGATAGCTACAAGTCTGTAGACGACTCTGGTTCTTTGGCGAATATTCACGTTCCGGATTATATCGCACATAGAAATTCTGAGCTAACCTTCTCTATTGCCGGCTGTGACTTTGAGATTTTATAAACGGCCAGGTTTTGTTAAAGCTATAATTCAATGAAGTGAAAATATAGTCAAACGTTTTTTTTATATTGGCTACATTTATGTTGTTAATGTCAAACAAACAAACCAAAATTGTTCAATGGATACTTTCAGTATTGTCAAACTTTCCCGCCGTTTTTTTAAATCCGAAATATGCTAGCGTGAATGTACTATCCATACTGCTGTTAAACATAATTGTGTTTGCGGTATCTATCGATTCTATGGCGCCACCGCCTACAGGCCGTCTCAGCTCAACCCGCGCAAGCCTATTACTGTACCTACACTAGTTCCATGATATCTCCGATCCAAGCGCCTGGGAACAAACCCTTACTTTCCTACAAACCGCGTGGGACTACGTATAATAGTCTTTTAATTTTCCAGCGAAGCTATCAACACTTATGGGATAGTAATACCCGGTAATATGAGGTTGGTAATCGCTTCTGAAATTAAATTTATCGCACGCGCTTAGTTCAGCAGAGCCCCATTACAAGGCTACAGAAGAGTCATGTGGGCGGTTGTATTCAGCTAAATGGTTTAACATGTTCATGACAACACGTATTAGCTTAACTTAACGGCCGCGCGAAGCCTCACCCGCACATTTATTACTCCTTATAGTATTGTAAACTGTAATGGCATTCCTTGGAAACACAATACCCTCAATACCTATGTAATTACTCTTGCGTTTATATGCCGTTTAATGAAATATTATCTCGATGATTGGACGTTAAACCGCTTTGTGGCTCTTCTAAATATAAAACCAGGATCGTATTCTAAATAGCGCACATTAAATATCGGTTGCTCTGCTAAATCACGTTGACGCGAGTGATTAATCTTCCGAAGAGAATGCTGTCGTTAGTCGAGCAATAAAGAGATAACAAAATAAATCAAAGAGCTATAAATATGGACGGGATGAGCGATCAGTCCCAGAACTGTCCAGTCCACTCGATAGCTTACGAAACTTTTATAGCACTTCTATGTGGCTAAACGACGGATAGATAAATATAAAGACGGCGTTCAGTTATAAATTACGTTTATTGTCTCCTAACTAAATTTTCAAAAGTTTGAAAGTGGTTGAATTCCACTAAAAGGTTCCATTCGTAGTTAATGAAGGCTATTATATATAAAATTCAATTTCAAGTGTTTATTTAGCTAAGGTCGTAAGCTTTGTGAATGCTCGAGTGAACAAAGTTCGTAATGGAAAGTTTCTCATTCAGTTTGCAAAAAGCTCGGCGACCGTTTCGATGAGAGGTTGAGCTCAGAAGTTCCAAGGCAGTTTGTTCGACTGTCTTCGGTTATTATGAGCTATAATTCAGAAATGGGAATGCGGTGCAAAAGTGCAATATCCGAGTGGGGCTATAACTGTCAACAGTGAAATGAATCAGTAGCCAATAAATCGTGGTTAGGACAGAAACGCGGCTCAGTGCAGTGCTATCGGTGAATTTATTTTAAAACAATGCTATAGCAACTATTAGATTGTTTAGCGAAATTATTTCAGTGTTAACTGCGGCTTACAACACCGTTTGTTTATACAGGTTGATTTAAAGTTGTCTGCATTCTGTATTGCAGTTAGACAACTGGTTAACATTACGCCTGACTTGCAATACCGGGCTTGGCTTGCCAGTCGTGATTTTATACCAACATATCCAAATTGTTGTTGCACGCAGAGCAAAATAAACATTTGAGCACTTTCCTTCCACCTGTGGTAAAGAAAATAGGTACTTGAAGTTCTTAGAAACCGAAAGTTATTTTTACTGCCAATGTTTACATTATAAATAATGTAAGCAAGTCTCATAAGAATATCATTCACGAATGACTTGCATCAGTTGGAGCGAAGGCGGTTTTCCTAAATAAACAGTCTGGGTATTAGATAAACAATCTAGGTAAACTAACCTACGTACTTTTGTGGGACAGGAAATTAATTTTAAACAAACCTGGTGACATTGTTGACAATCTAAGGCCCAACACTAGAGTTGAGCTGGCGTCGTCACTGCGTACAAGACGCTGTAGAAAGGTTTTTTTTGTTTAGGTCAAGTTATCAATTGCACCTCATCTTAGAGTTTTTAACAGTCGAGGGAAAAGTCGGTGGCGGTGACGAACGGTGCAAAAGTGAAACTGGATCATTTTATACGAAACTGCCTTGACTTTCTAGCCTACGTTTCCCCTTAACATTTTCAAAGAAACGAAGAAAAATAATCTTATACTTTGGCGTCGCATAAAAAAACAGTAACAACGACATCTACATGTAACTACATGACGTTTTCACCATTTTTCACATCAAGCAAATCTGTAACACAACTTTTAAAATGTACCAATAAATCAAAGACATGATACAAATTAATCAACGTCCACTCAAATGTAGAGCAACACGACAAACAAACGAATTGCCCTCATCGATTAACCTTTCGACAGCCAGTCGAAGTGAGGAGATGCGCTTATTACCGCCGCTACTAAGCGCTCACTTTTCTATTCCAAGCCGAGACCACCCACAGAAGTGCACCGTGAGTCCTGTCTGCCACAGCGAACAAAGACAGAAGGACAACTTTACTATAATGCTAAGCTAAAGAGCCTTCTTCTTGCTTAAGCTATCACGCTTGCACATTTAAAAAAATCTGGCGAAAAACCCTGTAGGATAACGTGTTAACTACGGAGCACCGCTTTTTTACTCTACAGATTTAGCACATAGTGTTTTGACTGTGTTTTAGTGGTAATGATTTTTTTATTTAATAATAGGCTTTCGTTTGACCGAGAACTCACTTGATGCTAAACGATGATGCGTCCTACGATGGAGCACGCTTTCCTAAAAGAAACCGATTCACTCATTACTTGTAGACTAGACACCCAGATTGTAAATACTGGAGAATACCCATTTAGACAACGCATTCCACAAAGTAGTAGTTCGCACAATAAAATCAAAGGGCTTCGTATGGGGTTTTCGTAATATCAACCATAAAGCTTTCAACCGTTATGTTTGGTGCTGATCTGAATGACTCGTTGTGACAAGCTTTTATGTAAGTATAAGTACCTAGGATATTGTGCTCATCTCTTTAGGTGGTGGTCAGATTGTTTGTTTGGTTACTTTACTTACGGTACCCAAATCAAAATAATTTATTTTAGGACCCAAAGATCCAAAACAAAAAGCATAATAAAGATTTTAGGTACTTCTATTCCTACCTTCTTACTTCTTTCAAATCAAAGTCAACTCAATTCGTTTACAGATAGATAGATCGAAATTCAAAAACAAGTTTTTTTTTACTGTCCGAACATAGTAGCACATACATAGTAGCAAACAGTGTCGTAAAAATAAATTTTGTTTCGTTTTTTTTCCTTTGTTCCTTCCTTTGTTTTTTTATTACTCAAACTTTTATAAACTTTTCTTAAGTTATCTTACTGTTCCTACTGTATCTCGATGTTATTTTAGGTCCGCGTATAATTGAGCCGTTTCGATCGTCGACCCGCTGCGACACGCATAATGCACAATAATACTGTTTTACAGAACTGTAGCATCAATAAATTACCCTCATACATACATACACGACCATTTGCGCTTTGATTTGAACGAATAAATTACCGAAATACAACGGTCAATATAATATACCAAGTACAAGCATTATTATAGCGAACGTGAGTGATCATAGAGCGTTATTTTTAAATAGAACAATCGCAGCTAAACAAAGACAAGTTTTTTTTCAATGTTTATCCGTCATATAATCAATCGATGATATGATTCTACGTCAAAATCACAATTTTTGATTAACAAATGAAAGTAGCGAGTAAACTTTTAATGGCTCGAGTCGTAATTGTTTGGATTTAATTACGATTAAACTGTAGTGTAATATTATAATTAAAAAAACAACTACTTCACAGAAATTTAAGAAAGGGGTTATCTAAATTTTTTTCTCATATTCTTCAAATAACATATTTTTCAACTTTAAATGGAAACAACCTCGTGGTATATCGTTTGTAATTTTTTTTTCAGAAATAAACGCCGTCTGAAAAAATATAGCGTAACATACACAAAAAAAAAATACAATCCAATTGAGGACCAACTTGAAGTCAATTGAACATCCAAACAATATTTCTACCCACATTATGAAAACCAAACTAAAATAATAAACAAACTGTAGTAGGGACGCTAATCAAGACCAAACTCCGTGACATGCACATGTCGCCAACGTATTTAGCAATGACTCAACTTGTGAGAAAAAGGATAAGAATGTTTGGACGGTTAAAACATTTTAATGACAACGCTGACTTCAATCTAAAAGTAGGAGCAAATAATTAAATAATAGATTTACTTAAAAAAATTACTTACGTTAATCTATGCTTAAAATGTTCTTCTCGTTGACGGAAATTATATATTATTATGCGCGAATCTGAGACAAAGTAATTAGTAGTTAATACATACTAAATTAATGTCTAAACAAAAGAGAAAGTTTTTTTTTTTAAATGATGGTGAAGACGAAGTTGCATTGAGAATCAGTAAGTAAGGTATGGAAATAAATAATGATTCAAAAATAACATTTTTAAACTCTCTTCCGCAACCAATATGAAGCAGGACGCTAATTTATAAACTTCCGACATTTAATTTACTTATCTCCGTAAAGGATACAAGGCGGAAGTGCACAGTAAAAAGTCAAGTTACTGTCTGTAATGTTTATTTAGATTTTGAAGAAATTTATTGAAGTAAAGAATACATTGAAATTGTTTTGGTGTATCGCAAGGACCCATCAAAGTTACATGAATGTAAAAAGGTCTGGATTATATACAATAAAAAAATGGTAGTTCTCTTCGTAAAAGTATATTATATTCATAATGTATACGGTGTCAAAGCAAAATAATTTGTTTTTATTACACAAGCACATTTCCCTAATAAACCAGCGCCAAGGAAAACACGAGGAAATCAGCTCGTTTGTATTCAAAATCGGACACCCACACGTTATAGGGTGTACGGAAGATATTTCGTCGACTTTATTATTTGTTTCGACATTTTTCCTTCGACCTAATTCCGTAAAAATGTCATCGTAGCATAAAAAGCAACGCATCACTATGATGGTCTATTAATCATGTTGGCACAATGCATGTCATGTTAGGGTCTGCATGACGGCATTAAAAGGCTTGAGCCATTACACCGCCGAAATGTTTGGCTTTATGGTTTTTGGGGAAATGTTGATGGTGCATGGGATCAGTTGAATTTAATTCTGTATTTAGATTGCGCTTATGGGTGGATGCTATTTAATTTCAAACCAACCTACCTTACTTTTTAGTATACTTGCCTTCCCAAGCACTTTGTCTTAGATGATAAATTCAATATAGCGGACGCTTCAAGATTGCGGACAAATGTTCTTATCTACCATCATGATAATTATAGGTATCAAATGAAAGGGTTTGCTGAGAACAATACAAAAAGGCTTGTCTTTATAAGTATTTTTTTACTTAAAATAGTTTATTTACCTTATTAAAATAATGCACGTAGTTTTGCAGTGAGACCGTAAGAGCACAGTAAAATGCCACACATAAAAGAAAATGCAAGTGCCAGAAGGAAATTCCATAATAATAAAAAAGCACTTTTAGCATTTTGGTAATTCTGCTGTCCATTTGATCTGCGAATATTGGAATCTGGAAATTTTGATGCACACATTACCAAAACCGTATTTATACACTTATTTCTGATAAGCCATTAAGAGTGTGGATCCACTATTTTCTTTGAGCTTCAAAATGAAATGCTAAGTTGGTAAATATCCTTTGTATGCGATGAAAATGTTACCCTCAGTCTAGCGCTTGCTTTTAATATTGCAAAGAAACAGCCGTAATTATAACAGTACGTTATAACGGCATAAATTAATATACCTACCAAGAAGCTGCTTTCATTAAAGAACAGTAAATACTGGTAAAGAATACAGAAACAATTATTTTTGTAGTAAGCGGCTATGCTTACGTGAAATCTGCGTTTACATTTCAAGTAATATTACTTGAACTTCTAGATACGACTGTAAGTTTTTTACCGATTCGCAAAGAGGAGAAGGTTCTTAATTCGAAGAAAATTAAAATTTTGTTTTAATTTTACGTACTTCCCGTGAAATTGGTTTTTATATATTTGCTATATTTTTTACTACACCACTTCTTCTCAGGTATGATTAATACCGACTTATAAAAGAAAACTTGTATCTTAAATGAAGCTAATTAAAACTACTACTTCTTTTTCTATTTATATCTAAGTAATACAAAAAACAAAGAAATTTAAAAGCACTCTCAACTACAAGCTAGAACAATTTTAGCTCTAGAAAAATATCGTTGATAAAAACTACTTTTTTCTCGTTTTCGTTCTTAGAATTTCACGCTATTTTCTACATCGAACAAAGTGGAACACGCGCCAGAAGAAATTAATGTGTATCGCGCTAAAAGCCAAGTGCAAAGCTTTCTATAGAGGTAGACTCGTAGAAGCAACTACGCTGTTAAGTAGCTCCTTCGATTTTCATCGCTTTCCTTTTGTTCTATACTCGATATAATCTGCTCTCTTCTTTCGTTTCAAAGAGTTTGTAAGAGACAGTGTGCTCTTTATTTTTGTATAGTTTCAGATATGTGATCGGAAAGCACTTCTGTGCCGTAGTGGTTTATTGAGTCAATAGACGATAGGATGGTGTAGCGTGTCGGGTCCCGCGGGTAATATTATATGCTATCTTGTTCTAGCAGGTGCTCTATGAATTTTTCTTTTCTTTTTCTTACTGACAGTTTGCATCTAAATTATTAAACGTTTTACCGACGGTTCCGTTCCTATCGCAAGTTCACAAGTTGTTTTGCATAATTATTGAGAGTACTACCAATCTGCGTTTAACAACCTGTCATGTAGATACCTGAAATTAAATTAATTTGCGTAAGTTGGAAAAGAAACAGGCTGTTTGATATGTAGTTTTATACCGTCAGCCGTCATTACAATGTCAGGAAATTTCAAAACCGTAACTTGTTTACAATCAGAAAACAAGGCGAAACACGTTATATACGTCGCGCTAATTGAGGTGACATGGCAGGCAATGTTATTGATATGAAAATTTATTTATGAATACGCTGGCAAGTGATAATGCGACATTTCACCGTCGGCGTGTTTGTTAGTCGACAACTTTCTGCGAATTACTGCAATTAATTATGAGAGATGTAGCGCGAGCGAGCGAAGCGAAAGCGCGCCTCGCTCGTCTTTTGTTTTTGCGCGCCATTTGCAGAACAATGCAACGCGGGCAACTTTTATCTCGACGAAAATAAACGAATACGTTATGTCGACTTTTTACGCTCAACGTTGTTACTTCGAAGTATTAAAAGCCTTTGCCAAAATGTCTCCGATGCAAAACGCCAACGTGCCAAAGACGGCAAAACGAACAAAGTCGCAAAGTAACGACGTTCAATCTCGAGTTTACAACTTTTTCGGCTTCGAAATAATAAGATGATCGGACATTGTTTCGGATCGCGCCATTTACGACCGTAAGATTGACTTATTACTTTGTAGTCTTTTTACTAGAAATTTATTTATAGTGATGCTTTAATGGAAAGATCAAACGTTCTCGCTAGTTAATTTTAATGTCTCGGTGTGAGCGGTACTGAGCCCCGCTAGATATAATTAGAGGGATCGGTAAAGCGCGCTTTGCATTCGAACTGGCGACTCACCACCAGTACCTACTTATTTTGATACAGCTGACATTTATTATGTCACCAACATCTGTGTCAATATCCATAACAGTTTGGAACGGTCTCTAACCTACATACAAGATGGGTGTCTATTTGGAACATTAATGTCTGCGTTGCGTTAGCTATGCAAATCTAATTTGCTTGATTTATTGCTATAGGTGATTTTAATTAAAGCTTCCTAGGTAACGCGCTATTGACTGGAACTGAACTTCAAATAATAATCTATTCCTTTGTACTTACTAAAAAGCCTAATAAATCATTCTCAAAATATGAACATGATATTTCATAACAAGATGATAAGAAAATTGTCAAAGGAGTTTACTGTGTGACAGTTTAAACCAATTTTGTTTCACACACGTTATTCATTTTTGTACATCTTTCCCCTCGAAATGCACGCGTGCTCTAATAAATTTGATAAACCTTAAACTAATGAAATTAAAATTATAGTCCTATTATCATCATCAGCCAGAATACGTCCACTGCTGAACATAGGCCTCCCCCTTAAACCTCTACACTGAACGACATCCTGCCATCTGCATCCACTGGATGCCCGCGACTCTCACAATGTCGCACACACAGTCACAGTCCTATGGCTAAGCTTAACTTCTTCATATGCTACTTCTAAATTAAAATTGGCAGATATTATTGTATGTGTATATGTAGAGCGCTTTGTCAGCGGCGAGGCAACGAGGCGAGGCACCGCGGCGAGACAAGAGCGCGAGTTGCGAGCTCTCATCAACTTTAACGAGGCATTACGCCCGCCGCGGCTTCGAGGGGATCACGTAATATTCGGTACTCGCATAACGTATAATTATTTCAGTGAGGGCGTCAATAACGTAACCGCATCGCATTTGTATGCGTTGGGGTCGATTTCGCGAAAACGGAAAGTTAATTTTGATTATGCGTAAACAAAATCAGCATTTGGGATTATTTTAACTCTTTTAGGTAGGTTGGTTACCAAGTATATTTGTAATACTCTATACAGGATAAGGAATGAACCTTTAGAAATTTCTGATTGTTTAGAATTTACGGTTGATTAAATTTTGACACAGAAGAATAATACTGCTATAACATAACAATAGATTCTCAAAAAAAATGTATGGATAATGATTTCTTAGGTTTTCGCGATGATTACACATAAAAAACTTAATGTAAAATAAACGCAATAGAATCCGTTAAAAGTGTTTATTTACAATATTTTGTACGAACTTTAATGAAGCAATTCAACTCTATTAATTTAAAAAACAGTACTCTTATGATATGTAAAAAATCTTATCAATTACATCAGAAATCATTAATACATCATTATTATACGTAATTGAATTAATAGTTCCGCCAAAACGACTATAAAGTGCAGGTTTCTATTTGCAACGCGAATTCCATACATCATCATTAGATTGCTACCTACGCTGACTAATGAGGGAATTTATAAATGTTGCAGCGCATTTCTGAGAAATATTATCGATGCAGTGAACAAAAGCGGGAACAAAATAGAATGTCCTCTGAAACGGATGGTGCATCTAAAATAATTCACGGTGAATTCGACATGGACATTCACGGTCGTGGGCGCAAGCATGTCTTGGCAGCTGCTCTAGTTGGTTTGAAATCATTTAAAACCCTTTGGATCCTATGAAATAGTATTAGAATTTTATTATTTTTATGGTATGAACTGTTAAAACAAAAGATAAAAGTATGAAAGATGATATGCGTGAGAGAGGAGTAAAGATGACGGCTGATGGAGTGACTGAAGTGGAGAAAAGAAACGTTCTACTTATAGTAGGATACGGGCAGAAAAATGAAGATGATGATGAACTGTCAAAACAAACTAGTAAAAAAATTATAAACATTTCTCAAAGGAAAAAACAATAGGTATTATAGATTCGCTGCTAATTTTTTTAAAAAAATTACCAAGTTAAGGCAAATACTGTAAGAAGACAAAATTTTGTATGACGCCTCGAGATGATACCAAAAATATGGTAACATTGACAAGATTTAAAAAAAAACTTAGCACAAAAGAAAAAAAAAATGCGACAGAAAGCGTTTATGCATTTCAGTGCATGAATTCGATAGGTTTTAAGCTACTGGTGATGATTTTAATGATAGAATTGCAGATAGATAAAATATAATATATATGTTAAGAAAACCACTATTTGATCTAAAGGTTTAAATTAAATGACGACAAACAGTCTAAATATGGTTTTTACATAATAAAGAGATCAATATCTCCATAATACAGTAAATTTTCGCAAACGCAACTCAGTAAACCCAAAAGGTGTACAACCGTCCTACACACATTTATCTAGTTGACAGTTCACTTTTGAACTCGGTTATAGACAGGAAGATCCTGCCGCCAGTGGCGACTGCCGCGGTTATTTCCAACTCGGATCACGTCGCCACAGATCGCCTCACTGCTTTGATGTCACATTCTCTTTTTGCAAGCATTTCATCGTGCTATGTGCCAAAATACTTTCGGGAAGGATGTCTAACGACGACTGAGCTCAGGATTCTTTGATACAATTTAGTGCTGACTGGTGGTTTGTTTTTAGTCAGAATATTAATGAGCTTAAACACTGTTTTAAACTATCACGGTTGTTCACTAAAGTTATATATGATTATTTACGGGATATTTACCGTGGTAAGGTCCTTACCACGGTAAATATCCCGTAAATAATCATATAACATTAATGACCTTGTTTTAAACGTACTTACTAGTAATTACGATTGTTAAAATTTATATCGATGAAAAATTTAAGTTCTAGAAAATCTTTTATATTTATTTATGAAGCAATATTATGTATTTTATTTGAAAAAAGACTATGGGAAGTAGCTGTTTTAATGTATTGTATTTGCTCATCATAGGTGAATTCAATATTGACATGACATCGAGGGAGTCATGATGACATAACAATATGCTATTACCATGTTAAAACACGTCATCAAAGGTCCAATTATTAAGAATTTAGGACACAGAAGTCGCCTCATAACTAATTAAAACTTTTTTACCCCCCTGCAACTTTCTTATTCTACCGCTGAGATCACCGTGACTTTGTGTTATGGGGGTGAGATTAGAGCCAAAATCAGAATGGCTGAATAACATAATTTTTTTTTTCTTCGATTAGAGTAGAATTGACTGCATTACTGTAGTAAATTGAATGTAGCTATCCTTGGTAATATAATTATTTGGAGATGGGATATATTCAGTCAGAATTCCGGAGTGTCAATAAAACCGAGGGGCTGTCGAAGTTTATTTTCAGCGGTGCCAATGTGGTTAGAGATAATGGAACGCCGTAAAACTTGGTCTCGTGTGGGCGCCCGTCGCATAGATAACGGCCTGGCCGATATCTCTTAGCGGAGTCATTTGTTACTATCTTCTACGAAGGTACTTACGATAAACGCCGACCTTATTGCATCATTCAATTCGAATTTCTCACTCAGATATGTTCTTTATCATCTACTGTCTTCTTTATCCCACTGCTGGGTATATTCCTTTCTTTTGTTATGCCACCTGCCTTGGTCCAATGCTAATCAGGTTTAACCCTTCGACCAAAATAAAAGAATGGACGGGCCCTAACCATTGAACTTGATCAGTAAAAACGAGTCAAAACCGTCGGACGTATACTTCAACACCTAATTATAAAAATGTACAGTATATATGTTACAAAAAATAGATATCGGTTTTATTTGTGTATTTACACTTCGGTAAAGCATACGAATTCATAATTTTGTCAGAAATTTCGTTATCGCGTAACAATAGACTCGTGTTTCACTTCCTACGGCTAGAGACCGACTGAAACGAAATTAGAGCTGGCGCTCATTTTGTAATCTTCAAAAATGCTCTTCTACTGGGCCCGTCCATTCATTTTATTTTGGTCGAAGGTTTAACCGACAATATCGCCAACCTATCGTAATTAGAACTAAGACATGTTTTTTTTCTGACAGTGTACGTTTTTTTCTTTCACCTACAATTTTTTTATATGCAAAAACAATCTCGAGTATACCGGTATTGTCACAGAAAAAAGAAGAAAAAATTCTCACTTCAGTGGTTATTGTCACTCAAGCCTCCACAGACCTACTACCTATAGATTTTCAATGAGCGTGGCTAGCTCAGTGCCTCTCGCTTCAACAAGGTGTGTTGCCACATTAAAATTATTTGCTTTAAGTTAGGGTAATTTACATACTAGACGGGTAGTGAATCTCTTCAATGAGTAATTTTGGAAACTTTGGAAAATCTTGTGAGATGGAAGGATATCTGAAAAATACTTATGAACAAAAGAAATTAATATTAAGATCCAAATCCATCCGTTTAAAGGTAAGACAGCTTTAAACGGCTGTATCTTTCGCGCCGTAATATCGTCAGTTGAAACTTACACAGAATATGTAATTACGACGGATTAACTAAGAAATATAATTATGTCAAAACTAAAGAAGGTAGACATCCACACATACAACAAACGTTTTTGTTAAGGTATTTTTGTATTTGCTCTGGTGTAAAAACCAAACGGTACGTAATGGTAATCGGTACAAGCGTCAAACTTGGCGGATTATAGTGCACACCCTAAAGTAAAACAACAATTAATAAATACTGGCCGCGTGCGAGTCGGTCACACATTTCTGTTTCCCAAAAGTTAAGCAACGTCGGGCGCGGTTGATACTTGGATGGATGACAGCCTGGGTGTGATGTTGTGTATTTGCACTACTTTTTGTATTTTGTGACGGTACAGAACCCTCAGTGCACGAGCCCGACTCGCACTTGGCCAGTTTATTTATTTTCATGGATGGAATTATGGATAACATCCCAATTAATGAGATACTTAGATAAAACTCTTTATTATTTACAGTACTCATATCACACACGATAAATCAGACTTCAAAAAAAGATTATTTTGTTTTATTTGAACAAAATCACGCTGATGATGATTTATGATGATATATTTTCTTTGATTTAAGTACATTTAAGTGTGTTTATTAGACCCTGAGCAGCTGCAGTTGCTCAAAAATATAATTTTTCCCTTTCTGATATTGGATTCGGCATTGAAATGACTGGAACAAATTCTACTATGTTTTCCTGGCACCCAATTTTCACAACCAGTAGCACTGATCCATTTTATTCGTAAGCCAGGATCAGTTGGAAACCTGCAGAACGAATAATTTATGTTAATTGTGGTGGGTAATTTCATTTATAAACTGGCAACATTGATTGTTATTCTTCTCAGTTAATATTTTGATAAAACTCATAGGAAATACCACAAATCGACCAAAAAACAGACTAATTATGAATAAAATATTTACGCATTGATATCCTGAATTTATTTAGGTGATCATTACAAGCTCTATATGTTTACTTACGTGTGAAATGATATTTCATCGTTTTTTCTCTCACTGCGGTACTTGCAGCCCAAAATGATACAACCAACCATTGTAAATGTTTGTTTTACAATTATTTCTCAGACGAAACACGCATTTATCACATAAAATCACCAAAAAAATGCAATAAACAATATTCAGACCCGTTTTGTTTGTCGCAGAACCGTCAGATTTTGACATTTCTGATCCAAAAAACAGGCCACGCCGATAAGGACAAAAAAGTCTAGTTATGTCTTTTTTGTACTTGTGCTGAGCCATATCAATTTGTCTCTTTCACTTGCTTTCACTGAAATATATTGCCGGGCCCTGCAAGCCTCAGAATTGCGTAAAAGAAGGATGCAGATCATCGAGCAACTGTCAGATATATTTTTTTTTAATGCGTAATTAGGTTTGCGTTTGACCGCCAACACGCCTGATGTTAAGCGATGATGTGGTCTACGATGGAGCACGCTTGCCTAGAAGAAGCCGATTCACTCGTGATTTGAAGACACCTAGATTGTAACTATCGGGGAACACGCACTCAGGCAGCGCATTCCACAGACCAGCAGTACGCACAATAAAAGTGGAATCAAAGCGCTTCGTACGGGTTTTCGGAATATCAACCTTATGGTTGATATTCCGAAAACCCGATTGCCGATTCTTCGTGTCCGCTCTGGCAGTCCGATAGAAAAATGGGCAAGAGGGAATTAGATCATGCAGATCCGATGCACACTCTCCGAAATGTATCCGATAAAAAACTGATAGACTGGCAACTTTGCGCCGATGCTCAAGACTAAGGAGCTTAGTCTGAACCAGGGATTCGTTGCCGATGAGTCTCTTGGCGCGTAGTTGTCAAGTTGTCAAGATACAATCAAGTTCTAGACCATTAGTCCCTGGAAATCCAATTCCATAATATCTTGGTAAAGGTCAGACAGACCCTTATCAAAGTCGAGGCATATTTTGACGTTAAGTTCTACTTAGTCAGTGATGCGTATTTAAATTAGGCAGTAGCCTAATTATTTATAACAGAAACACAATTAATACCTCCTTAATAACTATTCTTCCACGCCATTTTTCTGCAGACGTTTGTCCATATTGTCCTGATTGCGCAGCAAATGAAAAGGAAGCAAAAGGTGAAATGAACCAAAACAACGTGCGTACCGAGAAGCTACAATGCTTATCTGTAGAGTTGAGTGAGCGCCACAATCGCATATTTAAAACAAAAGTGATTGTCTCTGGCAGAAAATTGAAGTTTCCTCATTTTGCTACCTCTACAGATAAGTTTTTCCGCCTGTACCAGTGACAGCTATGCAACCCACTGCCTATATTTTATAACGTTGGAAGGTAAAGGAATGCCAATAAGAACAAACTTTTGTCAAGATACTTTGATGTAAATACGAAAGTTTATTTTAAAAGATTACAACAAAATCAGCACTGAAATCGTACAAGCATCTGCATTATAAAATGTGCAGGTGTGTTATATATACATAACACACTTGCACATGAGGGCACATATATACTTGCACATATATATACATATATAACTACGTACAAATTCGTACTTTGCAAACTGATTGTAATATGTAAATATTACAATCAAATTGAAAAAACATTAGTACTTACCTGCAATGTTAGTTATTTTATTATTTGTAGAAATTAGAAAACTAAGAGGGTAATTTAATTTTATTATAATAGTAGGGCAACCTACATACTGATAGCAGAGACTGATAGATACAGAGCTAAAAAACAAGGTACCACTTTGGCAGGCCAAATTTGGCAAAACATAAAAATGTGTGGATGAATGATTTATTATAATGTAAATACAGAGATATTTTACATTGTCAGGAAATGCATCCTACCTACCTTTAACCAAAATACTTACAGTAATGATACTTAACCTTTGTAGCTCTAACACTGGGGCTACCAATTTGGCTTGATGGTAATACTTCTATCGGGTTACGGTCAACCTTGTATAAGGCGATGCTTGCGGTGTGGAAGCGATAGCGTTTTATATAGTAAACGTGTAGTTTCTCATATTGCTTGTAGTTTCGGTAGCTGCGGTATGATATTAGAACTTGATAATTTTCAAATATCTATATATGTTGTCACTTAGGTTTATCTTCGTACTAGTTGTCACCAGCTAAATCATACACGTAGATATTCATGTAAACTTTCAAGCCCCGTTTGTTTGATTTTGCCTTTTTGCAAAATCCTTCATAGCAGATCTCTACACCCCATACGAAAACTTCTCGCCAAATTTCAGCTTCGTAGTACAAGTCTGTTTTAAGATTGCGTGATGAGTTAGTCAGTCAGTCAGTGAGTGGAACTTTGATTTCATCAGCAATAATGGTAAGTGCATCCTTCTCTACTTTCGCAGTATAAATGAACCGTGTCTGTGCATGATCCATTAGGTTTATTTTTATATTAATTTGTACATACTGTACATACAAAAATAACCTCAAGTTTGCTAAAGATCTCAGTTTACCCAATACTGTATTCTTATCGTTAGTTTCTGGGTTGAGGATTTGGTAGGGAAAATAAATAAGCAAGACGTACGCTATTTGTGTTTTAAAATGATATACTTACCTACATAATAGCAAGGCAAGCTTTTTAATTTTCTAACAATATCATAATTAAATTCTAATACCTATACATGCTACGCTCTCCTATAACCAAAGGTCACCAGGCAGCTTAAATCCTTATTATAACTGACCAGTTAGGTTTTTAAATTAAATAAGCTAAAACTTGGACTGCATGACCACCAAGTCTATTCGCATTTACTTATTTATATCGCTATTCTAAGCACACCTTTCTCACCCTACCATACAGGAATCCCCTAAAAGTCCGAGGGAGGAGAAGCCTGGTTGTTACCCGAATGCCGTAATTAAACGCCTCGTCTAATTGTGACCTTCGACCTTCCAGAAAGCCCTTTGTAACGGAATATTCTGGATTATAGAGATGCATACGGTTAATCGGGATTAACTGGAAATAGATTCAATAGCGGACGCAAGGGTTAAAATAAAAAATACTAAATAAATACCCAATATTTGTTGTAACCCACAACAGGTAAGAATTTAAATAGATAAAAAGTATTTTTAAAGTCTGCTATCGAACATCGCCATCATAAACGTAACCGGCCCATCGTAGTCTACATAGCAGGCATAACACGGACCGTGGACAAATTATTATTTCCAGCATTTTTATCTCCCGAGAAAGAGTGGAACGTATCCATATTCTAGCTTGTCGTGTCTATGCGCGGATAAAAACGGCGGAAAGACAATTTATCTACGGCCCGTGCTAGCTAGATCTGCTGGCACGCCACTCGCCTGATCTTACACTTATCACTCATTCAACTGCCTCACAACTCTAGACTCTATTGAGTCTTTCTTTCAACTTCAGAAAACTTTGTCATGTAAGATAAACTTTATTTTATGAAAATGCCAGACTGGCGATGGAAGACAAAAAAATTGGTAGCTGAAGACACTATATTTGTTACTTACAGTTCCAAAAATTATATTTTTCTTATATACGTAACCAAGAACAGTTCAGAACCAATCAAAATCCTGCTAAGAGCAGTTCGTTGATAGAACATGCGAAGGTAGCACTTGGGGTCGTCGGAGCGTATGGTGCGAGTTTGGATCCTGCCAGTCATAAACTTTTTAAATCATCATATAACATTTAAAAAGTAAATCCTAAAGTGTTGAACAACACTACTGTATATATAAAAAGTAACTTTAGAGCAAGTGAGTTTACCAATAGCTACGTACCTTGTACCTTTTCTAGTACCCATCTGTCAGAATCAGAGTCTTTGTCTGCACCCTTAGGAAGAACTAACTTCTCGAGATAAGAAAAAACTAACTTTGCGTATCAAAGGAGCATAAGTGCCTACCATTTTATCACTAGTTCATGCTAAGGATCCTGTTTTTCACCTGTCACACCTAAAATTATAGAACCGATATAAAATTATACATAGAAATCTTCGAATGAAGGTACAAATGCTCAAATAGGAGCGTTTATGTAAATTGCTTCCGCCAGGATTCACGAGATTTATGTCTTAGTCGAGAACAATTAAATTTAGACCGCGATTTCGGTTCGTTGCATAAATTGTCTTAGTTAAGATGGAGACAGATGTCCTACATTCCTATTTGGATTTGTTACCGAGCTTATTAGCATTTTGATCGTTATAATATAAAGTATAGGATATAATATATATAAATCGTTATAAATTAGTATAAGTTAGCTTGTACCATGTTTAGTTATATAGTAAAGACTCTTGCCTGTAAAAAAAAAGATAAATATTAACGAACCCAACTCATAAATATAATTTGAAAATTGAATCTTTGACATTTATTACTATAATATTTATGGATAAGCTCATGTTTAGGCATAAACCATTCTACTATTGTTTCTAGGTAAGTACCTGGTATCTAGGTCTTCAAATCACTAGTGAATCGGTTTCTTCTAGTCAAGCGTGCTCCATCGTAGACCGCATCATCGTTTAGCATCAAGCTAATTCTATTCAAGACGTAATAGAGACGTAAAAAATATTGGTCATATTGGTGAATTTTCGTTTCTTTTATCAACCGCTACAATAATGAAGGTACTAAAATTGGAAAGATTTTTTTAAATATAAAGAGTAGCAAACAGCCTGACAAATAAGCTGTATTTTTTTTCGAATTTTAAGTTCTGTTATACTTTGTACTGGAACAAACTGTTAAATTTTACACCATGATTCTTGTTTAAAAATAACGACCTCTTCATTGTGTTTATATGGCCGTATAGGATATCATAAACTAACATCAATATCACTGTTACAAGGCTCTGGAGTTAGACTCCCATAAAAACATTACGCCGTATAACTTGACGAGGTCAATAAACTAGAACAACGTGTGTTAACTATAAAATTATTAATGCTTACCAGGCACTTCAACTTAGTAATTGTTAAGTCGCCCTTTATTTTTATGTGACGTTAAATTTTCACTTTTTTAAAGAAGCATAAAGACTTTTCTCAGTTAATTTGCCCTTGACCGCCTTTACATTTTGCACCTTATAACAACAGCCACTAAATAGTTGATTGAATCAGGCGTTACTTTGCGGAAGTCCATTTTCAAAACTGTTTTAATGATGAATTTCTAGTGTAATTCCGCTTCTACGTCGCTTCAAGTACAATAAGGAATTTGTGATAAATATTTGTTGATAATGTTAATTTTATTGAGTTTAATTTTGCCTAACCTGATATAAAATATTAATTACATAAATTGAAAATTAACGTAACCTGAAACAAAAATTAATTAATTCTGAATTATTTTTAATTATAAAATTATTAAAGTAATCTGAAACAAAAATTAATTAATTCTGTCACATAAAATATGATAATATTAAATCTGAAAACAAAAATGTATTAATTCTGAAACATAAAATATATATTAATTGGAATTACATGTATTTTAATTGAATTTAAAAAAGTAATAAATTATACCCGTTTCCTTAGTGCACTTTGTCGACACGTGTCAACAGCCACTAGACTAAACAATACACAAAGACAGCCAACTTGTATTCACTCTTATGAAAATTGTTAAAACCATCGAGGAATCTTTTTAAATTTTGACAAATTTCACAAAATGTAAGCTGTGAATGTACCTAATGAATAATCGATTTTTATTTGGAATTTTATTTTGATTTAATTTGTAATATGAATTATTTTGATAAATATTTTGGTCAAAATAGAAATTTTATTAATAAATAAGCTATGACCATGGGTGTAAAAACCGTCTTTAGGTTTGTTACGTCTATGCTTATGACAAGTTTAGACTTACAAGTTTTCCAATCTCAAGTATTTTATTTTGGTCTGCTAAAGTGTTATGCTTAAGTGTAAGTTTGAAACAAGCCCATAGGTCAAACTCATTGAACCCAAATGACTACTTTCTAATAATATTGTTACATGTAACGTTTTGCCCCTCAGGTAAAATAGTATACGAGTTGAAACGACTCTCTATCGTAGCGTAGGTACTAATATTATTAAATTAATATTATCAAAGTTGGTAACTCCCTAGTCCATAGTAAGGTAATTGCTCGCCAACAATTCTAAAGACCCTATTAGAAGTTCACTTAGCTTCTTACTTGGTGAATATTCCAAAAACGGCGCAAACAGTAATTTGAATCGAATGGTTCCTTTGTTCCTTTTAAATTCGCTGATAAAGGAAACGTTCCGAAAGCGTTGCTCTTTCGGAAAAGGTGGCTCAATCTAAAAGGTGGTCGCTATAAACGTGCCCGATACGAATACGAAAGACAGAAATAAATTGGGCTCACAGATTTATAGCCAAATGCTCTTAACCGGTGCGATGGACGTAGCAACGATTTTCGAGGGAGAGAATTGTTGAAGAAATAAGAAAACTAAACCAAGACCGTATGTTGTGAACTGTACATATAAACTAGTGTAAGATTTCATGCATGAGATAGATCGCACATATCGTAAGATGGCCTGAAAATAGGTAAGTATATTGAAATTAAACACGTAGAACGGGTTTTATTTTGTGTATTTTCTATTATTATAAAATAAATATTATAAAATTTTAATATAGTGACTGGCAACCTACTCTCGGTTCGGGATCTAGTCATAAAATTAATAAAATTTCAAGCTTGGCGCAAACCTTTGACACTGTAAGCGTATCTACTACCTACTGCGTAAATATGGAACGTAATAACCAAAAATCATTGGTGGTACTTGTAAATAATTTTATCATAAATTGCTCAAAATGTCAGGAGTTAAAATAATGTAAAATACACGCCATAAAATCTATTAAAAGTGCTTAATTTTAATGTTTCATTGATGTTGTTCTTCGATATAAATAATAGAATACAAGTATAGGTATGTTTTTGACCGCATATAGATTATATATGCGCACATACCTATATTAGTTTCCCTTTCTTAATGGTAACTAATAAAGTGAATCATCATATTTATTTCATTAAACAATTTATAGTGCAAAATTGATGCGACGAATTAAACTCGACAAAAGGCTATATGTTTTGGAACGCAACCTGAGATGGTGAAAATAATCCCAAATTCTTCACTCTGGCTCCGTCTGAAGCTTTTCAACATAATTTCTATAGTTATGGTTGTTGACGTAAATCTTGAAAATGGCCGGTGATTAATGGAAATCTTCCGGGTTTCGTACAATACATCATTCTGAAATTAAGCTGTTAAATAATAACTGCGTTGGCGTTAAAGTTTACACTACCACAGAATACAACAGAAAATCCTACAATGAGAAAAAGTCTAGGTGTGTTATAAAACGTAAAATTAACTTTTTTTTAGGAATATATTTCTTTTTAAGATAACATACGTGTGATAAATTAACTGTACTAACTAATAATACTTGATCAATAATTTGTTGGTTGAAAATAAGCGTATGAACTTTTTTGTTATTGACATGCTAGGCGTTTGATCATAGCTGTCCAAATATTAAGTAATGGGTGGTCGATGAACACGTTTAGCCTAGAATAGAAACTGGCCCACAAGTGAGGCTGCTGGATTAGACTGTAGGGTTCCTATTTTAAACTTTAGGGTGGTAGCTAACCGAGTCCTAGAAATTTTCCTACTGTCATGCTACGATTTCCTTGTGATGTTTTGCTTCACCGTCAGCTTTAACTTTTTGTTGGAATTTGAAGCCACTGCTTGTTGTTTTGAATTCAAACTCACTAACCAATGTGCTTTCATCTCTTCATTATTTAGAATACATTGTTCGTCACAAACTAAGTAGTTACAACTACTTAGTCCAAACTGAATATTGGAATACCTATTTTATCATTAATCATTAAAGCAGTCTACAACATTTAATAATCCAGCCATGAGTAAGTTATTAAGGGTTATAACTTGCTTAACAGTTATAAACGGAATTGCGGACTTAAATAAATCTTTATCGGTACTTTCATAACTTTACAACAGCTTTTCAGCGAGTAAGTAAAACTTGTAAGCTGCGAGTAACGACATTCTTCATTACTAAGTTGTGTATTATTTATGTTCCCTGTTACTTGCTTTATGCCGGTGATGCCACCATAAACCTACACGAATGCTGAATAAAATACAAATTGAAAATTGTTCTTTTAATAGGCCGTTCATATAATAGAAAGTGCGCTATGATTGAGTACGAGGAGTATGAAAGCTGGACTGCCTTATTTTATCAATATCTGGCTAAAACTAGTTTCAGAGCTATCTCTTTCTATTCTGTTTATATGCAGACTTTTTAGTCTTTTGTGTGTGTGAATGAAATTCCGACGAAAACTTCGGAATTTTATTAAAGGCCAATTTAACGGCATTATTTATCTTGCTCACACATTTTAACGTATTAGAAAATGTTCCAATGTATGTAGGTACTATTACCTAAATACTTATTTTAAATCTAAACTGTATAAATAAAGTAAACAACACAATATTTTGATTGAAATAAACTTTCACAGTTTAAAACAATTTCAGTAGGTACTCTTTTTAATACTGTTTCTATATTTAAACAAAGTGAAAATTTTACTGAAAATTTGTTGTCATATTCATAAATTCATCCAATCATTTTATATCTTAAAATATGTTGAGATGCGCTGTGATATTTTTAAACAATCATGTTGAAATGTTCGAAATAAAGGACGCATGAAGCAGCTTGGATGATAAAATATAGCCCTGAGTGAAGGGGTTTTGATTCAAAGTAAATAAGCGTCCGTCTACCTGCGACAGCTGTAAAAATATGGAACCAATTCAGCGGCTGTTCAAATTACTTGTCGATATTATTGATACGTATTGTATCAAATTTTATATTGATGATGTTCCTACTTTTAACCAACTGCAAAATAAAACAATTTTTCTTTTAAAAGTTTCTATATTTCAGTTGTATTTATCAAATAGTTACAACACAACGGGCTCTGAAAATATCTGGATTACAATAGCTGCTAAAATAGTTTTTAGGAAGGTGTACAAATGGTTCAAACTTGCAAGTGGAAAAAGTTTACAATTAATCTAACGATTACATTTAGTTCTAAATACACAAATTTAATTATAAATATCACAGTCAAAAATTACATAACTAAGGTTCTAGCACTAAAGTATGGCAGTAAATGCTGGGCTCTAGTCTAAGGTTTACAGTCAAAATGTAACAACCTTGAGTTTTTACCGATTCACATACAAACGCTTGCGGAGAAAATACGCCTAGACTGAAAAATCTAATCCACTTCACCAATAATAAAGCTAGTCCTACTAAGTGACTAGAATACATTAGAATAAATTACAAGTAACGATATCAAAAGTTCGGTATCTACAATACAAATTACAAGCACGACTACGGTTACCACATGTCTAACATCTTCTAGGGGCATTAAAACCAATATTCTTTCATGTTACTATAATATCTTACTGATATACTCGTTATGTATATTTATTTTAGTTAATTATTGCTTTGCGATTTTGATTGATCGAAACTCTTATTGCTACTCTATGAGTTTTCAGTTCCGCACGCGTTCTTGTTTTCCGGACTCTGCAACAATTAAAATATTTACGTCCGACAGATATAGGGCCATCCATAACATTGACAAACGCTGATTGTATGAGGAAAAAAGTGCAAACAACTTCAATTTACCTCATACGGCGGCGGCGGCAGTATATCACACAGATTTATTTGACAGCCCTGGTCCGACTTCGTTACATTTGAATGTCTGCTCGCCTGGATTGGAATTTTGAAGCTATTCTCTCTTCCCAGCCAATGCCACTGTGGATAGTCGTACTCTAAATCAGTGGCTGGACACACTTTGCTTTTGTCCTGTCTGCTCCTCGATCCAGACCTATTGGTGTGACAGGAAGCGCAGTCATCCTCCAGCACATTAATCTCATTATGTGCATTCTCGAGTCTCGGCTCTCGATAGTCTTTAGTCGATCTACTGGACGTGCTATGACAACACGTAGAACATTCTCCATTCGAGTACTGTATGCTTCCGTTACACGATCTAACAATGCTGTTATTATGGGATCGCCTGTCTGGACAATTCCTAAGGTCTCCGATTTCATTATTGTCCTGGAAATTGATATATTGTTATTAATAGCAAACGGTGCAATACAAATTCCAGTAATCTAATCTAGAGTCAACAGAGACGTTCACATGATGCTTATCGGAACATACCTTGAAATTGAGTTCCGTGTAAATTGCACTGGACGCGTACGGTTCCGGTGGTCCTCTTCGAATTCTATCCACACTCGACGCGTCTAAGCCTTGAATGGAATTCTGTGGTAAGCTGTATTCCGGCTCGACGCTCAGAATACTCGTCGATTGTCCACCTTAAATGAAAATGTACGGCAGATGTAAAGCATACAATAATAACTTCTTAAACCTCAATTCAATTACGACAAAAATGCGATTTAATATCAAATCCTTATCACCGTGAGATATACTTGTATGTTGGCAAAAGAAACCAGAGCAATGAACTCAAATTATATTATTATTCTGTATAGATAACGTTCGAGTACTTCCTTCTTAAGTCCGATGCTTCACTCACCGTGTAAAAGGCTCTGGTGACAGCTGCTCACGTCTAAGCTGGGATCGTTTGGCGGCGCAAACACAGGCCTGTCTCGGAGCCAGATCGTGTCTTTATTCAACAGGCACTGCTGAGCGGTGACAATCGACTGACCTACAATGGGGTTCAATGTTTCAATTACGTCCACTTGACTATCAGTTGACTTATTTATCTGTTTGTACACAAGTTTATGTCCTTACCGGTAGATTTCTTCCTTTGAATGTTGTTCCGCCTTTTGATGTAGAATATACTGAACAGACCAATGATAATAATTGAGAATAATGTAAGGCATAGAGCGAGTAGCCACGTCTCGCTGAATATGGGAGGCATGTTTGTGTCTTTTGGAGGTTCCGTTCTGAAACAAGGAATTATGAATATTAGAAATTCGCACTGGTAGGTATGTTACTTTGATATTATTGTCGGGACAGTAGAATAAAGCATTACTCTATAGGGAATCTGTGGATTTAGAGTTGGACGGAGATGGGTATCCAAACAAACTTGGACAACGCTTCGTCGCCAAACATTCTTGTGTAAATAGATATTTCAGGATTGCTGTTCCGGGAAAGACGTTGGTGCAATGCTATGCTAGAGACCTCTGAAACAGTTCTTGGAGATCTCCAGGCCTGTTAGCCCACATAACCCGAATTCATCTAAAGCAACTCTAGTGAAAAAGTATATACTGTCGATTTACTTACTGCACGTAATGTCTCAGGGAATGTGTCGGCAGCATGTGTATCTGCGCGGGCGGCGAGAAAGGCCCGTGCCCACGGCGGGTAACGGCGGCGGCGCGCGCGCTGTATCGCCCGCCCGCGCGCAGCGAGCTGGCAGCCGCGGCGCGGGTGCGTCCGCCCAGCGACATCTGACCTACGACGCGACCGCCGCCCGTGCCAGCGACACGGATCTCAATCTACAAGAAGTAGGTATAAACTATACTTAGGAAATAGGATCTACTGGACTGAATGTTATGGTTATTTGGAACCTCAACCGTCTTAGACAATATACCTAGTTATCACAATTTATAGAACCACATAATATATATTAAATAAAATGGAAAGTTTTATTTAAAACTGTTGACATCATAATTAAAGTAGGTAAAAATTTTCATACACTCAGTAAAATTAATGTTGTGGTAACAATGCACTATCATATTAATTTAATTTTAGAGTAGGCATTTAATTAATTTAATTTCGTTAAAGTCGAGCTGTATGTTGTATAATTTTATCGTAGGTTAAATTATCACGAAATGTAAATACAAACAATATCAGCTCCCGGCAGCCAGACCGTTCCCATAAGCTCATTAACGCTACTGTACATAATTGCTGCTTAATTACTTCCCTCCAAACAGTAATTACCCTTACGTAAAAGTTTACGAACAACAGACAATTAACTAGTTCGGAATGAAAGCAAAACTTACCAAATAACCCGTGAGTTCGCCGTTCCACGAGTTCACAGGTGGCGGTTCCCATCGTATCCACGCCGACGTTGCGTTTATTACGCCGGCTGTCACGCTCTGGGGCGGCGCAGATGGCACTGAAATAAAATTACACATTAATACAAAAGTAACGCGAAATCGTGACCCAAAAATTGCTAAACCAGAATGCCCTTACCATCTTCATCAGTATACCCTGACATCATATTTGATGGCTTTCCGAGCAACATCTTGTAAAACGGCATCAGAAATATATCGTATTGTGTGTACGCCATCAACCCCGTCAGAATATAACTCGATGAACCGCTGTTATCGACATTCATCAGAGACCCATTTGAACATAGCACGCCGTCTGAATAAGACGAATTTAGATTTGGTACTCCTTCATCGGTAACATTGCGCCAGTTTAAAGTAGTGCCATTGTACCAAATCTTGACACCCTCAAGATATTCATTGTAGTCTGTCAGCACCTAAAATATGTAAAATGTCACAAACAACGTAGATCCCGTGTGTGCAAATATAGCAGGTAGGTAAAGATACTCACGTCCCAAACAACTTTTAGAGAAGTCGAGGACAAAGCTTCCACCCTCCTTAGAACTAATACGTTCTGTTGCAAATATTTCCTTGCTTGAACAAGTTCGTACTCCGTCATGTGAGTTTCACGTTCATAATCAATATTAAATTCGTGACTGGAAGAGCGTTCATTTAGCTCATTGTTTCCTTTCCTTTGTAGTACTTTGAGGTATGCCTCTTTCATGATGCTTCCAGCTGCGTTGACAGCCGTACAAATTACCCTACCGCTGTGCTCCACCCGCGCACCGTCCAAATATAATAAGCTCGAATTGCTTTTCGTGCATTCTGGGAAAAGTAACGAATCTTGAATCCCTTCGAGTACCCAAAAGGTGGTCGGCGTCGGCAACCCTTTGGCTTCACACGGAATGGAGACCACATCGCCCTCCCATGCGGTCAGATTGGACGGTATCTGCGTGAAGTGTGGTAACGCTGAAACAGATGGCCATATTAAAATAAATCCATCAGAATTATAAGTGCAATAAAATCGGCGGGAATGTTAGCTTACAATATACAGTCAGCGTTGCACTGGTGATACTGGTGCCGGCATGGCTGTCTGCGCGGCAGGAATAGATCCCCGCATCGGTTGCTGACACGTGATCTAACCTTAATAACCCACGAGCTATTGTAGCATGAGATGGTAGCATACCATCCTCTTTAACCCACGTGATTTTTACAGCGGAATCGTAACTCTGAAACAAAATGGATACAATCAATCAAGCCGCCATTCATGTTGGAAACTTTCTATTAATTTCCAATTTTTATCTTACCTGACAGCTGAATTCAACAGGTTGTCCAACTAAAGCGGTAATGTTGCTGGGTTTGACGACAAAATGTGGCCGCCTCAAAACAATTAACGCAGCGGCCCTTGACTGCCTTTCACCAGCAATATTGGATCCAACACATCGAAATAGACCACTATCGGTTGGTAACGTTTCTAAGATTTTTAAATTTCCTGTTTCTGTTATTGTTACCCTAAAAAAAGTTTAATTTATATAGGTACATGAGTATTTTATTATGAACGAATAAGAATATTGGAAACATTTAGGTTACCTTCCATTGACTTCCACGTCAAACATCTGTCCGTCTTTGAGCCAATGTACTGTGGGTTCGGGAACACCTCTTGGAGGCGAACATTCCAGAAGCGCAGCTTCACCTGCCGCCACGTGAACATCTCTTGGCTCGGCTCTGAACTCATCACGGAGAACTGAAAAGAGACTTCTAATTTCCAAACCTGGTAGAGCGAATTTATATAGCCAGAAGAAAAAAAATATAATGTTCTGTATTTTTTTATATATTCGATCATTCTATTCAAATATATGATAAGTTACATTTTGAACTTAAAATTTTGAATTTTCTTGGTAACAACCCAGTGCAAAATTTTCACACATTTTGACCCACCAAGCCTTGAAAAGTTTGAAAACTAAGAGGAAGCTGGAAATTTATACACCCAATGATCTGTTACAAAAATTCAATCAATGCCCTCAATCAATGGTCAGGTCAGCCCTAGCCTTAACGGCCTTGATTGAATTTTTACTATAGCATAGAGACTAAGGGCACAGAGACCAAGGGTACAGAGTTTATTTTTATTTTTATTACTATTATTTTATTATTATTATATTTTTATGTTTTGACATCACGTGTTTATGGCAAGCAAATGTGAGATAGAAAATAAGGGTCCAGTTAGAAGCACGTTGGCAGCTTCTCATAAGACTCACCGGCGACGTTGAGTGACGCATTGTGACTGACAGCCTCGCCAGCGAGATTGCGTGCCACGCACCAATAGACACCCTCGTCGCTCTCCTTTTTACCCCGATTTACCCTGAGAAAATAAACCTTGATTTTCATAATCGTCTCGGATAGCGTACCTGATTGATGAACTGTATTTGATTTTCGGGGTAAGCACCCTAAAGATAATATAGACAACATTTTAAAACAGCTCAATTAATAACCTGCAACCTCAATACCCCCAATGAATCACATTACAACCTACTACTGTACAATAATACTACTAGTACTAGTTATTCGCCCCGAACTGAAACCTCCGGACCCCTATATTTTCACAGCCCCGTCTCATAATTGATATTCTCAAAACCCTTACGAGGAACTTTGAATCCTCTTTAATTGTGCAAACTCTAAGTCTGTGGAATGCGCTGCCTGAATGGGTGTTTCCTGATAGTTACACTCTTGGTGTCTACAAATCGCGAGTGAATCTGTTTCTTCTAGGTAAGTTTACTTCATCGTAGATTGCACATCATTGGTTAATGAACGCGAGGTGGCGCTCAAACGCAAGAAAAAAACGGAAAATAAAAGTGTTTCATCTAAAACAACAAGTTTGTGACAGAAAGCTAGGCTCTTTCTTACCTTAAGAACAGTAGACCGTCTTCCAACAACACTCTATGGCCGTCTTCCGCAGGTGGCAGCGGAACCCCGTCCTTGTACCACTGCACGTAGGGCTTCGGCCGGCCCTCTACCACGCATCGCAGTGTCGCTGGTTCGCTGCGCCCCGACACCGTGTTGGATGGGTGTTCTTTGATACGCGGTGCTCGGTTTTGTGCTGTTGAGAAAAAAACTGGTAAAAAACCCTTGTATTTGATAGCTTTAAGACTTAGAAAGGTATTCTTTGGATATAAGTGATATATCTACACTTAATATTATAATAGTCTAGTCAACAAGTGCCTTTTAGGTCAAAATTTTTGCGCCTTCTTCGAAAATTATGATTGAGGTGTCATTCGATTCGGAATGGCATGTAGATAGTTTTTGATAAAATGCTAAGCCCGCTCGCAAAAATTGCAATAGTTATAAACAATTAAGTGAAAAAAAAAGGGGGTTTGGTTTTTCGTTAATATCTCAAAAACTATTTGAGAAAATTTAAATTTGAAAAAAGATTCAAAAAGAGGAAGAAATCTCCTAAAAAAAGTCTTGACTCCCGAAATTGTCGGACTAATGTTTATAATTTTCCCAGAGGGTTGAAAATACGCTCGAAAACGGGTACTCCGGCTTGCGCAAGCCACGCCCCCATCGGACCTATAATGAATAAATATTATTTAAACTTATTAAATATGAAAATTAAAAATTGAAAAAATTCAGGCGCCTGTAGGATAGATCAATGAACAATAATCCGTGATCAAAAATTTTTTATCGCGATTTTTCAAAAAGTTATCCATTCATTAATTAACAATTTTTTGTAGCATGAACATTAACATTGCAAGTGCGATAATTGTTAAACTATTAAACTGAGATTTTTTTCCTTTCATGGAGCTATTTTTCAAAGGTCTTAGAATAGATTATTTATATTTTTATAATTTTATTATAACTTTTTAACTAATGAAGATACATTATATATTTGTATCTTCATTAGTGAAAAGTTATAATAAAATTAAACATAAAAAACCAGGTTATTGTGAAGAAATTAAAGTTAACAGAAAATTGAAAGTTCAATAAAAAATATAAATATTATCTAGACATGTTGTCGTTTTGCAACAAATAGTATACTTGGTCCTACTATAAAGACAATAATGGTTCTCTTGATACGCCACCAAATATGTCGGCTCTTGGCAGCATTTCAGCAAGACTATCCACAAGGAAACGCACACTACAAGTACTTAGTACCTACAACTTATACATGGTTCTTTCGCACTAACGCTTCAGTCTCAATATATTTTTTCTACTAGATATTGTAGTACTCTATAGTAATGTTCTCAGATCAAATAAAAATAGCCAGATGGACAACGGCGAACACGAAAAGTGAATACACTTTTTGAAACATGTGTGTATAGTCGTTTAAAGTTTTCATTATGAAATTAACGTAGTTTTGAATGCGTATGTGTGCGTGAGTCCGTGTATTTATACGGGGAATTCACTTAGTTTTGGAAAGAGTTTTTGACTTCACATTGACAGTACGCCTTAATCCATATGTATTTTTTATTTGATCTGAGTAGGTGTTATACATAATTTAAGGAGCTTTGTTTTTTTTTCAAGGCAAATAAATGCCTTTAGTTTCACAAAATTATGAGGATAAGAGCCGTAATAGACACGTCAACTTGGCTAACGTCAACCAACGAGAGAGAAAAAGAAGGGAATTACATTCTCACTCTTTCCCGTTGGTCAGACGGCGGGGTCAGCCAAGTTCGAAGTTCGATACGTCTGTTACAGGTCTTGAGTCACGAGATTTGGACAATTTGGAGGGTTGTTCCATATTCATCATATGACGTCTCATCCGACTTTGAAATGTTTTCGTAATAGTTCAGTCAGGATATAATAGAAAAAAAAAACCGGGGAGCGTTTTTTTTTAAACGTTTGGGGCTAGTTGGAAGTATAAATCTCGATTTTCTAACTAATCCCGGTAGAGGATTCGCCGCCATCTTGTTTTAAAGTTCAAATTTTTAGTTTTTCTGAAATAACTAGTTAATTTTCAACTTTACTGAGCAAAAATGGCAGTATCCAAAGTTGTTGAAAATTTAATTTCTCACAAGTTTGTTCATTATCATTTTTACGCTAGGATCAATATTTGCAGAGTTATACTATCAAGTTTAAAAAAAAACGTAATGGGTGTTTTTTTTTTTTTCTATTTCAGGCTAGTTTTATGTCTGCCCCGACTGGACTATAAAAACAGTCAAAATATGATGAACAACATGACTGTGTCCTATTTACAGCACAAATTGTACCTACTACGAGTAAATGGTCATTCAATTCAACTTTAAAACGAATGTATCACAGATAAGGCCATGCCTGACGCCTACAAACACAAAAGATGCATTTAATTCGTCGGATCTTTAAAGTATTCATGACGCATCTCTATTTCAGTAAAGGTTATAGATATCTCAATAAAATTTTATTTGTCCGTTTATCCGTTCCACTGCATTAAGATAGACATATCGATATAACGACGCGAAGGGTATTGTTATAATTTGGATTTGTTTATATTTTTTTATTTGGTTACCGGACAATGGTTGTCAGTTTTTTCCTCTTTCCTCTTGTAAAGAGTTTGGCGTCCCACGTCTTTTACTTTTGTCGATGTCAAGTATATTGAAATATTTTTAAGTTTAATTAGATTTCGTCAAACAAGTGACTGTCACTTGTAGGTAGAGGTAAGAAAAGTAAGTCGCGGTTAAGATAAACTCATGCGCTAGTAAAGTAGTAGAGGTTTAACTAGAGACTTCTATGGAGTTTTGGAAACCACATAATTATACATGTTTTACCTCGTTATATCGCTTTCTTTCACTTGAGCACGATTATACTAACACTTAATATATAAAAATCAACTATAATATACACAAGTTTAGGAAAATAACACAATGAGGCGACAACTTTCAGATTCAGATTATTTATTACTTCCATACAGTACAAAGGTGGTAAATAAAACATTAAAACTAGTACTAAGTTCATATGGACCCAGTCGGGCACAGCACAGTAGGAGTGAGGAGGACGCCTATATAAACATTTAAATTTCAAGATATTATATTTTCACGTTAGCGTCAAAACTAGGTACTACTAACGTACTTAATAGTTCTATTGTAATTTTGTAATTAAAATGTTTAATTATTGTTATATAATAATTATTTATTGTATTGTGTAAAGTGGTTTGATTCCAGATGACTGTGACTGGAGGTGTATGAATTGACGGATGCTGGCCTTGGCTACGCTATGGCCAACATTTTCACGTTCTTCCGTAAACGCCTCTGCTGTCTACTGCAATGTTACCTTCATGGAAGTTAATAACTAACTTTACTAAATCACTTTCTATCACTTACGTGACAAGATAAAATCTAATGTCAAGACAATGGATATATTTCTATCACATGTCAATCTAATTAAAACACACATGAGCTGTGTACTTCGTCCAGATCTGTGACATTGTCCATACACCCATGCTTGAGAGTGCCATAAACAGAAACAATGTCAAGTGAGCCTGAATTGCCACCTCAGATCAGAAAAACAAGGGAGATATGCCTTAGTGCAGCATTTTTAGTATTTTTCATAGATATTTTTACTTTACCGCTAAACTGCCCCACCCAAAAACTGATTACAGCTCAGCTACTCTTTTTTCAAGTATTCTAATAAACTTGAATCGACACCAAAGAACCGCAAAATTCTACATGCAAAATAGGGCTGGCAAGGTCGTCTGCTAGGTGCGTTCGACTAGACCTCGAGCCGGTGTTCTATCAATACTGCTTCGGTATCCCCTTCCCGTCGTAAGATCCGACTAAAGAGGGGCCTTTGGGCTTGTGGGTGGTTAGATTTTGGAATCTGACCTCCCATTCAGCAAGCCCAGGGAAGACAACAGCGTGGTGTGGCCCACGCCGTTGTAAAGGAACGGAAATGCAACATTTCCAGGGAGTGTTGCTTCAGCAGAGTGCTAGGAGGGTACTGGTGCGTTCCTATAGAGATCCCGGTGCCATCCGTCTAGCACAGAAGTTGGCCATGGGGGTTTTAGTGGGTGCAATCTCACATAGCCTGGCTACACCCCAATGCAGCTGGGTATCTTTTGAAGATAACCCCCCCCCCCCCCCCAACCCGGTCAAAGAAGGTGCGTTCGACTAAAGGCATCAAGCATGATTTAGGCCAGATGCGTTCGCACCTACCACGCAACCTTACCATATCTCCCTTATTTTTTCGATCTGAGATTGCCACGTTGTCGCCAAATGTCACAGAGAAAACATTCTAGCAGGATGGGACTAATAATACGGCGTGTTGCTACGAGTTGAATGACCTAGGTACAGAATATTTAATAGTGCAGAACCCAGGGGGCAAATTCGCGACACTATCTACATGTGAGGTCTTATTTATGTGTGTATTTTTACACGCTTTATATTAGCTCCAATTGTAGATAACTAATTACATAACGAATACACTATAACAATGTAATCGAATCTTGGAAGTAAATTTTAACCTACTTCTAATTGTCGTGTCCAATGATACTTTGCAAGTATAATTATGTAATTCGAATGTCAATACAATAATTTGGTACCTACCATTGAACTGGTCTGAGGACAGAGACATCTAACGGAAAAATGATGCATGGTAATCAACGTATTTCCGCTAGATGGCTTTGCAATTTGTTTTGCTATTTGACAAGTTACGTAAGCGTGTTTTTTAGTTTTCAAATCTCTAATTATTAAGACACATAATTCATTTTCTTACTAATACTTTGTATCTGTTTTGGAGCATAACTTGATCATATATTATTATGTATGTTTCTAATAACTGCAAAAAAGCGTTCTCAATTCGGTAATGTTTTATCATTTATTTTCAACTGACTTTTTTGTGTTATTAATTTATTTTTGACAACTTAGCCTTGACGATACAGCACATGTCAAAAAATAAGGCGTATGAAGTAGGTCCTTTGCATTATTTTTTGTGTAAGGCTGCGTCCCCAGTAGGCAAACTGTTAGCCGCCGACTGAGTTAGCGGCGTATCGGTTTAGTACGCCCTTCCATATATTTCAAATGGAGTGTTCACAACGCTGCAAACTGCGTACAGTGAGCGCAAAACTAGCAAACTGTGAACACTCCATTTGAAATATATGGAAGGGCGTACTAAACCGATACGCCGCTAACTCAGTCGGCGGCTAACAGTTTGCCTACTGGGGACGCAGCCTAAATAAGAACATTAAGGAATGAAAAAAAAAACTTGCTGCAAAATGTAACATACTCCGAACAGATGAATCTAACGTAACGACACACTAGCTAGCACTTTAAAATCTGCCAAGATACGGGAGGTAATACATAAACATAAATATACATACGAATACTTATAGTGAAACCAGTTTAATATTATCACAAGGTATTTCTTTATAGTAGTGGCTACTGGTCTGGCTACTGGTAATGGCCTGTGGTTAATATCAAGCAAACCAACCAATTGTCAAAATTGTATTACTGCACATTCAGTTCTGTTATGAAATGTTTTTTTTTAATTCACGCCGTTTTTCTTTTGTGATGTATAATATTACACTCCTTTGATTATACTTTCAATGCCAAAAATATTATCCTTCTTTTGGATTGTCCGGAAGAGTAATAATATTTTTATGAGTTCTAAAAAAATACTTGCTTGTTATGGTAACCCTGGGCGGTCAAACGCGGTAGTTGTTCTTTATTAATACTTGTCACTGTCACTGATAGCGGTCACAATGTTATTATCTTGACATGTTTGTCTTTTTGTTGTGCTCGGAGTGGGTGCAATGGCGGCGTTAATAAATTGATTTAATATATTTTTTAATCATAGAGAGCGTGAGGCAGATAATGCAGTCACGCTTGGGCTTTGTGTCTATGTGTGGGCTGTAGTGGTAGGACTCTTTTGCAGGGGTCCGCCTGGGGAAGTACCACACCTTTGCCCGTTATTCAACCGCCAAGCAGTAGTGTGCAAACACTACTGTGTTCCGGATTGAAGGGCAATGTTTCCAGCGAAATTACAGGGCACACAGAGATTTGACATCTTATATCTCGGGGTGACGAGTGCAGTGCATTGCCATCCAGGGTTTTGAACTGTTGAAGTTCAAAATTCTGAGTGGCGTTGTGCTTTTATGGGAAAGCGTGAAGAGCCATCAGGCGATCGACTTCGCTCGTCTCGTCACTCTGAATCATTAAAAAAAAAAAGATCATAATAATAAGTTGATTTCATTAAAAAAATTAGAGTATACATCTCATTAAAAGTAACTGTTAGGTAACTGGCAAATGCGTAAGACATGCGATGGCAAAATCCTCTCAGAAGGAAAAAAGTGTTAAATCTATGATTCCAGAGTGTCCAGATTTTCACTTCGTCTTCCAATTCTCGCTAAAATATCCTAAAGAGGAATATAATTAGCGCGTGGGTGTTTCGAAATTTATAAGGATAACTTTTAATGGTGGGCCATAAAAAAGCATCGTTAAAATGAGGTTATATTATAGTCTTCAGTTTAATAAGTAGATACATAATTTGTGCAGATTGCGGTATGACCCACGGTTTAAATACCTATTGTATCACACATTGGTGAAACTCTTGGTTATCTCAAAAGATGATACTCCACAAATTACAAAATCGCTCATTGTTTTATTTCATATTTTTTTCTCTCACTTTTACGCGTGCTCTTTTTCATTTGCGAGAACTTGATAGTTATAAATTTAGGACCTTAGATTACCTCATCGAACATTTGCATACAAGTACCTACTAGGTACAAACAAAATTGTTACCTAATTCGGATTTCGTTTTTATAAGTATTTCGTATTTCGAATATTAAGTACTCTTGGAATGAGCTAACAAATATTTGAACGCAACATACATTAACATAGAGACTTCGAAGTACGTTTTGATTTTATTTCCCACATTACTATTTCGAGAAATTTGCCTCATGTCAGTCTAAATTACGACGAATAACACTGACACCTAAAAATGGAAGGATATCAAAGCAACCGAGAAAAATAAAATGTAATGGGGCCTCATCAGAGAGATTGCATACAAAGTGAAAATTATCCTCGCGAAAATTTGACACATTTGGGAAAAGGCTGCTTTTTGAGACCAAAAAGAAAAGTCTATCAAAATTAAAATGTGAATTATACTAATTTGATTCGCTGAAAGGTTTCATGAGAATATTTCTTTCTACTGAATGTTTTCTTAGGTTTTTGCACATTGAAATTTAAAGTTTTAATGGATTTTATTGCGTGTATTTTACATTATTTTAATTTCTGACTTTTCAAATACTATGCAGTTTTCATATTCACAGATAGGCTTTTTGATAGATCTAGAAATTCAATGAGTAGACTATATATAACGGGTGTGTTTAGAATTTATATGAAATTATTTAGAAGTACCGCCAATGATTTTAATCAAAACGTTCGCAGTGCACACAGAAGTCGCTCACATTGTTCATAGATCTTGCAGTTCTGCGCTGGGATTACTATTTAATTAATTTGACAACTAGATCTCATCTGACTGTACTGGTACTTGCCAACCATCTTCTCTTAATATTCTGATGTTTTTTTATTAATTTTAATAACCTCGCGCACCTTTATTTGTATATACCGTTTCTCCCTGGTGAGGGTTTTAGGATTATGAAAACGATTGTAGTGGTTGGGATTGTCAAATGCATGCTCACAAACTACAGAATTGGTCGAACGTCTATTTTTCATTTTAACTAGGTATTATGTTCTTTAACAGGGATACCGATGATTCTGTTTGTTTGCCCGATATAATAAACAACACTAACAATCAAGTTTATTCTTTATCTAGCTCCTGCATATTGTAAAGGGACATTGTTAAGTCAAAGTTTTTTATTTACTTGACAATATATAAAAAAAAACGAGCGAAAGGTATCTATTTTTACCTATATTTAATAGTGCGCGAGAAGTCCCGATAAATATGAAACAAAAATATATAAAAAGTCTTAAAATATAAAACGTCCATCCATTAATAGCCCTAAAAGCGTGCAAAATAGAATTAGATTAATGTCAAAATAATTACATGAATCTATATTATTATTATTTTTCAACAAGAATAATCATAAGAATAAAAACGACATGCTATTTTCTTTAGGAATTCTTCTCTTCATAGAAGCACTCCTTTACCAACCACTTCCTTAACTATTGTTGTGGATGTTTTTGCTGTTGTATTATTCTACATTATATTTTACACTGCCGAAATAAAAAAATAAAAAACATGATAACCTACCTCTTTTTATTGCAATCAGATCTACATTGATACTGATGAAAAACGACGGTTTCTGACATGTTGTTTTTATACTTTAATTTTGATAACCAAATCATACTGTCCCCATAAGTAATTCAATAGGTCACAGAAACCACTAATTCCCCACCAAAACTGTTAATATCTGTGTCGAGTGTAAACATTTTAACATCTAGGAACATTTAATGAAATCTTTAGAGCAGCGCTTATAGGTACATGGGTACATTACGTTTAGGTAAGGTTTTTCCCACTTTTAAGCAATGCATAATACTACAGATGACCATAACGCTTAATGTATTGTATTAAAGTTGCATTTAGTGGAGCAAAACTATGACCCTTACATTTGTGCAGTCGTGCATTTCGCTTAAATTTTTGAGGATTTTCTCATATTTTTCGAAAAGTATAGCGGTAATGTAAAATGTACCTTTGCGGTCCACAATTATGAAATCTGTACATTAAAATATCGTAGACATCCTTTAGTAAATATGTATTCGAATGAGTCCAAAAAAACAAGGACAAAAGCGCAAATCAGTGTAATTTTTTTTTCATCTATTGACCGAAATGTCCTTAATCAATTTATCAATTTAATTAACAAAATTTTTATTACTCTAACCTAACTATAGAACTTCGAGCAAAATCCATGGAAGTAGACAAACTTAAAGTAGAAAAACCAAAATTGCTAAAAGTCGGAAAAGAGGGCCTTAATGATAGGGACCTATCATAAACCACAAAGACCAAAATCAATATCTACCGCAACTATTAACCACTATAGGTAGATATATTTAGTAATTTAACGCTACTGTTACGTTATTAAGCTCTGTTCATAATAAAAAGGTTCCATTGTTCTACGGAAACGCTCGGTGCCTTCATGGTAATACATTTTGTTAATTGGCCCGTGCTACTTTAATTATTCGATAGTGTAACGATCTGATAAAATGCCAGCCGGATAGTAATGAAAAAGTTCACGGTAGCGTTCTTAATGACTATGGGTCAGATAGTTTTTGGAGATATTCTTGATGGCGCTTTAAACACTTTCTTTCGCTTTAACAAAAACGCAAATAGTCAGTGCCTATAAAAGATTTCTAGCGCGTTTATACATATAGTCTGGGAACGTTTAGCTGTTTGTTGCAGGAAAACGTTTCTTCTTGACTATTAGGTATTTAGCATTTCAATAAATAAAAATCAATACCTGCCTGGCATGTATATTTTGACAACTTTTTTTTACCACAAATTTTATTTAAATAGATGATCATAAGTTTGTACTGTAAAGCAATAAGCAATAACAAAGCTGAGTAGAGTTTTTACTACAATGTAGAGCTATTAAGCGTTCCATTCGACGATCATAATTAAATAACTGCTGTTTATTACCCAAATGTTATTTTACTTCATATATATAATGGTATAAATAAGCAGGTAAGTACAAAACTTTGTAAGAGTATGCTAAATCTAATTTAAGCTCTACATTAGGTAAGTAATTAAAAGTTTACGAAATATTCCAAGTCGAAAAAAATCGCTACTACGGATATTAAAATTATCATGAAAATAAAAAATTACCATTGGTTCCATTCAGTCCGATCAGTAGTAAATGCACAAGCACAAGAAACACAATGTTCCTTCCATTTACGTTGTTATCACACTCATTCACACCAACATCCACCATACTGCCACCGAATTATGTTCACTTATCACACCATCTATATAATTCACATGTTTAGCACATCACTAGATTTTAAAAAGTAATAAAAAGTTATCTGTCACTTTTTAAGTATTTTAACTGTCATTGTCAGTTTCATTTTTTAAACTTAGTTCTTAATTTCAAAGTTGTGGCGATGTCGACATCGCGCTAGCGTCGTAGCGTCCGCACGACCTAGCGGCTTTGAGGCTTGGCTTGCACTATCGGGTTGGGCTCCTCATCTCTGTTTACCGTGTCCCAAATGGGGGGATATTACTGGCGCCTTTACGTGCTTTACCAGTTTTACGTAGTTTGCTTACCTATCTATCGAACAATCTAACTTTATGGTAAAGTTACTAGTAGTGTTACGAACATGTTTCGACAATTTCTAGGGCTTTTATCCTGACTATCTATCCACCAGACAGAAACTAAGTAAGGAGCTTAAAATTTTGTTTTATATTTTGTCGCTGCTTTTTTAAGGTTATTTTTAAGTTGATAAATTGTTGCTATTGCGCTGTTTTTAATTTATAGCAGTATAAATGAAAAGGCATATCAATAATATCTGATCTCTAGAAATCTTAGTAACTGTTATAATTTATTCACTACAGTGCAAAGAATACGTGATAAAAATAGTACCTACCTACCAAGTTTTTTCATTAAATTTGATATCAAAAATATAATTTCTTATACGCCCAAAAGGTTCTATTTTTCATAGATATCCTTATCAAATACTTACTGTATTTTTCTGCAAAAACTGACAACTTACCTGTCATTTTTTTTTTCTAAACTCTTATTTCTGCGCAAGTTACAGCAATTATGCACACAATGGGTCCCAATACGCACAGAGCTTTGTCTAAAAGCTTGTCTAGTGTCTATAAACTTATTAAGGCGTAATACACTTAATGGCATATTAAATCTTCTGTACCATTAAAACCTACTTCAGATTATGTCAGGCATTGTTATATTATTATTATATGTCGTAATTTGCGTAACCATTACCCGTTTACTACCTCTTGACTAATGGTGACTGTTTAACACTTCGCTGGATAATAGTTTCAGGTAATTTACTATTTACTTAACCTAGATACGAGTAAGTATGTAATAAGAAGGCACAGTTAGATTTATTGACATTCAAAAGTTAGTATACCTAAATTTTATCGTTATATTAAACTTAAAATTGGGTCCACAATAAATTAAAAAACAGTATAAAAAGTCCCAACGCAAAAAATAGGGTGTACCTACTATAACCCTTTACGGTGACTCCATGTAGTTCTTTAAATAAAAAAAATGGAATTCTGTTGTTTGGCAACCCAAAAAAGCAAAGCTCAGCACTTTTTTACCAGAGGAGTTTTTTTTTAATGCAGGAATTGGTTTAATGATCCATTACCACCTGGTAGAAACCAGCAGCTTGCATTTTGTTGCCTTCGTCAAAGGATGCTGATTAAATCTCTACGCTATCGACAAAACGGCAGTTTACAAAAACATTGGTTAAGTCTCTATTCGATAATCTTTTGTCCAAACATCCCTCCAAAATTTAAAAAAAAACTTGAGGTTCATTCAAAAAAGGAAGGGAAATATAATACGGCTTATTTCATTTTGACGCATTTGTCGAGTTAGCGCATGCGCGCCGGGCGGGCACGCCGACAAAGGGACCTTCGAAGTTTGAATAAAAAACGTTCTAATTTCAAACCGGTCTCCCCTCCGCACGCGCTCCTGCGCATCCCTTCGACCATTATTATGCTGAAGAGGTCATTCACAGTTCGCACAATACCACCCATACATAGACAAGCGCTAATAGGTGAGGCAGTGAGGCCTTTGAGATCGTTTTTTTTCTCTCGTAAATTATGGGCTCGAGCGCGATTCAAAACGACGCTTTAATGATGGGCCGTATTAAAGTTGTGGTTGAATTTATTAATGTTTCCAACCCTATCTTTGTGAAACACTTTAAAAATAAAAAAGTCCTACATAAAAAAAACTGGTTTTATAATATAAAATATGAAAATAAAAATTGTTAGACACGTTATTGTCGTAATAAAAATATAACATGACACGCAATATATTTCCATTTCAAGCCTCCAGCACTCTCTTATGAATTTGTAGCGAAGCGCTCCCAGCTAAACATCTTACAAATGTTTTGCAGTAAAAAATGCAAAAGTACCATCACACGAGCACAAATGTGGACACATTAATTTTTCCTTCAATTTCTATTTACGGAATCGTACGTTTTGCTCTTAAAGATAATTTGATTATAACAGTCATAAGAATGTATTGAGTAATATGTTAGGGTACCAAAAAGGCAGACAAAGATTGCATATTATGTACTTTTTAATATTGACAATCCACAGACTGCAGATTCAGAGACTTGATTGCAGAGTTTTTGCTGATGCAAAACCTCTTTGCGAGCTTTTTTGCAGTATAATAATAAATGTACATTAAATTATCGAAACAACATAATTTCCTGCTCGCATTCAATTACACGCCTCAGTAAATTGATCCAGTTTAAATCTACATGTTAAACTCATTTCATTAAGTATATATCTGTGTGTACATAATAAGATTATGAAAGAATTTTAATCCCATTTCGATATGCAAATTTGAGAGGCAGTCTTTACTGTAATCTCACTCTAAGACAGGTTAATTATTTTGATGTTTATATTATACTAGTGCTGTTGACCGTGACTTGTACGTGTAGATTTTCAAATAAAGTTTCAATCCTTTTTTCCTCTCTTTTGCAATTTAATATAGCCTCTACTTTTTATTTAATTGTATTTACTTAGGTAGTTTTTATTTTTAAGTACTTGTTTCTTTACGCGAGTAATTCTGTTTTGTATGTTTATTGAATAAAGAAAGCCTCTACTTCAATCTGGTCATAGCTAAGCATATTTGTAAAAACCGCATTACAATCCGTCCAGTGGTTTAGGAGATGTGCATATACAAACAAACAGATAAAAATTATAAAAACTGTCTTAACGTGTTTAGCTGCTTAATTTAAGTCGCTCTGTTTTTTTTTTTTTTATATCGCAATTACAGATTTTTTTTATCTCTACATTTTTATTATTATGCATAGATATAGATATAGATTATATATCTATATAAAATATAAGTAAAAAAAAAAACATAACCATGTTTTAAATGTTTTTAAAACAAGCTGTGTTTTTAACCGATTTCAGGTTCTCAATTAAGTACATTAAAAAGCAGGCTCAACGCTTTTTTATGTATTAATACCGATTACTCGGATATATTTTGTGAACTAATTTGCGTGATTGCTTTTTTATTATGAAGAGAAAGCTCGAGGTGATTCTACAAAAAATTCAATACCTTTGACTCAAAATTTTTTGAACCAGCTCTAATATTTTTACGAGCATCTGTTGGTTTCAATAATTTTCTTCGACCGTTCACTAATTACGAATTCGGTTTTTTATATTTATAATTAATATACACATTTATACTTATGCTTTATTTATTGTTCTTTTACAAGTGACCTAAAAGAATGTCATAAAGTGAGTTCAACAATGGAAAATTAAATCACATTAAACAATAAAGTTGACGTGGATTTCCACTTAAATTAAAATGCGCATACTAAAATAGAGATCCATAAAAAGTGTTCTCAAACATCGTAACAGTTATAGTGAATTCGTGATGAGAAGAAAAAGCGGTAGCATCTTGGGTCTCGCCTACAGTCTACGTGATTAAACTAGAAATATTACTTTATGGAAAAACAAATAGTTGCTAAGAATGTTATTCCTCAAACAGTAGTAAAACTGTTTAAATGTGTTTGAATTTAACTTTCGCAGTAAAATGCCGCCAGCACACTGAGTACGCTGTCAAGTAGTAGTGAACTTTCTTCTTCAGACTTTAGTTTCAGTCTTTAGACTTTCAACGGTCTATGGTCAATCCAACTGTTTTTTGTTTAATAGGCCATTGATATTCTATAGGATGGCTGAAGATATAAAAAAAAATATAACAAGTTTTTTCCATCTCATCCGTCATCCTGTAAAATATCTACAGTGAAATTGGTTTGTGCTATTTTCAATATTATTTTAAATATAATGCCTGGCACCTCGAGACAATTTTGTAATTTGTTAGACGATTTATGACATAAAATTACGATATAGATGTATCTATGTCGTAAATATAGTGGCGGCAAGCCTATTTTTTTAATAAAAACTAACCTTAAAATTATTTGATATTTCTATAATTTTTTCCTTGTCATTTAGTTATAAAATATGACATATGATGTATTTAATGTAATAACTACTCATAAGTCTACGCTACACGTTTGCGTTTAGCAACATTAATGCAATAATTCTAATAATTAAAGCACTTTACCTTAACGCCGTTAGCAATATCTTAATTATACTAATTAAGAAACAGTGTTATATTCTAATTAGAAGCGTGATTAAGATGTAAATGTAAAGTTGTAACAGCTGTGGCAACGTCATTCCAACATTTGAATGAACAAATGTTGTAATTACGTTTAGTACATACTTCTACCTCAAAAGAGGATAAAAATTCAAATCGTGTAAGATTTATATTAGCTTCCCACACTTTACCTCAATTTGAAAAATAACTATGCAAACTACGTGCTCGAAACGAATCTGTTTAAATTTGTATGTATGGAACTTTGCATGGAATAATTGAAATAGCTAGTGGTTCTAAACCTTTTGTCATGGCATGACCAGTTACTGACCAGATACTGGTACTTTACTTTCCACAGTAACCTTTGGAAAGTAAAATACCAGAAAGTGGTATGGAATATGATCTACGGATTAATCCTAGGTGTGACCCTAGGTAGGGTAGGTCCGTAGGTCATATTCCAGAACCATACATGATTTGCGCCACATAATATGGCATCCGTAGTAAGTAGTTGACCCATTTCAGAACCGCTGCGAGCCCCTAGCGGATCCAAAGGTCAAAGTTTAAGAGCCACTGGTGTACTGATGTAGTGATTCATCGGTAAGTCGATTCCCGTAACGGAACAAATAGTTTTATGATCTGCTAATATTTGTTCCGTGTCTGTGTGGAGTGTGAATGTAGGTTCATGACCCTGAATGTGCTAAGATCTTCTGCGTCTAGGTTGAATTCCGCAGGCGACAGCAGACCGCAGACGATAACGGCAAACGGCGACTGCATGTGCCACGGCGGCAGACTGCATTACTTTGCAGACTTTTAAGCTGTTGGTCAGACGGCGGTCCGTGGTTCGTACGTCTGTTACGACTTTTAGACGCCCTGTGTTTTTTTATTTATTCTCTAAGTTTTTATTAGATGTATAGATATAGAATAGATAGAATAGATAGATGTATCGATGTTAACTTTATCTATAGTATGAAGTAGGTACCTGCCTTTACTCTATTTGTATTGATGTCACAATAAAAACTCAACAAAATGAAAGACGACATTTTAAGAAAAAATGTAAGTAAAATCTTCATAAATATCTTACTTCATTCTCTGAATGTCTAGTTTACTTTTCAGAGAATGTTCGAGGGTGGCCTCTGGCTCGATGACACTCCGTTTGTTAACTGAACGTGTCGAAGACAGCCGCTATACTGTTCGAATCTAAAACTGCCACTCGAGATCTTCCCACCGATACCGAGAAAGATAAATGAGAAATTCGCTGAATTTAGCTTCGTCACACGTTTGGAAGAAGCATTGAAGGTGGCCAGAAATCGATTCGGTTACTGTTGTTAATCATTGTTACTTACTTACTCACTTCGGTCGTTTTGAAAACCAAATTTGGGATCTCGTTCCTTAAATAGAGATACATACGAGTAAGTAATTAAATAATTATAATTTAGACGATTTTAGCGCAAACATAAAAAAAACATGTCGCCTCATTCTATTATTTTCCTAATTTGTATTTTCGAGTGTTTTTGTATACTAATGGTATAGTAGAGTATGCTAATGGTAATTTTTTATTATTGTTTGTGAATGTCAATTGCAGGCGAGTAATATCACATCACACTATATAATATCATAATATGTGTATAATATCATGTTTTAATGTTTATCGGTACTTATCGCGCAACCTACCTATATTTAATATTGCGCGATAAGTCCCGATAAATATTAAAACATAATATGTTCAAATCGCAAAAGTTTAAAAATTACAATGCTTATCAGTTTATTTTTCTGAGAAACTTTGATCACAGAATAAGCAGAGCCTTTCTGTGCAGAAAGGATAAAAGTTTTACCTACGGTTAAAAGGTTACACAAATAAACGCTGAAGAAAGGTCAACTTTAAATATATCAATTGGTGGTTTGCCAACACGACTGTACTCGCGGTTGTACTCATGTGCACAAAATATACTATTTCTAATCACATTTTACACTAATCACACTAATCCCACTAATATTATAAATGTGAAAGTTTGGATGGATGTATGGATGGATGTTTGTTACTCAATCACGCAGAAACGGCTGGATGGATTTTGATGAAATTTGTAATAATTATACATTGCGTATGTCCTGGATTAACACATAAACTACTTTTCATCATCATACTCATTACCAATTTAAGCACCGCGTGAGTGAAACCGCGAGGCGCAGCTAGTAGTGAGATAAACCTTGTATTTTCGTGTTGTTTTAAAACTCCATTGAGGCCATAGTAAACTAACCACCACTGGGGCATGACTTAGACTTGATCGTGAATTAAATTGAATGAATTAATATTAGACTGTGGCGATTTTTTTTATTTACTTTTAAAATGCCTGACACTGGCAAATGCACAAGGCGTGCGACGCCTTACGAGCTAAGAATGATACTGTATAGGCTAAGGACAAATTTTCGCTACGTAAAATACGTATCGAATTTCATACAAATTTTGAAATTTGTATGGAATTCGATACGTATTTTAAGTAGCGAAAATTTGTACTTTGCCCACTGAATGATATCATAATAATTACTCAAAACGTTTTTTTTAATTATTTTTTTAAAGCGAATACGATACTTCAAGAAGCAATTACCAGAAGTCTCGTATTTCAAAACATCGCAGGAGCTCGCGTTGTAAGAAGCTTCAAAGTACATCATTAGCGTGACATTTTGTCCCTACAAAAGCTTATCTTCTCAAACCTGACGCAAATTTTTCCAGCGCAGCGCCGGTAATGATATCCTCTTGAAATTTCATATTATTCAATAACCTTTCGATTGCCATCCATTTTCTACGTTTATTTTTCTGTAATTTGGAATTTTTGTATCTTTTTTGTACAAACAAAAGGAGTTTTACGTTTGACAAAAGACAATTTGTTCCGTCTAGTATTTAGTCCATACTGATTCCAGTTTTTATCATAATTTCAGCCTATCATGTTTCTACTGCTGGGACACAGACCTTCTCTCAGAGAGATGATTGGCCGTAATCCACCATGCTGGCCCAGTGCATGCCATGTTGGTAAATATCATATGTCTTTGAACTTTTTGATGTTCTTGGACTTACCAGTTTCCTCATGATGTTTTCCTTCGCCGTTTTTGAGCGATGCCTTTGAAACTGCACGTAATTTATTTGGATAGTAAATAAGTCATTGATGCAGGGCCGAGGATCGAACCAGATGCCGTCAGATTATAAAGCGCACGTGCTACCGCTCGACCACCATCGCTAGTCTCTCTACCTTCTACCATCGACAAAAGATAGCATCCATCCTTGCTTCTACTAAGTATAACTCTACTAACTTAGTTGTTTTTCAACTCTTTATACAGTCACCATCTCATGTCAACCTTTTCGTAACGCGTCAAAATTATCAAGCCAGCGTGTTTTAGGTTTTCCTTGACAGTGTCATCCACTGTGTGATGGTTCTACATCCCGACACGTTCACAGTACAAAATCAAATCATTGAACTATTTTATATTAAGCCGCACGACATATTTGATTGTTATACCCGTTGATTGAGGCGCCAGGATCTGAACATGTGATTTAATATCGTTTTCAGGTCGTCGCCATTGGGATATCTCAGATTTGATAGCAGGAACTGGGAGCAGAAGCAAAACGTGTGCTATTGGCAGTTGACGGAATGTTATTTTGTATGGGCGGTAGTCTCACCAAAATGAGAGACCTACCGCCATTATCAGGAAACAGCATCAAAACACTACACTGTGCGAAGTATAAGTATGAAATATTTGACTACACTTATCTTTATTGAACTAAACTAACCCAGCTGAACTATCATAGATCACCAGAAATCCAACTACCTGATTATTTAGTACAGCCCCGTGACAGCAACATGCTGCCTTCCATAAAAACCAACTATCCATCAACCCTAACAAGGAAGTCACCGGCTTATTTTCTCTGTCCTAAGAAGGGAAGTGAAGCGCAAATCCAGGAGTCACCTCCTGACTCGACGCAATGTAGCGTGAAACAGTAGCAAAGTCTTGCGGAAACAAAATTTGAATTAAAATTAGAATTTAGAATATAAATCAGTGGTATGCCTTGGAAGATGCCTATGTCCTCCATCAGTGGACTAGTATAGGCATGATTTGACTGAACAACTGACAAAGAAGCGATACTTTTCAGGCAGACTAAACTTTACAAGACTCATTCTGCCAACAAGTATCTAAACAAGTAAACATTATGTATATCAGGATTCTCATTTTAAAGCTAAGCGGACCAGGGTATATCCTAAATCTGCGACCAGAATAGACCCACCAGATACACCAGATAGACCAGAAACCATCGGAGAATGGGCAGCAGTGTTCCAGTATTATCAACAGCGCTTTATGGTTGATATTCCGAAAACCCGTACGAAACGCTTTGATTCCAATTTTATTGTGCGAATTAAGAATAAGAATATTTATTTTCTAAAATGTGTTACAGTACTTAAAAATAGCCAATATAATTTACCAAAACAAAATACTAAATACGTGTACATAGATTTAACGGAATTGCTAGTGTATCGAATGCACTGCCTGAATGGGTGTTCCCCGGTAGTTAAAATCTGGGTGTCTTCAAATTTCGAGTGAATCGGTTTCTTCTAGGCAAGCGTGCTCCATCGTAGACCGCATCATCGCTTAATATCAGGTGAGTTGGCGGGTCAAACACAACCCTATTACCAAATAAAAAAATAAAAAAAATTACACTGTGAACGTACTGCGATCCCCAAGCCGCCTGCCAAGCGTGGGGATTATGGCAACATCCCTCTCCAAAAGAGAGGGTTTTGTTCAACAGTGGACGTTTACTGGCAGATGATGTGATATGCATGCTAAATGGCAAGCTTCGACACTGTTACTAATGTAGTACACCAAGGAATATACCGGTGGCAGCTATTTATCAAGCAGACGGGTTAAGCAGAGGAAATGCCCGTAAATAGCTGGATGCAAAACGCGCCAGTTGTCTGCTCATCAATCAATAGATTGAACTTGGTTTCGGTGGCGACGCGGTGAAGAGGTATAGCGTTTTAGCTGCTCGTTTATAAACATTAGGTATTACCCTCAGATCACTTCACCATATCCCTATATAAACCAGTGTTGTCGATTGCATGTTCTACACCTATGTGGCTGACATGCAACCGACAATACTGTGTTAGGGACTATTTTATTTAATTTTAATATGAATGAATGTTAGAATATGTTAGGTCTATTAATAACTAAATTTTTATGTGTAATAATAACAATATGAGTCGTGTTACTTAAAATAAATAATAAATATCCCTCCCTTGTTTTCACTACAATTTTTTTTCAGTATTTTTATTGCTAAAATGCCTTTTTTTTTTTCAAGAAAAAAATACATGTTTCTATCTCCGTAATGATTTTTTTAACCTAGATAGTCTTGCATTTCTTTCTTTGATCCTAGAGTTTTTTTTTGTAGGTACAACTTCATCAACCTAAGTGGTATTCCGGATAAGTTGTTTATTTTATCCCTGAGAAAAGAGCTGATAATTCTTCAAATGGCTGAACAGTTTTTTTTATCATAGTTAAGAACACTCCATTAAGTCTCCTACTGGACTGGGTTTCCTAACAACAAAAAAACTAAATCAAAATCAGTTCAGCTGCTGTTTGGAAGCTACGATGCACAGACACACCTACCAGCACACACATCACACTCAACCCCCACCCCCCATACACACTGATTCAGACATACAGACTAATACAAAAATACACAGGCACACAGATACACAGCTATACAGATACACAAATACACGCGTTAAACTTATAACCTTAAACTTTTATGATATAAAAATATTTTCATCCCCTCGTTGATACCCATACATCGCTTGTTGTATTACTTAACAATATTTGTTCAAGGCGGTTTCATCAAACCATCTTACCAATCAAATTTATATCCACCATAAAAGTCGTACCATTCCCAAGTAAATCATATTAGTTCCAACTGAAGATTCATTACCATACAGCGTTCCGCGTTGGGCGTAAATCAAGGTACATACATTGTGCAATAACGGAATTCACTGCCGGGAAATAATTAGCACAAAGCTATGCGAATATAGTGCTAGTTAACCGTAAGATATTATTTATGTTCGCTCTAATTGCTGAAAGACAATAGAGGAAAAACAATAAAACCTTAAAATATTTTAAAATAATAATTTTGAAAAAAAAAAAAATATTGAAATCGAAACAGATTATTTGGATTCACATTATTTTTTCAATTATTTTGTACAGGTCATACTGGTGTGAATAGGATTTCTGAAAGATAACATCGAAAAACAGAGAAACATCGAGAACAGTAAATCAACATCATTATAGGGATTTAAAAACAGTGCACTGTAATTGAAACCTATTAACGATGTTTGTTTATATTACATGGGAATTACTCACGTCTGATTAAGCAGGTAATCCGGACCATATATATAGTTCAACGGCATTCAGCGGTCTTTTTCAAAGTGTACCGTGTCAGTACCGTGTTAGTGCGTGCGCGCATCTCTGTGTACAAAGCGAAACAGAGTCGCGCACGCGCGCACCTTAAAATGACCGCCGAATGCGGCTGAAACTAAAGTCAGAATAACCGGCTTAATCAGACGTGAGTAATTCCCGTGTAATATAAACAAAATGTGTGAAAACCAGTTGTCATAATAAAATACTCTATCTACGAGTACTTTGTGGTTTCTTACTATATATCAAAACGAAGCTAAATAAGTGCGTAACACGGTACTTTGATTACCATGCTTGTAAACTGCACAAACGTCAATCAATTTGAAACTTTCATTATAACTCTCATCACGCTTGTTATTTCTACCCAATTATAATAAACTCAAAGAGATCACCGCACATTGCATAATTATACAAGCTTTGAAGTTTTATGCGTAAACGAAAGTGCACTCAAAATAAAACTGTATACGGAACAAGTTGTGGTTGATTATTCGTTGTATGATTAGAAAAGGTGTAGTAACGTGTCTATATAGCAACGACTTGATCCCAATAGACATCACACTTTGCAATATAGGTACTCTTTTAACGGATTTTACCGTGTGTATTTTACAAATGGTTACAGATAGGCTACTTGTAATCGTGGACATTGCAAAGTGTTCGAAACGTCAGGAATTAAAATGATATAATATACACGAGATAAAATCCGACAAAAATGTTTAATTTCAATGTCAAATAATCGTGTCTAAACCAAAGAACTCGTGAGACATCAAACTTATTCGCGATACGAAAAGTTCAGACAACTATCTAAGGTACGCGAGGATCGAACCAACTGGCGTTCAGTATCCAATTTCGGGATGCTGACCACTGATTGGTTCTATCAAGAGAGCGACATTGATACTAGCATGTCTTTGGTGGGTGAAGAATTTAAATTAGCACACTTTGTGCTAATGTGTTGATTGAAAGTGCTGTCAGTATGACAATTGTGTCTATGAAGTGGAAAGTCGCTGGTATGTACCTAGTGATCTCTCGGCGCCTGCGCCTACGCATCTTTCTATAGTTAGTCTGAAGTATAATTTGCAACCTGCTAATAGACTATCTTGGAGCTCGAAAATGTGGAGTCCTAGTCATAAGCGAACACCATAAAACACTCCTTTGCATTATTACCTTGATTCCACTCAAGGCCTGCTTCAAATGTATTTATGTCAGATCTGTAAAAACTTATATATATTTACTTAGTCTATAGTTTTTTTTTTTTATATAAATAAATTTGTTTTAATATATACCTACACTGGCGTTTAACTATGACAAACACACGGTTTGCACTCACGTGAGTTTTTATTGATACACGACTGAGTATTAATCTATTCTTAGTAAAAATATGGATGCTGCTGATATGCAAACAATGTATTAGTACATTCCAGAAGATTGTCTCCAATTTTATAAAACTTAGGAGTTCGGCTTCGGAAGATATCACTGATGATGTCGAGGGGACCCAGACTTTGATATACAAGTTTGTTACATATGTACCTATGTACTTATTGAAAATAAACATCACCACGAGATTGTATTTTCCTTACAATTTTGAATAAAAAACTTTTTTCAAATAATATATATTTTATTTCGTATTAATTTTTTATTTAAACTAAACCATAACTTTATGGAATGTATTTGCAAATTAATTGAAATCAGCTTTCCTACAAAACGATCCAAAATGTTTTTTTTTTATTTGCGATTATCTACCGTTTTAAATTATATATTATATATTCAAAAAAATCTACGTTTTTTTTTTCAATAACACCTATAGTATATTCGTCTATAATAGATAGAGGAAAAAAAATTACCATTGAAACACAAAATTGCGTTTATCTCAAATTTTATTGCATATCTACGTCCTATTATTTAATGTAAGTTTTATTTCAAAACCCACTTATCGTTTCCATTTGACACCATACACCAAAATGCGTAGGATTATTAAAAGCTTAAGCCGCCTTTCGTGGTCTGGCTATAAACGATTGAACTTAAATTCTAGCAATTTTAGCGCCAAGATAAATCACAACACCATTTCTTAAATAACCCCTCAGGTGACTGATATATGATGTTAAGCTGTTTAGATTCAACTGCGATTCTAATTTATTGGCAACTAGGTGCAACCCGTGATTTTGTCCACTAAATTATCCTACGAGTGAGAAAAGAGCCCAATGCGCTGTGCAGATCAGATCCGCGCAACCCTCAACATCAACGTCGCCGAAGCGGTAGGTACATGCTGTGCTGAAAGCCAAAACATATGACGAAATATAATATGGGAGAAGTTGATACCCTGATGGACCCCTAGAATTTGGAAATTACCGCAAAGAGGAGGATCCTACGAGAATGGTTTTTATAAGACAAAAAGTAGCTTAAGTACTATTTTTCAAAGCATAAATAAATAAATATCTGGGACATTATTGCGCACACATGGTCATCTGACCCCAAATTAAGCAAAGCTTGTAATATGGCTGCCAGAGACTGATATACATACATATATATTTTTAAATACATACTTAAATAGATATTAACACCCAGACATAGAACAAACACAAATGTTCATCACACAAATTTTTGTCCTAGATGGGAATCGAACCCACGCCCCCAAGCACAGAAAGTAGGATCACTACCAACTGAGCCACCGAGGCAGTCACGGACCTGGGAACTATAATTCACGGTTAGACACAATCGCACGCATTGACCATTTGGATTGTTTTTAGAGACTTAACGGTCTATGGGCAGTCGAACTGTTTTTAGTAGATATAAAATTGATTGATTTTGTTCAGTTAATGAAGACACTTGGTAGTTTAAAAAAATATTACGCATTTATTTATAAGTATAATGTCAAAAAGTATGTGTCATTACGTAAGTCAATAAATCACAAAGTCTCAAAACTTTCCACAATAAAAAAATAACACAAAAGGCTTTTCTAAAGGCAATTTTCTTTCAAAAACCTAATGAAAAGAAAAAACATAGGATCTTGCTTTCTCACAAGAATAAACCCGTCTGTGGACCCGCCGACTCGTCTGGAGTACTTTTTACGAGACTAGCGCTTGTTGGTGTACTAAAACTTGGATCTTATTCTAGCACGCTTGAGATTATCTCAGTTGTTCTCACTCTGATAATAGCTCTAGTTAGAAGAAAATTATTTTTTATGATGAAGCATTTTACACTTTAGAATTTACTATCTGTTTAAATGTTATGGACAAATCGGACAATTCAAAAATTCGATGATTAGCAGGATTTGAAGCTGCGCAACGATCTGGAAAAACGCCCTCATTGTTCTAGCCACTAAGGTACGGTCATTTTTGTCTTTTTTCAACCAATCTAAACGTTGTTGGCACTATCATAAACCTTATTCTTGCCATATACCATCTTGAAGTAGTATACAAACATATAAGTACATAATTGATTCTCTGATTGTCCTATAGATTTAAGTATATAATTATTTGTTGTAGTGTCAAATAAATGATGTAGATATTATATTTTCTTTCTTTCTTACTTAGCTAGAACCGTTAGCCTCGAATCCTTCCGGCGGTCGAATAAATTGTTTAAATAGGGCAAGTGTCTAACTAAATAAAATACAAGCTAACACTAACACTACAAAAACAGATTTCCCATAGACCGTTCAAGTTCATTTCAAATTCTCAAGCCCACTATCAGTTGGCAGCATACCCAGCATGCAGCATGCGCTCTGGAAGATGTTTGATAGGTGAGGTGAGGTTTTCGAATTTATTTTTATAAAAATTTTAGTCTATAACATTTAAATAGAAAGAATGTGACTAAGATAATCTCGATCGTACGAGAATAGGATCTATTGTAAAACTTGTTCGCAACTTTAAAGGTTTATTTTAATTTTCCTCGCACATGCCGCCTTCGAGTTTCCCGGAGTGAAAAAAAAAATTAAGTACTTCGCACGCGCACGAAATAAAGTGTGATACTTTACGAGCGCATTCCTTTAAATGGAGGAGTTTAAGATTGTAATCGCAATTGTACATTATGCAGTCGGTTATAGAAGACTTGTCAGGAATATTTTGTCAGCTAGTGCCACTTTTATTACGACGACTTGGTCGGCTTTCTAATTGGGCGAGTGTTTTATAGAGGAAGGGGTGGGTTCTTTTTGAATAATGCTTGGAGATTTATCATTGAAGTTTTTTCTTTATTATGTTACAGACTAACATTATTTTATTTTTACGTTTTATATTTTTATATCTTGTGGTATTTATAGTTAGTTCGAAATAATAAAAAAACAAGTGGCATAGAGAAGAAGGCATATTGTAACCGCCTTGCTGAGAAATATGTTAGTAAGTCAGATTAAACAAGTTTATAGCAGATTTTTCATCAAAATGTTTTCAACAAACCTGTATTGTGTTGTGTTAAATTTCATAGAAAGCTGACGAAATTGTCACGCACAAAAACGAAGCTAAGCTAGATTTAGCAAACTGACGTTTCTAAGTAAGACAGTCTATCGCACTAATTTAATAAATGCGAATGTTTACGTGTAAGCCTTAATATACCAGTTTTTTTCCTACTAGTTGTAGATATACCTATTTCTGTCAATTTATTTAATTGCCTAAAAATCTTAATTAATATTATTAAACTTACTAGAAGGTGATCTAAATAACAATATTTCGCTAAAAAAACTTTTTTTGTTTATAGTACTTTTCTGTAGGATTCTCGTTAGCAGTTGTATTAAAAAAGAAAATAGATAATATTGAAAGACATTGAGTTACTACTGCCACGATTTTAACCTCCAGCGTATGGTCTATGTTGATTTTATAATTAACATACGAGCTACGTAAGCAGTACGTATGAAGAATAGCTAGTGCAACTGCGGGGTCCTGCGATACATTCATCATTAATTAATTCATATCCTATCATGTTCCCACTACTGGGCACAGGGATGGACCCTAATCCACAAGCTGGCCCAGTGTCATATGCCATTGAAATTTTGAGGTTCTTGGGCATACCAGTTTCCTCGCGATGTTTTCCTTCACCGTTATTGAGCGATGGCATCGAACCTGCACATAATTTATGTAGGTACTAAATAAGTCATAGGTGCAGAGCCGATAGGGATGATCAGGGGGGATACGAATGTGCAATAAATGATATTCGCCAAAGAACCAGAGTCACCGACAAAGCTATTAAAATTTGCAAATTGAAGTGGCAATGGGCAATCTATAACACGCGAAGAACCGACAACCGATGAGACCGATGAAAGACGCAGCATAGGTACGAGTAGGCCTCCCACTAGATGGACCGACGACGAGTCGCGAGCATTCAGTGGATGCAGATGGCAGGATGTCGTTCAGTGTGGAGGTTAAAGAGGGAGGCCTACGTTCAGCAGAGGACGTCTTCTGGGTGGTAATAATGATGATGAATAAATGATATGCTATCATGACCGGTGAGTTAGTTGCTGAATGTAGTTCTATTCTCCATAAGCGACGTACCTTGGACTGTAACTACTAAAAGTTACGTAATAACCTAGATGCAGTTATTATTTATGTGTAAGAGCAGGCTGTAAGTATTTCTTCGGTGTTCTACTTTTACGCACTTTCTTCTGTATGGTAAACGTACATTGTACAAAGACAAAAGTAAACAAAATCACAAGCAGCTACGCCATAATTAAGCTCACAGCCGTGTGTGTGGATATCTCAATATGGATATTATCCATTGTATACCGTAGTTAGAAAACAATGGGTACCTTAACACAAGAGTAGACGCTATTTATTGGCTCTACATATGGGATTTAAATAGACTTTATAATGTTAGGTTGGGAGGCATTGTCCAAAGTGATTTACATCTATGTAAGAAGAACATCGGTAGATTTGGTAATGAGTTGCTTGTATTTTGTTTAGTTAATAAATGCATACGCCGTATGAAAAATCAACATTCTTGCATTGAAATTTTGATCATTATGTACCTACTATAAAGTTTATTTTCTGTTTTTTTTTGCATAAAACAACTTAATATTTTCAACTTTGGCCAAGCTTTACTACCTTGTCGAGACTTAACCCAAAATTATATGAACTTTATTAATAAAAAAAAAAAAACTTTTTTTAAACAAGCTTTTTTGTGTTCTTCTCGGCAAACCTTTTTATTTGATACCCATATCATAATGGTAGATAGGAACATATTGTCCGCCATCTTGGGACATCCGCCATATTGAATTTACCATCTAGGACTAAAGTGCTTGGGAAGATAAACCCAACGAACCCAAACTCGGTGGGGTTACATCGTTTCTTTTAGGAGTTCCTATGACCACCTTCTGTATCCATCATCAGACCAGATCGATGGTACCATAACATTGCATTGTCACCAAACTTACATAAGTATGCCAAATTTCAGCTCAATCGGTTGTGGATAACTGGTCTAAAATTCAGTTGCAATATTTGTCCCACGCATACATACATACATACATGCATGCATGCATACATACATAGATACATACATACATACATACATACATACATACATACATACATACATAAATACATACATACATACATACATACATACATACATACATGCATGCATACACACATACGTAAAATTAGCTAATGATAAGGTTCAGCACTAGGTGCTCAGATTTTCTCTACTCGATTACGTAGTTACATCATCATCATCATCAGCCAGAAGACGTGCACTGCTGAACATAGGCCTCCCCCTTTAACCTCCACACTGAACGACATCCTGCCATCTGCATCCACTAGATGCCCGCGACTCTCACAATGTCGTCGGTCCATCTAGTGGGAGGCCTACCTACGCTGCGTCTTCCGATTCGCGGTCTCCACTCAAGAACCTTTCTTCCCCATCGGTTATCAGTTCTTCGAGCGATGTGGCCTGCCCATTGCCACTTCAACTTGCAGATTTTAATAGCTATGTCGGTGACCCTGGTTCTTTGGCGAATACCTATGTTCCGAATTTTATCGCGTAAAGAAACTCCGAGCATAGCTCTCTCCATTGCCCGTTGTGTGACTGAGTTTTTTCAAAAGACCAACAGTTAAGGACCACGTCTCAGTACCATATGTCATCACTGGCAACACACACTGGTCAAAGACCTTTGTCTTTAGGCACTGTGGTATCTTGGACGTAGTTACATATAGAGATTTAATTCTTTAAACAGTTATTTGTTTAACTAATTTTAAAAGTATCACGATATTTACATAGCACTTCAATGAAAAACTAAAGATTCTGGAAAACGTAGTCCTGTAATTTCGCTACAGAATATAAAAACACTGTAAGCTCTCGGTCTAAAAATCCTCGGTCTTGATTCCGCGAGCCAGAAATTGCAACGTTGCGTTTTAGAACTACCCATAAATCAGTAGGAAAGTAGCGGTAAGAAGAATTTGGCTTGCTTCAGAATTTCAATGGCACATAATAGTAGCGAATTGCACCAATAGAAACCCTATTTGGATTATATTGTTGAAAAACTCAAGAGTTATTGCGATTTCCGTTTAGTTCTGTAGTTATTTGGTTATAATAATGTTAGTTTAGGTCAGGTTTAGGGTTTTTGTTATAGTATCATGATATAAAAAAAAGAATTCTGTTATTACAATTTTTTTTTTTTTTTAATTCCATAGGTGGTAAACAAGCAGACGGCCCGCCTGATGGTAAGCGATCACCGTCGCCTATGGATAACTGCAACACCAGGGGCATCACAGATACGTTGCCGACCCTTAAAGACTCTATTAACAGCCCTTTTGAAGAACGCCATATTAAAGCTACTCGGAAATACCGTAGGAAGGAAAGCTCATTCCACATATTGCAGGTGTAAGGCAAAAAGGGACGCGTAAAACGCATTGTGTGCGATTTCCACCTATCTATGATATGTGGATGTTCAGGTGGCGGGTGGTGCGATGATAAAACCACGATACCGGCATCAGATCGAGCAGTTCTTCAGAACATTCCCCGTTGTAAATGCGACAAAAGACGCAAAGAGACCCAACGTCTCTGCGCATGCTGAGCGGCTCTAGGTGTTTGTCCTATTAGTATGTATGTTCGTATTTGTGGGAAAAATCTTGCAACTGAAGTTTAGACCAGTTATCATGTTACCATAAAAATCTTAAAGTATACCCTTTCAAATAAAATGAAAATACTTTGTGAGGTCTGAGGTAACAAACATTTAAAAAACAAAACAATCGGATTTAGGCCCTCATTTTTTAAAGTCGATTTAAGAGTAATTGAGTTATCTCTGATGTCACAGTTTTTATCACATAATTAAGTTTGTCAGGTTCGTTGCCGCGACTTCACCTACTTTGCGTGTCTATGGTGGAGATTTAAGGCTCAGCCTGGCTTAGCGACGTGACTTAGCGGTTGTTGTCATAAAACAAACAACTGAAATAAATTATCCTAAAAAGTTCTAACTCGTTATTTTTTGTACCTACACTATGTAATAGAAAGAATTATGTCCTTCTTAAGTGCCTCTTTTCACTACTTTAAAACATCAAATTATATTGAAATTTTGCACACATATCAAAGACCGATGACAATGCAATCATTTAAATAGTTTGTTCCATTATCCTTATCAGGATCTTCAGGATTAGCGATTGTAAAGCGTGTTTTTTAGTTTTTTAATCTGCGAGAATTATTTTTGAATAATAATATTTGGGAGTAAAATTATGTTTGTCTGGAACAGATCGGTTTTAGCGATAAGGCCGCCATTTGTAGTAGTAGTCTTTTATATAAGTAATTTTTGGTATAGTTATATGATTAAAGATCACCGTGATCAGGTTATTTTTGGAGCACCTGATTGTCGTACCTAGCTTTTTTTTACTTTTTATTTATGATATATGTTAAACATTTAATTTGTTTGCTAACACCAAAAAACCTCGCCGAGGTTTATCTTGGAATAAGGTAATGGCTCTTCACGCTTGCCCATAACAGCTTAACGCCACTCAGAATTTTGAACTTCAACAGTTCAAAACCCTGGATGGCAATGCACTGCGCTCGTCACCCCGAGATATAAGATGTCAAATATCTGTGTGCCCTGTAATTTCGCTGGAAACATTGCCCTTCAATCTGGAACACAGTAGTGTTTGCACACTACTGCTTGGCGGTAGAATAACTGGAAAAGGTGTGGTAGGTTGTCCCCAGGCGGACCCCTGCAAAAGAGTCCTATCACTACAAAACCGTTTGTCTACATCCGTGATTAGCTTAAAATTATTATGCTTAAAGTTAAATCAAATTGAATGTTTCTTCTAGGAAATCGTAAAGATCAAAACACGATTAAGGACATAGGTATCCGTCGATAGAACGCAACACTGCTTTGGGCTTTTCCCTGATTTTTGGATTCTTTAAAATACCTATTTACTAAATGATGTCTGCGATATCTTAATATACAGATTTCATAATTATGGAGGGAACCGTAAAAGCACATTTTTCATTACAGCTACACTTTTCGAAAAATATAAGAATTACCAAAAAATATAGAAACGAAACGCACGACTTACTTTTGTAAGCGCCATGGTTTTGCTCCACTAAATGCGACTTTAATACAATATATTAAGCCATGTGGTCATCTGTAGTAACAAGCGTTGCTTAAAAGTGGAAAAACCTCGCCTTAACCACATAAAGACACAAGTACAGAAGATTCACTCCGCAAAACCATTTAAATAAGTAACGACTCTTGCTACTACACAATAAAGTGCAAATCAGGACGTGCGAGCGCTAACTACCTACAGCTATATTAACCTACAAGTTGCCTCTCTGTCTAACGCGTAACTCTTGTCGCGTTATCTCTGCCCATCGCGCGGCTGCGGGTACGGCAAGTCCGACAAGACGACTACTTGTAGCTTCATACCTAAAGTGCTGAGTGCGCCAGGCCTGCATTAACTGTTCTAACTGTACTACACTACTGTAACTTACGTATATGACATCGAGTCGTTGTCATAGTTACCATACTAGTATTAACATACTAGGAATTAATTACAGCACTAACACGGCGCTCATGTTGTCATAACTTGAGCAGTAAAGTTTACAAATTGCAAAACGATGTGAAATAGGTAGGCCGCAACGTGTATGATGTTGTGGCTAGAATTAATATTGGCTTTACATCTACCACCGTGACACGTACACTACCATTGATCCTCGAACTTGATAACAATAAACTGACTTCAAAGGAATTTATGCATAAATGGCATAAATTTATTGATATTGCCAAATCAACTATTAACTCAACTCCAAATCACTCGAACAAAATCATTCGTATTATGGAGCTGATTAAAATTAAAAGCCAAAGTTAAAGAAATTTTTGTGAAACAAAAAACTCTTCTGCTCGTTCGTTTTCCTCGAAAACTTCTTCTATGTAATAAAAAGTAAACGCGTACCTACGTTAATCGGTTTATAAATGTCAGAGTTGAATTAATACCATTGCTGCAAAAAATAACGATCGATCGAGATTTTTGTTACTACTTCTCGTAACTTTTTTGTGAATTCGTCAGGCTTTTTTAACTTTCTAGTTAACTATAGTAGGGTTTTCAACCCCTAGAGCATGAAAAACGGTTTTCGCACAGGAAAGTTCCACAATATCCCGGACTAAGCCGGATTTGCAACTCAGTCCGCGGCCGCTGGCTTCTTTTTACTTTACTTTTTAATTAAACTACTTTATGGAGAGGAATTTTAAAATTTGAAGTTAATAGAAAAGACATGGGTACTTATATACGTGGGTGTTAAATTAGCTTGGAGTTTTTTTTATGCAATGTTTTTTGCTACGTTTTAATAAGCTTACGCTGTAAGGCTATAGATATCATGGGTTCTACGATGGAAGGTTACTAGGAGGAACCAATTCTATAACTTAACTTGAAGATAACAATGATTTTTTTCATAGAATGAGAGTATCAAGTTAAATGAATTAAGTTTTTTTCATGATTTCATGATAGCTTGCCAGACAAGACAACGTTTTTACGTCTTGCATAGTTAGTATAAGATTATAACTAGTATGCAAATATAAATATAAATTTTCCTGAAAAGCACTTCAAATTGCAAAGCTTGAACTAATCCGCTTAAGCTTTCCTACATCACTCACTGTCTGTCCGATTCTATCACTGAAGTACGCAAATTCAGATAAAATGTTACTCGAAAACCGTTTTGCAAAGGAGCTGAAAAAGTTTTAAGGGTGCAATTAATCACGTGGCATTAGCTCCTTCGAAAACTCAAATATTCAGGCAAAAAGTTTTTCAAATTTCACACACGTCACTCTGAAAACGGTTTCATATCGTTGCCCTAAAAAACTTTTTACAAATGTGTGCAAAAAGATTGTATGTTACACACAATAGTCGTGTAAACCCAAAAATATATTTGAGTGGATTTTCCTGTTGTCAGATGGGAAAATTCCCACAAATTCGAGCGGTTTTGGCGTTAACATAAGAAAGAAATTGTAAGACACAATGTTGTGAAAAAGTATCAGAATACTTTGAAAAGTAGTTACTACTTTGGTTGCCAAGAAGGTTTAATTTTAGAAACGATACAAAGCCTGTTTTGGCTTAAAATATCTTTATTATAGTATTCGGAGAAACATCCCCAAAGTTATCGAACACATTCGGAAAACCAATTTATTTCGAACAAAGCGATATCAGAATGACGAATCGAAGAACCTTTTGTTGTCCCTACAGAATCAATTCGTGTTTTATTCGAATGTTGAACATTCTTATCACATAAGAGCGGTAATAACCGTAGGGTAGATAGTACAATATGGGACGTAGGTATAAACCGTAGAATCAGTTTCATGTAGATCAGTTTTATTACCAAAAATCTTAGAGGAAAACTGCCAGTCAACACTCGGCAACTCAGCAACAACAGATGTGCCATATCTTTGAAATTATATAACTATGCTCAATCTATTATCTTTGCAACAACATTTTATTGTTGTGTAGCATGCAAAAATAATTTAATAGATTCCACACAGTTACATCGCGTTATAAGATTTGTTATGCTAGTCTCATCTCCAGACCAAATTGGAGTTATTCTGTTGCAGAACTGTATCAAATCGTTCACTGAATAATCTATCTATCTATATCTATCCTATACATCTATCTATATCTATCTATACATATAATAAAAATGTAGTGATAAAAAATCTGTTATTGCGAGATATAAAAAAACACACAGGGTAGCTGAACATGATATGACAGTTTTTAGAAATTTTGTCTGTTTGTTTGTCCACGCACATCTTCTAAACCACGGGACGGATTTCAATGCGGTTTTCACGAATATGCTTAGCTATAACCAGATTGAAGTAAAGGCTATGTTATTTTGCGCAAGGGCCGGATCAAGGAAGGAAAAAAGGGTTTAAATTTATCTGAAAATCTACACGTAGGAAGTTGTGGGCAACAGTAATAGTAATAAAATATAATATTAGAAAAAAAAACAATTAAATAATTGTTTACTCTGGTCTGAGAGTCAAAGACTACATTAAAACTATAATAAAATCGGAATCAAACTTTTCACGCCACATTAGGGTTATTCTCTCCCGAGCCATTCTAAGGTACAACCAACAGCAATAGTTGTTATACCAAGGGACGAGGATCGTAAAGGATCAAATAACTCGGTCAAGATAGCCGGTGCACAATGAGCGTCCACACATTTGGAGAAACGGTAATAGGCGCGGGATAACGAGCAGTGCTGACTACGAGATATGTTTATACTATAGAAGCATCAGAGTTTGCTCAAATGGTCAGATTCCTTAGGAACATTCCCACGAATGATGTTATGGTGATATTCAAACTAAAACTTTTAATATATTATTGCTATGTTTGACACCGACATAGCCCACTGGGTTAGCAAGTTGAAGTGGCAGTGGGCGGGCACATGTCACGCAGAACAGATGGCCGATGGGGCCGAAAAGTTCTCGAGTGGAGACCGCGGACCGGTAAGCGCAGCGTAGGACGTCCACCCACAATACCTAACTAGGACAGACGACCTAAAAGAGACCGCAGGAAAACGCTGGATGCAGGCCGCTTCCAACCAAAATTATTGATGTTTAGAATAATTATTTAACAAAAAAAAATATGGCTGAAAAAAAGATAAATTATTAGGATATAGCTCGGTCAGGTGGTTGACTCTAACAGATGTCATAATATCTTGAGAGATCTTGCACATTAGCAAGATCAGCTTTCTTACAGGTTCTATTGGCTAATTGCCGACGTAAGTCACTTACATATTATTGCCCATCTACCTCAATCAACAAATAATAATTAATTTACTTAAAATAAATAAATTATTAAAATAATGTAAAATACACACGATAAAATCCGTTAAAAGTGTTTAATTTCAACCACCCAATTGTTTGGGGAGAAAATCATCTCAATGCAATTTCGAGGCAATTTTAGATAACATTTAAAATTACCTTTAAATAATATAGTTAAGCTAGAACTCCGTTCAATTTTACAAATAGAGAACTGTCCCAAAGATAAAAGCAAAACTTAGAATTGAGAGAGCAAACTGCAACGAATTGCAAAAATGAATCAAAAATATTTCCGTTTTGCAAGACGCCGTCGCGAAGATATCTGCACTTCAAATCTGACTTTATTAAGTGGGAAAATAAGAATTTCTCGCACGTACGGCAAAGTTAGGACAAGTAACAAATGAGACGTAGAAAAATTGACGGAATATGTGAGCTGGGTTGATTTTACCCAAGAGCTTTTCCTTGTGCAGTATAACGCTATGTCTAACATGTGTTTGGATTAATAGCACCCAATAAATCCCGTGCTGTAGTACCACGTAGTTTTTAAAAGTTTAACCATAAGATAGAAAACGCTTAAGAATAAAACGAGTATGAATGTTAGGCACAATAAGCAAGCAGGTGAATTCTTAAGCAGTATTTTAGAGAAAATAAAATAAAAGTTTCAGTACAACGGCGGTTATTTTCTTTAATGTGACATTTTTACGTAAATGGGTTATGTTTTACTATTTTAGTTTCATATTCTTCCAGTGAGCAGACTTGAAATTTTTCAAGTGCGCTAAAGCTTCTATACACAGTCCTGACACAAAAATCAATTTAGCTTGCCTTTCTTTTAAATAAAGGATTCTATAATTTTTTATAGCGGTTTGTCATAATTTTACCGCTAAACTGTTATAGTTTTTGCTCGACGACCCTAAAGCCAAAAGTTTAAATTGTTACGACTAATTTGCATGTATGTGTTTAACGAATAAAATGTATTTTCTCTACAGCCTTTTTTGGTTAAATGTTTAAGGTGTCGATGGATTCCTCTAAGCTAAGGTAGGTAGCTGAAGTATTCAGGGGGTAGATGTCGACATCATAAATAGCGCTTCGCTCGTATAAATACAGGTAAAGTGAGGATAAAAAAATGTAGTACGGCAACATGTGGGGTAGATAATTATCATTGTTTAGATATTTTTATTTTTAAACGACTTCAAAAAAGGAGGCGGGTTCGCAATTCGGTTGTTTTTTTTTTGTTTGTTACCTCAGGGTTGGATTTTTTAGATGCATTTTGCTTTCGTTGATTGTTACAAAAAGCGCTGAATGATATTCGATAAAATTTGTATTGAACCACCTCTGAAGTATGACCTACCTAACAAACAAATAATCATCAAAATTAATGTATAATTGGCGGAGTCATCGCCTAACAAACATACAAACGAATAGATAACCTTCTCCTGAATTTGAGTAATTAAAAATTAAGGTAAGTTTTGATTTATAATTTTTTTACCATGTTGTACTGTTTGCAAAATGTGATCCGTTGCCATTGTCAGATATTTTTTATAAAGAAAATATTCTCGTTTTGTCTGTTTTCTTGTTTAGGACGTATTGAACAAGAATTTTCATACATTGAACATCTTTGCTATTGAATGAAATGAATGTATTTATAATGGATTTTTTATTTCGTACCTAATCATAGTGTCCAATTTTAACGAAGGTTATGTCATCATCTTCATCATCAGCCAAAAGACGTCCACTGCTGAACATAGGCCTCCCCGTTTAACCTCCATACTGAACGACATCCTGCCATCTGCATCCACTAGACGCCCGCGACTGTCACAATGTCGTCGGTCCATCTAGTGGGAGTCCTACCTACGCTGTGACTTCCGGTTTGTGGTCCCCACTCAAGGACCTTTCTTCCCCATCGGTTATTGGTTCTTCGAGCAATGCGGCCTGCCCACAGCCACTTCAACTTGCAAATTTTAATAAGGTTATGTATACTGAGTAAAAATAACACTTTTTTCTATGAATGCATGCTCAAAATTAACCATTATAAACCTTGCAAAGTACCAGGACCCAATCCGCCCATGAATCAATAGATAAATCTAATTAATGACTCTCTAATATGTCCCTGGGCTATATCAATTACTGGTAGCAGCAAGGCAATCTGCCCGCAGGGTGAAGCATATTTATAGGATCTGGGGGTTATAATTCTTAGCTGTAATTTTAGTCTAATTTTATTATGTGAAAAAACGGAAGAAGCGCTTAAGATACGTTGTTAATATTCCTTAGGTATTCCATGGCACCCCTGATATACGAAATTCTATAATCCCGAGCAAAGCGAAGGTCTTAGAGTCTACGGAAACGGATTGCTATTTATGTGTGAGTTTTAACGAGTATGTTTGTATTCGACGATAACTTAAATCATCATAATCATCATCATTTCAGCCATAGGACGTCCACTGCTGAACATAGGCCTCCCCCATCGATTTCCAAAGGGACCGGTTGGAAGCGGCTTGCATCCAGCGTTTTCCTGCGGTCTCTTTTAGGTCGTCTGTCCATCTTGTGGGTGGACGTCCTACGCTGCGCTTACCGGTCATTGCGCATTGGCCATCTGTTCTGCTTGCTATGTGCCCTGCCCACTGCCACTTCAACTTGCCAATCCGGTGGGCTATGTCGGTGACTTTAGTTCGTCTACGGATCTCCTCATAAACTTAAATGGTCTTTATAAAATTTTGCGGTGTCGTGAAATCTCATAGTAAGCAAGTGTACAAACCGCGGTGTAGGTACAAGGACATTTACCGATACAATCAGTGTAGTGTGGCGTAGTGATAAAGCTGCGATTTTTCAATACCAAGTGAGGGTAGAAAAGAACACAACACCCGTTCTTCTCGCCAGACTCAGCAGTTTTCACTCAGCTAGTGACCACGGCCATTGTAACATGATCGAAATTTTGAACGAAAGGTACGTATTTTTACCTAAAAATATAATATGCGATAAGTCCCGATAAACATATTTAAAAAAAAGTTCAAATCCGAGAAAGTTTAAAAGTTACTTTTCTTAGACCAGTTTAGTAGTTTATTCCAATACGATTTTAAGGAGCTAAATTGGTCCGTCCTTGGTTAGCAAAAATATAAGGGCCACGAGGATACAGTTTGGGGTGAACTACTAGTAGTAGTACTACTATTGTTGGTCACGATTGTTCATACTTGTTCCATTAAAATTAATATTTAAGGCCGCCGATTGTTACACTAGTTTGTTTTGTTTAAAGCTGTTTTATCGTGTTATATGTTATTTGTGGTGTGAACAATAAAGAGTTTATCTATCTATCTAAACAGTTCTACGGTAGAACTAGTGTCATTTCTCTCACTAGTCCTAAAATTAAATGTTCACAGAATAATAGAACTAATGGTATTCTTTATTCCTACTTGTTCAATTACACAGTTCTATAGTAGAGCTAACTGCAGAGATACATCGTACTAAAGTGTGATAAAGAAAGAGTCCAAAGCCAATTATAATATAAGTCATATTTCCTGCGCATTAAAAGCAATTCATAATATAAGTCATATTTCCTGCGCATTAAAAGCTCTTTCACCAACGGATCAGCGATTTTAAAGCTTTTATTGTGCTTGTACATTTCATGGATTCGGCCGTATACGAAATTAGAGTTTCGTAACCGCCTTTGATGAAGTAATTATTTTGACTCATATGTAGCTGGTTTCTATGTAGCATTTATTTTTACTTGCTAGTCCTTCTTGGATTATACACATGGTAACCGTAAAAAGTAAACAAAATTCACAGATGTCAAAAAAAATAAAAAATATAATTGTACATGGTGTCAATGTGACAAATGTTAAAAAGTACAAATAAGATATGACTTAATAATATGTCAAAAATAAATACAATTTCATATATGACAAGAACGAAAACATAGAATAATTAGATGTCAAAATAACTACAGAAAATTTTGTAAAAAGCAGGATTGTACTGGTGGCACTCTATTTTGGATTTTGCAATGGTCACTGTGAGTCAAATGCTAATGAAGAGGGATCATTAGGCTGATACGGTTAGATTTTATGTCAAAATTCCATTACTCCATTTACGACCCCATGAAATTTGAAAATGACCTACTGTCATAAAATGCGGATTCCATATTTTATGACAAAATTAACATACAAGGCGTGGAATTGCCATGACTGGCGGGACGGGAAACTTTTTAATATATTTTTATGAAAGGCGTTTTGGCGCGAAACGTGAATAATTAATAGCGACCCTTCACTTTGGGAGCTTTCCGGAAACTTGTGAAATGTAGGCTAATTTCCTTTATTAATTAAGCTGTATCATATAAACCCAGATAAACTCTGAAGAATTCTTTACTGTAACTACTACAAATAATATTAAAAACTGTGGAATATGTGAGAGAACGATGGTCAGCGTTCAAAAATGTACCTACTAACCAAAAGGAGACTAAAACCATATCAAAGTAATCTGTGTATTTAATCTACATTTTGTTGCAAGCTAAATTAGACATTGATAGAATGACATTGGGTTTTTAACAATTTTATCGATTCTTCTTAAAAATATTTATATCTAAAATTATATAATAGGTCGGGGAAAAAGTCTTTTCGTATTTTGTATGTATAAAGTTGTAGTAAAAATCTTATCCGTTGTACTGTTTGTATCTGGCTGGTTTTGATACCATTAAAAAGATGACATTTTAAAAAAGGAATACAAAACGTAAAAAGCAATTTCCCGCCATTTTTCAATTGTTTTTTTGTTCGATAAAATGAGTGAATCTAACGAACAAATTCGATATATTGTGAAATTTTATAACAAAAAAGGGAAAAATGCGACACAAGCCGCGAATAAAATTTGTGACGTTTATGGACCTAATGCAGTGTCATCAAGAGTAGCACAATGTTGGTTCAAGCGTTTTCAGTCCGGGAATTTTGATGTCAAAGATGCAGCTCGCTCTGGTCGCCCTGTTACGGATAAAGTCGATGCCATTTCTGAAAAAGTGGACCAAGATCGGCATATTAGTAGTTACGACGTAGCTGAAGAACTGGGGATTGACCACAAAACCGTTTTGACCCATTTGAAAAAAACTGGGTATACAAAAAACTCGATATTTGGGTGCCACACGAGCTCACTGAAAGAAACCAAATGAATCGTGTACTCATTTGCGATTCTCTATTGAAACGTAACGAAACCGAACCGTTTTTGAAAAGATTGATCACTGGTGATGAAAAATGGATCATCTACGACAAGAATGTGCGCAAAAGATCATGGTCAAAGGGCAGTGAAGCACCACAGACTGTAGCGAAACCCGGATTAACACGTAATAAGGTGATGTTGTGTGTATGGTGGGATTGGCAGGGCATCGTTCATTATGAGCTTTTACTGCCGGGCAAAACCATCGATTCGGATCTCTACTGCCAACAGCAGATGAGACTCAAACAAGAAATTGAGAAAAAACGGCCGGAATTGATCAACAGAAAGAGTGTGGTCTTTCATCATGATAACGCCAGACCGCACACATCTTTGGCCACTCAGCAAAAATTTAGAGAGCTTGGTTGGGAAGGGTTAATGCATCCACCATATAGCCCAGACCTTGCACCCTCAGATTTCCACCTGTTTCGATCTCTTCAGAATTCTTTGGGTAGTGTTAGATTAACATCAAGAGAGGACTGTCAAAACTACTTGTTGCATTTTTTTGATCAGAAGTCCCAAAAATTCTACAGCAACGGGGTCATGTCACTACCTACAAGATGGCAACAAGTTATCGAACAAAATGGCACATATATATTATAATTAAATGTAATTAAACTTGAAAAAAATATGTCTTGAATTTGTTTAAAAAATACGAAGAAACTTTTTCCCCGACCTTATACTTAGAACTCATTTTTACACATCGTTGTACTTACAAGATTCATGCGTTTGTACATCAATGACTACTAACATCAAAATTAGTAATGTTAACTTTACATAGACTTCGAGTACCAACTGGTTATTTCTTTTCCTTAAAAAAAAAACAGTTTTATTATTTATTTATAGACAAATACTCGTCACACTTAATACAGCTAGGTACGCCAAGGCGTGTAAGGAGTCAAACATAAAAAAAATTACAATAAAAATTAAATTTAAATAAACTATTATACATTCATGCCAATTCAATATTATGTAAATTAAGTCAATCAAAATTCTTAAAAATTAGAAACTTTCAATGAGCTCTCCTATAGCTAGCTATAGTTCGTTTATTTTGTGGCACAGATTATCCAATATACCACATTTTTTTCTTTGTATGCTAAGATAGGGATCCGGACACCTTAAACTCTCCACCCCCTCTCTCCTTCCTTATATACGCCCATGGTATTAACTATGTATCATAAATTTTCTCATTAAGGTGTAAAACTCATTGTAACCTGCGACTCTACTGTTAGTGGTAATTTTGGCTCAGAGGTATTTTATCAGTGTTAACATAGCCAGCATCACTTAACTTCAGCTTGGCGCGTGTGAGAGTGCAACGAATAAACAAAACTGTGAGAACCGAATGCTCTGTAAGTAAATACAATGTTTTAGTTATTATTTACAATTAGTGCTGTTGCCCGCGACTTCATGTGCGTGGATTTTCATATAAACTTTCAACCCTTTTTCCTTCCCTTAATCCATTCCTTGCGCAAAATACCATAGTCTATACTTCAATCTGGTCATAGATAAGCATATTCGTGAAAACCGCATTTAAATCCGTCCAGTGGTTTAGGAGATATGCGTGGACAAACAAATAAACAGACAAAAATTCTGAAAGCTGTCTTAACGTGTTCAGCTGCTTATTTTAAGACGCCCTGTGTGTTTTTGTTTTTGATATCTCGCAGTTTACTTCTGATTTATACGGCAACATACGAGTAGGTCTCTACCAAAACAAATGCCCAAAACAACATTCAATACCATCTCGAACATAAATCGTGAAAACGCATCGCATCGTAACAAATGGCATATCCGATTTATTCCCACTGAAACACAATCTAACACAAATTGGATTTTGAATTACGGTGCCGGAAACAACAGCTATATTTTAGTTTAGAATGATCTAATAGCGATGTGTTTTTGTTTATTGAAGTCTCGTTCTAAAATTACATAGGTACAAAAGTAAAAAAAAAAAATTGTTATTAAAAAAAAAAAACTTTTTAAAAGCAAGCTTTTAGGCGTCGGCCATCGCCTAATTGAATTTAGGCGACGTCATTTTATTTTTCGTATTCTTCTCAGTAAACCCTTTTATTTGATACCCATATTTTAGGACTGCATAAAAATAATTGATCGACCATCTTTGGTAGTCCGCCATATTGGATTTAGACTGACGTCACTTAGCTATCTAGTACCATGCATTGTCATCCAAACTAAACGTGTATGCAAAAATTCAGCTCAATTGGTTTGGGATGACTGGTCTAAATTTCAGTTGCAAAATTTGTGTTGAAGGAGATGCCTTTGCCCATCAGTGAGTCTCTACAGACAAACAACTAAAACAACTACATTTAAGTATTGTAGAAATCGTGTAAGTTACTCAAAATTTGTGCTTGAGTATTTCTGAAAAACGTCAGACAAGTTAGTTGCCCACGTTAACCACCACTGATTGTATTTTCTTTGCCATTATTATGTACCTATCGAAATAAAAACAATGTATCTACTTACATTAGCTTAGGAAATTGATGTTCTTTATAATGTTAGGTTATTATGGGGCATAAGCGATGGCAGCGGACAGCAAGCATGATGACACAGAAGCTCTGAAAAACTCTCAGCAAAGAAGACATAATTATACAAGGTACTCCTATAAGCGATTACCGTCGTTGTATATGGATATCTTTAACACCGAAATTTCAGTAATAAACTCAAATAACAACAAAAAAATACCAACCGACTTCAAAAAAGAAGTGGGTTCTCAATTCAGTTGTAATTTTTATTAAAAGTTTGTTACGTCATATCTCCGACATTTTGACATATTTGGAAATTAAGAATGGTCCCATTAAAATTTTATCAATATCAGCTGAATAGTTTGGTATCTTAGTAAACGAAATTTCTTATATTATATTTACTAATTTTGAAATCGGTTAAACCTAACATTAAAAAAAATACAGTTATATGGTTATTTACAGGATATTTACCGTGGTAAGGTTGTGGAAGGAGCTCCTGATATTTCGGCGCAGTTACATGCACCATGTTCACGGAAAACAGTGTTTTAAAATAAAAATAATTACTAATATCTTTGTACAAGAAGTACAAAAATATCAGTGTAAACTCACATGTGAAAAAAACCGCTCGATTTCACTTCAAGATTGGCAACACATAAAACCTAACGACCAAAGCTTCCCAAAAGTTATAAAAAGTCAGTCCAGACCAGACGCATGGCGAATTGATAAGTGTTTGTATCGAGCACCTCTTCCCAGTAATCATTTTGCATATCTATAACAAAACACCGCTCAACGGCTGCCGTTTTACATCGCCTTTAAATTATAACCTTAGGGCTGAAATCTCGTCTTATTTTAGTTATGTATTTTCTGAATTTGATAAAGACAAAAGAAGCTAATAGGATTGGCTACTTATAATTGAATTTAATGGTGTTAGGAATTGTGTAGCATCTGATTTATTAGATAGATTAGGGCTAGATATCTACGGAACGTAAAAAGTCATCATCATTATAAGCCAGAATATTGGGAGACAAGCCTTCTCTCAGAGTGACATAATGAGCCCTGATCCACCATGCTGGCCCAGTGCATGTTGGTCTATGGTTGGTTGGTTATGTTGGTTTGTCGTTGAACTTTTGAGATTCTTAGAAATACCGTTTTCCTCACAAAGATTTCCTTTGCCGTTTTTGAGCGATAGCATCAAATAAATTATTATCGTTATTGATAACCATAACATATTGGCTTTATTATACGTGAGTAATTCCTGTGTTATATAAATAAAATATAGTCATAAGGTACTCATCCTACTAATAAATTCCAAAGTTTGAGTGTGTTTTTTTTTACCACGTATCTCCGTAACTACTAAACCGATTTTGATGAAATTTGGAATGTAGATAGTTTAGGTACTGGAATAACACTAATCTATTTTTTCTCATCTGATATTCATCTCCACTTACGAATGAAATTCCACACGGGCGAATCCGCGGGGGCGCAACTAGTAACGTATAACGTACACGCGATGAAATCCGTTCATCATCATCAACACCAACATGCCATGGCCACCAGCATGGAGGTTTCTATTCAACAAAGTCAGTATAATGACTTGTGTTTAAAAACTTCCTCAAATTTGTTTCGACTAGGCTACTTACTTTCACCTTCCTTTTAATACTTTTCTTTTTTATATGCAGTCGTGAAAATTTTTGCAGCTCTGAAAATTCGCTTCTCCGCTGTTTTTTCCCCGAGCCATAAAACCCATGAACTAACATAACTTACTCACCAGATGGCCCGACCTGCCTACACTGCTGACTTTCAAAATATAATATTAAAATATTCTTCCATAAAAAGTCTAGACGGCAAAAGCGCAATCGTTTCTTTGCACAACAGTCTCCGTCGATAATCCTGTAATAGTCGATTTGCGTCGAAAAAAAAACACTAGAGAGAGCGAAGAAAAAAAGCAAGCGAAATCGATAAGACCACTGTGAGCCCTCGTTATCTGGGGTCATAAATTACCCCGACACCCTCGGGGGAGCAGGTAGGTGCCTTTCGTACTTTGCAGCCGGGAAATGAAGTGACTACGTGATCCAATCGCGATTTAAGGTGCATTCGATTCATGTAAGTTCATGAAGTCACGGCATATTCCACCTCTGGCAGTCGATTTGTGCAAACGTTCCGTTTGATTGAAATGATTGGTTACGGATTGCCTATTTTCCTTTCCTCACGACCTTATTCAACATCTCGCCAAAGGCAACTTACAAATTACTTCACTAACTACCGGCACAGCTGTTAGTTAAGCCTACCCCGACTATTATTCACGTCTTCAAAATTCACAATAGCCTAACTATACGTAAACTTCGAAATCTTTGTGCAGTTCAAAACAAAGAGGGAAATGGGTTTACGATTTAAGTTCGGCAATAAATCTTAAGTTCCGACGTCCAGGCGTGACCGCAATTTGACAGCCATATACATATTGATACAATATTGCTTGAATAACTATCCTAAACACTTTCCTTTTCAACATGCATAATTCATAACGTCTCTATGCTCAAATATATAGAGCTGAGATTCCAAATCGTATAGGCTTTCATATGGCATTGTGTAAGATTGTTTTGCATGAGTTTTGACAAATATCTGCAGGTGATGGCTCCGCAGTTTTCCCAGCGGATGCGATTTTCCCTTGGACGTATTGCTTAGATAGCGGTCACAGTACACAATGCGGGTATCATAAATTGTGGTCACCACTATTGTGAATTTTCTATGTAACAATTTTAACCTTAGAAGTGAAATTACATACTTACGTAAAAGCTTTTTCTGAAATGTGGTAATTAATATCTTGTTCTTTGAAGACACTTCGATAGAAAAATTACTTTGCGATCTCAACCTTTGTTGACGTAATTGGTCAATTGTTATAGTATGTACGCGTTGTCTCCTTTAATAATATATGTATACCACTGAAGTGAGCATTTTTTCTGTGATGTATACAATGTGCCAAGGTGCAATGAGGTTCGATTATATAGGTTTATCTACTGAAAAGAGGCAAATCCTCTGTACATTGGCCTCTTATAAGTTACTAGCTGCGCCCCGCGGTTTCACCCGCGTGGTGATGAAAATCAGTGATGATGATGATGATGAAAATGTTATGTATACTTTTACGTGAATATCCATGGAATGTTTGAGAAAAATAATAGATGAGCCATGGCGGAAATTGGACAATTCGGACTAACTAGCATATGCTGATTTCGGCTACACCTCATTCCAAATTTCCACGTTCGTCCTGAAAAATCTCAGTTACACAGTAATTTAAGAAAATTTGCTGTAAATTCATCAGATCATTTCAAACTCAGCGAATCTTCTCAAAGCTTGTTCGAATGGCAACATTAGTGAGCCAATTACTAAAATGAGGAAGTGGGAGGTATTCTTATTACCACCGACTTTCCCCGTCGGACCCGCTCCTAAACATCATTTATTTTTATGCGAGTAATGAGAACTGACAATCGTTTCCAGTAACGGTTGGGTGATATTGATCTGTGTTAGCAGAAACTGAGCTTTCGTACAAGAAAATCTTTTAGATAATTTTCTTTCTTAAATAACTCTCTCGTCCATTACATTTTCTCAACTTTATCACAATAATAATTATTAATATAAAAAAACAACTTCATAAAAATCTCAGAACTGGACCAAAGAAAATGGGACCACAAGGGAAGCACCAGCTTTCAAATAAAAAAAGTATCATCAAAATCGGTTCACCCAGTCGAAAGTTCTGAGGTAACAAATATCTATATCTATATCTATCTATACATATAATAAAAACGTAGAGATAAAAAAATCTGTAATTGCGAGATAACAAAAAAAAATCACACAGGTCGTCTTAAAATAAGCAGCTGAACACGATAGGACAGTTTTTAGAATTTTTGTCTGTTTGTTTGTTTGTTTGTTTGTTTGTTTGTTTGTTTGTCCGCGCACATCTCCTAAACCACTGGACGGATTTAAATGCGGTTTTCACGAATATGCTTAGAAATTACCAGATTAAAACATAGGCTATCTTATATCATTTATTTTAATTCTTTATTTTTACATAAACGAAAATAAAAATCAATGATTTATTTCTTCGTTACCCGAAACGTAATATGAGGATCGTCACATAGCCTCAAGCAAGGAGGTCCAAAGTAAAGAGAATGTTATTGACATAGCCATTAAAATTTTGAAACTGTCAACTGTCATTCGGTTAATCAGTTTAAATTTAAAGAAGGTTCCTTAACCTTCTTAGATGAATGAACGTGTAGATCAAGCATGTTATAGGCCTTACAACCTCTTTGGTGATTCATTCCAGTGCATGGAGTAGGAGTGTGGCGTACTCATACTCCTTGCGCCAACCTTCGTGAATTTCATTCCAATTTTCCACGACGTGTGGCGCTGGGGCGCGAAAAGAAAAAAAATAAAAGAACACCGATTTTCAAATGGAATTGTCATTCGCTTTTTCTAAGATTTGTCTAAGATTTTTCTTTGCATTAAATTTATAATTTCTTTCGGACGCTATTTTCTTCCATTGTCGGTAGCTTAACCCTCTCCTTCTATATAAATAGTACAAATCCACTATAATTGGTGACCACTGAATGGACCGTACACCACCGACAAAGGTCAGAATGCCTCTAGATCGTACTGATACCACTGCGGCTGACACGAAGAATAAAGATGATGACAATGTATTCCGAGTTGGCGTGCGAATTCCACCGTTTTGGCCCGAGAAGCCGGCGATTTGGTTCGCCCAGATCGAAGGCCAATTCGCGATTTCCAACATCACTGCAGATAGCACCAAGTTCTACTATGTGATTGGACAACTTGACCCGCAATACGCAGCTGAAGTCGAAGACATCATCGTCAATCCGCCTGTGACCGAGAAGTACGAAAAACTCAAGCTGGAGCTAATTAAACGTTTGTCCGCATCAAGAGAAAAAAAGGTACAGCAACTTTTAACACACGAGGAGCTAGGTGATCGTAAGCCTTCTCAATTCTTACGTCATCTACGACACCTAGCAGGCCCCGGAGTTCCAGAAGACTTTTTACGCATGATTTGGACCAGCCGCCTACCGAACAGCACGCAGACCATCATTGCTTCGCAGCAGCTGACGTCATCACTCGATGTGCTGGCAGACCTAGCCGACCGCATACATGACGTTGTCCCTATAGCCCAGGTCGCATCTACATCCAGTACCACACCGGGAAGCTCCAAGCTCCATATTACATTCTCATGGTTTTATTCTATGTTAGCATTTAAAACACAAATATACATACCGCATAATATTTAATATTTAATAATATTTATACCGCATCCTATTTTAATACAGTCCCGCGAATAGAAGTATTCAAAAAAGGCCCTTTGTACATGAAAATAAACCTATACAACAAAATTTCGGACGCAATAAAGAAAGAAATAAATAATAACATTTTTCCAGAACCAACTTCGTAAGTTTCTAACCCAAAAATGTTATTACGAGATAAAAGATTTTTTCGACGATACATTTTAGAAAATTATAATTAGAAAATAAATATCGATATATAAATAGTTAAGAAAGTAGCGTCATAAGTTTTGTATCATCATCTCATATATAATTAAGTAACCTATCACACTAAGTATGTTTTTTTTTGTTTTGTAAAATCACTTCACCCTAGGTTAAGTTTGAATAGTATATATAATATTTATGTAATAGATTTAACTATACTTAAATTTATATGTTTATGTCTGTGGTCTGGTTTTGTGAACAGCCACTACATAATTCATTGCTGCACCCTTTGTGCAGGGTATATAAACTTAGCTTTTAGAAGAATACAGTGTATATTTGCAATAAGAATAAGAATATAGAAATAATTTTATTTTACTGTGATATTTTAACAGATAAATAGAGTAGTTCCATTTCATGGCTTTTTAATCAAGGTATACATACAAATGCACGCGAAATAAGAAATAACTAGCCAAGAGCGTGTAAAGACAAGCATTATGTCAGGGTTCCGTGGCCAGCGAAACTGGCCGGAAATATACTTTTAATGGTTTAGACAAAAAGAAAATTTCAAAACATGCTCTGCACTGTGGTCACATTATCTTTTTGATTTGAAAACTGTTGACGGTGTTATTTATTACTTTTATGATTCTATCAATACTTCACACAGGGCGACTTAAAATAAGCAGCTGAACATGTAAAGAACAGTTTTTAGAATTTTTGTTTGTTTGTTCACGCACATCTCCTACACCCCTGGAAGAAAAATGCGGACGGATTTAAATGCGGTTTTCACGAATATGCTTAGCTATGACCAGATTGAAGTATATGCTATGTTATTTTGCGCAAGGCCGGATTAAGGGAAGAAAAAAGAATTGAAGGTTTATATGAAAATCTACGCGTACGAAGTCGCGGGCAAAAAAGCTAGTATAAAATAAAACAGTCAAATTGATAACCTTCTCCTTTTTGGAAGTCGGTTAAAAAAAAGTAAATACGTACGTATAAGCAGAATAGCCAACTTTGTCATTGTCATTATCAACTTATCATGCTCCCATCGGTGGGACACAGGCTCAGAGAGGGGATGGGCCCTATCCACCACGCTGGCAGCAGTGCATTTTGGTGAATGTCATGAATGGTTTCTTCACGATTTTTTCTTCACCGTTGTTGAGCGATGGCATCGGATCTGCACACAATTTAAGTACTCGTACTAATTAATCATTCGAGGATCGAACCGGGTGCCATCAGATTGTAAAACGCAAACTTAACTGTTAGCTAAACTAAAACATTCTTAGATTAAGACATACCTACCGTTGATTTTTATTATATTTTGATAGGAATTTACAAATTTTGTAGTCATCGATAATAATTAAATTTATGTAACTGTACTTTTTGACCCCGTACTTTCTTGTCCTTATCTATATATAAAATATGAAAATCAATTGAAAGGAGTCGGAGTATCCGGCCTAATCTTACGTAATTCCCGTGTAATATGAATAAAATGTGTGAAAACCACGTCAGTATTCATAATAAAACAATTGAACATCAATTGATTTTTATATTTTTCTCGCTAAAACTCGATAATGGCTGGATCTATTTGGCTAATTTTGATCTTGAAATATTTGTGAAAGTTCAAATACTCACTATTGAAGCAAATTCGGTAAGGGTACTACAAACTTCAGATATAGCAAAAAACTTTTCTCTACTGTCATTACCTATTAAATCATAGATACAAAAATGTACAATGTTTTTGTTTCACATTATACGTACGTATATATCCATATACATAGTTAACTAGATTGGCAGAAACAGGCGCACATAAACCATGCGAGGTTGCAAACCCTAACCCCAGGGGCGGTCATAATTGTATTATGGACTGATCGAATTAGGAATTTCTTGGATATTTTCCGCTTCTTGCACACGACAAAGCGGAAATCCAATCTCGGATAACATTGAGAACAGGTCCGTAGGAAGGTGGATCAATCAGGGGCATTAAAAATATTTTGAGCTGTTAAGTCTTTTATTTGTAGATGGTCACAGAATCCTAGTATGACTACAAAGTTTAAATTGACCTACCATAATGACTGTATCACTCATGATAGTATCAATAATAATAATAATAAGTACGTCAACGACGTCCGCTGACAACGCACGTCATTTTGTTTGCAGTGATCATTTATATTTTATTTTTGATTATTTTGGCCCTATCAGAAGTTTTACACATTACAACGAAGAAGAGAGAAAAAAATCTGACCAGTTCATATATTATCACCCCAGAATCTCAAAATAGCCTCAGTGAAACGACCTAAACAAAATTCCTTTGTAAAACATTTGACATTTAATTGTCAAATTTGTTAGATCTGAGTTGAAAATCAAAACCATGGAAAAGTATTTGATATTATTTATAACACATGATCACTCGCTCAAGAACAAGAACAGCGGCACCACCTAGCGCACACACAACATCACCGCCCGCTTCGTCGTCGTCTCCGAGCACCTCGTCGGGTGAGGATGATTTCCACACCACCCGCGAGACCAGCGGCTCGTCGAGCGACGCGAGCGGGCCCGGGACCCCGCCGCCACGTCCACCTGCGCGACGGGGACGTCCCCCGCTGCCGGCACGCTTGGGGCCTATGGGGCATTCTGCCTCACGCCCGGCCCCCGCTACCGGTGGTGTAGTGCGTCGCATGCGATGGACCTCAAGTACAAATGAGAACTGCATGCGCGCATATTACAGGGCTACAGAGGGGGGAACTAACCTGTCAGCTTACCGTGTTAGGATGCTCCCTTTGTTTCAGGCCCTTGAACCAACTGTTGCCGTATCCGCCCAGCGACTATCGGATCAAGTGCGGGCTATCCACCGTTGCAAGATGTTGGATCAGTCTGTGCTTGATCGGCTCCGCCTGGAGGAACTACGCACTCGTCCGACTCCTGCCTCGGCGCGGAACCCGCCCATCGCGTCGTCTGCCCTGACATTGGCGTCAATGCCGGCGTCGGTGGCGACACTAGCGACACCGGCTGATCCCGTAGTCGACGTGGGAGATTTGGCGAGTGATAGTGTCTCCGACCAGGTGAGAGAGCAACTGAGGGGGGCTTTGGAAGACGCGATCTCCCAGTATCGGTTTGCACCCGACTCTAGGCCGCGACTACCACGTTTGCCCACCCATAGACGCAATTTGGCTTTAATGGGAGCCCTGAATGCTTTGCTAGCTCCATATTTGCGGGCTAGTGAAGATTTAGTTGATACCCACTCGTTCATGTACTGCGGGGCCATCGCGGCGTGTCGCGTTGCACGTGTTAAGTTTCCGGACACTAACCGTGCATCGCGAACCGCCGGGGGGGTGCCCGCATGGCAAGTGCGGATCGAGCGGCGTATCACCTCGTTCAGGACTCTCATTGCAAAGCTAATCTGCTTCAGCCGGGGGAATAATCGCCCCCGAGTCATGCGTTTCGTGACACAGGCATTCGCTGGGACCGGTATTAGGCCCCACGACTACCTAGCCAAAGTCACGGAACGTATTGACTATCTGAAGCAGAAAGTCTATGCATGGGCAAACCGTATTCGCCGCTACAGAGAACGTGTAGATAGATATTGGCAAAATCGCCTCTTCCAAAGTGACCAGAGGAAGGTGTACCGAGGCTGGGAAGGAACTGAGCAACGTGTGAGCGACGGGCAGCAACCAGATGCAAGCGCTATGATTAATTTCTGGCGCAGCATCTGGTCGGTGCCCGTCGAGCACACGGAGGGTGATTGGATGCGTGTTGTCGAGCGCGAATGTGAGTCCATCGAACCCATGGGGTCTATTTTAATAGACTCCGTAGACATTAGTTGTGCGATCCGTACGGCACAGAACTGGAAAAGTCCTGGGCCGGACGGGTTGCACAACTTCTGGATAAAGTGGATTCGATGCTCACATGACCGCTTGGCGACCCAATTTCAAGAAGCCCTTGAGCTCGGCACCCTTCCTAGCTTCCTTACCATCGGTGTCACCTTCCCGCTCCACAAGTCCGGTAGTACCACGGAACCCAAGAACTACAGACCCATCACGTGCTTGCCTACCATCTACAAGCTCCTTACATCCATTTTGAGAAATAAAATTAATGCGCACATTGTCGCGAACAACGTTTTGGCCCATGCTCAAAATGGATGTAGGGTTGGGTCCCGTGGTACTAAGGAGCTCCTCCTCATCGACACGGCCATTAGCCAACAAGTCCGGCGAAACAGAGGAGCCCTCTCCGCTGCCTGGATTGACTATAAGAAGGCCTATGATTCAGTGCCTCATTCATGGCTAGAGAGGGTTTTAGAGTTGTATAAAATTGATACAACTCTAAAATCATTCTTAGGCGCATGTATGGGGCAGTGGACCACAGTTCTTCGTCAACCAGGCGGGGGAGATGGCTCTTCTGTCCCGCAGGACTTAATAAGGATTGAGCGAGGCATCTTTCAGGGTGACAGTTTTAGTCCATTGTGGTTTTGCCTAGCTCTGAACCCTCTCAGCACTCTGCTGAGGGATTCTGGACTAGGCTATCGGCTTCGAAGAGATGGTCAAGTCATCTCCCACCTGTTGTACATGGACGATCTCAAGCTGTTTACACCGAAACGCCAAGACTTGGTGGAGCTGCTAAAAATCACAGAGGTTTTTAGCAGCGCCATCAGGATGGAATTCGGTGTAGATAAGTGTGCGGTCATGCATGTGCAACGGGGGAAAGTTGTAGATTCCCCGAATTTACAGCTTTCTGAGGGGATGACTCTCAGGTCTCTCTCTGAGGCCGAGACCTACAAGTACCTCGGTATGTCAGAGTCGTTGGGTGTATCGGTAGAGGACATCAAGAAATCGGTGAAGGAGCGCTTCTTTTGTCGCCTGACCAAAGTACTTAATAGTCTTTTGTCTGGTGGCAACAAGGTGCGTGCCTTCAACGGTTGGGTGATGCCTTTACTGATATACTCCTTTGGCATATTGAGGTGGACTCAAACTGAGCTGGACGCCCTGGACAGAAGGGTCCGTCAACAGCTCACTTCACATCGCATGCTTCACCCACGCTCGTCTGTTATGAGACTGTACATTCCACGGAAGTGGGGGGGTCGAGGTTTTTTAAATGCCAAGAACCTACACAACCGTGAGGTGTGCAGTCTCAGGGATTTTTTCCGTGACAGTGAGAATGGGATGCATCGCGATGTTGTGGCTGTTGACAGAGGCCTCACGCCGCTCTCCTTGGCAAACGAGAACTGGCGCAAACCATCGGTGCTTAGCATCGAGGATCGCAAGGACGTATGGAAGGGCAAGGAGCTGCACGGGCGGTTCTATCGGGTCTTAACAGGGCCCGATGTGAACCTGCTTGCGTCGGTGTACTGGTTACGTTTCGGGGACCTCTTTGGGGGCAAACCGAGGGGTTTGCCTGTGCGATTGCGGATGAAGTTATCAAGACCAACAACTACCGGAAATATATCATGAAGGACGGTACGGTCGACATCTGTCGGGCATGCCACCGTCCTGGAGAGTCCCTCCGACATATAATTTCCGGTTGTTCGCATCTTGCTAACGGCGAGTACTTGCACAGGCACAACCAAGTAGCCAGGATCATCCACCAGCAACTTGCCCTTCGATACGGCCTTGTCGAGTCTGAGGTGCCGTACTATAAGTACGCACCAGCACCAGTTCTCGAGAATGGTCGTGCGTTGCTCTACTGGGACCGGTCTATCATCACGGACAGGACTATTGTCGCCAATAAGCCTGATATCGTGATGGTCGACCGGTCCCAGCGCCGGGCAGTGCTCGTCGACATCACCATCCCGCATGACGAGAACCTCGTGAAGGCTGAGAAGGACAAACTCAGCAAGTACCTTGACTTGGCTCATGAGGTTACCGCCATGTGGGATGTTGACTCGACGATCATTGTCCCGATAGTCGTATCGGTGAACGGCCTTATAGCGAAAAGCCTCGACCACCACCTTAAGAGGCTCTCGCTAGACGGTTGGGTCAAGGGTCAGATGCAGAAGGCAGTAATTCTTGACACGGCACGCATTGTCAGGAGGTTCCTCACTCTGCAGCCCTAACCACCGGTAGCTTGGGCCCTGCCCCGCTGCCGGCGGCACCCTAGGCTTAAGTTTTTTTAGAATATTTTGTTTTTATATAGATATTGTAAAAAAACTTAAATTTAAGAAAAGAAATAAATGTGTGAATAATAATAATAATAATATTCTTGACACGGCACGCATAGTCAGGAGGTTCCTCACTCTGCAGCCCTAACCACCGGTAGCTAGGGCCCTGCCCCGCTGCCGGCGGCACCCTAGGCTTAAGTTTTTTTAGAATATTTTGTTTTTATATAGATATTGTAAAAAAACTTAAATTTAAGAAAAGAAATAAATGTGTGAATAATAATAATATAATAACGATGCTAACAAGCATAAGAAGTCACAACAATTATATTTAGGTTCCAAAACTAAAATAAGATCGTATGATATATTTAATGGCTAGAGCTAACCCTAGTGTCTATAAGTCTTGCTGCTTAGAGATTTAGTGATACAAATATATATACTTTATTAATTTTCATTTCTGACAGCTGAAATAATATTATTATAAGCTGAATGAAAACATTTTCTTTTGTAGTATATATATCGGTTACCAGCCACATTTTTATGTTAAAACCCGTAGCAAATACGATTATAATTAAAGATTCTCATTGTTATTTTTACAATCGTTATTCGTCAATCGTATTGTTAAAATTCCCCAAAATACATATTTCACCGCGTTATATCACTTAACCACATTCGAGCAAGTCCATAAACAATTAATAAATAATAATCCACCATTATTACACATTTATATTCAAAAATACACATGTTTAGGAAATTATACAATGAGATGACATGTTTTTTTCACGTTGTGGCCAATACTCATCTACTAAATTATCCTTGCCTCTACAGTGGCCTTGGTACGAGAACTTTCGAAAAAGTTATCGTTACGTAAACGATAGCAAATGTATGAAAAATTCAGTTTCTTTTCACGTCCAATAGAGGTGCTGTTAAATTTTTCATAAATGTTGCTATCGTTTTCGTAACGATAACTTTTTCGCAAGTGCTCGTACTAAGGCCACAGGTTACCATTCTTAATTTGTTAAATATGATCTCATTTTTGGACCTCATTGGTCCAAAAATTAATCCTTATTCATAGATTCTGACTACCAACCTGTTTAAGTAAAGTATGTAATGGCACACAGAAAACACGTAATGGCTTTTGCTATAAACGTTATTGTAATTCGAGAGGAAAATATACGGAAATTGTGCTCGTCTGCGTTTCTCATCATTCTTATGTTCGGTTTAGATACGGATTTTCCGACTCAGCTGTCCGTCTTCAACCGCAAGAAAATGGTAGGAAATGATTATTTTTGACGATATTGCTTTGCCTACTGTTTCTTCATAAATCAATGTTGACTTATTCTGGTCTGACTTACGATCTTTTAAACTTTTTATGTTCGTTTTCATTCTTGCCTTATTATAAGAGCATATTATGGTTTTTGACAACTGGCGTCATCGATGAGAATCTTTTACGACTTGACACTTTTTCCATAAAACTCTTACGACCTGTCCCATACAATTCTAATCTAAAATAGCCACGGAAGCTCTAGGAATAATGAATTCAAGGTAGACGTCCCACTTACCCACCACAATTATACGACCCATAATATATGGCGTGGTAAACATTACTTATCACTACGTACACAAGCAAGCTTGCTGCGTAAATCTATCCTGTAAAGAATGAAGATGTGAGTATGTCTGTTTAAAATACATTTATATGTCATTCTAACTAGAATGGATATATTCTATTTTTAAATTTTAAATGTAATTGTATTATTTAATAAAAAAAAAATGATTGACAATACAGTCTATGCATTTGACTAAACTCACCTAACGTTAAATGATAGTGTACTTGAATATGGCAAACATGCGTAGCCTGGTAAACGTCAAAAATAAACGTCAGGTCTAGAATATTCCCAGCCTATCGTTTCATGTCAAGTCATGAAAAATATGTAAAATCAGTTCATCATGCCTGGCGTGTACTTTAGTTCTAGTCTAGTTTGTGAATCAAATGAAACGGCCATAAGGTTCAAATTAGATTACATACTAAACGTAAACACTTCACTGTCGTTTAAATCATTGAAAATAAGCCTTTAGTTTCTGTAATCGGTATTATTAATGGGTACTGAGCTAACACAATAAACAAAGATCCACTACATGCCCAAGAGGCTTGCCAAGCAAAGCCCGGTGCCAAACTACTGGGACCATAAACTCCCATTATAAAGACCTTCTTCCACTTATTTATGACCCAGTCACTCCCTGCCCTCACTAATCCATACTTATTAAGGATAATGGGGAACCGATGAACAAGTTTTTGGTCTTTTATCTAGCTATAAAACAGGGTTTATCTTCAATCGCTGATATAGGTAGCTTCAGGTGTTGATAGTGCTTTTTTAAAAGCATTGTTATTATTTTTGTCAACCCTAATGGATATTGGAAATTATAGTCACATTGTTGAACATTTTATGAACACTAATGAAAACTTGTGAATTTTTGCGCAAAATGTGTATTTTTATGTGTGTAATTATTAGTTTTTGTAGTAAATGCTTAAGAAGCTAAAGTTCTCAATTTTATTTAAATAAATACGATTGCTTTTGTATACTATGTATTCAAAATTCTAATATCTAATTACAGCCAAACCTGGGTAAGTGAGAACTGGATAAGTGAGAAAACTCAATAAGTGAGAGTAATAGCCAGGACCCGTCATTTTAAGCTCCCAAAACCTCTATTAGCGAGAAACAGAAACCTTTGTAAGAGAGAGTCGTTTTTCCCTCATGGACCTCCGTAATTGAGATTGCTACTTATCTATACCTCTATAAGCGACAGTCGAGCTTTATTTATTTATATAATTTAGGAGGAACAAATGACAAAACAAATTACAAATTTAACATCTGCTATTTTATGACTCATTCGTGGAACTTCCTACCATTGTTTTTGTATTGTTTTCTCGTCAATATTGTACCTATTCTAGTTCGTGAAACTAATTAACGTTGTTATTTTATCGCATTCTTTTCAAATGGACACGTGTGCCTGTGTACCGTCCTGTTTGTCGGACTTACTCAGTTTATAGTCAATCAATTGCGAAGGAAAGTTCTGTTCTGCATCATATCAAAACGGAAAATTAAATTACTGTCATTAAGTGATAAACTTAAAATAGTGAATGCGTTTGAATCCCTATTATAAAATTATGAAATCAAAAGACTATAAAGTTTGAGCGCTCTGATGGACATGGAAATATTAAGAGGACTAGAGTTTCTGAATTTCCCAATATCGAAAAGTGCCTTTTGGAATGGATAAACCAAACTCTCGATAAGAACATTCCCATAGATGGACCTTTGTTGAAAGAAAAATCAAAAGAGTTTGCTACAAAACTTGTGCATATTATGCCCATAATTTTATCATATTACATATTTACTACATTCGTACTTGCTGTGACTTGTTATTGCTGCGTACCTCTATAAGAGAGAAACGCTACCCATGTACCTGCATTAGCGAGAAACTCGGGTTAGTGAGAAACCTCTATAAGCGAGAATGATATTGTGCTCCCTTGAACTCTCGCTTATCCAGGTTTGACTGTATTTATAACAGTCCAACTGTTTTTGTATGTTAAGTTTATGTTGGTATACTATGCTTGTATTCTGTTTAGTTACAAAGACAGCATATTACATGAAAGTTGTTTTTTTTTTAACGAGAGTTATTATACTATTCCGACTGTGCAAAGTTGACTACAAAATTAAGTATCAGTTTATAAAACGCGTGGGTAAAGATTTCATATTACGTAATCAAAACATAGAGATAAGCAGCTTACGTATCATTAAATCGAATAAAACTTGAATGAGTGCTCAAGTAGGTTCCTAATCTTGCTAAAATATACTGGCTTCCTACATTGGCCAAGATTATTAACTGCTAATTGATTCAATAAAGTTGGATTTACTAAGACCTGTCGTAGCGTTTAATATTAAATGATTGTAAAAGCTATTTACACATTTACATAGTGGGATAAACAAGCAATAAAATAGGTTACTATCTTTGATAAAATTGCGCTGAAATGTTAATTTATTTAAAATGGTACAAATAGAGAGCAAAGATAATGTGCCAACTTCATACCCATACAATAATTACCCGGCCTAGCTACAAAGACAAAAAAACTATTTGAAATTTGATTTTCCCGCCAAAGTGAAACGTTTCACCTTAACAATTTATGTGGTGGTACGGAACCCTCAGTGCGCGAGCCCGACTCGCACTTGGCTGTTTTTTTACTAGGTCTTCTGAATCTAGTAAAAGTCATGAAAATCTAAAAACATAAACGATGATTCAATTAATTTATTATTACTTTTCGCTCAGATAATTTCCATCAAGTACCTACTCGCGTACACAAGTACGATACATAAGCTCATTACAAATTCAACAGCGCTTACAACATAGAAACAATATCTATACAGCTCTTATGAATATTTGATCATGGGTGCAAATGATAAGTGACAGGTGCTTTGGCAGCACTATTCCGCTATTAGCGGAACTGGCAACCCCAGGGGGCTAGGGGGCGAATGTGACGTGTGGTGGAATCCGGGATTCAGGTTACAACGCACGGTTAGAAATTACTGCCTGCTCGCTACGATCACGTCCGCATTATTTAGTAATACGGTAGATAGAATGATATCTTAGGTCTTTGCTATTATATACCACCACTACTTTTGTATATATATTCCTCAAATCCTTGCCAAGGAGAACCGATATAAATACCAAATGAAGTTACGCAAGACATGAAATTGAAATTAAAAAATAGGCAGACAGAAGTGAAAACTTAACGTGACTTTAACATGTCGGTGACGCGAACCCATAAGTTGCCTCTATATACCAAGAATAGTTCAACGTGGGTATAGACGTTTTCACTTCATAAACTTCAAAATTTTGAATTGAATGGTAAGCAAAATTGTATTGTTTTGATAACTGGATTTCAAGCAGCTACCTGCATGGTATCCAATTATCAAATTAATAAATTTCAAGCTCGGCGCAAAACTACAAGACCTCTGGACACCGTAAGTGATTACTGCGTCCAAAAGGACGTTTTGATTTAAAATCATTCCCTGTAATTTCATAACATTTATACAGACATCCATCATCACTCTACCTGTGATCACGGACACCGCAGTGTTTGAAACGCCAAGAATTAAAATAATGTAAAAGTACGCAATAAAATCCGTTACAAGTGTAAAATTTCAAAGATAGGTAGATTTTGCAATGCTACGAATCGGTAAATAAGAAAAGAATAGCCAGAACAGTGATCACCGCGCCGCCTGGAAGACTGATAGCTGGAAGCGTTTATTTTTCACAATATACTTTCTTCTTATTAACCACAATCACTCTGACCAATGATTCCGCTTAAAAACCAGTAACAAATCATAGAGACAGATATATCATCTCTTAATTGTACAGACTATAATTAACATAATGTGGGAAACTAGCTACAACTGGTGACATTACCACTAGAAGCGATTTCTTCCCGACAACTTTAAGATGGAAAGTATTATGTTGTGATCTTTACAAAGTTGAGTTATAACAACATAACTCTGTCCTTTTATCTCTGACAACTGCAATAATCTTAGTAAAAGCTGAATTGAAACATTTTCTTTCGTAGTCACGTTTTAGTTTTTTTTTTCACCTTTATTCCTGTTTCTAATTCACTGCTGTCAGAATTAAAAATTGGCTCAAGTATAAATGAGAAAACTTATTCTTACATACCTAATGATTTTCATAGGTTTTCGCAATTATTACACATTGAAATTAAACACTTTTAAAGGATTCTATCGCGCGTATTTGACATAATTAAAATAGAGACACAACATTGAAAAACATCAAAGAAAAATACAAAAACAACAACATTGAAAATTAAAAAATATAAAAGAGCTGATAATCTTTAAACTACTGATCAGGTTTTTTTATCATAGCTAAGACTTTCGACCAAGTCACCCTTCTAACAAAAAAATAGCTAAATCAAGATCAGCTCAGCCGATTAGGAGCTTCGAATGCTACGATGCCACAAAAATAAAATGTCAAATAAACATTCTTTAATGATCTCCCCTCCCTAAAGTCCTGAATTACGTCAGTTGTTCACAATTCTCATTCATTTTCAATAACCCACAACCAGTTAGCGGTTTGTCGACCATAACGACTCATTCGGACGCGAGTTACTATTTATTATTGTTTACGTTATTCTGCGCCCAGAGGGCACAATTTCGTTGAGTTATTGCCTTTGACCCCAGTCCCTTTTCACATAGACATTGGACTACCTGAGTATTTTTCTCTCTCTTTCTTATTTAACACGAATAACAGAGATAAACGAGTAGCTTCTGGTCAGCCCGGCTCATGGGAGCAGGTGGACTTGTGGTACCTCTCAATTTATCGCTAATTTTATTTGTAAGCTCGCTGTAAATTTTATTGTTTTTCAGCAATGTTTTACGGGCTCGGACTGTGGATTGCCGAACTGGGAAATAAAATGTTGTTTTGATAATTCCGGGTTTTCATATAAATAATGTCTTTTTGCGAATAAAAACATATCACTCAGCTGCGCCCTCAGTTTTACCCGCTGTCTTACAGGAATCGTGTATTTTAACGGAATAAAGGTATTCTTACCCAATCATGACATATCAGCAGTTACGGAGTTGAAAAAAAAAAAGCTAATAAAAACACAAACTATATCATAATAAGAATGATGCCTTTTTTAACCGATTCAGGACGGGGAGGTTTTCATACCGGTTTTTTTTTAAATATTAGTACTTACACCAATTCCGATAATTGTGAACCAATTTACGTAATTATTTTTCATGATATAGAAAAAAGTTCTTGAGATAGTCCCTCGTAAATTCTATTAAATTTGGCTCAGTGGTTTTTGAACCAGCTCTAATAATACGAAAACAAGCGTCTGTTGATTTGGCAATGACTTTGTTAGAGCGCTTACTAATTTTCAAGGCCGTTTTTTGGATTGAGAATTATTGTGAAAAAAATAGACTGCATACGACGTTAGAATACACTTTTCTTACAAGCCTCTTTTATTAAAAAAATATAAAAAGGTCTTGAAATAAGTACAATTTACCGTTTACTCTTATATTAAAAGACCAGATAGCTAAAACCCAACAATCTCATTAAATTGTATCTCATCTCTTCTTATTGTTACCGCTACTTTACAGGTAGCAATATCGGGTAATACGAGCCCCCGGCGATGGAGCTAAATCTCCTCTATTTATTATCAGATACTATGTTTGGCTGAGATTCTGTTCGGACTTGAAACAGACAACGCCTTATACTTAATATTCTTAAAGTGAATTGTAATTTTCGTAATTTTATTTGAAATTTCAGATAGGAAGGAATTTGTACCAGAAAATCATGTTGTTTCATCCTGAAATTAAACACTTTGCGGATTTTATCGCTTGTATTTTTTTTCTTTTCTTAAAGTGCGCTCGTAAATGATCCCCATAATGTAATTATTAATCTTGCCTAATTTTAGGCTAATAAGTTATAAAACATGTATTGCACAACAATAAATTAGTCACAAAATTAATTAAATAACCTAGCTAATGAAATAACCTAACCCTAACATTTTCCGGCGCAAAAGTGCCCAAAACATTGCATTACCGCGTTGGATGGCAATGGCGAATCTGCACCAGGAATGACCCGGAGCGACATTCGCTATAATTTTATTTGAACTTGTGCCTTATCTCCGAATAAAGCGGCCGGTCTGATAGTAAGCGGTAATCGCAGCGAAAAGACCTTTGGAAGAAGAATATTCCACGCCTTACAGTACAGGTTCGCGGAAGAAAGGAGTGGCACCGAACAGTGTGAGTTTTCCAGCTTTGTAAGATTTAGCCTTTATAAATTGTCGGGATTTCGGTAAAGGAATTCTCTCTTTAGAGTACTCCCCGAAAAACAACGGTAAGAATGGAACCACATCTCTACTTAGGCTAAGTGGATCCAGGTTAGATCAGACTAACAAGGAAAGACATGACAACAATCAAGACCCTTTGTTATCTGATCTGAGAAGTCCAGGTTGTTGGTGAACTCAGGGTCGTCAACAATTCTAGTGGCTCGCAGCTGTAACCTTCCCTAGTTGTGCAGGGTAAATGCGCCGTGTGCAAAGTTAATACGAGATCTATAATCATGGTTTCTAAGGCCTCTGATGTCTTTATCGATCGGATGAGAAAAGCAGTTCCCAGTTGTTAATAACACTCGCATAAAAAAATCGTTTAGCTTGTCCCATATCATTGTAACTAATCTTTTGAGATCAATTAGGTGGGCTGACACGATTTATAAGAACCAAAATAAAGTCAAATGTTTTAGGTTTTTTGCTTTCCTATATATAAAAGGTTTCCTTTACGTTTATTTTCGTAGATGCAAAGACGTACAAAGACAGAAGATTCCGTAATAACAATAGCGAGCACTTTCATTGTGACTAATACCAACTTTTTGCTGACAATGGAAATGAGAGGATGCCTTTACGATTCCAGGGATTTGGGTCAATCAATTTGTTTTTATTCGTCGTGAATGGACTGGGCGTGAGAGCTTTCCGGAAAATTCTGATTCCAGAGTAAACACGCTTATAGGTTATGAGACAGAGGTGAAATTCAGTATTACATCATTATGCTTTTCTTCCTAGGTATGTACTAGTATGCGATATTCAGAGTGAATTTTTATTTTTTTTATAGTTTGTGTAATTATTGTTTATTTCTATACTAGCTGTACCCGCGACTTCGTCTGCGATTTCTTCAGAAAAAATAGCTTATGTCCGTCCTCATGATACATACTATTACCTCTTAAATTTTATCGATATCGGTTAAGCTGTTTAGCCGTGATTATGTAGCAAACAGACAGACGGACAAGTTACTTTCGCATTTATAATATTAGTGTGGATTAAAATTTGTAGTGTTGTTCCACACTTTAAGATTGACTATTTACATAATGTAGGCACTGACGTGACTAAACCGACGAGTTTCATCTTCGGTCTTGAGATCGTGGTCAAAAATAAATTAATACCTTTCACTACAGACACTTTTTACGTTTTAATGTAAAACTTTAACGTGAAAACTTTAAAAGGCATCCCATACGAGTTAGGGATGAAACTCTACCCGTACACTACGTTCTAATTTCATTGATCATTCGAAGAAATCACTTTTATTGAACTCATTGTACGTAAATAGTTTATATTACTCAATTCCTATCTCCCGTACTAAAAGAATTGGGTAGGTTCTAAGTATATCCCAGACACAATAAGAGCACTAGTCTCACATTTCATGTCCCTTTTGTCCCTGGAAATCCTGTAATAAAAATACTTTCTCTGCCTAGAATCCTCTCGGATTTTCTTTAGCGTTTATTTTTAGCAGCTCGTTTCAATATTCGGAGCTTTAGGGCTCAAATAAAGACTGAAAATGGTACTTGCAAATATTACTGCGTACTTATTTGGAGTGCGCAAAGTCGTGTTTATTTACGAGCTTTTACTTTGTAGTAAAGATACATATATGAATAACGTTGCCTCATTTATTTTTATACATAATATTATCTTCATTGCTTAAAACAGTTTATACGAACTGTTATCACTTCACTTATTTTTTGCAATTAATAAGAGATCGGAATTAAGACACCTGGAAATTCCAAAATAATCGATGTAGTATCTAATGATAAATAAATATGGAAATAATAATAATTGGCCAAGAGCGTGTCGAGACACGCATATGGTAGGGTTCCGTAAATAAAAAGGCATTCTATTATCTTAATAATTATAGAAGTTAGTAGGTTTAAAAAAAATCGGACGAATTTATAAGGGTTCCTTGTCGGGCTACGGAACCCTAAAAAAGGGCTATTTTCAGCCCCTTGATAAGAAAAGTGGCGTGGTTCGGGAAGAGCAAGTTTCCAGCAGTAGACTTTTTTTGACAAATTAAAAGTTTATGATAGATGGATTATTAATTTAGATCGCATATTGTGATGACTTGTTTTGGAGTTCCGCAATAAAACGTAGGTAAGATACTCGTATAAGATAGTTGCAGTCATACATCCTTATTCGGTTTATCCCAGTCTGTCACTTCTTTATCATAACTACGACAATAATAACCAGATATACATGAAATTTACTTAGAATTGTTTGATGACAATCAACACGTATAAGAAACTTCTAGCCGCAACTCGAAATTAAAAGAAAATGTACTTTTGGTAAAGTTTCATGTAAGCCCCTATACAGATGCAACTTACCTGATTATTTATAATATGTTAGTCATTATCATTTTGTACTGGACCTACAAAGCCGTTTTATAGCTGCATAGTTAATTGTAAAATAACATTATTGTATTTAATTGACGTACCTAAGAACATTGCGACAATGTCAAGAGGCAGAAATAAAGAATTGAATTGAATTGAACGCTCAAATCTTTGAATGTCTAGTCATAAATTTCCCGAAGATTCGAAGATGAAACCAATCTTCCCGTCTATTTATATTTTTATTAATTTTCCTGAAGATCTTGTTTCTATTATAAATCCCGAAATCACTTCAAAAACTCACTCATTTCAGATAACAACAATAATATAGTCGTGATAACATAGTTGAACGTGCGTCTTCAATGTCTTCAAGATAAAGATGGGTAAACGTAGAAAATTACGAATATCATAAAAGTCAGCATGATATAGGTACTTACCATAAACTTATAACAAGCAAGACGTAGAATAAACCCGAAAGAATTCATCAATACACCCATAAATATTGTAGTTTTAATATCGTGTCGTAGGCACTCGCTAAAGCATGTCGTATAAACAAAGGTGATGTTTATAGAGAGCTGTTATTACCTCCAATGGCAGAGAGTTTGCGAGGATTATTACAAGTCTAGCAATAAAAGGAGGGGGACTTAACGACACCTGGTAAATATTAAAGGGGAACGAGTGCAGGGTAAGAATAAAAACGACTGTAATGATCGCCACCAAACGTGACCCGTCCGATATGAATTTCTTATTAGCTATCTACATAATGCAAGAACAAAGACTGTGTAACATCTCTTTATAGTTCCTGAGCTTTAATTGAGGTAATATTATTAGTCTAATCAGTTTATAATGTCGCACTTCTCATCTAATTATAAATTAATGCAATTTCTGTTCCTTTTATTTTGTGGTAATTGTTTTATCAGAGACATTTTCACGCCTTAAAATTTTTTGAACCATAATAATGAGGAACGACGTAATTTCTCATATCCGGAATATTGGGAACACTGAAAATAGCAGCGAAAATCTTCGTTAATATTAGGTTTTGAATACAAAATTATATGAGTTACGAGGCATGATCGCCACCCGGAATTTTATACATCAATAATTTAATACCTGTATTTGCGTGGCATCTTCTCATAAAAAATACGACAGTGCCTAAAGACAAGGATATTTAACCAGTGTGTGCTGCCAGTGATGACATATAGTTCTGACACGTGGCCCTTAACTTCTGGTCTTTTGGAAAAACTCAGAATTGCACAGCAAGCAATGGTGACAGCTATGCTCAGAGTTCCTTTGCGCAATAAAATCCGAAATGAGGATATTTGCTGAAGAACCAAAGTCACCGACATAGTTGCTCTGATTTGGAAGTTGAAATGGCAAAGGTCAGGCGATATCGCTTAGATAATCGATAAGCGATGGTTCTTGAGTGGAGACTACGAGCCGGAAGACGCAGCGTATGTAGGCCTTTCCCTAGGTGGAGACGAGACAATACCGTGAGAGTCGCGAGCATCCAGTGGATGCAGATCGCAGGCTGTCGTTCAGTGTAGAGTTCTAAGGTAGGCCCTATGTTCAACAGTGCACGTCTTCGGTCGGGCTGATGATGAATTTTAAATCCTACTCAAATGCAATGCAATGTGCTCGTTATCCTTAGATATTAGAAATTTAATCTCTTTAGATACTGTAAATTCATTAAAATCATTGCCTTCAATTAATAACACAGTAATGTTTGCACACTACTGCTTGGGTTGAATAACAGGCAAGGGCATGGCACACTTCCCCAGGTGGAATTTTAAAATGATTCGAGCCCTTCCACAGTAGTTATATTTCCTACAAGCTTCTACTGAAGCACTACTGAAATAGCAGTTTAAATTGTGTTTTTTTTAAACCTCCGATAAAATAGCTAATAATCTGCAAACAGCTGAAAAGATTTTCTTGAATCATAGCTAAGAACACTTTCAATCAAGTCACCTTTCATACAACAAAAAATAAAAATCGTTTCTGCCGTTTGGGAGCTAAGACACACAGCTACGTTAAACACCCCTCTGTTTGCGCCGGTGGCTAAAATAGAAAAATAAATAAAAATAACTATTTCTTTTCATTAGAGAAAATCTTTTGTATAGGTTAGTAAAATTGTAAAATTTTAGCATCTCCAATTTTTAGATTTCCATTTCCGCGATTCAAATTTGATTTCTCGATTCATTTGAGCTTCTCATTTCTTGAATTTACTGAATAGGCACAAACTACCTCAAAACGTCTGGCTTGGTTAGTGCTTTGTCAATATAAGATTCAGCGTTTTTACAATAGGAAGTAGTAAAGATTTGTTACGACAAAGTTCATCAATGTCCATGAATACAAGGCGTTTCCTAGATTGGGGAACCGCGGTGGGTAAACGAGGCCGTTACTCTTTGCAGCCACCCCCGAAGCTCAGAGGTGGATTAAATTGAAATTGAATGGTCTTCTCAAGGAGAAAATGAGAGGTTTCTGTGGAAATGAAGCCTTAACTCAAGGAGTTGATTTGGAGCCTTAGGAAATTGTAAAAGACGCAAAGCTTATTAGACCATTTCAATACTAGCGACAACACAGCGACCAATTTTCATATATTTTTGACTCGAAAAATTCTATAAATACGAAACTTTTTTTTTGTCATCCTATTACATAATAATGAACGTGCCGCAAAAAAAGAGTGGAATATTTTTGCAATATTTTATTCCTTTTTAAGTTTTTCCGCGTTAAAATTTGGTTCCAGTATCGGGACGACACTTTCCCTATTTCGATACTTTCTTGAATTCGGCACATTTCTTATTGCTGATAAAATGAGGCATTGAAACCTTTTATTAATTAAAAAATAAAAACAAATTAAGTTAATTCCTTAGCTTAAAAATTAATCAATCTAATTTATTTTGATAACTAATTTTCTCTCTAAAATATGTTTGGAAATTCGATCATTATTTTGACAATCTTCTTCGAGATAATTTTAAATTTTGTTGTTGTTCTGGGGCCTTACCCCTAGCTTCACTTTTGCGAGCCAACTTTTAGTAGGTACCTGATAGGTACCTAAAATTAACCAAATCATTTAAACTGCATCGTTTAAAAGCGTCTAACTTGAATGAACGAAAATCCGTTTTACTATGCGTGAGTGCGTGAAAATAGCAAAGCTATTTGGCGGCTATCAAATAACTACCGCTTATCGTAGTTGATGGTACCGTTTAGACAAATAACACCTATGCGGGTCAACTTTTCGAGCTAGGGGTAAGGCCCCTGGTCAAACACACCCAAGGAGCGGCTGACTAAGTTCTAAGTATAATACCGTCACTTCAGGTAAGCTGTGGCTAAACGCCTAGCCAGTCAACGATAAACAAAATAAAAAATACTGTTACATGTACACAAAAATTATAATGTAGAGTAAAAAATATTCGTGTTTTAAAATAAAACACAAGAAATATTTTATTAAAATTTTCATCGTGAGAGTATTTTAAAACGCTCACTAACTTTTATGTCATGACTGCTTCGCAAAATTGGGCGGGAATATTAATAAAAGGAAAAAATGTGAGACACACCTGTTATTTTCCGTATTAAAATATAATCTTCCAAGACGGCGTATCTCATAACAGCAAGTGAATAAAGAAGAATTTAATCCGTGGAATTTTGATGCCCAAAAGTTTGCCATAATGTGAGATGTATTCGTGAAGTAAAATTATTTGGAAAAGTTACTTCGTCTTTTTTGTCTCTGAGATGAGTTACTGCGAACTCGAATAGTAGTCGTGCAATAATTACTCCATCACTTTTTTCTTAAATAGTTACTACTAATTCTAAAAGTAGGTTCTTTTGAAATATTTTAGTCCGTCTTTTCTTGTTCATTACTCACTTGTTTGATCGAGACCAAAAGTTCAAAGACAGAAAATTACAAAACACGGTGAAACTATTCTAAGGCTGCTTACATGTTTAATCAGGGGGTTTGTGTCGATTAGTAAACTTATATCTTCTTTGTCATATTTTTACAATTGTTTACTGCGTCAGTCAAATTCCTGCTTAGCTTAGGTTGAGTATAGTAAAACTTTGTGAAAGCTATCTCACGCTTGTTTTCTATCATATAAAGGAGGCTGACTACTTGAATCTGCTTGAATGTATGTTTTAGCCCAGCGCGGATAGACAATATCAATTCCGATATTTATTCTTAGCTTGGTAATCAGCAGATCTCATCTGTCTCAGGGCTGTCTACAGGAAAACGTGACCGTGGAGCATGTATTACTGCATTGCAAGGCCACAGAAGACATACGATTAAAGTCGAGACTCATTGAAGAAACTCAGCAACAAGTCTCCAATACCACAACACCTGGCGAAATAGGAGTGGAACAGTTTAGGCAGAGACCCAGAGCCGTGCTCTGTTATCTGAAGGAGCTCGGCTGGTTTGTGTAGGCTGTCAGGGGCAAATGCACAATACACCCCAAGCGGGATGTCAGTGCAGGTCTTATCACCCCCACTTTAAATTAGAATTAGAATATGCTGTGCTCATATTGCTCTTTAAACTCAAGCCACAAATAATGTTGTAAATAATGTTCATTATTTAATAGCAGTCATCAACAGTGTAAGAGATACGTCAAAAAATAAAAGAGCAAAAGAAAGCACTTTAAAAACTGGAATACACTGCTACCAGAAATACTACTATTGTTTAGCAAAAATCCAGCAATGTTTGCGAAACACGTACCACCTATTTCCTCCCACTTGAAGACTCATTGCCACCGTACTGCTTTCGCGCATGTTTGCCATAGCACGCTATAAACTGGAAATTGCCTTCCTAGTTGAATTCACCGTGACAGTGGCGCCACGTAGGCAAATACTATAGCAATCTTCTGGAAAACTGCAGAAAATTCCAGTGCAGTAGACAGTTTGGAATAAACATTTTTGAAAAGACAATGCACTTAATTGGTAAATTGCTTCAAATTTTTTTCGAACACGTCGAATCATGGCATATCCCGGAAATGGGTAATGACGCTCTAATTTTGATTTACGACTTTAATACTTTTCAAGAATGACTCTTTAAATCATAATAAGTTATTTGATCTGATTGATACAAACACATGGATGTTGTTGAACACAGTTTGGGTCTAGTGGTGGTCATAATTCACGAAAGTGTACCTACTATATACAAGGTTACACATATAGACTGTACAAAGCTAAAAGAGGTTATTATACTCATCATTACGAACAACTTTCAGTATTGGACCAACCATGAAATCGCGAAAACAAATCTGCTGTTCCATATACTTTATCGAGTGCTAATGACCGTTTTTTATTCCGCGCGGCACAAAAGCAGTTGACGAGACTGGCACAGGACCTGAAAAGTTAGCGCGCTGAAAAGAAGACATACACTCAGCAGTGTGTGGTATATAGGTGATGATGTTGATGATGATGGTGGTGATTAAGTCACTAATCTCTACTTAATATGCTCTACTTAATACACTGACAGTTTCATGGCAAAACAGCACAGTTTACACCTGAAAACGATTGGTACAAAGAGCTTATAGCAGTCCAGGGAAATTTCAGTTCTGTGCGAGTAATGTTGGGTATATAAGTATACGAATACGAAAGCAGACACGTGACGGTTAAAGCTCTCGAAATCCTCGTAAAGGTGCTAGAGTTTTGCGGAATTAAATTTAAACTTGTTTTAAAAGTTTTGAAAAATCATTTCTCTTACACGAACGGCAACGTATGGCAACTAGCCATGGATTTATTATCTTATCTTCATTATATGACTGTTTAAGTCAGTTTTACTTGTGGCCATTGGTTCTATTCCATAGGTTAAAAACAATTATTGGTCTGTACTTGAGGCAACTTTTTAACTATTTTTTTTCAAATGACATTAATATGACATTCACTAACTTGCACTGGGTCAGCATGGTGGATTAGGACCCATCCTATCTCTCTTAGGGTAAGCCTGTGTCCCAGCAGCGGAAATAAAAGTGGGAAATGCTGATAATGATGATGATGAAGGTTTTAACACAATCATGGCAACAAAACAAATCACAAATTATGGCATAAATGCAAATGCTTGTTTTTCGCCAAATTCATTCGCGTTCGCGTGCTTTTGCAAACTGCACCTAATCGGCCCCGCGTTTAGAGTTGGGCGTAAGGCCCAAACTATATTAAGAATTAAAATAAACTATATTATATAGATTTGGAGAAGAGCTTAGATTTTTTTTACAACAAGTTAAACTCTAGTATAGATAACTATGTTCCCAGGAAAAACCAAAACCGGGGAAGCTCAAAGTACGTGTATCCCGAATGGTATACGACGGACTTAATTCAGGACATAAAATTAAAATCATCTCTTCATAAGAAGTATAAAGCAAGTGGGTCTGAAATCGACTACATAGAGTTTGCTAATTGTAGGGCACGAGTTAAAAATAAAATCGTACGTTCAGAGGCGCAATATAAGCATAAGGTTCAAAATCAATTACAAAAGGACCCTAAATCTTTTTGGAATTACGCTAAGTCCAAAAGAGGTAACAGAAGCCCTCACAAATTATTGATCGACGGGAAGGTTATTGGAAATGAACAAGGCGCAATGGAATTTGCTAAATTTTTCCATTCGGTATACGGTACGCAACGGGCTAAATTAAACGTAAAAGAGGGGATAGTGGCAGCGGGCGGTGAGAATGGGGGGGCACGAGTCCACCTAGATAAAATACAATTAGAAGATGTTATCCGTGCTCTTCGACAACTCAAGCCGAAGAAGTCCGCTGGTCCAGATGGTATACCGCCATATATTATAAAGGATTGTAGTCGAGTGCTAGCTGAACCGCTTCTACACATATATAACCACTGCCTTCAAGCAGCAGAGTTTCCTGATAGGTGGAAGTTAACTAGGGTCGTACCAGTACCAAAGGGGAAATCGCGTACTAAAGTAGACCAGTATAGGCCGGTTGCGGTACTTTCCTCACCAGCAAAAGTTTTTGAGTCGATAGTGCAAAGAATCATAGCGGCCCAGGTGAGTTCGCAGCTCTCAGACGCTCAACATGGCTTTCGACCGGCAAGAAGCACTACCAGCAATCTGCTCTGTCACATGGCTGATCTCATGCCGACCGTAGATAGTGGGGGTCAAGCAGATAGTGCCTATTTTGATTTTAAAAAGGCTTTCGATTTAGTCGATAATGACGTATTGCTCCAAAAGTTAGCAGGGTTTGGGTGTACTCCACATGTTTTGCAGTTTTTCGCCAATTACATGACCGATAGGCAGCAATACGTAGAATATTCAGGGTGCAAATCGGAACGGTATTTTACCAGGTCTGGAGTGAGTCAAGGCAGTAATTTGGGTCCCCTGGAGTTTATTCTCATGATAAACGACTTGCCCAGTGTTGTTCGGGATGCCAAATGCCTGTTATTTGCTGACGACCTCAAGTTGTCGCTGGTGATTGAGAGTTCGGGTGACTGCGAAAGGCTACAAAATTATATAGACAGAGTGGTGGCCTGGAGCAAGGAAAATTGTCTGCAATTCAACGCTTCCAAGTGTATGACAATTACATTCACTCGTTCTCGTAACCCAATACTTCACAATTATAGCATTAACGGCATACAGATGGCTAGAGTCAATGTTGTGAGGGATTTGGGGTTGACTCTTAACTCAGAGCTGATATTTCGGGATCACATTACTAAAATCTGCAAAAAAGCCTACAGAAATTTGGGTTTTATCCTGCGTATGGCTAACGGTTTTACAAATATTAATGCGATTGCCGCCTTATACAACGCTCTAGTCAGGAGTCAGCTTGAATGTAATGCAGTCGTCTGGTCCCCTCACGAGGCGAAGTACATTCTTATGATCGAAAGGATACAAAACAAGTTCATAAGGTACTTGTATTTGAAAAAATATGGAGTATATCCGTTTTATCCGTTGATGTACCCTACTTTATTTATTTTAGGCATGGTTGGATATAACGAACTAAGGGTCAGGAGAGAGCTCACACTTATTTCTTATATTTTCAAGGTGCTGAGAGGTAGGGTGCACAATCCGGATATACTGAAGCAGTTATACTTTTGCGTTCCTGATCGGTACGTGTGGCGGCGAAGACTGCCAAAACTGCTATCAGTCCCTCAAACGAACAAATCTTCTGCAGGAGGCCCCTTTTACACGAGCACTTCGCACTCTCAACGTCATTGCCGTTGAAGTAGACCTATTTGGTTGTGCTCTGAATGAATTCACAAAGATAGCTTTAAGGAATTTATGTTATTTCTGTAATTAGATATAAATTGAATGTTGCTACGCTATCGCATTAGGTAATATACCTGTAAAGGTAGTTGTAAGTTTGGAAATAAAAAATCAATAAATAAATAAATATTAAGATCAGAATTTATGGTTTTCATTCAGCTTTTTATGTACTACTGCAGCTGTCAGAACTAACAGAGCTTGAATCGTATGTAACTAAATAATGATATGTACTTCTTTATAACAAAAACACAGTATTACACAATACCCACACAATATAGATATTTTAATAAAAGCGCATATTTGGGTGTGTTGGCGCCACAGGGGTACAGCAGTACAAAGAGACAGTCCAGCGATATTTCACTAACGAATTAATTAAAATGAAATATGCCCTCAAAATTCAAATTTCTATGTCTCTGTATAGTTGCGACAGAGAATGGATTATGTTGTTTAAGGTGAGGAAATAAGTTTCCAGTAGTGATTGGAGCTCAACAAACATAGCTTTTTTTTAATTATATAAAAGGCTTGCGTTCGCTATATCTGTTAAGCTTAGATTACCTTGGTAAAGTAGCTTTTCGGAGATAAATGAAAATTACGAATTATTTCAATTAACTGCCATCTATTATATTATTAGAAGAAGAAATAGCGTTATAAATAAAACTAGAAGCTGAATAAAACAAAATTACAAATTAAATATAGCATGCCTGTTAATAGGTGGACATTATAAATTTAAGATCATTAACACCCATTAGCTAGCAAATTAAAACTTTAACTTACACTTTTTGATCTTGATTCCTTTTTAGAATATTGGCAACAACTATGTTACTTTACGATAGAACAAGCGTTTATTAAAAAAAAAATATGTATAGTAGGTAAATCTATCTATACATATAATAAAAACGTAGAGATAAAAAAATCTGTAATTGCGAGATAACAAAAAAAAAATCACACAGGTCGTCTTAAAATAAGCAGCTGAACACGATAGGACAGTTTTTAGAATTTTTGTCTGTTTGTTTGTTTGTTTGTTTGTTTGTTTGTTTGTTTGTCCGCGCACATCTTCTAAACCACTGGACGGATTTAAATGCGGTTTTCACGAATATGCTTAGAAATTACCAGATTAAAACATAGGCTACCTTATATCATTTATTTTAATTCTTTATATTTACATAAACGAAAATAAAAATCAATGATTTATTTCTTCGTTACACGAAACGTAATATGAGGATCGTCACATAGCCTCAAGCAAGGAGATCCAAAGTAAACAGAATGTTATTGACATAGCCATGAAAATTTTGAAACTGTCAACTGTCATTCGGTTAGTCAGTTTAAATTTAAAAAAGGTTCTTTAACCTTGTTAGATGAATGAACGTGTAGATCAAGCATGTTATAGGCCTTACAACCTCTTTGGTGGTTCATTCCAGTGCATGGAGTAGGAGTATTTAATAGCATTTAAAACACAAAATATACCGCATCCTATTTTAATTCAGTCCCGCGAATAGAAATATTCAAAAAAGGCCCTTTGTACATGAAAATAAACCTATACAACAAAATTCCGGACGCAATAAAGAAAGAAATAATAACATTTTTCCAGAACCAACTTCGTAAGTTTCTAACCCAAAAATGTTATTACGAGATAAAAGATTTATTCGACGATAAATTTTAGAAAATTATAGTTAGAAAATAAATATCGATATATAAATAGTTAAGAAAGTAGCGTCATAAGTTTTGTATCATCTCATAATAATTAAGTAACCTATCACACTAAGTATGTTTTTTTTTGTTTTGTAAAATTACTTCACCCTAGGTTAAGTTTGAATAGTATATATAATATTTATGTAATAGATTTAACTATACTTAAATTTCTATGTTTATGTCTGTGGTCTGGTTTTGTGAACAGCCACTACATTAGTCATTGCTGCACCCTTTATGCAGGGTATATAAACTTAGCTTTTAGAAGAATACAGTGTATATTTGCAATAAGAATATAGAAATAATTTATTTTACTGTGATATTTTAACAGATAAATAGAGTAGTTCCATTTCATGGCTTTTTAATCAAGGTATACATACAAATGCACGCGAAATAAGAAATAACTAGCCAAGAGCATTATGTCAGGGTTCCGTGGCCAGCGAAACTGGACAGTCAAATTTCAGAGATGGATATCATCCCGACATGACATGATATACTTTTAATGGTTTAGACAAAAAGAAAATTTCAAAACATGCTCTGCTCTGTGGTCACATTATCTTTTTGATTTGAAAACTGTTGACGGTGTTATTTATTACTTTTCTGCTTCTATCAATACTTCACACAGGGCGACTTAAAATAAGCAGCTGAACATGTTAAGGCAGTTTTTAGAATTTTTGTTTGTTTGTTCACGCACATCTCCTACACCCCTGGAAGAAAATGCGGACGGATTTAAATGCGGTTTTCACGAATATGCTTAGCTATGACCAGATTGAAGTATAGGCTATGTTATTTTGCGCAAGGCCGGATTAAGGGAAGAAAAAAGGCTTGAAGGTTTATATGAAAATCTACGCGTACGAAGTCGCGGGCAAAAAAACTAGTAATAAATAAAATTACTATTTTAAAAAAAACCTTTGCTTTACAGGTATATAAAAATAAAACCTCCTTTTATAACCCAATAGTGATAATGTGTCGCCAATACAATGAAATATTGAAGGACCACCATGAGTCAATTGATATTTTTTATAAAAAAATATTAAAATTTAAAAAAGATGTAAAAAATATTGTTTTTACGGCCCATAAATGTAGCTAAGTTTAATTAATATTATTATATGAAATTTGTTTGTAATACTTTTTTAATTGTTACCAAATGTGTACTGAAATAAAACCATAATCATGTTGTGTATACATATTTAGGAATATGGTTTAGTTCAAAATTGTACACGTCATCTCCAAGTTTTAAATTGTTTTGACCATATTTTGTTTTGTGTGCCAATAAACTAAATAAATAAATAAATTACTATCAGGTGAATTGGTGGCCAAATGTAGATCTATTTTATACATATAAAAAAAACAACTCAGTCATAGGACTGCACGTCAGAAGTAGTAACTCACCTATTCTACAAGAGAAGGCCCTGTTTTAAAATACACGGTATAGCGTGACGATGACGCGAGTTCCTTGATTTTTGTTCACCCAAAAAGTGCTCAACGCGAATAAAGAAGTTTTCACTTCAAAAATGACAAAGGGCACGCCGACACTGACCCCGGAGTCCGGGAAGCTGCACTAGAAAACATTTAAAAAAACTTCACTCGAGATCTATCACCCATCCGAAAATTAGATCCTCTGTTGTTTTATAAGATAGAAAAGAGAAAACAAAGTAACTCTGGGAACCTGTTTTAGCAATAAACATCGCTCTCTATCGTGGCTTGTGACATTGTTTTGTTCTTATTCGTTCAATTTGAACTGTCAATAAACAACAATAACATTCAATGGAACAACATTCGATTCCATAAATAACTTCTTTTTCATATTGGAAACAAATAAATGTTGAGTACATGTACCTGGGTATAATCATAGAAATCAACCAATACAGAAGGTTACATTACTGATAAAACCACAAATATGAGACTCAAGCAGATGTTTAACCTACTTGCTTTCTATCATAAAAATTATTTCTGCCACTTACTACTTAGACATAATAAGTAGGTATATATAACCAGTTTAGTGTTTAGCTATGTCTGTTTACGTTTTTTTTTTTATAATAGTCAAATCTGGATAAATATTCAAACAGCTACAAACAGTATAGCAACTTGCTCACTATGCAAGGTAATACGGCAAAGGTGCGCGTGTGAGAACAAGATGCACGTACTAAATGTACTTAATATGTGCATCATTCTCTAAATTTGCAGCTTCTATGCGCCGTATGCTAATTAAATAAATGTATAGAGTGGCTCAGCATACGCAGAGAGATTGATTCTCTCTGTATCTTTTATCGCATATATAATGAGGAGTGTTCTGAAGAACTGTTCGACCTAATGCCGGCGTCTCGGTTTTATCATCGCACTAGCCGCCATCTTTTGAAAGTGCATCCACATATCAAAGATCAGTGGAAATCGCATACTGTACGATTCACACGATCATTCTTACGAAACAATTCTCACTTCAGTGATTCTTGCCTTACACCTGCAAAATGGGGAATGAGCTACTTCCGCGGTGTTTCCGAGAAACTGCAACACGGGGTTCTTCAAAAAGCGAGTTAATAAAGTCTTAAAGGGTCGGCTGCGTATTTGTGATGCCTCTGGTGTTACAAGTGTCCATGGGCCACGGTGACTGCTTACTATCAGACCTAAAAAGTAAAAAAGTTTCTCAAAATAAAAACCAGTCAAAATATATCTCAATAGATATGAAAAACATATTACCAAAAGTTTAATTCCTATATCATCAGAATATGTTTCTTGAATCTGTAATTATGTCACATGATTTAAGAGTTCTAACAGAAATTTTATCCTACAATCTAATTTTAATTCTCTCTTGAACTAATTCAACAAAAACAACAGATACTGCATCCGTCCCGTCGGATCCCATCGCAGTGCGTATAATTCAGTTGTCTGATGCACCATGCGGCGTAGCACAAATTGAACTGAGCCAGGAAATGTACCCCCGCAGAGAATTAAAAACAAAAACAAAAAGTTTCTATTGCAGGTGACGTACTCACACTTTGATTCAATTACGCTATGTATATGTTTCGAGTTATTGTACTTATTGGGTTCATGAGGACCGGGAATTCACTTTATCTACTCTACACTTCTACATTGACGTGGATTCTGATGTGCTATTCTCTAAACTAAATTTGACAGCTCTAAATTTAATACCATACTTTTCTGACGTACTGAAATAGAAACGCCGATAATTTTAGTCCTGTCAAATTAATTAAGTTTAGAGAGTGGTACAAAAGGCCCCATTATCTACACTTCTACACGAATATTATAAAGAGGTACCTAAAGTTTGTAAGTTTGTATTGTCGTAGGTAATCTCCGAAATTAATGGGGCTCGATTTTTGAATCGCTCGTATTATTCGCACGAATATATCGTGCGAAAAAAAAAAAGATTTTATATTAATAGAAAGCAAATTCTTATGGTTAAAAACACTCGTTGCGTTAGCGTTTATTTAAAAAAAGCTCCGCATGATTTTCAAGATATTATCGTGCGAAATATAATATGATTGATACAAAAATTGAGCCCCTGATCTGATTTAAAAAATATTTTACTTTATTCACACCATTCCAATTATTTAAACAGAAAATCTACACTGTCCCTAAGGGATGTCGATATGATTGAGTATATTTTATAAATACAATCTGCTAGGTACGCTGCCAACTGGTCAAAGTAATTTGGGTATTGAGTGTTAGCTTGATTTTTTCTTACTGTTTAATATTCACAGAGTTGATAATTTCACAGTTAACTCTGGCCATGATGTCGACAGAAGAACTAATGAGGTTTCCCCTGGTAATATGCAATGTGGCTTATTAATAATGACACTTCAAAGGAAACTTTATATTGCCAATATTATCATACAAGTTTTTTAAAAGCTCAGAATTTTAGTAACCTCAATCGGGAATAAAGTTTCCATAATTAATTTCCATCCCATTATTAGCTCGTATCGTCGTAATCAAACTGGTATCGCTAAGTAAATACTCGGTGATAGTCATCTCTAGCGGGATAAATATAGGAATAGCCACACTATTACGCATTCCAGTTACAGCAATGAGCATGTCGAATTAAAATTCAAATTGGAGACAGGAACGATAAAACTCGGACATTAAAATAGAACAGCTGGCTGAACATGTCAGCATGTCTGACCCAACGCACACAGAAAGTCATTTTGTTGCGCATTTTACGACATCGAAGCGGACGGGACGAGCGCGGACAAGACTTCAAGCCCTAGCCGCAAACGTTAGAATAAATTCACGCAAGATCACTGTTGCAGCCTGCGAAACATGCTGGCAAATTGTTGTTCGATGTTTTCAGAGTCTGCGTGCGAAGCTTTACGGGCGGAATCGGCGAATTTCCCCCGAGTGCTCTAAAAACTCCCGTTTGGAGGACAGTATCGGCCGTTCGACGGGGTGATGTCTGTCGGAATCCCGATTGCTCTCTTCAAATATCCGCAAATCTGTCGCTCAATAACTTCCATTGTTTATGCGAAGGTCCAAGTTTGCGCGGACTGTCCAGAGTGACGGCTGTAATGCCAATATCGGATATTCAGGATTATTTGCTCCGTTTTCCCTTCCCTGTAGGGATCCTCTGGGAAACGGTCTCATTTCAAAATATTCTCATTACTTGGGCGGAATCTTTTTATTTTATGGCACGCGCCCCTTTTTCGTGTTCAGTCAAGTAGGTACAAAGTTTTCCTCTCTCATCGGCTGCGAAAGTGAATGACTAATAAGAAAAGCGAATGATAGCAATCTACTCGCACCCGCGCCGGTTTCTCGTATTTAATTAAAATGAAAATTCGTTTTAAGTTTGCGCTTGTATCGAGAGAAATGAGTTACTTTTACGATTTTTGTTGAATAATAGTATTTCTTTGTTGACAAGCTCACAAGCGTTCTCTCAGCAGGGACATTTATAGAGAAAAATTTACAAGAAAAAGGAATCGTTTTAAAAATGTTAGAACTAGCCATACATTCATTTTTATCTTTTTTAAGCAATAAATATGTCGGCCGCCCTCGCGCTCGGAAAGTACTCTGAACTTCCAGCTAATAAATTCATAAGATTAATGATGGATACGTTATTTATTTGGCTAAGTACATTTACCGTGAAACGTAATCTGTCTTAATGCCTATTAATCTCTTAAGCACATTACATTTTTATTTTAAGAAGTTAATAGTTGATTCGTGTGAAGATGAGGATTTGATGATGGACTCGAGATCATTTAAATATCTCTTGCATGTTTTGTTTTTTTGAGGAAAAAAGGCGTAGAAAATAGGATGTTAGCTCAGTGGTTGGCACGATTGACTTCCAAACTGCAGGGTGTGGATTTAAATGCCATCAATGAGCTTGTTAAGGAAAACATCGTCTTTCAGGCGTCATCGTCGGCACTTTTAATGCTTTTTAATACTTTCATTTTTATTCTCACTAGCTAACACTGTAGTTGAAATGCTTCGCTTTTAATTCTGCTGTCGTCCAGTATTTTTTCAGCAGCTTGCTAGGCGTGTTTAACATCTTTAACCACACCGTTACTTAGCAACAGATGAGCTGTAGTCAAAACCTTAGTCTGTTAGGCATTAAAAATGACTACATGAATTTGTTTGCTGACTTTGTCTCTTTCTATCAGCAGTTAAAAAACAACTAAAACGGCTGCTCTATTTTGCGACCATACTTTCCACTTAGGCTCTTTCTTTCGCCATGCACTCATTGATTCAACAACTAGACCATATGCGCATGAAACAAACCACCCTCTGTGCAAAGAAACACCATTAGAGACCACGTGGGACCGAACCACCGAACCCCACTCCCTTGAGACTATTGGTTGGTAGGTAATGCGTGGTTCCGTTGCATTCTTACTTTCACCACTAATTGGTGCATTTGGGGGCTGTGAAACCCCAGTTGCTCTCCAGGGAAACGATGACTTTTTCAATGTCAATTTATTTGTAGGTAATGAAGATGGGATCCAGCGTATCGGGATTTGAAACGGGTATAAAATAAAAGAGATTTTAATGTTCCTTACATTTGACAAGAGTCAATGATCAATGATTTATTTATTATGGTATTTTTCCGTAGTGTGTTTTCCGTATTTTTTATTTTATTTACATGTGTATTTTTTTATTGTAAGATAGGCTTGAGCTTGGCCGCCAACTCGCCTGATGTTAAGCGATGATGCGGCCTACAATGGATCACGCTTGCCTAGAAGGAACCGATTCACTTTTGACTTGAAAACACCCAGATTGTAACTATCGGGGAACACCCATTCAGGGAGCGCATTCCACATACTAGCAGTACGCACAATAAAAGTGGAATCAAAGCGCTTCGTACGGGTTTTCGGAATGTCAACCATAAAGCGGTGTCGATTTTTCATGCCCGCTCTGGCAGTCCGATAGAAAAAAGGGCAAAATCATGCAGATCTGATGCACACTCTCCAAAATGTATCCGATAATAAACCGATAGACTAGCAACTTTGCGCCGATGCTCAAGACTAAGAAGCTTAGTCTGAACTAGGGCTTCGTTGTTGATGAGCCTCTTGGCACGCTTCTCAATTGACTGTTGATTGTGTTTGTACTGTTTGTAAAGAACTGAAATCTGAGTATCAATTTAGGAAACTTCTTATGGTTCTTCTTTTTCTTCATAAGTTCAATTTCTTTCTGATGCACGACGGATCTTTTTTTACACATTTAATTTATTTTTGCTGAATTTTAATTCAATTGTTATTATTTTACATGCATAAAATATTCGAGAAAGTTTTTCGAATGGAGACCACGGACTGGGAAGCGCAGCGTAGGACGTCCATACAAGATGGACAGATGACCTAAAAGAGACCGCAGGAAAACACAGGATGCTGGCCGCTTCCAACCGGCTCCTTTGGAAATCGATGGGGGAGGCCTATGTCCAGCAGAGGACGACCCATGGCTGAAATAATGATCATGATGATTATAGATGATGCAAAAAAAGTATGAGTTTTATGCCTAAAATAGTAACATTTTTTTCAAGTCTTATGGGGTTTTACATAGGGAATACAACTCATCCTCACATACCTTCAAAATATTGGATGAGCAAGTGCCTAAGCTGGCTTTTTAGCCTCTAATCCGAAATATATTAAAAACCGTCAATGTCAACAAACACCATCAAATTCGAGACCCAAACGACATACAAGGTCCATTATCCCCGGCCCCGTCCATCGCAGGACATTTCTGCAAAATTTCACGCTCCCTAGCAATAATAATATGGGAGGAGGCTCTTATCTACCCTTTATGGCACTAGCTGTGGAGATAAATACAGCTTCCACGTGAAAGATTTATCTGAGACAAATCAATTGTCAGAACTATACTATAGGTATACTAATGATTTTTTTAACAGACTTCATAATACGAAGGATTTCTCAATGATCAACATTTATGCACCGATTTGGTTTATTATTGAAAGGATATGTTTCCAGATTGATCGCATAGAAATTTCAACAAAATCGGTTTAGTAGTTGGGCTTTTAAATCAAAATAATTGAAAAAAAAAACAGTTACTTGGATGACAAGACGGTTTTTTAAATTGATAATTATTATAGAACACTTTTATTAATATTTTATCACACAACGATATATCAGGCCAATTTGAAGCACAGGTATTTAGCAAATAATATTATATTGCTGTCACGCTGTACCCTGACGACAGAGCAGTTGTGTACATGAACAGGCTGTGCGTTCATTCCTGCGCACGCGCACTCCTATGCCTCAAGTCCTAGCCTAGAACAACTATACATAATCAGGCGAAAATTTGGTATTTTATTTTGTGGCTTACTGCTTTACTTTCACTTATATACAAAAATAATGAACCTTTTAGTTGCGAACACGAATAAAGTAAAATGAAAATCACTAAGTAGGCACCTACGAGTTGTTCGACCGAACTGTGGCGTCTTGACCCCTATATTTCCACAACCCCATAACTGATTTTGTTGATATACGAACTAGAAAAGCATAAAACCCGTAAAATCGGATTAATGGTACATAAGTTTTCTTAGAACAAATACCTATAGGTACTATATTCATACAAATGAGGATCTTTTGCCGTAGCTCTGAGACAGTTGGTCGCGCGGTTAATAATTTCTTGCTATATTTAACCACAAGTAGGCTCAAATTAAATAATGTGCAAACAAGACGCGTTTTTTCAAAAGCTTACTAATTAGGGCTACCGGGCCGTTTATTTTTTATTATCTTATTAAAAACGAACCATAAATTTTGCCAATAAAAGAAAACAAAATTGAGATGTGTTTTTAGCGCACTATACTCACTAATAACTTGTTAGCACTCGCAAAGGGAAAGGGACAGAGCCTTCCTTCTTAACCCGACCACAATCTTTAAACGTTTAAATTTCGGAACTTTATTAGCCGATGTAAATGAAAAAAATCATTCAAATTACATAGAATTATGTAATTATATTTTTCACTAAACCTTTATTTTTTCTAACAATTCAATCACCTATCCGGTAGGTACCCTATACTGAAATACTTTCAAGGTTAGGTACGTTATTCATAGTTCCTTTTCTATAATGTCTTGTTGTGTCTGTCTCGGCTACTTATAAAAGTATGGCTACCCTAAAAATAAAGCCCCCCCTTGTATATCATATCGGCACTTTCGAGTGGATCTCGGTTTTTCCTGCTTCTTAAAGGATAGAGGAAGTCCAACCCGATTTGTGAATGGGGAAAGTAAAAATTTACGGCCTCAAGTCACGCTCTTATAAGAAAGGGTGGAAAAGGGCTTAATGATTTTCGGTAGAATCGGTAATACAAAAGGATGATGAAAAATAATCAGTGTTCAATCAAAACTTTAGTAGTTTTTTTTCTCATTGATTGGCTTAAGTAGTTAGTTTACTAACTTACCACAAAATCAAATGTTCGATTCTTTTTAAAATCAAAATCTTGTACTTATGTTGTACTGACATCATTGTCTCATATCAAGCGTATTTTTTTGTTTGCCTGTGCTCATATAGCTTACATACTTTTTAGGGTTCCGTAGCCCGACAAGAAACCGTTATAAATTCGTTCTCTCCGTCCGTCTGTCTGTTCGTCTGTCCGTCTGTCTGTCCGTCTGTCCGAATTTTTTAGAAACTTCTAACTTCTATAATTATTAAGATGTAAGTGCATGAAACTTTGCAAAATGACAGTTGTTATATAGATTTCAGTTTTAAACGTATAAAAAATGTATAGGTAATATTGCATTTTAGGGGTGGCTCTAATACATGTGAAATGGGGATGATTTCTTTTCTTTCCACCTATTTGTGTGGGGTATGGTTGAAAAGGTCTTTTAAAACGAAGGTAAGGTTTCTTACATCACTTTTTTATAAAGTCTATACTTTAAAGTGGCAAAAAGTTAGTTCCCCCCCCCCCCCTCTCTGCATTTCTAAACTATAAGACAAAGAAACTTGTAACTTACAGTACGGACAGGTCATATTTTAAAATTATTATTTCAAACATTATCTGATCATAATTTTTTGAGTGACAGCGATAAAACTGTAATAAATTCAAGTCGTTCTAGCTCAAAGGTCATTGACCTTTTTGTAAAATGGTCTTAACAAATAATGTTTCCCAATCAGTTTTCTCTATGTTTAAACCATAAAAGGTATATGCTATGTCGGGATGGTACATCATTAAAATTTGACTAAGTCCACAGAGCTTCGTTCGAATTTTTCTATAACTATCAATTTCTGAACTATGGCTATAAATAAATGGCTTTGGTTACGGAACCCTACCATATGCATGTCTCGACACGCTCTTGGCCAGTTTTTTTTATTCTTTCGTCTGTGAAGATTTTGGCGTCGCACTCTAGTGAATTTGCCAGTTTCAAGTATTATAAATTAATATCAAATTTGATGAAATGTAGTCAAACAAGTCAGTCACAGTTAGAGTCAAGCAAAGTAAGTCAGGGTCAAGTCAAAGTCATGTCTTGTATAGTAAAGTGGTGGAGACTTTACAAGAAGCTTTTATAGAGCTTTGGAAACAACACGAAAATCCATGTTTCACCGCGTTATATCACTAACCATCTCTCAAGCACGTCCACGAACAATTTTAATAAATAATAATCTACCATTATTACGCATCAACATTCGAAAATACACATGTGTTTATCATGTTGGCGCCAGAACTTCCTAAACTACACTTTTCTGCAAAAGGTTGATAGGTGTGCCTAATTGGCAAAGCTATGCTAAAACAAATAGGTTAAAAATTACCATGTAAAAATTACCTAATATCCATAAAACAAGCACAGCTTACACCTTTCATTATAAATCCATTCATGCTGACGTGTAAATGTAAACAAAACAATGAGTCGCTAATTCCCGTAGCTCCAACCGCGAGGTCACAAGGCGCGGCCGCTGTCCTGTCTGACCGATGACTCGCTTGATGGAGGATCATAATAATGTGGAAGGAAAATGGGGTTGGAAAATTGGTATGGACAGTTTTGAATAGACGCACCACTATCTCGTTTTTTGAAATGTAACAAAAATGAATGTCTACTTTTGCAAAATGTGCGTCGGTCAATTTACGAGATTAATATTTCAAAATACATATACATCTAATGTTTTTTTCATAATTAATTAAACAAATGGGAAAAACTGGTTATCCCATTTATTTTAATCAAAAAAACATCAAATGCGCTGTATTCTGGGCCGTAAATATATACCCGGACCTATCTTGTATTATTTTACTAAGGTATAAATAGGTACCATTCTCTAGACTTTTTAACCATACTGACCATTTTAAAATACACTTATGTTCCAACGTTTAAATAGGACCAACCCTAAAACAGAAAAAACAAACAGCTGTTCCATAGAAAATAATACAATAAGACGGTAGAAGTGGCAATGGGCAGGCCACATCACTCGAAGAAACGATAACCGATGGGGAAGAAAAGTTCTTGAGTGGAGACCACAAACCGGAAGACGCAGCGTAGGTAGTCCTCCCACTAGATGCTCCAACGACATTGTAAGAGTCGCGGATATCCATTGGATGCAAGATGGCAGACTACCGTTAAATGTAGAGTTTTAAGGGGGAGGCTTATGTTCAGCGATGGACGTCTTCTGGCTGATGATGGTGAAACAATTAAGATGGTGATTCCAGTATTCTCATAAGTGTGATATTTTATGGATTCGATAAATGAATATTAATTGTTTCGTAACTGAAACCTTTAAAAAACACCATGTAAATTAAGCCCATTAATATTTTACTGGCACAGAGGATATTATTTCAGCACGGGTAACTAAAAATATAATTTTCCTTGATCGCGTGTCGCGACGGCCGACGGGCACGCAAGTAGACGGGCAGCTCCTGTCAAGTATTATTACTGACAAAGTCGCCGTTAATCAAGGCAAAGTTCCGGTTAAACATCGTAGCTTATCATTCGGTGGTTTACTAAAGCAGGAAACAGCGACTAAAGCTACGCTTTTTTTTACGCATTCGTCTCTGTCCTTTTCTTGCAACACATTTAGTTTTGTAATAATTATTCCCCTTTTGTGTTTTTTTAATAACTGTTATGTAAATATGTTACCTTATAAAAATCACCTCTTTTTTGTTTATTTTTGCGTTCAGACATATACGTTTGCCTTGTCGGAACAGGAAAAAGTGAAGGAAAATTCATGTAAAGCTTTTTTTTGCTACAATGTGATAGAGAAAATTCAAGGAATTGTCAATAGGTATCTCTACTTTATTTCAATGCCACTTATGATTTTATTAGCTGGACGGTTCCAGATAAATAACTAAACTCAGCAAAAAAGACGCAATAGCGCATAAAGACTTAATGTAATCTAACTCTACGTTATCTTCCAACCTACAAAGTTTTATGTCGTGTTTGAAGCATTATACCGATACTTCGCGTGTCATTCTATTGTAATACGGTTTTAACAAAGCCAGCATAATGCTCGCACAAAAGAGGCTTTACCTCAGACGTACACTGGACTGGAACGAATTAGGATTAGACGTATTTAGAGCTTTATAAACTGCAATCAGTTTATCTAATACTCAACTTATTAGTAATTAAACGCCCTTATAGGGTAGAATTTATTGTATTGCCATTAGATGTTTTATGCCTTTTCACTTTTCTAGCGATAATTAGGTTACCTACATATATTCCAAATTTCACGAATATGAAATAGCACTATTTTAATCGATTTCAAAAATAGTAAATTCGGTCAGTATTTTTTCAATTAAAAACTTGAGGAAACTCTTTCGACAAATCAACTTTAGACTCTTTAGAAAACAGTTAAGTACTTATTATGCATGTGGTAACTGTTATTAACTTAGAATTCGCATGAAAAAAAAAGTTTTAGTGCCGAAACCAGTTTTTTTTTGGGTCGAAACTTTGAGGGCCAAATCAGACATAAATCCGCAATACGTAAATATCAGATTTAGACATATGAAAAAATTGTAATACGAATCTTCAAATTTGTATATACATAAAGTGCGGTCTTTAAGTTCTCACAGCAACCATCGAAATCTCGGAAAGTATCTTTTATCATCATCAATATCAGTCTTTCATATATTACCACTGCTGGGAAACAGGCCTTCTCTCAAAGGTAGAAGGGATAGAGTAGAGAACGTCATGTATTTGAAGTTTGAGGTTCTTGGACATATCGATTTCCTCACGATGTTTTCCATCACTATTTTTGAGTGATGGTATTGAAACTGCACATAATTTACTTAAATACTAAATAAGTTTTGAGCATCGGCGCAAAGTTGTAGGTCTATCAGTTTTTATCCGGGTATATTTCGGAGAGTGTGCATCGGACCTGCATGATCTAATTCCCTCCTGCCTATTTTTCTATCGGACTGCCAGAGCGGGCACGAAAAATCGACACCGCTATATGGTTGATATTCCGAAAACCCGTACGAAGCGCTTTGATTCCACTTTTATTGTGCGTACTGCGGGTCTGTGGAATGCGCTGCCTGAATGGGTGTTCCCCGATAGTTACAATTTGGGTGTCTTCAAATCACGAATGAATCGGCTTCTTCTGGGCAAACGTGCTCCATCGTAGACCGCATCATCGCTTAACATCAGGCGAGTTCGCGGTCAAACGCAAGCCTATTTAAGCATTTTAAAAAAGTAATTGGTGCAGGGCCGAGGATTGAACCGGGTGCCGTCAGATACTAAAGCGCATATACTATCGTCCAGCCACCATCACTCTTGTCTATAATTCTAACCGGAAAGTGTCTTTAAAATGAACCAGGTATATTATAAGTACAGAGATTTAGTAAATTATTTGTATTATTCCAAAGTATTAGGGATGAAAATAAAAGTAAGTATTTTACCTGCGGTCCCTCAATCTTCACAAATAGCGTTAGCACACAGGTTTACTTCGCTTTTCACATTTAATTCAATTCGTGATTCACTTAATTTCGATACCATTTCTCATCCGTGTATAATCGTCGTTAATTGAAACTGTGGCCCAGCGATATAATTCATGGCAAAATAATTAACGTATAATTTACTGCACACGGTCACCGTTATCGCAAACAAGTTGCTTGACGAAAATAAAATTATTTTTTTACCTTAATGGCCGCCACGCGACGTCGTAAATACAGAAGCTACTGTCGCCCGCATAATTGTGTTATTAAAATCGTTTTACTATCGTGCTTTACAACGGTTACTAATTAATTGGGACTAATTAAAATCAATATTTCTGAAGTTATTTATATTGTAACCACACGATTTAGAACGGTTTGACTGACAGGGCTTGTCTGATATAGAATGACCTAGCACCCACATTGCGTAGCCTAAAATTTTGGAAAAATCACTAACACGCACATGAAAATATCTGATCTGAAGAATAACTGATCAAGAACGTGCGAGACACGCATATGGTAGGGTTCCGTAGTCAAAATCATATAATTGTCACATGCATAGTTCATATTGGATATTGGTGGTTATAGAAAAATCCAAACGAACAAACCTCGGTGTTAAATTTTCAGAGATGTTGATACATCCCGACATACTTATCATAATTTAGTCAAAGGGAAAACTACTAAGGAAAAGATCGTATTACGAAAGCTTCAAAGGTCTTTGAGCTAGAACGTCTTGAATTTGATACAATTTTATCACTATAATTCAAAAAGTTGTCTATATTACCTATCAGCATGGCAAATAATATCTTTTGAGTCCAATAGTTGCATTGCATAGTAGAAATGCAGGGGTCCAACTATTTACCACTTTGACGGGCCATATTTTACAAAGGATATTGATAAAAAAATATGTATAAACCCTATTTTCTTTTTAAAAGACCTATTTTACTATATACTGCAAAACGTGGTGCACCGAAAAAAACAAAATTTTATGTTAATACGTACTTTTAAAATTGAGATATATACCAAAATTTTAATTGTGCGAAGTTTCATGCCAAAAACTATAGAAGTTAGAAGGTTCTAAATAATTAGGATTAACGGGCGGACAAAACGAACTTAGCCCGAACCTAACAAACTTAACTTTCCTTGTTTTAATATTACGGAACCCCAAAAATGTAGAAGACGAAAACATTAAAACATTCAAGAACGTTTTAATGATTTATTCGATTTCTGTTAGGTAATTTGTCTGTCGCCATGTTAACGGGTTTATGATATCACTTTTTTACAGAGAATTCTTGTATCCATGAAGTAAGAGAGAGAGAGAGAGTTCGAAACACTAAATTTTTCATAAAAAATATAGTGTTTCGAAGTTCAACATCCTATTCCTAGCGTAAATTTTCTATAACTCTATTATAAGCACTAAAAGTTTCTTCTCTCTTTACATTATTTCTGTTACATTTTTAAATTACCTATCACAGTTCTGTTTTTAGTGACGCAGCGAGTGTTGATCGCGTAGCGAATCCATTTAGTCAGTAATTGACCATCAGCATTTACGATTGTTATCATGTTATTATCCCATAAAGGTAACTGTTACTTATTGCCAGATTTGCGAGATATTTGCATATAGGTATGCATAATATAACAACTATCAGTAATAGCATTGCAGTACTTATCAATGTTTTGGCAGCTAATATTCATTTCAGCCGTGTTCCTCCAAAGAAAAACACACTGTGTTGGAGATTTCCATGGGTGACAGTGGCTACCGCTTACCATAAGACGGAGCACATGCTTGTTTGCCGCTCTTTTTACGCATATCGTCACTCCACCTAGCGGTGGAGTGACGATATGCGTAAACGAGCGAGTAAAAACGATGCAGAGAACTGCTGACTAAGATCAAGCTAAGATCAATGGCGTGCATTAGGAGAGGCCTATGTCCAGGAGAGGACAATGAAAGGGCGTTGTTGATGATCAATAGAATAAACACAACTCGAAAATAATAACAATGTGGCGCTGGCGACCTGTTTTTACGTGGGCACTAAAGCGTCCATAGTTTGATTTATGCCATTAAAAAACGCGCCACGCGATAAATATTTCCATATTTAACATAGAACCACAGTTACATAATATAATTTCTCTCCATTTTACATAATAAACATTCTAAATTTGCTCATGATTGTTCAGTTATGAAAAGAATAAAAATACGAGTACATAAAGAAACAGCTACATCTGCAGTTGCAATGGCTGTGACATGATGCGATGAAATCAGTCTCTCAGTTTATGTGTCCAAAATTTCATCGAACAAATTAGCTGGTAACAATACCCGCTGTCAGAAACGTGACCCCTCGTTTCATAATATATAAGTAATTGAGTCGTCTGTCCGGTCGGTGCCAGTGCAGTTAAACTAAACGCGAGCCGATCCCTCGTCAGACGAATTGATATTTCCTCTTCCAGAATATATTGTTAATTGTGCTTCCGGACGTCGGACGTCGATCATGGTTTGAATACACGGTGAATAGTAATGTACAGCATGACTGTAATATTAAGAGTATTAAAATGAGTTTCGCGCTCTCGAATACTTTTTAACCTTCGACGCAAAAAGAGGGGTGTTGCAAGTTTAACGTGTTCTGTGTGTCTGTTTGTGGCGTCGTATCTCACAAACAGCTGAAAAATTTAGTTTTTTATTTAAAGGTGACTTGAGGGATAATATGTTTTAGCTTTGATTCAAGCTAATTCGTTCAGTTGTTTGAAGACTATCAGCTATTTTATCGGAGAGTTTCAAAATTATTCATATCATATCATATATCATATAGTATTATGATATTTATGATATGATAAAACCGTGCATTTTACGAGGTGACAAAATAAATTAAATTAATAAATAAAAAATCATGTCGATCCGTTGCTCTGTTGCTGCGTGAAAGAGAAATGAACAAACAAACAAGCTTTCGCATTTTTATTATTATTAAATTTCACCACCGTCCCATATCTACTCTGTAAATAATCTTCAGTCTCTCATCCAAAGGTTGTCTGTAAGAATGCGCTTTTAGCGATAAGACCGCCTTTTGTGCCTATTTCTAAGTACTCTTCTTGCAATGTTATTTTTATGGTATCAATAAAGTGTCATTGTATATTAGTATAACTTAACTATAACTTAAGTATAACTTATAATAAGTGTAACTTAATATACTAATGATGGTAATTAGTAAATGTAGAATTTGTGGATGCAACATTTTCTACGTTGTCTTCAATCTTATTGAAAGCGCAAAAATCATGAACACACACCTAATTTGTAGTCAGTATTAAAAAAAAAATTTATTAAGACAGCAATCTAAATAAATCGTCATTACTCTGCGTCAATATGAACTGTATATTTCTCAAATATAAATAATTCATTTTAAGCCTATTTCATTCTTGGGACTAAGACTTTCTATAAATATTTATGAAAAACGTTATTAAATCCGTTCTAAATGCAGAAAATATACGAAATCTTATGCAAAACTTTAATGAAGCCCATCTATCCGGGTATCCGGCTGTGTCCGCCATTTTATCCGGGCGCGTTCCATAGCTCCATCCGCTCTGCTCCGCTTCATTCGCTCTATTATGCCTGTGGCTCAATCACGCCAAATGGAACTCGACGCGCCGTACATTTCACTCCATTTAAAATTCCAATTTGGACTCGATTGAGATATGAGGATCGGATATGGTCGACGCAGACATGCTATTAGGTCTATTCTATGATTTATTTCTAAATACGCACTTATTCCGGATTGAGTCCTCGAGTCAAAATTAATATATAATATAACCATGTACAAATGTATAAAGTTATTTGTATACCAATTTTTTTTAATGAAATGAAATGAAATTATTTATTGTCCAGATTTGCATCCATAGCGTAAAAAATTAAATTAAATACGAAAATTATACTACACATTAAAATAAAAATAAAATTAAAATAACACAATAATGACTTGATAACATACATTAAAAATTTAAAATTAAGATTGGTCATTAGGATAATTAAGTGATAGGCGTGTGATACACCCTCCACGTGCGATGTATAGGGCTGGAGTGCCACTCTCGTACCGCAGCCACCAGTTTATAGTTCTACTAGCCGTCCGCCCCGGCTTCGCACGAGTGTAAGCTCGGCCTTCGGCCTCGCTATAAAATATAATATAGCCTATGTCAACCGGGGATAGTGTAGCTTCACAACAGTGAAAGAATTTTTCAAATCGGTTCAGTAGTTTCGGAGCCTATTCATTACAAACATACAAACATACAAAAATAGGTACAAATCTTTCTTCTAACTTTATAATATTAGTGTAGATTACTCATCCTAGAGTTTGCATTTATAGACCAAACACTGATTTTACTAGTGTACCTCTATTATCTCGACAATAACTTACCTATGTGCCTATCTGTGTGCATAGCTGTATCGTAAGATTAATAAGGAGATGTATGGGAAAAGTGTTTTTTTGTGATGATTATTAAATCAAACCTTCATAAAACTTCCTGACTTTAACCACAGCTTTAACATCAAATATGATTTACGTCTCAGCAAACCAAATTTAAAAAGGATATCCACAAAAAGCCAATACAAACAGCGTCAGATTGAAATGCAAATCTCCCAGATCTTTACACAAACAAACCGAGAAGCGGCGGATGATCTCACTAATAATGAAGAGTCCGCATTTAAAACACGGGAACATCTCGTGCACTTTTGATAAAATCAAAAAGAGTCCCGCATTCCTGTTTGAGTTATTTGTCGTCACATTAAACAAGTACTCTGCAAAAAGTCGAGGGAAGATCAAAGAGATGAGGTGGCTTTGGTTTGAAATAGCATACCGTACGCACTTACTCGGTAAGCTTCGCATGCGAATGCGACTTATTGCACTGCGCCATTAATTTTGTATCCATTGCTTTTACACTTTTGGTTGTCAATGCACAGAGCCATATGCGTTAATCAGTCTAATTAGAACTGCGCAGTGTAGAATCGTTTGCAATTTTAGACTCACGTAGGCGTGTGTGGAAAGCTTTGCGTGAAACACGGAATAAGTAATGGCCATCATAGAGTTAGCATAAATATGGAGACAATGCTTTGGTTAAACACGTTATGCTGTGAAAGTGCGAGTCATTTTGCATTCCAAAGCCAACATTTGTCAGCGAAATTCCGTTGTTTATGATGCTTTTACTGTTGAGGGAAAATTGTTACGAATTTTTCAAGGATTGCGACCATTAGATACACTTAATACAAAATACAATGTTTCGCTATTCAACTTGGTAAATTTTTTATTACTATTCTGGACTTCATTGAAAACGTCAGATAAGTTTAACTTTTAAACTATCGCGATTTGAACATATATCTTAAATGTTAACATGTTATCGAAAGGTACATATTTTTACCTATATAAAATAATGCGCGATAAGTCCTGATAAACATTTAAAACGAGTTAATCAAAAGTTGATCTATCTATTTCTCGTTATTGGAAATTATCACACGCGAAAACGAAACAGCAAATTTAAACATAACGTTTCTACCGAGCGTAGCTTAGCAGTAACGTCGTTTTTTTTGTATACAATTTTATACAACGTTTTTAAGTAACGCCGATTACAATATGTTTTAACTTATTGACGTAAAATAAAACAGCAATGTTGCTTTCATAGAGTTTATCGATTTGTGTGTAGCACAAATTGATAAACTCTATGTTGATATTTATCTCAATATCCAGTATCCAGTGGCCTGCCTCGGTAGCTCCAGGCTGTACATTATTAATGGACAAGGGAGACGCTTCTGACTTTACCGCAAATTGGTTCGATCGAATCGCGTACCTACAGTCCTACACTTATAAGTATGTACATGGTATGTACGTAAAACAAAAAAACGTAGCAGATAGGTATTTCAAATAGTAAGTATATAAGTATATCAGTAGTAAGCCAATGCTCATTTTATAGTTCAAGTAAGTTGGCAAAATAAACTTATATTCGGGTTCGATTCCCACCTAGGGCAAACATTTATGTGATGAACATATGTGTTTGTTCTATGTCTAGGTGTTGATATCTATTTAAGTATGTATTTAAAATTATATATGTACGTATATCAGTCTCTGGCAGCCATATTACAAGCTTTGCTTAGTTTGGGGTCAGGTGACCGTGTGTGCGAAATGTCCCAGATATTTATTAATTTTATTTATTCATTCAACATCTAAGAGCGTAGCTCTTGTCGGTGGAGTAACTTCCAGGCTTGTCGGTCTTCTGCCAGCGTTTTCACCTCCTAGTACGACATGACATTTGCCTTCTCTTTTATTTGGTCTAAGAATATTCTTCTTGGTCTTCCCGGTCCTCTCTTTCCTTCTACCTTTCCTTCTATGATGGTTTTGAATAATTTGTCATATCGTACAAGGTGGCCAAACATCGTGCCTCTTCTAATATCTATACTCGCTAATAGACTTCTTTTCTCCTAGACAATATCTAATACTTCCTGGTTAGTTTCTATCTCGTTCTTTCTATCCAGTTTATTCATTCCATTGTCTACAACACCACATTTGAAATTCTTCCAGCCTTTCTCGATCTTTTTAGAGACTGTTATTACGAAACTAAAAAACGCTATTTTTTACTCTTGCTTAGCTAACCTTTCAGAGCCAAAGAGGATGCCAGATAACTTACCTACATATATTAACTAACTAATCCATTTCGAAGTTATGACTAAATGTTTAATGTTATTATATCTTTATTATAACAACATTCACGTATTTAATATCATAATCCCAAATAAAAGCATTCTCATTAAAAGTAACATCCAATTTTCCACCTGGTTGAGCGCACGTGGAGTGCAGTTTTATAGGTGGGGTCACATATTTACTGAATACTTTGAATTCTGGGTGGTACTAGGTGAACTGAAGGTTACTGAGGCGAGTGACTTGTTTATCACAAAACCACACATATATTGACATCTTATATTGATATTTTCTCAGTTGCAAGTGCCTTTATTAACTAAACAAAATAGAAGCTAACACTAAATACTTCAACTAGGTAATTAACATAAAACGTAGTTGGATTGCCTATATACCGATAGAGACAAAACAAAATTATAGAATTAAGTAAGTAATAATTTCAAAGTAAATTGGTTAAGGCATAAAAGAAAATATAATATTCGCTTAATACAAAACAAACAAAAAAACAAAAAAAAATTATATAATGTCTTTTTTTAAAGGGCAAGTGCCTTTATTAACTAGACTAAATACAAGCTAACACTAACACTACAAAAACAGTTAACTGACCATAGACCGTTAAAAGTCTAAAGATAATCCAAATGGTCCAATCTCCTATCAGTTAGCAGCGTACCCAGCTGGATGGCGTCATTAACACGCTAAATAGCAATGCTTATCCGTTTAGCTAGACCAAACCTTAACCAAACGCTCTGAAAGATTTTTGAAAATGAGGTTAGCGGGGTCCCCAAGGCATCAATGTTTCGACCTCAAATAGCTCAAATATCTGACCATTTACTTAATTCTTCTGCATTTATCTAATTATTATGCAAATTCAGAAGAATAAAATGAAACAACAACAGCCTCACTTAAGATCATTAATGCTTAACTTGCTCTGTATGTTGCTCTGACTCGTTTACGCGCGTGTTAATTTCCACCAGTAGACAGAAGAATTTTATTGTTACTTGTAAAGACTGCAAATGTTTTACTATAAGAAATACATAATGAAAAAGAAAGAGAATTGCAGAGACTTATAAATAGACATGAAGTATCAATTCTATGAAAATATCTACAATACATTTGGTACGTAAATGCACCGAGATTACTCGGTAGTTATAATGCAAGGTAGTCCGCGTGGAAATCAGAATGTACGCAGTAAATCGCCCTGTCTGTGTGGACGTAATTTATATTAACTACCGCTTTTGCAAGCAGAGTGATGGGAACTGTTTGCTTTTAAAAAGTACGAAAAAATGTAGGTACGTACAAAAATAAAAGGTTTGGTTAAGTTTTTCGGCTGAACATTATGAAGTCAAATAATTATCATTTATTTATTTGAGTCCACCTACACTGTGCACATCAATACCATTAGCAAAAACGTTAAACACAAACAAAAATATAACTAAATGTCACAATAATTACAGGTGAAGACAGCGTGCATTAAAATTGAGCGAAAAAATAAAATAATTACAGTAAAACATAACTGAGACATAAAAGTAATTAAAAAATTAAAAGTAGAGAAAAGTTTTGTAAAAATTAAATAAAGAGTCAAAAAATATTGAAAAAAAAATACAAATAATTCAAAACTGTTCAAGTAGACATCAGAGACTTCTTAAAACTAGTAACGTTGTCACCAAATATGTCAATATCGGTTGTCTTAGTGTGTTATACCAAGAACGGTTAAAATCATCCTTGGTTATACTGATGCATCATTCTAGACAAGGCTGCATTGAATCCTAGATTAGAGCTAGAACTCAGAGCAGAGAAAAAATTGAAGCGCGATACTCTAGGTAACGTTCGAGGATTTTTAGGGACAGTCGGTAAAGTAAGTCTGGAGTGTCTAAAATTCCGTTAGCGATCTCATCATGTTTGGACTTGGCAAACCATGACCATGAACATAGTGAAGTATAAATGGATTCGGCCAATTCGGCGGAGCAACAGAAATGCCACAAAGAATAATATGCTGATCTTGGAAGAGATATGGATGCTCAAAATTCCTTTATAGTTTTTTTTTTCAATCCTAAGTTTCAACCGACTTCAATAATCAAGTCTCTCAATGCGACTGTTTTTTATATGTACCTATGGTATATTACGCGATATCTTTTCCGAATGTGAATCGATTTTGATGATTCTTTTTTAATGAATAGGCTATACCTATATCGAGAGTATCGAGGGTCGCATGTAAATTCAAAGAAAATATTACACCTCTAAGGTTGAATCCCAAATTTCCATTTAAGGAACTTCTTGTAAAGTTGGTTATTATTATTTTGTAAAAAAGTATTATAGTACGACCATTTTTGTGTCATGGTGTTATTTACCCAGAATATTAAGTACTAATTATATTCATGACTATGACCAAAAAAATGGTCCAGGAAATCAAAGCATGATAAAAGAAACACAAATAACTGACACAAACTGGCACGATACATTTATGACGAAATCTATCTACCAAAAATCGTTAGTAAGTAAAATAGATAACCTAGTAAAGCAGAATAGATTAGAATGGTAAAGTATACAGGATATAGATACGATAGTATGCATAGCGATAGTGAAGTATGTTATGTAAACAAGAATATGAAAGAGGATCCCTGTTGATGTTATAGCAAGTGATCGATCGGTGACTAGCTAGTGTTGCAACTAGCGTAAATTAACTTACTAATATGCAGGCAAGCTCAGAATACAGGAAGAACTTCTGTATTCTGTATTCAGAAAGAACTTCTGTATTCTGAGCTGGCAAGCTAGGTATAATATGAGCTTCCTGCCTGCCGTCATAATTATTTTCTAGCAAGACTTCAACTGCGATGCGATGGAGCGATGGTGGCCAGGTGCTAGCATGTGACGGCACCCAGCTCGATTCTTGGCCCGGCACCAATGACTTATTTAGTGCTTCAATAAGTTATGTGCAGTTCCGATACCTACCATCGCTCAACAACGGTGAAATAATATCGTGAAGAAACCGGTATTTCCAAGAATCTCAAAAGTTGACAGACATGCACTGGGCCAGCTTGGTGGATTAGGGCCCACCCTCTCTCACTCTCTCTCTCTCTCTCTCTCTCTCTCTCTCTATCTCTCTCTCTCTAATATATAGATACTGCTTAAAAGTGGCAACGTGCGCTTAACTTTGAGATATTTTTGACCCAGTAAAACTAAAAAATATACCTTTTTTGTTTTATTTGGCTATCTTACTACTTCCATACAATAGAGAATATCAAATCAAATCACAATTTTGCTGGTTATAAGTTTTGTGAAAATAAGGTGTTATGTTAAACCTGCCAAATTAGTAAAGATACGATTTTAAAATACACTTTTACTAAACTTTTACTTAAACACTTTTACTTTTTTTTCTTCTAGACTTGCCCACTATGTTAGAAATACATAAATTTGTGTATTTCCAAATCGGTTTCTTCTAAGCAAGTGCTTCATCGTAGACCGCATCTTCACTTAACATCAGGCAAGGTGGCAGTCAAGCTCAAGCCTATTCTTTCAATAGTAAAAAAATACTAACACATATTTTTACAAGAGAGGAAATGAACACGTTGGTAATGGTATTTAGAAGTATGTTTATAAAAATTAACGATGTAATCGAGAATTTTAGAAAATATTTTATGTAGGACTTTAGAATTTGTATAAACGTGGAACAAAATGATGCACGGCGCTATTGACCTCTTATTGATATTACTTGCACAGCGTCACCTACTGAGTCAGAACAGCAAGGTCAAATAACAGAATACTGATATGTCTATTTATCTTACTACAGTACAATCTTAAATGCGAAGCCAACACGATCTCACATAAACATTTTGCAATTTTTAAATAATGAAATAAGAATAGCCAAAGAAAAAGTGCCAATTAATCTCAGACAAGAATATTGGTGCCAAAGTTATACTTCAAAATTGACTGTGAAAATGAAGTGCGTACTTCTGTTATTGTGTTTGTTGATTTGTGTTTCTCTAAATCAAAGTAAAGACCTCGTCGTAGGTACGAGAGTGAATAACTTGTTGATATCCACGGGTAAAGTCGAGTTTCGAGGTATTCCTTTAATAAAGAGGGATAAAGATTACGTCTACGTGGACATGAAACAGAGGATTATCAAGGTAAAAACTCTTTTGTTGAGTCCGTGGAAGAATAGGCCGCTATATTTTTTGTGTGATTGAGGATATAATGTTAATGTAGAAAACACTTGTTTAAATACAGGAATTAGTAACTTTTTTGAGTGTACCTATCACGACATCATTCAAAAACCTTGATGAAAATATTATATCGGCATTTTTTTCTCATGAGAGGATTTTGGCGTCTCACGTCTTGTTTAATTGCCAGTGTCAAGCATTTAAATATTTTAAAGATTTATTAGATATCGTGAAACTAGCCATAGTCAAGCAAAGTAAGTCACGGTCGAGTCGAGTTCATGCCTTAAAAAAGTGATAGAGGCTTTACAAGTTTCAATGGATTTTTAGAAACAACATGAAAAGAGATAATTCGCCTCATTATTTTACTTAGCTACATTTGCCACGCGGAATTTCACAATCACCTAAATTAATAACAATCCACCATTATACTCGTAAATATACAAGTTTATGAAAATAATACAATGGAGCAGCATGTTTTTTTCACGTTGCCGTTAGCGCCAACACTATTATTATATTGTTTATGAATTAAATCAATGTATAGTAGGTATTAAAATATCACAACCTGGGTCAGTAGCCCCCATTTCTCTGCCAACTAACCTGTAATCAACACATCAATCAAAGCAACCCAACCACAACAAAACAACAGCCCAATGAGTTTCAACACCGTTGCATGTCTTTCCAAATTCTTATCAAAAGGTTTTTGTTCATTTAAATGTCGCATTGGAACATCTAGCAAGGCATACTAGTAATGAAAAACCAATAAAATTGTAACACAGTCAAAATTTATGCATAGTTATTACTCTTTTTCTTAAAAGCTTGACGTGTATAGGTAGACGATATTTCTTGCTGTTTACATCATATTTACGTCACATGTGACCGAATAGCAGAGTGAACGTAATGATCTCACATCGAAACCTCATCAAACGCTCAATGCGCGACCTATCATCACCTTTTTATTGACACCTAAACGTACCTTCGGAAATCAGCTCACGCCATATCGTTTTCGAGTCGTAAATCGCGATCGGAGCGTCATCGCGCACGCAACTCAACGATGTGGATGTAATGAAGGAAGGGGCTTGAGTTACTTTTAGAATCGTCTTTTTTACACACGACAGTGATAAGAACACTCACCTAGAGAATGGTGCCCACTCTTGCCCATAATTGTTTACGTGTTGTTTCTGACGGCAAAAGTGTGCAATTTCACTAGATGAAGTCTGCAAGAGTTTTGTCCTAATCAAACATTAATTTAGCAATTGTTATTGTCAATAATCAAATAAGTCAAGTTATACAATTAGCGGTTTTAGATGGCGTTACTAATTCAGGTCTCACAATATTGTTTTTTACTGACCAGATGGTCTTGTCCGTTTGGCCATGTCTTTCAACAATAAGCTATGTCTGGAACTGTACACTTCATACTGGCTAAGTTTCTCTTTGGCGTCAGTCGTAATTAGTATTTTTTATATTTTTGTATGGAAAGTTCTTATTTTAAGTTACCCGATCACCAACTTTTTTATGACATAAAGGTGTCAAGCAAGGTGTCAAATCAAGTTATAACTATACCTAATAGTAGTAAAAGTAATGTACTTGGGTAATAGGTTTTTAGATCGCGACCCCCCAATTCTGAAACTGAATTTTCTGAATACGCTTACACTCACTATGGATATACCACGTATAAGGGTATAAAAGTAGGTAGATAGACTCGGGAAAAAGGTGGTATATTACTGTAGAAAAACAAACTCACGACGGGTGAAGGTTTATGTCCTGATCGGATCGATAGGCCCAGTGCGTGAAGGATAGATTTGTCACTATGATAGCCACTTAACGGAAGCTACCACTCTAGAAACCTCTTCTTTTTCTAGTGTGATTTTTCGTATATTATCAGAACTTTTGGGGGGAATCATCTGTTTGCTGATTGTGGCACCTTAGAAATCTAAAAGTTTTTTAGTCATATATAGATGCTTTGTCCGCGACAATATAAAAACAAAGTAATCCCAGTTTATTTATATTTTGTAAAATCCTTGCGTTTGACCGCCATCTCACCAGATTGATGCGTTCTATATACAATGAAGCACGGTTGCTTAGAAGAATCCAATTCACTCGCATCTTAAAGACACCCTTAGTGAAAGAGAAGCTAGTTTTATTATGATTCTTTGCTTGGCATGGTGTCTTAGATAAAACCAAAAAGGAAAATTTCTCAAGTTTTTTCATAACAAAATTATTTTATGTAGAAGTTATGGGCGCTCGACTATCTCTTCAAAAAACTTTTAACAAACGTTACTAGGTTAGGTTAACAATAATATAGTTTTTATTTTTGCGTCTGACAATTTTTGTCAGCGATAATTTAAATTGAGAGAGTAATTTTAAGCATTGTTTAACTTAAGTAACGGTAGTATTGTCGTTAAAGACTTCCAGAGTTTTAGAGGCTTTGGATTTCTTGGCCATTTTCAACGTTAACTTATGGTTACTCGTTATCTTTCCAGGGTATCGTCGCACGAGACCTGTCACGCACGCAAACTGAAGTGACAGTGACATCTGGTGGCGTAGGCTTCACGAACGTCACGCTGAACTTTCAGAGCGAGAGAGGGAAAGGGCTCAACTATCTTATTCTGATATTTAGCAATAACAGCTAGACAAAAAGTTTTGGTGCCAATAACGTGAAAAAACAATGTCGCTTCATTATAAATTAGTTACCTAAACTTGTATATTTTTAACCGACTTCCAAAAAGGAGGAGATTATTAATTCGACTGTATTTTATTTTAATGTTTGTTACCTCAGAACTTTCCACTGGGTGAACCGATTTTGATGTTTCTTTTTTTATTTGAAAGCTGGTGCTTACCGTTTCGTCCCATTTCAATTTGGTCCAGTTGTGAAGAAGACGGTTTTTTATATTGATAATTATCAAATGTTAATTGTGTTTAATAATGTTAATATCTATCTATACATATAATAAAAACTTTATTGCGAGATAACAAAAAAAAACAAGGCATCTTAAAATAATCAGCTGAACACAGTTTTCGGATATTTTGTCTTTGCGCAAAGGCCAGATTAAGGGAGGAAAAAAAGGTTGAAAGTTTGTATGAAAATCCACGCGTACGAAGTCGCGGGCAACATCACTAGTTTATACATAAAAATGTACAATATTTTTGTGAATGTGTTAATGTAGATAGATATCAATGTGAAGCCTTAATAAAATAAATATAGCTGTGCTTGTGGTGACTGTAGCGCCGCGTCTGAGAGAACTGCTAAACGAACTCGTAAGTAGAGTTGGTTTCGCAGTTCGACCCTTTTACAAGCGTCAAACTTGGCATGATTATAGTAGGTACACACTCTAAAGTAAAGCAACTAATATTATAAATAACTAGCCGTCCGCCCCGGCTTCGCACGAGTGTAAGCTCGGTCTTCGGCCTCGCTACAAAATATACTCGTAATATAGCCTATGTCACCCGGGGATAGTGTAGCTTCCCAACAGTGAAAGAATTTTTCAAATCGGTTCAGTAGTTTCGGAGCCTATTCATTACAAACATACAAACATACAAAAATAGGTACAAATCTTTCCTCTTTATAATATTAGTGTAGATGACCAAGTGCGACTCAGTGACAAATTTCTGTTCACCACCATCGGGCGCGGTCTGTACTTGGATACGACCACCTGGGCGTGATGTTGTCTTTTGCACTACTATTTATATTTTATGGTGCTACGGAACTCTCAGTGCGCAAACCTGACTTACAGTTGACCCATTTTTATATTGAGGAAGCTCTCGAGATAGTCCCACAATAATTTCATTGCCTTTGGCTCAATAGTTTTTAACCACCTCCAATGGTGTGAATACCTAATTTTGTGCGAGCGCGAGTGTTTTGATTTGGCAACAATTTTGTCCCGACGCTTTCTAATTTTGAAGTCGCTCTTTCCACGATAAATTTTTTTTATCGTAAAAAACAAATGTAACAATGATATCAACGAGATAATAAATTTTAAATATACGAGCAAACATTTTGCGCTTCTCTTGTCTTGTTTCGCTCTGAGAAATGACAAATGAATTCCTGACAATGTTATAAAAGACAACGGGAAACGGCTGAATCAGCTTAAACAAGAGACGCTGCGTATATCGCAGACAAAGCACATTGTTCAAGAATGTCTCATCTCTCTAAGGTGATAAAGCTCTAACAAGATTCCGCAGTTTGTTTACTTCTAAATTATGTGAATTGCACCTAGATAACTTTGTGATATACATAATTATACACAACTTATGAACACACTATTGACACATTCACAAATGTGACTATAATATTTATAAGTATGAAAATCTAACCAGGATTACACAGAACGGTGAAGCTACGCCGGAAGGTGGTCATTTTACTTGTAAAAGACCAACTCTAAAAACATCAGCTGTTCCATACATTTGAGTTTTAATGTCATTTTTATGACACACCTGTTTTTTTTTGTATTTCGGAGTTGGTCCCGTGGAAAAATTTATTCATAAAGATGTGTACAATAACCTCCTCTCGGCTTAGTACTATTTTTCTGTGTAACGCTGTGTTAGTGTTTGAATGATTTGAAATGTGGTGTCTTTAAGTCAATAGTGAATCCGTTTCTTCTAGGCAAGCGTGATCCACCGTAGGCCGCATCATCGCTTAACGTCAGGCGAGTTGGCGGCCAAGCGCAAGCCTATTCTACAATAAAATAAAATAAAAAGATTTCACACAACTTTGTATAAATAATTAGTTTTTACATGTTACAGTACATGCAATTATATTTAATTTATCATTACAAATCAATGCTACAAAATACGTCTTTGTAATTTTTTTTATCAGCTTTCCAGGCACCCCCAAAAAGTAAGCATACCAGGATTACATCCTGTAAAAGTAGGTATATGCTAAAAAAAAAAGCTATACAAATTTTAAGTTAGTACTTGCGTAGATAATAGCAAGTAGATTATTACTAAATAAACAAAATAACCAACTGCAAAATGTAGCCTTTGACACCCAGGGCATGAAAACAAATCTAACGATACCTCACACCTCACACATCAAAATCGGTAAAGCCATTCAGGCGTCTTTTGTGAAAAACAAACTATAATCCATACGCATGAAAATTATTACCCTCCTTCTTGGGCAGTCAGTTGAAAAGCATATTTTTTTTGTATAATTTGGATGAATGTCATAATAATTGCAGCATCACCAGCTGTAGAGCAACTGGATGTGACATTGCAGCAGTCAAATCGAATATCCCTCTCGTGAACATCAAACGTGCACAAATCAATTTTAGCGAACAGACACACAGGGTGTTTAAACTGAGGGTGCACTAATGGAGACACACGCATTAAACCGGGCCACGTGCTGCGACAACATTGACACAGAACAGGGGGGCTAATTAGTTTAAGCTTGTAGCTGGGGCGCCCTGGAGATGGACATTGGACAACTTAGATGTATGGAAGCAAGATACGCCAATATTCAGCCAAGGTTTTTCGTTTAAATATTGATGTGCAATATCTATTATGTCTTCTGTGCTATTGGTGCGCCTTGGCAGTAAAATCGGCTCCTATATGCTGTAAAGCTTTCTTATACCGTCACGTTTCGCATCTGACGTACTTACATCCCATGACGGCCACGTTTTTAAATGTTTTTATCATCATCATTTATCATCATCATCATCAGCCGTAAGACGTCCACTGCTGAATATAGGCCTCCCCCTTTAACCTCCACACTGACCGACAACCTGCCATCTGCATCCACTGGATGCCCGCGACTCTCACGATGTCGTCGGTCCATCTAGTGGGAGGCCTACCTACGCTGCGTCTTCCGGTTCGTGGTCTCCACTCAAAAACCTTTCTTCCCCATCGGTTGTCGGTATCATTTATCAGCCTATCATATTTACACTGCTATGACACAGACCTTCTCTCTCTCTGAGAGAGAGAGAGAGAGAGAGAGAGGAGACAGAGAGAATGAGTCCCAATCCACCATGCTGACCCAGTGCATGTTGGTGAATGTCATAATAATATTTCTTTGAACTTTTAACTAATGTTTTGTCGTAATGTTTCTATATTACCTCCTAACTAGATAATAAGTGTAAGTAGAATTAGTCGTTCTTATTATTATTTATTAAATTAAATTTAAAGATAAATTGCAAAGACAATATAAAATTATGCTAAAGTATAAGCTCTATATTTAGCGAAGTAAATAATCAAACTTGACTTGAAAGGTATAATAGTTCCAACTTAATGAAAAATACTTCATTTGTTTTAAGAGGTTGGTAATTCTGAGACCGTAATTATATACTTATTATTGTCAAATTTATCGTTTTGCACTATTTCATCAAACCTAAGTAGATAGATGAATGGCTGTACGCTAATAAAGATATCCTTGAATATTTTCTTCGTCTAGAAATAAATCCTGTAGGTATATCTCGAAGGTAGTCTCATTTAAATTTGAATAAAATATTCCTCCACAAAGGGTGAAAATTTTAGGCTCAATACATAGTAATTTATTGCATATTATTAAATTCACATACAGATGTTTCAATCTCTTTTATTGAATTTCACCCACTTCTCATTATGTCGGTTTTTTGGTATAAATAATGTTATATGATACTTTCTGCATTATAACGCAGCACACAGTATACAGTGAACCAGTACATAGTGAACAGCGTACATAATACAGTGAATGTTCCACAGAAAAGTTTTTTTTTCCTGTGGGATGTTCTATGCAGTGGGCTTTTCTAGACGTCATTATATCTTGGGCCTTCAACGCAGGGCGCCAACCGCATCCACGCGAGCTCTTTACATTTTTATCCAGGATCAAAAGCACAGTACCTAGATACAGTTTCCATTTATAACCAACCCAAGTAATTCAATTCCCCGCCCAGCGTACGTCGGTCGGCGGTTCCCACTTTACATTACCAATTTAATAATACAGCCTTAATTAATTCATGACTGCATTTTCATATCGGATAAAATAAAATTAATTAAGTACTTTTGTGATAACAAACTGGTCCACGTTTTCCGTCGTAAATAGGACATGCAGGAAACCTTGCTTAATGCTATTTTGACGTTTTAATGTGGACATTATTAAAAGAGATTAAATTATAGTAATTTTCAATTTGTTGCCAGATTATCTAGGTTGATTTGCGTGTTGAACTTTTTACGTAATGTTTAAGTGGTCATCTCATAAAGAAATCAAGTAACTAATCTTAATACCATCATATATATATATATATATACGTATATATCTCTCTATCTCTCCGAGAAGAGGTTTGTGTCCCAGCAGTGGGAACATGATAGGCTGAAAATTATAGTATCTAATACAAGCAGCGGTCCGTGGTTGCAACCGCTATCCTACAAGAATCATGTATGTTCTGATATAAAAAGTAGCTTAGGTATTAATTCAGGAAATAACCTACTTTCATACCAAAATTCGTTCAAACCCATCAACGGTTACACAGATTGAGCACGGACAAAGATAACATGATTACACTACACTAATAAGAATACGCTTCTATATACCTAATAGCGATTGTACATACTTAACTGTTTAGTTCAAACAAAGATAATTTATTATTAAAAGTGCATTATTCAATAGTTATAACGTTTCGCTTCAAAAGCTCCGTGGATTAAACACATCGCTTCTTTTTACGGCTGCCTGCCGCGGGAAACCCAAAAGCTGAAATTTGGCCCTAGATAATGTAACCACTTTCCTGCTTCTACGTACTCACTTACTAGTCGAAAATACCTCAACATACACGGTTTTTAAATATCTCACCAACACAATCTGAACTCTATCTGTTAGCTAAAAGGGTCAAATTTAGAATTAGCTCTGATATATTTGACTGTGCCAGACGAATAAATAAAACATGGTCTGGTCTACGGTAATGCACTACGCTCGGAAGCTTACCGTCTGACTCGAATATTACTGGAGAACTCTCAAATATAAAATGTTATTTTATCATACACACAGACATGAGGAAAATACGAGCATGTTGCGAACACGAGAACCGGATTGGGAGAAATTGGAAACCATTAGGGTAATGTACCGAAACTACCACAAAGCTTAACTTAACTAAATTCAGTTGAGTACTTAAGCCAGAGATTTCATTGAGAGCCTTAATTCCAGTACTTTCCTCCCGGGATTTCCGCAATTAAAGTCCGCAAGAATTACAGGATAATTTACTATAACAATAAATTATCCCTAATCCGCTTAAAATATAATTTGAATAAGTAATTGCCGTCATTAAACTTTAAAAGCTTTATGCATAGCCCTTTTAATGTTCACTGCCCTATACTGGTGTTTTATCATAATTTCTGAGTCGTTACGATACGTGGAAATGTTTACACCTTTTTGAACAAACACAATTTTCTGTGAGGGGAAAGTTTCTTCCATGTTTGGAGTGGAAGTATTTTCGTCCAAATTCGATTTTGATAAGTTCCATCAAAAAGTAATTTCCTGTAAAAACAAAAGCTATGAAGAAAGTTCCTAATTTGGTCCAATCTAAATCCAATTACTGGCACCCCTCAGGTTTTCATGCAAGCCGCAGAAGATACCTTTACTTTGATAGTTTTACCAACACACATTTAAATAAATAAAGAGTAATTATAATATAATTGAGAATAGGAGAAATAGCTATTAATTATATATACAAGGTTACATGGTACGATGATAATAAGTTGAAAAGAGGTAAGTAATAAACAACATTATTTTACTATACAACTAATCCTGAAATCGCGGCAAAAACAGTTAATATATAAAAAGTAACCCCAAGGTATCAAATAAATTACAAAGTATTCGTTACTAACTTTTCACTTTTATTTTAAGTTGGCTCTTCTCGCCTGCAGTTATATCGCTCGCAGTGTGAATTTTCTACAAGGTACAAATCATAGTTTTCTATCATAACTTACCAAATAATGAAACAAATATGTTTTAACATAATTTTTAAGATAAAGAAGTGAAATGGTAACATTAATAATTTTGCTTGTCTACTATTATACTCCGTCAAATTAAAGGGAACCATTAATTGGTATGTTATGATAGACAGCAAAAGCTGGTTTTGTCACTTTTTTGAAAATCCACGCTCAATGATTCTATATTTTCAATAATACGTAAGAAACTGCAGACGGAATGAACAGATTTTGAATTACTATCAGTCTCGATATTTCAATACTACATTGTTGTTGCAGCCTCTTAAATTGTTGTCTTCTAAGTTTTATATTATTATGGGTATTATCAATTAGCCATGATCGTAAACCGTCTGGTTCAAGGTTAACACGCAACTAAATCTACTTTAGTTGGAGCTAAGCGTTATGAACTTTATGTATGATCTGGAATGCTATGATTGATAGTGTAATGTATAAACTAAAACATTGATTAAACAAACAAACCAATTCAGGTACGATTAAAAAACTGATTACAAAGATAAATTTAATTGTTGTTCGTTGGTAAACGCATTATTTGTGGATGGCTGGACCGAATTTATCTATTTTTTAATGCTCGTAATGTTCGAACCGAACATGTATGCACCTGTCTTAGATCTTTAAATTTATCAATGGCGCCTGTACACGTAATATTCCGAATAGTGTTTTAATGAAAAGAAAAATTTGAAAAGTTACCGAGAAAATTAGGAAACAAACACAGACCTAAAATTTTATCCTAAATCTATGGAAAAAACTGAAAGTGCTTCTTTCTATTGGACTTTTGTTTTAAATCCAGACTATAACTGGAGCAAATTTATTTAAATTTGGACAGACGTCTTTCGGGTCAGCTAGTAATTATAACTTTTTATCCTATAGTATGGCAAACAAGCAGAGGGGATATCAGCAGTCACCGTCGCCTATGGATACTGAGCATCACAAATACGCCAACCATGTTGACAACCTTATACGCCTTGTTTTAACTTCTCGGAGGTACCACGGAATAACTCATCAAGCAAAAGTCTGTTTTAAGTATTTGTTAGTTTTCTTTTTTTAAGTTGTGCATTATAAAATAATATTCAGACGCCTATAATAAGTAGGAGAATAAAATGTAACAAATGAGTACGTGTGTACGAATGTACTCTTCGAATTCTAGCTTATATCAAATAATTTATTAAAGTTTTTTTTTTAAGCTTTTTATATTCTTCTTAGCAAACCCTTTTTCATTTGATACCCATATCAAGAAGGATATATTTCAGTAACTTATATAACATTCCATCTACTTAATATTTAAAAAATATTATAAACAAATTAATACCTAACCACTAAATCTATTAAACCTCTATTAGTGGAAAATGTCGTCAAAATGCTGGCCCCATTACCAGAAATTACCATTACCATTATCACGAAGGTAGATAAGGCCACCCTGCAGCTCCATCATCAAGACCCTGGTTATCATCTATCACCAAAGTGCTTGAGAATACAAATCCAATAAACCCAAACACGACAGGGTTACGTCGTTTCGTTTAGAAGTTCCTATAGCCACCTTCAATCTCCATCATCAGACCGGCTCGATGGTACCATAACATGGCATTGTCATCAAACTTACATAAGTATGCCAAATTTCAGCTCAATCCGTTGAGGGTAACAGGTCTAAAATTCAGTTGCAAAATTTGTCCCACACATTATACGACCAGAGCAAGTTAAATTAAAGCTAGTAAAAAGCTTTAACTGTAACAGAAACAATCTTAAAACATCCCGAAATTTATTAATCTTTGTGGACCCAGGTGAGCTTGAAACTTTCGGTTTCAAAGTTTGAAAGGGTGATGAAACATCGCAAAGAAGATTTAACTTTGTATCGAATTTCCGAACAATTCAAAGATCAAAACGACTTCGGAATATAAATTCAATCAAATCAACAAAGTTTGCTTCTGGTTCTAGTAAGAAAATCATTAAAGCCTTACAGAAGGTTTTGAAATCAAAATAACATTTTATAAGTTAAAACAAATACTATTTTTTAATCCTTATTTCCCCATTCTCTGATCGTTTATAAGGTGTTTGGTAGCTGGATGCCAAAAAAGCATTTTGAGTAATATAAGCTTATCATTTTTATTTAGATGTTTCCCATTGTTTGGGTTTCCGTCCAAAACTTCACGAGTTGAAATAAAAACAATGAGACTTTGTTAGAGAAAACCCTCTGAATGCACCAAATGACTTAAGCTGCCCCAGAACCTCTTTCTTTGCACTCAGCTACCAAACACTCTATATATCTGGATACTTTCATGCATTACCCATTAGAGAAAATAATTTTTATCAGTATTTGTCAACCGCCCAAGTTCTTCATTCATTACGTTATATCGCGGCCTTTTAATGGAATCTTAAAAAAAATAGTTCGAGCCGTGATCCCCGTGATTTATTAAAGTTATCGCATACCGCTGGCCTGTGTTTTTTTAACCTCGATAAGGAAAGTAATTGAGGAAGCTTGGGGTGATTTATCGCCTTAACATAGATTGCGTTGTAGTTCCTACAATCAACGAATGAACTGGGCATTCTTCTTTAGAATCACGATCTATTTTAATATAGCAGGATGATTTAATGAAACTGTTGTGTTATCATTTGAAGTTGTATTCTTTACTTATACTTAATTTAGTCATTTTGTTTTTATAGTGAAAAGTTGAAGAAAAATAATTATCTAACAAATTACTGCAAATTATGATATTTTGTGTTTATAAATAGGTGCCTCCGTGCCTACTAATACCCAATAAGTGCTTACCATTTTGCGACATAATAGAAGAACACATTTTGATGACATTTTGAAATGACATATTTACCAAGTATGCATCCTCTACCTACAAAATTACACGAGCGATGGTACTAACCTGAGAGGAGATTATTGTTCATATCGTTCACTATGGGACCAACCCTGGATTTACGAAGCTATCAATTCCGTAATTCGTATTCCGTAAATTTTGCTGTGTGAATGTGATTTTTCTATAAAACAGCAATGTTTTTCGCTATATAGTTAAAATTGTTGATGATTATTATTAACAACTTTCCCCTCTAACTTAACCCTGCACAGTTTACATCTTATCACAGGAAATTTTATAAGTTTCTAAAATAAATTAAGTTATTCTGACGAAGCCTTAAATTTAAAAATAAAAAACCTAAAACTAACCTTTAAATTCCATATTATGATAGAACACAATACGGTCTTATCAAATAAGTAATATTAATAGTAAGATAAAGAATCAATAAGCTTTAATATCGTCATTATTTTTAATATTGTGACGTTTAGACGATAAACCTCATCGTCATAGGCATAGCAAGGTAATATATTATGAAGTTGATTTATTTTAAAATTTAAAGTCTTCAAAGTTTCAAATGAGTGGTTATTTAAATGTCATTAATATTCCGGTAACCACCGTCTACTTTTTAATTACTTAAAAATTAAAAGTCAATTAAAATTCAAAACAGTAGGGAACCTAAAATGTAGAGTCAAATAACTGACACGCATACGATCTCTTTTAATGATATTCACTCGTTGCTTATTCATTAGTTAGGTTTATCATACAATTTTCAATAAGTTTTATTTACTAGATGCTTCCATAACTTCGTGCGCGTAGACTTTTTAGAGGTAAGACTACCTGTTGTGGATCGTTCTATTCCTTAGCCTAATTTCTTCAGTGGACTGTATAAGGTTCTTGAGGTAGGTAGAGAGAAACGTCGAGTCTGGTGTACGCGGAAACAATGACCATTTATTCTAAAATTCTTGCCTATTTAAACTATAACGAAACAAAGGCTTATTCTTAGAACTAGGGTATTAATGCTATGGATCACACGCCGCCGTTAGGTAGCCGCTCGCGGGCGGTGCAGGCCGGCTCGGCCACACCCCCGTCCCCCCCCGCGCCGCGACCCGCGGTCGCCTTTGATCGGAAAGGGGCTCGGCGTCCTCAACATCCTCCCCTCGGCGCAGCTCGCGAAGCCTTCCTCTGGAACTCTCTCGAGGACGGCGAGCTTGTAGGAACGGGCGACGGAAGACCACCTTCGTCTTGATGTCAACGATGCGCACGCCGACGATTTCCATCGGCCAGACGTTCCGGGGCAGCGTGCGGTTCACCGCCACGACGACATCTCCAATCTCGATGTTCTTGTTCTCGTTCGCAGCTTCGCCTCTCGGAGTCAAGGTGGGCAGATATTCGCGAACCCAACGCCTCCAGAAGCTGTCTGCAAGTGCTTGGCTAGCGCGCCAAGTCCGGCGGTCCACTTCGCTGCATGACCCGGTCGTTGGTAGTCCGTCGGTCGATCCCATCAAAAAATGGTTGGGGGTGAGCGCCTCTGGGTCGCGCGCGTCCACGCTCACGTGTGTTAATGGGCGCGCGTTGATGGCGTACTCAGCTTCCGCCAACACGGTCTGTAGTACCTCTTCACTATCTTCAGTATGAAAGCGTTCGATCGGCCATTGGTCCTCCGGTTGGTGAAGAAAGTTTGAGCCACGAAACCATTGGTCCTCTGAGGTGATGTCCGCGCTCGTAAATCTCGTAGCGTCGTCCGCGGCGTTCTCTAAAGTTGGTACCCAACGCCATTGAGCCTTCTCTGTTGACTTCGCGATCTCTCCGAGTCGGTGAGCAACAAACGGGGTATATCGTCGCCGGTCGTTGCGTATCCACTGGATGACCGTTGACGAGTCCGTCCAATAAATCGTTCGGGTCACTTTCAGCCGATGCTCTTCTAGAATGGCGGCGGCCAGCCGCGTCCCAATAACGGCGGCTTGGAATTCGAGGCGCGGTATACTCTGCGTCCGTCGCGGCGCCACTTTCGCTTTTCCAGCGACTTGTGCTACGACGATAGTGCGGTCCGGTCGTATCGCCCTCCAATAGGCGACAGTGGCGTAGGCTTCTTCACTCGCATCGCACATTACGTACAACTCTATGTTGTCGCACGCCTCCAACGCGTAGTTACGCCGTAGTCGTAGACGTTCGACGTTCTGTAGCTGATGTAACCATGCAGCAAAGCGCTCGGCATGTTCGTCGGGAATTTGTTCTTCCCATGTCAATTGTTCTCTCCACAGAGCTTGTAGCAGTATCCGTCCCCGGATTGTGTAGTTAGTCGCGAGGCCAATCGGGTCGTATAGCGACATCACGGCGCTTAGTGCTTCTCGCTTGGTCAGCGCGCGGGCTTGAGCGCGTACCTCCTCCGGGACACGGTGCGTTTCGGTATTCAAACCCACTTGCTCTTCTTTATCGGCGTTCCAGAAGAGCCCGAGTATTTTGTTGCTCGCGGCTCCCCCCAGTCGAGTGGGCGCGTTCGCTCTCTGTTCGCTCGGTACGTCGTTCAGTTCTTCGTTGTCGTAGCTGTCTACAAAGTCATCCATGTAGTGGCTTTTCGTGATCGCCACTAGAGCTCGCGGATGTGTTTGACCGTGCGCGCGTGCGTTATAGTCGCGCACACTATGCGCTAGGAACGGTGAGCTCGCCGCGCCGAAGATCATGCTTGTCATTTTATAGATTCGAGGCGGGCTCGTTCGGTCTGTTCCTCTCCATAGAAATTGCTGCGCGGGTTGGTCCTCCGATCGCAGCTTTATCCGCAGAAACATTTCCTGTATGTCGGCGGTCACGGCGATGGGTTTCTCCCGAAAGCGGAAGACGACCCCTGGCAGGGACAGCAGCAGGTCAGGGCCCTCCAGGAGCTGGTCGTTGAGACAGACGTTAATTCTTCGGTGTGTTGCGTCAAACACCAATCGCCGCTTCCCGGGTTTGTTTGTCTTCTCCACAATGAAGTGCGGCAGATACCAGTTGACGGCGCTCTGTGTTTCGGGGCCATCGCATAGTGCCGCGTAACCTTTAGTCAATAGGTTTTCGATCTGGGCCGTGTACTCGTACTCTCTGGCGAGGTCTGGGCTGGCGTCCGTTTTTCTCTTGATTCCTTTCAGGCGATTCAGAGCGGCGCCGTAACTCGCGGGCATAGTGACGTCATCACGTTGCCACGGTAGCCCCACCTCGTAAGCACCGTCAATCTTTTTTACCGTTTTGGTTAATGATCTTATCGCTCGTTCGTCTGCTTCGCTCACTCGGGGCTTGAGCGATATGTCCAGTGACTTGATCTTCAAATCATTCTCAACTAGTTCATGAAGTCGTTGATCGTGCGTCTCGCTCTCACGTATACAGTGGTCGGGTGCGTATACGTGCAGGACGGTCTCGTTCTGGTATATGAAGCTGCGTGGCGCGGTTCCGTGTACCACCCATCCCAGCTGCGTGCGTGATGCGGCCGGTTCGTTAGGCGCGCCGACGCGTAGCTCTCTTGACACGATGAGTTCCCAGTAGTCGGCACCCACCAAGATAAGTGGGCGTGCTCGGTCGTAGCACACCTCGTTCCCCAAGTCTCGCAGGTGTCGGTGTTTGAGAAGTGATTGCGGTGCCGTCTGTTCTCGAAGTCGTAAATTTCGTACGGTCCGTGCTTTGACAGTGTATAGCGCTGTCTCACTCTCTCCTTTTAGGCGAATCGTCACGAGCTTGCTGTCCTGCTCTCGCTGAGTCATATTGACGCCGCTCATTTTTAAAGGTTGGTTCGGTCCGTCGGCGCCGATGCTTGTAGCTAACTCTTGGTCGATTAGAGTTATCGTAGCGCCTTCATCCAGCAATGCGAATGAGCGGACTTCACCCTTAGGGCCGGAGACTACGACGGGACACACCTTCAGTAGTACTTCTCGCGGGCCGGTAGCCTTTGAGGCGGCTACCGACAGTACCACGCCGTCGTGTGTGGGCTTTTCTAGTTCGGCGGACCGCGCGGCCGGTTCAATAGAGGCCGGCGCGGACTTTTCGTCTTGGTGTAACGTCGAGTGATGCGGGCGGCGGCACTTGTTCACGCCGCACACCTTTTCTCTGCAGTGAACTCGCCGATGCTTTTTCGTCACGCACTTGAAGCAGAGACCATTTTCTTTGACAAGGTCCCATCTACGATCGATATTCAGTGCGCGATATTCCGGGCATTGGGGTAGCCCGTGCGGGTTACTGCATTTCGGACAGCGATCTTGTTGCTCGTGGTCATTTTCCTGTTCGGTGTTATACACGGCAGGCTTCCTTTTAGCAATCGCGCCGACGTTTGTTTTCACTTCGTTCCTACTGGCCGCCGAGCAGGTAGGTTGCGGCTCGTAGGCGTAGCGAAGTGCGATCTTCGCTTCCCGCATTAGAAACTGTGACAAAATCACTATGTCTGGTTCTTTAGATTCTTCGTGTGCATGTGCGTACTCGTACCATTTGTTCCGTAGCGTTGGTGTGAGTTTTGACATAACTTCTCGTGTAAGCTGCATGTCGTATAGGCAGCCCCGACGATCCATGCTTTGAAACGCAGACACGGCATTTTGAACTTTAACGGCGAGTTTGTTAAGATCTCTCGCCGCTAAGCCCAACTTTGGGATTCTCTTGATGTCTTCGGTGATTTTGTCTACGATGGTTTCGGGCGACCCGAAACTCTGTTCTAGCGTTTCCATAATGCGGTCGGGTGTTGTGTCCGTCATGAGATGAGCGGACACTGCTTCCAGCGCGTCTCCTGTCAGCGATGTTTGTAGGCGAAGCACGTTCTCGACGGGCGGGATCTTGAACAATATCGTTGATTCTTTCATCGCAGCCTTGAAGCGCAGCCACTCGGTCGGACTGCCACCGAACTTCGGTAGGTCGCAGTTGTAGCGCCGCTGTGGTCTAGACATCCTGTCTAGTACTTCCGCGATCTGCGGTCCATAGCTGCGCGTGCGGCCCGGTGTAGGCGATCGGTCATGACGATCGGATCTCGTTCTTTGTTCAATGGGGTGCGATGGTTCGTGTCGCTCCCCCCGTGATGTAGCCACGCGCAGCCACTCGTTGACGCGCTGGCGCTGATCTTCTGGATTCGTAGTTGGCTCATCTCGAAGGCTTCCCTCAGCTTCAGCTTCGGCAATCTGAAGGGCAAGCCTCTTTTTGATGAGGTCCGCTTCAATCTCGAGCTCCTTGCGTTTGATAGCGGCGAGCTTCTCGGCAGCCTCCAGTTCAGCCAGTCGTACTTGCAGCGTAGAGTTCGTTGTACGCCGCGATCGGTGCGAGTGGTTGGAGGGTTGCGGTGAAACAGCTCGTTCCCGCGTGTTCGTTACGGCAGCGGCAGCGGCAGGTGCTCCACCCGGTTCGGTCGATGGGCTGGCAGCGGGACATTCTTCCTCCGCCGGCATCGAGGGTGACGCCGGCGACAGTCTGGTCTGCCCACGCAGCCTTTCTTGTTCGATGCGGTGGAGCTCTTCCGCGCTCATTCGTTCAGCCTCTGATCTTGTGACGACCATTGTCGCGACAGTCTGGTTCCGATGTTCCTCTTGTGGTTCTTGCTGATCCGGCTTCCGAAGGAACAGAAATGTTGTGGATCGTTCTATTCCTTAGCCTAATTTCTTCAGTGGACTGTATAAGGTTCTTGAGGTAGGTAGAGAGAAACGTCGAGTCTGGTGTACGCGGAAACAATGACCATTTATTCTAAAATTCTTGCCTATTTAAACTATAACGAAACAAAGGCTTATTCTTAGAACTAGGGTATTAATGCTATGGATCACACGCCGCCGTTAGGTAGCCGCTCGCGGGCGGTGCAGGCCGGCTCGGCCACACCCCCGTCTCGCCCCGCGCCGCGACCCGCGGTCGCCTTTGATCGGAAAGGGGCTCGGCGTCCTCAACACTACCTTTTGTACCTATTTCAACGTATTTTTTCTTGTAATGTCCTTTTTGCTATGTTAATTAAGAGCTATTGTATTGTTGATTTTTAAATAAACTTTCAACCTCCAGAGGATTTGTTTTGGATGGCCTGATTTTGATGGCTGATTTTGAGGATGGGCGATCAAAGAGGGGCATTCTTTGATCGGCCATCCTCAAAATCCATTCTTAAAGGACCTCTATACCCATAAATTTAAGAAATATACTTGCTACTTGCCAATGTTCAGCTTCGTAGGTCAAGTAGATTTCAAGATTTCGAGCTGAGTCAATCGGTGAATGTCGGTCGGTTTTGCTAAGACATTATTACCATTGTTTGTCTGAATATACGTCATATTTCACCCTTTTTAAAACGATTTCAAATAAGGAGGGTGTTCTCAATTTGGTTTTGTAGTTTCATGTTTGTTACTTCAGAACTCTGTCATTTATAAACCAATTTGGATAATTTGATTTGAAATGATAATATAGGTACTTTAAGAATGGTCCCATAAAAATTTCTTTAAACTCGGTTGAGTAGATAGATAGTTTGGTTTTTAAATCAAATGGGAAAACATGTCATCCAAGTATATGAAATTGCGTATTTACTAACTTTGAAGTTGTTTTTACTTAAATTGATTATTATATATTTATTTAATAACAGGCTTGCGTTTGAACGCGATCTCGCCTTATGTAAAACGATAATGCCGTCTACAATGGAGCACGCTTGACAAGCAGAAATCGATTCAGTCGCGATTTGTAGACACCCTATCGGGCAATGCTATAAGCACACCCCTTACTCGTTTTTGAGCAAAAGGTTGATTCTTTTAATACCTATAACGATATATCTTTAGTTAATACGAATCATGACGATGATCAAGTACTTATACATAACCTCATTTCGGTACATCTACATTTCACCAAAATAAACAAGTCTGGAAACATCCTCATCACCGTGCGAATCATGAATCATCCTCCCACCCTCGCAGTTCCTGAACATTATGCCTAATTAAAAATCAGGAGCATTAAGATGTACAGACTGACCGAATTAACTGTCGATCCGGTCAAATGACGGAACTAAAAAAATATGGACGTTAGTTTTAATCAGAAAATATGATGGTGGCGCCTTCATTCAACTTTACTGATAAGTTGGTTGAACTGTAGAGCTGCACGTCACTTACACCGTAAAACTTGCCCCAGCACGCCTCCAATGACGCACTGACAGTTTTATGGGGATGAGTGCATTTGGGGCTTTATTCTTAAATGCGTTCGGTAATGTTGATGACTTTTCTATAGCCTAAAAAAGGTACTCAATATTACAAAATTTTATGAACTAATAACGTAGGATAACGTCTAACGTACTTTTTTTTTAAGTTCATGATTTCGTAACAGTAATGTATTTTTTTAGGTTTTAGTGAGTTGACAATTAAACATACAAATCATAGCACCCATATATTGTTTATTTTTCTTTGATACGTAGTACGTAGACTTGCCAAATATTTTAATTATATATTTTTAATATATACAGCGAAGGAATGGAGCAACCTGGCTTCCTCGTTTCTTCAGAAATATAATCTAGGTCTTTCAGGGCCAAAGAGAATAGCTTCCTTCTACATTTGCATGCTTCATCTTTAACCACATCGTAACTTACCAACAAGCAAGTTAGTGGTTATTTATATGCCATAAATAATAACCTTTACACTCCACGACTGACCAAAATATCGAAGTTGTCTTTCATTGCATTTATCTAAAACAGAGTAGACCTGAGTAAGAACTTAAAAAGCTTAACTAGCAATATTTCGGATACCTTACATAAGTATCCGAGATAGTTTCAGTTTTGTTTAGTGCTTTTTATAAAAGCCTTTAATTTGGACATTATTCGACCATTCAAATTTACTTGTATTCAAAACAAAACTCAAAAGCTATGTGCTTTGGACGAAACAAAACATCCATGCATATTCAACAACGTTTATTCATCGATGTGCATCCAATTCATTAAGCGCAAACTAAATTACGCAGACCGCAGCCAATTTGCGAGCAATTCCTTCGCTGAAGTATGCAAATATCGAACGGTTTGGGAAGTAGAGCCCAATCGAGGAGTGACGTTCGACCAACGTGGGACTGAGCATATGGTATCATTACATACCCTGTGGCGGCGGACTGACTGACACGAAGACACGATACCGAAACGGATTTCACCCCAGCCATTACTCAACACATAAACCAATTTTCAACCATGGTAGTTACAGAATTAGAAAAAAATGTATTGAAAATATTGTGGTTGAGCCCAATATTGCTGGTAGGAAGAAATCTCGTGAATTTAGCTGGATTGGCCACAAAGGATCGTAGTGCATCATCTAAGTGAGGTGAACCTGGGATGACTGATGTCGTTTCAAGTTTGGCTTCGTTGGATGTTCCACATCTATTGCCTACTAGAAAACCTGAAGATCAGGCAAAGGTAAAATCGGGTAAAAACCGAAGATCAGAGAAAAGTTGAGGAACATTAATTTGTCTACTGATATTCTGAGAAATAAATCATTTGATTTGTTGCAGATCAGGTAATACCCAAAGATCGGAAAAGCCGAAGACCAAGATGTGCTTGGAAGAAGGTTTTTATACCCAACAGTGGACTAAGCTGATTATGATGGATGTCCTACTTAGTAAAATAAATAAAAATAAATAAATATCTGGGACATTTTTGCACACACGGTCATCTGACCCCAAACTAAGCATAGTTAAAACTGAAGATAAAACATAATGTGGTGTCCTGTATCGAGAGCTTATGATCACTAAGTTTTTTAGACAGCTTTTGATATACAGCGTAGAAATAATTTTAGGTAGATGAGAGAGAAATAAATCACGTACCCCAGTATTAACGTCCAGAGTCGTAGGTGTCAAAATAGCATAATAATCACTTGTTTCTCCACAAAACTAAAAATGCAGGAAGTTTGCGCAATCATGTGAAAGTTAGGACGTAATCAGTTTACTTAGTGATAGTGTGGACTTAAAAGGTAGTGTGATAAATCTCGAACCATTTGGGTCAAGTTATCGCCAGATAAAACACTTTCTAAGTACGAGTGTTTTCACTTGTGAATAACGTTCTCAAGGGATCTATTACATCTCTGTTAGAGCAGGGATTTTCAAACTTATAGCTCTACTTTACTCATATAAAGTTTCTTAGACGACTGCAAACCCCTTCAACGAGAAAATACATAAATCTCATTTAAAAAAATGATCCCGTTTGGTTAAATCAGTTTGCTATTCTGTTGACTACATGATGAGTATAGAGACAACGTGACGCATACGCACCCTAGTTAGCGACTTCCTAGCCAATCGCTACAACGTTAATCTTATCATGAATCCCTATGGCCAACTGCCAAGCCCTTAGCCTAAGGGTTTGCAAACCCCACTTTGAGAATCCCTGATTTAGATTATAATTTTTAGTCTTACATGACTTTTTCCTCGTTCTATTTCTAGTAGAAAAGGCATTTTTTTATGGATGAATTTAATTGAGAACGCTTAGACTGGTATGTTCCAGCTGAGCAATAAAATATATACATACAAACTTAGTTACCCATGAATTCTGACTCCATTACGCCTTATCACTATGGTTCTGAAGTATCATAACAATTGATTAGGACATTATTAAAATAATACTTTTGAAAGATAGCAGCCATTAAAGTGAAACAGATAATAGTAATCACGCAGCAGACATCCTTATCCGTGGGAAAACATTCACATTTGTAACGGAACACTATGCGTAGCGCTCGGCCAACTTACTTGCACAATTGGCAAATTGAAGGAACTAAAGTTTTGAACAGAAAGCTAACACTTTTGTAAAAAATACGATGATGGCTCCTCCGTTCAACTGTAAAGATTAGTTGGTCTTACTGTACACAGCTTTTCATTTAGACCCCGGTAGAACGCAGACAGACAAAACCCATTAGGTCTGTGATAATGCAACTTCACCAGGTATTGTTTAGTGTTGCCAGAGAGGAACAAAGCGGGGTTGCCGTCTCATCTACCGCCCTATTACGATCCATTGTTAAGGAAGCGTGTACAAAATTAAAATGCGGCATTGTCTGGTCGGCGCCGCGATATTGGAGTTTTGTTTTAGTAAACATGAGATATTTTGTCTGGTCTATGCAGTGCTGTTATTTTTCTTAACTAGAAACTGCTCGTGGGGAAACGGAACATTCTGAGAACTATAATGCTTGTAGTTCTATTACAAATACTAGTGTATTTGTATTTATATTAGCTCCGATAATAATAAAAAGTCCGCTACAAAAAAGTCGTAGTTTATAAAACTAAAAAACACGCTTTAAAATCGCTAATCCTATAGGTCCTGGTAAGGATATTGGGACAAATTATTTAAATTATTACATTGACATCGGCACAGAAAAGAGAAGTAAATAGAACGGAAATGAGAAGGAAACTCTGTCGCCAGGTATTGTGACAGATATGTGATTGAACATTCTTATTTATGTCAACGCGTCGAACTCCGCGTCACAGTTGCTATGGGTTTATATGGGTGCAAGTGGCTACAACAAGTTTCTTACAAAAATGCCTTGACAGCCGTTCTAATTAAAACAGTAAAAAAAAAATACTTTTCTGTGGTCATCGGTCCTTAATAAGTGTGCAAAGTTTCAAATCAATCCGACTTGGATAGGGAAGAAAATCACGTTCAAAGATCGTTACATAGATACATACCAAGCTAATAAAAACGTGTTAAAATAAATAAATACTGTTGTAAGATTTTTCCAAAAAATATAGATTAAGGAGGTAAAATCGGAGTTTGAATATTGCGTAAAAGTTATGTAACTACGAAGCTAAAATTTGGCAATAAGATTTCTTATGGTCCTCTAAAATAAAAAGTCCGGTTTAAATTATTTTGGGAAAGGGCCGGATGAAGAAGGTGAAAGGGGAATGAAAATATTTGGTAATATGAGTAAGTATATATTACAAAAACATCAGGCAAAGAAGGTCTACCGACCGATTCACATTCACCCTCTTTCCAAAAACTTTAAAATTAGTTAAGAGACCAAACCCCAAAATCGCAAAAAATCTAAAAGTTATCATCCAGCAACTCACCGTAGGCCAAACTTATAAAATGCGAACTCCCCTTCGGGCTGGTAAAAGTTTAAATTGTCTCGCCGCTTTTTTCACTATCTTCCCGCTCACTTTTTCCTATTTAAACTTTTCCGTTTTGTTTTAAAACGGTGGCTGGGACTGGCCCCAGCTTCTCGCGCGAGTCACTTGAAAACTGATAAAAACGTTGTTACTGACATTTATTTGTATTGTTCTTTTGTAGTGCACTCAATAAAACTGTCTTTTAGTGTGGTTGTTTTTCTTTAATCTACTTAGTGCTTTGTGGAAATTAGTTTTAATGGCTATCTAGACAATGTTAGTGCATGGAATTTCATTCTCGCCCTCAAGAACAGGAATATTAGCCTATCGTGTTCACACTGCTGGACACAGGCCTTCTTTCAGGGAGAGAGGATGGGCTCTAATCCACCATCCTGGCTCAGTGCATATTGGTGAATGAAATAACTTTTGAGGTTCTTAAACATACTGGTTTCCTCACGATGATTACTTTCACCGTTTTTTGAGAGATGGCATTGAACCTGCACATTGAGAGTACTAAATAGTACACCATCGTTCCTTCCAAGTCACCAACTCGCCTGTGACTATGACTAATTGTAGAATATTATAAGCTGAACTGCGAAGCCAAGGCGGCGTCGTCAGCGTCGGCGTACAAGTAACCGTGGAAAAGACAAATCTTACCAGTCCCCGAAAGTTAAAATTTGTCCTGCCAGCCCCAAACTAGGCAGTGCTATAGCTTGGGCTTGGGCATCCTGTGGCTAGATACTAGTTCATGTTTCTCTTCGGAATTGTAATTTACCAAATGCCTAAGTTTAACCTAAGAAACAGCGAAATTAACACTTTCATATAGTAGGAGCATCTATTCCTGGAATGAGCGCCACGACAAAACCTTGTCGCCACTCTTTATGGAGCGAAAACGTGACAAGGCTATGTTTATGTTTCTGTTTCACTTTTGCAGGATAAAAAGTGTTGTCTAATTTTATCACAACGCGCATGCTTAGCCTGTGAAACATCAACAGGAGAAGTGGTAGTAAAGGTAATATTGTAGTGGTAGGCATGCTGTTGATAACAGACTGTCCCATAACTAGACTTTCATTCAGTCATCACTTCCGTGTCAACCCAACATCATGACTTGACCAGTTGAACAGATAGATCAATACCACTCCAGTTGAGGACCCTTGAATTACCCGAGCGTCGAGCACTTGCCAAGCACGATGCTAGGTGCAGTAAAGGGTACTCGCAAATTTGTCCCGTTAACCTCTCACTATTGGAATGTCAATGTTTTGATGGTGATTCGGACATGTTTTGAAGTGGTTTTGCAAAGCATGTTCAAGGTGTATTTGGATAAGCAGAAGATTCTGTATAATTCAGAGTACAAACTTACATTATAACATACTTATTGTTTGAAGTGCACAAACTTCATCATTACCAAACCGTTAGTAATATATCAATACTCACCCATTTTCTTACCATAACTAGACAAAATTGTAACAAATGTTATTTCAGAAATTTTTAGGTTTTCTCGCAGACTCGAAACCCGTCAAAGTTTGCTCAACTATACAAAACAAAAACAACGCTAAGATTAACGCGCTCCGCGGCAATTTTTCAACTAAATCTCCAACCCGCCCCACCTCTTTGTGGCAACGAGAAAGCTCAGACAAAACAAGGATGTCGTAATTTGTACAATGCATTTACTAAATGGACGACGCACTGCCCCGGGCGCAACGGAGAAAACAAAATTCAAAACAAAGACTCATAATAATAATTTTAACCCTTCTGACCCGACGCGAGCAGCATACACTTCTAGCCCATAAAATATATACTGCGATTCATGAAACGTGGCCGCTGAAATTGGGCAATACCGGCCTCTAACTGTACAGACGCGCTAAACTCTCCAATACTCCACAACATTGTGTCGAGTGCTGGCAACACCTAGACGTCAAATGCCCGTTGCTATAGTAACACCCTTCGCGATCCTACGTGCATCCGGGTTTCGAAAATTTTACCGGTCTCGTTTATATCGTTGGTACGAGTATATTAAAATGAGCTTAATTAAACATTTTGTTTATGTATTTTGGGTTACGACTATGTCTTCTTTAATAAAATGAAAGTTATGTTTTGGAAAAGTTTATTTCACTCAGCCACCTTTCTTTAGCACTTAAGTACCCGGTATTAAGCTAAACACTTCCTAAAAATATTTCAATATCATCTACGATCTAGATGCAACAATGCAAGCATAAGTTAGCAACTTTTCTGACCAGTTAAGGAAAATTACTTTTATAAACTAGACTTAGAGAATAGGTCAATATAGGTAATATTTGTTAGTATATTATCTCATAACATAAAATCTTTTTTTTTTTGTTTTCATAGACAAACAAATATATTTTTTGCATCTTTAATTCAATTTAGATGATTATAGTAAGTATTTAAACTTGAATATAGATTTTGTTTTCAAGTCAGTTCAGTGTATTGGAAACTCAATTTACCATGAGCTATTGGGAGTATATCGCAGCTATCTATAGATAGATATGTAAACCCGGCCTATTTGTCAGCGTGTATGGCACTCTAACTCACTCTAGACCACTTCTGCCTGTGAAATTGGTTTGACGCGCGAGCTTTGATTTCAATTTACTCTGAATAAATCTGCCGTGAAATTTAAACAGACGTCATGGACCAATGCAATGCAAACAAATTATCTTGATTCAAATAAATGTATCATAGACATATTTTTTATCATTTTTTTTTTATAGGTCTGTTTAAATGTAGTATAAAAAATGATAAGAGAATCAACATCATACTCTACCTAGTGTAGGTAGAGTACCAGGAAAACCAGGTGGTTTTTTATCGGAATGGGAAAATGAGGTTGTGAAGTAGGTACTTACAGACCTATGACATAGTTTTTTACAATTCTTATTCAGGTTTCGTATATAAATCACTGCAAATGCAATCTAAAAGATTTCGAAAATAAATAAAAAATGCAATGTGATTCTGCCATTATGATATTACTCCATATACACAAAAAAAAGTTAAGAAAAAAACATCCCATTATGCTGGAGAACCTACCCGTATTAACTTACAGTATTAGGGCATATTCACGTAGGAAGCAGGTTACCAGCGCCGATCTACCAGCGCTTATCGGTCTGGTCCGCTCTGATAAACGCCACATAAAGCAAGCGGGTATAAGCAGAGTCTCAGTAAGCAACAAATGGCGGTCTACCAGCGCTGATAGGAGCAGGTTGAAACTTGTCGGTGACGTTTGGCACTTATCGCTGCTGGTTCGGCACAAAGTATAGAGACTGCCTGCGCCGACTACCTGCGCGTGACCTGCGCGGACCAGTTTCGATAAGCGCAGGTAGATCGGCGCTGGTAACCTGCTTCCTACGTGAATATGCCCTAATACTGTAAGTTAATACGGGTAGGTTCTCCAGCATAATGGGATGATTTTTTCTTATTTTTTTTGTGTATATGGAGTAGTAGCATAATGGCAGAATCACATTGCATTTTTTTTTCGGCGCTGGTAACCTGCTTCCTACGTGTATACGCCCTTAAGCAAGAAACTACTTACAGCGTTCTGCATTTTTATTCGCTCGCAGGCAGTAGGGACTCATAAAGAAAGGAAAAAGTGACATCCTTATCTTTGCAATGTAAGAAATGTCTGGAAATGTCCCACTTTGTTTTACCGATAGAGAAAACTTATATTTCTAGGTAGGTAAGTACGGAGTGCTTCTAATTACATTCCGCTGTTTTAACCCCCGATACAAACAGTGCCATAAGGTTGACGTGCATATGTTTGTGTATCTGTGCGTATGTCTGTAGAATCGTAGCTCCCAAACGGCTGAACGGATTATGATTTAGGTTATTTTTATGACTTGATCGAGTGTTCTGAGCAGATTTAAGAATAACTGTTTTAGTCTTTTGAAGATTATCAGGGTTACAAAAAACAATTCTAACTTTTGTAAAGTTAACCTATCTGTTTGTTTGTAACCTTTCCACGAACGAGCTGTTGACTTGGTTTTTAAGAAATTTTGCGACAAAATACAGTCGTTTATAAAGACGGACATTATAGTAAGTAAGTATAATACTTTTTATCTCGAATAAATACGGGGAAACTGAAAAATCGTCGTTAAAGTGGATAGGGGGTAAGATATAGTACTAGTTTATACCTAATGATACTAAAATTATAATCGCAAAACTGTGTTTGTTTGTTTTTTTCTCTTTCAGGCAGCAACAAAGCATCGGATCAACGTCATTTTCCACATAGAGAACTTTTTATCCCGTAAAAACTTACGGTTCCACGGGTTGAAGCTAGTAAAACTTACCTAACATGAAGACGACCTTGCTGCTTTGAAGCTTTGAATGAACTAATTATATAATAATAATTTACATGTAAAAATGTGAATTATTATTATATAAGTTAGTTCATTGATGTCGCTACACGTAATCCCGCCGGCGGGATCGGAGACCCCCAGGATCTGTTAGAAGATCGGTTAGATTCTCTCCAAATAATCATTCAGTTCAACAACCTACTAGGGCCCCAGGGCACACCCCTTCTGGGGTGCCAGGGCAAGTCTAATCCCCCACTCCCGGCGACGGTCCAAGCCGAGGCTCGTACCTCCGAGGTGCCCTTGCGCTTGTCGCCCAAAATCTAAACCATGTTGGCCCAACGCCCTCTGCGTTCACCAATTAGTCCGGTCAAGCTGTAGAGGCCGCAAGGCCAACAGCAATAAGTCACATTAGAAAAAAAAAAAAAAAAAAAAGTCGCTACACGTACTGACAGGGTTCTTAGTGTGCGTGATAAATGTGTAAGTGTGCCACAGACCTTTTGTGCTATACTTTTAGCGGTATAGTGAAAAAAGTGGGATACATATTTATAAATACATTTTTATCACGACACTTGTAGCGGTAGGGGTAGTTTGTGTGTGTGTGTGTGTGTGTGTGTGTGTGTGTGTGTGTGTGTGGGCGTGTGTGCGGGTTGCAGGTTTATGTACAGTTTATATAAATTAAGCACTAACCTCATTCATGTCTACTCATATTGTTTTTATGTTTCATCATCATCATCATCAGCCAGAAGACGTCCACTGCTGAACATAGGCCTCCCCCTTTAACCTCCACACTGAACGACATCCTGCCATCTGCATCCACTGGATGCCCGCGATTCTCACAATGTCGTCGGTCCATCTAGTGGGAGGCCTACCTACGCTGCGTCTTCCGGTTCGCGGTCTTCACTCAAGAACCTTTCTTCCCCATCGGTTAACAGTTCTTCGAGCGATGTGGCCTGCCCATTGCCACTTCAACTTGCAGATTTTAATAGCTATGTCGGTGACTCTGGTTCTTTGGCGAATATCTACGTTTCGGATTTTATCGCGCAAAGAAACTCCGAGCATAGCTCTCTCCATTGCCCGTTGTGTGACTCTGAGTTTTTCCAAAAGGCCAACAGTTAAGGACCTCGTCTCAGTACCATATGTCATCACTGGCAGCACACACTGATCAAATACCTTTGTCTTCAGGCACTGTGGTATCTTGGACGAGAAGATGTCACGCAATTTCCCGAACGCTGCCCATCCGAGTTGGATTCTTCGGGCGACCTCTTTGTCTAAGTTGGACTTACCTAACTGAACAATCTGTCCAAGATAGGTGTAATGGTCAACAACTTCGAGAGTATCGTTCCCAACGATTACCGGTACGGGTACAACATGGACATTGGACATGACTTTTGTCTTGTCCATGTTCATTTTAAGACCCACCTGTTGGGAAAGGCTACTGAGGTCGCTGAGCATTGTATTAAGGTCCTCCAGCGACTCTGCCATGATGACTATATCGTCGGCAAAACGAAGGTGAGTGATGTATTCGCCATTGATGTTGATGCCGAATCCGTTCCAGTCCAAAACGTCCGCCAATGCGTTAGTGAACAGTTTCGGAGAGATAATATATCCCTGTCTCACGCCTTTATGCAATTGGATTGGTTCCGTGCTCTCGTCCTGTAATCGGATCGACATGGTGGCGTTTCTATACAAACACTTCAGCACTTCGATATACCTATAGTTGATATGACAACGCTGCAGGGACTGCAACACTGCCCAGGTCTCGATTGAATCGAAGGCTTTTTCATAGTCCACAAACGCTAGACATAATGGCCGATTATACTCCTCAGTATCATTTTTTATATTTACTTACACATATTTCAAAGTTACAATCCAGATCTGAATCTGAATAGGAGATATATTGTTTTTTAATATTGTAATTTGTGTTGTGTATGAAATAATAATAAATAAAAAGATATTATTATGGAAACTGACGTGGTTTTCACACATTTTATTTGTATAACACGGGACGTGAGTAATTCCCGTGTTATACACATAAAATGCGGTTGAAACTATAGTCGGAGTAACTGGCCTAATCTAACGTGAGTAATTTCCGTGTTATACAAATAAAATAAAAAGATCTTACACGATATTATTTTGTACAGAGACATCTCCTTTGATTGTCTGATCTGAGGTTAGTACAAAATATTACACTGTAGCTAGAGTGCGCAGACGTCATAAATGCAGGGTGCAGAGCGACAATACAGCGACCCTACACCATAGAATCATAGATTACCCAAGCACCCCGGCTCGTTAAACTTCATGAGCCATGTCCCTACCACCTTGTCTACTACGTTTATGTCTGTGAAGGCAATGCTATTTTACTACCAGTTTCTATAATTTGGGGGCTTCTAAAGTTTGCTTCATGCGCATAACTTTACACCACGAATTTATGTCTGACATTCTTTTTAACCTTATGTTTCCTATCTATCGATCCCTAGATGGAAAACGCTACATTTATTATTAAAATAAAAATAGTGTATGCCACTATTTTGTTTGGCTTGATCAAATATAGACGCCCGTGCAAAGTCAACATTTTTCGATTCAACTTAGATTCATTTAATTTATTCAATAAATATTTAGTAAATTTTCCCATCAGCCACCCGGAAAAACAAACAGACAGCTTAGACGCAGATGGAGGGACGAACTGGACTCCTACTCAGGACTGGACTCAAATAACCACTGTTTTCTGTTGGACTCAAATTGCCCAAAACAGAGAACAATGGAGCAAGAATGGGCCTTTGTCCTGCAGTGGGACCGTGCAGGCTAGTAAAATAATAGCCACCTACAACGCAAATCGTTTCAATATTTATTTTCCTCCAAAATTAACAAAACCGCTTATCAAAACGTTCATTCGGGCAAAACAAACAATATTCCCAGCCTCTTTGGGGTATGATTTATTTCGTTATATTTGTTTGCACGTTGTGTGTTTTGTTCTTATTCTGTGGCGGAGTGCAGCTGGAACGACAGATGTGCTATGAGGACCACTTGAGACTTCTCAAGTCAAGCACCTATGAACTTGGTTTGAACTTGGCTCGAAAAGTTATTAATGAAAACATTTCGGTTTCATTCTGATTTGAAATAGAAAGCTATGATGGCTTTGTTATTTTTAAAAGTATTGTTGGAATGTCGTATAAGGAGATTTTTGGGGTTTTTTATAAATCAGTGATCATATTGGACGTTTTGTGCGTGGTTGTAGAAAATATGAGCCAAAACACAAGACTAACAAATTAAACATTATTCTAAAAATAAAACATGAACAAGAGAGAACAGAACCTAAAATAAAAGACTAGGTACATCTAAAATCAAACTATATTATTCTCCTACTAAGCTACGAATACGTAAGTATTGGATGTTATTACAACAGGTGAATAGATAGACAATTTTTTTTGTGTACACTATAAATAATAGTTATATAGGTACAAGAAACTTAAAAGCTAGTGCTACAAGCGAATGCAACTTACTATCGCTAACAAGAATACATAACCAGAAGGTCAAAATCAAGTAACATAGCATTTACAGGTAATAAGTCGCTGCAAACAGATAAAACAAACGACAAACATCCAGCGATTACGACACTCGCGGGAACAAATGTCGCACGGCACACGACAAGGCAGCGGATAATGTCAACCAACAATGCACCACCATTACAACCCAGAACCAACATGTTTGCTCAAATTGCTTGTTTGAATTTCTGGAGACAGTGTTTACAATCCCAACATGCCACGGCTGACCCCGCGTCCACACATTGGCCATGTTAGGCCCATGTTGGCCCAAGATTGCTCTCGAGCATTTTTTTCTTGTTGAACATTCGGGTTTTGACCTCGGCATAATATGAACGTCTTGAAAAAAAGCAGTTACGACTTTGAAATTTTATAGTTGCAGTTCATATGTTTTTACCAATCGTTTTTATGTTATTTTCTACAAATGTGTATAAATAATTTTAAGATTCCATTTTTATTTACATTTAAGTGACAGTCGGCAGAATATCATAATCTGCATTGCCAAAAAAATTATGTAACAAATCTTTCTTATCTGTCAATGTCCATTATTCAGATTTTGTTTTATGCAATTTTTTATATTTAAATGGCAGGGAAGGAGTAAATTTAATGCCGACAATGACATCATTTAAGAGGAGAAACTAAGGACAATCCTATTAATCAAAAATATTCATCATAGACCATTACTTTTCCTTCAAATGGTTTTGTAATTACAATGCAAAGAAAATATTAACTATCCCCATGCCAGTATTTCTAGAGCGTTTACAACTAAGCTGGCAAGGCAAAACAACACTGCTAATGTTGTTTGCATTTAGCCATTTATGCATAGGCAGTGATTACCTACCGCTTACTGTGGAACCCATGCATACATATTACTCTTTTTTTAAAACGTCGTAATTCGAATAGTTTGAAAACTGGAGGTAAAACAACAACAAAAATCCCGAAAACAATCTTGGAAGGAATACGGCCACTGTTTGGATGAGACTAACAATTGAACGTAAAACACACCTGCTTAAGTATGCAAGTTGCAATGGTATGTTAAATTTATAACGCTACAAACTTTCATATCCTACGTTTACATTCAAATCGGTGGTTATGAATGCTCAAATGTAATAAGCAGAACGCATTAAGTACCTTCGACATGTCACGCATCAATAAGCCACTCAACAAAAGAGCGTTACTTAATTCAGAAGCTATTAACTACCTAACGGCATCAGGTAGAGTTGAAAATAATAGAGTGGCAACACATGAAAGTTCAACTATTAAAATAACTCAGAGGTTTAAGAAGGATATTTTAAAAGTCTAAGTCCTGTTTATGGATCGTGTGCATCTCATAAAAACTTTCATGAATTACACGGGATTAAAGTCGACAAGTTACGGCCTGTTCTGCGGTAGGTCTTACATACGTCGACAATGGTAACCATTGCCAGTTACCATTTGAATCAAAGAAACATGTCCTTTACTTCAAGGCAGTAATGTCGAAAATCTCGTGTGGGTTGAATAACTCCGCCACGACAAATCGAATGAACGTTCTGTGAAGTGCTAATCCGAAACATGTGTGACAAAAAAAATGACCGGAGATAAAGGTCAATTTCAAGAACACGCCTTGCAGCACATTCATCGAGCTATAAAAAGAGCATCGGATTGACAATGACAAGCGTTTAACTGCAGCGTATATTTATTTGTACAAGTATTCCCTTTTAGCGACGAGGTAGATAAAACAAGGAACTTTTAGATAAGTATTGTAGTTACGACAAGAGGAGACATGCTATATTATGGTAATAAGTTTCAGAACGGAAAGACAAGTCAGACGTTAGTTACGACGGAAAAGGATATATTAAATTAGAAATATATCCCGAGGATTATCCTCGATTGTAAATGAAGCTTAATTTAAGCGAAATGTTTAGTCTTTGTTGAACATGCAAGCAGTTCGGACATTCGAGTTAAATGTGCATTTTATTATGAAAACACTTTGCTAATAAGCACTTAACATTCATGCAGAATGCACACAAAAATTTGCTTCAAAAGACAAGACTGTCCTATACATAACAAAAATTGTTGTAGATTCATGTAGACTGAAAAATAACAACATTATCTACTTAAAGTGAAACTCAGTAATTAATTTGAACATATTATGGATATTATAATATTATGGATGGATAAGATGAAGGTATATCATATCCCATATCCCAATAACATTATATAAAACGGAACGTATCATAGTTTTACCTTTTTTAATTTTGTTACAACTTATCATAATTATCTTCACATACCTAAATAAAGACTGAACTATCCATTTTAATTTTGTTAGCAGCATGTTCTGTATTATGTGATAGTAGAAAGGACATAATTGTGTGAAAATTAGGCATTGCGTTAAGCTCTTAAATAAGTAAAGACCACGTAGAGGCCGAAAATAATAAAGTATTTGTCTATGCGAATTATGTGTTAATTAAAAACATAAACTGCGCTTTTTTAGCATGCGAATCACACAATCTTTGAAAATTTCTATAAAATAACAAATAGGCCAACTTACGAAACCAATTAGTTAACTCTGCCATACCTATTTATAGATGGCTTTCGTTAAACTTCCATTTCCTATTTCCCACTAATTAAGTGAAACTGAAATGAAAGAACAAAACGCCGTAACCGATGTTAATTGAATTAACAGCCACCCAGCAACAAGCAACCCTTTGAGCGTAGTTCAACGCACTCGTAAACCGAATAGTTCGGTATCGACTCACAAAAACTATCGAATGTGTAATTGAGTCGTCGTGAGTCACAGACACATCTGCTGCGCCAGTGATCGCCCCCAGTACGATACTGGCTGTTTTTAAAGTGAAGTTTAAAATTCTTTAGGCGCTTTGAGCACTTTTTGTGTAAACAAAAGTCATGGAATTCGCGTTATCGTCACGCTGTACCGTGTATTTTAAAACAGCGCCATCTCTTGTATAATAGGTGAATTACTACTTAAGTTTGTACTTCTGACGTGCAGTCCTATGATGACTGATGTATTTTTTTAATAGAACAAAAGCTTCAACTGTTTGTCAGACCAAACTGTTTTTTTTTTTAAGTACCAATCTTTTCCCAAGAAAAATACAACTATGTAACAATGAACTTTAGTCTTCGCCATAGTTGTCTAAATTTGTGTAACTTCAAGTACCTACCTACACTTCGTTTTGATATTAATGATTAATAATCTAATTCTGAAAAATTTGGTTAAATGTTTCTAGCTCCTGAATTGAACCTGAAATGTTTCCACTGGCCGGCTGGCCTACTGAACTTATTAATTTTTCGTATTAGTCAGCCAAATTTACCATGACCTGACTATGGTAGGTTGAAAATAATATTACTATAATATCGGTGAGTCTTGCTTAAGTCTTCTCAAAGGCGATCACTGGTCTAGCAAATATTTTTCTGTATATATTTCTAGTTTTATAGAATTGAAGGTACACTCCATTATAAAACAGTTTTCCGGAGTTAACATTTTTTGTTTGTTTGCTCTGTTGCCTATCTTAGATAACTTTTTATTGTTAACACCAAAAATTACATAGGTACAAATAATATAATAAAAACAACTTAAAACTAGTGAAACATCTATTATCTTGTTTTCAAATATCTTTCTACTTACACCCAACTTTTTTCTCTCGTTTATAGTGGCATTCCAGCTACATACCACAGAGCTACCGAATCTATTCCCCAAGGTACGCTACCGCGGTTTAGTTCCGGTACTTGCTTTCTCTTTGTTTCCCCTCACTAATAGTACTAGGACCAACTATCAACTAATCTACGACGGTGTATTATTTAGCCACAACTAGGGGATTTTTAATGGACCGCGCGTAATGAAGGGCTTTAAAAGATTGGGTTTCTTATCGTACAAAAATCTTGGTGCTTTACAATTTGTATTGAAATTGTGAGTTATTTGTAAAGCCATGTAATAACTGTGTTTTATAATATGGTAAGAACTTTATCTACGTAATTTTAAATAAGTTTTTCAATGGAATGTATGGATGTTCTACTTTTCAACGTCTAGGTATAATATAGGAATTAATTTCGTGAATAAACAATATTATAAAATAATACTCAGGCTATCGGGTCAGCGTTAGGCGTAGACCACAGGGCTGAAAGAAGTTAGATGAGCAGTTTGATCGTTGTCGTCTCACTCATTCTAATGTACGAAACGACCGAACTGTTTTATAGGCTCATAATTTAATACTGTTTCTGCCTTTACAGATTATCCCTTGAAACTGGAAAACAATGAATGATTATTGCTTTATAATAGATTCATTTTTGCCAAACCGTGCCTATTTTCACAATTGGGGTGAAAATAAAAATAATTTTGTAAAAAAGGTTAACCACGCGCCACGGTATCTGTCTAAAGTCAAGAAAAGAAAAAAAACTCCTTCGCTCTTCTGTGGCGTCCACGGTACCAAAACTGATATAAATATTTCAGAAGTGTCACTATATAATTTACAACTAAAATTCTCACTTCAGTGTTTACACCATAGATCAGAGTATATATCGGGAAAATTTACACCATGCTCAACATGACATGCGGGCAGCGGGCCAGTGCTAATTAAATTTGTTATCTTAATGTTCACCCATCGCAATGCATTCCGGCTTGATAATATCGTTGATGCTAATTGTATTTTGGTTTACCGTCGTAATTTGGAGTCAAAAAACAAGGGGGAGATCTCTGTCCAAACAAATAGAAACACTAAGCCTTGGAGCTTAGCTTGGAGCTTTGCTGGTACCTAAAAGTTTTTAAAGAAAGATGATGTAGTTAACTAACGAAATGGGCTATTTTTGTTTTGTTTACCTGCTTGATTTTTCCGCGTTTTCAGTTTATGCGTCCTAAAGGTGCATTCAGACATCGTGAGGCGTGCGCCGCGAAATTGTCACACCCATTTCCCACTTTTATGATGTACACTGCTTTCTTGTCAAAAACCATCGAGATCTCAAGGTATGAAATGGATAGAGAGACCAGTTTATTATCGCAAGATTATATTTTAATCTTCAAAAATTCAATGATAGAAAAAGTGCATCCAATATAAGACAACTCAAATGAATCCCCAAAGGAATAAATTATAGTTTGTGATAAGCATCTTTAGCCCCTACATTACCCAGAAACTAGTGTTTAATCTGTGCCCTCATCGCCCGCAGAATATCCCCCTCGCGCAAATATGTGACAAAATGAATAATATCACCCGTAAGTGCAGCAAAAATTGAATTAGTTTAGGTTTAAGTGGGCAATTCATTTTAATTAAGTGGATAGGATAGTTTGTTTTGTTTGTTCTCGGTTTGGTTTAATTAGATTCATAGATAAGCCTATATAAGTACTTACCTATTTATTCTCTGCTTTTTTTCTTTTAAAATTGACAAGTTTTGAGCTTATTAAAGGATACAACGTAGACGGGTAAGGGACTATTTTATGTCAACTTCATCATCATTTCACATCAGAAGAGTTGTGTAGTGTGCCTGTCAGCTGGGTCAGCTGACTCTTGAATCCGATTTCTATGTTTTATAGGTACTTTTTTAAATCTTTCCGCTTGAGAGAATTTTGGCGTCACACGTCTTATGCATTTGCCAGTATCAAGTAAAGACAGTTTTAACTTTTATTAGATAAGTCAAAGTGATCAAACAAGTCAGAGTCAAGTTGTCAAGTTCAAGTCATGTTCTAGTACCTAGTGGAGGCACAGAATAAGGACTAGTAGTATTTATTATTAAACGGAGGTAAAATTTTTTTTTTTCCAAAACTCAAAGTCTCTAGTAAAGCCTCCACTCACAGAATAAGGACCAGTCCTTAGTTCAGTAAAATTTCATATTTCTCGTCGTTTATCATAATCCAACACGTCTACGACGTTGGCGCCAAAACTCATGTGTTAATACCTTAAAAGGGCAGATAAAATACTAAAGCAAAAAATATTGCCAGCATTCAAAAAATTCCAATCCTCGATACAAAAGTCACTTCATAAAATTTAAGCGGCAAACAGTTTATTCTTACAATCCGTAAAGAAAAAGTCTATGAATGAGCGCAATAAGCAACAATGACTGGCCGTCCCAGGACATTCGAACAGTTTATTTTACTGTTTCCACTAAAATGTGCGGTAAAAAATCCGCCCACTCGATGTCGCTCGTGATATTCCTGACCCCTGCCCTTGGGTAAAGAAATATGTCGTGGGATCTTAACATCTCGACTATTTTATGGTTAAATATTTGCAAAGTTGCAACTTCGCAATCATAGGATCAATTTGTTGTTCTAAATATAAACAAGAAGGGTATACTTCTGAATTTCCTTCGTGTTCTTTTTCATTTATGGTTGATAAGCTAACTCTATTTTAATTCGTTTATTTAAGCTGCAATAGTGCAAAATGTAAAAAAGCTAAATAAAAACATTTTCTTTTAGTATTTCACTTGAAGTACCGGGTGCCTGCTACAAAACAGTGTTACGTTCAAAAACGTGGCGGAAGCATAGATTTAAGATGCCCCAAAAAAAAAAAGACTAGGTCTGTGGGCGAAAGTGATCAGAATTCGTGGTCTTCAATGGAACGCCTTTTACAATGGAATTGTAGCTGTCAAATTCTTGATCGAAGCTGTCAAAGCAAATAAATGCTTGGGGTGAGTTTAGGCGTCTTAACACAGCTCACGTAATGTTAAGTGGGGGTGCGGTTGAAGATGACATAATAAGCCTAGCCTGGAATAGAAACTGGCTCTCAGGGTGAGGCTGCCGGGCACGCTTAAAGTGTAAGATCGATAAATATAAGTAATTCATGCATCAATTACGGAGGTAAATGCAAACAGCAACGAAAAATGTTTTTACATACATACTTAAATAGATATTAACACCCAGACATAGAACAAACACAAATGTTCATTACCCAAATGTTTGTCCTAGGTGGGAATCGAACCCACGCCCCCAAGCGCAGAAGGTAGTTCACTTAGTTCACTTGGTAGTTCCAAACTAAAAGTATGTATAAAATTTCAGCTCAATCGATAAATAACTGTTTTTTTAAATTCAGTTTCAAGATTATTTGACCCATACTAATATTATCTTGTAAAAATAAATACCTACCTAAGAATGAGACAGATTTTTATCTTAGAATTAAACTGCAATGCAGCGTTTATTTTTGCGCTGGCCTTTCTCCAGTTTCTAGATTGTATGGAAAATTATATTGCTTAGTTTTTCATGATTTTTTTTTAGCGTCAATAAAAGTAAATGCTCAGAAATGGTCTCAAAACTGTTTACCATATATTATGTACTGTTTATGAATGTGTAGAAAACTTAAAAATATTTAAATTCTTTATATTCTTTATACTCTTTCAAATGTATAAGTTGTGGGATGCCAAAATCATCTCAGGAAAAAAAAACAACTTAAAGGATGTTGAACATTTACGACAACAAAAAAACTGCTTCGCGGTAAATGAAAGAAATTTAATAACAAGGATTCGTCCCCTAATTTCCACCCTTAGAGGTGGAATATTTCATTAAATTTTAAATAGGATCACCCTCGATAGGTAAAGCGTATTTAGTTGACATAAGAATCGTTAAAATCGTTTACCAACCGGCGAAGAAAATAACATAACATAAACAAACAAAAAACAGTTATAGCTCTTTTTGAAGTCTGTTCAAAAACCACAGAAATCACAAGCTCACAAAAAATAATAAAACAGAAATCATACCGTACGAACCGTTCGAACGGCGCAATCAAGATCGTAGAAAACGCTTAGTATTTCTTCACAATAATTCAACCTGATAGTAACAATAATTTATTGCCTGCGTGTCTGCTTATGTCAATTACTTACTTGATACATCTGGCGTATGGACATTACTCTTCGTTGATATTGTGATTCTCTTTGTGTCGCCTTTGAAGGCTTGCCGTAGTTGCCGTACATAAGAAGAGGATAGGTGCTGCCAGATATCCTCAGGAAAATAGAAGATAATCACAGACCAAGCAGTCATTACAAGTCAGCTAGCTTGAAAAAGACTGACTCTAGCTTGTAGCTTGTACCCAGGCGAAATGACAAGAACGAAGTATGTTTATATATTTTTTTAATTACATTGAAAAAGTGATGATTGATTGATGACTTAGACACTGTAATGAAAAAAAACATATTATTGGAGCCTGTTAAAAACTATGGAGCCAAAGTCAATTAATTTTTTGTGGTACCAACTTCAAGAGTTTCTTCGACATCTTAAAAAGAAGTAAGGTACAAAAATAGGTTTACAAACACTACTTAATCGGCGTGCATACATAAAAAAATACAGATGGTATTGTAGATAAGCTCTCCCTTATTTTTTTCTTTTTTTTCATCCGGCAAAGTGCGGACTAAGTAATACCAAAATATTTAGCCTATTATCCAAAAATCAGTAAGTACTAAGTTATGATGCATTGAATTATTTCTTTGGTACATAAGCCACTCCCATAAAAAAACTAATAAAGGACGCTGCACTGCAGGCAAGCTTTTATAGTAAGTTTCGCTTAGTTACAATTTTATTACTTATCTTTAGATTGTGTCCCCACTAAGTATAGGTAAGTAGGTATGTGAACTAAACCACCTGAAAGCTTTTACTTTATTAGCGTATAGATTTTCATAGCTATAAAGAGTTTTGTTTTTACCTTATGATCTGGCAACACTGATAACATAAAGTAAGAAAGTCGAATAATGTCTGATGCAACTATCTCCTACATCTCCTATAAGGGCGCTGTAGATGGTTTATTGGCTGTGGGTCGTTTAACTTGTTTAGTTTTATTGGGCTTAAGCAGTTTATCGTATTAAGACGGGCCAGTTGTTACATTATGTTAAGTTCCGTGGGGCGTTTTGATAAAACCATTCAATTTACGAATGATACAAATGCCCAGTTTCCTTTTAATAATGTGTAGGTGTATCCTTTTTAGATGTAAGTAGGTACTCGCCTAATGTTAAGAAAAACACATTGGTTAAGATTAATTTTTAACGAATTATTTCAGATTTTTTTTCATCGGGAAGTTATCTACATTTCCACTCTTTAATATTACAAAGGCAGGACAAGTATCTAAAAATGTTTCTTCTTCTGTCTATGACTTGTTATTTTTCTTATGTGTTGCTTTTCACAAGTCACAAAAACAGACGTTATTTTAGGATTCATTGAATTACTAAGATGTAGACATTGTCTCAGGAACCGATCCTTTCCGGGATAAAATATCGCTCTCCAACCCTACAACTACATATCACAATGAAAAAAATTACGTCGACCCGTTATTGTGTTGCTGCGTGTAAGAGAAATAAACAAACAAACACACCTTACCATATTAAATACTAGTACGATTTCAATTTATCAATGTTGGTTTTTTACACTACTATCGCATCGCATGAGCATCGGCGCAAAGTTGCTAGTCTATCAGTTTTTTATCAGATACATTTCGGTGAGTGTGCATCAGATCTGCATGATCTATTCTGCCCATTTTTCTTTTGGATTGTCAGAGCGGGCACGAAAAATTGACACCGCTTAATGGTTGATATTCAAAAAACCCATACGAAGCGCTTTGATTCCCATTCTTTGATTGTGCGAACTGCTAGTCTGTGAAATGCGCTGCCTGAATGGGTGTTCCCCGATAGTTACCATCTGGCTGTCTTCAAACCTCAAGTGAATCGGTTTCTTCTAGGCAAGTATGCTCCATCGTAGACCGCATCATCGCTTAACATCAGGAGAGTTGGCGGTCAAACGCAAGCCTATTTTACAAATAACAATTTAACTACCCCGTGACAAATATATATGTGAAGCAATCTAGAAGAAAGTACGCTTAATGATTACGTAGCGTTAAACACCTTTTAGATTTGATTTTTAAAACATCCATGTAGATATAGATTAGATTATAGAGCAAAGAGATACAATCAATTTTTCACCTTACCCGATCTTCAGAAACCCACGGTCTTTGCTCTATGCAACCATAACTATCTTCGAATTTATATGGAAAGCTCACAAGTCATAAAATATCATCTTTACGTAAGTAGATGTATTTGATACCCATTAAAAGTACATTGTCACATCGTTGGGATATTAATTGAATACATTTAGTAATACGCTATTAATGCCAGACTTACGTACGTGCTGGGATTTTTAATTAAGTATAGGTTTTAATTAACATTTTACAAGTAATATTGGTAAAAGAATACTATTAATCAATGGCGTTTCCGAGAGTTTTACAAAAAACTAGTTTTATAAGTTTTTTTATAATAAGTGGTAACAATTTAATATGTTTAGTAATTCCAATATTAAAATATAGCCGTATGTTTAATAAAAATACAAATATATTTATACATTTAATACATAAATTGAATTTTCTACGCTTTTTTTTAAATCTATTTAATAAAATCAGGACGCCAAAAATTCAGTTTTCGTTGCTTTTTCTCAAAAAATGTGAAAGGGCTCTTAAGGTACACATTCCAGACCAGGTGTGCTGAGCATCTTTGATCACACGTCACTTAACATCAGGTGAGTTGTAGTCAAACGCCTAGCCTGTCAACAAAAGAAAAACTACTACAAACAATTAGTTCTATTGCAAAACGTGGTATTTTTGCATAGAAAGATAATGTAAATAAACGCCCAAAGCAATAGGCAAGTAAACAAGATAATACTTACTGCTTATAGAAACTAGCTAGAGTCGAAAGGACGATAAAAATTAATGACATTATTAAACCAACAGTCGTATTAATAATCCCAATTTAGTGTTTTGTTTATAACTGAAGAAGATGGGTGTCTTAATATTTGGTTTATGAGTGGACCACATGGGCCATGGGAGTGCTATGGGAGTCGGTTAACTGCCTCACTAATGCAAGTTTTACGAGTAATTTCACGGTTATTCATTCCGACACAGCGGGGGTCGACTGTCCTGCCACCAGGGTCCTTGCAGTTGACTCGCGTTTGGTCAGCTGCTTGAATTAACTCTACCTACCTGCTTAAATTTAATATACCTACTTTAAATACGTATTTTAATTCAAATAAAAGAATGCAAATATGTAATATTCTCAGTAAGCGTTATGGAGAAAAGAATGAGTCTTCGTAAACTGATCTTTTAGAATGTTACTTCCCTACGAATTTATTTATACTACATATTTTAATTCAGATAAGTCTAGACGTATCTAAAGATATATAGTTTTATTAAATACTAGCTGGGCCCCGCGATTTCACCCGCGCGAATTAACTTCATAATAAAATTATAACATCAGCTATCTACCAGAGAGTCCCATCAAAATCGGTCCAACCGTTTTGGAGTAAGTAAGTACATAAATATTGAATAAACATGCATACACAAATCGCTTTTATATTATAATAATAAACAATAATCGGTCCGATAACCTATTGACAACAAAAACAAAAATAGAATAGAATTATTTATTAATCTTATAACACATTTGTTACACTGGGCAAGTCAGTTTACAACAATACATTGAAATATTACACAAATCAATAAAAAACAATAATTGATCAATAGAATTTCTGGAAATGCAGTAATAAGATTAAAATTTCAATATTAAATTATTGGGCAATGTTTCCAGCGAAATTACAGGGCACACAGAGATTTGACATCTTATATCTCGGGGTGACGAGCGCAGTGCATTGCCATCCAGGGTTTTGAACTGTTGAAGTTCAAAATTCTGAGTGGCGTTGAGCTGTTATGGGCAAGCGTGAAGAGCCATCAGGCGAGCGACTTCGCTCGTCTCGTCACCCAGTATCATAAAAAATATATATAAAATGTCAAAACATATCCTTAATTAATTAATGTCTGAAAAAGGTAAAGTCCTAGTAGTTGAAGGTAAACTTCTTGTGCTTACGAAACAATCTTAACTTATAAACCTCACAAATAATTAATTAGTCTTCAGTGGCTCGTGCTATCCGTGGCTTCTAAGTTTTAATATCACACGTTTCATCTCATATCTCCTACTTAGCCAAGATAAACAGTGACTAGATTAATGGTTACCGAGAAAGCCATGTGTGTAATCTACCTCTATCGTTCTTGACTTCTATGCCATCAACAATAAGGTTTAAAATAGACTCGTTCTACGACTCTACAGTAAACAGTAAGCCATTATAAGCTCATTTTGTCAGCTAACAGGTTGATGCGAGTTTAATTAAAACAGCGTCATCAATCATTGGCGATATTGATTTTGTGTCGCGGACATTTGGCGAGTCTGTTATCAATTAGCTGTGAAGACCTGATGGCTCTCGTACCAGATTTTTTGTGCAGTGGCGATAGGATTGATTGTCTGTCAACGTGATTAGATTTTTTATGTGTATATAAAAGCACAGAATACATATAGTACAAGAGTAAGATTGGTAAAAGGCTTTCTAATGGCAAATAGTGTTCGAGTTTTATTATAGAAACTGACGTGGTTTAAACAAATTTTATTTATATTACACGGAAATTAATCACCTAAGATTAAGTGTAGTAGTAGTGTCAGAGTGCTACAAATCCGCATATAGATAAGATAAGATAATTTATTACACAGAAAATAACAGTATACAATATACAAAGAATGCACATCACATTTTTGGTAAACAACATTAAAAAAGTTAACACATGGTGGTTAGATTCTTAGTATATATATATATATATATATATATATATATATGTATATTAAGGCTAATCGGTGAGCCCCAAACCAAGCACGAGGCTTGTATCTTGGGGCCCGAGTGCGGAGTTTACTAAGGGTCTATTCTGTGTGTAAAAGGTCAAATATTTTTAAAGTAGCGATATGACTAAAATTTTACAGATTGAAATAGGTGTATACCTATAGTAATTTTTAAACTTTCGCGATTCGAACACATGTTTTCATATTTATCGGGACTCATCACGCACTATTAAATATAGGTAAAAATAGATACCTTTCGCTCGACGTTTCGACCATGTCACAATGGCCGTGGTCACGAGCTGACTCAATAATAGTGCAATTAAATAGTGCGCGATGAGTCCCGATAAATATGAAAACAGGTGTATACCTGTTTCCAAAAATGATAACTAAATAAACGTTAAAATAAAATAAAAGATCGTACAAACTAAACAACATTTTGCTATGTATGGCAACTCACGGTGAAGGGAAAAGGAAAGGAAAACTTCTATTAAAAAACAAAAATGCTACTCACTGTATAAGCTATGGATAATGCCCTCGGTCTCCTCATACGACAACCTTAGAAGCCAGTCTCTGACGTTGGGTGATAGGTAGATCTAGAATGTTAAACCATAGAACAAAAAAAGCAGGAAAGAAATGGCAAGTAACTTATTATATTTGGTTGGGTGGGATCTGCTCTACCATTCGATCTGTTCGGCATATCTAACCCCGAAGTTTTTTCATACTTAATGAATTTTTTTAGAGATAATTTTACGTTTGGCCCCCAACTCATATGTTGTTAAGCGACCGTGTGTATTTACGTGTTCACTTAAGCTTTGAAGATGCCTAGATAGAAGACAGTAGCGAGTTCTATTCTGGGGCAGTTATCATCATCAGAATCAGTTCTGTCTGTTCCCACTGCTGGGACACAGGCCTTCTCTTAGAAATAGAGAGAGGATGGGCCCTAATCTAGCATTCTGGCCCAGTAAATGTTGGTGAATCTCATATATCTTTGATTTTTTTAAGTTCTTGGAGATACCGGTTTCCTCATGATGTTTTCCTTTTTCTTGGGCAATATGTAGAACCAAATCATTGTACAAATTGATTGGTCTTCAAGTGTTTTATAAATTAGCGATTGCAGGGCTGCGTCTAAGGGAAAAGGCGATTAGTACAAACTCTACACGAGCATCTAACCTAATTCGATGAATTTTAATTAGTAATGTATCCAGCTAGAAGCTATTCCATTCATCATGAAAGAAGGCGTCACCCTTCAAAGCTACGGCGAAGATTTCAAAACCACATTCTAAAAACCATATCAAATCGCTCATGATGCAGCATACCAAACTGACGTGAATGTAATTGGACTATTAGGTACAGAGCGACCAACTCATTTATAGAGTTGGCAAATTATGGAACTAAAATTTCCTATGGCGTCTTTCGGTTCCGTTCAGGAAAAATGATGCTGGCTCCCTCGTTTATTCCACATAAGTCGCTTTGAAACTTTCGAGTCACAATCGGGTGTTCCGACCGCCTGTCAAGACTGTCACAGTCCTGTCACAGTCCAATAGCTTGACAAAGGAAGGTGGACGTCGTGACATGATGAAGTGTCACTCGTGGATGATAAACGGTATGTTGCTGTGAGAAATTCAATTTCTCGCTCCCGTTACTTCGGAGTCGGTTGTCAGATGCTAAGTATAGGAACGACTTTCAGCAGCTAATAGGAAAAATAAAATTGCCGCATAGTATCTGTTGTACCAATGATCTAATAAGCTGATCTGTACCAAATCTTACTTGTTATTTTTTTTATGGATACGATAGTTTTGTATACTGAAGTTATTTAAATACACAATTAATAAAACTATTTGTAAATGAATAAACAGAAACCTAAACTATAAGATTAATTTATAAGCTCCTTGATGGAAGGAAAAGTAGCCGGAATACTGGCAACATTGACACGTTAAACTGCAATGTAGCACTGCAATTTAACGTGTCCTTAACCTTTGTCAATACCATACCAAGTTGCATCGAAATCGGACTAATTGCATTTTCATACAGAGTATATAACGAGCTTTTATTTAAACCAACTTTTAATACAAGGACTTATCCTATGAATTTTTATTTAAATGTTTTTATTATTAGTTTGGTGGCTATTTTGAAAATATTATAACATTGGGTACCTATTGCATATTGGAATATCACCAGAAATAAAAGTTTATTCAAAATTTCAGCAAAATCGGTTATAAACGGTCCTTTTAATAAAATTCTATACCATAGTAAGGAAATTGGTAGTGCCAAAGCCAAACTGCCAGCCAAGACGCTTCCAACCAAGAAAATAAGAAGAGTCACAAAGTTTTTTCAAGATTAGACAACCGACAGGATTTGTTGGAAGATATCCAAGCAAGCGTCCGGCGGCTGTTGAGATTTCATTGCATTGGTCATGTCTGACATAAAGTTTTAGGTAGATATTATAGTAGTTTTCTAGGTAAGGAGACAAACTAGAGGTTTTAAGACTGTGTCTCAGGGTTGCCACCGGGCCCGATATAATTTTGCCCAATTTTTATAACTTGCGACACTGCTCAATTCATTCAGACTTACAGCGGAATGTTTGACGCATTGCAGAAAAATACGCGTCGACCGCGATACGCGATGTACGCGACGTCGATACGCGTGATGTCCTATTTTTTTGAAAAAAAAAACTGTCATAATTGTTGGGGAAAGATCTTAAAATATGTTCCGTTTTAACAGGACAATAATTTAGTAGGTATTTACCTACATAATATTATTAATTAAAACTTAATATTGTAATAAAATTAACCACTTAAATTTTAAGTAGAAAAGTATGATAAAACTTCAACTACCTAGTACTAGGTACTTCAAAAAAAACAATTATTTCCAAATTCAATATAACGGCAAAACTCTATACTTATTTTGTTGACAATACTTTACAATAACTCTTCGTTTTTAAGAACAATTTTAAATACTTTGAAACTTTTGAATACCACGCTCTCCGATCCCATCACTGATATAGGCAAATTATTACTTTTAGATTTGTTGACCCATTCCTAACACCTAAGTACACTTTTGTAAAACTGTTACGAGGCATAGGTTTCTATCATATTATTAGCCCCAGACGCAAAAAGAAGGGTGTTTTAAGTTTAACTTGTGTATTTGTGAGTCTGTGTATTTGCATTAGGTACCAATCTGCTTGTAGTGGTAGGATTTTTTTACAGCCGGGTCCGCCTGTAGTAGGTGTCCGGAAGTACCACAATTTTGCCAGTTATTAAACCGCTAAGCAGTAGTGTGCAAACACTACTGTGTTTCGGGATTGAAGGGCAATGTTTCCAGCGAAATTACAGGGCACAAAGAGATTTGATATCTTATATCTCGGGGTGACGAGCGCAGTGTATTGCTATCCAAGCTTTTGAAATGTTGAAGTTCAAAATTCTGAGTGGCATTGCACTGTTATGGGCATGCGTGAAGAGCCATCAGGCGAGCGACTTCGGTTGTCTCGTCACTCAGTATCATAAAAAAAAAGAATAAGTTTCGCTTATGTATTTGGGAGTTTGTGTATCTGCATTAGGTATCTGCTTAGAATAAGTTTCATTTGTGTATTTGTGAGTCTGTATCTGCTTAGAATATAAGTAGGTACTAATTCTAAGGGTATAGGTATGTGTTTCTGTCTTGGTATCGTAGCTCTCAATCAGCTGAACCAATTTTGATATAGTTTTTGTTTGTTTGATAAGTGAATTAATCTAGACGAGAGTGTTCTTAGCTATGATTAAAAATGTATGGCTCGAATTTAATTATTGGAATGTCAATTATTTCTCATAAATAATGCAAAAAACTATAACCAAACCTAAAATCGCGGTAGAAAAAATCATCTGTTCCATAGAAAACGGTTAATTGAAATTCTGCAAAATGTAAGGAACAGCTGTTTTTTTGCGACTTCAGAGTTGGTCCCATAGTAAAAGTTGTTCATAATGATGAGTAAAATGACCTCCTTTCGACTTAGTACAGGATATATGCGTAACCCTGTATACCTCTGCTATGTACATAACCTATACTCTTTCTCTTACATTACTTAGATCCGTATATGTATAATTAAAATAAAGGGTCCTAAAAGTTGTTTTTTTTTTTCGCATTAAAGTAGTTTAGGTATTGTATAAGGCAATCGACCACCTCGCAGAAATCGCCACATTCATTAGCGAATCGCATTGAACAAAGGTATAATTATTCATTATACCTTCCTCCCTATGTTTCATAAAGCGTCGTAAGCTATTGTTCTGGAATTTAATTAGAAACTGGCTACTACGCTACACTACCCATTATAGCCTACTACGCGCTTGTGTGTACTTATTCATGTTTTTCCGAACATTCATGTGTTGACTTGGTAGGTAAGAAAACGGCTGGGCTTTCAAGCCTCAGAATACAGTTTCAAGCCTCTCAAAGACCTTCAGCTTTACCTAATCTGAAGCCCCTGGATAAGTTGGAGCCGCTGAGCTTGCGCCGAGACGTTGGTTCGCTTAGCTTGTTCTACAGATATTATAACGGGGAATGCTCTGATGAACTTTTTGACCTCATCCCTCCATCCCGGTTTTACCACCGAACCGGACGCCATCGCCAGAAATGCCATCCACACATTATAGATACGTGGAAGTCTCGCACTGTTAGATTTAATCAACTGTTTCTGCCACGTACCTGTAAGTTGTGGAATGACTTACCACCTTCGGTTTTTCCTCCGAAGTATAATTTGGACTGCTTCAAACGAAGGGTGAATAGAGTCCTCAAAGGTAGGCAACGCACTGACAATACCCCGGGTATTGTAGGTGTATATAGGCAACGGTGACCACTTACCATCAGGTGGCCCGTAGCTTGTTTGCCACTTATTCTATAAAAAAAAAAAAAAAAAAAACATCCAAACAATTATTTTTTTCAGATTTTTCCTTGTCGTGTTTTAATATGTAAATATCATGAGTAGGCACCTAATACCCGATTTAACTATTTTTTTACACGCTTTTATTAGCTTGGTATGTATCTATGTAACGGAATCTTTGAACGTGATTTTTCCCCTTTTCATACGTCGCATTGATTTGAAACTTTGCCCACTTATCAAGGTCCGGTGGCAATGCAATAATTTTAATAGTTTGTACCATTATCCTTACCAGGATTTCAGGATAAGCGATTTTAAAGCGTGTTTTTAGTTTTTAAACTGCGAGAATTATCAGCTCTGACAACCTGTAGTAAAACTCTTTGAGATCTTTTCTTTCTTTCAGTTTTTAGTTGATTGTAAAAAAAACAACGAAAACTCTTTGTAGGTTTTTGAACGGAAAATATGCTTTATTGCACGGCTTTTCACAACGTTATTGTAGCTGTCAAACATGAACCTAGTCAACCTGGCCTAATTAGTACCATATCACAATTAACAAGGTGTACGTTTGTACCTAAACAATCACCATGTTTGACTTCATGAACAAGTAGAGGTGTCATCACCAAGAATTTAATCACCAGCTAAATAAACAGTTTTTAAATAGGGGAAATCTGGGATCCCAGAAATTTGCTGAAAACGCTTGCCATAAACCCCTAAAACATGCCCATATAGGTAAATGATAACCAATGTACTGAAAGGTTAACCTGGATAAATTAGTGTATTCCATTCATTGAAAGTTATCTGTGAATGAATTGAATCAGTCTTAATTTTGTTTGTACTTTTAAGGCAAAGATTTCATATTTATACTTCGTATTTTTAAAGTTTCATAAAAGTATATATATAAAATATATAAAAGTAGTCCTGAATACAGGGGCCTTACCCCTAGCTCGAAAAGTTGACCTGCATATGTGTTATTTGTTCAATTCCAATGTCCAATTTGTCCAAGCGGTAGTTGTTTGATAGCTGCGGCTATCAAACAACTACCGCTTATCGTAGTTGGTGGTACCGTTTAGAGAAATAACACCTATGCGGGTCAACTTTTCGAGCTAGGGGTAAGTTAATAAGTTACCAGATACCATAAAAAATATCAGTAAAGATTGCTCGTTTAAGAATACAAGTCAAGTCAAAACTTATTGAAAAGGCCTACTACAATATACAAGACTACATGGACGATAAGTGGTAGAAGACATTTAGCATTAGGTAGGTACCTACTTAAATATTAAGATTATAGTTTTTATTTTGTTTCTTACAGTAAATTTATTATATTATATTTAAGATATGTGATATTTGTGTTAGAATTAAGTAATTTAATTGCTGCGCCCTAACAGGGTTGTACCGTCATGTAGTTTTAAGGACCTCGTGTATCATGTATAATGGCAAATAAATAAATCTTAGACTATCTAGATACTCAAAGAAATAAAAAAATACTCATTACGCAAATAGGTACCAAACTGAGAGCAGTTTATAACAACGTAAAGTGTGGAATGTAGGCCCATACTGCAACAATCGAGGTAAAAAGTAAAGGGCTGGTGGCACGAACGGTAGCCCTCGTTAAACGTACATTTTAAATTACAGAAAAGTTTACTGCTTTCCTGCTGTACCCAAGAATGTGTTCTATAGGTACTTAAACAGTAGGTAGATACAATACATGAACAAATACGAGTAAGAAGACAGTATCTATTATAATTGCCATCTATTGCCAAGCAGATTGCCTAATTGGTACTTTAAGTATTGTAATAGTACGTACCTGTAGTAGGTTATAGTTTTCAAGTTTTCACAAAACTAAAGGCATCCGGTACTATTTGTTTTGCTTGCAAAAATTACACATTAGGGAAGTAGTCGGTAGTATCCTTAGTCAAGTTTTTTAGGGTTCCGTACTCAAAGGGTGCAAACGGAACCCTGTTACTAAGCCTTCGCTCTCTGTCTTTCAATCGGTAATAGATAGCCAGTTGAAATTTTTAGTAAGTATTATGTTATACTAGTCCACCGCCCCGGCTTCGCACGGGTGTAAGCTCGGCCTTCGGCCTCGCTATTATGACCCGCTCCAGGAACACAAAATTTCATCAAAATCGGTCCAGCCGTTTTTAGAGTATCCTATGTCCGTCTCCTGGTTCTAAGCTACCTCCCCACCAATTTTCAGCCAAATCGGTTCAGCCGTTTTGAGTTATAAATAGTGTAACTAACACGACTTTCTTTTATATATATAGAAGATTACTTATGTGTAATGTTATGGCGGATTAACTAAGAAATAAATAATAATATAATATAAATAATAGATAAAGTCAAAAAGTGAAAACTAAAGTGGGTCTCCATACAACAAAACTTTTTTTTTTTTATAATTGATCTAGTGTAAAACGGTAATATGTACAAGCGTCAAACTTAGCATGATTATAGTACACATTCTAAAGTAAAACAATAAATACTAAATACTGGCCAAGTGAGAGTCGGTGGCAAATTTCTGTTCACCAAAGTTAAGTAACGTCGGGCGCGGTCGATACCTACTTACCTAGATGGGTGAACGCCTGCGCGCGATGTTGGCATATTGCATTACTTTTTTTGTACTTTAGTAGTTAACAGTTTATGTGGTGGTATCGAACCCTCAACGCGCGAACCAGACTCACGCTTGACCGGTTGTATTGCAATCCTACACGGCAATGCGATCAGTGTTTTGGGAACGATGCCTGCGAGCAGCGATCTACTAAATTAGTTTGATTTTCATACGTATAGGTTACTTCATAATAATTTTAATTATAAAATATGTATAATTTCCTTAATTTATTTTTCATTCTTAATTTAACGCACTGACCCTATAGTAATTTATCCTGAAATTTCTTCTTTCGAGTCGATGTATCGTTTATTTTTATTTTAAAACATATTTATGTATTGTATTGATATTGGTAGGTATAATTTAAGTTTGTATAATAATTATGTAGTAAAATAATATATTAATATAACTGTGTATTGATATAGGTTTAATTTAAGTTGGATTTATTTCTGATGTATCTGGTTAAGTATCTATTTCATGTAAAAGTTTTGTTCTTCATTTTATTTTCTTTAGGTGACCAGCTTTTTGTTTCTTAAATTATAAGTTTTTTTTCATGCACGCCTACATACCATTTGTTTAACCTGGTGGATGACTGGTAGAAAATGTTTAGTATTAAGTCCTCCATTTGTGCATTGTACTTAGTTTGTAAGTGTGCAATAAAGTATTAAATAAATAAATAAATATGTTTTTAAATTACGTTTTTGAACCAAAATTTAACCACCCCAATGGCACTCTCCGTGGCTTCATTCAGGTCGTCTAGTATGCAGGTTGTAAGACACGCTGCACACTCCATCAAGTGTGACATTGATAATAAGTTTAGATTATCCTAAGGTCCTAGAATGGAAAATTTCAGGCATTTAGGGGTCTTGTTTTTTTTTTAAATCAGTAGGGAGAGTTTTATGTATTTGCCTATTTCTGTTAATAAAACCCATATCGTCCTATCTTTTACACCCAACACCCGTCAAAACGTAGAGACAAAGCCATAAAGTGTGTCAAATTAAAAAACTCTTTGAACTTGCCGTGGACATAATCTCGAATGGAAATAGACTCACCATTTAGTATTATTTTCTGAGGACAATTCACTCGAATTTATCTCATGTATCTAAGTAGGTAGAGGTTATAAACTCATTTGCTATGATTTGGCACCTATAGGTAGGTATTGCATAGGTCGGTACACATTTATAAAACTTCTTGTGTGGAGACCAGGAATTATGGTACCCAACCCACCAAGGTAGAGCGAAATAAGAGCGAGATTGTTTATCGGCGCGTTTCATTTCTAAAAACTATCGTACAAGAATTGATCATTTTCAGGAATTAAAAGTAGCCCAGGTGCTAATCAAGGATGTGAATTATTTCCATATTAAAGTTTTAAGCTGTTTACTAACAATGCAAGTGTGTCCCGTCGCCTGCTCCGCCCCGAGGCGCAAAGAGCCATCAAATGTTGCATTCCATTTTGGCGCCCGTTGCTATCTGGTGCCTAATCGGTTCTCCAGTCGAAACTTCTGAAGAACAAACATAAAAAATGCAGTCGAATTTATACCTCCTCCTTTTTGGAAGTCGGTAGAAAAGGGGTTGAAAGTTTATAGCTAGTAAGCGTAAGTAAGCGAGATTGTAAATAAATACCTCTTGTACCTACCTAGGTACCTATACTCTACCAAACTTAGGTAACTATAGATTTATACATATGAACTTAATTGAGTAGATACCTACTTACCTAGATATGTGTAAATCTAAGAAGAATTTACCGTTAAAGTGGGATTAAGGTTTGCGTAGCACCGTGTTTTTCAAACTTTTTCACGACGCGACCCCCTTAGTATGAAAAAAAATCGGGGCCCCTACCTTCCACAGTTTATATATAATCTGTATTTTATAATTATATTATTATTGTATTATTTGGGTTCTGTATAATATTACAAAAATCAAATACGTACAACCCTGTTTTATTTTTATAATTACTCCGATGCTTCGCGACACCCGCGTCCCCCTTATAGATCATGGCGAACCCCGAAGGGGGTCGCGCCCCATAGTTTGAAAAACACTGGTAGTATTATTTTAGTTCTCTTATAAAATTCATCATCATCAGCCAGAAGACGTCCACTGCTGAACATAGGCCTCCCCCTTTAACCTTCACACTGAACGACATCCTGCCATCTGCATCCACTGGATGCTCGCGACTCCTACCTACCTACCTACGCTGCGTTTTCCGGTTCGCGGTCTCCACTCAAGAACCTTTCTTCCCCAACTTTCTTCTTACTTATAAAATTATGGACACCCTAAACGAAATAAAAAGTCCGTTTCGAATGCGAGACATGTGTCCACATGTTACTAAAAGACAAACCGTGTATAACGTGATAAAGTGTGGCCCTGGATACCACTCAACCGCCTTAATTATTGTACCGAAATACTGTGGAAAAATTCCGCTTTACGGCGTTTGTGTGTGCTGAAAAAAAGCTTTTATGACGAGGGTGCTCGTGTTTTGATGTTTTTATTTTGATTTGGTCATGGTTATAACATACGTTTGGGTTCATTGTAACCGGTTTGTTTGTACTTACTTTGTGCTCATAAGGGATGAAGATGGAAAACGAGGAGTCAGATCAGTCGCATATATAGGTACTTTATAAGGTCATAATGTCAAATCAATACATCATATCGAAGTCATTACCTCCTCAAAGCTTAGGTTTTAGGCTATGTTACCTACTTAACTACAAGCTAGTGGATAGTTTAAAGATAGGTATTATAATGTTCCTAGGTGCTACTCATGCCTACCCCACCTACCTATTCCTTCGATCAGTCTTAAATAAATCCATAATAAATAAAAAAATAAAAAAACTGAGACATTATTGCACACATGGTCATCTGACCCCAAACTAAGCAAAGCTTGTAATATGGCAGCCAGAGACTGATATACATACTTTTTTTTTTATACATACTTAAATAGATATTAACACCCAGACATAGACTCTCACAATGTCGTCGGTCCATCTAGTGGGAGGCCTACCTACGCTGCGTCTTCCGGTTCGCGGTCTCCACTCAAGAACCTTTCTTCCCCATCGGTTAACAGTTCTTCGAGCGATGTGGCCTGCCCATTGCCACTTCAACTTGCAGATTTTAATCATGACTCTGGCGAATATCTACGTTTCGGATTTTATCGCGCAAAGAAACAAAGAGCATAGCTCTCTCCATTGCCCGTTGTGTGACTCTAAGTTTTTCCAAAAGGCCAACAGTTAAGGACCAGGTCTCAGTACCATATGTCATCACTGGCAACACACACTGATCAAATACCTTTGTCTTCAGGCACTGTGGTATCTTGGACGAGAAGATGTCACGCAATTTCCCGAACGCTGCCCATCTGAGTTGGATTCTTCGGGCGAGCTCTTTGCCTAAGTTGGACTTACCTAACTGAACAATCTGTCCAAGATAGGTGTAATGGTCAACAACTTCGAGAGTATCGTTCCCAACGATTACCGCGCGCCGCGCGCCGCGCGGGCATCCAGTGGATGCAGATGGCAGGATGTCGTTCAGTATGGAGGTTAAAGGGGGAGGCCTATGTTCAGCAGTGGACGTCTTCTGGCTGATGATGATGATGATGATGATGACCCAGACATAGAACAAACACAAATGTTCATCACACAAAAGTTTGTCCTAGATGGGAATCGAACCCACGCCCCCAAGCACAGAAAGTAGGATCACTATCAATTGAGCCACCGAGGCAGTCAATAATAAAATTGATCAATGATGTCACTAAACCGGCGGCAATGAGCTGAGAAGTAGCCTATACTTACCTATTACCTACATAGACCGCTTTTCAGTGCCTGTGGGGCTAGTACGAGAACTTGCGAAAAAGTTATCGTTACGTAAACGATAGCAAATGTATGAAAAATTCAGTTTCCTTTCACGTCCAATAGAGGTCCTGTTCAATTTTTCATACATTTTGCTATTATTTACGTAACGATAACTTTTTCGCAAGTGCTCGTACTAATGCCACTGTACCTACCTGCTACCACAACCTTAAAAACATTCTAATGTTACATTGAATTTTATCATGCTCGCTCACTAGCCGAGAGAGCGAGACTAAGCTGTTTTTGAGGTAGTGGTAGTTTTCCCGATACTATTTACTCTGATCTATGGTATGGTAGTATGGTAGGTAGTCCCCCGAGCCACGCCATCTTGATTTTATACTAGAAACTGCTGCCGGCGTGGCGTGTGTGACGTGAATAATAATTATCAACAAGGGCTAAATATACCATTGATAATAGTATAGAATAGACTATCAATGAAATATACAAACAGAACAAAGCCAAACCGCTTACGGCATATTAAAAAAATATATGAAATTGACATTGACAATTGGATGTTTTCCTCTTGAGATAGCGTCGTACCCACATAGGTCTGTGGTCGTACCTTTCGTGCGTTTGCCAGCGATAAGTCCTATTGAAATATTTTCAAGTTTTTTTAAATATGCTCAAACTTACTTAAACTTATAATATTTTTTTTTTTTTTTATTAAATTTTTTTTCACGTTGGAGCCAAAACTCGATGTAATAATCTTTGGTTCCAAAGAGCTAAAAAAAAAAAGGTTATCTTTTGTCTCTTTTGCACTCATACACGGTTACAAAGCTCTGTTTCTTTTTAATGATAAATAGTTAAATAAAATGCTGTAGAACAATTTTTAACACTATTCGTACTTCTCATTGTCAATGTCATTTGTAGATTTGTGGTCACATAAATTGGAACAAAACAAACCATAGATCTATATAAGCGCCATAGCAATTTTCCCTCAATGCAGTGTCACTTGAAAAAAAATGACAATGACATTTGTGACAGTTACAATGGTAATATACTTGCCCTATATAAGGAACAAACTTACGTTCGTTCGTTACCTATTATAAGTAGGTTTATTTACGATATTTATTAAGTATCCATACACGATTTGACGCTAAAACGTTCGACGCAATGAGTATCTGGAGGCGAATTCCAACTCCAGTGTTAATTTACCGAGTTTTTAGCAAGGATATCACTGATAGAACCTATCACAATGTTGTAAATAAACACGTAAATATAACCTCTCAAGTGCTCAACGTACATCCGCATTATAAGTTTTATGATTCAAGACGGTGTAAATCTAAAAAGGTAAGTGTTTATAGCTTTACCGGAGAATGCAAGCTATGCTGCAATGTGTAAACCGTATCCATGTAAGGTAAATTTACTTATATTTTAGTTGCATAATTATTGGCACACAGGATTTGCCCTATTCCCGAAGTTCAACTGCCCGTGGTTTTGTAATAATATGTATATATATATAATTGATATAATTCTGTGCTTTGTACCCTGGTACAACTCCCAGAACGACACACATACACACAGATTCTGGCTTAGCTTAAACAGCTATGGGTTGGATGAAAGGCCATCACAGAGTTCTTTTGCAGAGTGTAACAAAGTGTTCTAGCAAGCCTACTACGCGCGTCTTGTTAAATTGTTATCCAATCTTTTTATCAATGCTTATAGGTACTTGACTAATCTTGGTGTGGGTATGATTTTGTCCCATACTCGCCAGGCAAAAACAGTGAACTAAGCATTTTTATATCGGCAGACCCGAAGGTGCTGCAGACCTAGTACTTACACTGAAGAGCCATTTCTCATCCCTACTTAAGCATGTTATGATTTTGATCACATCAACCTAATAAGTGAATGTCTAGCTTGTCAGTCAATAATATTTTCCCTTTCAGGCTAAGTATGATTCTGATGATGAAGAGGACATTGTAGATGATGATAGCTCTCTGTCAAGAGACTCAAAAGTGGTCAAATTTAGCACAACTTCTTTGAGAACTGATGCCATGTTAAAATCTGCACTAGGAGTAGCAAGAAAGTAAGCTATTTTCAGCTACAAATAATGTTACAATAATATAATGTAGATGGAACGTGGATGTGGATATTGGCCAAAGAACTTGAGAGTCAACGACATAGCTATTCAAGGTTGCAAGTTGAAGAGGCAATGAGCAGGCCGCATGGCTTGAAAAACTGATAACCGATGGAGAAGTAAGGTATTTTAGTGGAGACCACGAACCGGAAGACGCAGCATAGGCCTCCCACTAGATTGACCGACAACATTGTGAGAGTCGCGGGCATCCAGTGGAGTTCTAAGAGGGACGCCTATGTCTTCTGATGAAGATGATCATATCTTCAGCCAGAAGACATAGGTGTAGGATCGTAACCCTAATAGCACGTATGTGTCAAATGCTCACAGTGAGCACCCCATCCACTATTCCATTCACGGCGCTCACCTTACACCTTTAGATTTTCACAGTATACTCTGTAATTCAATATATTTTTGTAGTTGTCAAAATTCAGTTTTATAATTTTTTTATTTTGTTTCAGCAAAATAGAACAAGCTTTCTATGAAAGTAGAATAAGAGTAAATGGGAAGAAAATCTTGAAAAAGAGTGCTTCTGTAAGTAATTCTATATTCAGTCTAAGATTTTTCAGCTCTAATAGCTGCAATTTTTTTTACAAACAACACCATACATGTATAAGATGAAAGAAAAACTAAAAAATACTCGAGCATTGAAACAAAAATAAAATAAAAGAATATTGTTGCTGGTAGCTGATAGGCCAGCAACACTTACATTCTTAAGCAAAAAGCTAGCAAAAGCAGCTTTCTTTCTCTTCTTACAGCTTTCATTTGGCTTTTTACAATTTATTTCAGCTGTCAGCGCTATAAAAACTGACTGAGTGTAAACAAAGCTACTTCAGAAGTTCATATTTCCCATTTACATTCATAAAGTAATATTTGGTTTATATTGGTTGCAGATAAGATCAGGAGATGAAATAGATTTAATCAAAATGCTCAGCCCTAAAAACCCTGAACATTTATATGTATCCAGAGTAGAAATCCTCAACATTGCACCTGGAGAAGAGAACATTTCGGTAACTGCTAGAAGATTCAAGAACTTGCTCATAGAAAACTATGAAGGGGATCCTTATAAGACCTCTTCTCAAAGTGATACATAAGATAATACAAAAATAAAAGAAAATCAGCAAAATTTGGAGTGCACTATGAAATGTTTTTTTTTGGTTCGACTGTTTGAGTGCTACAATGCCACAGGCACAGAATATACACATTGCGTCGGGGGTTAAAAATAATATTTTAGGCATCACCTGTATAATGTTCTCTATTTGTTTACCTTTAAAGGGGGAAGTCCATAAATCGGAACACACTGAAATAAATGGAAACTTTGTGGTTTTGTACATGGTTATTTACACAAGGCTGCCAGGTCACAGAAAATATATGATTAAGGTATTCAACAATATATAGATCAACAAATATCACAACACCTGGTGAAATAGGGGGCGGAACATTTTAATCAGTGATCTATTTGGGCAGACTGGCAGGGGCAAATGCACAATACACCCCAAGTAGGATGTTAGTGCAGGTCTTATCAGCCCCATTTTAAATAAGAATGGTTATTACACAGAATGGTGGTAAAGCTTAGTACCAAGTATAATATAGCTTAGTAAGAAATTATAGATAACATTCTGCTCTCATATGGTCGCTGTGTACAAATAGGCACTCGAAATTTTGCTGATAGCTACCGGCAAACATCTTGGATAATAAACAAATTGATTTATAGGTTTCTTTGGCCCTCAGTGGTGTGAAGGGGTTTTCAAATAATTTCGATCGTATGATTAACTTTCCCGTAGTCTTTGATGAAAACAAATGACGTTTTAACATCTGTGTCAGAAAACTTGTACTTGTTTGAACTCGGGCTGGCTTCCTAACCACATTGACCAGATGACAAGGATAGACAGAATATTCATCCAAGAGTGACATAATACGTGCATTGGCCATCGGCCGGAACTTGATGGGCCAACTGGGCACGCAACTGTGAACAAGCAACATCAATGTCAATTTGGCAAACTAAATAATCATGCATTAATGAAATTTTCTGATAAATATTTTTTTACCAGTCCTAAGGAATGGAAAGTGATCTGCGAGATTAATTTTTCTTTGAGAAACAATGGACCAATAAATGATGCATGAAGTCATTTTCATGCATTTTAATTCCATAAGAGGACTCGTTCACAACCATGCATGTCAACGTTCCGTGTGAAACTGAATGAGTTGTGCCGAGACAGCTCAGTATAGCCGGACCATCTTTGAAACAAAGTCATGTCTTCCTGTTTGTTTTGTCAAATGTACTATACCTCATTTTGCTCAAGATTTTTGCTGTAATTTGTTCCTAGGTAAAATACTGCATATCTATATGTAAATAAATTGTAAATAAAACATTATTTAAAAAAAAAATGTTTTATTTCCTTAATTTATTTCATCACATGATTTAAATATCTAAATCTATATCACAATCAGAACTTTCAAAGATAGATATTTGTGAACTCTGACCGGTTTGCCCTTCATTGGATTTATAAGATGTATTACCGCTGCTTACTTTAGTTTGATCTATTTTGTGTACAGATTTTACTGGTGATTTATCTTGGCAGGATTTTTCTTCATATTTATCAAAATCGTGGCTTTTGTTAAAGGAAAATTGCTTAAGTTTATTCATTGTCTTTGAAGTTCCTGAAATTTCAGTATTTGCTTTATCACATGATTTGTTTATGATATTTTTGTCTGACTTATCACTTCTTACGCTGTCATTTAAATTTTCATTTATTACTTTTGAATTACTCTCATGATTTTCATCAAACTTTATGATATTTGGTACATCTTTAGGAGTACTAGACACTAGATTACCAGAATTATTATTTGCTGAAGAGTTGAAATCTATACCCAAATCTGTAAAAAAATCATTAACGCTGGGCACTCCCTTCAATATCTCTGTTTCGCTTTCGAAACTATCTGAATCTTGGTCACTATCACTTTTCGGTGATTTCTTTACTTTCTTAGCATTTTTTTTCTTAACAGTTGTTTCTACAGTAACTTCTTTTCTTTTCCGCTTCGTTTTTTTCTGTACTAATGGTGGTTTCTTCACATCTTTGTTTAAATTCGCATGTTTCTTTAAAGTCGCTGCTAATTTGTCACTCACTCTTTTCGAACCGTCACTTTCATTATCTTTGTCTTTAAGAAATTGTAAATCTTTGTCTTTTTTACCTTTAAAATATGAGCTTGTGACTATACTAGACGAAAGCTGAATGCTATCATCCGTAACGTCATCATATTTAGCAAATAGCTTAGGGTTGCCACTTTCAAGGTCAGCTTCTAAAGTTTTGTGATCAATTTGCAACAATTTTCCATAGTATAAGAGTTCATTTTGCCAAATCTCGTACAAGTTTAGCTTTGTTAAGAGTTTTTTTGCCAAGCACAGGTAATCGAAATCAGGGTATTTTTGGAAGGTAGAATGTAGTGCATCAACTGTATCATCTAAGGTGCAGTCTTGCATTGAAAGGTCGACCAGGGAGATGGCTATTACGGCATCCATGGGTAGTATTGTCGTGCGATACATTAGACGGCAGTGGGCTTGCGATAACCTGTAACATAATTTTTTTTTACTTAGCTTATTTAATTGTACTAACTTGAACTAACTGTGGTTTTCTTTTGACTTCCAAAAAGGAGGTGGTTATCAATTCGACAGTTTTTTTGTTTGTTACCTCAGAACTTTCGACTGGGTGAACCGATTTAGATGATTCTTTTTTTTATTTGAAAGCTGGTGCTTCCCATGTGGTCCCATTTCAATTTGGTCTATTTCTGTACATTTTATGAAGTCGGTTTTTTTTATATTGATAATTAATTATAAATATTCTAGATCTGCACACAAACTTTACCTGACAAGGCTGTCCAACATTCTGACTGTAGTTCTTGAAGTGTCCCGATGTTCTGCTTTCCTCTGCATCATGTAGTAAGACTGCAGTATGATGTTCGCTTGTTTTGTCATCTCCATACACCTCGGCCCGACTAAGCTGATGTACATCTGAAATTATGCATTACTAGCTGCGTCCCTCGGTTTCACCCGTGGTGATGAAAATCGGTGATGATGATGAAAAGTAGCCTATGTGTTAATCCAGGACATAAGCAATTTACATTCCAAATTTCATCCAAATCCATCCAGCTGTTTCTGCGTGATTGAGTAACAAACATCCATCCATCCAAACTTTCATATATATGATACTAGCTGTAACCGCGACTTCGTCCGCGATTTCTTCAGAAAAAAATAGCCTATGTCCGTCCTCACGATACATACCATTGCTTCGCAAAATTTTATCGAGATCGGTGAAGCTGTTTAGCCGTGATTATGTAGCAAACAGAAAGACAGACTTTCGCAGAGTTACTTTCGCATTTATAATATTACTGTGATTGAAGTGAAAATTTCTTTAGGCGTTCTGAATACTATGTTGTGGGTATTGAATGAGACTGACTTGAATCAGAAATTAGGAGATCCGTAGACGGACGAAAGTTACCGACATATCCCACCGGATTAGCAAGTTGAAGTGGCAGTGGCAGGGCACATAGCACGCAGAACAGATGGCCGATGGGGGCGAAAGGATCTCTAATAGAGACCACGGACCGGTAAGCGCAGCTTAGGGCATCCACGCAGCATGGACATTTTCACTAGAGATTGTGACTCTTTAGGTAATTATATCTCGATTGCAGGAGGGAATTAAATCATGCCTATCCGATGCACACTCTACGAAATTTATCTGATAAAAACCAGATATACTAGTAAGCAACTTTGCGATGTTAAGGACTAAAAATTTACCTGTAACTTTTCAGTATTCCATAATTTCTTGGATTGTTTGGTATTGGCTCCTTCAAATAATATGTATGATGAGACCAATTTGTCCCATGTTTTGTTTTTTGAATCCAGCAAGATGAATATTAGGTCGAACCTGAAAGTTACACAAAACTGTTTTTAAAAACACATTTTTAGTTTGAGCTTTTGTATAGGTTTTACAGGAAACTTTTTTTGGCAATGTGTTAGATGATCCCATCATGTAATGAATGGTTTACATTTCACTGGGCTCGGAATCATTGTCATGGGTTAAAATACAATTTATGGGTGCTTTTTCAATGAGGATGTTGTAGCAGCCACGCTGTGAAAAAGGTGAAAATTTCTGTTGGAGATGAGTAAATCTATGAAACGGAGACGAGCACACTTGATGAAGTTTTGGTAGGTCAAAGTTGGATAAAAAGTTTTTTTGTTATTAATGTTAAACACTTTTCTCTGTGTTTATACACCATCAGCAAGACGTCCACTGCTGAGCATAGGCCTCCCGCTTTAACCTCCACACTGAACGACATCCTGCTACTTGCATCCACTGGATGGGCATCCAGTGGATGCAAGAGGCGACTCTCACAATGTCGACGATACATCTAGTGGGAGGCCTACTTACGCTGCGTCTTCCGGATTGTGGTCTCCACTTAAGAACCCTCCTTCTCCATCAGGAATCATCCCACCCATCGTGAATATACAAATTTTTCAATTTGTATATTACGGGATATATCACGGGATCCAGTTGACGTAATAATGAAAATTTGGCGCCCTTAATGTCAAATTATAATTTCAGATTTCAGCCCATCATATTCCCACTGCTGGCATTGGGCCGTCTCTCAGAGAGAGAAGATGGACCCTTATCCACCATGTTGGTGAATGTCATGTCTCTGAACTTTTGAGATTCTTGGATATACCAGTTTCCTCACGTTTTCCTTCACCGTTTTATATGTCAAATTACGTCGTCAATATTTAGTATAGTATATAATACAACATCAATGCCTACCTACTTAACAATGGAGTCCCGAGAGAAACGTTAACGCTGAGCGGTTGATCAGTGTCATAGTGACCTTTTGGATTGCAAGCGGCTATGATGGCGCAGCGAGTGTTCAGTTTGCATACAATACCGGCCTGAAAAAAGGAACAACACATGTTTTTTGTGAATCTATCCATATCTATCTAGTATAAATAAAATTTTATCGCCGAAATGTATGTACGCTCATAACTTCCGAACGACTGCACCAAATTGGAATATTTTTCTTTACAATCAGCACTACGCTGAGTTTGTTCTGGCTTGTGACAGATATTGGCTATTATTTTGTTGTTTTTAACTCGTAATATTTATGTAGGTATATTTTGTTTCTGTCATCATCATCATTATTTCAGCCATAGGACGTCCACTGCTGGGCATAGGCCCCTCGATCTCCAAAATGACCTATTGGAAGCGGCCTGCATCCAGCGTTTTCCTGTGGTCTCTTTTAGGTCGTCTGTCCATCTTGTGGGTGGACGTTCTCTGCTGCGCTTATCGGTCCGTGGTCTCCATTCGAGAACCTTTCGACCCCATCAGCTATCTGTTCTGCATGCTATGTGCCTTGCCCACTGCCACTTCAACTTGCTAATCCGGTGGGCCATGTCGGTAACTTTCGTTCGTCTACGGATCTTCGTGTTGTCATAAATAAATAATTTTCTTATTTCTTTCTTTCTAAATTACCTTTGCTATTGATATAGTCTGCTGTTCCATGGCCTCGTGTATGGCAGTGCGGTCGTGTTCCCTCAGTTGGGAGATCTCGTCAATACAGCACACTCCGCCGTCTGCTAACACCAGCGCGCCCGCTTCAAGCTGCCATTCGCCTTCTTCCTGGAATATATCAAAGGAACAATTAAGGTTTTTCACTTTCACTAGCAGAGACACCAGTTTTTTGGTTAGTTAGTTAGTTTTTGGGCTGCCTGATGGTAAGTTACCGTCGCCTATGGGTACCTGTAAAACCAGAGGCATCACAAACACGTTGCTGACCCTTTAAGACTCTATTAACTCCCTATGTTGGATCCCTATGTTGTAGCTACAACATAGGGATCCTTCAAAAGGCGAGTTAATCCACGGTGTTTCCGAGAAGCTTCTCGGAAACACCGTGGAAGGTAGCTCATTCCACATTTTGCAGGTGGAGGCAGGAAAAATCGTGTGAATCGTAGCGTGTGATTTTCACTGATCTATGATATTTGGTTGAGATTTTGGCGGTGGCGGCTAGTGGGATGATAAAACTGCGACGCTGGCATCAGTAGTTCTTCAGAACACGCCTCGTTATAAATGCGATAAAAGATACAGAGAGACCCAACGTCTCAGCGCATGCTGAGCGGTTCTACTTGTGTTGGGTCTACTCATGTACTCATGTTCTACCTTCAAAGCGGCACAAGTGAGGCCGGCCCGAGTGCTCCCGCAGCCTGAAGTGAAGACAGATCGTGCGGTCAAATCCACTCCCGCTCTCAGTAGTTGTGACTTGCCTGTGCCTGAAATTAGGAATTATTTTTAGTTTTTATAGCTAGTAAAATAATTTAATTAGGTACTCTCAAACTATCTGACACTCAGTGGTTAGGTTAGGTTAGTCACTGTCGTCTATGGATACCTGTAACACCGGAGGCATTACAAATACGTTTTCGACCTTGTACATGTCTTTTGAAGAATATGTTATTTTATATACATTCCATAATAGGGTAGATGACTGATGTTAATATCGTTTAAACCAATAGCTTTGATGAAGAATTTAAGTAAATATAATATGTTAAATCGGTTTTTAACGTTTTCTGATATATAAGCATTTAAAGTTTTTGAAAAACTCGTGTCTGTTGTAGAGAACACTCTGTCCCTTTCCCACAAAACAAATAATGACGTCACGCCTCTGTGCGCCACATTGTCAGAACAGAATTTATATGGCGTACAGTACGCGCAAGCTAACACTTGGCCAGAATGAACATAGGCATTCAACCCCCGCACACCGCAAACAACCCCCCCCCCCCCTCTAAGCTGCAAAAATAGCGAACTGCGCAGCCATCTGCACCAACGTCACTCTGGCCAAGTTAGCTTGCGCGTAATGTACAGAGAAGTGTCGTCATAATTTGCTGTTTCGCGCTCTCTGTCTAGCATGATATTAAAATGCTTTTAAGTAGCTTATTTCAGATTTCCATTTGGTTTTCTTAATCGGCTATATTTATGGGCTATTTATAGTAATGGTCTTCGCGCCTTTTATCCCAATTGGCCGAACTTGGCGGAGGACAGAGATATGAGGGAGGCCTTTGCCATTTGCTTTGGGATGAGACAGGCTGAGCATAATTTACTAAGAGGTCATGTTAGCAATGATTACTACTACTACTACACACTAACTATGAAGTACGGAAGAAAAAGAGAAGATTATTTACCTGGATCACCAACCAACAACAGATGGCACTGTCCACGAACTCTTGTCGCGTGTTTTTCATCTGATGATGATTTATTATCAACTGCGTCTGCAACGTGGTTTGCGCTTGTGATCACTGTGAGAAGAACTGCCAGCTTTACTAATTGTAGACCGTACACCTATAACAATAAGAAACTATGACATGAACGGTTTATGCTCACATTATTTTTATCTGTAGAGACGATGGAGCTATTAGAGATCCTTCGTCAGGAAATACGAGCGCTCCCGGTGACGGTCGCCCGCGCACTCACGTCGGCAGTCAGTCGATGAGTACATCATCCTCTACCCAAAGGAAGAAGTAGATATAAGTATAATTAGAGAACTCTTTATTGTTCAAATGTTCACACCACAAATGACGTACATAACCAAAAACAATTTGAAACTAGTGAAACATTTGGTGGCCTTACAAGAGTTTATTAATTATCCCAGATGTAGATAGAAATGTGCACATTTCAAAGCTGTCTCTGCTGATGAAATGCATCTTTTGACGAGCTATGTATATAAAAAAAAACCTGGCCCCAGAGCCTCACTCTGTTATTTCAAGGAGTTAGGTTGGCTTGGATAAGTGCTGGTAACACCCCAAGCTCCTGCACAGGACACCTGTGCAGGACTTATCGTCCCCATCTCAGATAAGAATAAGAGTTATACAAGTAAAAAGAAAGATTTTTTTTTATATACTCAAGGGATGAAAAAACCTACAACTTGACTTCTATACAAATTCATCATCATCAGCCACCACTAGACCTCTCCTGAGGCACTTGCTACTCAGCCGGATCTTCGACTTTCCCATCCAGTCCCAGATATTTTTCTTACGTATGAACATTCACCTGAGGACAAACACCCATCAGAATCTGGTCCCGTCCCTTTATAGGGCAAGCTTTATACTTGGCCCAGTATTCGTCGAAGCATTCTTTAACATCGGGTGCCGATGATACCACTTCTGACCTTTGCGCATTGCACACTTCTATGTAGTTGGCTTGCAGAACCAGCTCTACTTCGGACTTCTTCGTTTGGATGCATGGACGCCAGCGTCGGCGAACTGTACCACTGGAGAAAAGAGTCACTATATATCCTGTTGGAGATGCCTTTTAACACTCAGCCATATGTTTAAAATCATCATTTGAGCATCTGCCTAGTTAGGAATCAAATCCAGGACCACTGCTCCCAAGACAGCACTTTTCCAGATGAAAAGGTAGCTGATTTTAACACAGGCAAACCAAGATTTAGGGAATAGAAAATATATCATATTGTTCTCATAAGCTACCTTTGAAAAGAAACCACAGAAAAACCTGTGCAGCTACAGAACAAACTAGAATCTCTACCGGGTAGCATGAGGCATCATTATCCTCTCCATCTACGTCACCACAACAGCTAGACTGCTTTTCATCATCATTTACACTTCTGTCTACTACACTGGAGCAACTGTAATAGGGCCTTCGAGTTTCGCTGCGGTATTTCAAGGAGCTGGGTTGGCTCGGGTAGGTTCTGATAGGGGGAAAGAAGGTACCTTTAATCCCGATTTTTTTTTAGGTTTTAAGTGCAATCTTACAGATGGCTGGTTTTACTTGCAATCTATAGGGAAAATGTAGAGCGAAGCTATTCTTACCATATAATGACATCGTCACCAGGCTTGCAGCTGTCTACCAGGTCATTCTCTAAGACTACCCACATGGAACCCGGTATTGTTCCGATGCTCAGCTTGTTTACTTGCTCCTGTAACATATTTTTTGCATGCCTTTAAAAATCTTTTATTTGAAAAAGACATACTCGTAGCTGTGCCATATCGGCTCAGGCAATTAGTCAAGATAACAAACAGATGGTCAGAGGTTTTTTCTGATCCTACATTTTGTTTTATTTTGATAAAATAAATGGCAAACAAGGCGCTGGCTACCTGGTAGGCTACCATAATCTCAAAAACATTCTTATTATAACCTTACATTGACCTTTGTCTAGCTCTCTCGGCTAATGGGAAAGCAAGACAAAATTCAATGTAAGGTTATTATAAGAATGTTTTTGAGATTATTGTAACCCACCTTATGGCAAGTGGTCAACTTCAACTTTTCTGTATGGCTTCTGCGGTGATGCCGCAATTTTGCCAATGTCTTTTAAAGGACTAGAGACATTTATACTGCAAGCTGGCCGGTCAAAGGTCAATGGTATGTGGTCACTGGTGGTTATGGGCACCCAATATACCAGAGGCATTAACAGTGCATTGCCTATCTTTGAGGACTCTTCACCAAAGAGCTCAGAAGCACCCAGAGTTCAAGGCAGCCCCGATTTATTGCTATCCAACCCAGATTGTTGTTGATGAGTGACGATTTTAAAAGAAGTTTACCTGTATCTTAATTTCCTGGTAATCCTTACAATATTCCCTGGAAACCATGTTGACTTGTGTGAAATTAGTGCACTTGCATTTTGGATTATCATTCCTGCATTTGTTAGGTGCTTTCAAAATGTATCTGTTTTCAAAATCAGCTTCTATACAGTTTTCAAATTTGCATTTGGCACACACATACTTCCTTTGATACTCTAGCATTTTGGCTTGAGTCACCCTGACCACAGTGCCTGGAATTTTGTAGAAAGTTTAAATAGGATATGATAAGGTTCATACAAAACCACTTCAAATATTTTTAAACAAATATACTTTTGGTTAATAGTTCTATATTGGATTATACTAACCAGTGACTTTTAGAAAACATCCCAAGTCCACATTTTTTGGGAAAACTGTCCGATGTAACTCTGGACACACTGGTAATCCAAAAAATCTTGCATGGACATTTCTTTTCAAGTAATGATAGTTAAGTTTTGAGATGACTTCCTTGTATTCTTCAAATTCAATAAGATTTTGTTGTGCTTTTATTAAGTCCCGGTTACAAGCCGGTAGACTCTCAGTAGCACCACATAATACTTTATCTCCAACGTCTGGATATGATTCAAATAACTTCAAAAAGCTGAAAAAAAATATGTGTGGAGTGGAAACCTGTGCATCGATGGAAATTATATAAATCGATAACCGGCGTGCGGCACGAAAACATACTTACTCAATTTTGATATTGTAATAACCCAAGTTATCTTCTGCAGACACAATGTTGATTATATCTTGCAAATGGAACTTGAGAATATAATCTAATATCATGATATTTCATTTAAGTTTTAGTGTCTTTTATTAAAAATAAATGAAATAATTTTGAAATTAAAACTCAGTAAATAAGAAAATCAAAGAAATAACAACCTTTGATGTTTTGTTTTGAGTTTTGACTGTGCGTTTTTTTTTTTTCACCGATCACTGAGCAAGCTAAAGCCATTTTTTTATTTATTACAAAATATGCTTGCGCTTGGCTGCCAACTCGCCTGATGATAAGCGACGATGCGGCCTACGGTGGATCACGCTTGCCTAGAAGAAACCGATTCACTCTTGACTTGAAGACACCCAGATTGTAACTATCGGGGAACACCCATTCAGACATATCGCCCCATCTTCCGTATTTTACACGGAAATAGGGAGAGCAGTTTACAAAAACATTAGTACCTATTAGTAGTAGTATCGGAACAACGAAAAAATTCTCACTTCAGTGATTGGAACCGCTGTCGTCAAACGCATGCATAAAATTATGCCTGCTATGACTTTAAACGATATATTGCACACAAAGAAATTCTTGATGCGAATGGATGAATCATAAATACTTGTTACTGTCCAAGTTATTAAAAAAATTTTTTTTTAGGCTTATAATATTATTATTTTTAACTTATTCTCGGTTATAGCCCGGGTATGGTGGGCATTGGTGGGGCCGAAGCCAACACAAAGAGGCTCTTTTGAATATAACAAATTATAGTATGGAATGTCTATAAAATGGAATATGAAACTATTGTACTATAGGATTACCCATTCAGGCAGCGCATTCCACAGACTAACTGTTCGCACAATAAAAGTGGAATCAAAGCGCTTCGTACGGGTTTTCGAAATGTCAACCATAAAGCGGTGTCGATTTTCGTGCTCGCAGTAGCAGTCCGATAGAAAAATGAGCAGGAGGGAATTAAATCATTTGTACAGCATAACCATCTTTAATTAGGTGCTTTTTTATCCTTATTATCTATCAGTTGTACTATATTCAACACATCTCGACGGGTCAGTAGGAAAGTACTCTTGGCATTTCGTCATCAGTCTCTTCAGGGCTTGGATGTATTTCCTTTGAGTCTCGTCGTTCATTACATGGGCTACGTTTTTGGAGAAGATCTTCTCACGACCGGTACGAGCATGGATGCCCACCATGGTGACACCAATGGGCCATGGTGCGTTACCTATAGCCATCTGCAAATACGCATCACTGGCCTGGAACATAAAATATATATTTTAATCCTATCAATATAAAAACCGACTTCATAAAAATGTCAGAGCTAGACCAATTGAAATGGTACCACACGGGAAGCACCAGCTTTCAAATAAAAAAAGAATCATTAAAATCAGTTCACCGAGTCGTAAGTTCTGAGGTAACAAACATAAAAAATAAAAACAGTCTAGTTGAGAACCTTCTCCTTTTTGGAAGTCGGTTAAAAACATTTCAATTTTACTCTACCTTTTTCTCTCAACAGATGAGACGAAAGGATGAAGTGCGATGTATTTTCAGATTGTGGTAGAACTTACAGCAAGTAACAAAGCCACCAAAGTTAAATGATTATTTACGGGATATTTACCGTGGTAAGGTTGTGGAAGGAGCTCCCGATATTTCGGCGCAGTTAGATGCATCATGTTCACGGGAAGACTGAAGAATGCGGGTGGTTGGTGAAAAAGTTCAGTTCTTTCTGAGCTCCTGCCTGCCTGAAGGAGCAGGGAGCTCCTTCCACAACCTTACCACGGTAAATATCCCGTAAATAATCATTTAACTTTAGTGAACAACCGTGATAGTTTAAAGCCACCAAGTCCAAAGAAAAAACGCTAGACTGTGGAATGCAGTGCCTGAATGGGCGTTCCCAAACAATTACAATCTGCATGCCTAGCACGGGCCGTGGACAGATTGTCTTTCCACACTTTTTATCCCACTAGAAAGAGGATACAAACGTATCCATATTCTAGCTCTGTCGCATCTTCGCGCGGATAAAAACGGTGGAAAGACAATTTTTCTACGGCCCGTGCTAGGCCTGCTTGGTGCCTTTAAACAATGAGTGAATCGGTTTCTTCTAGGCAACCTTGCTCCATCATAGACCTCATCATTGCTTAGCATAAGGCAAGGTGGTGATAATACGTAAGGTTTTCAATAGAAATAAAACCGGCTCAGTGCGAGTCAGACTCGCGCACGAAGGGTTCCTAATTATTATTTATAAAAACGGCAAAAAATCATGTTTGTTGTATGGGAGCCCTCTTAAATATTTATTTTATTCTGTTTTTTAGCATTTGTTGTTATAGCAGCAACAGAAATACATCATATATTATGTGAAAATTTCAACTGTCTAACCACCATGGTTCATGAGATACAGCCTGGTGACAGACGGACAGCGGAGTTTAAGTAATAAGGTTTTACCCTATGGGTACGGAACCCTATAAAGCTATGTTAGTCTTTATACCATAATGTAATTTCTCTCCAACAAATGCTTCGAGATTTCCATGAGGCTGTCACAGATGTCTTCCGGCAAGTTTTTCTTTTTAAGCTTTCTCATTAGAGGTTTGAGGTATACTTGTGTTTGCTGGAAGGTGGCTCGAGTCATTTTGTGTTTGACTGCTGTTTTCTCAGCTCCTGTGGCAGAGTTTAGCTGCTGGCCCCACAGTTTTAGGAGGAACTGGAAATACAAAATGTATGTTATAATAAATATCTGGGGCATTATTGCACACATGGTCATCTGACCTCAAACTAAGCAGAGCTTGTAATATGGCTGCCAGAGACTGCTGGCTGTATATACATACATATATATTTTTAAATACATACTTCAATAGATATTAACACCCAGACATAGAACAGACACACACATACAGAAATATTTGTCCTAGGTGGGAAACGATCCTACGCCCCCAAGCGCAGAAGGCAGGTTCACTACCAACTAGGGAAAGAGAAAATATTTTTTCCTGTTGGTCAGGCGGCGGCGGCGGTTCGTGGTTCGTGCGTCTGTTTCGGCTATTAGACATATCGGTTTCCTCACGATGTTTCCGTAGTTGACTGATGGTATCGAAATTGCACATAATTTATTGAAGTACCACCCTAACTGAAGTATAATTTGGACTGCTTCAAACGAGGGGTGAATAGAGTCTTCAAAGGTAGGCAACGCACTTATCATCAGGTGGCCCGTAGTTTGTTTGCAACGTATTCTATAAATCAAAGTTTTTGGGCAGGGCCGTGCGTCGAAGCGGTTGCAGTCAGATTGTAAAGCGCACATGCAATCATTATCACCCCTCCATTGAAATAGTACCTACTTATAACATGTATAAAGTATATTGTTATCTTATTTATTACCTGCAAGAGAACCATGATCACATTCATGTCATGATTCCTATCACCTTGTCCCATGGTTTTAGCCAATTCTTGGATGAATTCATAAGTGATGGTGTCATCGAGGGCTTCTTCCTTCAGTGATTTTTCGGTTTGACTCTAAAATCAAACTTAAACATTTTCATCTGATACACTACGAATTTTTAAGAATAAATGGCTCTGCCTCTCTGTTATCTACGACCTCTACACCCCATAATGAATCTATCTGCCAAATTTCAGCTTCGTAGGTCCAGTTATTTGTTTAAGGATAAACAGGAAAGTAACTCTGCCCTTATGTTATCTGCGACCTCTACACCCCATAATGAATCTACCTGCCAAGTGTCAGCTTCATAGGTCCAGTTGTTTTCGAGATTTCGTTATGAATCAGTGAGTGAAATGAGTGAGTAAATTTCGTTTTTATATAGATAGATAGTATGATGGAATGAATGTATACCTGTGTTCCTAATTCAAGAATTTCATTTAAATAGGCTTCATCCACTTTGTCCATAGCTTCTTGAAAATCATTTCTTAAACCCTGAAACAAACCGTTATGAAACAACGTCAATAAAATTTCACAAATAAATAGCACAATTTACTTTCCTATGAAAACCAAATGATAATTTTGAAAAAAAATACTTTAAACTCTTTGGTCAACTAATCGTTCAAAATCCACTAGGATCAGGGAATCCCAGAGTTGTCCAATGTCCACGTCTTTGTGTGTCACAGGTGGGGTTACCATATTAACATTTTAAAAGTCTTGATAGCTGATATTTCAATAAAATTCCAGACATTTCAGTCACAAAATACAAACACTGCGCACGTCCTTACAGTGGTAACAGATAAAAGACTTAAATCGCCCAAACTAAAAAACCCAGACAAGGGTCTATAAGTCCAGATGGTAACCTTAGTCACAGGGAACACGCAGGGGAGGGGAAAACACAGGGGTGTGTGTTCAAAGATGCTAACATCTAGAGCAGATATTTTAACTCATCATTTAGTTTAGACCATCTGCCTGGCTGATAATTGAACCCAACTGCTCATGATGCAGTCATGCTACCACTGAGTCGTAAATGTTCATGATACATGATATCATGTTGTTCGTAATATGGTACGAGAGCCATCAATCACTCTTGCCCATTTTTCTACCAGACGGCTAGGGTGGGCACAAAAGTATGACACCGTTTCTTGGTTGATATTCTGAGTGAATCTAGATTCTTCTAGACATGCACGCATCAGGCGAGAATATCATTTATCAATTTTTTTTAAACATGATGACCAGTTTTCATCTTATTTTCTTACAGATTTGAGATGCATCCAATAAGTCTGCCCACCTGCAGGGTTATTGCAAGTACTGGACAAGTTCACACTCGGTATTGTAACATCTCGCTCGCGCGTATGGTGTGAATAAATTAGCGCGAACACAAAGAAACAATAGCAATGTAATGTTGCCTGCTGTTATACCTAAAATGTGCTTTGTCTCAGTTTTACTCATAAGAATTTTCTTGAGTAATAAAACTAGTGCTTTAGAGAATGACTTATCAAAAGTTTCTGCATATAAGGCTGGATATAAAAATGCATGTTTTACCCTATTAGCTTCTGGTTCCTGAATTTCTATCCTCCTCAATCTCTTAAAGGACTGGAGTTCATTTTCCCCGTACAATAGTATAGGGTGAGCTCGTTCCCTTAGCCTTTTTATAACCTCTGTTCTGGGTAAAGACGCATTCTCTGTTTGATCTGATTCGCAGTTATCTTGCTTGTTTGCTGTGGAAAGTAAAGGCAAGTTATCATTTCAAGATAAGTAGATGGTATATTCAGAACAGACAGTATAGTCGCACGGAGTGGTCAGAGTGGTGGTAGGAATTATATATACGAAACGTAGGTATTATGGCGAAAGGAAGTCATAATGATTTTAATCGCCATGTGTCATAATGTTTCATTTTATTTACAAAAAAAAACATGTTCTACAAAAGCAGAGGTTTTACAGGTCATTAGACCTGTAAAATATCATATTTATTTTTTATTTTTCATATATCATATCAGGCGAGTTGGTGTCCAAACGTAGATCTATTCGATACAAAAAAAAATATAAACCGTTTTAATTGATCATTTGTAAAAACAGTAACAATACTAAATTATAGATTGTAAAAACTACCAGGTTGTTCCGTGAAGCATTCCTTTGCTATATTATAGTCAACCTTTTTATAATATTTGTATACTTGTGTTACCTACCGAAATTATAATTCCAAGTTATCATGACACAAACCTATTTTATTTCACCTTAAGAACATTCTAGTCAGCTATGTGCATAGACTCACCAATACATCTTACAATGATGCACTACGGAGTGTGTGAAAAACGTTGAAAAAACAAACCCTCAATATTCTGAGCGTAGCCCTGCTTCTAACATCTACAAATTTCAGAGCTTTGAAGGGTTTTTAAATCCTCCACAGTTCTATGCTTATTTCACAGAATAAAATTAAGTTAATGATTTAAGTACCTACCTACCTAACTATGCAAATATAGGTTTGATATACAAACTTTTTTCTGTTTTGTTTTCTTCAATAGGTTTTTCTTCTGCTTTCTGTGGGCCATATTTTTTTAGATATTCTTCTTGTTCTTTAGCTAGCAGATCTCCTCTTTTGAAGTACTTCTTATTTTTTGTAGGGTCCTGCAAAATGTGTTCATTAGTAGCTTGCATAACATGTAGGTTCTACATATAGGTATTCATAAGATTGCAGCCAAATTCACGAGGTACCTATGTACGGAAAATTTACTTACTAAAACGTTTTGTTCTTCAAGTAACTTTCTTTTTCTAGCAATTTCTGCTTTCAGAGCATCCATTTTGCGAGTAAGAAGGAATGCAACAATCCTATTTATTAATCCAGAAAGTCCTTTCCTTGCTTTGCTCCTCGAAACCTTAGAAATAAGAAAATAAATAAAACAATATAAAACTGCAAAACACAACAACAACAACAATCCGTAACGATGTTTTTTGTTTTGTTTGAGCTTTTGTAGGTTAGGATTTTTTTATTCTTTCCTCTGAGAAGATTTTGGCGTCTTACACTTTTGTTGTGGTTGCCAGTGTCAAGTAATAAATTATTAGCAAGTTTGATGAATTATAGTCAAACGAGTCAAACAAGTCACAGTCAGAATCAATCAAAGTAAGTCACAGTCATGCCCTATTAAAGTGATGGACTTAACAAGAGGCTTTTATGAAGCTTTGAAAACAATACGAAAATACATGTTTCACCATTTTATGTCACTTACCTACACTCGATCACGTCCACGAACACTTAATATATAATAATCCACCATTGGGACCCTAATGGATAATTCCAGTTTTTCAATAGCCATAGGCCTGCGTCTGGGCATTCCTAGAACAGAACCCCACTATTGTCGCTGCGGAAGCGAGGTTGATCGCTCTGGGCACCATGGTTTGTCTTGCCGCCGCAGTGCTGGACGCTTCTCACGCCACGCCGCTCTGAACGACGTCATCCGTCGGGCTCTTGCCACCGTTAACGTGCCGGCTTGCTTAGAGCCGAACGGTATTTCACGTGACGATGGCAAGAGGCCTGATGGCTTGACGTTAATTCCCTGGAGTCGTGGGAGGCCTTTAGTATGGGACGCAACTTGCGCTGATACGCTGGCTCCCTCTCACCTCCAGAGCACATCAAGAGCGGCTGGTGCAGCAGCGGAAGTGGCGGAAAGCCTCAAACGGAGGAAATATGAATCTCTCGGCGAGGGATACATATTTCTTCCATTTGGAGTTGAAACCATGGGCCCGTGGGGTCCGGCCGCTCGGGGTGTAGTTAAAGAGCTGTCCAGACGCCTCATAGATGTGACGGGTGACCAAAGAGCTGGCGCTTACCTTGGCCAAAGAATAAGTTTGGCCATTCAACGTGGTAATGTCGCTAGCTTTTTAGGTACCCTACCCGAAGACAGTGACCTTAATGCAGTTTTTTACCTGTAGTTTATAGTTTTGGATAGGTATTCAGTTTTATTTAGATTTAATTTAGGTATTTATTTAGCTACTTTATTATTTTAAGTTTTAGTTTTTAGTTAATATTTAAGTTTATGTTAATTTTCTGTTATTTAAGTTACCTTTGTTTCAATAAATAAACCACAGACATTTAATACAGAACAGACTGAACATGTTTTTTACAACTACATTCGCAAAAACAGTTATGTTTGCATCTCTCTCGATTACACAAAAATCATATATTCGTATCTCATTTTGTCGTAACGTTGCAACATAATAGAAAAAATGAGCATGTGGTACGATGTTCCAAGTTGCCATTTTGGTAAGCATCAATATTCTGACAGAAGGCTGACAGCGTAAACCACGGCTTGCAAAAATTACCTAAAATAAAAGTTATTTTTACATATTTGGTTTAAAAGATATGAAAATACTATGGTGAAGTGCAGTGTCCTCATGTGTTTTAATTCATCTCATAAGATGCCACCCGGTATAACGTTTCACACGTAAGTTTCGTGTGTTATAATAGAGATTATTTTGAATTGCTATTTTTTCTTGTTATTTTTCATAAACTTTACAATTTGAAGGCTTGGGAAGGTTGTGTTTCTTTCAATTTCATATATGTACAAGTTTGGTGGGTGTAATAAAAGTTAATAAGTAGTTTTCTTTAAAAAAATATTGATTCGATCATTGTTTGGCGTTTGAGGTACTTAGACATTGTCCAGGGAACGTATTCAGTAGCCAAGAGAATGTAATACTCCTTTCAGTAGTATAATTAAAATAGTATAAGTAATTTTCTTTAAAAATTCATTGTATCGATCATTGTTTTACGTTTACGGTATTTAGACATTGTCCAGGGAATTTATTTCAGAATCAGAATTCGTATTTCAGAAGTATAATTAAAATAGATGATTCAGCTTGATGTGATTATGATGACATGAACCTTTTTCATTAATTACTAGCTGCTTTTCTTAAGTAATGTAAATAAAGTACCTACCTACCTATTGTGGTTCATGTCATATATATACGTAGTGATCTAGATAGTGTAATTAAAGGGTTATTTAGACATATGTCAAGTAACAAACATTTTTATTACATTTTAGATTTTCCCAAGGATGAAGAGTTGAGAAACGCATGGTTGAAGAATTTGAATCTAGAAAATTGGCAGCCCAGTGCGACAAGTTTGTTGTGCTCAAAGCATTTAGAGGCACATTTGTTCGACCGGACTGGTTTCCGTACAATCCTTAGAGAGTACGAGGTGTAATGCTTATTGGAACAACAGTTTTCAATGAACAGTCGCTATCACTATCATGAATCTCAAGTTGTACTAACTACATTATGATAACTTGCATGTAATAATTTTCAGAGCGATAACATACCAAGTTAAAAGAAAGCCACAAAAAGAGGTGTTACTGGCAAAAATGTTCTGCGGGAGCTGCAGAATACCTCATTTCCATCAAATTCAGATCCTGCAACCACATGACACATCTGGTAAATTGTTTTATACAAAAATAAATGATTTGACTTGGTCTGGTGTGTTTGAATATTAATACCCAATGGGAACAACCATAAATTCCATCACATAAAGAGGAGGGGAGGAGGGGTCGACGAAGTGTGACTGACAAGGGGTAGGGAGGGGTCGTAAATTTTGTGACGTTACATTTCAGATACAATCTAATAGTATCTGTTAGCACTATTATAAAAGAATGTCCTTGAGTCCGGCCCGCGTTTTGCAAATGTTTGCGTGTAATGTATATGTTGTGTATTTTGCATCAATATTTTTGTGGCTTGTTGGTTCTGCTTGGTATTATATGTCTGTGAAATAAACAACCTTTATACAGTTAAAAAAAAAAAAAAAAAAAAAAAAACCACCATTATTACGCATTAACACTCAAAAACACACAAGTTTAGGAAAATGATACAATGCATTATTTCATGTTGGCGCCAAAATCTCAATTCAATTCAATTCAATTTTTCTTCTTGGCTTCTGTGGTATTGCCCCAACTTGCCAATGTCGCCAAAATCTCGAGTTAGGTATTTTATGACTGCCGATCGAAAGTGTCAAATTGTCAATGTCATGTTATTGACGTGACGTGCACGTATGTGACGTTGTTTAAACCTCCGGGATTTTGGCTTCGCATCTCCGTAGGAGTATTACATTCTCTTGGCTTCGCATGGCCGGCGCATTTGCCACTATAATTTTATCAGTAACGCTTGGCATAAAAGTCTTGAAACGTAAGTTTTTTTCTTCCGATAATATTGTGGAAAACACATCAGTGGAAGAATTTCATTAGTCCTTATATTGAGTATTTTATCCACGAAATAGGGAAGGCATGGGGGGATGGAAGTGAAATGTAGATGGGACGGGAAGCCACACTCCAGCGGAGCTTCTCATTATTGGGCCAATTGAGCTCTAGCTCCGCTATCGATTGCACGATCCGCCACTACACTACAAAATAATAATTATGCCTTACTTAGTAAGGCGTTAGGTATTATTTTAGGCAGTGAGACGACTCTAATCCAGAGCCGCCTACCGCCAGACCGCTTCTCTCGCTCTACCCCAAGGGCGGCGCTGCTCACGACTCGCGGGCTCTCTGAGCGGGCTCCCCTAACTCGCTAAACAAAACCATAGATTGTGATACCTACTACTATGCAATTAATTTATTATTGATATTATTATTGATAGTTCAGAATGCATCAATAGGCCCAAAATGCTCACTTATTGTTTTATTTTTTCCAGAGTAATAGTCATCATCATCATTTCAGCCATAAGACGTCCACAGCTGGACATAGCTAGGCCTTCCCATCGATCTCTGAAAGGGACGGACAATATGACATAAAAGAGATCGCAGGAAAACGCTGGATGTAGGCCCCTTTCAGAGTTCTAATGTTAGATGCAAAATATGCGTGCTATTATTCTGTGAATAAGTAATTTAATTATTAGATACCTACTCGTATTTTGATTAAAAAATTCTAATGATTTTGCTATTGATAAATCTGATAGGTAGCTAATAGCTATGATCAGATTATAATCACAATTATTGGTATGCACACTAGAGTTGTTTTATGTACTTATCTACCTACCTACCGTAAAACAAGTAGCACTGTAGCAAAAAAAAATATGTGATAACAACATTAGGGGAAGATAAGGAAGGATTTTCATACCATTGGCTTTTCGATGAAGAAAAACATCGTGAGGAAACCTGCATATTTATGGCGTATATGAATCCGCAACTGGTCCGGTGTGGTAATATGGCCCAATCGACCTTTCAGAGGTAGGCCTACGTCCTACCTAAGACCTCCATTTTGAAGCTCGGCCCGAAGACCTTCGGTCGGGTTTAGAACATTTCTTCCGTTTTTTTTTATGATTCTGGGTGACGAGACGAGCGAAGTCGCTCGCCTGATGGCTCTTCACGCTTCAAGTTCAAAACCCTGGATGACAATGCACTGCGCTCGTCACCCCGAGATATAAGATGTCAAATCTCTGTGTGCCCTGTAATTTCGCTGGAAACATTGCCCTTCAATGCCTTCGTTGCCTTTCCGTGGTAGAAAAGATGAGTAAAAACTGGACGGTGTGGGATTTCCAGCTTTATAAGGTGTGAGGGATGAGCTTTTAAAGGTGACGGGATGTGCGGTATTTGAAATCCGACGCAGGAATGAGACCAAAAAGCTTTTCAGCATTACCCGAAAAACGCGGTGCTTATAGGAAATGCAGATGGAACATCTTTTCAGAGGCTAAGTGGGTCCAGCTTGTTAGTAAACTAATTAGTACCTAGCAGTAGTAATAAGTAGGTTGGTAATTAGTAATTAGCATAGGTCTATAGAATATCTAGTCCATACTTTGGTATTTTCAATTTTTCTTTATGGAGCTGAGACATGGACTTTGAAAGCAGTGGATCGAGGGCGCATCGATGCTTTTGAGATGTGGTGCTGGCGGAGAATGCTTCGAATACCATGGACAGCACACCGGACCAACGTATCTATACTACACCAACTCAAGGTGACGACAAGACTCTCTACCATCTGTCTCAAACATGTCCTCGATTACTTTGGCCATATTGTTAGGAAACAAGGCGACAACCTGGAAAAGTTGATGGTGACAGGGAAAGTCAACGGCAAACGATCACGAGGCCGCAGCCTAATACGTTGGTCCGATCAGATTCGCACCATTCTCGACACCTCAGTCTACAACGCACTCCATGCTGCTGAGGATAGAAGACAATGGAATGATATCATCAAAATATAGAGATTGATGGGAGGTGGTGGTCACGACCCTCAGACAAGAGGAATACGATTTAAGGAGGAGGATAGAATACCTACGTATATCGGGCTCGAAATAGCACTGAAACAGCGCGGTGCGGAAAATCACGCAAACGTGAACCGTGACAAGAGTTGCGGTCGTGAAACTTTTCGCAATCACTTAAAAATCGTTTAAAATAGGTAGCCGTTAGGCCCCTGATAAAATCAGATCAGGAATAACCGATTATCAAAGAAAGATAACTGCTATGATTGCATCAATCTGATAATTACAAATTGATAAGTATTTTATATTCACATTAAAAACAAAATGGTCACAATATAGTATCAAAGTTATTTGTGCTTCAAGTAAAAAACTTTGCGTAGAAAAAGCAAAATAGTAAAAATGACCGTAAAAACATACCACGTGTTTGGTATACTGTATGTCTTGAGTATTTGTGTTATAACGACAAAAGGTAAGTTTGTATCTATATTATTATTTATCGTAACTTGTGAGGTCGATCCCCAAGCCGTCTGCCAAGCGTGGGGATTATGGCAACACCCCTCTCTATGAGGGAGGCCTTGTCCAACAGTGGACGTTAATTGGCTGATGATGTGTGTGTGTGTGTGTGTGTGTGTGAGGTGAAGGTTGCTCAAGGATCACCGCCAACCCTAGCCTTTGATCACAGTATAGAGCAAGATTTTCTTTCGGTGCGTTTCATTTCTAAAAACAATCGTACAAGAATCGATAATTTTTCCGGAATAAAAAAGACCCATGTGCTAATCCGATGTAAACTATTTCCACATCAAAAATGTCGGCTGGTTATAAAGTAAAATAATGCAAGTGTGTGCAAACGCTGTCCCCCGCAACGAGGCAAGAGGCGGCATAAACATTTTATTTTTCGCTCGATTTTTTTCGCTCTTTTCATTTTGGCGCCTCCTTGCTATCTAGCATTTAGAGCGATCCCCAGGGCTGGCGCTGTCAAGGATTGCAAACTGATCTATAGACATAGACATAATTTATTTGTGGCAAAAAAAACAATGTACAATAGAAAAATAAAACGATAAAAATTTAAAATTAAACTTATCATATATATTTTTTGTCACATCTTATTATGATAAATTATAACTAATATTTATGATTTTAGGTCAAACGCGAATAGTAGGTGGTGATATAGCACCGCCAGCTTTTGGTTTATTCCATGCGTCTCTACAAAATGTATCGGGACATCATGTATGTGGAGGTGCAATTGTTTCTAAATGGCATGTAGTAACTGCTGCGCATTGCGTGTATGGGTATGTTAATTGATATGAAAAGGAACTTACATTAAAAAAAACAACTTCAAAATTAGTAGGCGCTTACGCAAAATAATTGATATCGCCAAATCAACAGGCGCCCGAACAAAATTATTCATATCATTGGAGCTGGCTATAAAATACTGATTACTAACCCAAATTAACAAAATTGTTGTAGAAACACTTCGAAAGCTTTATTAAAAAGAAACTAACTCGTATAATCAGTTCATAAAATGTCCGAGTGCCTAATAGGTGTAGGTACATAAATAATTATACACGTAAATATACCGCGTACCTACGTTGTAAACAAAAATACGAATCAAATTGAGAACCTCACTTCTTGAAGTCGGTAAAAAATATATATTACGATTCAACTTTTATTCAAATAATGTACTTAGAATTTTGATTTTCCAGCGCAGAACCAGAATTCATCAAAGTAATTGTGGGAACCACCAATTTAAGCAATGCCGGCTTTAAATATGACGTTGAATCCATAATTATTTATAACAAATTTAATTTTAGTTCAAGAGTCAATGATATTGCTTTATTGAAAGTAGAACAACATTTTGATATGAGTCGCGTTCGAGTAATTTCACTACGTGAAGAGACACTAGTAGAAGGAGATATAGTATTTTTAAGTGGATTCGGGGCTCAAATGGTAAGTTTGTTGATCGAAATTTATATTTCCGAGCATCTAAACACTCACGTAGGTACTAACTATTTTGTAAAAATGCAAAATTGATTATTAATTTGCAGGTAAACGGAGAATCAAGTGATCAAATGCAAGTGTTAATGTTGCCTGTATTCAGTCAAAAAACATGCCGTCATGCAATGAGGTACACCAGAGAAGTTACTAGCAGGATGTTTTGTACATTCACTAAAATTGGACAGGGAACGTGTAGTGTAAGTTTTTTTTATATTTTAAATATTATTTGTATCTCAATTCTGTTGGAAAAATATTATTATCCAAGCAACAATCAATTGTTTGTACCTACCTACCATAGACAGCCACATTTTAATTTCTCTAAGCCAACCGAGCCTACCCTAGCAACTCCAGTGGAAATTGTTATACATGAAAATATTTAGTACTTAAAAATGATACCTTGAAACTGGCAAATGCACAGCACAAGTCGTGTAAGCCAAAACTCTCTCAGCAGGAGGCACAGAACAAAGTTGGCACCTACCTTACTTCCTTATTTATCAAATTTGCTGAATAAAAAATACGCGCGAAGCTTAATTTAATTTCAATAGCTGCGTAATCCGCGTTTTTAGTTATTAAATCCAGCATACCTATAGAAAATGACGATATAACCACAGAATACATTTTTTTTATTGTAAAATAGGCTGGCGCTTAGTCGCTAACTCGCCTGATGTTAAGCGATGATGCAGCCTACGATGGATCACGCTTGCCTAGAAGATACCGATTCACTTTTAAATAATACACAATTTAACCCTAATATTACTTATAATGGTATGTGGTCTGTGGTGTGATGTGGTTATATGTACCCACTATCTTTGGTAAGTATAGCTCCTTATATTGTATTTATGTTTAGATTGCATGTACCATCGCAGCTATTACACGGGTTAATAGTGCTAATAATAATAGTGTGGGTTTCTAAATGCAGCTAACATGAATTCGGATTTATTACAGGGTGATTCCGGAAGTCCAATAATAAAAGACGACAACCTGGTTGGTCTGGTTTCTTGGGGCATACCTTGCGCAGTTGGATTCCCTGATGTCCACACTAGAGTGGCTCCGTTTATCAAATGGATAAGAAACGAAATAAGAAATGACCTTTGTTGATCAATGATATTTTACAATATAAATTACAATCGACAGATAGACAAGACATGGAGGAGCAACATCTAACATTCTTAATATAATTATCAATATAAAAAACCAACTTCATAAAAATATCAGAACTGAACCAAATTGCGACCACACGAGAAACATCAGCTTTCAAATAAAAAAAGTGACATCAAAATCGGTTCACCCAGTTGAAAGTTCTGAGGTAACAAACCTAAAAAATAAAATAATATACTGTCGAATTGAGAACGCCTCTTTTTTTGAAGTCGGTTAAAAAGTGAATAGAAAATGCAAATGGTTTTGTGGCATAATTATTATAGTGACACATTTTAATACAAATTTTGAAGTCGGTTTTTTATTGATCTTTATTGTATTTTTTGGTGGTACGGAACCGAGCGCTAGCCCGACTCTCACTTGGCCGGTTTATCATAATAAAAGTTTTTTTTAAATAAAATTATAATTCTTGTTCTATAACAGCTTTGAAACATTTCACTACAATATAGGTAGGTAACATAACTCAAATTACTTTAAAATAAAGTAAGTAAGTTAAGCAGGTACCTACCTATTGTACTAATATGAAATAAGAGTTACCTGCCTAGTGTAGTTATGATATGCTATACCTACATAAACTGGAGACCCCAGCACAGTCCAATAATGAATCATAATATTAGGCGCCGGCCTTGGGGCAAAGCGAGAGGAGCGGCCGCTTTAGGCGCCAGATAGCAAGGAGAGCGAAAATGCCAAAAGCGATTTTTAAAAAACGAGCGAAAAAAATAATTTTGGTGGTGTCTCGGGCCTCACCTCGGTGAGGTTGCGGCGAGGCACACTTGCATTGTTTGTAACCAGCATAAAATTTTGATATGGAATTAGTTTACATCCTGGATTAGCCCATGGGGCGCTGATCATATTATTGATATAAATAAGTAGGTAAGTATAATTTATTGTTGAACTGGGGCCTTACGGCTAACTCGCGGGCTCGAATTAGCGCTGAAACAGCGCAGGTCGGAAAATCACGCGAACGTGAACCTTAACTTGCGGAGATATGGTTTGCGGTCGCACAACTTTTCTCATCACCTAAAGAAAATCGCTTAAAACAGGTGCCCGTAAGGCCCTGTCTTGCAAAGATATGCTAATGGTGATCTTTGATTCTTTTTCTCTTCCTCTCCTCTACGTTTAACATAGGTAAGTAGGTAATTATAAGTACCTATTGGAGTTTTGGCACCAACGTGATTTTTTTATTTACTGGCGCACATTTAAATCAGTAGAATACGTAAGTCGAGGCGGTATGGCTTTAGCCTGATCAATAATGGGCGAAAAAAAAAAAAAAAAAAAAACCTAGCACGATTTAAAATAAAGATTGTTTAATATATTATAATAAGTTTGCTTTCGCGCCCTTTTTAAGGCTGTCGTTTGAGAATGAAATGGATATTTTGGTTGCAACTTAATAGATTTATTGTTAAAATAATACCTATATTTTAATACCTAAACAGAAAGTCTTCAATTTAGCTTCTTCATTTGGTCGATTAGGTTTTGAAGTGAAAACTTTGTAAGGCGCGTTGAGCATTTTTGTGTGAACAAAAATCATTGAACTCGCGTCACCGTCACCGAACGCTGTAGGTACCTAGCGTGAAAAAAACAGTGACATCTCTTGTATAATAGGGGAATTACTACTTAAGTTTTCACTTCTGATGTGCAGTCCTATGACAAACTTTTTTAGTTCTAATATTTTACAAAAGGAGTCTAATAATAATCTGTCTGCCAATTTGGTAATTTTACCAGCTACATACACCAAGCCTCGGACCATTCATCAAGCCGGAATAAAAAAGTCTGTGAGTAAACGGGCTTTGATTCCTTGACCATTCCTGAAAGTAGTAAGGTAAAATGTGAAAGTAGTATGATGAATGGGCATCGATTTGCTTTCAACCCTGAACTTCCACGTATGTACCTATTTGAAACAACTAAACTGTTGGCCGGCAGACCGACAACGGCTAGTCACCGCATAGATACGTGCTTGTACCTGTAAAAGTGCCTGATAACATATTGTTTGCTACGACCAGTGTTGTCATTATCAATATTGATAGTTTTTTTTCTTATAGGTGTGCTTAACACGTGTTTTTGCTTGTGTAACGAACTGGTTTCGGTTTCTTCATGGTGGCGGTAATGAACTCTTTTTTGGAGCGTGAAATCCTGTTGTTTTGGGAATATGTTAAACGGTAAGTTAAATTATATTCACTAGCTAAATGCGCGTGATTTTTTACGCGAAGGCGTAGCGCGCTGTCTTCGGCCACGCCAATATTAAATTTAACGTAGGTATTAAAAATAACTTTTTTAGTGCGCAGCTAAATACCTACTTGCAAAATTTCATATAGACTTCTAGACCCAGCGGTTGAGGCTGTGCGTTCTCTGACAGGACAGTCAATGAATTAATAAATTTAAGATTTTTACTAAGTAGGTTCGATGATAGGTACCTAATTAAAGCTAAGAACATAACGTTTATTGAGGAATGGAATCGTAATTATGTCTCTTAACGGTCTTACCTAGGTATGCCACAGTAGAAATAAGAGAGCGGTCAATAGGGCATAGCCAGGATTGTTATGAGGGGGGCGCGGGGGGGGGGGGGGGCGTTACCGTATAGTTTAAAATAAATTATTTCCTCGTATCGTTCGCGCAAAACTTTATGAGCCCTCTGAAGTTAGGCGCGAGGCCTCCCCGACGCCCTGTAAAGTCCCTCGGATACCTATAATATGCGTACTGCGCAGCCACTGGGCCTAACTTCAGAGGGCTCATAAAGTTTTGCGCGAACGATACGTTGGAAAGCTCTTTGAACGAGCGCGAGCGCTTACCACACTTCGGGGAAAGGGATGGGGGGAGTGTTGAAAAAACACAATGTTGTACTTATTGAACTTTGTGAGAGTCGCGGGCATCCAGTGGATGCAGTTGGCAGGATGTTGTTCAGTATTGGACGTCTTCTGGCTGATGATGATGATGAGAGTATTGAACGGTTTATAAACGCCTGTGGCCTAAGTACGAATATTTGCGTAAAATACATACCTACTATCGAATTCTATACTAATTTCAAATTAGTTTTTTTTTGTTAGTACCAAAAAATGCTCCATCCATGGGATCTAGCATGGGGTCATTTATGGGGGGTTACTCCACTAAAAGCGAATATAAACTAAACTATCAAAATTATCTATATACCTACATGAAATTTTGTTACCTACTCCCAAAACATTATGCAAACAAAATAATAACAAGAGCATGCGTGGACGTAACAATATAACGGCAAAACATTATTTTGTACTATTGTATTGAAGTGTTTTATTTTTGGCGAAACAGAGTGAAAAAAATATATTTTTTGAGTTATTTTTATTTTCCGCCGCCGTTCTTTTTCGCCGTTCGTTTTCGTTCGTTTCTTTAGGTAGTACGAATAAAAGAATTTACATGACTAAAATATAAAAAAACTAGCGACCTGCCCCAGCTTCGTACGGCAATTTTATTTTATACATAAATAAACCTTCCGTGAAAAATATTCTGATGTTAAAAACCGCTTCAAAATCCGTTGCGTGGTTTAGGAGGAGTTAGCGGATTATACAGAAAAGCGTCTTGATTGTATACAATGTAGAGTAATTTTCACTTTTTCTCAAAATATTATTCTTTCTATTGATGTATCATCATCGTCATCTTCGGCCAGAAGACGTCCACTGCTGAAAATAGGCCTCCCCTTTTAACCTCCACTGAACGACACCCTGCCATCTGCATCCAATGGATGCCCGCGACTCTCACAATGTCGTCGGTCCATTCATCGGCCTACCTACCCATTGCCACTTCAACTTGCAAATTTTAATAGCTCTCCATTGCCCGTTGTGTGACTCTGAGTTTATCCAAAAGCTAGGGTTAGCTGTATAGTTTAATCTATTCCTGTGCTCTAGGTAATGGTAAGAATCAATAACAGAAACAGCGGTAAGTACGTTAATACACTAGTGTGTTAGTGGCCATTGATTTATTCATACGCTTGCTTATAGGCGTGCCTTTGAGGCACGTGGCTTGTTTCATGTTTCCTTGAAACTTCAATAACGATTAAATAATTTAGTGACATCGATCCAAGACAATAACAGAGGTTTTATGGGACAGGTATGTCTTTATTTCTGCCACCAACGCCATAGGTATAGCTATTTGTAGGTCCCTTGAAATATTGCCCTACTACCGTTTTGGTGAACATTTTATTGGCTTCGAATGAAGGCCCTTATTTCCTACTTACACTACAGCAATTTTAGTCATTATAAGTAGTTTTAGATTGTCTTCTTTCATGGTTTGTTTAAATTCATAAAAATGGTGTCATATCCAAATTTTATGTTTTATATAGGAAACTGTAAAGATCGAAACACGATTAAGGACATTTCGCTCGATAGGTAAAAAAGTACCTAACACTGATTTGAGCTTTTCTCCAATAAAATTTAGTAAATAGGTACAAAGTGGGAAAACCTCGTCTTAAGGGCTTAACTCAGAGGTTAATTGTCACACTATTTTCACCCGCCAAAAGTTGAAGAAAATAAAATAAAATAAAGAAATATAATTTATTTTGTAACACCAACATTAATTTAACGGCTGGTTTTTAATTAGGTAAAACTAGTAGGATAACAAAATAAAATCTAATTATAACTATAGGTACTTTTTAAATTTTGGTTGGACAAAGTTGTGTAAAAATCAGGCATTGGTTTAAGTTTATGCTCAAAAAGGACTGTAATAATAAATAAAAAAACGAAAGTAGGTATTACAACTAAATGCGAAGATAAAATACTAAATTTAAGTACCTACCACGAATGGCGAAACGTAGAGTAAGTTTTTCATAAAAAAAATATTGTTGGATTGGTAACTCGCCTGATGTGGGGTCTACGATGAAGCTTGCCTAGAAGAAACCGATTCACTCGTGATTTAAAGACATAGACAATAATAATCGATACGAAAATACAGTTGTAGGTACCTATCCATTTTTTTTTTCTAGTCTAAAGCTACCATTTTAAACAATACCAGAGACCAAGGCTTGAAAGCTCTTATACTAGGTCTATCTAATGATATTCTATGTAGTTACTCATTTAAGCTTTTTATTGAGCTTTTATTGGACAAAACAAACGTCAACAAAGTTGGTCACACATTGTTATTTAAAGAATTCTCAAGCCCTCAAATCTATTGTCTCCAAAATATCTATGCATTTTTACGAATTCCGATGTTTTGACGAACCCTTATCGCGGTTCTCAAGTCCTGTACTTTCGCGAAACAATAGTTTGAGATAACTTGGTGACTTATCCTGAGGAAGCGTCTTATAAATACTCTAAAGGAATGAGGAACCCCATCAGTGGCACCAAGATCTTCTTTGAGCACGGATCGGCTATTTTCGAAGACAACAGAGGTGAGTGTACTATTACTAGGTATTTATATTCTTTCTATGAAACATGTCTCTATTATCAAGTCCAAAATATTGTGAAAATGTAAGAAAGAAAGAAAGAAAGAAAATAAATTTTATTCGGCACCTTATGTAGGTGCATGTATACTTTGGCATTTGTAATTTTAGTTTTAAATGTGTTGATCGAGGGTGCGTTTTCAATTATGCCAATATCGCCAACGACGCCTACAGCGCTATTGAGAACCAACGCGATGTCACGGAGAAAATATCTTTGTGCCATGTAGGTTTTCACTTGTTGGTAAAATTTGGAACGCGCTTCAATGATTGACTATGACTGTCTATTTGTTACCATTTTATGATTAACTCTGAAGCAATATTGATTTAAGACCAGACGTCGATCACATGGCTATTCCTTTCGACTATAGGTGGTCAGCTCAGCTGGTCGAAGTCCAGTTGTTTCGTTAAGAATAAATGGTACCAAATTACGTAACTGACCAAACAGTTAATTTGATTAAAAAAAATACATCAATGTCCATTTACACAACTAGTTCATCAGTTTATTGGTGGTCCAGATGGCTTCTTCACGAAACTGAAAAACTGCGTGTAAAACCAAAGCGGCATAGTAAGTTAGTATTTTTAATTTTTGTTTTAGATGCAGAAGTCACTAATATTGCTCCTAGCTCTCATCCCGGCTCTGACTGCGGAAGTGTCACCATCATACAGCCTTCTTGAGAAGCATCCAGCTTTCAATTCGGATCTCAAAATCGAATCTACTGAAACTCATGCTATCTTTAAGAAAGAGTCAAACAACGAACATCCAGTTTATAGAGGAGACAATCTTCCTCAAGGAAGAGCTCATATAGAGCCAGTGAGACCTAAAGGCCCAGTCATAAAGAATGATCCGATGTTAGCTGATCAGCCCAATGGGTCCTCTGAAGTTAACCGAGTTGTAAGTGGTATTTTCATTCTTTCGAAATTATAATTTAAGAAGACTGTATTTTTAGTCATATGTAGCCTAGAGTTTAGTTGCACTCGATTAACGAACGCTCACAAGTCACACTTGTAAATATGGGTGATGAGTACAGAAGACAAGGCAGGGCATGCCATAAATCACCTTATTTTCTGACAAGTAAAGTAAATATTTGAGTGAAAGAGTTATTCATCATTGTATAACTGAACTTCGACTGCTTTTGGAATCAGGCACCTGGCTGAAGTCTACAAAATGCATACACACGTTTTGGGAAATTATTTGTGGCAACATTCTAAGCCAATTGCTTTGTTTTTAGGATGAACTGACTATTCCTGGATATGCCTACGTCCCAGCACCAGCTGAGCTGGCATACCCTGAGGTTCCATATGCACCAGGATATGGTTATGATACTGCATATGCTGCTTCCAATGGGTCAGTATAGTTTCATCTGTTATTCCAGCAATAGCTATTAATTTCTCTCGGAGCTATTAATCTCCAGCATTGAATCACCCACTGTTAAGCATAGGCTGCGTAGGTCTCTCTGTGGTTTTGTTATTTTCCTTGGTCTCTTGCTAATTGTATTTATTCTTATCCGCCAGAGCCTTTAAACAAAAAATAATCTTCCATATCATTCCAAAAACCAACATTTCAAAAGCGGCATGTGGGTCAGATTATTAAAATGGTTTTATTTATATTTGATTGTTATGATATTGATTTTTAGTTATGATTTGTACGGTAATGGACCAAGCAACTACCTGATGGAGCCTGATACTTCCCCTGTCGGACTGTTATGGAGCCAGGTTCCCGATTCAAGGGTATGCATCAGTTATTCTATAATCCTATCGATTTGTTCTTTGTAAAATTCAAGATCATCCTCCATTGATGGCTGTAGGCTGTATTCTACTAACCTTCGCAACTGAGGTTGGTTTTTAGCTCTCTACATCTAATCAAGTTAACCACTTGATAGGTACTGTATTCCTTATTTTTGATTTCTGTACGATTAAATACCGAATTTTTGCTTATTTTTTTCTATTTTCCTTTAAGTTTTGATTCAAACTGTTTTTAATTTTTTCAGACATTCATCGGCTACGTGGGAAGAACTATTAACTGGATCTTCAGCAGCATTTTCGTTTTACTACTTGGATCTATCATGACCATCGGAGTCTGCTCATACACCAACCTCTGCACCATTAATTTCCACGGAGTCGGTCCCATCCACGAGGAGATGAGAGCATTGGTTTCTCCTGATCGCTTAGAAAAGATCAGCAACGCTGCGGACTTTGTAAAGAATGCTATTGATAAATACCAGAAGATACAGAAAGTAACCGAAGCTAGCTCGGCTAGAAAACGCCGTGCTTTATTTTATTGATAGATTTTGATTATAGCCTTTGTAAAACTTTTAAAGTCAATAATTAAATGTCTAACAAATAATGTTTACACATTATCTCTAACCTATCATCATTATTATTGGTTCAAACTGCAAGAAAAAAGCGTCTTTCGTCTTCTACTAATAATTTCCAAATATATCTTTGCATGATCTTTTCTTCTTTACTGTCTTAATACTAATAGGTTAATACAAAAATTCAATATGAAATTATTTTTAACGAGTTTTAATTCAATCGTTTATATACATTTTAAAATAAATTATTATAATTATTCATATACAATTTAACACTAAAAACTGTTCTGAATTTCGTGATACTTGTTATATGCTTCATGGAAATAATACTCCAGTTCGTCTAAATATGGAAAAGCTGATAAGTTTTCTCTTGCCAGGAATGATGGTTTCTCAATAGTTAGAGTGCAGTAGGGCGTGAAAGCACAGAATCCAATGACTAGAGCCATCCCTAGGAAGACCAGACCGCCTTTGACGATGAACCAGGAAACTACTGATAGCGCTGTGGAGCCGAGACTGACAATAGCTGTCTGTAAACAAAATGCAACAAGTTTAAAATATAGTGACATCTGATCCCATGCCCTCCCACTCGGTATCCTACAGGAATATATATTTTTTCGGGATAAAAAGTAACCTATGTTTCTTATGATTATGTCTATGGTATGAGATAACATTAAACCAAATTGCATGTAAATCTAAAGAGGTCTTAAGGAGTGAGTGAATTTGAACATACACAACAAGCTCAGGTAGGGGTCCATAAATAAATAATTGGTAGTAAATAGAAAAGCTGAACATGAAGCTATATGGTGTGCCTTGGTAGAAGCCTTATATTGTCTTGCAGTGGGCTGATGTGGGTAATAAATGATAATATACTTACAACAGGGCTTAAAATATAGTCCAATATTGATAGTTCTGTAGGCTCAACTGTTGTTAATGCATAATCGCTGTTAGGCACTATTTGATCGTATCTGAAATATGGCATATCTAAATATTAGAACTTCCTTGTATGCTATTATAGCAAAAAATTATGTGATGTTGTAATACTTATTATTATTTCTGTTTGTTGGTTTTTATAGCTTCCATATGTGGATTTACAGTTTTAAAGATTTCCAGTCAAAATCCAGTCGACGAGTCGTATAATAGTTTAAATGGTATCAGTTACTTACTCAATAGCATCGTAAGGTATCGATTCAATAAGGTCAACAGATGTTGTTTCACTCCTTTGTTGTGGTAGTAAGTATGTTGGTTGGGGTGATACAACTGACAATAGCAAACCAAAACATATTGATCCGATTGATAGTGATACTGGAAACATCTGGAAAAAATATATGTAGAATAATAAAAATCAATTACAAATAAATAATTACACAGCTGGATCCCAAAATTACTAAAAACATAGCAACCAAAATACTTTAAATTAACAATGCAATAGATGCGTTTGACAATTTTCAAACAGTGGTAATTCTTACCTTGTATTTTAACGATAAAATGGCCTACTTCTCTAGAGGTATTGTTAACAAGTAGTCATTCTTCTGATATGAGTTTAATTTAAATAGAACATTATTATGCAACCAAATTAACTAACTATATCCTGACATGACATTTTTGAGGGTTAATGATAATGAAGGATGCACTTGCATTGAGTCATTCAATTTACTAACGCAATTATGTAGATTAACCTAAACGATCTGTGAAATTAGACTAGTGTATAAAAAGGTAAGTAAAGAATTATTTGGTTTAAATAGAAATTCTTGTTCTGTAGTTTTTTTAATTCTCGAAAAAAAGCATTTGTTCTATTCAGGATGATCAAAGCGGGCATTAGTTTTTGTTCTTTGTTGTTGGTTTCTATTGCATCAGCAGAAATATACGAGTTTGATAACTACATCGAATATGGACCAGCACCTGTGAGTTGACCACAATACACTACTTCTGTTAAATTCTTTAATTGTACAAAATATTGCATTGCGTTGCATTTTCTTAATCCATACTTTATTCTTATTTTTTTCTTATCAATTTCAGAGCATATCTCTACCATATTATCCTTATCAAGCGGTAGAGCAGCAAGCACCCCCAATTTACAAAAATAACCATCCGAATATCATCGTACCTGCATCCACGGAGGAAGTTGAAGTGGTTAAGCCTGCTGGATTTATCTCTACAGCTATATCTGTAAGTATTGAAACATTAAGGTAACTTTTAGACGACTTTACTAAACCTGAAGAGTACCTACTTATATGTTCTGCTTGACAATACCTTTTGATACACATTTACATCTACCTACTAACCACGAAAGATAGAGGTATTTATGAATACATATTTGTATGATTTTACTTTCTACTCTTTTAGTGTTTGGCTCAATTTTGGATCTTGTGGATGCTCTCGATATTTATTATGACAGAAAAGCGCTTCTACTTGCGTCTTTAGTTAAAGCGTGTCTGCAATCTTTTCACTTTACTTGGCCACTTGATTTGACTCAATTGGTTTGTCAGGCTGCGTTCCCTTGTTGTTACATAAATCAGAACTGACATTTATTCATATATCTTTACAGTAATATACATCTTTTAATTTCCAGTGCACATTCAACGCTGTACTATCAGTGGTGAACTTCTTCATTGCCCGCGCTTCAGGCCTTATCGTGGGTGTAGTCGCTGCCTTAGGACTCTGCAAGTTCACGTCCCTGTGTGACTCACAAATAACTATATACGAGGCAGAGTCAGAGCTGAGGTCTTTAGCCACCCCGGAGAGGCTGTCAAGGGCTGCTAACTTTGTGAAAGAAGCTTTGAAAAAGTACAATGAAATTCAGAACAGCTAGTTTGGAATGTTTAGCTTTAGTTATGTTCATGTATTATAATTTATTTGAAATAAATTTAGTAAAAAATTAAACATAATTTATTTAGACGGTTGTGTAGGTTTGTAGAGTTATAACTGTTATAAGTAAGTATGGTCAATGGCCAAAGTCCTAGAATCCAATTTACTTCAACCTAGATAACATATGCAAATAAAAAGTTGAATGATGTTATTATATCTACGTAGGTAATTCAGTGTAAACTAACTATAAAAATAGTTCAAATGACCTGATCGATCAGAATATGCTGTCGAATAACGTGGTGACAACCATTATAAATATTAGGTATGTAGCTAAGAACCCAGTCCTCCTGACCTAGTCCCTATCTCTAGGTTACTTAATGTCACGTAATTAGAAAATTTAAATTTGTTCATGTTCAAATTTACTTCAATGATTAAACATATCTTCTTTCTACTCTCTCTTCTACTCTCCCAAGGCGTGCCACTCAACCCGATCACCGGCTTTTCTCCAGCTGCCGTACATATATCATCACTACAATGAGTCTCAGGGCGTCAAATATAATCATTATCAATTTGGTATAGTTGCAGAAAAAATAGAAAGAACAAAGCTCTGTGGACTTACCCAACTTTCAAAGGTGCATCATACCAATACCAACATAACGTAAACTACTTTAGAATCTACTTGAGAAACATTCTTAGCTAAAACAATTTTACAAAGAAGTCAATGACCTTTGAGCTAGAATGTCTTGAATTTATTACAGTTTTACCGCTATAACTCAAAAAGTTATTATAAAAAAAATTATGAAAAAAATACATTTCCATCCATGTACCTACATGTGCCAGAGCCCTCCTAAAAAGCATTTTTTATTTATTTATTTGATATCTATGTATACTTTAACTTTAATTGTGCAAAGTTTCATACTCTACTTGCCTTCATAATTATAGACATTAGAAGGTTTCAAAAAAATTAGAATGGTTGGACAGACGGACAGAACGAATTTATAAGTGTTCTTGTTAGGACCCCTTAAAAAGGTCGTCAAACAGGCATGCGATCTGCCTGATAAACGGTAAGCGCCGCGCATAAAGACATCTGCTTACTATAAACACTGTTTTAAACTATCACGGTTGTTTACGGTTGTTCGAGGAGAGTAGATAACCGTAGCAAAAGACTAAGAAAGAGGGTAGATCGTTTTGTCTGTACCTAACTTTGAACTTTTTCACCAACCACCCGCATTCTTCAGTCTTCCCGTGAACATGGTACATGTACGAGTAACTGCGCCAAAATATCGGGAGCTCCTTCCACAACCTTACCACGGTAAATATCCCGTAAATAATCATAATTATAACTTTATCTGCTTACTATATTGTCATTACTTTGCCAGCTAAAATGAGGTAAATTCAGAGCCAGCGGTATGATTCATCGAAGTGGGTACTTCAAATGATGGACACTTTAAATACCATGTTTGAGAATAGCACTTTTTTTCGTTCCGTATATACCCAAAGGGTGAAAACGGGATCCTATTACTAAGCATACGTACCTATTCATGCTACCTTTTACGGCTGTATCTTTTTTTTTCGTTCCGTATATACCCAAAGGATGAAAACGGGATCCTATTACTAAGCATACGTACCTATTCATGCTACCTTTTACGGCTGTATCTTTCGAACCGTAATTAAATACCATGTTTGAGAATAGTACTTTTTTTCGTTCCGTATATACCCAAAGGATGAAAACGGGATCCTATTACTAAGCATACGTACCTATTCATGCTACCTTTTACGGCTGTATCTTTCGAACCGTAATACATATCTACACTAATATTATAAAGAGGAAAGATTTGTACCTATTTTTGTATGTTTGTATGTTTGTAATGAATAGGCTCCGAAACTACTGAACCGATTTGAAAAATTCTTTCACTGTTGTGAAGCTACACTATCCCCGGTTGACATAGGCTATATTATATTTTGTAGCGAGGCCGAAGGCCGAGCTTACACTCGTGCGAAGCCGGGGCGGACGGCTAGTTTAGTATAAAACAAAGTCGCTTCCCTCTGTCTGTCCGTCCCTATATAAAGATCTTTAAAACTACGCAACGAATTATGATGCGGTTTTCACTATCAGTTAGATAATTTTTCACGGAAGGTTTATATAATAATAAAATATATACCCGTGCGAAGCCGGGGCGGGTCGCTAGTAGTATATAATAGATAGTTGAAATTTTTACAGAATATTGTGTAATGTGGTAGATTTACGAAAAAAAAACTGGGTGTGAGGTTGTCTTTTGCACTACTTTTTTGTACTCCAGTAATTAACAATTTATGTGGAGTTACGGAATACTCAGTTCGCGATCCCGACTCGCACTTTGCAGGTTTATTTCTGTTTCCATGGCATCATCACACAGTGAATTCTAATGGGGAGCTATAAGTGTAAAACATAACATTATCATCTTCTAGCTCAACGTGCTTTATCTTGGAGCGCATTGCAATGAACAAACGTGGACCTATTCTCGATAATAAATAACATAGAATACAAATGGTCAAGATATTGCTAATTTAGAAAAAATACATATAAATTTGTTTAACTCGGACAAGTTCGCAAATGATCACCAGCTCACCTGTTGGTAAGCGACGATGTAGTCGCACAGACTTTGAACATACCTACATAACATTACCTACCTTCTATTTACTCTGACCTAGAAAAGACCCAGAGTGAATCTCTTGAAAAACAAGGAAGCCGGCAGATTATTGCATTTCTTGCGGCGGATTAGAAACGTAGAATCAAAACTTTTGTAGGTATCTAAGGAAAATCCACAATGTATAGTTGGTAATGGACCAACTTTATGTTTTGTTTATAGTAAAAGGGGATGGTAGAACAAGGTTGTGTAGTTCCAAAGCACATTCTCCCAAATGAATCCTAAAGAAAATACACAGCAGATTTGAAAACCTCTTGCTTTACAACTTGTTGTAGTGACACTTATATTATGGGAAATCCATTGCACACACGTCATGTATTTTCTCGCACAAGTAAATCAATGTTATTCTTTGAGAAAATAATCTTAAACACTGTTTTAAACTATCACGGTTGTTCACTAAAGTTATATGATTATTTACGGGATATTTACCGTGGTAAGGCTAGGGTAGGGTAAGGCTAAGAAAGAGGGTAGATCGTTTTGTCTGTACCTAACTGAACTTTTTCACCAACCACTCGCATTCTTCAGTCTTCCCGTGAACATGGTGCATGTAACTGCGCCGAAATATCGGGAGCTCCTTCCACAACCTTACCACGGTAAATATCCCGTAAATAATCATATAACTTTAGTAAAATAATCTTAAACCTTAGCCGTAGTAGGCTGAACCTGCCACGGTTAAGGTTATATATACACAATACACAGATCACAGATATAAATGACTTTAACCATTTCGCTGCTTAAACCTCAGTCTTAACCATAAACCCAAAGATTCCATACTTATTAATCTTAGCATAAACCACATTGCATTCTTGTTTGACTACAAAAATTTACAACTATACATATTATCTGTTTTGGTTGACTGGCTTGTAAAATAAAGGAGTATTTTTATTATATAACTAGCTTTTTTGCCCGCGACTTCGTACGCGTAGATTTTCATATAAACCTTCAATCCTTTTTTCTTCCCTTAATCCGGCCTTGCGCAAAATAACATAGCCTATACTTCAATCTGGTCATAGCTAAGAATATTCGTGAAAACCGCATTTAAATCCGTCCGCATTTTCTTCCAGGGGTGTAGGAGATGTGCGTGAACAAACAAACAAAAATTCTAAAAACTGCCTTAACATGTTCAGCTGCTTATTTTAAGTCGCCCTGTGTGAAGTATTGATAGAAGCATAAAAGTAATAAATAACACCGTCAACAGTTTTCAAATCAAAAAGATAATGTGACCACAGTGCAGATCATGTTTTGAAATTTTCTTTTTGTCTAAACCATTAAAAGTATATCATGTCATGTCGGGATGATATACATCTCTGAAATTTGACTGTCCAGTTTCGCTGGCCACGGAACCCTGACATAATGCTTGTCTTAACACGCTCTTGGCTAGTTATTTCTTATTTCGCGTGCATTTGTATGTATACCTTGATTAAAAAGCCATGAAATGGAACTACTCTATTTATCTGTTAAAATATCACAGTAAAATAAAATTATTTCTATATTCTTATTCTTATTGCAAATATACACTGTATTCTTCTAAAAGCTAAGTTTATATACCCTGCATAAAGGGTGCAGCAATGACTTATGTAGTGGCTGTTCACAAAACCAGACCACAGACATAAACATATAAATTTAAGTATAGTTAAATCTATTACATAAATATTATATATACTATTCAAACTTAACCTAGGGTGAAGTAATTTTACAAAACAAAAAAAAAACATACTTAGTGTGATAGGTTACTTAATTATATATGAGATGATACAAAACTTATGACGCTACATTCTTAACTATTTATATATCGATATTTATTTTCTAATTATAATTTTCTAAAATTTATCGTCGAATAAATCTTTTATCTCGTAATAACATTTTTGGGTTAGAAACTTACGAAGTTGGTTCTGGAAAAATGTTATTATTTCTTTCTTTCTTTATTGCGTCCGGAATTTTGTTGTATAAGTAGGTTTATTTTCATGTACAAAGGGCCTTTTTTGAATATTTCTATTCGCGGGAATGAATTAAAATAGGATGCGGTGTATTTTGTGTTTTAAATGCTAACATAGAATAAAATCAAGAGAATGTAATACTCCTGCTCCATGCGCTGGAATGAATCACCAAAGAGGTTGTAAGGCCTATAACATGCTTGATCTACACGTTCATTCATCTAAGAAGGTTAAGGAACCTTCTTTAAATTTAAACTGATTAACCGAATGACAGTTTCAAAATTTTAATGGCTATGTCAATAACATTCTATTTACTTTGGATCTCCTTGCTTGAGGCTATGTGACGATCCTCATATTACGTTTCGGGTAACGAAGAAATAAATCATTGATTTTTATTTTCGTTTATGTAAAAATAAAGAATTAAAATAAATGATATAAGATAGCCTATGTTTTAATCTGGTAATTTCTAAGCATATTCATGAAAACCGCATTTAAATCCGTCCAGTGGTTTAGGAGATGTGCGCGGACAAACAAACAAACAAACAAACAAACAAACAGACAAAAATTCTAAAAACTGTCCTATCGTGTTCAGCTGCTTATTTTAAAACGACCTGTGTGATTTTTTTCTTGTTATCTCGCAATTACAGATTTTTTTATCTCTACGTTTTTATTATATGTATAGATAGACTTGCGTGTCACCTCCCCTGATTTTAAGAAAGATGCGGTCTACGATAGAGCACGCTTGCTTGATGCCTAAACGAAAACGATTCACTCACGATTTGAAGACACCCATCCCATATTATAACATCGAGGAACACCCATTCAGGCAGTGAATTCCAGAGACTAGCAGTTCGCACAATAAAAGTGGAACTGCCAGTTCACTTCTGTTGTCGGTTTTTTCCTCTCATATTTAGACCAACAATTTCCAGACTTTTGAGCCTTATGGGATAAATAAAGAGTTTATGCAAAACGTATATATCTGGATAACGACCATTGCCTCGCAAGGTTTTGAACTGTTGAAGTTCTAAATTGTGGGTAGCACTGAACTGTTGTGGGCAAGGTTGACGCTTACCATCAGGCGAACGACTTGCTTGGCTCGTTACTCAGTTGCAAAGAGCAAAAAAAAACTACTAATACTTACTTGCGATCCATGAACAAGTTTCTGGCTATGTATCTGATTCATAAAGTATAAATTTTTGTGCAATGATCTAATTAGTTGATTGCTACTTTCTCATCACGGTGTGGTGATTACTTAGGGTGCACGAAAGTACTTAGAGTGATTTATGCAATTTAATTATGTCACTTAAACATTAGTACTTAAGTATCGAATCATAATTAAAGACCTTTAAATATTGAGCAAATTATTTATGGGGTATCATTTCATCAAGAAGTATCAAGCGTCATAGGGTCTTAAAGTCTAAAGTGTAACCAGCTAAACAAAAAAAATATATTAAGGTAAGAATTAAATTTGTAATAATTAAAATATTTTAACAGACAAGCTGTAGCAGCTAATATTAAATATCTAATCTACTTAACATAATAAAAAATTAAAAACAGTTGTATTGCCCATATTTAGTTGAAGGTCTAAAAAGGCAAATGGTCAACCCTCTCTACCAGTTGGTAGCGTAGCCAACATGCAATAGTATAACTAAATTACCTAATACGTTGTTAAATGTTTTCATTTAATATTATCGTTTATCTTTTAGATGCTGAGCAAAATATTCATCTTGTCTATTATTTTGGGAGCTATTACTTCAGAGCCTGCTCAGAAAAGGACATTCTTCTCAAGTAACGTAAGTGGATATTAATTGAAAATTAAATGCAGTTTGAAGTCGAGAAAGTATTGAATAAATACCTAACTGAACTGTCTTTTCCAGGATGTCACCTATGGAGAGTATCCTGGATATGAGCTGGCGGCCCAGCCAGATTTATTTTCAATTATTAACACTATCTGCTCCCTGATTGGGTATAAAACCGTAAGTAATTTTTTATATAAAATATTTTTTTGTTTTCTTTACGACTTATTTACGCCAGGTTAGGTTTTTTACGTTGTCCAGAGCTTTATTCTGAAAAATAATATAAATAGAATAACCGCCTAAATAATTAGGCCATAATTCTTTTATAACTTTTCAATGGCTATGGGTAAATCGCATATAGAGAAAATAGAAATATAGCTACCATTTTGTTCTTTGTTTCAGTCCGCAATTTCACTGGCAGTCTCCGCCATCGAGTGGTTAGTTTCCAATTTTATAGTGATCATCGTTGGAGCAGTTGGAGCACTCGGGTTCTGCAAGATCACTGGCAAATGCGGCATCAACTACGAACAGTACATACCCATCACTCAACTCCAAGGCTTGGCCACTCCTGAAAACTTAGAAATTGCGGAACAATTCTTCATTACAGCTGTGGAAAAATATGCTGAGAAGAAGAGATCAGTGTAGATATTATGTTAATTATAGAAATGGTATTGTTATTTTGTTCAAATAAACGAAAATTGTTTTTTACATATTAACTTGGTATCTATCGTACATTCATACGTAAGTAGTGAAGCAAACTTTGTTTCAAACTAAAAAGATGGAATGAGTAGCTACTCTCTGCGATAACCAACTACAAAACTAGGAAAGGTTAGCTCCAAGACAATGTGTGATTCATTAGACATTTTATTAGACATGCTTTGGCTCTACTCAATTTATGTGAATTGTTCGTAAGTTCCAACATAATATCCAAACATATACCTACGCACACGACAATACGTACTGATCTCAAACTTATTCAGCGATTAATTTTTCACACATTTTGACTCTGCAAAACTTGAAAATTGTTATAGTTTTATTACTAAGCCTATGCTGTCAGTTTGACTGCCCTACCTTTTGACGGCTTTATCTTTTCATCATCATCATGTCAGCTAGAAGACGTCCACTGCTGAACATAGGGCCTCCCCCTTTAACCTCCACACTGAACGACATCCTGCCATCTGCATCCACTGGATGCCCGCGACTCTCACAATGTCGTCGGTCCACCTAGTGGGAGGCCTACCTACGCTGCGTCTTCCAATTCGTGGTCTCCACTCAAGAACCTTCCTTCCTCATCGGTCATCAGTTCTTCGAGCGATGTGGCCTGCCCATTGCCACTTCAACTTGCAAATTTTAATAGCAATGTCGGTGACTGGTTCATTGTCGAATAGGTATATACGTTCCGGATTTTATCGCTTTATCTTTTGAACCGTAATAAATGGCCAGTTGAAATTTTCACAAATACTTGTAAATAATAATAATATAAAAAATTAAAATAAAGATAATTAATTTGAAAAATAACTTTTTAATAACAGGCTTTTAGGTGTCGGCCATATTGAATTAAGGTGGCGTCATTTCTCTTATTTTTCTCAGTGAATCCTTTAATTTGCTACCTATATTAGGGAGTGCATAAAAAATAACTGGTCCACCGTATTGGATTTAGATTGACGTTGCTTAGCTAACCATGCATTGTTATTCAAACTAAACATGTATGCAACATTTTCAGCTCAATCGGTTGAGGATAACTAGTCTAAAATTCTCTTTCAAGATTTGTCCTACACATACGAACAGGGCAAGTTAAATAAAAGCTTGTAAAAATAAAGAGATAGAAAAAAAAAACTGACAACAAACGTATTTTTTACGTATTTCTACCTTTGCTCTTGTGTAAAAACGGTGATATCGTAAGTACAAGCGTTAAATTTGACATAATTTTAGTACACACATCACACACATCATCAGCCAATTAACGTCCACTGTTGGACAAGGCCTCCCATAGAGGGATGTTGCCATAATCCCCACGCTTGGCAGGCGGCTTGGGGATCACAGTACGTTCACCGTGTACTATTAGGACGCTGCTGCCCATCCTCCGGTGGCTCTGGTCGCAGTTTTAGGACATACCCGGGATTTTAGTACATAAAATAATAAATTCCGGCCAATTGCTAGTCAGGCGCGCGTTAAAAATCCCAAAACCAAACTGAATAAAATGAAACACATTTTTTGGATGCAGAACCCTCAGTGCGCAAGTCCAACTCCATCTTGGCCAATGTTTATTTGGCCATTGTATCTGACCAGTATCTGACGAGATTTATGGAAGAAAATGGGGAAGACCTTTGCCTAACAGTGGGACAGTATAGGTTAAGAAAAAAAAATAAAGCCCAGTCAAAAACTGAGCTGTATTGGAGTCCTTAAAGCGTTGTCAAGTTGACTAGTGAAACGTCAAGGTGAAGAGATGTCTATATGATGCCGCAAAAATAACCATCCAAGACATATTCGTCTGCGCCGAGGCGTGAGACAGGGGCATATTATGTTTTAAATATAAAGAAATATGGTTAAGACGCTAGACTAGGTTGGACGAGGTGTCAATATCAATAGCAAGTAAATCTCTACCTTGCGATTTGCAGACGACATCGTCATGATGGCTGAATCGCTGCATGGAGGGCCTAAAAGATTATGGGTGATTGATAGCCTTGCAAATTATTCCCAACGCATCGGTCTCCGGATAAACCTGGATAAAACCAAGGTAGTTTTCAACTAACACGTTTCTCCAGACCGGTTGCCGTACATGGCTTCACTCTAAAGATTGGATAGTATGTTTATCTAGGACAACTAGATAAACTTACCGTTATCTATTGTGAATGTTTATCTAGGACGCTCGAACTAAGCAAAAACTATTTTTTTATGAGGCCGAGTAGAGACTTCTTGTCACCTAATCCGCAAAATCTCAAGACGAAAGTTGCGGTGCGTTCTACCTATATTATGACTTACAGTGCTGAAATGTGGACACTTACAGTTGGAGCGGTCCACAAGTTCAAGGTCGCTTAGCGGGCTGTGAAGAAGGCTATGATCGGCGTTTCTGAGGGGTCCTATTCGGAACGAAGTTATTCGCCAGAGAACCTAAGTCCCCGACATAGCTCAGCGTATTAGCAAGCTGAATGTTTCCACTGCTGGGACACATGCCAGAGAGAGAGAGAGAGAGGATGGACCCTAATCCACCATACTGGCCAAGTGATGTTGGTGGATGTCATGACTTTTTTCTTTATTTTCCTTCACCGTTTATCAGCAATGAAATCGAAACTTTAAGTACTAAATAAGTCATTGGTGAAGGACCGAGGATCGAACCCGGTGCCATCAGATTATAAAGCGCACAGCATGTATGCTACATGCTACCGCACGGCCATTATTGCTCCATCGCTGAATATTCTTACACGGAATGAAAGAGTCTTCATGATAAATAATAGAAATGATTGTGTTAAAATTATGAATTTATTAATACAACTAGTTTTTTTGCCCGCGACTTCGTACGCGTAGATTATCATATAAACCTTCAATCCTTTTTTCTTCCCTTAATCCGGCCCTTGCGCAAAATAACATAACCTATACTTCAATCTGGTCATAGCTAAGCATATTCATGAAAACCGCATTTAAATCCGTCCGCATTTTCTTCCAGGGGTTTAAGAGATGTGCGTGAACAAACGAATAAAAATTCTAAAAACTGCCTTAACATGTTCAGCTGCTTATTTTAAGTCGGCCTGTGTGAAGTATTGATCGAATCATAAAAGTAAAATCACCGTCAACAGTTTTTCAATCAAAAAGATAATGTGACCACAGTGCAGAGCATGTTTTGAAGTTTTCTTTTTGTCTAAACCATAAAAAGTATATCATGTCGTGTCGGGATGATACATCTCTGAAATTTTACTGTCCAGCTTTGCTCGTTCAAATTTTTCTATGACCATGCAATTTCTGAACTATGAATACGACCACAAGTATATGGCTTTGGCCACGGAACCCTCACATATGCTTGTCTTGACACGCTCTTGGCTAGTTATTTCTAATTTCACGTGCATTTGTATGTATACCACGATTAAAAAGCCATGAAATGGAACTACTCTATCTGTTCAAAAATCACAGTAAAATTCTTTCTTTATTCTTATTGCAAATATACCTACACTTTCTTCTTCTATAAGCTAAGTTTATATACCCTGCATAAAGGGTGCAGCAATGGCTTATGTAGTGGCTGTTCACAAAACCAGACCACAGACTTAAATATATACATTTAAATATTATATATACTATTCAAACTTCATAGGGTGAAGAAATTTTACAAAACAAAAAAAAATAGTGTGATAGGTTACTTAATTATATATGAGATCATACAAAACTTATGACGCTACTTTCTTAACTATTTATAGATCGATATTTATTTTCTAATTATAATTTTCAAAATTTTATCGTCGAAAAAATCTTTTATCTCGTAATAACATTTTTGGGTTAGAAACTTACGAAGTTGGTTCTGGAAAAGGGTTATTATTTCTTTCTTTATTGCATCCGGAATTTTGTTGTATGGGTTTATTGTCATGTACTAAGGACCTTTTTTAAATATTTCTATTCGCGGGACTGACTTAAAATAGAATGTGGTTTATTTCGGTTTTAAATGCTAACATAGAATAAAATGCATTGGAATCTCCAAAGAGGTTGTAAGGCCTATGTTTTTATAACATCCTTGATCTACACGTTCATTCATCTAAGAAGGTTCCTTAATTTAAATAAAACGTTTTAATCCACAGTTTTAATCTGGCTGATTATCTGAATGCCAGTTGACAGTCCCAATTTTTTAATGGCTATGTCAATAACATTTTCTTTACTTTGGACCTCCTTGCTTGAGACTATATGACGATCCTCATATTACGTTTCGGGTAACGAAGAAAATAATCATATATTTTTTAATTTCTTTTATGTTATAATAAAGAATTAAAATAAATGATATAACATAGCCTATGTTTTAATCTGGTAATTTCTAAGCATATTCGTGAAAACCGCATTTAAATCCGTGCAGTCGTTAAGGAGATGTGCGCGGACAAACAAACAAACAAACAGACAAAAATTCTAAAAACTGTCCTATCGTGTTCAGCTGCTTATTTTAAGACGCCCTGTGTTTTTTTTTTGTTATCTCGCAATTACAGATTTTTTTATCTCTACGTTTTTATTATATGTATAGATAGATATAATAAATAGGACCTAATCAACTACCTTAATCTAACAGTCTTTTAAACCAGTCTCCCATATTTAATAATTCCTTGATCTAAACTCCTCGCTGCTCGGACGAGATGGTCTATTTCATAATCTGGCTCTGCAGAGAAGACACTGGTTACAGCACAGAGCCCCACCACGGCTACTGTTCCTATAATGACGAGGATGTAGTGCTGCAGGAGCCAGGATACCAAGCCTGATACAAGTGACAGGGCCGCCTGAAAATTATTAAAATGTATTTTATGGCTATAAAAATTATGTACCTTAATTTTTTCTAAGTAACAGTAGGTTTTGTAGGTGTGAGTACATAGGCTCTACGTCTACAAATATAGAGTTGAGTGGAGAAAACTCTATTAGATTTTCTGAAACATTTGGCCACTTCTACGTTTAGTTCAAAGTATCAAATAGATATCTAGTGTCCCAAGTTACCCTATTTTGTTGAAGAGATCTACCATTCCAACTAGCCACAAGTTAAATATTGCGCTCTGGGTTGCTTTAAGTCACGAGAGAATTGTTTTTTTTTTCAGGCAAGCATAGATACTCTATCATAGACCGCATCATTGCTTAACAACAGGCGAGGTAGCAGACAAACAAAACCCTATATCAATATAAAAATAATATTACAAAACAAACTTTTACAATATACACTCGCATGCAGTTTTGGCATTCTGTTTCGGTTTGTTTTAAAGAATTCTCGTTTCGTGGTTTAAGCCTGTTACTACACTATCTTCAAAAGATAAGCTTACATTTTCAATGATAAAGAAATAATTCGGTTTTATATCCCCCGCTGACATACCGCCGAACAAAGTATAATCATAGCAAAGATAGAGTTATCGTGGGAAAGTGATATTGCAGATAACTTACTAGTTTATACTCCAGTAACCACCAAACCTTTGACATAATTACACCGACAACCTGGCAGGCCAGTAGAAAAACTCCACCAATGAGTCTGCAAAAAAACGGTTTATATTCAAAGTTTTAGTAAAAGAATATAAATTAAAAAAAAATGCAATGAGAATTGAAAAGGTATTTAAACTCACGGAATGTCTATGATCCTGCCTTCTTTTTCAGTGCGTGTAACTTCCTGTGAAATAATAATATGTGCATTTTAGTAAATCAATCAAATATGACTATTCGCTCAAGTATTTTGTAGTGAAAAACTTACATTACTGGTGCCCAAGGTCGATATATCTCTCCCATGTACAAATGCGAAGGTTATCATGAGAGCAAAGATCACGAACTTTGACGCCATCTGCGACATAAAGAGGTGCAATGAATAAAATAATATAACTATTTACCCTAGATAAAGAATGAACTAATAAGTAGGTAAAACAGTAGTATTCACGACAGGTCGGTAAAACGGTACTCACTTCGAAATCCTTTTACTTTGTTGTTTTCACGTCGAAGGCACTATGAGTTATAGGGTTAGTGTACCATGAAATGTTATATTAATACCCTGTGATCCATTTTAAGGGTCATTACTAAATCACGCAACTTTCTTTTTGGATGATGACTCAAGGACGTCGCTAATCAACATACAAGACCTACATCACCATATCATTAGTATTTTAATATACCTCATTGACTCTATTCTAATTATTCGTCTGTCAATTGTTTGAATGATTCAGTCGATGGTAATGTCGTTTTCTCAAAAATGCTTTATCGTTTGGATAACAATATGCACTTTGAGTAATCTATGTCATTGATGTAAGTAAATGACTGATCAATCTATTATACAAAAAGCGATGTGTGTATGTAGGTATGTACCCTGTGGACTCCGAAATGGCTGGACCGATTTTGACGACATTGTCAGACAATCTTTAAATTAGTTCAGCGAGTAAGCGAGAAGTTTGGTAGCGATGGGTGATTTTTTTTAAACTGTTTTCTTCTTTTCCAAAAAAAGAGCTAGAATTCAAGCATGAACCTACTGCCCAAACACAATAAAAATAATTATTTTATGTGTATTATGTGTTATTATATGTGTTAGTAAGTAGTCATTGATTTATATATTACCTACATCTAGGAAAAAAATATGTCATCTTAGTTAAAGGAGGTTGCTGTCGCTACCAAAGAGGTTTCTTCAGAGGTACTTATATAACGCGAGTAAAATCGTGGGGTGCAGCTATTTATAGATAAGTTTCGGTATAAAATTCACAACGCGTAATTAATACGAGTACTTGCATATGCAGACATTCAAGGTCTATTTGTTTTGTTTGTTTTAATGATATCATCCTATGAAGTCACATCCTTGACATCCCGGCATAACTTTTACTGAGGAGATTAAATGGATAAAAGTACTACACTCATCTTTTCGCTTAAAATATGGCACCTTTAACTAAGCGAGTTATAAATAGATACTAGTGTCCATATGTTACTGTGACGCATTTCAAACTGAGTCATGGTCTCATGGCACTGCCTGCGCTGTTTTATATGCTTAGTTAACAAAGATATATAAAAAACATAGATATCGAATTAGCGCTCAAAAATTATCGAACCAAAAGTAGACTAAACCATAGCAACTATTATTAGTTATTCGCGCCGAGCTGTGACCTCACAACTTCTATATCTTCTCAACAAAATGAGTCAATGGTGGTGACCATTGCTCATGATTGAACAAATAAATAAAAAAGAATAAACTATGTACATGCATAGAAAATTTCATGATGATCAAGCGCAAGTTATTGTCGAACAAACATACTGATGCCAAACTGTATCTGTAAATTCGGAGACCTTCATTTCACTTGGTCAATTAAGGTAATCATAATTATTATGTTGGACATTGAATTTTTTGGCGCAAGTTTAATTGAAAATTTATATTGAAAATTAAAAAAAAACTTTATTACTGCAAATTAGTTACCAATTCAATAAGTAAATTCAGTCTCATAGAAACGAGACTGAAAGTATTTTGCATGAAATAACCATTATTTTACAACACTTGTCCTTCCTCACTAGGTAAGGTTGTATCGGGGAAGCCGAATTTTTGAAACAGCCATTACCATTTTTACAACACTTGTCTATTGGTTTCCTCACTAGGTAAGGTTGTATCGGGGAAGCCGAATTCTCGGTAACAGTTAAAATTCACAAAACCTCATTGGCAAGGTATGAACGGGTTAAAGTAACCGTATAGCTAATTCTATTTGTATGGGATATAATAAAATTGTTCCAATTAAAAAGTAATCTAAAATTAAGTACCTACTTATTTGGTAAAATTTAACGTGGTATTTAATTTACTATATCGGTATTTATATGTATCTAAATGTAAATAGGAAAAAAAAGTAGACTTTTTTCCTTAATTTGGTATTAGATCTAACATCTGTTCCTTTATAAATCAATGGTTGCTAAACATTACTTTTATCCTGTTTAACATTACTGTTATATTAAAAGTTATCAAAATTGTTTATTAAAAATAAGTGTATTTGTTTCGTTAAATATTTAATTTTACTAAGTGATGTGTTCAGAAGTAAACAAAAATAAGTTAAGAGTTTTCCTTTGTAGTTCGACATTCAGCCCGGTCAATGCTACATACGGGGACGATGTGTCATTGTCGCCTTATCTTGTGACTAACTGGTATTAATACTGTTTCGTCTGCGCTAACATTCGCTCCACATTGTGTCAAGTGCAGTTTCGCTTTCATATTGTTTTGAAGCGCGTCGCCTGGAGCGTTATCGGGCAACACAGTTTTAATTGTAAAGATTTGCTTATCAGCCCTATCGCAGAATAGAGAGCGGAGCGCTGTCATTTAAGTGAACCAGTGCATTCTCAGATGCGAAATGGGTAACTCGAAGAGCAAGAAGTTAAAAATCACCGACGATGCGCCGAGTGACGTTACGAAAAACAATGAAGAGAGAATAAACAAATTGAAATCGGATATACCAGAAGCACACAAAAGCACTAATGAAGAGAGTGGTGACATCGTCGTACAGAACAAAGAAAAGGAACACGACAATGCAAGCAGTGCCTCTACCGTTGAAGCCTTAGATGATAAGTGATTTGTGCCAAAAACATTTAAAATAGGGAAAAAATAAGTGCATAATATAATTTATTCCAGTTTACAACGTCTTGAATAAAATGTGATTCTATTGTGTATTTTAAAGTTTTATCTGTGTGTAATTTTATTGGTTTACACTTTACATAACATTTTAGGTGATTATGTAGGTAGTAATTAGATTTAGATAGATATAGAATAAGATTAGAGTATGTAGATAGGGTTCCGTACCTAACCCTAAGGGTGTAAACAGGACCCTATTACTAAGCCGCTGTCTGTCTGTTCATACACCGTCCTACCTTTTAACAGCTGTATCTTTCGAACTATAATAGATAGCTAGTTGAATTTTTTACAGAATATATAATGTTACGGTGAATTAACTAAAAAATAATAATAAAGTAAAAAAGTATAAACAAAAGGGTCCCATACAACATTTTTTTTGTATTTGCTCTAATGTAAAAACGGTATTACATACAAGCGTGAAAGTTGGCATGATTATAGTACACATTTTAAAGTAAAAAAACAAACAATAAAATAATAATGGTTAAGTGAGAGTCAGTGACAAATTTCTATTTGGAACGACGGGCGCGGTTGGCGCGGCTACTTGGATGGTGACTATGCCTGGGCGTGATGTAGTCTTTTTGCACTACTTTTTGTATTTTGTGGTGGTACGGAACCCTCATTGCGGAAGTATGACTCAAACTTGGCCGTTTTATTATATTTCAAGCATTTCAAAACTAATATAGTACTGATGTGCAATAAGCAGTACCTTCACATTGATATACCACAATTTAAATGTAGCATTTTGTAACTATATGTCACCGGTTGGGTGATTCGTGAAATTACTACAAATTTTCGTTCAATGATCATACTCAATGACCTTGAAATAGATTATGATGAACGATGATTATGTCCAAGTGACAATGAAGGTTCCATAAACACCAGTTTCGAAGCTCAGTGCATAACTGCACAGAACACATTCAATTACACGAAATTACATGATTGATGCATCTGTATGTAATTTTGCAGCAATGTAACATCAAATGTCGTACTAACATTTCAGCGGGGCAATTTTTATACATTTTCTTCACTAACTACACAAAATACAAACGAACTAATACTAAATACTGTTTAGCCTATTAATATTACAAAAAAAACAGTTGAATTGCCCATAGACCGTTGAAGGTCTAAAGACAATTTAAATGCTCAAACCCAATATTAGTTGACAGCGTTCCCAGCATGCTGACGGTATTATCACACTGAATGGCAATGCTTATACGTTCAGTCAGAAAATGACACAAGTTAGGTCACAAGTCATTCTAAGAGATTTTAAAAAATAAGGTGAACAGTTCCACAAGGGCCCATGCTATGCAATATCTCACCTCAGATCAGAAAAACAAGGGAGATATGGTAAGGTGGCGTGGCGGGTTCCAACGTATCAGGCCTAAATCAGTCTTGATACCTATAGTCTAATTCACTCTGCAGACGACTTCGACTTTTTTTGCATGTGGACTATTATCTAGTTAATTGGTGCCGATGAAAGTTTCAAATTGTGCGTGATAAATGAGTGGTTTTGCCGTACGTAGGTACACTCTTGGCGAGTGGTTTAGAGGTATAGAGAAACCCATAATTAGAGCCGTTTGGGTTGAGATGAGATCGACATGCTTTTGACATTGAGGAAGACATGCCTGTATACAATTATCGATCGTGTTCAATTGAACATAATATATCCCTTGTTTGTCTGAACTGATATGTAAACCCAAACGGTTCTAATATGGAACCAATGCCGAGGTTAGCATATTATGGGCAAGGGGGATTTGGGGGGAATGGGGGGGAATAGGGTTTTTTAGAAACTTAAGTACTAAATTCTATTTATATCGACGAGTTACAGGTAAATTAATAGCCTTATCATTAGTTGGCATCTCATTATAGACATTTTAATTATGGACGAGTATTTTCCTCTGGACTCTTATGTTCATTTATAGCCTCTATGTATACCAACACACCTTATACACAATAAAGAGTTTCTATCTATCTATCTATATATATTTAGTTATAGGCTTGCCTTTGGCCGCCGACGTGCCTGCAGCCGGCACGCCCGGCATATGATAAACATGACGGCATAAGACAGCGTCATGTCATTTGCCACCACGGCATACGATTTGGTTTTACTGCCAAGACGCGGCAATAGATGTTAATGTTTTAACTTCGTAGATACCTCAAAAGCATTTCTTCTGGGGCCTACCACAACCTGTAATATTAGATTTAAGTTAATTTTAGCTCTGACAGCTGAAATAAATGTTGAACAAAAAAAATTATTTTAATATTTCACTGCAGTGTCTGCAGTATATTGGCTACCAGCTACAATATTACGTTCAAAATATCACACACATGCAGCATTCAGTACCTCTACCTACCAAGTAAAAAAAAAGCAGACCAAGTAACTATCTTATTTTTAACTGACCTCAAGAACAAAAGGAGGTAGGTTTTCAATTGGATTAATTGAATTATTTACAGTATTTTTTCTCATTTTCTCTACGTAGATAGAGCGTAAGAGAAGTAAAGAAAGAAAGAAAAAACGCTCACAAAGAGTATTATAAGACAGTGGTAGGCCCCATGATTCGTGATTTGAGCCTGCAATGGAACTAGATCACTGAAAACTGAATCATTTTAGATCCATCATTTCTATTACGGGTAATGATGTGGTTTTCCTACTTTACTGGAAACTCTGTATAAGCCTTCAATAGATATGTTTACTTTTGGTCACCATGGTCATCGAGTTGACTCCAGTTAGGTACAGACGCCTGCAATAATATGTACAAATACATTTCATAATTCTTAAAATAAAGTTATTACATAAAATTTCTAATAAATATACTCAGCAAAACCTCAAAAATTATACAAATACGGCGTAAACTATAACGACACTTATGACAAACGTCAAACGTCGAAATTACTTGACTTTGGTTGGTTTACCTTGTTGTCCATACATTAATGATTAGTATGTAGCATCACACCCACTCTAAAAAGTTAAGCAATAAATAGTATTTTCTAACACGTTGTATTTAAAATAAATCTTGGAGCAGTAAAAACGTCGGATGAAGATAACAGACTATATTGCACATTATTTACACGGTCATCTGACCCCAAATTAACCAAAGCTTATAATATGGCTGCCAGAGACTGATATGCATACATATATATTTTAAAATACATACTTAAATAGATATTTACACCCAGACACAGAACAAACACAAAATGTTCATTACACATATGTAAGTCCTTGGTGGAAATCAAACCCACGCCCCTAAGCGCAGAAGGCAGGTCCACTAATAGCCTAATGTTTGTAGTTTGTAAATTTTATACTTATTATATAGGTAAATATATATTGATTTTTCTTCTCCATTTAACGACAACTCTCAATAACGTCATAAAATACGCAGTCCCTCTAGAGTCGCTATATAGAGTTTACAATGTAAAATTCAATTAAATTTTTATTAATAGCAAAGCTACAGGCCAGGCAAAAACTGTAAAATCCGTTTGAAATAAATAAATGTTGATCGTAAATTATTTATCGACCTTTTTTTACTATCACTATTATTATTAAAGCAAGCTTTCTAAGTACTGCGACTCTATTCTAATAGCTTTTAATACCTCTACTCAAAACTTTGAAATCGATATTAAAACTACCTTAAAGAATTACAAAGCGCTATGAAACAAAACGTACCTACGATAAAAAGGCTTCCGACCAATAGGTACAAGGGTAAAGGTTAAAGCTCGCTAGGTAAAATTAACTTTTGTCCAGATGACGTGACTACCATCAAAGTACTCTATAGTGGTTATATCATATCATCCATCATAGAGCGACAATCTATACCGTTGTCATAATGATTTAGCATTATTATGGAACCGCCCCGTTTCTATGGCGTCCACTGCCATAACAGTTTTTATTCACGAACACAATAAAACTTGGTTCATTTCAGTGCTTGGCTCAGTGGCAGTTTGTCAATCTGATTTGTATTGAAATCATACAGAAGATTAAGTCAAAGCTATTTATTTACTCATATTAGGTTTGGATTTGATTCTTGTATTTTATTGTGACGTTTTTTTATCTTCCTGTTGCATTCAAATTGTGATAGATTGTGTGTGGTAGGTGCAATTAAATCAAACTGGGCCAATGTATGGACAAATCTGTAGCCGAAAAAGTTCAAGCAGCGAAGTGAGTGAGAGACTAGGAACTTTAGGATCATTGTAGGAACTAGACTACCAACTTTTTAGCTTAGTATTATTTTATGCTTTATGTCTAATGCTAGTTTAAAGTTAACGCTTTTCTTTTGTCTTTTTCAGTTTTAATTTTATTCATTTGAAATATTCTTTCACAATATTCTTTTGATTAATTGTGCTGACGTGATTTTAACAAGTGCTTTAAAATGAAAGCGTATGCACCGATGTTGGTTATTATTCTTTTGTCATTTTACTTTGGGTGAGTCGAAAATACGATAAAAGTGTGTTGAGTGGCTGTTTTTGTTATATTTAGACGTTTTATAGATTTATTTAATTTGCTTTGGTGTTGGCTTTCGTTACCACGACTCGTGTTAGGGCCTCATAAATTGTGCACGAGATGTATGTAACAAATTTTTGGGAAGAAATCTCGTACATAGCGATGACAAGAAAATATCGCAAATATTGCGACGTGTGGAGCCCATTTTTCTGGCTAACGCAAAACGCTACTGCAAAAATAGCAGACCATTGCTGTTTTTCAGTCATAAGATAAGTTTTAAGAATGAATAAAGCCGGTCATGTTTTTGGGATATTTTTCTCATCATAAAATGTATGAAACAAAAATCCGTAGCAAATTGAGTTAATTTCAATGATATTACGCAGAAACAACAAAGAGGGTTCTAGCCAAAAATTTCTCACTTCAGTGGTTCTAGCCATGGTTAAATCCAGATTGGGAAATAGATCAAGCCTCATTTGACTCTGGGATAGTAAATATACCAGTGTCAAATGAGGTTCAAGTCCGCATATGAAGTTTGACAATGTTATGTTGTGTGTCAATGTTGTAGTGTTACAAGTGTGCGACATTTTTTCTGTGAAAAAGCACTTAAAATAAAGATTTAAAAAAATTGTCGGTGCGATGTTTCTTACGGCGACACTCTACGGGATATCCTATAGGCTTTAATAAGATATAATACAGCTTTTCTCTATTATGAGTATGGGACAAGATTACGTGTCAGGTAGATAAGTTGATTGCACAAAATGGCGGGTTACCTAAGGATTTTTATTGTTTTAACAGTTAAAAACGTGACCAATGTGCCGCAAAGATATCCCACATTTACATAATTATATTACTTTGTGGTGCGTCTTCTTTGTAGAGCGACCGTGAAGCAGATACTGTCAACATATTTCAATTATCCTCTTTCACAGTCTGTTAGACAATGGAAAATCAGACCTTACAAATGAATCCATTTTTGTAATGTCTGATCTTTGATTATAATCAAAGGGTCTAATAACAAGGTCTGAATTTCCCAAGGACGTTTTAAAACTTAGCTTTTATCCTTGGATTTTCCCACTGAAATGAGATTTTTCTCTTTTCTGTGGATTTTCCATTATCTGACAGACTGTGTCAGAGGAATATTAAGAGCCGTAACAGACACGTCATCATGGCTGACGTCAACCACCTCAACCAACGAGAGAAAAAGAGAGGAAAATTATATTCTCACTCTTTCTCTCCCATTGGTCAGACGGCGGTTCGCCAGCCAAGTTCGATACGTCTGTTACGGATATTAAACTTTTTGTTTAGATAGTTCTAGGATGCTCTCCTTTTTCAATAAAAATAATAATAAAACTCCTTATTTTGCGACACTGACATGCACTGAGCTCATGATTTTTGCCACGATATGGGTAAATAATAAATGGTGAATGGTACAACTCACGGTGATGATTGTTGAGTAAAACATACGACGATTCGACGATCAACGGTCACGCACAAACCTTTACCATTTTTTTACTTGCCTGAGGTTTCTGGTCCGGTTAAACAATATTTTTCTAGTGTTTATGTTTTATTAGATACAAGTGCTGTTGCCCGCGACTTCCTACGCGTAGATTTTCATATAAACTTTTAACCCTTTTTTCTCCCATAATCCGGCCCTTGCGCAAAATAACATAGCATATACTTCAATTTGGTCATAGCTAAGAATATTCGTGAAAACCGCATTTAAATCCGTCCAGTGGTTTAGGAGATGTGTGTGGATAAACAAACAAACAGTAAAAAATTCTAAAAACTGTCTTAACGTGTTCAGCTGCCTATTTTAAGACAACCTGTGTATTTTTTTTTATACTTGCGATGTATAAAAAAAAATACACAGGTTGTCTTATATACAGATTTTTTATCTCTATGTTTTTATTATATGTTTAGATATAGATAGAAGATAAAGAAGATATATTCTTATGTTATATTGCTCTATGTATTATTATATACGTGTATATTGGCATTTCGGAAGTAAAAATAAATGTTATGTCTGTACTGCACAGGTATCCTACACCTATTTTATGTCGTCACCAAAACTAGTGTGAGCATTCATTATTAACCGTGACAGACACTGTACGTCAGTATAAGTCAGTACACACTAACACTACACACACTAATGACATATTACGCGTGCAGATTTGGCAGTCTGCATGGTCGAAGCCGTAAAGTCCAATTTTTGTATAAGCGTGTTCTTCAAAAAATGGACACATAATGTACCATGTTAGAGAAAACATTTATTGCCATGATTCAAACTCCTGGCTTTATTTTCTTAGCAACGCAGTGGCCCGATCTAAAAACAAAATGCCGGCACAGCCCATCAAGCTATATTACCTCCCTCCGTCGCCTCCGTGCCGAGCCGTGATGATGACAGCCAGGGTCGTGGGAGTGGATCTCGAGATGATCACCACCAACATCCTGAATGGCGAGCACATGACTCCGGAGTATCTCAAGGTAAATACGTAGATCTTGATTTGATTTTTAGGGTTCCGTAACCAAAGGGTATTAACGGGCCCTATTACTAAACCTATATACGCTGCTGTCTGTTCTACATTTTAACGACTGTATCTTTTGAACCGTTTATAGATAGCCAGTTGAAATTGTCACAGAATATGTGACGTGGTGTTAGATTAACTAAGAAATAATAATAAAAATAAAAGTTAAAAAATATATGGGGATTCTCTTTATGTTTTACCATACAACAAACATATTTTTTTCTTTGCTCTAGTGTTAAGGGGCTTCTATTTGTTTGCAGCTTTCTCGCTCGCACATTTTTACATTATTGACGATATAAAATTACTGAGTGTGAATTTACAAAAAGTGACACACTCAAGTTTTGCTGACTATCATAACATTATACACAAAAAATTATATTAGCATGATATTACCATGATACTCCGTCAAATTAACTTTCGTTCGTCTACGGATCTCCTCATTTCCTGATTCGATCTCGTAGAGAAACCCCGAGCATAGCCCTCTCTATAGCTCGTTGTGCGACTTTGAGCTTGTTAATGAGGCCCATAGTTCGAACGTGTCGATTATACGTTTCTAATCCGTATGGCCAAAGATTGGTACAACGTGCCGGCTTCCTTGTTTCCAGAGAGATAGAGATTTTAAATAATCTGAGCCTTTTCAAGGCCGGAATGAATAGGTATCTTCTAAGTCTGCGTGCTTCATCTTCGACCACTTCGTCGCTTACCAACGCGAGTTGGTGGTCAAACGCGGACTTACTTGCGATAAAAAAAACTGCACCTCCTCATGTGTCTTACGTAGTACCTATGAATAGGTCTGTTAAAAAGAACTGATGAAAATAAATGAAATGTCAGTACAGTTTTTGCATTAAGTAAATGGTTTAGTGGTATAGTGAAAAAAGTGTATGAAAAATGGAGTCATTTAAACACGAACGATACATTATACTTAGGCATATTAGGCTTAGGCTTGTTTACCTGGTCTGAGGTAATTACCAAACAATGATATAATTCCAAAAATGTTTGTAACCTTGCTTAATTTATGAATTAAAATTTTCAGATGAACCCTCAACACACTATACCGACAATCGATGACAGCGGTTTCATTCTTTGGGAAAGGTGAGTCTTTGTTGATACGAGCAAGATTATACGTTTAATGGTCAGCGTCTTAGCTGGCACAATCGTCAATTAACGTCAGTGCGTTGGATGGCATGTTAAACTGTAGGAGCCGATGTTAAAAAAATACAAATATATTTATTGTTTCAAAGCAAACATTTCGCACAAATTATATGGACGCTATCGCTAATTATAGCTAGCCCTCAGAGCTAGCCATGTCAGAAGACTTTAGCTGACACTGACAGCTGACTTCCGAGCTAGTCACTTTGCTTTTACGAACTTACTTGCTCACTTATTATTTATTGAATAGCCATCTCGAGAGTACTAATATTTGATAGTAGGTAATAGATTTTTATTCATAATCATCATCAGCCATAAGACGTCCACTGCTGAACATAGGCCTCCCCCTTTAACCTCCACACTGAACGACAACCTGCCATCTGCATTCACTGGATGCCCGCGACTCTCACGATATCGTCGGTCCATCTAGTGGAAGGCCTACCTACGCTGCGTCTTCAGGTTCGTGGTCTCCACTCAAGAACCTGTCTTCCCCATCGGTTATCGGTTCTTCGAGCGATGTGGCCTGCCCATTGCCACTTCAACTTGCAAATTTTAATAGCTATGTCGATTACTCTGGTTCTTTGTCGAATATCCACGTTTCGGATTTAATTTTCGGTTTTGATTTTTATTCATGTTGGTGCAAAATTCCAGATGTCTATATATTCCTTGTAATTGTTATTTAAACTGTTTATCTTTTCAGTCGTGCTATTATGACATACTTGGCAAATGCGTATGGTAAGGACGACTCTCTTTACCCGAAGAATCCCCGTCTAAGAGCTCTTGTGGATCAGAGGCTAAGCTTCGACCTTGGAACTTTGTTCCAGAGATATGCTAATCTATACGTAAGTGTATAATTAATTTACTTAAATAAAAAAAAGATTTAACTTTTTTTTTATCGCAGTGTTGGATTTCCAGTGATTTATGATATTCTTTGATTTTTTTCGAATTAAATATGTTTTTAGGTAATAAATATCGGTTATCGTTTTGTGATCTGGCAGGAACTCTGCCCTACTAATTATTCCACATGCAGTAATCGACGTTTTTGATCTCTTTTTTTGCAGAAATTATATCCCAAGGGGATATGCACAAAAAATAAATTTGATCTTGTTCTTTAGATACACTTAAAAAGTTATAAAAATAGAGATAAATAAATAAATATCTGGGACATCATTGCACACATGGTTATCTGACCCCAAACTAAGCAAAGCTTATAATGTGGCTGCCAGAGACTAATATACTTACATATATATTTATAAATACATACTTAAATATATATTAACAGACATAGACAGACATAGACATAGAACAAACACAAACGTTCATCACACAAATGTTTGTCCTAGGTGGGAATCGAACCCACGCCCCCAAGCGCAGAAGGCAGGTCCACTACCAACTAAGCTAACGGGGCTGTCAACATGACATGTTGTTTATTTATCCAAAAATATGTTTTCCGCATTTTTCTGAAAGCACCATTTGCAAGTACCTACTGCATTTGTTATAAGGAGGGCAGAACTAGGGGGCCCTTATCGTTCGCGAGACCCAGAGAGCCTAGTGGGAAAAAGGGCCCTGTTTGCAGGGTGAGTTCAGCATCAAGTCTGATTTAGATCTGATACGTTCGCACCCACCAACCATCTTAGAGCCATAACAGACGTGTCGAATTTAGCTGAAGAACCGCCGTCTGACCAACGGGAAAAAAAATAGATAATAATTTCCCTCTCTTTTTCTCTCGTTGCTGAGGTGGTAGACGTCAGCCATGTTGACGTGTCTGTTACGGTTCTTACCACATCTCCCTTATTTGCCGGATCTGAGGGCATTGGCCTAACAACATCATCACCATCATCGAGTTGTTTATAATTTATCGTTCACCATTTATGTCCACCAGTTATGATACTGAGGCGTGGTCCTTAACTGTTGGCCTTTTAGAAAAACTCAGAGTCACACAACAAGCAATGGAGAGAGCTACGCTCAGAGTTTCTTTGCGCGATAAAATCCGGAACGTAGATATTCGTCAATGAACCAGAGTCACCGACATTGCTATTAAAATTTGCAAGTTGAAGTGGCAATGGGCAGGCAACATCGCTCGAAGAACTGATGTCCGATGAGGGAGTAAGGTTCTTGAGTGAAGACCACAAATTGGAAGATGCAGCGTAGGTAGACCTCCCACTGGATGGACCGACGACATTGTGAGAGTCGCGGGCATCCAGTGAATGCAGAGTGCAGGATGTCGTTTAGTGTGAAGGTTAAATGGGGAGGCCTATGTTCAGCAGTGGACGTCTTCTGGTTGATGATGATGATGATTTATGTCCAGATACCGATGCTGTTCCGTGGAGACCCGTATAGCGATGAAAACGCCGCGAAACTGGAGGAGGCACTTGGCTGGCTGAACACATTCCTGGACGGGCGCGCGTTCGTCGCCGGAGATAACCTCACCCTCGCCGACATCACCATCATCGTCACCATCACCAATATTGACGTAAGAAGTTTTTAAACACTTTATTACCTACACCTTGTTTTATTGACCGACTTCCAAAAAGGAGGAGGTTCTCAATTCGACTGTTTTTTTAATGTTTGTTACCTCAGAACTTTCGACTGGGTGAACCGATTTTGATAAATCTTTTTTTATTTGGAAGCTGGTGCTTCCGGTGTGATCCCATTTCAATTTGGTCCAGTTCTGTAATTTTTATGAAGTTGGTTTTTTTAATTGATAAGTAATTATAACACGAACGATAATAATTAGTGTCTTCCCGTGAACATGGTGCATGTAACTGCGCCTAAATATCGGGAGCTCCTTCCATAACCTTACCACGATAAATATCCCGTAAATAATCATATAAATGTAGCGAACGATAATTTTTGTGCAAAGGCAAATCTTCCTTCCTAAGAGGGTTTCTTTCGGCGTTCTTAGGGGGAAAACTTTGTCCAGCAGTGGATGTCTTATGGCTGATGATGAAATCTACCTTATTTTTAAGATCTGAGATGCAAACCGTGAATCGGAAAAAGTAGCGTAGGACGCCCTGAGACTTGATGGAGTGACGATATACGTAAGGCATCTGAAGATCGGGCTGAATGGCGTTCTTTGGGAGAGGCTTATGTTCATAGGTAGACTAGTACAGGCTGATTATAATGATGACAACTATGTTTGCTAAACAGGTATGAATTTCTTTCCAGGCATTTGGATACGACTTCAGCGCTCACGAGAACCTGACAAAATGGTTTGAAAGGACCAAGACGGCACTAGAACCGTATGGCTACAATGAGATAGATGTTGCTGGAGCCCAAATACTTGCGTCTTTTTTAAAGAAGGAGTAGAACCATTGTGATAATAGATTAGGAAAAACTACGAGTGTTATGTACCTTAGTTCGATTAGATGCAAGTAGGTTGAGAGCAATAAACATAGTTTGTAAGCAACGAGGTTTATTATTTCTTATCAGCGCCTATTCTTGCGATATGTTTGCAGATTGAAATTAATTTTGAAATAATAGAAAACTAGCTTCATTACAAATATTAGTTACAACATGAATTTGTTTGAAAGACAAATGAAAGACGAACGCTCATTTACTTGTTATATCAAGTGCATCCAGTGTTTACACATGATAAAGAACCTACCATTGACGTATATATAAGGGCCGGCCCAATGGAAGTATTTCAACCACAGATCAGACAAACAAGGGGGATTTCGTAAGGTAGCGTGGCGGGTGCGAACGCATTAGGCCTAAGCCAGGCTTGATGCTTTGAGTCTAATTCACGCTGCAGATGACCTAGTTGCATGTGGAATGTTAGTTCATTGATGTCACTGCAAGTTTCTTATTGAGCGTGAAAAATGTACGTGTTAAGTACCTGCTTACAGGCGTTTTATTGAAAAAAGTAGGTGAAGCACGGAGGCATTTGAACACGAACGATAAATTATACATCTCCTTTGTTGGTCTGATCTGAGATTTCAACTAAGTGGTGCGCCCAAGCATACAGCGCACCAGTGTGATCCCATTTGTGGGTGTCTTTGGACAAAGAAGTGTCTTTCAAAGTAAAAGTCAAATAACTTATTGCACATTATGTTATCTTAGTATTTATAGTTAACACTTATATTAACTCAATGACCCAATTAGGGTATGGCAATTTAGGTATGGAGCGGCCCGATCTGTTTATAATGTTTTGTCGTTTAGATTCGTCGTTTTGTTCGTCTTTGGTGAGTGGTTGTTAAAAAGATGAGGTAATTCAACAGCGGTGTGGCGTAGTTATTGGAGAGTGGCTTAAATTTTTCAATTTGAGATATCTGGGATACAGTTGCCGATGGGCCAATCTTTATATCTACATCTATGGTATCGACATATGAAAATAATCCATACTCATTATAAATAGGTACAACAACGTATTTTTCATTGCAAGATGTCTTTAAAATATAAGCGAACTTTACTCGTATGCTGTCACGAGAGAGGTAGTGAAGTGACAACTGAAGTGTAGTCGTGGCATGGGACAAATTTCAAATTATAATATTTAAAATTCAGCCTCCACGGGTACTAAAAAAAAGAGACAAGACACAAATTTTTCAATGACACGAACCCTAAAATAGGGAGTTTTTTTAGCAGTTACAATGTTTCTAAGGAACAACATTTATTTATCGCGAATTTAGGTTTCATTCCATACTAAAAAATATAAACTAAGTATAATAAAACGGCTTACACTCAGGTTATGTTTATCGGTCGGTAGTTTGATGAAGTAATACTAAAATTTATTCACAACGATGTGTGGTTTCACGGCCATTATAAACAAGACATATTTTCCCCTGACGGACCCAGAAGTTCTAATGATTTGTTTTATAAGTGGTGGATACAAAAAACAACCAATTTTATGTACTACAAGTTGTGTTGAAAAAAGCATGCCTTTTATTATATCAAGCTAAAGTCTGGCCGTTGAGAGGATTTTGCTGACAACTGCAACAATAGGTATTGTAAAATAACAGAATGAAAACATTTTCTTTTGATGTTTAACTATAGTATATTGGTTACAATCTACAATCGTACGTTAAAAAAGGTACTAAAAATTATCAAAATAAAAACCCGACTTCATAAAAATTTCAGAACTGGACCAAATTGAAATGGGACCACACGGAAAGCACCAGCTTTAAAACCAAAAAAATAATAATCAAAGTCGATTTACCCAGTCGAAAGTTCTGAGGTAAAAAAACATTTAAAAAAACTGCCGAATTGGGAACCTCCTCCTCTTTCGAAGTCAGTTAAAAATTATCAAAATTTACTGTTTTCGTTCAAATTTTGATGTTGTGGCAACTGTCAGACACATACTTTCAGCTACCGCACTAATTATCAAGTATTATCAGTTTAGTTAAGAAAAGCATGCATTTATCAGGCAAGTCCATTGATATCCGGTCGCATGGGAGCGGTCCGGGGCTACGCGGCTACGGACTCAGCATTTCTGTGTCCTATAACAATGCTCGCAGCCGAGCCGCGCAACGTTCCTCCGTTTTCAAAACATAACGCTGCGACGATTGTTCCTTTCAAAATTCCACCACAAAACGACCAAACACCGCACAGTATTCACAAACAACATGCCAGGAATGAAAGTGTGAAATGAAAAGCCTGAGTTAATAACAGTTCAAACTGATAATGTGTTGGGTATAGTGTTACAGTTGTGAACAGCCGTGGATTTGTTGCAGCACGATGTTTTTTTATGTACGTATGTTTTGGTATTCTAAAACACAATTAAATAGAAAACGTGTACCTATACAGGGAGTTCTTGGATGTTTATTTTCAGTTACACAATTTATGTTTACTTTTACAATTATGCCGACTATGAATTTACTTTCCGTGCTTATCCGTGAAATACTAAAAAACATATCTAACATGTCGGCGATTTCGATTCATTGTGACATTGAAGAGAAATGAGTTGATTTAATAGTAAGTATGACATTAAATTATAAAAAAAAACACGTAGTTCAATACCTACATTGTTTAGCATAGAAGGTTTGTTAAGAAATTGTTTCAGTGATAGATTTTTCAGTAATAGAAATTAAGAAAAAATTTACAGCTAAAATAATCTCAATAAACTGAAATTATTTTAGTTGCTTTTCGTCATCAGGACTGCGTTTCTCAATTTAGTATGTATTTTTTTCATGTATGTTCACTGATTACTCCGACATTTGTAAATCAATTCACGTATTTATTTTTTTATTATGTAGGAAAAGCTCTCGGAATGGTCCCATAATAACATTATGAACTTTGCTGCGTGGTTTTTGAATCAGCTCTAATCATACTAATAATTGATCGAGCGTCTGTTGATTTGGCAATATCAATAATATTGTGCGAGTGCTTACTAATTTTGAGTGTTGTACTTACTAGTGTTGTTATCCGCGACTTCGTACGCGTAGATTTTCATATAAACTTTCAACCCTTTTTTCCTCCCTTTCGCAAAATAACATAGCCTGTACTTCAATCTGGTCATAGCTAAGCATATTCGTGAAAATAGCATTTAAATCCATCCAGTGGTTAGGAGATGCGTGGACAAACAAACATACAAAAAATCTAAAAACTGTCCTAACGTGTTCAGCTGTTTATTTTAAGACCTGTGTTTTTTATATCTAGAAATTACAGTTTTTTTTTTCTCTACGGTTTTATTATAATACTAGTTTTTTTGCCCGCGACTTCGTACGCGTAGATTTTCATATAAACCTTCAATCCTTTTTTCTTCCCTTAATCCGGCCTTGCGCAAAATAACATAGCCTATCAATCAGGTCAATCTGGTCATAGCTAACCATATTCGTGAAAACCGCATTTAAATCCGTCCGCATTTTCTTCCAGGGGTGTAGGAGATGTGCGTGAACAAACAAACAAAAATTCTAAAAACTGCCTTAACATGTTCAGCTGCTTATTTTAAGTCGCCCTGTGTGAAGTATTGATAGAAGCATAAAAGTAATAAATAACACCGTCAACAGTTTTCAAATCAAAAAGATAATGTGACCACAGTGCAGAGCATGTTTTGAAATTTTCTTTTTGTCTAAACCATTAAAAGTATATCATGTCATGTCGGGATGATATACATCTCTGAAATTTGACTGTCCAGTTTCGCTGGCCACGGAACCCTGACATAATGCTTGTCTTAACACGCTCTTGGCTAGTTATTTCTTATTTCGCGTGCATTTGTATGTATACCTTGATTAAAAAGCCATGAAATGGAACTACTCTATTTATCTGTTAAAATATCACAGTAAAATAAAATTATTTCTATATTCTTATTCTTATTGCAAATATACACTGTATTCTTCTAAAAGCTAAGTTTATATACCCTGCATATAGGATGCAGCAATAACTTATGTAGTGGCTGTTCACAAAACCAGACCACAGACATAAACATATAAATTTAAGTATAGTTAAATCTATTACATAAATATTATATTTTTAAAATTTATCTTTGAATAAATCTTTTATCTTGTAATAAAATTTTTGGGTTAGAAACTTACGAAGTTGGTTCTGGAAAATGTTATTATTTCTTTCTTTCTTTATTGCGTCCGGAATGTTGTTGTATAGGTTTATTTTCATGTACAAAGGGCCTTTTTTAAATATTTCTTTTCGCGGGACTGAATTAAAATAGGATGCGGTATATTTTGTGTTTTAAATGCTAACATAGAATAAAACCAAGAGAATGTAATACTCCTCTATTGTATTCTCTTTGTACTCCTACTCCATGCACTGGAATGAATCACCAAAGAGGTTGTAAGGCCTATAACATGCTTGATCTACACGTTCATTCATCTGAGAAGGTTAAGGAACCATCTTTAAATTTAAACTGATTAACCGAATGACAGTTGACAGTTTCAAAATTTTAATGGCTATGTCAATAACATTCTCTTTATTTTGGATCTCCTTGCTTGAGGCTATGTGACGATCCTCATATTACGTTTCGGGTAACGAAGAAATAAACCATTGATTTTTATTTTCGTTTATGTAAAAATAAAGAATTAAAATAAATGATATAACATAGCCTATGTTTTAATCTGGTAATTTCTAAGCATATTCGTGAAAACCGCATTTAAATCCGTCCAGTGGTTTAGGAGATGTTCGCGGACAAACAAACAAACAAACAAACAAACAAACAAACAAACAAACAGACAAAAATTCTAAAAACTGTCCTATCGTGTTCAGCTGCTTATTTTAAGACGACCTGTGTGATTTTTTTTTTGTTATCTCGCAATTAAGTACAGATTTTTTTATCTCTACGTTTTTATTATATGTATAGATAGATGTATAGATAGATAATATTAGTATCCCAACATTTTGTGTGATTTGTTAATCTTGTAATACGTATCATTACTGGCTACTTTACTGAACACATTATTGAAACAAGGTCGTTTTATAACAATACACAAAGATATGATAACATTCAATGATCTGGTAGAGCAGCGTTAGGTGAGCAAAGGATGTAATCATTATTCAACTAGCCTCACTGATACGTTGGATTGGACTATTGTGAAATTGTTCTCACGCTATACGTAATTACCTCAGATCAGACAAAGAAGGCAGATATGACATGTTGGCGTGGCGTGTGCAAACTCATTACGCCTAAATCGGGTTTGATGTATTTAGTAGAACTTACCCTGCAGATGACCTCGACGCATAACGAGGAGTGTCATTAGTTTAACGTGTGTATAAATGGTTGTCTGTCTGTGGTCTTGTAGCTCCCAAACGGCTGAACCAATTCTGTTATTTTTTTGCTTGAAATAGGTTACTTGTTCGTTGTTTTCAGACCTATGTTCAGCCGTTTGAGATGTCATTTATTTTATAGGACGTTAAATCAATTTACACTTCTGTAGCATGTGGAGTATTAGTTAATTAATTAGTGTCACTGCTAGTTACTTAGTCTTGGTTGCACCATATTAGAACTTAAAGTTAAGATTTATTTAAAATTTTACAATAACAAAAACGCTGACTTTAGCAGTTACTGTGAAATGCTTTGCACCAGCGTATTCCCTAGTATAGTTAAAGTTAGCAGGGTTGCAAGTCAAATGAGACAATTTACCAAGAAGCATAGCTGGAATTGTATTTTACGCATCTGACAGATATTTAACATTAAAACTAACCAGCTAAGCGGGGTCAGATACGGTTAAAGTTAAAATCATAACAATTGTCAGACGGTGCAACTATATTTTTTTTGTCTAACGGGTACTTTAAATGGTATGTTGAGTTTTGTTAAAGCTAAAGTTAAGATGATGCAAGCCACCTTTAGAGCGCGTGAAATAAGAGTAAGTGTGTCGTACTTAAAACTTTTGCGTTAAGCGGTTTAGCGGTATAGTGAAAAAAAAAGGGAAAACACGGAGATTTTTTAATACTAACGACAATTTATACCAAGGAATATCTCCCTTGTTTTCCAATCTGAGATATAATATAATGATCATGCTGTACGGTTTTGCTCTACACCATTTTCATGACACGTAAAGGTATAATAAATTAAGAAGCATTTTCAACTAGAATCACATAATGAACGTTACATGGATGCCCACTTTTTATGATTTAAATACTTACAGAAATATAAAATAGTAACATTTAAACATTTTCAGTCAGGAGCATGCTTTTTGACAATAGCTGTTTCGCTTACTGCTGCTCTGCTTTTCAACGCAAACCCCACATCAGATATGTCAGCAGACGAAAAGAATTCAACAAACAAAACTACAGAAATATCCGATGAAAGCGGCCATGAAATTGAAGTTGAAGAGGATGTCAAAGAAAAAAGGTTTCTTGAAGATGCCATGAACAAAGTTCTAGATCCCACAGCGCTTATAATAAAGACGAATGATGTAGTTGAAAGTTTTAAATTTCAATTAGATGAACTTGACAATGTTAATAATACTTTTGAATCTTTCATGCAAGAAATGGATAAACTAAGCTTGGAGGTTTGCAAAACCTCACAAGAAGCGTTGTGGTCATACGTTACAGATATAAATAACGAGGTCAAAAAGAATAAAATGGTATGTGACAATAAGTACCCACCATTAAAACTTTGTAAATAACCATCAGATAATGATTCTATATAACACAATTTATAGGTGCGTATAGCTGCCGAGGAAGATGAAATAAAAAAACAATATTGGAATATCCTGAAGAAAAATTACTTAAATGATTACTTGTTGACAAATGATCCTAAATTTAAGAGAAAAATTAGAATCATCAAAGAACGAGGCACAAATGTACAAATGCCACAAAGTAAGGTATGGTAAATCTAAAAGAAATTCTGAATTTGTAGTTAGTCAAAATATCTCTAAAAATGTGTTTTTTTTTTCTGGTAGCAAAGAGAAGAAATTGACACAATGCAGAAAATATGGAGTCGAGTAACTGTATGTGCCTATAATGCGACATCGTGTAACGCGGAAGATTCGGTACGAACCATGAGTGGTCAGTCATTCAATTTATGTTTTAATTATACCTACTGTAATATTTAAAAGCATCAATTCACCAAACTATAGTTTATATTCAAAATAACTTTTCGATCATACCAGTATTCCATATATTTTTTTGCGAAATACCTGAGTGCAGTTAATGATAAATTTAATATTTACATAGGTGCTAAGTATAGGTCCAAATAGGTTGATATTAATGAATTCATGCATATTTATTGTGTATTTAGTCTCTCTGTCAAAATAGAAGTTGCATTTGCTAGAAGTTTTAAATTAACAGTTAAAAATAAAACAAATACATCATCCATTTACATTTTCAGACGTTATTTCAATCTTTAAAATCAGCAACGATAGCAAAGAACTAGCATACTACTGGACAGTCTATCGCGATGCAACAGGCAAAAGGATTCGTCCTATTTTTAAAGATTATGTTCAAAGGATGAATAACGTAGCTGAATTGGAGAATTTCACTGACGCTGGTGATATGTGGCGGTACGCCTTTGAAGACGATCACTTCGAGATTACGGTTGATCGCATTTGGGGTGAAATAAAACCGTTATATGACTTATTGCAAGAATATGTAAGAGCAAAGTTGAAAACGTTTTATAGAGCCGATTTGCAGGGCAAGGATAAATTGATACCCGCTCATATTCTAGGTATGTTCAAGGTTTTGGTTTCATTTAGTGTATAAATCACTCGGTCCATTAAAATCCATTGTAAAGATTTACAATGCGACAAGACACCTTTTTGCGGAATTGTGTTTACAGATTGATTTCGAAATAGCCGAATCTTAAATTGCAGCTATGATGTACAATTGTACATAATACATCCAGACGTTGAAACAAGATTGAATTCAGTATTTTTTGTAAGAGTCAAATAGTTTTAGTCTCTTTGCTATGATATATTTTTCAGGCAACTTATGGGCTCAAGAATGGCAAGCAGTGTATTCTAAAGTAGTTGCGTATCCTAATCTAATGCAACCTTTACTGAGCAACCAAAGCATTAAATCCATGGATTTATTCAACACCGTTAATGATTTCCACCAATCTCTCGGATTTGATAGTGCTAAGGACTCCTACCAAGATATCAGAGAGACCATGGCAACTGCCAACTGTCTGCCTTCTAGTCATGATATGTGTGATGGAGTAAATTACAAGTAAGTAATTTTCATACAAGCAACCTTTTCATAAAATTAGTTGGTTTAGATTATTGCATTCTATGCCAAAGTTACAATTATACTTTAGATCCACAGAAAAGTTTTTTTTTAAAGATTTGACATTATTAGCAAAACTTTTTCAAGTATGCCTAAAGCAAGCTTTATTGCTCGGTTTTAGAATAAAATGGTGCGGAGAAAAAGTAACCAACGTAGTTGTGGGACTATCTAGAGCAGCTAGACTTCTTGGTCACGTTCAATATTTCAAGCACTACAGAAATCTTCCACCACTTTACAGGGATGGACCAAATCCAGGTAAATGTTAAATTGGCGTAAGTATATAAACCCGAAAACGATGGTGGCCGAGCGGTAGCATGTGCGCTTTACAATCTGACGGCACCTAGTTAGATCCTCGGCCCTGAACCAATGACTTATTCAGTGCTTAAATAAATTATGTGCAGTTTCGACGCCATCGTTCAAAAACGGTGAAGGGAAACATAGTGAATAGGGAAACCGGTATGTCCAAGAACCTCAAAATTTCAAAGAAATGTCATGGATTAGGGCCCTCTCTCTCTTTGAGAGGCGGCCTGAGACCCAGCAGTGAAAATATGATAGGCTGATAAAAACCCATGCTATGTTTAAACGAAGTTTGGAAAACATAGAAAATAGAGTATATTAAAATTATTATCATTACCCTGAAGTACGACTGTTGGATACTAGCCACCCCTTATTTTTGGCGTCTTTCTTAAGCTTTAGCTAGTTACATCCATCTTTATGATAGGTATATACAAAGCCTGTGTCAAAGTCTGTGTCTAAGATACAGATTCAGCCAATCCCAGATATACAATGTTCCAAAATATTTCTTATTTTTTTAGCGTTCCACGACGCAATGTCAGACATAGTTGCCATCCAGCTTACTGCACCAAAGCACTTGAAGAGTCTAAACATAGTGGCGGTTGAAACAGGACCGCAAGTAACTTTAAACCACCTTCTTTGGGTGGCGTTAGAGAAGTTCCCATTGATGGCTTACGCGTATGTCCTGGATAAGTGGCGGTGGGATGTATTCGGGAACAGCAGCTTGGAAAACTGGAACGAACGCTGGTGGAATTTGAGGTCGGTTTTGCTTTTTCGAATTCCCTGCTAAGGTTTTTACTTTAATAATAGGCTAGTAGGTATGTCTGCATTGTTACACCTTACAACGGCACGTGTAATAATAAATAATACACGTAAAAGGCTTTTCTAGAGCATAATTTTGTATGCTTTAATATCTATTAATAATGAGTCAGGTACCAATTTTTGTAAGTACAAATTCAGTTTATTCACATAAAATGTTACATAACAGTTAAAAGCCATGGCGTTAATACCTTATTTACTAACTACATAATATTATTCAAATTACACTACCAACTATAAAACTAAATAAATAGTAAGGTAACATAAAAAGTTAGACAAAATATAAAAACTGTCTTTAAAAAAAACGACCCAATTTCAATATTATCCATCATCAGCTTATATAAGTCTACTGCGGGACATAGGCCTATCCTAACGCACGTCATTCAGCTGCCTTACGAATCTCAATCTCTCAAATTAAATTACATAACCCTCTATATTTAGTACTGTAGCAGATACGACGGTTACAATTAACTCTTAAAAACATAAAGAAAGTTCATTAATTTTCAACGGTTTCGGACTTGTCCGTTCTTATCAATAACTTCACCTTGATCTTAGTATTCCTTGAACTTCACAAGTAAGGCTTGGATTGCTACTAGCCTTACAGCATGACCAACTTATCTGCATAGTTGAATAAGGGAGCCTTCTTCGTATTTTCTGAACGTAAATGACAGCTGCTCGGAGAAATATTTAGTTTCATTATTTGGCAAACACTCAGTATGTACTTGCGAAGTATCTAGACGCACTCGCCTTGCTTTGTACCATACGCTAATTTTGCTGTTTTCTCTGCTCGTTTTCCTCATGGTACTGAGTTCAAAGTATTTATAGTAAAAACTGGGTATATACGTCAGAAAGATTCAAACAAGATTTCAATCATTGTTGTAAGTAGGTACAAACAGTTTTTCAAGAAGTAAGTTTTTGACTGTCATGCTTGTTACCACTTCTACAAAACTTATTTGTATTTTTATCTTGCCTTGTTTTAATAATAGTAGTGCACTATGAATCTAGTAATGGCAGTGTCAGATTTTATCACTCAGTCCACAGACATTTAATGTCTGTGACTCAGTCAATAATTACTGCTACTGCTATCTAGTGTCCATTCTAAAATTTCGAAACTACAGTTTTGTTGTCATATCAATAATGTGAAAACTTAATTAAATTTTGCTTCAATACATTTTCTACCATGTTTCAGAATGAAGGAGACAGGCGTGTCACCACCAGCTCCAAGGAACGAGAGTGACTTGGATCCTGCTGCTAAGTACCATGTCGTCTCCCATGTGCAGTATATTACGTTAGTATTTTAATATTATTTATTCATCATCGTCACTATTTAAGAGTTGAAGTTATTTACAATTAATACGATATTCTTCCGGCATGCTTACCGTTTTGTATAACTTGATTAGGTACTTTCTTTACTTTACAGGTAACAAAACAGATAACCGCAGTTACGCAACCTATGGGTTAAGTAACTTTGGTTATCTGTTTGGTTTACTGGTTTATTTCTACTCTTGCTATACTAGCTTATCTCATCCTCTTTCTATTTAATATTTAATTTATTTTAGTGTTTATGATTTTGTCTTGTTGATTAAAAAAAATCTTTATATAATGAGTTAAATATATTATAACTGCTCTTCTTCTAACTAAATATGGTCACATAATAAGCATTCTCAACTTTGTTAGTTGATTCTTGTTTTGCGCAAATAGTTAACACATAATACACGGTAATATACCTTCTTGGTTTTATGTTGTTCTCAAGTACTATCGAAATAATGCTTTTGTTAAAAATACGTGTAAATAAGTGCTTATACAAATTATAACCCTAGTTAAAATTAAAAAATAATAAACCCATTTTATTAACACCCCTCTCTATGAGGGAGGCCTTCTCCAACAGTGGACGTTAATTGGCTGATGAAGTAAAGTGAAACCCATTTTGATTAATTTACTCTAAATTAGTCTTAATTGAGTTCCTTAGTTAACTGGTCACCTTACGTATATTTATTTTGCCTCTATATTTCAGGTATCTGATATCACACGTGTTAGAGTTTCAAATACTTTTGTCTCTTTGTAAGCAAGCCAACCACACAGGGCCTCTACACGAATGCTCTATCTACGGCTCCAAGGAAGCGGGAAAATTTCTCAGGTACTTCCTGTTTATTTACCTTAGTTATAATATTATGTTTAAAGTTTAAATAAACCTTGTTATTATTTTAATGTTTGGGGAAAATATCTCATTAACAAGACTTGATTTTCTTTATATGCAAGGCTTATATAGTTAAAATGGCAAAGGGCAATAGCGCCAATCATATCTCAAGGTTGCTTACGAAACTTACCACCGAGTAGCATTTTTTTTACTATACACCAGGAACTAGATAGTAATTTTGAAAGGTTTTTGTTTGATAAATCAAACATCGTATATTATGACCCGATTTCATGTCTATGATTTTTCTTTTGTTAAGATTGCTCGGTGTACAAAGGATAATTTCGTGTAATGTAAATTATTTGCATATTTGCACTTATGGAAAAGAATCAAGTTATCTAGCCTTCATTTAAATAAATATAATAGGTATGTGGAATTTTGTAAGTTCACAGATTTACTATATATTTTTTTCTTACCTATACTGTCCCACTGCTGGGCAAAGGCCTCCCCCATTTCCTTCTATAAATCTCGGTCTAAAAATTCAATAAAGATATGATTTAAGTAATTTTAAAATTAAAACGTATTAGTAAATATTTACGCGTTACTTTTTACGCGTTAAATTAAAATACTATTGGTATTTAAAAAAAAACCTGGTCCTAGTATTTTTGGCGGCTATTATTATTATTATTTTCGGAGGTTATTTAGCTGCACAATCATTGAAAACTCATGATGTTTTGTGCATAACAATAATAAAACTAAAAAACTCAACTGTCATTAAATTTTTGAAGATCGTACCTAATTAGATATGTTACTCGATTTAATATTATATTTTTTAAGGATATTTTAGCCAGTTGATGCTAAGTAACAGAAAAACCTTCCAAATACATATCTTCAAAATATACAATTATATTATACTCTAACTTAATATTCTATCGCAAGGGTTTGATAATACCGTTAACATTTTCAGTGAAGGTATGTCACTTGGAGCAAGCGAAAACTGGCGAACAGTTCTGAAAACTATGACTGGGGACTCGGAACTCTCAACTAAAGGTATTCTTGAATACTTTGCACCTCTTCAGGAGTATCTTAGAAGAGAAACAGTCAATTTAGCTTCGTTGGATGGCGATATGGACAAGAGTGCACCCATCATAGTCGGCGCTATTGTAATATTCTTGATTGTTTTAATTATCCTGCTTTATTGTGTGAAGAAGCAAGAAATAGCCCGCAAAATGTTTTCAGTCTGTGGTTTAAGCAAAAACGGTTCCTTAGATATTGTAACAAATGAAACTCCTCAGAAGAAAAGGAATGAATCTGATGGCGTGAGTGAAGATAAAGTTTAAATTAAACATTAAAATGAAGCCTATGAAATATATGTGGTAAACGTAAATTTTTAAGTTGTTTGATAAGAATACTATGTAAGTGACAAGGAATAATTTAACCATGTTGAAAATGGATTATTTTTATCTTAAGATTAAGGTTGTGATAAGTAACTGACTGAAAAACAGCTAAAATTACCCTCCAGCTCAAAATAAAAGTTAGGGATAACTCATTCTGTTAAAAGGAACCTTAACCACCAATAAAAGCAATATAAACTATTATGATAATTATTACAATACTAGAACAATACGAACTCAAACCCATTGCTAAAATAAGTATAAAAAGTGTGAAGATTCAAATTTCAAAAATTTTGCCACAATTTGTGTGGATGTAAATAATACAAAAAACATATTTGTTTGATTACTTGTGGGTGTGTTTGTAGAGAACAAAATGGTAGAAAAGTTTATTCTCTAGAACTTCATTGGAAACGTGTCAATTTAGTTTACTCTATATGCCAATTTATCTTTTATACAGTTTTAAAAATTTTCTACACGAGTTTATTGTAAAAAAGTGCGAAAGACGTCCTCAGAACTTTGTTCATACCATTCTTGGTTACCAAAAATTATAAGAAGATAGTGTTATATTTATGTAATTTTTTGGTACATTTATTGATGATTTGTTATGTTTAATCGTTTGATATTTAGAAATAAAATCATTATTTTGTGAAGTTAATATTCATAAAGGATGACGACATTTAGACTTTATTAAATGAAAAATAGAGAATTTACCAGTTATAGTGATCATATTATTAATTATCTAATTATTTCATTTAAAAAAAGGCTTTGAATGACTGATGCTGTAAAATATGTTTGTGTGTATACAGAGCTACTGGTAATCAGTTAGCATATTCTTCATATATTAAAACATACAACTCTAATTTTGTTCTACGACTTCACGAAATTCGCATAAAAAATATCTGCCGTTCACAAAAAACTCATTCACTCACGACAAAATATTATGAAACAGCAGATATTTTTTTCGCAAATTTTGATGTAGGTATAACACATTTTTTTTGTCGTATTGAAAAAACTTTTAAGAAGAAGGTAACTGATTATCATTAACCCTTTATAATGAGGCCACACTTCGATGAGGCCGGAGGTTGAGCTTTATGCTTGCGAGATCAAAGACCAAACTTCATATTTGAGAGCTAAGCAGCACAGTGGCTCGTCTAAATTGTAAGTTTGCGGAGGAACAGTAACAAATTCTTACAATCAATCGCCATGGCTTAGCTTGCATTTTGTTCTATTAATTTTAAGTGATTTGCTCAGTTTCAAATATGAGATCTTCCCATAGCTATTACAGCGCGCCACATCACTAAATATTGTAGACTAAAAGCTTCGTCAAACGAGGACTTATTTGCGATAAAACCAAAAAACTTGAAATATCTCTACCAGCAAGCAGATTCTAGAGCAATGGGATTGGTAATTTTATTGTTAATTAGCGCAAGCACAAACTATTTAATTACATTACCACATTGGTAATGTGGCAACTTACATTTACAAAATGTACCTGTTTATTTTTTTCTTGTTGCCTCTTATGAGGATTTTGGCGTCGCACTTCTTGTGCACTTGCCGGTGTCAAATATTAAAATATTTTCATGTTTAATTCGATATCATCAAAAAAGTCATAGTCAGATTCAAGAAAAGTAAGTCACAGTCAAGTCTAAGCCATGCCCTATTAAAATGGTGGAGACTTTACTAAATGTTTCTAAGGAGTTTTGGAAACAACACGAAAAGACATCTCTCATCTCGTTATATTTCTTGAGTTTGATTTGATTTTTGAATTCATAGGGAACATTCATACATACAAACATGGCCTTTAAGAAGAAGAAGAAATTTATATGGATATATGTTTTTTTCATGTTGGCACCAAAACTCCAGTAAAAAGTTCCACCCAACCCCATTTGATATTATTATCCTGTTTGCATTACACGGGCATCTCAATAAGTGTATCTACCAACCAAAGAATAAGATTGCACTCTCGGATAATTTACAATTATTTCAATATAATTACTGAAGAATGTGTCATTCGATTTATTTGTGGCTAGAGATGGTATTTTTAATTATATGAGTGTTTGTTACGAACATAGTTTAATTTCATTACTTCCTGCAATAAACAAAATACGCAATAAAATGTTACTGACTTACTTAAAATTATTTAATTTGTTTCTATTAACCATACTGGGAAATGGAAAATATATTGGCAAGTTTTTTTTTTTTTTTTTCATTTTATTATGCACATAGAAAAACTAAGACATTTTTATTTTAAAAAAACTAGTAAAAGTAATAATTAACGTAAGTTAATAAAAAAATATGAAAAAAAAAAAAAAAAAAAAATAGCAAAATCATTTATTATTTCAAAGAACCACAAATTTACTACAATTAAAATCAGTTCTTGTCTTTGTATTTATGAATGGAAAAGTTTGTCTGTACGTATTGAAATGTCTAAGAAGGTTTTATTACATCGACTAGGCTTTTTATCACAATTTCACCTGATGGAAAGCTATAATGCGGTCGAAGAACGAGCACGTTTGCCTAATAATAAATAACCTACGCATAACGCCGCGAGTAGCTCTTAGTGAAAGTGCAGCACACCTCTACACCCTAAGCCACGCCAATGTTGCCCTTCCAGTGCCAAGATACGGCAGACTTTATGGGGGGCCCATTTAGTGGGTTGCAAGTCATCACCTGCCTAAATATATTTTGAGATGAGACAGAGTAAGGCAGGTGCCGTTCCTCATCCCATAGATCTGTTATCCCATTCACAAGTTGTTCACCTCAATAGCCCAGTGTATTTTTAATCCTATACTGTACAATAGTTTGATATTCTTTTTTATACAAAGACTTAGTAGCTATACCTAGTCTGTGTTTTTATACATAGTCAATAATTGCATGTATTTTATATTCAATAGGGCTTCGGCTCCGCCAATGCCCACCAAATGTCCCAGCTAGACCCGAGAATTTTAATAAATAACCTACTAACCCTAGAAATGGACAATTAAGATTGTAATTCTGCGGAATCACAGACAAAGGCAAAGCATTCAATTGTTTTGCCGTTCTAATTCAGAAAGGAGAGGCCAAAAGGGAATGTTCTTGTCTAACGTCAGTCAAACAAGCCTCTATCCTTTGAATGGTTAGTATAAGAGTAATTTAAACCCTGGATATTATAGGATAGGTGCCTTAAACAGTGAATCAGTTTCTTCCAAGCAAGCATTCTCCATAATAAACCGCATTATTGCTTAACCATGGGCGAGGTGGCGGTCAAACGCAAGCCTATGTATGATATAATATATAATACTCTATGAAAATATGTAAGGTTCTGTAAAATATTTGGTTAACTGGGATACAGCGTACACCTAGTATAATTAGTTACTATACCTTCTATTTTTTTTTATTGTAGAATAGGCTTGCTCTTGGCCGCCAACTCGCCTGATGTTAAGCGATGATGCGGCCTACGATGGATCACGCTTGCCTAAAATTTATACCGTAAAAGTTTCTTTCTTATATTATTTAAAACTAGGTGCGCCCCGCGGTTTCACCCGCCTTATAGGTATATAATACTTGAATCAACCTCCTTGGTAAAGACAGTAACCTCCTTTGACTTAGTTTTTTTTTATATGATGCAATAATTGTTTATGTATAGACTTCAATTCTTGCCGTTTCATACAAAATGTATGGAAAATTATATTCTTCGTATTTTTTTCGTGATTTTTTCCGATCTTTTCATACCTTATTCTGCTATTCGAGGCCGAGAGAACTTCATCAAATATTTTAAATTGTGGTCCTAAACAGCGAAACGATCAAAGATCATGAAAATTAATCCTGCCGTTCTTGAGTTATAAATGGTTTAAACGTATAAGTATGAAATCTTTGGGTTTAACCAAAGACTTTCTATAACTAGACATTGAATGCAGGGCGAAGATGTTCAGACACTTCATCAGTTGACATTACTACTGATATAAAAAATACGCCCACTGATTCCACTGAACCTCACGTCATTTCCAACCAATACCGTAGGTACGCCATCACTATGTTTTAATTACATTTTGAACTGACGTTGAATGGGCCAATTAGCATTTAGTAACCCCTCACCCCGCCCTCAAGTATTTGACTGAATTGTTTCCATTGAAAATAACCGTAACTACAAGTCTGGGCTACGTAGTAGCTATACCTAGTCTGTGGGTTTAACTAACCCGTCTTTGTTTTATATAAATACATACAGCTCTATGGTATTTTCAGCTGATCACATTTCCAAAAGCGTACACCTTAACCACCAAACTTCCACACATACCAAACTTCATTTATTTTAAAACATCTGTTCAATGATTTGTGAAATGAAGAAGTAGGTACAGTAAAATTTATTTTTACACGAGTCTTACTGGAATTTCATAATTGGGAGGTTTTCTGACTGCTCTAGAAACATAGTTCTGTAACTTTGGTAACCATCCATAGATGAGGCTAAGGAGACGTTTTTTTTTCGCATTTGTTCAATGAAACTTACAATACAAGGTAAAGGAGGACAACGGCTAGGCAAGGGCATACAGATGTAGCTACCTACTAATTTGTGTTGTGTTGTAGAATAATTCTCAATATAAAAAACCGACTTCATCAGAACTGGACCACATTAAAATGGGACCAAATGGGAAGCACCAGCTTTCAAATAAAAAAAGAATCATCAAAATCGGTTCACCCAGTCAAAAGTTCTGCGGTAACATAGGTACATTTTAAAAAAACACTCGAATTGATAACTTCCTCCTTTCTGGAGTCTGTTAAAAATAAGTTCTTTGTTAGCAAGCAATAATCAAAAAATACTATTATACCTACTACAAAAACAAGCATGACAATGTCAGACAGATAGATATCTGTCTACGAGAATAAGCAAGGTTTTTTATTGACCTTTCTTCGTCTGTAGTTTTGTAAAATTTTCACATTCATCATCATCATCATCAGCCCGAAGCGAAGACGTCTACTGCTGAACATAGGCCTCCCCCTTTAACCTCCACACTGAACGACATCCTGCCATCTGCATCCACTGGATGCCCACGACTCTCACAATGTCGTCGGTCCATCTAGTGGGAGGCCTATCTACGCTGCGTCTTCCGGTTCGCGGTCTCCACTCAAGAACCTTTCTTCCCCATCGGTTAACAGTTCTTCGAGCGATGTGGCCTGCCCATTGCCACTTCAACTTGCAGATTTTAATAGCTATGTCGGTGACTCTGGTTCTTTGGCGAATATCTACGTTTCGGATTTTATCGCGCAAAGAAACTCCGAGCATAGCTCTCTCCATTGCCCGTTGTGTGACTCTGAGTTTTTCCAAAAGGCCAACAGTTAAGGACCACGTCTCAGTACCATATGTCATCACTGGCAACACACACTGATCAAATACCTTCGTCTAAATCTTCGTCTTCGTTAAAATTTTCACATTCATGTGTCTTCAATGCCATCTATCGCATTTTTATGAACAATATTTATTTTTTATTGCCTTTTGGACCCTCCCATTACTTTAACATAAATTGACGTTCAAACAAACTTTCATTTCTATTCATAAATCATTTAGGGGACGATTTTTTAAAAACACATGTACATGAAACAACATTACTTTTATTTCTAAAAAGAAGTCTAAGAAAAAAAACACGTTTTTAACTTCAAAAATAACGAACTTCCATACAAATGTTGATCCCCCTGTTTAACGCCTTAAGGGGATGATTTTTCAAAAAGCCTACCTCTGTGCTAATTTTCATTCTGTACACTTTTGCAAAATATGTTTCAAGGCCCAACGGTTTAGACTGCGTTATCAGTTTTATCTAAGGTTATCAGTTAGCGAATGAATGAATAAATTTTAGATTTTATATTACTTAATTAGATTCTGACTACAAATGTCACGGTATTGTATTTATGATTATAACACTCAACGAGGAAGAACATTCCACCGAATATCTGCGTCTTTAAATTGTACTGTCCTTCAACCGCGGCCAATCTTCAGAATATAACCCAAGTCAAGTCGGACAACCCACAAAACACTGGCAAAATTGCGGCAACACCGCAGCAGCCACGAAAAAAGTCGAAGAATATGATAAACCCATAAACAACACGATTTAAAACACCACTGAACTTACCAAGAGGAATCTATTGACACCTCACTTGTCTTATCAAAATTATATACACAGTCATACATACACAATAATTTTGTTTTTAACCTCCGACGCAAACAGAGGGGTGTTATAAGTTTAACGTGTGTATATTCTTTGTATCTGTCTGTGGCATCGTTATTTTTTTCGAGGGGGAAGTCTTGCAAAGATACCCGGCTGCATTGGGGTGCAACCAGGTTATGCGGGATTATACCCAACGTTTGTCACACAATGTTTTCATTCTCTCCCTGGGCACGCTTAAGTGAATGGTCATAGCCACATGACCATTCACTTTGACCATCCCGAACCCAGAGGTCCAATTTTAGTAGGCTCTTACTACAGGCAGGGGGTACCGGTGCAGTATTCTATTGCCCCGGCACCAGGGCTAGGCATCGTAGCCCCTAAACGTTGGAAACGTTTTTGATTTTGTTTTTTTAGGGTTCCGTACCCAAAGGGTATAACAGGACCCTATTACTAAGGCTCCGCTGTCCGTTCGTCCGTCTGTCCGTCCGTCCGTCCGTCCGTCCATCCGTGCGTCTGTCACCAGGCTGTATCTCATGAATCGTGATAGTTACACAGTTGAAATTTTCACACATGATGAATTTCCGTTGCCGCTATAACAACAAATACAAAATAAAAATAGAATAAAATAAATATTTATGGGGGCTCCCATACAACAAACGTGATTTTTTTGCTCGTTTTTGCCCGATATTGATAACGGCAACAGGTAGACGCTTTAAATATTCACAGAATATTTAGTTATAGGTATATTTACATCAAAAATAAATAAACTAAAATAATATTAATATTTAAGGAGGGCTCCCATACAAAAAACGTGATTGTTTGCTGTTTTTATAGATAATGGTACGGAACCCTTCGTGCGCGAGTCCGACTCGCACTTGGCCGGTTATTTTTGTTTTGTTTGACTTGATCTAGAGTGTTTTTAGCCATGATTCAAGAAAAACTGTTCAGCCGTTTGCAGATTACCCGCTCTTTTATCGGGGAGCTTAAAAACAAATCATTTACCTATACTTGTTTCTCTGCGCCATCGGATAAGAATAATAAAAACAAGGAAACATATTTACTTGAATAAAAATTATCTCATAGCAACACAAAAACTAAACGGATTTGGAATGTCTTTACTTACCTACTCGTTTTGCATAGAGAAAATGTACACAGTTTTTATACGCTTAATCTTTTTCAAATGAAGATTCACGGAATACCCAACTCCAAGTTCAAGGTGACTCTGTAAAAAATCACAAAACCATTGTATGAAAAGCCAAGTTGCAGGATAAAAATAAACACAGGCCAAATGCGTATCGGACACGTGCACCGAAGGTTCCGCACCCAAAAAAAACACATCAGTCATAAGACGTCAAGTTTTATTGCCAAGGTGCGTCAATAGATGTTTCACATCCAAAAAAATATATCAATCAACCACTGAAACCGCCCTGCTGCTGCATGGCTGCTAAAATAGTGGCCCTGCTGACTGATACTGACCTATTGATACTACTTTTGGATCCTTGATGAGCCCTTCATGCTGGCTGCTGGAGGCCACAGCTGCGTTCTCGTACGTTTCGTTCTCAATCGTTCTGTTTATATCTTGCACTCCCTTAAATTCTCAAGTGCTCCGTGTTACAATATTTGAGGACTTTAGTGATTAATAATAATACTCGTAGTTTAAAAAACACGGTTTAAAATCGCTAATCCTGAAGATCCTGGTAAGTATAATGAGACAAACTATTTAAATAATTGCATTGTCATCGGTCCTTGATAAGTGTACAAAGTTTCCAATCAATCCGACGTTTTGAAAGGGGTGAAAATCACGTTCAAAGATTCCGTTGCATAGATACATACCAAGCTAATAAAAGCGTGGTAAAAAGTGTATATTTTTATAATTTTGTGTTTTCTGTGCTCGTCCTAACCCTAGGATACCTATATGTAATGGATCTGCACGCTTACTTTCCCTTGTGTGGGTGTAGAGGTGTTCATTTATTCCGGCTAAATAGGTCTATGTTAGCATGGTGGTAAGCTCAGCCGGGGCTGCTCTTACTCAGTCTGCTTCGCTACAACTTGTAACTACGTAAACATATCGATATCGATATTATTTATATATCGATTTGAACCCACGCCTAATTATCATATCGAATTGAAACTTTGCAAGCTTCGAAAAATTATTCGGAGCTTGTGAGTACAGCATAAAGTGTGTTACACACTTAAGGGTGCTCTACCCATCAAAGTGAACTACTTTTAGAACACAAGTTTGCAAAGTTCGAGTAAACAAATCTGTCCTCATACAAAATGGATCACGTGATCGGTAATTTTTTATGAGGACTTAATTAGCGAGTCTAGCGAGTGATTTAAGTTTTAGAATCCTGAGCGACTCTAGAGATTCATGGCCCTCGCTTTAAATCCGCTTTATTCAAGAGTTGCGTATTATACTTTATACCATGACTACGAGAAAATGAAAGATTTGAGCAAAAATAGACATTTAATGAAGAAAAAAGAAAGGTATTAAATTAATTAAAATGCACATAAAAATTGGAACAATTACTAAAATTAAGAGTTATTTTCTTATGTACAACTTACAGTATTCAAAATAGCGCCAATTTACTAATGACAGCAAAGAACACAATACAGCACAGACCTACTACCTACAAAACAGTTTTTATTCTAATGCTAAACTTCTTGTCGAAAATGTCGACCGATCAAATCTCGAAGAGTTATTTGCACAAGGAGTTTGTATGTCGAGTATATTTTGCGCAAGGAGGTTGCATTAGCATTGAGGTCGAGGTCGAATATTTTGGTGTGTTCTAAATTCAAACACCAAATAGTGTGTGCTTTTTTAATTAGGGAATTAAATAAGCTTATTAATTCAATAAACTAAAAAACACGCTTTTTACAATAAAATGTTCATATCAATTAAAGAATGTATTTAAAAATATACGTATAATTACGTATGTATATTAGTAGCTGGCAGCCAAAATATAAGCTTTACTTAGTTTTGGGTCAGATGACCGTGTGTGCAAAAAAATAAAATGTCCCAGATATTTAAGGAAAAGGATCCAAACTCGAGGGGCTTATTAGCCCATTGAAGAATTCCACTATCATACAGTTTTTCTTGCGCTTCACTGTGATTATATGGGCTATGCCATTTTTTTTGTGAAATGATAAAGAGTTTGAATATGAAAAAAGTTTATTTATAGCTTTTCAAAATATTCTCCTCCAACCCCAATGTAATGTATTCGGGTGAAACAGCTTTCGAAACATTAAAAAAAAATTCTTATTGGTGGCCCAAAAATAACCGCCGCAATTTTCGACCACGAAGCATTTTTTTACCATGGGAAATAAAATGAAATAAACTCATGCAGCTAAATCTAGGATATACAGAAGATGGGGTAACGTTTATACCCCCGAAGTATTATAATAGTCCATGGTCTCAGCAGCTGTGTGAGCGGGCGCGTTATCTTGGTTAAAGAGAATGCCACGGTCACCGCTCCTTGGTCGCTCGCTATTTAACTCCCCGAAAGATTGAGGCAGACAAACTTCACAATACCATTCACTAGTAACTGTTCTACGGTCTTTTAGCGGAATTTCAGCTACTGGTGCACTGCGTCGAAAAAAAAGCAATATTTATTTTATTAACGCTCCGACCGCAAACAACTTTTGTAGGCAACTCATCTTCTACAAACACCCATGGATTGTTGTTTCGTGAGAGGATCGTAGCTGTAGATCGAAGTTTCGTCAGTTATAAGGATGTAGGATACGTTTTGCAAAGTTCCTCTTTCGAACTTTTCTAGCATAATTTTGCACCAATTAACGAGACGGGATTTGTGCTCTACGGTGAGAGAATGATGCGAAAGAACTTTAAGGTGTTCATGCAGGATGCTGGAAACTGCCTTTGTTCCAATCTTCAGTTCAGCTTGAATCTCTGAATGTGCCGCAATAGCCACTCTACCCTCATGACATTTTCATTAGTTATTGCAGTTGTACCTAGATCAGCCGAGTCTGAGGTCGTCGTTAAGGTTTTCTCGACCAGATTAAATTCACGAAACCAATAATTAATTGTTGTTAGGAGCAGACTTCCTAAATGCAGCTTGTAAATTTTCGTGAGATTCCTTGAAGGTTAACCCTCGTTTATAATCATAAAAAATCATAGCACGAAAAGTTTCCAGGGAGACGTCCATTGTTGCAATCGTAGTATTTATATTATCTTTGGTTGCAATCAAAGGAAGAGTTTTGAATTTGAAAAAATTTTTTTTAAAGAACTACACATAGGTGGCCAATGATTTTCACCTAAGAGGTTTTTTTTTTGAGATTTGTAGCCATCAATTAAAACAGTTTCAAGAAAAAGAGATTGTATTTATTCAGTAGCTAACAGTTTTCGGAACAACCTATGTTTGTCTCAGTGCAGTGTTGAGATCTGTACTGATAGTGCACGCTCGGCTTTGTAATAGTATACACAGCATGCATGTCAGGGCCTCAAACCTTTCAAATACTTCATAGCGAGGACCTAGGCATGTTAGCTTCACGTGTTATATGGCCATTTAGCTCTAATGTCAGGGAGCGAAGCACGATCAACTATCTAAGAATTAAACAATGTATGGTATCGAATAATCTCCATACGAACCATAGAATTTCTATAGTAACTTTACTGTGATACGAATATACAGGCTTTATATATATTGTCAAAGCATACAGGGTTATAAATCAGCTATTTCATAGAAAGATAAAGAAGATAGAAGTTGCTAGTCTATAGCGAACCACCAACTAACTGCGACCAGAACCACCGGAGGATGGGCAGCAGCGTCCTAATAGTACACGGTGAACGTACTGCGATCCCCAAGCCGCCTGCCAAGTGTGGGGATTATGACAACAACCCTCTCTATGAGGGAGGCCTTGTCCAACAGTGGACGTTAATTGGCTGATGATGTGTGTGTGCTAGTCTAAAGGTTTTTTTTTCGGATACATTTCGGAGAGCGTGCATTGGATCTGCATAATCCATTTCCCTCCTGCCCATTTTTCTATTGAACTGTCTGGGTGAGCACGAAAAATCGATAATATGTAGCAATAATTATACGTTGAGAAAAACTCCAGCATTTTGGTCTTGATTTATGTACTTGCATGAATATTTCTCGTATTGCCAACATTATACAACTGTTACTATTTTCTCGCGATATCGGAGTTGGTCCCAAAGTAAAAATTGTTTATAATGATGAAGTACAATGATATCCTTTGATATATGCGTCATCAGAAGATGCGTCCTGTTCAATTCAATACTTTATTTGCGAGTTTACAGGTCACATTGATCTTATATTAAGATTGTACAGCCAAATCAACCTTCAATCAGGCATGCAAATTAAATTAATATATATGCATATATTTAAATAATATAGATGGAGTATTAAATTTTATCAGACTTCTTAATCTTAACTGATCTACGAGTAGAAACCATTTCCCATTCATGATTGAAAATCTGTTTTGATAAGTCCCTGCTTAAGTTTTACATTAATTGGAGTCTAGAGTTAGGAGAGAAAACTTGCCCAACCTGACCAAATTTTAACAACGAATATTGTGTCAGAAAATAACCTACTACTCATGTTACGTAAAAACTTTCTATCCAATGGTTGCCTGGAAGAGATCGCTTTTAGCGATAAGGCCGTGTGGCACTAGCTCATAAGTGTTTTATATCTGTTTGTAATTTTTATTTCTGGTGTATACAATAAAGAGTTTCTATCTATATATCTACTACTCGGCTGGAAAACAAAGCATATTGGGCTCATAGAGACTTTTTGACTGTGTCCTCACAGTGAGTAGGTAGAGATATAGAGATAGTACGTAAATAAGTTTGTGAAAAAAACAGATTTATCTGGATGAAAGTGGATATAGTTTGTTTAAAAAACGTCTAAATAATTTAAGACTAAAAATTAAAACCTTTCCCAAAGAATACAATTTTCCTAATTGTTTATGAAATAAAAAAAAAAATTAAGCACGTCGTCACGTGGTTTAATAGATATGCTAAATTATACTTTTATTTGCATGTCAAAAGACAAAAGATTCGCGTGCTTCAAAAAGCGTTTTGAAATATACGTTTTACTAAGTCGAATCAAACAATCGATTGCTAAGCACCCGGCTATTCCCGTGGCTGCTATTGACACTGGACTGTGATGATCACTCGCGGGACATCCGCTTAAAGCCGACTTGTCAAAATGGTTAAGAATGTGAGTCGGCGAGAACCGACCGCAATCACCTAACTGTTACCGCTAGTGTCGAACGCGCATAGGAAGCGCACCACTCGCAAAACGCGCGCTTATAATCCAACTCGAACGCGCCTTCGATTTTCGAAAGTAATAAAAAAGAAATTGAGAACTCACATGTCGTTTGATTTGCATATCGATTTAGAAGTTTAATCGATATACATTGAACGTACACCTCGGGATACAAAAATGTTTTAAATTTCGAATGAGAATTAGCTAGAAAGAACTGGCGAGGCGTAACAAAACAAATGAAAAATAAATAGTGATGAATGGTTGTGAATAACTTTAATAAACAAGGTAAGATATTTTTTTTGTATATTATTAAGGTAACATTTTAAATTTTCAGTAGGTGTTAAAAAATTTACTAAAATGCCATCTAGCCTGTTTATTTACAACATTCGGAGAAAGCTTCGAGGAACCTTTGAAAGCTAAGCTGTCTTTGGTTGAATCCTAAATAGAGTTGAAGCTCAAGGTCAGCAATGACTTGTGATCTCTCTAAACTGCTAATGGTATAGACAACAATGATTACAACCAGATATTATGGTCTCTGCTTATTTACCAAGAATGGCATTAAACATTCATGGAAAAATGTAGATTATTATATAGTTAGATAGGAAACTACCATGGCACTTTCGTATTAACGCAATCTGTTTGTGAAATGCATGAAACGCTTTTACTAGATATTAATCAATCTCATAAGAGTAATAAAAATTCTTTGTTTTAAACTATCATGGTTGTTCACTGAATTTATATGATTATTTTTGAGATATTTACCACGGTAAATATCCCGGAAATAATCATATACATTTAAAAATTCTTTCTTTAGTTAATATTTTTTTTCTTAATTTTGTTACTGATAAAATATTGGTTGCAAATTAAAGTCTTTTGTTGTCTTTTATCGCCATTATCAGATTTTGCATCATTCAAAAGAGTTTACTGCGTCATGTGCTTACCGTCAAAATAATACAAAACCTTGAATAATTCAACAAAATATATATTATACCTACCTATAAGTTGTATTTTTTTGCTAAACCGGTTCTGTGACCATAATATTCTTGTAAATTTTTAGGTTTTCAGGAAAGTATTATAAACTATAAGGTATATTTAATTAAAAGTACTTATTTACGTATTAGGTATTAGATTCTAACACCAAGGTTGTTTTCTTATTACTGTTTCTAAATACTAGCTTATGCCTGTGTTAAGGTATGGTAACCTATCGTTTATCGATCAGTGGTTTTCAAACGTCATAAAAATGTCAAAGTCTCAAACTTTACTTTCGAATAATATTAATAATGAATTGTTTTCTTTGTGTGTTATTGCTTATTGTTGTTTTTGCATGTTTGCCAACCACGGCATTTTTTTAAAAATTTTGTAAATTTAATAATTTACATGCACAAAACGACTAAATCATACACACAAATTTAAAAAACGCATGCACAATTCCTCCTCCTCCATAAACAGTATTCCTCATGTCTGAGGGTCGTGACCACCACCTTCCATCAATCTCATATGCACAATTAGGCGGGATAAAATAAAAACCACTTTGTGTCAAAATGTACTAAAAACTTACTACTTGACGTATGTACGGCATTGATTTACAAACACCATATTGGGACTGGTACAAGATTCACGGAAAACGTGTACTAAGTTTATTATGTCTAATTTAGCTAATAACAATTGTAGTCTATAATGCACTGATAACTAAATGACTACTAATGGCTACTAATTAAATGTAGGTATTGTAGGCACCTATGTAATTTATGTATGTTAGCGACTATATATTTTACAATAAATTTTGATACAAAACGTATAATTAAAACGCAAAGAAACGAATACAATTATTTCTGTTATTACTACCAGGAACTAAAAAGTTTAATCTGTACCAGGCACAGATTGGTCCTATGTCCGAACGTTCTCTTTGCTTGAAACACGATAGCAAAGTAATGAACCAATTTTTTGTGGTTTTATTTTTATTTCTTATATTTGTTATAATCTTTAACAGGGTTTACGGCATATTATAGACACTTAGTGTATGTGCTTGTGCATCTTACACGTTTTACAGATAGCCGGCCAAGAGCGTGTTGAGACACGCATATAGTAGGGTGATAGTGGGTCCCATTGCCACAGCCTTGTAACTATGGTGACATACTTAGTTTAGAAATTGATGGTTATAGAAAAATGCGAACAAATGAAACTCGGTGAACTTGGTCAAATTTCAGAGACTTATCATCCCGACATAACATAATAGGTACCTACCTACATTTCATGATTTAGTCAAAAAGAAAAATAACTTAAGAAACATTCTTCAATACTTCGAGAAGATCATATATTACGAAAAGGTTTGAAAATGACCTTTGACCTTTGACCTTTGACCGAAAATGACCTTTGAGCTACAACATCTTGAACTTATTGCAGTATTTTTGCTTTATCTCAAAAAGTTAGGATTATAAAATGTTTGAAATATTTTATTTTATTTTATTCAGTACCAGAGTCACTTCTAAAATGTAAATTATATAATTTTTTACTTTTAAAATCTTATAAACCATAGAAGTTAGAAGGTTCTAAACATTTAGGATGGACGGACAGACAGACAGACATACACACAGACAGTCGGATGGACAGAATAAACTTATAAGGGTTCTTTGTAGTTCTACAGAACCCTAAATTTGATAAAAAAAATACATTCTCATTTTGATTTTAAGTTGGTGATATATTGTGGGAATAATGATAGTTTGTATTGAATGTAACAGAATTTAATAATATATTTAGTAGAAACCAACGAAGTTGGATAACTAGTAAAAACACAATATATCAGATATTAACTATTTGACATACAATTTCTATATTTGTATATGGCACCTAAATTAATATTCTGAATAAATCCTGATTACGAAACGGTTAATAATAAAAGACAAGGAATTATCTTATTACAATAATCCTTGAAATCTTATGTAAATCTAGAACGGTGACAAAATAATGCATTAAGTATTTTTTATTTTATTTGATAGTCCAGAGTCATGTGAAATTTCGAATCGGATTCAGATAAGGTGTTTTGTTAATGAATATGCATACTATCGCGCTTACAGATAATATTAACATTTCTAAAGATATAAAATGACTGAGAATGAATGATCCTTGGAATGTAGCTACTTACGAAAAATCTAAGAAACATAAAACTTTGATTGTAACATTAAAAATAAATGTTCATCACAAATTGCATAATGATCCAAACAAGGTTTCATACAATAACAACGGAGTGAACGAGGCAGGAGGCAGCAGATAAAAGTATCACAAAAAAATTATTTTATTTATAATTTATCTAACGTTGCGCCGTCGATATAGATTTGTAAAGTCAAAGTATCAATAATAAACGATGTAAAGATTTTCAGGAAAAAAACAGGTTGTCCATGGCTTTTTATAAAGGTGGTGAAGCTCACGATTCGATGTTTGCGAATATGATCGCATCAGGAAACAACTCTAGCGATGCCACTAACCTTTAAAAGTTTCGACCAAGTTTTTTTTTCTCTTCTGTGGTTTCGACATTGTTTGTTGACACAAATTATTGTCAGGTGCTCACTTTTAGATCTGTGAGTTTTTTTTATGTGAATTATCTATTGGCGTGCCTTGGCAGTTAAAAACTTGGTAAAACTGACTCTTGTGTCGTGACGCCAAACGACATGACGCTCACTTATACCATCATGTTTCACATCTGCTGGGCGTCCGCCGTGACGGCCAACTTATTTTTTATTTCTTATTTTTATTTTGTGATCTTCAATACTATTATTATATATTACTATATATTGGTATGCATGTAGAAAAGTTTGATCTTTAAGATTGGAGTCTACACGTTCTATTTTTACAAGTTTACTTGTGAGCCTACCATGGTAGAAAAAAATATCTTTGGCTAAAATATCAGTACATAATTAGAAAAGTGTGATCCATAACAATATTATCTTTGGCTAAAATATGGGTGTACAGAAACAGTACATTAGCTGGGGCCGGTAATATAATTATAATATTATGGACAAACGTGAAAATGTTGACCGAGGCGAATATGGCCAGGGCCTGTATAGTACTTTTCTTAGATAATGCGCGAAAATTCCCAATAAATAGGAGTATTTAGATCATTTAATTTGATAATACAGTCGTTGAATATATGCGTATATGCTACCGACAATCTGTATGACTCAGATATTCTATACAATACCTAGGCAAAATATAGAATACCTGGGGCGTATGTATGAAATATTATTGTCCGTTACATACGTATTTTAACTAGGTAATGTATACAATTGCCAGGGATTGTTTGTATAGAGTACATGCTGGTCCACGCGCAATGTCGAAAGTAAATAGATTTTGATCTACTTTTATCAATGTTATGTAATTACCTATCTATCTGTAAAATTACGGACAAATAAATTACCTTCGGCCTTACTTATAAACGTTACAGTGGTTAAAATTGCTCTGTTAACTTCTCGCTGACGAAAATTGACACACAAGCAAACGACAGAGCAATAACATTTTAAGCATTGATTAACTTAAGTAACATTTATAAGTAAGGCCGCTTATGTTTGCTCAAAATTAACTTTATTAATATTAACAGTTAGGGCACTGATTTAAAAATTTCTTTGAAAAAAGTCTCGTTCCAGTTTTAAATAACACGACAGTTATGAGTTTTTATATTAATTAATTCGGCCTACTAAACACCACAGATATGGATTGTCGTAATAACTTTGCCAGCTACTGCTTGCCTGTATTTTACTAGTAGAGAAATTGTAATTTATCTCGAAGCAGGTTGTCAAATTGATGACGGAATTTTCAAGCATATTTGAAAAATTAAATATTATTTATTTTTTCTGTTTGGTTATATATTGGTAGTTTTTTTTTTTTTTTTAAATCTTTGATATCATAATATAGTTTACTTACTAGTACGAATATTTCGGTAAAATCTACTTGTCGTATTTTAATTTTGCTGTCTGTGACTGTATTGTAAAACCGATCTAAATAAAACATTCTAAAAAAATTGCGACCTTGTGCAAATGGAGTGTACGACGCGAAAAATACAGGTAATTTAACGTAAGTCTAATCGTGATTATGAAGTTTGTAACTTTTCATTATTATTATTACTGCAGTTATTATAATGTCATTGAAGTAAATGCTTTCAGGGTAAATGTATAATGTATATATAGCCAATTTACCAGTTAAATTACTTGTTTTGACAATAACGTGTTTTTTGCAAGTGCTTGAGCATCACAAAGATTGACAGTTGATGGTATCAGCCGTAATGGTAGACATCCGACCTTGACAACCCCCATCATTCTATTGTTGACCAAATTAACATACATGCAGTAATTGCAGTGTCATTAATTGGACTCTGCCTACGTACAATTATTTGCAGTAGCTTTGGTTAGAAATGATATGATTGTCCTTTGTTATAATGTTGATCTAACGTCACCCGCGAAGTAGGCACCAATAACTAACGATTCCTTTGTATTTAGTTTGATCAGAATGAACTCGTTACATTTCGACTCATTGTACCAGTTATGCGAATAACCATATTTGCAACTGGTAAATGACTAGATAAGCAAATGATGGTAATATTCCATACTCACAAATGACCAGATATCAGGGTTGGTCCAAATTAGAAGTAAGAGTATTTTATTATGCACAACTTATATATAACAGAAAATTAACGAAAACTTAAAATACTAATTAAAAACTAAAACTTGAAATAACTATATAAAAAATTAAACTAAAGACCATTAGTGGAGAGAAAGGTCCCCAGAATGCTGGCGGCATTGCCACGTTGAATGGCAATGTTTAATTTCTGTCCGAAATAGAAGCCAGCATCTTATTCTAATTTCATAAGCACATAAAATAATGACTTCCTTGAATATGTCCGTCGTCGAGAGATACACCCGGTACACGGTAACGCAGAAAGGGTGTACCCACTAAGCCGAAAGGAGTCCATAATACCTATAATTACGAACAAATTTTACTATGGGACAAACCCTGAAATCGCTAAATTATCAGCTGTTCTTTTGAAAACGGTCATTTATATTCGCGAATAATTATTTATGGTGCAGCAAGATTAGCAAATTAAAAAAAAAGTAAGTGTATAAGTCGAGTTAACTTAAACACTGTTTTAAACTATCACGGTTGTTCAATAAAGTTAAATGATTATTTACGGGATATTTACCGTGGTAAGGTTGTGGAAGGAGCTCCCGATATTTCGGCGCAGTTACATGCACCATGTTCACGGGAAGACTAAACACATGTTCCCGTGAACATGGTGCATGTAACTGCGCCGAAATATCGGGAGCTCCTTCCACAACCTTACCACGGTAAATATCCCGTAAATAATCATTTAACTTTCGAGTTAACTTGTTTTTAAATCTTTTTGGAAACGAAAAAAGAAAAACTGGCGTTGTTTTTTTTTTCTTCAGAAAAACTTTGTATTTCATATAGTATTGTTTTATTTATGGAACTTACACTTTACATGCGTGTTTTAATTCTTATTGAATCACTTAACGTCTTACATAACGATCGTTAAATGTACCTAGGTCACTTATCGCATTATCATTAATTTTTGTTCTACTGAACGAAAAAAATATAGTAGTTTTGAAATTCAAGATCCGTTTGGTATTTTATTCACTTTTGTATCAAAAGAACTACGGCGGTAAACAATTTTTATTCTCAAATATCAAATTAAAGTGAATGAACTTATGTACATAAATACCAGTGTCTATTATTACCAAGAATACCACATAACACTAATAAACTGAATAACTAAGTCCAAAAAACGTGTGATATTTAGAAATAGGTAAGTATAACCTGGTAGTTTTCTTGTATCTTATTGAACCAACATGCTGATAAAATAATTTATATTGTGTTTAGTTATTATTCACTGTTGTCATTCTATTGTTGCTCTATTTTAAACCAATTATACATAGTAACAATGAAATAAATAAAACTATACATGATTTGAAACTGTTGGATTTATTTGAACATTACTTTTACGACTTAAACTAACGTCATCATCAAAATCATAACACCATGTACCTAACTCTAGTGACAGAAGACACCTAAAGAAGCCAGTATACCTATATATACCTAGAGAAACAATTTTTAATTAATTATCTTTAAGCTAATTAATTATTCTAATTAGTGACGTTTAGGTTCTTAAAACTTAATAACTGGCCAAGAACATGTCGAGACTCGACACACGCATATGTTAGAGTTTTTCGTAGCCAAAGTCATATAGGTACTTAATGTGGTCACAATCATAGTTCTGAAATTGGTCGTCACAGAAATATTCGAAAGATAACAATCAATTCAGAACTATGACTACAATTATATGGCTTTGGTTACCATATGTATGTCTCGACACGCTTTTGGCCAGTTATTAATTGATTATATCAGTGTAAATTCACAAAAACCTAGCGTTTGCCTTTTGGTTTCGTCACCATGCTTCTTTACCATGCCTGCGAAATTCTTCCGGTGAAGAGGACGGCGTGAATCTTTCAGGTGGGATCTACAGCAAGTTTTGAAATCCTATCGCACAAAAAACCAACGAAACAACATATATATATATATGTATTATTTTTTCTAAATATAATTTGTTATAACTATTACAGTATTAAAAATAGCCTAAAAATAATAACTAATAACGCCCTCTGTCCCTCAAGTGTCAGCTCTATTAATTGGTCTCGGGAACAAATGAAGAAAGAACAAGCTAATATGGCGATAAGCCGGTTATATCTGTCACAGAACCGATAACCATTGGGATGGTCGTGTTCTAGAGTGGAGAACACAAAATGGCAAACGTAGAGTAGGACGCCCTGAAACTCAATGGAGAGACAATAGACATAAGGGCTGAGAAATAACTGGAAGCTAAAAGCCGAAGATCGAGCTCAGTGGTTTTGAAACTTTGGGAGATATCTAAAGCCCGAAACCAACGCGTAACAAGTGGCATAGGTTATGCACAAGGAAAACTTGTCAGATCACGTGTCATGTCACTCAGATGGGTTCCGAGCCTAAGTCAGTCTAAGTAGGTAAGTGGACTATGATAGGTTTATTACAAAGTTGATGAAAATAAATGAAGTAGTATCCAATTATTATAATGTTCGAGCATTTGCTTCAATCATTGGGTCGTGTTTTCTAATTTTAAATGAATACTCATAAGGCTATTTATAATATATTGATCACGAATGCAATCTATTTTGAATATACCTACGAATAATAAATCAATTTTACCTTAGTATGTTACCGGGTTACACGAAACGGTGGTACTAAGTCGAAAGGAGGTCATTGAACTCATAATTATGAACAACTGTTAATAAAAATGGGACCAACACTGAAATTAATACTGGCCAAGTGCGAGTCAGACTCGCGCATGACGGGTTTCCTACCATTATCTATAAAAACGGCAAAAAATCACGTTTGTTGTATGAGAGCCCATTTTAAATATTATTTTTATTTTAATTTAATTATTGATTTTTAAATTGAATATATAACTAAATATTCTGTGAATATTTCAAGCATCTACCTGTTGCCGTTATCAATATCAAGTAAAAAAATCACGTTTTTTGTATGGGAGCCCCCTTAAATATTTATTTAATTCCTTTTTTTTAGTATTTGTTGTTATAGCGACAACAGAAATACATCATCTCTGAAAATTTCAATTGTCCAACTATCACGGTTCATGAGATACAGATACAGCCTGGTGACAGACAGACGGACGGACGGACAGACGGACAGCGGAGCCTTAGTAATAGGGTCCCATTTTACCCTTTGGGTAGGGAACCCTAAAAAGGAGTCCCGTTAATGTATTCAGAGCTCAATAAAGTTGATGGACGTCTCCGTGATAGATGTGGTGTAATTATTTATAATTATTTTTGAATGCTAGATTTTAAGTTTTTTACACAGCTTTTAGTATAAATTTGTTTCATACTATAACTAGATATTATACAAATTTTAAACCAGTCTCTAAAGGCCAAAATATAATTGACAGGTTATTTATAATACATCAGATTTTTTTTCAAAGATATTTACGATAATTTGCAGATATTAGCTTTTTGTATGACAAGGCCAAAATGTTCAAGCTATTATGTCTACACCTGTGCACTCACGACGAACGCAGTGTACGGACCTAACGAGTCTTTCACATATCAGGCGAGCTCACAACACTTAGACTCGATACTTTTTTGTGTATGTTACGCGATATATTTGCCGATTGTGAAGCAATTTTAATTATTCTTTTTTTATTTATTAAATAGCTTAATTATACCAGAAGAGTGGTTCCATCAAAATTTAAAGAATTACGTATATTTTATACATATAAGTTTAACCATAGATAATTAACTTATTGAGAATCTGCCTGGAATCTGCAAGTAATAATGTCACTTGTCGAGTTGAAGAAAATTTAAACGCATATATTTGATAAGAAAATTTAGAAAACAGTTTAAGAAAACTTGCACAAGTGTGAAATTGTGCAAATACCAAAATTTTACGAATGTGTCCGAACCAGAAAGTTTTATTGTATATCGTCAAGGATGAAAATAATGGCTTGGACATGAATGTAACTGGAAAATTACAAGCGAAAATAGTGAAATAACAATAGCAGATATTCTCCAAACCAACATTTCTAAATATTTACCTATTTTTTGGCTATTTAAGTAACTTATAATACTTTAAATAGATAACAACGCCTTTTTTCAATAATTTAAACCACAACAAAGTTGTATTTTCAACAGAAACTACTTTATTTTGTATTACTGGTATGGTTAAAGTTTTGTCCAAAATTACTAAATTGACCTTTCGTTGTGATGTCACAAACATATTTATTATGTGAAGTTTGAATTGAAAATTCTCATAAGACAATGTACATCTCTACCTCTCTACCTTTAATTTGTGACGGTGGTTTAGAGCACTTCAATTGCTCTTCAGAAAAACCAACCATTATTTATAGCACAAATTCAGTTCCTTACTTGTTAAATTTTCTTCAATATATTTCTTTTTTATGATTGTCTTGAATATTTTATTGAAGTCATTGTAAACTAACTACAAACTAAATTATCTAAATATATTTTCTAGAAAATACAGCAATGTATATTTCAAAATCTATTTATGTGCTTACCAACCTGATTTATTTGTTATATAAGTTAATATATTCAACAAAAATTGGATTTGTTAACATTAGGAAGTATAGATGTACAACTTCCGATGAACGCTCAATACCGAATTCAATGGCTTGTCCAAAAGGCATGCAAATTGCCACTCATCAGTCAACCTTGATCGGTAACACGGAATCAGCTGACCAAGGTCAATTTGATGTCACTTTATATGAACTTTTAACTGTACGGTTAACATGTACTAACTGATACTTCATCTGTGGTGTGTATTGTATTCATGTTCTCACAACAAAAACGTGTTGACGAATGTGACGGCTAAATGAGAAGCCTGAAAATCCAAGTTTTTTCTGAAATCTAGAAACTAGTATCTGTTATGGAAACTGACGGTTTTCACACGCTTATATACGGAATTTACTCACGTACGATTAAGCTAATTATTCCGACTATAACTTCAACCACATTCGACTCAATCTTACGCGAGTACCTAATTCCCGTTTAATATAAACAAAACTAGTATATTAATTTCAATATTCCGTAATGGATTTCAACTCAATTCGTGCAGGTATCTGCTATGACAGCTGCTGTAAAATTATAAAAAGCTAGATAAAAACATTTTGTTAATATTTCACTAGGTATATCGGATCCATGGTACTGATATATTCATACGTTACGTTACCTAGTGAAAGTGATCAGAGTTCATGGTTTTAATTCAGCTTTTTACAATGTCATTGCATCTGTCAGAGTAATAAAACCACATTCAGACATTATACTTTTTAACGGACGACGTCAAGACTAAAAGAGGATACTGTAGTTAGCGTGTGTATGCATGCTTGTATGACTTTGTCTACAGTTTGATCAGATAAAATAAATGTTTTGATCGATTCGTGTACGTTTCGGGATATATCATCATAAACATAAGATGGCGGCATTAAATTGGGAAAGAAAAAAATCCTTAATGTGTCATTGACTAGGTTTTTACAAGCTTTTATTTAGTTTCACCTGTCCTCCACCTCCACCTGGTGTATGTCTGTAATCAAATCTTGCAAGTTAAATTTGACCCACTTTCCGGTTTCCGATTCAGATTCAAATTTTTTGCATTATACACCTTTAGTTCTGGTGACAATACAATATGCAATCATCATCAGCCAGAAGACGTCCACTGCTGAACATAGGCCTCCCTCTTTAATACCCATACTGAACGACATCCTGCCATCTGCATCCACTGGATGCCCGCGACTCTCACAATGTCGTCGGTCCATCTAGTGGGAGGCCTACCTACGCTGCGTCTTCCGGTTCGAGATCTCCAAGGACTTTCCTTCCCCATCGATTAACGGTTCTTTCAGCGATGTGGCCTGCCCATTGCCACTTAAACTTGCACATTTTAATAGCTATGTCGATGACTCTGGTTCTTTGGCGAATATCTACGTTCCGAATTATATCGCGCAAAGAAACTCTGAGCATAGTTATCTCCACTGCTCGTTGTGTGACTCTGAGTTTTTCTGAAAGGCCAACATTTCGTCACGTAATCAATATCGTCTAGGGAAAACTCGGGTTTTTTTTTCAGCTATATTCTAATAATGCACGTAATAATCTTGGCGTCATGCGGCAAGGGCTTTATTAATAATGTTTCGCCAACGATAATTTTATTTACATTGAGTAATTATTTTGAAAACATTATCCACCATTGTTTCTTCTGCAATTCCTGAAAACTTGTTTGGAAGTTAGTTAATTAGATAATAATGAATTTAAAAAAAAGTAAGTAAATAATACCTCTCTACCTTTTTGGAGAGTAACTTCGTTTTACTTTTGTTATCGTTTCGATTTGATTTGGTTTTAGCGTAACATAAAAAAGTATTACATTACACTGATCTACCATCGTCTGATCTGATTCTAGCCGGAATTACTTGTACTGTTATTTCTTCTGTGCCGGAATCATATCAATTGATGTCATGCTGCAAGCTGTTACTTTGAAATCACAATAAAGATAAATCAGGCCATATGACAGTGACCATAGAAACTGATCTCTAATCTGCTGTATCATCGTAGGTCAACATTTGAATGTATAGTAAGGAAGGTCCTAACTATGATCAATCGATGTATCCTTTGCAACATTTGCGATAGAATGGGTTTTAAAAATAGCTTACAATAGTTTAACATGACTAGATAAAGGATTAAATTCAAATTACTGCACACCTATTTCCTTAAATAGTTGACTGTATCCAACCGTTAAATTAAATTCTATTGTTAAGGATTCGTTTTCATTTACTTACTTTTCGGTGAGCGTATTTGTATGCTTTAACAAGAGAAATCTTTCATGTCTGTACAATAATAGAATGATAAAAGAATGTTAAGTGCTGACACAAAATAAAATAGTAGACTCATGTAGGTGTATACAATTCTTTATATCCATGCCAAGCTGATGTAGCTATGTGATAAAAGCATTGTGCCTGGGTAAAACTGTTTCCGTTTCACTAAGTCAAGCACAATTACAGGCTAAATACGTAGACAATCATTACATGATTGCCGCGTCCTGTGTCACATCATTTACCAATTAGAAAGACAAAAACTTAACGATGTCTACAATACGTATTCGTATGTACATTTGGAAAATAAGTACTTACAAAAATTGTTACTCTTATCCAACTTTAATAACATGTTATTGTTCGCAGGTACTTGAAACGCAGTCATGGCTTTCGACGGCAAAACTACAGACACTAACAAAATTGACGACAAAAGTCTAAATTTAAACGGCAGTGACTTAAATAGAGTAAATGTTATTAGGAATAGTATAAAGAAAAGCCAACTAGAAAAAGTCCATGAAATAAAAAAAGCCGGCACTGATGGAGATAGCTGGGAAGGTTTAGGGTTCTTTCAAAAAACAAGACGAATGATCTCGTTAATTACAGTGGAGCCAATATTGGCATGTTACGTGATGCCATCAGTGTTAGCAGCTTTAGCAACACAGAATCTATACCTAGAAAAAGCTTGCAGAGTTAATTTAGGATTTGAACACCATGTTTGTGATGCATTAACACGAAGAGAAACCGCAAATTATACATTTGAAGAAGAAGCTGTCCAAACACTAGTAGCTTCAGTAGCCGGTTGGAAGACTGTTCTTCAGTCATTTTTACCATGTGGGATTTTGATATTCCTCGGCGCATACAGTGACAGAGTAGGACAAAGAAAATTCTGCATGCTGTTACCAATAGTCGGTGAATTCTTAACGAGCATAGGTCTCATTCTCAACACTTACTTCTTTTACGAGCTACCAGTGGAAGTGGCGGCTGTGACGGAAGCCATATTCCCAGCTATGACTGGTGGTTGGTTCACAATGTTCATGGGAGTGTTCAGTTATATAGGAGATGTGACTACAGAAGAACAGAGGACGTTGAGGATAGGAATTGTGAATTTGTTCCATTCAGTTGGAGTGCCCGTTGGAGCGGCTCTGAGTGGAATACTAGTGCGAAAGATCGGCTTATATGGAGTGTTTTCTGTCAGTGCTACCTTATACGTCCTGAGCTTCATGTACGGATACTTCAGGATAAAGGAAGTGAAACGAGCTGACTTGGCTGTGGTGAGTATAGATGACTGCTTAATTGTCATGCTATTAACATAATCTTGAATACACTGTATTTATCTAGTAACAGTTGCTGTATTATAAAAATGTCTTTGTTTATTGTAGGCAAATTGTTGTTATTAGAGATGATCACAAGTATTTAATAAACACCTTGGCACAGACATTAAATGGTTCATTGAACGAAACAAGAGCCTCTGTCTATTTATCGTAGTTACTGGATTGATAAGACAGATGTTTATGGTCCAGTTCATTTCTTGCATCTAATTATAGATTACATTGACAATTTAATCTAGTCTTCCGATAATAATAACAATGTCTTTAGTATATTCCAAAGGCACAGCAACCGATATTAAACAATAGTATCGCTTTCCATACATACTCGTATTATATGCATCGTTTCTTTGTCGTTTTACGCTTCTACTGCGTTTGTAGTGGTGGAATACATTTCTTGCCGTCCTCCTTGGACTGCAAATGTGGTAGAATCGTAAAACGAGAGGGAAGCGATACATATATATATATATAAGCGATCCTATTGTTTTCTATTAGTGTTAAGAAATTACATGTTTGTTGTGCCTTTGGAATATAATTTACTGTTATTAAATCATATTCGTCGTTATTATCTTCTGTCAACCGGGACCTTTATGATGAACTTTCCTGTATACAAAAGTTTCAATCATGAATATTTTGTACACCACTGTCCTAACAAGCATTTATTTCACAATCTTGGGTTTATCTTTAGAGTTAATAGTCAAAGCCTTCATAAAATTGTTCACAATTACATACTATTTTGTACAGCACAAGGTACTCTCAAGGTTTATTTGAAACACACCAATTATTATAGTTTTTGCTATAAATACTATTAATGATATACATAAATTATGTAGATAATGAATTCAAATTTAATGGCTGAATTCATTATACATCTAGTCTAGTGTTTGGTTAAGGCCGCGATCACCGATCGGACCCATCTCTTTTGCATATTGTTTAAAATGTTAATAGATAAAAACTCGCTAAGTAGAATGAAATTGATTAGGCATCCTTTATAGAATAATATTACAAAAGTTTTAAAGTATTTTTTTCAACAACTTAAAAAAAAAGGAATATGGTATCTTTTTCATTTGATATCTCAGAAATCCGTCATATATAAATTGATTTGTTTTTTTTTTGTTTTGCTCTGCAGTTTGGTTTTTAAATCAAAATAACTCGAAAAAATATTCAAGTAAACAAAATTACGTATTACCAAATTTTGAAGATGGTTTTTTAAATTGATGATTGTATATGTTGATATGTTTTATTTTGGCGTAGGAGATCACTTTTTTATATTTTAGTTTTTGTTAATATTTACCGCCATCCTATAAAATATTAAAACGAAAATTGTAACATTTGCAATATTATTCTAAGGATTTATTTTTTGCACTCAGATATAAATAAATATCTGGGACATTATTGCACACAATATGGCCATCTGACCCCAAACTAAGCAAAGCTTGTAATATGGCAGCCAGTGACTGATATACATACATATATATTTTTAAATACATACTTAAATAGATATTAACACCAAGGATGATTTCTATATGATCGTTCTTGTTAACACCCAGACATAAAACAAACACAAATGTTCATCACACAAATGTTTGTCATAGATGAGAATCGAACCCACGCCCCCAAGCGCAGAAAGTAGGTTCACTACCAACTGAGCCACCGGGGCAGTATGTTTTTCTTTAAAAAAATATGCGAGAGATAACTCTGCCCGAATAGCGCGGCCTTAACGTGTGTTCTTGTATAGTAAGATTTCATTTCATAGAAGCTCGTTGCTTTACAACATTGCTTGTATCTAACAAGTTGTCCGAACCACCGTCATCACCGTTGCACTTATATGTATTCTGCATCCTCTGTCTACCATTGTTAAAGCAGATAATAATCACTAGCTCTTCCTTTGGTACGTCAATGTTTATAAAAGGTCTTCCGTCGATTAAGCCTTTGGATTTTTTCTCTAAATGCATGGAAAAAATGTTTGCATCCAAGATGATAATGACCATGAATATTAATAGTGCTGCGTTAAGTTATATAGCAGGTTGCAAGTTGAATGACTAAATTGGACTGCTGGTGCGTGACCGCGCAAAAAGTCCGTCAACTTGACCTAAATTGGTGTCACACTCCGTTGGCGGAATGGTCTTTCTAGATTGTATCTTTCTATTCCAATAATGAGAATGTATCCGGAAATGGCAAGGTCCATTTCGCTATTAAAAATCTCTTGAACAACCGCACCGGTAAATAAATATATTCTTATTACTTTTTATCTGCATATTTTTGTGATTTTCTCTGAATATTATTGATTTTCAATTTATTTACAAACTTGTAAGCTCGCCTCTTTATTTTCTTAGTACCTGGTCTATCGTTCGCGCAAAACTTTATGAGCCCTCTGAAGTTAGGCGCGAGGCCTCCCCGACGCCCTGTAAAGTCCCTCGGATACCTATAATATGCGTACTGCGCAGCCACTGGGCCTAACTTCAGAGGGCTCATAAAGTTTTGCGCGAACGATACCAATGAATTATTCAGTTTGTTTCTCATTAGAAATTTAATACCTGACCTATCAACATCAATTCCACTATAAAGTCATAAGTCATCTACCTGTTGGATAATTTTGATGGCAAATGTCAATAAAGGTCTTGGCCTATGGACGTAACAAATTCCCTTTAGGGATTTTACCTCCATGTCTTGGACTTACAAGGTCAATCTAGAGTAAGGTTAACATTCCCTAAAATATTACATAATTAGTTTTTTTAGGGTTCCGTACCCAAAGGGTAGAAACGGGACCCTATTACTGAGCCTACGTTGTCTGGCTGTCGGTCCGTCCGTCCGTCCGTCCTATCTTTTAACGGCTGTATTTTTAGAACCGTTATGGATAACCAGTTGAAATTTACACAGAATATGCGATGTTACGGCGGATTAACTAAAAATTATAATAAAATCAAAACAAAAATTAAAGAGGTGTCCCCATACATCAAACAGTATTTTTTTTGAAAACGTTTTTGTATCTGCTCTAATATAAAAACAGTAAAACACACAAGCGTCAAACTTGGCGCGTTTATAATACAGACTATAAAGTATAACAACAAATAATAAATAATGGCAAAGTGTGAGTCGGTGACAAATTTCTGTTCATTACCAAGTTAAGCAACGTAGGGCGCGGTCGGTACTTAGATGGGTGACCACCTGGTCGTGATGTTGTCTTTTGCACTTCTTTTTGTATTTTGTGTGGTACGGAACCCTCAAGTGCACGAGCCTGACTCGCACTTGGCCGGTTTATTGTTCATGATAATCATTCACCATAAGTAAAATTTCATCATCATCATATATATCATATATTATTATATATCGAAATACAAATATGTTTGCTGAATAGCTATTGTAAATATGTTATTTTTATATATTTTTTATAGATTCAATACGTATCTTTGCACGTAAAAATATATATTTCACCTACAGCTCGCATCATCTCACTGCTGAGTATAAGCTTTTTTCAAGGCATGCCATTTAGCCAGATTCACTGCTTTCATAAAAGTCAGACTCTGAGATAGACTGGGGATAAAAAATGAAGCGTAAAATAAATGTTTTATTCTTGAGTATACTCTGTATTTTTATCTTATTGACTGCCCCGGTGGCTCAGTTGGTAGTGACCCTACCTTCTGTGCTTGGGGGCGTGCATTTGTGTTTGTTCTATGTCTGGGTGTTAATATCTATTTAAGTATGTATTTAAAAATATATATGTACGTATATCAGTCTCTGGCAGCCATATTACAAGCTTTGCTTAGTGTGGGGTCAGATGACCGTGTATGCAAAATGTCCCAGATATTTATATTTATTTGATTAATCACTAGCCGAATATCCAAGCACGTTAATTTTATTTATCCTTAAACGCATTTTACAGAAACAAACCGCAAATTGCTGTGAATGGCTGAAAGATTTCTTCGACACGCGCTACGTGAAGGAAACATTGATGGTTGCTTTCAAAAAAGGGCCCAACAAAAGAAGACTAAGGGTCATCATGCTTGTCGTTGTTCTTTGCGTTATTATTGGACCTATCTATGGTAAGAATTCAAATTTTTACAACATTAAATTTTACTTTTTGTTTTAAAGGGGCAAGTGCCTTTATTAACTAAACAAAATACTAGCTAAAACTAACACTAAATAAACAGTTAGACTGTCCATAGACCACTGAAGGTCTAAAGACAATCCAAATGCTCAAGACCACTATCAGTTGGCAGCGTACCCAGCATGCTGGCGGCATTACCACGTTGAATGGCAATGCTTGGTTAACAGTTTTACTTGGTTTTAGTATTTTTAACCGACTTCAATAAAGGAGGAGTAGTCTCAATTCGACTGTATGTTTAGTACGCAATTAATCCGCCATGTATGAAATGCAATTATGAATTGATTTTGATAATGAATTTTTTGTTCGGTAGGTTCAGAGGTGAAACCATATAATAAAAAAAAAATATTAGGCGTTTTTTGAAGAAAAAATTAAAAAAACATGGTTTGTGGTTCGCATCAGCAAAAGTTTTGATGAGGACTTTCAATCTCTGTCTGTCTGCCTTATGCGGTCTCGATTGCTTGTTTTGCGCCCTACTCAAAAACTTTTCAGTTGTCGCGAAGTGAACAAGTAGATTAGAAGAAAGGTTCTTGAGTGGAGACCGCGAACCGGAAGACGCAGCTTAGGTAGGCCTCCCACCAGATGGACGGAGATCCAGATCCAGATGTCGTTCAGTGTGGAGGTTAAAGGGGAGGCCTATGTTCAGCAGTGCACATCTTCTGGCTGATAATGATGATGAACAAGTAGATGTCTCGGATAGATTGTACAGCCGGCATAAAGAAGATATAATCACTCATCTTTGATCGCCACCAACATTGTTCTGACTAGAGCTGTACAGGTACTTTCCAAAATTATACCATGATGTCTTGTACGTACAAGAACCAGAAGAGAAACAGACCATCTGGTAAAACTACCTTCTCTATACCTATAGAGTAGGTAGTTTCAATAGTTAGTTTCACTTTCTACTATACAGTGGGTATGTAGTCAGGTTAGATCTGGTACGTCAACCCTGCTTTATATGCATGACGGATCTGTGTCGTAACGCAGCATTTAGCACTTCCATGCTTTGTACAATTACTTTACATTTCACAATCATGTGGAGAAGGATAATAAGAAAATCTTGGATGAGAAGTGGTCAAACGTCTATTCTGTAAAATAAAATGTGTCGTTTAGGACGTTTTTTTTTTCAATTACAAATTTGTAGGTAGATGCGAGCATTTCAAAAGTGATTGATTGAAAGTCCTTGATTCTAAATTCTAGCTGAAATCTAAAGATTTCAGCAGTTTTCTGGTTATAACGTTCATTATAATCGTATTTATTATTGAATGCGAAAATGTATTTGTTCTTTTTTCACGCAGCAGCGAAGCAACGGCCTGTGTGATTTTTTTGCATAAAAATAGTTGCAGAGCCAGACTTCCAAGATTAGTTACCTGTGTATTGTACCTAGTTAGTTAAAGTGAAGCTAATAAAAGCATGTTATAAAACCGACTTAGTCAACTTTATAATTTAGCACTGCACATGGTATACTTAAAGCAGTTTTCTTGTTTATATGTCGTATGTTGTGCTTGGATTGTTACTATGGCGGAAGTGATAGAGAAATCTTGTATTCGAGTTACTTTCGACCTTCTCGATAGTAATTATTTTCCTTATCCCATTAGATGAGGTCGATACAGTTTGTTTACTATTCTCCACTTTTCTCTATTAGCCGTCATCTTTACATTTACTCCCCTCTCACGCGTATCATCTTTCACACAGTTCTTTTCCCTTTCTTCACCCCCTTCCGGTGCTATGTGCCGGTTACCAACATACCTATAAGATAAGATCATTTATTCACATAGCGAACACAAACATATATACTTACCATTACTTACAAGCTATAATACCAATGCAGTGCACGCTATGACTCGTCAAATCAATACATATTTTTTTTATATTCGAATGAATATGAAAAACTCGATGCATTATATATTTTAAACCTGCTGTATAGGGGCATTGTTTACAATTCATAATCAAATAGGTAGGTATAGAACATTATAAATATCACATAGTTATTGGTCGTAGTCATTGTCTAAGAATTCTTTTATTGTGTAAATCGTCTTGTCCAGCAACAGGAGTCTGACTTTATCAAGAAAAACGGTGTCACTCGCCAGCGTTTGTATCCTCTTTGCAAGCTTGTTGTAAAGTTCCCGGCCTCTTATGAGCGGGTTCTTTTGGACATACCCAGCGTGTAATGTATTGGCTCTAAATATATTCTTCTTTTACAAGGTCTAATGCTGTTAGTTTCATGACGTTTGTACTCATTAAAATTTTGTCGAACATACTTTAAAATTTCAAAAATATAAAGCGATACTGATGTCAGGATGTGTAAGTCTAAAGTGTTTTCGGCATGATTCTTTATATTTTCCATTTACTAGGACTCTATATAGGGTCTTCATAGTAACAAGGCATCCTTTCTTTTCATGACATCGTATCCAATCGTCCCTACATACCAAGATCAAGATGGAGTAAAAAAAAATGCTAATACTCTCATCCTCTCTTACATTTTTATTTTTTTTATCGCTAATATAGTATTATAATATAGCTTAAGTCCGCGTATGACCATCAACTCGCCTGGTCGAAGATAAAATACGTAGACTTAGATAGATAGAGATACCTATTCACAAGGTTGGACCTTGCAAATGCCCAGATTATATCTCTCAGGAAACAAGAAAGCCGGCAGGTTGTTCCAATCCTTGGCCGTATGGATTACAAACGTAGAATCGAAACGTTTGGTACGTATCCAAGGAAAGTCCACAATGTACGGGTTGTAATGGACCGTTTTCCTAATTGTCCTGTAGTAGAAAGGGGATGGTAGAATAAGGTCTCGTAGCTCCGATGCACATTCTCCGAAACGAATCCTGTAGAAAACTGACAGACTCGCTACTTTACGGCGGTGTTCCAGACTGAGAAGTTCCTTAGCCACTAATATCTTAGGAACTAATGAAATATTGGGTAAAATATTATGTAAAATTAAATACATCGCCGTCACATCCTTGGCTCTTGCCCTTGCCCCGGTGGCTCAATTGGTAGTGAATCTACCTTCTGCGCTTGGGGGCTTGGGTTCGATTCCCACCTAGGGCAGACATTTATGTGGAAAAAAAAAACGGTTTTTGTAATGTTATTTAGCTTGTGTTTTGTTTTTTTAATAAAATAATGTTTACGTATTGCCGTTTTTTTTAATTATATTCATGTTTTTAAATGTTAAAATTTCAGGAGAGATGTCTGTAATGTATCTCTTCACGAGGTTCCGGTTCAATTGGAATGAAGTGGATTTCAGCATGTTTTCTACTTACGCGATGTGCACTTCTTTAGTAGGTGAGTTTGATCAATATTAAAAAAATAACAATATATCACGTTTTTAATAAATATTATATTCCGAACTTCCAAAAGTATTAGTTCAGATTATTATGTAACAATGCATGAGCATCAGCAATTAAAGTCATGAATTATGCTCATTAACGTAAATTCAAAGTTTGGCACAACATCAATATCGTTATTAAACAGGGCTAAAAATATCTCAGAGACCGGGTTTATTTTTCGGATTCCGTACTCAAAGAAACCTTAATCCTAAGCCGCTGTATGTCTGTCTTATTTTTACTGGCTGAGACTTTTGAAATTTTGACCGAAAAAAACTAAGAAAAATAACAGTTATAGAGGGTTCCCAAATAACAAACTTGTTTTTACTAATATATTTTTGTCTATGCTCTAGCTAGTGTAAAAACGCTAATACCTACGTGCAAGTCTCAAAGGAAAAAATTACACACATACACACTCCACACTCTAAAGTAAAACAACTGATAATAAACAACTGGCAAGTGTGGGTTGGGCGCGCGTGCAAAATTAGTAGCATAGAAGCAGATGGGTTTCTACCTGATGTCTACAGTCTTCTATGCATTATACAAAATTCTTCAGCACTTAATTAGTCATCAGCATTTAGTCATATTTTTTTTGTCATAGACATTCTTTATTGATAATTATACAATTACGTCTTTACAAGTCAAATGTTACCTAATAACAATAATGTAAATATAACAAAGGAATTTCCATAAATAATATAAAATGCATTAATCAAGAGCTCGAGTGATTAAGCATATTTTTAATTTGCTTTTAAATGATAGAAAGCTCGAAACATCTATGACTGATTGTTGAACACGTCTGGTCCAATCAAATGGAACGGTTTAATTGAATTGACTTATAATTGGCTTAATTGACATTTGACTAGTTTGATAACTACTTCGTTTTTGTACCAGCGAATGTCATAATATTTTCAGGAACCTTGTTTTCCGTGGGCATCTTCAGTCATCTGCTAAAGTTCGATGATGCAATAATCGGAGTCATATCATGTACCAGCAAGATCCTCTCAGGCTTCATGTATGCTTTCGCTACAAAAACATGGCACATTTATATTGGTAAGTAGAGATGACTTTTAATTAAATTATAATGTAAATTAGGTCAAGTTGGAAAGAGAGGTAATCTCTCCTACACGCTGGATGGATCTCTTTAAGATGGCAACTAAGTTTCCATAACAGTGTTTTAGTAATGCGAGGGACCGATTTAAATGGTGAAGCAATGCAAGATTAGTGACCGCCGGGAAGGCTGAAAGGTTGAAGTCCTACCGTGTACCACGGAGTACCAGCGTCTTACCAACCAAAACTAACATAATAACAGTTTCTGTTTAATTTACCAAGAATGTATATTAATACATGGGGTTCTTCAAAAAGCGATTTAAAAGAGTCTTAAAGGGTCGGCAACGTATTTGTGATGCTTCTGGTCTGGTGTTACTAGTATCCATAAGCGACGGTGACTGCTTACCATCAGGCGGCCTGTCTGCTTGTTTGCCACCTGTGGCATAAAAAATGAATAAAAAAATAATTAATTAATTGAAATTAAACAGTTAAGATATCCCCAGCTGATAAGTTTTTACTTAAGGACAATGTTTTGATCCATTTATTTCAAAATTTTATTGTCGATGTTAGTTTTTTTATATCTTATACTATTTCACTGCAAGTTCCAGGTGAATCCTTATCGCGAGTCCGATGGTGTTCGTCTGCCGTCCTTTTTGCGTGCATGGTGCAAGTAATTTGGTACGAGTAGGATAGCATGCGATTACCATTTCCACCAGACTTACACAATAAAGGTTCTGGTCAGCGACCAATTTGTCTAGAACATCTTGAAGTATTCATGCTAGCGTTTTCTCGACCTGCTTCCTTTGCCCAGTGATAATTTTACACAGTCCTTCCTAATTTTTTTTTCCAGCACCTCTGATTGAAATATTCAACGGTACATCTTTCATTGCAATGAGGTCTATGGTGTCCAAGCTAGTGGAGAGAGATGAATTGGGTAAGAAGGGTATCGTTTTTTATGAATATTTGCAATATTGGGGGTGAGAATAATGCATAAAACTAATGGTAACTTTAATTTTGTTGTACTTTCACAGATTTTCTTTAAATCACTATGTTGCGTTCACAGAAAAAAAACTTTCTGTTTTCTGTGGTTGCATTGGCTTTCATATGTCCACATCATAAAAGAGGCTGAGTAGAATGGAGTACGCTTGCTTATGAGGAACCCTTTTACCTATTTTCGATTATAATATTTTTGAGGGCACTCAGATTTTGGCAAAGAATTCCAAAGGTATGGCAACAATTTTAGAGCTGTAAAATTTAGTTGGGTTTGATAAATGCAACAACAAAATGGACGTTACCCTTATAATGGTGTAGCACAAAATTTTCTCCCACTTTCAACACAAAAACACTCTACAAATTAATCTGGGTAACAATCTGCTTCCAACACATCAAAACTGTTATAATTCTTCCAAGAAGGAAAACATCGTGAGCATACCATACCATAGCATGGACCATAGCATTGTGGTTGGGCATCTTCTAACTCCCGGCTGCTTTCATGTATAAAGTCTGCAAGCACTTTACGGTGCGTTCACTTGAGAGCCAGTTCAAATTATAAGAATACATAATATGTATTCCTTCTTAGCCTAGAATATAAGTAGAATTGTGGTCGAAAATGATAAACTTATTATGTATCCATTTTCTCAAGAGTGAGCTGTGGTTAAGCGCTTATCCCAACCATCATCACTAAACGACTAACACCAAAAACGACTAAGGAAACTCGGTCAGCCGTTACCTATGGATCTGAGTGGCATAAGCCAAACATTACAATACAATATAGTTATAATGATTGTTAAAGGTTGTGCATGGAGTTAGCCATATTTTGGCGCAGTTAAATGTACCATGTTCACGGAAAAAATTAAGTGCAGATGGTTGGCAGAAAAATCACGCGTCTAAATTGTGTTCAAAATACCTTACGCAGTGATCGAACTTGGACTTAGATTCAAGTTCGAGTTCCTGTGATAACCATAGCAAAAGACGAAAATGAGGGTATAACGTTTTTTCTGCGCGAAATTTTTAACTTTTCTGCATTCTTCAGTCTTTCCGTGAACATAGTACATGTAACTGCGCTGAAATATAATAAATACAATCCACAACCTTATCACGGTAAACATCCCGTCAAGAACTGTAGTGAACAAACTAAAATTTCTGGGAAACTTCTACATGGGGTTCTTCAAAAGGCGAATTAATAGAGTTGTAATGGGCCTCTGCCTCTGGTATATTACAGGTATCCATATGCGACGGTGACTGCTTACCATCATCCCATCATATCAGGCAGCCCAACTGCTTGTTTGCCACTTATATCAAAAGAAAAACTGATAGAGCATATCAGTGTATTACAATATTGATGTGATGGGTTTTTCCAGGCAAGGTGAATTCCTTCTTCGGGGTCGCGGAGGCCATGATGCCGCTGATCTACGCACCTATGTACACCTCCGTGTACACAGCCACTATAAAGTCCTTCCCGGGAGCCTTCTTCCTACTCGGAGGCGCCCTCACTATGCCAGCTGTTGCTATCTTTTTGTAAGTATGCATTAAACATTATACAACGTAGCATCAATATAACGCAAAACCTTAGACACCCCAAATGATTTTTGAATGTAGTAGGTAATATTAAAATTATTAAAATAATGATATTCATCATTATTTATCAGCCTATGATGTTTCCACTGCTGGGACACAGGCCTTCTCTCAAAGAGAGAGGATGGGATGGGAGAATGTTTTAATAATTTTTAATACCCTAAGAGCATGCGTTGATGGCTACGGTTGTCTCATTTTTACGTTATTTTCTTCTTTTACCCCTTTGCTTGCGCTGTGCTATTGGGTTAAGAGTTTTAGACGTGGCCAATATGAAAATTGGACCCAGGTATGTCCTAAAACTGCGACCAGAACCACCGGAGGATGGGCAGCAGCTTCTTAATAGTACACGGTGAACGTACTGCGATCCCCAAGCAGCCTTCCAAGCGTGGGGATTATGGCAACACCCCTCTCTATGAGGGAGGCCTTGTCCAACAGTGGACGTTACTTGGCTGATGATGTGTGTGATGTGATATGAAAATTGAATTTTTCATAAAACGTAATTTATGATAACAAGTGTTTTTTGCTTGTATATTACTCAGTCAAATTTAAATATGTATATCTATAACAATTTCTTTGTTTTTAATGTTACGACAGACACCACATGATTTGTTAACTTTTTGGAAATTCACACTCAATGATTTTATATCTTCAATAATGTGAAAATATACGCGAGCGAGAGAGCTGCATGCGGGAACAGTTTCCCAGAGCAATGTTAAGTTTACTTTACTGAAGTTTCAAAGTATTAAGCTGACACTTAATAAAGTTTTTTACTTGAAGTCTCAAGTTTAAATTTGACACTAGTCAGTGTCAAATTTTCCGAGAGGGAAGAAGAAGCGAAACAGATCCATTTATACTTGTCCTAAGTAGGTATTGTTATGTTGAGTTATAAATATTGTATAATCAAATCGTGTATTGATTCCAATAAATAAATGATATATTTTAACTGAAGAAGAGAAAGGAGGAAGAATATATTAAAAGTTGATTCCACCTGATTCGCGTGGGATACAAAGTTTGGAGAAAGGAGTTTTTTTTTTTTGTGATTTATCACCCCATCCCCCATGAGGTTTCGAACGGTCAACTTAGGCTGAAAGTATAAAGTTGAACCCGACGCCTATGATAAATGGTCCGCAAAAGCAACCAATCTTAATTGGAAACAAGGAAGAGAAGACTGTACTTAGTAGAGACAGTGTGGGATGAAATAATACCGGACAAAGTGAATAGGTATTTTCTAAGTCTGTGAGCTTCATCTTCGACAACATCGTCGCTTACCAACAGGCGAGTTGGTGGTTAACGGGGGGATATCCAAGTCGCGTAGGTAAAAAGCGCTTCCTCAGCCCCCGCCAATATAGAGTGACGATGTATTTTGCTATTCTTCCCATTGCGAACAAATAGCGGGGGAGCGCAACGACAAAAACAAACACAGGTCCGACCTCGATGACGCCTGGCAGCGGTCTGAGCTGAGCGCGGTGCGCGCAAATTTTCGCGACCTTTTTACGTTATTAATTTCAATAAAAAACGAACGAACAAACTATCAAAAAACTATCCAAGGATTTTTTTGAATACAATTAACTTTCAGTACATGCAATTTCCAGGCTGTTACGAGCTTTCATTAGAGCATAAAACTGAAAAAAATAAATAAAAAATTAGTAAATTGACTTGGTTTCGTAATTTTTTTTATCGAGAAAATTTTGCCTATCGTGCTTTGAACCACGGTTTTATCTTAAACAGATGTATCTATGACATGTATTTTTTCCGGCTCAAATATTTTAAAATTGATTGAAAAACTGACAAATTTGGTATAACCCCCTGTTAACGTGGATGATAAAATATATATCTATACAACTAGATTAGGAACCATAGCCCACAATCTCAATCACTTCTCATCACGTGGCATATACTATTACCAAAAATAACTTTGCCAAGGTTATTATTTAAACTGTAGGTAAGTAAACATATTTCGTTTCAATAAAATTTTAATTGTATGATTTCAGGTGGTTGTACTTAGCTAACAAGAAACACAACACTGCAAGACCTAAGGATATTAAAACAGAAGATAAAATAACCGAACCCGTTAAAGGTGTAGAAAACAAAGCTTACGAAGCTGATGAACAGGATAAAACAAAAAATGTGCAAGAGCTAAGCAAATACCCAGACAATAACGATAGCGTTCAATTGCAAATAGAGATGGGTTTAACAGAAAGTATGATGTGTAACAGTAAATTGCAACACTGACAATGTTATGAAAATGTTGTAGGTTATTTCAGAACAAGCCCCTAACGTCCCTTTTCCAACAGTGACTCATATGATTGCTTCCTAAAGATAAAAATACCTGAGTGGAGATTAAAAAAAAAAAAGTTTACGCATTATCTTTAGAATAACATTGCAAATGGTTTAAGAGTAAATTTCATGTTGATATTATAGGAAGAAATTGTTTAAAAAAATTGTTTTAAAACATTAATGTTTCTTTAAAATAATGTTATTGCAATTGCAGTGTTATTCTAGATACAATTTCTAATCAGGCTTTTCTAAAATCCTTTATACCTACTTGGTGATTTTTACGTTCAAAAATCTTTAAAATGTGCGGGCGCCTAATTTCCACAGAAAATGTATTCGATAGAACTTTAAAACTACACCTTTTTTGCTTTATTTACTACGGCGCCCCGCGGTTTCACCCGCGTGGTTCACTCCTTATATCATCAGCTATTGTGAGTCCCGTCAAAATTGGTCCAGCCATTTTGGAGTAAGTACATCGTCTTTTAATATAAATTATCTTCTTACATTATAAGAAGATAAGAAAAAGATTAATATATCAGATAATTTAATAGCGGCATATAATTTGTAATTTAAATAATCCACTAAAATTAACCGAATAACTACTCGACGAATGTAAATCATTTTTCATTACTCATACTCGGACAGTAGGTCTGAAGTTGTCTGAGGAGCGGGTTGAAAATAATACATTTTAGCCCTAGAGAGAATCATTTTCAACTGACAGTGACAGTTGACAACTGACAGACACTCAAATAAATAAAAAACTAGTTCTATTTTCATATTTGTATTGAACCATGTTCACTTTTATTTATTTTTTCTCTTCATAGGATTATGGTCCCGCATTTCTCGTGCATTTGCCACATATTTTCTTTATGACTAAAGAAAATATGTGGCAAATGCACGAGAAATGCGTTCATGAACTGACGTTCATGTTTTTATTTTTAGTTTCCTTGTATTCGTAATGAAAAGCACAGTGTTTACCTCGGGGTTAAAGACTTATGGTTACGTATGTTTACGGGATTAGGTAATCAAACCGAAATTATATCACTTTACACCAATGTTTATTTAGCAAAGAAATTAAGCTAACACGGAAGGTAGAAGGCGGGAAGTAAAAAGATAGACGTGCGCTTTGCGTCGCAATAGGTTTTGGACTGGTTCGACGCGGCACCGCTGACCGTACCACAACAAGCGCTCTGCGCGTGCGCCGGCTTATCTATTGCGGTGCGGCGAACTAAGGATTCTCCCAGGTCGATAATCAATATCGATTATCGACTAAGGTGAATATTTAGTTGGTATATATTAATGCTATTTTATTTTATGGTGTGATGTTATAAACAAGCTAAATGGATATCATGTGAATGTAATATATATTTAAGTATAATTTATACATGTGTAGGGAAAGTAGCCTACACCACCCCCCTCCAGAGCCCGTCACGGGCGATAAAAATTGGGAAATCTAACTTGTCGCCCAGAACGAGTTACATAATGTCGTAGGGTTTCTGGTGAGAGTTCCTCATTTTGCTGAATAGCCAGTATGAAGGCCGGTTTAAGTCGATCAATCGACACGGTCATTTCTTTGTTTTTAAAAATGATTTTAAATATTTTATCACCCCTACTAAGTACTTTGTGTGGCCCCGTGTATGCCGCTTGAAGTGAACCTCGCAATGCGTCTTCGCGAAGGAAAACGTGATTGCAGGTTTCTAGCTCTTTATAAACAAATACTTTGGGCTTACAGTGGCGCGAAGTTGGTACCGGTCGCAATTTTTCGGCGAAGGATCTAAGCCTAGCGGAAAATTCAGAAATGTCTGTTGTACCGTCAACAGTAGGCTCAAAGAACTCACCGGGAAGTCTAAGCGACTCTCCATAAACTAATTCGGCGGAGGAGGCATGTAACTCTTCCTTGAAGGAAGTTCTAATGCCCAACAAGACCCATGGTAATGACTCTGTCCACTTGTCATTAGTGTGACATACTATTGCCGCTTTAAACTGACGGTGAAACCGTTCTACCAATCCGTTACATGCCGGATGATAAGACGTCGTGCGTTTATGCTCAAAACCGGCCAGATCCGACAGACATCGAAATAAGGCTGACTCAAATTGACGGCCACGGTCAGTAGTAATGACGGTCGGGCAGCCAAAGCGAGCTATCCATGTTGATAGCAAGGTTTTTGCAACAGTTTCAGCTGTCATGTCCATGATAGGCGTTGCTTCTGGCCATCGAGTATAGCGGTCTACGGCCGTTAAACAGTAGCGGTATCCTTCCGACAAGGGAAGTGGACCAACCAAATCTATATGAATTTCCTGAAAACGGGAACGCGGTAGTTTGTAGGTACCGAGAGGAGCTGTCACTAGGGCATGCAAAACTCGGGTAATTGAAAAAACCCGGTTTTTTCGAGTTTTCAATTTCAAAAACCGGTTTTTTCGAGTTTTTCGGGTTTTTCGAGTTTTCTTTATTTAAACCTTAAAAATATTGTATTAGTGTGTGCAAGTAAAGAAAATGCTGAAATTTAGTTATATATGTATTTGCACTTGCGTATTTTTATTGTTTAGCTTTAACAAGAGATTAATCAAGTAACATTTGGTATAATGTTGAGACTTCCAGCGTCCTGAACAAGCCAGTTTCCTTAAAGGCTGGAGCACCATAAACCACATACACACGCTCCGCCACATTATACAGATGACTGAGGAGTGTAATCGGCCATTATGCCTAGCGTTCGTGGACTATGAAAAAGCCTTTGATTCAATCGACACCTGGGTAGTATTGCAGTCCCTCCAGCGTTGTCGTATCGACTATAGATATATCGAAGTGCTGAAGTGTTTGTATAGAAACGCCACCATGTCGATCAGATAAAAGGAGAGCACGGAACCAATCCAATTGCAGAAAGGCGTGAGACAGGGAGATGTTATCTCTCCAAAACTGTTCACGAACGCGTTGGAGGAAGTTTTCAAGCTTAGACTGGAACAGATTCAGCATCAACATCAATGGCGAATACATCACTCACCTTCGTTTTGCCGATGATATAGTTATCATGACAGAGTCACTGGAGAACCTCAATACAATGCTCAGCGACCTCAATAGCCTTTCCCAACAGGTGGGTCTTAAAATGAAAATGGACAAGACAAAAATCATGTTCAATGTCAATGTTGTACCCGTGCCGGTAATTATAGGGAGCGATACTCTCGAAGTTGTTGACTATTACATTACATGTATCTTGGTCAGATTGTTCAGTTAGGTAAGTCCAACTTAGGCAAAGAGGTCACCCAAAAAATCCAACTCGGATGGGCAGCGTTCGAGAAATTGCGTGAAATCTTCTCGTCAAAGATACCACAGTGCATAAAAACAAGGGTCTTTGATCAATGTGTGTTGCCGGTGATGACATATGGTACTGAGACGTGGTCCTTAATTGTTGGCCTTTTGTAGAAACTCTGAGTCACACAACAGGCAATGGAGAGAGCTGTGCTCGGAGTTTCTTTGGGCGATAGAATCCTGAACGTGGATATTCGCCAAAGAACCAGAGCCACCGACATAGGTATTAAAATTTGCAAGTTGAAGACGCAGCCTAGGTAGGCCCCTACTAGATGGAACGACGACATCGTGAGAGTCGTGGGCATCCAGTGGATGCAGATGGCAGGGTGTCGTACAGGGTGGAGGTTAAAGGGGGAGGCCTATTTTAAGCAGTGGACATCTTCCGGCTAATGATGATGACGATAGACAACGGGAGTCACTAATTAGTCTATGTTGGGGCATGTTAAACTCCTTAGTGTGAAAAGCCGCGACGGAATCTTCAATAGAACTGCCTGACATATTCAGCATTTTATTACATTCTTTACCCTTGGAGCTGTTTCCATCCGTGGCATGCAATGATTAAAACCATGCTGATAATTTATCGCAAGCAGATTTTTTACATTCTATATATTTTAATGTTGCTGAATCGGCACTGGCAGTCCTCCTATTTTTTTTCTCTCTGTTGATATGAAGAACTAGTATAGCGTACGTTTATCAAAATATTGAAAATAATAATATGGGATGATGATGGTTATTGATTTAGCTATGTTAACACAAAAACATGAAAATTGAGAAACAAAAAGACTATACATTAAAATACGTAGTAGTAGAAATATTGTCAAAAAATCATAGAGATATCATACCTAAACGTGCCAAAAAATATATATGCCTGAACCAAAACTTGGCGCACGCTACACATTGCGCCAACTTTATGGTTAGTTGTAAGGCAATCGCGTTCCGACTACAATGCCCCGCGATGCCAGTGCTGTAATTCCATAGCTGACAAGCGACGTTGAACACTATGCAAGCGACATAACGTCTAAATTAGAAAGTGTCATTGTGATGTCTAGGTATTTACATCGACGCTCGGACGTTTTTTACTACTTTTACTTGGTGATTGTGAGTCTATAGGTATTGTATCTCGATAGAAAGAGTAAGTTTTTATGAAGTTTCATTGTTTATTAATGTTCTGGTGGTAGTATTTTACATAAACCATCGTGAATAAAAAAAACTCGAAAAACCCGAAAAACCCGGTTTTTCAATCCTAAAAACCCGGTTTTCAAATCAGTCGGTTAATCGGGTTTTTCGGGTACTCGGGTACCCGGTTTGCATGCCCTAGCTGTCACGTGACGGTTGACTTTAGCCCGCTGGCACGCGATACAAGCGCGAGACCAATCTCTACAGTCCTTCCTCACGCCTGGCCAAACGAACCGTTCAGTTACTAATTTAGCTGAAGCGTTAGCACCAGGGTGGCTCAAGGAATGTAGGCTGTCGAATACCTGCTTTCGCAAATGTGTTGGGACGAAGGGCCTGGAAGTTGAGGTACTGATGTCACAGTATAAAGGGACTTGACTTCCGGGGATACCCAGCTTCTCAAACTGTAGTGATGACCCTTCACTCAAGAGCTTCTTAAGCTCGGGGTCAGTTGCTTGATTTTGAGCGATTGTCTCGAGGTTTACTGGCGCTCCCAGTTCTTCAATACGTGACAAGGTATCCGCCACAACGTTATCCTTGCCGGATATGTGTCGGATATCGGTGGTGAACTGGGCAATAAAGTCCAGATACCTATATTGCCTAGGCGAACAGTTGTTCTTCCTTTCATGGAATGCAAAACTGATCGGCTTATGGTCAGTATAGACGATAAAATGTCTTGCCTCGAGCATATGCCGGAAATATTTAATAGCCTCGTAAATGGCTAATAATTCCCTATCATATGGCGAGTATTTAGTTTGAGAAGGGCTCAGCTTACGGGAAAAGAAAGCTAACGGTTCCCACACACTATCTATATACTGTTGCAAAACAGCGCCGATGGCTTTATCGGACGCATCAGTTACAACGGCCAGTTTAGCTGTGCAATCAGGGTGAGCTAATAAAGCGGCGTTAGCTAAACTCTCCTTACACGCATGGAACGCAGCCAACGCTTCTCCGGTAAGCTGGATGGTTTGCGATCCTTTCACTGAGCCTGTCAACAATGCATGCAGAGGTGCCTGGATCTGAGCTGCTTGAGGAAGAAATCTCCTGTAAAAATTCAACATGCCCAGGAAGCCTCTCAGTTGTCGTACGTTGGTGGGGACAGGAAAATCTTGTGCCGCCTGTACTTTTAAATCCAGTGGTGTCGTGCCGCTTTCTGAAATAGAATAACCTAAAAAGGTTACCTTGCTGGCACCGAACACACACTTGGAAGTGTTAAGTAACATGCCGTATTGCTTCAGCCGTTTGAATACTTGACGTAGATGCTCCTGGTATTCTGATTCACTCTTGGAATAAATTAAAAAGTCATCTACGTACGCATAAACAAAGTCTAAGCCCCTGGTAATTTCATCCACAAACCGTTGAAATGTTTGTCCCGCATTTCGAAGACCAAAAGTCATGTACGGGAATTCAAACATTCCGAACGGTGTGGTGATGCTGGTCTTCGGAATATCAGCTGGATTAATAGGTATTTGATTAAACGCTTTCTCCAAGTCTAGGGTACTAAATATTTTACATCCCGAAATGCTATGCGTAAAATCTTGCGAGCATTCAGTTTACGATAGTCACCACATGGACGCCAACCGTTATTCTTCTTTGGCGCTAAATGCAAGGGCGACGACCAAGGGCTCTCCGAAGGCCTAGCTGTGCCGCAGGCCAACATAGACTGAAATTCTTTCTGCGCGATTTTATGTTTATCTGGAGCTAAACGGCGAGGGGGAGATGATACTGGAGGGCCTGGGGTGGTGCGTATATGATGGACTGTGTTGTGTGGTGCGGTGTGATGTCTACCAGCTGGTCGTGTTATTTCGGGAAACTCGTCAAGAATTTTGTGGTACCGTGTCTCACCAGTCACGACCTTTACAGAAGAAACATTTTTACAATTAGCCAGTGTAGCTGTAGCAGATATGGAAGTAAGATTGTCTACTAAACACTTATTGCGACAGTCTACTACTAGGTTGTAATAATTTAGAAAGTCTACGCCTATTATTGGTTTTGTAACATCAGCAACCACAAAACGCCATACAAATGTCCTACGTAAGCCGAAATCTAAGTCTAAATTTATATAACCGTAAGTAGCTATGCTAGAACCATTTGCAGCACACAAGTTGTATTCAGTCCGGGCACGACGATCGCGAAGCACTGACCGTGGAAAGACACACAGGTCGCTACCTGTGTCAACCAGAAACTGCGTCTTCGACGATCGGTCTGTCACGAACAGGCGACCAGTAGTTGTTGAGGGGCAATCGTCAGTCGCCATTACCGACCGCCCATGGAGTTTTCCGGCTTATAGTCACAGGGGCGGACACATTTCTTGGCTTTTACTCCAAACTTGCTATGATACCAGCATTCTGGAAACTTCCTGTAGCTGGACTGGGATCGTTGCCTTGATGAACTGCGATTGCCTTGCGAATTGTGAGAGCGTGCCCTGCTGTTCCTTCCTGTTGCCAACTGCTGGACCTGCTTCCGGAGTTCGGCTACTTCCTTGGTGAGATCACTGATGATGGAGCTAGGAAGTACTGGATTACTCACGGAAGCGACCTTCGGTATTGAAGAAGCCAGGTCATTCACTCTATCTGCTAAGTCAGCCAAGTCTTCAAGTGAAGCTGCTGTCGGCTGGCCTGCAAGCACCGTCTGGATACCGTGTGGGAGGCGGCTGATCCAGATAGTCTTCAAGAAATCCTCTGGAACGTCAGCACCTGCGAGACCCTTGAGGTGGCGGAGAAATTGGGAAGGCTTGCGGTCGCCAAGCTCTTCATGCATCAACAACTGCTTTATCTTCTTCTCGTTGGATGCGCTTAATCTCCGGATCAGCTCACTTTTGAGCTTCTCGTACTTGTTTGTAGTGGGCGGGCTGACTATAAGGTCTTTAACCTCCTTCGAGTACCGGTTATCAAGGTGGCCAATTACATAATTGAATTTCGTGGCATCACTGGTAATTCCAGAAATTGCAAATTGACCCTCTACTTGAGCAAACCAAATCTCTGGCTCTTCGGGCCAGAATGGTGGCACTCGTACTCCGACTTTATAAACATCGCCACGATTTATCGACGAGTTCCCATCACTAGTGCCGCCCGGTTGCATCGTGGTGACGTGTGCATCCTTTTGTCCTCCCGTTGCCATGTTCATTAGGGGTCACCAGTATGGTTACGTATGTTTACGGGATTAGGTAATCAAACCGAAATTATATCACTTTACACCAATGTTTATTTAGCAAAGAAATTAAGCTAACACGGAAGGTAGAAGGCGGGAAGTAAAAAGATAGACGTGCGCTTTGCGTCGCAATAGGTTTTGGACTGGTTCGACGCGGCACCGCTGACCGTACCACAACAAGCGCTCTGCGCGTGCGCCGGCTTATCTATTGCGGTGCGGCGAACTAAGGATTCTCCCAGGTCGATAATCAATATCGATTATCGACTAAGGTGAATATTTAGTTGGTATATATTAATGCTATTTTATTTTATGGTGTGATGTTGTAAACAAGCTAAATGGATATCATGTGAATGTAATATATATTTAAGTATAATTTATACATGTGTAGGGAAAGTAGCCTACAGACTTATTTAGTTACTTTCACCCCTAGGATAACAATGTACCATATTACATTCATAACATAATGCGTCGAGTAGTTTGTGAAAACTTAATCGTTATTTCAAATTACTGATACTGTACCGTTTTACTAAAAAGAGAGTAATATTATAGTTTTTTTAGTTAAGTGCTTTAAAATTTTGTGATATTATAATAAGAAAAAGTCTGGGCTACCGTAAAAATAAAATATGCAGAAATACTGTTCTAAGACTACACACTTTTCTTGTCGTACCTACCACTGGTGGTACAAGTCGGTGGTACGAAGAGGAGAAAGCGATTTATTTTACTCTAAAACTCTAGAGTGTTAGTTTTAGCATTATTATACCTAAGAGAGTACTTATTTGTAAATAAAGAATTGTTATTTTTAAAATGAGTGTCATTATTATACTATTGATTTACTACTCAACCATATTATTTGTAAACAAAGAATGAGTTAAAGACCCATGATTAGTTATGTTTATTCTGCGGCGTAAAATAAAAAATAAAGTTGAAGTGGCAATGGGCAGGCCTCATCGCTCGAAGAACCGATAACAGATGGGGAAGAAAGGTTCTTGAGTGGAGACCACGAACCGGACGATATCGTGAGAGTCGCGGGCATCTAGTGAACGTCTTCTGGCTGATGATAATGATGATTCTGTGACGCAATAATTAGGTCACGAGGATAATTAATTCTTCGTGTCTAACGGCCGCACACATAAACGTTACTTAAGTTAAGCAATACTTAAAATTGCTCTGTCTCGTATTCATGTCTACCAATTTCCGTCAGCGAGAAGTTAACAGAGCAATTTTAAGTATTGCTTAACTTAAGTAACGGTTATGAGTACTGCCGTAAACCAGTTTGGCAACATAGTTAGAGTAGTGCCAATTTAATAGATGAATTTTGACACACGTCAGTCTTATTGTTTACTAGCTAATGCCCGCGACTTCGTACGCGTAGCACAAAGTGGGTGGACGATTAGACTGACATATCCAAATATAAATGTTACACTAACGAACACGAACGGAACTTTAAATAGGCACAAATCCATCGGATTATTTATACTGAATATTTTATAGATAATACCTACACATATGACATGATTGTAGATTTATTGCTCTCCATTTTAATGCGGATTGTCGTACTATCGTCATAGTATGATTTTAGTCTAGTTTTAATCTGACTCGATACAGGTATCCCGACATGTCCATAGTTTCAAATATATTTCAAGCAAATAATATATTACTTTCACTGGTTAAATACGTTGGAAGTGTGGAGCCATGGAGCCAATAAGGAAAAAAAATTGGTATAAGTCAAGCGAAATGTCATGCATGACAAACGTTATTATTGAATTATTAGTTAATAGTAAGTAGGAAGCATGGAGCGGTATCTATAATTAATCGCTGTTATTTAACATTACTCCGCGTAAAGACTGCCAATCAATGATGTCTAAATAATTTTTGCCCGCCTTCTGCGCCTCGACCCTTCCAACAACTAAACCGCTTTCGTTCACCACCATAACATCCAAAATAGCTGCTAATCATAGATCAGTAACAGATTAGATGCCGCGAGTTCACCTACTTTGCGTGTTTGTTATTGGTCTTAAGTTTGATCCTGGCAAAAAAATGTATTAAATGAATACATTTTTTAATAATCTCCGTCGACTTGGTATATTAGCACGTCAGAAGTCAATACAAAAATAAACGTACTTTAAATTACGCCATAATAAACTGTAAAACCTCTTCAAAAGCAGTTGGCTGTCCTGAAAATAACAAACACAAAAAAAACTATTTGGTGCAGTCTATCGGAAGTTATGCGGGTACATACATTTCGGCGATTCGTTTTTATTTCATCATCATCATCAGCCAGAAGACGTCCACTGCTGAACATAGGCCTCCCCCTTTAACCTCCACACTGAACGACATCCTGCCATCTGCATCCACTGGATGCCCGCGACTCTCACAATGTCGTCGGTCCATCTAGTGGGAGGCCTACCTACGCTGCGTCTTCCGGTTCGCGGTCTCCACTCAAGAACCTTACCTACTTCCCCATCGGTTAACAGTACTTCGAGCGATGTGGACTACCCATTGCCACTTCAACTTGCAGATTTTAATAGCTATGTCGGTGACTCTGGTTCTTTGGCGAATATCTATATTTTTATTTACATATAGATTATATGGCAACAGCCGCTTCAGTCTTCCTACCTACCATGTCTGCGAGTAGAAGTCTGTCATTACGACAACATTACTATAAAATAAGCTAGATGGCGTTATAAATAATTATTAAAATATATTTATTTTACTATTTATTATCATAAATTAATATAGCCTATGTTTCAATCAGGTATTTTATAAGCATATTCATGGAAACTGCTTTAAAATCCTTCTAGTAGTTTAAAAGATGTGCGCGGACAAACAAACAAACTGACAGCCGTCAGATTTGTAGTTCCATAGTTTGAAAATAGATTGCGTACTAAAACGATGTTTTGCGAAAAAATTGTAAATTTGCTTAAACTTTACGTATAATATTATTAAAAACGTAATAAGGTATTCAATAATTCCTAAAATAATGAGTGTAAATGGATCGTAGTTTCACAAATATGAAAAGTGCGTCTATTATAGGTAAATACGACACTTTACCTGAATCACGCAAACGGGATTTTTTTTGCAAGTTAAACCGATATCCGGTATTGCTTCTACTTAGTTAGAAGTCATGTGTGAAGGTATTTGATCTACACATTTATAATATGGTAGGGATTAGTCAAAGTAAATCGTAAAATTGGCTCTTTTGTGATTATTACAGTAAATATGCATTAAAAAAAAAAACGAAATCAAAGTTGGTTCAGCCGTTTGGGAACTACGATGCCACATACAGACACACAGATACGCAGTTAAGCGGATAAAATTCTTTTTGCGTCATTTTAGGGGTTAAAAAGAACAAGCTACTTGAATGGATGATTTTGCCCATCGCGCACAGATACTAAAGTGTTTGCACACGATGCAAGTTACCAGCTCCCTATATTAAAAAGTACTCTTTCACCAGCTCGACGAGGCACAGAAAAATGGTGTACATGATAGAGCACAATGGAATCTAATGATACCTACACTGTGTACAGCAGTTCTTTGACGTTTGACATTTGACAGCGCAAAATTTTTTTTTTACATATTGAAATGAAATGAGATGCATTTAATTTTAGTCCTGTAAGCTGTGCTATTTAATAACTTGTTTGCTTTTTACCTTCCTCCAAGGGGCTTTCCGATTGGTTGCCTTGTATTGTTTGTCACATCACTTTTTATTTTCTATTGAAACAGCGCAACAGTATACGGACGAATCTAAATATACTTACACCGGTTTTGTAACTGTGTTTCAATAAGTGTTATTTAGAAAAAAATAATCCCTTTACTAGTTCTTTCAAAAGACGTTAATTTGATTCATGACAAATAAAACCTAGAGTTTTTTTTTTCATTAAACAAAAAAGGTTTATTCAGTTATTTTTGCTCCTTTATGTAGCTAGCGCAGGTTTTTTCTGTGATAAACGAGTCTAAGTGTGACTTTGTTCTATGGTACTTAGTAACTCCCTCTTTGTCTAGATATTTTTAGAATCATATTATTGTCATAAATGAGGTTTAGGTATAGGTAATTCCGTTAATTGTTTTATTGTTTGTAAAATATGTTACAATCTTAACATTGTAACACATTCCAGTAGGTAGGGAAGTGCTTGATACGCCAATCTCCACTCCTCGTCCGCACGCCAAAGTGTGTAATCGGGAAGGGCGCTGGGTCCATCCACTCCATGATGACAGCACCGCCCATCCGGATCATTATCCTCCCGTTCCGCCATTCTACTAAGAACTTCCTGAACACGTGAGGGTTCAACAACCCGATTGTGGACACAGTCGCCTATAAACAGACCTTCATTAATTAAAGCTGGAATAGACCCAAAAGTACTGCAGTGAATACAACGTCTACGTTACCTTGCCTGGTTTATGCTTATAGTACCTAATTTCAGACTGTGTGTTCTCCCTGCTTCCAAGTATAATCTCGTAGATGGGTGCGATTTCGCCCGGTGTGGTGGTCAGACAAACGTGGCAGTTAGGTGAACCGCGGTATTCGAATTCCACGGAGCCCGAAGCACAGGGTTTGAAAATATAGTCTATCTTGGGCGAAGTATTAAATTCAGTGCCATCTGCATCAAAAAAGGTTTAGTTTTGAGTCGTTGGTTATATTTTGAGTTTCTATCTTTGCACGAATTTTCTCATACCTTCAATCTTCCAAGTGCCAGTGGCTCCCCAAGAGGTGCGAACGCCAACGTAATAAATGGGAAAAGGCTCGGGCTCAGACCAGGAGATGAAAGGGGTGGCTCTGTCTTCGTGGCCAGCCGAAACGATACCGCCATCCCATCGCACCCAGAATCCTTGGAATTTAGCTCCATTTAAAATACCGGGAGTGTCGACCTCAACTGATCGTGTTAAAGGAATGGATGGTAAGGTTCGCTTCCTCGAGATAGAACTCTTTGAATTGCCCCAACCTCCAATGAAGATCTGAAAGTGGGATAGAATAATTATCATAAATCTTGTAGTCGTACGCAAGAATACGTGTACGTATTTGCGCTGACTTTTACTGACCTCAATTTTGGGGTCAGACTCTTGAACGCCCATGGCAAGCGCGATGTGTGCATCATTGGAGGCACGTACTTTAAAATGCAAGGAGCCGGATGAGACTGAGTAGAATTGATATTGAAGGTTGTCCTCTGTCACATCGGAAAAATCAAAATATCAGGATTAAAATTACACTTTTTTAGATATAGAACCAATTCTAGCATCACAAAGCCATTTAATCAGCTATTCTGTTTCATAAATAAATTATTCAATAAAAAAAAAACTTTTTAAAATCAAGCTGCTTCGTATTTTTCACAGCAAACCTATCATTTGATGCCCATATTATGATGGTAAATCACACCATTTTGTTCATCATCTGGGGCGTTGGGCAATTTGAATAAAAACTTGTAAAAAAATCGAATTAGTCTTTACATGACCAACTACAGATATTCTAGAATTCGAAAACAATTATTTTTATACATAAGTACAGGAACAAAATATGAGATTATACAATTGCTTTAAAATGAAGTTCCTTGTTAACTATAATTATTTAAGTATTATTCGTATATCGTGGCTACAACAAATTTCTTACAAAAATTCCTTGACAGTCGTTCTAATTTAAACAAAAAAGAATTTTTCTTTTCTGTGTTAGTACCTACCGCGGGTTAGCTACGTCAATCATTTCCAGATAGTAGTCCTCTGATTCTGGCTTATAGTCAAAATTAAATAAAATGTTTTTTAATGTTTGCTTGCTACATTTTAATTAAATGTAAAAGGTGGTAATGTAGGTAAGGTGTAGGTAAAAGGTAACTTTAGAGTATAATTTTACGCGATTTACAACTCATGTTTCAGAAAACTACTATGGAAGTCTTGGTGGCAACAGAGCATGACTCACATATATTATGCTGGCCTCGGCAACGGCTTGGCATAATTTTACCAAAGACTTTCTATAAGTAGCTATACCTAGTCTGTGATTTTCACGTTCGTCTAAAACTGATTTTAAAAATTTAGCAAGAAGGTAGAGTAGGTATATAATATCGGATATAAGTACCTATTCGTAAATTTTCGTAAAATATGCGGGAAAGCTATAAAATTGCATTTGCATTATGTACTGAGTTCTGTCTCTACAATTGCTATCGTCATATAAGAGTATGGTAGGTACCAAACGTCTAAATAGTTATCTTATACGCGAATTTTTATTATTAGGTCCCTTGGCATCTTGAATGTATTATCTTGAGGTAAATTAACATTAACCTCTTTTTATCTCTGTTCATAGTAATTAAATATTTGTTGGAAAAAATTGTTTTTTTTTGGTACATTTTGAGATTTGAGTTAAGCAAAAACTACATAAATATTTAAGATATAGGTAAATTTAAGATATGTAAGATATAGGTAAATTTAATAATATTTATTGGCAATTTAAATAGCGATATTTATAATTAGCTAACAATTAACCTCTATTAAGCAGCTTTCTTATATAATACCTAACAACTTTAGTCCCATGCCACACTGCTTAGGATCTACCTACTCATCAAATCAACAAAATCTCGCAGAACTGCAAGACCTCTGGACATAGAGAGCGAGCAAGCTTGTCTATTAGAAGCAAAATGTGTATTTAACTACTTACAATATATATTTCCAAGGCACTAGGGCGACAATTTCAACCCATGGATTAATCCCATCGGCGATATTGCCGGGTGAGGCGCAGGGGCACCAGCGAGCGACCAACGCGACGTGGTGATGCGCAGACGCAAAGTACGAACGTAATGTAGTAAAACTCACTGCTCCTCCCGATACCTCGCGGCATAGATAAGGAGCTCGCGACCATAGCTTACGGAATAGTCGACCTATTCAGCAGCAGAGACGGTTCACTACCGCCCCATACTGTGGATTTTCTTTGGATATAAGTACACCAACGTTATGATTCTACATTCCTTATCCGTGCAGCCATATAAATTAAATAATAAATACTACAGATATGCTTTTACTTGTTAGCGAGATGTTGCCAGATCATTTCATAGCATAGATTAATCTTTTATGAATAAGAGGGTTAATCTCGAACAAAACCTGGGTGTGAATTCTGCTAATTAAAGCAAATCACATTGATTGCCACTCCCCCGACTCTGGAAGGCCGAAATCTGTGATTTGAATACGTTTTTTCACCAAAAAGATTATCTTTTTGTCAAAAAACGTTTTCTCAACTCTCAATCTCAATCTTTTTGTCAATACTTTGCACAATGAAATACGAATGCACAGAGGTTAAGAAAAAAACTCCAAATGCTGAGTTTTTTTTTATACTGTCATAAAATAAAAAATATGCTAGCGAGAAAGGAGTTAAAGAAAGAAGCATTTTAAAATTTTTGCGATTTTATTTTAGTACGAAAATAATATACACTCAAACTGGCGCACATACTAATATTATTATTATACTAATATTAACGTTTTACTTAGAAATGTTAGTTTTGTTTAACAATGTTTAAAATTGCTGTCAACGTCTGAGGGTAATTATCAGGCGCGAAGACGAGACAACAAATTTTAAGCTTTGTTTAACTTAATTAACGTTTCTAATTAAGATGTACGTTACCACTAAAAACCTGTATATAAAAATAAGCCTTTTCTATAAACATATCAGCTGTATATTCAAACATAAACAGATATATAATTCGATTCAAATACTTATCCTAAATAAGATCTAAAAAAAGTCTTCTAAACTCCGAGACAATGCTATTTACTAAGCTAGACACATGACTTCGTAAACTTTGTGCGGGATTTCCTTGCCGGCAAACGGCATGTACATAACTTTGTGGCTCACATGGATCTAGAAAAAAAAGGAAAATGTTACGGGAGAGCAAGCAGAAAATTGTAAAGCCAGGCACGCACGTTAGAACACAAAGATCGCGAACACAAACTTCATATTCGAACATTTGGTTGTTGGAACATTTCACACGTATGGACGGAAATTAGTAAAGTGAACACGAACACAGTTCGACTCTAGTACTGCTATCTTTTTACACTATCAGTATCAATAGCCATGGCTCCTTATGGTATGGCATTTTGTTACGTAAAGCCGTAACAGACATGTCAACTTCAAGAGAAAATTTTCTCTCTCTCTCCTGTTCGTCAGACGGTGGTTCGTCATACAAGTTGACTGGTGTTAGTTATCATATCCATACATAACGTACAAATTGGATCGCCACGTATATGTTTGACGAACACAGTGTTTGACGTTCGTTAGTGGTACGCACGTGCAAACAGTTGCACGTTGCAGTTGTTGCGTATCATGTAACAACTTGGTTTGCACGAAACTTTTACCTTAGTGGCATACTGTGTGGTGGTATGTTGTTTACGCTTGCAAAATTGTTTTAATTCTAATTAAAAATAGTGGTGATCAGACCTTTAGTTGATGCGAAAAGTTGCTCGACCGCAAACCCTATCTCGGTGCGTTAAGGTTCATGTTCACGTGATTTTCCGTTAAGAGGTAGCCGTAAGGCCCCTGATGTCCTGACGAGCTTCCACAACCTCAAAAATATTCTTATTTTAATCTTGCATTGAATTTTGTCTTGGTCTCTCTGCTCTCATTAGCCGAGAGCGAGAGACGACATGCAGCGAGTTTGGAAACTTTAGCGCGCGCCCAACTGCACTTGGCCAAAGTTTATTATTTAGTTTTATTTGCTGACCATCAGGCAAGTTGGTGGCCATAGAGAAAATAGCGTAGGTTTAGTGTTAGGTTCCCGTTGACAACATTTGAGCATGAAATCCTAAAAAACTATATATTAGTAGACAATCAATCGAAGGTTCACTTGCATGGCTAGCATGCACACCGCGACAACATCTTATCTTCACTTTGTCGAGCGAGAATGCGACAATGTGCCTACGGTTTCATATACGCTTGTTTCGTTTTGGCACGACAAAAAGAGTCAACAAAAATTTGTCGCGGCGCGCATGCTAGCCCGGATGATGATAAGCAGTCACCGCCGCCTATGGACAGGTGTCAAGAACCAAGTCAGAACCACCCCGAAGAATTTGCGGTACGTTGCCTACCTTTGAGGAATGTTTTTACTCTTTGTTTTAAGATTATGAAGATGGTGATACGAATGTAAAATGTTACCTTTCCTGGCGTCAAGGAGCCCTGTTCCCTTGCCCTGCCGACGTACAAGAGTTCTCCAGACGAAGTGTTCCCTGCCACGATGGCATTGGCTGGCATGATGCCGTCTCGGCTCTCTTGCCACTTAACCCTTTCAGCAGGAGCGCAGCAAACCTGAAATTAAACGGTTCTTGCTTTATGATAGGCAACCGGTTTGGTTTAGTTCGATTCCCGACTAGGCAGATGTTTGAATGATGAATTTGAATATTACTTAGTAAGACTACAACATCCAGTGTCTTTATGTGTATTTGAATTAGACCAGTATCGGCCGACGGCACTAATTTCTATGAAAAACATAGAAATCAGTGCCGTCGGCCGATGCTGCTTTCATTCAAATACATAAAAATTAGTATCGCTGAGGTCAGCCGATACTGGAAGATACATAAAAAATGTATAATTCCAGTATCAGCTGATCTTAGCGATACTGATTTCTATGTATTTGAATGAGAGCAGTATCGGCCTATCTCACTGATTTCGATGTATTTGTATGAATCCAGGCGACAGCAACAATCTTTACATCTCTATCTCTACATAGTAATAATTATATATATATATATATTTTAATAATAATAAATATCTGGGACATTTTTGCACACACGGTCATCTGACCCCAAACTAAGCAAAGCTTGTAATATGGCTGCTAGAGACTGATATACGTACATATGTATTTTTAAATGCATACTTAAATAGATATTATCACCCAGACATAGAACAAACACAAATGTTCATCACACAAATGTTTGTCCTGGATGGGAATCGAACCCACGCCCCCAAGCACAGAAGTTAGGTTCGCTACCAAATGAGCCACCGGGCATTAAACGCAGGGGCGGCTTTATGGCGAGCCGTCGGTAAGTGGTGACACCGCGTACCCCAATTCCATGGGGCTAAATGAGACCCCGCCCCCTGGCTTACCTTAACCGGCCATCAGGGTGGAAACCGCATGAGATAAGAACCTAAGCTCCAGGGTGGAAGTGTTGAAAGACATACCGCCACGAGTAGCTCTTAGTTAAAGTGCAGCACACCTCTCGACACCCTAAGCCAAAGTTGCCCCTCCGGTGCCAAGATACGGCAGCCTTTATGGGGGGCCCATTCAGTGGGTGGCAAGTCATCACTTGCCTAAAAATATTTTGAGATGAGACAGGATAAGACAGGTGCCGTTTCTCATCCTATAGATCTGTATATCCACAAGTTCACCTCAATAGCCCAGACTTTTTAAATCCTATACTGTACAATAGTTTCATATTCCATTATAATTATACACATTTTCTTGGTGTTGGCTTCGACTCCACCAATATTGCCCACCAAATGTCCGAACCCGAGAATTTTATGAAATAAAAGAGGTATTATAATAAAAACGTAGAGAAAAAAAACGGTAACTGCGAGCTATCAAAAAAAAAAAAACAATGACACAGGGCGTCTTAAAATAAACAGCTGAACATGTTAAGACAGCTTTTAGAATTTTTGTCTATTTGTTTGTTTGTTCATGCAGATGTCCTAACTTCTGGACGGATTTAAATGCGGTTTTCACGAATATGCGTAGCTATGACCAGATATAAGTACAGGCTATGTTATTTTGTGAAAGGGCCGGATTAAAGGAGGAAAAAAAAAGAGCTGCGGACAACAGCACTAGATTTTTTTTTTCTTCGAAACATTAAGGTTGATGTGCAGCCACTATACTGCGTTCTAAGGTCTAGTTCAGGTAAGTTACCTTTACGATACGATGTCTGAAACCCGTGACGTTTGTCCTTTCTTAGATTTCCATGTTTATAGCATACTTAACAAGCTTTATTGTCCTTTGTGCTAACTTTTAATACCAACCTCAATATTCTGCACGGCGTTTTCATTCCCTCCCCAAGCTACATATGCCGCATGGTGCTTAACAGCCAGCTTGCCGGGTATCAGGTCCCCTTCGAAGCGAGCTCTGATGACCCACAAGGGGCTTCCGTCATGACCTTCATAGCCTGCCACCACAGCGCGGTCGCTTAACGACAGCGCGTCTCTGGGCGTCGTTGGAATCCATTCTACTGGATCTGAAAAATTGTGGCGATATCTTGATTCAGAGACGATCATACAGAATTTTATATTGTTGATGAAGGAAAAGGGACTGCCAAAACTGGTTAGTTCAATTGCAAAAACTTACTGAAACTAAAGTCATCAATCTTACTAATATTAAATTAAATGCGAAAGATCGACAAGATTTTTTTGCATAGAGATAGTTGGAGGGCCAGTGTTTGGCATAGTAAAATTCTTCTGGAATAGCTGAATTTTCATTATAATTTTTAGGGTACTTTTTAACCTGAAAAATATTATGATTCCTGAGGAACTAGGCTGAAAGTGCAGGGTGAGGGTGTAGCTAGTTGTAGCTATATTATTTTCAATTCATGTGGTTTTTAACAAATTCTTCTCCATTAAAGAGAGAGTTTTCGAAACAAGTATGTACTATCAATAACAGTTGAGTGCATGACGAGAATGGCTTTAGGATAATTTCGCCTCCACGTATATTTTTTTAAATTTAGTAATAGGCTTGCGTTTGACCGCCAACTCGTCTGATGTTAAGAAGGCCGTCTTTAACCTATTGGAGGCCCTGGGCACATTAGGATAACGGGGCCCCTGTGACCTTGGCAGAGCACTATTTTCGGGCGAGAGTAGAGTAGCTTCGCGCATACAAAAGCTAATAAGCACGTAGGTATCGTAGTCAGTCATTATCCTTTGATTTTTTCGAAATAAATATTTTTCAGTAATACATATCAGTTATCGTTTGGTGATCTGGCAGAAACTAAGAGGCGAGGGGCCCCTACCGATTGCGGGGCCCTGGGCAAGTGCCCAGAGTGCCCAGTGGATGATGCGGTCTACGATGGAGCACGCTTACCTAAAAGAAACCGATTCACTCAGTTTTGAAAATTGCGGATTTTTGAAAGATCAGGTACAACTGCTGCTAGACATAGCTATAGTTTCTAATAATATGAAACTTACTGCCATATCCATGCGTCGGCGTGACCGATGGGAAGCCAGGGTATCCATAAGCCGGTGCAGAGGGCGCAACCGGCGTCGGGTTTATACCCGGGTATGACATGGCCGCAGGATGTCCCGGCTGGCCAGGTGTGAACCCGGGCTGGTACGGATACGGCTGCCCCGGAGCCGGCTGACCAGGCGCCGGGTAACCAGGGGCTGGGTACTGCTGCGGTGGAGGCCCATTGACAGGATTGTAGAACTGAGGGTAGATCCCTTGATACGCGGGCGGCTGATTCGGATCTGGAATTCAAATGTTGTTATGATTAACTTGAAACCGTATTTATATTTATTTATTTAGTGCTGTTGCCCGCGATTTCGTACGCGTAGATTTTCATATAAACTTTCAACCATTTTTCATCCCTTAATACGGCCCTTGCGCAAAATAACATAGCCTATACTTCAATCTGGTCTTAGATACGAGTAAGCATATTCGTGAAAACCGCATGCAAATCCGCCCAGTTGTTTAGAAGATGTGCGTGGACAATCAAACAAACAGACAGAAATTCTAAAAACTATCTTAATGTGTTCAGCTGCCTATTTTAAGACGCCCTGTGTTTTTTTTTATATCTCGCAATTAGTTACAGATTTTTTTATCTCTACGTTTTTATTATATGTATAGTGTAAATTGATATAGATATTGAATAAATAATTAATAATACTGAATAGACAGTGAACCCAGGACCAATGACAGTCTTTAGGGCCTTACTTAAAAACGTTACTCAAGTTGATCTATGTTTTAAAATGCTCTCTCAACTTCTCACTGACGGCATTCGTCACACGCGAAAACAAGACGAAGCATATTTAAGCGTATGTCAACTTGAGTAACGTTTTTAAGTAAGGCCCCTAGTGTCCCAGGCGAATAAGTACCCACTTCAGTATGTATGTTTGTTTGCTTTTTTTATTGTTCCTATATTTACCTCAGCCTAAACGGCTTGACTGATTTTAGTGTGTGAGGTGACACGTTTTCGCCTTTATGCCTAGAGTGTTTGTTATATAGGCTACATTTAGCAGTCTGTTTTTTTTTGTGTAAAGTGTGTAGTTCTCTACTTGTTGTGTAATGACTCAACAGTCACAGTTGATATATAAGCTAAATCAGTAGTTTGACTCGGTCAACTCGGTCCTCGAATTCAATGCCTACTGTCGGTCACAGAGCTAGGGTTGCTACTATCGGGTTTAGGAAAATTTTCATTATTTTATTGTAGTGTTCTACGCTGACGACACAAACACACGGCAAATCTTAATAACGGCCCGCGAGACTATCGCTAGCGTACCGTGAAGTATCGTAGCAGGCGTGGGAAGACGCGCGTTTCTGATTACGTCATTCGATTCGGGAATTTGTTTAAAGTCGAACTACTGTAGTTTATATATTTACTGTGCAACATTTGTTGCACTACTACCTACCTTATGTTTATTCCATTCCATTTGGCTTAATGTAATTAGCCAGTAACCACAGTCAAAGTTATTACAGTAAAAAATTATTATTTTAATTAGGTACCTAGATCTACTACCAGAATAATATTGACGTAGGTAATGTGATTCACACAGTAGGTAGGTACGCCGTACATGTAACAATTGCTGATAAAGCGCTGATGACGAAAACTTAGTAAGTTAGTAGTAGTTAGTTAAGCATAACTTAGGTTTATACACCATCCAGTTAATAAAGTAGGTATAACCTATTTCGTATTACGAATAAAAAACAATGTTCCTTTGTATATATTTTTATATCTGTATGTATTTAAATTAGAGCATTAATCTTTAAGTAAGTATAAACCACATTCTATACTAATTTCTTTTAAATTTATGACTAATTGACATTTGATTATTAACAAATGATAAGTATTAAATTTTATCTCCGTAATTAGTTTTAGAATAATTGAAAATTAACGTCTATTTACAATGTCAACACAGACGGGTCAAATCAAAGTACCGAAATAAACATATATGTGTATATCTATTTATATGTACCTATAGTAGGTACACTTCATCGGGTAGCTGCAATGAAGTGAGAATTTTTTCGTTTCTTTTCTGTGGGTAGCTGCTAATTTTACGTTCAAAGCAAAAGTGATCATAATTTTATAGCATAGCAGCTGTCGGAGGAAAAAAAACTAAGATCGAGTAAGTAGGTAGGTATAGTCATACATAAATAGTACTTACTTACAGGCATAGTTGAAAGAAATAGGAAAAAAAAATGGTAGAACAAAGTTGTACAAGGAAATTAGGCACTGGGTTTTACCCACAGAAAAGAGAAGTACCTAAATAGAATGGAAATGAGAAGGAAAATCTGTCGCCAAGCCCTAGCAGCTAGTTGCACTGATTTATTTGGATAGATCTAATCGATCTTCTGATAGATCCTGGGAGAGAATCTGACCGAATTACCTACCTACGTTATGTTGCCATCCTTTACTTTTGTCAAGTAGAAATTATAACGAAAAGAGACGCAGATAATTTTAGTGCTGACAGATTAGATTAGTAAGGAAAATAAATCGACAGAAATAGAATCGACACCATCATCAATTTTATTACATTAATACTAATTAGGTATTATTATTATTAATTACATTACCAGATAGACCCAAAAACAAAAACTACGCCATTTTATCTACAATTTAAATTTATGCAAAAACCAAACAACAGTCGTATTTGTAATAAGCAAGGTTATCAAACAGACACCAAAGTTATACATTTAGGCTCAGTGTTTTTTTTATCAGTGTTTGGTTTTGTTCATTTGGTTCATAGCCTTTGATTGTTTATCAAAGGCCATGCAAAACCAAACAAAAATCCTAATAGCTAATAAATAGAAAAGCCGGCAATACTTACATCCAGACATGTTTGTTTTGTTTATCCTAAAAATAGACACTGTACACCCGGTTACTATACTCTTTGCTCTACACAAGTTTTAGAAGCGACGCTCGTGAACGGACTGAATGCTGGCGCAAGTCGACTTGGAATTTAGACGAGAAATCGAGACACTCGTGGTGAAATGGCGTCTAAATGACGTCACCCATGCTGCAGGCAGCAATACAAATACAGCTGCCTACATTATCTAAAAACTTATTCTCAGGTTCTTCCTCGTGGTAAAAGGTCTTACTGATTATCTTGTTCAACAGGAAAGAAATCTTTTTGGTCAAATTGCTGGGATAAAAACTCTTTTTAACCTTTTTAAAGGAGGGGTTCTCAATTTTTTTTTAAGAACCGGTTCGAAAAATTCTTTTTTTTATTTCGAAGGATAAATATTGTATTTTCAAATTGGCTCCATTAAAATCCGTTCAGTATTTGGCTTTTATATCAAAATAATCATCATCATCATCAGCCAGAAGACGTCCACTGCTGAACATAGGCCTCCCCCTTTAACCTCCACACTGAACGACATCCTGCCATCTGCATCCACTGGATGCCCGCGACTCTCACAATGTCGTCGGTCCATCTAGTGGGAGACCTACCTACGCTGCGTCTTCCGGTTCACGGTCTCCACTCAATAACCTTTCTTCCCCAACGCTTATCTTCGAGCGATGTGGCCTGCCCATTGCCATTTCAACTTACAGATTTTAATTGCTATGTCGGTGACTCTGGTTCTTTGGTGAATTTCTACGTTCTTGTTAATGGAAAACTCGGCTACTTGGATGACCTTAAGTATTATGTCATCCTAATAACCACCTAGTGGGTACCTACCTATAGTTTTCGTAAATCATAATATACCTACCTACCTAGTTTTCATAAGATTTGACATTAAAAAAAAAACCGGGAACTTTATTAAATGTCGGAATTGTTTGTGCAACCTGCAGCATCAAACAGTCAATAACCGTTATGCCTCAGCCCACAGAATACTCAACAGTAGGTACCATCCTAGTAAACGCAGTCTACGTATAAACATTCGTAGCTCGATGTTGTTGGTCCACGTAAGTATTTCCACAATGAGTAGATATTGAACGTCATTTTGAACGTTACACCATATTTTCATCACCACAAACTTCGACCAAAATAAAAGAATGGACGGGCCCTAACCATTGAACTTGATCAGTAAAAACGAGTCAAAACCGTCGGACATATACTTCAACACCTAATTATAAAAATGTACAGTATATTTGTTACAAAAAATAGATATCGGTTTTATTTGTGTATTTACACTTCGGTAAAGCATACGAATTCATAATTTTGTCAGATGTTTCGTTATCGCGTAACAATAGACTCGTGTTTCACTTCCTACGGCTAGAGACCGACTGAAACGAAATGAGAGCTGGCGCTCATTTTGTAATCTTCAAAAATGGTCTTCTACTGGGCCCGTCCATTCATTTTATATTGGTCGAAGACCACAAAGACATTTGAAAATATTTACTCGAACATTTTTTTTTTTCTAAAAGTCCGTAACAATGATTGTTCGTAACTAATTATTTTCAATTCTCATGTTCGGTTCGGAAATATTTTATGTACTTACCTAATATTACCGCCAAAACATTGAAAGTGCCAGTAGAAGATTGCAAAACTTCATTTTCTTTTTTTTTTACTATGGCTTCACACGATTATTGTATTGTGCCAGTTTCCATTGAAATAATTACATTACATATTAATTTTACCCCCCGACGCAAAAAGAAGGGCGTTATTAGTTTAACATGTGTACGTATCTGTGATCTGCCTTCGGCCTTTTTGTAAAAAACGGCTGAACTGATTTTGATTTAGTTTTATTTTGTTTATAATGGTAGGTATATAACTTACGAGAAACTCTATTTCGCCATCGAAATATAAGCACTCTTGCTTCATGGCTGGCTGGCAACCAATAAAAACTTAATAAATTTCGTTAAGAGATGAAATGTGGGAATGCCATTTTTCTATTTTAGTAGGTAACCACGTTTATAGCTAAATCGTAGTTACCTCTAAAGATATTTTTTTATTATATCTGGTCCCATCCCATCTATTGTAATTTTTAGGAACAATTATCCGAATACAAAATATGAAAACCAACCTACCATAGATTCACTATAATCTTTGAAAAATTTGGTGGTGCAGAGGTAACTTGATTCCCAACTGGTGTTTTAGTTCACACGCAAACCTATAGATGGCACGGAAACACAATACTGTTCGTTTGAAGTTTTTACCCCCGACCCGATTTACCCGTACCGCAAACATAGAAGTGTTATAAGTTTAATGTGTTTATCTGGGTATATTTATGTCTGTGGCATCATAGCTCCCAAATGACTGAACCGATTTTGATTATAGTTTTTTTTGAAGGTGACTTGATCGAGAGTGTTATCTATGGTTCTAGTAAATCTTTTTAGCGTTTGGAGATCATGAGCTCTTGTGTCGAGTTTCTTTTAAAATGTTGTAATTTATACCTACTTGTATTTTAATCTGACTCATAGCTTTGCCTGTGTTGTGAACAAACCGCCGAGAAACTAAACTCGGTCGAAGCATTTGGTTTCTGCAATTATTTTGTAAAAAGTTGAACGAAAACTACGAATTCCTTTCGCTAGGGTATTGTTACGTAAGGTAACTAACCGATAGAGTAAATAAGCTGGATATAAATATTGTTTATATTCAGCTTTTTCACAATTTGCAGCAACCAAATGCTTGGAGCGAGAATAATAGTCATTCTATCTCTCTTGTTCTTTATTAGAAAAAAAAAAAACATAATCGGTTTGTACTTACCTAGTTCCTGAGTATACTAAAGTTATATGATTATTTACGGGATATTTACCGTGGTAAGGTTGTGGAAGGAGCTCCCGATATTTCGGCGCAGTTACATGCACCATGTTCACGGGAAGACTGAAGAATGCGGGTGGTTGGTGATAAAGTTCAAAGTTAGGTACAGACAAAACGATCTACCCTCTTTCTTAGTCTTTTGCTACGGTTATCACTAAAACAGTGAAACAACAACAGTAAAACAGTGGTTAAAACAGTGTTCCTGAGTATATTATCTACTTGATACTTTTTTCGTCCATTACTGAGCAAGCTAAAGCCATTATGGCTAAACCACTTCATCTTCCTTATTTTACTGTCATAAGTTTAGTATGCCCTAGAAAAGTAGTGGAGACTTTAGCTAGAGCAACGATGGTGAACTAAATGAACACCGTGCCACTACTTTACTAGGGCATACTTACTTAGAGCATACATTGCTCGAAGAACGAATAACCGATGGGGAAGAAAGGTTCTTGAGTGGAGACCACTAACCGGAAGACGCAGCGTAGGCAGGCATCCCACTAGATGGAGAGATCATCGTGAGAGTCGCGGGCATTCAGTGGACGCAGATGGCAGGCTGTCGTTCAGTGTGGAGGTTAAAGGGAGAGGCCTATGTTCAGCAGTGGACGTCTTATCGCTGATGATGTTGATGATGATGAATAATTTAGAAATGTATGGACGGAACGGAACCAGAACGGAAAAAATGATTCGTTTACATTTTACATCATGAAGGTAACAATAGTTCATTGCGTACGAGACTGTCAGTGATTGCGCGAGACACGCAGTTTTCTCGTAGATTTCGCTGCTAAAAATAACAAAATATGAGCATAGTAATAGTTATTTTTTAAATACTCGGGCAAGTGCCTTTATTTACTAAACAATAAACAAGCGAACACAATTGAGATCAAATTTGCAACAGAAGAAAACACACCAACTTTTTCTTATATTAAAATACATATTTAACAGTTATTTACAGTAAATAATACAATTTCTGTACAAAATGCTTATTTAGGGTTTCAAAATAATCACCTATTGTTTTATTCTTTCTTCATTAGTCACGATTCAAAGTCAAGATCAGTCAAGATTTGGCACGTCTTAGCCCTACTTCCGAGTCTTGGCCACTCAAACTTTTTTTTAAATATAAAAATGGCACGTTCACTAATGAAGGTTCGCCATCCCTGAGCTAGAGGTTCCTATGGAGTTTTGGAATGGACAAGACAATATACGTTTTACCCTATTTAGTATAATATAAACATAATCAATAATATTCCACTATTCAATTCATAATTTTAGGGGGGAAATGCAATGAGATGGCTATGTTTACTTCACGTTGGCATCAAATTTCCACATACTCGATACTAATTTATTTACGGCGACAAAGTCATAACATTTACCTGATATATCTTTCCAATCTTTCTCTAGTTGCGCTACGTCTCCGCCGGGGCTATCCGTGGTTATTCATCATCTTTTCCTTTTATAAGGTTGCCTGAAAATATCCTACTTATAGCGATAAAGCCGCACAGCTAGGCAGTTGAATTTTGTCCTTTGTCGGTATGGCCTTATCTAGTGTGAACCTAAGTTATATAACCATCTCTCCACGACGTGTAACATGTAGTTAGATATGTAGGTCATCATCAGCCATAAGGCGTCCACTGCTGAACATAGGCCTCCCCCTTTAACCTCCACACTGAACGACAACCTGCCATCTGCGTCCACTGGATGTCCGCGACTCCCACGATGTTGTCGGTAGATAACATATGTAGGTACGCCTTGTCTGTTCTTCCATAATTTTTCGTGTCTTCTTTCACGAAGTTCAATGGATTGAACTGAGTACATAGACATACATATACCTTATCGGCCTTATCTATCCATGCTCATCAATCTAAGAATTGAGTAAATACACAATACATTTAAATAAAAAATACGTACCTTCCACTTACTGAATGATCTTGATCATAGCCATTATACCCAACACTAAGCCCAATATTACTACTAATCCCATTAACAAACAGATAATTTGACATAAGCAGCCCAAGATGCAACTGAAATCACAGATAGGTATAAATTAAAAAAATAACAATCAACTTCACGGAAAGTTCCTTCTCTAAACGATTAAACAGGATTCATTCCCTAATTTTCCAAACTTACGAGGACGAATATTACCTTCAAATTTAAATGGGTCCCCCTCGAGATATGGCCCATTCAATATATCAATAGCTGGCCATGAGCGTGTCAAGACACGCGTGTAGTAAAGTTCCGTAGCCAAACACATAGGTACATTAATTATTGTGTGTGACCATTCGTGGTTCATAAATTGACGGTTTTAGAAAAATTCGAACGAACAAAGCTCTGTGGGCTTCCAAGATCATTTTACGAAAAGTTCAATGAACAAACGTCTAAAACGTCTTGAATTGAAAATCACAAAATGTTCAATAACATTTTGGATAAACGTTTTTAATATGAGGTCATATCATCCTGGCAAGTAACAAGTTACTATGTCTAATAGTTTAGAAAAGCCTGTGGGTACCAACTTTTTGATGCTTCGGCGGGGCGTATTTCGCAAAGAATGTATTTTATAAAAAAAATGGTGGATGAAACTTTACCTTCATTTTAAAAGACCTATCCAACGGCAACGATAATAATTAAACAGAGTGTACAGCGATTTTTTTGTCTACCGCAAAATGCAATAAGTAATTATGTTAAGTTTCATGCATTTATCTTAATAACTATAGAAGATAAAAGGTTTTAAATAATTAGAATGGACGCGAGCGGACAAGCGGACAGACATACGGACAGATGGATAGGCAGACGGACAGAACCAACATATAATAGTTCCTAATAAGTTCTCAACATGGCGAGGCTATCGTGCAGAAAAAGAATTGATAATCTCCTTTTTTGAAGTCTGATGAAAACCTTAGTAAACTCACAGGCCAGGACCCCGCTGTACTTAGATGGCAAGCTTATTGGCAAGAGGTTAGCGAACCTTGACTATTGTCTCTTTTCCTGAAGGGAATGTCATAGAGACAAGCCACTTAATGTCTTGAGAATGCAATCATACATAACTCGAGTGCTGGAAAATTTGAAAAATTTCTTTAACGTCATGAAAAAAAACCAAACTAGTTTGAACCCCTCGCGTGGATTGTGGCAAGAGCCTCGAAGATACCATCTTTTTTTAACGTCAGCCTTAGTACAAAACACTGACTACAAAGTAAAGTATTTACGTCGATTTGAAAAGCAGTATCTAGACTTTATGTTTTCAGCTTAACTCACCACATTTTCCATTACATAGAAATACCTTATACTTGTACAAAGTATATTCTCTTTCAATTCGTATTAATAAGTTTCCGATTCTTAATTCATTACTCCAATCGACAACAATTCCTGAAAAGAAGAAATGAATACTCCTCAATAAGAGAATATAATGCAACAAAGAAAACATTTTTATGTGAGTAATATTATTATTATTACCTACCTAATAGACTTGCTAAGTACTTTAAATTATTTATTATGAAAAAAGTACTATTATTTGATTACAAAAACATAGATATTATGTACAAAAACCAAAAACATTATAATTTGACATGCAGGCCAGGATGTCAGAAGAGAGTAATGTGATGACAGTTGACACAGTTCGAGATTAAATTCAAAAAGGTTTAGCAAAAAGAAACGCTTAAAATCATAAAAAATATTTATTTACAAACTATAGGTACTTGTTGTAGCTTACTCATACTCGTATATTTTTAATTAGGGCTTACGTAGGTACTCGTGTATTTTAAATTAAGTCTATAGTCTTTTTCCACCATTGGGGCATTAGCAAGACCAGCAAGTTTCAGCATCACTAGAGCTTATATTACAAATTGTAACAGCAATTTTAAGTACAGCAAACTTTCAGTTGTTAGCTAATAAAAAAAAAAAATAATATGCACCGCTACGTAAAAGAGACTATATCATTTATATGGTATATTCATGAAACAAACTGATGCTAAAACAAATAATAAAAATTTAACATAAAACAAATAATAAAAATTAAAAAACCGTAGGTGACAAGGTGTAGATGTGTGTTTGACATTAACCATAGACAAAGATGTGGCCATAAGAAAAGGCTTGCGAAAAATCCACAGAAAAGAGAAGGGTATAGAAAAATTTCTCACTTCACTGGAAAAAACATTGTCGATTGTAAAATTGCCCAAAACACAACAGGGCAGCAGCAAAAAAAACCTTTGATTACGAAAAAACATACTTATTGGTTTGCAAAGATCTATATAATATAATATATATAATAATATAATATAATCTTTATAATAATCTATATAATCTTCTTCTCTTTACGACATTTTATACAAATTATACCTACCTATGTCAGACATGTCTTACGCTAAGAGAATTGCACTAAAACAGCGTAGGTTGGAACCACAGTTGGTACCTACTTTACCGCCCAGTTGCGACACTGTGTACTGACACTGTATTGCCAATATAAAGCATGATTATTTCATCAAAATCTTACAACTAAATTTTATTGTTTGAATTAGGGATACGATTATGATCACCATAATCGACCCTATGATCCCCAGAATTGTTGTCACTATATGCTTCTTACAGAACAATAGCAAGATAGAAAAGCAACTTTGTAAAGAGACAAAAACATACAGAGCTTTGATAAATCAAATATCAAAATATTATAATTATTATTAATTATCAGTTATTGATAATTATCAGTTTAATAAGCTGCTAGGTATAGATATTGTTATCTTATTATAATTGGATAACAACTTACAGCGTGCAGCTTCCCTTCATCATGTTTAACATTTTTGTCACATGACTTTATAATAATATGAAAATTAATACATTCCCCATTTATTTTTGATATGTTTTTTTACATATGTATTGTAGGCAATGGTTGGCTCCGAAGCTTTGTCCGGGTATTTCTTCTCATTTGAAAACGCATAAAAATTTTGCCATTTAGAGATCTAAATGTTTTTGTTTTGGAATGGAAAAAAAATATTACAAAAGTAAATAAACGAAAGTGGTTATTTGTGATGTAGGAAAGTTGTCTGCAAGAGGTTGTTAGCTAATTAATGTAATTGTCAATAATCCTGTAGAAAAGATAGAAGGAAATGATTCAAGTGATAGATAACAGAGTGTAGGAGTAAGTGAAACAAGAAGTAGATTAGTAAAGTAGATGAAATGCTTATTTATTACATGGTGCAAATGATTTCGTTTATCCTAAATTACAAAAAGCTTAATTAGGGAGCTTAAATATATAAATTAAGTAAATATATCTGATGTTTTCCCATTATTGCTAAATTGAAGATCAATCTGTAAAAAAGAAAAAAATATTGAAACAAACTTAGTCTTACTGAAAGTTAAATTTCGAACTTGAGGTTACAACTTAACTTTGATAGATAGAGTGAGTAGTAATCAAGTCTTGTTATAGGGGGTTTCCCGTATGCAGTTCTTTCGCTCGCATATTATTAAAGATATAAATTCAATGAGTGTTTTTTAAAGTGTTACTAAACCATGTTTTGCTATTTAAAAAAAACCTACAAAATAAATACCTTTCGCTAAAATATCTTTTAAGTTGATGATATAAAATGTTTACTTGTTACAAATTTATTCCGTTAAATTAAAATACATATTTAAATATATTTTTTGTGTAGTTATAATTTTTTAGTAAGTTATGATATACAAAATTGAAGGTGTAAGCGGCTAAAGATTATTTACATATAAAAACCTCTCATAGGTAATAATATCACAAAATTTAAAGAGAATTCAACACAATTAGGCAATTTGAAGATAATAGATATACTGTTCCATTAACTGATAAAATAGTTGGAAGATAAGATTGTATGAGGAAAATAGGTATTTGTCTAGGACAAAAGTTATATGGAGTTTTTGTCTTACGTAGGTTGATAATTACGTTTTAAACGTATAGCTCTACTAGGATACATAGTGTGGTGGATGCAACGGAATAAACATAAAAAACTAACACCCATACACAAAACGGATATTTAAATGATTAATGCCGTCCGTAAATTGTAGATCCACTTGCACGCGTTCGAAGCAAAAACAGCCCTAAGTTTATTTTATTCTTGACATGTGTCATTGGAACTAAAGTTTTCGCAAAAGCAAACACAAAATATTGGTAAGTTTAGTGCCCACTGTCAAAAAACACAAAGTGAGAGAGAAACAAACTTTGGTTTGGTTTCATTTAAGCGATTATACTTTGGCTTTGTTTGGTTTTGCGAAAACTTTAATGCTAATGACAAAAAGTCGAGAATAAAATAAACTACCAATAGTAATATTTTTTTTTTTGTAACAACAGTTTAATTTTGATATAATATGAATTTTAAATATTTGGTATTGCCATTAAAACTGCCAAAAACCAACATGATGACATTTGGGAATACCAAAGTGGTTTTTGCATGCATTTGTAATGTGCGGAGTTGCGGTTGCATAAATGTATTAAATGAAAAATCACTATTCAAATATTTGTCTTAAAATTAGTAAACATGTTTCACTCACAAAATATAATTCCTACGCCCCACAAGATTAGCAGCACCACTGCTATGATGAAGAGTATCGAGATGGCCAAACTGATCAGCTTACAGAGCAAGTTGCAGACACAGCTGTTGAAAGGAAACGACTTCAGGTAGTTAAAATTTTTGTAACAAAAAACTGTTTATACTTGTAAGAACGTGCGATTATTAATAAGCGGATATGTATCTATTTACCTTTTATCTGTTTCGGTAATTGTGATGTATCTTATCTTTAGCGTGCGTTATCTAAGATTAGATAAAGACATAATATAGTTAAATACTTATGAAAATTAAATGATAGTATGCGTTGAATAATTAGTCACTACTTCACTGATCTGAAAATCGGCATCGTGGTGTGGTGAGGCTGGTTTGTGACAAAACATATGTGGTGTATGTGTGGTGTTAGTATATTGTCTTTTTTGTTAAAAATAAATAATTGTATAATTGAAAATTCATACCGATTGTTCGAGATATAGTATAAATCACTGCTGATGAATCGTCGACATAAAACTTTTAGTTTGATCAAAATTTACTCGGTTTCTTTATTGTACTTACTTGGTTTTAGATACTTTTTAACGTGATGGTATAACCATCGTACTTATTAAACCAAAAGATATATTTTTAGTAGACGATACTGAATGTATAAAATAAAGTTGACGTAGTCGCAAAACGACTCCAACCACAAATTAAATAAAAAAAAAAAAACAAGATTGATTTTTTTAATCTTACATGGCACTGTCAGTTATAAAATATAATCGTAGTTGTTTAATATCATTGTGGTCTATAATATTCACCGGAAACATTACGAATCAAACAAAGAAAAACAAAAGACTATACACTTCACCTCAGTTTCATTTGTCTGGAAACTAATTACCCTTCGATATTATCTCGTAACTTATATAAATAGGTTCACCATTCATAAAATGTATATGCAAGTTAAGTGTGAAATTAATTGATTACTTACCACATTTTGTTAAGTTTTTATAAATAAACTAGTACACTGTAAATCCTAAACGCCTTCACGTGCACAACTGATTCACTTCAACCTTTGTTTCGATATAAAACTGACTAGAACTTATCACTTGTTATCGGTTTTTATCTCTCCGATCGATAATTTTTATCGGCTCAAACAATACTCACAAAATAGGAAAATACACTATTGCTTGTAATTTTTTTGTGCTGTTAGATAGTATTAAACTCTATATCTTTAACGAAAACATGAAAAGTGTTTTACAAAACTGCACTTTTATATTTTAAAGAATGATTGTGTTTTTACTAGGTAAAACTATCTTACGGTTTTACTCAGAAATTGAAGAGAAACTATCTTGGTAATAAATATCTCGGTATTAATTTTTGGTTTAAGATAGTGAGTAATATCACCTCGTAAAATCTTGCACTGTCGGAGACTGCTCCCTCACACTGAAAAGTCAGACTGATCAGTCAGAGTGAAACCTTGAAAACAGTGAAACGCAGCGGATAGTTTCGCTTATTGGATGAAGACTTTTGTGTACTAATATTTATTCTGTGGTGTTAATACCTTGATCCAATAAGCAACACCAGCAACAATTTCGATCACTAGAATTCCATTATAGTTAGTAACTTCAGTACGTATGGTTTTTGTAAAAAAAAAACGGCCAAGTGCGAGTCGGACTCGCGCATGAAGGGTTCCGTACCATTATCTATAAAAAAGACAAAAAAGCACGTTTTTTGTATGGGAGCCTAAATATTAATTTTATTTTAATTTAATAAATTATTTTTAAAGTGAATATATACTTTAACTAAATATTCTGTGAATATTTCAAGCGTCCTTGCCGTTATCAATATTGAGCGAAAACGAGGAAAAAATCACGTTTGCTGTATGGGAGCCCCCTTAAATATTTATTTTATTCTATTTATTTGTATTTGTTGTAATAGCGGCAACAGAAATACATCATCTGTGAAAATTTCAACTGTCTAACTGTCACGGTTCATGAGATACAGCCTGGTGACAGACGGACGGACAGCAGAACCTTAGTAATAGGGTCCCGTTTTACCCTTTGGGTAGGGAACCCTAAAAACATTCCACAAATTATTTATTTAAAAAGAACTTTTCGTATTCTTCTCAGCAAACTCTTTTATTTGACAGCAATATCAAGAAGGTAGATACGGCCATACTCCGACTCAATCATCAGGACCCTGGTCATCGTCTAGGACCAAAGTGATGACAAATCCAATAAACCCAAACTCGACCCGTCGTTTTGTTTAGGAGTTCCTATGGCTACATATTGTCTTCACCATCAGACCAGCTGGTTGGTACCATAAAATTTCAGTGTCAGCAAACGTATATACTCGTAAGTATGCCAAATTTCAGCTCATCGGTTGAGAATAACTGGTCTAAATTCAGTTGCAAGATTTGTCCCTCACGTAAAAATACGTACGTACTTAACTAACAAGGCAGGATAAATAAAAGCTTGTAAAAAGAAAAAGATAGACGGTGCTGCGCTTGAACTACGCACTGGAGCACTAAAAATGGTGACACCTTAAGTTTATGTGAGTGAATGGAGAGTCGTGTGTCGTATTGGTGGACGATGGGCATGTTATGATTGTAAGTAGGTATTATCCGGTTTTATAATAAGTTCGTGTTGTCAAACCTCAATCTGGCAACAAAGCCGTGGAGCTCTTAGCTAAGGAAAGACTCTCCATGTCGTTATTGTAGACGACTGATGAGTCGTAGCATACAAAAGCAACCGTTAAAAAGTATTTTTGGTTTACGCTAGCTTTGAAATTTTACCCAATTTACTAAAAGTTTAGAACAGTCGAGCCACAGCGAGACGCGGAAGCATAGAAGGACAATTTTGATCCTAGCGTAAAACGAAAAGAGTTTATTTTTCAATAGCGCTTGTACGCCGCGATACCAGCTTTGCTCTACAGTCGGCTTCGGAGATCTTCCAAGATGCCAGGCGGGTGACGTTTTTGACGTTGATAGCTGATTTATTACAAAATCCTTACCAATATTATAAAAGCTAAAGGACCTTTGTCTCTCTGTTTGTTCGCTTTTCATGACTAAACAGCTAAGCCGATCTTAAGAAAATTTTACAGGAAGATAGTGTGCATCATGAGAATGGATATAGGTAGTGTACTTTTTCCACCAGGACTACGGTAAAACTGGAAAATCGCGTGTATCACCGCGGGATTCAGCTAGTTGTGGGTAGTGGTACATTTAGAGTCGCGCCAGCTTGTTTTGTGTTATTGGGGCGGCGTCTATCTTTTCTCTTTCATCCATGATAAAAGTTTTGTATATTTTTTTTAGTTTTTCCATTAGAGCGGATTCCCCGAGAGCCGAGAGGCGGCGGCGGGCGGTCGCGTGAGAATGAGCAATTTCCCGTCCTCCGCCACGATTTCGATCTGACTTCCTGTCTGGGCAGCGATTTTAAAATTTATAGAATCGCTTTACATGAAATTGAAAAGAAGAACAGCAGCTTAATGCGATGGAAAGGGCCGTGTTGTCGGCATTTTGTTTTGCATGAATCTGAGAGATTTGGATCTATTTGATAACTTGGTGAGTTATAACTTTGGAGTGAATAATAGACTGATGACAATGTAAGTTGCCTTTTCAACCCCTGATGAAAAAGAGGGATGTTATAAGTTTAACAAGTTTATTTGTATGTGGCATTGTAGCTCCCAAGAACCAGAAACGCCAGACGCCAAAGAACCAGAGTCACCGACATAGCTATTAAAATCTGCAAGTTGAAGTGGCAATGGGCAGGCCACATCGCTCGAAGAACTGATAACCGATGGGGAAGAAAGGTTCTTGAGTGGAGACCGCGAACCGGAAGACGCAGCGTAAGTAGGCCTCCCACTAGATGGACCGACGACATTGTGAGAGTCGCGGGCATCCAGTGGATGCAGATGGCAGGATGTTGTTCAGTGTGTAGGTTAAAGGGGGAGGCATATGTTTAGCAGTGGACGTCTTTTGGCTGATGACGATGATGATTGTAGCTCCCATAGGGTAGAACCAATTTTGATTTAGTTTTTTGTTTATTTGAATGAAGTCAGTTTTTTTTAATTAAGTACTTTATTTTTTCTCTATCAAACGTATAAATATCTATATTGAATGAAGTTCAATTGGATATTTATTTATGTTACGTACTTACCTAAAAATTACAAATTTTGATTTTATTGGAATTGAATTAGAACGTGATTGATTACTAAGTACCTAGATACGTATATATTCGTACTACCTCTTAGTAATTTGTTTTTACTGTGACAGGTTTTGTTTCATAGCGTGTTTGAGTAAAAAAGTCATGACAAACATAGAGTCCATTCTTTAAATTTAATTTTTGAATTTCATCCACCTCCCATCATCAACAATTTGTTTTGGGTAAAATGTCTTTTGCTATTTCACTTCTTGAACTTCAAAGCAATTTACTAATTAATACTTTGAGACTTGCAGCTGTAACTTCCTGCGAGATTTTTATCAAAGTAAGTAAAAACTGGAAAGTAGTTTTGAAAGAAGTTTAAATTTTCATCTCGATCTCGACGAAAGACACAGTTCACAGATCAGGAGTTCAATTCTCGATAAAGTTCCAACTTTAGAGATCGAGTGCTTGATTGCACTGCTTCTTTAAAATTTTCAGCAAATACTTCTTGGTTGTTAGTTTTTGGACTACTGCAGCTGTTTAACTGTTTCTCGGTTTCTGCCGCACTGATTGAAATACTTAGCTTTCTGAGAGCAGGGTCAACAGTTTGTGGAGAAATTGGTGAACATAATATTATGAATACAACGTGATACAATAAAAAATAAACAGTGGAACATAGATCAGTCCTCCTTTTTTGAAGTCGGTTAAAATAGTATTTATCTATTTATGTTTATTGATTAATATTGCATTATTTATTCTAACATAATAATATATTAACCGAAAGGGCTGAATTAAGCGTGGCAAAAGGGAAATTAAAAGTTTATTTGAAAATCTACGCGTATGAAGAGGCGGGCAACAGTTAGTAATTATTATATAGATGTCCGTCCTCATAAATAATTATGCCTATCTATTTCTCGTTCTCTTTCTCTTTTTATTGCACACTACCTCTAAAATAATAAAAAAGAGAGATTAAGAGAGAGAAAGAGAACGAGAAATAGATAGGCATACATATTTCCGTAGTGTAAGGTTCATAATATGTCAGTGAGATATCTAAGAAATTGATTCAAAGCACATATTCATTATTTAGCATAAGGAAAAATAGAGTTTCCACGAATATAAGCAAACAATTTTGACACAGTCACGCTTGCCAAGCATGTTATGTGATAACGATAAAAAAATGTGCCGTAAAACTAATCTAATATTATTTTATGACATCTCGAAATAGAATTTATCTTGGACATCTTCGAGCATTTATCCACGGGAGATGCCAACGCGATAATCCGCGAATCTCACTGTTTGCCACTTAGTGAAGAGAGTGACGAATACGTGCATTGTAAATATGTCATATTTTCATATTTGCAAAATTAAATATTAAATAAACTAACAACCACGCAGCATCAACCTAAAACTACACAATGTTTTGTGCATAACCAAGTGACCACCGTGGACCAAAATACTTTAGCCGACTGAAAAACCTTGACTGGAAAAAGATTTGTCTTGGCTTGGCATCTCCTCAGTTTTTTTTTACATCTTATATTTTATTTTTAAATGGGAAAGTGCTTTTATTAACCAAACAAAATACATACAAGCTAAAACTAACACTACAAAAATAGTTAGACTGCCCATAGACCGTTGAAGGTCTAAAGACAATCCATATGTTCTCCTTAGTTAAATGTTCTAGACATTTAACTAAGGAGAACATATGTTTTTTTTTTTGTACAGATAATAAATACCTAATAGTACCTACAACAAGCACCATCAATTTATAGGATTTAACTTCTGGAAGTCAAAGGTATAGTATTTATTATTTAAACTTATTTCATGTTCTGCATTGTTTCATCTTGTCGCTCTAAGCAACACAGCACGTCGTGGCATCTGAGAAGTTTTCAGGCATGTAGCTTTCAATGCACTTGTGATTCTCAAGATTTGATGAAACAGGTGCAGTTTGCAAAACCACGCGAACACGAACCTTAACGCGCCGATATACGGTTTGCGGTCGCATGATTTTGTAAACTGCACCTATTCGGGCCAGCGTTCAGAGTTGGGTGTAAGTCCCCAGGTTTTCATAAGTTTTCAGAGGGATTGTCGCGGTTCTCTTGATTTCTTTCGATTAACCGCCAAAAAAGGTAACCGCTAATAAAATGCTCTTTTGTTGTGACACACATATTTTTGATGAGTATTTTTTTAGAACAGGCTATCGCTGGCCTGTTCAAGTTTAGAACAACAAATGAACCAACAAGTTTTTAACAAGTTCAGAAGGAAACAATTGAACTGCCATGTCTGTCCGCGCTGAGGACAGATTCTAACTGTTCTGCTGTGGAAAGTGGTGTTTTTATTAGTGTGAATGAGAATTGAGAACAATATTTACGACAATATGATAATTTCATAAAAAAAATATTAGAAGGAAAAGTACAATACATTCAGATACATTTCGGAGAGAGTGCATCGGCTCTGCATGATCTGCCCATTTTTCTATCGGACTGCCAGAGCGGGCACGAAATATCGACACCGCTTTATGGTTGATATTCCGAAAACCCATACGAAGATTTCACTTTATTTTCACATTTTTGTGCAAAACTGCTAGTCTGTGGAATGCGCTGCCTGAATGTGTGTTCCCCGATAGTTAAGCAAGCGTGCTCTATCGTGGACCGCATCATCGCTTAACATCAAGTAAATTGGCGGTCAAAGGCAAGCCTATTAAATAAAGAAAATAATAACAACAAGTAGAAAAAGGAAATATTCAGACGGTTCAAAGCTACGTAGTAGCTATACCTAGTCTATGGTTCAAAGAGAGCGTTTATAGACCGATTATTGAAATTATTAACGTCATGTCCATTTAAATTCCGCGCGTCCCCACTAGAGTGGCCGAAGTGGCAAAAACCAGTAGAAACGTTGAGAATTTAAATTCCTCACTAGTAACAATATCGGAATTTAAATTTTCAACGTCCCCACTAATGGGTACCGGGCGTCTGTGGTGGACGTTGGGAATATTATCTTGGTACAATGAAGTCAAAATACTGGTGAAAATCTAAGGAAAAAGGAGAAAAAGGAAAGCTGGAACTATATAAATAAATAAATAAAATAAATAAATAAATATCTGGACATTATTGCACACATGGTCATCTGACCCCAAACTAAGCAAAGCTTGTAATATGGCTGCCAGAGACTGATATACATACATATATATTTTTAAATACATACTTAAATAGATATTAACACCCAGACATAGAACAAACACAAATGTTCATCACACAAATGTTTATCCTAGATGGGAATCGAACCCACGCCCCCAAGCACAGAAAGTAGGATCACTACCAACTGAGCCACCGAGGCAGTCAAAATAATATGTATTAATTAGCATCGGAACTTAATCGTGCTTTTATTTATTTAAAGCATCGCTTTAAAAAAGAAAGTTTAATTAAGATTTGATGAAATCGCCAGATGATACTTGGACCTTGTACAAGTTAGCACTGGAGTCTTTGAAATACACTATAATATATATTTACCTAAGTACAGGAAAACTTGTATTAATGTTTGATAAAGGTACACAGTCGAAGTTCGCACAACTTTGATGCGGTTCCTTCTCAGTTTCCTGCCGCGACGAGGGTGACGACCACATTGGGAGATCGCCTTGTTAGTAGCAAGGAAGATACGACTTGGTAGTAGATAACTTCCCTACTATGGCAAGTAAACCTGATGCACAGGCTTTATTTAGATATAGTGAGAAACTTTGGATACCAAATAACCGACCAAGTGCGAGTCGGACTCGCGCATGAAAGGTTTCGTACCATTATCTATAAAATCGGCAAAATATCATGTTTGTTGTACATTTTTTTACAACGAAAACGATAATAATTATTATCGTGGAAGTAGTATGAGTATGATTAAACCTCATAAATCCGGTAATTTTACAGTTATTCAGTTAAGGTCACAGACCTCGGATTTTTGCTACGTTAAGGTGGCAAGTTTCACGTATGGCGGGAAATTCAAATATCAAACTGTTTTCTGTCCTTGTAGCTAGGCCGGTTAATTATTGTAAAATAATTATCGTATTTAAAAAAAAAAATACGCGCTACAAAACCCTGAAGATCCTGGTTAGGATAATGGGACAAACTATATTGCATTGTCATAAGTGTGCAAAGTTTCAAATCAATCCGACGTTGAAAGTGGTGAAAATTACGTTCTTTTTTTCTATCGAACTGCCAGAGCGGGCACAAAAAATCGACACCGCTTTATCGTTGACATTTCGAAACGAAGCGCTTTGATTCCACTTTTATTGTGCGAACTGCTAGTATGTGGAATGCACTGAATGGGTGTTCCCCGATAGTTACAATCTGGGTGTTTTCAAGTCAAAAGTGAATCGGTTTCTTCTAGGTAAGCGTGATCTATCGTAGGCCGCATCATCGCTTAACATCAGGCGAGCTAGCGCCAAGCGCGGCCTATTTTACAATAAAAAAAAACCGTTACATAGATACATACCAAGCTAATAAAAGCGTGTTATTGACACAGTGATTGTGCAAATCGTTGGTTCCATTTTATAGTATCATGTATAGCTAAGCTATTTATCAGTTATGCACCATATTACCAATACGTGTTTTGTCAATAAACCTTTTAAAACAGCAATTTTTTTATTGACTAATTTTCATGTAGCTGATTACGGTTATAATGTAGGCAGCTTTACATGATTTTGTAATGAGTAATAATCAATTTCAGCCAACATCATGATCGTTTTCAATAATTATCCGGCCTAACTAAAATACAAAAAAGAAAACTGTTTGAAGTTAGAATTTTCCGTAAAAAACTAATCACCTTAACATAATTACCATATTAATTGCCATCTTAATTAATATTTAATAGAGATTCTTAGAAAGGCAATAAATGAAATATTAATGTCCAGTAACGATCGTTTAAACCTATGATCTGTTTTGAATCTGCTTAGCGGCACCCGCCTGCCTTGCATCCGGTATCCGGCGGAAACGGTCCTAGGGCGGCGACGGCGGAAGCCGCAGTAAGCTGCCTGATATTGCCGTAGCACCGCTAAACTGTTAGCAATTATCGCTTTTGGACTGATGGACGTTAACATAAAGTAATTTTGTAGTTTTCTAAAACCACGCTAACTCACCGTTACTCCTGTGGAAACCTATAAATTTTCATATGTTTCTTTCAAACGGCAGCTTATTTGTACGTTACAAATAGGTGTCCATAATACCTACCATTATGAAATACTTTTACTATGAGACCAACCCCGAAATGGTGAAAATAACATCAGTTGCCCCATAGAAAACGCTAATTCACACTCGACAAAAAGGAAAGAGCAGCTGATACTTTTTTCGCAATTATTGTTCATAATGATGGATATTATGGACCCCTTTCAGCTTAGTACACCCTTTTCGCGTGTATATTCATAAAGTGACAGATACAAAATGCAAATACCACACGCTATCCATGCATGAAACAAGCGAAACAAAATAGACAGTTAAATCAATTATTCGATTTGGAAGCCATAAAACTTGTAGTATACATTTATCTAACCTCATAATACGCGTGTATACGAAAACTGTAGCCGTTCGGATATCCTTAATGGGCAGCTAACATCCACCATACACATGAGGTCGATGTGTTGCAAAGAAGAATTTATGTTCTACCCCCATATTGCATCCACTGCTCGCTGAAAGCATAATCACATTGTATGCTAGATTTATTGTGAAATATAACCCAAATCTCATCTCTTGGGGCACTTTTTCCAGAAGTTATGGCTTCGTCATAAGCTTCATCTTTAAGTTATGACTAAGTGCTTTTTTTGGTGTTAGTTTAGTTATTTCGATTGTGTAGTTTAGTTAAGTAAAGGCTCAGGAGCCTGGGGAGGAGAGAGGGCTAGCCATATATTATAGTCTAGCCACCGAGAGCAAGCGTCTGACAGTTGCAATAACGTTGTAAAAAAGCTGTTTTTTTTCTTTTAATATTTCACTGAAACAGTCATTTACCTGCTTACAGTCATAAAAGTCAAGTCCTGCGTACTTACGTTCTAAAACCTAACACAAATTATCAAAATTCATGGTTTCCATCCAACTTTTTACAATGCTATTGTAACTGTCAGAGCAAATAAATGCTTGGACAGACAATAGCTGGTGTAGCTTATTTTATGCTAACCTAATAAGACAACAGGAAATTGACACATCCACCTTGTAGAGCTCGTACTCGTATTAACAGTAACCCCAAACTCTTCGGTGTAGTTTCCAAGGGTATCTAAGTGATGCCGACAACCAAGTTTTAACAAATTCGTCACCAAACTTTCGAGCCAAGCCTTAATTAAGATAGCGTTCTAGTGGCGTCGAGGATCCCCGTGCCGTCGTCAGGGAACTTGAAGTTTTGCAGTTTCGTGTTTGTCTTACAGAACTTGGTCAGAAGTAACTAGTCAAACAAACTGGGCTCTGCCGGCCGAACACCAATTTAAGCCAAGCTTAACGTCCAAATTAAATGCTGGGGCACGTTTCGTTGCGCCGACCATAGAACGCTCTTAGCGCATTCACATGGCAGCCCGCAAAGTGTTATGAACCTAGAACAATTTAGTTTTGTATGTACTTAGTGTTTGTAGGGATTTCTGTTGAATATAATTAACTTAGGTCATTGTGGTTTCCACTCGTGATATTAATTTCATTCCCTTGCGGCAATGTCTTCACACGATGTAGATGTACCATTGAACAAGCAGATTAAAACATTTTCATTCTCTACTACTTCGAGGAAACTTGGCCTTTATGGTCGAGACCTTACCTAAAGTAATTGGCGGTAAATTTTTGTCTCCTAATATTTTATACGCGCATACGATATTTAAATGTGCGAAGAGGTTTAAGTTTTTCCACTTAAATGAAGCGAATGTATAGAGGTTTTATTAAAGTTTACAGACATAAAAATATATGAAGTTTCCTGATGGAAAGGCTAATGTACTGTGATTGGCTCATAGTGCAAGCATAGTAGGTAGGCAATGTAATTTTTTCAAATAGTTGATTGGAAAAGTATGTTTTACGTGAGTATGATGCAATGTTTGAGAAAAGTACTATGCACATTGGCGGCAACTGGACATTTATTGATTCACATACATAATTTACAGGTCTCGGCTTCGGCCCACATTTTGACGTTTGTCCGTAAAGTCACTGATGTCAGCTGCCACAGACGTTACTGTAATTTTCTGTGAAACCTAAGTATCTAAATAAAAGCCAGAGATTTAGGATTTCAAAAAAAATTTTAGGTCTATGATAAAAGCGACCATAAATGTTACAAAGATATGTTGTCTTTTAATACCTCATAAAAAAGTTAGTTTTAAAATAGCGCCCATCAACGAAAACAAAACTAAAATATGTTCAAAAAGATTGTAACTATATTATTAAGTAGTTTAATGTCATGTTAGACGGAGAGCGCACTATAGCTAGTTATGATGTCAAGCCACATGCGCTTTACGGGAAAGGGACAGAGCATCCCCTTTCAATCCCACCAAAATATTTAAACGCTTATATCTTAGAAATGTATCAGCCAATTTATATAGTTATATCCTTCACTAAGCCTGTTATATGTATAGATAGATAAATAAAACACCAGTCAACTAGCCTACTGGTTCGTTGGACTAATGAACCGTTCAAAAAACTTGTCCCTACTTAGAGGTAAAAGCAAACAGTAAAAGACAAACACCTCACAACTAAGTTCGCGAGTGTAAGCAAGTGCGTTCAGTTAGTAGCGATATACCTTATACGGGTCCTAAAGTTTAGTATTAAGCGAGTAACTTAAACATCAAAGCAACTTGTGCTCTCGGGTCTCGTACCTGCTGACAATTTCAATAACCAACTTGGTCGTATCACCAAATAGTTGTTGCGAAATTATTTCTCTGATCCGCGTGACTCTACATCTGCCGGTACTGTTGAAGGCTGAAGTTATAATGAATTCAGTGTATTTTATGGCATGTGACGGTGCTCTGCGCCATACAAAAAGTCATAATTAATATGTAATAACAGAATACTTAGCAGTTACATGTTAGGTAATATGACTGCCCACCAATAGCATATATGTTATTGATCTGGGCTCCGATTCAACAATTTTTAAGCACAACCTTTCACAAAAAACGATATTACAATTCAATTACAATAATAATTGTTATTAGAAATGGTGGTCTGCAAAATTTTAGATTGTATAAGATTTTGTAAGAGTTTTTTCGATTGTTTTTCAATGGTCGCATTAAAATGCAATTGATACACACAGTTACTCACAGTTTCTTTTTCTGTGGATCGACTATTGAAGTTAGTGGTATACCAAAGGTATCAAAAGTGCCAATTTTTTGGCAAGTCATTAACCAATTAAACCATTTGGTTTAGTTGAATCGGGGCCCTAAATAGACATAAAAAAAATAGATTCGTTGATTTAATATCTAAGTAAGGCCTGATTCAATCAATGACTTGTCAAATAGCTTCTGGTTTAACGGTGCCTTACGAGTAGGTACATTTTAATACCAGAATGTTCTTAATCCTAAAATAACTGATAGACACTGGTATCTCTAATAATGTAAGCAAAATGTTTGTGTGTTTAAAGCGCTACCATTTGTATGTAAATTGTGGTTTATTTGTATATTGCTTTTATTAGTGTAAAATCGTGATGCGGGCAGATGCTGATAACATTCAGGTTATACTGAAAAATGTTAATGTATTTAAATTTATAGCTGTGTAAATTTCAGCCAGGATCACTCGTGAAATCCAGCATTCATGCGAGATCTACAATACACATAATTGTAATAGACGTATGTTTGTAATTTGTTTTTAAAGGTACGTACCATATAGAAAAATAAATAACCGATAGGAAAGAAAGGTTCTTGAGTGGATACCACGAACTGGAAAACACAGAGTAGGTAGGTTCTCTCACTAGATGGACCGATGACATCGTAGGAGTACTGGGCATCCCGTGGAAGCAGATGGCAAGTTGTCGTTCAGTGTGGCGCTCTAAGGGGGTGACTTCTAGCTGATGATGATGATGACTGTATATAAAATCTTTCTTCACTTCAAACCTCTGATATAACCAGTTTCCTTTAGTCAGTCACCCTTAAATTATTTCTTGTATTATAGACAAAATACTCGTCACAAAGCTATGTCAAGACGTGCAAGTCATGCAATTAAAAATTACACTAAACATTACGAGTCAGTACAGTACGTACATTCAAATATTAAATCCTTAAATGTGGGACAAAACTTCAATTGTAAAAAAAAACTTCTCAATTCCTCCTTCTTCCTACCTTCCTCTGCCAGGTGAGGAGAGAGAGAAAACAAGGCACCACGCCAATTGGCTCATGCGGCATGATGGTTGGCGTCTTTCCCGCTAGATGTCTATGCCAGTGTGATTAACAATTGAAAAGTTACACTACGCATTTCGTGGCTCTATCATCAGATCAGTTAAATGTTACCAAATTATAGTAATTGTCATCCGAATTACAGTCATATTACTTGCAAAGTTTCAAAATCGATACGATAATTAGATGTTAGGCAAAATCGACTTCCAGGATTTGATCAGATTGTAAGTCACAAGGGAAACTAATATAAAGCGTGTTGAAATTAATGGTTTTAGGACTTAACTTTAAAACAGTAAAGTTTCAACTGATTTAAATTAAAGCCTCTTCAAAGCTTGAGCTTTAATATAAATCTAACGGATTCTATCTCAAGCTACTGACAAAAGCTGCAAAGACGGTCCAAAGTCTCCGCTGATAGATATTCAATTTCTCCGTTTTGTCAGCAATATTCAAATGGGGTCTTCGCGGAAATATTGCCCCGTAGCCTGTATGTAAATTCTATTTGAAATGCGAAAGTTTCCGGAACCGACGAACCTTCAATCGTGAACGCAAACAGTTTCTATAAGATTATGTACAAGATGCTCCTTCTTGAGTCAATATTGACTTCAGTTGGGCCTGGAGACGACCCGCCGAAGAAAATCGCGATGAATGCTTGGGGAACAGTATATAAGCTTCTAACTATCATAACAGTATATATAAGATTTACACGACCTTTCTTGCCTCATACCTGCAAAATGTGGAATGAGCTAGGTACCTTTCGCGGTGTTTCTGAGAAGCTACAACATGGGGTTCTTCAGGCTAGTTAATAGAGTCTTAAAGGGTCGTCTTAAAGGGTACCATTATGTCATCCACTGGCAACACACACTGATTAAAAACTCTTTGAGTCTTTAGGCATCATCGTAATATTAACGGTACTAATATTATGCCATCTCTCGAGAGTTGTACGCAATTAACGCAATAAACAAAACATGATAGAAAGGGACAAATTATTTAACGCCTAATTTGCATGCGTTTTGAAACTTGTGTGTTATTTATTCGTGTATTGTGCAAATAAAATATTCTTTATCTGTATTTTTTATGTATCTTTAGTTTGAGCAGCGCCAAGATCAACTATAATTGATAAAGATACTAAATAGTTCCAATTCTTATCTTGATGTTTGGTACTGCCCAATGTGTTCTATGTGAGAACTCGTGAAGAGATGTACTTGTACGTATGTTTTGTACCCACTATTGTCTAGTCCGGACCCTGACTATTTGCGGGACGGATATTGCATTCTCGTAATGGTTTGTACTTATTTGAATTTTTTTTACTGGTTAGGTATATATCGGATGTATCTCTAGATTTTCATCATTACATTTTTTTCAAGAGGAGGTGAATCGTATTACAAGCGTGATTCTATAATTTTTTACATAAACAGAATTTGATGAAAATTTATAATCGTCCCTGCATTACACACCTAGCGTAAAGTCGCGTGATGCAATATCATCTTTAACTCTACGGATTAAAGAACTTCGAGAGTGCACGTCTTTGACCACGTCATATTTCGACATCCAGTGAAGAATCGCGGAACTCGTTCTTTAAATTAACAGATGACAGTCACAGATGCTTCGTAGGTAACAATAAAATGAAATCTATTATTTAGTAGTTTAGGCATATTTAAAATAAATGGAGTATAACTTATATGATTATATCGATTCAATAATAAAAACCCAATGATGTCAAGAATTTCTTTGTGTGCAAAATTGATTAAATTCTTATTTATATGCGTTTGGGCAACATCGCTTCTACTACTAATGTATTTGTAAAACCGTTCCACCACTACCCTATTCCGTGCTATGCCCAGACACGCCACTTCCTCGACCATCAGTTTATCTTTTCCGATTCCTGTGTATTACTTCCGTACGTATGTTAGTACTTCATCGAGTCACATTTCATGGCATCGTACACTATAGTACGACAAATTTATTAGTAACGTTGAATAAGGGAGCTAGTATCTTTTTTTCTGTTGAAAATGGACAGTCTTCCGTAGAAAACTTAATTGCATTCTCTGGCGAACTTTGCAAATAAGTTAGTTGGTCTGTACATCTTTAGATTTGTGGTATCTACCTACTCAAGAATACTAAGAATATAAAACATACACATTGCAATTTGTTGACCGAACAAAGCGAAGGTCTTACGGGAACAGATCAACGTTTGTATGTATGTATGTATGTTTGTGAGTTTGTATATTTGTTCGACGACAATGTGAATACCTATGTTAATCTGATTTTCGTAAAACTTATTGGTAAGTAATTAATTCCAATACAATTAAAAGTTCAAATATGAGCAAAAAGGTCGAAGTGTTGCAATGAAGTACGTAAGGGTCGTGATATTAAAGTTTGGGGCGAACTACTAGATTTAAAAAAATAAACCATGATTTATTCAATCAAATATATAAGAGACTGGCGTTAAACATAACATTGACCGAAGAGGGAGGCGATTCTTTCCTGCAAAAGGCTGAATGAGCTGAATTGATGCTGATTCATTCAAACTTAAATATACCCAAAAATGTATACACAAATATTCATGGCATCGTTATAAAATAATCTAAAAACGTGCAAATCAAATAACTGCACAAACTCTTTATAAATGACAAGTGTACAATTAGCATCGTCCCGCAGTCGAATAACGAAGCCTGACTCCTCTCATGACATGCATCTTAATTCCCAGAGTATATTACAAATTGAACTCTATTACCACACTACTGCTTAACCAAAATTTACCTTATTAAACCGGTCTACGACTTATATTCGCGTCAGTTATGGTTCATTAAGGCTGAGTTTTCCTTAAGTATTCTTCAGCGGATGTTGCACTTGCTTCCCTCAACATAGTGGATCTACTGAAGAGCACTTCAGTTCTGGAGTAGGTATACATGCCGCAGGCAAACTTGCCTTACCAAGTTGGTTTCGATTGGACTGAAAAATGTGAGGGCTTGGATAATTTTAAACTCAGTTCACTGGATTTGGCTAGAATACTGCGTTTAAGGCTGGGTTGGCTATTTTTAAGCAACAATTGTTACTACACATGATCATAAGGCTTAATACATCGTATTATAGTCGCATTTAGTGAAGCAATACCATGTCGCTAACACACAGTCGTGCGTTTCGCTACTGAACCTAATGAGGTTTTTCTCATATTTTTTCTAAAATTACCGACAGCAGCTGTAATGTAAAATCTACCTTAACAGTTCCCTCCATAATTTTCAAATCTGTATATTAAAATATCGTACACATAATTTAGTAAATAGGTATTTGAATGCATACAAAAATCAGGGAGAAGAGCGCAAATTAGTGTTATTTTAATATTTTTTCTATGGAGCGAAATGTTCTTAGCTTGTTGGCATTTTCTTAATGAATCATTAACAAGCTAAACTCATGTAATTTTTTCTTGAATGACCATTCAATGAATTTTGTTAAAATATCTTGAATCAAAAATAAGTATTTAAAAAAAGTAAATACTTAATATTCAAAGAGGAAACGAATGAAAAACAGTCTCCTTCGTGGAAACCAATTTTTGCAAGAAAAACATGGTTGAAAAGCCTATTTTAAATATCAAAACATTGTTCGTAAAACAAGCGTCACAGAGTAAACAATGTATACGCAGATGGGGCAATATTATTCTCGACTGATATTAGGTAAAATATTTACCCTCGAAACCGTGTGAGCTAACATTTGTTTCTCATTACGGCGACCGCCACTGCTCTATTTGGGTCTATGACGATTAATAAATTACTAGATTAAAATATGGGTTAATAAATATGTTATTAAATAAGTAGGTAAGTACTTAAACAATAAATAAAATTAGATCATTTATCTCGTCTAACTTTATCGTTTTTCACATAAATTAAGAGAAATAATCAATTGATAAACATTATATTCTACGTAGTAAAGATGAATTTTAGAATTAAGGTTATCGGAGCATAAGAAATATCAACTTCTTCTAAACAGACGTTACTAGAGAACTAACCAATATATATAATATACTAATAAATTTTCTATGAAAAAAATCAAATCCTTCGAGATAACCAGGTATCCCGGACGAAAAATCATAATACTAGTTATCCTAATCTCGGTTATCTTCATGGAATAATTCAAATTGTTTCACGTGGGAAAGCCGAAGTAGATTCAAGAGAAAAAGTAGTTTATAGGTATAGCTTTAACTACGTTTCTGTCTCCAACAAGTGGATCGTCACAAAGACTGGTTGCACTCCCCACGTATTCTAATGCAAATTCTATTGAAATTTCCTCCTATTGTTATCACATCCAGTTTCCGAGAAAAAGTTCGTATTCATACGTCTGAGATACTTAATGGAAAGAATCCTCAGCGCGCATTAACTTTATTAAGCCCAGTTTCTAAAAATATAAAACTAGTAAAGTAACTAAGTAAACTAGTAGTAATATTTTAACCCACCTACTGAGCATGCGTTTTTAAAATGTGTGTAGGATTTACTCGTGTTTTGTGCAATATAAGTAATCCTAATTTGTAGTGTTTTGTCTCAAATTATGACAATGCGACCCCCCCTATCTTCACAACTGCTTTACTAATTTTACTTATACTGAAATGATGTACTTGCCTACAACATTTTACGAAAATCTAATCAACGATACGAAAGTTATTATCGAACAAATATGTAAACATATTTAATTACTTATATAATCTCTAAAGTTATATGATTATTTACGGGATATTTACCGTGGTAAGGTTGTGGAAGGAGCTCCCGATATTTCGGCACAGTTACATGCACCATGTTCACGGGAAGACGGGTTCACGGTGCATGTAACTGCGCCGAAATATCGGGAGCTCCTTCCACAACCTTACCACGGTAAATATCCCGTAAATAATCATATAACTTTAGTGAACAACCGTGATAGTTTAAAACAGTGTTTATATAATCTCCACAGAAAAGAGAAGTAAAGAAGTAAATAGAACGGAAATAAGAAGGAAACTCTGTCGCCAGGTATTGTGACAGATATGTGATTGAACATTCTTATTATGTCAACGCGTCGAACTCCGCGTCACAGTTGCTATGGGTTTATATAGGCAAGTAGGCCTATAATATATATATATATATATATAGGCTACTACAAATTTCTTACAAAAATGCCTTGACAGCCGTTCTATTTTTTTTATTTTTTTTTCTATTCTGTGATAATCTCTGATTCCTTCCCGTAGACTTTGATATCTGTTTTGCTTTGATCGGTCAACTAATCTGACAGGTCTAAAATTATTCCCGTCTATTTTATTTTAAATATCTAAGAATAGGATGGTTGTTGAAATTTAATTTTGACTGTCTCGGTGGCTCAGTTGGTAGTGAACCTAACTTCTGTGCTTGGGGGCATGGGTTCGATTCCTATCTAGGACAAACATTTGTGTGATGAAAATTTGTGTTTGTTCTATGTCTGGGTGTTAATATCTATTTAAGTATGTATTTAAAAATATATATGTAGGTATATCAGTCTCTGGCAGCCATATTACAAGCTTTGCTTAGTTTGGGGTCAGATGACCATGTGTGCAATAATGTCCCAGATATTTATTAATTTATTTATTTATTTATGTTATATGCAACTCTCTTCATATAATAACAACCACAATAAGATATGGGTATGAATTAAGTATAGATATTAGCGTGAAACAACAATTTTAATCAACCAACAGTAAAGTTGTTTCTCTCAAAACAAAATTTAAGTTCAAATTGCTCGACACAAAGTTACTAAGTTACGCATGAAACTTGTTCTCGTATTTGTGCTCTCTGTTAAAACAAACTTGGAGCTAAGAAGGTTCCCAAGAAACATTCAAAGTACCTAAGCTGATAAAAGATTGTTAAAACAAATTATAACGATACAGACAATGTTATCATTAATTACGTTCAGTGCATGCTTACTTAATTTTTTATATATATATTTTTATCGCAGTGATCGATTCTCTATCATGTAATAGAATCCAAGACTTCCACGAACCATCTTGAATTATTGTACCCTATGTCACTCTCACTACTAAGACGATTTAAATGAAACATCCATTAATTTAAGCCGTTTAGGCTGTAGAGCGTGCTAAAGAAGCCATCATACTGTAGTGGTAGGACTCTTTTGCAGGGGTCCGCTTGGGGAAGTACCACACCTTTGCCAGTTATTGAACCGCCAAGCAGTAGTGTGCAAACACTACTGTGTTCGGGACTGAAGGGCAATGTTTCCAGCGAAATTACAGGGCACATAGATATTTGACATCTTATATCTCGGGGTGACGAGCGCAGTGCATTGCCATCCAGGGTTTTGAACTCTTGAAGTTCAAAATTCTGAGTGGCGTTGAGCTGTTATGGGCAAGCGTGAAGAGCCATGAGGCGAATGACTTCGCTCGTCTCGTCACTCAGTATCATAAAAAAAAAAATACATACACTAGAAAAACATAACCCTTCTTAAACACTGTTTTAAACTATCACGGTTGTTCACTAAAGTTATATGATTATTTACGGGATATTTACCGTGGTAAGGTTGTGGAAGGAGCTCCCGATATTTCGGCGCAGTTACATGCACCATGTTCACGGGAAGACCCGGGTCTTCCCGTGTACATGGTGACCTGACCCGGACCCGGAACATGAAATACCCGGGTCTTCCCGTGAACATGGTGCATGTAACTGCGCCGAAATATCGGGAGCTCCTTCCACAACCTTACCACGGTGAATATCCCGTAAATAATCATATAACTTTAGTATAACCCTTCTTCATGCGCAGTCGGGTAAACATGCTACAAATACCAAACACAATTGAAACCAACTTTATTTTCCGCACATGTCCTGAGCAGAATTCCCCACGTTAGGGGGAGCGGTGCCACGGATGTTCAGCAGTGGACGTATTCTGACTGATGATGATTTTTGTACGCTGCGCAGCGTAAAAAAATATCAACTAGAGTATAAAACATAATGAGCATAAAAAAAAACCCTTACTAGTATTTCCACTGAATATATTATTGTTAAAAAAAACCTAAAAAAATTGAAACCTTTGTAGATGTGTCGAACGGGTTGGCGTGTTCAAACACAGCCACGAAGAGAATTATTTCAATAACGTATCGCGTTTATTGCCGAAGTTAAACATTTCCACCTGTGGGCTTCCCCCAAGTGTTCGTACAAACAAATTGTTATTTCCTCACTTTGAGTTATTCATTTCGGTATTATGAGCTGCTTCGATTTGGTTTGGTAACGGGCATACCCGTTATTTAACAATAGGCTTGCGTTTGATCTTGTTGTTTGACCTGAAAAGTGGGATATGTCTTCGCAACCCCTAGATAGATTTAGATCATATCCAAACTTGAAACCTAAAATAATCATGAAGATCACTTATTACGATTAACGATACCCAAGTTATCTACAAACAAACATACAAATGCCTCGCCAAATTGTTCCGGTAAATTCTTCCTCGCGTCGCTTGGTCAATTATATCCACATTGCAATCGTGACAAAAATATCAGCTGTTCCATAATGTTTTAAAGAGTGTCAATCACCTTTTTCTATAGCACAGCCGATTTTTCTCCGCAATTTTAATGGTTGGCCTCGTAGTAAACGTTGCTAAGTACAATTATCCCCTTTTTTGGTAGCATATAGGATCCTGTTCCGTGTTCCGTGTAAGACTGTATAAATTGTACAAGATGTAAGATGTATTGTTAATTCTTCGTGGCAGAATACTCCATCAATGTCTACGTGTACCGTCTGTCCCGTAACGATATGCCAATTTCTACGACTGTCTCACTTAGTCATGGTAAATAAACAATGAATTTTCATTCTAAACAGCCTAATTTCCCTCAAGTATACATACTTAGTATATGTATAGTTGTATACTATGTATACAAGCCTTGCTATCCAATCGCTCCTCGGATTGATCGTGTTATAGACTGAAAAACTTATTTGTTAAGCTGGTTAAAATAATGGAACTAAACTTTTTCTACGCAAACATGTCAGTTTTGTTAAAAAAATACCATGGTGGCTCCCTCATACAAATCTACAGATAAGTTGGTCGGATTGTACATTTAACGAGATGTAATCGTGATCTCTAGGGAATAGAGACAAATGTGCCATCGGTCGCAGATTTACACCGCGCTCGTGCCATCTGCTGGCCGATTTATGAGTTTAATCAGACCACAGTGCCGTGTGCCAACTCTTGCCTCATCTGTGATGTCTGGTGCAGTCATTTGCCAGTGTCTGTAAAGATAAAATGTTAGCTCATATGTAGATGAAAGTACTTGATTTCCTAATTGTCAGTCAGTCATGGGGAGTCTCCTCTACCCATAGGGAGGGGTAAAGAGATCGACGACGAGGATGATCCTTAATGTCAAGGCTGGGCTCCGAGGGCATTCTGCTTTTGGGGAAGTTAGAGGGGCGACCGTTCAACCAGTATTGTTGACCGGGCGGCTTTTTTAATAAATAATTTTGATTTAGTCAACTAAATCTAAAAAAAATTGTAGTCTGACAGTCCGTATCTCCTCTATGACACAAATGCTTGGCACGATAAACTCAAAAACTACTGAAAAAGTTTAAATGCAGAGTCTAGGAAAATGATACTTAAATTACCTGCTTAAAACTGATCAGGTGATAGGCTACATAATAGAGTTGTGAAAATAAATAGTTTATAACAAAACAAATCCTAGAATCTATAGGTGGAACAAAACGTTTTCTATGAATATGTTTATAAGCGATGCGGAGCAACGGTGGCTGAGCGGTCGCACGTGCGCTTTACAATTTGACGCACCTGGTTCGATCAGCCCTGCACTAATAATTTTATTTAGTATTTAAATATACTATGTGCAGTTTCGATGTCATCGCTCAAAAACAGAGAAGAAAAACATCCTGAAGAAACCGGTGAACCGGGAACCATTTTTTTGCCGTTTTCCTGTGAGATAATACTGTGCGCGTATAAATCAGATTACAAGGGTGATGCACTCAGGTGATGAATCATAATTACCCAGCAAAAAATAATACAGATTATTGGCACTTCCATGAATATATTAAACCATTAAAGACAGATAAGGATAAGGTAGTGATTAAGAGATTACTGATATAATACCATATAAATATTTAACTGATGACTAATATTGGTAATGTTTAATTTTATATAAATTTTAAGGCTTCGCACCCAAAGGGTGTGGAAAGGTGCGTGTATTACTAAGCCTACGCTGGCTGTCTGTCTGTCTATCCTCCTTTTAATAGCTGTTGGTATCTTTGAACCGTAATAGTTTTGATAGTTGAAATGTTTTCAGAATATGTAATGTTCATCATCATCATCATCATCATCAGCCAGAAGACGTCCACTGCTGAACATAGGCCTCCCCCTTTAACCTCCACACTGAATGACATCCTGCCATCTGCATCCACTGGATGCCCGCGACTCTCACATTGTCGTCGGTCCATCTAGTGGGAGGCCTACCTACGCTGCGTCTTCCGGTTCGCAGTCTCCACTCAAGAACCTTTCTTCCCCATCGGTTAACAGTTCTTCGAGCGATGTGGCCTGCCCATTGCCACTTCAACTTGCAGATTTTAATAGCTATGTCGGTGACTCTTGTTCTTTGGCGAATATCTACGTTTCAGATTTTATCGCGCAAAGAAACTCCGAGCATACCTCTCTCCATTGCCCGTTGTGTGACTCTGAGTTTTTCCAAAAGGCCAACAGTCAAGGACCACGTCTCAGTACCATATGTCATCACTGGCAACACACACTGGTCAAATACCTTTGTCTTCAGGCATTGTGGTATCTTGGACGAGAACATGTCACGCAATTTCCCGAACGCAGCCCATCTGAGTTGGATTCTTCGGGCTTCGGGGTTGGATTTATGTAATGTTACAGGGGATTAATTATGATAATATTTATAGTTAATACCGAAGAGTAAAAATAAAGGATACAACAAAATTATCTAAGTTTGTATTATATAAACGTATTTTTTGTTTGTTTTAGTGTAAAAACTGTAAGAAGTACAAGCGTTAAAATCGGCTCGATTATAGTACACACTAAAATTAAACAACAAAAATAATGAATACGGGCAACCCTGACAACGAAGTAACTGCTTCAATGTTACTTCATGTTTAAATAATAAAGGGGAGGGTTTCGAAAGCAGTGAAGTATATATATTACATAGGATTTAAATATTCAAGTTCTAGTTGGTAATGATAAGAAAATATGCGCAGACGCTGGCGTAAAGATTACCATCAGCAGAACCACTTGCTTGTCTATTCACTTAATCATTGTGTAAAAATGTGAAGACGAGAATAAAGAACTATGCCTCTATTTATAAATCATCAGTATTTTCACATCGGGTTTGCCATTGGCGCTAAATCGATTTAGAGTTACGAGCATTCTAAATCATTTTATATTCGTACGCGCGGTGATTTAGCGGACGGCTCGTCATATTTTTTCTTTCTATTGCATTGAAAATTCGAATCGATTTGTGCTCATATGGTTTTCAATGTGGATTTTTAGCTTTGAAATTTTCGAGCTTAACTTAATCGTAGCCGCGGCGTCTACTACGTTCCAGACCAAGGGTTTTTTATGATTATTTCCTCTGTGAGGAAATCTTCCTCTGTATCGCGCAAAGAAACTCCGAGCACATCTCATCTCAAAACCCAGATTTTTTCCAAAACCTGTCACCCTTTACATAATATTTTGAAATTAAGTATGTTACATGAATCAACGCAACAAAATTTATCATACTTAGATAAATAGTCACTAAATCAATTGGTATTAATTAATCTGATCCAAGCTTGCACGTGCAACCGAAGGCGATGCATGCAGTAAATTAATTAGAATCAACACAGACATATATGCACATCGAATCTCAATATATTAAGGAGTCTTTGCACTGTGTATACTCTATTTCACTCGCACACTTTTGAAGGTAAAATATTACTGAATGTAGTTTACGTTTAATCTAAACAGGGCGAATAAAGAAAATAACATTCATATTTAGTGACATTTTTTTATTTATTTTTCAGGGTTATTGGTAACTAGCTAACGACCCCTCACAAGAAACTTCCCTACAACATTCTTAAACAATTTCTTTTCATGATTTTTTACAAAACTATATTCTACGACACCTATATTCCCCAAAACAATTTTGTAAGGTAAGCTAAGAGATATGATTTTATTAGGGAAGCTGCCTAGAGGTTGCTACCTAGTTACCAATATCCTTAAGTAAAAAAATCATGAATATGTCACACAAAAAAAATCTCACATCAGTGGTTAGACAATTCAGTGTGAAGCCTAGCTGCACACATGCCTACTAGACTTGCAGACAGCGAGGCGAGTAGACATAAATAGTGACTACAGCGCATGAGAGTTGTTCCCGATACTGGTTACGTAGCACGGGTTTCATTGCTCTTATTTGGAGAATAAAATATATTCGTACGAAACTGGTTACGTATAAAGAAAATAACTGATACTGGTTACGTAGCATGAGTTTCGTTGGTTTCGTTCGAAAGAGAAAGAAGAAAAAAGTGTGGAGATTTTTAACGCCACCCGTTTGTTACGTACCATGGAAAAATATAGCTCTTTGATACTGGTTTTTACTTAGTACTGGTTTCATTGATATGTTCGGAAAAAATGTTTTTCTAAGAAAAAGGTTACGTGGAAAAAAAAACTTTTTTGATACTGAATAAATAATAAATAAAATAAGAATAATAAATATCTGGGACATTATTGCACACATGGTCATCTGACCCCAAACTAAGCAAAGCTTGTAATATGGCTGCCAGAGACTGATATACATACATATATATATTTTTAAATAGATACTTAAATAGATATTAACACCCAGACATAGAACATAACAAAATAACATGGGTTTTGTTGGTTTCGTTCGAATAATAAAATCTATCTTTCTACGACACCTGTAACTCAAAATAAATCTTTGTCTGATACGGGTTATATACTCGGGTTTCGTAAGGTGGCTGAAAGGAACTAGCATTATTTCTTACACGGTACTTCCAGTTAGTAGTATACAAGTAACCGCTCGTATATAATACAATTTATATTGCGATAAATTGCTACTGGTAAAAGAATGATTCTTTTCACTCGGTTTATTCAATATATACGATAAACATACAAAGGCTGTTAGGCATAAATATTGCTTAAGTTATCGCCTCAAAGATCTATGGAGGTAAATAAAAGGAAGGTTGTATGGCTCTCCTGACAGTTATTGCGAGTTTTTATGTCTGAAATTCGAGAAAAATTCTATTTACAGCCAACATTGTCGACGGCAATGTGAAATGTTGCATGTAAATAAAAAGAAAATTGCGGAAGGACGCGTTTTTCTTCATTTTATGGTGCTTTGTTGTATATGGCTGATGTATTGGCCCCATAGAGAAAAGTAATATTTCTTTTTATTGGCATGTTTATTCTATTATCATATTATTTTTACCATTTTGGTACTAAAACACATACTTTTTACAAGGTTTACTTTTGCCCAAGTTTGTAGGATACCGAAACATAACTTGATAAAATTTTTCTTGACTGCAGACTGCAGTAGTACATTTTTAGATCTTTTTGCCGGACTGAAAGGGGTGCGAAAGGATTTCGAGTGTGCACAAGTCTACACGATTCGTTGTAGTGGGTACAATTTACATGCGCCTACTTTTTCCCTCAACAAGGTTACGAGGAAAGGGTAATAAGTCGAAAGGGGTCCGATACACTCATCTTTCTGAACAACTTTTACTATGTGACCAACCCTAAAATCGCGAATCGAAAATATCAGTTGTGCCATACATTTTGCCGAATGTTATTGACCGTTTTCTATGAAACAGCTGTTTTAAAATTGATTATAATGATAGTTACTATGGATCCCTTTCGTCATAGTATATTCTTTCTGCGTAATCTAGTATATACGCTGCATATTATGTTGGATGGTCACTGTTATAAAACACCCGTAATAATGGTGTACTTAGTTGGTACGTAGATACGTATTTAGTTCCAGACTATTATAGCCTTTACATTATACCTATATAGCTGTAATAGATAACTTCTCACATCCTCCTATGAACGTTAATTACTCTTGCGAACGTTATTATAGGTCCGACTCTACATAGTTTAGAATTAGTCTAAAATATTAATATTAGACGTACATGACCCTAAAACAAGCAAATTCCAGCCTCAAATAACGGAACTTGGGTCGTAAATGTCAACATAAAGTTTAACCATGGTTTAACCCGATGTGCTGTTTAATCCTTGATCAGGGATAGCGTTAATATACAAATTAGTTAGATACCGTATCTGTTCAGACCTCGCATCGTTTGTGGGTAATTGATGTCGATTTTGTGATACCATTTTCTAAACTAAACTGCTTTAAAATTGTTTCCAATATTTTCTCACAAATTGTGATACTAAATTTAGACTAAGTATTTATTTGCTCTGCAATAAGATTGTAAAAGCTGAATTAAAATAACTAATTTTGATCACTCTCGCTAGGTTATAGAACGTAAGACCAACCGATCCGATATACTTTAGAAAAACATAAGCTTTTTACAATATTATTGCAACTGTCAGAGCAAATTAATGAATGGAAATAGTGTAGTTTAGTGAGTATTACAAATCAACCCTCCATTAAAAGAAGATATTGCACTTTTACCAATCTATCAACAACGTATTCATCAAAATCGGTTGAAGATGTTGCTGGTAACATACAAACATACATACAAGCTACCTACAATGTCCTATAATAATATAGTTTTAGCTTTGCCGTCGGATAATAAAGAAGGGTTCGACCCAGCATGGTATTAAATAAAATATTGCGACATTTTTCATGTAGGTCAGCAGCAATAAAGATAAAATATTTATCCTCAGTACGTACATTTGGGTAGAAATATTTAAGGTAGGGAGGAATACTGTAGCTTTGAATTGCAATTAAAAGAGAAATTAACATCAAAGTTCATTATTTTCGGATCAAGAATGAATGAATACTAAAAGAAGGAGCGACCTAATGACGGGCCACAAAAGAAATTATTAAAGTAAAATTTAGAAAAAAAAGAATTTTCTTCTTACTAAATGCAATAATTGAGATAGACGTTGGCTTTTTAGGGAGCAGTAATTAATTTCTTTTTCATTCTAAATTGTAATGAATAATTTATTCTGCCTTTTTAATGCCGTTATGGCAAAGACATAATTCATTTATTATAATTTTGTGAGTGTTGATGATGATCATACTTGTCATCATCATCATCAGCCAGAAGACGTCCACTGCTGAACACAGGCCTCCCCCTTTAACCTCCACACTGAACGACATCCTGCCATCTGCATCCACTGGATGCCCATGACTCTCACAATGTCGTCGGTCCATCTAGTGGGAGGCCTACCTACGCTGCGTCTTCCGGTTCGCGGTCGCCACTCAAGAACCATTCTTCCCTATCGGTCATCAGTTCTTCGAGCGATGTGGCCTGCCCATTGCCACTTCAACTTGCAGATTTTAATAGCTATGTCGGTGACTCTTGTTCTTTGGCAAATATCTACGTTCGGGGTTTTATCGCGCCAAGAAACTCAGCGCATAGCTCTCTCCATCGTCCGTTGTGTGACTCTGAGTTTTTCCAAAAGGCCAACAGTTAAGGACCACGTCTGAGTACCATATGTCATCACTGGCAACACACACTGGTCAAATACCTTTGTCTTCAGGCACTGTGGTATCTTGCTACGCAATTTCCCGAACGCTGCCCATCCGAGTTGGATTCTTCGGGCTTCGGGGTTGGATTTATGTAATGTTATAGGGGATTAATTATGATAATATTTATAGTTAATACCGAAGAGTAAAAATAAAGGATACAACAAAATTATCTAAGTTTGTATTATATAAACGTATTTTTTGTTTGTTTTAGTGTAAAAACTGTAAGAAGTACAAGCGTTAAAATCGGCTCGATTATAGTACACACTAAAATTAAACAACAAAAATAATGAATACGGGCAACCCTGACAACGAAGTAACTGCTTCAATGTTACTTCATGTTTAAATAATAAAGGGGAGGGTTTCGAAAGCAGTGAAGTATATATATTACATATGATTTAAATATTCAAGTTCTAGTTGGTAATGATAAGAAAATATGCGCAGACGCTGGCGTAAAGATTACCATCAGCAGGACCACTTGCTTGTCTATTCACTTAATCATTGTGTAAAAATGTGAAGACGTGAATAAAGAACTATGCCTCTATTTATAAATCATCAGTATTTTCACATCGGGTTTGCCATTGGCGCTAAATCGATTCGACTCTGAGTTTTTCCAAAAAGCCAACAGTTAAGGACCACGTCTCAGTACCATGTGTCATCACTGGCAACATACACTAGTCAAAGACCTTTGTCTCATCATACTCGTATTTATCCTAAATTTAGTAGTTACATTAGTTGTTATCATCTTTAATATGTAGGAATCATATAAAATACAATAACAACCAATGTGTTCCTTCATAATGGATAGACACATCAATATTCTAAAGACAGAAAAGCCTATTGCCATTTTCCACCAACCATTTCCCATTTTCAGTTTGAATTAGTAAGATAAAGGCGGCGTCGAATGAGGAGCAAATTGAAATGGAAATATCAGCTGGAAGCCTTTTATTCGTTGCGTAGCGTCAGGTCTGCAAGAATTTCTCCAGCAATTCCCTCGCAGATGAAAAAGTTTGCGGTATCAATTTCAATTCTCCATTCTCTATGCAGCCTTTAATTTTTCCCGGCGTTTTCATTGAAGAAGCAAGAAGCTCGTTACCTCCATTTAGTTAAACAAAAAGGCGAAGAAAGCACTTGTTTAAGTCTTAATGAAATTCATAAATCACTGGAGTCAGATCTCGGCGCCGTTTGGTCTATTTCATGCTCAGTGCATACAGTAGAATAGGAGACCAAAACGTACCAAGATTAATAGGACGTTTTAGGGCTTACATTAATCTTAGTCAGCACAAAAAGTAAGAGCATAAAGATAGTCTTCTAAAACAATTGCGCTTTGTACTAATTTCATAACTCTATACTTTTCCAGATCGTGGTACGAGATTATTGTACATTACGGCGTAGCTAACGTAAGTCCATAAATGTTTAGTACTTTTAGCAAACATAGTGCGGTTATTCACGTAAAAAAAATACAATATTTTTAAGTAATTTACACATTTAATTTGCTTAAAGGAGCCTAGCAACGAAATAAAAGCAATCATGTTAAAAACAAACATGGTATCTAATGTGTTCATTATTTGAAGAATCCACTTAGCTGAAAATTTATTAAGTTCTTTTTCTTCGCTAAGCTACTTTTCCCTCAAAGTTTTCCTCAAATAGTAGGCGCATTTGTCGTGTCACACCATGTTTGAGATAAATAATTTTCCGGTTTAACTTGAGTGACACCTCTTAAATAAAATCCATTATCGCTCAAACCATGACATCGTTTAGATTGAGATTGACACATGTAACTTCCTGACTGGTTTCGAGACTTTCGAGTGACGCTGGTTTATTGGGTAGTCAAATTTGACAGGGAAAAGACAGAGGCTTGTTGCTTGTCTAATTTTCACTGAAGTGCCGGAATTGGAGCTAAATGAGTGAGCATTATTATTTTGGCTATCCTTTATCCACATAGGTTATTTATTTGTTTTAATGTTTATCGGGACTTATCGCGCTGTATTTTATACAGGTAAAATAGGTACCAAAGGCTACCTATCGCTCGACGTTTGTTAGCTCGTGAGCACGGCCATTGTAACATGGGCGAAACGTCGAGCGAAAGGTACCTATTTTTAACAATATAACATATTGCGCGATAAGTCCCGATAAACATAAAAACATGTGATCAAATCGCGAAAATTTTAAAAATAGGTTAGTTATTGTTATAAAAGTATAAATAATAATTTAAAAAACCGACAAAAGTGAGGATGGTCTTCAAACGAACATTTTTTTGTTTTACACTGTGCGTTTGTCTTTAAATGTGTGTTACGGGTATAAAAATGCAAAAAAAAAAAAAAAGTTTATTGCGTTGATGTCGCCAAGCACGAAATCGTATAAATTATACCATCTGTGGCCCGCGATTTCATGCTTTGATTTATGAATTGATGCCCAGCGTCGAACAGAAACTGCGATAAAATAGTGTATTAGCCAATCTTTATCCAAATTTCGTTCAGTCATTACGGAGCTAATAGAGATGGGGGGGGGGGGGGTCGGCCTTACATAGAGTACTGTTTCAACTCTGGAGTGGTGCACCTTGAGTTCTTGCAGAGAAGACTCGATAAACTTGGCGATGACCCGAAACTATTTGACAAGAGCCGCTGAATTTGCAAAGGGATGTTGATTTGCTTACCTTTTTTACAAATACTACAGCGAGGAATGCCGTTTTCTTTAGTTCATGTGTGGGTTCCGGAACAGCAGCAAAAATAGACTACATGCTACAACAGCCTCACCATTTTGAAAATATATTCGAAAAAGTCAATCAGAATGTATTATCAAGCCAAGTTTCATCCCGAGGTTCATTTAAATCTGCTGATGCGGAGTTGCGAACGGACAAACATAAAAACTTACGGAAATATCATTGTGAAATGTGATGGTGATTTTTTTATCTATTATATCACAAAGTGCTATTGATGTACCTACATATTGTGGTCACTGGCCGTGGCTGTGTTGACAGAACAATCTCATTACGTCGACAGCAGAGGGAAGCTGTAAATCAAGGCATTGTGTCACGGTTTGCAGCATTCCTTATTATGTGCAGCTCAATTATGACGTATCGCGACGCTTCCAAGCCGTTTATGCACGTGTTGACAGATTATAACAATAGAGGGTGAACAATACCGCTGAACAAACGTACATACCCCAGTAGGACTGAAGATTTCCTCGGAATTGTTGGTTTACTCTAGGATTGTATTGTGCAGGCTATGATTCGCAGTAACATTGTAGGTACCTTTGTTCGACCAAGAATCGTCTTTATTCGTGTTTTTTTCACGACAAAACGTGCTTAAGTACTGATCCCAGCTAGCAATGGAGTGTGAGAAATGGGAGAAAATAGGGGAGACTTTTGTCCAGCAGTTGGATCAAAAAGGTTAGAAAAAAAAGGTCATGTTACTTCTAAAAATATGCTACATAGTATATTAAAGTCACAACAATCCCGAAAAGCCACGGTGTTTTATTTGTAGATTTATTAACCACTAGTGCTGTTGCCCGCGACCTCGTACGCATAGATTTTCATATAAACTTTCAACCCTTTTTTCCTCCCTTAATCCGGCCCTTGTGCAAAATAACATAGCCCATACTTCAATCTGGTCATAGCTAAGCATATTCGTGAAAACCACTGAAGTGAGATTTTTTTTTACCCTTCTCTTTTCTGTGAAAAAATAAATGAACTTTGAATGCTGTCCGATACAGCTTTTGGAGCTTTTTTGAATGATTTAGGAAAACTTTTCGTAGCTTACAAAAAATGTCCTATACGCCCTGGAAACTTAATGATTTTGTATTGGTTTTGCAAATCATATTGGTGTAAAAGACACAATCTTTATTAACACTGTACCTTACATCAATATGTATCAAACAAATTATTTCTTTGTGGCCCTTACATCAATATGAAAAGAATTTATTTGTTTCTGAACGTCCTTTACGTCATTATGCTTCAGATAAATTTGTCAATATTGTCCATTAAATCAATATGCACATTAAAATATTGTTGTATTATGAAGCGGTTCTAAATAGTCGGTCCGTCTCATTTTAGCGCTCTGCTAAAAGAAAGAGAACAAAATAATAATCAACACTGGCTAAATGACTGGAGACAATACTTACAAAAAAAAACACGCTTATAAACGATCTCATATCTTCATACCATGATATAAATTATGAAGACTAGTAAATTATGTTCATTCAATCCAATATTTAACAGAAACTCAGCAACTTTCTATTTTATTCGACAGCAAAAGGCACATAGACTCCACGAACTGCCCTGTACTCCGTAATTATAGATTTAAAATTAAGTTACCCCGGGGTATACTGTAAGGCTTTATCAAAGCGTTTTCTAAGATATATGAGTCGAGGTCCCGCCCTCTGACTGTGCAATGAACTTTAAATCTCCTCACACCTGAGGCACATTATTTACCAGTATGGACAGTTATTAGGTAAAGGGCTCCAAATGACGCCATTTAATTTAAATATGGTCTAAAAGAGCGCTATAGCAGTAATATTGTAGCATCAAAATTATCGTGGAAATTTTATTTCATAAATAGGCACATCACATCATCAGCCAATTAACGTCCACTGTTGGACAAGGCCTCCCTCATAGAGAAGGGTGTTGCCATAATCCCCACGCTTGGCAAGCAGCTTGGGGATCGCAGTACGTTCACCGTGTATTATTAGGATGCTGCTGCCCATCCTCCAGTGGTTCTGGTCGCAGTTATAGGACATACCCGGGTCATAAATAGGCATTCACACCTAAATAAATCATTACAACCGCTTTGAAATCATAAATTAACAAAGATTAAATGATTTTTTGAAAAAAGAACTCCTGTCCTTGTTTGACGTGTCATAACTCAATAAACATACCTATTCTGTTTTATTTAGTTATTGTTACTAGTCACTCATAATTAATAAAATGAGTAATTAAAAAAAGTTATTTCCATATTGTTTTACATATGCATTTTGTTTAAATATTATGTGAAACTCTTGTTTATATGAAACTGGGATAACAAAACAAAAGATAGAGGTACGTACTCTTAAAGTATTGGTGGATGAAAATAGTGTAATTAGGCGCTGAATAAATTCGTTAACAGATAAATAACCATATCTATCTTCTAATACAGACAACTATACATAATAAATAATTAAGTAATTTTGAGTAGGTACCAAGTGTATGGACCCGGGTATGTCCTAAAACTGCGACCAGAACCACCGGAGGATGGGCAGCAGCGTCCTAATAGTACACGGCGAACGTACTGCGATCCCCAAGCCGCCTGCCAAGCGTGGGGATTATGGCAACACAAAAGCTCTATGCTCTAGCTCTAGCTCTATGGCTCTATGAGGGAGGCCTTGTCCAACAGTGGCCGTTAATAGGCTGATGATGTGACCAAGATGTGTTGTAGAGACGATAGAGCGGGGCCCTCTGGCACAGACAATGTTATGTCTAAAGACAATAAATAATAATATGTTAAAGAAAATAAAGTTATTATTAATAATTATTATTAACTATCTGTTAATACATTTACGGATCACTGAACCAGATATGTGGTAGATTTGCTTCTGTGGGAAAATTTGGTTACTGAGATAAGTACCTAAGTTTTGAAGTGTCCACACATTCGTATGCATATTTTAGGTGAAGCAGTAAGATTTTACGTTCCTATGTAGAAACGTAGGTCCGTAAAATCTTACTGCCTGTATTGTTCGTAAGCGCCGCCCACCAAATACAGTTGTTGTATAAACGCGATAAAATCAAACTTTATACGACATGCGAAGCTGAACTTAGTTTGGTGTTTGGTGTAAATTATAGTAAACGCTGCTCGAGGGAGCAAACCACCCTTTATGGTGGGAGTTTTATTAAACCTATAGAGTGATAAAAATAGACTGAATTTGGTGACTGACTCGATTGTTACGAACTAACACCAAAATGCATCACTACTGAAGAAGTTTATCTTTAGAAATAATACTTTGTTAGATCTGTTGTTTTGTTGTAGTACGAAGATCATTTGTCACGCAATATTGACAAGAAGAATGTTTTAAGTTACTTAAATTCAATTAAAAAGAAAAACCTAAAAATACTCAGGGAATATTATTTTTTTGCGATAATTTTTCTCCAATTTCATATTTATTTTCACTTAATGGCATGTTCTCAATAGGTTACTGGACTGATTATATTTTATTGTCTTATAATAAAGCTGATCATAAATTACATTTAGATTTGCTTTCAGCTCGATCACTGAATACAAAATTAAAAATGTGATCGAAATTAAGGATAAGGAAGATAAATTGAAAAAAAAGCATGTATATGTAGGTAGGTATTTTAATGTCTTGCTAGACAGAACACGCACTGTATTTATTTAATTATGACGTCATTTATATAAATGACGTCATAATTAAATAAATACTATACAATGACATAGTTCGGAGAGCCCTTGTTTCAGCTAACATACCTTGTATGCTCGAACCACCTGATCTTTGCAGATCGGACGGCAAGAGACCGGACGGCCTGACACTGGTGCCGTGGAAAAACGGCAAGTGCTTGGTGTGGGACGCTACTTGCGTCAGCACGGTAGCTGCCACCCACCTAGGCCGTACGGTTCACTCCCCAGTAGCTGCAGCAGAGAATGCCGCTTGCATGAAGCGGCTGAAGTATGCAGCTATGGTGCCACGGTACATTTTTGTACCCATTGCCGTGGAGACCATGGGCAGTTGGGCCACTGAAGCCAGAAGCTTCATTGGTGAGTTGGGGCGCAGGTTGAGGGAGAAAAATAATGACCCTCGCTCCGGCTCGTACCTTGTGCAAAGGTTGGCCATAGCCATTCAGCGTGGCAATGCTGCTAGTGTTGTGGGCACCTTCGCACAGGGTACAGTTAGGGGCGGGTTATTCGATTAAAAATATTTTATTTTTCTTTGTAATTTAAATTTTTGTTAGAATATTGTCAAAATAATTAGGTTTAGTTGTATTTTATAGCATTTACTTAAGTATATTGATATGTAATAAATCACTTAAATCTCCTAAGTATACGATTAAAAACTTTACACTTATATCTTGGAACTTTATTATCCGATTTAAATAATTTCTCCAATATAACATTTAGGTCTTAAATTAAATTAAAAAAAAACAATAGGCTTGCTATTTTTTTACTAATCAAAACTTATAATGTGATACTAGTGAGAGAGCAAAATAAAAAAAGTTATACCTACTTCCTTTCATTTTCCTTGTCAGTTATGTGAAAATATGTGTTCCAAGTTAGCCCCTAAATCTCTTCGAACTTTAGCTCACCTAAAGAGCTTCAAAAACGTCTATTGAATTAATTATTGTTTAATGCTTCGAAAAATTATACATGATTGTATTTTTTGATCGAATCAAGTATCCCAATAAACTGCCGGTCCATTGCCTCTTTGGAACTTTTTCAGGACTGTAAAAAGTGACGTAATCCAACTGAGTCACGATGAAGCGTTTTAGAAACATAAAGTTCATTTCGTTAACCTACATAGGCTTGGTTTAAGCTATGGGGGAAAAGCGTCAAGAATCAAATATACGTAAATGGAGTCTGGTCAATACTAAAGTATTTTTAATTTGGTAGCTTTACCCCAGTAATCAATTTTATTAGCTTACCATGGACATTCAGTGGATGCAGATGACAGGCTTTCGTTTAGTGTAGTGTAGTAGGGAGAGGCATATGTTCAGCAGTTGGGCGTCTTCTAGGTGAAGATGATCATAATCTAATAAAGGTTTTTGTGATTTCATGGGATCTTATCATTCTAAAGAATAGCGCCTCATGCCTTTCTTTGCCAAAAAACTTGAAACCAATACGATCTTATTACGAATATTTAATTTTGTAAACACTAAAATAAATCAAACACATTTTTGCCAAAAGCGCTCGATTTGTAACAACCCGAAAAGTAGCAGAACCTATTAGCATTCTTCCCAGATACCGTCAGCGGGCTCGAGTGAAGTCAAACATGGCCGACGCGACACCGGAATGTTTCCGGTACATTCGAATGCCGGAACCGAGCCGGAACACCACTTTCCGCCTACAAATCACTCTGTCACTACTGTTTTATTTCTACACTTTCAAGGAATGAATTAATGGGAACAGCTTCAAAGCTCACACTATTTTTTATCTAGGCTAGACTTTTTTACAAGCTTTTACTTAACTTGGATTGTGGGTCAAATCTTGCTACCGAATTTTTAAACTGTTATCCCCAACCGATTGAGCTGAAATTTTGCATATACATTTAATTGGATGACAATGCATGATTAGCTAAAGTAGCTAACAGACCAACGGGAGAGAAAGAGAAAATTTTCTCTTTTTCTACCGTTGGTTTGACGGTGGTCGTTCAGTCAAATCCGTCACGTCTGTTAGCTTCTGAATGAAGTGATAATTCTTAAACTGCGGACCGGTGAGCGCAGCGTAGGACGTCCACCGACAAGATGGACAGACGACCTAAAAGAGACCGCAGGAAAACGCTGGATTCAGGCCGCTTCCAACCGGTCCCTTTGGAAAACGATGGGGGAGGCCTATGTTGCAGTGGACGTCCTATGGTTGAAATGATGATGATGATCATTCTTAATCCAGTATGGTCAACTCCCAAAGATGGCAGACCAGTTATTATTGTACGCACCCATAATATGGATATCAAATGAAAGGGTTTGCCGAGAAGAACCCGAAAAATAATCACACTAAATTCAATATGGTGGACGCCACAAGATGGCGTACAAAATTTTCTTATCTACCATCATATCTAATAATGGGTATCAAATGAAAGGGTTTGCTGAGAAAAATACGAAATAAGCTGGTATTTTTTTATGAATAATTTTTATTTGATAATATATTTTATCGTTTGACCGAAATTACTAAACATTTAGAGGTTTGGCGAATTTTTTTCACTATGTGTGAAAACAATTATGATTTATCCAAAAGAACAAACTGTGAGTCAGTATTTTCCCTTGCATAGCCAACATAGTATTTATTGTATGTACGTAGCTAGAGTTTTGGGGCAGTCATTCAGTGCAGCTTCGGAAAATTCAACTACTTATTATAATTTTGGTGTTCCCTATTTTATTTTTGTGAAAACAATTATGATTTATCCAAAAGAACAAACTGTGAGTCAGTATTTTCCCTTGCATAGCCAACATAGTATTTATTGTATGTACGTAGCTAGAGTTTTGGGGCAGTCATTCAGTGCAGCTTCGGAAAATTCAACTACTTATTATAATTTTGGTGTTCCCTATTTTATTTTTGGAAGGCGCAAAAAGATAACGTTGTTGGCTGTATCAGTTTGGGAGTTGTGCCAAATTTTAAGGATTCCATTTAGTTAATTTTTGCTCTATTTTGGACTGTGTTCGTTTCGTCGTGAAATTTCGTTACAACTCAGCTATTGTTAGCCGGTAACGCAAAAAGAGGAGTGTTATAAGTTGGTCGTGTAAATTTTTGTATCCTTCGATCATGTATTTCAGTAGAATCACAGTTCCAAAATCTAACAAAAAATTACCCCAATAAAATTTAACGACGTTTAGAAAAATCAGAAATGAAACAACACATTTCGAAAAAACGTGTATTGAAAAACAAGTGGATCACATTAAAAACCGATTTCAAAAATATATGAAAAACATAATAAGTGCCTATAAAATTTGAGGGTTGCCCTCGATTTCCCTGGGATCCCATCATCAGATCCTGACTTGGTGACAATGGGATCAAATTCAAAGTATACCCTACCGAACATAAGTTTTTTTTTTGAAATTGGTTAATAGTTGGCTGAGATATCGGTGAACGTACAAAAAATATACTTAATTAATTAATATAAAGTCAGTCGGTTAATAAAGCCTAATTAATTACAATATAGCACAAATTCGTTAGAGCGAATGAAAGCGAAATAAGGCATATTTCTTGTTTATGCCTTGTTTTGCCGGTGCCATATTTTAGGCGGCAACAGTGCATCTACAGAAATATATGATCGAAGTTTGTATGTGCGTATCGTTGTATCTGTGTGTCTGTGGCATAGTAACTCCAAAAAGGCTGAACCAATATTATTTTAATTTTTTGTTTTGTTTAATAGGTAACTTGATCGAGAAGGTTCTTAGCTATGATTTAAGCAGATCTGTTCAACTGTTTGAAATTTATCAGCTCTTATATCAGGGGTTAAAAAAACAATGCATATTTGCTGTTGTAGATGTTTGGTAAAGCTTTTAGTAGGAAACTTTGGTATTGTACATTTCAAATGTCTAGGTTTCTATCTGCTATGGTTTCGTATAGCAGTGACTTAATGAACAAAGTCACCGTATAACGTACTACACAGTACAAAATGACCATCGAGTGCATGCAGCTAGTGCAAGCCTTTGTATTCTGATGGACCTAAAATGACCACTCCGTACATTGTGGCGGGCAGAGACGTACACCTACGAGGTATTCTAAGCACAGGTATTGAGCAAAGGCAAATCTAGACATTTGGCATACATGTATATTTCGCTTTGAATATGTTATCTTCACTATTTCCATTCGTACTTTGACAGCTGCTTTTTTTAAATAATAGGTCGGGGAAAAAGTCTTTTCGTATATTGTATGTATAAAGTTGTAGTAAAAATCTCATCGGTTGTACTGTTTGTGTCTGGCTGGTTTTGATACCATTAAAAATATGACATTTTAAAAAAGAATTCAAAAAGTAAAAAGTAATTTCCCGCCATTTTTCAATAGTTTTTTGTTCGATAAAATGAGTGAATGTAACGAAGAAATTCGATATATTTTGAAATTTTATTACAAAAAAGGGAAAAATGCGACACAAGCCGCGAATAAAATTTGTGACGTTCATGGACCTAAAGCAGTGTCATCAAGAGTAGCACAATGTTGGTTCAAGCGTTTTCAGTCCGGGAATTTTGATGTCAAAGATGCAGCTCTCTCTGGTCGCCCTGTTACGGATAAAGTCAATGCCATTTCTGAAAAAGTGGACCAAGATCGGCATATTAGTAGTTAAAACGTAGCTGAATAACTGGGGATCGGCCACAAAACAGTTTTGACCCATTTGAAAAAGACTGGGCATACAAAAAAACTCGATATTTGGGTGCCACACGAGCTCACTGAAAGAAACCAAATGAATCTTGTACTTATTTGCGATTCTCTATTGAAACGTAACGAAACCGAACCGTTTTTAAAAAGATTGATCACTGGTGATGAAAAATGGATCACCTACGACAAGAATGTGCGCAAACGATCATGGTCAAAGGGCAGTGAAGCACCACAGACTGTAGCGAAACCCGGATTAACACGTAATAAGGTGACCCTGTGTGTATGGTGGGATTGGAAGGGTATCGTTCATTATGAGCTTTTACCGCCGGGCAAAACCATCGATTCGGATCTCTACTGCCAACAGCTGATGAGGCTCAGACAAGAAATTGAGAAAAACGGCCGGAATTGATCAACAGAAAGGGTGTGGTCTTTCATCATGATAACGCCAGACTGCACACATCTTTGGTCACTCAGCAAAAATTAAGAGAGCTTGGTTGGGAAGTGTTAATGCATCCACTATATAGTCCTGACCTTGCACCCTCAGAATTCCACCTGTTTCGGTCTCTTCAGAATTCTTAGGGTAGTGTTAGATTAACATCCAGAGACGACTGTCAAAACTACTTGTTGCATTTTTTTGATCAGAAGTCCCAAAATTTCTATATCAACGGGATCATGTCACTACCTACAAGATGGCAACAAGTTATCGAACAAAATGGCACTATATATTATAATTAAATGTAATTAAACTTGAAAAAAATATGTCTTGAATTTGTTTATAAAATACGAAGAAACTTTTTCCCCGACCTTATAAAACATCTATCTTATATATCTATATCTCTATACACATAATAATAATGTAGAGATGAAAAAAAACTGTGATTGCAAGATAATAAAAAAATAAAAATACATGGGCGTTTTAAAATAATCAGCTGAACACGTTAAGACACTTTTTAGGATTTTCGTTTGTTTGTCCACGCGCATCTCCTAAACCACTGGATGGATTTAAAAGCGGTTCTCACGAATATGCTTAGCTTTAACCAGATTGAAGTACAGACTATGTTATTTTGCGCAATAGCCGGATTAAGGGAGGAAAAAAGGGTTGAAAGTTTATATGATAATCTACGCGTACGAAGTCGCGGGCAACAGGACTACTTGTAAATAAAAATAAGATTTTTATTTTTGTATTTATCTCAGTGAATAACTTACATGCTATGTATACTTATGCTATGTATAATTTGACTGCCTCGGTGGCTCAGTTGGTAGTGATCCTACTTTCTGCGCTTGGGGGCGTGGGTTCGATTCCCATCTAGGACAAACATTTGTGTGATGAACATTTTGTTCTATGTCTGGGTGTTAATATCTATTTAAGAATGTATTTAAAAATATATATATATGTATATCAGTCTTTGGCTGCCATATTAAAAGCTTTGCTTAGTTTGGGGTCAGATGACCATGTGTGCAATAATGTCCCAGATATTTATTATTTACACAAGTCTGCCAAACTGCGTAGTAACTTAATAACGTGTTGTCTTTATATTGCACTGAATATATTAAAAAATTAGTAATAGTGATCAGAAATCATTGTTTTCATTCAGCTTTTTACGAAGTTATTGCAGTTCTAAGAGCTAATAAATGCTCTCGATTTAAGTGCCTCCTATACTAGGGTTACGTCACCCGGACCCGGGTATGTCCTAAAACTGCGACCAGAATCACCGGAGGATGGGCAGCAGCGTCCTAATAGTACAAGGTGAACGTACTCCGATCCTCAAGCCGCCTGCCAAGCGTGGGGATTAGGGCAACACCCCTCTCTATGAGGGAGGCCTTGTCCAACAGTGGACGTTAATTGGCTGATGATGTGTGTACTAGGGTTACGTCAAGTAACGTCACGACGTTGACGTCAGCCTAACAAACTGTCTACCTAAGTGGAAAACCAATTTTTTACTTGCAATGCTCATCCACTAGCGGATGTTTTCCGACCAAGACTTTTTCTCCCAGTTTGTTTTCCGTTCAAGATAAAAAGTTCAAATTAAACAAGATCATTACTGCTGTTCCGAGGATAATGTTCAATAATTTATTTTTAAATAAAGGCGTTTAAACAGAAGTTAAGCAAAAAGGAGGAACGCGAAAGTGCATTAACATTTCTTGAACACGGCTCTTAGGAAGCAGAGTTTAAAGCCACAAGTCAAATAGACGTTGGGGCTGGAACAAAGGCGATGGTCTGCGCGGAGACTCGAGATTATGCAAGATTGAATATAGCAAGATAAGTATCAGGAACTTTTCAAGAGCTTTCATTCATAAAGTGCTTTGTAAAGTACTTAAAATACTGAAAAATACAAAAACCAAATGAGTCCAAACTCTAGAAGTTTAGTCTAGTCATTGAAAGGTTGCACTATTCACCTCATGGCTTCATAATCATCATCATCATTTTGAATGAGTTTGATGGAACAAAACTATTATGTGGTCATCTGAATTACATATATATGTATACTTTATATTGTATATATATATATATATATATATATATATATATATTGTATATAAACCATAGTCTCATAGACATAACATTTGGACATAAAATTAATGTACAAGGTCAGTGAGAATTCAAAATTAAATTATATAGGTAACATAATATGAAAAAAAAAAACAAACAAACAAAAATATACTAAAATCAGTATAATTAAATAAAATATCATATTTAATGAAAATTTTAGTACTTGAGGACCTTAAGTACTAAGTAGTATTCCCACTTTAGCAATTTTGGTCATTCTAGTTTTTAACCGATTTCAATAAAAGAGGACGGTTCTATGTTCCACTGTTAGTTTTTTGTACGTTCTTCCATTTCTCCGCCAACTGTTGACTGATTTCATTTTTTTTCTTTTGTTTGGTAGGGTATACTTTCAATTTGGTCCCATTGTCACCATGTCAGGATCCAATGATAGGATCCCAGGGAAGTCGAGAACAACCCTTAAATTTTATAGGCATTTATTAAGATTCATATATTTTTGAACGTTAGCTTAAAATTGTAAAAATGGAGTCATATCAAAATTGAATATTTTACTGAAAACAGTACGGACAGAAAAACGATTGAGGACATTTCACGTGATAGAAAAAAAAAAGTTGCCGTAGTATATCTGCCCAGGCTGCCCAGTCAGGGTGTTTAGTCCGTTTCTTTATTGTGTCCGTGGCATGCCGACACATCAAATCGTAATACAGTGTGAAGCGATATTTGTTATTTGATTTTAAACAAAGGGATAACGTACGAAGGTTGTTTGTAGTACAGTATGATATGGTAGATTTAACCGGTCTTTGACAAACACCTTTGTTCAAATCCCAGAATGGTCTGTACACTCAGAAATGCTTCACCGCCCCTCATAAATAATACCTGAAGTACGTCCCTCGTGTAGGCACGGATTAATTACGGCCAGATGGTAACATGGGCTCGAGGCGGTATGTATTGTCGGTGTAATTCCCTTTGGTTTATCATCGTCTAGCAAACTTCTACGTTACCAAGGTGCTTAGCGAAGACTTGGGTACGGTAGAGTTTTAGACTTAAACCTACGTAGTAGCTTTACCTAGTCTGTGACGTAGACGAATATACTCGTAGTCTTGGTTAAAGTGATTGTTAAATTCAATTTGATTACGAATTTTAATTCTTATTTTTTTATTAATACTTCTTTAACCTGTTTTTATTATAAGCTTCATTTATAATTATTAACTAACGAAATATGTAAACAATGTTAAAAATACATTAAATCGATTGAATGCTATCGAACTGATTTGATGACGGAGCCAGTAGGTGAATAGAAAACTCTTTTATTCAGTTCTTCATATTATTGTTGGCCATTCATATGCCTTGTACTGTTCTTAAGAAATGCTAATTTTCCTCTAGTACAATAGATCCGTAAAAATTTAAATAATACTTTTTACAAACGTTTTCACGGAAAGTTAAGTAAACAGGAATATAGGATAAATATTTTAATGAAGCCACTCCTGAAATACAGCCTGTACATAAAAATCGGTTCACAATTACCGAAGATATTGGTAAAATATTTGTACCAAGTCGTGTACAAAAAATACAATTAATCATTACAACTGTATTGAACAACCGTAATAGTTTAAAACAGTGTTTTAAATATAGTAATATGATCAGTAACGTGATATATATCGTGACTACAATCTAATCACGGTAAATATTCCTGTAGTGTAAAATCGTGATAATTTAAAACAACGTTTAAAAAATACGTTTATAATTATGAACGGGATATTTACCATGACCTCTTAATCACGGTCACTATCCCGTTAACAATAATTAAACTACTCACTAATAGTGAACAACCGTGATAGTTTAAAACTGTTTAAAATAAACAGTTGAATTGAGAACCTTCATTTTTGGAGTCTGTTGAAAAATAGGAAATTATTAAATAGAGACTAGTTGCATGCTTTAGTATAACACATTCGTAAAGAGGATCTTGGTGACATTGACTGGCAGGGATATCAGCGCAACTGCTTGTAATTAATTCCCGGTTACACAATAATGCGTCATGTTGTAGGTTCCTTTGGGTTAGTACGTCTTGCCATTTGATGCGATTCGATAAATTAGTTTAAAGAATAAATATAAGTAGAGACGAAAATGATAACAAAAAAAGAATAAAAAAAGGCTGGAAGCATTTTAAATATGGTCGAGAGATGCATGGAAAGATTAAGTTTGACCTAAAAAAACTAGGAAGTATTAGATGTTTTGAATAAGTAAAAGCAATGAAGACTAGAAGGGGCAAGATATTTTGCCACCTTGTACGACATGGCAAATTAATGAAGTACATCATAGAGGGAAAGGTACAAGAAAAGAGAGGATTTCATTATACAAAAAGATAAGGTAAATGTAATGTCGTACAAAGTTGCAGTTAAGTACAAAACACTGGCAGAAGACCATGACGACTGAAAGTTACTCCAATGTCAAAAGCTAAAATCCTAAATTTTAAATTTATTTATAAACGAATAGTTTTTAGTTACCATTACATACAAAACGCAGTAGGTAGTACTGACCTTCCACTAGATAGACCGACGCGACGACATCGGCAGAGACGCATTTCATCAAAAAAAATCTTAATTGTAAGTATTCAACTGATTGGAATTGTTCATCTTTAGTGAGTATTTCACATTTTCTTTGTGTTTGAACAACTAGAACAAAGTAATGAGCTTTAGGCAACAAAGTACGCTGTTGTTCTAAAATTAAAGCAATGACAGCTAAAATTAGACGTCAAACTCAAATCCGGCACAAAACAACACAAGATAACAACTACCCTCATCACGACGACGCCTCAAACCACGACAGACAACTCGGAGATAAATCAAACTCCTAATTCGCTCCAGTATTGTGGACAGTGTCGAGATAGACCACAGATATCTCCGTTCCCGGTAACGGAATTTGGTCCCAAAGGAGGCGAGTAATAAAGCCTCACCCTTGGTTCGATTAAGCCAGTAAATCAGACTGTCGACTCGCATAGATATAGCGGGTTAACTTGCGATTTCACGTGTCCCTGCCCTCTATCTCGGTCGACGGAAATTGCCAAGAAAAGATGGCGAGCGAGGCCTGCTTGGCTCTTATTTATTTTTATTTCCTTGGACCGTGTGCTCTGTATTCGGACGTAGTGGCTGGTAAATAAATTGTAGTTTGAGGCCGCTTTATTGTTAGCGAACGGTGGCCGTAAATCAATTACTTATTCGTTGTATAACTTGTATACTGATATATTTTCACGTAGTTCATAATTTTAAGTGGATCTGTTGTTCATATTTTTCTTGATAGTTTCTTCAAATGTGTTTACTTTGTCTCTCCAAAGTTTAAATAGAGACTCAACATTATCCCTACTTAGAATTTGCATTCTCTGCACTCTGGATTAACCCCTTAACCTAATGCAGGGTTTCTCAAAGTGGGGTTTGTAAACGTTTAGGGGTAAAGCAGTTGATCATAAGGGGTTTGCAACGAGACGCGTGTTAGATACACATGATTGGGCCAGCTCTTCCTCATGTTCGCCTTTATCTATATCTATACATATAATAAAAACGTAGAGATAAAAAAATCTGTAATTGCGAGATAACAAAAAAACACACAGGGCGTCTTAAAATAAGCAGCTGAACACGATAGGACAGTTTTTAGAATTTTTGTCTGTTTGTTTGTTTGTTTGTTTGTTTGTCCGCGCACATCTCCTAAACCACTGGACGGATTTAAATGCGGTTTTCACGAATATGCTTAGATATTACCAGATTAAAACATAGGCTATGTTATATCATTTATTTTAATTCTTTATTATTACATAAAAGAAATTAAAATAAATTATTGTTTTCTTCGTTACCCGAAACGTAATATGAGGATCGTCACATAGCCTCAAGCAAGGAGGTCCAAAGTAAAGATAATGTTATTGACATAGCCATTATAAAAAATTTAAACTGTCAACTGTCATTCAGATATTAATCAATTTAAAGAAGGTTCCTTAACCTTCACTTAACGTGAAGATCAAGGATGTTATAAAAACATAGGCCTTACAACCTCTTTGGTGATTCAATCCAATGCATTTTGCAAGACAAGCATATGTCAGGGTTCCTTGGCCAAAGCCATACTTGTGGTCGCATTCATATAGTTAAATTGCATGGTCATAGAAAAATTTCAACGAGCGAAGCTGGAAAGTCAAATTTCAGAGATGTATCATCCCGACATGATATGATATACTTTTAATGGTTTAGACAAAAACAAAACTTCAAAACATGCTCTGCACTGTGGTCACATTATCTTTTTGATTTGAAAACTGTTGACGGTGTTTTTAATGTTATGCTTCTATCAATACTTCACACAGGGCGACTTAAAATAAGCAGCTGAACATGTTAAGGCAGTTTTTAGAATTTTTGTTTGTTCACGCACATCGCCTAAACCCCTGGAAGTAAATGCGGACGGATTTAAATGCGGTTTTCACGAATATGCTTAGCTATGACCAGATTGAAGTACAGGCTATGTTATTATGCGCAAGGGCCGGATTAAGGGAAGAAAAAGGGATTGATAAAGGATTGAAGGTTTATATGAAAATCTACGCGTACGAAGTAGCGGGCAAAAAAACTAGTTTATCACTTAAAAATCAAACTACATTGACCACACGTGGATCACAACTTTAGCGCTTGCGTTTGACTGAAATGTTTATATTTGTCATGACCTGTTCCCGAATAATTTGTTAACCCAATTTTATTTTTGAAGGGTTAGCAGTCCTCTGGTAAGTTGAATAGTGGTATATAGACCTATAACTTTGAGAAACCCTGACTTACTGAAACCATGACTTTTAACACAGTAATTATCAATGTAAAAGCCCACTTCATCAGAACCGGAAATTTTGAAATGGAAAGCACCAGCTTCCAAATAAAAAAACAATCGTCAAAATCGGTTCACACAGTCAAAAGTTCAGAGGTAACAAACATTAAAAAACCAGTCGATTTGATAACTTCCTCCTTTTTGGAAGTCTGTTCTAACTAACCTTCACACTGAATTTCATTCCAATCCATTCAGTTGTTACGGAGATGAGTGCATACATGTAAAATTTTCCGTTTTGAGCTATTTGTTGTTATTTCATTTTGTTATTATTAGTTATTTGTTGTTATTGGCTACTAGGAAGTGAGTAGATAGTCACAAAATAATTTTACATTTAATAATTGCTAGTTTAACATTTATATATTAACTAAATTAAGCATTTAGTTTGTGCGCGTGCCGTCTGGTACGTCGTGCGTGACGTCACCTGTCAGTCCCAACGGAAGACCAGCGGCGGTTTTTTACGACCGGCATCATACTGAGTTGGAGCCGGTTTGTGACACAAAAAAAAGATAAGCTCTAGTTTTTTATTTTTATTGTACATTGTGTTTTTTTTGCCACAATTAAATTATGTCTCATCATCATATCATCATCATCAGCCAGAAGATGTCCACTGCTGAACATCCGAGTTGGATTCTTTGGGTGACCTCTTTGCCTAAGTTGGACTTACCTAACTGAAAAATCTGTCCAAGATAAGTGTAATGGTCAACAACTTCGAGAGTAGGTATTGTTCCCAACGATACCGGCACGGGTACAACATGGACATTGGACATGACTTTTGTGCGCGTAAAACGTGAAAGCGTAAACGTGTAAGCGTGATATTATGTCTATGTCTATAAATTTAAAAGGAATCGCTTACACACTAGTTTCATAATTTGAATTCTGATTGTCCATTTATAATACAAATACTGAAAATTACGAAGATTAAATCACAAGATATTATATTATAACGTTGTTACGAAAAATCTGAATACAGGCCTGTGCTCCAGATAATTGACACTATAAAATACGCCTACATGACGTTTAACAAATAGGTACGTTAAACTGTGAAATTTACAATATCGCAACAGCAAAAGTACCTACGTGTTTAAACACGAGTTGTTCATTTGTGCATGCATCAGTTAATTTTACGCTGAAAACAATGCCAGTGGTATTATCAAAAGGGAAATAGTTATAACCAAAGCGTGTTTTCAGCGAAATTCACTAATTATTTGATAATGAAATATTTAAGATTAACAAAATACACCTTATTGAAATAAGCCCTAGTACTCTTTACTCGCGTAATCTAAGAATTTTGACTTCGGTTTCTAGATAATAAATATTCAGTGTTTATAAAAATCATGCTCCAATGTTCCCCTCTTCTTTTTAATTTTGAAAATGAGACTAAACACAGCTTACTTATAAGGAAAAGTCTTGCTGTAATATAATTTACACATGATTCTATAAATATGCTTTTACTGGGCACACAAGATGCCCTTTTTATTTAAGACGTTCTGAAGATATCTTCTTTTTACTATCTTCATATGGGATGCTAACTCATTCAGAATCATGGAGCTTTACGCCGCTGTGTAGAGTATAGTGTCTGTGGCTCATGTTACGCTGGCTGTTTTTTTTGTTTTCTTCTAAAAGGTGTAAAGTTCCAAAAAGTTTCCATAGAGTGAAAATCGGGACTAAAGGTCACGAACTATATATTATAATAACTAAAAAACTCCTCAATCGTGGAATTAAATGTGTGTTTTTAGGTTTAACATCAAGAGCGTCTACATCACAAAAACCACTGTTATTCTACAAATATTGTCCAATTGTTTTTTTATATTCTTACTCAGCCAATTTACTTTTTTTTAATGTTACAAATGTGCAAAATACAGTGTTCTTCGTGACGTAGACCACAGTTTTTTTGTTTTTTCAATTTCTTTTCTGTGACGTAGACGCTCATACTATTGAATGGCTCTTACATCAACTGGTCCCACCCCATACTGATCCCGCGGAATCGGTTGACAAAATTATTACTTATATTATTTTTCTTTTTGTCGAATGGGCCTGAGAAGAATTCCGGAAAAAGGAAACAATAACGTGTGAATGTTTTGGTTTTCTTCTTAACGATGTAAAAACGAGAACAGAACACGAAAAATCGATACCGCTTTATGGTTGATATTCCGAACACCCGTAAAAAGATTGCTTTGATTCTACTTCTATTGTGCGAACTGCTAGTCTTTGGAGTGCGCTGTCTGAATGTGTGTTCCCTGATAGTTACAATATGGGTGTCTTCAAATCACGAGTGAATTGGTTTCTTCTAGGCAAGCGTGCTCCATCGTAGACCGGATCCGGTCAAACACCGGTAAGCGGTCAAACGTAATACTTTCAAAAATAAAAAAACTTAGAACCATGTTAAATAATACCTCAAAAATCAACCTGTATGAGCGTCTCTTATTAACATAATTTTATTGCCCCTATAATATATTTATACTCGTAGTATAATATCTTTATAGTGTAACAAAATTCGTAATATTTCATTTGCATTTTTTTTTTTCGTGTTACTGAGTGACGAGACGAGTATTTTTTGTTGATAGTGGAAAATATTAACTAAGCTAACGCGTGTCCTCTATCCAGTCAGAATTAAAAACAAAATAGAATGCAAATGAATTCTCGGTGAGAATAAAATAAATCCCGATGGCCGCGATTCCATTAAGCTGCGATCATCGCCAGTGTCACAACGGCATTGGCTGAGCCACAGAAAATAATAGTTGACAGTGACACTGTATTCCACTTTTGTATTGATAATAATGGAACGGACAAGATGAGCTATTACCGAGTTTTTCAATACACATAAACAATTTGAATACGCTTTTATTACTTTTCATTATACCTCTGTACACTTTTGTTAGAAATCTATTATTTACTTCAGATCGTCGTATTGGTTTGAAACTTTGCGTGCACATGTAATCCGAATGATTTTACAACAATTTAAATGTATCGAACTGATCTGATAATGGAACTGGGAACTGGATAAGTGGAACTTTGCAAAAGCTGGAATCTGGAATTTTCTGTAGTGGTAGGACTCTTTTTGCAGGGGTCCGCCTGGGGAAGTACCACACCTTTGCCAGTTATTCAACCGCCAAGCAGTAGTGTGCAAACACTACACTGTGTTCCGGATTGAAGGGCAATGTTTCCAGCGAAATTACAGGGCACACAGAGACTTGAAATCTTATATCTCGTGGTGACGAGCGCAGTGCATTGCCATCCAGGGTTTTGAACTGTTGAATTTCAAAATTCTTAGTGGCGTTGAGCTGTTATGAACAAGCGTGAAGAGCCATTAGACGAGTGACTTAGCTCGTCTCGTCACTCAGTGCGATAAAAAAGCTACCAGTAAACCTCTCGAATTTAGGCTCCTTTGGTTTATTTTAACGTCATATAGGAGAGTTTTTTAGTTTTCAGACTATAATAACGATTTTTGTGAACTATCTAAAAGAATAGTTGCGTCAGTTAATGGGTTTGTAATCTAGAAGAGATCGCTGATAGCGATAAAACTGTCAGTTGTGGCATCAACTCCTAAGTTGTTTTATTGTTATGTAGGTACTTTTCTAATAAAACCAAACTTTTAATAAAATATAAATTGAATGACGTCTTGTGTATACTCGGTCTAAGCTGGGGTTAGCTCTAACTGGTGCAGTAGATTGTAAAAAAAAAACAATGATCACTCTTGTTAGGTTATTCAACATATATTATGTATCTTAGTATGTATTTTATGCCTTCAAGGCAGTCTACATAATTATTTGCATTATACGTAGTCTATTATGGTTCTGGTCTTTCACGGAATTTCTTATAACAATACCTATCTACCCAGCGATAGCAAATATTGTGAATAAAAGATTTAACTGTTTTTCTGAATATAAATTAAAATAATAAATAAATAAATATATCTGGTACATTATTGCACACATAGTCATCTGACCCCAAACTAAGCAAAGCTTGTAATATGTCTGCCAGAGACTGATATACATACATATATATTTTTAAATACATACTTAAATATATATTAACACCCAGACATAGAACAAACACAAATGTTTATCACACAAATGTTTATCCTGGGTGGGAATCGAACCCACGCCCCCAAGCAGAGAAGGTAATATGTTTTAAAACAGTATCTGCTACACTGATTCTTTTCTCATTTATTCAAGTATAATTAAATTTGTCATACTTGTGAATCGAAAAGGAAGTTAAACTCACATGGAAATTTTTTCCGCTTCCAATTTTGTAACTCGTGATCCATGCCCACTAAAACTGTAATATCTGATGCATTGTCTTCATCATCATAATTATCGAACTATTCTGTTCCCACTGCTAGGACGAAAATATTCTTACCCTTAAATTATTATTTATTTATCTTATTTATCTTTTCTTCATCATCATCAGCCAGAAGACGTCCACTGCTGAACATAGGCCTCCCCCTTGGCCTTATTTTTTCTTACAGGACTTATACTCGTATTTGGCCTTAATCCACCGAATCCACCATACTGACCCAATGCATATTTGTGAATGTCACATGTGTTTGAGCTTTTTGAGGTTCTTGGACATTCTGGTTTTTCACGATTTTTTCTATAAAAAAAGCATAATACAACCAAAATATTGTGGTCAAGTATCCAAACTCGTGACTCGTGAGAGTCGCGGGCATCCATTGGATGCAGATAGCAGGATGTCGTTCAGTGTGGAGGTTAAAGGGGGAGGCCTTTGTTCAACAGTGGACGTCTTCCGGCTGATGATGATGATCCAAACTCGTATTTCAAAACTCACAAGCTAGAATCATAAAGTATTGATATGAGACCTCGACGCAGTGTCAAATTAAATATTAAATTAAAGGATTCCACGTCTACAAGACAAAGTTTCTTGCCGAGAATTTTATTATTCTGTTTGAGAAACCGAGCCGTAACCACGTCCTCTAGGGGTCTCTAGAAAAATAATAGCAAAAAATTGGACAAGTATCTCTAGGGACCGACGGATATTTCCATTTCTTCAGTGAATGGCAGCCCTGGAAGAATTATTTATATCAAACCTAGCTTGGAAAAGAAATAAATATCTTTCTTTTCTTCTGAAAGTTAAAGAAAAAATATAACGCAATAATTACCAAGTGTCAATTTAATCCTAATTAAGTGTTATTTTAACCATCATATCATCTGATTGCTTAAAGACTATATTTATATAGATAATAAGTTCCAAATTTAAAGAGTAACGTAGTGCCTAAAATAATTTATTTGTTTTACTAGCTAATGCCCGGGACTTCGTACGCGTAGCGCAAAGTAATTAGTGGGTGGACGATTAGACTGACATATCCAAATATAAATGTTACACTAACGAACACGAACGGAACTTTAAATAGGCACAAATCCATCGGATTATTTATACTGAATATTTTATATATAATACCTACACATATGACATGATTGTAGATTTATTGCTCTCCATTTTAATGCGGATTGTCATACTATCGTCATAGTATGATTTTAGTCTAGTTTTAATCTGACTCGATACAGGTATCCCGACATGTCCATAGTTTCAAATATATTTCAAGCAAATAATATATTACTTTCACTAGTTAAATACGTTGGAAGTGTGGAGCCATGGAGCCAATAAGGAAAAAAAATTGGTATAAGTCAAGCGAAATGTCATGCATGACAAACGTTATTATTGAATTATTAGTAAATAGTAAGTAGGAAGCATGGAGCGGTATCTATAATTAATCGCTGTTATTTAACATTACTCCGCGTAAAGACTGCCAATCAATGATGTCTAAATAATTTTTGCCCGCCTTCTGCACCTCGACCCTTCCAACAACTAAACCGCTTTCGTTCACCACCATTACATCCAAAATAGCTGCTAATCATAGATCAGTAACAGATTAGATGCCGCGAGTTCACCTACTTTGCGTGTCTGTTATTGGTCTTAAGTTTGATCCTGGCAAAAAAATGTATTCATTTTAATCTCCGTCGACTTGGTATATTAGCACGTCAGAAGTCAATACAAAAATAAACGTACTTTAAATTACGCCATAATAAACTGTAAAACCTCTTCAAAAGCAGTTGGCTGTCCTGAAAATAACAAACACAAAAAAAACTATTTGGTGCAGTCTATCGGAAGTTATGCGGGTACATACATTTCGGCGATTCGTTTTTATTTCATCATCATCATCAGCCAGAAGACGTCCACTGCTGAACATAGGCCTCCCTCTTTAACCTCCACACTGAACGACATCCTGCCATCTGCATCCACTGGATGCCGGCGACTCTCACAATGTCGTCGGTCCATCTAGTGGGAGGCCTACCTACGCTGCGTCTTCCGGTTCGCGGTCTCCACTCAAGAACCTTACCTACTTCCCCATCGGTTAACAGTTCTTCGAGCGATGTAGCCTGCCCATTGCCACTTCAACTTGCAGATTTTAATAGCTATGTCGGTGACTCTGGTTCTTTGGCGAATATCTATATTTTTATTTACATATAGATTATATGGCAACAGCCGCTTCAGTCTTCCTACATACCATGTCTGCGAGTAGAAGTCTGTCATTACGACAACATTACTATAAAATAAGCTAGATGGCGTTATAAATAATTATTAAAAAAAATTATTTTTACTATTTATTATCATAAATTAATATAGCCTATGTTTCAATCAGGTATTTTGTAAGAATATTCATGGAAACTGCTTTGAAATCCTTCTAGTAGTTTAAAAGATGTATGCGGACAAACAAACAAACTGACAGCCGTCAGATTTGTAGTTCCATAGTTTGAAAATAGATTGCGTACTAAAACGATGTTTTGCGAAAAAATTGTAAATTTGCTTAAACTTTACGAATAATATTATTAAAAACGTAATAAGGTATTCAATAATTCCTAAAATAATGAGTGTAAATGGATCGTAGTTTCACAAATATGAAAAGTGCGTCTATTATAGGTAAATACGACACTTTACCTGAATCACGCAAACGGTATTTTTTTTGCAAGTTAAACCGATATCAGGTATTGCTTCTACTTAGTTAGAAGTCATGTGTGAAGGTATTTGATCTACACATTTATAATATGGTAGGGATAGGGATAGGGATTTTGTCATTACACTATTTTACATAAATTAATCAAGAGCATCTTTCCAGCTAAAATTTAAGCATTTTTTGCATATATTTTGCTATGTATCCACACTAATATTATAAATGCGAAAGTAACTCTGTCTGTCTGTTTGCTACATAATCACAGCTAAACGGCTTAACCGATCTCGATAAAATTTTGGGAGGTAATAGTATGTATCATGAAGATGGACATAAGCTATTTTTTTCTGAATAAATCCCGGACGAAGTCGCGGGTGCAGCTAGTATTTTATATTAAGTTGAATCTTGATTATATAAATTAAATTAATAAATTTTTATTCATTTCCACAAGGTATGTTGCTTACAAACTAAACTAGAATTAGAATTAAACCAATTACTTATCTATACATAATTATCTAAATAAATAAAGTTATACATGGCTTTTAAGTACTTTGTATCCAATATTATAAGTAAATTTAGTTCTAATTGTAACCCTGGCCCCTACACTAGGATTCCCTGTTTTGCAGAGACCAGTAACTTAGTCTGAAGGACGTGTTTAAAGGGTACTAAGTGCCAGACATCTATGAGAAAGTAGTTAAATGATAAAATAAAACAAACAAGTATAAATACATTTTTAAACCTCCGATAAAAGTGCTGCTAATATTCAAACGGCTGAACAAATTTTCATGAATCGTAACTAAGCACATCCTTGATCCTTCCAAACAAAATAAATGATGCTTCTGAACTTTTGAGCTTAATTCTTAGTCTCAATAATTTTAATTTGTATGTGCCTTCTTAGATTAACTAACTTTAAGGCTAATCTGGAAATTGAGTGCTCATTATTTGAATAACTATAGTTATAGGACGAGCTCTAGAATATTCATAACACAATTAAACTGGTCCTCGCTCAAAAACAAACCAATTAACAGAAGGCTCTATAGGAAATGAAATTACAGGCAGTTATTTTAATTAAACAATTACGTTGGTACGACGGGCAACTAGCCGCTATTTCCCCTCCGTTAAGTCTATTACAGTAACTAAGGGTGGGTTGGACAATCTTACTTTTTTATTTGATTTTTTATTTTGGAATAGGCTTACGTTTGACCGCCAACTCGCCTGATGTTAAGCGATGATGCGGTCTACGATGGAGCACGTATGCCTAGAAGAAACCGATTCACTCGTGATTTGAAGACACCCAGATTGTAACTACCGGGGAACACCCATTCAGGTAGCGCATTCCACAGACTAGCAATTCGCACAATAAATGTGGAATCAAAGCGCTTTGTACGGGTTTTAGGAATGTCAACCATAAAGCGGTGTCGATTTTTCGTGCCCGCTCTGGCAGTCCGATAGAAAAAAGGGCAGGAGGGAATTAAATCATGCAGATCTGATGCACACTCTCCAAAATGTATCCGATAAAAAACCGATAGACTAGCAACTTTGCACCGATACTCAAGACTAAGTAACGTTAGTTTGAACTAGGGATTCGTTGCTGATGAGCCTCTTGGTACGCTTCTCAATAGATAACGCCCCGAGCTGGTACTTAGCTGATCCATCCCAAAAGTGAGAGCAGTACTCCATGCACGACCGAACTTGTGCTTGGTTCTTTAGTTTTAAATAACATTGACACATTATATCAGTTAAAGTACCGGTTAGGCAAAAAAAAAATTGTACCATCTGACAATTGCGAAATGACGTCATAACTTTAACTGTTAACCGTAATTGCAAACCGCTTTGCTGGTAAATCTTTCAGATGCATCAAATATAATTCTAGCTATGCATCTGGGGTAAATAAGGTCTCATTTTATTTGTAAATGAGTTAACTTTAAGTACATATATGCTTGTAAATACGCTGGTGCAACGCATTTCACAGTAACTGCTAAAGTCAGCGTTACTGTTATTGTCAAATTTGTCAGAAACCTTAACTTTAACTACTACTATGGTGTAACCAAGCCTTAATATTTATTTTTATTGTGACGTAGTTGTGCTAGTCACTCGGTACCTGGTGCTATAAAGTGAAACATTAAATAAATAAGAACTTAATATGATTCTAAGAATAAAGTTGATTCACCACACACTAATCTATACATGATTGTTGATAAGGAGGCGTGTGCTCAATGAGATTTCCCATCGGCAACTTTTCTAGAGTTAAGTTTTTAAGATTTCTGGTCAGGTCCCAGGTAGGTATACCAATTTTCAAGTGTCTAACTTTAAGAGGTGATCAAACTGCAATAGAAAAATCATCGTTGAATTATATTCTAAAACAATCGTCCTGCCTTTTCTCTTCAACGGAGGCATTGAAGAGAAATTTTGCTTCATGATTTTTATAGAATATAATTCTACGATGTTACAAATTTGATATCTTTGTTGCTACTCCCTGATGATAGTTAGGTAATTTTATTTGTGAGGTAAATTTCTACCTTCACCGTTGAAGCATATGTTCATAGACAGATACAGATAAAGCTATCTCAAATCCTCAGGCTACCCTCAAGTGATGTTTTGGCATATAAAAAAACACCACTTGAGGGTAACGTAAGGATTCGAAGTAACTTTATTTACGTCTATGAATATGGGAGTTAGCTATGTGCGGTTGGGACCGTACACAAAAATGCGTCAAAACTGCATGGAAAATCATCTAGACCTTGTTAGTTCTAGATGATTTTACCTTATTCAGCTTTTTACAATATTATTGCAGGTGTCAGAGCAAGTAAACGCTTGGACCGAGTCTAACATTTAACCTAACCATTCTAAAATTGAACCTAAACTAACCACCAGATGCTACAAGTAACCACTACGTTTCTCCTTTATAATATAGCCTACTCGTGCGAACTCGGAGTTTCTATAGAACCTAGATTGGTTTGAGTTTGTGTAGTTTGCTCTATTGTATAGAACTGGCTACGCAGGCAGGATGCGTAATTGCGGTCCCAGGTGGTGTCTAAGATGTTAGGTCCTAGTTTAAGCTCTAAAAGCGTCAGTGTTGAATATCTGGGACTATACATCCAGTAAATTTGCAGAAAGTGGTCTCGAATGAAAACCACAAAATATAATAATGAACCTACATAGAAGGTAGATTTAATGTAGCAACGCAGTCCTTAATATTCTTACAAAAAAGTATACAATTATTGTTTAATTTGGTTCTTCTTAGTTTCACCTTCTTAAAGTGAAAATATCTTAATTTTGTGTTAGTTTTCAGTTAGCGACATGTCTTTAATTATGTGCACGTACGTAGGTGGATAACTAACGAAATAAATATTTTAAATAATTTCTTAGCATTTTGCGATAAAATTAAATTTTGTCGCGGTGCGCATGCTAGCCTGGCAGATGTTTCAAAAACTTTGCCGCCTGTGTGGTCACAGGTAAAATAAAGGAAAACTAAGATAAAGTGTTAGAAACGTCTGGAATTAAATAAATTAAATATTTATTAACTAACAAATTATAATAATAATTATATATAAATGTTATATATCTAAAAATGTTGTGTTCCTACTCAATAATAAAGTTTTGTAATGAGGGTAGATATCTGCCTAAAAACTGCTACACAGTTTGGCAGAGTTGTGTATACATATACATAGCATGTACGTTATTCACTAAGATAAATATATATATATATATATAATCCACGCGGAAAAATCGTTATTGTATGTATTTTAAGTGCTTAAAAAATACTTTTAAAGTTTTGGCGGGTCAAAGTTGTGTAAAAATTTACGGTGAGTTAAGCCCTCAATACTAGATATCGATTAAATTAAAGTTTTGCGATGATGGATTGATGTTAAGCGATGATGCAGTATATCTTGGAGCACGCTTGCATAGAAGAAACCGATTCACTTGCGACTTGAAGACACCCGAATTTTAACTATCAAGAAACACCCATTTAGACCAAGCATTATTTTAGAAAAATACTATATACTACAAGAAATTACTAAGCGTGCCTGCATAGACTGTGGGGCTAGTACGAGAACTTGCGAAAAGGTGTTCGTTCCGTAAACGATAGCAAATGTATGAAAAATTCAGTTTCCCTTTACATCCGATAGAGGCGCTGTTCAATTTTTCATACATTTTGCTATCGTTTACGGAACGAATACTTTTTCGCAAGTGCTTGTACTAGGGCCACTGCTCTAACTTATTTAGGACTTTAGTACAACACCCGTGATAGTGAATTGTTAAAGCAAGCCAGACGCGGCACTCGTAACCACTAGTACTAAACTACCGAGCGTGTGTTAGAGGCCTCAACTATTTGTAACCGACTTCAAAAAAGGAGGAGGTTCTGTGTACCACTGTAATTTTTTTATATATGTTCACCGATTTCTTCACCAACCGACCGATCAATATTTTAAAAAAAAAATCGGTAGGGTATACTTCCAATTTGGTCCCAGGGCAATCGAGGGCAACCCTCAAATTTTATAGACACTTATTACGTTTTTCATACTAATTTGGAAGTCGGTTTTATTATCATCTTTACCGAAAAAAAAACTTTAACTTGGTTTTTATCAAAATATGAACAAAGACTTTGACTCTAACTTGACTCTAATGTACGCGATTTGCAATATTATATGAAATTTAATTCAAGCTATCAAAAATCAGAGAAATATGCCTTTACGGAGGTAAAACAAAAATTTATATCTACTTAACATTTTGAATATTAACATTTTCAGAATATGTAAATGAATATTACACGTGTAATATTCATGGTGTTGGATTAAAATTATAATAATCATCATCACCATCAGCCATAACACGTTTACTGCTGAACATAGGCCTCCCCCTTTAACCTCCACACTGAACGACAACCTGCCATCTGCATCCACTGGATGCCCGCGACTCTCACGCGTTTCTCGCGTTCTTGAGTGGAGACCACGAACCGGAAGACACAGCGTAGGTAGGTCTCCCACTAGATGGACCGACGACATAGTGAAAATTATAATATACTTAGAAAGAAAATTCGAAGGAAAACTTCTTAATGTAAAACAAAAATAAAGCAATCGTAACTAAGACTAGTTACGTCCCGCAGTTTTACCCACTGAGATTAATCCTTATAACATCAGCCAGTGAAAGTCCCTCAAAATCAGTCCAGCCGTCAGTCATAAGGAACATAATTATATACATACACATCGTCTTTTATATATAGATACAGAGATGTTGATTAGGTACCATATCCATTTACATACCATTGGCATATCCAACAAATTTAAAACGTTGTACATAATGGCGGCCAGAACGTAAAATCTACGTTCTTTTGCATTTATTGTGTTATATTATAATTTAAATTTTTGTTTACTCCATCTATTACATTCAAAAACTAGATATAACAGCTAGGGCAACATGGTTTGTGTTAAAAACATGTAAATACAGTATGCCAATCACTTTAAAAGTTACAAAGGAAAGTAAACTAAAGCTGAAAACTTTTCATACCAAAATTCTGTCAATCGGTAATATTGTCTGTGTCTTTGTCGTGTTACTAGTTTTTCTGTATGTGTGTTTGTTTTGCTTATTCCTGGTTTTTGATATCCGGAAGTAAAATCCAGTTTGATACTTCATCCTAGATGCATATTATACAGTATTTTTTCATTTTGAAATAGCAGCGGTTGCTACGTTCTGCGTCAGTCTGAATCAGCGTACAACACTGATTTAGATTGGCAGGTGTCCCCGGCCTGCCTGTAGGTTGCTTGTTTTGGACTATAGTCGGCTGCTCCACTCTCGCAATGTAGTCATAGGGTAATGGAAGGATGAATATCACATGCGGGCCCGTAAACATCACTACAAGCCATGTCACTCGTATTCGTTTGTCTTTTCTGTACCAAGCCTTTATGTATTTAGCAGGTATCGCAATATATTCGTATCCATTCTGATTCGCGTGACACGACGGTTTTTATGGTCTATCGAAACCCTTTTTACGATATCTAATATAGAGGGTAAAATATGAAAATAGATGTTCTGTATCGCTTTTTTATGAGGGAAAATACCACTTCACCGTAGCTTTGAACTACTACTGTAAGAGTTAAAAAAGTATGTGATTCCAGACAGAAAGTTGTTTTTTCTTCGGTATCAGTTGCTGTGACTGACATGCAAATGTTACCATCAATATTCATGGTGGTGTGTCGTCGATAATTGAGACTTACTTCGCGACGGTGACTTCGATTTTCATTCTCGTTACTGCGCGGATTGCAGCAAAAAAAACCTCGAATATCTCGCCTCATGAATTTCAATTATGATAATACATTTGATCTCAACCCGTAAAAACTTCGGCATTCCTAATGAACGTAATCGTAAAATGACGAAAAAACTTCCCTTTTTAGCATAAAAGGGAAAAGTTTAACGGGGTGAAGTCATCAGTGTTTATGAGGATAAGTTACAAATAGAAATGGATTGTGTGTATTCGATGATGTGAGTTATTTTTAAATAAGTTTGAAACGCAATCTGCTGTGAAAAAAGAAGCAACGTAAAGATTAATACGCTTATTTACCGCCGCACCGGGTGGCGATACTTTTCACTGCTGACTTTTGATTTCGAGTAAGTGCGTTTTCAGGGAATCAATTCTGCGCACCTACACAGCGGACACATTTTATGGGACCGCAATCTTCATAAATCTCAACCGAGTCGACCTTTTGTCTTTGTCCTCTTCTCTTACGGTTTAGGCAAATTCAGATCCACCGCAAATTGGCCATACTGCGCCCTCGGGCGAGCGTGCGTGTTACATCTTTATTTGAAAGACGCCTTTGTACAGGTAAATAAAGGTAAGAGGAACTTGGAAACTTATGTAAATCGGGTTATATGTGCCTCGAATAAGTAACTCGCAACACAATAACGTAGTTTTCCCCTACCCTCTTCGCTCATAGAGAAAAGTTGTCAAAGCGCTTCATGAATACGGGAATTACTTTTGCTATGTATGTATGTAGGTAGATTCTGAAGGGTCAAATGGAACGCTGGGGTATGATACTCTTGACGTTTAGATTTTGTCCTTTGCCGAATAAAGTTATAACACCTCTGGGAGTACTCAGCTGCCAAGGACAAAACATACCTATTATTTTAAGTCCCTATACATAGCCACAGAATCTCATTCATTATGCAGGATCCCTCCCGAATCGTCCATAAAGGAGTTCTTAGAATATCGCCATTACATTAAATTGTTATCTACCACGAGGCCCTTGGCGCACGGTTTTTTAATTAAAACAGGCAATTTGGCGCTGACTTATCCCAAGTTTTACAATTATGTTTTTGTCGTCGCGGTACAGAACTTTGTGAACAAAAGAAATTTATTTTTAACGAGATTTTTGTTAATTTAACTTGTGATATTGTTTGATAATGAAATTTAAAATGATAAAAGAGATTTTCCTTATTGTCGGAAATGTGTTATCGGATCTCGCCAGTTGGTCGGGTCGGAGAAGATTTGCAGCACAGACAAGAGGTAAGATTGGATAGCTGACCGGACGATTTATCGAGTGCTGGCTGCATTTGGCGTGTTGTACACGCGATGCGAACGATCGCCGGGAAATGGAAAAGTTGTCTCGAAGTAACCCGGGGCTATCGGAGCTCGCCGTGTTACAACAAATTTTATACCAGCAGCAGCGTCGGTAAACTTCCTGAGAACTGTTCAGCAATAAATAATGCCTGAATATTAAACTCGATCGATACAAAATAATTTAAAGTACTTGTACTTCCACAGTTTCTATTCTACGCGATATTTTAATATGAGCCTTATAACAAAATGAAACGTTAAATTAAAATTTATGGCGTAAATAATGTTTTTATAATATTTTAATAAACGTACACTAGAGAATGAGCCCAAATGGTAGCGCGATTGAATATTCATGAACGAAACTTGGTCGAAACTTCTTGATAAGAAATTATGGTAATCATTTTAAATTGACCTAATCCATATTGCGGAACCCCGAATTTTGGTGTGGCTTCAAAACTTGTTAGGATGGTATCCGATGTTTAAGGCCGAGGGATATAATTAATTTACAATCTCTAAAACTTTGTCCGAGTTAAAAGAGAAAATAACAACTTGTGAGTTCTGTAATGAATTTTGTGAAGTATCTTTAAAACTTTTTTAACAGTTAATTTATAAAATAGGCATCATTAGGTCTTACATTTGTTATTTTAAAATTGTCATTATTTTTGAAAACAAAGCCAACAATCAGAGTCAGATTGACACACGACACCAATACACCGAAAACTGTTTTCCTGCAAGACATCACTATAAAAGCTAGTCTTGAATCATCTTCCATGTGGGATCGGTATAGTGTATATGTTTCCTTCATTCATTTCTGTCATCGTTCAGATGTGAATTAGCTCTTTATTTACACATGTTTTACGTAGTTCATATATACTTTCTTCGGTCATTCCATAGACTTTCATCAAGATAGATCTTCCAAATACGTTAAGCTGTATACAACCTAGTATGCCGTATGTTTTGAACCTAATATAATTATGTTACGTGAGCAATTTAGTTGTAGTTTTACTACATTTACACGGCGATCTGATTTCGAATAGTTTGCACAGTTTATTATGATAAGATAAGATATATTTATGTTCCAAGAATACAAATTAAGTAAATTTTGACAATATTAAAAACTAGAAATAAACGTGACAATTTCCAGACATTCCTGCGGGACATTAGGATCAAGGTCCGTAATATGAAGACCACCAAAAAGAAAAACAATATTTTTTTAGAGGCAACATGGCGAATGTTTAATGTTACAGTTAACCTAGCAAAACTGTGTGGGGGTGTGTGTGCGGTATGTGATGTGCGTGATTGTGTCTATGTTTGACTTTGCGTGAATGAATGTTGAAATGAAATGTTTACTGCTCAGTATGACTCCCGGTTTTGATGTCCTCATATGACAAAGTCAGTATTCATACCCAAGCTGTCCGTTTTACTTTCTACGACTTTTGATCTTTTAAATTAGAAATAGAAAGTCGTTTGTAAGGAGAGGAGTGGCAATATGGCGCAATTTGGAATTTTTGGTATTGACATCTGACATGCTACTTCAAAAATCGTTTATTCAAACGTAATTATGCGATGTTTTAGTTGGAGCAATGATCCAACTTAAGACAGGACAACAAAACAGAACATGCAAAGAAGGTGAAATTGTGGTGTCTGTCCCGATAAAGTTCAGTGGGTTACCTCTATCTATTACCATTCACATGCATGCATAGTCTTTTGTAATATAGTCCTAAAATCAAGTTTCGAATGTTTTATTCACACAGCACGGGAACTCGTAAACCGTAACCATTCGTCTAAAGTTTAATCTGTGAAATTGAAATCGCGAGGTTCGCGTACATCGCGAGCGTAGTACGAAGCACCCGTCACGGTGCTCGACAGACCAATGTTTCACAACTAACCGAGGACGGAGCCAGGAGATAGAGCCTGTATAAACAGGGGCAATAATTACAGTGATCAAAGTAAATATAGCGACTAACTCATTTGTAAAGAGAATTGTTAATTATCGACGGTTAGCTGTCCGACGTATGCATAAAGTACGTAGATTACTCGCCCATTCGACTCTACAGAGAAGATCTACTCTACTCTAGAAACTTGAAAATGTCAATGTGTTTAGTGACGCGTGACGTGATGCACAGATTTTAATATTTCGTTTTGAACATAACGTAATATGTGTAGTTATACAAACATTCTGTGTCATAATTTTTAAAGAGATGCATTTAAAAATTGTAATTCTACAGTTTTGTTCAAAGTAGATTATTTTCTTACATTTTTACCTTCGCCAATCTATCATTGTCCAGTCTATCGAATCAACCCCCAATGTTCGACCCTAGTTTTGGGCCTGCCTCTAACTGCTGACTCCATTCCTTTATTCCCACATCAACCTTTTGTTCTACAAATCTTTAGTTTTGATATTGGATTCGGACCACGTCTCTACCCCAGATTTATTGGATTGCGTTCAGTGCGCTTATGTTGGCAACGTGCTGTGTACGCATACGAACAATCATAAATTGTGCGTGGTAAATTAGTTCTTTCAGCGTATACACCATCAGACCTTACTTAGTTGAGTTGTGGTTGTGTTGTCATACGTTCAGCTTATCAACTACAAGCCGTTTGTCCCGGCTTTGCACGGTTTTTTTTTTTCTTTTTTCAGTAGTCTAGTAATAAATACAGCTTATGTTACTCAGAGATAATGTAGAATTCTAATGGTATTTTTTTTTATTGGTTTAGTAATTTTTGAGTTAATTCGTTACAAACATCCTCCATTTCCTCTTTATAATACTAGTATAGATTTAAAAAAAAACTCATCTTCAGCAACCAAGAACTGAGAAACTAACCCTAAAATAGAGAAAAAGAGCAAATCCATTAAAAAAATCATTATTGCTCTTTACGTAATATAAGTTGTTCAATGATGAGTAAAATGACTCCTTTTAGGTTTGCAGTTTGCATTTTACCGAAAATCATACTGTAGCAGTGAATTCTTAGGACCGATTTCACCGTTTACACCACAAAACAAGATTTACTGAACTCGTTTTTACTTAAACAAGTTCAAACGTAGAGTTTGATCTCGGTTTATGTCAAGGCGATTTCACCGACACTAAACTGATCTCGTTCACGTAAACCAAAACTATGTGCAAGTGCAATGGAACGCAAATATGGACCTCACTGAACGCAGCCGTCATCTGTGGTAGTGCTATCACTGTCAAAACTTCGATGTAATGTCGCTGTCAAAGTAATTTCTTTTTATTTATTTTTTGTTTCTATGTTGCTTTTGGCTTCGCGTTGCCGCAGAGAAAGTAATTTCATTAATAGTTTGCTTAAAGTTCGTTTGCTTTGTGATATTTATAGTACGAGATCCAGCTGCAGAATTACTTCGGTCATCGAATTTTTGCTTAAAATCAAATTTTTACGCATATTTATGATTAAGAGAATATATATCAACCAGGGTGCCAATCAAAATGTGGCCGCTAGTATTTTTAATTTAATTAATTTATGGGACAAAATTTAATTCACTTGGTTTTTAAATAAAATATCGTTTACTTCACGGCAATAATATATATTATATAAAGACTGAAAACCACGGCCGCACCTCTTCGCACCCAGGGGCCTTACCCCTAGCTCGAAAAGTTACCCGCATAGGTGTTATTTGTCTAAACGGTACCATCAACTACGATAAGCGGTAATTGTTTGATAACCGTGGCTATGAAACACCGCTAAAAACTACCGCTTATCGTAGTTGATGGTACCGTTTAGACAAATAGCACCTATGCGGGTCAACTTTTCGAGCTAGGGGTAAGGCCCCAGGTGTAAACAGGTAAAACTTTGGTACAGTTTTACGATCATAACTGATATTTATCATTTAAATATCATATTGAAGCTAATTTTTTTCTTATTCAATACTGCTGGGAGAATCTTAAAAAAGAGCGAAGCACGAGCAGACTCTGCGACTCTTTTCACCAAGTAATTTTCTTATTCAACATGTGCAATACATATGTGCCGCCTCATAAACGCGTTCAAAGGCTTTAACCGTCCAAAATCAGGCGTTCAGAATTTAAACGCGCTTAATCGTTAACTGCGATCAGTTTATGTTGGTGAAACCCAAATTGACGTTTTGAACTCAGTTAGCCATTTTAAACCAGTTTAGCTTGCGTTGATCGCGTTCACTTTTGATGGTGAAATCGGCCCTTAAAATGCTAGCATAGCCAAAACCAATTCATGGGAAACAGTTGTTGCCAAAAGTAGGTTTTCAAATTTTCTGATAAACTGTGGCATTACGTCGAGGCATAAATAGCCATGAAAATATTGGAATTACCTCAGTTCATATACGGTAGTATTCTATGACTTTACGTTGATATTTATGCGTGAAATGTTATAACACCAGCTTAAATGTTGAATCATCATCAGAACTATTGCAGACTTTGTTTCCTATTAACGCTTAAGAAAAATATTTACCTACTCCATAATTGCTACATCAATCACGAAACTTCGCTGAAGTTCCTATTAATTAATAATCAATTGAAACTTTCTCAAAACAAAGATCTAGAAAGTTCAGCACAAATTTTAATCCCATTATATCCACAAAACAATCAAGCGTGACGAGTACATCAAGCGGGATGGCGGTCAAGTGCAAAACTATCTTTCTTTACCTTTATCTTTTTTGATCGTTTTATCTTTAAAAAAACTGTCGATTTTAGACTCTTTTTTTTTTAAGTTGGTTGAAAATGAAAAAAACATTGGCTTTACTATAGCAAGTTTCTAGCCAGAAACAAATTTACAGACGTACATAAGCTATGTGTATATACCGTGTATACCTTCTTGTGTATACCTGTCTATTAGTTTTGTTGTAATAAGCGCTACGCATTAGTAAAACGTTTCGCATTTGAATAATTGCCGATGATATGAAATGATGTGTTTGCGATTATAAATTAATTGGATTTGCATATTATAGGTAGATACTTGATATAACGTACAAACTAAAAGTTTTGGGTATACTAGGTATATAGAATGTAGGCATTTATTTAAAGTATCCGAATATTGGATATAAAAATAATGGTAACTATATGTATCTATCGAGCGACTACAGCAGGCCTAGCACGGGCCGTGGACAGATTGTCTTTCCACGGTTTTTATCCCGCTAGAAAGAGACAAACGTATCCATATTCTAGCTCTGTCGCGTCTACGCGCGGATAAAAACGGTGGAAAGACAATTTTTCCACAGGCCATGCTAGGCCTGCTGATCCTCATGTGGATGAAATTGCAAGGCGTAGCTAGAAGTAGTAGTATGTAAAAAAAATAACAAGGTACGTAAAATTATCAAATAAAATATATTTTATTTCTTATCATGCCACATTTACTCGGTCGTAAACAAAGTTCTTTCTGTACGACTCTCAAGAAATTATCACGCTTTCAATGTTTTTTCCAACTAATTTATTAACAAGGGTGCGAATTTATTTTCATAAAAATGTCCTAATGGTCCTCAGAGGGTCCTCTTTGCAGACGCAAATAAAGCCATCTTTTCAACGGCTAATTTACGTTATGAATCACTTTCATTCGCAGGTTGTTGGTCGCCGTTGTTTTTGTTCGGGAGTTGGGACTTGAACACAGTATCGCAGCAAAGCAGTTTGGAATGTCAGGCTTTTTCTATATATTAGAACGTACAAAAATATATTGTGATCAAAATTATTCAGTTATTATAACCACCTAAGTGCTCAAATTACGTTAAAACACCAATGAGTGGTTTTATGGACGGTTGCACCACTGCTATAAAAATAATGCTTGAAACTAATAACTATGCGTTCTTATTGATTTTTATTATATCCGGTCAAGTTTGGGTTGCCATTCGTCTGGGTTTCCCCGGATTTGTCCTAGTTTAGGTTATCAGGGGAGCGTCTGGGCCGGACTTTATTTGTAGTCCAAGTTAAAAAATTTAAAGTATTGGGCTGCCCGCGACACATGCACTGTGCCCGCATGCCGCAATTTTTACACTATGTTTAAAAAACCTATGATTTCGGGTTTTGGGCTCTAAAATCCGGGGTTTTCACGCGTCCTGTCCTGCATGGTTGCCAAATTTTAGAGATGGCAACCCTAGGTCATGTGCCTTTTATTAACTAAACATATTACAAACTAACACTACAAAAACAGTTGAATTGCTCAAGCCTACTACCAGTTGGCAGCATACCCAGTTTGCTGGTGGCATTACTACGCTGAGTAGCGTATGTAGTAATATGCGTTGAGCAAGAAAAATGCCAGCGTTTTAGCTCGTCTCGCATTAACCAGACATTCTGATTATTATTTTTATAAATGAGGTGGGCTCTCGGTTACCAAGGGCCCAATGTCGCGACCACATGATATTTGAGGTATTCATGGAAAACTTTCACAAAAATACACTTGCAGTTCTTAATTTAAATAGGTACGGAACACTGGGTAGGCGTTCCACCGTCGTCTGCAAGATGCCACGGGAATCATGTAGGCGTAACCACACCAACCGCAATGTCACTATGACTCTATTACTAAATTAAACTATGTTACGGAATTATGGTAGTTAGTGCTGAAAATGTAACTTAGGAATATATGAGTACCTAGATTAATGAATGAATATTATTATAATTTAGAAAACAGAAGATCAAATACATAAATACTGAATTTACTTATACGGGTGTTTCTCTAGATTCTTCCATATTATAGTTTATTTATTAACATTCAATAAAGTGTATGGAACATCTGTTTTTTTTTCGGGATGTCAGTATTGGTACTAGTAGAGTAAAAGTCTTTAATAATGATAAGTGCAATGATATCCTTGAATATGTCGTTGTCTGGAGATACACTCCGTATAGAATCACTCCAACATCGGAACTGTTGTTCGTTAAAAACTGGTTCGATCTTTATGACAGGCTAGACGGTTGATCAAAGCTCACATGAAGTAAAGTAATGGTGTGTTAGAAGGTAGTATGATGGTATAGTACGCCTAGCCTGGGCAAGACACTGCCCTCAACATATCCTGCTAAAACACACCGTTAGGTGCTTGAAAGAGATTATGACACGTAGGTATATTGTCTACATAATAGCCAGTCTATTCTGCAAGCTAAGTGAACGCGCAAGTGAGGTGATAAGCTAAGTGAACGTGTATTTTTCTTGGCGATAACTATAGAGAAATGTCAAAATGTCGAGTGATCACCCTTGACTGTAGTCCCTTATCCTTATAATTCGATGTTTTGCCATTTATCTGCAGAAATAGGCAAGAAAAAATCGTATTCACTTAGCTTATCACGTCACTAGCGCGTTCACTTAGCTTGCAGAATAGACATGCAGTACGTAAGATAAGTAGTTCACTATATATTTATATTTTTTTAGTACATGTTCATAAATATTGAAATGCGTGAGCGAAATAGTAAATTCACGAGGTATAAGCTTTGATCATATTATTATCTGTAAGTATAGCTTGGATTTGCCTTAAACTCATGCTAGTACTACCGAAAAAGTTTTCCAAAAACGGAACCGACGTAAAATGTGTGTGTGTATTAAATACGGTATTGCTATTGACCTGACATATTCTTACTAGTTCTACAAACGCACACTTCAATATTGATCGGCACACAACTGCAAACGATATAATCAAACGGTCCAAAGGCGATGTAAGAGCTAAAAAGGAAACTGTAGGTATAACACACCTTTTTTTCTGTGGGCATAAGCCCTTACGTGTGGTAAAGTTAGCCAGCCGGGTCAATAGAAAGTGCCCTACCTCTAGGTTGTTGTTTACTCACGATGTTTTACTTTCTGACCGCTTAAGTTCATTGGTGGGATTTGACGCAACTCTGCGGTTTAGATTAAAAACTGGTAAATCATCGCTACAATCATAAAATATCTGCTGTTCATTATAAGGTAGTCAAATCGTGCCATCTCTCTAGCTTTCCTCGCCCTGCCATCAATTCCAGCTTTGCGGAGTGACGTAATGAATAACGCCCAGTGTTTACCGGAAGATGACATTTCTGGAAACGGCCCATTAATTCCTAATGGAGCGACGACTGGGCCACATTTCATCTGTTTGGCTGCACACCAGACTTTACCCGCAGAGCTATTTTCGGTAGCGTATCCGAAAATTTATAACAGTGAGTTAGTTCTAAATCGTAGGATGGCAGCAAAGTGGGATTTATGGAATGCCTCTTTACGGTCTATTTGTTTGTAATGTGGACTGGTGATTTGGCATGATTTTTTCTGAGTGCTTTTGCGAATACCATACTGAGCTGTTTTGGATTGCTTCTATTTGGACTGATCGATCGCAGTTCCACTTTCGTAGGTCGTACTTTTTGACTTATCTGGGGAAAAGAAAAGGTATTCTCAAAGGTATTAAGGTTATCTGGGGAAAGGTAGCTGTGTTAATTTAATTTTTTATGGTTGATTTGAAGACAGGCTTGGGTTTGACCACTGTTTGATTTATTTTTAAGTAACTGTGCGATCGAAGATTACAAGATACTTAGTCTAAATTGGGAACTTGCTCCGAAGTGATGGGTTGCTGATAAAATCTTAGCGATAAATTTTTTATTTGTGGTTCGTTTATTCGAAATCTTATATCGAAAAATCTGTCTTCAAGAAGTGAACACTAGAAACTGCCCTACCACGTATAATACGGTTTCATTACGATATTTTCCTTTAAAGAGCTAAAGCTTATTGCTGGGATTTGCATCTTCAACTTGCGAAGTGGTTCTGAAGTTCACCAACATCAAATTAATTTAGAACCATCAACCCATTGATCTACAAACACATGGATGTTAAGGTCTAGTACAAAATTCACGAAAAAAGGGTCCTGAGTTTATCTATATATAATTTAGTAGACACTGATAAACGAATTTAAATAATTATTATGTCTTTATAACATATATTATTTGTAATTTAGCTTGCAATAAGTGTAGGCTGCTTACATTCGCAGTGAATACATTGAAGTACCTACCATTACCATTTGAAGTACCTACTTTCTAAACAAAACTAATAGATTTCTGTAAAAAAATATAGTTCCATTATTTTGCCACCTCTGTTATTCGAAACCGGTAGTCGGCCTGTTTTAAATCAGTGTAGAATTTTTGTGTGGTTTTAGCCTGCTTTTAGTTTTATTTTTGAGCGCTAACCCAACGTTCAATTGTCCATAGTTTAAAATATCTTTGTATGAAACTAATAAACAATTATTTTTGATAGTGCTGAATTTCCTCGTTTCCTGCAAACTCTCTTCCAAATTGCAGTTAGCTGAACAGCTGATTAACAATTGGTTCCGCATACAAATCGAGGTGAGTCTCGCTTTGAGCGTTGAAATTCCGCCAACGAAGCATTTGGCTTCTCGCCTTTATACCAATTCTTGTTTTATTTAACTTAAGGACGAGAAAAAACTCGGTTCGAACCATGTGAATGTTTTTCCCTACAGCACATAATAAAATTCTTGCCAATAACACCCCACACAGTGCTGCGATGACTGGCGTCTTTCATTGTCAAAGGCCAGGATCCACTTTGGATCATCGCGTCAGCGTAGTAAATAAATGACGTGAATAAAAATAAATCAAATGTAAAATGGTAGGATAATACCTAAAACAAAATAGCCTAGAATAAAACAAAATAGTTGGAGTTTCCATGGTCGGTTGCCGCGACGCTGTCTCGACTTTTCAGTTAGTGTTGGACCTTTTCAGTCGATGTTGGGCCTTTTCAGTCAGTGTTGAGTCTTTTCAGTTAGTGTTTGGCCTTTTTAGTTAGTGTTGGGCATTTTCAATCTGTGTTGGGTCTTTTCAGCCAGTGTTGGGCCTTTTCAGTTAGTGTTGGGCCTTTTCAATCGGTATTGGGCCTTTTCATTCGGTTCTGTGCTTTTCAGTCAGTGTAGAATTTTCAGTTGGTGCTATGGCCGTTTCAGTCAGCGTTGGGCTTTATACTTTAGATTAAATAGATAGAAACTCTTAACTCTCTCTCTGTTTTTACTTTATAATTTGTGTGTTTTTCACATTATTGAAGTAATGATCTGTTTCGTTCTCTAAGGTCTATGATAAAGCACAAACTCTCGCCCTATTTACAAAACCAACTCACCTGCGTCTATAGGTACAATCAGTTCAGGGGCTAACGAGAACCTCTCAATTTAAATAATTCTGTTACCATCCCCCACTGTATTTCTTTCACAGATCCTAACGAATCCTATTGTTATTGCTCGACTGTCGGCAACGTGCTACCTGTCTTTGACTCAATTGTAAGAGGCTCGTACTCGTGAGCAGTTACTGGGCTACACGGAACGGTGTTAGTAGTACGAAGCTGAAATGAGGTATTTTTTAATGTCATAGATGGCAAACAAGCTGGGCCCCGATTCTACTAAACCAATTGTTTTCAATTGTTAATGAATTGCCAATTTTTTTTTACTTTTGACACTTTATCTATACAAAAAGTGTAAAAAAAAAAAACATTTTGAGGCAATTCATTAACAATTTAAAAACAATTTTGTTTTTCACTTTTGACACTTTATCTATGCCAAAACTGTCAAAAGGGCAATTTCTGAGAAAATTCATTAACAATTCAAAAACAATTGGTTTAGTAGAATCGGCCCCCTGGCGGCCTTTTTATCGCGTTAAAGTCCGCGTTTGACCACCTGACGCGTCTGTAGATAAGCGACGATGTGGCTTGAAAAGGTAAGCTTGGTGGTAAGCAATCGCCGTCACATATATGGATTTTCTATCGGACTGCCAGAGCGGGCACGAAAAATCGACACTGCTTTATGGTTGATATTCCGAAAACCCATTCGAAGCGCTTTGATTCCACCATTATTGTGCGAACTGCTAGTTTGTAGAATGCGCTGCCTAAATGGATGTTCCGCGATAGACACAATCTGGGTGTCTTCAAGTCAAGAATTCACTCTTGACTTGAAGACACCCAGATTCCGGATTCGGTTTCTTCTAGGCAAGCGTGATCCATCGTAGGCCGCCTCATCGCTTAACATCAGGCGAGTTGGCAGCCAAGCGCATTTAAACAATTTCTGATCACTTCAATACTCTCCAACAATTTAATTTATTATTGTTACATTTTCATAATTTTAAATGTATAGCTTGAATACTATTTCCAAGAAAAATAAAACACTGTTTTGAAACAATGCGGGAAACTTTCCATTACAACCCAGCTGCACTTATTAAATCAAAACGAAATTCTTAATAGTCGAAATTCTGTTCTATTTGAAGCAAAATTCATGAAAATTCAGTTCTTTATCATAAGTTCGTTAAGCGGTGTCGCGACGACGTCCGCTTTTCGAGATACTGAACTTTGAAACTTTATGGCAAAGATATAGTATTATTTTTAATTTATTTAATCTTATGATAACTTGTAATGAATACAGAACGGTTTGTTTATTTATTTATTATAGCCGAGCAGCATAAGCTGATGTGCCTATATCACACAGTGTCAAAATTTTGTATTTATCAGTTAAGGTTATCTTCTTCATTCTTATCCATCTGTTCAGTTTGTTTTTAAACGCATTTATGGATTTCGATGCCACCACATGATTTCGGGCAACCTGTTCCAATTGAAAACGACTCAGTTTGTTGAGGATGTATTGTGCAGTGTTGGTCTGTGATGGCACAGGCCATTTGAACTGCGATTATGTTTCTCAAGTTTTAATTAAACAATTTTCTTCAGTATCTATATCTATCTATACATATAATAAAAACGTAGAGATAAAAAAATCTGTAATTGCGAGATAACAAAAAAAAAAACACACAGGTCGTCTTAAAATAAGCAGCTGAACACGATAGGACAGTTTTTAGAATTTTTGTCTGTTTGTTTGTTTGTTTGTTTGTTTGTTTGTTTGTTTGTCCGCGAACATCTCTTAAACCACTGGACGGATTTTAATGCGGTTTTCACGAATATGCTTAGAAATTACCAGATTAAAACATAGGCTATCTTATATCATTTATTTTAATTCTTTATTTTTACATAAACGAAAATAAAAATCAATGATTTATTTCTTCGTTACCCGAAACGTAATATGAGGATCGTCACATAGCCTCAAGCAAGGAGATCCAAAGTAAAGAGAATGTTATTGACATAGCCATTAAAATTTTGAAACTGTCAACTATGTCAACTGTCAACATGGTCATTCGGTTAATCAGTTTAAATTTAAAGAAGGTTCCTTAACCTTCTTAGATGAATGAACGTGTAGATCAAGCATGTTATAGGCCTTTCAACCTCTTTGGTGATTCATTCCAGTGCATGGAGTAGGAGTGTGGCGTACTCGTACTCCTTGCGCCAACCTTCGTGAATTTCATTCCAATTTTCCACGACGTGTGGCGCTGGGGCGCGAAAAGAAAAAAATAAAAGAACACCGATTTTCAAATGGAATTGTCATTCGCTTTTTCTAAGATTTGTCTAAGATTTTTCTTTGCATTAAATTTATAATTTCTTTCGGACTCAGCTATTTTCTTCCATTGTCGGTAGCTTAACCCTCTCCTTCTATATAAATAGTACAAATCCACTATAATTGGTGAACACTGAATGGACCGTACACCACCGACAAAGGTCAGAATGCCGCTAGATCGTACTGATAGCACTGCGGCTGACACGAAGAATAAAGATGATGACAATGTATTCCGAGTTGGCGTGCGAATTCCACCGTTTTGGCCCGAGAAGCCGGCGATTTGGTTCGCCCAGATCGAAGGCCAATTCGCGATTTCCAACATCACTGCAGATAGCACCAAGTTCTACTATGTGATTGGACAACTTGACCCGCAATAGGCAGCTGAAGTCGAAGACATCATCGTCAACCCGCCTGTGACCGAGAAGTACGAAAAACTCAAGCTGGAGCTAATTAAACGTTTGTCCGCATCAAGAGAAAAAAGGTACAGCAACTTTTAACACACGAGGAGCTAGGTGATCATAAGCCTTCTCAATTCTTACGTCATCTACGACACCTAGCAGGCCCCGGAGTTCCAGAAGACTTTTTACGCATGATTTGGACCAGCCGCCTACCGAACAGCACGCAGACCATCATTGCTTCGCAGCAGATGACGTCATCACTCGATGTGCTGGCAGACCTAGCCGACCGCATACATGACGTTGTCCCTGGGTCGCATCTACATCCAGTACCACACCGGGAAGCTCCAAGCTCCATATTACATTCTCATGGTTTTATTCTATGTTAGCATTTAAAACACAAAATATACCGCATCCTATTTTAATACAGTCCCGCGAATAGAAATATTCAAAAAAGGCCCTTTGTACATGAAAATAAACCTATACAACAAAATTCCGGACGCAATAAAGAAATAAATAAATAATAACATTTTTCCAGAACCAACTTCGTAAGTTTCTAACCCAAAAATGTTATTACGAGATAAAAGATTTATTCGACGATAAATTTTAGAAAATTATAATTAGAAAATAAATATCGATATATAAATAGTTAAGAAAGTAGCGTCATAAGTTTTGTATCATCTCATATATAATTAAGTACCCTATCACACTAAGTATGTTTTTTTTTTGTTTTGTAAAATTACTTTACCCTAGGTTAAGTTTGAATAGTATATATAATATTTATGTAATAGATTTAACTATACTTTAATTTATATGTTTATGTCTGTGGTCTGGTTTTGTGAACAGCCACTACATAAGTCATTGCTGCACCCTTTATGCAAGGTATATAAACTTAGCTTTTAGAAGAATACAGTGTATATTATTTGCAGTAAGAATAAGAATATAGAAATAATTTTATTTTACTGTGATATTTTAACAGATAAATAGAGTAGTTCCATTTCATGGCTTTTTAATCAAGGTATACATACAAATGCACGCGAAATAAGAAATAACTAGCCAAAAGCGTGTTAAGACAAGCATTATGTCAGGGTTCCGTGGCCAGCGAAACTGGCCGGAAATATACTTTTAATGGTTTAGACAAAAAGAAAATTTCAAAACATGCTCTGCACTGTGGTCACATTATCTTTTTGATTTGAAAACTGTTGACGGTGTTATTTATTACTTTTATGATTCTATCAATACTTCATACAGGGCGACTTAAAATAAGCAGCTGAACATGTTAAGGCAGTTTTTAGAATTTTTGTTTGTTTGTTCACGCACATCTCCTACACCCCTGGAAGAAAATGCGGACGGATTTAAATACGGTTTTCACGAATATGCTTAGCTATGACCAGATTGAAGTATATGCCATGTTATTTTGCGCAAGGCCGGGTTAAGGGAAGAAAAAAGAATTGAAGGTTTATATGAAAATCTACGCGTACGAAGTCGCGGGCAAAAAAGCTAGTATAAGATAAAACTTTGTCAGATTTAAGAATATGTATTACAGTATACAGTTATATTTCAGATAAGTTAGACGCTCGGTAAGCTAAACTATGCTATATAATTTATTGTCATCTTCTAATTGACAGGAGAAGTTTCATATTATGTGAAAGGGAAACATTTTTATAAAACTGATTAAGATACCATCTATCTATCAATATATATTTTTCTACAAGCAAGGTGCAATGAATCTAAAAGCGGGGCGTTATTAGGAACTTCTCCGAGTTGGATTATTCGTATATATATATAAATGAACCCCTATTCCTCCTGCAGGCCTAGCACGGGCCGTGGACAGATTGTCTTTCCACTGTTTTCATCCCGCTAGAAACAGACACACGTATCCATATTCTAGCTCTGTTGCGTCTACGCGTGGATAAAAACGGTGGAAAGACAATTTTTCCACGGCCCGTGCTAGGCCTGTTGGTCACGCTATAACTTGAGAACGGCTGTACCGATTTCATTCATCTTTTTTTAAACGTTTTCTAATTTGGATGTAATTTTGTGGTTCTGGAGTGGGTCATAGTAGCGAGGCCGAAGGCTGAGCTTAAACCCGTGCAAAGCCGGGGCGGGTTACTAGTAATAAATATTTATTTATACGAGGCTAAGTTTTTATCACATCACTTTAGTTATTTCTACGCTATGACAATTGACAATCCAAAATGTGTTTTTTTTTGTTTTCTATATTCATCATATAATTTTACAAGTTTACTATGAATAGTAATTTTGAAAGTGCGCACTTGTGTAATACGATACCAACAAATATGAATGCCTTAAAAAGTGCACAATACATAAAAGATTAAAGATTTCAATCCCAATCTCCGGCTTGTAAATTAAAACTTCGGACGCTGAAAAACATCCTGAGTATTAAAACTCTTGCGTTTTGAAAAACCGGCGAGAAATTACCGGGATTAATGTCATTCTGAAAGTTCCACAAACATCTCTAAAGTCCGCGCCAAAGTTTTGAAATTTTTCTACAAGCAAGGTGCAATGAATCTAAAAGCGGGGCGTTATTAGGAACTTCTCCGAGTTGGATTATTCGCACACTGTCTAGAAATTCTCGACAAGAATATTATGGTTTTGCAGCTAAAAACTTGTAAGTACCTACAGCAGCCGTGTTTCGAATTTATTTCGCTGCAGTTTGAAAACAAGTCTATTTAAAAGTTTGTAAACGTGTACCGCTACACAGCTATCGCCCGCTGCCATCCAATACGACTTTTAAAAACTAAAGACTCTATTTAACAATGTTTTCATCTGTTGAATAGAAAATCATTACTTATCATTAAAAACTTAGTTTCAGCTAAATACATTTATACTAATTATATTGCGATGGACTGATGCTCAGATCAGGACAAGCAAGGAAGGGCAGGTGCGTACGTATCAAGTCTAAATCAGGCTACCTTTAGTCGAACTTACCCTTGTCGCCCCTTTTTCCATGTGGACTATTAGTTAGTTCATTGGTGTAGCTGAAAGTTTTTTAGTGTGCGTGAAAAATTAGTAAATGTGCCGTTCTTATTTTTGCATTAAGTGGTTTAGCTGTATATAGTTTTTTTTATGAAACATATAGACGAACACGACATACATTTGAACACGAACTATAATTGTACTAAGGCATATCTCCATTGTTTATCTCATCCTAGGAAAGACGATGTTCGTAGCAGTGGCTGAAAGCGTAGAGCTGAATATTGGATTGACTCATGTGCCTCGGGAGAGGTCTACGAGAACAGAGTCTACGAGTCTGAACTCGTCAGACATACGAGTCTCATAAAGTGAAGTAGTAGTTTATTTTTATTAGTAACTAGCTAATGCCCGCGACTTCGTACGCGTAGCGCAAAGTAATTAGTGGGTGGACGATTAGACTGACATATCCAAATATAAATGTTACACTAACGAACACGAACGGAACTTTAAATAGGCACAAATCCATCGGATTATTTATACTGAATATTTTATAGATAATACCTACACATATGACATGATTGTAGATTTATTGCTCTCCATTTTAATGCGGATTGTCATACTATCGTCATAGTATTGTTTTAGTCTAGTTTTAATCTGACTCGATACAGGTATCCCGACATGTCCGTAGTTTCAAATATATTTCAAGCAAATAATATATTACTTTCACTGGTTAAATACGTTGGAAGTGTGGAGCCATGGAGCCAATAAGGAAAAAAAATTGGTATAAGTCAAGCGAAATGTCATGCATGACAAACGTAATTTTTGAATTATTAGTAAATAGTAAGTAGGAAGCATGGAGCGGTATCTATAATTAATCGCTGTTATTTAACATTACTCCGCGTAAAGACTGCCAATCAATGATGTCTAAATAATTTTTGCCCGCCTTCTGCGCCTCGACCCTTCCAACAACTAAACCGCTTTCGTTCACCACCATAACATCCAAAATAGCTGCTAATCATAGATCAGTAACAGATTAGATGCCGCGAGTTCACCTACTTTGCGTGTCTGTTATTGGTCTTAAGTTTGATCCTGGCAAAAAAATGTATTCATTTTAATCTCCGTCGATTTGGTATATTAGCACATCAGAAGTCAATACAAAAATAAACGTACTTTAAATTACGCCATAATAAACTGTAAAACCTCTTCAAAAGCTGCTGTCCTGAAAATAACAAACACAAAAAAAACTATTTGGTGCAGTCTATCGGAAGTTATGCGGGTACATACATTTCGGCGATTCGTTTTTATTTTATCATCATCATCAGCCAGAAGACGTCCACTGCTGAACATAGGCCTCCCCCTTTAACCTCCACACTGAACGACATCCTGCCATCTGCATCCACTGGATGCCCGCTCTCACAATGTCGTCGGTCCATCTAGTGGGAGGCCTACCTACGCTGCGTCTTCCGGTTCGCGGTCTCCACTCAAGAACCTTACCTACTTCCCCATCGGTTAACAGTTCTTCGAGCGATGTGGCCTGCCCATTGCCACTTCAACTTGCAGATTTTAATAGCTATGTCGGTGACTTTGGTTCTTTGGCGAATATCTATATTTTTTATTTACATATAGATTATATGGCAACAGCCGCTTCAGTCTTCCTACCTACCATGTCTGCGAGTAGAAGTCTGTCATTACGACAACATTACTATAAAATAAGCTAGATGGCGTTATAAACAATTATTAAAAAAATTTTTTTTTTACTATTTATTATCATAAATTAATATAGCCTATGTTTCAATCAGGTATTTTATAAGCATATTCATGGAAACTGCTTTGAAATCCTTCTAGTAGTTTAAAAGATGTGCGCGGACAAACAAACAAACTGACAGGCGTCAGATTTGTAGTTCCATAGTTTGAAAATAGATTGCGTACTAAAACGATGTTTTGCGAAAAAATTGTAAATTTGCTTAAACTTTACGAATAATATTATTAAAAACGTAATAAGGTATTCAATAATTCCTAAAATAATGAGTGTAAATGGATCGTAGTTTCACAAATATGAAAAGTGCGTCTATTATAGGTAAATACGACACTTTACCTGAATCACGCAAACGGCATTATTTTTGCAAGTTAAACCGATATCCGGTATTGCTTCTACTTAGTTAGAAGTCATGTGTGAAGGTATTTGATCTACACATTTATAATATGGTAGGGATGTTGGTAATTATAATAATTATTATTAAAAAAAACATACTTTATTTATTTAAATGTTACAACCAATTCAAAAAATTTACGACTGGCAGAATTCAAACGTGCACCATCTGGGTTTACGCCCCGAGCACTCTTTCCGCTAAGCTGTTGGGCTTTTTCTGTTGGCAATAAAATCTTGATGTTGTCTCTTTGCGTCCAATCTAAGCGTTGGAGACGCCTTCTATAATTCTTGCTTCCTTCTCGCGTTGTGCTTCTCATGTATGAGGGTCGTGACTCCCACCCAAAGATCAAATTCTATGCTCCCACCCATCAGTCTCTTTTTTAAGATTTTACGCCATCATCCTCTAGCATCGGCGAAATGTAGTGCATTACATGCACTCAATGTGTCTAAAGTAGCTTACAGACGTGTAGATTGGGTTGAAGGACTACAAATAGGTATAAATAGGTACGCAGCGCGCCGCTGTTTCTTTTCAGTTACCTACTATTTATACAATGCAGTCAGGTTATTTTTTTTTACTTGTTACTAAAAAGTAATTTTCATATTTAAGGTGTTGTTCCACACATTCAGATTTACTATATATATCTGCTATTATACATCTTCTATATCTATACATACTCGTAATATAATAAAAACATAGAGATAAAAAAAACTATACATACATATTGAGACATATTAAAAAAATACACACAGGCGTCTTAAAATAAGCAGCTGAACACGTTAAGACAGACATTTTAGAACTTTTGTCAGTTTGTTTGTCCACGCATATCTCATAAACCACTGGACGGATTTAAATGCGCTTTTTACGGATATGCTTTTCTATGACCAGATTGAAGTATATAGGCTATGTTATTTTGCGCAAGAGCCGAAGTAAGGGAGGAAAAAAAGGGTTAAAAATTTATATTAATAGGTATGATACATACCTCCCAAAATTTTATCGAGATCGGTTAAGCCGTTTAGCTGTGATTATGTAGCAAACAGACAGACAGAGTTACTTTCGCATTTCGCATTCGCTTTATAATATTAGTGTAGATCTACGCATACGAAGTCGCAGGCAACAGCACTAGTTATGAAAATAAATCGAGATTGTATCTCTAACTCGTAAATATCCTTGACAAATAGTCGTATACACAATAGATACACATGTCAACAGAAGGACAAGTAAATAGCTTTGTGTACTTTATCTTGAGCAACATTTGAAAACAAAAGTAACGAGAGGCCTTGGTTTGAGGGAATCGCAGCTAACGCGTAAAGTTAAACGGCAGTTGTTTGAGTGTTGTCAAAAAGTCAAATTTTCGTGCTCGTTACTATTCCTCGTTTCTTATGTTGGGCGGCATTGTAGCAGAGGTAAATGACTCGGGGAAAGTTTGGTAACGACAATATTTTGTGTGTCACAAACAAACACAGAAAATATTCTCGAGATGAAATTAGGAAAAAAACTTGACGAATCTTTACTAAAGTTATCAAGACCTTTGCAGTCATACTTGAAGACAGTTCAAGTTCGTCTACATACTTGAAATGTAGTTTGTTGTTGTGTGTTTTTTTTTCTTTAATCATACGATATACCTACCAATTATCCGTCAAAAGTGTTTAATTTTCATACTTGAAGAACTAAAAATTCTACAACATACTTTATAATCACACCGGAAAATTTTAATCTCATGTCAATACACGTTGATAAAATTATAAATTTTAACGGTGTAAAAATTTGCGGGATATTCTACTATAAAAATCGTAAAACCTATACCATATATACCTTCGCTGTTAATTGCATTAAAGCAGGCTACAATCTGATTTTCCGCTTAAATCGATACTGGGGCTCGGCGACGTAAAATTGTATTATTTTGAGCGCCAAATTGAATTCTGTGATCAGCGGATACGTGACCGAAATACGCGTACATATATGTGTGAGTTAGAAACTAGAGCGCTATGAGCTCTGCTCATGAATATTTACAACACTATGGTGACAGTTATGCGTGTACTACATGGTGCAAGTAACCTGCGCAACTTAGAATAAGAGCTCGCATAAATTCATACATGTCTCATACAAGTCTTGCACACGCATCTAACTTACGCAATTAGAGAAGGATGCACGTAGTATCATAAAATACAGGATATTGTATCGCCCGATCGCGGCCTACCTAAAACTCTACCAAAATGCGCCGTTGCAGCAGTTTGCATTCAGTTTCTCGTTACTTAGCGATGCATAAACATGACTTGCCAAAAGCAAATTTAAAGTATGTATTGGCATCTATACCATTATTTTCGCAGTGCATTTATGAACGTCAAGCAATATTATCTGTTATTTGATGAAGGTCTCTGTCTTCTGCGAGTTGTCGCTGCCTACTCCATATAAGCAGCACCTACCGTGGTTAAGTCGTTAAATTGAAGTCGACTGTCCAATCAAACAAATCAATATCTGAGTTCGTTTGAACCCAAGTGAGCCGTAGTAAGGATAACTTGGGTAAGTAGAGATCCAGTGATAGGGCACAATACGATTGTAGTGTAGAGCTCCTGCACAGACCAGTACCTACTATCGTGCTCCTACTGGCCCAATTCATAGTCATTACGAGACCTGTAGCAGAATTCTCCTTGCGGGTTACTGTGCCCAAATACTTGAATTTTTTGTATTATCAACACCACAAAGAAGATCCTTATTCATTACATACGTGCATCCTGGTTTTGCACGCGTCTCTTTTTCTAAGTTGTACAGTTTTCTTGCACCGTGTGCAAGACGCATTATTATACGTGCATCCTTCCCAACCTGTGTAATTCAGATGAGTCGTGTGCAGAACACATGAATCATGTTAAAATGAAGAACATAACTTAAAATATATTATCACAAGATGAAAATGCACCCAGAGTTTTGGACTGTCAAAGTTTAGGTTTCTAGAAGCATTGCTGTACTGTTATAGACAAGCGAGTCGTTTACCATTAACTAAGTGACTTGCTCAGTTATACATTTGTATTAAAATTAAACTCATATCTCGAGTTGTTTCAAACCTAACCAGTAAAATCAAAAAACGATTCGTAGGTAAGTAAGTGATCATCTTGCTTTTATATTCGTCTAACAGATCAAATATTTGGCAATTCTCTGCTTTGCAGCATCGCTCGGAAGACGCGGAATTTCAACTTATTTAACAGAAAACTTACTCCATCGACCTTAAAGCTATTGACATAAGAACTTAATTTGTTTTTCGAGCAGGTTGCAATTAATCCGTTGGATTGCGGGATTTATCGCAAAGATAACCCAGAACTTTGCAAATAGAAATTCCAGTCTGCTAATAAATTTTCGGTTTTCATTAACCTTACTGAGCCTAATAGCAGTTGCTAATTTCGACTTAAAGATAATAATTTGTACCTTTGTGTAAAAGGAAGCACTATAATTTATGATGACAGCTGAACTAAATTCGTTGTGGTCGAACGAAATAGTGGTAGTAAATTTGGAGCATATTTTAGGGTACATTTTAGGGACGTAAATATTAACAGATCTTAACATTACAATTGGCCATATCTTATGTTAATATCAATTAACAGCTGTTGCTCGCGACTACTTACGCGTAGATTTTCTAACATACTTTCAAGTCCCTTTTTCATGTTTGTCGTAAAATCCTTAGGTGATGTTTACATCCCACGAAGACTTTTACGTAGCTTTACAAACTCTGTGACATCCCATAAGGATTCTACTTGCACAAATTTCAGCTTTGTAGGTCAAGAAGTTTTCGCGACTCCGTTGATAGTGAGTTAAAGAGTGTTTCTAGCTTTTGTAAACTTGTTATCCAAAATGGTGAATTTTTCAAGGACTATCGTAGTATCTTCCAGTTAGATACAAGCGCGCGCCTCCGCTGCCTGCTGCCGCGCGCGCCATATACCTACGCCCGTATTATCCTGCGATATGTGGAGCGATATGGTGCGCGCGACCCCGGCCTGGACGGTGAGCGCTTGCGCGTCCGTCATTCATAACATGCTTCGCTCGCTTGGTGCTTGCTGTTCATTTGTTACCTACTTTGCGCCTAGCGCTTAATTAATCTTATCTTACCTACCCCCTTTCGGTCAGCTTCTGTTAACTAAATTATACAATATTATATCGTAAAAATGTAATACTATTCCTAAAGGTTACATAATAATGTGAACTTAATTGATGCAAACGTAATATTTGAAGTATAACCTATTAATTGTTTTTACCTCACCAGCTATAAGTTTATATAAGTGTCGAGCTTGAAAACGTATTTATATATTATTTCTTTGTACCTCTAGGACTTAATTAACACTAGAGATGTCCAATGTATTAATGTTTTATGTGAAATAAAGATATTTTAAAAACTGAAAAACTGAAGTTAGATTATTACAAAAAATTTAAGAAACTAGTATACCCTATTAAGAAAATAAAATTATGCATACCGAGTTATCCTATAACAAGTTATTCGTGTCTATAAGTTAGTACAGGCTAAAGGGCCAGATGATGTATTATAAATGCGATAGATTGAGAGTATAACTTATTTGTGCAAGTGTATTTGTATGTACTTGTTTTTTAAACGGGCACGTGTCTTTATTAATTAAGCAAAATACAAGCTAGTTCTACATAAACAGCTAGACTGCCCATAGACCGATGTAGAATTAAAGACAATTCAAATGCTCAAGCCCTCTCTCAGTTGGCAGCATACCCAGCATGCTGGTGGCATTACCATGTTGAATGGCAATGCTTATACGTTGAGCCAGATACACGCCAGCATTTTGGTCACGCGTTGTGTTAACCAGGCGCTCTGAAAGATGTTTGAATATGAGGTGAGCTCTCGGTCCCCGTATGTACTTTTCCCTCATCTCTGTAAAGGCTTACACTAACAACGTAGACTTTTACTACGTTTCATGAGTCCTGTATCTGTATCTTGGTTCTCTTCAAAAGACTGAATATATTTTCTAGAATCATAGCTAAGAACAATATCGATCAAGTCACCTTTCAAACAAACAAAAACAGTGAATCAAAATCGGTTTTGCCGTTTGGGGGCAATGATGATGCAGATAGACGAAAATACACACATTAAACTTAAATACCCCTCTGTTTGCGACGGTGATAACGTCAAAAGAATAATGATAATCAAAGGTTGCACTGAATTAAGAACCTATTATTTATTTTCTTCGGTCAAAATATTACAAAAGGGATATACTTTCAGGCCACTTAAATTATTACTGCAATTTTTCACAAGGAAACTTTAATAGTAACTTCGAGGAGGAAACATGTCTCAAAGAAAGTTGTTCGAAGATTTATCATCAAATAAACAGCGTTATAAACAAGGGGAGCAGCACCGTTACTCTTCATTATTTAAAACGGAACAGTAAGTTTTTCTAAAAACGTTAAGGTTGTTTATAAAAAAGCGCTAATGTTCTTTTAGACCAAGTTTATTGTTTGACCTCCGGTAACTACAGTTTACAGCTATGTAGTTACGTTTTTTATGGACGCAACTTTCTGTATTTTTGACAGTGTTTCTTTGGGCTTCTTTGGGCTAGGATCTCAACCTCCTAAAACTATTTCTTCCGTGATGTCATCTTCTCTGAATGCATCTCTCATCTCATCTTATCTGATGGTAAGCAGAAAAATGTTTTGTATCGGACACTGAGAGGAAGAACTACACTATCACACTACTTTTAAATGCAAAAGTTTGTGTGTTTAAGTGTGTATGTGTATGTTTGTCCGCACTAATTGCCTACACGGATTTACATTAAATTTGGTATATAAGTTGCTTGTACCATGGATTACCACATACTATATCCCGATAAAATAACATTTCTTGTGAGATAGCGGCTGAAACCGCAGGGCACTGCTAGTAAATTACCTACCACCATCTGGGGTACTGATTTTTTAAATCTATTTAAAACACGGAACGAACAATCTCAATACTATCCAAAATATGTGTTTTGACGCGTTAGTTTGATGAGATGAAGTAATTAATAGGATTTTAAAAAGAAAACTACAGATACAAAAAAGCTGTAATATTGAAATAATGCTTAATTTATACTATAGTATTATAAAATGCGAACATGTGTTTATTTGTTTGTTCCTTTTCCGCGCAGCCACAGAGCAACGTAATTTTTTGCAGAGAAATTGAATGGCCGGTTATTGACATGACATATTTTTTCTTGAAAAAAAAATTCGGTTTCTGGGGAAAAATCCACGTGCCAGTCGTCGATTTCTGAATTACAGATAATTCAGATTTAAATACTCAAAGATATATTAGCGACGGTAGTAGATAGTTTCTTCCTGAATTATTGTAGTATCGATACGTTGGTCTGATGTACTGTTCTTGTTGCTATAAAATTGTATCAATAAACTTGAGTCCACTCTAAAATTTACTCACAACATCAATCAAACGAATCGCAAAGTCGCAAGTGGATCGATTTTTTTCTAGGCAACCATGGTCTATTATAAACCAATCATCAGGCCAGATGGCAGTCAAACGCAAGCCTATCTACTAAATATATTAATTAATTTACTTTCAGACAATTATGCACAGCCTAAAAAGTTGGTTCCTTATGTAACTTAGGTACTACGAATGGATTTTTTATATCTATTGGCGAGACCGAGGGCCAGAGCCCTCAAAGTTGTGGGCATTTATCTAGTTTACGAATAAAAATCTAAATATTACCGTGTTAACATAATAGGTCGGGGAAAAAGTCTTTTCGTATTTTGTATGTATAAGGTTGTAGTAAAAATCTCATCCGTTGTACTGTTTGTATCTGGCTGGTTTTGATACCATTAAAAATATGACATTTTAAAAAAGGAATACAAAAAGTAAAAAGCAATTTCCCGCCATTTTTCAATTGTTTTTTTGTTTGATAAAATGAGTGAATCTAACGAAGAAATTCGATATATTGTGAAATTTTATTACAAAAAAGGGAAAACTGCGACACAAGCCGCGAAAAAAATTTGTGACGTTTATGGACCTAATGCAGTGTCATCAAGAGTAGCACAATGTTGGTTCAAGCGTTTTCAGTCCGGGAATTTTGATGTCAAAGATGCAGCTCGCTCTGGTCGCCCTGTTACGGATAAAGTAGATGCCATTTCTGAAAAAGTGGACCAAGATCGGCATATTAATAGTTACGACGTAGCTGAAGAACTGGGGATTGACCACAAAACAGTTTTGACCCATTTGAAAAAAACTGGGTATACAAAAAAACTCGATATTTGGGTGCCACACAAGCTCACTGAAAGAAACCAAATGAATCGTGTACTCATTTGCGACTCTCTATTGAAACGTAAAGAAACCGAACCGTTTTTGAAAAGATTGATCACTGGTGATGAAAAATGGATCACCTACGACAAGAATGTGCAAACGATCATGGTCAAAGGGCAGTGAAGCACCACAGACTGTAGCGAAACCCGGATTAACACGTAATAAGGTGATGCTGTGTGTATGGTGGGATTGGCAGGGCATCGTTCATTATGAGCATTTACCGCCGGGCAAAACCATCGATTCGGATCTCTACTGCCAACAGCAGATGAGACTCAAACAAGAAATTGAGAAAAAACGGCCGGAATTGATCAACAGAAAGAGTGTGGTCTTTCATCATGATAACGCCAGACCGCACACATCTTTGGCCACTCAGCAAAAATTTAGAGAGCTTGGTTGGGAAGTGTTAATGCATCCACCATATAGCCCTGACCTTGCACCCTCAGATTTCCACCTGTTTCGATCTCTTCAGAATTCTTTGGGTAGTGTTAGATTAACATCAAGAGAGGACTGTCAAAACTACTTGTTGCATTTTTTTGATCAGAAGTCCCAAAAATTCTACAGCAACGGGATCATGTCACTACCTACAAGATGGCAACAAGTTATCGAACAAAATGGCACATATATATTATAATTAAATGTAATTAAACTTGAAAAAAATATGTCTTGAATTTGTTTAAAAAATACGAAGAAACTTTTTCCCCGACCTTAATTTTAGAAAAAATGTCCATGTTTTTTTTTTATTAAAAACTTTTTGCCGAAATTACAAGGTCATCGTAACTTGTCATTTCGGGATTTATTATCGGGTTTTATTTAAACCCAATATCCTGTGTATCGAACAGCTTCTCATTATAAATTTAATTTTATCGTGCATTATTACTCAAATGATTTGATATATCAGAAAATTTGGGTAAATATGCTCAGCACTCAACTACTGCGCTTCGACGGTGCTCAATATTGCAAAATTAAAGCAGAAAATATTGCTACGGTGGCGATCGTGGTCCAAATTGTTGTACCATGATTGGTCCAGATTGTTGTTGTACAAATTGATATTGTTTGTTGTTGATCGTATTGTTGAAATCTGCGTTATTGGCTGCATTGTTAATTGATTTTTCCACAACGATGCAAAACCAAAAAGAGTACTATGTTAACCAACGATCTTTAAGCAAACCTTTATACATAGCTTCTGTTCCGATACTAATTTTCTGTTATTTTGTATGGAGGTATGTTACGCGATATGTTAGCATATTGTGAACTGATTTCTAGGTTGTTTTGGAATATCTTTTTTTAATCATGAAAATTGTTCCCATTTGAATTTAGAGATAATATTTTACTTCTAGGGGTAGGAAATTTGTGGATGAATCTCGTTTGTTTAATATACTACCTGTAAAATCATTTTTTGTGAGTTAAATGTAATTTTTTTGATCTGCACCTTGCTGCGTGTAATGTTTCTGAGTTTAAACTCGACTTGTGTGAAATATGAAAAACTTGTAGCTATCCTGTAGTTGTGCGTGAGTTTTTTTTACGTAGAATTTGTACTAAAACCTAAACTTTGATAGCAGACGTCTGTAACTTATTTAATCACACATATTGCTACCAAACATTGGTGAAAGCTAATTAATGAGAGCTATAATTAAAACCGTTATTAATCTTCAAATTGCTTATTCTGAGGAGAGCAAATTGAATACCTAGAGGAAAATTAAATTTCACGTATTTAATTAGAAGTGAGTTTTTGGCTTTGTGGGACTGAGATGGATCTTACTGGCGAGAGTTGTGTGTTCTCTTTTAATTCATAATTAATTTAATAGAGACATGTGACTCTATAAAACTGTCAAAACGCACGAATTTGAGTGGTTTTGGTCCCCTTTTAGGGCACTTTTGACAAATATTTGGTCCTTTTATTTTAGTTATCTCTAACATGAAGGTAGTTTTTTTAATATATTTGATGATAGGCTTGCGCTTGACCACCACATTGCCTGATGTTAAGCGATGATGCGGTCTACGAGCCGGTGTGAAGTTGGCAGCCAACTTTGGCTGCCATATAATCCGACTAAATTGAGGTGACTTTTTTGTGAAGTTAGCAGCCAACACGATAGAGACCTTTTATTCTTAAAAAGCCACTACAAAATCATATCCAATGGCTTTCAAAAAGCAATAAGCATAAACTAAAAACAAAAAAAAATTGCAAAGCCCCATCAAAACATGTATCTCAACTAAACGCCATAACAACAATTACAACCTGCCATCCCCTTAAATATGCAACAAAACCAACTGAATTGGTCAGCAAAATGTCAAGACTTTAAACTAACCCTATTCCAGTCCGGCTAAATGATTTCTTATTGCCAAAAAAAAGACAAACGAAAAAAGGAAAACAAAAATTTTTCGACTCTTAAATGACACGGTGAATTTTGACCTGTAAACCCCGAAAATGGATTAAAACTGCTATGTCATCAAATTTTCATGTGTTCAAGCTATCTGAAAAATATACTGAAAAAGTGGCTAAACCATTATTTAACCCCTATAACGTTTCGACGTAAACTGTCTTTTTTTTGGGCATTTATGTTCTTGAAAATCTTTCAAAAAACACCACTCATCCCCTAATATTTGAACTTCTATGTACGTAATGATAAAGTTTATATACCTAGCTACAAAACACGAGCAAACCGAGCTTTATTCGATTATATATTATATGATATTCGATGTATCTATTTATGCCCCTAAAGCCAATTCTATAAGTTACATTGACTTTTGCTAATAACAGGACAAACAAGCACTTTTTTATTTTTAGTGAAAATAACTCTGGCTGGAGCAGTTATGAGTGAGTTTTTTTTGTTATGATATTCGATGTATCTATTTATGCCCCCAAAGCCAATTCTATAAGTGACATTGATTTTTGCTAATAACAGGACAAACCGGCACTTTTTTATTTTCAGTGAAAATAACTCTGGCTGGAGCAGTTATGAGTGAGTTTCTTTGTTGTGATATTCGATGTATCTATTTATGCCCCTAAAGCCAATTCTATAAGTTACATTGATTTTTGCTAATAACAGGACAAACCGGCACTTTTTTATTTTCAGTGAAAATAACTCTGGCTGGAGCAGTTATGAGTGAGTTTTTTTTGTTGCGATATTCGATGTATCTATTTAAGCCCCTAAAGCCAATTCTATAAGTAACATTGATTTTTGCTAATAACAGGACAAACCGGCACTTTTTTATTTTCAGTGAAAATAACTCTGGCTGGAGCAGTTATGAGTGAGTTTTTTTTGTTGCGATATTCGATGTATCTATTTATGCCCCTAAAGCCAATTCTATAAGTTACATTGATTTTTGCTAATAACAGGACAAACCGGCACTTTTTTATTTTCAGTGAAAATAACTCTGGCTGGAGCAGTTATGAGTGAGTTTTTTTGTTGCGATATTCGGTGTATCTATTTATGCCCCTAAAGCCAATTCTATAAGTTACATTGATTTTTGCTAATAACAGGACAAACCGGCACTTTTTTATTTTCAGTGAAAATAACTCTGGCTGGAGCAGTTATGAGTGAGTTTTTTTGTTGTGATATTCGATGTATCTATTTATGCCCCTAAAGCCAATTCTATAAGTTACATTGATTTTTGCTAATAACAGGACAAACCGGCACTTTTTTATTTTCAGTGAAAATAACTCTGGCTGGAGCAGTTATGAGTGAGTTTCTTTGTTGTGATATTCGATGTATCTATTTATGCCCCTAAAGCCAATTCTATAAGAAACATTGATTTTTGCTAATAACAGGACAAACCGGCATTTTTTATTTTCAGTGAAAATAACTCTGGCTGAAGCAGTTATGAGTGAGTTTTTTTGTTGTTGCGATATTCGATGTATTTATTTATGCCCCTAAAGCCAATTCTATAAGTTACATTGATTTTTGCTAATAACAGGACAAACAGGCACTTTTTTATTTTCAGTGAAAATAACTCTGGCTGGAGCAGTTATGAGTGAGTTTTTTTTGTTGCGATATTCGATGTATCTATTTATGCCCCTAAAGCCAATTCTATAAGTTACATTGATTTTTGATAATAACAGGACAAACCGGCACTTTTTTATTTTCAGTGAAAATAACTCTGGCTGGAGCAGTTATGAGTGAGTTTTTTTTGTTGCGATATTCGATGTATCTATTTAAGCCCCTAAAGCCAATTCTATAAGTAACATTGATTTTTGCTAATAACAGGACAAACCGGCACTTTTTTATTTTCAGTGAAAATAACTCTGGCTGGAGCAGTTATGAGTGAGTTTCTTTGTTGTGATATTCGATGTATCTATTTATGCCCCTAAAGCCAATTCTATAAGAAACATTGATTTTTGCTAATAACAGGACAAACCGGCATTTTTTATTTTCAGTGAAAATAACTCTGGCTGAAGCAGTTATGAGTGAGTTTTTTTGTTGTTGCGATATTCGATGTATTTATTTATGCCCCTAAAGCCAATTCTATAAGTTACATTGATTTTTGCTAATAACAGGACAAACAGGCACTTTTTTATTTTCAGTGAAAATAACTCTGGCTGGAGCAGTTATGAGTGAGTTTTTTTTGTTGCGATATTCGATGTATCTATTTATGCCCCTAAAGCCAATTCTATAAGTTAAATTGATTTTTGATAATAACAGGACAAACCGGCACTTTTTTATTTTCAGTGAAAATAACTCTGGCTGGAGCAGTTATGAGTGAGTTTTTTTTGTTGCGATATTCGATGTATCTATTTAAGCCCCTAAAGCCAATTCTATAAGTAACATTGATTTTTGCTAATAACAGGACAAACCGGCACTTTTTTATTTTCAGTGAAAATAACTCTGGCTGGAGCAGTTATGAGTGAGTTTTTTTTGTTGCGATATTCGATGTATCTATTTATGCCCCTAAAGCCAATTCTATAAGTTACATTGATTTTTGCTAATAACAGGACAAACCGGCACTTTTTTATTTTCAGTGAAAATAACTCTGGCTGGAGCAGTTATGAGTGAGTTTTTTTTGTTGCGATATTCGGTGTATCTATTTATGCCCCTAAAGCCAATTCTATAAGTTACATTGATTTTTGCTAATAACAGGACAAACCGGCACTTTTTTATTTTCAGTGAAAATAACTCTGGCTGGAGCAGTTATGAGTGAGTTTTTTGGTTGTGATATTCGATGTATCTATTTATGCCCCTAAAGCCAATTCTATAAGTTACATTGATTTTTGCTAATAACAGGACAAACCGGCACTTTTTTATTTTCAGTGAAAATAACTCTGGCTGGAGCAGTTATGAGTGAGTTTTTTTTTGTTGCGATATTCGGTGTATCTATTTATGCCCCTAAAGCCAATTCTATAAGTTACATTGATTTTTGCTCATAACAGGACAAACCGGCATTTTTTATTTTCAGTGAAAATAACTCTGGCTGGAGCAGTTATGAGTGAGTTTTTTTTTGTTGCGATATTCGGTGTATCTATTTATGCCCCTAAAGCCAATTCTATAAGTTACATTGATTTTTGCTAATAACAGGACAAACCGGCACTTTTTTATTTTCAGTGAAAATAACTCTGGCTGGAGCAGTTATGAGTGAGTTTTTTACGTTGCGATATTCGATGTATCTATTTATGCCCCTAAAGCCAATTCTATAAGTAACATTGATTTTTGCTAATAACAGGACAAACCGGCACTTTTTTATTTTCAGTGAAAATAACTCTGGCTGGAGCAGTTATGAGTGAGTTTTTTTGTTGTGATATTCGATGTATCTATTTATGCCCCTAAAGCCAATTCTATAAGTTACATTGATTTTTGCTAATAACAGGACAAACCGGCACTTTTTTATTTTCAGTGAAAATAACTCTGGCTGGAGCAGTTATGAGTGAGTTTTTTTTGTTGCGATATTCGATGTATCTATTAAGGCCCCTAAAGCCAATTCTATAAGTAACATTGATTTTTGCTAATAACAGGACAAACCGGCACTTTTTTATTTTCAGTGAAAATAACTCTGGCTGGAGCAGTTATGAGTGAGTTTTTTTTGTTGCGATATTCGATGTATCTATTTATGCCCCTAAAGCCAATTCTATAAGTTACATTGATTTTTGCTAATAACAGGACAAACCGGCACTTTTTTATTTTCAGTGAAAATAACTCTGGCTGGAGCAGTTATGAGTGAGTTTTTTTTGTTGCGATATTCGGTGTATCTATTTATGCCCCTAAAGCCAATTCTATAAGTTACATTGATTTTTGCTAATAACAGGACAAACCGGCACTTTTTTATTTTCAGTGAAAATAACTCTGGCTGGAGCAGTTATGAGTGAGTTTTTTTGTTGTGATATTCGATGTATCTATTTATGCCCCTAAAGCCAATTCTATAAGTTACATTGATTTTTGCTAATAACAGGACAAACCGGCACTTTTTTATTTTCAGTGAAAATAACTCTGGCTGGAGCAGTTATGAGTGAGTTTTTTTTTGTTGCGATATTCGGTGTATCTATTTATGCCCCTAAAGCCAATTCTATAAGTTACATTGATTTTTGCTCATAACAGGACAAACCGGCATTTTTTATTTTCAGTGAAAATAACTCTGGCTGGAGCAGTTATGAGTGAGTTTTTTTTTGTTGCGATATTCGGTGTATCTATTTATGCCCCTAAAGCCAATTCTATAAGTTACATTGATTTTTGCTAATAACAGGACAAACCGGCACTTTTTTATTTTCAGTGAAAATAACTCTGGCTGGAGCAGTTATGAGTGAGTTTTTTACGTTGCGATATTCGATGTATCTATTTATGCCCCATAAAGCCAATTCTATAAGTAACATTGATTTTTGCTAATAACAGGACAAACCGGCATTTTTTTATTTTCAGTGAAAATAACTCTGGCTGGAGCAGTTATGAGTGAGTTTTTTTTGTTGCGATATTCGATGTATCTATTTATGCCCCTAAAGCCAATTCTATAAGTTACATTGATTTTTGCTAATAACAGGACAAACCGGCACTTTTTTATTTTCAGTGAAAATAACTCTGGCTGGAGCAGTTATGAGTGAGTTTTTTTTTGTTGCGATATTCGGTGTATCTATTTATGCCCCTAAAGCCAATTCTATAAGTTACATTGATTTTTGCTAATAACAGGACAAACCGGCACTTTTTTATTTTCAGTGAAAATAACTCTGGCTGGAACAGTTATGAGTGAGTTTTTTTTTGTTGCGATATTCGGTGTATCTATTTATGCCCCTAAAGCCAATTCTATAAGTAACATTGATTTTTGCTAATAACAGGACAAACCGGCACTTTTTTATTTTCAGTGAAATTAACTCTGGCTGGAGCAGTTATGAGTGAGTTTTTTTTGTTGCGATATTCGATGTATCTATTTATGCCCCTAAAGCCAAGCAATTCTATAAGTTACATTGATTTTTGCTAATAACAGGACAAACCGGCACTTTTTTATTTTCAGTGAAAATAACTCTGGCTGGAGCAGTTATGAGTGAGTTTTTTTTGTTGTGATATTTGATATATCTAATTATGTCCCTAAAGCTCATTCTATAAGTTACATTGATTTTTGCTAATAACAGGACAAACCGGCACTTTTTTATTTTCAGTGAAAATAACTCTGGCTGGAGCAGTTATGAGTGAGTTTTTTTTGTCGCGATATTCGATGTATCTATTTATGCCCCTAAAGGCAATTCTATAAGTTACATTGATTTTTGCTAATAACAGGACAAACCGGCACTTTTTTATTTTCAGTGAAAATAACTCTGGCTGGAGCAGTTATGAGTGAGTTTTTTTTGTTGCGATATTCGATGTATCTATTAAGGCCCCTAAAGCCAATTCTATAAGTTACATTGATATTTGCTAATAACAGGACAAACCGGCACTTTTTTATTTTCAGTGAAAATAACTCTGGCTGGAGCAGTTATGAGTGAGTTTTTTTGTTGTTGCGATATTCGATGTATCTATTTATGCCCCTAAAGCCAATTCTATAAGTTACATTGATTTTTGCTCATAACAGGACAAACCGGCACTTTTTTTATTTTCAGTGAAAATAACTCTGGCTGGAGCAGTTATGAGTGAGTTTTTTTTGTTGTGATATTCGATATATCTAATTATGCCCCTAAAGCCAATTCTATAAGTTACATTGATTTTTGCTAATAACAGGACAAACCTGCACTTTTTTATTTTCAGTGAAAATAACTCTGGCTGGAGCAGTTATGAGTGAGTTTTTTTTGTTGCGATATTCGATGTATCTATTTATGCCCCTAAAGGCAATTCTATAAGTTACATTGATTTTTGCTAATAACAGGACAAACCGGCACTTTTTTATTTTCAGTGAAAATAACTCTGGCTGGAGCAGTTATGAGTGAGTTTTTTTTTGTTGCGATATTCGATATATCTATTTATGCCCCTAAAGCCAATTCTATAAGTTACATTGATATTTGCTAATAACAGGACAAACCGGCGCTTTTTTATTTTCAGTGAAAATAACTCTGGCTGGAGCAGTTATGAGTGAGTTTTTTTGTTGTTGCGATATTCGATGTATCTATTTATGCCCCTAAAGCCAATTCTATAAGTTACATTGATTTTTGCTAATAACAGGACAAACCGGCACTTTTTTATTTTCAGTGAAAATAACTCTGGCTGGAGCAGTTATGAGTGAGTTTTTTTTGTTGCGATATTCGGTGTATCTATTTATGCCCCTAAAGTCAATTCTATAAGTAACATTGATTTTTGCTCATAACAGGACAAACCAGCACTTTTTTATTTTCAGTGAAAATAACTCTGGCTGGAGCAGTTATGAGTGAGTTTTTTTTGTTGTGATATTTGATATATCTAATTATGCCCCTAAAGCCAATTCTATAAGTTACATTGATTTTTGCTAATAACAGGACAAACCGGCACTTTTTTATTTTCAGTGAAATTAACTCTGGCTGGAGCAGTTATGAGTGAGTTTTTTTTTTGTTGCGATATTCGGTGTATCTATTTATGCCCCTAAAGCCAATTCTATAAGTTACATTGATTTTTACTAATAACAGGACAAACCGGCACTTTTTTATTTTCAGTGAAAATAACTCTGGCTGGAGCAGTTATGAGTGAGTTTTTTTTTGTTGCGATATTCGGTGTATCTATTTATGCCCCTAAAGCCAATTCTATAAGTTACATTGATTTTTGCTCATAACAGGACAAACCGGCATTTTTTATTTTCAGTGAAAATAACTCTGGCTGGAGCAGTTATGAGTGAGTTTTTTTTTTGTTGCGATATTCGGTGTATCTATTTATGCCCCTAAAGCCAATTCTATAAGTTACATTGATTTTTGCTAATAACAGGACAAACCGGCATTTTTTATTTTCAGTGAAAATAACTCTGGCTGGAGCAGTTATGAGTGAGTTTTTTTTGTTGCGATATTCGATGTATCTATTTATGCCCCTAAAGCCAATTCTATAAGTTACATTGATTTTTGCTAATAACAGGACAAACCGGCACTTTTTTATTTTCAGTGAAAATAACTCTGGCTGGAGCAGTTATGAGTGAGTTTTTTTGTTGTTGCGATATTCGATGTATCTATTTATGCCCCTAAAGCCAATTCTATAAGTTACATTGATTTTTGCTAATAACAGGACAAACCGGCACTTTTTTATTTTCAGTGAAAATAACTCTGGCTGGAGCAGTTATGAGTGAGTTTTTTTTGTTGTGATATTCGATGTATCTATTTATGCCCATAAAGCCAATTCTATAAGTTACATTGATTTTTGCTAATAACAGGACAAACCGGCACTTTTTTATTTTCAGTGAAAATAACTCTGGCTGGAGCAGTTATGAGTGAGTTTTTTTTGTTGCGATATTCGGTGTATCTATTTATGCCCCTAAAGCCAATTCTATAAGTTACATTGATTTTTGCTCATAACAGGACAAACCGGCATTTTTTATTTTCAGTGAAAATAACTCTGGCTGAAGCAGTTATGAGTGAGGTTTTTTTGTTGTGATATTCGATGTATCTATTTATATAACTTATATTCGGATAATTTCGGCAATAAGCAATCGTTTAGCCGGGCTGAAATAGGGTTAGTTCGAAAGTCTTGACATTTCGCTGACCAATTCAGTTGGTTTTGTTGCATATTTAAGGGGATGGCAGGTTGTAATTGTTGTTATGGCGTTTAGTTGAGATACATGTTTTGATGGGGCTTTGCAATTTTTTTTTGTTTTTAGTTTATGCTTATTGCTTTTTGAAAGCCATTGGATATGATTTTGTAGTGGCTTTTTAAGAATAAAAGGTCTCTATCGTGTTGGCTGCTAACTTCACAAAAAAGTCACCTCAATTTAGTCGGATTATATGGCAGCCAAAGTTGGCTGCCAACTTCACACCGGTGGTCTACGATGGAGGATGCTTGTCTAGAAGAAACCAATTCACTCGCGATTTGAAGACACCTACCGGGCTAGCATACGCAATACGACAAAATCTTCTCGTCACTTAGTAGAGCGAGAATGTGTCAAGGTGCCTTCGGTTTCATATACGCCTGTCTCACTTTGGCACGATAAAAACAGTCGACAAAATTTTGTCGCGACGCGCATACTAGCCTGGCTAGATTGTACTATTTTGGCGACAACGTGAAAGTATTTGTCGTATTATTCTCCTAAATTTACGTATTTTTAAGTTTTCGTATACGTGCTCGTGCAGAAGTTAAACATGTTGTTTCATGCTGTTCCCAAGACTCTATAAAAGCCTCTAGTAAAGTCTCCACTTTACTGGGGCATGACTTTGACTTGACGTGTCAAAGTCAAAGTCAAAAAAAAAAACGAACATCATGATCAAGTCCAAGTCTGCCTTGGTAAAGTGGAGAAGACTTTGCAAAAGGCTTTATAGTGTTTAGAAACAACACAAAGAGACAATGAATATTAGAATAGAGCATTTTTATTTTATTTATTACGTGAATTTCTGACTAACTGAAATAAATATACCATCTGTTTTCTTACAAGAAATCGTACTATCTATCATTTATGTTTGTAAATTTTTTATGTAAGTACACAACACAGCAACAAAGCAAGTAAAAAAAAAATACCACATAGTGATAAAAATGTTGTGAATTATTGTCCCGTTCAAATCACTTCCATGCCGCACGTTAGTCATTGAATTTAACGTAATTTATAACAGAGGTTGAAATGAAAAACCTGTCTTTAAAATTTATCGTCCTACGGTGGAATATTGAACCCTGGAGCAATATTAATCAATTGAACTTTAATGAATAACCAACAGCCTGGTCTAATATATCACGGGCATACTTACTACATTATGTACTGTATAGTGAGGTGTTTGACTAAAGCTTATACAAATGTTAGTGGATTGACTTGTGAATAGACACAATACCTACTAGTCTAACTAATGGAATATTAGAGTATGAATCGACTAGTGTTGTACTTAGTTTGATAGGCATGTTAAATCAGAATGAATTGAAATAGTAATAAATCATTAATTCTTTTAACGTATCTTTCAAAACGTTCAACTTACAAACTTTCCTGTTTATGCGACGCGTGACCAAAATACTTGCGTTATTCTGGCATGTAAGCTTTTTCATTCGGCTTGGTAAAGCCACCTGCATACTGGGTATGATAACAATGGTAGTGGGCTTGAGAATTTGGATTGTTTTTAGACCTTCAACGGTCTATGACCAATCCAACTGTTATTATTTAATAGTAGTGGTATTTTTGGTATTATGTATTAGCTTGTATCCACAAGGTGGAGAAACAGCATGAAACGCTGGATGCAGGCCCTTCCAACCGGCCCTTTTGCAGATCGATGGGGGAGGCCTATGTCCAGCAGTAGACTGAAGTGATGAGGCTGTTTTTTTATATTTTTATTAAACTGTTAATCGAGATTCTCAATTGGGCTGTATATCTTTGGTATAGGCCTAAAAAGTGGTTTCAATTATATTTTAATCAAAATATTTTAGCTATACACATATTTTTGGAATATGTTTATTTTTATTTTAATAAATTAAATATCTACTATTATATGAGTATTAAAAGATATTAAGATATTTACTGTGATAAGGTTGTGGATGGAGTACCCAATATTTCATCGCAGTTACAAGTACCATGTTCACGGTAAGATTGCGGGTTGGTCGAAGTTTAAAATTTGGGGCAGACAAAACGATTTCGAAACGAACTCGAATCCAAATGTCGACAAAACACACTCACAGTATCAATGCCCATGGTACTTAAAACACATTTTTGTATTAGAGTATTTTTATTTTTAAGCTAAGACTGGATTCCACGCATTAGCGAGGTGAAAACCATCACCTTGATTAAAATTGTGGCATTTCGAGATCTCAATAGTTTCCTTCACCACTTTTGGTATGTAGTGGCGCTCAGTAGGCAGAATTTCAGGGTTATGCAATATCTAGTGGTTTCCAGCAGACGCTCTGTTATGTCAGACTTGTGTCTATCATTATTTGTTACCTTTATGATCTCTAATAAGGCATGAAACAGTTAGCTTTGTCTGTTATATGTACGAACTTTCGCAGCTGCAGTTACTTTTGCATATTTTATATCTTATCCGGAGCACGGTCATTTTTCTTTCATGCAAAATTTCTAGTTATATTTTCCAGTAACAATTCGTTTTGATGAAACTTAGTATATTAAAATTGGTAGGTAATAAGATGAAGATTTTTTTTATCCAACTAAAAATACATTTTGTATGTAGTGCCAAGGAATACAGTACTATATTTGTCTTTGATAGTACTTCATTTCTGTCTTTAAAAATAGTTTTAACAACAAACGGTCATTTTTATCTTTTAAAACGTTGAAAATTTGCTAAAGAGATTTCTGGCTGGTGAGCGTAGCCAGGCGATTTAAATCGGTTGGAATATTTATACTTAGTGCTAAAATGTTAAAAAGAAAACTACAAATCAATCGAATCACCTTTCAAAGTACCAAATCCTCTCATTAACCATTAAATGCATATTGAAGTAAAATTGCAACATACTACGAAACGGCCCCAAAATCATCAGTATGAACGCAAGGCATACCGTTGTAGAATTATTACTATCAGGGTTTTTTTTTATCGAGTGGAAACTCCTTTTTTTCTTTCGCGTCTGTCAAATGCCAGCTTGACATTGACAAAGCGTTGACTATCGGAAACTACAACATATTTTTGTAAGGTCAGTAAAAATGTTGCATTTAAGGGTTAACAACAAACGTAGAGCAACTGTAGAATAACTGGACGCACACTGCGGCTAACGAGGCCATCCAAAAAGTGTATTAAAACCCGCAAACTGGGTGCAAACGCAGACACTTGCGTCCTAATAAAGCAATTGAAATCATATAACATAGAGCTAAAGTTGATTTTAGCTTGTAGAGGCTTGATCTACTTGTTTACGTGTACAAAGACGAAAAAGTTTCACAACGCTTCGTTAAACTAGACGCTAGGGATTACATGTGTACGGCACTCGGTCAGGTTAGACCGCCAACAAGCTAACATCAAGATGTGGAAGAGTTAAGAGGGAGAGTTAGTCATTATGGTCATACTGCCTTGAATTTTTTTTATATATTATTTGATGTATTGTCTACTGTTTAAATGTTTTATACAACCTTTCTGAACAACAAAACAACTTTAGAACTAAGAACTTTAGTTTACATTACATTTTAACCATCTCAATCGCACAAATCCTTAAATAGTCATTTTCAATAAACCGGTCGGGAGTTACTCGTATCTTTACAATAAAATTCCAAAGCAATTTTCTCGTTATTTTTTAATTGGAGTTAAAAAAAAGCTAATTTTTGTAGCTCTGTTTTTCAATCTCTCCCACTGAATGTAAAATGTCAACACGAAAATTGGGTTTGACATTCTAAATGATATTATAAAGATACCGGTTGTCGTTTAATCGGTTTTCACAGATCCTACTCAAAAATTTTTTATCATATTATTTTAGTGTTGAGTGAATTACTTATGGCAGGAACGGGCTTTGTAGTAAGGTTCATCAAAGATATTGTCAGTGTGTATCATAAACTCCGAACGAAGCTCGTTCAATTTAAAATTCTCTGCATTTGATGAATACTCAGCGCTGCCTAAATGGCTGACCAACGGACATATTTGGTATTCTTTTCTGAATACTGAAAAATATAGCATAGAAGATAATGGATGAGACTATAACGATTTTCACAAGCTATGAAATGTGTTATGATATGTCAGTACCTAAGTTAAGAAGTTTTAGGTAAATAGTTTAATTTCAAAGAAATAAATGTGCTACGTACCTATTTATCTATGCCTGCTTGTAGTAGATACAGATCTCTTTCATACCAGATTTCTTTCTCTTTATTATTATCATGTAAACTACTACATCATTTCATAGTAGTGTTATATAAATTTCTAAAATCTGCTGAGAGATCTCTACATAATGATAGTAATATTGACCTATTTAGGAAACTTAACTTAATTATTTTTTCCTCTCACATTTTTTTCCGCTGACGGCACCTTAAATTCTTGTATCCTATGTCATTCCTACTATTAAAACGATTCAAATGACACCTGTCATGTCGAAATCCATTTAGCCGTTCAGGCTGTAGGGCGTGCCAAAGAATCCATCATACATACATACACTCGATAAACATAACCCTCCTTGTTGCGCAGTCGGGTAAAAAAGTTATCGTCACGCACACACAAGGGAGATGTAATTGGTGGCGTTGAGGTGGCATGACGGCATAAAATAGCGTCATGCCATTTGCCGTCATGATTCCATGGCAGTCTGACTCATATTCACGAGTCAGACTGCCAAGGCACGCCAATAGATGTTTCAAACATAAAGGCGAGTTAATAGAGTCTTAAAGGGTCGGTAACGTAGTTGTGATGCCTCTGGTGTTACAAGTATCCATAATATAGGCGACGGTGATTGCTTACCTGACCCGTCTGCTTGTTTGCCACGTAAGGCATAAAAAAATCTTGTACTTATACCTTTGCGTGTCGTAGGGTAGGTTATCCACGTCCATTCCACCCCGCTATAGGTTAGTACAATAATAGTGCAGCGGCATTGCTGCAGATAACAGTGCCATTGTTTCAATCTATTATTACGGTATCTCGCTGGGAGTTTGTACAGCATTCCGATTCCAACTATATTATGTTGCTTGGCAGCAGCATTGAAGCAAACCTATCTATTAAACCTAATCTGTAGGCATCTAGAACGATGAGTATTTACTAAATCTTAATCTATATCTTATCAGGTTTTAAGATAATATTATGTTACAAACATCTTTTTACCGACTTCCAAAAAGGAGGAGGTACTATGTGTTCGTCTGTATGCTTTTTTTTAATGTATGTTCATCGATATTCTCGCCAATTGTGAACCGATTAAAAAAAATATTTTTTCATCACACCAATTCGAAATATGACAATTGGTTTTAGAGGATAGCGGGAACGAAATTTAAGTTTGTTTTTATAGGAGTTTGAGCTTTCTCTATTCTGATTTGTTTGCGTTGTTGCTTCTGATAGATTACCGTAGTTAGGTTGGAGCCCATCGCGTGAAGGTTGAATGTAAAAAAAAATGGAAATCACAAACTCGCGTTCGAAACTAATCAGTAGTTTCGAACTCTTCTTTTCCTTCTTCTCGCTGCGCTAGGGATTCTACTATAAAATCCTTCGTTTTACTTCGGAATTAAAAATAACGCCCTTGACGAAACAATATTACTTTATCCCCTTTGTAATACAAATAACTATTTTCCTCCGAGGAACAAGCCCTATTTGAAATGCTACGCTAATAATAATATACCTATCTATCTTAAACTATATTAAAATCCCATGATACAGCGTATACGTTTGTATTGTATTGTTTGACATTCTATTATAACACTAATATTATACCGCGAGTATGTTTAGGTGTCGGAAATATTCATGGATATCATTGTACTCATCATCAAAAACTTTTACTTTGGGACCAACCGTGATATCACGAAAAAAAAAGCTGTTGTTTCATAGAAAAACAATGTCATTAACACTCAACCAAGGGCATAGAAAAGCTGTTTTTTTGCAAAAGTAATAAAAACTGCTGTGCCATACACTTTGTCGAGTGTCAATGGCCGTTTTCTATGGAACAGCTGATATTTTCTTTGCGATTTCAGAGTTGCTCCGATAGTAAAAGTTGATCATAATGATGAGTATAATGGATTCCTTTCGGCTTAGTTGACCCTTTTCGCGTAACCCTGTATCCCTAAATTGCATGAGAACAATGATCTGAAACTCAAACTAATAAGTGGCGGACACCACAACCGGTTAAAATCAGGATTTGGCCCCTAAAATTGTGATCTTAGCTTAGTTTCTCAATATAGCTGTAGTCTAATGACGTCCTCAGTACTTGGCAACACAAACTTACAACTCCTAATTCGGAATTGCATGCAACTTGCAAATAGGAGCCAAGTTATCCTATAGACAAAAACTTCCTGCTAAGTGAGTTTTCCATTGTGTCCGCTGGATTAATACTTGAACTTCGCAAAGGGTTATCTAAGTTTTGGGGACCACGTTTCTATTAATTACCTAAGTTGAGACTCGATCGATATTAATTAATTAGGAACTCGGGGATCGTTCCCTTCCCCGTCTGCTCATTATGGGCTGAAAGTTGAAATATAATTTTCGTTTGTTTTAAAATGTTCTTTATCATTTAAAACACCGAAAGTTTGTTCAAAAACTCAAGTGATAAAGCTTATTAATTTTACTTTTAAGTCATCTTAATTATGTTTTCAATAACCAACTTTTTGTATATATTGTGTTAATTTTTCAAGAAGTGATGAATTGATAACATAATGATTGCTTTGACTACATTTTACACTCATTAATCATAGAGTAGAATTATCTATGAAATTATATGGGACATGTCACTAAGAATTTAGTAATTATCTCAGAATAATATAGAGTATTATTCTGAGGTAATTATATTTCCATATTTTTTTGTTTCTTATCACGAATGTCAGGCATAAATGACGTTCAAATTAGGACGTAGCCCTATATAATTATAACCATAAAAAGTAAGGTTTTGGTCACAATAAAAGTAACAAGTCACAATGGGCTATTGGGCAGGTGTATGATTAGTAAAAAAACAGGCTTAGTAAAAAATAATTATAATAAAATTACATGTGAAACACTTTCTAAAGAAACTATTTAAATTGGTTGGTAAAGTTCTGAGACATAAGCGTTTTTTTTGTTGTTTAGATTCTGAAGGAATGCTCAGTCTCTTTCTCTCAAAGTGAGTGTCAGTAAAGATTTTATATGGCATGCTTACATGTGACGTCATACGTCAACTCCTGTCTCTGTTATGTCCATCCAAAGGTTGCCTGGAAGAAATCGCTTAAGGCGATAAGGCCGCCTATTATACTGCCGGTCTTGTATTATTTTTTAAGTGACTTTTGTATCTATTTCGGTGTATAATAAAGTGATATATTATTATTATTTCATAAAATTCTCGGGTCTAGCCCGGACATTTGGTAGGCATTGGTGGAGCCGAAGCCAACACCAAGAGGCCCTGTTGAATATAAAAAATACAATTATGGAATATGTATAAAAAGGAATATGAAACTATTGTACAGTATAGGATTAAAAAAGTCTGGGCTATTGAGGTGAACAACTTGTGGATGGAATAACAGATCTATAGAATGAGAAACGGCACCTGCCTTATCCTGTCTCATCTCAAAATATATTTAGGCAGGTGATGACTTGCCACCCACTGAATGGGCCCCCCATAAAGGCTGCCGTATCTTGGCACCGGAGGGGCAACATCGGCGTGGGTGGCTTAGGGTGTAGAGAGGTGTGCTGCACTTTCACTAAGAGCTACTCGCGGCGTTATGCCCTTTAACACTTCCACCCTGGAGCTTAGGTTGTTAGCTCTTGCGGTTTCCACCCCTGGACGGCCGGTTAAGGCAAGCCAGGGGTCAGGGGTCTCATTTAGCCTCATGGAATCGGGGTACGCGGTGTCGCCACTCACCGACGGCTCGCCATAAAGCCGCCCCTGCGTTTTTATTATTATTATTATTAAGTAAAGTGTGCACTCTGTCTAGCAAGACATTATTATGCTTTTATTATCTTCCTTAATTTTGAACACATTTCAATATTGTTTTTGGTGTTTGGCTGATTATGGTTAGATATTTATAAAACAATAAAAAAATCAGACAAGTAGCCTATTATGTACCTACTTTATAGGTACATTTAAGTAAGCGAGCCTGGTACGCCAATTGGTAAATTGGGCTTAAGCATTTGGACTCTTTAGACCTGCAACGCTCTATGGGCAATTCAACTGTGTTTTGTATGATAGGCCAAATATAGGGGTCTTACTTAAAAACGTTACTCAAGTTAACATACGCTTAAATATGCTCCGTCTTGTTTTCGCGTGTGATGATTGCCGTCAGCGAGAAGTTGCGAGAGCATTTTAAAACATAGATCAACTTGAGTAACGTTTTTAAGTAAGGCGCTAAATGTTTACCCTAACTTATAAAGGTTACTTAAGTTAAGCGATGCTTAAAATTGCCCTGTCCCGTTTTAATGTATGACGATTTCCGTCAGCGAGAAGTTAACAAAGTAGTTTTAAGCATGCTTAACTTTACTTAAGTAACATTTATAAGCAAGGCTGTGGATATTTAGTAATTAAGTTAGCGTGTATTTCAAGGAACTTGCTCGTAAAAAAAAACTTATATTATTTATAAATATGTCTAGTTACATCTATCTATGTAGTGACACGTTAAAAAAATTAACCAAATTTTATACACGCATTCCAATAAAAGGTGTTACACACCAAAACTATTTGAACTGGCTACCCATAACCATCGATCAAAACGGTCCGACCGTCAAACCCGACACGACATAAGTGACCGCTATCAACCACCGCTTTAACACCTTCGTGGATGTGTGAGGTTGTAATTACCCATGCTATATAATAGGACTGAAAACTGCAAAAAAAAGGCGATTTGTGTAACCGGTAATTTTAGTCAGGTTTAAACAGAGTTGACGTTTATCTAGTGTACTCTTAAAGATTCACGAGTTAATACACGTGTGACATATATTAAGTTTAGGTACTGAATCATCAGAGATGTAAACTAGCCTGTCTGATTTTAAATTGTTTAAAAATAAAAAATGCATATTTTACATGCGTGTACTTAAATTGGTAAAACTCACTTAATTTGCCTCGAATATATAGTTTAAATTCCAATTGATTACCCTCTCTAAATATAACAGCATTTGAGCAGTAGTTTAAAAAAAATTCGTACAAATCCATGACTAGAAATACAGTTTTTTTCGGTTATTAGGTCCTTATTTAAAAATTGAGGCCATTCAAATGGTTGTGTTGCATGTCACGCGAGAAAACGCTCAGTTTCGCGCTACTTTCCATGCACGAATCGTAACGAAACTTTCCAATTAAGCCATTAGGAAAATGACGGGCAAGGTAATGACATACGCCATGGAATAATAACGACCATGTGGTTGTAGTGACCTGTTTAACGAACGATGTGATTTGGTAAAATGACCTGTATTGCACCATTTTCAGATATTCCACTTGCACGAAATAATTATTATAGTTTAAGAGCCGTATTACAAAATTTATCGTTCAATTTTAGGTATTTGGATTTTCGGACATAAAACGAAAAATAAAGCCGCAATTGTCAAGACCAATACAAAACAAGTAAACCATGACAAAACCATAATATTAAATTATTTTATTTTAATTTCAGTAATTTGAGGAAATCTACTCTCAAACTTTCCTCACGAGAATTTTGCAAAAACTACTTGTAAATTAGTTTAGTTTACTACAAGAAATAGGATAAAATTTTGAGTTTTTCCAAAATTATAAGGCCTTATTTTCAAACAGATCTGTTTAATTTTGGAAATTGAATTTCCTATACCTACATTTTTCTGTTTGATAGAACCTGAATGCCAAAAATCCAGTTTTAGTTGCTTATCTCGTCAAAAAAGTGAGAGGGTTCTTAAATAACTAAAAACACACAAATTTAACTCGTAGAATAAATATTAGAAGTCCAAACGCGTGTAGTTTTACTGATGCTATTGAAGAGGGTTTTAATTACAAGGAACTTCAGTGATGATAGCTAAATCCTTAATTCTTCTCCAGCCTCGCAGGGCAAGGGTTCGATTGTTGAATCGCTTGTTGAAAATTTTATATTGCAAAATGACTGACTTTCGAACGAAATCCCAAACAAAAGTCTTATTTTTGAATGAATCATATAACTAACGCCACGAATATGCAATAACGCCAAATATGCTTTCTATTAATAGAAAATCTTTCATTTTGCATGATATTTTCGTGCAAAATATCACACTAGCGATTATAAATTCGAGCGGCATGCATTCTTGGAGCTCGATAAATTCGACCCCAAGAATGCATGTCGCGACTGGACCTTTTTGTTACTTTTCGTCGTTTTGTAAGGCTACGTTTTTGCATAGACTACACGTTTATGTAACAAATTCAAAATATTTTATTTAGGACAACTAAAAATCCATACCAACAACAACAACAAAAATTGTTTTGAAAATTGCTGATTATTGTTAACGCTCGTATCATTTTCGCAAGAGAGTCGTTAGAAAAATTATTTCATGGAGCATGCTAAGCACTGCTAGGGTAAGCTCTAGAAAGGCGACCTACACTACACCTCCCATTATAATTCAGTTTTTTTTATTTTATGCTTCGTCCACATTTTGCAATGCACGTACAATGATGTGTCAGAATGATATCACCATTTTGAGCTTAAGATAATAATAAGCTCTACCCACAGCCTTATTACACCCACAACCTTATTACGGTAAATATTCCATTACTAATCATAAATCACCATTATCATCATCAGCCAGAAGATGCCCACTGCTGAACATAGGCCTCCCCCTTTCAACTCCATACTGAACAACATCCTTCCATCTTCATCCACTGGATGCCCGCGACTCACTATGTCGTCGGTCCATCTAGTGGTAGGCTTACCTACGCTGCGTCTTCCAGTTCATGATCTCCACTTAAAGACCTTTCTTCCCCATCAGTCATCAGTTCTTCGAATAATCATAAATATATGTAGTGAACAACCGTGATAATTTAAAACAGTTTTAGTGTGATATTACCACTGAAAGTTCGATTTTTGTGGATTAGCATGCTATCTTATTTACGCGGGTAAATCAAGAAAAAAACTAAATTAGTAAAGTAGTAGCTGTATAGTAAAATAAAACTCTTATTCCATTGTAATAGCCAAACGCTGATGTTGAAATACCTCCAGGTAAATTAGTTTTAGCTTAGTACCAGCGTTTATACAGCGCTTCCGTGCTTCAGAGTTATTTAGGTTTTACATTAAGAATGCTTGTTTTTTTCTCATTGTATTTTTTATCTTGATTACACGGTTACTCATTTCGCCGTTGGCAAACAAATTCGTGTCTTAACATAATTTGTTAGCTTTTGTGTTGAAAAAGGTTAATGAGAAGGAACAAAATTGTAATTCAGTTTGTTAACTTAAAAATAACTATAAATGATCTTCAAATATTCTATTTCTGAGTTAACATTTATTAAGCTAGCTTTAAGTTAGATATCATTTATTTAAATAGGGATCGGTCGATTAACCCTTTTACTTTTTACGTCATTTTAATTTGATTGTCTTCCAATCTATTGATACAATAGCCAAACACGTTATATAATATACCCTACTAACCCTAAAATATTTTTGTATATTGCAATTTTGTATTCACTCACTGACTCCATCACCAAGTATCTAAAACTACTTGACCCGTTTTTTGCGAAAGAGCCTGGTTAGATAGATAACTCTTTATTGTCCACACCAGAAATGACATACATAAGAAAAAAATATATATTCTAACTAGTGAAACAATTGGCGGCCTTATCAATATAAGTGATCTTTTCCAGGCAACTTAACCAGGATAATAAAATAAGACAAAATAAGAATACTTTGCAAGCGAGTCAAAGTTATCTGAATATTAGACGCTAAGTTGCGAGAATTAACAGAAAAGCCACACGACAACAAAACAAGTACCAGAAAATAATTTTTTTCTTACCTATTTCAAGTGGTCGCTATTTTCCGACGAGGGAACTTGCTATAAGTTCAATAAAGAGCGCGTCACGCGTCCGTCTGTCTGTCCACAGGCAGGCACGTAGGCAATAGCATCGATTTTCACACCCACATCACAAGAAAAGTGACCCTTATTGCGTTGCATAACAACGCAAAGTCAGTAAACAACAAAAAGCGCACAAAAATCACTCTTATTACAGAGTAGTAAAGTTTGTGAGGATGCCTTGGCAAATACCTGTAAACTGGTTCAGTGTAACAGTGACATAGGTTTCCCTATATTAAAAAAATAATTAATAATAGGTTTGCGTTACCGCTAACTCGCCTGTTATGCGGTCTACGATGGAGCACGCTTGCCTAGAAGGAACCGTTTCATCCGTGATTTGAAGACACCCAGATTGTATCTATTAGGGAAAACCGATTCAAGCAGCGCATTCGACGGACTGTTAATGTTAGCGTGATTAAAGTTGCATTCAAAATAATATTGACTGCGTAGTGTCAATCAAGAGTGTTTAAACTATTATGATAGAGACGGGTCTTAGCAGAATCTGCAGGCGCAAGGTAGAGTTGAAAGTCAATTCCATTATCTTGATAATTTTAGATCCGTTAAATGTATCATTGCTACACCAGCCAAGATACCAGACTCAACTTGGGCGCAAAATATTATCACGTGATGCACGAACGAGACATAAGATGTGTTAGAGAAATACTATACATTTCATACCACTGAAAACGTAAATCTTTTCTTTCCTTTTAATTCGATAAAAAATACCTCAAGCCGACGTATATATTTTTTATTGCACGCCTATCAATTTCAGAGTATAGTCGGATTTGGATGATAATTTTTTTTTCATCTGTCTGCCTGTATACGATTATTAATCGAGTTTTGCCATCAAATCAGCTTGCTGTCACAACATTGTCATAATATTGTATTGTCATCTAAACTTGACAAGTACTATGCCAAATATAAGCTCAATCAAACACCGGGAAGCGAGTCAAATTTAACATGCATTTTTTTAGATGTTTCTTATAGATGTCAATGTGATAGTTCAGCATAGTTGACATATTGCGTCGGTGACATTTTGCGTCGTTGTCATTTCGGGTTTATGTCATTTCACGAAGTTGTCATTCCGCATGGTTAAAATAATGCTGTACAAGTCCAATGAGTTTTAAATTATTTCGTTATTGTTTCGTCACTGTATTATAGGGTCCTAATAAGTTGGACAGTTTGACGTGTAAGCGCAACTTTAAGTAGGCAAGTGGAGTGACACCACCCTAGTTTCCACTATTTGTATTAGTTTACACGTCGAAGGTAGCCGTGACGTCATGAGCTTCGAAGTGTAGTTACGAACAAGGAATTGTACTCACGGTCGTAAATAATTTTACTTCAGGTTTAACTTTCATCCAATAAATTGTTTTGTATTATGTATGTTTCCAGAATTTTCTTCCATTAAAAAAATGAATAAAGAAAACGAGACTTGTAACTTTTAAACCGACTTCCAAAAACGAGGAAGTTATCAATGTCTGCCCAGATTCAAGAGGAATATAAAGAAGATTGCATTCATGGCTCATGTGAATGTAGCTAACTAAAAGTAAAATCTGTTAATAACCTAATTTTAATTATTATAATTTGTAATATCATACTGCTTTTATAATAACCATGATGAGTACGCATGTTTTGGGATATGGTTTACTTCACAATTGTCAACACACTTAATTTACATTTATTATGACTATATTCTGTTTTGTGTACCTCAATAAATAAATAAATAAATTCGACTGTTTTTTTTAATGTTTGTTACCTACGTCACAACTTTCGACTGGGTAAACCGATTTTGATAATTCTTTTTTTATTTGAAATCTGGTGCTTCCCTTGTGGTCTCATTTCAATTTGGTCCAGTTGTGAAATTTTTTGAAATTGGTTTTTTAAATTGATAATTATTATTACCTCTAGTTAAAATCATCCTTGTTATTACTCAAAATAACCAGTCACTGATTATTTGTAATAACTTTAAATAAGAATATAGAAAAAAATCCATTCTCACCTCAGTCCTTAAAAACTACTTCTGAAAAACGCATCTAAAACCTTACCTATCTAACCTGTATTCAGAAGATAGTAAAACACAAACACCGGAATTGAAAACGCAAATATTCGAGAGTGAGTCCTCGAATCGATGACAAAAGAGCTTTTAAAAGTGAAATATGAGAGGTGAAACACGTCGGTTGCAACGCGGCCTTAAAAAATTGTCTTTTTGTTTGTGACGCAATGAATTTCGAATTCAGACACCACTGCCTTGAAAGGAGGGTGTCTCTTTTGTTCGCTGTGAATAATTTCGACCGCAAAGACAAGGAATTAGAGCACGGAGAAGCGACCTATAGAATGTTGAAAGAAGGTGGTTATTTCATGTGGTGTTTTATTTTCATTCCACTGTTGAGTTTAGGTTTCCTCTTTAGGGCATATAGCTTGGGACTGTGCCAGTATTTTATGCAGCCTTTTTGATGTTGTCCAAGTAGACGTAGCCAAGTCAGCGAAACGATGACTGATCGTTTTGCAGTCGGATCTCAGATAAATTTGGCTTGAAATAGCTCTACCCACATATTTTTTTCCTAGTTTCGAGACTAATGTTTGGATTGGGATATGTCGTGTCAAGTGATGTGACGTATTGAATTTGTGTAATAATGGCACGAAAAATAGAAATGTGATGGCGTTGACATGAAACATGAGTTAGAACGTCAACAGAATCGTATTTGTGATTCTACTTTAGGTATGTAAACAGTTGTGTGATTGCAGTGGTATTGTAAGTTTGCACAATCATGTTTGAAAGAAAGTTTATTATTTCTGTTACATACTTTTTTAGGATTTAATATAAATTTTTCCATACATACCTTTTGCTGTTATTGTAAATGACACTATTCTGACAGGCTGAGGCTGAAAGGTTAAGGCTGAATTAGTCTTTTAAGTGCAAATACTGTTTTTACAAGCTTTTATTTATCATGCCCTGATAGTTTGGGTCAAATCTTGCAATTGATTTTTAAAACATGTATCGTCATCCGATTGAGCTGAAATTTTGCATACTCATTTAGTTTGGACGAAAATGCACGGTTAGGTTAAACTCCCAAAGATGATGGACCAGATATTTTTGACGCACCCCAATTAGTAAAAGTAAAGTAAAAAGTGCGTTTAAAAATAGTTATTCTTAAACTATACTCAAAACTCTTCTATTTTTGAATTAACTCCGTGTTAGGAAAGCTTTTATCGGCGTAATTCACTAAAATGAAACAGGTTAGGTGAGATTGATAAATGCTGTTCGCATTGCCACGGTACGGAACTTTCGGAATTCGCTGATTGAGTGCCGACGCGGGGAAGGAATCATTTATATATGTATCGTGGCACGGAGTCCACACCCGTTCCATGCTACTTTGATAGAAACTAAATGGAGAAAAAGTGGGGATTATTGTAATGTTATTCACAATAATTGGCGGAAGTGTGAGTAATAATAGTTTTTAGTTCCATTAACTCATCCAGCTGCAAAATGCGGGGACGATATTTTTTTTTATGGTGACGACCTCATCGCGAGTTAAAGACATGTGCAGCACTAGTATCGGTATTGTTTCAGGTCACACAAATAAGGGAGGTATGGTAAGATGAGTGCGAATGTCTCTGGTCTAAATGAGGCTTACTTTTAGTCGAATTCACCTAACAGATGACCTTGTCGCCAATTTTTTTGCATGTGAACTATTAGTTAGTCAATACAAGTTTCTTAGTGCAAACGTGCGTGCAAAATGAGTAAGTGAGCCCTTCTACCTACTACCTACATTATTATGTTCTATGTCTGATCTACGAGTGTTATTGATACTTTGCCAGCCCGGGGAAGTTTGTAGTCGTTTTTCTAGGAAGCGAAGCACAGACAAATCGATAATTATAAGGACATGGAATTTAAACCCAGTATTCCTAAAATAGCCTGTCACAAAATTTGTTGTACCTATAGTATTGTGTGAAATTTCACATCTAAGAAGGAGAAATGAAAAGTTTGTTTGAGCGGATTTTAATGGAGTAAAATTTGTTGATGAAACTTCGTGATCATTCTAAGAAAATAAAAATAATAGTTAATGTTAAAAAAAACTGATAATCAAGGAAATAATTTGTTCCTGTAGGATAGTGTGTGTAACCGTGGGGTGCTGCTAATTCATATACCGGAAGGGAATTACCCTACCTCACGCGGAAAGGGTATTATATACTAAGCCTTAAGGGGTCCATAATACCCAAAAAAAATACTATGGGACCAACTCGCATAGAAATGGGAATATGAAAAATCACGAAAAAATAACAGCTGTTCTATAGAAAACAATAATTTACACTCGACAAAATGTATGAAACAGCTTATATTTTTTCGTGAATACAGGTTTTTTTATCATGATAGGATACGAGCGAAGTCGCTCGCCTGATGGCTCTTCACGGTTGCCCATAACAGCTCAATGCCACTCAGAATTTTGAATTTCAACAGTTCAAACCCCGAGATATAAGATGTCAAATCTCTGTGTGCCCTGTTATTTCGCTGGAAACATTGCCCTTCAATCCGGAGCACAGTAGTGTTTGCACACTACTGCTTGGCGGTTGAATAACTGGCAAAGGTGTGGTACTTCCCCAGGCGGACCCCTGGTTGGTCCCATAGTATAAAAAAACATAATGATGAGTATTGTAGACCCTATTTGGCTTAGTATACCTTTTACGCGTAACTCTGAATCCCTACCATATTATAAATGTGTAGATCAAATACCTTCACACATGACTTCTAACTAAGTAGAAGCAATACCAGATATCGGTTTAACTTGCAAAAATAATGTCGTTTGCGTGATTCAGGTAAAGTGTCGTATTTACCTATAATAGACGCACTTTTAATATTTGTGAAACTACGATCCATTTACACTCATTATTTTAGGAATTATTGAATACCTTATTACGTTTTTAATAATATTATTCGTAAAGTTTAAGCAAATTTACAATTTTTTCGCAAAACATCGTTTTAGTACGCAATCTATTTTCAAACTATGGAACTACAAATCTGACGGCTGTCAGTTTGTTTGTTTGTCCGCGCACATCTTTTAAACTACTAGAAGGATTTCAAAGCAGTTTCCATGAATATTCTTAAAAAATACCTGATTGAAACATAGGCTATATTAATTTATGATAATAAATAGTAAAAATTTTTTTTTTTAATAATTATTTATAACGCCATCTAGCTTATTTTATAGTAATGTTGTCGTAATGACAGACTTCTACTCGCAGACATGGTAGGTAGGAAGACTGAAGCGGCTGTTGCCATATAATCTATCTATACATATAATAAAAATGTAGAGATAAAAAAATCTGTAATTGCGAGATAACAAAAAAAAAACACACAGGTCGTCTTAAAATAAGCAGCTGAACACGATAGGACAGTTTTTAGAATTTTTGTCTGTTTGTTTGTTTGTTTGTTTGTTTGTCCGCGCACATCTCCTAAACCACTGGACGGATTTAAATGCGGTTTTCACGAATATGCTTAGAAATTACCAGATTAAAACATAGGCTACCTTATATCATTTATTTTAATTCTTAATTTTTACATAAACGAAAAAAAAAATCAATGATTTATTTCTTCGTTACACGAAACGTAATATGAGGATCGTCACATAGCCTCAAGCAAGGAGATCCAAAGTAAAGAGAATGTTATTGACATAGCCATGAACATTTTGAAACTGTCAACTGTCATTCGGTTAATCAGTTTAAATTTAAAAAAGGTTCCTTAACCTTCTTAGATGAATGAACGTGTAGATCAAGCATATTATAGGCCTTACAACCTCTTTGGTGGTTCATTCCAGTGCATGGAGTAGGAGTATTACATTCTCTTGGTTTTATTCTATGTTAGCATTTAAAACACAAAATATACCGCATCCTATTTTAATTCAGTCCCGCGAATAGAAATATTCAAAAAAGGCCCTTTGTACATGAAAATAAACCTATACAATAAAATTCCGGACGCAATAAAGAAAGAAAGAAATAATAACATTTTTCAGAACCAACTTCGTAAGTTTCTAACCCAAAAATGTTAATAATTTTAGAAAATAAATATCGATATATAATAGTTAAGAAAGTAGCGTCATAAGTTTTGTATCATCTCATATATAATTAAGTAACCTATCACACTAAGTATGTTTATTTTTGTTTTGTAAAATTACTTCACCCTAGGTTAAGTTTGAATTTATATATATTTATGTAATAGATTTAACTATACTTAAATTTATATGTTTATTTCTGTGGTCTGGTTTTGTGAATAGCCACTACATAAGTCATTGCTGCACCCTTTATGCAGGGTATATAAACTTAGCTTTTAGAAGAATACAGTGTATATTTGCAATAAGAATATAGAAATAATTTTATTTTACTGTGATATTTTAACAGATAAATAGAGTAGTTCCATTTCATGGCTTTTTAATCAAGGTATACATACAAATGCACGCGAAATAAGAAATAACTAGCCAAGAGCGTGTTAAGACAAGCATTATGTCAGGGTTCCGTGGCCAGCGAAACTGGACAGTCAAATTTCAGAGATGTATATCATCCCGACATGACATGATATACTTTAAATGGTTTAGACAAAAAGAAAATTTCAAAACATGCTCTGCACTGTGGTCACATTATCTTTTTGATTTGAAAACTGTTGACGGTGTTATTTATTACTTTTATGCTTCTATCAATACTTCACACAGGGCGACTTAAAATAAGCAGCTGAACATGTTAAGGCAGTTTTTAGAATTTTTTTTGTTTGTTCACGCACATCTCCTACACCCCTCGAAGAAAATGCGGACGGATTTAAATGCGGTTTTCACGAATATGCTTAGCTATGACCAGATTGAAGTATAGGCTATGTTATTTTGCGCAAGGCCGGATTAAGGGAAGAAAAAAGGATTGAAGGTTTATATGAAAATCTACGCGTACGAAGTCGCGGGCAAAAAAGCTAGTAATTAATATATTTACAATGCGAAAACGTCAAACAAACGACTTCATCGTTCCGAAATAATTCAAGAACTCCGAATACAAAAATGTAAAACGTTTAAATTCTCACGAACAAAACGGAAAATTATCAGCGACAATGAATGTGAAACAATCGGAACAATCCAACGAATGGGGAAAAATGTTTTGTCTCTGTTTCAAAATTATTAATGACATCGTTACTGCGGCAAAACGTTTTCCAGTTTAGTCGTTTGCTCGATAATCGAACGAATAAATCACAATGAGAGTGACTGCTACACGACCATTGTATCTAATTTATGACTGTGACGTAGTCTCGGTAGAGACTTGCGTTTGAGAGGTCTTTGTTGTCACAATAAAGTTGTTCTATAAATAGCCCTGGCTGAATTCACACCATAAAAAATATAAATTGTTAGAAAATGCTGTTTATTTAGTATTAGTTTTAGCTAGTATTTTGTTTAGTTAATAAAATACTATTTCCATTCATATATTTGCTGCAGCAGCTGCAGAAATAGAAACTTTATGAAAAAAATAACACTGAATTATATCGGCTACTTGCCGTTCAAAAACCTAGCAAAAGTAACCAAAAGCAAAAGCTTTCGTGGTTTTAATTCATCTTTGTCCAATTTTATTTTATTGCAGCCGTCAGAGGAATTAAATACTTTAACTTAGTTTAACTCATAATATCATCTGCCTCCTATCCGGTCTAGGAACCCTCTCCATCTAAGGGTTGCATGGAAAATACCGTTTTAGTATGTATAAATATTATTTCCATTTCATATAGGTACTAAATAGGTCATCTATCGCGATTGCTCTAACGCGAGAGTTATAATATAAGTATAGGTACTGGTGAACATCTTGAAAAAGTCTTTGGCTGCAAAATAATCTACTTTAAGACGCTTTGGCGGACCGCAGGGTGTACGACCGATTTTGACTGCATAAGTCCGCGTTATTGGTTTTACTGTATGCATTATGTATTTTTACATGCACCAACTAGACACCCACTGAGTTGCTTTTTGCTCAAGATGTTTGCTGATCAGTATACTTTCAAATAACATGACATGCCTGCAAATATATTTTATTCTAGCTAATAAATCAAAGCTATTCATCAGTTATTGTTTTCTTCCAAAGTGCGTAATTCTTCTCAATTTATTATTAAGCCTCCTTTTGTAAACACGGTCACGGTTTGTTTACTCTGAACTTTTTTGTTTTTCATCACATCTGATGTTTTTAATAATGTACCTACTGTTTTTGTTATCAAAAAAGTGTCTACACAAGACGTCACTATAATGTTATCAGTTATTGTACAGGATAGCTGTTGTCCGTGACTATAAACCTTGTTTTGGTCCTTTAATTCAGAGTTTTCGCAAAATCTTTGCTAAGTGGACCTCTACATCCCATCTATCTGCCAGTTAGTCAACCAGAGAATGATTCAGTGGCTTTTATATAGGCAGTGCATAGATTTTTTACGATTAGAATTAGGGTAAACCTATTCATAAGTATATTATTCACTTTTTACACAAGACTTGGATTTTACTCTATATTGTTTTTTTATGTTTTAAGAAGCATGAAATATGTTTGGTAGATTTTTTGCTTGAGGGTAGAATAAAAAAATATTGTGTAAAAGCATCCTAACTTTCGTTACAGCGCTTAATTATAAGCGTGGAGCCCTGGCGCTGTGAACAAGGAAAAGTGCTTTCTTTTGTTAAGTTAGAAAAAGTAGTGTCCTTTATTAGGATAAAAAGAGAGATGATGTTTTTATTGCGCACTTTAAAATATAGCCTGTTTGTTTTACTTACTATAAAATTGTTATTCTAGCTGCGATTTACGAACTTCTTATAACTGATAAGATTTTCTCTAACATGGTATTTAATAAGCATGGAGCGTGGTATTTAACAGTGCTTTATGGTACCGAATGTGTTCATTTTTGAAGAACACATTATATGCAATTGGTTTGTTTTTAATTATTTTGTACGGGCGTACACTATTTCAATATCTATGGAGATTTGATTACGTTTTTCCAATAAAACAGAGGCAAATGCAAAACGGTTGTGTTAGATTATACAGACAAAAAATAATTGTAGTTTTCTGATGATATCATGTGTTTAGCCCATACAAGCTATAGCCATCTGGTTTTTTCTTTTTTAATGTTCTGGTCTTTGCCAACGTTTTAATTTAATGTAAAAATTGCCCCAAAATTATAGTAATAAATAAGAATTTACAGTAACTTGGCATTTTGTGGACTCACGTATCCAGCATCCTTGACTATTCTCGGCCCATATTTTTGCGTTTGTCCGTATTTTGTTGTTGTTTCCCGCTGCAGTAGTGTTCAATTAAGCCATTAATATTTTTTATATGACCTATTCAATTTTAAATACATTTTTACCTATAATGCTAACCTTACCGATAGGCATTTATACACAAAGAATCAGTCCGCAATTATTACGCATAACATTTCATTAGAAATCCGTCATCTCTACATGTGACCACGGACGCTTCAAAGTGTTTGAAACATTTTTGATACGTCAGGATTTAAAATAATGTAAAAGACACGCAATAAATCCATTAAAAGAGTTTAATTTCAATCAGGTGATTCTTTTAAGTCATGTCTTACTTACTTCACTACTGAACCATTTTCTTTTACAACATAATTCCAAGAACTTTTATAACAACAATCTTCTAACCAGAACACGCAAACAATTATCCGCTAACAATTTGCGTATATACAAAGTCAAGTTTGTGTTTGCACAACAAATGTTTGTACGCCTACGCAGTCGAGAAAATTTCAAAATTACACGTCACAAGCGGATTCGTACGTCTTTAGTTGGGAAATTCATTACAAATCCAAAGTTTAAATTGCTGCTCCGAGCTACAACTCATCACCGTTAAAAAGTTTTCCGAGAAAATAGCACTTTGCGAGGCATACGTCTCTCGGCGCCTTATGTTTAGTTAAATTAGAATACGTCGTCTAATTCTGCCGAGTGTGGCTTTAATGGCCTCAATAGAAAACTTAGAATGAGCAACGAATAAATTAGCGATTTCATACTTACTTGTATTCCTATGATTAACAAAATTACCGTTTACCCAATGACGCAAAGGCAAAAGAAGTATAATGTAGCTGGCGATTAGCATTTTATTTAGCGATTAGTTTTTTTATTCCATAGGTGGCAAACAAACTAATTGGCTACCTGATAGTCAGTGATCACTGTCGCCTATGGATACCTGAAACACCAGGGGCATCTCAGATACGTTGCCGACCTATGAAGACTTTATTAACAGCTCTTTTGAAGAACCTCGTATTATAGATCCTGCAGCATTTCCATTTTAATGCTCATTCCACATATTGCAGGTATCTACAGATCTAATGATACGTGGATAAGCTTTCAGGCAGTGGCGGCTAGTATGCGATGATAAAACCGCGACGCAGCCGGCTACCGGCAAAAATTGCCTTGTGGTCATCGCTAAAATATTAAAAAACGCTTTGCTACTTATTCGGTGTATATATATTTTTGTTTAAAATAAATACAGCCAGTGCCTATAAAATTATTACTTTCGGAAAGTTTTCTCATAGTGAAACAAGCAACGTGTTGTGAAAACCATTTTTTTGTGTAAAGAAAATCTATTATACAACGTCCAAACTCTGCACGCGGCGTGGTAAAAAGTTTTTTATAAGTAACGGTGTCGTGTTTTCCAACAAATTTCATTTTTACACGCCAGCCCTAAACTAGATTGTCAACGAGAAAATCGGGAATCGTTTTAATTGATTGACAGAACGGAAAACGCTGGACATTCAGCCCAGTGTAAAAAAAAACGCGTCGACTAGAAAACTTCCTTCTTTTATTCGTCGGTTAAAAACAGAGACTATATGTGGAGGTATTCATACTTTTTACCCAAATCAAAAAAAATAATTTATTTATAAGAACATGGTAGGTACCTCATATCAGACAAGGTTACACAATGGTTATTATTATGGTGTCGTGGCGGCTGCGAACGCATTTACTATATTTTTTGCAGTTTATAATGATCAAATTTGTCTTTGAATATGTCCGTCGTCTAGACAGACATACGTATAACGTACCGTTTGTGAAATATGACCATTGCCTAGTATTTAATTATTGAAATAAAAAACTTATCACCCCTTACCAGCTATGTCTAACCAATTAATCAAATATATTTTTAAAGACGCCCCAATAGAGCAAATTGTACTTTAGATCTTTACTATAAAGAAACGTCGATCGGGCTTTCTTAAATTGAAAGGGTCCATTCCCTTTTAAAATACGTGGTCATTATTCTTTATCCACAAAAAATACATAAAAGATATGCTGTTGTGTGTGTTATTTAAAATTAATATCTTGAACTACCATTACTATCATTTTCCGTACAAAGTTCATTAGCTCTGCAAAGAACGCTCAAGCTAGTTCAATTAAGCTCTTCGTCGAAACACGTTCTGGATCACTGACTGGAACAATTACGTCTGTGTTTACAAATTAATGGCTAAGCCACGTTCTTTGAAAGTCTAGACGTTTTCTTTGATTTTCTTTGACTGCAGAGAAACTGAACTTTATGAATGTCTCAAAGAATACAAAAGCAGTAGGACGGGTTACAACGCAACGGTCTGCGTCAAAATATAATGTATAATGTGACTCTTGCATCAAGTCGTGGCGAAAAGTTTATGGACATATTTGCATAACTTGTAAAAGTATTTTTAGAACATAATATATTTATGATTTAGTGAGAAACAAATTTTTTACAATAGTCGAGTAAAGATTAGGTACAAAAGAAGGTGAAAACTACCTAAAGATATTATCTTCACTTTTGGTATTAGTTCTCGGATTTTGAGTATAGAGTAGCAAACAATAGGCGCGATGACATTAGCAAATTATTTTGTTTTATTTTAGAAAAAATAATAATGCTTATTTAGATATAATTAAAATGTAATATACAGCAATTCACCATTATAAGTAAAACTCGAGTTAGAGCGAATGACGTCTCGATTATGTAAAGAATCACCCCTCTTGTTTATCGATTCGCAAATATTTCAGTAGGTATTCTTAAAACTGTGACATCGTAAGCGGAAGCCAGTGTTTTCACGAGTTATAAATTATTTTGAAAACGATCAACTTTTGCTAACACGGCATTGATGACGTATAATATTTGTACAGAAAGATGTAGGTGCAGAAATAAGTTTTTTTTTTTAAATACAGTAGAACCTCTATAAGTCGAATATCAAGGGAGACGCCAAAAAATTCTAGTTGTAGAGTTTTCAACTTATAGAGGATTTCGACTTAGGCGGATTTTAATTCGACATAAAGAGGTTGAGATTCATTCTTATAAATTTTTATTTAAACACATTGTTATTTACTATAAATCAACATCATTTCAAAACATTCTTAAAATAAAAAATATGGCATTAAAAAAAGTCACAATTTTTTTTGCTTTAGATAATTCGGTTGTTCTCTATCTATAGCATTGTCTAAAGTACAGAAAGCAGAAAATTCTTGTTCTTCAGTTGTTGTTGTTTTGAGTTGCTGGTTTACTCTGTAAAAATTATTTGTAATCTGTTGTACAAATTGATGTGTATTGCAACCAAACTACTTCTGACAATATTTCACTCGACAACAAATGACTTGCTTCGCTAAAGCAAATGAAACCAAAAATAATAAAATTAAACTCCTGACACCGAGCAAGCAAACACGTGTTAACTTGAGTCATAAATTCGTGGTAGTTCTATTCATTTTATACTCCTACATTGCTTTCTAAGATTCACTGTCGGCGAAATCTTAAAGGGCTTAAAAGTCTCAAATAATAGAGTTGTAAAGGTTGTAAAATAAAACATTGCAATTTTCGAGTTACAGAGGTAAAATTTAATTTATCGAGTTATGTACTAAAATGGCTTGGAGGGACTCACTGATTATTTCGACTTAGAGGGTTGAGATTTCGAGTAATGGAGGTTTTGGTGTTTGAAGGGAAGGGAAAAAAAACTTTTTTTCGAGATATGGAGGTTTTCAACTTATCGAGGTTCAACATAACGAGGTTCTACTGTATTCGTTATGTCAGGACAATTTAGAACTGTTTTTGAAAATTATTTGTCAAATCTATTGTGATAACTACTGTGATTTATGCGTAGTAAATAAGATGCGAGGTCTGTAGATTAAAACTGTTATGCTTGTCAATTGAAAAGTTGGTCGCATCGCTTGGTTACGCTGTGACGCATCGTCTCACCATGCACCCTAGTGTTTTCTTACCTTAGAGCTTAAAGTCGTCGTAAACTTGTTTACGTTTAATACCTTCATCAAAAGTGCAATGAAAGTATCTAGATATTATGTACTTTATACTAAAACGATGGCTATGAGACAAGAAACGTTAAGCTTTCATAACATAAAACGTAAGGCTGTTAAAAGTTGATGTGATCCAATTTTGATGTTGATTTTATATTTCGAAGATAAACGTTGCTTGTAGATTGTTTTGTAACACAAATGTACATTTCCAGATACGCATTTTAAAGATTTAAAATGTATGTTAAAATAATTATGAACATGAGAATTGATCGTTGCAACTTATTGGTGAATTCCTGCTGTTGCGGTATTATCAGCTCTAGTCATTGTGCAAAAATCTCGGATCGATTCGGAAAAATACCTACTTATATTTATTAAACAACGGAACTAATTTTATTCAAGCATAATTAAAGATGACCGTAGTTAACTGGCTTTTTAACATTAAAAACGAATCCAAATCTGTATACCCGTTATCGACGAAAATTATGACATACATAATACACATTAATACATAAACACTAAGTACGCACACATAATTATATGAGTTTGTCTTATTATAAGCGATTTGAATCTTATTCCGTTTGAAGGATTCTAAGCACATCAACGTAATCTACGCATTGCAATCATAACATTAATAATTCATGGAAATATTATTGCTTTTGCCAGTTTGCCATTATTACCGTCTTGACTATTGGCATGCCACTCGGTTTTCCGCATGCCTTGTGTTTAACGTAATTGCTCTATTACTCTAATAATAGTAGACGAATTGAACCACTTTATAATTATGTGCGATGAAGTTGATGATTAGAATCGTTTGTTAGATGTACAATTTATTCGTGTAGGTTGTTGATAATTAATCCCATATGCAGCTTCTCTACATCAATACTAAGTATATACTTATATTTGTAATTTTGTTTATGATATAAGCTTGGCTTAAAACAAATTGCTCTAATTGCACATTAATAAAGATAAATAAAATCGGGCAAGCGCGAGTCGGACTCGCACACGAAGGGTTCCGTACCATTTTCTATAAAAACGGCAAAAAAATCACGTTTTTTTGTATGGGAGTCCCTGTTAAATAATAATTTTATTTTAATTTAATAACTAATTTTTAAAGTGAATATACAACTAAATATTCTGTGAATATTTCAAGCGTCTATCTCTTGCCGTTATCAATATCGAGCGAAAACAAGCAAAAAAATCACGTTTGTTGTATGGGAGCCCCCTTAAATATTTATTTTATTATATTTTTTAGTATTTGTTGTTATAGCGGTATCGGAAATACATCATCTGTTAAAATTTCAACTGTCTAACTGTCACGGTTCATGAGATACAGCCTGGTGGTGGTGACAGACGGACGGACGGACAGACGGACGGACGGACAGCGGAGCCTTAGTAATAGGGTCCCGTTTTACCCTTTGGGTACAAAACCCTAAAAAGGATACTATTTAAAAATGAAATTTGTGTAAATTTTTTTTATTTTATTTTCAAGTTTATAAAAATGACACTAATTTAAAAAGTCATGTAAAAGTCTGTTTAGTCGTGATTGGGAAACAACCCAATTACTATCATAATTCTCAGGCGTTTTTGGGTATTAAATGAATAACAACCATAATAATTTTAGTAGCAATCTATTATCTGTAATTACTCGCTCATATTATGTCATACTAAGCCCACGTATTTTTTAATTTTAACAGCTGCAATATAAAAACCTGAATGAAAACAGCAAATTAAATTTGCTAGCTTTTTGAACTTAATATTGAAGATGATAGCTGATATACTACAGTTTTATTTTTTTCTATCACATTTTTACAATGTTATTACACCTGTAAGAGCCAAAAAACAGACCAAGTTCATACATCTAATAAAGAAAAATATTCTGCTGGTTTAATACTTTTGCACAATAAGTAACTAACTTCGGCTGTAACGCGGTCAGTATAAGTAACTAAGTTTATCATAGGACCTATAAATATATAATAAAGAGCATAAAATCCTTCCCGTGGTGTACAAAGCGTACAAGGCCGTCTGTCAAATAGTATGTAGCCTTTGGAGACCTTTACAGGTCCCTAGTACCAATATTAAAATAGTTTACAATCCTACAATTTGCCGTCCTGTCATTTGTTTCGTTCTGGTAACAACAATTTTGACATATGAGTAAAGGATGTATCAATTCTAAATTTATGCTAAATTAAAACTTCTTACTTCTTTGCTTTAATCCTTTTTCTGAGGGTTCTCCATTCCTGTCATGGGTTATTACATGCCATCCTTTGTTTTCTAGTCTACTTATAATAAATCACTACAGTGTAGTATACAGGTTAACGTGCTGGAAACTTTAAAGTTTAAGGCTGTTGAAGGAAAAGTAGACTTGATCCACTTTTTTAAAATAATTGTATGCAGCACGAAAGCACTGAGTTGAAACATTTTACAGTCGAGATTTATTTTATATTGCTGACTTTTTAAGCTGAAACGACGTTGCTACACGACACTGCATAATTCAACTTTTAGATTACTCAAATAATTTTACGCTACTTCAATGCGATGATCAGTTCAGTTCTTCAGTTTGCCAGTTATTCAACCGCCAAGCAGTAGTGTGCAAACAATACTGTGTTCCGGATTGAAGGGCAATGTTTCCAGCGAAATTACAGGGTACACAGAGATTTGACATCTTTCGGGGTGACGAGCGCAGTGCATTGCCATCCAGGGTTTTGAACTGTTGAAGTTCAAAATTCTGAGTGGCGTTGAGCTGTTATGATGGGCAAGCGTGAAGAGCCATCAGTTGAGCGTCTTCGCACGTCTCGTCACTGAGTATAAAAAAAAAAGTATTTATTATCTTTTTTTATTATTACTTATTGCAGAATAGGCTTGCGTTTGGCCGCCAACTCGCCTGATGTTAAGCGATGATGCGGCCTACGGTGCCTATCTGCTTATCAAATAAAAATACAACCTTGTTTTTTATATCTTACACTAATATCTTCTATCTATATTTATAAAAATCGATGTGTGTATTTTTCCCTATGGACTCCAAAGCTAGACCGATTTTGTCAGGACTTTCACTGGCAGATAGTTGATGTTATCATGAGTTAATTAAGCCTAATTTATTGAGGGTATCCACTCTGGTGAAACCGCGGGGCGCAGCTAGTCTAAATAATATTTGGCGTGTAAATAAAAAACTATGTACATTTACTGCGAGTATAAAATGCAACAAATTTAAATGAACTCATGAAAAAGTAAATATTTCATTTCATTTCCATCTAAATTATGATTAAATTTGTTCGTACACAATATATTTTAACTTCACTAGTATTAAGTATCAATGTGTTAAAATGAACACAAGAAAGTTATACATATTTGGCACCTCAACAAACTTACCTAAATTAAAATATAGGTACCTATATTATTTATAAACTACACTAATCTAATTAATAGACCCACAGACCTAAAAAATTTTTGTGACATCCTAAATCTATGAATAGACTACTGCCCACAAGCATCGTTCCCAAAATGCTGGCCGCATTGCAGCGTTGGATTGCAATACTGACGCGTGGTGTAAGGACCAGCAGACATTTTGATCACGGGGTGCTTCAATAAAACGTGTAATTAATTCTTTAAAAATATTGAAAAATAATACTTTTATATGTTTAATTCAATTAAAATTTAAATGCTATACGGGATTCGAGCCTGCGCAACAATCCCCAGAAAAGAGAAGTAAAGAAGTAAGTAGAACGGAAATGAGAAGGAAACTCTGTCGCCAGGTGTTGTGACAGATATTTGATTGATTGAACATTCTTATTTATGTCAACGCGTCCAACTCCGCATCACAGCTGCTAATACAGTTGCTCTGGGTTTATATGGGTGCAAGTGGCTACAACAAATTTCTTACAAAAAAAAAACATACAGGCGAACATAGAACCTCCTCCTTTTTGGAAGTCGGTTAAAAATTCCTTGACAGCCGATCTAATTTAAACAAAAAATCTGTGTGGATTATTTATACATACATATATAAGTATTCATGGACGTGCTCGTGTGTGGCAAAGTGATATAACACGGTGAAATATGATATTTTCGTGTTTCCAAAGCTTCATAAAAGCCTTTTGTAAAGTGTCCACTACTTTACTAGAGCATGCTTTGCTTGGCTCTGACTGTGACTGATTTCTTTGACTACATTTCATTAAACTTGATAATTTAATAATTGACACTGGTGACACAGAAGTGTGACGCCGAATTCCATACAGAGGAAAGAAAAAAAAGTGTATCGCATTCTAGGATTTAATATTTGGAGTAAAAATTTGACGATTGGTAGGATTCAGAAAACTCCAAACAAATTGCAGAGTTCCGCCAGAATTTCAATAGTATACTGTTGCGCTGCAGTGCGTGACATTGTCCGCGTAACGAAAATCCGTCCACTGCCATCTGTTTTTTACTCGTATCTGCTACAGTACGAGTACGAAACAGTGCTAAAAATTGTCACAAATATAGTCTGAAATGTTTAGTGTAGCGGTGTCTCTTTCATTATTAAATGGGAGGGCAATCTAAGTATAAACCAAGTTCATCGACACTAGTCTGAATAAACTTTGCAGCAAACAAGCAATGCCATTACGACGTCTCTTATTTATAGAACTTATTTACTTAGTAAGTTCTTTACTTAGTAGGAGACCGTTTAGAACAGTACAGGGGTATTACATCGCTTAAGGTAAATTAAGTGGAAAATTATTCGTCCTTACATTATTGTAAGTTAGTATAGCATTTAAAATGTATGTTACTAAGTTTAAAATACATTTTAAATGTTTGCATATTATTTATTAAGGGCCAGAAAGTAACAGTTTTTTTTTATAATTTATGTTTAAGTTTAAAAAAGCTGTAGTTAGCATATAACAAGGTTACCCCTGCGACTATAAATGAAAAAATGAAAATGTAAGAATGAGGACATACATTAGAATCTAAGGGGCATATGTCCAGCAGTAGACAGTAAAAGGATGATGAATGAGGAGATTCGAATACTGTTCAGATCCCTATCTGAACTGAACAGTATTTGAATCTCATTCTATATCAGGTAAGTGACTCAAATAAGAGATACGATCCGTATTAATTTTATTACTTCAAGACCCATCAAAAAACCAATGCATAAGCACATTTGAGCACATTTTTAACAAGCTTTTATTAGATTTCCTTGTTACTAACGAACTATGTATGTAAACAAATAAAAGAAGAAAAATTTAATCTAATTATCATATCCGTTTGAAAGATTGTAAGTATATGTAATTCTTATGACAATATAGTAATTTGATCCTATTGATCCCATTGATCAAACTGATCAGTTCCTCCCAGCTCCATTATCAGATCGGATGCTGAGGTTGGGATTCTTTAGTAAGCCTGTTTTAATTTTAAACTGTCACCATCATCAGCCCGAAAACGTCTACTGCTGAACATAGGCCTCACATCAGAACTGAACACTGAACGTCAGCCTGCCATCTGCATCCACAGGATGACCGCGACTCTCGCGATATCTTCGGTCCACCTAATGGGACGATATCACCTACGAAATACATACCTAAGATAATACCTACGAAAGAAATTGCATTATACTAGCACATTTTTAGACGTATAATAGTTTTATGAAATAAATAATATTATATCTTCACCTTTTCAAGAGGATCAAAGTGCAAAAGTATCCATACGTCAGTGCAAGGAGAAACTCAGTCTCAAGGGAATTCTTCTACGACGCCTGTGACCCACTCTATCTTACTTTGAAACATTACTCGTATTCTACGTTCCTAGGTTCTTTGTACGTACGGACTTTATACTGTTTAAGTTATGATTTAAAGCCTGAAGATATCAAGTTTACGCTATAAAATATATATATGAAGAATAATAATTTTCCCATATGGAACGGCAAGATTTGAAATCTATACATTGACATAATTATTCACATCATAGAAAAAACAAAGGTTGCTGTTGCTACCAAGGAGCATGCTTCAAGGAGGTATATAACGCGGGTGAAACCGCGGGGGCAGCTAGTTTAAAGTAAATAATAAAATACAGACTCAAATGAAAACTGCGATAATTATGACTGCAGTAAAGCTCTGCAGGTTAAGTTTGATAGATTAATGTGAAGGATAAATCCCGACGAAGATCCAAGAAAGCACTTCACGAAAGGTCCATAAATTTGAACAAAAAATTATTCAATCCTAACGCTCTTTCACAAAACTGTAGCCATTTTCACCGTTAAAAATGCAAATTACAACAACATTACAAGAAACCCTGACAGGGCTCATAAAAAGTTCTGTGTGAACTTCCCCCTTGCATATTCATGGCGCGAACTCACTTGGAAGTTTTTGGTGAGAAATTATGATAATAATTTTATACCAACTTCATCCGACTTGAGATTTCATAAATTAGCGAGTTGTATGGTAGAGTTTAGTGTGACGCGGTCTAACGCCTTGTTCCTCAAGCGTGCTGCTAAATTAATTTAGATACCTACGGATGAAACTCACTTCCTCGGTTGAGTTTTAAAATAATCGTTCGTGACAGGGATTTTAGCATACTTGTTGGGTACGATGTCATGATAATAACTGAGATAAATGAGCAGTTTTAGTCGAGGTTAGCTTAGGTGAGTCGACGTGCGTAGACAGTTATCTGACTTTTGAGGCAGCAGTAGCTAAATGTGCTGAAATTTGCAGCGGAGGCCAGTATCTTTTCTAATAAGTTTTTTAATGAAAAGTTGTGCACAGTGTGATGTTATATGAAATTATACTTTAGACCAGAATTTGTTACATAAGATCATTTGTTTTTCTTTTTATTGATAAACTAGTGCTGTTGCCCGCGACTTCGTACGCGTAGATTTTCATATAAACTTTCAACCCTTTTTCTCTCCCTTAATCCGGCCTTTGCGCAAAATAACATAGCCTATACTTCAATCTGGTCATAGTTCAGCATATTCGTGAAAACCGCATTTAAATCGGTCCAATGGTTTAGGGGATATGCGTGAACAAACAAACAAACAGACAAAAATTCTAAAAACTGTGTGTAACGTGTTTAGTTGCTTTTTTTCAGACGCCCTGTGTGTTTGTTTTTTGATATCTTGCAATTACAGATTATTTTATCTCTACGTTTTTATTATATGTATAGATATAGATAGATGAAACAAATGCAAGCCGTTTGAAATAAATAAATAGCTTCGAAATTATTAATATTTTTTTATAAAGAAATTGCAACCTTAGCAAGAATTTAGTTAAAGATGGTATAAATTGTTCCACTTAAAAAACGTATCATTGATTCTGCCTTGTCAGTAAAAATGTGATTGTTTTCTGCAAAAACATCAAATAAAAATAAAAAAGTAAAACTAAAATGTTTGCCTTTTTTCTTGCATTATTTTTTTCTATTTTATTATATTGATGCTGTAGGTAGTGTTTTGTGCTCAAAACACATGTTTGCTTAATTTCTATGTTTAAGATGTCTCTTATTACAGAATAACAATAATTATATACGTAGAATAAAAGTAAAAGTTGATAAAATAACGCAAAAAATATCGACCCGGTAGCAGAAGAAAGAAACTCTGGATGACAAGCATTTCCAGTAGCTTTTATGCTCAACTTAAGATACAAAAAAAAAACTGAGCTGACAGCTGACTATCTAATAACAGAAAGGCACCAGAATAAAAATAAAATAAAATTAACTATTAAAAAATTCATTTCGCAGATCATATCCCTTTGCAAAAGATCCATGTGCAAGCAATTGTTCCACAGTAAACTCCAGATGAATCTCTTACTGTCTATTAACCGGCTCGCCGGCACTACAGAGATTCACTGAATAGGAAAATTCACAAACTAAGTTGAACAATAAAGTAAGGAGCGCAGTTACTGTTATATCTTGAAGCGAGTCAAGTATTACTGCGTCAGTTATGAAATGTACAGAGCATTGCATTATTCTGTTCATACATGTACGTACCAGCTGGATTTTAGTAAAGTTGTATACTAGGTTGCGCAGAAAAGGGTGAATTAAGCCGAAAGGATAGTACCCATCATTATGAACAGCTTTCAGTATGGGAGCAACTCTGAATTCGTAAAATCAGCTGTTCCATAGAAAAAGTTCATTGACACTCGACAAAATTTATAACAGCAGTTTTTTTTTTTGCTACTTCAGTGTTCGTCCCATAGTAAAAGGTGTTCGTAATGATGAATACAACGGCCCGTTTACGGCTTAGTACAGCCTTTCCGTGTAACCCTGTAAAAAAATATTTACTAGTGGTTTGCCTCGAACTGTGACCTCGCACCCTTTTGCAATCCCTGGACTGACTTTGATTATCTACAATATTAAAAATTACTTTAGAATGAAGCTTACAAAATTATATGAAGATCTGATTAAAGCTTTCCAAACCCCGGAACGATTGTTTGATAATAACTTGAGTTTATCATCAAATGATAATTCCGGAGTCAATACTAGTTAATGAAATTTACCTAAGTTTTTCAAGAGTAAGTATATCTAGGACAAACCACGCAGTTAGGTAAGAACGCCTTCGAGAAAGAAGCAGAGAAATAAATAGAAGAATTCAGCTGGGATGGGACAGCATTCCTCCCGTCAAGTCATCGTCGGTGCCTAAGTGCCTCAAGTCTACGATCAGCAAGCCTTACCTGTAATGACCTACGGTGCCGAGACGCGGACAAATATTGTTTAGTATTGTAGTTTCTTTACGGGACAGACTTCCGTAATAAACAAAGTGATCCGACACAGAACCAAAGTTACCGACATAACTCAAAGAATTAGTGAAGCGGAAGTGGACCGGGCACTGATTACCACGAAAAATTAAACAAAAATAATACGATGGAACTTTTTGAATATTGTGAATTTGTGAAGTACTATCAGTACAAGATAAAATAGACTATTTCATATTATATCAACAATTCTTTAGAACTGAAATTCAACATGACAAAAAATATCCAGTTAGTATAAGAAGCATGACTAACAAAATCTACATTTAGAAATTTTCACGGGAAACGTACCTCACAATATTTAATTCCTTATTTAATAAATAATTTACCACAAAAAATCTGTAGTAAAATAACATCAGCCAATATCAAAAGAGTTTTGCATAATTATTTTATTATAATAAATTGCACTGATTCGGAGCTTCTCTTCTGTTCTCTATCTCTACATATCTACATAGTATAAAATAAAGTCGCTCTCCGCGCCTGTCTGTCTGTATCTCCGCTAAATCTTCCTAAACCATGCAATGGATTTTGATGCGGTTTTCACCATCAGTTAGTTAATTTCTAAGGAATGTTTTATACAAATTCAAAATTACACCCGTGTGAAGCCGGGGCGGGTCGCTAGTCACGTACAATGTTCTCAAGGAACGAGCGACGACCGAGTGTATTGTTCCACTGCGGACGTCACTGTAGGTAGCAAGCCGAAGCGCCGGGCATGCACTCGGCGCTCACTCGGTTCTTTACGATGTCTTTTGTTTACTCTTATTATTATTTAGTAGATAATTTAGTAAAGCCGAGGACCTAATACCAAGATATACCTTAACGAGGTTTGTTGTTGATAGCAGTGAACATAAAATGTTTTGTTTCTTAAGTCATAGATAAAATAAATTGACCAAACCCTGTAACTCTTTTTTTTATTCAACAGTTGCTGTTGGCGCGAACTTAGGATGTTTAACCTAATTATCAATATAAAAAACCGAATGGATCAAATTGAAATAGGACCAAATGGGAAGCACAAGCTTTCAAATAAAAAAGAATCGTTAAAATCGGTTTACCCAATCAAAAGTTCTGAGGTAACAAACATAAAAAAGCGAATTCATAACCTCCTCCTTCTTGGAAGTCGGTTAAAAAAAGGGTTAATACTTATAGCCCTGAAAGAAGCTCTTAGCCTTGGAACCTTGAAAGGAATACAGGAATACTGGTATGTCCTTTTTTATTCAAAAGATAGCTGCGATTCAAAGAAGACGCAGAGGATTTGATGACGGATTGAAGACTATTTATCATATTGATTCTCTACTACGCCAACCCACAGACTAGCTATAGCTACTGTTATAATAGAAGTCTGTGACGCCAAAACTACAGTTTTTTTTCTTTTTAAAATCAGCTGCTGAATGTTTATGTAGGTAGGTATACTTAATTACACTGAAGTGAGAATTTTTTCGTTTAGATTTTAGATTTAAATTAAAGTCTTTGCTGGCTAGGCAACACGTAATTATAGTGCAAGACGGCATTGTGAATAAATCCAATGGAGCAGCATACGCATTCGAAATCAGTTGCCAATTGTCAGTGCGGAGTTTGTAGTGGCACACCCGTGTTGAAAAATTAATATATTGAAATATTTTTTGTCCGTCTAGCAGAGTTAACTATGGCGTCGATGTCATGCTGTGCGAAGTTTCGTTACGCTAAAATAAAGATCATAAATTGTCCGGGTCTATTATCTTAAAGCCACTTAAAACAAACATAAATTTAAAAATTCTCTGTAAAACCATTAGCTGATTTCTAAAGAGTCAAAATCGTCAGAAAAGGAACCTAGTCACATCTGGAAACGATATACTGGTGATAGATTGCAGGGTCTGCAAGAAAGAAAGAGGTCGGGAACTCACACTCACTTAGTTTTAAACTGTAGAAAGAGGCGGTTGTGCGATATAATCATAAAATAAGTATTATAGAGAAAAAGGGCGAAGTTCGTGTCTTAGGAACTTTGCCTATAAAATCATTAAGCATTAATATATCATACCGATATCTGAGTGTTGAGTGTAAAGTCAGTGACTACGGTCAGACGCCGTTGGTAACGTACCCTAGATGTAAAGTATTGATAACCTGTATGATTAAACTTATCCCGAGATTATGTAAATAAGAGATTAAACGCTATGGTGTATTTAATTCACCAGTAGACGTAAAGGCATACACTTGAAGTCCGAAAAGACGTATATAGATAAACTATATACCTCTTGGACCGTCTGAGTAATGCTGTATAAACAATCCTGTCTTTCACTGTGTATTCCATATATATATATATAATGAGCTGATAGACGTCGAGACTTGTACTGGAAGTCCGAAAAGACGTATATAGATAAACTATGTACCTCTTGGACTATCTGAGTAATACTGTATGAACAATCCTGTCCTAATCTGTGTGTTCCATTTATATAATGAGCTGATAGATGTCTAGACTTGTACTGAAAGTCCGAATAGACGTATATAGATAAGCTATGTACCTCTTGGACTGTCTTGAAGTAATGTTGTATGAACAATTCTGTCTCTCTCTGTGTGTTCCACTTATAATAAGCTGGAATCGTACCTGAAGTCTGAATAGATGTACATAAGTGATATAACTATATGTACATCTTTGACTGTTTGGAGTTATGTTGAGTAAACAATACTCTCTCTTTATTGTACCTTAAATAAGTTGATAGATGATAAGGGTTGTGTATGTGTAACTAATGTATTAATAGTGTGTGTATATAATAATCAAAACTATCGTACTCCGATCGCGGTTAAATCATTTCCAAACTACTCAAATGTATATGCGCACGAACAAAGGAAATATAATATCATTAACCGTTAATTTGACACAATCAGATATAAATGTACAATCTAATTATATCCATCAGAAAGAATGATTAAAGATAAACTTATTGTAATAATCAACTTTTAAACTAAATAAAATCCAAATATAGTCGGAGTATTGATGACGGATTAACATCCGGAGCAACAATAATAAAATTAAACCAAGGGCGTTCGCGAGTCTACAGTTCACCGAATTAAGTGTTCGGGCCAATCCAGTTTTTGTTAGAGTACCTGTTTTCTGGATAAACAAGGCCTAGTAATCAGGTGCTCTACAACTCCTGGGTTTATCAGATCCTTGAGTTGTATAAACGATACATATAAATAAACCACATTAACGATAACTAATACCGATTAATAAACAATATTCATATCGCCCAAATTCAGTTGTTTGACTTATTATGATCCCTTTCCGGCTTTATCCTATTACCATATTAGATAGAGGACACCTTGTATATTGGTGTCAGACTTAAGTTGAGGTCTAGATTCATTTAAGGTCCATCAATAGACCATAGATAAATATGTTATGTCACCGGAATAAAACATTATGCATTATTCAGGCGTTTAACACCTATATACAAATGAAACTTAAATCATAGGCATAAGCCCAAGCCTGAGCTAAGAGTCTCTATCTCTACTTGAGCTAGTAAATCTATTAGAACAGAAAAGGGTAGGTTCTAACGATAGTTCCACAGAAAGCGACCATGTGAGCTACCCAGCGTCGAGCATGGCTCGATACCACATCTGACGTCTGAGTGCAGCGGAGGTTTGGCAATTATTATATTTATACAAATATTCTAGGTATATAGGTTCACCGTGCCAGACTACAGACGCCGTTCTAATTAGTTCAATATGTGAGGACCCGATATAGTCTATTATGACCTTCATCACTGATGTCTAAGCTTTATAAAATAGCGAGTTGTACCGATGATGACAAAGTTATGGTGGTTTTCTAAAGTGTGATTCAGATAACTACGTAGTTATGCGATGTACTCAGTGTACTACAGTTCAACTAAATGTCGAACTAGACAGCACTCCTCCAGCCTGACGACGATGTGTGGAACTGGTTTGCCCAATTACACGTCCTCCCCTGGGTGAAGCATTCAACCCGCAAACACTCTGTCGATAAGTCAGTGGCCACTGATATTGCAAATAATAAACCCATGGTATATAAAAGAAATGCTAAAGAGGCTAGAGCTTGCTTGAAGCCCACATTAAAGCGTTCTCACGCTAGGCAGAGTGCTTTGCCAAATTGTACTCGGTACATCCCTGTTTACAGGTTTTAGGGTCTGCGAACAGAGTGTTCCAGTCGAAGTCAGCTACCATTGTATATATCATTACAAGCCAGCCCCCTTGTATCAGCATTGATATTCCGGAACTTTCCAATTAGACAAGCACTAATTGCAATTAGAATATATGTCACTTTATATTCACATACTCGCTGACAAGTCCTGGATGGGTGTTTATACAATTGATATGAGCTCAGAGAGAATGCTGTCACTAATCAATATTAAATAATGCACACAAACTTATGTATATAATATATACTCATCGCTGTAACAGAGTCCTAATTGGTACAATCCACGCTTAAATCGGTCAAAATAACTAGACGATCACCTTACCTAGCCAAGACAAATAGACGATCACTTTAGACAATAGGTTTCTAGGAAGCACGACGTATCACAACGAGAAGACGAGACGACAAACGACGAGGCGAAGAACGGTAACAAACTAGACGATCAAATACCATCACAAGTTTGACACGTTGACGTAAATAAGAATGTTCACTCGTATGCCTGGTAACAAATGTTCATTCTCTTTTCCGTTCTATACCCTTCTCTTTTCTGTGCTTAATTATAATTAAACTAAAATAATTTCTCATCTTTGATTTCCTGTTGTTTCTTTTCCCTCCATCTAACGGTGATCCTCCATCGGTAGATAGGGCTAGGTTTTTCTCTAAACCTCTAATTTCTCTAAACCTTGATCAATCAAAATCAATGTAACGTTTGCTTCGGCAGACGTTAAGTTACAAGGTGGAGTGACGGCCTGCGTAAAACGGCGAGTAAAAACTGGATGCAGAGAACTATTAACCGAGCCGAGTGGCTTGCATTAGGAGAAACCTATGCCCAGCAGTGGAAAATAAAAGGCTTTTGATGATGTAACATATATTTAGTAGACGCTCGGATCTGTGTCAGTAGACTCCTAGACCTTTGCTTTGCACGGCTCATAAATAAATCATAAATTTTAAAAAACTTCCTGAAACATTTGCTTAGATTTCCAAAGCTTAACTATACTCCGTTTACTGAAATAAAAACCTCTTATCGAAATACAAAAAATATATCGATAGTTAAAGATGAAGATGAGTGAATGAGAACGGTTTTACTAATTCGTCAACAAACATGTACTTACAAGTACTATAGACACTTCATTACACTAAGCGTTTACTACAATGCTTGTTATCCTCAGGCCCGATACGTTCCATCCCCATACCCAAAGCAGAGATTGGAATTTGCCTAAACTTCCCTCGTCCCATTCACGCGCTCCGACGAGCTAAACAAAAGACGGTATATGAGAAGATTTATGAACAATTCACGACGCTATGATATGGGGTATCTATTCAAATCCTCCACTGAATTCGGGGCCAGGTACCTCCGCGCAGATGATGTATGTCCCCCGTACAATACAACTGGCACCTACATTATTACCCTCCTGACTGAATTCAATTTTCGTATATTGTGAGAGATATTTATCGCTAGCTTCGTGAAAGTTTTTATAAGCATCATGAATACTTTATTGGCAATTCTATTTTTACAACAGTTAAGCTGTTTAGACAGGCCTTCTGAAATAACTGAAGGGCTTTACCAATTGCCGATGAAATTACTTTCGCAGACGCTTTTTGACGTCGGGCGATTTGTATTCAACCTTGGAAAATATGTACACTTTAAGAAATAACAGTCAATTTGTATTGCCGTGCGTGTTTATTAATAGCAAACAGCATTACTTTTTATTATACTGATCACGCGATACAGTGATTCCACTAAAAGCATCCCGGACGAGGTAGGCTTCTTAAAGAGCTTTCTTAGAAAACATAACACACGTTTTCTATACAACGAATTTTTTATTCCAACTGCGTATTCTGCGGAGTAGTGTTTTGGAAGCTTCAAAGAAGTATTTTCGGTATTCGTGCAAGAGCCTTAAATATTCAACTCGGAGAACACCGCTCAATATAACTTATGCAAACGAACGTACGTTCCCCCTTGTCTTAGGATGTGTCATTCGGTTATTATTGTAAGTCGAAAAATTCAAACACGAGAGAGAAAAGTAGAGCTGCCTTTTTCTGGGGCCCAGGTGTCCTTTTTTCGTCGCTTAAAAGAGAAAATGTAATGAGAACCTTAAGTTCACCTGTTCACGTATGAAGGTGGTGTTTATCCGCGAACGGGTGCGTTGCCTTAATATTAAGACGATGCTCGGCAAAAAGCTTCTAGTTGTTTCCCTTTTAAAGGGACGGTGAGAGGTTATTCAGTAAAAAGAGGTAGGTTGAGTTTTCTGCACGTTACTCAAGTGTCACCAAAAGGTTCTCTGCTAAAAATACAATAACGATACCCTTCTAAGTAAGTTTGTTTGTTTAGTCACCTTATTTTTATGCATATAAATTGGTAGAAAATGTATATAGACTTAAATTTCGGAGCTTTGCAATTAGTTAAATTCTAATATTGTTGGTTAGGTTTATATTTAGCGACCTTTCTATTTATGCTTCTTACATTTCAGTCGCACGTATTTGCACGCGTTTTATGCAAAAACAGTATTACTTTATTATAAGTTATATTTCAATCAAAAGTTTTCGCAAAAGCAAACATTAAGCTTTTTAGCTTTGAACATTGTTAAAAAGTTGCTAATCTATTGGTTTTTATCGGATACATTTTGGCCAGTGTGCATAAAATCTGCATGATCCAAATCTCTGTAGTCCATTTTTCTATTGGACTGGCAGGACAGGCAGGAACAGGTGCCAAAGATTGTATACAATAAATGCGACCTGCCATAGAAACAACGCGCAACGGTTAAACAATTGAACAAAATTAATAAAGTCTTAAAAGCATTTGAAATAAAAGCTAGAATAAAATAGATCAATGCATGGAATGCATCAACTAAACGCATAAACTATGTTATGAGGCGCATTAAGGACGACTAGAGTCTGTGCGGAAAGAGAACCATCGTGGCGAAAAATGGAACTACAAAACAATATGATTTTGATTATTATATGGCAGCCCAGCCCAGCCATCTGTCAAATGTCAAACTATACTTCGTGGTATTTACGTGACGGATACAGCTTTGTTTTGTGTTGTTTTTAAGTGAATTTTGCATAAAATTATGTCTAAAAGGGGAAAATCGTTACGCAGTTCCACAAGGGCAATAATATTTAATATTATACAGTTTTGTCAACGAGAAAAAGTGACAAAACACACCATTGTTGACCTCAGTAAAGTAACGGAGCGTGTGGCAGCAATGTCCGGTAAATAACAGTTTTATATTATTACTTATGTCCTTCCTAGATAACCTCCGGTTCCTGATATCTCCAAATGTATTTAACTAAAAGGATTTCATATAAACATGTGACAATATTTGTATGTTTTGATTCAACCAATGTTCTTGATAGTAGGCTTAAAGTGTGTTGATGCTTTTATTTTTTTTACTAACTTATGTTTTTTTTTTCTTCAGGTTTAAGTAGAGATACAGTATCTAAAATAAAAAAAGAAGGTTCTACAAATGACGGTGTATGGTGCACACCGGGGAAAATACGTAAAGGAAGACCAAAAAAAGTCATTCTTGATAAAGACCATTTATTAGACAACATGCAAGAGTTTATTATAAATGTTACTGATTCGAGTACATCAAGTTCAGAAGACGATACTAATAATTTGTATCTCTCTGGTAGCTCCAAAGATGGATCAGTCATGTCTGGTATTGAATGTTTGGAATCAGACTTTGACTATGGTTCTGATTAGTGACTCAATAAATAAATATATATAAATAAAATCTTTTATTTACTAGCTGCGTCCCATGGTGTAACTAGGGACAAAAAATAGCTTATATTGTGTTAACTCAGAGTAAACCCTGGCTTATTATTATTACCCATTACCTATTTGCAATTATTTTTACAACTTTTTCAATAATAGGTTGTATTATTTAGACAGAATTTTGTATCAATTTATTTGACAAAGTGTAGAAATATCAAGAATCATAGTCGCGCTATAATGACGTAACAGTGTTGTCACCATAGCAAATACGTTAAAAAAACACAGTGGCGCCCTCAAATTTTATGACGGTTCTCTTTCCGCACAGACTATATGCATAGTTTTTTTTTCTCAACCTCAACAAAAAATCTTCTCTATTTTGATAAAACTAAATAAACATAATACTGATAAAAGGATCTTTGTATCTGAATATTTTTCCTATGAAAAACTTAGTCCTAATTTTGTATGCAGGCTCAGATCTGTATCCTAAATCGAAACAAGATAAACCTTTGCGAATATCTCCGTAGAACGAAAAAAACATTCGAAAATGATTTATAGTAGAGCCCGATCTGCTCGGGAGCCATCGTGGGACCAAAAACAGATTATCGGGATCCGCGTTACACCCTACAATCGGTTTAGTTACATCGAGTTACGAAGAGGCTCTTTGTATAAGCCGTATCAAGAATCCATAGCATGAAATATTCTTTTTCACGCGACTTAATTTTTTTTCTTCTGTGGACAAGTAAGAGAGTTGATTGAAACAGGCGTTACAGTGCGGAAGTTTATTTTTAAATCTGTTTCTTTGTCGAGTTTAATAGATTAGACACAACCGACTTAGATGACAATTTCTTTTTTTCTATATGATGTAATTGTCAATGTATACTAAAACTGCTGCTGTACTAAATATTTTATAATTCAATAATTATTTAAATATGATATTAATTATGTGTTTTTTTTTAAATATTATTTCATAATTCAATTCTTGCTGTTCCATATAAAATTTATGGGAAATAAATTTTCTTCGTAATATTTTTTTTCGTTAATTTTCTGATATCTTAATACCTATTCTGCTATTCGGGACGGAGAGGAATCTTAACAAATAAAAGATCATGAAAATCGTCCAGCCGTTCTCGAGTTCTAAATGGTGTAACTAACACATCTAGATACAATACCTATACTTAGGTATTGTATCTCGATGGACTAACCCCACTTAATTTTATATATATCAGATATATATATAGATAAAAAAGCTGACCATAAATAAAGCGAAACTCTGAAAAGAAAATTGTTGTCAGAATTAAGCAAAAAATAAGCATTATAATGTCGTGCTAGATAGAGAGCGCGCTACGCTTACGAATTACGAGTACATCACATGTAAATACACCACACAAACTTCACACGGATACTTACCTTGCGGGTAAGTGACAGAGCATCCCATTCTATTCCGAACAAAAACTTTAAACGGTTATATCTCAGAACTTTATTAGCCAATTACTAATTACTTTGGGTTCGATTCCCATCTAGGACAAACATTTGTGTGATGAACATATGTGTTTGTTCTATGTCTGGGTGTTAATATCTATTTAAGTATGTATTTAAAAATATATATGTATGTATATCAGTCTCTGGCTGCCATATTACAAGCTTTGCTTAGTTTGGGGTCAGATGACCATGTGTGAAATAATGTCCCATAATGTGCCAGATGTGTGTGTGTGTGTGTGCCAATTTTAATAGTTTCTTCAGTGATTGTATTACATTTAAATATTTTTTTAGTATACGTGTTATTTTGAACAATACAGAATCAAACAACTACCTATGGGTATAGGCTAATCTTAATAAAATAAAGTTAGTAATGGATAATTAATAACCTGTGTTTTCCACAAGGTAAAGATGACACCGATTTCGCACAGTTCATTAAGATATTTTTGTAGAGAGTTTGCTGCGTTCTAAATAATATTATTTTAATGGTTACATTTTAATAGTTAACGCTATGTTGTTGTTGATGTTAATCCAAAACTTACGATAGGCAGGAGTCGAATCTGCATCAACAGGTATACGTCCCGAGTGCTCTATCCACTAAGCTACTGTACTGGAAAATCAAAAGTATATTGATAAATTACCTTTAAACGATGTTGGAGAAGATTTTCCATTTTTATTTAATTTTATATGAGTGGAGCAAACCCACCAAACAAGTCTGGTAGCTTCCTACCACTGACACATGGAAACACCTTGTTGTGAAGTTGTGAGTTTAAATTATTGTATTAATGTGATTTCAACCATTTCTATTTTATTTTTAGTTGTTTTTTATTATAGCTTTGTATTTTATGACGTTTCGAAAGGGTAGTGTATCTATTTGAATAAAAAAATATGAACTCAACGGAATAGTTTGTTAGTGTGTTAGTATGTCTCTTAAAAAAAATCATAAAATCCATTTTTCTTAACCTTCCTTCCTTTTTAAAAGCAGGTTTCATTGCAGTGGTACTTAGATAGTTATCAGAAAAACCTGTTAAGTGTTAAAAAAATGGTCGTGGTAAATTTCTATGTTTTATCTGCAAGGAGTCAGTTCGTAATGAAAACATTAAAATATTAATATGATAGTAATTTTGTTACACGATATGTGACATGCCTTAAATTACTTTGTAGCGTTCGGCTCTTTCCGCCGCTGCCGACCTCAACCGACCGGCTTTATTAGTAGTCTGCCCTCGTAGCCTTTGCGACAGGCGGCGTAGCGCGGCAGTCGCGTCGTAGCAGTCGTAGCAGACACTCGCAGTGCCTACGACCTACGCCACATTCACGTAGAGTAATTATTATTACAATAATTACTGTAATTCATATTGCAATTAGTTATTGAACTCAAATATTCTTAGTATTAACTTTATAATATTACGTAACAGTGTTAAATTATTATCTAGTTCATGATTAAGTGCTTGGATGAGATTTATCGCAACAGGTAAGATCTTACCAATAGTCTTTAGGGTTTTACATTTACTTTCACCTTTTTTCCATATCCTTAGTATGCTTTCATGCTTTTTTCCATGTACAACCAGTAGATGACAGTAGTATTACAATTTATTAGTCATCCCATTATAAGGTTTTTTTTTTCAATTTCAATTATGCATGTGGGTGTTGAAGTAAATTAATATGAATAATAAAACTTAAACAAACGGTATTCGAATAACAGTACTGTAGACTATAATAATTATTGTACTTGTAATTTTCTGCTTAGTGACAATACAAATATAACTAAGTAAATTCGTAAGGCTTTAAAACGTTATTTGAATGATAGTAGACTTATAGTTATTTTACTTGTAATTTGCTGCTTAGTGACAATACAAATACGAGTACAACTAAGTAAATTCTTAAGGCTTTAAAACGTTATGTGAATGACATTAGACCATAATAATTATTGTACTTGTAATTTTCTGCTTAGTAATAACACAATTACTAACTAAATTCGTTAGGCTTTAAAACGTTATGTGAATGATAGTAGACTTATAGTTATTTTAATTGTAATTTGCTGCTTAGTGACAATACAAATACAACTAAGTAAATCCGTAAGGCTTTAAAACTTTATGTGAATGATAGTAGACTAATAATTATTGTACTTGTAATTTTCTGCTTAGTAATAACACAATTACTAACTAAATTCGTTAGGCTTTAAAACGTTATGTGAATGATAGTAGACTTATAGTTATTTTAATTGTAATTTGCTGCTTAGTGACAATACAAATACAACTAAGTAAATCCGTAAGGCTTTAAAACTTTATGTGAATGATAGTAGATTAATAATTATTGTACTTGTAATTTTCTGCTTAGTGACAATACAAATACATCTAAGTAAATCAGTAAGGCTTCTCTGTGCCCGAGGGGTCACATCCTGGGTCATATTCAGCATTACGAGGGGCTTTAGTTAATTAATTAGCCCTTTTGAAGCCGAGGAGGGATCTCGCGAGATCCTTAAACAATGCTTCGTTTTTTGTATTGTGTTCCCGTTTCCCGAGTGTGTGTGAAATTACGGAGGTAATCTGGGGAATGTTGTTAGTTTTTGTTCAGCTTTAATTATCTTAATATGCTATGGATGTTTCAGTGTATTTTCTTTTTAATCCCCTACGCAAAATGAGGGGTGTTATATGTGTAACGTGTGTATCTGTGTATCTTCTGTGGCATCATAGTTTCCAAACGGCTGCAACGATAATGCTTTAGTATTTTTGTTTTGTTTAAAAGGTGACTTGATTGAGAGTGTTCCTGACTATAATTCAAGAAAATTTGTTGAAAGTGGGTTGAACTTAAAACGCTGGAGTAATACTATTGGTAACACATCACAGAGCTAATAAAATATCAGAGTTTGAGATTTACGTAAACTTTTTGCGATGTATATAGTTTTATCAACAATTTTATCATAGATAATTATTTATGATGAAGTATTTCTGTCACGAGTAACGAGTCTCTTTGTTTCGGGAACAAAGAAACTCTTAAAAAAAGTTTGTACATACAAGACTTTTTTCATATTTTTTTCTGAACAGAACAAATAATTACCTTTTATTAAAATTTCATAGCCCAAAAGTCTCATATTAGAACTGATAGAAATTACGGACGGTTTCCTAGATTAATTTCATCTGCCTAACAATTTTAGTTTTAGAAGAGTAAACTATTTAATTTATAACAAGCATAAGTAGAACCTCGTTAAGTCGAACCTCGATAAGTTGAAAACCTCCTAATCTCGAAAAAATATTTTTTTCCCTTCCCTTTAAACACCAAAACCTCAATTACTCGAAATCTCAACCCTCTATTAGTCGAAATAATCAGTGAGTCCCTCCAAGCCATTTTAGTACATATTTTCCCTCCAAAACCGAAAAATTAAATTTTACCTCTGTATCTCGAACATAGCAAAGTTTTATTTTACAACCTTTACAACTCGATTATTTGAGACTTTTAAGACCTTTAAGAATTCGCCGACAGTATAAGTACACCATTGTTTCTTAGAAAGCAATTTAGGAGTATGCAATGAATAGAATTACCACGAATTTATGACTCACGTTAACACGTGCTTGCTTGGTGTCAGGTGTTTAATTTTATTATTTTTGATTTTATTTGAACTTTAGCAAAGCTAGTCATTTGTTGTCGAGTGAAATATTGTCAGATTTTTTTTAATGTTATATATTTTTTCTTTTAAGGATGTTGATTTATAATAAATAAAAATATGTGTTGAAATCAAAATTTATAAGAATGAATCTCAACCTCTTTATGTCGAATCAAAATCCGCCTAAGTCGAAATTCTCTATAAGTCGAAAACTCTACAACTGGAATTTTTTGGCGTCTCCCTGTTCGACTTATAGAGGTTCTACTGTAATATAAAATTGTAACCAATCCCAAACAAACTAGTATTTCCTGTGAGTAGTGTATTAGCAATAGAACTAGTCTAATTGTACCTCCTAACTATTAATGCAACACCTGGAATGCGAAGCCTTAAATCCTTCCAGCTTACGGTCCTACCACACCTGATACCCCGAGTTTATAACCCAAACAAGCAAAAGCACACCTTAACACTAAAAGCTCTAAAACTGAAAACAGCACAAGCAAAATACCTAAAACCTAGCGCATAAAGCTATAGGAAGTTATGATCGTGTTTGAAGACAAGCTAAGTAGATATGTGCTTAGCACGTTCTAGTGCGGGCTTTTATGTTATGGTAGTAAAAATTACGTACAATTTTATTGGTATTATATAAATTTGTAACATAAAACAGACATAGTAAGAGGCACTACTGATAGTATAGATTATTTAGACTATGAATTTATTGTCAGAGTACAAAGTAGCAAAACATAGGACTAAGTGTTCTAGACTTGTTGAGGCTTATAAGTATTTCTATTCTGTTTTATTTATTAGCAATTGAAAACGAAGAAGAAAATAACAAACATGCAACAACAAAAAAATCTGTACTGAGTTACATGGAAGGGATGTACAAAGCCGTGACATTTATTATAAAAAAAAAATTACTATACAAACCACGAAATAAATATCAGCTTCTCCATACGTTTTGACGAGTGTGAATAAAATTATGACTGTTATCTACGGATTATCTCTTTTTTTGCGATATAAGGTTTAGTCCTATACTAAAAGTGATTCATAACTACCTGTGCCCCGCGGTTTTACACGCGTTATGTAACTCCTTAAAGCAACCTCCATGGTAGCGACAGCATGCAATCTCCTTTGACTTAGATGTTCTTTTTTCTATGATGTAATATTATGTCTTTGTAGGTATAGACTTACATTCTTGTCGTTTCATACAAAATGTATGGGAAAATGTATTTTCTTCAGTATTCTTTTTACGTGAAATTTTCCGTCATTTTAATACTTATTTTGTATGGCGGAGAGAAATCCAACAAATAAAACATCATGAAAATCGGTCCAGCCACTCTTGAGTTACAAATGATGTTCTACTGTTTTATATTATATATATACTTTGTTTTACATAAATATATATAATTATAGACAATGTGTATCATAAACCTCATTGGTCTTAGTAACACACTCTCCGCGTTTAAACAGTTTTTTAAGCAACCCGTAACTAGAATTCAACATTATGTTTTCCGAAAATATTTGATATTCTACGCAAATATTAAAGAGGTGTTAATCCAAAAAGTATAAAAGCTTGTTCAACGCCATATTTGATTCGGTGCCATTTGTTTTCATATAAAAACGACCTTTAACATTAACAAAGATTATCTCTAACTCTGGCAACGAAAAAAGATCTGGAAAACAGTTATTTATTGCGAAAGTCGAAACCATACATTAAATTAGTCGTATAAAAAGTTGGCGAAACGCAGAGGTCATTTATCTTAAACGAGACCGATGTCTGCGGTATTTGTACACGTATGTGGCGGAACTCTTTTTCACCAGTGCGACCTTCGCGGTCGCCTTTATTATTTTATTTCAATAGAGTTGTGTTTTGTTTTAGAAGAGATCTGTCAAGAGGTGAAAAATAGATGTTTTCGATTCCGCAAAATAAATTGTTTTAATAATAGGAGTAATAATATCCTAAATTGGTGACCCCGATACGAACACAACATAAATTAAGACGATTCGAACACAAGAAGAGCAAAGGTACGCAAATAGGTACGAGTACTTTCTTTGGTGGTACGAGTGAAGCGACCACGGTCGTCTGATTGTTCGTCGACGAGAATACGAAAACGTAGAAAAAGAAGTGGTGAATTCGACTACGAGAGCTGTGCTGCTGACTGCTGGCAACAATCGCATGGAGCGCGTCAAGACTAAAGTCGAAGTATCTTTTGGAAGAACCAGTGTGGACTAAAAAGACTAAGTGTGATTTATATTGTTGTGTGTTTTTGTGTGTGTATTTAATTTTATTTTATTTTGGTGAATTTTTGTACATATTTTTAAGTTATTTTTATACCAAAGTTTTTTGTAGGGCATTCGCACACCACACTCCCACGTTTCTTTTGTTTTCAGTTTTTGTTTTTGAATTTTGTTTTTCTCTTAGCATGGTTTTTCATGACAGCACACGTCATGAGTGACAGTGAGCAGGAAGACTTCAAACCAGCTTCCGCGGGTACGGGTGGACGTGAAATGTCAAGCAGTGACAGCAGATCTGGCACAGGCGGTACGGAGAAGGTAATGATTAACAGAGTATCTATACGTACCCCTCCATTTTGTAGAGATCGCCCGGCCCTATGGTTTGCGAGTTTAGAGGCGCAATTTTCCATCAATAATATTAGCCAAGAAATCACGAAGTTTAATTACGCAGTTGCGCACCTCGATACCAATTGTACTCGCGAAGTAGAGGATTTCATAATCCAACCTCCGAGGGAGCAACCCTACACGAAATTGCGCAACGCAATAATATCTAGGTTCTCAGATTCTCGGGAGCAGAAAATACGCCGTCTTCTAGAGAAGGAGCAGATCGGCGATCAAAAGCCGTCGTTTTTTCTGCGTCATCTGAGATCGTTAGCCGGTGCAGCATTTCCGGAGGATATTCTGAAGACAATTTGGATGAGCAGGTTGCCACGATATCTTCAAACTGTCTTGGCTGCTCAACGATTAGAATCGTTGGCTGAGCTAAGCGAACTAGCGGACAATTTGGCTGAAATTAACGCTCAATCAACTTCATTGGAGGTATGTACGGTTTCGCCTAACTCGAATACTGATCTTGTACAGGAGCTGACTAAAAAAGTTGATGAATTGACCCGTTTAGTAGCGTCACTTTCCTCTGCTGGTTGCAGCTCGCATGTTGGTACGCGTAGTCGTGACTTCAATCGTAACCGTAATCGTAGTCGCAGCCGATCACGTTCACGTAACTATGATTTGTGCTTTTATCATGACCGTTTTGCGACAAAAGCACGTAAATGTGTGCCTCCATGTAAGTGGTCCGGTTCCCCGCCTAGTGATCAGGGAAACCAAAACAGCAACTGTTAAAGGCGACATCCAGTTGCTCGCCAGCTAGTCGCCGCCTTTTCGTGACCGACCGGAGATCCAACCGGAAATTTTTGGTGGACACTGGTTCGGATATTTGTTGCGTTCCTCGTAGCTTTATAAAAGGACGTACGCTTCAGCCATTATCATATAGTTTAGTTGCAGCTAATGGCAGTAAGATTATCACATATGGACTGGTACAGTTGAACTTAAATTTAGGGCTACGACGGGATTTCACCTGGAACTTTGTCGTGGCGGATGTGGAAAGTGGTATTATTGGCGTAGATTTTTTGTCGCATTACCAGCTTTTACCCGATTGCTCAAAAGGTAAGCTGTGCGATAGTAAAACTGGGCTTATTTCGTCCGCGGACCTTTATACCGCGGAACAGCAAAGTGTGAAGGTAGTATCTCTTCCTGACTCGCCATTCACAGCGATCTTGGAGAAATACCCAAGTATAACGCGACCACCTGGTGCACCTAGAATTATTAAACACAGCACCGTACATTATATAAACACTACCGACGGTCCCCCTGTGACATCTAGACCGCGTCGGTTGGCACCATTAAAACTGGGCATTGCAAAGAAAGAGTTCGAAGATATGGTCCGAGCTGGTACTTGCCGTCCATCTGATAGCTCTTGGTCATCGCCTCTGCATCTCGCACCTAAAAAGGACTCAACGTGGCGTCCTTGCGGTGATTATCGTGCATTAAACGCCCGAACGATTCCTGATCGCTACCCTGTCCGATACATAGGTGATTATGCGCACAACTTGTCTGGCTGTACCGTTTTTAGTACTATAGACTTGGTCAAGGCCTATCAACAGATACCGGTGAATCCAGGCGACGTGTGCAAGACAGCGATAACTACTCCATTTGGATTATATGAATTTCTGTATATGACTTTTGGTTTGCGTAATGCTGGGCAGACTTTTCAGAGATTTATCGATGAAGTAGTCCGTGGCTTAGATTTTTGCTATGTCTATGTTGATGACATTTTGGTTTACTCAAAAGACCAAATAGCGCATGCGCAGCATCTGGAAATCTTGTTCCAGCGATTGCACGACTATGGCGTTGTGATTAATACAGCCAAGTCCGTATTTGGTGCCGCAGAAGTATCTTTCCTTGGGCATCGAGTCAATGCTGCGGGCACGCGTCCTCCCGAGGACAGAATTCGTTCTCTGGTGGATTACCCGCCCCCAAAGACAGTTCAGGGTATGCGCAGATTCATAGGCATGGTCAATTACTACCGCCGGTTTTTGCCAAGTACGGCTAAGTACCAAGCGCCGTTAATTGAAGCAATCACTGCTATTCAAGGCAAAGGCAATAAACCTTTTGTGTGGACTCCTGAGCTAGAAAAGTGCTTTGAAGAATGCAAGAAAAGCTTGACGTCCGCTACAATTTTAGCACACCCAAATAACAGTGCTGAGGTTGGGTTGTTTACTGACGCTTCAGGAACGCACGTTGGTTCTTGCCTACAACAGCGCGTCGATAATGATGATTGGCAGCCACTAGCCTATTTTAGTAAAAAGCTGACTGCTAAACAGGCTCAGTGGCCGGCGTACTATCGGGAACTCCTTGCGGTGTACGAGAGTGTTCAACACTTCAGGCACCTGTTGGAGGTACAACACGTCACTATCTACACTGACCATAAGCCGCTAATATACGCTTTTGTACAACGACGTGAGAAATTGCCGCCTATCCAATTAAACCAGCTGTCTTTCATCAGCCAGTTTACTACTGATGTAGTGTATATTAAAGGGGTTGATAACATCGTAGCTGATGCCATGTCGCGCGTTGAGTCTATTTCTCTTGAAGAGGATTTTGCTGCACTCGCGTTATCGCAAGAATCGGATGAGGAGCTAGCTAGTATGCGTGGGAATTCGTCTTTGAAGCTCGAACCCATCCTCATCCCTGGCACAAATATCACAGTAATTTGTGATACTTCAACTGAGCGACCACGTCCATACCTGACACCAGCATTCCGTCGAGCTGCATTCGACAGGTGTCACAACCTCAGTCACCCTGGCGCGCGGGCAACCACTCGCTTTGTAACTGAGCGTTATGTATGGCCTCAAGTAAACGCAAATTGCCGTGAATGGGCTCGAACTTGTTTACGCTGTCAACTCAGTAAAGTAACTCGACATATTAATTCGCCACTTGGAGAGTTTAAATTACCGTCAAACAGATTTAGGTCGGTGCATTTAGACATTATTGGACCACTTCCTCACTCGAAAGGGTACAATTATTGCCTGACTGCGATTGATAGATACACACGGTGGCCTGAAGTATGGCCTATGTCATCAATCACAGCAGAAGAGGTAGCAGATACATTCGTAACTGGTTGGGTTTCCCGTTTTGGGGTACCAAACATTTTGACAACCGACCAGGGCCGGCAGTTTGAATCTGTGTTGTTTCGCCGTCTAATGGATGTATGTGGTACCAAACGGGTGCGCACGACTAGTTACCATCCTTGCGCAAATGGTATGGTGGAACGCATGCATCGGCAGCTTAAAGCATCTTTGATGTGTCATAATGACACATGGGTAAGAGCTTTGCCGTTAGTTTTATTAGGGATGCGAACGGCGCTCAAAGAAGATTTGAAGGCATCTTCTGCAGAGCTCGTTTATGGAGAGACTCTTCGCTTGCCTGGAGAACTCGTCATACCTCCAATAACATCGCAGAGCCCAAGTGACGTTGTAGATTTCGTCCGTGAGCTGCGCAAATATATGGAAGCTCTCCGTCCTGTCCTTGCTACACGCCACGCCCAGCCATCGACTTTCATATTTAAAGATTTAGTTAAGGCGTCGCATGCCATGCTACGCGATGATTCAGTGCGAAGGCCGTTGCAGCCGCCTTATTCCGGTCCTCATCGTATCATCGGGCGAAGAGACAAAACGATCACTCTCGATATTAATGGAAGGGAACGTACAGTTAGCATAGATCGCGTTAAGCCTGCCCATTTGGATTCGGCGTTTGACAATTGTGAACCAATTGTGCCGCCTGCGCCAACTCCAGCTAGCAGTTTCACGCCTGCGTTGGTCCCTGCACCTACACCAGCTCCTGTCATCACCCGGTCCGGGAGGAGGGTGAAGTTTGGAAATATTTTAGATATGTGATTATCTTATTTATTTATAAATTTTTCAGCTTATTCTTCCTTTCTCCGTGGGGGGGTGGTGTGGCGGAACTCTTTTTCACCAGTGCGACCTTCGCGGTCGCCTTTATTATTTTATTTCAATAGAGTTGTGTTTTGTTTTAGAAGAGATCTGTCAAGAGGTGAAAAATAGATGTTTTCGATTCCGCAAAATAAATTGTTTTAATAATAGGAGTAATAATATCCTAAACGTACAAGTAATGTGGCCTATTTTATTGAGGCTCTTTTATTTTGTATCGAGTAATTTTATTTGTGAACATAGGGTACCTTTAACCTCCACACTGAATGACAGTCTGCCATCTTCCGGTGCCTATATTTAATTCCATGCTATATAATTCTAGTATATTCATGTTCATGCATAAATACTGATGAACGCACCATTTTAACAGCTAGAACATCAACATAATATTGTGATCGGTATTGTGGTCACATAGGGGCCAGCAAACAGTATTTTTTTCTCCGTCTAATATTATGATGTTATAATGATGTATCTTAATTTTGTTAGTAGTTAATCATAGGAATAACTCCCATATTTATAGACGTTAACTCTCCCTATCCTCATCTTTAAGGTTACTCTAGTCGTGTTTTGTCATTTTAGTCGATAAAATAAAGTAACTTTAAGATTACTTGTTAAAGTTACCTCAATAATTCTTTATTGATAAAATGGCAATTAACAATTCAATAAATAAATGTTCACTTAAATAGTAAAAAGTTATTAATTACTAATTAATTGATTGATAATACAAACAGATACAATAATTAATTACATTACAAAAATAATTAATAATGAAACAAAAAACAATTATACGTATCAAACAATTAGGCAAATAAACAGAGAACTGCAAGTAGAGGTACGTTCATTATAAAAAGTTTATGAAATTCCTCAAATTTGTAAAAATAAAGAATGTCTACAGATCTGATGACGCCATCTATGACGTAATGTTTCACTTTATCCTTATTTGAAGCGGACTGTGGAAATCTTGAGAGACTACTAACAATCCCTCAAAACATGATGTTTGGCATTGTTAGTCGTTTCTCAGCATTTCCACCTCCCGGGTTGGAGGACCAAAAAATAACCTTAGTAAAGTGAGCACTCAAGGTGAGAATCCGAGGTACTTTTATTGCATTTATAAATATGGGGGTGAGTTGAAGTCTAGATGCTGTTGTGTTTTGATTAATAAATGATTAACAATAACTTTTTAGTTTTCTTCCCGTGGGTCAAGGTTATGGTGCGCAATTTCAGCGCAGTTAACGGATAGAACTCAATTTTTGCGCGTACACGAGTTCAATATAATAACTGATAAAATACAATTTTAATAATAAACTAATCAAAACAATAGTCTTATTATTTGATTGCATTTACGAGTGGCTGTAGTATAGTAGTTATATTTAGAAACATCAGATTGTCCTGTTTAAGTAAAATTGATTTATATAGTTTAGTTCTTTGTCTGAGACACTCTAGTCGTCAGCGTAAAATGTATTAATTACTTTAAAAAAGGATTCCAAAGAAAAAAAGGTTCTTGCCCTAATGTATAAGCTTACTAAAGTTATAGCTATTTTAAATAAAAAATTAACGGTTACCTACTACTCCCGACTTAAAAAAAATTATTTACTAAAAATAATTTTGTGAAAGGCAACGAACGAGATGAATAATCTATAAAATCTGATTTCGTAGATGCTCGAATTCATAAACTTTTTGTCCCGAAATAAAGAACAGGGGGCAGTGATGGATTGTGGGTTATTTGATTTGATCTATCTATATATATTGAGTTTGCATGTAGAACAAAAGAAAAGTAGTTTTTCTAACTCGCGTTGTCCGCAATCCCCTGAAGGGATGCTTTCAGGAAACCCGAAATAGGAATGTCAACAAGATAAATTTGATTTTCCTGTTGGCCAGTTATTTATTCAACGGCGAACTTTTAGTTTTAGTTTGTGGATGGCTGAGATGAATTTAGAAGGTAGGTAATTTTGTTATAGTGATCTAAATACCGAAATAATATTTTGAAAGTTTTCTGTGGTTGTTGCGCGATATCTCTGCTGATACTTTTCTTCTTCTTCTTCTTCGCGATATCTCTGCTGATTCTTTTTCTGGGCTTTACGGTTACCACATTTTTAAGCGATTCTGTTTAGGTGATTGCGAAAAGTAGCGCGACCGCAAACCGTATCTCGGCGCGTAAGGTTTGAGTTCTGTTTCGAGACCACGTTAAGATGTAGCCGTAACGCCCTGAAATGACTCTTTTATGGGATATCTTATATACTCTTTTATTGGATATTTATGAACTGATTTTAATGACTCTTTTATGGGATATCTTATAGATCCTACTAATATTATAAAAGCGAAAGTTTGTGTGTGAGTGTGTATGTATGTTTGTTGCTCCTTCACGCTGAAACGGCTGAACGGATTTGAATGAAATTTGGTATGGAGGTAGCTTATATCTTGAAATAACACATAGGCTACTTTTTATCCCGAAAAAATATTTCGTTCCTGTAAGATAACTTCAATAAATCAACTTCGTAAGTTTTAGACGGATTTCGATGAAATTTGATATGAAGGTAGCTTATCCTAGCATTATCACATAGCATACTTTATATCCCGAAAAAATAAAAGATTCCTGTAGGATAATTTCAATCAAAACTCCGTTACTGTTTAACGGATTTCGATGAAATTTTGTACGGAGGCTTTTTATGTCCTGGATTAACACATAGGCTATTTAATACTACTAACTACTTTTTATTGAGATTGTTCAAGGACTATAGTAGACTTTTCCACGGGAACTACTAAATGATCTGAATGATGATGAATGATAAATGAAATGATGATCTAAAGATAAGCAATGGGCAATATTAAAATACACAATACTTTTGACCCCGTAACAAATTATGGTTCCCGGTTCCCGTGGAAAAACATAGAAGAAAAGTTAAAAAAAAATACTTTCGATGTAGTTAGTAGTAGTTTTCTGGACGGCAAGCGGCCTGCGAGTTCGAGTGTAAAGAAAGCGTGACTTACAAATAAGTAAAAAAAACTTTCGATACCGCACGGTTCGAGTATCAAGAAAAGGTGACGTACAAACAAGTAAAAAAAAAACTTTCGATATCGCGCGGTTCGCTGGGCTGCAAGCGGCCCGCGTTCAAGTTCGAGTGTCAAGAAAAGGTGACGTACAAACAAGTAAAAAAGAAAACTTTCGATATCGCGCGGTTCACTGGGCCGCAAGCGACCCGCGAGTTCGAGTATCAAGAAAAGGTGACATACAAACAAGTAAAAAAAAAAACGATGCCGCGCGGTTCGCTCGGCTGCAAGCGGCCCGCGAATTCAAGTGTCAAGAAAAGGTGACGTATCGTTCGCGCAAAACTTTATGAGCCCTCTGAAGTTAGGCGCGAGGCCTCCCCGACGCCCTGTAAAGTCCCTCGGATACCTATAATATGCGTACTGCGCAGCCACTGGACCTAACTTCAGAGGGCCCATAAAGTTTTGCGCGAACGATACAAACAAGTAAAAAAAAAAAACTTTACATATCGCGCGGTTCGCTGGGCCTGAAGCGGCCCACGAGTTCGAGTGTCAAGAAAAGGTGACATATGAACAAGTAAAAAAAAAACTTTCGATGTCGCGCGGTTCGCTGAGCCGCAAGCGGCCCGCGAGTTCGGGTATCAAAAATAGGTGACGTACAAATAAGTAAAAAAAAAAAACGATGTCGCGCGGTTCGCTGGGCCGCAAGCAGCTCGCGAGTTCGAGTGTCAAGGAAAGGTGACGTAAAAACAACTAAAAAAACCAGAGATAACTAGCATTGAGACCCAAAGCATATAAATATTTAATAAAATTCACCATTTAAACATCTGCCAGGCCGGGATCTAACCAGAAACCTCCTGCTCATAAGGCACATGGGTTAGTACTTAGCCATACCGGTCGTCAATAGCCAGGCTGAAATATTTATATCGTCCTAAAATATAAGTACCTACTTTGTAGAGAACTCGATTATATTTCTCTCAAACAACGCGGGCGAAGCCGCGGGCGGAAGCTAGTCTTATATATAGGATATCTATACTAATATTATAAAGAGGAAAGATTTGATTGTTTGTTTGTTTGTTTGCATCGAATAGGCTCCGAAACTACTGAACCGATTTGAAAAATTATTTCACTGTTGGGAAGCTACACTATCCCCGGGTGACATAGGCTATATTCTATTTTGTATCGAGGCCGAAGGCCAAGCTTACACCCGTACGAAGCCAGGACGGTCAACTAATTATGGATATTTATATATTTTGAAGATTGCCTCATTTAATTTTGAAGAAAATATTCCACCTCTAAGTGTGGTAAATAAGGGGATAAATTCTGCTTATTAAACTTCCATGAAGTCAGTTAGTGTTTTTGTAATGTATATTCATTGGTCTCAAAGTAATAAGCTAAAGGTAAACCTTCAAATCAGACAAACAAGGGAGATATGGATGAAATGGTGTAGTGGGTGCGATCGCATCTGGCCTAAATCAGGCTTGATGCCATTAGTTAGACTCACGCTGCAAACGACCTTGTTACCCTTTTTTGCATGTGGATCAAATGTGGACTATTAGTTAGTTCATTAGTGATACTACAAATTTCTTTGCGTGAAAAATGAGTAAGTTTGAATTACTTACAGTTTTAGTTTTAAGGTGAAACGTTTCATGTTGGCGGGAAATTCACATTTCAAACAGTTTTTTTATCCTTGTAGCTAGGCTGGGTAATTATTGTGAAATAACACAGTATTTGCGAAAATTGTTGGCTGTTCTGTACATTATCATGTACAGTTATTAATCAGTAACTGACCATATTACTTACATTTGTCAATAAACTGTATGAAACAGCAAAAATTTGTTTATTGACAAATGTATGTAATAATGTGAATTAAAGATAAAAACTTTACGTGAATTTGTAAAGAATAATAATCAATTTTCGCAAACATCATGATAGTTTACAATAATTACCCGACCTAGCTACAAGAACAAAAAAAAAACTGTTCGAAATTTTAATTTCCCGCCATACGTGAAACGGTTTTTAGCAGTAAAGTGATTTTTTTTAATGAAAAATGAGAACATTTGAACCCAAACTACAGTTGTACCTATTAAGGCATATCTACCTTGTTTGTCTTATCTGAGGGTAAAACTAATAAAAACGATACAGATAGGTATTTAAGCTACGGATTATGAATTGTGTCTTATTTTAAATTATTAAGTGTACACGATTACTTTTGTCATTATAATTTAACGTAGCACTTTAAGTAATTACAGTACTCATCCGCTTTTGTAATTTGAATATAACCAAAAATAACAAAGGGAATGAACAAAGCGAGTCCCAAGGCTATCCACCACATGTTTTCAGACCAATTTCAAATGTCCTTGAAAATAATGTTCAGATATTCTCACCCTGAATCATAAAATATCCTCACTCTATAAATTTTGAATGGGAACAGACGGAGAGCGGTTGCTTTCGGTAATAAGTTTATTTGATAGCTTTAAATTTGCATTTTTATTTTTGGTGCTTCGGTGGCCCAGTTTGTAGTGAACCTGCCTTTTGCGCTTGGGGGCGTGGGTTTCATTTCCACCTAGAGCATACATTCATGTGATGAATATTTTGTGTAAGTTCTATATCTGGTGTTTTAATATCTATGTATGTATTAAAATATATAATTATGTATATATATCACTAGCAGTCATAGTACAAGCTTTGCTTGGTTTAGGGTCAGATGACCGTGTGTGTAGAAATGTCCCGAATACTTATTTATGTCTCTAATACTTGTTTATATTAATACTAGCTGCACCCGCGGCTTTGCATCCTGGATATTGATGTGTTGCAAGCAGTGAATAATATCAGATTAAAAAAAAAACTGGGTTATTTCAGAACGGAAACGACCTACATTCCTAATTTCAACAAAATCTGCTTAGTGGTTGCGGATATACGTGGTTTGTTACCACGTTACAGTCACACACAAACTTTCGAATTTTTATATATATATATATTTATATAATATATTTTATGTATATATATTTTAATCCAGAAATAGGCTTGCGTTTGACTGCCAACTCGCCTGATGTTAAGCGCGATGCTGTCTACGGTGGAGCACGTTTGCCCAGAAGAAACCGATTCACTCGAGATTTGAAGACATACTCGTAGATTGTAACTATCGGGGAACACCCATTCCGGCAGCGCATTCCACAGACTAGCAGTAGGATTAATATGAGCATTTCGATAACTTTGAACACTAGTGAAAGATAAATAAGAATACAATGTGTCAATTTATTATCAAAACATTGGGCTGCACTCAAAATTAAGTTTGTTTTTTCGTGTTTTGAATAGCGCTCCATTGCATAGGGCTAAAATTTGGATTGTTTGCAAGTTTTTAAATGCGAAAATCGGTTACTCAGAACAAAATTAGGTTTCCTTTGTAATTTTACAACAAAAAAGCAAACAAAAATTATTTATTTTTATAATAATGGTTACCAAAATCTTATTTTGTACTTCTGACTATTTCATTATCAGTATACACATCACTTTGTTTACGCCACTCTTCCCGGTCTCTCGCTAGTCTCATCCACTCGTTTCGAACCTTTCTTTTGATCATTGGTCCACCTCAACCTCGGTCGGCCCAGGTTCCGCCAACCTAGTGTCAGTCACTGTTGCTGCCATAGATCTAAATTTTTTTTTGCTGACATCCTAAATCTATGGTTTCTGTGGTTACTACTTACACCACCTCCCATCATTACGTCTTGCCATGTGTACTGCCCAGCTCCACTTAAGTTCCATCACTTACTTGGCCAGTTTCTATTATTTACTAGCAACCCGCCCCGGCTTCGCATGGGTGTAATTTTTATTATATATATAAACCTTCCGTGACAAATTATCTAACTGATGGTGAAAACCGCATCAAAATCCGTTGTGTGGTTTAGGAGGAGTTAGCGGATATACAGACAGCCAAAGCGGACGCGGAAAGCGACGTTAAGTTAAGTTAGGTTAAGCAATACAGTAACACAATCTCTACGTATACAACGTAGAGATTGTGTTACTGTATTGCTTAACACTAAAATCACACCGAGTTTGACGCTTCAGTGTATTTACGATACAGCCAAAGATAAAAACATTTAAAAACACGTTTTTTGCATGGGGATTGAGGACCACTACCCTTAATTTTTTTTTCTTCTATTTTATTGTTGCTTTATAAATATATTATGTTGTAAAACAATACAAGAATATCTTAAATTTTTAGGTTGTGAAAATTTAAGCTGGCTATCCATTGCGGTTCAGAATACTCTTTATAGTAGAACAGGGAGCGTAGGCTTAGTAATAGGACTCCGTTAGCATCCTTTTGGTAAGAAACCCTAAAAAAGCTTCTTAGTGTTAGCTCCGGCTTCACTAACACCTTCTAAAGGACTAGTTTACGACCTTTAAGTCAAAATAGACATAAACTGATAATAATTTTATTACATTACTTTTTTGGGCGATAGGATAATTCTTAATTGTATATCCTATTTTACATTTGTAAGTCATTACATTTTATTTTACTTAATTACTAGCTGCAATAGTATTAAAATTTTAATCATCGTAAATAGATGTATGCGGCGGATCGAGATAACTGGCCTTCGCCAGACAGATCCATTATTTTTGCTGGCGCAGCGATTTATCTCCCACCGATTATTGTCGACGCTGTTTGTAAACTTTGAATAGCAGAATCAATTCCAGCGCTGGCGATACCGAATGATATCCGTGTGCATCAGGTTGTAAACAATTTGTATCATTTGCAAAAATCTTTTGTCCGCAGGCTCAATGAAACATGAATGTGATAAAGAGGACGGGTAGTATGAAGAGAATGGTAGCGACGCAGTTGACGGGTGTGAAGTAGATGTGACTGCTGATATATGTGATACGTGAGAGATGGATCGCAAACTCGTCTGTGCCACGGCAGTCGTGCTGGCACTACAAATAATTGGTGCTGCGCGAGTCATGTGTCCGAATGACCCTAACTGCGTTTGCGGTGGCACGCTCGCCGTCGAACTCAATTGCAACATCGACGGTGAGTGCACTTAACGTTAACGCCTGTAGAATTCCTTTCACAGTTTAATGAAATTGGCCCTAAACGGTACAGTTTCACAAAGTCGTTTTGTATAAGCATAACAGCCAACATTACTGTCAGAGTAAATAGTTCACCAGAAAACCCACAATATGATTAAACGATTGTTGGTCTTAGGTTCTTAACCTAGTTTTATGTACTATTCGAAACACGGCAAATCTCAATGCTCAGCTGTACATGGTTTGTACAGCCGAGCATACAGCTGATCATACAAAAAAAATGTGGCTCCTCGTTTGCTCAATGATCTTTTGAAATCGGCTGGTTGGCACTACGAGCGCTAAAATAATACGTGTTATGTTTCTTTCAGGTCGCACAGTAAAGATAAATTTACTACCAAACACTTACATAAGCATAAAATGCGAGAACGCAACTAGTCTCGACTATAGTAAACTACCAAAATGTGCCAATCGTATGAATACTTTCAAATCAGTCAGTTTCAAAGACTGTCCATTGCCATCGTCATCGTTCAAAGAAGTTTTGACAAACATTGGAGTGTCGAAAACTATGGCGTTGATATTCCAAAACGCAAAGAATCTATCGGGATACTTTGATAGAAAGCATTTTTCTGGACTACAAGATCTCACCAAGCTTCTCCTTTCAATCAATGGAGTTTCACGCTTACCAGACAACCTATTTACTGACATAAACCAGTTGACTTGGTTGAACATTCGGTCAAATACCATAAATTTATCCGAGGAGCTATTTAAACCTTTAGAGAAGTTGGAAACTTTAGAAATAAGTCACAATCACATGACCAATATATCTTCAAACTTATTTTCTCATTTATCTTACTTGAGAAAACTGTCGCTGTGGCAAAGTAACGTCACCTGGTTCTCAAAGGACCTTTTCACTGGAGTAGACGTGCTAGAAGAACTAGATCTAAGTTCAAATGGCCTCAACGAGTTGCCCTCGTCAATTTTCAAGCCATTGAGAAAATTAAAGAAACTGACGTTGTTTTCGAACAAATTTTCGTCGCTGCCGCAGAATCTCTTCAAACATAACGAAGACCTTGAGACGGTTGTCATACTAAATAATGACGCAAAACTGGTAGAATTGCCGAAATATTTGTTTGGTGGTATGGTCAATCTGAAGCAGATTTATATACAAAGAAGTGGACTTGAAAAACTGTCATACGATGTATTTGCTAATTCACCTCAAATTACAAATATATCACTCGCGTACAACGATTTGCGAACGCTGCCGGAAGCTATTTTCAATGACCAGATTAATTTACTTGAACTAGATTTGAGTCACAATAAACTGGATTCATTGGAATCGAAATTATTTTCGTCATTAGTAAGATTGGAAATGCTCAATTTGAATCATAATTTGTTGACAAAGATTTGCGGGTGAGTTGATTACATTGGCTGTGAATTATACTTTTAAGTGTAGATAGGTGTTTATAAATATTCTATCGAATTCTTTTTTTTTTTTGATGACGTTGTGCAAAATGTACTTATGTTCTTGACATCTCGTGATTTGAACTCATTTGCCACTAATTAACTAGTTAGTTAATGACCTTTATCATATTAAAGTGGCAGCACAGCTCTCAGGATGTATTTACACAGAAATTTGACCTATAAAACTTGAATAAAATACCTTTCATGTTCTACTTTACTATTTTACTAGTTTCTAATAATAAATGATACATCGTTAACATAAAAAAAAATGCAAAAAGTGTCATAAAATATGCAATTTCTTTAAATCTCTAGTTTATCTTGACTAGTAGAAGAAGAAAAAGTTTTTTTTTGGTGTAATGTGAAATTACGTATACTTATACGTTTAAAGAACCTTCTATCAGAAGTAAGAGTGGAAAAAAAAAAGAATTAAACTCACTTAGTATAAGTAATTTGTCATTAGTTATTAATTCCCATATGTTTTTCAATACAGGCCTACTCTTTGCTTTTATTATCCTCTCTGTTTACCTTATTTTCGACGAAATTATCTAACGTTGCGCTTCTCATTTCAGCTCGACATTTTCGGCGCTCTTGAGTCTTATTTACTTGAACATGGAGCACAATAACCTAAAAACAATATCCTCGCATTTGTTCAGCAACAATAAACAGAAAATGTCGATATCGCTGGCTTATAATAAGCTCGATTTCGAGGAAAAGGAGGTGAGAAACAACTCGTGGGTGGTAAAAAGAATATCGCCTTTCGCCCAAACCTATAACCTGAGGCTGTTGAATCTAAGTCACAATACTTTCAATACAACGTTTGAGGACTGGTGGATAAACGGACATGATAATTTGGATATAAGCTACAATTTTATCCATGATTTTTGGGTAAGTTACATTTGAATTTGGAATTCATCATGAACACTTAGCCTACATCTTAGTCCACTGCTGGACCTATACCTCTTCCAAAGCACGCTACTCAGCTCGATTTTTGCCTTTTTGCTTCCAACCACTGTCAGCTATTTAACGTATATCGTTCTTTCATTGTACGTCACTGGAATCAGTGGGGTCAGTAAATTTGTAATTCGAAAGTGTTTTTCAGATTATTACAAACGCGATAGATTTTGAATTATTATTTTGTTTTAAAATGTACGGATGTACATTTTGCTTATTTCTGCCTTATCATTAAACTTTTACTAGACCCAGTTGTTACAATATAAGACGTTTTTCATTTTTTAGGTGACAGATAATATTAACGGCAGCTATAAGAACCTGATAAAGAAGCCGATAAAACAAATGTGGATTTCAAATAACCCTATGACTTGTGAATGCCCCAATTATTTGTTTATCGATTTCCTAACTCATAATTACAAAACTGAGGTAAGTTTATACGCAATGTGTTTTTAATTACAAACTTTGGGGGGTAATGGTTTTAGGCAGACCAACTTATTTAAAGTCATCATTTTAATGAGTTGGCCTGCTTATAACATAGCTGGCATCTTAGAAAAAAAAGGCGATGAATTTTGGCGCTAACGTAAAAAGAAACATGTCACCTCATTTTGTATTAATTTCCTAAATTTGTGTTATATCGTGTGTTTATGTGGAATTATCGTAGATTATTATTTATTAACTGCTCGTGAACGTGCTCGAGTAATTGATATAATGAGGTCAAACATGATATATTCTCGTGGCGTTTTCAAAACTCCAAAAGTGTCCACCATTTTATGAATGACACTTGATCGTGACTTACTTTGTTTGACTCTGACTTGTTTGGCGTTATTGAACATCTTGTTAACCTGTTTATCATTTCGAGAGAAGACCTCCGTATCCATGGTCACGAAATAAATAAATATACGTCTGTATAATTATCAGGTACATTATGCTTCATTAAGTCTTCTAAATTCGAATAATCACATGGCCATTGGTAGCATATATCGAGTACCATGTTACTAGTGTACCAATCTAAACTTCTTTTGTCGAACTTTATGTATTTAATAGTCCACTGAAGTAAAAAAAAAATGTTTAGTAGCAGTCTTGCAACGAGACATATTAATATCAGTCATATAATTGTAGTTTGGTGTCAGTAGCCATTTTTTTTTTCTGTTTCAGATTGTGGATTTGAAACAAATTCAATGCCCGCTATGGACCAAGCAGAGTTGCTACATGAAATTTACGGTCTTTGGATCGTTACTAGTGATCGTAGCAATTCTAAATATCACTATCGTCATCATTTTCATTGTCCTCAGAAAATATTTCTGCGGATTATTCAAAAAGAAATTGCACACATTCGTCGAAATCAAAACCGAGATTTGTGAGAATTACGATAAAAATCCGCATATAAAACCCATCGACAAAAGCGCAGTTTCAATTTACTACGATAAGGGAAACGTCGCGATGTTAGTCAGATTCGATTCTAGAGACAGTAAATTCGTTGACGAGCAATTGATGCCCGGATTGATGAAATACGGAAAGTCTCAAATTGGATTTCCAAGACCAAAGAGTATGATTACAATTCCAACAAAAAGAGAGAAGATGCACAAATGGCTGAGAGATTGCCTTTGCCCTCCCAGCTACATAGTGATAATAATTTTTTCACCCAACTATTTAATGTCGCAGTACAGTCACGTAGACATAAAAAAGATACAAAGTAAAATGTCGAGACAGGTAGATTCAGTCTTCGTTTTTGTAGATATCGAACCGGAAAATTCAGTGTACGCTTTCTTGAAAGACAAACGTGATACAAGAAACTCTGTTGTTTGGAATGAACCAAATTTTTGGGAGAAAATTTCTGAAATAACTGATGTGGAAAAGATAGCGATGCTGCACGAACACTGCGAAGATGTGTTGAGAGTGGAGAAAGATGGACTATTTGAATTTTCATCTAATTCTTACATCGATGCAGACGGACGCAGATCTTTATACGATCTTTCGTTGTTACAGAAAAAAGTCATAAGTACAGTAGCGTACAAAGTGTAGTTGATTTTCTCTCCCTAATTTAGTGAGGTAAAGACTGACTTCTCCGCAACCATCACTTGTATGAATCTCACACTTAGTTTTTCATAGTCATTGTTTAAAAACTTATTTTATTTATATCTATATACCAGTACAATTATTATGTTACTAGTTATAAATATAATTATAGTTTAAAATTGCTTGTAAAGAAACTTTTTAAGAAAATATTTTACTATGTTTAGGATAATGATAAGGATAGTGGGATAATAAGTCTAGTAAATAAATATTGTTTTATAAATAAACTCACTTATAAATTGTTAGCTTCAAAGAAGTTTATTTCAACATCTTGGCCAAGGAAAATGTAATCGGATTGTAATTTTGTTTAAGTTTTGTAATTGTAAATACAATTTACTGTGAAATTATTGTAACTTTCAAGTTTCTCAGAAACTCAGTGTTGTTAAGAGTTGTAAACTGCAGCTTGTATTAAACAATATAATTTAACAAAACCAATGTGTTTTATTTGTTAAAACTTTTAAAGTTGCCTACATGGAACCATATAATTTTAAAACAGAGTAATTACTTTTCCTCTTCACTAGTAATATACATGTTATACATAGAAAAAATTACCTAATTTAGTAAGTAATTAGTAAGATAATTGACAGAGCGAAGAAAGTTCAGATTCTAATAGGACAAAATATCAGTGTTTCTATGTATATTTGTATATTTGTTTGACGATAACTTGCGTATCGTAGATCTAACTTTCATTGAATTTTGTGGGCAAGTAGTTAATTTCAATACAAATTTCAAGTATAAATTTGGGTGAAATCAGTTAAGAAACCGTCAAAACGCCACTGTGCTCCCAGAATACTGACTAAATTACCCTGCTGGATAGTGATACTAAATTTTATAAGTGTAAAACTTCTACTTATAAGCAACTGAGATATAGATATTCTAAGCTAAAACTATGCACTCCTCTATATCTAGTATCGACGACATTTTGCACTGCATAGTAGCGCTTGGGAGATCTATACCTCAGTTGCTTATAAGAAGTCGTTTTATACTTTTGACGTGTAGTATAACTATCCAGCGGAGTTCTGCCAGTATTCTGGGATCCGTGCCTCATGATGCGCGTGGGCTTGGAAGATTTTGCTTGTAATTTTCATACTCAACTACTAGACTACTACAAACTAACGGCCTTGCTTAACATCTTAGTTAATCAATTCTTTATAAAAATTATTATGCGTAACTATTTCCTTAGGTGAAAAGTTCAAAAAACAAATAGACTTACGTATAAGAACATTAAAGCACTGAAGAAAAAGTAAACACCTTTATAATTGCAATGTATACGACAAAACAAAATTGCTGCATACGCCAGCATCCATAACAGCCAGTATACAAAAGCTATAGTCAGGACATACAAGTAATTTTTTTTGTACTGTATAGATAGGAGAAAATTGAGGTCATCCCAGACATCAGCTTGTACGAGATTAGAATGGCTCTGAAACAGCTTAAGAACAACGAGGCGCCGGGTGATGACGGAATCACGACAGAACTACTGAGAGCGGGTGGAAAACCGGTACTTTTAGTCCTCCAGAAGTTGTTTAATTCCGTCATACTTGAAGGTACTACGCCTGAAGCATGGCACAGGAGTGTGGTGGTGCTCTTCTTCAAAAAAGGTGACAACACCTTATTGAAGAATTATAGACCCATCTCACTCCTGAGCCATGTGTACAAGTTGTTCTCCAGGGTCATTACGAACCGTCTCGAAAACAGGTTTGATGACTACCAGCCTCCCGAACAAGCCGGTTTCCGTAAAGGCTGGAGCACCATAGACCACATACAGATGCTCCGCCAGATTATACAGAAGACTGAGGAGTATAATCGGCCATTATGTCTAGCGTTTGTGGACTATGAAAAAGCCTTTGATTCAATCGAGACCTGGGCAGTATTGCAGTCCCTCTAGCATTGTCATATCGACTATAGGTATATCGAAGTGCTGAAGTGTTTGTATAGAAAAGCCACCATGTCGATCCGATTACAGGACGAGAGCACGGAGCCAATCCAATCGCAGAAAGGCGTAAGACAGGGAGATGTTATCTCTCCAAAACTGTTCACGCACGCATTGGAGGACGTTTTCAAGCTTTTGGACTGGAACGAATTGGGCATCAACATTAATGGCGAATACATCACTCACCTTCGTTTTGCCGATGATATAGTTATCATGGCAGAGTCACTGGAGGACCTCAATATAATGCTCAGCGACCTCAGTAGCCTTTCCCAACAGGTGGGTCTTAAAATGAACATAGATAAGACAAAAATCATGTACAATGTACATGTTGTACCCGTGCCGGTCAATGTTGGGAACGATACTCTCGAAGTTGTTGATCATTACACCTATCTTGGACAGATTGTTCAGTTAGGTAAGTCCAACTTAGGCAAAGAGGTCGCCCGAAGAATCCAACTCGGATGGGCAGCGTTCGGAAAATTGCGTGAAATCTTCTCGTCCAAGATACCACAGTGCCTAAAGACAAAAGTCTTTGACCAGTGTGTGTTGCCAGTGATGACATATGGTACTGAGACGTGGTCCTTAACTGTTGGTCTTTTGGAAAAACTCAGAGTCACATAACGGGCAATGGAGAGAGCTATGCTCGGAGTTTCTTTACGCGATAAAATTTGGAAGATAGATATTCGCCAAAGAACCAGGGTCACCGACATAGCTATTAAAATCTGCAAGTTGAAGTGGCAATGGGCAGGCCACATCGCTCGTAGAACTGATAGTCGATGGGGAAGAAAGGTTCTTGAGTGGAGACCGCGAACCGGAAGACGCAGCGTAGGTAGGCCTCCCACTAGATGGACCGACGACATTGTGAGAGTCGCGGGCATCCAGTGGTAGCAGATGGCAGGATGTCGTTCAGTGTGGAGGTTAAAGGGGGAGGCCTATGTTCAGCAGTGGACGTCTTCTGGCTGATGATGATGATGATGAGGAGAAAATTGGAGTGAAAAAATTGCAAAACGTCGAATGATCGGGGTTTTAATAGCACCATGGCAACGAACAACAAACGACTATACAGTGAGGGTTGAAACTTTAATTAATTTTGTATCTATGGGAGAGTGTAAGCGTTTGTTTAGTGGGGTGAAATTTTGCGTTGAGGGAAACATTTTGTCATGTTGAACTTTTGATGAGTTTTATGAACATTTTGTTTTATTAGTGTCAAAGTTTGAAATTTTTGATAACTTTGTAGAACAGGTACATACCTATTGTATGGTTTATAAAAAAAAGACGTGTGGCACTCGGGGACTGCCGCGGTAAAGCTATTGCATAGCATTTTTTATTAACTTATGCAATTTTAATTATTTATTTACTTGTAACAAAAAAAAAATGTAGGTTTTACAACTCTATGTATGTCGTTCTTTTATCAAACATATTTTACAACGCCATCTAGCGGTGAGAGGTCAGAGTGCGGGGTGTCAGGTTATTTTCGTTACGGAATTTCTGGATTCGGTCTCCACGCTCAAGGCCCGCGATAGAAGCTATGCAATAGCTTAAAAACGTGTAATTATGTGTAAAGATACGTAAAGATTCTAACTGAATTTAAATTAATTAGGAACAGTTGTAAATAGCGCGAAAACAAGTATAATTTTTTTTTTTTTTTATATACCCCTGATAAAAGATATGATAATCTTCAAATGGTCGACCAGATGAATTTTCATGAAATGATTTTTCTTTCAAACAAGAAAATTAAATCAAAATCGGTTCAGCTGTTAGGAAGTTACGATGGCACAGGCAGACGCACAGATACACACGTTAAACATAAAACACCCCTCTTTTTGCGTTAAGGGTTAAAAATAAGAAAGAAATTACTTCATTTTAATAAAAAATTGCATCATTTGCACTTTCATTAGGGCGGAACATAATTTGATGCATTGCCGCAATTTTTGCGGACTAATTATTTCTCCCGCCATTAACGAGGGCCTCTCTATAAATAATGCATTCGCCCCGTAATTGGTTTCCTGATCAAGTCAGTTCACTTCAACGCGCCCCCACCAACTAGCTAACCGAAGAATGAGAATAAATAAATAAATAGAGCTTACAACAGCTTTTCACCCTTGATGGACTTTATTGTTTTGTAAGATAAAAATTACGCTCTTCCGGACAATTAGCGCTGAACGGGGAAAATTTGTGAAATATGAAATTTGAAATGATAATTATGACTTATCCCACTTGTATTCCCAGTGTTAAATGCCATGGGACATAAAGATAGATCTAGAACATGTTGGATTCTTTTTCTTAAGGTGCCATCTCCTACTGGTGGTCGGCTAACAAAAGGGCTATTTGATCTTTCGAACACAGCTGCTCGAAATATCTTGAGCTTAGTTTGAACTGCGTTCGGAGATTTTTAAGCCACGAGGTTCGTCTTCCGGGTGGTACCTTCCTTGTATTTCCCTCTGTATAAGTATTTCGGGAACTTCGTGTTTCTAGTAACGCATTATATGACCAAAATATTGTAACTTCCTTATTACCTGACTGCGTAAGAAGAAGGGTTATGTTTTCTGAGTGTATGTATCTATGATGGTCTCATTGGCACGCCCTACAGGCTTAATAGCTTAATGGATAATGAATTAATGGATTCGACATGATTGTGAGGTGTCATTTGAATCGTTTAAATAGTGGAGTGACATAGGCTACAATTCAAGATGGCGTCAGCGAAAAAAAATTTGAGGAATTAAAAGAAAGTCATCATCATCAGCCATAAGACGTCCACTGCTGAACATAGGCCTCCCCTTTTAACCTCCACACTGAACGACAACCTGCCATAATTGTTGTTTCTCTGTCATTTGGAGGGGGGGTTGATTGTTGCCATAATCCCCACGCTTAGCAGGCGGCTTGGGCATCGCAGAGCGTAGCATGTAAGTAGCAGGATGTATACTGCTGCCCACTCTCTGGTGGTTCTGGTCGCAATTTTTAAGACATGCCCGGGTCAAATAGTAAGTAAACTTTGCTAAATAGGTCAATGTCATATAGAACTCACTCAGCTGATTTCACAAATATATGAGGCTACTGTGAAATATTCAGTAGTTTACGAGTTATAACGGTATAAAAGAGCTTTGTATCTACTATATATAGGTACGCAGCGCACTGGCGCCGCTGTTACTTTAGAGTGACCTACTATTTATATAATGCAGTCGGGTTATATTTTTAATTTACTTGTTTGATAGTATCATAATCAAAAATCCCAACACCACTCTCCACTCTTGTTTTACAGTTATAGCAAATTACATTTAGAATATGCAAACTCATTCAGTGTAATCTCGTATAAGTTATTGCTTTCGAACCATTAGTTTTATTAGACCCGCGTTTTCGTCCGATACCTCGATGAAAATCATTCGATAAAACGTTTGGTACCCGTTGAAAATTGATTAGTGAGCCGTTTCGATAAAAAAGGGTTTTATGTAAAACCCTCAGGTAGCTTGTGTACCAATAAGTTATGGTTCAATATAGTACTAATAAATATTTAGGTTTAAACGCGAAATTAGTGATAATCAATTTACATGAAAACAACCAAAACAACACCCACTCGAAACCAAATTAAACTAAACTGTAACCCAATAGAACAAGTGAATTAATTTAAGTATCTGGGAAGTTATATTAGCAAAGTTCCAAAATGCACTTCAAATATAAAAGGCCGAATATCCATGCCAGCAAAGATAAGGAAAGGCCGAAAGCACTTCTATTGTGGTGGTGGAGACATGGAAAGAAAAGCTAGACAGAAAAAAAACAGGAAGTATTAGATATTGTCGATGAGAAAAGAAGTCTACTTGCGATAAGAGAGACTTGAACAGGCAAGTAGTTGGCCACCTTGTACGACATGACAAATTAATGAAAACCCTCATAAAGGAAAAGGTAGAAGGAAAGAGAGGAAAATCAAGAAAAGTATTCTTAGACCAAATAAAAGAAAAAGGCATTTATAAGATCAAAACGCGAATCAAAAGGCCATCAAGCCTGGAAGTTACTCCACCGTCAAGAGATTTTGACGGTGGAGTAACTTCCAGGCTTAACGCTCTTAAATCTTGAATGAATAAATTTACATACATTTGCAGCTTTATATTTATATGCAGCTTCATCTTCTTCTAAAATGTTTGACATAAGAAAAAAGCAGATGCAAGTGGTACTTAATTTTGATGACACTAAACATGAACGTAATAAATCTAACCTACAGGTTACTTTAACACAAAGCTAAAGCTAAAGCTCTAAAGATTTCTTACATGTTGTTTTTATAAAACCCACTATGAATCCGTAATCCGTAGCACTTCGTAGCTAACTACGGCGTAGCTGTGTTTTAGGTTTACGTAATAAAAATCGATTTCTAGACTATTTTTACAATTTGGTAAAAAGTTTCACTAGTAGGGAAATTGTTGTGAGGCTAAGTAGAAAAAGCCTGGCATTCAAAAATTCAAATTAGATCATCGAACTAAGAAACTGTAGAACTAAGTTTGCTAAGCCATAGCTCTGCCATATGCGATACCGCAGTTCCATGCATATTAAAGTGGGATACATACAATGCACAATCATTTTAATTCTCATAGCTAGTAACTAATATCCCTACAACAAAACTAATCAATGCAGTTAGCAGTATTTGCCAATGGGGAATCTAGTCATAATATGTATGCCTACAAATTATGGCTGTATAAAGCTGCGGGCTCGCTGTGAATCTCATTCCAGGAAGCCCCATGGGATAATGCGACCTGATACGTGCACTGTATTATAACCCTCGCTAGAAATAAGAAGGGATGATAAATATGAGGTATGTGGTTGATGTGAGCATTTGCGTATTGTGAAGGATTTTCGTTGACTTTTCGTTGTTTATCTTAATATTTTACTAGCTGTTTTTCGCGGTTGTACCCGCTTTTTAATACTATAAACTTTTGGGATACAAGGTGTCCATGGTATAGACTACCTCAACACATAATTTCATTCAAAGCCGTTAAGTTGTTACGGAGTTGAGTGCGGACAAGCATACACACTTGCGCACAAACATTCGCATTTTTTATTTGTGTGATTGTTCGTAATGACGAGAAAAATGCCTACATTTCAGTTTTGCATATAATAGTTAGTATCACTCGTATAGTAAAATAATAAATGATTATTAAACTAAAAAACAAGGTTTTTGTATTCTTCTCGGCAAACCCTTTCAGTTGATACTAATAATATCAATGGGGTGGCTAAAAATAACTGGTCCACCATCTTTGAGAGTCAGCCATGTTGGATTTAGAACGATGTCATTTAGCTAACTATAAATAATTGTCATCATAATCTAAACGTAACTGCAAAATTTCAACTCAATCTATTGGGGTAACTGTTTTAAAATTCAGTTTCAAGATTTGTCCCAACTTAACAATAGGCAAGATACATGAAAGCTTGTAAAAACGGAACAAACTTATTTGTATTTTTTTAATATATTTAGTTTATTTACTTACTAAATAATGAGCTTGCGTTTCACCTCCACTTCGCCTGATGATATGCGATCATGCAGTCAGCGAAAAAAAAGTTAAAATGAGCGAAGTATAGTTATTAAGAGACAAAAAGTTTGTAAAATATAGATAAATGTAAGAAAAGATAACGTTTCCTACAAAAATAGGTCAAGAGTCGGTGTCATGATCTTTACAGAAAAAGTTCATTTCAGATACAAAAGACAAAACATCTGGTATAGTGAACGAGTTTTTCAGAATTTTAATTAAAATGGTGATCTCGTTTGGGTGGAATTAGTTTTAGTTTCATTTAGGATCGGTGAAAACATACGGAGACAACTTTATATTGTCTTCTATTGTAGCGATAATGGTTGAATGCTTGACGCATTAATCAGACCTTATGCTGCAGGGTGTGGGTTCAAATCTAAACAATGAGCTGGAGCTGTTAATGAAGGAAAATATCGTGAGAAAACCATTGCAGGTGGTACTTTCTAGTGATCGGTTGGCTAGCTACCTACCACCTTCAAGTTTTAAACCTGTCTCCAACTTCACTGCAATTATAAATATGGGGGGCTAGTCAGTCAACCTTAAAAAATAACTTTACTGTCAGATATCGAATTTGGTATTGCAAGCTACAAGAAGATTTAAGCAGGAACTAGAAGATATTTTAACTCGTGGCGTGTAACTGGCTATGGTGATGACGTCATAGTTTTTAGATTTACCTGACGAGAAAGTTGCTCGCTTGATGGTAAGCCTCTTTTTTTACTTAGTCCAACCACTCTGTACTAACCAGAATTCAACTGTAAACATTTCGTAATCATATCGGCAATCTGTTGCAAAAAAGACATTCAGTAAAATATTATAATAGTTAAGCGTATTTTTCCTTAAAGGTACGTTGCTTTCCGTTCTACAAACTGCCATTTCATAGATAAGGTAAGATAAGGTATGTTGGATTTCTATAACGAGCGTTCGCACCACTTTCTTCCACAAAACACCCTTTTTAATGCATTCAGCCCAACTTTTTCTTATACGGTAGTACCCAATTAGTTTGAATGATATAACACTACTTTCCTTTGATGTTTCCTCTAACCCAGAATAATTTCCGGAGACATGGATCGCATCCATCTAACACACACAACTTAGTATAATAAATCAGGGTCTAATCTAAAGAACACTCTATTCGTATTCAGGTAACGTCACAAGTTACTCACCTTGGCGAGAACAACAAAATAAGCGACTTCTGACAAGAGTAAGATTGAGCGGTCCACAAATTAAGCACGAAAGCTGTATAGTTGGTGGCGGTGATCAGGACGGTCGCCTCATGAAATATTCAACGGAATCGTGGCAGGCGGAACATTCCCGCCCGATATATTTACCGGTGACCAGCTCGGCGACACAGAAATAATAACTAGGTAGCTAGATAGGTAGGTATGCGGTATAAATACGTATTTGGAGCATCGGCATCCATTTTCGTGAGGATTACAGACCGTGAAGCGAGTTGGAATGGACGGGACAAAGGGGATCGGATACTGAGAGAAGTTGTTTAAATTGTTTTGCTTGTTTGGGGTGCGAGGAGTTTCTAGTTAAGAGAAATTATTATATTCTCTTAGATTCTATTCTCTATAGTCTTATATTCTCCATAGAGATTTTATGCTGCTGCGTTGCCGTTTTGTATATATTTTCTTGCAGCACTGTCCAAGGCAAGTTTAAAGTATTGTAAGAATCTAGACGCTCGGGAGCGCGTCAAAGCCAAGCTTCGAGCGGTACCGTGTGTAATATTACACGAACCATTTAGAGCCACTTTTGTTAAGTTTACACGAAAAAGTTCAGTAAGTGACCAGCCACCCATGACTGGTGGCAACTTAGTGCCTAATTATCACACAACTTTGACCCGCAAACTCTTGAAAAGTAGGTATATATACCTAAAAGGTAATGCCTTAATCATGCGAAACTAGTACGATGACAAAATATAACGAAATAAGTATCCTCTATAAGGTTTGGCGGGTCAATGTTATATAAAAATTGGGTGCTGATCAAATTACCGACATATATTATTAACATATTAATAAATATATATTTTCACCTACAAAATGTTGCCTTATTAATTTAACCGTCGCGTTTGACTACCGCGTCTCCTTATGTTAAGATGATGTGGTCTATGATGGAGCACTCTAGCCCAGAAGAAACCGATTCACTCGGGATTTGAAGACACACAGATTGTAACTATCAGGAAACACCCAATCAGGGAGTGCAAAACACGCGCACTAGCAGTTCGCACAATAAAAGTGGAATCAAAGTGCTTCGTATGGGCGCTCAGTGTCCAGGATATCTTGAAGGCCACAGTGAATGAGTAACTTCTATGCCTACGTGCTCCAGCTTCGGCCACAACGTCGCTTTCTATCGGGTGAGTTGTTAGCCAAACGTAGACCAATTTTTTTTGTAAATATATATCAATATAAAAACCGACTTCAAAAAAATGTCAAAACTGAACCAAATTAATGAGACCACACGAGAAGCACCAGCTTTCAAATAAAAAAAGAATCATCGAAATCGGTTCACCCTGTCGAAAGTTCTGAGTAACAAACGTAAAAAAAACAGTCGAATTGAGTACCTCCTCCTTTTTGGATGTCGGTTAAAAAATGCATCTAAATGTACTCAACATTTTTAATCACATTATCATAGTGTTGATTGTCACAGAAGGCTTTGAAGCACGCAAACTTTAATCACAAAACTTTTTTTGTAGCATTTTATTATATTAAATTTTAGTATAGTAATTTACTTTATCATCGAATACATTAATGTATATCGGCGCCTACAATTTGTTCATTAATTTAAATTAGCTTGAAAGAACAAGGACCAATTAGAATTTAACAAGACAGCGACATAAAGTTTGAAGATAATTAAGTAGCGATCCAGTACTGAAACAAAGGGTACTACTAAATTACTTGTAACACGAGATACAAGACCTTGTAGTTGTTAATAAAGTACGGAGGGCTGTTAAACAGTGATTGCACTTACATTGTTGCTAGCTACGGTGTAAAACTGAGTAGAAACAGTAAGTTGAATTTGTTTCTACGTGTAAGTGATTTTTGTAGAAATTTCGAATAGATACAGGTTACATTGTTTGGATGTTTTAGTCAAACTTATGAAACAAATTTTTGTTTGATCAGGGAATACTCTTTTTATAGTATAATATGCTTGCGTTTGACCGCCACCTTCGCCTGTTGTTAAGGGGCAATTTGGGCAGCGTTTAGTCCATACAAACTTATTCTCCTGTTTCCTCCCTGGATTATACCGCTAGGGCTATATATTATATTTTTATAAAATTTCTCTCCTTTATGGTCAAGCTTGTGTCATTTATTTTTTCTCGTAAGTTAATTACTATAAGCAATATGAGCCTTTAAAAATCCCAAAAAATATCAAATTTTTACCACCGTGTTCAGTCGTCTCTCAAACAAAATTGATGAGTTTCTAAAACAAAAGAAAATCACAAAAGCCGAGATCGATCCCTTTTAAACAATTAATTGACAAAAATAATGAAATCGGCCTATTTTTGAATGAGGAAACAGAAGAATCTGAGACGATGATTTTGTCTACTTTTCGTAGGTATAAATCGATCCGAGCTGCAGTTGTCCTTATTGCGCTCTACGGGCAGAGGCTTGAGGTCAGGGGAGGGTCGGTCTAATACGTATACAGTTAGAGAAGAAACATGTAGTCGACAATTGTATCGTCACATTAGTGTTGTCCATCGATATCGATATGTAACGGTTCTCGTCTTCAGTTAGTGTTTTGTGCGTGAAGTGAATTTAGCACATTACTGCAACGGCCGGCAAGTTAGGAGTTGGACAAAAATGTTGACGCACATTATGATTTATTTTTACTATGGAAACTGACGTAGTTTTCACACATATAACATATTTAGGTACGAAAAGAAAAAAAAAAGAAAAAAATAATGTAACTTGTGTATCAGGAATATCAGGATCGTAGCAAGTGGAAAAATTATTTCTCTTAATATTAGTTAATTTTGTTGAGATATTTTTTCAAAATTTTATTTAAATCCATTAGGTGATGAGATTATAGCTAAGTGATGAGATTATAGCTTATCATCATCAGCCAGAAGACCTCCACTGCTGAACATAGGCCTCGCCCTTTAACCTACATACTGATACTGAACGACATCCTGTCATCTGCATCCACTGGATGCCCGCGACTCTCACAATGTCGTCGGTCTATCTAGTGGGAGGCCTACCTACGCTGCGTCTTCTGGTTCATGGTCTCCACTCAAGGACCTTTCTTCCCCATCGGTTATCGGTACTTCGAGTGATGTGACCTGCCCATTGCCACTTCAACTTGCAAATTTGAATAGCTATGTCGATGACTCTGACCATTACACCTCTCTTGGACAGATTGTTCAGTTAGGTAAGTCCAACTTAGGCAAAGAGGTCGCCCGAAGAACCCAACACGGATGGGCAGCGTTTGGGAAATTGCGTGACACCTTCTCGTCCAAGATACTACAGTGCTTAAAGACAAGGGTCTTTGACCAGTGTGTGTTGCTAGTGATAACATATGGTACTGAGACGTGGTCCTTAACTGTTGGCCTTTTAGAAAACCTCAAGAGTCACGCAACGGGCAATGGAGAGAGCTATGCTCGGAGTTTCTTTGCGCGATAAAATACGAAACGTGAATATCCGCCAAAGAGCCAGAGTTATCGACATAGCTATTAAAGTTTGCAAATTGAAGTGGCAATAGGCAGTCCACATCGCTCGAAGAACCGATAACCGATGGGGAAGAAAGGTCCTTGAGTGGAGACCACGACCGGAAGACGCAGCGTAGGTAGGCCTCCCACTAGATGGACCGATGAAATTGTGAGAGTCACGGGCATCGATTGGATGCAGATGACAGGATGTCGTTCAGTATGGAGGTTAAAGAGGGAGGCCTATGTTCAGCAGTGGACGTCTTCTGGCTGATGATGATGAGATATAATCTAAACACTTAGCAACGTAATAACCTAATAGATTGGAATAAAATTAAAAAAAAACAAATCTCATCAAAATTAATTAATATTAAGAGAATTATTTTTTCCACTTGCTACGATCCTGATACACAAGTTTCATTATTTTTTTAAATTCATGTTTTTTTCGTACTTAATTATGTTAAATGTGTGAAAATCACGTCAGTTTCCATTGTAAAAATAAATCATATTGTGCGTCAACATTTTTGTCCAAATCCTAACTTGCCGGCCGTTGCAGTAATGTGCTAAATTACCTTCACGCACAAAACACGAACTAAAGACGAGAACTGTTACATATCGATATCGATGGACAACACTAATGTGTCGATACAATTATCGACTACACGTCTCTTCTCTAACTCTATTCGTATTAGACCGACCTTCCCCTGACCTCAAGCCTCTGCCCGTAGAGCGCAATAAGGCAACTGCAGCTCGGATCGATTTATACCTACAAAAAGACAAAGAAAAATAGACATAATCATCGTCTCGGATTCTTCTGTTTTCTTATTCAAAAATAGGCGATTTCAATTTTTTTTTCAATTAATTGTTTAAAAAAGGTTTGATCTCGGCTATTGTCATTTCCTTTTGTTTTAGAAACTCATCAATTTTGTTTGAGATACGTCTGAACACGGTGGTAAAAATTTGTTTTTTTTTTGGGATTTTTAAAGGCTCATATTTCTTATTGTACTTAACTTACAAGAAAAAATAAATGATACAAGCCCGACCATAAAATATATATTTTATAAAAATAAATTATATAGCTCTAGCAGTATTATCCAGGGAGGAAACAGGAGAATAAGTTTGTATGGACTAAACGCTGCCCAAATTGCCCCTATTTCCGATGAAGCACCTAGAAGAAACCGATTCAGTCTATCATTTTCTTTCAGAAAATTGCAAGAAGTATCATCAAAATATGAATACAGTACAATAAAACAACACTTTATTGACACCACAGAAAGGACAAGAAGAATACATTATATTGAGACACAAAGGTAGTTTTATCGCTAAAAGCAACCTCTTTCTGACAACCTTTGTTCCTTTTTCGGGTTTTCAAGATAATATTACATTATCAAAATATAAATTGCATTAGCCATGGCCATACCTACCAGAAAGAAACGGAGATATTTTCCAGATATTTTATTTAGTGTTTATTTACTTATCTACATTTTGGAACGCAAAACATCTAAACTACAATACACTAAGAATTTAAGCGAAAAAAAAACTATGCAAGCATTTCCTAGAAGTGTCATTTTCACACTGCCAGTTCAATTTATAATTGTAATACATGTATTATGAGTATTATAATTATAAATGGACATTTCCCGTTGAATATATTTCAGAAAACCACACTGTGACATTGAGTGATCTAATTATATTGCCTAACGCTGTTGCCAACATTTCCATTATAATTCATCCATTTCATGATCATGAAGGAATGTGTGTACTTTAACACACAAGTGAAAATTGTTTTTTTTTTATCCCCAGATAATAAATTGAACAGATTTTTCATGAATCATAGCTAAGAACACTCTTGATCATGTTACCTTTACAAACAAACAAAACAAAAATCGGTTTAGTTGGGAGCTACGATGCTCCAAACAGACGCAAAGATACACAGATGCACAGATACATATTTTAAGCTTATAACACCCCTCTTTTTTTTATCGGGCGTTAAATACAATAAAATACAAAATTTTAGTCATACTAAAATACTTATTTTTTTATTATTTATTTATCAATTCTCCATACAAACTTTCATCCTCTATTTAACCCCCTTAGGGGTTGAGTTTACAATAAATAATGATACAATTAACCCTTACCTATAATCAGAAGTCTCATCACTAACTTCCAAGTTTCAAACTTCAAAGGTGACGAACTTTTAGCTTTAGCTATTTAGGTAGCTAGTTACCTAAGCAAATAGCTACAAGATAACTATAAAAACCACAATTACATAGTACTTAAAATAAATTACACATAATACTTGAATTGACACAAAATATCAAGCAAAAAAAAAAGATGTATTTCTTAAGTATGTTCAGTAAGATCCAGACTTTCCTGAACGTTCCGTTTACCATAGCAAACTCCTTTAAAAAAAATATTGCCTTGCTTTTGATTGCCGACTCGCCTGATGTTAGGCGCTGATGAGGTCTTCAATGGAGCATGTTTGCCTTGGAAAAAAAAACGATTCAAACGTGGTATATATTAAGGAGAAAAAAAACAAGGAATTGGACTTGGCTTCCCAAGAAACTAAACACTGACCAAGCATGCAACAAATAACAAAGAACTGCACATTCTTATTAACTACTCAGCTATTCTTAGTAAAACGTAAACTGACAACCTTTTCCTTGAAAACATGTTCTATTGTTACTTCAGCGTAAAATAGTTTAAATAATCCCTAACATTCTGCGAGCAAATTAAGCAAGTTCTCAGGAGATTACTTTACACAACACTATTATACGGGACATAGGCCGTAAAGCTAGGTATTCATGGTACTATCTAATGTATAGGTAGGCCCAAGGCCAAAGTATTTTTGTACTATGTTAACAGTATGGGAATCACAAGTCTAATTTCATTTTCTTCGGAGTATCCATCAACGGCAAGATTTATAATTGCTCCTATCATCATCTGTTCATCTAAATCATTAGGCTCAGAGTTCAACTTTGAACCAGCGCCTGAAGGCGAATTATCATCACCATCATAATTGACAGTGCATAAATCCCACTGCAAAGTTTATACTCTTTATTTTGCGAAAGAGGGAGGAGTCGTAACCTTCTTTCTTCTTTCTACCTTCCCCGTGTAAATTCCACTGCTTATTGTATTCGCGCAAAAAATTCCGAATTCTTCTTAATGTTATGGCATAACGCATCTTGGTCTGAAATCTGCTCCTCTATAGTTGGTAACATATTTATAGACAGCTGAGATGACAATAACGCAACAGATGTTAAGCAAACAAAGGATTCAGATGAGAAGCTTCAAATAGGAACTAGCTGACGAGATCTGATTTGCTTGTTGATTGTGAGGCTGTCGGCTGTCATTAGAAGCTTGGCGACAGATTTTCAACTAGTGTGTAGTATCTAGCCAACCGAGTGCTAGCGGTGGGGAGTACCTCACCACCAAGCCATGGTTTCCTGACAATGTTTTCCTTCGCTGGCAACTCATGTTAGGATTTGAATCGACCACTACCCATCACGACATGCAAATCAAATGCGTCAACCACTGATTTATTATCACTACAATTGCGTCTTAAATTAATTGTTCATTATCATAATTTCATACAACATCATCATCATCTTAGACCTTCTGAATCTTTATCAGATGTTATAAACGGCTCCAGGAGCTTGAGCAAAACTTTCATACATTTCACAGTCTGTATACTATCAATAAAATATCCAATCATATATGAAAAAACGTGTGATCATGGGTTGCTGGGAATATTCATGGTTGGTTGCTCACACTGATGTCAATATTTTCGGACCACGATATTGTGGCACTAAATATAGTCTTTCTTGTGAAGTATACTAGTTCCTAAAATAATGATGTAAGGATTTCGCTACGGTTACTTGTATTAACCTAAGTCCATAGCTACTATTCAAAAAGTTGTGGTGATAGCTGTGATGATGAACAGTAGGGATCAATAAGGGTAATATTTACTAGAGAGTTGAGGTGTATAACTGTACCGACGGTAAGGTTGTTGAAGGAGCTCCCGATATTTCGGCGCAGTTACATGCACCATGTTCACGGAACATGGAACATGGTGCATGTAACTGCGTCGACATATCGGGAGCTCTTTCAACAACCTTACCACGATAAATATCCCGTAAATAATATATTACTGTAGTGAACAACCGTAACAGTTTAAAACAGTGTTCTCTAGTCGGTATAGGGCCTAAGGGACGTGAATCGTGATACTCGTAAGCTCCTGGAAGCTAGGCATTAAAAAAAACTGACGTAAGTACAACACCCAGACAGCTTTGAGACGAAGAAATGCTTTTGAATTTCTTTTTGAACTTATTAGGGAGTTCAGATGTCAGAGAAGCTTTGATATTATTTAATACTAGTTTAACATTAGTATTACTAGTAGATACTATAATTTAATATTAGCGTAAAAGATATAGCAGGGCGGTGACGTAAACCCATAAGTTTTGCCTCTACCAAAAATCACTCAACGCGGCTAAAGAAGTTAACACTTCAAAAATTTTTTTGCATATCTGTTATTAAAGAATCTAGACTATCTACATTCTAAATTTTATCAAAATCGGTTTGTAGTTACTGAGATACGTGGTAACAAACATTCACACATACAAACTTTCGCATTTATAACGTTAGTAGGATACACACAAGCCTATTATTAAATAAATAAATAATTTTTTTAGTACTTAACACATTATTTTAATCATTACTTATAGCTGCAGAAACATAATATTTAAATTAATTATGTAAGTTATACACAACGAAAAACGCCCAACAGCTTTTAACCATTTTAATTTTCGGTGAATTATCGAAGCTTTACATAGATTAATTTTTGCTGCCCATAAATAGTTCAATTGCATCGAATGATCTGAACAGTAAATTACTTTAAAAAACGGTCCTCTCCACTTTTTCCGTCGCTAAAAAAATTGGTTTGATATCTTTATGTTGCCACAATACCAATTTCCGTAACTTAATCAGTTTTAATTTCTCGCGTGATATACAAATCCACAAAAAAACATGCAAATTATGGTCTACCACTGCTCTCTGATTTGCTTTAGCTCCACGCGTCGTACCAAGGCTTACAAAGGAAATGAGAGCGCTGCCAAACAATGGAGGCTGACAGATCGTAACTCCCGCTGAAGGGAGTCTAGTCAATGGCTTTTATATCCAAACTCAATAATGCTCCCGGTAGGCCTGAAATTCGTTGCTCTGTCGGGCACAGCTGACGCAATTTGCTTCAATTAGCCAGGCGTCGGAAATGGCCTCCAGCAGAGATGAAAATCTGAAAAAAAAAAGATTTTGTGAATACCCGGCAGTATATCGATGTGACTGCAATACATTATAATACATGTAAGTGTTATCAGTGTCACGTAAGTATGTTTCTAATCAGTTTCATCTATCTACCGCTGGGGTTTGTCTCTAATAGGTACATGGCATTCTGCATTATCATCTATTATTATGAGTATACTTAACTCTTAAAATGCAAACCCTGTGCCGAATCAAAAAAATAAATGGACTCAGAAGGCCGGCTTCGGCTAACGTTGATTTCAATAATATAACCTACGCGAGGGCTGGAAAAGCAATTATTGTTGTTCTGTGTTAAAGCTTGAAGTTTCTACTCTTTCGATTATTTTTCTACATTGATAAGTAACTAAAAGTCCGTTTGTATAATGTTGTTCTTAAACAACCACACACCAACAACTCTGGTAGGATTTACTCATTGTAAATTATGACGTATTATACGAATCTCTAGAGTCTAGAGTATTTCAGCTTCAATGTTGTATCGTGTTCTATTGATTCGTATAAAAAACATTTTTGAAGATGAGTAAGCTAAGTAATGTCTTATTCAAAACAATTATTTTGAATTCTGCTGTATGTACCTATTTGTACGCCACAAGGGTCAAATTTTTATCATGCATTTAATTCAGTTGGTTAATGTTGATTTGTTTTAAACCGAGTTCCGAAAAAAGGCGGTCCTGAATGCGGTTGTATTTTTAACCGAGTTCCAAAAAGGAGAAGGTTCGACAGTTTTTTTTATTTCTTTAATGTTTGTTACCTTATAACTTTCGACTGGGTGAACCAATTTTGATGATTCTTTTTTATTTTAAAGCTGATGCTTCCCTAGTGGTTCCATTTCAATTGGTCCAGTTCTGGCATTTTTATTAAGTCAGAGTTAAAATATATATATATATATATATTTATAATTATTGTTCCTTGTATTATGAACTGATTTTAATTATTTTTTAGTTATTCATGAAACTTATATCTCAAAGGTGGTTGGTCCTATTTAAATTTGACGAAAAAATATTTCATAGTTAGCGGATTAATAGCGGAATTTTTTAGCGCTGTCTGCCAGTAATTATTCTGTAGTTCTGTTGACACGGAAGTATTTGCTATGATATGTATACTTGTACCTAGAGTATTCCAACAAATGGCTGGTTATAAATCGGTGTGGGTTCCACCGTCATATTCAGTGGAGCGCACCTCGTTACATGAGCGCCGGTATCAAGTGTACCGGTTCGGAGAACGTTGATAGATGACTACGGTTATCGTTTGCGTCGACGGGATATTTTGTTTTCGGTTGTAATTGTTGTAACTTAGCTACTATAATCATGATGCGCGATATCGATTTGAATCGGGTCGATGAGCCTTGTTTTTGCGCCATCCAACACGTTGTGAGCCAAATACGAAAATAAGAGTCAAAAAAAACTTTTTTGTATGGGGATTTTTTATTTATTTTTTGGTTAATTCGCGTTAAAATTGCATATTCTGTGATTTAAACTAGCTTTCTATTATAGTTAGAAAGATACAATCGTTAAAAGTTAGGACAGACAGCGTAGGCTTACGAGTAGTAATAGGATTTTCACCCTTTACGTACGGAACCCTAAAAAGTATCCTATGTCACATCTGGCCCTTCAAATATCTTTAAAGAATCACATAGATTCGTTACCCTTCTGCTGTATCCAAGAGGAGAACAAACAAACAAAAAAAAAACCATTAAATTCGGATTTTACAATATCAGTATGATAGTATGGTTTGGTAACTAATACAACCAATTAAAAGCTGTTGATAGAAATCTAAGTATTATTTGTCTGAGCACGGTTAAACATTTTTGTTATTTAGTTAAGAATTAAGTTTTTGTAACCATGCCAGGAAAAATAATGTTATATTATGTAACCACACAATTTAATTGAAACGTTGTTTATACTCTGCAAAACATAATAAAATTTTGTTTGAATTGTTCATCAGCCGAAGTAAATTATAAGACCGTGGTTGAATATTTCATCCAAGGTATTCCAAAAACATTTTCTGTACATAATTTCAATAATTCCTTTTCAGACGCTAAACAGATCCCAAGACGCGCTACATTTTATTAAAACGTAACACATTTTTTTAATAAAACGCTGGTTATCATTTTTACGAGAATATTCGGCCCAAACACCATCTGTTTTCATTAGGCCGCGTCCACGGAGCTCATTATTCCATCTAATATCGCTCTACCTAAACAAAATTATTTATCTTAATATAACGCCTGTTCTTAACACGATGAATAGGTATTTTTACTTGAAAGTAGGGACTGAAAAACCTGATTATCATGATCGTGATTGCTATGAATAACGCATTGCCACAAGTTTTTGTCTTTGCCATTCTACGTGCTCCTTTGCTAGTTACATCCATTCGTATCCGTTCTATTTCTTGATGTAATCGGAATACCTAATTATTGGCTGACGTGTTTACCGCCAATCTAGTTAAGTACTGCCGTACATCACCTGTCGTCAATCCAATTCATGATTTTACTCGGAATATTTTGAGTTCATTGATTTTTTTAAATAAAAATGTACTTGACGTTGAACAAAATAGGGTATTCACTTCGAGGATTGCCGAATCCAGAGGTACTTTTAAGCAATTTCACGTATGACAGTCACGGAAACTGACCAAAAGAACACAGTAAATCTTTCAGTCATACGTCAAAACCATCTTGCTCTACGAGTCTGTGACGTGGAAGATGAATATAAGAAAAAAACTGACCAGAAAAAATCTCCATCAAAGACTCCCGCAAGATGTCATGAAAATCTCCACCAACAGGTCAAGCGTTGTAAAAGGAATAGAATTAGTTACGCGCTGTGTAGGGCCCCAGACAGATTATGTCCGAATAAATGCTTTGGACCAGAACCCTCAAGACAAGAGAAAGCACGGCCGATTAAACCTAATCTGGCGCTTTATGTAATGGCTAAGGTCAAATTAAAATTGCGGCGCATAGTGAAGCAAAAGAGGACAGGATGGAAAAACCACTGTATGCCCTCTGCACCACCCAGGATTAAATCAAGTCAGTTATAAACAATAAATCAATGTACTAAGTAGCGCAGTGCAGAAGGGATGTTTATATTTCTTATCCTTATTGTATTATGTTACATTGTGCTTTCTTCGCGTAGATGTGAATCAATGAGTATTTTTTTATGCCATAGGTGGAAAACAAGCAGGCTACCGGATGGTAAACAGTCACCTTTGCCTATGGATACATGTATCACCAGAAGCTTCACAAATACGTTTCCGACCGTTTAAGAATCTATTAACTCGTCATTTAAAGAGCCCTATGAAAGGAACGAACATGTATTATGTACGGAATAAAAGTAAATTAAAGATACAAATAAATTGCGGAGAATAAAATGCCATGTCTTATTATGACATTTTACAGACTAAAATAACGTAAACCTTCTTACTTCTACATAATATATTTTTATTTTATAGGTACCGTTTTATTTATTTCAGTTCGTATCTTCTGTGGTCCTTGAATTAGATTCTGACGTAAAATAAAAATGTTGAGAGCCTCCATTGCCAAACACAAGGCTTTGTTGGCTGTAGCTAGTGTTCCGTTGAAATATTACTCTCTTGCGAAATGGAAAGATGATGAAAAGAGAAAGAACAGAAGTTATTGTTTGAATAATATTATACAGCGTAGTGAATGATTAATTTTATTCTAGGTTGTTTCGTTTTGGAATTGGTATAAAAATATATTCTGATTCTTTCTTATGAAATTAACTCTTAAATTTTGATGCACATCACCATCATTTTCAGCCTTACATGTTCCCACAGCTGGGACACGGGCCTTCTCTCAGATAGGATAGGCTCTAATCAACCTACTAGCCCTTAGAGCGTTAGCGTTTTTTTCGCCCATGAAATTAAAAATTATAGTCAAACTCGCGTATTTTATCAGAAACGATGGAAAATAAAGTTATTTTTGTTGTAACATGTATTTTAACTTTAACAGATTTTTATTAATATCTACCGCATTATTATTATTTATGTAATACAAAACGAAGATATGAATATAGTAGAAAAAATATCCTTCCATATTTTCGCACAGGCTAAGAAAGTTTTTCAACTTCTAGCAGCTGCGAAATGGTCGCAAAATTGCTCAAGTCTTAAACTTTCTCTGTGAGCTGCCCTCTAAAATATCTCGTAAGCTTCGAGCATCGTCAGTCTTCGCCGTGAAATATGGCCTGCCGGCGCACCGGAGTAGGACGGTCAATTTTTATCTATAGCATTTCAGTGCAATAAATCGCCAGTGATTTTTCAGACTGAAATATCAGTGGTTCGGTCTATAAATTTCAAGGGTCAGGTGCGGTTTGGTATACACCTAATAATAATAAGGTTTCAAAGAGAAAATAAAAAACTCATATACTCATTTCTGTAGGTTTTTTTTTTAGTTTTGAAGATAAAAAATACTAAGCGGGGATTAACACTACACATATGTTTTGTACGTGCACTCAGTGAATTTGTTTTAAATAAAATGTTGTAATGTGCGAATGGCCTTGACGCTTGGGAAACACTTCAAATACCTATAATACCTACCAAATTTTTAAAAGACGCTTTAAAATAGCTAATAGCATGCTGAGTTGGGGTCGGTTTTTGTGACAATGTACCTGTTTACCTACTTCTATTTTAATATTTCTTGTTTTATTGTTTTTTTATTGTCACAAAATAAACTTTTCTGATTTCTGATTTTCTAATCCTGAAGATCTAAGGATAATGGGACATACCTACTATTTAAGTTATTGCATTGTCATCGCTCCTTGATAAGTGTGCAAAATTTCAATTTAATTCGACGTTTTTAAGTAGTTTCGTTAGATATATACCAAGCTAATAAAAGAGTGTTAAAAATTAGTTAATGATTACGTATTGTTTCATTTAAAATCTGCAAGTTGCAGTGGCAATGGGCAGGCCACATCGCTCGAAGATCTGATAGTCGATGGGGAAGAAAGGTTCTTGAGTGGAAACCGCGAACCGGAAGACGCAGCGTAGGTAGGCCTTCCACTAGATGGGCCGACGACATTGTGAGAGTCGCGGGCATCCAGTGGATGCAGATGGCAGGATGTCGTTCAGGTTAAAGGGGGAGGCCTATGTTCAGCAGTGGACGTCTTCTGGCTGATGATGATGATGCTTGTTTCATATGGTATTGTTCTATTTATCTAGGACTTTAATACTGTAGAATATTGTCCCGCCATCTCCACGAAGTATAGTATCTACGCAGCGACATGTAGTGAAGTGACCGAATAATTCCCTCATTTGTCAAAGTCTTCGCTATGCCGAGGAGAAAAATGATTCAGTGAATCTGTCGGCGTTTCACATTTCTGAATTAATTGAAATAAATTACCCAGCCCTCGTCAACAGTTTAATCTCGAGCGAGTAGAATCTGAGACCTGTCACAATTACGTACCCATTTTAATTAGGACTAACTAGGTACTAATTCCTCTGTGTCGTAGTTAGTATTACAGCTCCAAATATCACAGCCTCTAATTAAGAATGTTCTGCTTGGTGTTTCATTTTGAAAAGGTACCAGCTTCTGAATTTCGTATTCTAGAGATGTTTTTATTTGATAATTAGGCTGTACCTAGCGTATTTTAAACATGATTTAAACTGAGTACTGAAAAAATACTGCTGAGATAAATAAGCTATTATGGTTCAAGAAAAACAACCACATCGCTCCGCGCCACATCACCACATCGTTCGAGGAACTGATAACCGATGGGGAAGAAAGGTTCTTGAGTGGAGACCGCGAACCGAAAGACGCAGCGTAGGTAGGCCTACCACTAGATGGACCGACGACATTGTGAGAGTCGCGGGCATCCAGTGGATGTAGATGGCAGGATGTCGTTCGGTCTGGAGGTTAAAGGGGGAGGCCTATGTTCAGCAGTGGACGTCTTCTGGCTGCTGATGATGATGATGTACAAGAAAATGTGGTGCAAGTTATTCGTGTCAGGAAAAACAAAATCAATAAACAGTAGAATTGGACATGTTGCCGATCAATCTTCTGGATTGACATGCGACTGGATCAAGATGGAATACAAAATATATATTAATATTATATTACGTACTAGTGACCCGCCCCGGCTTCGAACGGGTGTAAGGGTTTAAGTTTTATTATATTATTCTAGAATGGTACAACATAGCTTGAGCATTGTCATTCAACAAGGCTGAGGACCTTCCTCTCCACTAATGGTCTTTTTATCTCTACGTTTTTATTATATTTATAGATATAGATAGATAGATATAGACGACAAATATTGTTATTTTATGTTTTTTTTAATGCTGTTAAAATCGTCAATACAAAAAAAAAAACACATGAGTGTGTCTTTTACGGTACGGTATAGTACTATTTTTAACATGATTTTATTAGCTCGGTATATATCTAACTGAATCTTTGAACGTGATTTTTACCTCTTTTAAAACGTCGGATTGATTTGAAATCAAGGACAAGGAAATTTAAATAGTATGTCCGATTTGATTATCCTTACCAAAATCTTCAGGATTAGCGATTTTAAAGCGTGTTTTTTAGTTTTTTAACTGCGAGAATTATTTCGACTGAAAAATGTGCAACCAACGTTTAAATTAAAGTAAATATCAATTACTGGCACTGCTCATCGTACTGTAAGTTTGTTTTGCATTACCGAAACAGTAACGACCAGCCTTTCAACCTCAATAGAATATTCAAAGGTTGGCTTGTGAAAATATGGTTCAATCGGTGCTGGGTCCGCGCGGGATTTCCACTTTAATATTCGCCCGATGAAAAATATCCCATCATAAAAACCTGGACCGTATGAGTTTTTAGAGCCCACGTATTTGAATATTGAAGTTTATGGAAAGCAGGCACTTGCTACCGAAGTGGAAAGGTTTGTTGTTCGACACGCGCGCCCTTCACTTCGACAAAGTGTCAGACGCGCCTGTTTGCTCGTAGATGGGAGTGCCGATGCGTGGAATGAGCGGTTTGGCTTAAATGGGTACAAATAAATACGGTGCTGTCTGATTCTGAAGAAATAAAAACAGTACACAACGAGTCATCACATAATTTTCATAAAAACTCTTTGTTTTTCAAAATGATTTTGGAACTTTAATATCCCAAATAAGCTAAAATATATGGTGATATTCATTGTTATTGTCCTTAAAGTCAATAATCATGATTTAACAAACTGAAAAAAAAAAATGGTAACGAAAAAAAACACGCACAACTCTAAAATGTGATCCAGCTCAGTATCCACGTATTCGTAATCGCAGTTTCAATGCTCTGTTTTTTTTTTTAATGAAAACCACGAATCATATCCTCAATGAAACAAAAAAATACTTCCATCTAATTAATAATGATCATCTTACAAAAAGAATTGGTTTTAGTTATCAGAGAGACATACATAATAAACATAATTAACCTAAAAAATGTACTACGACCCTAGAGCGTAACATATGTGGAAAAAAGGGCATTAGTACGTAATTTATCACGCTTTCCGCGCCATTAAATAAGGAGACTGCAAAAACCGCGTGCGTGTGATAAGAACTGAGAAGAGGATTGTCTGCAAAATGTTGAAATCATTACACGCTGCCCATTTTAAAACGAGAAAAGCTACAGTTAGAATATTCGGGTTATTATTTCGGTGTTAAAAATACAAAATAACTATAGATTTTATTTCTCTGCTTAAAAAAATAACTTGTTTAATTTTAAATCAACTGTCATTTTATCCGTTGCAAAAAGTTCAATTGTAATTACTTACAGATTTCACGAGAGAATTTTATTTTAAAGCAACACGCAAAACTTTTAGGAACAAAAGTTAAAAATTAAAAGAGAACAATTTCAAAGGCAAAGGGGTAATATTTTACGGACAATATTGAGTTGAAGTTACAAAAGAGAGCTTTCAGTTTGATTTGTTTTGATAAATTGAGGGCAAAGGAAAGTTTTCTGTCAAAGACAAAAACGTTTTGCCGTTTTGCCATTTATTTAAATCACAAATTTCAATTGAATAAATCTCAAAGACCACTACGAAGATGGGTATTTTCAAAACATTAAATTTATTCAAGAATCTGAAAGAAAAGTTTTAAAATATTTTTTAAGTGTCAATAGACAAGTAGCTTTTATATGGTTCATTCAACTTGCAAGATTTGGCCTAAACAACAAACTAACATAAGTTAAATAAAAGCTTGCAATAAAAGCAAAATATTAAAGTTATCGTATTTGCATAGCACAAACTTTTAGTCACTGAAACTGATATCCCATCACTTCTTGTTTTATGTTAATAAATAACTTCACGTCAAACTTCAACATTATACCAGTTTTAAAGTGAATATTTCCAGTAACGAAGTAAAATTCTAAAGTTTGAACCCTACTTTACATGCATGGAGTAAAGCACCCGGCCGAAACTTTATCACGCCGAAAGCTTACAAAGTAGCATTAAAACCAGTAAACACGTAACTGCATGTCATTATATTGCAATTAATAATTTAGGGCAGTAAAGAAGCGGTCACGAGCACGTGACTCATGAGCGTTCTTTCCTGCAGACCTTTGCTAATGGACAAGGCCATAAAGTCAGCTCTTCAGCCACCATTGTTTCGTTAAAGGCTAATGGGGTCCGCTGAGCCCGGCGTGTTATTCAGGTGTCAAGAAGATGAATGTCACGTTATTTATGAGGCTGGCAAAAAACTGGCTTTTTGATATCTGACTTTCCACCCCCGTTGCATGACGGTTGGTAATACGGCGCTTTCCAAGGTAATCCTGTTTTACGTTGTGATTTGAATATTTTTTTCAGGTGTGAAATATTTAGGTTGGAGTGTTTATGAAACAACAAACAAGCTTTTTACTGGAAAAACCTTTAAAAATTTACATATTGTGCTTTAAAAAAAGTATAGTTCCATACATTGCGTTCAGTGTGATTGAAATTCTTCTATTGGACGGCATTTTTTTTCGCCATATCAGTGTTGGTCTCAGTAACAGTTGTTTTAAATGATGATTACAATGATTTCTTTTCGACTTTTTCACTGTTCCGCGTAACCACATATAAATGTATCAAAAAGATAAGTATGAACAACGTATTGTAAGGTCAGCAGAAAAAAGTACCACATGGAAAAAAAGAAAATAATAAAATGTTCCGACTCAGAACAATAACTTGAAAGCTTATAAAAATTTCTAACGGGCCATTAAGCAGTCATCAATTAGAGAGGTATTAAAAAGCAATTCAATCCGTCTTTCATTTACCTAATTGAACTCCATTCCAATCGTGGCTCAATTCGAAGAACATCGATCAGTCACTATTGGATATTGTAAGATAAAAGTTGGAATTTGTTTCGCGCATTTTCCTTCATCCGTCCATCAAAAAACGAATCGCTTTGTTCAACGAAGTTGAATTACTTTAACGAACTTGAAATTAGTTTGATCTAATCAGTGTCTTAACATCACTGCGTCAGAATTTTGGGTAATCATGAAAGTGCCTTAAAGCTTTGTGAGGTCATAAGCCTGTTAAAAATGTTTTGTTTGATAGGCACCGTTTTTCTTTAACGTTTATATAAATACTTTTCAGTGCCAAGATGAATAAATACGTTTATTTTCAGGCTATAGGGGCTATAAAAGACAACATGTTAGCCACCTTGTACGGCATAAAGAATTAGAACCATCATATAAAAAAAGGAATCAGGAAAACCATGCAAAGAATTCTTAGAACAAATAAAATAGAAGGCAAATATCAGATCATACTGGATGATAGAGCGATAGCGGTCGAGTGCTAGCATGTGCGCTTTACAATCTAAAGGCATCTGGTTTGATCCTCGGCCCTACATCAATGACTCATTTAGTAGTTAAATAAATTATGTGCAGTTTCGATGCCATCGCTCAACAACGGTAAAGGAAAACATCCGACTGGTATGTCCAAGAACATAAAGTCCAAAGACATATGACACTCACCAACATGTACTGGGCCAGCATGGCGGATTAGGACACATTCTCTCTCTCTCTCTGAGTCCCAGCAGTGGGAACATGATAAGCTGTTGATGCCGATGATGATGACATAGAGATGAAAACGCTGGCAAAAGACACTGTACTTATTAATTTGACAACCATTATTGTATTGTATTGTTTTATATTATTTATTGCGTATTATGGGTTTACAAAAAGGTGGAATGAAAACAATGGTTCGCCATTATTCTGCCTTTCAGCATGAAAATTTTTAACTTGCATACTATGGAAACGAAAAAATTACAATTAATCAATCAAAACATTCCTCACTTAAAATATACATCCAATAATTAATAAAACACTGTAAACGAAAAAATAAATTAATTGTTACATCCAGACAGCCTATTTGGCACTACCACATTACACAAAACCTAGAAATATTATTAATATGATATTTAATTGGTTTTTGTGACATTATTTTATTTTATATATATATTTTTGTTTGATTATTGTTTTTGTCAAATTCTAGATAAGTAATTATGGTATGGGTGTTATAGCATGAAATAAAATAATTTTAATTTGTTAAATATATATTTTGATAAAATTAAAAAGTTTGACGGATAGAACGAAACTTTATTTGCACACCAGAAATAAAAATAACAGATAAAGAAACATAAAAGTTCGTGCCACAAGTGGTCATCTCTTTGGCAAGAAAAGTAGGTCTAATCCACTCCTCGACATCCAGAGTGATATCACCTAGGATACATTATATTTGGAATAATAACGAGCTTACCTAAAGTAAAAAACTACACTAATATACTATCCGCAGACTAAATGACGTGACAGTGACAGTGACAGACAACACGTACAAAATCGCGGGCAACAGCTACTTCTTTTTTAATAAAAACAAAACGTGTGCAGACCACACCAGTTGGTTTACCACCACCCATGATACGACTATCACTACTGTTATCTATGGCGACTCATCAAAAACTACCCGTCTCAATTTTAACATCACTAACGCCGAAAACCCAGATTACCTCCCGCAAAATATGGGTACAGTAATTATTAATCCTATCTTAGTCTCCGCAGAAACTTGTTATGCATAATGTTACTATGCATATTCGGGCCGTCCTATACAAATAGATGGAGACATGCGTTGCTTATCCCATGATATGATGAAGTGATCGTACTCATCCTCATGTAATATTCATTGGACAGGACGCGGCAATTCTGATATTATCTATGTCCTATGGTCCTACGACGTAGTCAAGAAGAGAGTAGGCTATGTCAACCTGTAGTTCGTACACGAAATATAGTAGACTTTCTATACCAGATGTATCTCTAGACGACAGACATATTCATTCCATTAATTTATCTCAACTATTTTATTTATATTACACGGGAATTACTCACGTAAGATTAGGCCGGTTGCTCTGACTATAGTCTCGCTTTGCACTGTTGCAGCCGCGCGCGCGCATTTACCTTGATAAAGATCGCCGAATGCGGTTGAAACTATAGTCGGAGTAGCCGGCCTAATCTTACGTGATATCTGGCAGGCAGATATCTTTTATATTGCTGACTTAGTTTTTTCTCTATACATCGTATATATTTAACCAGTGTTAAATGAATTCAAATTCTTATAGTTGACAATTTCAAGTTTTGGAAGAAATATTTAAATAATTTGTATTTTTTTTCAAATGTCCCAGAATTTACATTTAAAGTCAAGTACAGTAAGCCAAGGTCAAAACTACGTCATGCGACCAGCATCCGATGCCATATCTATAGGCGACGGTGATCGCTTGGCATTGGGCGGCCTGTTAGATTGTTTGCCATGTATGGTATAAAAATGCCCCAGTAAAGGTGGAAAACGTTAATAGATTTGGAAATACGAAAAGATACGTTTCACTACATTGTATCGTTCACGATATTGATCCCTTATTGGTTAATAAATAATTAATATTACACATGAACACACACAATAACACAATCGATAACACAACACGGCGATAACACAAGTATTAGAATATAATTATGATTTTATGCGATCTCTAAACAAACTTAGTAAATTTGAATGTTAAGTAAAAACAAGTCCCTTCTAAGATTATCTTCACTGTGTAATCTATACCCATGGATAGGCTGACGACAGATGTATCTTAAGTTATGTCTGCGGACATAATGCTGATGGCCATTGCTAGATTGGGTCGATGCGATATGCCATATCTCTTGAACATTAATGTTATAACTAAGCCAATATCAGGCGGTTTGGGTAAACTAAACGCTGTATATGATGGGAGTTACTGAATTATTTATCTGGGGGTAAGCAAATGATCGTAATTTAATACCAATGTTGTCCTACTTGTTCGTGTATAACGCCACACAGTGGTATGGAATCCGATTTCTGAACCACTTATCTTCTTTTCTATATGCAATTTTATTATTTCTGACCAGAGGCCACAAAAGCAGCAGCAGCGTTGGCCTTAAAAAGGTTGCCCAGAGTACAGGTGTCGGGGCACAGTGGGAAAAAGAGCAGATGATCCATGGTCTGAGAGGCACCACAGTCACAGTTCCATCGGGGATCCGGCAAAACCACATTTGTTTTATTTTATAATAGATTTTCGTTTGACCGGCACCTCACCCATTGTTAAGCGATGATGCGGTCTACGATGGAGCTTGCTTCCCTAGAAGAAACCGATACACTAGCGACTTGAAAACATCCAGATTATAACTATAGGGAACACCAGTTCAGGCATTGAAATAAATGTTCTTTATACGGGTTTTCGGAATGTCCACCATGAAATGGTGTTGCCTTTTGTACACCCTGCACATTTGCACATTTTGTTTTTGCAACAGCTTACTATGAATAAAGTAAGCTGTTATAGCTGTTATAGTAAGCTTACTATAAATATAGTAAGCTGTTGGACCTGATCTGCTATAAATCATAGCAGATCAGGTCCTGGAGGAAATTTTCATCCGGGTTACAAAATTAGTTAAATTAATCTGTCAAGTAGTTAGTAAATTCGTTTTCAATTATTAACCATTATACTACGGTTATTTTCTATGTGGTAATGCTTATGTTGAATCTTCTTTATGTACAAATATACTTATACCTACATTATGTACAGTAATATCGGGTGAAACACTGCAGAATGGACAGTTGGTGCATACGAGATTCTATGCAACCCTCGAGCCAATTTTTGTATTCAGCTCAGCATCACTTGAAGCTCACTTACGTTGGCAATATAAATTCTCAACAGGGATATTTTTAACCGACTTTCAAAAGGAAGAGGTTCTCAATTCAACTGTTTTTTAATGTTTGTTACCTCAGAACATTCGACTTGTTGAACCGATTTTGATGATCCTTTTTTTATTTGCAAGCTGGTGCTTCCCGTGTGGTCCCATTTAAATTTGGTCCAGTTATGACATTTTTATGATGTTGGTTTTTTAAATTGATAATTTTCTGATCTTATAAGTTTATTCTCACACAAATACATAGATTTATTATTTTATTACAATTTAAATTACATCATGATATCAATAACAGGCAGTTACAATTGACGCATAGTTGCAATGGAGAGTTTAAGGATTTCTAAAGCGGGTTCGAGGTGATCATCGCTTAGTTAAAATAGTAAAGTAACAGGAGTGAACTCAAGCGTGTTATTAATTTTATATTTTCAGTATGTAATAATCAATTTTAATGCCATCGCTTAAAAACAGCGAAGGAAACATCGTGAGGAAACCGGTATGTCCGAACCTCAAAAATTCAAAGACAAATTACATTCACCAACAATCACTGAGGCAGCATGTTGGATTTAGGGCCCATCCTCTTTCTTTCTCTTTCTCTCTCTCTCTCTCTCTCTCTCTCTGAGAAAAAGACGATGTCCCAGTAGTGGGAACATGATAGGATGATAAATGAGTGAACAAAATTTTAGTAAAATATACATGTGGATCACATTAAAAACCGACTTCAAAAATATATGAAAAAAACGTAATAAGTGCGGGTGGGGTTGCTCCCAATTGAGGGTTGCTCCCAATTTCACTGGGATCCCATCATCAGATCCTGACTTGTTGACAATGGGACCAAATTGGAAGTATTAGAAAAAAAACTTGTGTCGGTAGGGTACCGAACACAAGTTGTTTTTTTTAATCGGTCAACGGTTGGCTGAGAAATCGGTAAACATACATAAAAAAAAATACAGAATGACATAGAACCATCCTTCTTTTTTTGTTGGTAAAATTTAATGATTGTTATGCTACGTCTACGTGTTGAAGTAGTACATATCCTAAATCGCAATTTTCTTACTTACCAGTGTCAGTAAGGCCATTTAATGGGTAGAGGTTGTTTCGTAGAAATAAATAGGAACAGGAAAATTGAAAAGCACATACATCATTTTTATTTCAGTTTTATTGTGCGAAACTAGCAATATGAAAAGGCAAGTGGCCACTATCAACACTACATAGTCCCTAAAAGGCGTGCGTTCGTCGTGAAATTTTCTTCAAGTCGGCTAATAAAGATTACTCGTAACGATAAAAAAATTCATGGCTGCGAGTTGGCCGTAAATAATTCGTGGCATACCTGCGAATGCTGATTTGACATGGGTCAGGGCCCGACTGAAGCCGTATAATATTTCATTTCTTCCGAGTCGGATCACGACTCATAACCGCGGCGCAAATTGAAATTTTCCCTCAGATACCGCAGTTTAGAATTATTGGCTTCGGTGGTCCCGATCAATGTTTGCAGTTACGGTGTGAAAATTGAGAGAACGATGAGTTTATTTATTTTCGAAAATAATTTAATTTAATTATATTTATAGCTGCATGTTGGTTATTATTGATCTGTAGTTATTATATTTGATTCAATTTATGTATTCGGGTCTTAGGTATACCTGATATACACTAGGCAACGTCATTTACAGATAGACAATTTAAAAATAAAACACATATCTAATAATATCCATTGTCGTCACGTGCGTGTCGCGGGCGGGCGGCACGCAGTGCAAAGCGAGACGAAGCCGCGCCCGCGCATTCACCTTGAAAAAGATCGCCGAATGCGATTGAAACTATAGTCGGAGTAACTGGCCTAATCTTACGTGAGTAATTCCAGTGTAATATAAATAAAACATACCTAATACACTTCCAAAGTGGCTGTAAAATGGTTTTGTAAATCATATGTCGCTGTAAATAGGGAATATCTACATACTAATATACTAACTGTCAGCATATAAACTTTAAATTTTAGTTAATCTTGTTTTGCTATTGTACCCTTTAATTAATATATCCTACAATACGCTTGATTCATCAAATATTGATTGTTTAACAGTATTTTGAACATTCCTTTCGCTGCGATCTAATAACTGTTCTGGAATAAATTGTAAAATCGCTCACTGTTTATAAGAGTGCACTGGAGTGTATTTTTATTGGATTTCTACTAGACGGTTCTCTCTTTAGGAAACTATACCATGGAAAGGCAGTTAGTCACACTCGCTTGGTTAGCAATCATGCATTTAAGTTGAAAATCTGTTGCCATTAAGTACGGTGTGCTCCGAGCGCCTCAATTGACACCCTACCAATTTTTCTTCATTTCACCATGAGCTGTGAGCTGTAGTCAAACGCCAAGCCTGTCAAATATAATATGAAATAAGAATATTGTTTTTTATATTATAGCTTACTCATCTATTTCATCATTTATATTAATACAAACTACCGTGCCAATGCAAAATTCTGCCAATATTCTAATCACGTTTTCCCCCCACAAAAAAGCTTTTAGTTAAGTTTTTTAGTTCAGTTTTCTGTATATTTGTTTTAAATTAGATTTTAGTTTTAATTTTAGTTGATATTATGTTTATTGCAATAACCTGTGTACATAAATTCTATTCCATTTAGACAAACCTATTTACTAAGATCTAAATTATTCTTCCATTAACATTACGCAAATTGCCAGCTTATCTACTTTAAACTTCTGAACGTCTATTAGAGCTGTTTTGATCTTAACTTCAGGGAAATAAAGTTTTAAATTTAGGTATGTGTAAAAAAACTGAAACAACAGATCGTCTGCTTTATCTTAAAATGTCCAGTTCATTATTAAGTAGAGTGGCTAACCCCAGAATTTGCTGAGCAATTAACTAACGAAACGGCTGTGTAAATCGGGAGTTTTCATGTATAAATCAGGGTCAAGTGCTGAATGTTCCGAGATAAACCCTAAGTATAAAGAGTGGAAATACTAAGTGGTGACACACTCACTGACTGAGGTCATGACGAATTGTGCATGATTATTGTAGGTACTATATTTTCAAAGCTACATGTTTACAGGATAATTAACCAACTTGTAACTACAGTGCTTTTTTTTTGCAATTTTCGTATTAACTAAATGATATCTTAGAAGATGTATGTTGTTTGTTCTAGTGTGTACATAATATATTCCCCAATAAACATAGATGTCTCTTAGAAGTCGTTTTTTAAACTACTTTTAATATGTCGTAATGATATCTTAGAAGATGTATGTTTGTTTGTTCTAGTATGTACATTATATATTCCCCAATAAACTTAGATATCTCTTAGAAGTCTATTTAACCTACTTTTAAGATATCGTATTGATTTGAAACTTTGGAAGTACATGTAATTCGGATGACATTACAATATAATAATGACAATAAATAAAGTAAAATATTTTTGGTATCGTCGGACTAATCCGATGAATGAGCAGGTGGCATTCTTCAATGGCTAATAGCAAAACCTTGTGAGTTTGGGATGGTATGTTTTAACGAGACTTATAATAGGAGTGCTCTTCAGCTCTATTATAAGACCCTCGCCACCACGTGTTAAGACTCCTTGACTTTGGGCTCCTTAGGTTTGTTTTACCAACTCACATAAGCGCATATTTTATTATTTCGAACTATAATAATTATCTTTGATGCATAAATACAAGTAAAAGCTGTTAGGGAATCCCAAACTCATGATCTGATTTAGACGCTTGGAAAACATAATATATTAATGACTATAAAAAGCAGATAATATACAGCAAAAGATAAAAGGAAACCTAAAATTGATGCTGACGAAAACTGGCAGAAGATCGAGAAAAGTAAGAACTTTTAACATTGGAGGCAAGATACTAAACAAACCTTTGCGCTAACAAAATAAGTTACATGACATACCCATACTCTAACCACTCTCTCTTACTCTTGCATTTTATCTATTCAATATTATCTACTCGTCATCATCCACAGCTTTTACTATCCATCTGCAGGGTACAGGCTCTCTTGCTATGTTATATGTCTTGGTCACGGACAAATCGGGTTCAGGATTGAGCCGCATTGTCAACAATATCGTCGACACATCACGCTGTTGCATGACCAACGCTCTGCTGGTCCTATGTCTACTCATATTATTATGATACCAATATTCGCTTTTAGTTTGCAACGGCGCCAAATTACCGAGTGTATCAAAAGCCTTAGGGGAACATTACCCGAGCAGCTGGTCGTTGCGGAGTCTGTCACATTACAACTGGTTTTATGTCTGGGTTCCAGCGAACTTTACCTTAATGCCGTATCTCCTCGAAACTTACACAAATTGAAACTTGGATCCAACGCCAGATAATTGGAATGGTCTGGGGACTCGCTATTCGGGTTTTAAAATTACTGTGGATTCGTTGAGGGTTTATAGTGTTTCCTATGATGTATTTGCTTACTTATTTATAATGTGTTTCGGGAGTCTTTGAATCTGGTTCAAGACAGAAGAAAATGTAATATCATTAAAGCAATACTTCTTGGAAGTAAAAGTCTCAACTCTCAGACATGAATGTCCTCAGGAAAATGAGTTGAGAAGTAAGGTGATGTGTTACACAGCATTTGATTAGAGACTTATAAAAATCGATAAAATATAACGGCAGATAGCTGGTTTCCTTCTTTCCTGAGAGATATAATCTGGGCCTTTTCAAGGCAAAAGTGAATAGGTATCTTCTAATTCTGCGTGCTTCATCTTCCACCACATCGTCGCTTACCATCAGGCGAGTTGGTGGTCAAACGCAGACTTTTTCGCGATAAAATAAAATATAACCATAAAGATTTACACATTTCCTCCGAATATTCGTTTTCTTAGGATCGCATTTATAATTTCTCATACTTAATGAAACGCATAATTTTCAAGGCTACAGTGGAAAGTTTCTTCAAGATCAACACGCTCCATCAGCCACACCATCGCTCATCATTAGAATCCACCACCTAATCTAGATCTATTTCCAACAAAAACAAACTTACAAACAAAACAAGTTAACACAGTAAGCAAGTCTTAACTAAAAATATTTTTTTTAATTTTTACGGTGAAGTACATGAAATGCAAATAAAAAGAAAAAGGAAACATAAATGAAAATCTACTTAAATTGCTTAAAGCTCTTCACATCCCCGTGCCGGTTTCCTTGGCTCTTAAATACGGATATCCGGTTTCATCTGGGCTCCCTCTTTATTTGTCTTAAGCATGAATTTCACCGTAATGAAATAAAAGAAATGAAAAAGTGGCCACTCTGTCCTTTGAATAATAAATTAATTGTACCAAGGACCGTGTAACCGTATTACAAAAGTTTGACTAAAATGTTATTTTTTGGGTTCCGCGCCCAAATGGTGTAGACAGGACCCTATTACTAGTATTATTAGTCTAGGCTATCTGTCTGTCCGTCTGTCCTACCTTTCAACGGCTGTATATTTCAAACTGTAATAGATAGACAGTTGAAATTTTCACAGAATATGCAATTTTACAGCGGATTAACTATGAAATAATAATAATTTCAAATATTTAAATCTAAAGGGATCTAAAATCCCCATAAAACAAACGTTTTTTAAGTATTCTTGTATTTGCTCTAGTGTAAAAACCGTAATACGTACAGACGTCAAATTTGGTATGTCAAATTATTATTATTTTCTAAATTAAAAGAAGTGCGAGCTGAGTCAATGACCACTGTTCAGCAAAGCGAAGCAACGTCTGGCGCAGGCGGAACTTGGATGGGTGACCGCCTAGGCGTGATGTTTTCTTTTTGCACTACTTCTTTGTACTTTAGTAGGTAATATTTAAGTACCACACGGAACCCTCAGTACGCGAGCCCTACTTGCACTTGGCTGGTTTATTTAACAAATATTCTCGTTGACAAGCACTAATTTACAAATAAATCGATGTTTAAATAAATCACAAACAAAACTGTCCTGAGTATATTATGGTCTCTGTTTGTGCTAAATCTTATAAAAGACAGATTTTATATTTTTAAATTGTACCGATAATTTAAATCCTATGTCGTCATAACAATGCCTAGTTTGGCTTGCAATAAATAGATAAAATGCACAAAATACTTTAATAGTTAGTATGGGTTTAAGTTTATGGAGAAATATTGTGTGAAAGTCTGTGTGTTCGCACTCAGCTGTGAACAAATTTAGTAGCAATTTTATGTGGAGGTAGTTTATGGCTTGGATTTTCATTCAAACATAATTCTCTTTTTTATCGCGAAAAAATAAGGATAAAATGTAGGACAGCGGGTGAAACCTCGGGCACAGCTAGTTTGAAATATATATTTTCACAACCAATAAGAGCCTTATCAAGTATTCAAAACGCTTTACTATTTTCTTATTTACTTTCATAACTAATCCACGTGAACGTGCAGATTATAAATATATGATTTTGTGCATAGAATTGAAATATATTTAAACGTTACGTATACTCACAGCTAATGGGTCTGTTAAATAGAATAAATAGTTCAAAACATTCCCCGAAAAAAAAGGGCTTAAACAGAAATACGTCTAGTACACACTTATCGAAAACGCGTAAACGCTATTATAAAAAACATAAATTTTGCTTATGTTATTAAATTTCCCATTTATTTTTCTTAGTGGCATCTCAATATTTCATTTCCGCCCTTTACGGTATGTAATTTTATTACGGGGTTCAATTTTACGACATTCGATACTTTTACGGGTGTTGAACCTTAACCGTAAAAAGGGTTACGGTTGGTCCACGTTTCTTGCCCTCCTTTGTTCTTGTACAGAATTTAAAGGAGCACTTTCTCGTTTTGAATAGATTTTATATGTCTTCCAGAGGTTCACGTACAATGAAAATTTATAGGTGTTGGATTGGAGCTGGTTTATGTCTGATACATTTCTATTTGAGAAACTTTCAGGGAAATTGGAGATACAATCTGGACCAATTCGAATGTTTGGATTATTTCAGCTGAATGTTTGCACGGCTTGTTATTTTGAATGGTATCCACAATGCTTTAAGCATTGTGGATACCAGGTACTTTTAATGGAACAAGGTTTTGCTATATTATTACATTGTAACTAATTCCCTTCATTCCTTCCCCGCATAATTCCCGCATGCCCGTTTTTCTATCAGACAGCCCGGCCAGGTACGAAAGATGATAAATTAAATTTATATTTCTACTTAGCTTTCTACAAAAGTAAAAAAGCATTTTAATGAAATAGTAGTAGCTCGGAAGTAATTATAATATTGAAGTGTTGTTCCACCCTTCAGGATTTACTATTTAAATATACACAATTTAAAAAAAAATTGGACCGGCAAGAAACTGCACCATCCGGGTTTACGTCCCGGGTGCTTTAATCGTCAAGCTACGGTCGCTTTCGTCTTCTTAATTCTTGAGCTTTATTTGCAATCAATCTAAGCGGACCATCTTTAATTCTTGCTACATGCAAGTAATGCACCTAAAACTTTTACAGACCCCGAAGCTAACTGAGAGATAACTTCTTTTTACTATTGTGAAAGTACAAATTAAAACCTTTTTTTCTTTTTTTTTTAATTAAATCTTTATTCTATATTCTCTAGATAACATTTGATTAGTAAATAGAAGACTTCCAAAGAAAACAATAGTAGATTATTTATGCACTAAGGGAATAAAGCAGTGTCTTACGTTGCGAGCGGTAATAGTTTCAATTAGGTCATGTGGCAAAAAAAAAACTCCATTGAATTGAAGAAAGTTATGGAAAATGTGTCGTCCACTGACCCAGAACCGTCTCAATCGACAATGATGACTCGTAGCTTCAATTTCAATCAAGTTTGTGGCTAACCCAGTTACGATCTGGAATTCTTTGGATAGACTTGTGATCGACATTCAGTTCAATTCAATTGAATTCTACTGGATTCTAAATTAACTTTAGGAAATCACATTGAATTGAATTTAACTTCGATTTCGATATTTTGGATTCAACATTGAAAAAGAAGAATTATTAAGTAAAAATGAGGGATGAATTGGAACAATGAGTGAATATAAAGAGAAAGAGGATTAATTAGTTATAAAATGAAATTCGCAACACGTAGGGTGAAGATTTCATTGTTTTGACGTTTCACAATAAACCGGTAATTTTTAGATGAGTGTTTATTGAATATTAGCGGTTAATGAAACACATCATCAGCCAATATACGTCCACTGTTGAACAAGGCCTCCCTCATAGAGAAGGGTGTTGCCATAATCCCCACGCTTGGCAGGCGGCTTGGGGTTAATTAAACGCTTGGAAGTAACTTTTGTTTACATTCGAGTAAAATTTATTTAACTAAAAACTTAGTAAAACCTCGCTTACCAATAAATATCTGGGACATTTTTGCACACACGGTCATCTGACCCGAAACTAAGCAAAGCTTGTAATATGGCTGCCAGAGACTGATGCACATACATACTTAAATAGATATTAACACCTAGACATAGAACATACACAAAATATGTTCATCACATGAATGTTTGCCCTAGGTGGTAATCGGTCCCACGCTCCCAAGCGCAGAAGGTAGCTTCACCAACTGAGCCACCGGGGCAGTTGAATATAACCAAACATGGTTTGTAATAGTAAATTTCTAACTTTCGCGATTTGATCATATGGTTATGTTTTGAATGTTTATGTAAAACGTCGAGAGAAAAATACCTATTTTTATCTAAATAAAAAAAACGTCGATAATTAAAAACAAGTTCTGTAATAACCTCACCAACCAAAAGTTGCCATACTAATATCACGTAGTAGCAGTCAATTTAACTTTTGGTCAACTAAGGCTATTGTGATTCGAACACGAACACTGTGTATAATGTCCATAATAATAATGAACTCTGTTTGTATAACAACAATCTTGATAAGAAACGGAATCGCTGTTCAATGTTCCAACAATATTTGGTAATTGGATATATAGACCAGGGTAGAAGCCTTCAAAAATGGTAAAAAGTGAAAAAAATAGTAGTAGGATGAAACCCATTAGAAAAGGAGGGGAATATGATAAAAATGAAAGGAAAAATAAATTACAGGCGATCTGAGTTCGGGAAGTGGGAGAGAGGGGTGGGTTTAAGGGTAAAAAATGGTTTATCTCGATTTCCGGTAAAACTACAAGTCCTATGAAAAAAATTTAAATGGCAAAGTTGTAGGTAATAAAAAGATCTACAACTTTTTTTTTTACATAACCTCAAAATTTATGTGAAAAATTCAAACAACCAAGTTTTTGGTTTTTTATTTATTTAAAAAAAAAAAAAAAAAAAAGGAATTTGGTGAAAACTTACCTTTTTATGTCCCAAATACACTGTAATTTATTTGATTTAAAATATTTATTTTTTTACCTTATTTTGACTTAATATCAAAAAGCACCCTAATTTTCAATCGAAAATTCTCGTGTCAAAATATTAGTTTTTTTTTTAAGTCGGTGTGCTTTTTTTTCGTTGAAATCTCTACTTTCTGATGGTTAAAAAAATACATTACAATAGTAAATGTTCTCAGAAAATGCAAAAAATCGAAATAAACTCTAATCGAAAAACGCCATCGGAAGCTGCTATTAAGCTGAATTTTACGTGAACATAAGTGTCACTGTCTAGTGTATAATCGCCAATTTTTTTTTATTAGGCTTGCGTTTGATTATATGGTTTGACTGCATGGTTTATCTATTCAACTATTCTTTTTTAAAATCTTAGTTATCTTCCTTATCTTCATCAGTTAACCAGCTATTTTTGTCTTTTAGACTTACACAATTTTTGTTCATGTGCAATAAATAAAGAAACCAACGATCTTACAGACGGACATACAGACAGAAAAATAAAAAAGGAAACGAAAACAGAACTTGATAAAGGTTTAAATTAGTTAACAGCCTGTTTTATTTATGCGCAGGCTTTCATGTATAAATCACACTCAAATGAAGAAAGACGAGATAACAAACAGTTTCTGTCTACTCGATAGACGGCAACTTGGACTTTACCTTCATATCTAGTGAAGGACCGGAAGAAATGCGGCCGCATTTACTGTTTTGGGCCCAGCAGGCGTATTATGGATCATTGATCGGGATCAGTCAGTGTCAGAATTGACAGAATTTTGACACTTGAAAGGGATTATGACGCAAAAAAAAAAACAGCGTTGTCTATTTCCAATTTCATACTACGAAATTGGAAATAGACGTTTTTTTTTTTTTTACCTAATTTTGACAAGTCGTGATCCCGATCAAAGATTCATAATACGCCTGCAGAATATGGCGCGCCGCTTACTCACACATTTTTTTTTATTTCTTATATGCGTGGATCACATTAAAAATCGACTTCAAAAATATATGAAATTAATAAGTGCCTATAAAATTCGAAGGTTGCTCTGGATTTCCCTGGGATCCGTCATCAGATTCTGACTTGGTGACAATGGAACCAAATTGGAATTGGAACCCTACCCAACAAAAGCGAAATTTTTGAAATCGGTTAACAGTTTGCGGATAAATAGTTGAACATACATTAAAAAAATATACAGTGGAACGTAAAACAGTCCTAATGTTTTGAAGTTGGTTAATAAAATGACTGTGTCTACATTTAGAAAATGTGCTTCGGTCATATTGCCAAGTGAATATTTCAAAATACATACTAAAAAAATATGTTTTAATATTTTTATTATAACAAAAAAAACGGGATAAACAATTTTCCTATTTAATCTGGTCATTATAAAAATAACTTAAAATATTTATTACTTGTCTTAAAAATGGCCGAAGCCCATTTTTCCAAAGTAGACAGTCATTTTATATCTTAAAAACATCAAATGCACGAGCGAGATCCTTGCACTCGGTATTCTGGCTAAATATGTTAAGGTAAGTATTTCAGGTGTAAGTATCTTATAGGTCGTATACGACTATTATCAGTATAATCACATTGCTATAATTTTTGCATTCACAAGCCCAATCAAAGAGCAGGTTGCTCGTAAATGAGGCTGCCCATGAAACGTAGTAATCCAAATTTAAAACGTTTCAATCTTCATCAGAGCCATACAATCCAAAACTAAGATCTGAAAACCGCCTCCTCAAAACGCCTCCAGGCAAGGTTGCTTACGTAAACAGGATTGTAAGACAAACACCAATACACTTTAACTTTGAACTCAACGTCGCCTCTGAACTAGAAATGAGACTATTTATCGATAATTCCCATAGAATTCCCCAACTAAATATATCAACAGTACTACAAGATATTAGCCCAGGAATAGGCCAAGACGGGTAAGAAACAAAAATACTTGCTACCTATTTGCTAAAATAAAAATTAAATTTATAGCAACTGGATTTTTTTGTTTCCATCGCTACATCAGATCAGATAAACTAGGGAAATATGATAAAGCGGCGTGGTGGATGCGAACGCATCAGGCCTAAGGCAGGCTTTATGCGAACTGTTCGATCTGATGCCAGCATCGCGGTTTTATCAGCGCACCAGCCGCTACCGCCTGAAAGTTCATCCACATATCATAGATCGGTGAAATCGTACACTGTGCGTTTTACGCGTTCTTTTTTCCCTCACATCTGCAATTTGTGTAATGAGACCTGCAGCATTTCCGAGTAGCTATAATATGGGGTTCTTCAAAAGGGCTGTTAACAGAGTCTATAAGGGTCGGCGACGTGTTGCAGGTATCCATAGGCGACGGTGATCGCTTACCATCATGCGGCCTATCTACTTGTTTGCCACCTATGACATTTAAAAAAAAACCTTGCAGACAACCTTGCCTCTCTTTTGGATGTGGACGATTAACTATAAGTTTCTTAGTGTCTGATAACAAATAACTATGCAGTTTAGCAGTGTAGTGAACAAATCTGGTAAAACACGAAGACATTTGGCCACGAACAATAATCGTACTAAGGCATATCTTACTTCATTGTCTTCTATGAGATCACTACTATGATCATCTTCAGTGACAGATGAAAGAGATAATATACATTACTTGTGGCCTGAAAATAAACCCGAGTTCTCAAATTTTATCGATAGTGATTAAATATATACCTATTCCTACTTTACATTGATACAGTTTATAGGCTGGAGTGAGATTTCATTTAAGCAACTTTGTAACAAAGAAAAACACATCAGTCATAAAACAGCATGTCAAAAGCGAAAACTTAAGTAGTAATTTACGTATTCTACAAGAGATGGCGCTATTTTAAAATACACAGTACAGCGTGACGATGGCGCTAGTTCCATGACTTGTTCACCCAAAAAGTGCCTAACGCCTAAAGAAGTTTTCACTTCAAAAATACGGTTGCTGTAAGTTCCTGTCGATAGAGGTGGAAAACTGCGGGTTACATTATAGGTAAATATCGATATATCTCCGCAACTCTGCGCTTAATATAAGTAGGGGGCAGATTGCGATACAGGTCACGTAGCGGAGCACCGTGGGGCGCAGGCCGAATTATACGGCGCTCCTGGCACTACGCGTGACTCCGCACTACCGATATGTTATAAGTCGAGCTCATGGTGAGCCGTAAGGGCATTAGCTGCTTTATTTCAAATGGACTTAGAAATCATAATAGTTAGCATTTCCTTGGCATTGAAGCTTTTGGTGAAACATGTACCTACCAAAATAATTTAAAATAAATATCGTAATGGTTAGTTGACGCCGCTGGTGGATTATTCCTCCGCAGATCATTTCTTTGTCTATTCAACGCAGGATTGCAACCATCGTTCTTGGTACTTTACAAACGGGCTACTTCATTTTGATTTATTTATTTAAGTGCAATTAAGGTTTTGTTTTTGTTACATAAAAATATCGTAAGTAATGTACTTTATTAAACTTAAAATTAAAAAAGCACATTAGATACCAGTTCAACAGTAATGTTTAAGCCAAAGATTTTATACACTTTGGTTTATGGATTGTCCTTGAAAAAGCCTTAACAAGTAAAATAATTAAACTGATAGATTTAGATTCGCTTTTACAACGGGTTTGAAGATGAACACTTGACACAATTAATTATCTGATAATATCTGCCCACGTTGTATCAAAACATCCATTAAAGTGAACAGTGTATTTTCGGTACCCTTAACTATCGTTGTCATTATTCAAATACTAGAGGCAGTAAAAATCATTTTAAAGATTATTAGACCACAATTATTTCCATAACATACTGCCTAGTGCATGTTTGGAGACTACTTTGAAGACACCAAATGCGCAAAAAGATTTTTTTTTGCGTTATAAGTTCCGATAGTCAATTTAAAACATGCCAATAAATGATAAGGCGGCGGAAATTTTGAGTTACGTACAAGAATGTAAGACGGGTTCCTGAACTTTAACCATCGGTACGTAAAATGAAAGTGTTATGTGGAAAACGTTATACTAAATTCAATACCAACGATTGTGGTGAAAATTGCAGAATTTATATCAAATTTCACATATACATTTATATCAAAATGCAGCAGCTGTACATGATAGCCGCAAAGCATTTCGTAAGTAATATGTCCTTCCTACCTGCGTGCCTGTTGATGTTTGTATTAAAACTGATGTAGTGTATTATTCCGCAAAAAAATTGATGCAGGGCACATGCATAAAAAGTTTATAGGTACAGAAAAAATGTACGCTCAGATAAGGAACACTTTAGACGAGACATTTTCTTTTCATTGGTTTCGTTTTAGGAATCCGCCGCTTTGTGGTTTTTCAACACACACAAAAGTCAGAAAAATGAAGGGGCAACAGGAAATGAAAAATTTAAATCCTAAATTAAACCCAGACGCTTTGTGCAAAGCTCAGTTTTCGAGCCAAATGAAAAAGCTGAGGATGCGCAAAATATTTGGCACGTTTCTCTTACGTAGGTACCAGGCGCGCAGTCCACATATGGAGGTCTCTAAATACTCTAGAGAGAATGCGAATCACGTCCTTGGTTAGGAGAATGCCTTCGGACGGTCTCTCAAACTGTCTCGAGCAGTGTGCAGCGAGAGAAATTCTACGCGTCTGAAAAATTGTCTGTCTGTACGACCAGATATCGAATTATCAATAAAAGAATTGAAAGTTGACAGACCCTGTTTAATTTTTCTACCGATAAATAGTTCTTTAATTTTGATAATAGTAAAAGAATAATTCTCTCCCACAAAATTATCTCTACTCCCTCCTTTAATAATATATGGGACCATGGGATTTCACTGTGTTCGATATTTCTAGCGTTACAATTAAACTTTAGTTATGTTACCTAGCTAAATTTATATAAAAAAAAATACTTAAATTATCTTTGTGTCAAAATGTATTTTGATCAACATCATACCTAAATCATATCTATTTACTTATCAACATTTTGTCATTATTGTATTTACTTTTCTCTAATAGAACTATTTCAATACGCTTATTCAATTATGTAACTGAAGACAATGAACCTACTTAGACAATTTTGTATTTGAGTCCAGTTCGTCGTTTGTAATTATTAGCAACGTGTTTTTCTTAACTAGATACTCTTAAGAATGTCTTATTTTCTCTTACAAGTGAATGTTTATAAAATTTTCATGAGGAAATAAACATCTCAAACCATAATAATGCAATAACATGTATATGACTCTTATTTCTTTTTCACACACGGTATGCCTTGATAAAACGTCTACCCTTTTATCATAACCTTTTATGACGTTTCATAAAACAGACCGGACTTTTCATAGGTCTAGTTTTAGAGAGCATCACCATAACGCGCGAGTTCATTTGGCGTGATATTACGCCGCATGTCGTAAATGAATCGTCAGATTCTTTACGCGTGCCTGAGGAATAAGCAACGCGTCGAGGTCATAAAATGAAAATAAGACTAGTCTTTCATCTTGGTGGTAGTCTTTAAGGTGATACAGAATGTGTGGTGGCACCGCTGGCAGTTTTTATTTACTAGTGAGGCTATGAATGCCAGTTTTTCGGTGTCATTCTTTTAAAATCCTAAATGACTACAGATAGCGATATATCTACAACTAACGCATGGTACGTAGAAGGGGTTTCTAGACCAAAATCCCCTTCGCAATGGATTATCTAAGGGGATTTTTGGAATGAGCCAATTATAACCCGTCTGATTCAGTTAGGTATGACCTTGTAGAAATTACGTAACTGTTCTTTTACAGTGCAAAAAAAATTGGCGTCACCACGATGACCGAAATTTAAGTCAGCCGATTCGGAAGGGTTTGTGATATCTATATTCTACGCGGGCGTATCTTAATAAAGATAATAGCACCATCTAATAAAGCTTACCAGATTTAGGGACCCTGCATAGCTCTCAGACATATATAAACGTCCTACGATTAAAGCGGTTTCTTCTAAATTCACTCGAAGTTAGAAGAATGTTGATGTACATTTCATATTCGTGGAGATGACCACTTACTTGAATAATATAACTGTTTAAGGCTCCAATGTCCATCATTTCAAAACCTACATTATCATTTATCATGAAATTCATTTGACTTACAAATATACTATTAATTTAAATAAAATAACACGTTATAAATGAGCCAACGCTCACTAATGTAACGCCTGAAAACAAATGTTAAGGCACTGTTTACGCAATGTAAATTACTTTCAACATGTAATTTCAGACCTTAATGCTAACGGCAACCACACCGAAAGCTGCGCGACAGTGATTGAAGTTTGTAGGAATAGCCCATTTGGAATAACAACGCACTTTGGGAATTAATTCTATTTCATTACATTCAGGCTGTGTCAGATAACTTTCAGTTATTTGGCTTTCAACAAGTCAATCTTCTATATACATAATTCTATAAAAATACACATTAATTCACTTACCAGCTGACTTATCATGAAATTTGGAATCATAGCGCTTTGTACGGGTTTTTTGGCATATCAACCATAAAGTGGTGTCGATTTTTCGTGCCCGCTCTGGCATTCCGATAGAAAAATGGGCAGGAAGGAATTAGATCATGGGTTTCTCAGTGTTTTCTTCCACCATCAGCTCAATTTCATTGTTGGGATTTGAACTCAGTCACAAAAGCGCAGAGCTACCATCGTAGCTGAGAGCGATGTGAACGATGCCCATAAGTTTTCATGTGCTGGAAATTAGACTACACAATATCGGCTCTAAATAGATTTCTAGACAATTGCAACAGCTTTACTACTGCCCACATAAACACTGTGCCGCTATAACGCGGTTCGCATTATCCAGCTCGGCTGCCTGCTAGTAATTATCGACGTCAGTAAAACTAAATGACCTCTGATTTAATTCAGCCGCAGGCAGTTTAACGTTGGGTTAAAAAAAAACAAGCACCTCGATCCATAACACCAGCGCGGGTTAATTGCCAGCTTGGTGGACGTTATTGTCGAAATATTTGCCGCCGGAAACTAGTTTATGTTTGTTAAAGTCGATTTTATTATTTTGTTTTGTTAGCTATGATTAGCAATACGGGGCAATTTAAATTTTAATTAAAAAAAAGGTACACTTCGCCTATTGGCCCAAAGTTTTTTACCGATCCTGATCCGATATCTTGTGTATCTTCTATCCCTTTCCTTCCAAAACATCCCTGCCGAATTTCACTAAGACTGGTTCACCCTCAGATCAGACAAAACTAACATTCTTAGGTTAGTTTTATACAAGTGGATCACATTAAAGACCAACTTCAAAAATAAATGAAAATCGTAATAAGTGGCTATAAAATTTGAGGGTTGCCCTCGATTTTTCCTTATCCCATCATCAGATCCTGACTTGGTGACGAGACGTAATTGGAAGTACATATACTCTACCGAATAAAAGTTGGTCAACAGTTGGTGGTCAAATCTGTGAACATACATTTAAAAAAATAGTGGAACATAGAGCCGTCCTCCGTTTTCGAAGTTGGTTAGAAATGAATCCATTCCATTTTAACACCACGAAACATCCATTCCATTTTTCATACCGCACTTTAGCAATTCAAATATAAATAAGGCCCCAGTAAAGCCACGTAAAGTTACACGATGCATGTAAACGCTAGAATCCAGGCCAAGTACTGCTTTTTGGCTCACTGCAAGACTTGCAGAGACGTAGTCCCTGGACACAAATAGTATATGGATGGAGCTACATTTAAATGCAGTCTAAAGATGAACACACATTTTACGCACCACACGCGCCGTACTCTTACTACTAATCAGTGACAGTAAATCGCAGCTTAGTAAGTAGTTAGTATGAGTTCTGCTGAATCCGGCGCGTGCGTCGTGCGTGAGTTGCGGATCCATAGAATTACATTTCGAATAATATTGCAATTTTCATATTGATATTTTTTGTTTGCAAATGAGATACCAAACTATCAGGTGAGTTGGCGGTCAAACGCAAACCATTAGGTATATTATTTAATTAATTAATAAAACTTTTTGAATTTCATTAGATTTCTTTTGCTCCTAATAAAAAATCAATATGAAAAGATAAAGAACATCAACAAGAATGTAACTCAAAGATAAGGCCCGCGATGGTTTTTTTTTTTGCCATAATGTTTTTTTACGTAGCTGTGATAACCGGCATAGCTCAGGCTCTGGGCAGGACAAGTCACAATTTACAAACGCTAAAAATAAAATAAAAAATACACAAAATATATCAAACGTGTATCACATGCTCTATGGGAGGGCGATTGTAATTTGATACCACCAATCCCCCCACAGATCCAATGCTATCCTATAAATATATATCTACCTAAAAACTAACGATTAAATAAAGGATAAAAATAAATATAATAATAAATGTTGACTCGACGATCATTGTCCCGATAGTTGTATCGGTGAACGGCATTATAGCGAAGAGCCTCGACCACCACCTTACGAGGCTCTCGCTAGACGTTTGGGTCAAGGGTCAGATGCAAAAGGCGGTCATCCTGGACACGGCCCGCATTGTCAGGAGGTTCCTCACTCTGCAGCCCTAACCACCGGTAGCTTGGGCCCTGCCCCGCTGCCGGCGGCACCCTAGTTTTTAAGTATTTTTTTAATATTATTTATGTTTTTTTAATTATATTTTATGTAAAAAACTTAATAATTAAGAAAATAAATAAATACGTGAATATAATAATAAGAATTAAAAGGTAGTGTATGTATGTGAGTGGATTGTAACATTTGTAACGTATGGCAGAGTATACCGTAAGTTGTTTGGGTGCCTCAGTTTGTGTGCATGGCGACATCCATCTTTTATCTTTCGTCCACGTTGTTGCAGCAACTTTCCTAGTTCAAGTGCACTACTGTCAGTCACTGGAAAGAGTAACCACGCCTTAAGAAATGGAGTTAAAGAACTAACTTTGTAACTGAATGTGGAAAGATAACGAAGCAGAATTCATACAACAATGTTGCTCCCAGATGAGCAACTTAGTTTGTGATGACAAAAAGTTATATTGCGAGAGTTCTTTCAAAATCTGGTAAGTATTTTAGGTAAGGTTTGACCTTTGTGTACCTACTATAATTGCCCGGTCCACGCCACAGCTAGCCATAGCTATGTCGCATATTTTTTTAATTTTAGGTGATAAAAAATCCTCAGACAAAAATATACGATTGGGCATTTACCTTAAGAATAACTTTACGAATGTTTTATTGTAATTTTGTTGATGATATTTTTTAGACAAAGTAGATCCAGATTTTTTATTTATTCTTGTTTATTTATTCTCAGGTAAAATATAAAATATCTACATGAAAATTAATTTAAATAAATCGCAAAGCTTAATTGCTTTCAGTTCTTAAATGCTTTTTTTTATTTCTATTCAGGGTGAGTGGGTTCTTAAGGTTAACATGACAGACACAGACCATAAACTTTTACCTGATGGAAACTCTCTCTCTGTCCTTTATTTTCTCAGATTTTTCCTATCCCATTTTACTTGCGCGAGCTTCTTTACGCTCACCGCCTATAAAACTCTATTTTCTATAGTTGCCTACGTATCTAGCAAAAATTATTAAATAAAAGTTGGATGATGAATATTATATCAGCCAGGATTATTTACCTATCCTATTATTGATATCATCAACCTATTCTACGTCTGTATTAATACACTGATACACTGTCAATATCAACACACACAGTTCATCGGTCCCCAACGGATATTGGATCTGCTATCGCGCTATGCAAATCGAATTGCGCTGTGCACTTCAAGCGACAACTTTCGAGGGACTCAATTGATCGTTACTAGGCTATAAGCAGCGAGAATTGTATCGGTTTGGGTAGTTTTGGTACTGCAGCGGTCACGTACGACGTGCTCTTGGGTTAATACTCTATGGTGAAGGAACAAAGTTTCTTTCTTTATACACACCAAAAACCCGAGAGCGAAAAACACACAAATTGTTTTGGTGGATCTTATTTCGCAAATGGGACACTTGATCAAAATATGGAAACCTCACTTTACTGTTATTTAAAATACCTAATATTCATGAGCAAGCTCAAAGTCGCACAACAAGCTATGGAGTGGTCAAATCAGAATTGAGGAGATCCGTAGACGAACGAAAGTTAAAAGCTAATCCGGTGGGCTATTTTGGTACATAGCGCACCGGATTGACAAGTTGAAGTGGCAGTGGGCAAGGCACATAGCACAAACAGATAGCCGATGGGGCCGAAAGGTTCATGGAGACCACGTACTCGTACCAATAAGCGCAGCGTAAGACGTCCACCCACAATATATACGGACGACCTAAAAGAGACCGCAGGCTTACCTGGTCAAGTAGTTTTTTAGAATTCGTGATAAGACAGTCGAGTGAATGGTGCGTATCGTGGTGTGTGGTAGTTTTTTTTTTTATATTTATATAAGTAGATAACTTCACCTATCCGGTAACTACCCCTAAACCTACACAAACCTATCAACACTTCATTTGACAAATTCAATTTAGTATTGAGAATGTAAGGAACATACATAAGGGATAAACGCGTAAAATAATTATATTCCTTTATTGTCGTCGGGTAAAAATGTTGGCGTATTTTGGTTTGATCAGTATTCGTAATCTTGTAACAGAACCTGACTTATTATTTTTCATAAAGATTTATATAACTGCAGTGCATCCAACTGCTTATTGCTTAAGTATGTGTTATTTTTTTCACAAAAACTTCATATTCTGATGGAATGCTGTTCCGTGTAACAATTCTAAAGCGAAGGTTTTTTTAAAAATGAAAAAATATTATCAGCGCTAGTATTTCAGCTGAGTGCTGTATTCACTTCTAACAATGCATAGTAAACCAACATTGCAAATGCGGGTATTTGAAAACATTCTCCGTAATATCCGTAGCGGCAACGAACTCGTATGTATGAATTACCCTGACAGAACCGAGTGGTTTGCGCGAACAATGTTTTGTATCGACAATGCACTCCGCGTCCCATAAATATCAATAACAACAAGATTTGTGTAAAAACTGACGCTACTATTCACTATTCAACTGTCTCAAATGACTATAGATAGAGTAATAAAATAATTTAGAACGAGCCACATCGCGACTACGGAGCCCTGGAGCGGCGCCAAGCACCACAGGATGCAACGTTATCCATGCAACGACTACAAACTTTCAAGAAGCATACTCTAACTTTACCGTTATTATAAAACGTAAAAGGCGACGCAAATAGCATAGAAGTTGAACATAGCTGATTTTTAGACGACAATTATGGTACGAAATCGCGTCTGCGGTTTGCGCTCGCAAATTTTTATTGCCGCATTCGTACTCGAAACATTATCGATAATGCGCATAACCATGGAGTTAACAATAAACATTATGTAGGAGTTATGCGAGTTGGCACGTGTTGTGTGCGTTAAATTAGAGACGAGGATTCAAGAGATGAGGGCAGAGCAGATGTGCGCTGCTCATGCATCATTCAGCTGTAACCTGCAACCAATCGCTCTTACATTCGGGTTATAGCTCGCCGCTTACGTGATAAATCGGCGCTCTCGAGGAAACTTGTAGTATCATCACGGAAGCGCGGGCGTGCGCTACATTGCCGGGTTTTATCAGATTTTTCCAGCTGCTATACGACTCATGTATTTTACATGAGCATGCGCCACTGGTATATGTAATTGCTGGTGAAATTTTGCATCGCTGGATTTACTGTGGCTACTTTAATCTCGAAATTTATGGGAACATAAAACCTAGTACCCTCTACATGGTTGAAAACTGCGAACATAAAATTTCGGACGTATACAAATTGCACAACCATATACTGCCATTTTTTACCGTTAAAAATGTGTATGACATTAAATTTCTAACGAAACTTGGTTGTCATGCAACTGAATTAGAATTCTGTAGATGACGTAAAAGGTAGCTTTAATTTGAAATCTTATTTCTTTCAATGTTCTGCATAATATATATTTTATCTTTAGGTAGGTAACAATTGCTTATGATATAATTTCAATATCACTATGTATAATTCAACTGGAGGTCCAATGTCCTATTCGATTATTACCATTTCGCATTAAATAGAAGTAATTGGAATTCTCGTCAAGTGTGAAATTGGCGTCTTCATTGCTGGGACAGGCTGGAGGATGTCTCATGCAATATGTATCAATGTATCGAATATGTATGCTTCTATCAGGCACGATATTAATTTTCCCGTATTTATTGCTTCCCGTATGAACATAATTGTGGAGATTATTATGTAGCTTAATTGCTTTTCCGAAATAATGGATCCTTTGGAAAATGGTCTTCTTAGTGACGTTGATATTCTGTTTGGGCCGAATAAGATTGGTATACTGATGAATATTGTTAAATAAGCTAAAGGTTTATTTATCGTACAAAAATATTATCATTAATTATTGAGTGACAAACTACAATTATTTGATTCTTGAATTATATTACTATAAAGATGATGTAATTAACTATCAGAACCATAGACCTAACATAAATTGATTGCAAGAACCGATTTTACAACGGTATATTTATATCTTTTCTTCGTTATAATTATGTGTATTTCATAGGTAAAATTGATGATAAAACTAAGCAAAAAATATTTGATTTGTTTACGCTCTGTTATCACTAGAGATGGATAAAATGTTGACGTCATTATTATCGATATAGAGTCGATAGTTTGTAGCAAGTGTCATTAGGCAACGCGTGCATATTGTTAAACATTTACATAAAATCTTGTTGTTATTACATTTATTGCGATTAGGACTCACGCACGACGCCGACGGTTAAATTATTTAATATTTTAAAGCACAAACACTAATATCGTATTATAAATGCAAAAGGTTAATATGAATCTTATGTTTGTTACTTCTCCACATCGAAACCTCACAACGGATTAAGATGTAATTTAGTAGCTATGGAGATAGCTTTTAACCTTAATTAACACATAAGCTACTTTTTATCCCGAAAAAATTTTGCGGTTACTGTAGAATAGCGGGTAAAACGTGGAGCATTGCTAAGTTATTGTGATGCGCTGATATTACATAATGACTATATAATACTAGCAGTGCTCCACGGCTTCACTCGCTACCCCTTTGCTAGTACTCATATAATTACATTTCGTAGATAAAACATAATATTACTATTTAATTGTAATTCTTTCTAATTTGTACTATAGGTGTTTCATCTTGACCATAGATACGTGAAAAATGGATACGGATTATAAGTAGAAAAAACAAAAATTCAACAATTTTCAATAAATATTTTGAAGACAAATGTTTAATTCAATAAAATTAATATCGCATATTAATGAAAGATTCAATACCTAATATTTTATTTTAACCCGTAAGTGAAAATTTGGGAGAGCAATTCCAACAAAAAATAATAATATGTGAATTATTTAACTTTGATAACAATGATTTTAAATTTTGATATCTTTGCATAAGTATATTTTTATGGATTAAATTCCCACCAAAACGATTGGTATGTTCGTACGTTAGTCTGCTAGGATAAATAAATATCGATACATGGTGACATGACATCTAACTCATCCGCCTAGCTCAGAAGCCTTATAGTGGTTTTTGTTCTTTTTGGCTCTGTAGCAGTGTTACTTGGAACAAGAAAACAACTCAATTATAATTGTGATGCGATTATGTTTATCGACAAAAACCCGGAGGACCATTTTTGGTCAATCGATAAAAAAGTTGGTACGTTTCACAACACTAATTTACTCACGCATGCGCAAATGTTTTTTTGTTATGTTACGAAATTCTGAAAACAATGAAATGAAAACAGATTTTATGTATAAACATTTTATTTCCGTATACTTCTATAGAAGACTTATTTCAATTTCTTTTCAGAAACCGTTCTTATTTTGCTTTCGCATTACGCCAGAATAATAAATACACCACCTCAAAGCGTAGGTATATTAATCAATACAGCATTCACAATGCTTCCTTTTAGCTGAGATTACAACAACTCAATTACCTACTTCTTTTGATCTCACAATACCTATTTCCCCCTAAGAAGGCAATCAAATTTCTTTTCCATCCCTTAGACTGACGCGCTACTTATTTTGATTTTTCCTTTTGTTTGCTTTGTATTTATTCCGTCGTATTATACTGCTAATTTAATTAAAAATTCTGAATAAAGACTGGTTTTTAATTAAAATCAATGTTAGTAATTTGATCATGTTGCACAGTTTGAACTTTAAAGTTATTAAAACATGTAAAGCGTGCCATCATACGGGGCGTGATGAATGAGTGAAAATCCACTTGGTACGCGGTTCCATTTTGTTGATGAAACTTTTGAATGGAGTATAAAATGTATCTAATAAAAAGTTTATAATAGGTGTATGCATAATATAAATGAATTTACCACTTACATTATAAATATTTTATGAAAGGCATGCACTTATGAAAAGATCAATTTTATTGATTAAGGTTTGCAAATAATTTACGAAATGGAACAGTCACTCGCTTGATGAGTACCTAAGTCTAGAATTTTTAAACTGCTGTGCAAGTACCGTTCTTTATCGATCGACAAATTTGACTGTTAAATCGTCAAATTCCATAAAATGGCATTTTGATCCGTACTCGCTTTGACCGATTCTATAGCATTTTATCAAATTTGGAGATTTAACTCTTAATTTGGTGATCGATAAAGAACGGTACTTGCAATGCAAAATAGTCTTAAATCATACGCGGATATTAATCATCCTGAGATACAAGCTGTTAAAACACTGTATGCCCAGTAATTTCACTTGAAACATTACTTTTTAATCGGGAATACTGTAATGTTAGCATACTGCTGCTTGATGATGCTGCTTGGATTTTTTGCATCTGATCTGATACTTCTCTCAACTTGACAATCTGTTGTCAATCACCTTCGGGGTAATCCGGCATTATCACTTGAAAGCCTGTTCCTATTTCAAGCTAAGCGTGTTGACCGTCTTCGACTATACCCTCAATTAACATTATAGGTGTGGTGAGAAATCAAACGCCTAGTCTGTCAAAATATATTATTGAACAAAACTAACCGCAAATTGTAAAACAAACCGCCTTCTTCAGTTTTAAAAGTAGACAAAATTACTGTAAATCTTTATTTTATTTTTATTTTATTTATTTCGTGACTATAGATACAGAGTCCTTCGTTCAGAATAATAAAAGCATTTACAAGGTATCAAATAACGTCAAACAAGTCATAGTCACACTGGGACTATGGATACAGAGTCCTTCGGTCAGAATAATAAAAGCATTTACAAAGTATCAAACAACGTCAAACAAGTCATAGCAACACTGGGACTATGGATACAGAGTCCTTCGGTCAGAATAATAAAAGCATTTACAAGGTATCAAATGACGTCAAACAAGTCATAGTCACGCTAGGGAAATAATACAATCAAGTGACATGTTTTTGCACATTGGCGCCAAAGCTCAATGCTTGCTTGCAGAGGCTATTGCCATAGTCTAAAGCAGGTGATGGTGGTTGGCTATTTGCCAGTACATCATCCAGACGCACAAAAAGGTTCAAGAAATCGAACGTTCTCTATGCGCTTCAGGAAAGCTTCAGGTGTAGCAAAATTAAACTTAGATCGATAGTTCTAGAGAACAAAGGAACTAAGCTGCATTTGCTAATGGAATAACTAATCAGAACCTATAAAGTATGTATGGGCCAATTAAGCACGTGAGCTTATCGACAAATTGATTTTGTTTGGGTTCTTATGAAACAAAAGAGGGCTTTCTTTCTTTGTTACTATTGATAAGTGTTTATTTATTAAATGTTTTCCTTAAGTTACTCGTACCTTATTTATTTAATGAAAATCATTGTTTAGTTAAGTAAATAATGAACAACAACATACTTATTTATTCCATTGGCGCAGTGACCTTAAGTGGGTCTTGGCCTCCGACACAAAAGAACGCCATCGGTCCCGCGGTCTTGCGCTGGCTCCCGCCATTCAGCAAACGTAAATACTACGGCATTTTTTCAGCGACATCTAGCTAGCGGCCAGCTGGCGGTTCAGCGGCCATTGGAAATTCTAAGATATGCCTCTCAAAACACATCATACTATCATACTAATACCACTAATATTATAAATTCGAAAGTGTCCCAACCAGCAAAAAGTGGTTTTTAAACTATCTCCAGGAGATCATTTCCCTAGGATTATATGAGACTTATATCCGCATATAAGTCCGGAAAAGGGCCCACTTTATAAATAAACTTTTACTTATATCGTGTTTATAATAGACCGCTTCAATGCCGTTTACGCCTATATTGCTCCTGTAATCTCATCGCAATGCTTCTTTAAGCTCACATTTAGTGAACAGTCGAATTGTGTTCTCTCGGTCCTGGAATTGTTTAAACTGTTTGAATAAGGGTAAGTATAGTATTTATGTAAATATTACTTAAGTTTAATGTAATGATGATAAATGTCAACCACAGTAGAAAATCAAAAGCTTATTGTTGTTAGTCTGGTGTATATTCGTAGGGGAATGTAAATTTTCCGAAAATTCAATCATGGTTTTAACTAAAATTTTAAAGCGCTTCTTGTAATTTACTTATTTACATATTAATATTTAATATTTTATTATGAAAATATCATGAACAGTTACAACTTTTTCGGTGAGCATTGCCAAGTGTGACTTAGCGCCAATATAAGTAATATTGGTTCTATATTAGCGAATGTTAAAACCGAAGAAGATTCGCCATATTGTTACCAATTAGGGTTCCACATTGCCCAGATAAAAACAAACTCTATTGATATTCATAGATTAGCATGTTATAGAAATATTGTAACGGTTTGTTGTGCGTATACACTTATAAGGTAATGTCAAACCAGACAAGAAATATAAATGCTTTTCAGTAGTTTAACTTGAATTTACTTATATTGGCCATAAAATATTAGCTTATATGAGGTTATAAGTATAAATAACAAGAGTTATTGCGCCTCAGTGTATATATTCTTGGTAGATGCTCCTCGAGGAGTCTTAAGATTTAAATGCTCCTAAGATTTATCTTATAGGCGCATATAAGTCTGAGTTACCGGATTGATTACTCCTGAGTGCAATTAGTTTTGTTACTAGCTTTTATAGGAGTCTTAATCCAGTAGTGGCCAAGAAATATGATCCTATATACCGATATAAGTTCAAATTATAGGATTAATCGTACTGAAGTAAAAACGGCATTCATTATTGCTGTTAAAAGCGCAGTAGCAAATACAAAAACCATCATCGGAGCTATATAAGTCCACATAGCATTATAAAATCGCATTCCAGTAGGCCTAACATGCGCACCACGACAAAATTTTGCCGTCGCGTTATCTCGTCGAAAGTAGCAACAACGCGCCTTGTCCACGAGCGCTAACATGGCGATGCAATCTTTTACATTCGTTCTGTCAAATTACGACAAATGAATACGGTTTCATTATCTGTGGCACTTTTGTCGACTAACGCTAACATGCGCAACCATTTTTTGGCTAATTTTGACATTTGAGCGCTAGTATCTTCTCCAATCTTCTCGTCGAACTTTTTGAGGACGAGAAAAACGCCAAACCTATCATAAGTAAATAGTGAGTGCGACTAAAGTGGATTTCTGTAACGTAACTACAATTTTCGCGAAATGGCAGTGCCATATTACAATTATTACTTAACGATCTATGAAGAGCGCGAACGGCGTAAAATTGAAAGAAAAGGGACGTGTGTGATCCCTTCGATATATCCGAAAAAGAGTTTCAGCGACTTTGGAGAGTCATAAAGCCGATGACTTTCTATAGTAGAAAAGCTAAGACTCGACTTGGAGCCTCAAAATGCGGGCTTACCAGCGCATCTGAAGGTGAGTATTTTTCCTACATAATTCAATTCTATCTTGGTAATTCAAATACCACATGGATGCATCATACAATATATAATATCAGCATACAATAGTATAAGGTTAGGTTCTCTTTCTCTCTGACTTTGACCATAATCTGTTACGTCAATTTAATGCCTAGTTATAAAATATCTTGTTCTAGGTCCTGTGCTCAATTCAATTTCTGGATAATGGTGGGTACCAGCGGCAACTCGGGCAAGACCATACGTTGTGCCAGGGTCAAACAACAGTAGGCAGCTTCCTCGGCCAGTTTACCGATTCCATTTATAGTAGGTAGTTATCTAGTTAGTATTTTGTTCTAAGAGTTTATAGTTTATTATTATTAACTAGTTAGTACAAGGAGTTTAGTAAAATTTGCAGGCTCTTCAATGAATGGGTACACTTCCCTGGGACAGTGGCTGCCCGAAGAAGTGTGGCTTCAGCCTTGGAGCTAAGTCCAATGTGTCAGATATATTGGGGCTTGTGGACTGCACACATATCAAAATATTCCCGCCGTCTGGGCCCCAAGGGGCTCAATACGAAAACAAAAGGAAGAATGCACATACCATCAACGTTCAGCTGGTAAATAGTACTATATAGGGTTACGTGGAATGTGTGTACTAAGCGAAAAGGGGTCCGTTATACTCATCATTATTAATAACTTTTACTATGAGACCATTACTGAAAAAAACAGCTGTTCCATGTTTTGTCGAGTGTGAATGATCGTTTTCTATGGAATAGCTGATATTTATTTCGCTTTCAGTGTTGGTCTCATAGTAGACATTGTTCACAATGATGGGTATTAGGGATCCCTTTTGGCTTAGTACAACCTTTCTGTAGTACAACCTAATAGAGTAAAACTGATATCTTAATTTCTTCTTTCTATATGCTTACAATGTCAAAGATTCATACAATAACTATTGTATTGTATTATTTTATAACTATTTTATACTGTTATTGTATAACTATTGTAATATAAAGACTGTATGGAAAAACTTATTGTTAGCATATGTACTTTGTTACGTAGGTACTAAATTTCATATACTTTTTTCATAGGTGGCAGATTTCGAATGCCGGATTTTAAGCATCAACGCCAGATATCCTGGAAGGGTGCATGATGCCTTCATATGGCGTCATTCTATGATTCGTGAAGAGATGAATAGACTTACCGAGAGGAGATTAGGGAAATTCTATCTTCTAGGTATGTGAAGATCGTTCAATACGTATGTATTAATTACTTGACTGTTCCGGTGGCTGTTGGTAGTGAATCTACCATCTGCATTTGGGGGTGTGGGTTCGATTCCCACCTAGGCCAAACATACATGTAATGAACATTTGTGTTTGTTCTCTGTCTGAATGTTAATATCTATTTAAGTATGTGTAAAAAAAAAAGAATTTATATCAGAATATGGCAGCCATTGTACAAGCTTTGCTTAGTTTGGGGTCAGATGACCGTGTGTGCAAAATAGTCTTAGACATTTATTATTATTGATGTTACAAGTTTACTGAAAACATTTCTAAGTGACTTGATCATTGAACAGCGCTACACCGACTGGCATTGCCAAGTCAGGAATGGCATTGAGCGCACCAATGGCTACTTAAAGGGAAGCCTGAGATGCCTAAGTATGGACAGATTCCTCCACTATACACCGGAGAAGGCTATGCAGATCATCTACGCCTGCTGCATTATATATAATCTAATGAAACATTTTAAGTAAGCATTCTATAAATCAAAGTATTCATCATTAGCCAGAAGACGTCCACTGCTGAACATAGGCCTCCCCCTTTAACCTCCACACTGAACGACATCCTGCCATCTGCATCCACTGGATGCCCGCGACTCTCACAATGTCGTCGGTCGATCAAAGTATTAATTTAGACAAATACGATTATGTATTTATTAAACACATGATGTGGAAAATTTGGAACTATCGTTGACACCATTTTAGAATACTTATACTGTTCAGTATTCATAATTATTTAAATATTACAGGGTGTTGATGGAGGAAGTCAGGGAAGAGCAGCAGGATGGAGAAGTAGGCGATGCGATCAACCAGACACCTGTGGGTCTTCTTCGTCAAGCCCAAGCCAGAAGAGCAGAACTTCTCCAAAATTTATATTTCTTACAGTAAAATAATATATGTTATGCTAGGAACATCAAGTTGTATACACAAAATGTATAATATTATAATTTATACTATCTTAGGTTCTGTGCTGTTTTACTAATGTAGTTATAATTATCTAGTACAAGTATGTAAATATGTTATTTTATTTAAAATTTAATAAATAAATGTGATGGTGGTGAAATTTCTTGCTCTTTTTCTCCAGCATCCTAGGGATTTACGAATGTGGCGGTAAATTATCATTAGCATGGAGTACTTTCTCAGGGTCCATGCAGAAATAAAAAAACATGACTTGATTTCTAATGTTTTTATTTGATAATTTAAATACCTATGTTAGTTTGCAAATTAGAAACTTGGAAGATTGTATACCTAATAAATTCAGTTACTCCTGTCTGTCCTCTCATTCTGTCCCTGAATTTAAATCTAGGGACAAAGAAAAGTTTTTTTTTCCTTAAGTCTAAATAAAATTAAAATAAAATATCAAAATCAACAATTGTTAAGTTTTGTACCAACTTGGCAATCACAATCAATCAATACTGCCATTAAGGCAATTAAAACTTAATACTACTTAATCAGTCTTAATACATTGTTAAATGTCCTACATAATTTTTCTTCCTTTTTCTTCAATCAGTCTTGACTTAAATATAAAAAAAAATGTTTTTATTAATCGTTTAACAGGCAAAATAAACTACTACAACTACCGCCATTTGGGCAATCACAACACGGCATCATCAAAAAGGTTATTCCGTCTCAGGTCCCGTTATGGTCTGCGCCTGAAGTAAAAAAGGAAATATCAAATTTAGCATGTTATCTTAAATAATATTAATGTGGAAATGTAAAGGTTTGTGTGAAAACGGCAGTCACTCACTGTGAGCATTCGCTTATTTAACGATGTAAGATTGAACTTAAAGTATTCACATTACAATACTGCGCTAGCTCTACTCACTGAGGAGCATTTGATGTTTTAACCTCTTGCACTGTGAACGTTAGAAATTGTAGCTCTGTGTGTGAGGATTCGAAAGTATCATCAAATCTCTTGTTTTAACATTCACTGAGCCTGCGCCTTGAGACAGTCATGTTATATGTGTATATTTATGTTAAAAATTGTATCTCACATGTGCATACTGTAATGCTCAGTTCTCCACACTCACTATTATCGCATTACAAGTTGCGCACTGTAATGCTTGGTTTGCCCCACTCACTGATGTAAAGCACAAATCTGAATTTATACATTACAAGCGAATGCTACCAGAGAGTGACCACTTTAATGTGTACTCATGTGTTTACTCTTCTTAAACACTCAGCAACAGTTCTTAACAGTAATAGATTTAGATGAAATTTATAATGGATATAGGTAACACCATGCACATGACGCTGTTGAACAATGAACATAAATAATAATGCTGTGTTGTACTTACAAAACAGCAGCATCCTAATAGTACACGGTGAACGTACTGCGATCCCCAAGCCGCCTGCCAAGCGTGGGGATTATGGCAACACCTCTCTCTATGAGGGAGGCCTTGTCCAACAGTAGACTTAAATTGGCTGATGATGTGATGTGTACTTACAAAAGGTTAAGGTATTCCTCCATGACGGCGTTACTCCTGCGCGCTTCGGTGAGTGAGTAATTCCTCCTTGAGTACATTGCTCCTGCCCAATTCGGTAATTCTTTTTTCATTTAATTTGTTTCTCCGGGCTGCTTAGGTGATTAATTCCTAAAATTTCATTTTATGTTGTAGTGTTAATAATACAAAAAAGGATTTTGGTACTTGATCGATCTCGGATATTTAATGTAAACATTTACTCACATTTTTTTGCCTTGGGCTCTGCATTTTATAATTCAATTCAATTAAATACTTTGCTGAATAATTCAAAGATACATTTTCGCCGATTATTATTCTGTGATTAAATAAATATTTTTATTTGCGAAACTGTTGAAATTTGACTGAACTTGTCAACGTCAACGTCAAATTCACTAAAATGTCATTTAATGGCCGCGCCACACTATCAAATTGAATAAAAATGAAGCAATCAAGCCAAATTGAATGAACTAAACTACAGTGGTTTGGCTATACGAGAAGACGACGAGATAATAGTCTCGCGCGTGTGCCATGTTAGCGTTATGGACTAAACTGCCTACAACGACAAATTTTGGCGGTGCGCGCGCGCGCTATCTCACGGTCGGCATGTTAGGCCTACAGGACTACTTTGCTGGTTGGGGTGTTTGTTTTTTTCTCTTTGACGCAAGAATAGAGGAACGGATCGATGTGATTTTTAGTATTGAGTTATAGAAGGCAGCTGGAATTTGATATAGGAAACTTTCATTTAACAAAAAATTACAGTTTCTGAGATAACGTCTACACAGGTAAAACTGCGGGATGCAACTAGTAGCTAATTATAATTGTCAATATAATATGGTTTGTTTCTTGAAATTTGGGCCTTGGAGTCAAATCAGTTTCAAAACAAATTATTTCTTCATTGTGAATAAATATTCCCATGAATTATAATTATGGGTACTTGCACAGAGCTAAAGAATTTTTCTTTACGATGGTATTTGTAAAGGTTAAAAAAAAAAATCATGTACCAGTCACGGTCTAATACAGGGGGTTCGTGAACCGTAGTGATTAAAGAGCTGACGTTACCACAAACCAAGGTAAACTCGGGGTTCAAAAGAGTTATTAGCCTTTGAACATCATGCTTTGGTGATTGATTTACCTTTAACGTCAGTACTTTATGTAGCACAAGTGTGTTGTGTGCATTTAACATGCTTTATGTATATTTTTGTGGCTTCCGGATTATACTGCTGCTGCTGGTGGAGGTTTTAAGTGCTGACTCTGACGTCGGGGTCTTAGAATATGACTTTTGCTGCGTCTATCATATAAGCTTTTTTTATATAAAAACAGCGGCAGATAAGTATGCTTTCCTCCAGAAACCACCGCCTGTAAACACTAGCATTGTTGTCGGTGCTTTTCTAGCCCAGTGGTTGTAGACAATCTTTTTAAAACTCTCCATGTTGATGTTCGGCGGGAAGACCTTGCATATCCGCAGAAGAAAAGAGCAGAACACCCGGATGGTGTGGGATTTCCAGCTTTGCAATTGGGGAAGAATTTTAAAGCTGATAAAAAGATGGACTTTTTATTGGTCTGATTTGTGGATTTTACCTCCCGTTCAATCAAATCCAGGCAATACCATGTAGCGGAGATCCACGCTGTTGTAGAGGGAAAGAATGGAAATCTTCCGAGCATGTCTCGGGAATGTTGCATTGGCAAAGCTATGAAGTACTGGTGCATATCTATGGAGATATCGGTGCCCTTCGTCGGGCACAGAAAGTAGACCACCGAGGGGTTTTTTGTAGGTGCAATCCTACATAACCTCCCTGTATTACTTTCGAGCATCTGAAGAACATTTCTCCCGGTACATAAAAGGGCTCTCAAAATTAAAAAAATACAAAATATGTTTGTTACAGACAACAAAAATCCAGATTATTAATACATACAAACAAGACTAGCATCATTCAGTTTTAGGGGTAGGTGTAGTGTAGGCACTGGGGAAGCATCTCTGAATCAGCTTCGAGAAGACCTTTGCCATTTATTCAGAAACCAAGCAGAAGTGTGGAAATATTACTGTGGAAACATTTTCCATTGATCTGGAAATTAATGGAAAATATTTCCAGTGACATTGAAAATTCACATTCAAGATTATATTTATATTACAGAGCATGAAGATATTTATCGGCTAATATTTCAAGGTGACGACTGTATTGAAAGAAGGAAAAAGTTGTAGTTGGGCAACATTCGGGAATGGATTCGGGATTGCAACATGCGCAAGCGTCGAAAACCTATTCCGCTTGGCACAAGATAGAGTTAGCTGAGATAAATAGAGGAGTTGACGGTCCAACCTCCAGTAGTGAAAAAAAACCCGAAGAAGAAGAGCGCATTGCACAGCCACTCACTCACAGCAATTAATTTTGTAAGTTCCAAATTTCAGGTTCCACTGATACTGTTAACGTGGCGTTTACCATCATGCAAGCTACTTGTTTGGCTCGTCACCCGATTGAATAAAAAGGTTTATAATATTTTGAGAGATGTGGTAATTGTTCACAATGAAAATTGTGCCCAAAAATAACAATTTCAATTAGGTAGATATGACCGCTAAAATAAAAGATTCAGTGGGTCATAAATTTAGCTAAAGATAAAAGGTCCATTACATGGGCAATAAAACCAATATCTCTAAAAAAAACGCAATAATATATTTTTCACTATTTCAAAAGCAATTTGAACTCAACACAAGTCAAGTATGGTCTAGACATAAAATAATGGAGAAAAATATCTTGAAATAACGCTTTTATAAAAGTGGCAGTACGGTGTGTAATACAAGACTTTGCGAAGAGCTTTCTAAAACGAGTATTTCTGCCATGTATTTTGACGGTAGAAAATGTTCAGCTACATTGTTTTTATTTGATATCCATCTTGTTTTGTCATAATATATTTTAGATAAATTTTGATTTTGATAATAAAAGAAGTCCGAAATGCAATTAACAAACGATTTCTTTTATTTTATTGACCGCCTTAGCTTATAACTACTTCTTAGCTTTTAACTACTTCTTAGCATTTAACTACTTCTTAGCATTTAACTACTTCTTAGCTTTTAACTACTTCTTAGCATTTAACTACTTCTTAGCTTTTAACTACTTCTTAGCATATAACTACTTCTTAGCTTTTAACTACTTCTTAGCATTTAACTACTTCTTAGCTTTTAACTACTTCTTGGCTTTTAACGACTTCTTAGCTTTTAACTACTTCTTAGCTTTTAACGGCTGTACTAAGCCGTTAAAAGCTAATGCGTGACCCTGGATAGTGATAGGCTTACCTACACTGTGTCTTCCGGTTCGTGGCCTTCACCCAAGAACTTTCTTCCCCATCGGTTCTTTGAGTGATGTGGATAGCAGGATGTCGTCCAGTGTGGTGGTTAAAGGGGGAGGCCTATGTTCAGCAGTAGACGTCTTTTGGCTGATGATGAGTGATGTGACCTAGCTGCCTATTGTCATTTCAACTTGGAAATCTTGGCAGCGTCGGTGACTTTGGTTCTTCGGCGAATATCCTCGTTCCCGATTTGATGGCACAAAGAAACTCCGAACATAACTCTCTCTCTCTATAACTCGCTGTGCGACACTGAGTTTTTCCAAAAGGCCAGGAGGTAAGGACCACGTCTCAGTACCATATTAAGTCATCATTGGATTATTGATATACATTGACATGCACACCCCTTTCCCTAGCCTCATGTAGCATGCTTGAAAAACAAACAGTAGTTGATTTTTGAACTAGTTCAAAATAGGCATGACCATTGCTAGCAATGTTCTTTCACATATTATGCTACTAAGTAGCATATTTTGATACTTAAACTAGGTCCAAACATTTATTTGCTCTGATACCTGCAATAATATTACAAAAATTTATCAGAATAAAAAACCACGAAATTTGCTAGATTTAATTACGTCAAACTGTAGCCGGTACCCAATAAGTTCAGTATCATGCTTTTGGGCTAGAAATAAGCATATATTCAGTATCAGGCAAGCATCATATTCTATTCTATATTATCTTCACAATGTTTTCTTTCAGCAAAAGCTCAAGCCCATTGTTGAAAATTAAACTCACGCTCTGCGGTAGCGTGACATCCAAACGCGCTTAAAATTACTGAACCATCATCATTTAGCTTGGCAGTCACAAAAGGCCGTGAATTGTCTGTGAATACATGTAAACCCATCGTTTTTACTATCAAGAATGGAGGCTCAGGTGGCGGAAGAAATTGTATCCCATTATCTTCGCTTCGTTCGACCATTTCATGGCAACTGATGGGATATCGCTTGGAAAGCGAGGGGTCTTAATATTCATGTCATGGACAGGCATTACCCGTACGATTTTCTATTCCTATAGTTGAATCAAGAGGCTTTGTTACGGTAGTTTACTTTTACTTATAATTGGTTATTTCATTATTTTTTCATTATTACACAAGTTTTCAATAAAGTTCACTAGCAATTGTTTCGACAGTTTGTGATAATTTTTGCACCATATTCATATTAGTAAACACAAATGTAAACGTTGTAGGTTGGATTAGAGGACTGAATGAAATGGGCGTGAAAATTAATGCGTGGTCACATTGTATGGGTATCCAGTGTATGCGCGAAATGGGTTTTGGTTTAGATTATAGGTAGGTGTACTAAAAATAACTTGTAAAACATATATATTGCCGCAAGAAGGAACCGGGTAACATCGGGTACCTGCGTGTACCTTCGTCACCGAGTCATGAGCACAATATCTAATATAGAAGTGCGATTCTTGTGATAGTAGGCAACGTTACAAAGAAAATACCTCTTTATACATAAACCATAGATAAGCTTATTTAAACTATTCGTGCTAATGATAAAAAAAGTATAAGGTTCTCTCCCAGTATAAAAAATAGAATCTATGCTAAAAATGGTCTATCGATTCGCCGACGAAAACTGCCACTTGAAAACGAGATTTAAAAAATGTGAACGGATTAGCTTATTGAGCATTTTTGCATAATAGGGTTTGTTTGTGATGAATAAAGGTCAACCGATACCAATACCAATCTTGATATATTTTTTTTATGGAAAACATTAACAATCTCCATATTATTAAATAATCAAAATCATTCAACTGCGTCAAAACAGTAATTCGTTTCTAAATCGTTGTAAAGTACAGTTTAACCTCGCTTAACAGAGCGGTAGTCACGCCTAATGCTTTGTACACAATAGCGTGAGCACAGCAGTTGTGCAATTAACTCAGTGCCTCATCTACCCGTGCAGTGTGCACGCCACCTCATTGACGTCGTAATTATAAACAGAACTCCTGAATCGGTTTTAGAACTAACAGTCAAGCTTTTGATGAAACAATAGTGCTTAATTCAAAACTTGTATGTCATCAATGGATTGAGGAATGGAATGAATGAAGAACTTTGAATTAAATACGAAGATGGCACTTGAAGATGATGATGAGCAGGGGAAAATACTCGTAACTACGATGCGTTACTAAAAATAACGTAGTCTTAAAATGTTTTATAAACCTGTAAAAGTACTTCCTGTTTTTTAGAGCACCTTTGGTGCGACGCATGACCAAAGTGCTGGCCAAAGTTGCGTTTATCTGGGTCAAAGTATATGCATGGCGTGGTAATGCCGCTAGCATGCTGGGTACGCTGCCAACTGGTCGTAAGCTTGAGCATTTGGATTATCTTTTGAACTTCAAGACTTTATGGGTAATGCAACTGATTTTCATATAGGTAATAGGCTATGTAGTTTAGGTATTTATTCCTTTTAGCTCTCGGGTCTAGCCCGGACATTTGGTAGGCATTGGTAGGTCCGAATCCAATACTAAAAGGCCCTGTTGAAAATAAAAAATACAATTATGGGATTTGTATAAAATGATATATGAACCTATTGTACAGTACCTATAGGATTTTAAAAGTCTGGTCTATTGAGGTAAACAACTTGTGGATAAGAGAATAGATCTACAATATCAGAAATGGCCCCTGCCAGCATCCTGTCTCATCGCAAAATATATTTAGGCAAGTAATGAATTGCCACCCACTGAATGGGCCCACCATAAAGGCCGCCGTATTTTGGCACCGGAGGGGCAATATTGGCTTAGGGTGTCGAGAGGTGTGCTGCACTTTCACTAAGAGCTACTCGAGGCGTTATGTATTTTAAGACTTCCACCCTGGAGCTTAAGTTTTTTTTTTAACGCGGTTAAGTCCGCGTTTGACCACCAACTCGCCTGTTGGTAAGCGACGATGGTAAGGTTCTTATCTCTTGCGGTTTCCACCCCCAGATGGCCGGTTAAGGCAAGCCAGGGGGCGAGGTCTCATTTAGCCGCATTGAATCGGGGTACACGGTGTTAGGTATTTATTGTTAGTGTGCTTGTATTCTGATCTAGTGAGCTAATAGGCGCTAATTTACTCATCAGACAATAGTAATCATAGTTCCACAATGACTATTTCAAAACAAACAGTGAGTACAAAATTAATATCGCAATAAAATTGAAATACTGATCTGCTTAATTGAATTCAAATATCACTCCATAGTGGGATGGTAATGGCACAGTAATAACGAGTCGGATCTCGCGAATCGGTTTCAATGCAAACATTCAAGCTTGCGTGCAACGACTAGATATCCTAGACATTACATCAAATTTATTCGAAAAAATATATACAAATAGCTAAAGTGCAAACGCTGATTGGTCAGCGCAAGGTCCAAACTTATTGGCACAAAACACTAATACTGGCGTGCCATTGGTAGGTAGAGCATTTATGCGCCAATAGTACCGGAACGATACAAACGCTTTGCACCGCCCTGCTTATGCCCCGGGGCATTGGCAGAGCGTTGCCTGCCTTCGTAGTCTCTGTTCATATTTTAAAGCAGCCCAAATTTTACTTCACAGCAAAAACCTAAAAGTAAACCACAGCTTAAGAAAGTACCCCTACATAGTGCTTGGCTCTATTGGGTATACCGAGTCTTCTGAAAATCATTCGTCTGCAGACCTAAACTGGACCTCGTTAGATATGTCGACAGAAAGTTATTGCATACGAGGTGTCTATTAGATGGGAAGTCGTTGCTTACGGCATAACAATAGGTCTTTTGTTGTTTATACCGCTGTGTAATGAGAATTCTGCATCTATAGACTGTAACTGAGTACTTATTGTTGCCATTGAAACCGCTCTGATTGGAGGAAGAAACGAGGAAAATATTTTACTTTTTTGCATGACAATATGCTTAAAATCACTGGTGTTTGTGACTGCAGAAGACCAAACATTCATACAAGTTGGTGGGCAGGTAGAAACTTTGTATAGATGGCGCTAGCATATATGTGTAGGTTCGAATCTTGCCAGTCGTCAAATTTTTATAAGCTTTTTAGAGTTCCGTAGCCCGACAAGGAACCCTTATAAATTCGTTCTGTCCGTCCGTCTGTTTGACCTTCCGTGCTAATTTTTTAGAACCTTCTAACTTCTATAATTATTAAGGCAAGTGCATGAAACTTTGCAAAATTACAGTTTAAGTATGGATCTCAATTTTAAAAGTATGAAAATAGAAGATATAATTTAGCGTTTTAGGGGTGGCTCTCGTACATGTGAAACGAGGGATGAACTTTTTTTTCGCTGCACCCCCTCGTGTGTCATATCGTTGAATAGGTATTTTGAAATGAAGGGAAGGTTTGATACATGACTTTTTTATCAAGTGTATATTTTGTGAAATATAGTCCGCCAAAGTTGCAAAAAGTTGGTCCCCCCCTGCATTTCGAAACTATTAGACAAAGAACACTGTAACATACCATGCTGATAGGTCATATTCAAAACATTTGGTCAAAATTGTTTCGAACATTTTCTGATTATAACTTTTTGAATTATAGCGATAAGACTGTAATAAATTCAAGACATTCTAGCTTATAGGTCATTGACCTTTTCGTAATATGATCTTAGTCAATAATGTTCATAATGCTGTTTTCGTTTTGACTAACCCATAAAAAGTATATGTAAGTATATACAAGAAGTATATACAAGAGCGGCGCCGCGCCGAGAGAAATATGGTTTCAAAGGTTTTTTTCTAGATGCCGCTAGTAAATTAAAGCAAAATCCTAAATCGCGCAGACGCAATTCTCCGATATTTCAACAGTCTGTTCCTGATCGTTTAGTGCAGTACTGGCAGCAGGTTTAGGTCGTTTCGTTTCGTGTTGGTTTGTTGGTTTTGGTCGGTGTTTTGGTGTGGACTTTGGTTTCATTAAGTATAAGTATCTATATCTATACATATAATAAAAACGTAGAGATAAAAAAATCTGTAATTGCGAGATAACAAAAAAAAAACACACAGGTCGTCTTAAAATAAGCAGCTGAACACGATAGGACAGTTTTTAGAATTTTTGTCTGTTTGTTTGTTTGTTTGTTTGTTTGTTTGTTTGTCCGCGCACATCTCCTAAACCACTGGACGGATTTAAATGCGGTTTTCACGAATATGCTTAGAAATTACCAGATTAAAACATAGGCTATCTTATATCATTTATTTTAATTCTTTATTTTTACATAAACGAAAATAAAAATCAATGATTTATTTCTTCGTTACCCGAAACGTAATATGAGGATCGTCACATAGCCTCAAGCAAGGAGATCCAAAGTAAAGAGAATGTTATTGACATAGCCATTAAAATTTTGAAACTGTCAACTGTCATTCGGTTAATCAGTTTAAATTTAAAGAAGGTTCCTTAACCTTCTTAGATGAATGAACGTGTAGATCAAGCATGTTATAGGCCTTACAACCTCTTTGGTGATTCATTCCAGTGCATGGAGTAGGAGTGTGGCGTACTCATACTCCTTGCGCCAACCTTCGTGAATTTCATTCCAATTTTCCACGACGTGTGGCGCTGGGGCGCGAAAAGAAAAAAAATAAAAGAACACCGATTTTCAAATGGAATTGTCATTCGCTTTTTCTAAGATTTCTCTAAGATTTTTCTTTGCATTAAATTTATAATTTCTTTCGGACTCAGCTATTTTCTTCCATTGTCGGTAGCTTAACCCTCTCCTTCTATATAAATAGTACAAATCAACTATAATTGGTGACCACTGAATGGACCGTACACCACCGACAAAGGTCAGAATGCCGCTAGATCGTACTGATACCACTGCGGCTGACACGAAGAATAAAGATGATGACAATGTATTCCGAGTTGGCGTGCGAATTCCACCGTTTTGGCCCGAGAAGCCGGCGATTTGGTTCGCCCAGATCGAAGGCCAATTCGCGATTTCCAATATCACTGCAGATAGCACCAAGTTCTACTATGTGATTGGACAACTTGACCCGCAATACGCAGCTGAAGTCGAAGACATCATCGTAAATCCGCCTATGACCGAGAAGTACGAAAAACTCAAGCTGGAGCTAATTAAACGTTTGTCCGCATCAAGAGAAAAAAAGGTACAGCAACTTTTAACACACGAGGAGCTAGGTGATCGTAAGCCTTCTCAATTCTTACGTCATCTATGACACCTAGCAGGCCCCGGAGTTCCAGAAGACTTTTTACGCATGATTTGGACCAGCCGCCTACCGAACAGCACGCAGACCATCATTGCTTCGCAGCAGATGACGTCATCACTCGATGTGCTGGCAGACCTAGCCGACCGCATACATGACGTTGTCCCTATAGCCCAGGTCGCATCTACATCCAGTACCACACCGGGAAGCTCCAAGCTCCATATTACATTCTCATGGTTTTATTCTATGTTAGCATTTAAAACACAAAATATACCGCATCCTATTTTAATACAGTCCCGCGAATAGAAGTATTCAAAAAAGGCCCTTTGTACATGAAAATAAACCTATACAACAAAATTCCGGACGCAATAAAGAAAGAAATAAATAATAACATTTTTCCAGAACCAACTTCGTAAGTTTCTAACCCAAAAATGTTATTACGAGATAAAAGATTTTTTCGACGATACATTTTAGAAAATTATAAATAGTTAAGAAAGTAGCGTCATAAGTTTTGTATCATCTCATATATAATTAAGTAACCTATCACACTAAGTAGGTTTTTTTTTTGTTTTGTAAAATTACTTCACCCTAGGTTAAGTTTGAATAGTATATATAATATTTATGTAATAGATTTAACTATACTTAAATTTATATGTTTATGTCTGTGGTCTGGTTTTGTGAACAGCCACTACATAATTCATTGCTGCACCCTTTGTGCAGGGTATATAAACTTAGATTTTAGAAGAATACAGTGTATATTTGCAATAAGAATAAGAATATAGAAATAATTTTATTTTACTGTGATATTTTAACAGATAAATAGAGTAGTTCCATTTCATGGCTTTTTAATCAAGGTATACATACAAATGCACGCGAAATAAGAAATAACTAGCCAAGAGCGTGTAAAGACAAGCATTATGTCAGGGTTCCGTGGCCAGCGAAACTGTCCGGAAATATACTTTTAATGGTTTAGACAAAAAGAAAATTTCAAAACATGCTCTGCACTGTGGTCACATTATCTTTTTGATTTGAAAACTGTTGACGGTGTTATTTATTACTTTTATGATTCTATCAATACTTCACACAGGGCGACTTAAAATAAGCAGCTGAACATGTAAAGAACAGTTTTTAGAATTTTTGTTTGTTTGTTCACGCACATCTACACTCCTGGAAGAAAAATGCGGACGGATTTAAATGCGGTTTTCACGAATATGTTTAGCTATGACCAGATTGAAGTATATGCTATGTTATTTTGCGCAAGGCCGGATTAAGGGAAGAAAAAAGAATTGAAGGTTTATATGAAAATATACGCGTACGAAGTCGCGGGCAAAAAAGCTAGTTAATAATAATTGTGGAAGTGTAATTTGTGATTTGCGGGAAAACATAATCTTGAATTTATATATAAAATAAAAATTACGTTCACGGTCGTAAATCGTAATGGAATTTCAAAGTACACGAAGGAAGGAGAGGGATTATCCTTACGCTTTAAATAACAATAACTACGTAGAAGATGACATTGTACGCGATTTCCACTGGATATTAGCACAATATCCTCACTTGATTGAGCCAGTACCTCAACTTGAAACTCGTTTACAAATAATCTTCGGCGTATCAGGTGATGTAAGTTCTGTCGCTCATTGGACTTGCATATATTATAATAATGGTAAATTGCGAATATTTGATAGCTTATCAAAATCTTTTATGGGTGGTCAACAAGGTTTCATCGAAGCTCTTTTTCCTTATTTGAATCTAAACACTATATTTTTTCCCAATGTGCAACGGCAAAATAATTTTATAGACTGTGGTCTTTTCGCAATAGCGTTTGCCACATCTTTGGTAATGCAAGAAAATCCCAGTTTCATAAATTATGATACGGGTAGAATGAGGAGCCACCTGTACCGAATTCTATTAGATGGAATATTGATAACTATCTCATCCACTCCAAGAAATATTGCTGGTCGCCCACCAAAAATATTTAAAAAACCCAAACAAAAAAAAAAGTCAACAAAGAATGAAAAAAAAAACGATAAAAACAGAGCAAAAAGAAAAAGACGGAAGTATCTACTCAAGTATCTGATCTAGACTCAAGAAAAAGCTACACAAGATCAAGATAATGAGTTAACGAAAAAAATTCAACGAAGTACAGTACCTAAATCAAACAATAAAGATTATGCATTGTCAAACAAGTACCAGGTGGCAAATACGCAAAGACATAGCATTGCTCTACTCACCCCTCTATACAAGAAAGCAGAACAAGAACGCAATACTGAGGCCCATCGTATTGCTCGTCTCTGAGAAAAAGTGCAATAGTCAGTCTCATCGGGTTGCTCGTAACGACCGTCAGAGACTTAGAGCAAAAGCGTGATACTGAGGCTCATCGTATTGCTCGCGACGACTCTCTGTACAGAGACTTAGAGCAAAAACGTGATACTGAGGTCGTCGGGATGCCCGACGATGATTCTTTGTACAGAAAAAAAGAATTAAAAAAAAAATCACAAATTCACCGAGTCTTATGTATGGATATTGGATATAGAATATAAACAAAACGAACAAAGAAATAATCCCGAAAATCGAAGAGATGCACGTAACAGGGGCCAGAAAAATTGGGAACTTGTGTCTATGGAATACAATAAAAATATTCAAGAAGGTTACACCCACCCTTGCTGCTGTAGCGGATGCTTATGGCTTAAAAAATCAGCTAAAACCATATCTAAGAAATCCATTGCTGATAAATTTGGAGACGATTACCTCAAAAATATTTTTCATTTGTATGCTGGTGAAGAGGTTTGTGAACTTTGTAGTACTTGTGTCAAATATATCAATAAAGGTCAGATACCACGCCTTGCGAGAATAAATAGATTAGTGTTTCCTGATGAAGTTAACTCCCATGGAATAGAGACTTATGTCCTCGTCACATTTTCCTTAAAATCGTTCGTTGAGGTTCGGGCATAGGTTTTCAACATGGATTATCAGGAAATGTAGTAAATGTTCCTGTGCAAGTTTATAACATGGTTACAGCATTACCACGATCTAGAAATGATGATAATGTTGTAACGGTTGAGCTTAAACGAAAATTTTGTTACAAACATGGCAGAAAGGAACCGTACGTCCTGACGTTGTACGGCAAGCAGCACAGTACTTAGTGCAAACTGATTTGTTCGTTTTAACAGAACTCAATGAAATCATGCGGCAAAAATATGATGTTACATTTGCGAATGCTTTAAATAACATGGCCAGTGGGACTATGATGACTGATGATGTTAATTTAGTTCAAGTTAATGCTTCAGTAGCTCAACCCTATCGAAAACATGTCAAAATGCAGTGCATTTGCATGCCAGTAATCGTGAAGTTGATGATCACAATAATAAAGTTTTATCACTGATGACTTCAGAAGGAGCACTATCAAGGACTATTGATAATGTTTTTGGAGAATGCAATTTAAATATGAAAGTAAAAGCTTTAGAAACTGTATCAACATCACCAACTCAGCAAACAAACTCAGATTACAAGTTCAAGCGTCCAATGTGCGAGTATACACAATTCACCTTCCACGGCGATTTCACAAAGATTTTCACAAGGTTTATACACAATAATTCAAATCAAATCACCAAAAACAGAATCTATATAACAAATTAGGCACGCCCCAAGCACGTGGCAAGGACACACGGAACACTATTACACCTGACTGTTATTAGGGCTGTCAGTCAAACGAAAAAAAAAAGCAGAGATGAACAGGCTAACGCGAAAAAGTTACATATGGACTTGGCCGCGAAAATTTATATCAAGTAATTTCGTACACAATCTGTCTGCCGTTATTAAAACCACAATGGATTGAACGTGTAATTTCCATCTTAAAGGAAATTTCACAAAAATAAATTCGTATTTACAAAGTCAAACAATTTAAATCAAACAATTGAAATATTATAAACCAACTGAATAAAAGAACAAAGAAAATCATTAATCAAGTTGAAAGCGAGGTTTCAGCCTGGAGACACCTTATAAGGCAAACCAGCTGCTAAGTTACATCGCCACAAAGCCGTAATTACGGACCTCCTCATTTCAAACGCAGCCTTTCGAAGGGGAGTCTTAATTTAGATTTACAACTGTCTAGTTGCTTACTCCAGTAACTGGGTCTGTCCTTCAGATCAGACAAACAAGGGAGATATGCCTTAGTATAATTATAGTACGTGCTCAAATGTATCCATGTTTCTCCAATTTTTTTAACCCAACCGCTTAACCCAAAAACGGTAAGTACGGTACACGTACAAATTTGCACCGACACTAATGAAATAAAAATAAAAACGGGTAGGACCTTCCTACCCGTTTTTATTTTATTTCATGCTAGGTGTGTTAGACTAAAGGCACCAAGCCTGACTTAGGCCTGATGCGTTCGCATTCACCGTCGCCTTACCTCCCTCGTTTGTCTTATCTGAGATCTGTCCTAATGCTCGACAACAGTAATGCCCTTTTACATTTAGATAATTAAATTTTCTTATCTCTGAGCATTATAAGGAGAATTTACAAAGCCAAGTGCTATTAATACAGGGTAACGAATGAAAATCTTCATAAGTGTACAAAGGAAAATACGCCGAAAAATAAAACCTCTCCTCCAGAATAAACAAGTAAATTCTGAAATATGATTTCCATTCTTGAAAAGAATATTTTATTAGAAAATTCAGTTTTACAGTTAAAATACGTTAAGAGTAAATTGAGAAGGGCTCTTATTTCATTCAGAATTTGCTAATAAACATTACAATATTTTTGAGAAACGTGAACTGAATAGAATATTAAAGTACTGAATAGTTATTCTGTATGTTCACGTTTTACCATTTTCTGTCAATTTTTTTACCTGACTGTCCTCAACAAGGAGGAGTACAAGAAGATGGGTTATGTTTTTCGAGCGTATGGATGTATTTTTCTATATTACCTTCTATAGTGTAAACGGTTTGACCAATTTAAATATAAAAAAATAAAAGAAAAAATAAAGGTTTTTAAATATATGAGGTGTCTTTAGATATGTCTTTATACCCAGAGTGTCATATGTTACATTTCGTAATCGATTATTTTATATTTATTTTAATAATATACTTGTATTATATTTTTTACTTCTTTTTTTTATTAATAATAGGCTTGCGTTTCACCGCCAACTCAACTTCTTTTGAGAAATGACCGACTTCACTTAAAAACGTTCGTTAAGTTAATCAATGCATAAAATTGCTCTGTCAATTTCTTGCTGAAGGAAATTTTTAGGCGCAAACGTGATGCGTTATATACCGTTTCTAAGGAAGGCCTAAGGTTTCAAACTGGTTATATCACGTGAAAGTAACCCTACCCTACCTCTATTATGCTCTTTGTTACCGTTACAAAACTCGGACGAATATTTCCTAAAAAAAATTGGCGAAGAAATTGTGAGAGTAGAAAGCACGGACAATAGAATTAGTACATATTAGAAAAAAATTAGGAACACTGTTTTTTTTAGGTAAAGCTACGGGTGGCCAACTAATTGCCTCTTTTCTTATGAATTTTCTCGCAATAGCATATTTGAGACGTCTGACTACAGACCTATAGATATAGGTATGTGCGTCCGACTGTACGTCGCCCGTTAGGGTTCCCAAGTATAGCTGGTCTCATACCGTGAAAACTGGTAATGGTCGACCAGTACCGAAAAGAGAGGCGTCTTTTATTGTCAGAGAACAAGATCCACTGCGCTTGCTCAGTAAGTAAGTACGTTTCACGCAATCCGTTGCTTTCACGTCATACAATTTTTTTTACTCAAGACTTTGCTATTACCTGAAGTTTGAAGTAGCAGTGCGAGTTTTAACTGCAAAGTTCCTGATTGCACCGAAACGGGGGCGTGTGTGTCCGTTTTTATTCACATTCTGCGGAGCACAGTTTTTATTTAACCCATAGCTGAATGCGCACAATACAAAGGCGTGTCAACCCACCGGTGTGTGTATGGAAGTAAAGCATCACAACTGCTGGATATGGCATTAATATTTGATATTTTATAATATTATATGGCTCTTTGTCAATTACAAACCTTTTTTTTAAATTTTATTTTGGATCTAGACTTTTATCTATTAACATAGGTTTACCAAGAAGTCGATATTTTTAAGTGTTTAGAAGAAGTCGTAGACATCTGATTCAATCATCTATCTAAAATCATAGTCACAGTCAAATTTAAGCAAAGTATGTCATTGTCAAGTGCAAGTCATTCTTCTGTGAAATTATGCATACTTTTTTAAATTAATAAACAGGGTCGCGCTTGACCGCCATCTTGCCTGATGTTAAGCGTGATGCAACTTTTCGGAATATAAACGGAGTCCTACTTTAAAAAAATTAGTTCATTATTTACTAGTGTAAACTCCTCAAGTTTGTGGTTTTAAGAGGTCATACATTACACTTAGTGACTCGTCTAATAATGGAGGCTCCCGGCTCCATTATTAGGTTGATATTGGAATTTTTCAATATGCTTGTTCTTTTAGTTTTTAATCTTTAATGATTTTTGTAAGCATTTCTGTCTCATCTAGATCTTTAAACCCATTGCAAGCTAACACAGGCACGTGTGGGTATGTACGCCGTAATCATGGTTTCATCAAAAGAGCGCCAGCCATCAGAGCTCGTCGGCGCGCATTCAGCCACCGCCGCTGATGGCGCGCGCAATTATGTGCTGCGGTGCTCGCACTTTCACTGTATTTCACATTTTGAGTACATGAGGCTCTTTACATTCATGATGAGGCATTCACTAGTTAATGTGTGGTAAGTTGGAAATCTTTAGAAGTGAGTATGAAGAATTCGCTTACTAGAGTCCCGTGTGTGTTCTGGTTTTGTTTCGTCTACTGATCACAATCTTTGATTGTCTTATTAGCTGGGTTCTCGCCACAGCGATCTTGCTCGCACAGTTTAAGATTTTCAACCGACTACAAAAAAATAGTTCTCAATTCTACTGTTTAATTTGTATCTATGTTATACGATTTCTTCGTTTAATGTGAACTTTTTTAATGGTTTTTGTATAAGAAAGGATTTTGAGAAAGACTTAAATTAAAGTCTATGCTTACAAAGTCGCTGGCAACAGCTAGTAATTAAAAAAACGAAGTTATATATAAAACAAAAAGTCCTTAATTACACTATAGTTTGGTAGTTCGTATTGAAAATTTAGTGTTGATCGTTGCGAAACCAAACCATTAGCGAACTCGCCAAATCATTAATCACGTTTTGTTCAAAAATTCGCTAAGCCTAGATTATAAATTACGCGTCTCCCTAATTAATGAATCTCAAATGAAAACCATAAAATTAATTTAATATTCTAAACTTAATTTCAAACCTGCCAGTTACAACACAACATAACACCTCGTACAAATTAATAAAGGTCGACAGAGGGCTAAATACACACACGCTTAATCTTGGTAAGTAGACTCTATGTGTATTAGCAAACACCTGGTGCTATTGCAGCGTAAAGGGCCGTATTACAGGACTAGGTCGTAAATATTAAGGTACTTACAGCATAAAAGTGAACAAAGCTTCTGAATTATATAACGAAGTACGCATGGTGTAGTTTACTCCGACTATTAGCATTAGCACTGACACACCACACTCGCATGTATTAAATTTAAAATTTATTTTTATTATTTTGTAAGCTAGCTTTTTTTTCTATCTTTGGCTACAAATATTGGTATAGTAATAATTACTTAAATTCTAAATTTTTATAATAACTTTTTATATTATTTTGCATCATTTAATTGTTTGGTTTGGCATAACTATAATGATATATAAGAGAAGCCACTGGCACCCGACACACAGTCTCAGACTAGTTCGGGAGCCTATGGAACAACACATTATGTACAACTAAATTTATGTCAATAGTACATTGTTAGCCTAGGGGTGAAAGTAACTTATTTAGTCCCGAGACGGGGTTTGGCCCCCGAGCGTAGCGAGGGCAATAATAGTTCGAGGGACTAAATAAGTCTTTAACCCCGAGGTAAACACTGTGCTTTTCATTACGAATACAAGGAAACTAAAAATAAAAACATGAACTGACTAAAAAAATATGAGTGAATTTTATTTTACACTGGCAAATGCACGAGAAGTGCAGGATCTCTGATAATCCGCTGAGAAGAAAAAAAAAGTTGGAATCTGGTTCAATACAAATCTGAAAATAGAACTAGTTTTTTTTTTTAATAATTTGAGTGTATGTTAGTTGAAAATGATTCTCCCAAGGGCTGAAATGTATTACTTTAAACCCGTTCCTCAGGCAACTTCAGACCTACTTTCCGAGTATGAGTAATGAAAAATAAATTACTTTGTTTGTTTGTTTAGAGCTGATCAATGCATAAAATTGTGTTATGTATTTTTTTGCGATAATAATATTTTCTGTAAATTATTCGAAGGACGACGTCATTGGACTTTTTTTTGTGGGCAAGTAATTTTAATTTCATATTTAATCAGAGTTTGGCTGAGTGAACTTTACATAATGATGGTAGTGATCTATTTAACAATGTTAACTTTCAATTTTCGTCTCAAAATTTTTGATCCCTTAAAGCTCATTGGGTCAAACAGCCCTTATACTTTTGATCCTTGCTACGGGCCTGTATACACGCGCCTTATTAACCAGAACAAGGAAGGGCCTCCAATTTGGTACTGTTATTAAATTTTAATAAGATACTTGCGCCTAATAATGCAAACTACGCCTCGGGTAATACAGTTATGATGAAAATGGAGCGGCTTGAACGTGTTTGGGAATAAATCTTATACGAGAAACTAATTTATATCTGGCATACAATGACAATGTTCTACAAACATATTACAATTTACTGCTTTGCGCAAATAGCGTTCCTCTCTGATGTTATGAATATTAGATTATTTCTTCGTGGGTTTAATTTCAATTTAGATACTAGCATATTCTTATATTTTTTTCAAACAGCAAAAAAAATGTACAAGATCCTTAATTACTTATTTGAAAGTAAAGCCATTAATAGGTTCTGTACTTAAATTTCAATGAAACAGAAACAATTTTTAACCGACTTCAAAAAAGGAGGTTCTATGTTTCACTGTTTATATTTTATTTTATGTACCTATGTTCACAGATATCTCCGCCAACTATGACGGATTAAAAAAAAACCGTGTGTACTTGCAATTTGGTTCCATTGTCAGGCAAGTCAGGATCTGATGATGGGATCTCAGGGAAATTATAAGGGCAACCCTCAAATTTTATAGGCTCTTATTACGATTTTTTTATATATTTTCTAAAGCTGTTTAAGTATTTGCGTCTGATAATCATCATCTCATATGGATGAGATGATGATGAAGGGTACAATTTCTCAACGGTTAGGAGATGAAAGAAAATTCTTTCAAAATTATACGTACTCGTACATATGAACTGATAGTTGTATTCTTTCAGGCTATCAGAACCGACTTCAAAAAAGGCGGATGTTCTATAAGGTCGGGGAAAAAGTTTCTTCGTATTTTATAAACAAATTCAAGACATATTTTTTTCAAGTTTAATTACATTTAATTATAATATATATGTACCATTTTGTTCGATAACTTGTTGCCATCTTTTAGGTAGTGACATGACCCCGTTGCTGTAGAAATTTTGGGAATTCTGATCAATAAAATGCAACAAGTAGTTTTGACAGTCCTCTCTTGATGTTAATCTAACACTACCCAAAGAATTCTGAAGAGATCGAAACAGGTGGAAATCTGAGGGTGCAAGGTCAGGGCTATGTGGTGGATGCATTAACACTTCCTAACCAAGCTCTCTAAATTTTTGCTGAGTGGCCAAAGATGTGTGCGGTCTGGCGTTATCATGATGAAAGACCACACTCTTTATGTTGATCAATTCCGGCCGTTTTTTTCTCAATTTCTTGTTTGAGTCTCATCTGCTGTTGGCAGTAGAGATCCGAATCGATGGTTTTGCCCGGCGGTAAATGCTCATAATGAACGATGCCCTTCCAATCCCATCATACACACAGCATCACCTTATTACGTGTTAATCTGGGTTTCGCTACAGTCTGTGGTGCTTCACTGCCCTTTGACCATGATCGTTTGCGCACATTCTTGTCGTAGGTGATCCATTTTGCATCACCAGTGATCAATCTTTTAAAAAACGGTTCGGTTTCTTTACGTTTCAATAGAGAATCGCAAATGAGTACACGATTCATTTGGTTTCTTTCAGTGAGCTGGTGTGGCACCCAAATATCGAGTTTTTTTGTATACCCAGTTATTTTCAAATGGGTCAAAACTGTTTTGTGGTCAATCCCCAGGTCTTCAGCTACGTCGTAACTACTAATATGCCGATCTTGGTCCACTTTTTCAGAAATGGCATCGACTTTATCCGTAACAGGGCGACCAGAGCGAGCTGCATCTTTGACATCAAAATTCCTGGACTGAAAATGCTTGAACCAACATTGTGCTACTCTTGATGACACTGCATTAGGTCCATAAATGTCACAAATTTTATTCGCGGCTTGTGTCGCATTTTTCAGTTTTTTGTAATAAAATTTCACAATATATCGAATTTCTTCGTTAGATTCACTCATTTTATCGAACAAAAAAACAATTGAAAAATGGCGAGAAATTGCTTTTTACTTTTTATATTCCTTTTTTAAAATGTCATATTTTTAATGGTATCAAAACCAGCCAGATACAAACAGTACAACCGATGAGATTTTTACTACAACTTTATACATACAAAATACGAAAAGACTTTATCCCCGACCTATTATGTTAAGTCGGTTTTTAAAGTGATCTACTTTTTATGATTAAAGTAATTATGGCTGAACTGAATTTGCAAGTAAGATTGGTAGATATTTGCAATGTGATACTTTTTTTATACCATAGGTGGCAAACAAGCAAACGGGCCGCCTGATGGTAAGCGATCACCGTCGCCTATGGATACCTGCAAAACCACGGGGCATCACAGATACGTTGCCGACCCTTAAAGACTCTATTAACAGCCCTTTTGAAGAACCCCATATTAAAGATACTCGGAAACGCCGCAGAAGGGAGCTCATTCCACATATTGCAGGTGTAAGGCAAAAAAGAACGCGTAAAACGCACAGTGTGCGATTTCCACCGATCTATGATATGTGGATGAACTTTCAGGCGGTGGCGGGACTTAAGACTATAAATTATTGTGTCGTTGCTATGTTAGTACTTGGCGCGTTTGAGTCTGCCTGCTGGTCCACCGGCAATGTGTAAAATAAATATATTTTGGTCTATATGAACACTTTTAACTCATTTTTTTATAATCAATAATCCGTCTTCCACTTTCCCGCTGTCGTCTTTTACACACATTGCCGGCTGCGCATTCAGCATTGTATAGAATGCCTAGGCAAAGTATAAATAAAAATATTTCACACATTGCCTGAACGTTTTAGGCATTCTATACATTGCCTAGGCATTGTATAGAATGCCGGATTATACAGATTGCCGGTAACATATACACACATAAAATCTGTATACTACCGTTACAGTCGAACTCAGAACCTTTCTTTTTGGAGTCGGTTTATTGGGTCGTGTTTGTGGGATGCATGACATGAAGCGGCGGTCAGAAGTCAATCTGAGGGTCCATGTTTGTATCTAACCGACTACTCTCATCAAAGTGGCCAGAAGTTCTTGTAATCTGAGTAAGTAATTCTACGCTCGTTTGTTCTCTCTGTTTTGTAGCGAAATTTTGGTTTTAAGAGCCGTATTCCAAAATGCATCGTAAAATTTTAAGTATTTGGATTTTCAGGCATAAAACAATTTTTTTATCTGATACTGATTGACGAGACGAGCGAAGTCGCTCGCCTGATAGCTCTTTACGCTTGCCCATAACAGCTCAATGCCACTCAGAATTTTGAACTTCAACAGTTCAAAACCCTGGATGGCAATGCACTGCGCTCGTCACCCCGAGATATAAGATGTCAAATCTCTGTGTGCCCTGTAATTTCGCTGGAAACATTGCCCTTCAATCCGGAACACAGCAGTGTTTGCACACTACTACTTGGCAGTTGAATAACTGACAAAGGTGTTGTACTTCCCCAGGCGGACCCCTACAAAAGAGTCCTACAAATCAATATTTATTACAAGTCCGTGATTTTCAAGATAAATGTGTAATAAGTATACCATAAAACATTAAAATTGTTTATTTTGTCTGTAATTTAAGAAAATTTCTCTGAAACTTTCAGTGCGATAGTTTTACAAAAACTACTTGTGTAAATTGGAGATTGGAGGTAATAAGTTAAAATTTTGAGTTTTTCCAAAATTTAAAGTCGTTATTTTCAATAAAAAAAAAAACATTTTCCTATACATCTTTCTATTTGATAGAATCAAAAGTCCAAAAATCCAGTTTTCATTGCTTTTTTTCGTCAAAAAATGTAAGAGGAATCTTAAGTGGTTTTGTTGAAGTTTGACCTAAACAAAACATAGTAGCTAATGTGATAGGCCAATCAATTTAAATCCAATTTAAATAGATTGGCTGAATGGAGTAAGTGGCTGACTCAATGTCAGATTTTTTAAGTCCTTCGTAAATGGTAGGTAGGTGTCTACAGATACGATACGTGACAAAAAATAAACCGACCAGTGCGAGTCGGACTCGTGCACTGAAGGTTCCGTACCACAACAAAATACAAAACGTAGTGCAATAAGACAAAATCACGCCCAGGTGGTCACCCATCCAAGTACCGACCGCGCCCAACGTTGTTCAAGTTGATGGTGATTTGTCAGTGACTCGAACTTTGCCATTATAATTTATTGTTATACGTTAGAGTGTGTATTATAATCATGCAAAGTTTGACGCTTGTACATATTATCGTTTTTACATTAGAGCAAATACTAAATTTCCTTTAAAAAGTTTGTTGCCGTAGAAACCCTTTAGTTTTAACTTTTTGACTATTATTATTTCTTAGTTAATCCGCCGTAACATTAGATATTCGATGAAAATTTCAACTATCTATTACGGTTCAAAAGATACAGCTATTAAAAGGTAGGACAGACGGACAGACAGCGTAGGCTTAGTAAAACAGTCCCGTTTATACCATTTAGGTACGGAACCTTAAAAATCAAACCTAATTTTACTAACTATAAAATAACAGCAAGGCTCTTGTGTAATTTGCAATCGTTGTTTTTGAGCCAAACCTAATCATCATCGCTAATGAACCGATCGCTAAGAAGTCATCAATCTTCGGAGGGAGTGATGTATGACCCTAATATTGATGAAGGGTAAATAAATTTCGGGACATATTTGGAAAAGTCGTTAACGTTTCCGTAATTACGCTGAGGGCGGGATATAATTACCGAATTAATCAGAGTCAACATATTTGACTCGAAATCTTGATAAAATTAAGGAAGTAACAAGCGTCCTTTGTTAGGTTAATTGTAAATCAATGTTTAAAAATTGTACCCACTTTATTATACTATTCAGTAAATATACATACTTAGTTTTTAGATACTACTTGTTTTTTTAAGATATCTACTACATTTTTATACTACTTACTTAGTTTTTATGTATAAATAGAATATTAGAATTTTGCTCTTATTTAGGATTCCGTACCTAAAAAGTAAAACAAGACCCTATTACTAAGGCTCCGCTGTCTGTCTGTTTGTCTGTCCGTCCGTCTGTCACCAGGCTCTATCTCATGAACCATGATAGTTAGACAGTTGAAATTTTCAGAGATGATGTATTTATGTTGCCGCTATAATTAAATTTACTAAAAAACAGAAAAAAAAATTAAGGGGGCTCCCATACAACAAACGTGATTTTTTTGCTCGTTTTTACTCGAGATTGATAACGGCAACAGATAGACGCTTGAAATTTTCACAGAATATTTGGTTACATTATTCACTTAAAAAAAAATAAAAAATAAAAATAAGGGGAGCTTCCATACAACGAACGTGATTTTTTGCAGTTTTTTTTAGATAATGGTACGGAACTCTTCGTGGGCGAGTCTGACTCGCACTTGGCCGATTATTATTAAATAATTGTGTGATTAATTATAAGTCAGCTAAGTAATCGGTGAGATAATGTCTCGCTGTCTCACGCCTTTTATTTCTGCAATTAGATTGGTTTCGTGCTCTCGTTCTGTAATCGGATTGACATGGTGGTATATTTCTATACAAATACTGCACTTCGATAATATACCTATAGTCAATATGACAACGCTAAAGGGACTGCAATACTGCCCAGGCACCAGGTTTCGATTGAATCAAAGGCTTTTTCATAGTCCACTAACGGTAGATGAAGATGATGATGAACTAAGTAATCTGTAGATTTAGTCCACCACATCAGGTGCATGCTATAGCATTGACAAAACGATTTAAATTAATTTTACGGTAATTCTAAAGCTTATATAAATTGGCATAATTAATCAACACTCTTTTTTCGTGAATTTTTTACTAGACCCCCAACATCCATTTATTCGTAAATCAATGGCTCTAGCAAACATTTGCTGTCTCAACACTGTATTTTTTCAGTTCTTACTCAAAATTCCAGTTAAACACGTATTGTGCAAAAAAGTCTGACTCGAGGCACCCGAAACTGCGAAAAATAATGTCTGTGATGAACTCAACAAGCCGCACATTTACAGCATTTTTCATTTTTACATCCAAGGATTGACAAAGGGGACGCCTCGTCCCCAGATTCTGTCGTCACACGAGTCGACAGGCTCCGCAAACAAAGAATTTCGCCTTGTTTACTCGCGGATTACCGACATTGACAGCCTCTTTGCACGGCTTATGTACGTTTTGAAACATCTTTTATGTTTTCCTCGCTGGGATAAAGTTACACAAAACTGTGACGGAACATATTTGGGAATCTAGTTTTGATTTTTATAATAAACTAGTTTGTTGATGGATCGTCAGAGATCCTTTCTACCTACCTTGTTTTAGAAAACAAATGATTGCTTTACGCTTGTATGATGTACTTGCAGCGAATTTTCGTAGCTCATACTCATCATAAAATTGTAAGAGCAAGTGTTTACAACCAACCAACAGACGCATGAGCAGAGTGGGAACTTTTAAACCGTAGCAGCTACCGTAGCGCGTAGCTGTGTGCAGCATGTTGGACGCGCGTTTGTAGCACTATGGCCACCATTATTATTACTAACTCCGCTTTAACGCGCCGCCCTACACAGTCCCCGAAGTTAAAAATTTGTATGGCGGCATCGAAATGCATAATGTATTTCGATATAGAGTCACAATCATGCCAAAAATATGTCTGAACCAAAACTCGGCGCACGCTATGCATTGCGCAGACTTTTTGCTTAGTTATATCCGCGATCTGACTACAATGCCACGCGATGCCAGTGCTACGATGTCCTAGCGGACAAGCGACGTTGAACACAATGCAAGTGTCATAACGTCTAAATTGGAGTAAATGTGGTATTTTGACATATATAATTGATGTCTTGGTATGTACAACGATGCTCGGTATTGTATCTCGATATAAGGCGGCCATAGTGATACAATGGTGCACATGCGCACTACAGCTGCGGTTTGCTACCCAGCAAGCAGCTAGTACCTGAGCAGCATAGCCCCGGGCATTTCGTGCACAGGCCTGCGCCACTGTGCCAGGCTAACTGATGTCGCAGGCTTGTCAACGCTTTTAGACGTATCTTTTGAGCAACTAAACAATATCAATAAAGTACTTAAAAAAGAGTTGGATACATCCAACCCTTTTTTAAGCAATCAGTGATAGAGACATCAATATAGTTTCACACATTCAAATTTGATTTTTGAATGGATCTGGCTCTGTTTATTAATAAGAACCTGCGTCAGGTAGTCAGCACCTGCTCTTGCAGTTCTACGTCACTCATTTTATATTTATGTAAGTATCTTCTATATATTATATAATAATAAAGGCTTTGTGTGTAAGTATGTTTGTATGTATGTTCCCCTATGGACTCCGAAACGGCAATACTGTTCAGCTTAGCCGTGGTTCAGATTAGCCCGGCAATTCTGTTTGGTAGCGATCGGATGTACAGTTTTTTTTGGTATTTAAATATTGTTACTACAAAAAAACAAAACAAGATTTGAAGTTTATAAAATGACATACCACAGATCTACTACCTATCTGTGCATAATACATAGAAAATAAAGAAGAAATTGTCATCTAAGTCAGTGGAGGTTGCTTCAAGGAGTTTGCATTGTTTTTAACATTCACTGTCAGATAGTTGACATTATAAGGAGCAACTGAGGCTACTTTTTTCCCGAATACAATGCGGGTAAAACCGCGGGGTTATTCAAATTGGGGTGCAGCTAGTGATAAATAAGCAAGTAAAAGTATCTACGTATAATAAACTACGTACTATTATTCATCATCAGCAATTAATCCCTGGTTTAGACTAAACTCCTTAGTCTTGAGCATAGGCGTAAAGTTGCCAGTCTATCAGTTTTACCTACCTACATTTGTTGGATACCTACATTTTGGAGAGTGTGCATAAGATCTGCATGATCTAATTCCCTCCTCCCCATTTTTCTATTGGACTGCCAGAGCAGGCACTAAAAATCGACACCGCTTCATGGTTGATATTTCAAAAGCCCTTACGAAGCGCTTTGATTCCACTTTTATCATGCGAGCTGCTAGTCTGTGAAATGCGCTGCCGGAATGGGTGTTCCCCGATGGTTACAATCTGGGTGTCTTCAAATCTCAAGTGAATCGGTTTATTTCAGGCAAGCGTGCTCCATTGTAGACCGCATCGCGCTTAACATCAGGCGAGTTGGCGGTCAAACGCAAGCCTATTACTGAATTTAAAAAAAAACTTTCAAAGAATTATGGGATATCAACACTTTTCAGAAAGTTTCAAAGCGTAAGCCTTCACACACCGTGTCCCATAAGAGGCTTATGGCTTGTTCGACCGAAGTATAGACGAATCTACAATCTGGATGGCTGGAGTGACAACGTACTCTGCACATGTTTTATGACTGACTTTATGTGAATATATATCGTCGAGGTGGTGTTTTTTTCTTATAAATCTCTTTGGCAAAATTCCGATTTTTGATCCTTTGCACACAAATACTCTAATCATTGTACCTCGTACTCAGTGGCGTAGCTAGGTAACCAAGCCCAAGCCCTGGTGCAAAAAAATGGGGCCCTATCTAAACTGGGTTAGATTTTATCAAGTAAAAATAGAAATACTAGGTACAAAGCTATACTTTATCATCAGCTCTTTATTGTGCTCAAAACCACTTACTACATGACTTGTGTGTATGTAGGGTTTTTTTTTCGCAAGTTCAGTTTGAGTTCGCTGGTCAGGGTCCGAGAGCCCCCTGAGCTTGAGGGCCCCGGTGCGCGGCACCGCCTAGCCTTCCGATAGCTACGCAACTGATCGTACTGTGGCCCTAGTACGAGCACTTGCGAAAAAGTATTCGTTCCGTAAACGATAGCAAAATGTATGAAAAATTGAACAGCGCCTCTATCGGACGTAAAGGGAAACTGAATTTTTGGCGCATCTTTTGAATGAATAGAAAAATGAACAGAACAAAAACATGAATGGAAACAAAAAAATACCTGGCACTATTGTGCACCGTACTTCTTCATTTTATATAAGTTTGACCATCAGCCCTTTACAGTGATCTTATTATAATTTAAGACGAACATTCCTATACAGTGCGTATTATTTTAGTTTTAGATTAAGATTTTTGTGTACGTAATCTGTGGGTCAAAATACCTGAATTTAAGTTTTTTTACATGGTACTACATACTTACTTTCTTTTAAAATATTTATTCAATCAAAATATCACATGTGCAGTAAAATTTATTTTCATTATTTTTTATCCCCACTTTACATGTCGCCTTCTTGAATTTAAGAGATGAAAAATCTCGGAAAAATCTATTGACATCTCATTTTTATCAAAATCGGTTGATGTTTAATACAAAACCGTCCTTTTTGCTTTGCTACACGATTTTCGTCATCATTTCATAGATAGAAACAATCTGAATACATAGGGATATCTAGTATCTAGTATTAACAATTTTTCACCATACCAAACGTAATCTTGCTATATAAGTAAATAGATATCCCAGAATCGTAGCACTTAAGGAACCTATATCATCGACTAAATCGACCTCCGACCGAACATTAAGGGGTGGTTTTACAGGCACTTCCAGCTTCAGCATTCTAGCTGAAGCAGCTCAGCGGTGTGTATGACGCCGATAGCACACATTCTTGCAAGCTCAAGTAAAAACAAGCTAAAATGTAGTTTATAATGTTGATTTTATGGCTTGCCTTTGCTTAATGTATTGACGCGGAAGTTAATACAAATACTGGTTAACGTTATCTTTTTTTTTTTATAGTAGACATCTACCTTTGGCCACCAACTCGCCTGATGGTGAGCGACGGTGTAGCCGAGGATGGAATACGTTGATGTAGAAGAAATCTGTATACTCTAGCCTTAATTGTGTTAGTAATTTAAAGTAGATTTTTTACAACTTTTAGTTTTGTTTATACTTTACAAAATTGGTATACATCTAGAACTTATCAATATGAACAATTATAGTAATGATGGCTCATCGCTTCCATTGCTCTAGGCACTGAGTTACGATCGCTTTCTTGTGGCTTCCTAATTCTTGAATTGTCTTTTATCAATTACGAGTACAAGCTTGCTTTGTAAGTTTGTTTAGGTCAATCTTGCAAGCATAATTAAAACTAGTTCCCGTAAACGATTTTTCTTAAACTTTACATCCACCTTTAGTCCAGGTGATAATATAATATGCAATATGGTAATATTTTCAAAATGGCCTCCAAAATAAAAACATTTAAACAGTTTTTTTATACATTTAAATAAAAGCTTGTTGCAACTAATAACTGCGTTGGCGGCACCGTCCTTAATTTTTTATTGTTATATGCAAGTAATATTCACAAACAATCACAGGTACTTAGTGATTACAAGTGTTTGTATTTGTCTATCATTGTTTGTCTAATTTATTAGATAGATAGATAAAGCCTTTATTCACTGACCATGATTCTTTTAACCTAAATAGTATAACAATGAAAATGGAATATAAACTACCTATGTGTGGCTAATAATATGTAGATAATATGATTTTCAGCAACCAGTTTGTTTACGAAGTTGTCTTTCGACATAAGCTTCGTCGAAAAACAACCTAATATATTAACGAACCCCAAATTAGAATTAATACGAAATTACGACAAAATACACTCACTGTATCACTGTGTATTGGAACACTTTAATGTAAAATATACTTTCAATACACAGAAAAGAATATATTTTTTTGTTTCTTTACTGTGTTTCAATATGAACAATGCGTCACATGAATTCTAATGTAATCTTTAGTTAAAATAAACAATGGCTCAGAACCTTGTTAGAACTTACCCAGACCATATAATAAAAACGCTTGCCTGCGGCAAGATAATGGCGACTAAGCCTTTCTGAGCCTTCTTTACAACGCCAGCCTTGTCGCCGCTTATCGCTATGATTATTAGAAAATACACTGACATTTCATTAAAACGTGAACATGTAAGGATAATTCCAAAAAACTTACAACATTTTATTACGGCCTTAACCAAAGTGGCAAAAATGGGAAAGATGAATGATGATGTGTGGAATTTTCGCCTCTCATACCCCAAGGATAAGAGCATCTCTAAAATAATAGTGTGAACGTGTCGAATAAAATTCCAGAACTGCTGAAAAAAGTTTGGCAAATCTTAAAGTTATCCCTAACGCAGCTATAATTTAAACACTGTTTGAATTGTAATGATTTGCGAGGCAATTTATTGTTCAAACTGAAAGGTAATATGCATGAAAACTCTAAGGCAATTTGCATCTGAATCGGCTTACGTGATTCTAGCGAGCGCATCTCAGACAATAAGTTTCCGCTTGTAAATCGTGGCGTTCTCGACTTGACAGCCGCTCAGATGATATCACTATATTAGCCCGTCCAAGGCTGTCTGATGCTCACAGAGGCTGTGTGGTGCAAAGAAAGTGCTATCGCGGATGCAAGATAGATTCATAAGTACTTTATAACTGATATTTATCGGAACTTATCGCGCACTACCTTTCGCTCGACGTTTCGACCATGTTAGGTACAATGGCCGTGGTCACGAGCTGACTGAAAACTGCGAGTGAGTCCAGGGAGAAGAGCGGGTGTTATGTTCTCCTACCCTCACTTGATCTTGGAAAATTGCAGGGTTCAAATCTGGGGTTTGCAGGGTTGCAATCGCGAAAGTTTAAAAATTACTACTTTATAACTCATCATTGGTATCCATCTAGAAAAGGTGATCCTAGTAAAGTATCCACTACTTTACTAGGGCATGGCTTGGACTCGACCGAGACTCATTTCGCTTTACTCCGAATGTGAATAACATACCTTGTTGGACGATAACTAGTAAAACTTGAAATATTTCAATACTTGACACTGGCAAATGCGCATAACGTGCGATGCCAAAATCCTCCCACAAGGAAAAAAAAAAGAATCACGTCAGTCCTTTGCTCGGTTTTTGCGTGAAAGAAAGACAAATAAATGGTTAAACCAACAAACACACTATCGTATACATAATATTAGTATGATGGTATCACATTTAGTCTAAAATGTATTCTGTCTTGTGTGAAGCATAATTTAAAAATCCTCATTTCTTTACCTTATGCCTCTCCCCAGCGCCGACGCTCCACGCATTGCATTCAAATGAACCAGACATTTGTAAGGGGATGCTGTCGTCAATTTCAATGGAGATTGTGAAAAACTTGTGATATTGTACCGCTTTGGTGGGCAACTGGGATTTTCTAGTTGAATTGTGAAAAATAAGGAGAAAAAATAGTTATTTGTTATACAAGGCTGCAAAGTTGGTTTTTGGCGCTAATACTTGTATTGAAACCTGTGGCCTTAGTACGAGCACTTGCGAAAAAGTTATCGTTACGTAAATGATAGCAAAATGTATAAAAAATTGAACAGCGCCTCTATCGGACGTGAAAGGAAACTGAATTTTTCATACATTTACTATCGTTTACGTAACGATAACGTACTAAGGCCACAGATCAAGGGAAATAATCTATAATCTAGGATTACAAAATCCTGAAAAGTTACGAGATGCAGAATAACTTTGCTGCCGAGCGAAACACACAACTTTCGTCTCACTACACAGCGAGGAAAATGCTAGATGCAGTAGATACCGCTCGCACTAACTCTGCCAGTGTTAAATTTATATCTTCATTCCTGCTGGAGTCACAAACTAAAAAACAATCCAAAGTGAATTTAACAAAGAGAAGAAAATCATAAAAAGATTTTTTTCATGCAGTCATCGTGCTGGTCAGTGCGATTATTCTAAAAATGAGGTTATCACACTGACATGAAATAAGTATTTATGCATTTTCAGTTAGCAAGCGGTAACTAACTGAAAAAAGGGGCTTTTTGAACTCAGATTTAAAATTATAAACCGAATATTTCCGAGGTTGTGAGGTGATAAAACTGTTTTTGAATAAAAAGTTCTTAAGTGTGGCTGAGTTAATGTCGTTGTTTTTCATTGAATTAATTCCGTTATTTTCAACCAGATTGATAACTATCATATGTTTTCTTTGCTGTATACAAATGGCACATAATATGACACACAATAAATAAAAGTAATACCAAAGGAAGTATAGTTTACCAAGAAATTTTACTACATGCCGTGTTCTAAAACTATAAACCCCAAAGCCAACTGGCAGACCATGTATGAAAGTTTCAACAATAGTGAGACATAAAAATAAAACTGAGCACAGACAATAGAGCTCGAGCATTTCCGATAAGAAAGCGGGACTTCGAAGATATTAGACGCTAAAACCCATGTTCACGACGATTCGTACATTCTCATAATGTCTAAACAAAAGCCATTCGATTGTTCGAAGCAAGAACAGCTGAAGTGTGTTTCTCAAAGAAGTAAGTGAACTTAAGTAAAATAGAAAGTGTAGGATTAGTTCAAAGTTACATAAGTATTTTGGCTTCAATTTCGAATCACACTAATCGCACTAATATCATATAAGTGAAAGTTTGGATGGATTTATGGATGGATGTTTGTTACTCAATCACGCAGAAACGGCTGGATGGATTTGGATGAAATTTGGAATATATACTGCTGGACTAACACATAGGCTACTTTACATCATCATCATCACCGATTTTCATCACCACGCGGTTGAAACCGCGAGGCGCAGCTAGTAATAAATAAATGATAATGAAGATAATTGTAATTTAGAAATGCAAATTGTTTTGGTTTATAATTTTTTCCCTATAAAAAACAAGAACAAAAATGAGCGGTTTTCTGACAGTTTTAAGGTTACAATTCTACAACCATCAATAGATGGCGCTGACGAGGCATGTTTTTTTGCATTTGTTCAATGGAACCTACAATACAAGGAAGAGGAGACATTTTATAACACGGCTAGGCAAGGCACACTTACGTACCTGCTAATTTGTGTTGTGTTGTGGAAAAACAAGTATTTTGTTAGCAAACAATAACCACAAAATACTATACTTACTAATTTCTAATATGGGCAAGTGCCTTTTTTAACTAAACAAAATACAAGCTAACACTAACACTACAAAAACAGTTAGACTGCCCATAGACCGTTGAAGGTCTAAATACAATCCAATTATGTCTTGTCTTTGGTTATTGCAAAGTAGGTAAACTAAAGTATAATGACTATAAAAAAGTTCTACTTTCTCTGTAACAGTGGTAGAGTGCAAAAAGAAACTCCCTATGACCGTTTCTTCCACAATGCTCATTGTTTTCTGGCAGTTCCTTTGCGCTATTTCTCTACGAAGTTATCGAAAAACTTCCACCACTTCGCAGTACCGTTACAAGTAAAATATTTGTCAATAACGGACCAACTATTGTAATACCGTGACCCCTGTTATAGCTGTTCTGCAATCAACGATATTGCTTTGGTGTTAGGGTCTATTAGGGGAACAACAATTTCGATTTGGCTTAATGGTAGGATATTAGCGTTCTGTGGCTGGCTGTACTGAATGTCGGTCGAATGAAGGGCGTTAGCCACAAAGAAGTTAATGGTGTTTTGGTGAATTTCGGCATCGAAGTTCGATCAATTTTACCTTTACCTTTGTTACTTTATGTTATAAAATTTTATTTCATGTTGCTGTATAATATACTAACTGCGCTCCGCGGTTTCACACATGTGGATTACTTCTTATCAGTGGTGGTTTCAGGATTTTGGTTTGGTCAGGATGGGGGGGGGGGGGAGGCGAGAGGCTTGACCCAGCTGAGGGTAAGCATTGTAGAATAATGTCAAGATTTATTTAAGATTTGTTAAAAATGAACCCATATATTTGGGTAGGGGCGGTTGGCCCTTTCCCAGCCCCTGGATCTGCTCCTGCTTCAGCTATCTGCTAGAGAAAGTCCCATCAGGTTTGGTATCATCGAGAAGGTCCGTGTCCCAGCAGTGGGAACATGATAGGCTGATAATGATAAATGATATTGCTTACAGGTACCATTTATTTTCCTGTCAGTTACATTCTCATAAATACAGTCATAATCGAAACCAGCACCTTGTCGCATTACGTTTTATTAAACTTTCTCAAGCATCTCAAGCATAAGTAAATAAACATACTGTGACATAGTACGTATTCATTAAGTGCCTGTACAATTTACATTTGGATTAATTATTTATCAAGTCTGTGGAGGCTCCGAGAGCTTACCTGTGTTACAGCTGACACTTGAATGATAGCCCTCATCCGAATTACCAACAGCTTTGTGTTTACGTGAGATATCGTGTGAGAGGTGCCTTGAGGGAGAACAGATGGAAATATTTCAGATTCTGACTGGCCACGTCATGGTGCTCGAGGGAAATGTAGTTAGTTTTGTTTTTGTTTGCTTTTTGAGATTATTTGCTTTGTTTAGGTATTTGGTTGAGAAGTAGAGGGATATTTAAAGATAATTTGTTTATATTCGACCAGCGGTTAATACTAATACCGAACGACGAACTATGCGTTTTTTATACTACTCACGAAGTTTTTAGAGTTCCGTAGTACTACAATGAATTCTTATATGTTCGTTCTGTCCGTCCGTCTATCCGGGCTTCTGTTTGTCAGTCGTAATTCTTTAGAACATTATAACTTAAATAGTTATTATTGTTACCTGAGTACAAAAAAGTACAGTTTTAGTATAGATCTCAATTTTAAATTTATAACGAAAAATATAATTGCGCTTTAAGATTAGCTCTAGTGAGTACATGTGAAATCAGGTTTTGATTTTATTTCACTGCACTCCAGCGTGTGGGGTACCGTTGAATAGGTTTAAAATGAATCTAAAGTTTCACACATCAGTTTCTTATCATCTCATGCTCATATCATGCTTTGCGAAATATGGCCCGCCAAAATGCCAAAGTTGAAAAGCTTAGAAACTTGTAACTTGCCATGCCGATTTTTTTTTTTTTTTTTTTTAATAATTTTTACCATAATATTGTGATAATCAGATTCAGATTATTTATTGCTTCCATACAGTACAAAGGAGGTAATAAAACATTAAACTAATAATATATATTTTTTGTTCTAACGGTTAAACTGTAACAAATTCAAGACGTTCTAGGTCATTCATTGCGTTTTTGTGAAATATTCGCAGAAAATAATGTTTGAACAAGTAGTTTTCTCTTTGACAAAACTATTAAAAGTATATAGTATATCTCAGAAAGTTACCACACCACGACAGACCACAAGTATATGGCTTTGGATACGGAACCCTATCATACGTATGTCTCGATATGATGTTGGCCAGTTACTCTTCACTGGCAGCGTAAGCTCATTGTTGGGATTTGAATATCAAACTAGCGGTTTGGAATACCAAATACATATATCAACACGGCCCATTAAAATACTTTTTAACCGACTTACAAAAAGTTATCAATTCGACTGTTTTTTTTCCCCTCAGAACTTTTGACTGGGTGAACCGATTTTGATGTTCTTTTTTTATTTGAAAGCTGGTGCTTCCCATTTGGTCCCATTTTAAATTTGGTCCAGTTCTGATGAAGTCAGTTTTTTTTATATTGATAAATATTTATTAAATAGTGATTAAGCACCGCTTAGTTTCCACGCCGATCTCCTTAAACGAGTATAAATTAATTATATTGTTTTTATTTGTTATTCTTCTGGTTTTTGTTTAAAACCAGAAGAATGCAAGAAGCAAGTCAACGTCATAAAATTTTATATTTTTAAAGGTCTCAAACAAATTTGTATGAAAACTTACTCGTAGCTGTGGTTCTTAGAAAAAGAGAGCTTTCATAAAATAAATTCTCCTTGAATAAAACACCGTACGGACCTGAATATTCAAACTTATTCTAAGTCCTAAGTAGAACAGAATGAGATATCGTTAATGCGACCCGGCTATCTGGCACATTCTCAAAGAAACAAAACGACTCTACAGCCGGATACGTCTTGATAAGGATACCGGATGCCGATCCCGGGCTAACGAACAACTAGTAACAGGTCACCAGTAACACGTGACCCATCTGAATCTATCCATCTCACCTGCTTGTCTCTTAGCTATCCAAAGAAAAGAGGGATGAGGTAGCTCGAATCATAATGGACAACCCTACATGCTAATAGAGTGTATATAGTCCTGGCAAAGTGACGTCAAAGCAAACTTCCTTTTGATACTTCACTTCTCCGAGTAGTACTTGTTTTAATGGAAAACTTGTTTGTCAAAAGCATACTTTGCATAGTATCTCTTTTACCTTTCAATGTAAAAAGACACGATGAACTTCGATCTAATTTTCTCTCCAAAGAGAATGTAAATAGTGAAGGACTCAAACTGGCCGCAATATTGAAAAGATGCAAATAAAAGAAAGCTTCATTTATTGACCTTAATTTTCAAACTTTTTTAATACTGTCTCCATTGGGTCACCTTCGCAAATATCGGGAAAAGATCTCATAGAGAGCCGTTTCATAAAAACTTTACTTTCTCAGAGCAATATCGCCTTAGTTTCAAGAGGGTTTTAAATTGAATTGGAATGAGCTCATCGGTAAAAACTTTGCATACGGATGCAGTTCATTCCACGTAACTACCGTGTAATGGAAATGCTATCTCTCGAGGAAAGAAACTTGGAACTCGGGTAATGAATCTGTAATTACGAGCCTGATTCATGTTCGTGATAATATCGCGTTTCTTCACTTGCTTGGAACTTTTAGAGGAAGTTAGAACTGTTTGTTTTTGTAGGACATCTATTTTGATGTGAAATTTGCAAAATAAAGTTTTTTTGCATTGACACAACCTCTCAGTAAATCTTATATTTTCTTCAGTCTTATCATAAACAATCATGGATAACATGTCATTAAATGTTCTTAGGTAGAGCCAATTTAATAGATCACATTTCAGTCAATGTATTGTTTATTACTTAGTCAAAGTAAATCGTAAAATTCCTTTTACATCTCTCATATTCGGTAAGTAGGTCCTTATTACCCCCAAATGGGGCTTGTAAGTGACCAATTAGTATACTAATAACTAATTAATAATGTAGCTAGAAAAGCCCTAGGGCGGTAAGTAATAAAAAAAACTTCACTCTTTAAAAAAGTTCGCGTACATCTAACCATCATACTGGTAATAGACATCATGCATTCAGCCCAATGACAAAAGAGGTCGCTTCGCTATTCAGCCTTTTCTTCGTATGAGTATAATAGTCATCAATTTTAAATATCGAACGGCGAAGCTCACTTTCGTTTTTGAAAAAAAATATTTAAAAAAAGATGAAAAAAGGCAGGAATAGAAAACTATTACTTTAAATATTGTTTGTTTTTGGGATTTTTTTATAATTACGTGCTAATTAGGAAAAAAAACATAAGTTCTGCAAGTGATGAAGATATAAGCTGCACTCCCGATTCAATGAAAATGGAAGCTGAAGCAGCAATTAACAATATTTTGCCTGAAAGTTCTAAAGAGAGATATTTGAAAACTTACGACGAGTTCATGAAATGGCGAAAAGAAAAACGAGTAAAGTCTTTATCTGAGACTGTATTCTTAACATACTTTAGTGAGCTATCAAAAAAGCTGCAGCCATCTAGTATGTGGTGCACAAAATTTGAAAATTGTTCTCATTTCACTATAAATTTTAACTAATAAAATCTTTTATTCTTGTAATGCCGGTTTTTTTCTACTTATCTCACAATCGAGATGTAAAGCAGAGTAGTTAGCTCGGGTGTAAGCATCAATAGCACCCTCGAACTATAGGCGCCCTCGCTGCGCTCGTGCACCTAAATATCTCGGGCTGCAATTGATGCCTTACAGCCCTTGGCCACTAATCTACTATTTTTGTTATTATTACAATAAATATGTATTTTTAACTGAAAAGTAAAATGTGATCTATTAAATTAAGATTCCATTACTTTAATAAGTTTTTGTCTCGTTTCGGGCATGACACTTATCGTAAGTAAGAAGTAGACAAAACGCCGCGCTTTATAGCATAGATTAACTTATCAAATATTTCAGAATAAACGGTAAATGTGTCTAGTAACCCTAATCCCTAATCTAGTAGGACCCGGGTATGTCCTAAAACTGCGACCAGAACCACCGGAGGATGGACAGCAGCGTCCTAATAGTACACGGTGAACGTACTGCGATCGTCAAGCCGCCTGCCAAGCGTGGGGATTATGGCAACAGCCCTCTCTATGAGGGAGGCCTTGTCCAACAGTGGACGTTAATTGGCTGATGATGTGTGTGATGTGTGTCTAGTAAGCAAAGTAATCAATTTAAAATTCATAGATACTATTAGGTACTCTTTCATTTTAATCCAAAATGTATCTCACAATTGAAATTTGTATTAATGTATTTCCTTCTGTAAACAACTGTGGATAGAACTAGATAAATTACGAAGCTGACACAGACCTAGATGTTGCTAGGAAAACCACATTGTTAGGCAAAACAATATTCAGACATTTCAATGTCTGCAAAGTTATGGCTTATTATAGGGTTCGACAATTAATCACATGACATTTGAATTTGGCTTTTTACACCCTTTATGGTGATAATTTTTGAGGTTTTATATTTTATATAGTAGGTATGTGATCGGTATTGATTGACCCTCGCACCCAATACCCTTACTAGGTACGTAGGTAGGCACCCAATTCAATTATCGGCCCTCAACCAATGACTTATTTTAGTACTTAAAAATGTATGTGCAGTATGTGTTTGGCGTCGAGACACTGGGCCTTTGGGGACCGGGAGCTCTCCTCATTTTCAAAAATCTTTCCGAGCGCCTGGTTAACGCGACGCGTGACCAAAATGCTGGCGTGTATCTGGCTCAACGTATAAGCATTGCCATTCAACGTGTTAATGCCGCCAGCATGCTGGGTACGCTAACAACTGATAGTGGGCTTGACCATTTGGATTGTCTTTAGACCTTCAACGGTATATGGCTAACTGTTTTTTTTAGTGTTAGCTTGTATTTTGTTTATTTGATAAAGGCACTCGCCAGTAAAAAAATGTGCAGTAGTCCCCATCTATTATTCAATAACGGTGAAGAAAAACATTGTTAGGAAACTGGTATGTCCAAGAACCTCTAAAGTCAAAGACGTATGACATTCGCCAACATGCACTGTGCCAGCAGGGTGGACCATCTCTCTGCCAGAGGTCTGTGCCCAAGCAGTGAGAACATGATAGGCTGATATGGATGATGATAATGATTATTGTTTATTTTTCTAATTTAACTTGATTATGATTATTGCAACCTGATAAACTCAATGGAAGCCTACAGAACTAAGTACTCGCTGAGGAGTGACAACTAGCCCGTGAAATTACACATGAAAGGCGGCTGAAATGTCTTACGATTACATCCGCCTATGTCCACCGTTTCCTCCCATTGAATCATTAAATCGCCTGGAAATACGTTTGCTTCCACTGCGAAATATTCTGTGTAGTACTGTCGTTAGTTTCACGTGGATTTCCTTTGAAATTGAAGGTACTAATCTAGCTTTGTGCGAATTGAACCAGAATTTGGGTAGGCTTAATACATCTATGAGAAAAACTTATGACTTGTATGGTAAGGACGGGATGAATGAACTTTTTCAATGGCACCAACTCAGTGGTGCTAACAAGTATAATAATACTGCGTACCAATGTAAATTAAGACTTATCGACTTCGTAGGTGGTCATTGCACGTCATCTCATCTTTAAAGCAAATACATATAAATAATTTAATAGAGCACGTTATATATTTTATACCAGCTCCGCTCCACGGTTTCATCCACTATTCTACGAGACTACAACATTATCAAAATAAAAATAACCTATTGTGTTAGTATGGAGTATAAACTTTATCCAAATCCGTTCTGCAGTTATCACGTCGAGTGCGTAGCATATACACATTTAGACACAAACTTGCGCAATTTTTAGTGTGATGTGATAAATACGTTTAGGCACACTAGGCACGATGGTACTTTTCAAATACTATACTTACTTTTTATTGTTGTTGACTGAGCGGTTGCACTTGCACTTCAGAATCTGATGGCACTTAGTTCCATCCTTGGCCCTGCACCAATGACTTATTAAATAAATTATGTGCCGTTTTCAATGCATTGCTGCAACTAGTACGAACAAGAACCACAAAATTAAGTTTAAAGATAAATATCACATTCATTAACATGCAATGGGTCAGCATGGTAGATTAGACCCCATTCTCTCCCTATTAGAGAAGAGCTATGTCCCAGCGGTGGGAACATGATAGTGTAATGATGAAACATATTGGAATGCCTTAGATCACCTCTCGTTCTATGGGGAAAACTTAGACGTCATTCGACTCATTAAATAAATTCAAGATGTTACAAAATATGATGACAATTTAAGTAGGTACGAAAGCCACGTTTAACTTTATAACTGTAAAATTTAAACGATATTTGATTACTCTGAATTTTTCTTAGTAATGGTCACACTCTCCTTTTAATAAAATTTGTATATTTTTTCCATGTAGCCGTAAAAGTGACATGCAATTCATATAAACGAATTAATGAAAATATTTTACGTTCTTAGCATGATTTATTTCGCGAGTAATTTTTGGCATTGAGATCTGTTCCAATTTGGCGTAAATCCGCCGGACGTTATGCTTATAAAAATGGCTACGCATTTGTTTAATTTTAGTGGAATAAAATGAGGATATATTGTAGCGCTCGATTTGGTGTTATTTCGTTTAATTTAATATGGGATCTCATTTCTCATGGGACCTGTAAGAGCCGTAACAGACACGTCAACTTGGCTGACGAACTGCCGTTTGACGAACGCGTGAGAAAAAGAAACAGCCAAGTTGACATGCCTGTTACGGCTCTAAGATTTGTCGACGATACCAAACTAACCGAACACATAGAACCGCTCAACATGCACAGAGACGTTGGGTCTTTGTATCTTTTATCGCATTTTCATAGGAGAGTGTTCTGAAGAACTGTTTGATCTGATGCCGGCATCACGTTTTGGCCATCGCACTAGTCGCTACCGCCTGAAATCTACATATCTTAGACCAGCGGAAATCGCTCACTGACTGCTTACCATCAGGCAGCCCGTCTCTTGTTTGCCACCTATGGCATTAAAATATTCCTAATCCCAAAATTCATTTGTTATTCAGTAACATAATATTCCAAGGTGGTTAGAGTATGGTATGATATTAATTACTCCTATACTCCAATACTCCTATGGTTTCTGTGTAAATTAAACTTAAAACCTTTTATTAATTAAAACGACATTGAAAATACTTCTAAGAATGTCCACTGGAATACCACGCTCCGTTCAGTAGAAATAAAATTACCAGGAACCTTCTCGAAATCGGAGAGTTTGGGAATCTTTTCAGCAATCAAACTTAATATTTCACAAAACTTATAGCAATATGGTACTATGCTATTAGCACTTGTGAATAAAATACGAGTAACTCATTGTTGTTAAATATAAAAACGTCTGCGTATTTTGCGAAGTTGGGGACGATGCGAAGCGAAAACTCGCCGAGTCGTATTGACAAACCACTTTAAGCGAGCGTTTATTCGGCGGTAAGACGGCAGGTAACATGTATCCACAAAACAAGCTTTCAGCACACCCTTGGGAGACTTCCTAGCAATTTGTACTGCGTTTCTATACGAAACCACTCTCACATTCAAAGAAAAAACGTTTTTATCTCGCGAAAGCTACCCTGAGGTAACCCGGAGGTAACCTTTTGGTAATTTATTATTGAACTTTGAAATCTAACGATACACTGCAGCCAACAGTGCCCTAAGTATAACAAGATCAGGGAAAACACAGTTTTAACCGAATTCCGAAAAGGAGGTTCTCAATTTGGCTGTATGTTTAGAGTTCCATAGCCCGACAAGAAACCCTTATAAATTCGTTCTCTGCGTCCGTCTGTCTGTCTGTCCGTCCTACTATTTTTTGTGTGCCTGTTTTACGCATTATCTTTGTCATTTATATTAAGGGTGTTCCTATTTAAATTTAAAGAAAATAATCCACCTTTATGTGTGGATAATTAGTGGATGAATCCCGTTTATAGAAATTTCTCTAAAATTGGTTGGTACCTATTACAAGGATTTATTTAAATTGCAATGTTTGTATGTGTGTCATTCAGGATTAGCTCCAGATAAAGACTCTTCAACGGTCAACAGCACAGACACAAAATGTTGTGTACGCATTTTATTATGATAACTCATTCTAAGTGTCACCATCACATGGCTACTGCACTCAAGGTTGGCTCCTATCGAGATAACTTCTAAGTCTGTGTGCTTCATCAACAGGCAAGTTGGCGGTCAAACGCGGACATATTCGCGATATAAACAAAAAAACACCTCAGCGGTGTTAACCGCTCAGGTGTGTTCACAGGCACAAAATGTTGTATACGCATTTATTGCATTTTTAAAAGCTTGCTTATTGTAAAAAAAAAATTCTTAATGTACGAAAACAAATTACTTTAATTAATTACTGTTACTACCTCAGAACCATGAAATTACAGAAATTCTACCATCATCCTCTGCCTGATTGTATGCCTATAAGTTTTATTCAATTTGATATCAGCATAATCTATGAAAACAACAAAAAAATACATTTGTTTTCAATTTGACAATGCTCGTTTCCAAACTTTCAGCCCTAACGTATAATTTCTGTTTTCAGGCAACCGTACCGTCCACAGATTTCCAGCACGTTTTGGTAAAAGAAAGATATTAAAAAGCGATCTATTTTAATTTCCCCGAGCTGAAACAAAAAAGATGGAAAATATTTTCCGTGATCCTTAATTGCTTCGGACTATATAACAGGCGGTAGGTAGAACCACGGCATGAACTCGGAATTTTAATATATTGGAATCAAAATAGGCGCTTATTTATTCTACCAAATTTTTATTTTATGTTAAGCTATTAAAAGATAAATATATAATGCCTTCATATGAATTGGCTGCTTTTGGAATTGATACCACTACCGTTTTTGATGGTGTAAAAAGATGCATGCATGTGCCTAATTTTAAAGTCGCGTGACGATTCACAGCGTGCTTTGCAGAAAAGAGATCTCACGCCGCATACAGCTCGGTTGGGCCGCTTTTGGAAAACTCGAAAACGTACTCAGGGATCGAAAAATACCGCAATGCCTGAAGACCAAGCTTTACAACCAATGTGTCCTGCCAACGATGACTTACGGTGCCGAAACATGGACGCTAACCAAAGAGGCTGTGCACAGAGTAAGAGTCGCGCAAAGGGCAATGGAGCGCGCCATGTTGAATATCAGCTTGAGAGACAGAGTCCGAAATACCGAAATCCGACGAAGGACAAAAGTCACCGTAGCCGTAGGGTCGACGACATCACACACATCGCAGGCCGTACGTGGATGAGATTGGCCCGAGACAGGGATAAATGGCACAAGAGAGAGGAGGCCTATACCCAGCAGTGGGTTGATACGGGCTGACGATGGTGATCTGATGATTCATTCTGTCTAATTTCATTTTATCTGTGATAAAATGCTAACTCTGGAGTCATCATGCTCTAAAAAGTCACATTACTGATCATGCTATGTAGTCCATTTGATTTAAATGTATTTAGTAATGTGCTTATTTCATCTTGTTTTATTAAGTAAATTTTAAACAAATATTTGTCATTTATGAAATCAATATTGTTTTTTATTCGTGCAATATTGTAAATCTAAGTACCCAATGAAAATATATTTTTAATACAAAAATGCACTTTATTTCTTTGGAACAAAACGTTTACCGTATTGATCACGTGGTCTACTTAGTTAAGTGGTTCAAGGACTTTGCGGTTCTTCTGTGACGGAAACCTGACCGGCTGGCACTCGTGCTGCCCTGAGCACGCCCGTCAATTATCTAACATAGAATACACGGTAGTGCAAATAACTAACGCAATTATTAATATAATGTTTATGTATATTTTTTTATGTATTTTTTTTTTCATTTTAATAGTTTCTACATATGACATTAATATAAACAAGAATATTGTCTTAATGACCTAATTTTTAATGTAATTTATAATTGTATAATGTATTTGACGACGTGTAATTTTTTATAATTATGAATAAAAATATCATATCATATACTATACTACGGTCAAAAGGTTTTTTTAGACGACGCAAAATAGCTATTTAAATTTATTGTTCTGTTTCAGAAGTTATTCTCTACATAATATTTTTATTTCATTACTAATGTACTTTTGGTTTTAGGTAACAATGCATCATGAATGTGGTAGCATGGTACTTGGGCATTAGGAAAGTTAGAAAAAGATTTAACGCCGTTTGAACAATAATTTTTCACAATACTACTAATGCTAACTAAACATGCAAGTTTAGAGTGCTGACTCTTTGCTGCTTTTATGTTAAGAGAATAATTAAAAATTATCAAATATATTTTTCTTACTTTTCTTTTCTTTTATTTTTCTCCATGCATTAAATTTAACCCTAACTTTTTGAAACACAGTTTGAATTATTAACGGTTAGTCATCATCAGCCAGAAGACGTCCTCTGCTGAATATATGCCTCCCCCTTTAACCTCCACACTGAACGACATCCTGCCATCTGCATCCACTGGATGCCCGCGACTCTCACAATGTCATCGGTCCATCTAGTGAAAGGCCTACCTACGCTGCGTCTTCCGGTTCGCGGTCTCAACTCAAGAACCTTTCTTCTCCATCGGTTATCAGTTCTTCGAACGATGTGGCCCGCCCATTGACACTTCAACTTGCAGAGCTTAATAGCTATGTCGGTAACTCTGGTTCTTTGGCGAATATCTACTCGTACGTTCCGGATTTTATCGCGCAAAGAAACTCCGAGCATAGCTCTCTCCATTGCATGTTAAGTGACTCTGAGTTTTTCCGAAAGGCCAACAGTTAAGGACCATGTCTCAGTACTTCATGTCATCACTGGCAACACACACTGGTCAAAGACCTTTGTCTTTAGGCACTGTGGTACATTGGACGAGAAGATGTCACACAATTTCCCGAACGCTGCCCATCCGAGTTGGATCTTCGGGCTGCTGTAGCTGTTTTCTGTAATGAAAAAGATCGTAATAATTTTATGTTTTCTGCTGCATTCATTTTACATGCCCTGTTATTTAGTATACACGTATGTAGGTATGTGTACAAATGACAAATGTGGGACAAATCTCGCAACTGAATTTTGGACCAGTTATCCTCAACCGATTTGGTATATTTAGTCTGTAAATTTGGTGACAATGCAATGTTATGATACCATCAAGCTGGTCTAATCATGGATACAGAAGGTGGCCATGGGAACTCCTAAACGAAACAACGTAACCCCGTCGCGTTTGGGATCGTTAGGTTTGTCTTCCAAAGCACGTTGGCCTTAGATGATAAATTCAATATGGCGGATGCCCCAAGATGGCGGACATAATTTTCTTATCTTCCATCATATGGGTATCAAATGAAAAGGTTTGTTGAGAAGAATACGAAAAGCCTTGTTTTAAAAAAGTTTTTTTTAAATTAATATAGTTTATTATTGAATAATACACTTGCGTTTGCCCGCTATCTCGCTTTATCTTAAGCAATGATGCGTTCTACGAAGGAACACCCTTGCCTTGAAGATTGTTCGCTTACTCGAAAGCTTCATCCTTATATTGATAGAGGCAACACTATTATAAATCTCACATACTAAATCCATGGAATGGTTACCTGGAAGAGATTTTAGTGATAAGGCCGCTACGAATGGCACTAGCCTGCAATTTTCTCAACCAGTATGTAATTTTTATTTCTGGTGTGCATAATCAACATTTTCTATCAAACGCACACCAAAAAAAAAACGAAAAAACCCAAAAGATAATTTTTAATCACACTTATGTTACTATAACTAAAGATTACACTTTTTACTATGAAAAAAGATGTTCTAAATTTTCCCTACACTTTTTACCCCAAAAATAACGAAAGAAACAAGAAAAAAATCCAAACGAGGAACGTGCATGTATTGCTTCCTCGTTTAAGGTCGTTGTCGTAATTGGTCGGTAGTTTACCAGGATTACCTTCTAATCTTGAGGTCCTGGGGACATTACGAGGAAACCTTTTTAAGACCGCCAGCAGTTCTAGTTTGGCAAATAGTGCTACGAGGATTAGATGCCGTTGACGTTAATCCAAGAATGTTTTAAACAATGTTATAGGATTTTAGCCCTTATCTACATAGTATACAGACTGAGTTGTTCATTGCATTTTATATTTTAAATTTCATTAAATACTATTCCAGACGTTTCTTTCGTCTATCTCATGACACTCACGTAGTGCACAGAGTCCCAATTCATAGTTTTAGGGATCGGTACCCAAAGGTTGTAAACGACACCCTATTACTAAGCCTACGCTGTCTATCTGTCTGTCCGTCCGTCCGTATGTCCTACTAGAACTTTTTTAAACATGTGTTCAAATCGCGCAACTTTGAAAAATTACTATTGGGATTTTGCTCTTTTTTAAGTTTCCGTACCCAAAGGCTGTAAATGGACCCAATCAATAAGCCTACGCAGTCTGTATGTCTGTCTGTATTATAGAAAAACTATCAGCATCTTCAGCCAGAAAACATCCACTGCTGGTCATAGACATCTTTTTGCTTGGTCAATTAATTTTAACCCATGACGTAAAAAGAGTGATCTGTGTGACTGTCTGTGATATCGTAGCTCCCAAACAGCTAAGCTGATTTTGTTTGAAAGGTGTCTTAATCGAGAGTGTTTATAGCTATGATTCATAAAAATCGGTTCAGACCTTTGAAGATTATCGGTTCATTTATCGGGGCTAAAAATGAACAATTTATACTAGTATCAGATTTATGGCAAGTGTGAAGCTTTGTTTGTTGTGTAATCCAGCAGTGGGCTGAAACAAGCTGACGATGATGCTACCATCGAGATACAATACCAATAGAGTCACAATCATGCCAAAAATATGTCCGAACCAAAACTCGGCGCACGCTACGCATTGCGCAGACTTTTTGGTTCGTTCTAGGGCAACCGCGATCCAAATATAACGCCGCGCGATACTAGTGTTATAGCCGTAACAGACGTATCGAACTTGGCTGACGAACCGCCGTCTGACCAACGGGAGAGAAAGAGTGAGAATATAATTTCCCTCTCTTTTTCTCTCGTTGGTTGACGTGGTTGACGTCAGCCAAGTTGACGTGTCTGTTACGGTTCTTACGATGACATAGCGGACAAGCGACGTTACACACTATGCAAGTGACATAACGTCTAAATTCAAGTAAATGTGGCATTATCACACTAATATCATTATATTATGTGAAAGTTTTGATGGATGGATGTTTGTTACTCAATCACGCAGAAACGGCTGGATGGATTTGGAAAAATTTGGAATATACATTGCTTATTTCCTGCATAAGCTACTTTTCATCTTCATCACCGATTTTCATCACCACGCGAGTGAAACCGTGGGGCACAGCTAGTGAACTAGATAATTGATTTCTAGGTATGTTCAACACCACTCGGCCGTTTTTTGACTCTTTTCACTTAGAGATTGTTACTCTATAGGTAATTGTATCTCGATGTATGCTACCGATAAAATATTGGTTTTTATAAGCGTATTTAAATCGAACACTCGCTACATAACACTGAAGTTATAAGCTTTAATTTTAAACTAATAGGTATGAACAACTCCTAACTTCGAATAGCAATAATTTATTGATATTGCATTAAACTATTTCAACCACACGGCGCCGAGTGATCAAAACAGTAAACAGATGTTGCACAATTTCTGCAGGGCAATGCGCCGCACTCGCATCGCCATTTCAAAATTACTGCTATACGAAATCATATTACTCGATACAAGCAAACTGTATTTCGTAATATTGAATACATGTTTTGATTTTAGAATTCTTGGAAATACAAATTCAAAAGTAAACTGAGTGGATATGAGCGGCTCAGAAATATTGAGCTTCCACTGAATGAAAATACTTTGGTAATAACGGTTTGAGAGGTACCTAGGTAAGTTAAAACATTATAGTTTTTTTAAATATATATATACATACGGGGTTAGGCATATAAACTCTACAAAACCGAAAGGAGGTCATTATACATAATTATCATTATAAATATCAGTTCGTAAAAAAAAAAAACCTTTAGAAATAAGGATTGTGTGTATGCTTCGAGCATTCATGCTCACCATCGACGGCACCTTCTTGCTGCGGCGTCGTGTGTCGGGTCGCTCTCTTCCCTGAAATATGGTTGAGGAGGGCGATGGCTGGCACATGAGTCATACTCGTGATCGGGTGCTACTTGCGGGTCGCTGGTCTGCTCGCGGTGTACATTATACACATAAACTAGTAATAACATGACTAAATTGTTTTAACCTTAGATTAAGACGTAACTAACTTGCTCTCGTAAAGTAAATTCGTTAAAGTTAACAAAATAGTAGTAAAGTTTAACAAAAGTCACGGACCCCGGTGTCGTCGAGTGATATTTTAATTATAAAAATCAAAAAAAATCAGTTCGTTAAAAAAGTTTGAAATAAAAATCAAATAACATTATGACAGCTGTCAATAGGTAAGCAAAATACAGATATGAATTTGACAGCACTTTTTCAAATACTTACAGACCTCGCATTTTTTTCTACGCAATATATCTATGCGGATATCAGATCATGGACGGACGCGGGTATGTCCTAAAACTGCGACCAGAACCACCGGAGGATGGGCAGCAGCGTCCTAATAGTACACGGTGAACGTACTGTGATCCCCAAGCCGCCTGCCAAGCGTGGGATTATAGCAACACCCCTCTCTATTAGGGAGGCCTTGTCCAACAGTGGACGTAAATTGGCTGATTATGTGTGTGTGGATATCAGATCAATGTGATAATTTTGCATTGTTGACATATTGCGTAGTTGTCATTCCGCAATCTGCATGGTTAAAATGTGTCATTATGCCTTAAATTCAGAAATAATATTGTATCTGCAAGTTAGTGCTCTCAGGCAAGTTTTCAGCTTTCGATGTACCTAACAAACGTACAGGATGCACTAAAGGCGTTGTTCTAGATGGGTAATGCGATAAACCTGTTCTGAGTCTGGATTCTCGACACGTCCCCGAGCATATTCTCGTGCTACCAACGACAAAACGATAACGAGAATAACAAGACACAATACTAACTTTGATTTTGCTGAAGTTTTGTTGAACAATTTTTAACAAAATGGCAAAATATTTTACTTACAAGTTTTTGAACATGCTTTGTTTTTCATTTATTTATAAAAAATAGGTTTGACCGCCAGCTCTCCTGATGTTAAGCGATGATGTGGTCTACGATGGAGCACGCTTGCGTAGAAGGAACCGTGATTTGAAGACACCCAGATTGTTAGTATGTGTCAAATCATACAACTCAATTTTAAAACAGTTATCCCCAACCGATTGAGCTGAAAATTTGCATACACGTTTAGTTTGGATGACAATGCATGGTTAGTTAAATGACGTCATTCTAAATCCAATATGGTGGACTCCAAAGGATGGCGGATCATTTATTCTTTTTATGCACCCCCATGATATGGGTATCAAACTATCCAATGAAAGAGTTTTCTGAGAAAAATAAAATGATGTCACACTAAATTTAATATGGCGGATGTATAAAAACTTGTTTTTAACAGTTTTTTTTTTTACTATTGGAAACACGGCGTAGCAATGTTCACATTTTTGGTGGTGGTTGTGCAACGTAAAGGTTTGGAAATAAATAGGGGAAACTTGTGCTTAGTAGCGCAACAGGGTTACACGGGACGATGATACTACGTTGATAGGAGGACTTTTTATTCATCTTTATAAACAACTTTTACGATAGCACCAAACCAAAACTCGGCAACAAATCAGTTGTTCCATAGAATAATGTAATTCATACCATTAAAATATCTAAAAAGCTTATTTTATTCACTGAAAACAGTGAGTAAAAAGCCCTTTTAGGTAAAACGTTTCATTTTGGCGGGAAAATAAAATTTCAAACAGTATTTTGTCCATGTAGCTAGGCCGGGTAATTATTGTGAAATGGCATAGTGTTCACGAACATTCTTGGTCGTTCTTTACATTATCATGTACAGCTATTAATCAGTTACTTACCATATTACTAACATTTGGCAATAAATCGTTTGAAACAGCATAAATTTATTTATTGACAAAATAATGTGCATTGGAGATAAATAACTTTACGCGAGTTTGTAAAGAATAATAATCAATTTTCGCGAACATCATTATCGCTTACAATAAATACTCGGCCTAGCTACAAGAACAAAAAAACTGTTTGAAATTTGAATTTCCCGCCAAAGTGAAACGTTTCACCATAAATCACTATTTTAATGTTTGAATTTAGAGCATTTCCTCGAGATTAGATTGGGCGCCATTTTTAACAAAGAGTTTAGCATTAGAATAAAAACGGTTTGTGTTTTTGCTGTCATTAAAAAATTTGGCGTATTAAACAACGGAACAAGGAGAGCACTGAATTTTTTCGTTTTGAAGGAGAGTATATATAATAATAAAGAGAGTATAGAATCTTTCTTGTTTCTACTCAACAACGGAACAAGGATAGTATTTTGTTTAACGTATAAGTGTGAGCCCTACACAGTCTGAACACCTCAACTGTGACGTATCATTGAATAGGCCTTAATATAAAGGTGACGTTTTATTCATTTTTACTCGACTGCCCAAAAAGAAAAGTTAATGCTTTTCAGCCGTTTGTGTGCATTTTTTTATATTTATATACCTCTTATTTATTGCCTAAACAGCTTCACCAATTTTGATGTATGACGTGTCGTTAGATTCGTCTTCATACTGAGAGTATTATAGGTTACATTTTGCAGTCGGGTATTTTCTTTTTCTTTTAATAATCTATTTGTTTGTTCAGGTGGATTGGGTATACTATTTGAAATATCATCTGCATCATCATCATCCGGAAGACGTCCGCAGCTGGCCTCACCTTAGATTTCTATACTAAACGACAGCCTGCCATTTGCATCTGCTGGATGACCGGGACTCTCATGTCGTTGGTTCATCTAGTGGCCTACCTACGCTGCGTCTTCCGGTTCATGTACTCTATCTCAATAACCTTTCTTCGTCGTTGGTTATCGGTTCTTCGAGAGATGTGGCCTGCCCATTGCCAGTTCAACTTCCAAATCTGAGCAGCTATATATTTGTCTGTGGTTCTTTGGTGAATATCATCGTACAAATGAAATGGTGATGGGGAAGATGATGGTAGAATATTATGATACGCTAAAAGTACCATAAATAGGTTTATCAATATTTTTAGCGAAAGAAACCTTTACTCAATGAAATAAATAACTACGTATTTACAATACAATACTTTATTAATAACTCCATATTTACATGTATTGAATATTTTAGGCTTAAAATTATCTTAAACACTGTTTTAAACTATCACGGTTGTTCACTAAAGTTATATGATTATTTACGGGATATTTACCGTGGTAAGGTTGGGGAAGGAGCTCCCTATATTTCGGCGCAGTTACATGCACCATGTTCACGGGAAGACAAAAAAAAATCTTATTATCTTGTTTAATTTTTCTTTTTTCTGGGTGTTTGTTCTTATATTTTATCTCGCCAACAATTCGCCAGCCGAATTTCTGTTTTATTTCAGCGTTCTATGGTAATTTCTTATATAAAAACAATCTCTTTTTTGTATATGACTGAGGTACAACGAAATTGAATTCAAGAATTCCATTGCTTTTAAATAAATGGAAACCGTCTGAGTGGTATCGTTTTGAAAATACAAAACTAGAAATAAATTGAAACGTGATAAATCAGCAGAAACGAATGAATTGAAAGCATTTTAGAATGAATCAGAAAATTGGAAAACAAAAATTCAACAATAGCTTAGAAAGTTTAATATTTTTGCGGTATTTACGTCTTTGTTTGTTTTCAACTATTTATTTGCTTGTTCTTTTACGTATTGTAAATTAACACTAATATTATGAATGCGAAAGTTTGTGTATAAATCAGTTGTTGCCACCTCTGTAGCGGCTGAACAGATTATAATGATTATTTGATATTTTATACAATAGCTACTATAACATACTATTTGAATGACTTCAAGAGGAGGAAGGTTCTTAATTCAGTCGTTTTTATTTCCTTACAAGCATTTATTTAACTTGGCTTGTTAGTGTGGGACATATGTTGTGTGGGCCCCGATTCTATTAAACCAATTGTTTTTAAATTGTTAATGAATTTCCTAAAAAATTGCCATTTTGACATTATTGGTATTATTATAGATAAAGTGTCAAAAGTGAAAGACCAATTGTTTTAAATTGTTAATGAATTGCCTCAAAAAATTACCCTTTTGACACTTTTTGTATAGATAAAGTGTCATAAGTAAAAAAATTGAGGCATTTCATTAACAATTGAAAAACAATTGGTTTAGTAGAAATGGGCCCCAGTTATCCTCAACCAATTGAGCTGAATATTGGCATACTTATCCTACTTATGTAACTTTGGTGACAATGTAATGTTATGGTACCATCGAGCTGGTCTGACGATGGAGACAGAAGGTGGCCATAGGAACTCCAAACGAAACGACGTAACCCCGTCAAGATTGGGTTCGTTGGTTTTGTCTTCCCAAGCACTTCGGTCCTAGATGATTAATTCTATATGGCGGACATCCCAAGATAGCGGACAAAAGTTCTTATCTACCATCATGATATGGGTATCAAATTAAAGGGTTTGCTGAGAATAATACGAAAAAGCCAAATTGCTCGATTTCTTTAATACCTACTACTCAGTATTTTTTACCGTTGAGATGTTGAAAATGTTAAACCGGAGCGCAGCTAATTCAGTCTATCCATAAATAAATGAATAGATACTTAAGAAGTTAAATGGTGCGCATTTAATCGGAATAGCATTTAATATAGGCGACGACAAAACTTACAACTCAGCTAATGTAATAACGTAATTCTCGGCGCGGTTAAATCGAGCACAGAATATTATAGGTATTAGCACGATGTGAACTTTGTAACACAATTTTCGGTTGAATATTGTATTTCGAAATTTATTTAGACATGTTTTTTTCAATGATTTTATTTTTTATTTAAAGGCTTGTTTTTGACCGCCAACTCGGCTGATGTTAATCGATGACACGGTACGATGGAGCACTCTTGTTATCATACTTGTCACTGTCAAATTGTAGGACTTCCTTTTACTATTGTTATTCTGCATGCGGTATTAGCCTGTCTATAACGATTGAAGGGCCTTTCCAGCTTCAAATGACAAATTTTACCGACACACTGCATTCAAGCCAACACCTCGTCTTCGGCTCCGTAGGTAGAAATAGGACGCACAGGGCTCTAATTTTGTATGAAACCACATACCATGCCGTTAGCTTGTTATAGGTGTGGTATGAAAACATTGTGAGGATACCGGTATGTCTAAGGACCTTAAAAGTTCAAAGACATATGACATTCACCAACATCATGCATTGGGGCAGCATGGTGTATTACGGCCTATCCTCTCTTTGAGAGAAGGCCTGTATCCCAGCAGTGGGAACATGATGGGCTGATAATGATGATGAAGCGTGTTATAATACGGTAATTATGGTTACAAAATTAAACAAATCAGACACGTCTACCGATTTGCAGACTTGACAAAAGCGCACGTAACGCGCTAGTTTGCTCTACGTTATTTAACGATTTAAAATAAGCGTTTTACGAACCTCATCGTGTTAGCAAATTAGAAGTTTTCAGTTTCACGTATATAACGTAACGCGACGCTACGAGTTTATGTGGTCATATGGCTCAAAGTCCATTTTTTTACTACATTTTCATGTTTCGACGTCATTCGTTTATGACAAGGATCTCTCTTGTTAGATCGAAAATAAGGGCCTAGATTAAAAATGAAACCGAAACGTGGCCTTGAATATAGGGAGCTAGTCCGGCAATTTCGAGTTGCTTAGCGAGCTATGCATGGGTTTTCCTTTTAAAATACAATCAGAAATTACATTATCAAACAAAGAACTAAAGTAATTAATATTAAAAAATGCAAAGTAAAGTGACATATCGCTGACCATATCTACAGAAGAACTGAACACCGTTAGAGTAGACTAATTCTAGAATAGATGTACCGCGTATCAGCAAACGTAGAGTAAGGCACCCTGCGGTTGGGTGAATCGACGATCTGTGAAAGGCGGCTAGTGGAAAGTGGATGCGTAAAGCAGATGATTGTGCCTTGTGGCGTTCTTTAGGAGAGGCCTACATTTAGCAGTAGGGGGGGGGGGGATTAAAAAGGCTTATGATGATGATGTCAAGATAACTTGTTTTGTCAGCGGTGCAGTAAAAAAATGTTTAGGGCAGGAAATAGCGCGTAAACAGCACGGCAATTCCCATGGCAATGACGCCAAGCTCAGAATATTAGCAGGGCTCTAACTTCATAAGGCCCGAATTACAATTTACAGTTGGTAATTTGTCCCGAAACGGGTCGGTTTCACAAAGTTACTTAATAGTTGCGTAGTTCAACCGGCAGAGTATTAGGTATAAGCTCTTTATAAATGCATAGGCGGTTACAACTTTGGAAGGCAGGACGGTTAAACAATGTGGGGACCAGTTGAGGGTACGACACTTACTATAAAACTGACCCGCTACAATGACCAAGGAAAATGGTTATGTTATTTAAACTTAACTGAGGTAATTTTAAAAACGGATTTAGCAAATATAGTACAGCAAAGCTGTCGTCAATTGTTGACGAAAAATCGGAATTCCTTGGTTTTATGAAACGAGCGAAGAGAGGTCTAAAGTCGGCGTGTCCATGTATGTTTGTATATATCTTGACTATAACTTGTGAACCGTTGATCGGATTTTTAAGAAATGTTGTAAGCAAGTAGCTCATTTGAATATATTTTATTAATTAAAATATGTGTTCAATTGCTTAAATAGCTATGAATATGTAGGGGTCGCCAAGTCACAATTCGGGGCAAAACTAGTTTTAAACAAAAGTACTTTTGATAGTAACAGCCTGCTTCTAAAATATTGTAGATACATTAAAAAAGAAGCGGAGCAAAACTCGTTTTCCCACTTTACAACCAACTTTTTATGTAAATGGGTTTGTAACGTCCATTGCACCGATATTACCGCATAAGACTTTCTGCAGCACGCAACGGCGCCAACGTTTGCGATTTTAATATCCTAATGGGTGAGAAAACACCGTGTATAAATGAAACACCAACTCGAGTAAAGTTTTGCACTTTCAGGTAAATATTGGCTTATATTCTTATACACGCGGGCAACTGATACTGGTACTGGCGGGTAGGTGTTTTGATTATCTAACTCACCAGATTTTTTATCATGCCATAGGTGGTAAACAGGGAGGCGGGCTGCCTGATGGTAAACAGTCACCGTCGTCTATTGATACTTATAACACCAGAGGCATCACATCTTTTCCGACCCTGTAAGAACCTATTAAATTGCCTCTTGAAACGGAAACAACGCGGTAGCTCATTCCTCATATTGCAGATGTGAGGCAAGAAAGATCGCGTGAATCGAACGGTGTGCGATCGCAGTGATCCTCTGATCTATGGTATGCGGATGAACTTTCAGGCTGTGGCAGCTAGTGCGATGATAAAACCACGATTCTGGCATCAGATCAGTCGGTTCTTCAGAACACTCCCCGTTGAAAATACGATAAAAGATACAGAGAAATCCAACGTCTCCGCGCATGTTGAGCTGCTCTAGGTGTTCGGTGAGTTCGGGGATCATCGACAATTCTAACAGTTCTACACTCCAATGCATCAAGAGGCTCAAGTTGATGTAAAGTGACAGTATAGTCGAAGATGGAAAACACGTCTGGCCTAGAATAGAAATTGTATCTCAAGCGAAGCTGCCAGAACATACCACTAGGCGACAAATTTTCTACTTGAGGGTGCTAGCCACCCGAATACTAGAAAGTGTTTCTATCATGCTATGGTTTTCTCGCAATTTTTTATTTTTTTGATATTACAATATCGATTATTGCATATTTTACTGTCACCAGAACCAAAGATGTATGCAAACAAACTAACATACAAACATTGCAAGTTAAATAAAAGCTTTAAAAAAAATACTACAAGCAAAGCAATGATGCAAATATATCAAAGTAGATGAAAGAATACGTAATGTATGAGATAAGATACATTATCTCAAACTTACATAATCCGCAAGCGATTTCATGAAATCCTGTAACAAAATTTACCTTTTACGTGATTTTCTCGGCTTTCCCTAACGGGGTATTCACACCCCATAGTTCTAAAAATACCTGTCTCTTTGAAAACTGAAGGAAAGGCGGAAGTAGTAAATCTGTAATCCTCCTTGCAAGCTTGCGAGTAACTGAAATTTTCTGATCCTTACGTCGCTTTCAGAATGTGTCGAATTTATGAAACAACGTTTTATTTATTTATTAAGTTTTTAAATATGCATAGTTTGGGTAATAAGTATCGAAAACCAGGAAGTTTTGTCAATACTTAACTTCACTAGACGCACGGACATATAAAGTTAAAGCCAAAGTGCAAACTTAAAAATTAATTTAAACAACCGTGATCAAATGCTAACTAGATAATGGATGTTTATAGAAATGATATGAATTGAAAAATTGGCTTTACTGAGTTGTGGTATTTTGGCTTTTAGATGATTTTCGGTTCTCTTTGGAACAAGAATAAAATTAACATGACATAATATATTATTTTCTTTTTCTTTTTTGACATGTGTTATCTGAGTGTTACGTTTTACTACACAAATAAATAGGAACAAGGAAGCCCAAAAGATACTACAAAATACGCAACAAAACTGTTATCTGATACCACACGTTTACTTATTACAATCTTTGCTCGCCTAATAAAAGGCTACAGAGAGAAGGGAACAAACAAAAGATAAAAGATTATTATCATAATAATACTCGTGGAAATCTCATTAACAGAAGTTATCTCACGTTAGGTACTCTCAGCATCTTCCTTTGTTCACATTATGTTGTCCAATCACGTTCGCTTGGCAAACAATGGTTACAGACCCTTTATATTGCATCGTTTTTATTCGCGACCGATAGACGGGAACAGATAGGTTCGGTTGTAATATTTATAGGATGGACCGAAGGGTTTTTGTGGTCTAGCAGCTGTTGTCACGTAAGCGACGTGTTAGGGATTTCAGTAGGTTATGTTACTTGATTCAACCAGTTTAAGGGTGAAATCAAAAAGAGTGGAAACGAAGAGAAGACAATTTAATTTACTCGGTTTAATTCATATTTTTTTTATTAGCTATCTAGTTATATTCATTAAAGCAAAATACCATTCATTCACTGAATGCGTCATCAAGATAGCTCAAGCTACTTGACCTACGAAAGTGGCATTTTGCAGATTCCTTATGGGTAGAGGTCCAATAGGAATTGGAGATTTTGCTATAGGACCAAATTAAAAGAGGCAAATGGAAATTCAAAGTTTATATGAAATGCTATGCGTACAAAGTCAACATCTAGTAGGAGACAAACTTTAATGTTATGATAACATGAGTGACAAAACAACGTTTTGTAACACGAAACAATGCTTACTAAAAATCACCATTTAAATTTGGGTAGTGAAAATATTTAATGAGAAGTAATTTTATTGTTGCGTATGTAGGCCTCCCACTAGATGGACCGACGACATTGTGGAACGTGGGCATCCAGTGGATGCAGATGGCAGGATGTCCAGTGCCGGATTTACCAGCAGGCTGAGTAGGCTAGAGCCTAGGGCGGCAAATTTTAGGGGCGGCAAATTTGGGGATTTTTTTATGTTTTACAGAATTTAGTTCATTAGTTATATACCTATTATGTAATTACCCTAAAACTACTTTTGTGCAATCGTTTGGGTTTTAAAAATAATCTAATAACTTACACATCGATCCCCTAGTTTCAAAAAAGGTGGTTTAATTAGGACGATAGTGCACAAATCATAGTTTCGATTTCATTGCGGCAAAATTTGAATAGCCTACTGGCGGCAAATGTGTAAATCCGCCACTGAGGATGTCGTTCAGTGTGGAGGTTAAAGGGGGATGTCTATGTTCAGCAGTGGACGTCTTCTGGCTGATGATGACGATGATGATGAATTTTATGTCTTCTGAGTTCTATAGTTCTCTAATTTTCCTTATAAATTGCCTCATGTTTAAGCATTTCAGGTTCATGTGAACTTTTATTTTGTTAATAACTATAAAATAATAACAAGCTGTCTAAAACATTCTTAACAATATTCTCGTGCCACAGCCATCTAAGAAATGTTTTCCATAATATAGCAATTCGAATTCCTGACTATGTATAATTATCCCTGTTTAGTCGGTCCAATAAAATCACAAAGGAATTTTCGTATTTGCCTTCATTCCGCGTCAAGGGAAACGATAGGAATTTAAAGGAAATTCTCAATTGAAATTGACAATTTTGTTAAATACCTTCGCGCAGCTTAATTGCGATTTTGTCGGGTCATTCGAGAAAAGCCTTGTTGGAATGAGTTTGTGCAATATTGTTAAAAGCTTGAGATATTTTGACAAGGATCTAAGAATATCGAAGTTTAATATCAGTTAATCACCTTATTTTGGTAAAAGGTTTTTGAAGTTTGCCTTAGATGAATATGATCGATCTTACTCAATACATTAATTAAGTAAAAAATGCTTAAGATTGATGTCAACTTTTCGCTGATGGAAATTGTTATACGCGAAAAATAATGAATAATTTTAAGCATAGATTAACTAAACTTAACTCACATTTTTGTAAGGCTCGATATTAATAAAATTGGTTTTATAATTTAATTGAAAATAAACCTAATTACAATAAAAACTGAGAGCTTTTTGATAAAGCACGCCCAATCAATGAATCTTGATTTAAACAAACTCGAGGAAAAATAGGCTGAGGAAATCGAAACCTTGCTCTAGGCCATTAAGTAGAAAAAACTGCTGCATATAAAGTGTAAGCTCCACAAGACCGGAAGTCCGGCGCTTGCCGCATCCGACTGTCTGCTACTGAAAGCCTTTTAGTTCAATTTACCGTAAAAAAGAGACCACGCTGTTCCCATGTTTTACGCCACTTGGGAAATTGCTCTCGTCTTGTCCGCGAATTGACATATGTTCTGCATATATTTTGAATTCAAAGAATATGATATGTTTAGATTCAAAAAAATATTGTAAGTAGCTAAACGATTAAGGTAGTGACTCAAATGATACTCAAGTGGTTAGTTTTAAGTTATCATCATCATCAGTACTCTGCCGTTCACATCTGGATATGGACATAGGATATGGCCAATGGCATGCATCTCAGCCCAATCTTCGGTTATATATCCGCTGCCATAGGCATATTGTTACTCCATTGTGTCATCGTTTACTAAAACAGTCAAAAATCCTTCTGTCTACCTTAGTTTGTATGTCCCATCGTAGAATTGGTCACATCATGAAAAATCTAGTAAATTTATGAAATTATTCTGTTTAACTGAATTTTAATTATCTACTGTTCAAAATAATCACGATTGGCCCTGGTCCTATAGTTGAAAGAGGTACATATTATCGTTTAACAATATTACCTACTCAACGGTTAGCCACTTCGTGAAATAGGCAAGAAATAGTCCTGATAAATTATACCTATTATTCGAATGTAAACCCTATTACAACCCCTACGTCTCTATACTATACGAAATGGCTAAGATTGCTCGGTCATTTCATGAAATAACAGACCAGAACTTTAACAAGACTCCTCGTGATATATAGCTAATTATACGATCAGGCTATAATATCAGGTGTATTTATAATTATCTAACAACCTCCGACCCATGTACGTACACGCTGAATGTGGGAATGGCCAAGCGTGGGATGATGGCAACACTCCTCTCTAAGATGGAGGTATTTGTTCAGCAGTGGACGTTTACTGGCTCATGATGTGATGTGAACAACCTCTTGCAGGCAGTTTCCCTACATTATACTTGGCAACTTTTTCCTTGCCAGCCTTTATTGCATATTATGTGGACTATTAGTTAGTTCATTGATATCACTGCAAGTTTCGTAATGTGAGTGAAAAATTAGTGTGTCTTATACTTAAAGTTTTAGCGTTAAGCGTTTACCGGTATAGTGAAAAAAGTGGGTGAAACACGGACACATTTGAGCTCTCCTTTTTTACCTACTCCCACTTTAGACGGGATCGGCTCTCCTAACCAGCTTGCGCTAGAATGCTCTGTGCTGGGTGGGTCTAATCAGTCAGTGGGTCTAATTGGGTCTTTTAAACTTTTTTTTTTTTCAACTATATACTTGCGATCAGATCAGACAAACAATATCTTGCCTTGATCTGAAGATCCCTGATTTAAATGTTTTTGTTTTTGCACGGAAGAAGAAAAAAAGGACTAAAAGTCATGGAACTACAGTTGTGAAGTACATTTTATAGAAGGTGCTCGAGAGAAATTGTTATAAAATTATCAATAAACCTAATATACACCAAATATAAGAAATCTAAACCATAAAGTTATTAAATAAGCTAAAATACGCCATTTATATACACAATGACTCATTACGCCCACTGAAAGTTTGCGTAAGTCTAAAATAAACATTTCTTACTTCAATAAGGCTCGTGTTTGCCCATTTAGTATGCAAATTCCTAATGCATAGTACTCTATAAACACATAAAACTAATGAAAACAGTAGTCCATTTATATACAATTCAACCATTCCCCGCAACGAGTTGAAAACAGTTCATATGAATGGCGCTGTTAGTAAAATTGGGGCTATTATGAAAACGCAAGTCAGGGGTGTAGCTAGGATTTTCCAAAATTGATTACATACAAACTTTACTTTAACATCCACAAAGTATTATTACTAAAAAACCTACTTCACGGAAACTAGGTAAAACTCAATTAAAGGATTTAATTTACTCTGATTTTTCACCTGTACAGGTGAAATATTTTCCCACTCTGATAAAGCGATATATTCAATAAAAAATATCATTAAAATGCATCCAAAATCAGTGAAGATATCAAAAAAAAAAACAACTTAATTTAGAACTCCCTTTTTCAAGTTAGTAAAAAGACGGAAAGAATAGCAGAATAATTATTATAACTGGCTAATGTTAGACGTATACCATTATCGTGACAAAAATCGGCCTAGCGGTTTATTCTTGAAAAGTGACTAAACAGATGCTGAGGGAGAGACAGAGAGACAAATTTACTTTTGCTTTTATAATATTAGTTACTATATGAACTACAGTATAGTTATAAAGTCCTGAAACAATATTTTTTACCCATAAAAAGTGAAAGAAAGTATAGATAAAAGTTTCAGTCGGCTTTATTTTTATTATGACCACCGAATAAATAATAGCACAAGCCAATATCTACCAAAGCCACAGCAATCTGGACACAAATCACTAAAAAGCCTAAAATGAGACGGCGGGACCAGCATCACTTCATTTGTAGAGGCTGGACCGCAAAAGTTCTCTACCGTGAGAAATGGAAGGAGGGAAGCGAAACCTTTGCTCTACAGTGGAACAATCGGAACGTAAAGTACTCCAGCTCGTGCACCGTACTAAATTCAATTCTTCTCAGCTTCCCTGCAACCATACCACAAGTAAAACTTTGAAGGTAGGTACTCATACCCAACACAGTTCACATCTGTAGATTACTAGCATTTTGTTCCTGCGCTGTGGGGCACGTGGTCCCATCCCTAACTACGACCATGACGCAAGCAATTCTAAAACAGAAACTAAAGGCAGTAATTGAGGTGGCCACAATAATGTAAAGGGGACAGGACCAGACCTTCTCCTTTATAATTAGGTGCGCAAATTACGTTCGTTCAAATTAACAACAGTCGTTTCGAGCAGTGTCTGTTTAAATTTCTGAGGCAGTCTTTACCATTTTAACAAAACTGCTAAACTGTGATTATTTTGGAATATTGTACTATATTCAAATCTAAAAGATATTGTTGATTCGTAGATATAACGTTAAAAAAACAGTGTCCAGTTTACATAATGCACATAAGAATTAAAATGACACGATCTCCGATCCCGTCTTAAGTAAGTTTAAGTATTCGAAACTCGTAAAGAAGTTTTGGTAACGATAATTTGTTGAATAGTTAGATATAGACTTGTTCGTCTAGTGAGGATGGTTGGCAGCTATCACCTGCTTAGACTCAGTCATAAAATTTATAAAATCTTAAAACCAGCGCAGAACTGCAAGACCAAGGACACCGTGAGCAACTACTACCTAGGGCCTAATGGAGCCGCCATTAGGGCGGATCCACATTAGTGCCGTGAAGCTCCGAAAACAAGCGTGAACGTGAATGTGGAGGGTTTTCGCGGGGTTCACGCGCGTTCACGCCTGTTTCCCGATCAGAGTCGGTATTTTGTCCCGCGACAAAGGGTTCGCGCCCCCTTCGCGCGGCGTTCACGCGTACACATCCACATTCACGGCCCCGCGCCAGTTTACTTCTTGTTTACTCCGGTCTATAAAGGCGTACGGACGTCATCCACCATTTTCTTTTTTTCCAACGCTTTTTAATAACTTTCTTGTGTTGGACGTCTAAATAGTTATATGTTGCCACAGCAAACAAAGTTATTGCAGCAGCAGATTCTACGTCCATTTCGCGGCGGGCTTCACGAACGACTGTGAACATCCCGTGAATGTGGAGGGCACGACTTGTGCCGCGAATTCACGGCACTAATGTGGAGTCGCTATGACAGTACGTACTTGTACATAATTTGAACATGTACATCTGTGATCTAAAATAATGTAAGATATACGCGATATAATCCCATAAAACTATTTAATACTTAATTTCAAGACAGTATTCGACACTGTTTTTTTATAAATGTTTTTTAGCTATGTCGTGTATTTTTTATCCTACTTTATTTCTTTTAATTTCAATATTATGTAATATTAGCAAAAACTTAAGAAATCATTTTGTTCAATAGTGTTTATGATGGAAATGCAGGCTGAATTTGTAACTGTGAATGTCACAGTTTTATGTGACCAGAAGGCCTCTGATTGTCACTGACGTTTTGAGTCAAGTCCTACCACAGAATACCTACAAGTACAGAAGGTTCACTCCGCAAAAGCATTTAAATAAGTAGCAACTCTTACTCCCACACAAAGTCCAATTCAGGACGTGCGAGCGTTAACTACCTACAGACTGCTATATTAACCAAGAAGTTGCCTCTATATCTTTCGCGTAACTCTTGTCGCGTTATCTCTGTCTATCGCGCGGCAGCGGGCACGGCAAGTCCGACTACTTCGACTACTTGTAGCTTCATACCTAAAGTGCGGAATGCGCCAGGCCTGGGGCCTTACCCCTAGCTCAAAAAGTTGACCCGCATAGGTGTTATTTGTCTAAACGGTACCATTAACTACGATAAGCGGTAGTTGTTTGATAGCCGCCAAGCTTTGCGATTTTCACGCACACACGCATAGTAAAACGGATTTTATTTCATTCAATCTGTAGGACTCGGTACCCCGGGCGTGATATACACAACACACCAAGATACCACAGATAAAGTAAAGATTTTAAACCGCCGTTCATCCAGTCGGAGACAAGTTAGACGCTTTTAAACGGTGCAGGTTAAATGAGTTGCTTGTCGCAATAATAGTAGGTTATCAGGTACCTACCAAAAGTTGGCTCGCAAAAATAGAGCTAGGGGTAAGGCCCCAGGTCCTACTTTGACATGGTTGCATTTACGATGGGGTATATTCGGGAGATTTATTTGATTGCATGCCGGATATGATCTCCCATCTGCGACAGTCCTGAGTCCTGAGTATGTGATGCTTCTGGTGTTACAAGTATCCATAGGCAACGGTGATGTTTACTATCAAGCGGTCCGTTTTTTATTGTTTTCCACCAGTGTTATAGAAATATTATCTCACTTTCTACCATATCGTTACGTTTATAACGTTGAAACCAATAAATAGCTTTGATGAAGAATTTAAGTAAATATAATATTATGTTTATTGAAAAAATATTTAAATCGGTTATTAATGTTCTGATATATAAGCATTTAAAGTTTTTGGTAGAGAAAACTGTGTCCCTTTCCCACAAAACAAAAAAATTACGTCACGCTGTGTGCCATACTTGTCAGAATAGAATTGATACACGGAAAAAAATGCTGGCGAAATTTTTTTCCGGCCAAGAATATTTTTATTCTCAGGAATATTGTTTAATATCAAGTAAATAAATGCTTCAATTAATAATAATGTCTTAGAACAACAAAACTGATACTCTTCGTGAAAAACAATATTATTCTCATTATATTTACTACAAACAAAACAATTATTATTCCTTCAAGAATATCTGGGTGTTGGATAAACAATTTGTACTTTTTTTTACATTAAGATGTTTTTGTATCTTAATGTGAGAAAATAATGTCTAGGACCAAGAACTGTAAAACTTTGATTCAGAACCTGTGACACTTTACTTAAACTGAAACTTCTAACTTGTTAACTAAAGAATATATGTTTTATTCAAAAAAATATTGTCTTACTTTAAATAATGTATTATTCTCATAAATCGGAAAGTAGGAACGTCTTATTAAAAGAAAAATAAATTTCGTTTGAAGAAAAATATTATTATTTTAATGTCAATTTAAGTATTGAATTAATAATGTACAATGATTCAAACTAAGACAGAGTTATTTTTTATATTAAGAAAAACACTTGTTTGGTCCAAGATAAAAAAAATCGGGTTAAGTAAGTATTGTGGCATTGATGTAAGAATCGATTTAATTTATATCAAGGTAACTGAATGTTTTAGACCAAGATTCGTCTGTTTTGTGGGAATATGTAGTGGATTGTTCAACTAAGAAATCCTATGATGCGAAATAAGATAGACAAACGTTTTATTCTAAGAAAAAACATGTTTAGTTTGAGACAATTTCTATATTGGATTAAGTAATTACTAGCGTAAAACTAAGGAACAAAGTAATTTTAAGCAAGGCAGTCTTATGTTTTTAGCCAAGATTTGTCTGTTTTGAGAGAATAAGTATTGGATATTTCAACTAAGAATCCCTATATGATACAAAATAAGATAGACAACATTTTATTCTAAAAAAAAATTATGTTTAGTTTGAGAACATTTTTATTGGATTAAGTTACTAATAAAGTCAAACTAAGAAACAGAATAATTTTAAGCAAAGTAGTTTAATGTTTTTAGCCAAGATTTATCTGTTTTGAGGGAATAAGTATTAGATAGTTCAACTAAGAATCCCTATGATAAAAAATAAAATCGGCAAACATTTTATTCTAATAAAATGCTTGTTTAGTTTGAAACAATTTTTATTGTATTAAGTAACTACTAGCGTCATACTAAGAAACAAAATAATTTTAAACAAGATAATCTTATGTTTTTAGCCAAGATTTATCTGTGTTTTGGGAACAAGTATTGGATTGTTCAACTAAGAATTCTTAGATGCAAATTATTAGTTTTAGAATATAATATATTGAATTAAGTAACTATAGTAGCATTAATTCTAGAAAGATAATAATTTAAAAAAGGTAGGTGTAGATTTATAACCAAGGATTTTGTGGAAATAAGTAGTTGGGTGTATAACTACGAATCAAATCCTATCTAAGTATCTTAGACAAACGTTTTTATACTAAGAAAGTGCAGAAAGTTTTCGTCTTTTATCTGAATAAGTGACAAACATAATATGTTTTTGCATATTAATAAGGTATACCTACCTCTAGAATTTGTGATAAGTATGTTTTAACCAACATTCATGTTTGTGGTTGCTCAACTCGCGGTGTAGGTACATAACACCCAGATGAACCAAAAACTCGAAAATACGTTTGTTGTATGGGAGCCCCCCTTCCGTTTTTACTTTTAGATTTTTTTATTATTCCTTAGTTAATCCGCCGTAACATTACATATTCTGTGAAAATTTCAACTGGCTATCTATTACGGTTCGAAAGATACAGCCGTTAATAGGTAGGATAGACAGACAGACAGACATCGTAGACTTAGTAATAGGGTCCCGTTTTTACCCTTTGGGTACGGAATCCTAAAAAACCCGATAATCAGCACTGCACCAGTGCTCAGCCTTTACAGACTTTATTTCCATGTACCTTATTTAGGTAGAATTTACCATTGAACAGAAACCTTGATCTCTGATAGTTAAATAGGTACCTACTTATCAAACCTACTAACTAACAGCGTCTCAGGATGCCTATAATCTATGATCACCTATTTGCACTGTCGCCATGATTTTTCATTGTTTTTTTTTTTAGGTATCTAAACTTGAAAAGCAATTTTATTCGCTAAATAGGTACCTACGCTTTAACTTTGGTGGCTTATCTTCTAGGTAACTTACCTACTTACCTATTGGGTTTTCATTTCAAGGCATCATTCGTAATTTTATGGCTGACTACTAGATATCTATACTTATAATAAAACTGTAACAGGTCCAATTCTCTTGGTAAATTAAAGATATTTTGAAAAAAATAATTGGACGGCACTCTATAATCGATACTGAAGTCAAAACTGTATTTTTTTTTCATTTTTGTCTGTCTGTCTGTCTGTCTGTATTTGGGCTGCGCATCACGCCTAAACTATTGAATGGATTCAAATGAAACTTACCATAATTTAAGTTCATACTACGAGGTAGGTTATAGGTATAATAGGTACTTTTTATCCCGAAATTTTGCATGGTTCCCTTGGGAGAGGGGATGAAAGTCAAAATGTGTGCTTATTTGTAATTCATTACCGCGTAGTCCGATTTTATTAATTCTTTTTTTGTTAGAAAGGCGGTACATTAAAAAGCGTCCCGTAAAAATTTCAAGGTCATCGATTTCGTAGTTCAGAAATTACAGATATCACAACCGTCAGATCCAAAGGTCAGGTCCAAATAACTTGACCTCCGGAATGTACAGGAACCTTTGAACGTACGGCTCATCTTAAGCTGGCGGTTGATTTACAGCGCACTTTGTAGTTTACGTTGAGTAGGTACTTAGGTAGCCCTATTGTCAAAGTCGGTAACACGTTGGTAAGACATCCTTTAGAAAGGAAATACCTACTCTATGGACTATCACGTAAAATAAACAAGTTTTCAATGCCATCATTTTTGTAGTTTTTAGGGTTCCGTAAACAAAGGTTAAAAATGGGACCCTAGGTATTACTAAGCCTGCGATGTTTATCTGTCTGTCTGTTCGTCTGATACCTATCCAACTCTATTGACATTTTGTTGCAGTCCTACCTACTTAGGTATAGATTTTATTCACGGGCATCTATCAAAAAACATTATGGAGTAGGTAGGTAGGAACTTTGGTATTTATTCGCTAAATACCAGCGAAAGGCTATGGATTCCACTGAGAGGCAACGAGGCAAGAGGCTCAAGAGGGCAAAGCTTGCCTTGCTAAGACAAAAATTTATAACCTAGATCATCGCCACATTCAGTCTGTACCTATTTGTCTAAACTATACCTACCTATTCCTATGTCTTTCACCGGATACATTTCGGAGACTGTACAAAGTGTACAATGCAACTGCACAATCTAATATCCCAACCTTCCTTCCACCAACAAACAAGGAGAGCCTCGGAAATTCCAAAGACTCGCACAAAGCAGTTCGCTTCGACATTTATTGGTCGAACACGAAGGAACTCCCTACCTGAGTTAGTCTTCTGAGAATGTACCTAACCTGAATGTTTAAAAATCCAAAGTAAAAAGCTCCTTTCTTGATAAGAATGCTTCACCGCAGACCACAGTGTCGCTTAATAGGTACCTACCTATGAGACAAACAGAACTGTGCCCGAGGGGATGGCAATCGCGGACGAAGTCGCGGGTACCTACAGCTTGTTAGTTATATATAACAACAACAATGACTCTTTATTAAAATACCACAAAACAAGGATACCATTAACATTACAATAAAAATATTATCTAGGCTTTTAACAGGCGGCCTTATAGGTAGGTATAGGTACCCAATCTGAAAGATCGATTTATCAGTACCTAGTCAGCCGTAGATTCTATTGCAAAATTGAACCTTAGCACCATTCGAAAAGGACTTTATTTTTAGGGTTCCATAGTTAGTTTTAGTAACTTAATTCTCATAGGGCTCTCTATCACGGCTAAGCAGGACCTAATATAACGAGTGATAGTCTACCAACTCATAAATTGTACCTGTCTACCTACCTACTTATTAGACGTTATAAGCCGTAATTGTAAAAATAACTACTACTTAGTAGGTAGCTACTTACCTATTAACCTATCGCTAGTAGAAGTTGAAAGTTGCGTTTCTTCAGCCAAGAATAATCGATTCTCAGATGTAAATCGGATGTCTTGACTAATAGAGTAGGTAGTAATTGACTATAACCGGCAACGGAAAGATGGGAGGACGAATGAGTGTTGCCATTATCTAAAATAAATTCCCTAGTTTTAAGAAGAGTGCGAGTTTCAGGAGAGAATGTGCATTATTACCTGAAAGTATATTAAAAATTATTTCTTCGCAAACTAAGTGAAAAACAGAACAGTTTAAAATAATATCCAGGTAAAAAATTCTCGAAAACCGACTATTGTTTAACATAAAATATTTCTTTGCTTTCTACCCTTAGAGGTGGAATATATGCTACAAATTTATATTGGACCATTCTTGAGATTACAGCCCTCCAGCTTCACCTCCGTCGTCAATAAAACATAATTAACCTGTGTCACTCGAGGAGAGTGTATCCTTGTATACGTGTTCGTGTTTTTTGAATCACGACTGGGTAAGCACAACCAATAATACAGGTACAAATATCAGGTCGTACAAATTCATCCATGTTGGATAATACTGGCCGCGATTTATTGACACTTACCGATAATATTCCACACAATGTATCAGCCATTATTTCAGTAGATTTCTACCGTAGCTTCACCCGCGTTGTAAACAAAACATAGCCAAACATGTCACATAATTATGGATATCGGATAGTGGAACTTTCTATTCGTGAAATATTTTTTATACTGGGATCAGTAGTGCCGGAGATTGCCTACACACAAACTCACAAACTTTACCTCTTTATAAAACTTGTGTAGAAGTGTAGATGTAGAGCGTCTGTAGCAAACTGCGTAGCAAATTACTCCAATAATTTTGGAAGGCGTTATAATAACTGGTAATTCGGTTACTTGGACAAATTTATCTACTAAAACAATGGCTTTTTATTCCATTGATTGACAGGGTCACCCCTGTCAATCAATGCAAACTGTCAATCAATCAATCTGTCCCTGATTTTGCGATCACCCGCAAAAGCTTCTGTTTAGACTGGAGCCCAGTTAGAGTCAGACTTGAGTTGGCTAGGTTCGAAATGAGTGACAGATCCAACGCAGTTCTTCTCCCCGCCTCACTACCATAAATGTTTTAATGGTTCTCATATTTAATCTTCGACTATCTCACTCGTTCAAACAAAGCATGGAATTGACTGAGTTCATGGACTCAACAGCCATTATGAGCAGTGACATTTCAGCATTATTAGCGAATACGGAAGAAGTCACCTTTTATCGTGTTGTACATTATCACCCTGTTTATCAACATCCAAAGTAAAATAACAGAACTGTCATGTGTGAAACTTTCTATGCCAATAATGTTCCGTTTCATCCTATAGTTTAATCATATTGACACAGCGCCACCTACATGTTTTTACTTGATGCTCTCGGCTCATTGAAATAGCAATCGTCCAAAATAAGCCGAAAAAAAAGTGGTCTCTCCACTTTTTTTTCGGCTTATTATGAACCTACAAATGATAAAAATAAATTAGATATCAAAATGAATTGATTTCTCGTAATCGGTTCTGCATGAAATGATACTTTTCTTATTGTTACCATATTAGTAAACGTATGCATCAAGTTAGGCTGTGTAAGCAAACAGATGTTATAAATGGTTTTATAACATCTGTTTAACATCGGTATTTAACTTTTAGACACTGTCTAGCTAAACAAGTGTCTAGGCGTTGTTTTAAATTATTTTTGAATGAATTTAGAGAATTTTGACTATTTATAAGGGAAAATCATTTCGGGGCTGGCAACTCTGTAAGTCTGTACTCGCACTACTCGCCAATTCACTGATACACGGATTGTCTTGTCGCGTCAAGTGAGGTTGCGAACAAAGAGAATATAATCGAATACATTTTAATATAAAATCCAATTTATTAAGCTGAGCTGTTGTGATACGTATTCACATTTGACCAAGAATTGAATTAAACCAAAAAAGATATCGTAAGTTCTCTTTGCAGAAAAGTTTGAAATTATCATTTGTGATCGTGTTTTGTTTTATTTTCTAGTGTTACAGCTTACTTTGTGATATTAACCTTCTTATTAGTTTGTGGTGATATTAATGCAGATGGCTGACGATGAAACTTCAACAGAAGGTATATTGCGCAAATGGGGAATTCCGGAGTCTGTTATAGACAGATTTAAAGGTAAGTTTTAATACTTAGAGCATCGTTTATGTTTTCGAATAGAGACCACTTACCGGCAAGCGCAGCTTAGGACGCCCACCCATAAGGTGGGCAGACGACCTAATAGAGTTCAGGAACGTGCTGAATGCGAGCCGCTTCAAACCACTCTAGAAAGTCAATGGGGGAGACGTATGTCCAGCATTGGACGTCCTACGGCTGAGATGATGATGATAATTAATTTTATTTTTATATTTTTCCAGAAAATGAAATTCAGCAATACCAATTAAAACATCTTAGTGACGATTTTCTCAAAGAGCTATGCCCTTTAATTGGCCACAGACTTCTGGTTAAATCAAAAATAGAAGAAAATTTCACTGCACATGTAAGTTATTTTTAAAATCTTATGTACCTATTCATATGAGAGATTAATATGTCTATGACCAAGAACTGTAAATTTTCGATTCAAGACCTGTGACACTATCTAAACTAAAACTTCTAACTTGTTAACATTACAATACATTATATATTTTTTTATTAATTTTTTTTTTTGAAGTTCTTTAAATAGTTTATTATTTTTATAATCAGAAAGTAAATCAGTACACATTTTTAGATTTTTATTTCTCACATAGAGTAAAACCCAAACACATTTTTTTGAAATTTTTTTTGGTCGTTTCCTTATTCAATACGGTTTTTTATACTCATTTCAGATGGATACTGCTACCACATTTACAAACTCTCATGCTGAAGATGACCTAGGAGTTCTAGGACGTACGTTGGATGACATTCCAATTGAAAATTTATTTTCACCTACGAGACCACTTTTCCCAGAAATTGACTTAAAGACGCTGTTAAGCACATCACCACATGGAAACAGTATTATAGCATACTACGCATCACATAGCACGCTCACAAATAAACACCGAAACCAGTTGGTCGACATCATTGTCAGGCATATATTTACTACAATTGACAACTAGTAAGTATACTTACTTTGCCTAGAGTTACTTAGAACAGACTGTTGTGGAATTTTGTAACCAGCAAGTGACAAGTCGCTGGCTCACTATTACAAGGTTCTATGTTATTTTCTTACACGTTCTGTAATTTCAATTAAAAAAAAAAAAAAATTTCATAAATATTGACTTAGTAGAGTTTATGCTTGAGAGAGATACTTTTACTCAAGCATAAACCCTGCTAAGTCAATATTTATGAAACCAAAAATTTTTAAATTGAAATTACAGAACGTGTAAGAAAATAACATAGAACCTTGTAATAGTGAGCCAGCGAAGTGACACCTAATTAAATTCCAACTAAATCCGTTCAGACATTTACAGGGAAAACAAACTTACAGCAAACTTTTGCATTTATAATATTATCAGTGTGATGTGATTTCAGATTAATCTGGATTTCAAAGAAAAATACAAAGAAAATTCTTTGAATTTTTACACAAAGTGGCAAAAGTTTATCAATACCATTATCAGTTTGAAATTTGATAATGAAACAAAGAAAGATGATTCGTTGGCTAGTTTATACGAAGGTATAATACATGAAACCGATGATGGTGAGTTACATACTTTTTTCGGTACCAATCTACCACACCACAGCATGGTAGCCAGCGACTAGCCACATAAGTACCTATGTTAACTTTCTTGCATTTAATTTTCAGAGAGGAAGGTGCTAGATCAATTAAAACTATGTGACATAGTGTCACCTCATTCCACCAAAAGGGAGACTCGATAGAAAAAATAAATTTTCAACACTGGAGTGCATCGAGAATTTCATTGTTGATGTTGATGTAAGTTTATTTATTTATACAGGGAGTTAGGTAGAGGGTTAGATGAACCGAACGGGTGTGTCCGGGGACCCATTTGGAGAATACAGTTAGCCAAACAAAAAAAACCTGACCTTATTAATATCTGAACGACCTTATTATTACTCACGTTATATTAGACCGGATCGTGAGTAACACCCGTTCAGATAATATCAATAATCTGTGAAAACCACGTCAGTTTCCATGATACAATTCCTGACCAGTTTTTTTTTTCCCGGTTTTCATCGAACTTTTATCAATTTTAAATATAAACTTTTAATTTAATATAATAAAAAAATAAAAATTAATATTATTTAAATTGTTTGATAAAAAAAAACATCATATTTTTAAATTTTATCACCATAACTTTTGTAAAGTCTATTTTAGACCGGATATTTTTTTATATTTTATGTTAATTATGTTACTTTCCAGATTAATATATTATGTTAGTTATTTAAATTATAATTTTCTTGTTTCAGAACTTCGGAGATATCGAGACCAAAATTGCCGATTTAGAAACAAAATCACGAAGCCAGAAGCAAACATTGCAACCATTTTTGATACGCTCTGGGACTATAGGAGAAGATAATATAATATATTACTACCTGGTCATCGACAAGGTGAAATATAGGTTTGAAAGTGCAACAAAGGCATTCGACACCTTGTTCAAGAGCTACCATGCTCTCCACGCTAGCTACCCAAAAGCTGCTGCGCATTTGTATTTACTGATACAGAGATGCGTTTACGGATTTGAAACGAGTTATGATAAGGTAGTGCCATACATCTCCGATATGTTGACCTTAGCTAAAATGTAAGTTAATTTTAAAATGTTTTATTTCGGGACAACAAAGGTCAAATTTGGGTATAACATACAAAGAGTTAAATACTAAGGTAAACATTGCAACATATTGATATGAGATTAACTCAAACATCTTTGACTGACATTATTCCTATGCACGTAAACCTAAACTTCTAAACATTTATAAGCTACGGTATTCTGCAATATGTTGAAATGTAACAAGTGTGGTAATGTATACGAAAACTTTCAACCTTATTTCGTACAATTGCGCTACGCTCATATTATAACGAATAATTTTTCATGTCCTGAAGAAAACTGTACACGGCTGTATCATTCTAAAAGTGATATAAAAAAGCATTTTATATCTACCTAACTCCCTGTATAAATAAATAAACTTACATCAACATCAACAATGAAATTCTCGATGCACTCCAGTGTTGAAAATTTATTTTTTCTATCGAGTCTCCCTTTTGGTGGAATGAGGTGACATAGGAGTTTTATTTGATCTGGCACCTTCCTGTCTGAAAAATAAATGCAAAAAAGTTAACATAGGTACTTATGTGGCTAGTCGCTGGCTACCATGCTGTGGTGTGGTAGATTGGTACCGAAAAAAGTATGTAACTCACCATCATCGGTTTCATGTATTATACCTTCGTATAAACTAGCCAACGAATCATCTTTCTTTGTTTCATTATCAAATTTCAAACTGATAATGGTATTGATAAACTTTTTATTCATAATTCATGTGTTGATTAAAGATGTAAACTCGAAAATATTCTTAGTGATTATAATCAGTCTCCCACAATATTAATATGTTAAGGCTGCAGTCTCGTTTCATAGCTTTAAGGCCCCCTTTGCTGTCCCCTTTGCACATTTTAAACGTTTTTTCAAGATAAATAATGAAAATGTATACCTATATAAAAACAGTAAATAGTTTTTTTTTTCAGAAAACATTTCAAATGTTATAAGCAATTAATTTTCAAACTGATATTTCAGATTTTGGCGAAGATATCGGAAAAAACTAGATTTTTAAGTTTTTTTTTTTTTGCCAAAATCAGAAATAATTTTTATAAATAGTTCAAATCGTGCGAAATAGATAGATAGCAGGCGAGCACGCCCTTAAGAACTGAATCTTTTTAAGAAGTCTACTATGTTTTTGATCTTATTGTTTTGAATAATTTTATTGTATCTGTCTTGTACCTAAGTTAAGAATTATAATTGTGTGTATGACGAGTTTCAAACTTTTTATAATGTTCTAACTGAAAAATAAATTCAAAGTGTGCAATAGAGTAAATATAATTTAATTCGTATAATTATATTCGTATATGTTAAGGCTGCAGTCCCATTTAACATCTTTGAAGCCCTTTGAAAATCTGAAATATCAATATGAAAATTGCTTTAAAGCACTTGCAACGTTTTTTAATACGTGCGAAAGAGGCTGCAAATAGGGCGAGCAGCTCGCCCTATTTGCTGTCTAAGTACCTAAGTTTAGAATATAATTATGATTGTGTGTATGGCGAATATCAATCTTGTAAAATATTGTATTAGAATAATAAATATTTTGATAAATGACAACTTAATTTAATTTAAAATCAGGGTTAAAATGAGATTGATTCATGGCGTAACTACTCGAGCTAAAATCGATTGTATTGATAATTCTGCTATGTTGGATGTATTGATTTTTTAATGTGTCAAGTGCTTATGGAGCAATACCAGAATGCATTACTCTATAAGCACTGCATTTCAGCTTTTGTCAATATACATAGATGACAGAAAGTCTCAAAGCAAGACCAGAATGAAACACAAGATTACGCGAAAGGAATATATTATCCTGAAAAGGGACTCTTAGTAGGTACTCATCATTATTGACAACTTTTACTGTGTGGCCAACCTCGAAATCGCAATAGTAAAATCAGTTGTTCCATATAAAACTGTTGGTGAAACTCGACGAAATGTATGGAACAGATGAGTTTTTTTCGTGATTTCAGGGTAGCCCACGGAGTAAAAGTTGTTCATAATGGATGAGTACTAAGAGTCCCTTTCGGGCTAGTGCACCCTTTTCACGTAACCCTGTGTTTCATTCTGGTCTTGCTTTGAGACTTTCTACTTTCCAATTAAGAAAATTATTTGTTTCATCTGAGAAGTAGAATTATTAATTCAAATCTCGAAATTACTTACTTGAAGCAACAAAACATCTTGATATAAGTAAATATATTCTTCAAATAACGCACAGAAATCGTTCACTTAAGATCAATCTGGTTTTAATCTGAAACCCCCGATTATTCAAACTAAGAATATTACCATACTCTCCCTAAGAAAATACATTCTTAATTTCAAAACGTCAACAGTCTTTACTTAAAACCAAACATTCTTTAGGCAAGTAAAAGGCATTATTCGAACAAAGAACTTTTGTCTTTGGAGAAGATTCTAAGTTATTTAAGGTTAAGACAAAGAAATACTTTACTTAAGGGTATGCATTTTCAATTCAAAAATTATTTCACCCTTGACTTGACATTTTAAAATTTTAGGACTAGAAAAGGTAATTATTTAAACAGAGATCAATTTAGTTTTAGTATGAAATCCCTAGCTATTCAAATGAAGAACATTGATAATCTCACTTTGAAAATCTATATTCTCAGTTCAGAAGTAGTATTAGTCTCTGCTTAAGATTTGAAATACTTAAGAAAAGTAAATGACATTATTCAAATAAAATGTGTAAAGTATTGAAACGAGAGAAATTTTTATTACGTATAAAATTATGTTTCTTAAATTAAGAAATATTGAAATTAGTTCAAAAATCAGGATTCTCAGTAGAAGCTGTTACATATTTTGTCTCAAAATAAAATATTATTTCCTTCAAAAAGCTGTTGCCTTGTACTAACATTCAGTTCTTTGGGTTTAAGATGTGACCGAATCTTAATTCAATGAAGTGTTTCTTGAATTTAAACAACGCGATTCTCAAGTTAAAATGATGTACGGTCTCAACAAGATGAAACCGTCTTCAACATAATTATCATAATCTTGACTTAAAAATAAAACTGTACTTAAAATAAAACTTATTGTCTCAATTGAAAAATACTATTATCTTTAACTAATACTAAGATTTTGTTCATTTAAGACTTTTGCGTTCTGAGGGTCAACATTGATTGTTTTATTAGAAGATTATTATGTTTTCTATTAAAATAGCTTTGTTTTACTCCAAAAATAAAATAGGTATGCATCAAAATCTTTAACTGTCTTTGTTCAAGAAAATTGTGAGTCTTGAAGAACAAGAAACCGTTTCTTCTTGCATGAAGACATTGCAAAATTCTTCTATCGATAATATATCCTCTTTATATGAGACATTAAAAGGTTGATTTGAGGTTATCAACTAAAACAAGAAAATGCTTTATTCAAGAAAATATTGTTTTCCCCATATATGAAACCATATTATTCTTGACCAATAGATATACTCTTGATTCGAGACTTTTTTTCTTTCTGTGTACGGGGTACAAAGAAGTGACGTCATAATTCGCTGTTTCGCGCTAAAACGCTTATAAGTTTATTTTTGATCAGATTTTCATTTCGTATTCATTAATCAGCTATATTTATGGGCTACATTTTAATAGGACAATAAAAAAGTCATCTAGCCTATTGTCACCAATTCAATACATAATCCATTAGGACTGGCTGGAAGACTGCCACTATGCAACAGTAAAATTATCTTCAGTTATATAAGAAATTAGACCATTACAGAATGAATAAAGTGATTTGGAAAACTTTCTGGCGTAATTTCTTGCAATTGCTAGGCTATGAAAAACTTGATTAAACAACGTTAACTGCAAATGAACCCCGTCATAATACCGAGTCAACAGCAATGAAGGCTCCATTTATCCGTTGACCATTCGATATTTTTGCCCGCGTCGTGTTACCGAATGGAACAATTAGTATTCTGTTTCTGCGCCAGAGGCTAATTGGATTGTTAGTTATTGTCTGTCTCGAATGAGTACCATTTTAGCGACTTTGTTTTTGATTGAAGCTGTTCAGAGAAAAATGATCAATTTAAATAAAACATTATTATCACACATTTTATTTATATTACACGGGAATGACTCACGTAAAATTAGGCCGGTTACTCCGACTATAGTTTCAATCGCATTCGGAGATCTTTATCAAGGTGAATGCGGGCGCGCGGCTGCGTCTCGCTTTGCAAGTAACCGGCTTAATCTTACGTGAGTAATTCCCGTGTAATATAAATAAAATTATTATTCTAATTGAATACCGTCAGTGAATCTTTATTTTCTTTTCTAATCGATGTGTGTATGTGTGTTTTCCTTAAGGTCTCCATAACGGCTGGACCTATTTTAACGGGACTTTAACTGGCAGATAGCCGATGTTCTACGTACGTCTTAATATTATAATTGATTTGGCCGAAAAATTAGCATAAAAGCTCACTTTTAGTGTCTTAAGACAGGAAGCAACCTCCAGGCAGAACGCGAAAACGATTGTAATATGATCTGAATGTATTCTACTTACAAAGAACGGCAGGACATAACATAGGATATCTACAAATGGAAGAAGATAGCTGCTTTTTATTATTTTCTAATTTCTAATTATTTTCCCACAATTATACGTCCTGCTATGTGTGATATTTCACGCAAGTTCTTTTGTCAAAAAATAATAATTATACCACGTTTTTAATTATGAATAAATATTACCTTCCAGTTCAGATCTTTATTTACAGTTTCAAGTCTCTAGCTCATTGGGATTATGTTGAGTTTGAAATAACAGACAAACAGACACATGAGTCAATAAGATCGTAGTTACAAAATGCCGGAAGTTTAAAACTAATATGCAAATAGGAAATCGACGTGAAATCTCGAAACACCGCATGTATTCGAGATGGGTTCTAATATAACTAAAACAACTTTTACCAGCAAACAACTCCGAAAACAGTCACACCATCACAAGACATAAACAAACAACTAAGTCGTCGTAAATATGTATGAACAATAATAGGTCCATTAGAGCAAGAGAGCACTCGTCTCGCTATGAATGCCAGTAACACTTCATTTCTTCGCACAATACAGATCGGATGAATTATTTGTATGTTTGTGTGGAGGCGTTTTGGGTTATCTCTAACACGTAAAAGCAGTATGGAAAGTTAAGATAATTAATAATTAGGACTTCTAAATGGTTGATGATGATGATAAGATAACTTCCATAGTGTAGTTTTTTAGGAGATTGGTAATCTCTCTTATCAGAGCATACATACTAAAAGTGAAGTGAAATATTTATTTCGAACTTTAATTGACTACCAATCATCGAAATAGAGGTGAACCCAACCATGCTCGTTGTTACAAAACGTTTTAAAATACCTACAGTCCCTTTTGGTAGACTATCTGCGTCAGCAGTAAAGTGGTAATACATAAAATGTTGAATCAATCAATCAAATTATTTGCTAGAATACATAACAATAATTAAGGTCCTACCTAATTTGATTTTGTTATTTGTATTCGGTCTGCATAAACAAACCTGCAAATGTTCCTATGCAAAATAATTTAAAAAACGAGTATTACAGAAAATTCTCAAATCCCTAACACCATGGAAACAATGGTTAAAAAGCCAATCAGTAAATGTTTATTTATTTATTTGTTACCGTCCAACACTTTGATATCATTAGATACCTTGTTATAAATAGATATTCACATAATATTATTATAAACATTTCTTTTGTACAAAGCTTTTCTGACAGGAGGTTGATATAACAGCTAGTGAAATTGCTTCTTTTTGACGGGTAATAACTTGACTAAGTTTTCAAAAATAATCGGGGTACTCATTGGTGAAAATAAAAATACAAACTAAATTAAATTATCTACAATTCTTAAATTATCTACTGTGCGTACGTACTTATGTACGTACTGGAAATATTTTAGACTAGGTATGCATGCGCCTGTGATTTTAACTGCGTAGACATTCCCTTAGAAACCGTACATTTTCTGGGATTGAGATCTTATGTCACTTTCCAGCTATCCGACTGTTTAAAAAATAGTACAAGGAACAAACAAACACATTTTCGCATTTACATTATTACTAAGATACTCTAGTTACTAGTAGTTCTTGCCCATACTGGTATTAACGAAAACATTTGATATCTCTCTTCACGGTCCATAAAGCATTCATATACGCACACACCCGCATATCATTTTGGTATCTGGTGTATGAAATTGCCTGGAAAGCTTGCTTTATGTAAAATATTCGGTAAAAAACTTTTGTATTTAAAAAATTTTTTTGGCACTGTTCGTTTCAATAAGTAGCAATCTTAGGCGAAATATTCAGTAGTTACATAGCATTAAATGAAAAAGCGCTGAAAAAAATTAGTTCAGTGCTACACTAAAGAAGAAAGCCATTTTCCTAATTACACAAACTTAGTTGTGAAAACGTGTAAAGCTGCAAACAAATTATCGGACGAGCCTGTAAGCTGAAACTGACGGGCGCAATATTTCTAACTTGTAACATTCACTAACCTTAATTAACTTAATGTTTAATTTTAAATTTCTTAATTTTAATCAATTCATTAATCTAATTTTATGCATGATGTAAGTTATGGATGCAAATCTGGAAGATGATGGATTATCAAAAACAGATGCAAACAATAACTATAACAATATTTCATTTCACAAGCTGTACCTAATACCTGTCATAAGTCGCGTGCCTTTTTGAGCAATAAAACGTCCATAGTAAGAATTGGCTTTGCCAGCCGGAGATGCGTCTGACAATTGTGCAACAATCGTATCCATCAAGGATTAGTTTGTGTGCAGCTTCGTAAATACCTAACTACTAATTGAGAATGTCAAACTCTAACATTAACTTTTTTCTATTTTCTATTCTTATTCTTTCGGTTCCACAGTATACCAAGTCTGGAATAAAGATTCGACTTTAAACTTAAGCCATACTAAATCGAATAGAATTGAATCAGAATCAACTTACAATGAATAGAGACGAGAGATATCCAATTTTGTACATACTTTGTTCAACTCGCGGTAAAACGTACCTCGAGATACCTACATTGCATTGCGTATTTACAGTAAATTATCAAAAGCGTATAAAGTGTATAAAATCATGGAATAAAAGAAACTGTGTATAGAGTTAATTTACAAACACGTCCGAAGATTCGCTTCACTGACACTACAAACATGTTTGCCTTTCAGTTATTAGCGCAAAGCTAAAATGTTTACATTTTCGTTTATAGTTAGTTTGCCTGTAGTAAGCTAAATGAACTAGCTAAGCGTGGATTTCGGGTGTAACGACTAATAAGTTTGCACAGCCGCTATAATGCCAGTATAAGACGCAGATAATACTGATTAAATACCGTGCTGGATACTTTTTCTTTTAACTTGTAACAGTAGTTATATTTATTTACACAAAAAATACATATTTGGAATCATAACAAACGTACCTATTAAAATCATTATATAAAACTACTAACACGGTTGTTCACTACAGTTATATGTCTTCCCGTGAACATGGTGCATGTAACTCCGCTGAAATATCTACTTCAGCTACTTCAATAACATAAATACGGTACATATCCCGTAAATAATCATATAAATGTAGAAAACTACACTAATCTAATAGACCGCTGCCCGCAGGCATGGTTTCCAAAATGCTGACGCATTGGCACGTTAGATTACAATACTGACGCGTTGCGCAAGATATTAGCCAGTATTTTGTTCACAATAAGCTTCAACTAGACGTGTCACTAGGCACTTTTAAAATATTAGGTATAGCTTGAAGACTATAACTTTTTTTTGCCATCCATAAACTGAAAATTAATAAATAAACAACCTTTTTTTGTAACCGGGGGGAAAGATACCAGGCTGTACCAGGGTACTGCTAGATTATGTAGAATTACTTCTTCTAAATGTCCCTCGGTGGTCTGCCTCTGTGCCAGATGCAGGGCACCGAGATCTCCACAGGAATCCACACCAGAACACTGGCTGAGGCATCACTGCTGCATAATACTTAGACCATTTCCGCTCTACAATGGTGGTGGTGAACGGGCATCATATGCCGTTCTCATTTCTGACCATCCACGATCCCATAGGTCCCCTCAACCTAGCTTTCGACCATCCACCATAAGCCTATAATACTTTAATAATTGTGATCAAAAAATATGGTTTTTAAATATACTGAGCAATTACGCACTATTTAATTTGCTAGAACTGTTTGAGTCAAGAATTTTACCCTTGAAAACAAATAACAACTACACCATGCTAAAATCAAGCAATATACACTGTAGCATACAAGTTTGTCCATTTATTTGTCAGCCAAAAAATCCATCAAAACTACACAACGGAACGTTTAAAGTTTTTGTTCTGGCAACTCGGTGCTGTTAGCAACAAAAGCGAATAAATCGAGTGGCAACAGTGCATTGTGCTCGTATTAAGTGAGAATAGACGCCATCCGCACGAGAAAAGCATCCCAGTGTTTGTTGATACAAGAACCTAGATTCTATAGATGGTGCAGTTCTTCGTAACAAGAGAAGACAGTCCAATAGGTGTGTCAATGACCGTTTTCTATGGAACAGCAGATATATTTTTCGCGATTTCAGGGCTTAGTTTTTTTTAAATAATGATGAGTACAATGTCTTCCTTTCGGCTAAGTGCAGGGTATCTGCGTAACCCTGTATATCATAATTGTAATAAATTAAAATGTTGTCTCTATTTTCACTCCCCGTCGACCAGCCTAGATATCGCTAGAAAGATGGACTTGCGCGAGCTCTAAGTCACCTACTGGCAAGAGACAGCGCGAGATCTAGACCGATGGCGTAGCCTCTTGTGTAGGTCACCTATATCTACTTCGAGTCTATGCCAGCGGAGTATGTATCTTTTTTACTAAATCTTCAAACAAAAAGTTGGTTTAATAGTTCAACACAATGAACCAATTGAATGTTTTCAAGTGAAAAGCTTTCTACGAAATTCAATAATTCATAGAAACATACTGCAGGAAATTGAATATTTATTTCACTGGAAAAGTTGAAAGCTTTCTATTCTGAGCACTGATTCCTGCTTTTATCAGAATATTACGTACCTATCTGAAATAGTAGCATAGTAATACTACAGTAGTTTTACCTTTTCAACTTCGAATTGCTATTACGACTTCCAGTGTGACTTTTTCTCTTTGCTTCATGAGGGAGGCCCAAGAGGATTTCCAGCTAATGCAGCGTATGCTACAATGGCTGAATCACGAGACAAAATCACAGGATTGCAGGCTGCTATGTAATACCCAAGTAATACCTTAAGATTTAGGGAAGCGCGGGACTCAGTATAAATTCGTAGTACTGTTACAAGTGTGAAAATAATGCATTAAATTTAGTCGTATACATTTACATTGTTTTTTTTTTGACGACGGATTCAATTGAAATACTTATCTAACTTTAAAGTTTCAAATCATTCTGACGTTTTGAAAGGGATGAAAATCACGTTTAAAGATTCCATTAGATATATACATACGCTAACCATAATATTCAGTTTATCAGCTGATTCGCTGACATATCTACCTACTAGTTTAAATTTTCCGGACAAATCTGCTGACAAAAGAGGTTATTACACGCGTCGTGTCATCGCTTCAACCATCTATTCTATGCGCGTAAAAGAGCTTTACGCCATAGAATACTTAATATTTAGTATGTCATAACGACACACAAGGCCAGGGCTAGCCACTTGTCTTATAGAAAATTACTTCCTGTATTTTACAGGCTATTGTACAAATTTGTATATTCCTCAACCGTTCAATATGCAGATGAGATCAACAGAATGCATTACGAAATGCAAATTATCTATTTGAGGGTACTATCTATCCAAGTATAGTACCGTCTTTGCCTTTGGCACCATCTTGTTATGCCACTTCATTGGTCAAACAAAGCTTGATGGCTGGACTGATTTGCATTTTGTTGATAACTTAAATTACCACAGTGGATTACAATATAATAGGGTATTTGACTGTATTAAAAATATGATTCGTGCTGGTGCGATGCTGGAAGATATTTTTTTAACTTTTATTTATACAATTTACAAAATAATGTCCAGCTTTTTAGAAAAATAAGAAACAATTTTTTTATTGATTACGTGACTTGATTGCAAAATCTCTATTGTGCAATTATAGATGCAACGTTTGTACAGGGAGTGACAATTTTTTTGTAACGTTGTGACATCACGGAAGTTACGTAGCCCCATAAATGTCTAAGAGAGCTTGTACGCGGTAGTATAATAATTTGAATTATATTGTTGATTTATAATACAATATTACCTAATTATAACATTGTCATTTGAGATAATTTCGTTTGTATGAAAAGTTTCAACACGACTCGATTCCCCGGGCACATATTATATAAATTACGTCTTACCCTACTGTAAGACTATTACCATAATTACGAGTATATAATCATTTGTATCCAATATAAATATAAATAAATAAGTATCTGAGACATTATTGCACACATGATCATCTGACCCCAAACTAAGCAAATTTTTAAATACATACTTAAATAGATATTAACACCCAGACATAGAACAAACACAAATGTTCATCACACAAATGTTTGTCCTAGGTGGGAATCGAACCTACGCCTCCAAGCTCAGAAGGTAGGTTTAGGTACTACCAACTGCGCCACCGGGGCAGTCCATAATGTAAAAGTATTTAATTTCTGTGGTGACGAGCATCTGTTGACTGTTGACAGGTACAATAGTAATGGTGTTTCAAACAGTAACATTGACTTTGACAGATGCTTATTACCAATAGATAATTTTATTGTCGGTTGAATTTAAGACTGGCACTTGATATCGAGCTGTAAAGCAAATAGGACATAATTGTAATATTATAATAAATCCTCAAATATCTTAATAATCCTGATTTCATTTCTGAGATTTTATCGTAGTCTTTCACTACCTAGAGGGAGTACAGATACTTCTAGACTGTTAGCAAATCCACAATAAACACAACAATAACTCGGACTATTAATAATCGCTGGCAAACGGCCAAGTTGTAAAACGGTGCCGAAGCAGTTCGAAGCGACTGCTCCAGTTGTCGTAAAGCCATAAGACAACTTAAGACGTTTAGTCGCCCGCTTTTGTCGGGCAAAGTCGGAAACTTGCTTCCAGTGTTTAGCGTCAAACTTCCATGCGGTTGCGACCGCAATACCTACCACGAAGGAAGTATCGATTGATACCAATAGCTTGTATAAGATGACGCCAATTCAATATCGTTTATCTAATAGCTGGCGATTTGCGTTTGAATTCGATGAAATTTATGTACTGCGCATAAAAGTTACCATTTGATTCCCTAAGAACGAACACTTACTAAGAAGTCAAGGCTTTTCAACACGTGTCTTCGAATCGTATTTAAGTTATTTCAACACATAGTATGTATTCTTAACAACCTCAAAAAAGTTATCATGAAAAATAGAACGTAACAGATTAAAAAAACGAAGGCTAGCTGGTAATGGACAGAACAGATCTGCAACACCTACATTTCTGCTGATAGCCAGAAGATCCTCCCCCCTGCTTTTCTAAATTTAGATATTAGCAACAAAATAAAGTCTGCTGTTTCATACATTTTGTCGAGTGTGAATGACCGTTTTCTATGGAATATCTGTTTTTTTTTCATGATTTCAGGGTTGGTCCCATAGTAAAAAATGTTCATAATAATGGTTAGTACATTCTTTCTGCGTAATATAAGAGAACATAATAATATGAGGATAGGACATTAACGAACGTAATGAGAACCGAACTAATATAACTTTGATGGCGCTATTTTTGAAAGTACGAGTACTAGACATCTAGGATGCAATTGTTCCTATGGGCATTTCTTGATAACTTTTTTTTAATTGGGCAAGTGCTTTTATTAACTAAACAAAATAAAAGAATAACATTACAAAAGCAGACATAATATGGTCATTATTTTGTATCTCAAAATGATGCAGGTGATTAGTTTGCATCTGTGACTATAACCCTTCTAGTAAATGCTAAATTCTTCAACCACAAAGCAGAGTATGAATATTTTTTAATGAAAGCCAGGTGTAGAATTTTGTAGTCACAATGGAAACTGAAGTATTTTTTAATTATTAACTTAAATATATCATGTAATTGTTAAAATTTTAAGACGCAATGGAGACAATTAACGTAGAGCTGGCATTGTATAAATTACATTTTGTAATGTTTTTTTAAAACTAAAGTTACCATCATAACTCTGGTCATCATAAGCTAAAGTGGCAGTGGGACGGTAATTATCTCTCGCTAAACCAATACCTAAGTTGGGCTAGACGTATTATATAGTATAGACCATAAACCATTACGTCAAACATCAAACGTAGCATAGGACGCCCTGGTTCAATTGCGTGACAATATTTGTAAGACAGCTGGCAGTGACCTAATCTTACGTGAGTAATTCCCGTGTAATATAAATAAAATGTGTGAAAACCACGTCAGTTTCCATAATAAAATGTAATGTATTTTTGGTTTTTGCATGAAATAATTTGAATTTATTTATTTTATGATATTAACTTGTAAATTGACATCTTTGAATAAATGATTTATGTCTTTATGACTATAAGTTGAGCCTAGAAGGTAAGGTAGCTTATAAATACCTAAGGTGTGTAAGGTAAGGAAATGTTAAGGGCAATGTTAAAGAGATCAAACATCTAATATCTTAAGATGACGAGCGCAGTGCATTGTTGCCTCGCAGTGTTCGTAGTTTGAAATTCTGTTTTATGGAGATTCATTTCGTTCATTTATGCACCTGCATAAATGCAATGTTTAGGTCATCCAAAGTTGGCACCGAATTTTTATAACACTTTTTCAGTTTTTGATGCTTCATAGATATCTTCTTTCAAACCATTTTTGTCTGTTTTATTACTTCTGAAAAATAAAATAAATTGACTTTATAATGACGTAATTATACTAATAATATAAATAAGTAAGATGATAAATGTAAATGCGTATGTTTGCTTTGTGAGCACCCATCTGGGTGTCTTCAAGTCAAGAATGAATCGGTTTCTTCTAGGCAAGCGTGATCCACCGTAGGCCGCATCATCGCTTAATATCAGGCGAGTTGGCGGCCATGCGCAAGCCTATTTTGCAATAAAAAAAAACAACTTTGTATTGGCTATGTGGTTCAAAAAATAGCGTAGAGGTACAAATCAAAATAGTAGTAATTAAAACTTGTCTGGATCAACATAGATGTTAGTTATGGTATTTGTCTTGTTAGGTCGTATCTCTAACTCTAGTGTATTATATTGATTTTGTATTCCATCCGATTTATTTAGTGTAATAAATTTTGTCTTCTCATTGTTTAGCCATGTCTTTTTATTACTTCCAATAGAGCTCTAGTAAATTTTGTAGCTTTAAAGTTTAGTTTTTTTGTTTGGTTTCAAAAGTGTGTTGATCGAGAGTGTTAAGCTGCTACTGCAGAAAATCCGTTCAGCCGTTTCATGAGCTCTTTTATCGTTTTTTTTTATGTATACTTGTTTACCTGTTAAAATGAAATATAAGATTTATCAGGTTTGTCACAGGTGATTCTATGAACAGCCAGATGAGGTAGCCAACTGAATTCGTAATTACCACGTAGCCTAAACCAATTATAATCTGAAATATAACAAAACAAATGGTTTTATATTAACACTTCCATGGTTTTGATACGTTTTATTTACCGAACCAGCAATGTTAAGCAAACAAGCGTGTGTGCAGCGTTTAGTGCAACGCAGGTCGTTCGTTGATCACTAGCGTCAGCTAATATTTTATTTTGCAACATTGCTAACATTAAAATCAAATTTCACATAAGTATTGTCATTCAGCGTGGTAATGCCGCCAGCATGCTGAGTACGCTGCCACCTGATAGTGGACTTGAGCATTTGGATTGTTATAGAGCATCAACGATTTATGGGCATTCAAACTGTTTTTAGTGTTAGTGTTAATTTCGTTCAGTTGATAAAGACATTTACCCAGCAAAAAATATTAAAATCAATATTTACTAAAAACATAGCGGTTTTTTGTGGTATTGTATCAGCATGATGCACCAGCATTATCACTATTTTTCATTTTCTAGCGTTTCCCTTACATCCTGTATAATTGAGCCGGATAATTCCGACCACAAGTGATTTCTATCACATTCGGTGGCAGTTTTATCCACAACGGAACGTAGAAGTTATTTGGGTTTGAGGTAAAGAGGTTGTATTTTTTTCCTTTTTCCTCTAAAACGTACAAAACAGTGATCGCTTACCATCAGGCGACCCGTCAGTTTGTTTGCCACTTATAGCATAAAAAAAGACATTTGATAGTGGGTTTTATTATTTAAAAGCATTTCATTGTGGCATGTTTGATCAAAATCTATAAAAAGTCCGCGAATTTTGTAATTTTAATCTATATCTACTAACCAGTATAGAGATACCAGAAAATATAGTAGCAGGCAAGCGTAAAGTGGGTTTAGCATTGTTATGCCTTGCAATAGTCGTAAGTATCCAACTCCAGTAATAATACCAATATATATATTTTTGAAATATGATTACTTACTGAACCAAAAAAGTCGAATTTTGCAGGTGTCCGTAAGGAAAATATGTCTCTGTACATGTATGCAAGGTGAGATATATAGCAAGAGTAGCTAAGTTTACTTAGCGGCACGAACACTTTGCTACCTAGGAAATCATTAACTATTGCTGAAAATAAAATAAAGATAATTTAAGATCACATACAACAGGAAAACAACAGGCTTTTTTATTAATGATACTGAGTGACGAGACGAGCGAAGTCGCGAAGTTAGTTGACTGCATTATATCTCAAGCTGCTTATCTGTTTGTTTGTGTTGGGGGTAGATAATACTAGTATAGAGATAATATAAACTTGTTAAATACACCTCTAAAAATTTACTATTTCGAGTCAGTCAGGTAAAAAGAGGATACATTCACAGAAATTTTAGAATAAGTTTCAAAATAAAATCTGAATTTCCCTAAAAGTTTGGCAACAACAAACGCCACTAATTTGAAGATGGCTTGCAACTTGAGTTAATTGAGTTTATTTAAATATAATGATATTTATATATATATTTTAATTTACAAGTTTTTTGCATAAAATATTTCATTGATAGATATATCTTTAAAAACTGTTTTAAACTGTCACGGTTGTTCACTAAAGTTACCCGCATTCTTCAGTCTTCCCGTGAACATGGTGCATGTAACTGCGCCGAAATATCGGGAGCTCCTTCCACAACCTTACCACGGTAAATATCCCGTAAATAATCATATAACTTTAGATATATCTTTGAAGTTAAAACTGCACGGCACACAGCTCTTCATAGCATGTGTGAACTGTAGATGATCACGCTATTTTAATTAAGTGTTAACTTAGCTACTATCTCTCACACAGACCAGACACATTTTTTATTTAGTAGCTATAAAAATACATACGTAGTGTTCCATATTCGCAAGCAATTATAATGGAACAGATTCCTATTGCCCAAATTGTTTTGTCAAGTGCTGCAATAATCGCTGTACCAAGAACACTGAATTCTCTTTCGAACATTTTACCGCCGACTTGCAGGCATAACACCAATAGACTCATGCCTATGATAAACCCTAAAATAGAAGTAGACTGAAAAAAACAACAATTCAAATTTAGAAACTCTGCTTGTACACTTTCATTGAAGGGTACTAAGCTAAAAATAGCTCATTGCACTATTCATCATGAAGATATTTTTCTACTGAATACTGAAATTGCTAAAATAAATCAGCTGATGGTAATGATGACCAACGGCTCGCAGACTCTGATTTGGTAACAGGCAGGCTGGGAATAATGTGCAGAAAAACTGACAAATATTGGGTGAATGGGTTCCGGAGAGATCGCGTATCGGAAAACGTAGAGTAAGTATGGCGCCATGCGATCAGGAGAAGCAATGGCCTGCGAAAAGTGGCTGATTACAAGTAGAAGCGTAAACATAAAATAAATATTATATAAACAACGGGGAGTGTTTTAAAGAACTTTTTGATCTGAAGCCGGCGCGGTGTCGTGTTTTTACCATCGCACTAGCCACCACCGCCTGAAAGCTCATCCACATATTATAGATTAGTGAAAATCGTACACTGTGCAATTCACGCGATCTGTCTTGCTTCACACCTGCAACATCTGGAATGAGCTACCTTCCGCGGTGTTTCTGAGAAGCTACAACATGGGGTTATTCAAAAGGCGAGTTAATGGATTCTTAAAGGTTCGGCAACGTATAGTTGGGATGGCTCTGGTGTTACATGTATCCATAGGCGACGGCGACTGCTCAGACAACCCGTCTCTTTTTATAGAAAAAAAGTAACTTGTTTTGGCAAACAAGCCACCTGATGTCAGTGGTCACCGCTGCCTATAGACACATACAATACCCGGGGCATTGTCAGTGCGTTGCCTACCTTTTAGGACATACCGTTTTCGTTTGCCACCTATGGCATAAAAAATACAATGTAACAAGAATGCAACAAGTACCTTTGAAATAGTCCTCCTATTATTACGAGGTTTGTAAACAGTCATGATGTATCCCATTGCGATGCCGATAACGTACGAACTGGCCCTGGTGTAGAAATGAGTATATACGGAATTGTATACCTTGTTAGTTTCCATATTAAAGCACTCTCTGTGGAAACATAATAAATATCCATTAGAATCTGTAATGTTATTACCGAGTTTTTGGCGGTAAAGTAGTATAAAAAAAATGATACTGAACGAGACTAGCGAATTCGCTCGCCTGATGGCTCTTCACGCTTGCCCATAACAGCTCAACGCCACTTAGAATTTTGAACTTCAACAGTTCAAAACCCTGTATGGCAATGCACTGCGCTCGTCACCCAGAGATATAAGATGTCAAATCTCTGTGTGCCCTGTAATTTCGCTGGAAACATTGCCCTTTAATCCGGGACACAGTAGTGTTTGCGCACTACTGCTTGGCGGTTGAATAACTGGCAAAGGTGTGGTACTTCCCCAGGCGGACCCCTGCAAAAGAGTCCTACCAGTCTCATTGTATTGTTTTTCTAAACTTATGTATTTTCGTTGTATGTATGTTAATGCATAATATTGTGGATTATTATTAATTAAGTGTTCGGTGACGCACTCGAGTGTGGGAAAAATATTATAATGTGGTGAAACATTTAGTTTCATGTTGTTTCCAAAGGTCCATCGAAACGTCCTGTAAAGTCTCCACTACTTTACTAGGGATCTCACTTCACTTTGACTTGACCGTGACTTGTTTGACTACATTTAATAATAATAAGGCGAGTTATTAGAGTCTTAATGGGTCGGCACCGTATTTGTGATGCCTCTGGTGCTACAAGTATCCATAGGCGATGGTTATTGCTTACGATCAGGCGGCCCGTCTGCTTGTTTGCCACCTATATATTATATTTCACGAAGCCCATATACAGCTGATTTAATGTTACTTAGCCCCTATACAGCCCAATTTTAAATATTTTATGTCACCGTACCTTTGCATTTCTATAAATGTTAGACTATGTTTTTTTGAATTATTGTAATGAAATGTTAAAAAAATGTATTGCGAACTGACGAGACATTAATGTAAACTATTTTATACAAGCTATAATAATAGTATGCTTTTATGTTAATAAACAATATCATATCATATGGTATGAAAAAAAAAACATCAAACTACTTGATAATAATTACTTGACTAGTGGCAAATATTATATTATCAAATTCAAACGCACAAGACAAGTGTGCTATGCCAAATTCCTCCAAAAAATAAAGATTTAAATAAATCTTTATTAAATTATGAAACTACTTTTTGAATTCTCGTTTCATTGTTTTTTTTTATTCATTTGTTGGTGGAACTCTATAAACCTGATATAGTTGCAGATTAATCCCAAACAAATTTAATCAAAATTGGTTCAGAAGTTCAGTTTTTGAATCAAAATAACTGGGATAATATATTATCCAAGTAAAAGAAATTGCGTATTTACTAATTTTGTATTTATTATTATTTTTACCTACTATGAGGTCATGGGTCACAGTGACGGTCACAGGTAAAAGTAATTTAATGGTAATATAATTAATACAGCTTACTGCTTTTGAAGAGTTTTCACAGTTAAATTTTCAGACTTTAAAGAGCGTTTGCAATTCGATCCATTTTTTTTTTTTTTTTTTTTTAAATTACGTGACTGTGAGTTTTCGCACGTTTGTGATGATGTCAAAAAGATCAGGTCTGCAGACATGAGTATGTCTATAGCAACGATTTTTAAATGCACTATCTGGGCGCTAACCATAATAAAATGTTTTTATTGTGAGAAGAGTTTAAAAATCCCTTACTTGCCAACATCGTAAACCAGTAAACCAGGAAGCTCTTGCCAGAAATTTAGAATGGCAAGCAAAATCACTGACAAGACGAAGACAAAGGAATAAAATATGAGCCCTGTTCGCTTGTTTTTACGGTAAACCATGAAAATTGCAGTGCCCAGGATTGTAAGATGGAAATCGCAGTGGAGATACCAGCTGGTTTCTGAACACTGAAACAATGATTACATTAACAAGAATAAATAAAAAAAAAACATATAAGGTTTTATAAGGCAAACGGATGAATAAAAATTCGTGAATCATAGCTGAGAACACTATCGATTAAGCCACCTTTAAAACAAAACAAAAAACTATATCAAAATCGGTTCAGCCGTTTGGGAACTACGATGCCACAGGCAGACATACAGATACATACGTTGAAATTTTAACCCAGGGGCTGTTAAGCTAAACACTTTTTGTGTCGGGGATTAAAAAGTGTTTGCTTCTTACTTTCTTATGATGTATTGTCTCAATTTTAGATCATCTTTACTAAAATAAATTTGGCGAAATTACTATTTAAAATACCACATCAGATAAGACTGCACGTCAGAAGAGAAAACTTAAGTAGTAATACACCTATTTTACGAGAGATGGCACTGTTTTAAAATACACAGTACAGAGTTGTGTATTAAGTATTCTGTGAAAGCGTGATGATGACGCGGTTTCAATGATTTTTGTTCACCCAAAAAGTACACAACGCGCCTAAAGAAGTTTTCACTTCAAAAATTATGAACTCTACGAACACAAGTCGCATTACCATAATATTCATAGTTTAATTTGTTACGTTATCTTAGAAGAATTTAGTTACTGAAAGATGGCGTACCATACGCATGAGGCGCAGCTAGTTGTATCATCATCAGCCACAAGACGTCCACTGCTGAACATAGGCCTCCCCCTTTAACCTCCACACTGAACGACAACCTGTCATCTGCATTCACTGGATGCCCGCGACTCTCACGATGTCGTCGGTCCATCTAGTGGGAGGCCTACCTACGCTGCGTCTTCCGGTTCGTGGTCTCCACTCAAGAACCTTTCTTCCCCATCGGTTATCGGTTCTTCGAGCGATGTGGCCTGCCACATCGCTCGAAGAACATTGCCACTTCAACTTGCAAATTTTTACAGCTATGTCGACGACTCTGGTTCTTTGTCGAATATCCACGTTTCGGATTCTATCGCGCAAAGAAACTCCGAGCATAGCTCTCACACAATGGGCAATGGAGAGCCATTGCCCATAGTGTGACTCTCAGTTTCTCCAAAAGGCCAACAGTTAAAGACCACGTCTCAGTACAATATGTCATCACTGGCAACATACATTGGTTAAAGACCCTTGTCTTTAGGCACTGTGGTATCTTGGACGAGAAGATTTCACGCAATTTCCCGAACGCTGCCCACCCGAGTTGGATTCTTCGGGCGACTTCTTTGCCTAAGTTAGACTTTCCTAACTGAACAATCTGTCCAAGATAGGTGTAATGGTCAACATCTTCGAGAGTATCGTTCCCAACATTTACCGGCATGGGTACAACATGGAAATTGGACATGATTTTTGTCTTATCCATGTTCATTTTTAAGACCCACCTGTTGGGAAAGGCTACTGAGGTCGCTGAACATTGTATTGAGGTCCTCCAGCGACTCTGCCATGATAACTATATAATCGGCAAAACGAAGGTGAGTGATGTATTCGCCATTAATGTTGATGCCCAATCCGTTCCAGTCCAAAAGCTTGAAAACGTCCTCCAATGCGTTCGTGAACAGTTTTGGAGAGATAACATCTCCCTGTCTCACGTCTAACAACAACATACGCCTTTCTGCAATTGGATTGGTTCCGTGCTCTCGTCCTGTAATCGGATCGACATGGTGGCGTTTCTATACAAACACTTCAGCACTTCGATATACCTATAGTCGATATGACAACGCTGGAGGGACTGCAATACTGCCCAGGTCTCGATTGAATCGAAGGCTTTTTCATAGTCCACAAACGCTAGACATAATGGCCGATTATACTCCTCAGTCTTTTGCATAATCTGGCGGAGCGTGTGTATGTGGTCTATGGTGCTCCAGCCTTTACGGAAACCGGCTTGTTCGGGAGGCTGGAAGTCATCAAACCTGTTTTGGAGACGGTTCGTAATGACCCTTTAGAACAACTTGTACACATGGCTCAGGAGTGAGATGGGTCTGTAATTCTTCAATAAGGTGTTGTCACCTTATTTGAAGAAGAGCACCACCACACTCCTGTGCCATGCTTCAGGCTTAGTACCTTCGAGTATGACGGAATCAAACAACTTCTGGAGGACTCAAAGTACCGGTTTTCCACCCGCTCTCAGTAGTTCTGTCGTGATTCCGTCATCACCCGGCGCCTTGTTATCTTAAGCTGACTGTTTGTTGTCTTTAGCTAGTTGTATAATATTAGTGAAATGAGCATTCTGCCACTGAGCGATGATGGCCGAGCGATAGCATGTGCGCGTTACAATCCAACGGCACCAGGTTCAATCCCCGGTCCTGCACGACTGACTTATTTAATACATATTTAAATTATGTGCAGTGAACAACGGTGAAGAAAAACAGCGTGAGGAAACCAGTATCTCCAAGCACTTCAAAAGTTCAGAAATAATGACATTCCCCTGCAATGCCAGCATGGTGGATTAGGGCCCATTATCTCTCTCTCTCTGAAAGAAGGCCTCTGTCCCAGCAATGAGAATATGATACGCTAATAATTATGATGTTGTATAATGAAATAGTAGATTGATACTTACAATACCTACGTCATCCACCTTATTAGAGAACAAGAGAAGGTTTCCCCACCAGGATTTGTTGCATGGCTCGAAGTGTTTTCTGACCATCCTGGGCCAAATTGGCCCCGAGCCAATATGCGGCAGTACGTAAGTCATGCACACTATGCTTAGAACGTATAACGGGAAAAGCAATCTGAAATATCAAGTCAATATTATAGTCATTATTTTTCATAATTGGTTGCGAACAAATTCAATCAATTCCAATCCTTCGGTTTGGACATTTATTGCGTTACACCTAAAATCAAAACATAGCTTCTACGTTGTTAGAATATAGCGAAGTGGAGTAAAAGGTAACGAAGGCTGACCACACCATCGGAGGAGAGGTCAGCTTTCCTATCTTTCATATTGGAATTCGTGGTTGGGATTAGAGAAATATTTAAGACAGTGATAGGCAGATTTTTCGATTATATAATTAGTAGTCTACTGTTAAACTTTATTCATAAAATATTGATCCGTGATATAAATAATAACTATGCCAAGTTTTACTAACATCCGTTTAGTAGCTTGAGCGTGATGCGATAACAAAGGGACAGACAGACAAACAAACAAAAAAAACACTGTTTTGGCGTCTTTATCGGTAATGATGTTCCCCACAGTCAACATTTTCCAAAAATGTTTAACCTTATAGATTTAGCTCAGCTAAAGTTTTATTAAATGTATAATATAGTATTGTCTGTACGATAGTTTAATATTCCATTTTATACATATTATCATATAAAAAATAAAAATGTTTTTTAAGTTATGAAAATAAATCTGTTTTTTTTATACATATTCCATAATATTATTTTGTATTTTTATATTCAACAGGGCCTCTTGGTGTTGGCCACTAATGCATATACCAAATGTCCGGGCTAGACCTAAATAAATATATCACTATCATCATCATCATCATCACTTCACTATATATATAAAATTTCCATGTCACAATGTTAGTTACCGTACTCCTCCGAAACGGCTTTACCGATTTTTACCAAATTTTATATGCGTATTCAGTAGGTCTGAGAATCGGCTACTATCTATTTTCCATACCCCTTCATCGATTTTCATCACCACGCGGGTGAAACCGCGGGGCGCAGCTAGTAATATAGAGCTAATAATATAGATTAGAGTGGTCTGCGCGGGGTAAAATATATTTAAACATCATTGACGTCTTTCATTGTGTTTTTTATCTTGTAAATTTCACACTGATTATGCATAAGTACAGTTCCTCCATTGTGTTTCTTAATATGTAGATTTTTTGGTCTCGCATGACATTCTCCTTGACCGTACGTGACGTAACTACCTGATGTTTTTTCCTTATTTTTAGCTCCACGTTTCCAGCGTATTATACCAGTTTCGCAAACGTAATTATGATTTTGAGTAATGAAATATAGTTAAAACAATGCCTATCGGGATACCTAACATTTAACAGCGCTCTAAAATGTCTGAACCAAAAGTTGAATATAACCATACTATGAAGATACTATGACAGTCCGCATGAAGAAAGAGAAATTGCTACAATAATTTGTAAAATTTAATTATTATACTATTCAGTATAGATTATCCGATGGATCGATTCATATTTATGGTTCAGTAGCTTAACTTTTATATTTTTGTTATGTCCGTCTGTCTCACCGTCTGCTAGCTTCTTACTCTTACGCGTACGAAGTCAGACATAATGTTATACGTAAAGAAACAAAATTCAATGTTTTGAATCTTTACGTATAACGTTAACGTACAATGTAAGTTAATTAGGAGCTAACATACTATTACACAACACCTATCGTATTTACAAGCTTTTGCCCGCGACTTCTTACGTGTAAATTATAATTATACAAAGGTGTCATCTTAGTTTTTCGCGATACTTATTGTCCAAACTAGTATGTATGTATAAAAATGAAAAAAAAAAAATACACCTTTTGCCGTCCTTACTTCGGCACGGTATAGAGGACACTTTGTAAGAAATCCACCTGCCAAATGTTAGCTTAGTAGGTAAATTAGTTTTTGCTATTTAGTGATGAGTCAGTCAGTGAATTAGCCAGTGGAATTTCGCGTGTTTTGTAAGTAAAGATTAGCTGTTTCTCGCTTTTCATACGTGTTGACTGTTACATGCCTTAAAAATTACATAGATTTTTTATGACGTCTTTTACAAGATTTGACATCGCATGCCCCTAATGCTACATTTCGCTTTCTTTTAAAAAGCGATTGCCGTGCCGTTGCCGTGCCATCGACTTTGGGCAGTCGAAAATCTTGATTATATTTTTATGCTAAGATCAGTAGAGTCAGTAAGAGTTTACCACGCTAGAAGAGTAGTATTACCATATGTGTAATAAATACTAATAGTTGGTCAACTCAGCGTTTAGACAGAGCAACGATGAGGTGAGTTATGAAGGAGAGCAGAATCCTCCCGCCGCCGGCGACGTCTGCGGTAGTCCGACTCGGCTTCGCTTGCGGGTGGTACGCCCGTTTCAGTTGTGTCACGTACACGGAATTGGCTGCAAGATGCGAGGCGCAACTAGTACGTTTGTATCTTTGTAAGTATAAAAAAAAATACGAGGAATACAGATAAAATAAAATTTTAAAGATATTATTATCTAATATTGCTAACTGGCAGTGACACAGATACGAATATTCGCGTAAAAAATACGTAATATCGAAATTCATACAAATTATGAATTTCGAACTTGAAATTTGTATGAAATTTGATAGTTCGTATTCTACGAGAACTTTTTTAAGCTATTTTTATTTGATCTGTGTTATGACAACCCTTAGCGTCTAGACGTCGAGAAAGCCTTGTAGGTATTTTGCGGTATAACAAAGGAGTTGACTCACTATTAGTATTTATTACACATATGGTATTACAAATGCAGTAATACCGTAAGTATCGTTTCATCAGTGTTTTTACAGGCTGGTACGATCTACTAGACATAAGGCTCCTGAAGTGAAGCAGTCCTGACATCACGAAGAACGTATCCACACACAAGTCCACATGAAGTGACAACTTAAAGAGTGAATTATTGTTCAGTTCCTGGAAGAAAAAAAAATGAGTCATTCGTTTTGCCTGAATTTATCAGTTAGTTTCACTGTGCAACTCAACAGGCACTTAATGTGCTTTTATGTTTAGAACGCGAGACCATTATGCTGAAGATAATCATTATCTCAACGTGTAAGGACCTTCGCCCAAAATAAAATGAATGGACGGGCCCAGTAGAAGCGCATTTTTGAAGATTACAAAATGAGCGCTCATTTCGTTTCAGTCGGTCTCTAGCCGTAGGAAGTGAAAAACGAGTCTATTGTTACGCGATAACGAAACATCTGACAAAATTATGAATTCGTATTTACCGAAGTGTAAATACACAAATAAAACCGATATCTATTATTTGTAACAAATATACCTACTGTACATTTTTATAATTAGGTGTTGAAGTATATGTCCGACGGTTTTAACTCGTTTTTACTGATCAAGTTCAATGGTTAGGGCCCGTCCATTCATTTTATTTTGGTCGAAAGTAAGGACCACTATTCTTTCAGCGCGGTATTAGGCTGCCAACTGGCAGTGGACTTGCTAATTTATAAACGCGAACTTTAACAGTTTTTGGATTTTTTGATTGCACAGTGACTGTAATTTTTTTGTTTTACTGGGCTAAGAAGATTAGGTACATTCTAAGATATTTTTACCTGTAGATATGTTGTGCCCGCCACCATAATTGACTAGACGAATGCAAGACACTATCATACTCGTTACAGCCGTTTCTCAATAACACATAACACAACCACACACGTGTCCGGCAACACATCGCAGCTAATTAAGTGTTTTAACAAAAAATAAAAATGCCTTCTTGTGTCTTTATAAACTGCACAAATTACACACGCTATATAATATGAGAGACAAGAAAAATGTTTCATTTCACGCGTAAGTTTAAAAAAAACAACTGAAAAATTATATTATTATTTTTATCTTAGGCAGCTGGTTGTCCCTATGAAGTGTATAAGCAAGATGTGTAGATCGTCTTGTGTGAGAGTGATAGAGATCGCAGCATAATCGAAGACCAAAACCGAACAAATCCGAATTCAGCCGATCACCACGACGGCGGTAAGCCGGTTGCTACATTTAGTTAGTTTTTAAAGCAGTGTTGTTCTCCTACAACGTCTCTATTATATTAGATACATCTCAATGGGTACAATTATTTTTTGCGTGCGGATATTAAATGTTTTCTTACCTTTTCAACATCTGTTTGGTCTGAAAAATATAGAAACATCCATATTAAGTGAGCTACGGTTACAGTGCCACAAGTTAAAACTTTTATGCCATGGAGTATCTTGATTTCATCTTTGTAGACCTCCGTCAGGGCGTCGAAATTACGCGAGAGACAGAAACAACGTTTTATTTTGGATACTGGAAACATCAGAAATATTTGTAAGGAAGTTTTGCGAAAAAAACACCTACAAAATTATTATCAAACAAGAGATAAGTCCGTCCGTTGTGGAGATGGTTGTTTCACGATTATGCAATACCCCAAGAACTGTTGGTTTTCCGATACAAAAAGTAGTGCGTGTCACTCTCCAGCCCTTGATATACCTACCTATGCAAAATCACTTCGTTCTGTCGCTCCGTTGCTGTGTGGAAGAGGAACAAACTAATCGTCAAACAATCAAACACAATAAGCATTCATAATATTAGTTTTTTTTTACTGTTACCAATTAAATAAATAATAAATATCTGGGACATTATTGCACACATGGTCATCTGACCCCAAACTAAGCAAAGCTTATAATATGGCTACCAGAGACTGATATACATACATATATATTTTTAAATACATACTTAAATAGATATTAACACCCAGACATAGAACAAACACAAATGTTCATCACACAAATGTTTGTCCTAGATGGGAATCGAACCCAAGCCCCCAAGCACAGAAAGTAGGATCAGTACCAACTGAGCCACCGAGGCAGTCAAATTATTCCATAAAACACACGCATTATATTGCTATTGTTTCACAAATCCTGGACAGGTTGGTATGTTTTTTCATTTGTCTTCGAGACTTACAGATTTTAAGATACAGATACGAAACAATTTTTTCTTCAAATCAAGCAGGTGAAACCGCTTTTAAAATCTAGTATATATTATAACGCCAGACGTATGGACCGTACTTTGTATCTTTGTACAAACTAGCAATCACTCTTTAAAATAAGTTATGATTATACTTATAATTATAATAACATCTATGAAATTTACGATATTATATTAATCAGTACACTAGAGCTGACCTCTTGTAAACAAAGTTATAAAAAACCTCGATCATTCATTCATAGTAATATTTAAAATAAAAATAAACTTTTTTTGCAAGATGCATCTGGAACCACTGAACCAATTCTGAATTTCAATGATAGAAAGCTACACTATCGCTGAGTGTGATATTCTTAGATATGTTAAAAGCTGTAAGTAAAAACCTAGTGTACTAATATAATATCGTGAAATAGTTTAGATAGCCAGTAAGTCCTATAATAATAATTAAAAATCAAAGCTTATGTTGGAATCCAATGCTTGAGAATTAACAAATATTTTAATGTTGGAATGAATCTTACCAGTAGAATCAGATTTGTCATGAGTATCTCCGAAAAAATACACCAGAATACTGACAGAAGCCATGACCAATATAGTAAACCTGTAAACATAGTCATTGCCCGTAAGTATAATAATTAAGATTCAACCATTGACGATTCATAATAACCGGTCCAATGGAGACAAGCATAAAACACATCAGTATTAATTCAAAAGCAAGCTGACTTCGTAGATTAGCGGCTGTTGTACTTGGATGTTACGCGACTATATCTGATTCATAATAAAACAATAAAAAATCTTGAAATATTGAGCGAACAAACACAAATTCTTGTATATTTAGACATAATGAATAGTTACCGTGACCTCAATATACGGTCTTTTACAAAATCATGCAATTTAATACTCAAAATCATCATCATCGGCCAGAAGACGTCCATTACTGAACATAGGCCTCCCCATTTAACCTCCACACTGAACGGCAACCTGCCATCTGCATCCACTGGATGCCCGCAACTCTCACGATGTCGTCGGTCCATCTGGTGGGAGGCCTACCTACGCTGCGTCTTCCGGTTCGTGGTCTTCACTCAAGAATCTTTCTTCCACATTGGTTATTCGTTCTTTCAGCGAGGTGGCCTGCATTGATCTTCACTTCAACTTGCAAATTTTAATAGCTATGTCGGTGACTGGTTCTTTGGCGAATATCCACGTTCCGGATTCTATCGCGCAAAAAAACTCCGAGCATAGCTCTCTCCATTGCCCGTTGTGTGAGTCTGAGTTTTTCCAAAAGGCCAACAGGTAAGGACCACGTCTCAGTACCATATGTCATCATTGGCAACACACACATCATTTAATAATAAACTCACCAAAAAATATAGTATCCCATCGGTTTCTCGACTGTTCCAGCCACTTGACAGTCACGAGGGTCCACCATGATATCTTTAAATGGAAGATGCGATAGACTAAAGATGTGGCGAGATATCTTGGCAATGGTTTCTGTCATGCAGATCGCGGGAAGACAGACTCCCATAACAATGGTGTTGAGTCGTTTTCCGTTTCGGAATTTTGCCTACAAGTTTCAAAGTATAATTATTAATTAAAAAACTTAAAAAAAAATGCATCTGCTGTATTGAATATAACTAGTGTGACTTAATTTTTTTTGTATTCTTCTCATCAAACGCTTACATTTGATACCCATATCATGTGAGTGCATGAAAAATTAAAATAACAATAAAATTTATTTATTGCGAAAAACAATGAACACATGGCTGAACGTGTTTGCAAAATTTCAGCTCAATCGATTGGGGATAACTGTTTTAAAATGCAGTTGCAAGATTTTATCCATACTAACACGGTGGCAATATATAAAACAAAGTCAGGTTAGTTAACACCGTTAACACACTCAAAAACGGCACGACTGATTTTCATGATCTTTGATTTGTTGGATTTCTCTCCGCCGCGAATAGTAAAATAAGTATCAAAATAACAGAAAATTCACGACAAAAAAATTATAAAGTAAATTCATTTTCCCATACATTTTGTATGGGATGGTAATAATTGAAATCTACACATTAAAACGTATTATATCATGGCAAAAAAAAAGAAATTGTCATTTAAGTCAATGGAGATTGCTGTAACTACCAAGGAGGTTGCTTCAAGGAGGTATATAACACGGATGAAACCACAGAGCACAGCTGGCGACGGTCCAAGCCGAGGCTCTTACCTCCGAGGTGCCCTTGCGCTTGTCGCCCAAAAATCGAAATCATGTTGACCCAACGCTTTCTGCGTTCACCAACTAACTAGTTCGGTCAAACTGTAGAGGCCGCAAGGCCAACAGCAAAAAGTCACATCGATAAAAAAACAGAGCATAGCTAGTAGGTACTTAAATAAAAGCTTGTAAAACAAAAAGCATTTTTACTAGCCTTCACCTACTTGATGCTGTCCCGGCCAAGTCCCCGCTTGATGATGAAATCAAGTAGGGAAATGCCAATGATGCGATGTCAGATAAAGCTTATCTTCCACAAGCCCAACAAGTAGTGCTACTGTCTGAACGTACCTGGTGTCTGTTTATTAGAATCTGAGAGAAATCTATCCTCATCTTTTTTTTAGTTTAAGTAAATCGAACAGTGCGCTACTTCCATGTATCTATAATTTGTGGATGGCATTTCTGGCGATGGCGTCTGGTTCGGTGGTAAAACCGGGAAAACCGGGATGGAGGAATGAGTTCAAAAAGTTCATCAAAGCATTCCCCATTATAATATCTGTAGAACAAACTAAGCGAACCAACGTCCCGGCGCAAGCTCAGCGGCTCTAACTTGCCAGATAGGTTCGTGTCATCGACAAGTCTAACGGCTCTTCTCTGCAAGGAGTCAAGAGGATCGAGCTGGTACTTCAGTGCACCACTCCAGAGATGGGAGCATTACTCTATGTGCGGCCGTATCTGCGCTTTATATAATAAAAGGCGCTTCTTTATCTTGCATGATAGAGAAAAATAGAGCATTTGGTATAGCCTTAACTGTCATTTAGACTTTACTAGAGACTATAAATATCGCTCAACAGCCCACAACGCAATATAAAGAAGAAAAAATAATATTTATCAAAACTGAAAGATTTTTTATCTGAAAAGAAAGTTACTCACTCCAATGTATCTTCCAACATCAGCATAAGTATCAACCTGTTCCTCATCATATAGCAAAGGAGATAATTTCACATCCAGCAGACAGTACTGTGTTTTGACACCTTGGTGAGATGGCCAAGGCACGTTCAAACATTGGTCAAAGTTGCCAAGGTGATACAGTGATCCGTATAGAGTACCGACTGGTAATTGCATAGAATCCCAAACTGAAAAACAATTAAAAAATTTGAGTTTACAAAATACTTTAGCCAACGAATGAAAGATACCTAATTATGAATTCAAAATAGTACATTGTTATCGTAGGGGTGAAAGTAACTTATTTAGTCAAGAGACGGGGTGTGGCTAATAGTTCGAGGGACTAAATAAGTCTTTAACCCCGAGGCACAGAGGACACTATGCTTTTCATTACGAATACAAGGAAACTAAAAACAAAAACATGACACTGGCAAATGCACGAGAAGTGCGGAAACATAATCCTCTGAGGAGAAAAAAAATTAGTTGGGACATGGTTCAATACAAAGGTGAAAAAAGAACTAGTTTTTTAAAAATAATTTGAGTGTCTGTCAGTTGTCAACTGTCACTTTCAGTTGAAAGTGATTCTCCCTAGGGCTGAAATGTATTACTTTCAACCCGCTCCTCAGGCAACTTCAGACCTACTTTCCGAGTATGAGTTATGAAAACCTTTTTTTATATATATAGAATACGTGGCAAACAAGCTACAATACCCAGGGCATTGACAGTGCGTAACCTTTCCTTAGTTAGTAGGTAAATACATAATTTCGTTGACGTGGATGATTTTTGAAGTGAAAACTTCTTTAAGCGCATTGAGCACTTTTTGGGTGAAATTTTTAACAATTATTTTGATTTAAAACCAAAACTGCTAAACCGATTTTAATGAAATTTCTTTTGGACCAATCAGATATATCGAAGAAATCCTTTGATTTGGTTTATAAATTACGGAGTTCTACGATAACAAACATAAAAAATATTAAATAAAAGTCTTCATAGGGACTGCAGACAGAAGTGAAAACTTATTTATAATATTATCTATACTAATATTATAAAGAGGAAATATTTTATTGTTTGTTTGTTTGCATTGAATAGGCTCCGAAACTACTGAACCGATTTGAAAAATTATTTCACTGTTGGGAAGCTACACTATCACATAGGCTATATTATGATAGTTTAGTAGCGAGGCCGAAGGCCGAGCTTACGCCCGTGCGAAGCCGGGACGAGCGGCTAGTATTATGTATACATCACATTAGCATGTCGGTAAAACGAAACCATAAGTTTTACCCCTATCAAAAATCGTTTTTTTTTATGATACTGGGTGACGAGACGATCGGAGTCGCTGGCCTGATGGGGCTTTTCACGCTTGCCCATAACAGCTCAACGCCACTGAGATTTTTGAACTTCAAAAGTTCAAAACCCTGGATGGCAATGCACTGCGCTCGTCACCCTGAGATATAAGATGTCAAATCTCTGTGTGCCCTGTAATTTCACTGGAAACATTGCCCTTTAATCCGGAACACAGTAGTGTTTACACACTACTGCTTGGCGGTTGAATAACTGGCAAAGGTGTGGTACTTCCCCAGGAGGACCCCTGCAAAAGAGTCCAAAGCAGCGCTTAAAGCAGCAAAGGGTTTTTGTTTAAAAAAATAAACTAATTGGGAACCCCTCGTTTTTAAAGTTGGTTAAAAAGCTTGAACGGGTTTATTTTTCGAATAATCGAAGCCTGAAAACTTACTCCAACTGGCCCAAAGAGTGTGGTTTTTTACTCCGTTTAAAATGGCCTCGGTAGCATGACGACAAGGAAATTCTTCTTGATTCCATGTCTCTAATGCCAATCCATCCAAAAGATCATTTACTATGCCAATTGTCTTGGCATCTCGAAATCCTTTAACTGATTTAAATACTAAAAATAACAAACAAAAAAACACGTAAAACATTATCATATAAAACTCAAGAGGTTTTAATATCAAAAACTGACCAAGAGCGTGTCAAGGCACGCATGTGGTTGGTTTCCGTAAAGCCATAGGCTTTGTTTGTCGTCACATTCCTGGTTCAGAATTTGTAGGTTAGGTATCGAAAAAAATCAAACGAACGAAGCTCGGTGGACTTCATACACATAATATATATGGTTTACTTTTATGGTTTACTCAATAAGAAAACCACCAGGGAAACATTCTTTTTTATGTTCATTTACCAAAAATTGTCAATGATCTTTGAGCTAAAATATATTGATATTTTATCACTATAATTCAAAAAGTTATAACCAGGAAATCTTCAAAATATTTTTATGGTGGTTTTTAATTTGTCCTATCCGCATGGTAAGTAACAAGTTTATATGTCTAATAGTTTAGAAATGCAGGTAGGGGGATCAACACAGGGACAGAGATGGACTGAGATGGACAGACGGACAAACGCTCAGACGGACAGACGGACAGACGGACAGACGGACAGACGGACAGACGGACAGACGGACAGACAGACAGACAGACGGACAGACGGACAGACGGACAGACGGACAGACGGACAGACGGACAGGCGGACAGACGGATAAATGGATAAACGACCACACGGAGAGATGGACGGATAGAACAAAATTATAAGGTTTCCTTGTATTACTACGGAACCCACTTTTTAGCAAATTTGACATATTTTATTATTAAAAAACTTTAAATTCATTTTTTTAATTTATTAAATGTGATATTTTGAATCAATTTTAATATGCATGTCGCTGGAATAAGTCGTGTCAAAACAGCTTTCAACTATTAGTTTTTCGTCTACAAATTCATAAAAAATCTATGGTGGATTGCCAAATTTATTTATTTTTTATTTTATATCGGGTTTAAAATAAGGCAAGTTTAAGGCATAATCCATAACAGCGGTTTTACTGTAGTAGTCCATTGCTGCTAATTCTACCAGTCTATAGTACAAAATACACTGTGATACGTATTAATAATTGCATTGTAAGTTCCACCAGATCTAAATATTAGTTCTACTATTTAATAGTACCTATGTACCTAGTTTTATACGACAGTATTTGATAAGTATGTATACATAAATACAGAATAGGATAGTCAGATGCCAACTAAACAAATAAGTAATTGAATTGTTTCACTCACCAAAACATGTAAAAACAAAAATAACAATGTATAATTTCATTCTACGAGTAACTCAGGTTTTCTTTTCAAACTTTCATTAATAAGCACAGTCGCCAATTTTTGAAAATATAAATAGAATCATAAAAACCTGTGTAACAGAAAAACGAGCTTTTATTTATTAAAAAAAAAAAACATTGATACAAAGGTTTATTTATAATGCTTTAAATTTTTATTTAAATGTTTTATATTTTATTTTGGCGGTCATTTAGAAAATATTAATTTTGGGTATTGCATATTGTACACCAATCAGAACTAAAGGTACAAAAAAAGGACGGTAAAGGTACAAGGCAAAATCAGTTAGGCGGAACTGGTTCTCAGCTTGCAAGACTTCACAAAATTATAAACGACATTAACAAACATTACAAGTTAAATTAAAAGCTTGTAATAAAAACCACTACCTTTTAACAAAACTTTTGTTATACTGACGCGAAACTTTAATAAGGGTTTGTACGAGTATAATACAAAGTTATACACTTTTGTGACAGATGACTTTTCATAATGAGTTATAATAATTTTAGGTTAATGAGATCATTATAATACCTTTACAAGTTGGTCGCACGACATCAAAATAAATAGTTACAGAAAACCGGTTCCGTTAACGTTCGAAACCGTTAACAGGCGCACGCGCACTAAAACGCATACAGCGATCTTGGAACAAGTCAATCTAACGCAATTCGCGATTGCCCGCACTTTTTGCAATACATTGTTATCATTTCGTGCGATAATTGTCTTCACAAATAATTTACAATAGCTTTTGCATTATCTTGCATTATTGTTCAAGAATGGGGCTTTATTATACTTTAAAATAGAACAATCGCACCTTTCGTACGTGTCACAATCGACGAAAGCACTTTTCGGCACACAATTTATTGACGCTTATTTGGTTTCTCCTTTATATTTGAAATAATTGTGTTTAAAAATAACATATACTTACCTAATAAATCCCAATTCTTAACTTTTCACAGGTTTCGCTACTTCTATTTTTTGAGTTTTTTCTCATAATTTAGAAAAGTATAGCTGTAATGTAAAACGTATCTTCATGGTTCCCTCAATAATTGTAAAATCTGTATATATTGGGATATTGTAGACATCATTTAGTAAATATGTTAGGTTTAAAGTATTGTTATTGAATTCGCGAGTACTTATTTGACTTTCCTAGTACCTTACTTGAATCTCAACGTTGCCAACTTCACTATGACGGAAAGGAGAAAAGGAAACGCGATGGCAGGTGGTAGGCAGAAGCGAGGCTGGGGATTCTGGTCATGATGGTGGGAGCAGCGGTGTAGTAAGCACCTTCAATATTGTACATTGTTACTCTGCCCTAATGTACATATATTTAAGGTGTTAAGAATCATTAAAGTACAAGTAAATATACGTTATAAGAGTGTATGTCCAGAGTCTGAAATAAAACGATGTCTACCCACAAAAAGGAGTATTCTTACATATGTATTTGTATAATTCCGAAAAAAATAAGGAGAAAAGCGCTAAATCAGTGTTACGTTTACATATTTTTTCTATAGAGAGAAATGTCTTTAACGGGGTTCGGTCTTCACAGTTTCCTAAATGAAACATTCAATTTTGATTCGACTCTTTTTATAATTTTAAGCTAACCATGGAAGTAGACAACTGCTAAAAGTAAACCTCCTTATTTTGTGGCACAACGAATCTCCCCTTAAGACAGGATTTTAGACATGGACCTTTATGAAATAGACACCGCGACTATGTCAGGTCGTACGACAACCCAGCGTGCCACATTTTATGTACCTACTATGACGATTACACGAGACGAGACATTTATACAAGAGCAATTAGGTGGTAGTTTAACTTCATTTAACGTCGCACTTCAAGGCATATTGTAAGGGTCTTTATACATGGCCTATGGGTCAGCCATACAAAAAAATCATTAGATATGAGTTCATTATAATAACATTTTAAGGATGATATTGAGACTACCATGTTTCTGTAGCGCCTCAGAAATGTTTACATAGGCCCAAACTGACAGTTTCCATGCTGTCGTTCGGAATAAGGTGTCTTCGTTAGTTAATTACCTTTTGAGTAGTAGCAATATCATCCTAAAAACTGTAGAAGAGAACACTTTTCGCCTATATTTAGGCATTTTATGTACACGATAATTAACAAAGAGATGCCGAAAGAGTTTTAAGTTGTCTGGACAAAATATTTAAATACATCATTGTATTATTAGAATAGTATATAGTTTAAAAAAACGGCCAACTGCTTTGAAAGATATTTTACAGTTTACTATGCCGCAATTTGCGATTTATTTATATAACGAAGATCTGAACTTATACGACATATCTGTGGGCGTGCTATAGCTAGCGAACTGTTCTGACGAACATTCATCCATTTTTGCTGTGCGTAAAAGCACTCAAAAAAAGATATAAAAAACGTTACATGGACTACAGATAATATTTGTGGTCTAAATGAAAAATTACGCGATTTCGTCTACTTTGCATATTATACACAAGTGAATCACATTAAAAACAAACTTAAAAAATATATGAAAAACTTAATAAGGTGACATTGAGACCAATGGAAGTATATATGCGCTGCCTGAATGGGTGTTCCCCGATAGTTACAATCTGGGTGTTTTCAAGTCAAAAGTGAATCGGTTACTTCTAGGCAAGCGTGATCCATCGTAGGCCGCATCATCGCTTAACATCAGGCGAGTTGGCGGCCAAGCGCAAGCCTATCTTAAAATATAAATTAAAAAAAACCCTACCGAACAACCGCTTTTTTTTAATTTAAATCAGTCAACAGTTGGCGTAGAAGTCAGTGAAAATACATAAAAAAAGATGCAGTGGAACATAGAACCATCTTCCTTTTTTGAAGTCGTTTAATGATAGGTGCAATTGCGGGGTCTATCCTTTTTTGATGATATTCCGAAATTGGCTAACACGAGTAAAAATAAGAAAGGAACGTAACCAGCTTTTGGGTTGTTGTTCTTTTGGTGCAAATACCCGTTTTTTACGAGCCGTTAATTTTAATGTCTATTTATTGATTTATGCATATTCTCAAAGTAGGATTGTCATAAAACAAATGACAAATGAGCGTGTCGAGACATGCATAGCATGATTTTGGGTAGGTACGGAACCTGTTATACAGGTTCCGTACCCAAAACCATATAATTATAGTCACATTTATAGTTCAAAAATTGGTGGTTATATAAAAATTCGAACGAATGAACCTCTGTGGTATTAGCTGAATTTCATAAATTTATCATCCCGACATAATATACTAGGTTACGCGGAAAGGGTGTACTAAGCTTAAAGAGGTCCATAGTACCCATTATAAACCACTTTTATTTTACAGTTATATGATTATTTCCGGGATATTTACCGTGGTAAGGTTGTGGAAGGAGCTCCCGATCCCGTGAACATGGCCCATGTACGAGTAACTGCGCCGAAATATCGGGAATTCCTTCCACAACCTTACCACGGTAAATATCCCGTAAATAATCATAACTGTAGTGAACAACCGTGATAGTTTAAAACAGAACTTTTATTTTTATACATTTGGTTGAGTGTGAAGTGAATGCCCCTTTTCTATGGAACAGCTGATATATATTATTTTGCGATTCAGTGTTGGTCCCATTGTAAAAGTTAAAGTCAAAGTCAAATCACAGTATACTTTTTATAGTTTAGTACAAAGAAAACTACTAGGAAAACATTATTTTGTTACGACTTATTTACGAATAGGTCAATGAACTATGAGCTAAAACGTATTTAATTTATTGCAGTTTAATGGCTACATAAGTTATATACAAAACATGCGAAATAATTATGAGTGAAGGTTTACACTATATGAATATGACATATCAGCATCGCAAGTATCAACTTTATAATTTTATGTATGATATTTACCTTTTCGTAAAATGTTCAACTCCATTAGGTACAAATTAAAGCATTTGGATGAAAGTTACTATGGAGGTGGTCTTCATCCTGGATTAGCACATTGATTACTTTTACAGCATTCCGTAAATAGCGAGCAATAACTCAACTGGAGTTAAAGAAAGAGGTGGGTTCCATCGAAGCAAAACCACCTATAGAACTAGACAAAATTGACATATACATAGAAAAGGGGTTATTGGTTAAATCTTTCCGCTCGCTTACTTCCATCTCTTTGTGCTGACAACTTCAAAGCAAAGAAAATCTTTTGATCGTCAATGTGCGGTTATACGAAACCTACTTGGTAAACCCACTAACCAAACATTTCATTTTGGATAGGCACATCTGTTATTTCAAATCAAATTGAGAATACTTAGGTTACTTAGGTTAGGTTATACTTAGGTTAAGTTAGGTTATATAAGAAGTAACATGTGATAATATATGTCAATATAGGCTTAGGGTTAGTTATCAGCTGGGTTTTAGGGTAATTATATGTTATACATTATTTATGCAATTATGATGATGATGATAATAAAAAGTAGCATATGTGTCAATCCAGGACATAAACAATGTATTTTTCAAATGTCATCCAAATCCATCCAGCCGTTTCTGCGTGATTGAGTAACAAAAATCCATCCATCCATCCAAACTTTCACATAGGTATATGATATTAGTGTGATACGCAAATATCATTCTAAAACTTCGTGTATACCTAAAAAAAGTATGCAAGGTTTACAATAAAACTACTTGCATTACGCATAAGGAGGTCAACAAGCTTATTATATATTATATACTTATATCTATTAACTTTTACAAAGTCTGTAGTTTTGTGTACTTTGGTATTGTAGCGTGATTGTAGCGATGATAGCACAGTGGTTGGTGGGTGCGACTTGGTGCAAGGAACTTGAGCTGCCAGTGAAGGTCAACATCGTCAGAAGAAGAAAAAAGGTGATAAATGGGTACCTATTAGGTAATTCTACCGAAACACGATTAATGACTTAATGATTAATTAAACGTGTTAAGGACGATTAAGGACGTTTTGCTCGATAGAAACAAAAAGTACACTGATTTGCGCTTTATAGATTCTTTATTGATTTTTTATAGATTCATTCAAATACCTCGAGTTCTCGGAGAGTGTGTAAGTGTATCGGATATGCATGATCTAATTCCCTCCTGCCCATTTTTCTATCGGACTGCCAGCCACCACTTTATAGTTGATATTCCGAAGACCCGTACGAAGCGCTTTGATTCCACTTTTGTTGTGCGTAGTGCTAGTCTGTAGAATGCGCTACCTGAATTCCCCGGTAGTTCTAATCTGAGTCTCTTCAAATCACGAGTGAATCGGTTTCTTCTAGGCAAGCGGGCTCCGCTTCATCGCTTAACATCAGGCGAGTTGGCGCTCAAAGGCAAGTCTATTCCAAATTTTTTTTTTTTATAAAAAACATATTTACTAAATGATGTCTACGATATCTTAATATACAGATTTCATAATTATGGAGGAAACCGTATAGGTACATTTTACTTTACAGTATAGTTTTTGAAAAATATGATAAATTTCTCAAAAATAGAAGTAGCGAAACGCACGACTCTTTATGAGCGCCATGATTTTGCTCCATTAAATACGACTTTAATACAATATGCTAAGATTGAGATTTGTCATCACTACTGGTCGATGCAACTCGTGACCAGAAAGCCGGCCTATAGCAATTTATTCTGTGCTCGTAGCATGATTGTAAGATACATACTAGTACTAGATAGGCTATCTGTTTCCTTCAAATAAAAAATTTGTCACCAAGCACATTACGCTGTGTTCCGACAGCCTAATTCAAAAACCAGTTTCCATTCCAGGCTAAGTTGCTTACCATCTTCGAATACATTTTATCAGAAGAGGTGTGGTCAAACGCCTAACTTGTTAACTATAAAAAAGTAAACATTTAGGACTACGTCTCAGTACCACATGTCATCACTGGCAACACAAAATAGTTAAAGATTACCGGATTACTGGTTTTAGGCACTGTAGTATTTTTGACGAGAAGATGTCACGTAATTACACACAATAGTTATAACATTATTTGCCAAAGATAGTGACTGTGTTAAATTTATAGTGTAGCACTATTTGCAGGTTAAATGTCTGACTAAACGACCACGATCACTAAGTGGTTGAAAAATCCATCGGATTAAATACCGCTCGTAAAATAAATTGCACGTATCTCTACTACTAACGTTCCAGTAGAACTATAAATAGGGTTATCAACAACGGTATTGAATAAATTATCTTTAGACACTATTTTATACTTAATAGGACCGGTGTGAAGTTGGCAGCCAACTTTGGCTGCCATATAATCCGACTAAATTGAGGTGACTTTTTTGTGAAGTTAGCAACCAACACGATAAACACCTTTTATTCTTTAAAAGCCACTACAAAATAATTTCCAATGGCTTTCAAAAAGCAATAAGCATAAAATAAAAACAAAAAAGAAATTGCAAAGCCCCATCAAAACATGTATCTCAACTAAACGCCATAACAACAATTACAACATGCCATCCCCTTAAATATGCAACAAAACCAACTGAATTGGTCAGCAAAATGTCAAGAGTTTCGAACTAACCCTATTCCAGCCCGGCTAAATGATTTCTTATTGCCAAAAAAAAACAAACGAAAAAAGGAAAACAAAAATTTTTCGACTCTCAAATGACACGGGGAATTTTGACCTGTAAACCCCGAAAATGGATTAAAACTGCTATGTCATCAAATTTTCATGTGTTTAAGCTGTCTGAAAAATATACTGAAAAAGTGGCTAAACCATTATTTAACCCTGTAACGTTTCGACGTAAACTGTCTTTTTTTTGGCATTTTTGTACTTGAAATTCTTTCAAAAAACACCACTCATCCCCTAATATTTGAACTTCTATGTACGTAATGTTAAAGCTTATATACTTAGCTACAAAACAAGAGCAAACAGAGCTCGGCTAAATGACAGCATGACACCAAAATTTTCATCTGAAAACACATAGGAAGCTTTCATTTTCACGAGCAAGGTTGGCTGCTGGTGAATTGCGACCTTTGATCCCCATAATTATGCAACAAATCGTACCAAAATCGACAGAATAATATATAGGCTTTCAAATGAACCCTATTTCAGCCCGGCTAAACGATTGCTTATTGCCAAAATTATCCGAAGAAAAAAGAAAATCAAAAATTTTACGACTCTCACATGTCATGGTGAATTTCGACCTGTAAACCCCGGAAATCGTCTAAAACTGCTATGTCATCAAATTTTCATGTGTTTAAGCTTCCTGAAAAATATACTGAAAAAGTGGCTAAACTATTATTTAACCCTGTAACGTTTCGACGTAAACTGTCTTTTTTTTTGGAATTTTTGTACTTGAAAATCTTTCAAAAAACACCAGTCATCCCCTAATATTTGAACTTCTATGTACGTAATGTTAAAGCTTATATACTTATCTACAAAACAAGAGCAAACAGAGCCCGGCTAAATGACAGCATGACACCAAAATTTTCATCACAAAACACATAGGAAGCTTTCATTTTCACGAGCACAGTTGGCTGCTGGTGAATTGCGACCTTTCATCCCCATAATTATGCAACAAATCGTACCAAAATCGACAGAATAATATATAGGCTTTCGAATGAACCCTATTTCAGCCCGGCTAAACGATTGCTTATTGCCAAAATTATCCGAAGAAAAAAGAAAATCAAAAATTTTACGACTCTCACATGTCATGGTGAATTTCGACCTGTAAACCCCGGAAATCGTCTAAAACTGCTGTGTCATCAAATTTTCATGTGTTGAAGCTATCTGAAAAATATACTGAAAAAGTGGCTAAACCATTATTTAACCCTGTAACGTTTCGACGTAAACTGTCTTTTTTTTTGGCATTTTTGTACTTGAAAATCTTTCAAAAAACACCAGTCATCCCCTAATATTTGAACTTCTATGTACGTAATGTTAAAGCTTATATACTTAGCTACAAAACAAGAGCAAACAGAGCCCGGCTAAATGACAGCATGACACCAAAATTTTCATCAGAAAACACATAGGAAGCTTTCATTTTCACGAGCACAGTTGGCTGCTGGTGAATTGCGACCATTCATCCCCATAATTATGCAACAAATCGTACCAAAATCGATAGAATAATATATAGGCTTTCGAATGAACCCTATTTCAGCCCGGCTAAACGATTGCTTATTGCCAAAATTATCCGAAGAAAAAAGAAAATCAAAAATTTTACGACTCTCAAATGTCATGGTGAATTTCGACCTGTAAACCCCGGAAATCGTCTAAAACTGCTATCTCATCAAATTTTCATGTGTTTAAGCTGTCTGAAAAATATACTGAAAAAATGGCTAAACCATTATTTAACCCTGTAACGTTTCGACGTAAGCTGTCTTTTTTTTTGGCATTTTTGTACTTGAAAATCTTTCAAAAAACACCAGTCATCCCCTAATATTTGAACTTCTATGTACGTAATGTTAATGCTTATATACTTAGCTACAAAACAAGAGCAAACAGAGCCCGGCTAAATGACAGCATGACACCAAAATTTTCATCAGAAAACACATAGGAAGCTTTCATTTTCACGAGCACAGTTGGCTGCTGGTGAATGGCGACCTTTCATCCCCATAATTATGCAACAAATCGTAAATAATCGTAATCGTAAATAATGGTTTAGCTACTTTTTCAGTATATTTTTCAGACAGCTTAAACACATGAAAATTTGATGAGATAGCAGTTTTAGACGATTTCCGGGGTTTACAGGTCGAAATTCACCATGACATGTGAGAGTCGTAAAGTTTTTGATTGTCTTTTTTCTTCGGATAATTTTGGCAATAAGCAATCGTTTAGCCGGGCTGAAATAGGGTTCATTTGAAAGCTTATATATTATTCTGTCTATTTTGGTACGATTTGTTGCATAATTATGGGGATGAAAGGTCGCCATTCACCAGCAGCCAACTGTGCTCGTGAAAATGAAAGCTTCCTATGTGTTTTCAGATGAAAATTTTGGTGTCATGCTGTCATTTAGCCGGGCTCTGTTTGCTCTTGTTTTGTAGCTAAGTATATAAGCTTTAACATTACGTACATAGAAGTTCAAATATTAGGGGATGACTGGTGTTTTTTGAAAGATTTTCAAGTACAAAAATGCCAAAAAAAAAGACAGTTTACGTCGAAACATTACAGGGTTAAATAATGGTTTAGCCACTTTTCCAGTATATTTTTCAGGCAGCTTAAACACATGAAAATTTGATGACATAGCAGTATTAGATGATTTCCGGGGTTTACAGGTCGAAATTCACCATGACATTTGAGAGACGTAAAATTTTTGATTTTCTTTTTTCTTCGGATAATTTTGGCAATAAGCAATCGTTTAGCCGGGCTGAGATAGGGTTCATTTGAAAGCTTATCTATTATTCTGTCTATTTTGGTACGATTTGTTGCATAATTATGGGGATGAAAGGTCGCCATTCACCAGCAGCCAACTGTGCTCGTGAAAATGAAAGCTTCTTATGTGTTTTCTGATGAAAATTTTGATGTCATGCTGTCATTTAGCCGGGCTCTGTTTGCTCTTGTTTTGTAGATAAGTATATATGCTTTAACATTACGTACATAGAAATTCAAATATTAGGGGATGACTGGTGTTTTTTGAAAGATTTTCAAGTACAAAAATGCCAAAAAAAAAAGACAGTTTACGTCGAAACGTTACAGGGTTAAATAATGGTTTAGCCACTTTTTCAGTATATTTTTCAGACAGCTTAACCACAAGAAAATTTGATGACATAGCAGTTTTAGACGATTTCCGGGGTTTACAGGTCGAAATTCACCATGACATTTGAGAGACGTAAAATTTTTGATTTTCTTTTTTCTTCGGATAATTTTGGCAATAAGCAATCGTTTAGCCGGGCTGAGATAGGTTCATTTGAAAGCTTATATATTATTCTGTCTATTTTGGTACGATTTGTTGCATAATTATGGGGATGAAAGGTCGCCATTCACCAGCAGCCAACTGTGCTCGTGAAAATGAAAGCTTCCTATGTGTTTTCAGATGAAAATTTTGGTGTCATGCTGTCATTTAGCCGGGCTCTGTTTGCTCTTGTTTTGTAGCTAAGTATATAAGCTTTAACATTACGTACATAGAAGTTCAAATATTAGGGGATGACTGGTGTTTTTTGAAAGATTTTCAAGTACAAAAATGCCAAAAAAAAAGACAGTTTACGTCGAAACGTTACAGGGTTAAATAATGGTTTAGCCACTTTTTCAGTATATTTTTCAGACAGCTTAAACACATGAAAATTTGATGACTCAGCAGTTTTAGACGATTTCCGGGGTTTGCAGGTCGAAATTCACCATGACATTTGAGAGTCGTAAAATTTTTGATTTTCTTTTTTCTTCGGATAATTTTGGCAATAAGCAATCGTTTAGCCGGGCTGAGATAGGGTTCATTTGAAAGCTTATATATTATTCTGTCTATTTTGGTACGATTTGTTGCATAATTATGGGGATGAAAGGTCGCCATTCACCAGCAGCCAACTGTGCTCGTGAAAATGAAAGCTTCCTATGTGTTTTCAGATGAAAATTTTGGTGTCATGCTGTCATTTAGCCGGGCTCTGTTTGCTCTTGTTTTGTAGCTAAGTATATAAGCTTTAACATTACGTACATAGAAGTTCAAATATTAGGGGATGACTGGTGTTTTTTGAAAGATTTTCAAGTACAAAAATGCCAAAAAAAAAGACAGTTTACGTCGAAACGTTACAGGGTTAAATAATGGTTTAGCCACTTTTTCAGTATATTTTTCAGACAGCTTAAACACATGAAAATTTGATGACACAGCAGTTTTAGACGATTTCCGGGGTTTACAGGTCGAAATTCACCATGACATTTGAGAGTCGTAAAATTTTTGATTTTCTTTTTTCTTCGGATAATTTTGGCAATAAGCAATCGTTTAGCCGGGCTGAAATAGGGTTCATTCGAAAGCCTATATATTATTCTATCGATTTTGGTACGATTTGTTGCATAATTATGGGGATGAATGGTCGCAATTCACCAGCAGCCAACTGTGCTCGTGAAAATGAAAGCTTCCTATGTGTTTTCTGATGAAAATTTTGGTGTCATGCTGTCATTTAGCCGGGCTCTGTTTGCTCTTGTTTTGTAGCTAAGTATATAAGCTTTAACATTACGTACATAGAAGTTCAAATATTAGGGAATGACTGGTGTTTTTTGAAAGATTTTCAAGTACAAAAATGCCAAAAAAAAAGACAGTTTACGTCGAAACGTTACAGGGTTAAATAATGGTTCAGCCACTTTTTCAGTATATTTTTCAGACAGCTTAACCACAAGAAAATTTGATGACATAGCAGTTTTAGACGATTTCCGGGGTTTACAGGTCGAAATTCACCATGACATTTGAAAGACGTAAAATTTTTGATTTTCTTTTTTCTTCGGATAATTTTGGCAATAAGCAATCGTTTAGCCGGGCTGAGATAGGGTTCATTCGAAAGCCTATATATTATTTTATCGATTTTGGTACGATTTGTTGCATAATTATGGGGATGAATGGTCGCAATTCACCAGCAGCCAACTGTGCTCGTGAAAATGAAAGCTTCCTATGTGTTTTCTGATGAAAATTTTGGTGTCATGCTGTCATTTAGCCGGGCTCTGTTTGCTCTTGTTTTGTAGCTAAGTATATAAGCTTTAACATTACGTACATAGAAGTTCAAATATTAGGGGATGACTGGTGTTTTTTGAAAGATTTTCAAGTACAAAAATGCCAAAAAAAAAGACAGTTTACGTCGAAACGTTACAGGGTTAAATAATGGTTTAGCCACTTTTTCAGTATATTTTTCAGACAGCTTAAACACATGAAAATTTGATGACATAGCAGTTATAGACGATTTCCGGGGTTTACAGGTAGAAATTCACCATGACATTTGAGAGTCGTAAAATTTTAGATTTTCTTTTTTCTTCGGATAATTTTGGCAATAAGCAATCGTTTAGCCGGGCTGAAATAGGGTTCATTCGAAAGCCTATATATTATTCTATCGATTTTGGTACGATTTGTTGCATAATTATGGGGATGAATGGTCGCAATTCACCAGCAGCCAACTGTGCTCGTGAAAATGAAAGCTTCCTATGTGTTTTCTGATGAAAATTTTGGTGTCATGCTGTCATTTAGCCGGGCTCTGTTTGCTCTTGTTTTGTAGCTAAGTATATAAGCTTTAACATTACGTACATAGAAGTTCAAATATTAGGGGATGACTGGTGTTTTTTGAAATATTTTCAAGTACAAAAATGCCAAAAAAAAAAAGACAGTTTACGTCGAAACGTTACAGGGTTAAATAATGGTTTAGCCACTTTTTCAGTATATTTTTCAGACAGCTTAACCACAAGAAAATTTGATGACATAGCAGTTTTAGACGATTTCCGGGGTTTACAGGTCGAAATTCACCATGACATTTGAGAGACGTAAAATTTTTGATTTTCTTTTTTCTTCGGATAATTTTGGCAATAAGCAATCGTTTAGCCGGGCTGAAATAGGGTTCATTTGAAAGCTTATATATTATTCTGTCTATTTTGGTACGATTTGTTGCATAATTATGGGGATGAAAGGTCGCCATTCACCAGCAGCCAACTGTGCTCGTGAAAATGAAAGCTTCCTATGTGTTTTGTGATGAAAATTTTGGTGTCATGCTGTCATTTAGCCGGGCTCTGTTTGCTCTTGTTTTGTAGCTAAGTATATAAGCTTTAACATTACGTACATAGAAGTTCAAATATTAGGGGATGACTGGTGTTTTTTGAAAGATTTTCAAGTACAAAAATGCCAAAAAAAAAGACAGTTTACGTCGAAACGTTACAGGGTTAAATAATGGTTTAGCCACTTTTTCAGTATATTTTTCAGACAGCTTAAGCACATGAAAATTTGATGACACAGCAGTTTTAGACGATTTATGACATAGCAGTTTTAGACGATTTCCGGGGTTTAAAGGTCGAAATTCACCATGACATGTGAGAGTCGTAAAATTTTTGTTTTTCTTTTTTCTTCGGATAATTTTGGCAATAAGCAATCGTTTAGCCGGGCTGAAATAGAATTCATTCGAAAGCCTATATATTATTCTGTCGATTTTGGTACGATTTGTTGCATAATTATGGGGATGAAAGGTCGCGATTCACCAGCAGCCAACTGTGCTCGTGAAAATGAAAGCTTCCTATGTGTTTTCTGATGAAAATTTTGGTGTCATGCTGTCATTTAGCCGGGCTCTGTTTGCTCTTGTTTTGTAGATAAGTATATAAGCTTTAACATTACGTACATAGAAGTTCAAATATTAGGGGATGACTGGTGTTTTTTGAAAGATTTTCAAGTACAAAAATGCCAAAAAAAAAGACAGTTTACGTCGAAACATTACAGGGTTAAATAATCGTTTAGCCACTTTTTCAGGAAGCTTAAACACATGAAAATTTGATGAAATAGCAGTTTTAGACGATTTCCGGGGTTTACAGGTCGAAATTCACCATGACATGTGAGAGTCGTAAAATTTTTGATTTTCTTTTTTCTTCGGATAATTTTGGCAATAAGCAATCGTTTAGCCGGGCTGAAATAGGGTTCATTCGAAAGCCTATATATTATTCTATCGATTTTGGTACGATTTGTTGCATAATTATGGGGATGAATGGTCGCAATTCACCAGCAGCCAACTGTGCTCGTGAAAATGAAAGCTTCCTATGTGTTTTCTGATGAAAATTTTGGTGTCATGCTGTCATTTAGCCGGGCTCTGTTTGCTCTTGTTTTGTAGCTAAGTATATAAGCTTTAACATTACGTACATAGAAGTTCAAATATTAGGGGATGACTGGTGTTTTTTGAAAGATTTTCAAGTACAAAAATGCCAAAAAAAAAAAGACAGTTTACGTCGAAACGTTACAGGGTTAAATAATGGTTTAGCCACTTTTTCAGTATATTTTTCAGACAGCTTAACCACAAGAAAATTTGATGACATAGCAGTTTTAGACGATTTCCGGGGTTTACAGGTCGAAATTCACCATGACATTTGAGAGACGTAAAATTTTTGATTTTCTTTTTTCTTCGGATAATTTTGGCAATAAGCAATCGTTTAGCCGGGCTGAAATAGGGTTCATTTGAAAGCTTATATATTATTCTGTCTATTTTGGTACGATTTGTTGCATAATTATGGGGATGAAAGGTCGCCATTCACCAGCAGCCAACTGTGCTCGTGAAAATGAAAGCTTCCTATGTGTTTTGTGATGAAAATTTTGGTGTCATGCTGTCATTTAGCCGGGCTCTGTTTGCTCTTGTTTTGTAGCTAAGTATATAAGCTTTAACATTACGTACATAGAAGTTCAAATATTAGGGGATGACTGGTGTTTTTTGAAAGATTTTCAAGTACAAAAATGCCAAAAAAAAAGACAGTTTACGTCGAAACGTTACAGGGTTAAATAATGGTTTAGCCACTTTTTCAGTATATTTTTCAGACAGCTTAAGCACATGAAAATTTGATGACACAGCAGTTTTAGACGATTTATGACATAGCAGTTTTAGACGATTTCCGGGGTTTAAAGGTCGAAATTCACCATGACATGTGAGAGTCGTAAAATTTTTGTTTTTCTTTTTTCTTCGGATAATTTTGGCAATAAGCAATCGTTTAGCCGGGCTGAAATAGAATTCATTCGAAAGCCTATATATTATTCTGTCGATTTTGGTACGATTTGTTGCATAATTATGGGGATGAAAGGTCGCGATTCACCAGCAGCCAACTGTGCTCGTGAAAATGAAAGCTTCCTATGTGTTTTCTGATGAAAATTTTGGTGTCATGCTGTCATTTAGCCGGGCTCTGTTTGCTCTTGTTTTGTAGATAAGTATATAAGCTTTAACATTACGTACATAGAAGTTCAAATATTAGGGGATGACTGGTGTTTTTTGAAAGATTTTCAAGTACAAAAATGCCAAAAAAAAAGACAGTTTACGTCGAAACATTACAGGGTTAAATAATCGTTTAGCCACTTTTTCAGGAAGCTTAAACACATGAAAATTTGATGACATAGCAGTTTTAGACGATTTCCGGGGTTTACAGGTCGAAATTCACCATGACATGTGAGAGTCGTAAAATTTTTGATTTTCTTTTTTCTTCGGATAATTTTGGCAATAAGCAATCGTTTAGCCGGGCTGAAATAGGGTTCATTTGAAAGCTTATATATTATTCTGTCTATTTTGGTACGATTTGTTGCATAATTATGGGGATGAAAGGTCGCCATTCACCAGCAGCCAACTGTGCTCGTGAAAATGAAAGCTTCCTATGTGTTTTCAGATGAAAATTTTGGTGTCATGCTGTCATTTAGCCGGGCTCTGTTTGCTCTTGTTTTGTAGCTAAGTATATAAGCTTTAACATTACGTACATAGAAGTTCAAATATTAGGGGATGACTGGTGTTTTTTGAAAGATTTTCAAGTACAAAAATGCCAAAAAAAAAGACAGTTTACGTCGAAACGTTACAGGGTTAAATAATGGTTTAGCCACTTTTTCAGTATATTTTTCAGACAGCTTAAGCACATGAAAATTTGATGACACAGCAGTTTTAGACGATTTCCGGGGTGTACAGGTCGAAATTCACCATGACATGTGAGAGTCGTAAAATTTTTGATTTTCGTTTTTCTTCGGATAATTTTGGCAATAAGCAATCGTTTAGCCGGGCTGAAATAGGGTTCATTCGAAAGCCTATATATTATTCTATCGATTTTGGTACGATTTGTTGCATAATTATGGGGATGAATGGTCGCAATTCACCAGCAGCCAACTGTGCTCGTGAAAATGAAAGCTTCCTATGTGTTTTCAGATGAAAATTTTGGTGTCATGCTGTCATTTAGCCGGGCTCTGTTTGCTCTTGTTTTGTAGCTAAGTATATAAGCTTTAACATTACGTACATAGAAGTTCAAATATTAGGGAATGACTGGTGTTTTTTGAAAGATTTTCAAGTACAAAAATGCCAAAAAAAAAGACAGTTTACGTCGAAACATTACAGGGTTAAATAATGGTTTAGCCACTTTTTCAGTATATTTTTCAGGAAGCTTAAACACATGAAAATTTGATGACATAGCAGTTTTAGACGATTTCCTGGGTTTACAGGTCGAAATTCACCATGACATGTGAGAGTCGTAAAATTTTTGATTTTCTTTTTTCTTCGGATAATTTTGGCAATAAGCAATCGTTTAGCCGGGCTGAAATAGGGTTCATTTGAAAGCTTATATATTATTCTGTCTATTTTGGTACGATTTGTTGCATAATTATGGGGATGAAAGGTCGCCATTCACCAGCAGCCAACTGTGCTCGTGAAAATGAAAGCTTCCTATGTGTTTTCAGATGAAAATTTTGGTGTCATGCTGTCATTTAGCCGAGCTCTGTTTGCTCTTGTTTTGTAGCTAAGTATATAAGCTTTAACATTACGTACATAGAAGTTCAAATATTAGGAGATGAGTGGTGTTTTTTGAAAGAATTTCAAGTACAAAAATGCCAAAAAAAAAGACAGTTTACGTCGAAACGTTACAGAGTTAAATAATGGTTTAGCCACTTTTTCAGTATATTTTTCAGACAGCTTAAACACATGAAAATTTGATGACATAGCAGTTTTAATCCATTTTCGGGGTTTACAGGTCAAAATTCCCCGTGTCATTTGAGAGTCGAAAAATTTTTGTTTTCCTTTTTTCGTTTGTTTTTTTTTGGCAATAAGAAATCATTTAGCCGGGCTGGAATAGGGTTAGTTCGAAACTCTTGACATTTTGCTGACCAATTCAGTTGGTTTTGTTGCATATTTAAGGGGATGGCATGTTGTAATTGTTGTTATGGCGTTTAGTTGAGATACATGTTTTGATGGGGCTTTGCAATTTCTTTTTTGTTTTTATTTTATGCTTATTGCTTTTTGAAAGCCATTGGAAATTATTTTGTAGTGGCTTTTAAAGAATAAAAGGTGTTTATCGTGTTGGTTGCTAACTTCACAAAAAAGTCACCTCAATTTAGTCGGATTATATGGCAGCCAAAGTTGGCTGCCAACTTCACACCGGTCTTAATAGGAGCATCACCTCCTTCCAAAATCACCTCTTAATACATTAAGTATGTCCATCGTCGTGGAAATACTTAAAGACATTTTTGGGCAGCAACGAGAAAAAAACATGTTACCTCATTGTATAACTAACTTTAGTGTTTTCGACTGTTAATATGTAATAATGGTGGACTATTATTTATTAAGTGTTCGTAAATGTGCTCAAGAGTGGGTAAGTGATTAAATGAGGTTAAACATGTATTTTCATGTTGTTTCCAAAACTCCATAGAATCCTTTACAATATTATAGTAATGTCCCCACTACTTTACTAGGGCATCATTTAATTTATGTTAATAAAATACGTAAGACGAGGCGGTATGGCTTCAATGACTTTAGCCTGCCTACTAATGGGAGAAAAACAAAAAAATATGTTATTTAATTGTTTTTTAAATAGCTCCTTAAAAAAGCCGATATTCTTCACACGGCTGAACAGATTTCTTGAATCATAGGTATGAACATTCTCAATAAAGTCACCTTTCAAAAAAATTAAAAACCAAATCAAAGTCGGTTCTCCGTTTGGGAGCTACGATGCTATAGACGGACACACAGTCACAGATATACTTATAAAACCGAATAAAAAAAAAAAAAAACCCTCTTTTTGCGTTAGGGCTTAAAATAAACATTATTATTTACCAACCATAAATCACAGTTATAATATAAATACACAAGTTCGCGGTTTTACTCCTATTCTACTCCTATCGCAGGATGAGTAACATAAAAACAAAAACATTTACTTGCTGTTGCCTGCGACTTCATGACTAGAAGAAATCGATTCAATGGCGATTTTGTCATCATCATCAACCATAAGACGTCCACTGCTGAACATAGGCCTCCCCCTTTAACCTCCACACTGAACGACAACCTGCCATCTGCATCCACTGGATGCCCGCTACTCTCACGATGTAGTCGGTCCACCTTACCACCATAGCGGTCAATGGCTATTTGAAGATACCTTATTGGGCCCAAAACACAACCTTACCACGGTAAATATCCAGTAAGTAATAATATAACTGTACTTAATTGGGCCCTTTCACAAAATCCTTTCTTAGCCGATCTTCACACTCCATAAAGAAATGATTTATGAAAATTTGTTCAGCCGTTTGAAAGTTATTAGTTATTTAATCGGGGATTCTCAAATTTTATAATTTTTTTAAGTTGTCTAACATAAATTTTCACCGCAAGCACAGCTCTCTTTCTCTTTTTTTGTATTCTTCCAGCAACCCTACGAAGCAGCGAGGGCAAAGCCCGACGCAGGGCCATTACGAGATTAAACAGGGGCACACCTGACGATACTCCGAAACCGCAGCGTAAGTGTAGGTACGTCTACTCTGAAAACATCGGTTTCCTATTCATGCTAACATAAAAGAACACGAGTACTTGTATCTCTTACATACGAGTACTTTCTCAATGGAAGCTAGACTAGGAGGGGCGGGTTCTTCAAATCATTGCGCTTGTAGTATGTTTTATAGCTTATTTTAGTTTTATGAGATCTACCCGTTTTGTTTTGATGAATGGTTTATTTGAGAATTAATTTAATTTTTATTTATTTTATATATTTTTTTATATTAAATACAAATAGCGAAAAGCCATAGAAAACGAGATATATGCAAAAAAAATAACAAGAAACGATTTTGTGACCTTTGACCCCTGAATTTAAAACTAGCGAACATCCAATTATATTATGTGAATTTTGAGAACAGTTTTAGGATGCCAAAATACAAGTTTTTACGTGGTAATATACTGTTTTTTTTCTTTCTAATGTCTAAAATGATGCGTTTTTTTTTATGATATTGAGTGACGAGACGCGCGAAGTCGCTCGCCTGATGGCTCTTCACGCTTGCCCATAACAGCTCAACGCCACTCAGAATTTGGAACTTCAACAGTTCAAAACCCTGGATGGCAATGCACTGCGCTCGTCACCCCGAGATATAAGATGTCAAATCTCTGTGTGCCCTGTAATTTCGGTGGAAACATTGCCCTTCAATCCGGAACACAGTAGTGTTTGCACACTACTGCTTGGCGGTTGAATAACCGGCAAAGGTGTGGTACTTCCCCAGGCGGACCCCTGCAAAAGAGTCCTACCACTACAATGGTACACTACAATGGGTATGTCAATTTTCCGAAGTTAACCCTCTATAATGACTGGCCTAGTAATCCATCTGGCAATTCTTATTAGATCTGAGGCGTATACCGAAAAAGTTAAAATTGTCACGGAGTTTGCATGTGGCAACACCGTCTCAAATCTCCAGACGACCTTGAATTTTCTTTTTTCTTATTTTAGGGTGCATGGTATTGTCATGTTTTACATACCAACCTGCTACGCATGTTGTTTTGTTCATTGTATTCGTTAAGAACCAAATATTAACCTTATCCTCATCGTTAAATGCGATAGAAGTTACTACGCATATCCATATTATATTCCATTTCCATATTACCTGTAATCATAATTGCTTTAATCCACTAAACAAAATGCAACCGTAACGCAATAGAAAATAAAGTCCATTTTAGAATCACACCTATCGGTTCTAGTAGATATTAATGTACACTTAAAGGTACATATTTTATACAGTCGTAAAATGTACCGCTAGTATAAAATAGCGTTATCAGAGGTGCGTTAAATTGAGTACTTCCCACCGAACATAAACAGAATTACCGTTTAATAATGGAGCAATTTCATGAATTTTACAATACAAACAAAGGTATAAAATCCTCCTGAACGGCGAATGATGGCTACCTTTACTAAACTTTTTATTTTTAGTTTTCCGTACCTCAAAAGTCAAAAGGAACCTTTATTATACAGACACCAGGACAGGTAAATTAATTAAATCTTGTAAAAAGTTTAACATGAAATTAAAATTTTACAAAGTTGAATTACTTGCATAATTGGTGATCAAATATCATTAAATAATAGATATTTGATTTTCTAATTTTATAACTATAAAAGTCTACTAAAAACAACCTTTTGATGCAGTCAAGCACACGCTTGGTTGTGAAAAAATAATTTTATGCTCCCTGTAAAGATTTTAAAATTTATTGAATGACTATGAACTAAACTATACCAGCTGTGCCCCGCGGTTTCAGCCGCGTGGACTTTCCTCAGTAACCGTATATTTTTCCGGAATAAAAAGTATCCATTATCATAATCTTGCTATGTCTATGCATAATTATCAATATGAAAAACGACTGCATAAAAATGTCAAAACTGTACCAAATTGAAATGGGACCACACGGGATGCACCAGCTTTCAAATAAAAAGGTGAAACGTTTCACTTTGGCGGGAAATTCAAATGTCAAACAGTTTTTTTTGTTCTTGTAGCTAGGCCGAGTAATTATTGTAAACGATAATGATGTTCGCGAAAATTGATTATTACTCTTTACAAACTCGCGTAAAGTTATTTATCTCCAATGCATATTATTACATACATTTGTCAATAAACAAATTTATGCTGTTTCAAACGGTTTATTGCCAAATGTAAGTAATATAGTGAGTAACTGATTAATAGCTGTACATGATAATGTAAAGAACGACCAAACATTTTCGCGAACACTATGCCATTTTAAAATAATTATCCGGCCTAGCTACAAGGACAAAACACTGTTTGAAATTTGATTTTCCCGCCAAAGTGAAAAGTTTCACTTTAAAATTGGTTCACCCAGTCGAAAGTTCAGAAGTAACAATCATTTTTTTGTCGAACAGTCGAATTGAGATCCTTCTCCTTTTTGGAAGTCGGTAAAAAATGCTCTCGACTCCTTACAGCGGCGTACCACATCCCAAGCACACCAACATAAATGCGTCGGAATTCCACAACTCTCACATCCCGACACCGTAAAAGGCTCACTCCCATATCTTGCAAAGCTGGAAATTCCACACCGTCCGATTCTGCTGCTCCTTTCTCCTGCGGACCTGCAAGGTGTGGAATGACCATCCCTCGAAGGTATTCCCACCGAGTTTCAACATGGAGATTACAGCGTTTTAATAATAAATCTACAAACATTTCTCCGGACAGGCAAAGCACCGACCACGCTGGCGGCGATAACCGCTTACCATAAGGCGGAAAGCTTGCCTGTTTGCCGCTCTTTTCTATAAAAAAGCAAAAAATTATCTTACGTTGGATATGTAATGCACATATTATTGCTCTATTGCTGTGTGAAAGAAATACAAACAAACCGAGAAACCAATAAACACAAGTTTGCATTTATAATACTCGTTTTGATGTTTATGTAAATTTATGTAGTATGTATAGCACGTACGCATTAGCTAGTGTGCGTGCGCGCTTCCAATATAGATAATAAATACTTCATGTAACGTACGATAGACAATAAATGAGTTTCTAACAAACACGTATATCACTTATTAGATAGGAAACCCCCAACATTTCACTCATGACGTAAGTATACAAACTAATATGATTCCCGGAAACGGAAACATAATTATCTACAAAATTGTTTCAGACGAATGTCTAATGTAAGTTTTTCTGCTTCAACGTCATATCAAGTACAATAAGGAATTAGGGATAAATTATTTTTATTTTGTACTTTACAGAGTTTTGTTTATGATACTAATTTAACGTGTTTTGTTAGGACTTAGGTTCGAGTTCGAGTTCCAGTTATATGTAACTGTAGCAACGGACTAAGACCACTTTGTCTGTAACTTGAAACTTTTTTGTGCCTTCTTCAGAACTGCGCCGACATATCGTGATTTCCATCCACAACATAATCACTTTAAATATCCCTTTAATATTATTTTTTATGCCATAGGTGTCTAACAAGCAGATGGGCCGCCTGATGGTAAGCTATCACTTTCGCCTATGGATACCTGTGGCACCAGGGGTATCAAAGATACGTTGCTGATCCTTAAAGACTCTATTAACAGCCTTTTTGAAGAACCCCATATTATAGTTACTCGGAAATGCGGCAGAAGCTCATGCCACAAATTGTAGGTGTGAGGCAAAAAGAACGCGTAACACGCACAGTGTGCGATTTCCACTGATCTATGATATCTGGATGAACTTTAAGGTAGTAGTGGCTGGTGCGATGATAAAACCTTGACGCTGGCATCAGCTCGTACAGTTCTTCAGAACATTCCCCGTTGTAAATGCGGTAAATGACACAAAGAGACCCAACGTCTCTGCACATGCTGAGCGGCTCTAGGTATTCAGTGAGCTTGGGATCGTTGACAATTCTGACAGCTCTACGCTGTAATGCATCAAATGGCTCAAGCTGATACTTGGGTGCTCCGTTCCAAAGACGGGAGCAGTACTCTATGTGAGGTCGAACTTGCGCTTTGTAAAGTCAAAATCTTTGTCACGACGTGAACGACGTCGATCATTCGCAATGCAATCATAAAATAGATGTAGTCAACAACCATGATAGCTTAACAGTATTAAACTTATCTTTAAATACCAAGGACTTCAATTTCATTAGCGAAGCCGTAGCAGGTTTACAGACGCAGCAGTAGCTTAGTAATGTAATTAGCCAGTTTATAAACGAGGTATGTACAAACACAATTAGCAATTAAGCACAAGACTACTACCTGCTAACGACCAATACAAACTGTAGTTGTTTACGTGATCAGTGCCTCGGTATTTGTGACACACGGAGCTCAACCACTGTGAACTACGAAAGAGACTCTGAGTAAGACTTGTGCGAACTTGACACTACTTTTTCTGCCCACTGACGTCCTTTTTATGACCATGCGGCTGAATTCGATCGATTATATTTGTCTAGGAGAACTGACATAATGATACTCATCTTCCGAAAAAAGGAGGAGAAAAAAAAACCGTGAGTAAAACGGAGAGCGCAGGAAGTTTCAAATAAAATCAGATAATTAAAAAATATAATTAATCAAAACCATAAAAAATAGGAATAGAAAGAAAAACAAATAGGCAGACATGAGCACTGCCGATAGAAGTGAAAACTAATACGTCACATTATTATGTCGGTGCTGTGAATCCATAAGTTTTGCCCTATCCAAAAACCGATCAACGCGGCTAAAGAAGTATTCACTTCAAAAATACTAAAATGCATTTTCTCCTATTACTAGGGTAAACTAAAATAGTTAAGTTCTATTAACTTCAAACGTTCTATTAACCTAAACTATTTAAAACCAGCAGGTGGAAATCAGCCAACAGCTCGTCACTCTTCGTTACTGTATTCGCCCCTGTCCACCACCAGTATTAGAACGGCGGGGATTAAGTCCCAGTGTCAATCAGGGGCGGCTTCAGTAATCTTGCTTTGTAATTGTGTGACGGAAATCCAATTAGCAGAAACGCGGAATTGGCCAAATGTCGAATTGTATGGGCGGTCAGTAGGCGGCCAGAGGGCGGCCATTTTGATGCCCGTATTGGGTTAGCGGCCCTTTTTATGGGGTTGATGCCATGAATGTCTAATTAGGAAGCATGTCGCGATAATGCGATTTGTTTAACCATGAGATTGATCACATTTTCAACCTACTTAAAAGAAAGAGGTTCTTAATTTGCCTGTATTGTGTATATAACACAATGTCTTCGCCGATTGTAAAACAGATTTATTTATTTATTTAATTGACTATTATATCAACTTCAAAAGTGAAAAAAATATTGTACTTAAGTGGAATATTAGATGATGTATCATGTTTATTGAATTTAACTCACTTCCCGTAAATTTATAAATTATTTTTTTTGTAAAAATAATTCACACGATCGTCGGATCCTACACTAAGCAAAGCTTGTCATAGGGCTGCCAGAGACTGATATATTTTTTTTTATACATCTTTTACTTAAATAGATATGAACACCCAGATACAGAACAAACACAAAGGTTCATCACGTATTTTGTCCTTGGTGAGAATCGAACCAACGCTCTAAGCGCAGAAGGCAGGTTCACTATCAACTGGACCAACAGGGCTATCGAACGATATTTTGGCCTATAATTGTTACAATGGCTATAACTTTGACTATATACTGTATCTAATATTATTAAGGATGCCCTTAATAATATTAGATACACTCTACTCTACGTTTTATTTTCTCACAGCGGCAAAACTTAAAAAGTAAAGCAATCAAGTAAGAAACTTTTGTTTTAATTTGTAAACCTTATTAGTTTCGCAAAATTAAAAACATGCCGTTAATATATAAATGCCAAGTTTTGCCTGGTCAAAATTATGTGCAAATTTACCGCTATCTTGCCACCACTTAAAGACACTTAGCTTATTTAAATTCAATAACTGGTACCTGTTATTTTTTGATCATGTTGATTCGTGAACATCAGATAAAACAGAAATCGTAGAGTATTTCAATGGAACAAACGGTTTGGTGATAATCAGCCCACTTCACTTAGGTAGGAGTCTTTGCACACCATGTGGCGGTCGAAAAATCGGTAAAATTCCCGTAAAACACTTCGCAGGACCTAACTTCACAAAGATAATATCTCAAGCCCGACTTAGTGGGAGTAACAAACAAACAAGTAGCATTAGTCCGCGAACTCCATTCAGATACCTATTCCAAGTGCATGTAGTCTAATTAGTTGGAGATTTGAGACGACTGATTGGGAGCGAGACGTCGGAGTTTCAACAAAGGCTCCAAGAAAGACCCTGAATGCCGAAACACTCGGATTGGAGGCTCATTAGTGTCTCTTTGAAACGACTTGTTTGACATCTGCGTTGAATTCGCTCTCTTTGCCACTCCCAAAAGATGAGACTCTTGAAACAAATTGAAACAAGCACCATTTAGAAGTGTAACGAGAAATTTTGGGTGGACCTGAATTGGGAAAAAATCTTTTTAATGCTTAAATTTGAATAAATTGATCGGGTGAAAGCTTTCAAGTGATATTTTTGACAATACAATATTATATTTATAACGAGGGCGGAGGCTGTGCCTCGTTATCAGATGGGTCAATCATGGCAGAGGATCCAAAATAAAACGTCGGGCACTTAATTTTAATGTTTTATTTGCTCAAACAACTAATAATCAGCCGGTCTATTCTGCAACTTCACTTAGAACGCACAAGTGAGGTGATAAGCTAAGTGAACGTGTGTTTTTCTTGTCGATTACTATAGGAAAATGTCAAAATGTCGCGTGATCAACCTAGACTGTAGTCCCTTACCCTTATAATTCGATATTTTGACATTTATCTGCAGAATTAGTCAATAACACATTCATTTAGCTTATCACTTCACTTGCACGTTCACTTAGCTTGCAGAATAGACACTGGATGGCACTGATATAGCCGGATTACTCAACGGAAACGTGGCGAGTTCGATACCATGAGACAACCATCGTTCCTGTTCCGACTTTTAATGCCCGGTGGGTGGGTTACCTCCCCTTTTTCTCTAAATGTCATACGTCAGAAATGTCAGACGTCTGAAATGTCCCTTGTCAAATACATGTGTTGCCATCGTAGTATCGACCTGACCCAAGTATACTTGACGTTTCCCGCAACTCCACCGACAGATAGCGCCGCTATGCTGACGCTGCGACATATACATCTTCGGCCTTTGTATTTGAAAACTTATTACTACTATTTACTTATCCTGATGCAGCGACCCAAAATATACCTTGGCTTGCAATACCAAAAGACGCCAATCATTCCTATCTTGAGCAAATTCATGCAAACGAAATACGAAACAAAATAAACACAATCGACCGAACAAACGAAACGTTCACGAAAACGTATTCGGGTCTAAAAAAGTGCCTATAACTGTTTTTAAAATATTACAAGTTTCCATGTAGACGATTGATGCACGAGCTCACAGACCAATAACTTGCCCCCGAACCCAAGATAGCAAGATATTTCTCATCTCCGACCTTTGAACTTGGGTAACCTTTACTACAAATATGATATCTAAACAAGATATGGACTTCACGCGTAAAATTTATTAGTTCTTATCCTGGCATTCCACTATGAGTAGAGCCACTTAAATTGAAACTCTAACTGAAATTCTCCAAATGCAAAACTAGACCCGTCTCGCCCGAAAAAAGTATCTTGTTAACATTGTTTTAGTGACACAGCGTCTTAAAATTAAACGTGATTTATTTCTTATATTTGAAATCTGAGTTAGTCACGTGATTAACGCAGGTTTGTAGTACTTACTAGCTTATGGGAAACCCTGCTAATCACTGAAACTGTTTTTTTTTTAAGTTTATGATATCTGAGTATATGTTTTATTGTGAGGCAAAAATTGTTTTTTTTTTTAACTGTTTCTCATGACTTGTAACTCCTATTTGCCTTCGATAATCAGTCTTTCGTTTCTTTTCTTAGCGAACCTCTACCACCCATTAATTGTCTACCTGGTACCTGCCAAACAGTGTCGTAGCTCAAGTATTTTTTGAGATTTCGTGATGAGTCAGTTACTCACTCGGTGAATGAGTCAGTTACTCACTCGGTGAATGAGTGAGTGGAATGTCGCTTTTATATATGTATATATAGAAAATCATTGCCCAATTAACCATATCCAAGATATTTTTCCTTAAGTTGACATAAACATAATATTTCAATTTTTGTTACCATGTATTTTTGTGAAAACATTGCGTGTTCCACCACGATCAAAATAACAACATTTCATCAAATACAGCACTAAAATTTGATGGGAAAGATGAAAATAAACAAGACACAAGTGCCACCGGAAATTAAAGGGACCGGGGTCGTTTCCGTTGTTTCGTTGCTCTATACTCCGTGTCTATAGAAAAACGACGGTACGTCCCAGAGGATGCAAGCAAACAAACGGCCGAAGGTTTTGTTAACAGAGGGATGCGACGAGACACGGAGATTAAATATTGGATTTAAAATGATCGTGATTTATTTTTACGGTACCGTTGTATTGTCATTTTTGGAGCACATATTTTTTTTTTTTTGATTACTTTCACGTTTTGGCATCTCGCGTGTTTGTACTCATCTTTTGAAAGGATATTTATTACTACAGCATTTTCTCACTTTAAGTGTTAAGTAAAAAAACACAGAGTGGGAATTTAATAAAACCGATTGGGCATTATCTTTAGAATAGCAATGTCAATCTAATACATGTTAGTTTTTTTTTATATAACACTAAGTGATATATTTGGGACATTTGAATTTGAAATATGTTAAAAATGAGCAAATGAAATAGCTACGAAGTGAAGTGGGCTCCTAATTGACTTGTGTCATTCGAATGAAGCTAGTTTTCAATGTTGATAAAATCTGTGATTATGTTGATTTCTTAGAAAAAATGTTTATTATTTTTAAAAGTTTTAGCTAAAATAATGATTTTAATTATTTTAGCTCTTTCCAAAAAGAGATTAGACTAGGCAAAGCGCCAGTTTGTTAGTTGTATCTGAAAATAAATCTTTCTATACAATGTCGCAGTGCAGTAATGCGCCAATGCAGGTCAGAGAATACCAACAGACAACTTTCCATCAAATAGTTTATATCCCCAAACTATCCAATATCCGCCTTGGATCGATAGTTTTTTAGCTTTCCGCCACGCCGTCAATCTCGACTTCTTTCGGCTCTTTTTATGGCTTAAACTACTTTACTGGATTTTTTATTGCCTCTTGCCATACTTAGGGCTAGAGAGTAGCTGGCAACGTGTGGGAAGATACTTAAGAAACTTAACAACCGTCGTTGTGACGTCGTTGTTTTACTTAAAACTTTTCATGATATCAGTGATACAAAACCACAATAGAAATTAATAACAAATCTTACTAGCCACTCGTAGCTTACTACATAAGAAAAAAAGTAGATTACGCATCGATCATTCATTTAATTTAGTTTAAAATGTTGCTGCGGTTACTCTTTAAATTTGGAAATATTTATTTGTTCTTAGAGCTGCAACAACATTGTAAAAAGATTAATTAATATGAATCTCTTATCATATTCGCTAGGTTTTTGAACGTAAAACTGTAGCAGGTACCCAATTTACTTAAAACATCGTCAGAACAAATAAACGTAAGGAAATAGATTAGGTAATAAACTTAAAGTGAGAGTAGAGTGTAAAGATAGAAGTAAGTTTGAAAAAAAAATATTGACATAAACTAAAAGTTCAAGATAACAATCAAAGGCGCAAAGGCTGCTAAAAAATTAAATGTAGGTACATCTCCTAATTGTTTTTTATGCATCCTTTAAAAAAAAACAGAGAAATGCCATAACCGTTTTCACTTTTACAAAGAAGAGCAATATTTTAGAAAAATATTGCTCACGAAAGCCTATTCCTAAAAAACATGGATAAGATCAAATCGAAACATTTTTGACATTGTACCCGACACATCTCAACTATCATAGCCTGCAAAATTGAGCTGACATGAAAAACACCGCATCCGGCAGCGTGTGCCAATATTTTTCCCCTCGCGTCCGGTTTTCAGGGAATCATTTCCATTCGTCAGAAAAACAACGGAAATATAGCAAGATTAGCAGCGGGAATTTAATCGTTGCCAATATGGGATCGTGTGTAAAATCGTGTAGAGAGGCTTATGTCGCGTCATACACACTCGTATATGTGTGTTTTTGGATATGTTGTTTAGCAAATTGTGGCTGTTTTCATTTGGCGGTATCGGTCACGATTGTTTGTTTATGTTTGAGTAAGGACTCGTCGATGGTGTTTGCTTTTCTTTTGTTCAAAATTCTACAAGACCAAAAATAAAAAGCGTGTGTACCTGAAAAATAATTTATGTCTCGTACACTATTTGATTCCCAATTATAAATGGCTAACGATTAATTTTGATTATTGATTTATGACTTTGAATCAAACGTTTAATAAACTGGTCGGTTTAGGGTCGGCAACGTATCTGTGATGCCCCTGGCGTTGCAGGTATCCTTAGGCAATGATGATCGCTTACCATCAGGCGGCCCGTCAGCTTGTTTTCCACATATGCCATAAAAAATCTTTAATATCGTATAATCACAAACTCTTAGGAGCTCGTACCGTAGCTGGACTAGGTGTTTCTAACCCTGCAATCATATTGTGCTCTTCGCTTTGGTCGTCGTCCTGCTAGTAGCCCTGCTCGTGGACCTGCTCTTCGCTCTGCTCCTTGTTGCCGGTCCTTTGACTCCTGCGCAAAAAACCGACATAATAGCGACCAACAGGCAAGCCGAGGAACATAACGAATAATGAACAGGAAGAATTCAGCTACACTACGTCTCAGCCTATTTTCCTCGCAATTTATATTGCCATTCGTCGAGTGTAGCTACAGCATAATTGATCACCAATGCTAAGCAATGTACGATTCAATCAGTCTTAACGATGGGTGACCGTGGCATTTACAACTGAGATGTAGCCGTTGGTCTGATAACACGTTGTTTCCTTTTCTATTGTTTATACTGTGAGAGGCTCAGATGACCTATATTAACTCTGACATCATGGTTAACCACTCAGCCATTACAAATGTACTTACTAATTATCACAATTGTCGCAAGGTAAGGTTTTATAAAACACAAAACAATTTTACCTATCAGACATAACCCAAAAAAAGCGGAAAATCTGCGGGAAAACTGACTTATAAAGACGTTTTACTTGGTATAGACATACCAAGCTAGTTCATTTCGTGGCAACAAAACGCTAAGTAGAGATTTTCCGAGAGCCCAACAATCTTGTCGAACAAACCCTGTAGCGAGCTTGTTAACTCGCCTCCAGTGGAGCATGTAATAACTTCACGGAATTTTGAACAATAAACGGAAAAATATTGATAGGACGTCGAACGTAATCTGTTATTCCGTGGGATGTTCTGAGTAACGAAATTGTTATAGAAAATGGAATATAAATACATAAAACCGTAGACTTTTATACATATAGAATAGATCTACGTTTGGCCACCAACTCGTCTAATTGTAAGCGACGGTGTGGCCGAGGATGGAACATGTTGATTTAGAAGAAATCTATTCACTCTATCCTTAAATATCTAATCTAGCCTTAAATATACCTAGATTGTAGTTCTCAAGAAAATATTAAGATGACAGGGACTTCCATTCTTGGGCAGTACGTTTCATAAATGACGACTCAAATCGTTGAGTACGAATCTTTGGAATTTCCACGAGGAAGGGGTGATAGTGTGCAGTCCTTCTAGGTACTTGTCCTGTAGTAAAAGGAGGAGGGTGAAAATATATCCGATAGTAAATAAATAGACAAGATACTTTATGGCGGTGTTCGAGGCTTTGCTTTTTTTGGCAACTAATTTGATGTCACCAATCATTCTCATTAGCAAGCCTCTATTGTGAAATATTATCATTATATTCTAGATACGAGTATAGTGCTAGCGCTCCCACGTGATTTTAGAATACCGAAGTTATGCAACACTTGATACGTTCAGTTTTAAGATGGGTGATCGTATCTGGTATTAACAAATGAGTGCTGGCGTGGGTTGGATGACATACTAAATTGGAAGACTTCGTGCAGCCCAAAAACCATGTCAACGCACGCCCGAAAGATTTAGACTATTTAGACTACCACTTAGCTGAATTGTTTTTTTTTATTTTTTTTACATTTTATTAGTCTCTCGTTTGACCGCGATTTCGATTGTAGAAAAACGATGATGCAATCGAAATTGGCGCATGTTTTCCTAGTAATAACATATTTACCCTAGAATATAACACTCGCAAGATTGTAATCCTGTGGAAACACAGCAGAGGCAAAGTTTTCCATTATTTAACCGTTCTAATAACTAGCTGACTAGTTAAGTATGAACATTTAATACGGAATAAAATTTGTAAATTGCTATCTAATCCCTAAAAACTATTCATTTGATCTTCTCAACCCCCTGATTACAATACATTTGTAAAAACGGCAAACTTTGCGGTCGGCCGTACCATTACCGCCAAAATAAATACGGTCCCGACCAACACTTCACTAATGCCAACCTTTTTAGGACAGACCGAATTTAAATCGACTAAATTAAGGTCACCCCAAAAGGTCCATTAACGGTCAACATTTGAAAAGGGGTAAATATTTATTTTAGTCTGCTCTTTCAGTTTGAATTTTCAACTGTTGTGGTAAATCAACGGCAGCAAACCAATTTAGTGTTTCAGATTGTGGCCAATCGATAGAGCAATATAAAATGATCCATGGTATAACTGTTTAACTGTTTGTGAGTGTGTTTTCTTTTTTAAATGTGTATTGTTTACACAAAAAATTATATCCTTTAACTATGTATTTATACTGTTTTGAATTATTACAATACTAGCTGCGCCCCGCGGTTTCACCCGCGTGGTGATGAAAATCGGTGATGATGATGATGAAAAGTAGCCTATGTGTTAATCCAGGACATAAGCAATGTATATTTCAAATTTCATCCAAATCCATTCAGTAGTTTTTACGTGAAAGAGTAACAAACATCCATACATCCATACTTACAAACTTTCGCCTTTATAATATTTATTAGATATTACAGATACGGGTGATTGCAGAACGTAGGTAGAAAGTTCTATTCAGAATACAACTTTTGGTACAGACACTATACACATTCAAATCTCAGGAGAACATAGCATTAAGAACGGGCAAAGAAGATCTAGTCCTATCGATCATCGTCATTTGTAGCCTAGACCACTGGTAGCTTGTGCTCTGCCCTGCTGCCGACGGTACCATAGTTTATAAGTTTTTAATATTAATTATGTTTGTTTTATTAATTTTATAGATTAATGAAAAAAAAAACGAATTTAAAAAACATATATGGTTGGTTAGTAACCGACAGTAACAATGAGAGAACGACATAAATATCTTATAATATTGAGCGGTACATATTATATGTTTATTCCCTTTCGCGTATGTATAGAAACTTGTCCTACTGGTTAATAGGCACACTAAGTACACACGAGTCATTCCAAGGCTCGTAGCTCCGAGGTGCCCTTGCGCTTGTCGCCCAAAAATCATAATCGAGTTGGCCCAACGCCCTCTTCGTTTGCCTAATAGCCCGGTCAAGCTGTAGAGGCCGCAATGCCAACAGTAAAAAATATATATTCATAAATTACTTGGGTATAGACCACACACTAGGTCAAGCTGTATAGACTGTCGATATCCTTTTGTTACATGCGGACAGCATTTCTATTGGAGTACATTTATACGAAGAGAGAGAAATAGTTAAACTTCAGCGTCAGTTAATAACAGTTAAAATCATTTCACAAAACGAGTCAGTACGCAGTGAAATATAAATTTTGAGGATTATGGAAGCTCATTGTAGATACTACATTTCATCTGCAGGTGACTGGCTATTCAGTGGAGAGCCATTCGGTCCCCGACTGAAATAACTGTCGCATAACGTTGATATAGCATCCCGCAGAAGCAGGTGACTCGAATTATACTGGGACGCCGCAACATTATTTAAACTTAGGATTTAAGTGCACTTCAAAGGCTCTCACCAATTTTTTATAGAACATGATTGAGTGAATGACATCAGTATAATCTGAGCTGTTTCAAACGATTCGTAAACACAGTCCATAAAGGTAGACAACGCACTGATAATTCCTCGGGCATTGTAGGTGTTCATAGGCGGTGGTGACTACTTAACTTGATCCGTCCTTTCTTCGCCACTTCATCATCATCATTTCAGCCATAGGAAATCCACTGCTGGACATAGGCCTCCCCCATTGATTTCCAAAAGGCCCGATTGGAAGCGGCCTGCATCCAGCCAGCGTTATCCTGTGGTCTCTTTTAGGTCGTCCGTCTATCTTGTGGAGACGTCACACTTTACTTACTCATATAAAAAAAAAGTTGGATGCTTTTCAATTCGAGTGATACGGCGGTAGGTATTCAATGATGTTATATTACATTGATACTGGTAATTAGTTAGCATCCTCTTAAGGATGGCTTCAATACCTCAAAACAACCAACTTTTGTTCTACGATAGATTAGAATTCGCAACAAAAAAAAAAACATTCATTTTGTCGGGAGTGAATGATTTTGAGTATGGACAGCTGATTTTTTTGGCGAATTTCGAATTGTTGTCGAACAAAAGTTTGTTTTGATATACTAAGGCCGCCCTTAAGAGTATGCTTACTGATTACTAGATATAAACTGGTAAAACCTCATTGATACCAAGTGTAAATGTAGTCTCACGAAATAATTTCGTAGTCAACTCTTGGCGGAATTGATTATCAAATAATTTTTTGTCTACGTTTCCTAAGTTTTCTGTAAGTTTAATACTACTTATGGATCTTAACTTAACCTTAACTTCAAAGTTTCAAATCCACTTAAATCCATTTGAAGTTCTTTCACAGAGCTGTAGCCGCCTGCGCGAGGCACGGCAGGTGCACAAATTGTACGGCACACTGGCGCCCATTTCTTAAATTACTTTCTCTCAATTTGTATCCGAGTCCCCACGTCTCATTAAATGAAATGAAAATATTTTTCTTTCTTTTAAATTACACCTAAACACGATTCACTGCCACGAGGCAATTCCCTTGAGTAGATGGCATTCAGTGGACATTTTGCTATTGCTAAAAATTCTCAGTGATCAGAGGGATGTAATGAAAAAGATTTTTTATCGCCCAAATTCAGGTACGGTGAAATTCTCGGAGTGCGAACGATAATGAAGGTAATATCAAATGACACGGAAAACGAGATTAGAAATCGTATTGGAAAGTAATCAAATTACACATTTTATTTTATTGGTCTTTTGTCGGTGTGATACAGTTTATTTTACGGGCTAAAGGCTAACTACCGAATAATGCTATACCCATTTTTTGTTTGTAGTATGATCATGATATTATTTAATCATATGTATTACAATAACTTAAACAACATTCCAATAGTAAAAAAAAAATAAAAAAAAAACGATATGTTAATACCTAACTACTAAACTAATCTATTAAACCGCTACCAGTGGGAACCGTCCCCAAAATGCTGACCCCATTACCACGTTGTATGGCAATGCTCACTCAGTATGATCTAAGTGTATATCGCTAGCATGCTGATAATATTGTTTTGTGTTTAACTAATACTTAGCTACTCAAACCAGCTACTCTACCCTACTTTAATAATAAGTTAGTCCGTCTACTGTCTTTTTTAAGCGAGCTCAAAATTACAACAACTTGGATAAACTATTCTAAGGCTTATACGCGTTTATTAAACGGGGACACCTTTACGTGATAGATGATCCTATGGACCCCTACCTAGTAAAGGTGTCCAAATTTTTACTAATTCTAACATCAGAGCTTGCACTCGGTCTATTTGAACATACGTACTTTAATTTCTAAGTTTATTAACTACTAGGATGTCTAGTTTCAAATTTAGTCTAATTATTATTATGAGATAGTACCAAGTTCCGAAATCCTTAAAGTCAAAGGGCTTTGTTCGTTTTGAGGGTGCTTCTAAATCCGTTCATCTAGAGTTAGGACTTTCAAAGCACATAGTTCGGGCAAACTAGTCAAAACTGCCAGAGATTTAGAGTAGTAACTATTCAGCTATGAGTGAAGTAAGCTGTCTGAAGTTACTAGGTTATTCCTGTCACAAGGCCGGTTCAAGTCGTATTCATGTGAAAACCTCTACACGTCAAGAATAAGTGTCCCAATTAGCCCAGAGGTATGAAGCTATTAGACTAGGGTCAAAAGTAACAGGCCGTCGAAAACTTCTGAGATAAAATTATGATTATTATATTTCTAGCACAATCAGTGAGACTTACAATTTATAACGTATCATGAACGATAGTGCTTAGTTATAAATGCCACTCATGGCCATATCTTGAAATTGATCAGATTGTTTAAGACCAAAAATTAGAGGTACATAACGTCAAAACAAGATAATCAAATAAATCCATAGATCTACAAAGATGCGAAAGCAGAGGCTGCTATTACTAAATAGCTAGATTATTATTTATAGCTCATATGATGTTCTAGTATTGTACGTTAATAGTTTGTTTAACCTTGGATAACAGAGTTTTTAAACTGCCTAATGGCCTATTTTCTATCTGCTGTGCTAAAGTATTAATATCTATTGTTAATATCATGCGTACTTTCTCCATGCAATTGGTGTAAAAAAGAACCTCAATACTCAATTACTTATTTCATATTATAAAATTCACATATACCTAGATCTTAAGTATCATGTTCAAGGCAGGTATGACAATGGATTTGATACAACCCTGATTGGATATGGCAACTAAATGCGTAGCGGACAGATTTTTTCCATAATTGATATGTATTTTCTAGACCATAATAACATTTTGCGAGCGGTATGTATTTTAGGACTCTGGTAAATTTATTTACATTTCTTGTCTTTTATCGGTAGTTCATTATATATCTAGGCCAATGGGTTTGAGCCGGAGGTATGCATTTCTTTATGATGATGATTAATTTATTTTTAATGTTAGACCTTGTTGGATAGTTTTGGTTATCAGTTATTTTTCTAGAAATTGTAAGAGCCTCACGACTGCCAGCCCAGCTACATATTTGCTGAGTTGGCACCAGCTGGCTAGCTGCTACAAATTTTACACAATACATGTTTAGCTTCCTATTACACGAGTATCTTTAGTTGTTTTCTCATTTCTCTTCTTGAACAGGAGCACCAAAAGCGCCCAAGACATCACAGTTGAGACCGGCTAGTCTTACATCATGTATTTCAAAGTGGCCAGTTCTAGGAAAACAACACATGTTTAGCTAGTAATTGCACCACTGCATTTCCACGGTCGGATGTAGTGTTTGTCGGTCGTTACTACTTATTACCCGCAGTTCCGTCCCACAGGATTGACAATGTAATTACGTGGCAGCAATTATGGAGCGACGCAATTTGCCATTACACTTTGACCTAATACCGTCAAAATCTTATCTCGTTCATTGCTAAACGCTTTTTTAGTTAAAACTCAGAAAGTAAGGCAAATCCTTGCCTTTAAGGTGATAGGCGGTTGCCTTGGGATAGGCGGCGGTGAACACTTTCCACCACGTGGCCTGCCTTCTTGTTACTCTCTTATACTCTATTACATAAAAACAATGATTGACCTCAAAAAAAAAATATATGAATTTGGTTTCTGGACACCTGAGCGACTATTCCGTGCATAAAGAATTATTTAAACAAAAAAAATTGCTGATACTTTTAAATAATTTCACAACGTTTCTATACAAATCCGTTATCTAGTCTACCTGCGACCACGGAGACCGCAAAGATTTAAAACGTTAGTAATTTAAATAATATAAAAAAACGCGATAAAATCAGTTAAAAGTGTATACTTTCAAAGTTTGTTATAGTTTATAAGGTAAAACCAAGTAGCAAATGTTTCATGACATGATCCCGCAATATGCAACCAAAACTTTTGCTGCAATAGGATTTAGAAACTGAGCAGACGAGTTTCAAACTACCCTCGTATGCTAGTGAGCACAAATTAAGCAACATTCCATTTTTGTTCCGCTTCGGGGTGAGCCGAGGTGAGCCGGAGTTACGAGTTCTCCAGTTACAAAAGATAAACTTTGCACCTACGCCAATTGGTATCTGGTGCAATTGTACGTTTTCCGTAACGATTAAGTTAGTTTTAGAATCCTGAGAGTAATTTAAATTTATAATTTAAAAGCAAATGACCAAACAATCATTAAATGACTGACTCATCACGAAATCTATTGACCTACAAAGCTGAAATTTGTTTGGAAGATTTCCGTTAGAAATTATATTCCTTACCTATTCCTTGTGGAGGTCCGCTATGAAAGAATTTAAGTTTTTAACCATCTTCGAAAAAGGACGTTTCTATGTTCCACTGTATATTTTATTTTATGTATGTTCGCCGATTTCTCCGTCAACTGTCGACTGATTACAAAAAAAAAATACTTTTGTTGGGTAGGGTTACTTCCAATTTGGTCTCACTGTCTCCAAGTCCCAGAGAAATCAAGGGCAACCCTCAAATTTTAAAGGCACTTATAACGTTTTTCATATATTTTTGAACGCAGTTTTTAATGTGATCCACTTGTTTATTCACTACAGTTCACAATATTTTCTACGTTTCACTCAGTACAATGTGAATTCAAGAGAAGTTACTAAGCCTACCATAAGACCTTAGTGATCCGTACAACATTTCAGCTTACAGTGGTCACTGATTGCCAATTTATAGACCCCAGCCCTTATCTCTGACGAGACGGACCAAAGACAAATGAGACCATTCGGTAATCCTCGCTTATTGCCCACCGATGGCTGGAAGCTGGTTTACTTCAAAGGAAATTGACCCCAAAGACGTAACGATATCGTCAAAATTTGTCTGAAATTAGCAAGTACAAATAAAGTCGTACACATGGTACGTATGTAGGTCAAAATAGAAATTTGTTCATGCGTGTCGGTTACCATCAGACAAGCGACTCGTTCGTCTCGTCGCTTAGTCGCATGGAAAAAAGTTATTATGTGCAAACAACATAGTTCCGACCCACCTACCTATTTTACCTTTATAAAATATAGCGCGATAAGTCCCGATACATTAAAACATTTGTGTTCAAATTGCGAAAGTTTGAAAATTACTAAAACAGTTCCTTTACACTAAAGCCCGTTGCAGACGATGCGCAGTACTTGTGCAAGTATTACTGGCTTCGTCCAACGGGCTTAATACACAATTCATGGCCTATAAGTGTTACTGAAAACTATGCTGGGTCTCTAGGCAACGTGCATATCGAGGGATATCTCTGTACTCATCATTAACAAACAACTTTTAATTGCGAACCAACATTGAAACCTCAAAAAAAAAACAGTTGTTCCATAAAAAAACTAAGCGTTTGGAACAGCTGTTTTTTTTTAGAATTTAAGGGTGGGGCCAAAGTAAACGTTAATGTTATTATTTTATTATTCTCGAATGTCCATCGTCCTAAAAGAACATTCCGTCTAAAGGACTAGCGACTTCTTACGCGTAGACTTTCATTTAAACTTTCGACCTTCTTTAACCCCATCCAGGCTTTTCGCAAACTCCATTCTGTAAAAAAACAGGCATTTATATTTATTACTAAAGGAATCTACCTGCCAAATTTAATTTCCGTTTGTCAAGTAGTTTGCTATATTTCGTGTTCAGTCAGTCCGTCAGTGAGTGGTATATTACTTTCATAAATTCATAGAATAATAGATAGATTGTTTCAAAACAAACTGGTTGAAACATCCATGGCCTGACTTACTGACTACTTGGCCACTACAAAAAAATGCTTGCTGGTATTTCTTCAAAATGTATTCACACCAGCCTGTCAATTAATGTCAAATATTGCACATCGGTTATTTTTGATCCACCCTTGGTCATTAACTTTGTTGTAAGCTTGAATTTTCTGTATTACTAGCTAATAACAAAGGTTGGTCCCGTAAACAACCTTTATGAGTGCTGAGCTGAGTAATACGCGTAAATCCAACTTATCCCAAAGATAAAATAGAGGCAGTAAATTGGTTAATATCTCTTTCTGACCTTTATTCATTATTTAGTTGTCTCTTGTTTTGGAATCCTAGCTTTATTATTTACGAGACATAAAATATGGGTCTTGCACACGCCATCATAGACATAGTTTTAAATTCACTTGCGAACCAAGCAAAATTATGTTTTGTTCGACTTTTTTATTGAATTATATGCTTGATTTGATAAGCACAGGGCCGAGGCAGATGGCATAGCAAGAGAGAGGCCTATACCCAGCAGTGGGATATGGAAGGCTGTGGATGATGCTGAAGTTTAAAAAAATATATTGTTAATTCTTTGTAGAATAACATTTTAAGCGTTTTAAATTATTTTTTGTAAATATTTATTTGGTTATAAGAGGTCGTAAATCTTTGTCAATAATCTTTATCTTAATCTTTGGATTCATTAAAAACATTAAGACAAAATGGCTTTATACCATTTGCAATGTTATTCTGTAGTAAATGCTCAATCAGTTTTTTATTTTATTTATTGAAGTTAATCTTTAAAAGTGTTATAATTAATAATAAAATAATAATAATAAAAGTTTATTCGTTCAAAATAACTTGCTGACTAAATACATACACCGAGTTAACAAAGGATGCTGAAGTAGGTAACAAAATTAACCCTTTCTAACAGTGTTTCCTCGGTGTGCACTAAAATGTGCAAAACAGATATAGCTCAGGTCGATAAGCAGACTAATACTAATTAAAACTACTCAAAATGATATTCTATCCCTAATAATGATGACACAGTACACAAGTAATCGTCAGTGCAAATGCGAACGAAATTAATGATGTAAAGCGGTTTGTTCGGAACATAAACGCGGCGGCTGTGGTCCAATTATTCACGAATGCTATGTGTTCTAACAATACAAGTACGATACCGAAGCAATTTTCAGCACCACGTGGGAGTAATGATCATAATTATTTTCATCAAAGGCCACGTAAAGACTCATTTTAGATGGTACTTAGTCATGTAAATTTTAACCATCCCCAAAAGAGAAAGGGTTTTCAATGCGTTTCTTTTGTGTTTGGTACCTTAGGCCTCTGTCATATATAACAGGATTCGGAAATTATTATTTTTTGGTCACATCGACCAAAAGCCTTGTCGGAAGACTTTCGAGCAATGTGGCAAAAGAACCTGGATAAACTCATACTGACTGGCAAAATGCAGGAAAAAACTCAATAAAATATGCATTTTCAACTTTTCTTCTTCAATGATTGAGTTGAAGAAAAGACCCATTATTAGTCTTACTTATTTTCCCAATAATTTTTATGGGTTTGGCTCATCCCTTTAAATTTTAACCCCCTATGCTAAAACAGGGGTGCTATAAGTTTAACGTAGATACACACGTGTGCCCGCCATCTTGAGGCGTCTGCCATATTGAATTTATTGTTACGTCATTTTACTTTTCCTATTATTCTCAGTAAACCCTTTCATTTGATACCCATAAAACAAATAACTGGTCCGCCATCTTTGAGAGTCTGCCATATTGGATTTGAATCCAAGTCAAACGTGTTGCCATTCAACGTGGTAATGCCACCACCATGCTGGGTACGCTGCCAACTGAAAGCGGGCTTGAGCATTTGGATTGTCTTTAGACCTTCAACGGTCTATGGACAGTCTAACTGTTTGTGTAGTTTTAGTGTTAGCTTGTATTTTGTTTAATTATTAAAGGCACTTGCCCGATTAAAAAAATGCTAAATTTGAGCTGACTAAATCTGTTGGGGGTAGCTGTTAAAGGAACGAGATTACGAGATTTGACCCAAACTATCAAGGCAAGTTGAATAAAAGCTTATAAAAATAGTTACTACGCAATAGACAACTTTTTAATAGGATATTTTATAGGATTTTTATAAGAAGAAAACGTTTCAAACTCATGAATATCTTTAAATTCAGATCATAGAATAAGTAAAACTTTTGCTGCTTTCAACACCCTAAAAACACGGCATGATGTGTATTGTAGTGCCTTTCAAACATTTTACTCCTCGTATTATGTGGCAATGTAAATAAATAAATAAATAATTCTCGTTGAATCAGCAAATCACAAAAGTCACTGACCGTATCGGCTTTTGTTCTACTCTATGTAGAAAAAAATACGTTTAAAAAAAGATTCAGCACTTTATCACTCTTTGCCAGCAATGTGTCACGGTTCCCGACTGGATTTACTTCAGTACAAAAGTTACTAGGAAATGCTTTTAATATCGGACTTGAAAACCCTTTCATTCTTTTGAACGTTTGACTCAAAAAGTAAATTCATGCGGTTTTTAAAGGTCATGAATGTATTGTTATAATGAAACAAAGAAATAAAAATGCTATTATAACACAAAATGAAATAATATCTTTTTTTAAATAAAATATTTATTTGTGACAAACAAGCAGGTTGCTACCTGATGGTAAGTTATAACCAAAACAAATCATAAAAGAAATAGTCAAGAGCATCTCGATTAACTATTTTATGAAACCTTGATATTAAAAACTTTATTAAACAAAACCGCTAACTAGGAGGCGCAACAAAAAAAAAACCTTTTCACAACTGTTTGACACCTATGTACTTATCATACCACCTAGTTTCACAGACCAATAAAGTCATTGTATCATTGTATCACATGTATAGGAGTTACCCTGAAAACTATAATATATTATACTTTAAAATTGCCTCTGTTATAGACTGGGATGGACGGTTAGACACAGCGATCGTATGAGGGTTTCTTATTATCTAATGGATGTCTAGAAAATGTTGCTCTTCGTTTATTTTTACTGTCCTATTTTTCCAGCTCTCACAAAATTTTGTTTTTGAAACTTCATTGTCCAAACACATTCACTTCCCTCCATTTTCTCACAAAAACGATAGCATATTTGTGTTAACACACTTCCCTCAACGGATATATTAAACTACGAAGCAGAAAGAAAACATGTCGATATTCATATAACAACTTCATAAAAGTTTCCCAACAATTTTATGTAAAAAGTTGGAGTATCAAAACAGTAGGGGAGAAATAGTTTTTTATCTCGTGGACTTTATCCACTCTAAATACGGTTTAGGACTGGAAGTTTAACAACGGATCTCCGACATAAATTACCATGAATAAGCCTAATTCTGCATGCCCGTTGAAGTTGGGGTAGAGTTGGGAACTAGGCGCTCTAATATTTAACATAAACCATTGACTTGTAATCAAAGTAAGGACTGGGTGAATTAGCAATTGGAATGGTATCAACTCGAAGGTGCTAATAACTGCGCACCAGTGTGTAGTCAGTCGCTTACCGGCGCCGTTGGTGCACGGTCGTTGGGCGTTGCACGTCACATTTTTTCTTGAGGTCAAAGCTAAATAGGCACGCACATACAATATCATATTAAATTATAGAATACTAAAATGTGTTTGTTTGTTCCTCGTTCATACATCAGTAGAGCAAAGGGTCTAAGTAATTTTTGTATAGGGATAGTTTAAGGGCCAGAGAGTGACATAGGATACTTTTATCCTAGTGTATTTTAATTCGTTTTAGAATGTCCACGCGGGTGAATCATAATATGGGCACGCTACGATGCGACCTAGTTGGAATATCGACAGACGGTGAACATTTTCCATTTTTTTTAAACGAAATCTATTCGGATCATCCTCTCTTGATATTTAGCTTTATGCCATAACCTCAATTGGAGAACGGCTGATAGTTTCGGGTCGTTAGGGAATGTTATTGTTTATATCAGCTTCATAATCAATTTCTATAGAACAACAATAAACTAGACCTCGACTTTGAATTGTTCCAGTGCTAGATGACAATCGGGTATTTGGATTGTGTAATATCAAGCAGAAATATTTCATTTATTTAACCATAGTTGAAAGTCTGAGTGATTACTCGCAAGACATTTAAATACTATTCAAAAGTAAAATAACTATTTTACCTAATATCAGACTTAAAATATCCCAAACTCTAATTCAATTGCTATTTTAGAGCAGTTTTAGATCTAAATCCAGTAATTGGTTTCGAAAAAATAAAGATGCCGGCAAAATCTACGCAAACCTTTCTCGAAATCCAATTAAGCTGATAAAAGATAAAACACGGAGTTTCTAAATCGACTTTCGAAACATTATATCCCTTAATTCATTAATTAGTCAAGTGGGGTTAAGACTTACTTCCTCCAGTCGACGTCACATCGTTTTAGGATTATAATTTTGTTTAAAAGTTACCTCACCAAGACATTATGTTTGTTACAGAACTCTTAAAACAAATATCTACAGACCTCTACCTACATACCAACTTGTAGGTTACGGAACGATCGATTAAATTTTATATCATCGACGCTTTCTAAAATCCTTTTTTTATTGTTTTTCTTTCAAAATAAAATGAAACTGCTTAGACCTTACAATTAGTAAATCTTTAAGTTTGACAGTAATGCAGCTGAGTGACATCGAGCATGTTTATTCCCTGGTGATAAGCATTACGCTTAATTTCCACCCAGAATTTCACATATAAGTACTTTTTTAATATCTTTATGAGGGAAAGAAATACGAGCGTAAGCCCTACTTAGTTCCTACATTCCGAGATATACGAACATAAAAACTTGAGCCGTTACTCGCAAATCTAATAGTAGCAAAGCAATAAAAACAGTTTATCGCCCATTTTGTTTCGTGATGAACAATAATAACTCCTTAATTGTTCTTACAAGCGTTAAGTTATTAGTTGGTACGGAACACTTAGTTTTACGATCATTATTTTCATAAGCGATAAGAAGTTAGCGCTTCCTGTGGCGTAGACTATAAACCCATCGCAATGTAGTGCAACCTAATGATTGTCATACATGCAACGTTTGAAATATTCCCTTCGGTCCACTACGAAACCCGTGCAACGTTAACCGTACCGTATACAAAGAAAAATCGCTCTTACTAAGTAACCTATTTTGTACGAAGAAATTTATATTTTTTGTGCTAAAACAACGAAACCTGTGCTAAATAACCAGTATCGCATTTTTCCAGTTTCGTACGAAGATATTTTATTCTTCGTAAGAAACCAGAACGTAAACAGTAGCGCACAAAAAATGCGTTATACGTAACCAGTTTTGTACCACGACATTTTTATTCTTGATATGAAACCACTGAAATGCATGTATTGTAACCAATATAACAGATAGAAAATTATTCTTGCTACATAACCAGCATGTCTATTCTGCAAGCTAAGTGAACGCGCAAGTGAAGTGATAACCTAAGTGAATGTAACTTTTTCTTTCCTATTTCTGCAGATAAATGTCAAAACATCGAATTATAAGGGTAAGGGACTACAGTCAAGGGTCAAAATGTTGAGTGATCACTCGACATTTTGACATTTCTCTATAGTAGTCGACAAGAAAAATACACGTTCACTTAGCTTATCACCTTACTTGCGCGTTCACTTAGCCTGCAGAACAGACCGGCAGTTTCAAATGAAGGCATTCAAATACATTAATTCTTCGAATGAAAACCCGTACGTAAACCAACTTTATAGTTTTTTTTTTGACGTTGTGTCAGATTACTAGTATCAATATACAATTCTTAATTGCTTAATTTTGAAGGTTGAGTTGAGAGTATTAAACTAAATAAAAATATTGCTGTCTTTTTTATTTCAGGTTTAAATAAAAACAGAAACAACACGTTTATTTAGTTTAAGACTGTCAGTGGGGTATTGTGTATATGAAAAATTCAGTTTCCCTTTACGTCCTATTTTGGCGCTGTTAAATTTTTCATACATTTTGCTATCGTTTACGTAAGGATAACATTTTCGCAAGTGCTCGTACTAAGGCCACAGTTAAACTTTTAAAATTGATCCCATTATGGTATTTATGTAAATCATAAAACTTTTGTCATAGATCATTCTTTATATTATGTATCTTTGTACAATTTCAGACCGACGGGATGAGGTGACAGGGCTGTACTGTATTTTTTCTTATAAATAGTTTTTGGCAAAGGTCACAACATCAACTTCGTTTTACCAAACAAACAACAAACATTTTTTCCGATACTCAATCGTATTTTTCCATCAGCTACCGCCATGTCAACAGTATCCAATGTCCAAACAAACGAATTAAATCAACTCGTAACAAAAAAGAACCTTTTCCCATTAGGCACAAGTAAACCCTAGTAATTGAGTTTGAATTGCTTTAAAGATTTATAGCCACTATGTTTATATGCGGGCATTGAGTCGAACATTAAACGTTTTTCGCTTTTTAATTGAATTTTAATTGAAAAAGGGTAGAGAAAGCGTCTTTATGGGATTTCGCTTGCTTGGTAACAAATAAAGTAATGTTACTCAATGTTCGGTTGGAGATGACATATCGGGAACTGAGCAAAAAAATTAATTTCTTCGTCGTCATAAATGTTTTATTATTGTTAAAGCAAAATACGTTTCTATTTTTGAATAAACGCGTAGGTTTCATAAACCTTCCTTCTAACGTATTATTACTTATGTACGTATTCGTATACTTTTAGATTTTACGAAAGAAAATGTTTTGCCTGTTCCTGGGGTAAATAAATTTACCTATCATATTTCGAGCTGCGTACTTTTTATGAGTAGGTACCACTAATTAACCTGAACCTCACGGCTAACTCTTAACGCAGGCTCGAATTAGTGCAGGCTTATTAGAACAGCGCAGTTAGAAAAATCACGCGAACGTGAACTTTAACGCGCCGAAATACGGTTTGCGGTCGCAGAAAGTTTTCTCATCACCTAAACAGAATCGCTTAAAACAGGTAGCCGTAAGGCCCTGTACTTTTAAACAATTTCCATTTTAAGACTTCCATTAATGACACGTCACATGAAAGGATGCAGAGTAATATATTTTTACAAGCTTTTATTGTACTTGCAATGTTATTATTTATTTATTTAGGAATAGGCTTGCGTTTGACCGCCAACTCGCCCGATGTTAAGCGATGATGCGGTCTACGATGGAGCACGTTTGCATAGAAGAAACCGCAAAACGCCTAGAAGCGTCTAATTAGGTCAAATATTGCAAGCTGAATAAGAACCAGTTCTTTCAAAACTATTTTGCTAAAATGTTGCATACACCTTTAGTTTTGGTGACAATACAACAGGCAATACTCAATATTGTATATTTTTAAAATGGCTGTCATTATAAAATAAAACTTGTTAACGGTTTATTTCTATTTTGGCAGCCATTACAAAAATATAACAATATCGGGTATTGGATATTGTATTATCACCAGAACTAAAATTGTATGCAAAATTTCAGCTAAATCCGAAGTGGTTCTATTTTTAATTTTTTTTTTTATTATAGCCGAAACTAAAGCCGAAGTAACCAGCTTAATCATACGTGAGTAATTCCCGTGTCATATAAATTAAATGTGTGAAAACCACGTCAGTTTCCATAGCAAAAGTACCATTTATATTTGTAAAATATAAAGTAAAATCTTTTAAAATAATATGTAAGCACTGAGTACAGAAACAAGCATTCAGTATTCCAACCATATTGTAACACGTCACCACAGTTACGTTATAATAGATGTTTGCTAAAGTGTTTCCATACCTCAATCTTGAGTTAATTGAAAGGGCTCGAACAAACTCAGCTCAGCTCTCAAGTGAGGAGCCAAGGGAGCTTTTATAATGCGGTCTAAATTACCCCAACCTCAAACCCAGTTATAGCTAGTTGTTTGAGTAGCTATAGTTAACGGATTCATTATAATCGGTCTGAGTAAAACAGTTACACATTTTTCTCAGATTTACAATATTAAGTTTACAATGGTCATCATCATCATCATCTTCACTATCATCAACCATCTTTTAAAATAAGATAAGATTACACGAGAAAAGACGACACGAGACGGAGACGAAGACAAGGCAAGATAAAATAACTCGTTATTATAGAATACCACACAAACAAGGAAAACATAAATTTCAATGAAAACATTATCTAGGTGGCCTAATCGCTTAGAGCGATCTCTTCTAGGCAACCATGCAACTTCCCAGCAACTATTACCAACTATTACTCTTTATTTATATATTTATTTATCCTCACGGGTCTAGCCCGGACATTTGGTAGGCATTGGTGGAGCCGAAACCAGCACCAAGAGGCTATTGAATACAAAATACATGCAATTATGAAATATGTATAAAAGGGGATAATGATGAAACTATTGTACAGGATTTAAAAAAAAAATTGGACGCCTTATTCACGTCTCTCATTCCTGGCCTTAGGATCATGGATCGGAAATCTATGTGCTTGTTGGGTGCTCCCATTTTCGCGGGGGATGTGCAGGACACCCTACAATAAAAAACGCAGTCCTTGTCGTCTCTGGTGGATCACTTTCGTTTCTGAAGACTTGCTTCGCGATGCCTAAGTTGACATACGTCATTCGAACGGCGCCGACTTGGAAGTTTCCGGAGGAGGTTTTGCGTTTTGACAGCACGCTCAAGCGGATAGTCGAGGAAATCCTAAATATATGCCTGAGTGAGTCACAGTGGCGCTAGGCCAGCCTTCTAATCGGGTTCAGCGGGTTAAGGGTGCGCCGGTTGCAAGAGTCCGGTCCCATCGCTTTTTTAGCGTCTTCGTATGAGGTGTCGGGTCTGGTTGCGCAGATTTTGCCGGGATTTGGTTTGGTTGGAACAGTTTTGGGGTCCCACACCCTCGGTCAGTTGCGTGATGAGGCCTCGGGGCCAAGTTGGCTCGTCTTAACGCTACCTCTACCCGGGGTCTGGTGCCTGGCTGCATGCCCTACCATCACCTCAAATGGATACGCTGCTGGACGACGACTCCCTTAGGGTGGCCGCAGGATTCCGACTCTGCTACGCAGTGTGCGAACCTCACGTTTGCGTCTGTGGGGCATTGGTGGATGCGTCTGGTCAATATAGTCTCAGCTGTTTGCGTTGCGCAGGACGGAAACCGTGACATCACGCATCAATGAGCTAATTTGGAGAGCACTCGCGTCGGCGGAGATTCTCTGCGCACTGGAGCCTCCAGGCTTGTCGCGCACGGACGCCGAACGGCTTGATAGTCTCACGCTGATTCCTTGGCGAAGAGGACGCTGCCTCATTTGGGATGCCACATGCATCAGCACTTTTTCTCCTTGGCACCTCCCCGCTACCCTGCGAGTCGCAGGTGCGGGAGCTGAAACGGCGGCAAGAGGCAAACACCTTAAATACGCCGCTTTGGAGACAGTGTGTGAGTTCGTCCCGTTCGCAGTCGAGACGGCGGGCACGTGGAGTACGGAAGCCAAAAAAACTGTCTCCGATCTGGGCTGGCGCTTGAAGGAGAGAAGGCGTGATCCCGATCAGTTCAATACCTGGCCCAAAATATTTCGCTGGCCATACAGCACGGGAATGCCGCCAGCCTGATTGGCACGTTTGGACGGGAAAGTGCTGGTAGCGGAGACTCTTAATTTAAATTTTTGACTCCTAAACAATTGTTCAGTATACTTTTATGTAATTATGTGTCAACAATTAAATTAAATGACATTATTTGTGTCGTTATAGCAGTTAATGTAGATCGAGAAGACAATGGTTTACTTATTTATTCACATGGTGTAACTAATAGACGTCTGTCTGCCTACGTACGTCACGTTTCTATACTTAGTTCTTGGTTTCCTTTAGCGTCATAATCATCACAATAATGTATTCTTGCAGTTTTCCCATGTTTGCCTACGTACGTCACGTTTCTATTCTTAGTTCTTGGTTTCCTTTAGCGTCATAATCATCACAATAATGTATTCTTGCAGTTTTCCCATTGTTTTTAATTATCATATTGTTTTGCACGGAAATAAGATATTAAGTGATTTTATTATGATGTACAACAAAAAAGTTGTAGGTACATAAATTATTAATAATAATTTCGTCTCCTCTTCAGCATGACTTGGGTTGGTCAAACATCCTTCTTATTTTTTTGATAAATAGATCTATATTTGGCCACTACCTCGCTGATGGTAAGCGACGGTGTTGCCGAGGATGGAAAACATTGATCTAGAATAAATCTATTCACTCTAGCCTTAAAAGTGCCTAGATTTTAGTTCCCAGGAAACAAGGAGTACGGCAGGGAGTTCCATTTTCGGGCAGCACCTACGAATCTTAAATGTCATCCTAAATCGTTGTATACGAATTTTTGACGAGGGTCGGATGGTAGTGTGCAGTGAAGTAACAAGTATGTTAAAAAAATACTGCATTGTGTACCACAGTCATAGATAGATAGAAACTCTTTATTTTGCACACCAAAAATAAGATTAATATACAAATAAATAAACTTATAAAGAGTTAGTCCCACAATTAGCATCCTTATCGCAAAAAGCGATCTCAACTATTGGATGGATAAGATTGCAGTTATATTACGTAAGTAGATATAACTTCCTTTGGGTTATTATTTCTTTATGTAATCTCAGATTCTAATTGCATAAAGAAGAAACGTTTAATGTTATGGTGGAGAGCTTTGAACTCTACTGATCGATCGACCGATAGGAAAACTATACGTTGCTCAGCAAGAAGTGACCGTATAGGCTGCATGCACACTAACTGTTGAACTACAAGAAACATTGTTAAAAAAATAACGATATAACCACTTTCTTTTTCAATCTTTGATTAAAACTGGATTCTACCCTGCGGCACTGTCATATTTCACTAGTTTTCACTGGTTTTTTTCCTTTCTAAAATGCTACTTACTCACTTCTCTCATTCACTGTTAAGTAGTCCAAACGTCAAAAATTTGAATAATTAAATGAATAATGAATTGAACTAATCCGGTAAAATTATTTATTTCAACTTTAAGTTTTTTTTTACGGGCTAGTGACTAATAAATAATGTGCCTTTATTAACTAAACAAAATACTAGCTAAAACTAATACTAAATAAACAGTAAGACTGTCCATAGACCGTTGAAGGTCTAAAGACAATCCAAATGCTCAAGCCCACTATCAGTTGGCAGCGTACCCAGCATGCTGGTGGAATTACCACGTTGAATGGCAATGCTTATACGTTGAGCTAGATACACACCAGCATTTTGGTCACGCGTCGCGTTAACCAGACGCTCTGAAAGATTTTTGAAAATGAGGTGAGCTCCCGGTCCCCAATAAATAATTAATTAGTCAACTAAGCAATACACAAGAAAACGAACACTTAATATCTAATCTTAAATGTTGAACAAAACAACATGATCATAATCAAAATACTTAGACCATAGACTATTGAAGATCTAATGGCAACCCAAATGCTCAAGCTCACCATCAATTGGTATCGTATCCAGCATGCTAGTGGCATTAGGTTCCTCACAGAATTCTGAATTTACCAGCATTCTGTATCAAGACATTTCAAGGCAGTCGCTGACAATCCGACGTGCCATAAACGTGACTGTATATCACCATTGCTCCCTACCTACAACAGCACAAGCCTCCGATAGAAATCAGCCAGATTTATTATGTAGGCAAAGTTACTCGCAATTTCAGGCCAATTTACATAAATACAGAATTTTGTGGGAGTTACTCAGATGTACCGTTCGGTTATAAGTTATTTATTGCCGTTCCAGTCATTTCTCGGTGCAAAGTTTTTGGTTACAACTTTCCAAAACATAGATAAATTCGAAAGGGTGCCTAATGAATTATTTAAACTGTGTTCGAAGTTCTGTATTAAAATGTTAACCTTTACCCCGGTGCTTTTATTTTGATAAAATTTGGTGAAAAGTTTTCCTTGGGATGGTTAGTTGGTTATCTAAAATTCTGTTCAATAAAGCAAGCAATCTAGTGAACCATCGTGGAGTGGTTATTGATTAACTTTGGCATCATAGTTTATCAACAATTTAAATTTAATAGTAAAATACAACAACGGAAGCCGACTTTCCCGCAGCGTTTCCGCATAAATCATCATATTGATCAGAAAACTTGCACTGTAATTTATTGATAGCTAGCTGCGTCCCGTGGTTTCATCCACTATCCTATAGAAACCGTATTTTTTCGGAATAAAAATTGTTTAATGTTATCCAGCAGGGCTAACATGCGTGCGGCCGCGACAAAATCTTTTCGTCATTTTGTCGAGCGAAAACATGACAAGGTGTCTACGATATTGTAGACGCCTGTCTCGCTTTGGCACGATAAAAATAGACGACAAATGTTGTCGCGGCATGCATGCTAGCTCTGCAGGGTATAAGCTACCGCCGCCGTAACAAATATCATCTAAATCTGTACAATATTTACTAAATTGAGTAGGAACAAATATAAGTAATAAAAAATGCTCAATCTTTCGCATTCATATTTTTTTAAGTATGATTTGTCTTGTTACTTTAATTTTCTCTGACACAGAAAATAATTCAAGTTATTTTAAATTCCAGTTTTACGTAAAACAGCAATTGCGTAAAATTTACAGAGAAACAATTTTGTGATTACTAGTAAGTTATTCGTATTTGATAGACACGAGAAGGTATACAATTCACTAGATCATAGTCTCAAGGGAAATCCTCTTCAGTTTTCTTTATAATAACCCGGCGTCAGGGGAAATAACTGGTAACGTACTTTATAACATTAAATAAGGTAGCTGTGGATATAAAAGTTAATTTTGCAATTTTAATCACAATTTAAATCATCCAGCTGACACGAAGAGGTATACTTTGCGTTATTTTGACCTCAAGGAAACTTTTTCATAATAACGTTTTACAATACAATATCTCTTTATTACACACCGAAAAATAGAAATGAAACTCCATCAAAAATAAATATATGGCAGTATAATGAGCGGCCTTATCGCCTAGAGCAATTTCTTCCAGTAGGTGATTAAATATTAGTTAGTAGTTTTTCATATTTCGTCTCGCCGATGTGATGTCACAGACTTAACAGGCTATCTAGACTTTATCTAAATTGGGTAGATATTATATTTGTTTGTAATTTAAATTTTTGTTAGAATATTTTCAAAATAATTAGGTTTAGTTGTATTTTATAGCATTTACTTAAGTATATTGATATGTAATAAATCATTACCAGTGTACACTAATGTACCCATATTTGTTGAATAAATAAACTTAACTAGTGTAAAAAAAAAAAAAAGATATTATATTATAATGGCTGGATATTATATATTATATCTAGATTAATTACTTTAGCTGTAACATATACACGCTAAGTACAATACCCTTCGTTTGGTTTTGCCGTTTTTGGATAAAATATGAATATATATGTAAATGGATGCCCTCACTTGAACTCTAGTATCGAGTGCAGTACGCGAGTTCATATCATCTTTGTCCTAACTTAACCTTCAACTAAGTATGAAAATATTGAAAATGAAGTCGGATAGATGATCTTGTTTACAAAAAAAAACTCGTTTATTGGATAAATTTACATATTAAAGCCATTTCTTTTATAATGCTTTTGTGAAAAAAGTATTGTTATTGGATAAACATTAGAGAGACATGACCGCCGAGTTACGGACAACACAGATATAAGACGCCATAGCGCTTTTAAGCAATACATATTTTTAGGTGGCGGGGGGTACGCAACGACACAGACGCAGCGTAGGTAGGCCTCCCACTAAATGGACCGACGACATTGTGAGAGTCGCGGGCATCCAGTGGATGCAGATGGCAGGATGTCGTCCGGTGTGGAGGTTAAAGGGGGAGGTCTATGTTCAGCAGTGGACGTCTTCTGGCTGATGATGATGATGATGATGGGGGGGTACGCATAGGTAAACTAAAATCTCGTCCTATCTCTATAAACGCCAGTGAACAGTTTCGGAGAGATTACGAATATTTTCTTCAAATTTAAATAGAAAATAATCATTCGGTTCTAACCCACATACAGTCGAATTAAGAACCTTCTTTTTTAGGTTCCGTACCCAAAGAATAAAACGGGACCCTATTACCAAGGCTCCGCTGTCCGTCTGTCCGTCCGTCTGTCACCATATGTCAAAATTTCAACTGTCTAACTATCACGGTTCATGAGATGTATCTCATGAACCGTGATAGTTAGACAGTTGAAATTTTCACAGATGATGTATTTCTGTTTCCGCTATAACAACAAATACTAAAAAACATAATAAAGTAAATATTTAAGGGAGCTCCCATACAACAAACGTGATTTTTTTGCAGTTTTTATAGATAATGGTGCGGAACCCTTCGTGCGCGGGTCCGACTCGCACTTGGCTAGTTATTTTAATTCGGTTTATAAAAGCACATGATGTACCCTGGACGTACCTATATAATATCATAGGTCATGGTCTCATGTACACCGCAGCTTAATTAATATTTTATTGTATAGCACGGTGGTAACCGCAGTTCATTGCGAATAAATTGTATTTGAGCTTTATTTTAATGCTGTTATCAAAAGGCCGAAGATTGAATTACCACCAATCACCAAACAAATAGGTATTATGATTTGATAAATTAATTACCATGGAATTGCAATTTACTTCGGATTTATATTTTACGGCTGGTTTGTTTATATTTATATTTGAAATAGTTTTAACTATTAGTTTGTTTTTAGAAGCTTTTATTTAACTTGAAATGTTTGTTAGTTTAGGATCAACCTTTTCGAAATGGCCACCATAATAAAAATAAAAACATGTAAATACAAATTATAAGCATAATATAAATAAAAACTAGTATAAAATTGTTTTGGATTTAATAAAAAAAAGCTTGGTTTTTGCGCATATATTTTTTTCTTGTCGTCAAGTAGTATTTGTGATCTTGTGTGTATAAGTGAGTGATTGAAATGTGTTATTTCGCTATTATTTAGGTAGTACAATATAGTATAGTATGTCTGATAGTCTGGTGCAGCAAAGAGTCGATGGCACGTTGATCTAGAATAAATAACATAGTAAATAAATAAAACTGTCTACCTAAATAAATATAATGATTGATTCGAGTTTATCGTTTCATTGTAATACAGAAGGACCTTTTTTTTTTTTTTTTTTTTTGTTGACGGGGGGGAAATCTTCAAAAGATACCCAGCTGCATTAGGGTGTAGCCGGGCTATGTGAGATTGCACCCACTAAAACCCCCTCGGTGGCCGACTTCTGTGCTAGATGGAGGGCACCGGGATCTCCATAGGAACGCACCGGTACCCTCCTAACACTCTGCTGAAGCAACGCTCCCTGGAAATATTTTATTTCCGTTTCATTCCTTTACAACGGCGTGGGCCACTCCACGCCGTTGTCTTCCCTGGGCTTGCTGAATGGGAGGTCAGATCCCCAAATCTGACCACCCACAAGCCCAAAGGCCCCCTTTTAGTCGGCTTTTACGACGGGCAGGGGATACCGAAGCAGTATTCTAGGACCCCGGCTCCAGGGATACAGGGCTAGGGCGTTCAATTCCGCCACCCCTACGCCGTCTTCTTCTTGCTGGATCAGCTCGCTCGCGTTCCCGCTCAGCGATTTCCTTCTGCACGATTACTCTTTCGCAAAAGTCAATCGTTGCCGACCAGGCGGTTTTGTCTGCCAGCATGGCTGAAACCAGGCTTGACAGCGATAAATTGTGCCCCACCTTAGCTACCAAGCCCTGGCGCTCTACGTTCCACGCTGAACACTCTTCCAGAGTGTGCTGTGCAGAGTCTGCGGCCATGCTGCAGTGGTGACATTGCGGCGTTGGTTCGCGACCGATCCGGTTCAGGTACACCCCGAAACAGCCATGCCCGGTAAGTATCTGGGTCAGCCGAAAGGTGACACGTTCCTTTCTTTTAAGCCACTCGTTAAAGTAAGGCAGGATTGCACTGACTGTTCGCTGCCTTGAGTTTTGCGGCTCGATAAGGCGCTGATGCCATTTCTCGAGAGCAAATCTGTGTTCTTGTTTCCGCACTTCACTCCCACTTAGAGGCGTTGATCCATCACTCTGGTGAAGACGCTCGTACACCCGAGCGTCCATATCCGCCAGAATGTCCAATGGTGGGAACCGCCCAATAAGGGTCGCCGCCTCGAACGATATTGTACGATATCCCCTTGCGATCCGTATGGCCATAGTTCTCTGAAGGCTGTTGAACTTAGCTCTATTCCGCTTGACTCCCGACAGCCGCTCAAACCATACGGGTGCGCCATATAGTGCCATCGACCGTATTACTCCCGCGTAGAGGCGGCGGATCTCCTCCCTTGGTCCCCCGAGATTGGGTAGCAGTTTATGCAGTGCACCTACTACCCTTGTGATTCTGGGAACCATCCGGCTAAAGTGCTCATCAAAGCGCCAACGACTGTCCAAGGTAAGCCCAAGGTATTTGAGGAATTGTCCCACCTGTACTTCAGTATCGCCCACTCGTACTAGAGAGTTGTTTGGTTCCCTTCCTTGTCTCAATTTGTGAAACCACAGAGCTTCCGTCTTATGGGGCGCCGTTTTGAGGCCTAGATTATGGATCTTCGTAACGACACGTGCTATCCCCTGTTCGGCAAGCTCGATAGTCTGCTCGAACGTAGCTCCATTAGCTAACACGAGAGTATCATCTGCGTAGCAGACTACGCTTACACCCCTGGGAAGGTCTAGTCTCAACACTGCATCATAGGCAAAGTTCCATAAGATAGGGCCCAAAACAGAGCCCTGTGGAACCCCACAAAACATGCTTCGGCTATGGAGTATACCATCCTTGCCCATATATTGCACGTATCTGTCTTGAAAATAGGATTCCACTATGCGTTGCAGATACAAAGGAACATTGTGATATATTAACGCCTCCTTGATGGTATTCCAAGGAAGCGAGTTAAAAGCGTTCACAATGTCCAAACTCACAGCTAACGTTCTTCCACCTTGTGCGACGGCTTGGTCTGATAAATTGCGAACGCGGCGGATCGCGTCCACAGTTGATCTACCGTGTCTAAATCCAAACTGGTTGTCAGACAAATCTGGTCCTTCTCGCCGCAAATGCTGGTTAAGACGGCCGGCAATTACTCTTTCGAATAGCTTACCAGCTTCGTCCAACAGACAGATGGGACGATACGCAGAAGGGGAATCCGCATCCCTGTCAGCTTTTTTCAGTAAAACCAGCTTGGCCTTTTTCCAGTCCATAGGGAAAGTTCCATTAAGGAGGCAGTTGTTGAATAATGCTCTGAATCTGTCACCCAACGCAATGGACAAGGCCAACACCCACGCCCGACCTGGAATTCCGTCCGGTCCCGGTGCTCGGTTTCGTGCCCTGAGGCGTTGGATAGCTAGATTCAGCTCCTCCTTGGATACTTCGTTTTCGTTGGACCATGTTACAGGCTCACTCATTGTCTCGGGTTCAGAAGGGCCAGTAGGAACTTCAGGAAATAAAACATCAACCACGTTCCCTACGAAGGCTGCATCCAACGTTTCTGTTAGGGGGGGGACCCACGGACGTAACTTGCCCAGTACCATTTTGTATGGGCGCCCCCACGGATCTCTATCCAGGCCATCTATTAGTTCTGCCCAGGACCGTGCCCGAGCATTACTTATAGCAACCTGGAGAGACTTGGTAGCGCTACGATACGCCACATACATTACGTCGGTCTCTTCTGCTGATGCCTGTCTTCTTCGGCGAGATCTGGTGAACTGGCGTCGGGATCGAAGGCAGTCTTCGCGTAAACGCGCGATTTCTTCTGACCACCAGTAAACCGCCTTACGCTTTATTTTTCTAACGCGAGGCATCGATATATCACAAATTTTCGTCATCATGTCTCTGAACCAGGCAGCCTCAGTCTCAGGATCAGTAGGATTATCTTCATAGCTTTCTGACCAAGAAACTGCAATGGCTGAAGCTTCGAGTAAGTCCCTATCAAGCTTTTTGACAGACCACCGTCGTGGCAGCTCGTTGCTGCGGTTTGATTGGTGGTTTGGTGGACGAAAGGCCACCTCGAACAATATGTAGCGATGGTCAGAGAGCGTAACTAACTCCTCTGCCACTCTCCATCCTGACACAAGGCGTGCGGCAGAAGGAGTTGCCCATGTCAAGTCAACGATAGACTCTCCCTGCCATCTCACACACGTACTGACTGAGCCTGTATTAAGCAGCACTAGGTTTACTGATGCTGCCCATTCTGTAAGGGCGATGCCTCGTGCGTTATTGCGTGTGCTTCCCCACTCACGTGAATGAGCATTAAAATCACCCAGAACAAGCGTGGGACGAGGGAAACAACTGCGAACGCAGTTACCTATCGCGTCCAGGTAGGCCTTGTACATGGCGATGTCATTTCTGGGATTAGGGGAGATATAACATCCTACTATGGCGATGTGCCTCCACTCTACAGCCACAAAGCCAGAACCTGACTCCAGAAGAGAACATGGAATATCATCGTTCCAATAGATAGCGACGGTTGCGTTTTGAGCACCGAACCACCGTGGGTGATCTGGAATCCGATAAGGTTCCGCTACTACTGCCATAGCAATCGATTTCTCTGACAAGGTTTGCAGGAAGAGATCCTGTGCGACTTGGCAGTGGTTTAGATTGCTCTGAAGAATACACAACGGGTTGTCCGTTATGAAGCCTTCATTGCCTCTTCCTCGGTCGGGCCCGACCGATCTAACGTATCATTAGACGTTGGAACTTGTGCTGCCGTGGGAAGAACTGTATGAGGAACAGCTTTCCTCCCTTTTTTGCTCAACGGTGGGGAACATTTCCTGCTTCCCATCCGATGTTCAGCAGGTCGACCAAGGTCTGAGCACAGCGGGCAGTTAAGCGGGCGAGTGCACTGGCTTGCCAAGTGGTCAGGTTCACCACATGCATAACACCGCATGCTTCTATCTATCGCACTAGGACACATGCTTCGCACATGTCCTGTCTCAAAGCAACGGAAGCACTGTAAAGGCCGCGTAGCCAGAATTTCGATCCGTGCCGACACCCACCCGATGAGGATATGTTTATCAACTGCCAATTTTTTGACCGTGGCTAGTGGACATCGGACCCATACTGTCCCTAAGGTATTAGTAGATCTGCGAATGGTGCCTACTTTTACCTCCAAAGGTGTACATCCTCCTACTTTGGCTACCGCCGCAGCCACCTCCTGAGACGAAACTGCCTCATCGAGGTCCAGCAACCTCACTTCTCCCATCTTGGTTGGGCGCCCTATATATACGTTTAGATCCGCTAACTTCTCTCGCATCCGGCTTGCCAGTGCATCGGCTTTCGTAGCACACTCAGCGCCAGATACTTCCAAGATCAGCCCTCCAGTAATCGCTCTCTTAGGGCGGACTGCTTCGACTCCACACTCGATTGGCTTTATGCGTTCTTTGGCCGCCATCATTACTGTTGCATACGAAACTTTTGACCCTTCCGGAATCGTTACCGTTATGGCAGCAGTTTTTGGCAGTCGAGCGATCTTTATCTTTCCTGTTTTACCCTTCTCTTTAGGCTGCTGCGGTGTTGGCTTCTTCTTTTCTGGTAATGAGGGATTTTGTTTTGCCATCTTTCTCGCTACGGTGGTCCATTTTGCAGCTGTCCCTGATGGTGTGCATGTTCCAATAGGCCCAGTTGCCGTAAGAGAAGGTTCCGTTTGGGTAGCAGCAGGTTCAAATGGCTGTTGGTTGTTTGTCTTCTTCTGAACCTTACCCTTAGAACCTTTGGATACGAGTCCCGGCGTAGGTGAATCTACAGCGTCTTTTGGAGTCTGTTTTAGTGACTTTAACTTTCTGTCAATCAGAGCACCAATTCGCTGCATAAACTGTTCTTCCCATTCCACCCTTCCAGTGGCAGGTTGTGGTGCAGATTGTGCAACTCTGGTTTGGGAATTTTGATGACGAAAAGTTTTCAGTTCTTCAGTCACTTTGTCTATTTTTGTTACAAGTTCCATCATTTTCTGACGCATTTGTGCATTTTCTCGTTCCAGTCGCACTACATTAGCGTCAACAGAGGTTCTTTGTGCCATCTCCACAGTGGCAGCTTCAATCGTCCTAGCTGCCATACGCAAACTGTATCCCCTGATATTGCGAGACTTATCTGCAATTTTCTCTACCTCCACCAGCTGATCCCTAATGAAGGATGCAAGATCGTCTGTTGGGCGTTCTTGCATTTCCTTTCCGAGGCTTTCTACTGAGGGTACCCTATTCTTCCTTGTTTTGGTTGGCGACATTGCAGGATCGCGGCTGTCCTCCTCACCGGTTTCTTCCTCGTCCGATTTCTTTTTCCTTAAGTATAGGGCACGTTTTGAAACTGGTTGAATACCAGCGTCATTCGATTTTGGGCCTTTCCTCTTTCTGGATTTTTCCGACGCCGACGACGTGAATGATGACTGGGACATAATCGAGCCGTCCGAATCCTCTCCTTCACTCAATCTGGCGGCTGTTACCACTGGTTGTGGGCGCAGAAAGCACCCGTCCTTCTTTTGCGTAGTCGCAGCAGAAGCTTTATCTCCCTCATTTAGGCCCCCTGGCCTCTCCTCCTTCCTTTCTTCTCCTTCCACGTTAGTTTTTGTTTTAAAAAAGTGTGACATTGTTATTCCCACGAGTATGGGGGATTTAAATGGTCCACCCGGGCAGAGACCCCTGTACCCGGGCAAGCCTACATGTAACCCGCCACAGGTTTCGGCTGGTACCCTGGTGGGGGTAGACAGGGTATACAGAAGGACCTATACACATAAATATCAAAGCAATACAAGAGAACTGAGCCAAGAATTTGATGAATGTAATACATCCATCTTCTTTGTAACGGTTCGGTTAGTTTTATTCGTGTAACAGAGCTTTTGTTGTGCTTATCCAAAACTAAGTACTGTTACTTCTTCTTAGTCGTTTCGCTCTTGGCAGATCGGTCGTGGTTGTTATGTAGTCATATTGGACGGGGCAGATAAAATGCGCTTCACGATGTCTCGCCATCTCTCTGCTAGAGGTCATCCTGCTGCTCTCGTTTAAAGCAGAGATGCTAAATAATCAATAGTTAAACTAACAATTGACCTAAAAAGTATTATGATTGATAATTTTCGTGATTCTTACACATTTTATTTAATTACCAGCCACCCGCCTCGGCTTCGCACGGGTGTAAGCTCGGCCTTCGGCCTCGCTATAAAATATAATATAGCCTATCTCACCCGGGGATAGTGTAGCTTCCCAACAGTGAAATAATTTTTCAAGTCGGTTCAGTAGTTTCGAAGCCTATTCAATGCAAACAAACAAACAATCAAATCTATCCTCTTTCTAATATTAGTATAGATATACGCGAGTTAGGCATGACTTTGACTTGACCGTCACTTACTTTGCTTGATTATGACTGACGTCTTGTTTGACTACCTTTCATTAAACTCACAGTAAAGCAAATGCAAAGGAGTGCGACGCCAAACTAAAGAAAAATAAGCTGACATTGACAATATTGATTGATAATATTTGCCATTTCAAATGACAACTGACAACTCAACTGCTGAAACTGCTGTCATAACATAACCTCAAATTCCTCAAAAACTCAAAACAAAAGTCAAAACAAAACTCCAATATTAACAAATAATTAGCACAATGAGTTACATAGTTGTCTACGAGCAAACTCGTAGACAGTAAATAAATACATATTCGGGACATTTTTGCAAACACGGTCATCTGACCCCAAACTATGTAAAGCTTGTACTATGGCTGCCAGAGACTGATATACATACATTTATATTTTTAATACATACTTAAATAGATATAACACTTAGATATAGAACAAACACAAATTTTCATCACATGAATATTTGCCCTAGGTGGGAATCGAACCCATGCCCCGAAGCGCAGAAGGCCGGGCCTCTACCAACTGGACCACCGGGGCAGTCACCGGCAGTAGTCAATGCATTTGTAAAATCATCATTAGTTTAACATTCTTCACTCAGAAAAGCGTAGTACAATATATTAAGCAACCTCTATCTCGATTGACCTTTTGAAAGTGATTCATCTTCTCGAAAAAGATGCGAGTGAGGCTGTCGCCGTAGAGTGAATACCACTGACATTCAATAGCGACTGAATAGAGAAGGTTAGAAGTTTTTAAGGTGATTGAAAGGCCATTTATAGATGAAGCACTATTCATTCGTTTACAAGCGACAAACTTTTAGGTCCTTGGGTATTATTCACATAGCCTCAGGCCTTGTAGCTTTTGTATTATCCGTCTCTCCCTTCTTTTGAACACAAAAAAGTAAGGATGGAATAGCCTTCAGCAGTGAAATCACTTTTGTAAGTATACCTTTTACATTCAACAAGTCTGAACAAAAATCGTAAAGAGGTAAAGAGGATAAAATCTATATATTATATGTAAAACAAAGTCAGGTTAGTAACAACATTTAGGTATAACTCGAGAACGCCTGGATCGATTTTCATGATCTTTTGTTTGTTGGATTTGTCTCCGCCCCGAATAGCAGAATAAGTATTAAAATATCAGAATATAAAATAATAATAATTATGAATTAAATTCATTTTCCCATACATTTTTATGGAACGCCATGAATTGGACTCTATACATGCATATTGAATCATAGAAAAAAAATTGTTATCTATGTCAAAGCTGTCGCTACCAAGGAGGTTGCTTCAAGGAAGTATATGACGCGGGTGAAACCGCGGGGCGCAGCTAGTAAGAAATGAGTAAAACCATGAATATCGAGTCAGCGCATTTCAAAAGCATATAGTACACGTTTTACGCTCGTTTCAAACAATGGTTTTTCAAAGAGAAGTAATCGCACTGAAACAGAAAGCTCGCATTTCTCCCACAAAAGATGGCTCGGCTTTGCCAACTGGGTTAAGTTCCTCTCAAAAATGCTCCCTTCTGATTTATATCACACCTTACAACGACCAGAGGAATTGCAATTTCTTGTAGACATACTCGTACTTTCAACTAAAATGCTCGGGAGGAATTGGCGCTGGATTTCGAGGAAATTTTTGCAATAACAAAGGTACGTTATATCGTACATAGTCACAGACTAGGTAAAGCTACTACGTTGTACATAGTAAAGAGGTATTTTAATGGTGCCTTATACATTGGATAACTTTTAATTGTTTTATACAATCGTACTGGTCCAGTTTTTTACTTGGTAAGTATTTTTAGACATTGTGAGAGTCGCGGGCATTCAGTGGATATCCAGTGTCGTTCAGTGTGGAAGCCAAAGGGACGCCTATGTTCAGCAGTAGACGTCATTTCGCTGATGTTGATGAAGTATTTTTAAACCCCGATGCAAAAACAGTGGTTTTATAAGTTTAACGTGTATCTGTGCGTCGGTATGTCTGTCTGAGGCGTCGTAGCTCTCAAACGATGTTAATTTATTCAGTTTGAAGATGGGTTGCTCGAGATTTTGTTCAGCCTTGTGAAGATTAGATAGGCCTCTAAAAAAACTATTTATACTTATTAAACAACACAAAACTGTTTTTTAACTCCTAAATTATGATTTTTTTTGGGTAAATCTTGTCGGAAATGTTTATTTTCAATCTAAATATTTCAAGCGAAGTGTGATCAGTATTGGACATGTAATTTACGATGAATTAGACAACTACAGATCACCAGAGGATTTCTACAGCAATAATCATCGTTTAGAACTAGGAATTAAATAACTGATGACTTTTAAGGCTCCAAAAAATATAACTTATCTACTTTCCAAACTTTTAACATTGACCTTAGGAATTTCTTGGACGTAAAAGATAACAAAATCCAAAGCAAATTATATGAGAGAAAAAATAACAGACACTTTAGAGCTCAGGGGGAATCAATCTTGATTCCCCGTAGGATACCTGAATTTACTCGGGCGACCGGTATGGCTCACGGGGAATCAATCTTGATTCTCCATAGGATATACCAGATTTTTATTCAGACGACCGCTACCTTGGTGGCCGATTTGGTAGTGAACCTGCCTTCTGCGCTTGGGCGTGAGTTCGATTCTCACCTAAAGCAAAATATAAGGTCGGGGAAAAAGTTTCTTCGTATTTTTTAAACAAATTCAAGACATATTTTTTTCAAGTTTAATTACATTTAATTATAATATATATGTGCCATTTTGTTCGATAACTTGTTGCCATCTTGTAGGTAGTGACATGATCCCGTTGCTGTAGAATTTTTGGGACTTCTGATCAAAAAAATGCAACAAGTAGTTTTGACAGTCCTCTCTTGATGTTAATCTAACACTACCCAAAGAATTCTGAAGAGATCGAAACAGGTGGAAATCTGAGGGTGCAAGGTCTGGGCTATATGGTGGATGCATTAACACTTCCCAACCAAGCTCTCTAAATTTTTGCTGAGTGGTCAAAGATGTGTGCGGTCTGGCGTTATCATGATGAAAGACCACACTCTTTCTGTTGATCAATTCCGGCCGTTTTTTCTCAATTTCTTGTTTGAGTCTCATCTGCTGTTGGCAGTAGAGATCCGAATCGATGGTTTTGCCCGGCGGTAAATGCTCATAATGAACGATGCCCTGCCAATCCCACCATACACACAGCATCACCTTATTACGTGTTAATCCGGGTTTCGCTACAGTCTGTGGTGCTTCACTGCCCTTTGACCATGATCTTTTGCGCACATTCTTGTCGTAGGTGATCCATTTTTCATCACCAGTGATCAATCTTTTCAAAAACGGTTCGGTTTCGTTACGTTTCAATAGAGAATCGCAAATGAGTACACGATTCATTTGGTTTCTTTCAGTGAGCTCGTGTGGCACCCAAATATCGAGTTTTTTGTATACCCAGTTATTTTCAAATGGGTCAAAACTGTTTTGTGGTCAATCCCCAGGTCTTCAGCTACGTCGTAACTACTAATATGCCGATCTTGGTCCACTTTTTCAGAAATGGCATCGACTTTATCCGTAACAGGGCGACCAGAGCGAGCTGCATCTTTGACATCAAAATTCCCGGACTGAAAACGCTTGAACCAACATTGTGCTACTCTTGATGACACTGCATTAGGTCCATAAACGTCACAAATTTTATTCGCGGCGTGTGTCGCATTTTTCCCTTTTTTGTTATAAAATTTCACAATATATCGAATTTGTTCGTTAGATTCACTCATTTTATCGAACAAAAAAACAATTGAAAAATGGCGGGAAATTGCTTTTTACGTTTTGTATTCCTTTTTTAAAATGTCATATTTTTAATGGTATCAAAACCAGCCAGATACAAACAGTACAACGGATAAGATTTTTACTACAACTTTATACATACAAAATACGAAAAGACTTTTTCCCCGACCTATTATATTCATGTGATAAACATTTGTGTTTCTTCTATTGCTAAGTGGTAATAAAGTATAAAAGTTTATTAATTCAAAATAACTTACTGACTAAATACATACATCGAGTTAACAAAAGATGCTGAAATAGGTAACAAAATTAACCCTTTCTAACTGTGTTTCCTCGGTGTGCACTGAAACCCACACTAGGGTGACCTGTGTTGTGGGCTTCAGGCTCTTCCTTTGACAAGGTACATAAAAAGAATAACTATTTAAGTATCTAATAAAAAAATATATATGTTTGTATATCAGTCTCTGGTTAGACAAACTTTGCTTAGTTTGGGGTCAGGTGAGTATGTGCAAAAAGTCTCGTATATTTATGTATTTATTCAGCTCTAGGTAGCGCGCCCGGTTTCGATTTCTAGCCAGGCATATGTTTAAATAGGCTATCGGATAGGTATTTAATTTTTCAAAAATAACAGGCTTAGAGAAAAATATAATACACTTACAAAAGATATTATTTAAATCATCTTACAAAGTTTTGAGATATAAGCGTTTATAGCATAAATAAATAAGGTCTAATGATTAATGTTCTTGTTCAGACTGAGAAGGGATGCTCTGTTGTTCTTGCTAGGTGAATGTCAGTATGGAGTTTTTATGGCGTACTTGCATGTGACGTCATACATAGAGCACTGTACTTCTCTCTTTGTCAAGCTAGATATTAAAATGCTTATCTCTTCCATAATCTGAACACATTCAAATTTTGTTTTCGGTGTTCAGCCTCTCTTAACAAACTTGTCTCCCAACATGTTTGACAAATATTATTACTGTTATTTTACGACTTCCTCTAACAATTTGTAGAATTCTCCGCACAAAGGTAAACGTTCGCTCACTTTATCGATCAAACGACTACAAAATACCAAACGACAAATAAAAATGTGACCACGAATGGCTTTCAGCCGGTCTATCAAGAACGCCGATTGAGTTTAAATATACTGCATTCGGCTTTTTGTGTGCTTTTGCAAAGTTTGAGCTCATACAAGCTGCATCACGCGGTTTCGCCAATAATCTACACAAGTGTATTTAAAAACATCAATAATTGTATTTTTGACAGATACACTTGAATAAAATATAATGTACTAGCTGTTGCTCGTGGCTTCGCTCGCGTAGTATAGAAATCAACTTTAGTCCCTTCGCTCTATTTCAGTTCATTCCGTCCATCCGTCCTGCAATCCACTCTACTCCCGTCCCGCTAATTCCATCCCAGACCCAAATCCGTCCCGTAATACACTTTACTTCAGAGTCGTCCTTTCCGCTGAAGTTCCGCATCCGTCCACTCCACTCACATATAGCGTAATCCATTCTATTTCAATCCTGCCCTTTTTTCAGTCCCGCATCCGTCCTGTAATTCCTTTTACTCCTGTTTCGCCTTTTCCGCTCTAGTTTCACATTTGTCCCACGTGCAAACTAGTCTATGATATATAGCCTGAAAAGGCGTTCCTGAAAGTTATGATCTGAACATTTTCAAGTCACGAGTGAATCGATTTCTTCTAGGAAAGCGTGCTCCATCGTAGACCGCATCATAGCGAGGTGACGGTCAAACAAAAGCATCTAATTTAAAAAAAACTCTCCAGTAGGCATTACTTTTATTTGGGGCTAACATACAAAGTCTTATTCTAACTATTCAAGTAAGTTTTTGAAGGCCAGACAATCCCCAAAATAATTAAAAGGATAAAGTTATTTAATGAATCTTTTAATTATAGTTTTAATTTGTTCTTTCTTAACTACGTACGTGGATTGTTTTTCCAGACAAAACTCGCGCAATTAGTGCTAATCTTTCGACTTTGACTTAATTGAAAAAAGTACCACATAATGACTGAAACTTTAGTGAGTATCTCCTTGATTTTAGCAATTTTATTTTAATCTGCCGCTTTTTGCGAAGGGTGCACGCATAGCATACATTTATAGATAAATGCACACATAGTTAAGTATATGATTAGTTTACGGGATATTTATCGTGGTAAGCTTATGGAAGGAGCTCCCAAAATTTCAGCGCAGTTACATTCACCATGTTTATGGGAAGACTGAAGAATACGGGTGGTTGGTCAAACAGTTCAAAGTTAGGTGCAGACAAAACGATCTACCCTCTTTCATAGTCTTTTGCTACAGTTATCACTGGAACTCGAACAACCATGTTATTTTAAAACAATGCACATTTGGTTTTGTACATGTGTACAAAACCAAATCCTTTTTTATGAGCGAGCACTGTAAAAAACTCGAATAAACAGTTATAAAATGGTCAAATGGTCACATTTTCACACAATGGTACGCCCCATTTGGCCCTCTCACGTGAATTTGTGATATGCTTTTTATAACAAAGTAAGTATACAATTAAACGATTGAAATTAATGGACTTAAAATTAACGAATTTATCGCATTAAATAGATACGAAATTCAGTCAGAATTTAATACTTCTTATCTTTAAGTCGGAAAAAAAAGGATTAGTCTCATCCCATCTGCACAGATCAATAACATTTTCCTTTTAATTTTTTTTTTTGTTAATTAATACTCAGTGAGTGGAGTATGAATAATTGAACAAGTCACTTCACTTCAAGTCACTTAGCGTTCACTTGGTGATTTCCCCAGACGTTCCTTAAAGACTTTCTTCATGGTTTGCTACCGAGGGAATGTGCCTACGTACATAATATTAGTAAAGTTCTTTCTAAGTACTTGTTACTAACATAGCTTAGAATGATATTATGTAATTTAGAAAATTATTTAATTAGTGATTTGTACACTGGTATATATGCGTTATTTTGGTTAAAAAAACACAATCATTTAAAGCCAGGTTTTTCAACTTTGATGTATTTGGAACGTCTGTAAAACTTATAAAAAACTACATATGCTTAAAAAATAATTATTTTTAATAATATTGAACATACACTCGACAGCGAATTAAGTAATTAATTTTGAATCGTCTATAAAAAGTTAATAATAGTAAAAAACACAATATTTGTGCCTTCGCAAAGATAATTAACAATTTAAAAACTAACTTTACTAAATTAGTACCTAAAATATGCAATTTTGGTTCCTCGGATTCTATAATAATGTCATGAAAGTATCAAATTTATTTTGATTGCAAAACCCAAACCACTAAACCGATTGCGATATAAAATTAATGTAATAAGTACCAAATTGAAAATAAGTAAAAGTAGTATATCGATACAATAAAAAATAAAATAGAATTTTCCAAATCGGTTCAAAGGAGATCTGAGGTAACAAACATTAAAAACAACCGAACTGAGAACCCCCTCTTTTTGAAGTCGATAGTATAGTTGAGAGTTTCATTTCATTCCCATAGTAACAGGGATGACAAAAAATATACACCAACCGCCATCTAGTAGCAGCAGCCATTTTAAAAATATTACAATATTGGGTATTGCATATTGTATTGTCACCAGGGGCCTTACCCCTAGCTTCACTTTTGCGAGCCAACTTTTAGTAGGTACCTGATAGATACCTAAAATTAACCAACTCATTTAAACTGCATCGTTTAAAAGCGTCTAACTTGAATGAACGAAAATCCGTTTTACTATGCGTGTGTGCGTGAAAATAGCAAAGCTTGGCGGCTATCAAATAACTACCGCTTATCGTAGTTGATGGTACCGTTTAGACAAATAACACCTATGCGGGTTAACTTTTCGAGCTAGGGGTAAGGCCCCAGAACTAAAAGGTGTATGCAAAATTTCAACAAAATTAGTTAGGAGAAACTGGTTCTAATACAGCCTGCAAGATTTGACCTAAACAAACAAACAAACAAACAAACATAGCAAGTTAAATAAAAGCTTGGAATAATAATAGCTTGTAAATTAAAAATAGAAACACTATCATAATTATTGTTTCGTTTTTTTTTCAAATTAAAACTGATACTTTAAACATTTATTTATAACTAGCTGCGCCCCGCGGTTTCACCCGCGTGGTGGTGAAAATCGGTGATGATGATGAAAAGTAGCTTATGTGTTATTTCAGGATATAAGCTACCTCCATACCAAATTTCGTCCAAATCTGTTCAGCCGTTTCAGCGTAAAGGACACACAAACTTTCGCTTTTGTAATATTAGTGTGATGTATATTGTTTAAAAATCAGTTTTGATCGAACATAAGAAGTGTTAATACAGTTTTGTGCGCCCGTCACCGAAGCTTCACCCCAGTGAACATAATGATTTCCGGACGGATTGGGGCGCCAGCGGATTACTTTTCTCAATCAGCGCCCGTAATAAATATTTGATGAGCTATTTGTAACAAAGGCTGAATAGAAAATACCTTTTCAGTATTCTATTAGCAGATTGGAAGCGGCACCTGAGATTCGAGATTGATCGGAGAAAGGAAGATACATACTTAATACCTACCAACATAAGTTTAAAAGTTCTATATCATCAAAATGATTTTTTCAAGAACCACTACTAAATGATTGTGTACCTGTTTCATGTGTAATCAGAAATCAATAATTGGAAATGTAAATCTGACGATCGGGGCGAATGGTGCCTCTTAGAAGCAACTTAGAAGATTGTTTTACTGATGAGTTTCTAGTGTAATTCCGCTTCTACGTCGCTTCAAGTACAATAAGGAATTTTTGATAAATTTACCTGGTAAATATTTGTTGATAATGTTAATTTTATTGAGCAAACCTGGAACAAAATGTAATTAATTCTGAATTATTTAAAGTAATCTGAAACAAAAATTAATTAATTCATACACATGAAATATGAAAACAAAAATGTATTAATTCTGAAACTTAAAATATATATTAATTGAAATGACATGTATTTTAATTGAATTTAAAAAGTAATAAATTATACCCGTTTCCTTAGTGCACTTTGTCGACACGTGTTTTGCCTCTCCACGAGGCATCCTCAGGACGTATTGACTCTTCGAGCGCTTGGCCGAGAATGAGTAAGCCGTTACTTTTTTTTTTTTTTCTAATGTGACTTATTGCTGTTGGCCTTGCGGCCTCTACAGCTTGACCGGACTAGTTGGTGAACGCAGAGGGCGTTGGGCCAACATGGTTTAGATTTTGGGCGACAAGCGCAAGGGCACCTCGGAGGTACGAGCCTCGGCTTGGACCGTCGCCGGGAGTGGGAGATTAGACTTGCCCTGGCACCCCAGAAGGGGTGTGCCCTGTGGCCCTAGTAGGTTGTTGAACTGAATGATTATTTGGAGAGAATCTAACCGATCTTCTAACAGATCCTGGGGGTCTCCGATCCCGCCGGCGGGATCGTTGTGTGTGTGTGTGCCTGTGGTAACCGGCGCCTATACCAAAAACTGAATATTTCCTGTTGCCAGGAGCAGTCGGATCGGACGAGCCCAACGCCGCCGAGGTGACGACGGCGATGGGGTCGTCCGGGTCGCCTAAGATATTTCTGGGGCGTCTACGGAGGGGTGGAGTGTTTGTCGTGTCTGTCGAGTAGTTCGAGGCCTGGACTACGAGAGGGTTGGGATGGTGGGGCGCCGCTTCAAAGTAGCGGCGGGAAGTGTGCTTCATATATTGAAGAATGGACGGGAGTTCGAGATCGCAGTGCAAATCGGCGTTTCGCATGTACCAGCTAGCGCCGACCGCTCTGCGTATGAAACGGTTTTGGATGACCTGAAGCTTGTCCAGGTCAACGCGGGATGCGTGGGCGAACGCCACGGAGGCATAAGTCATGACGGGACGGATGCAAGTTTTGTAAATTGTCAGCTTATTCCTAAGTGACAATTTACTACGCTCGCCAAGGATGGGGCTGAGACGGCCTAGGAAGAAAGCCGCTCGGTTGCGGACTATCTGGATATGTTTTGAGAAAGTGAGGTGACGATCGAGGGTCACGCCGAGATATTTGGTGGAGTGTGTCCAAGGGATGGGCTTCCCGTGAAGCGTGATGGGTTTAGCGGGGGGATTTTTGGATGGGTGGAAGTACATTGCTGCACTTTTGTCAGGATTGACCGTGATGGCCCACTTCTTGAACCAGTCACCTAGGTGAGTGAGGGCTCGTTGAAGGTGGGCCCGCTGGATGATCTTGTTCCACCCTCTGGTGTAGAGGGCGGTGTCGTCAGCGAAGAGAGCTATGTTCACGTTGGGAGATCGGGGAATAAGCCGTTACTTACTGCAACGGTCCTTTATATACCGGCGCTTGCGTGGTGTTGCCAGGTGACGAAACACCTCAGCAAAGGTGACGTTACGCTAGTTTGTTCATTCGGCAGTTAATCATCCATTCCTTGATGTTTAAATATTTCTAATTGTTCGAGAACGCTCATACAAAACCCTTTTTCACACATATGTAGTACACTGAATGTATTATTGTCGTCCAAAACGTGACCAGTTTCTAACAGATGTTTTGCAAAATGTGACTTCTCTGGGTGGCCATTTCTGTATGCGGAAATGTGTTCCTTGTAACGTGTTTGAAAATTTCTCCCTGTTTGTCCCACGTAAACACTATTACATTCATCGCAAGTCAAATTGTAAACTCCGGACTTTTTCTCTTTGTTTATGGTATCTTTACCGTTACATAGCCTTCGCATGTGATGGCTGGTCCGGAAAGCAACATGTACGTTGTTTTTTTCTGCGCATTTTTGCGATCTTTTCCGATGTCGGCCTCAGATATGTCAAACTACCCACATATTTCTTTATATTTTCCGGTGGATGAGGATACAACATTGATCTTATCCTGGTTTTCTGTTTCTTCTTAATCAAGTTATCCACCATTTGTCTGTTGTATCCATTTGTTGTTGCAATGTGATAAATGACATCCAATTCTTTTTTGTAGTTCTGTGGCGAGAGTGGAATTGTTGTCAATCTATGCACGTAGCTCCTAAATGCTGCCAACTTGTGTTGTGTGGGATGGTTGGATGATTCCGGTATTGCTATGTCCGTATGTGTTTGCGATAAATCTGGAAGTCTAGCTTGTTGTTTTTCCTTGTGATTGATAAATCTAAAAAGTTGAGAGTCTGGTTTTCTTCTATTTTGAGCTTGAACTTTATCTTTGGGTGGATGTTGTTTATTTTATTCAAAAATAGGTCCACTTGTCGTTGCAGTTTTGAAAATGGACTTCCGCAAAGTAACGCCTGATTCGATCAACAACTTAGAAGATGTTTATGTTAATATTACAAACACAGAAAAGTAAATTCTTCCCGGTCCACACTTTTCAAAATAATGTTTAGGCAAACGTCTCAGATTTTCAAGATCAACTGAAATACTTAGCGCCTACTTTTAGCCAATGAATGAACATTATATTTTTTGTGACCAGCCGGGCTAGCATGCGCACTCCGACAAAATTTTGTCGACTCTTTTTATCTTGCCAAAACGAGACAGGCGTATATGAAACCGTAGGCACATTGTCGCGTTCTCGCTCGACAAAGTGACGACAAGATTTTGTTGCGTTGCGCATGCTAGCCACGTATGGGCAGGTACAGAGTCCTTTTGTTTGAATATTAATAAGGTTTGCAAGATACCTTTTCTTTCATTCTTTTGAGATACCTACTCGGTATACTGGATTTAATTCATCATCAGCAAGAAGACGTCCACTGCTGAACATAGGCCTCCCCCTTTAACCTCCACACTGAACGACATCCTGTCATCAGCATCCACTGGATGCCCGCGACTCTCACAATGTCGTCGGTCTATCTAGTGGAAGGCCTACCTAAGCTGCGACTTCCAGTTCGCGGTATCCACTCAAGAATCTTTCTTCCCCATCGGTAATCGGTTCTTCGAGCGATGTGGCCTGCCAATCGCCACTTCAACTTGCAAATTTCAATAGCTATGTCGGTGACTCTGGTTCTTAGGCGAATCACGTTCCAAATTTTATCGCGCAAACAGTCTCCGAGCATAGCTCTCGCCATTACCCGTTGTGTGACTCTGAGTTTTTCCAAAAGGCCAACAGCTAAGGACCTCGTCTCAGTACCATAAATATGCCATCACTGGGAACACACACTGGTCAAAGACCTTGTCTTTAGGCACTGTGGTATCTTGGACGAGAACATGTCACGCAATTTCCCAAACGCTGCCCATCCGAGTTGAATTCTTCGGGTGACCTCTTTGCCTAAGATAGACTTACTTAAATGTCCAAGATAGGTGTAATGATCAACAACTTCGAGAGTATCGTTCCCAACGATTACCGGCACAGGTACAACATGGACATTGGACATGATTTTTGTCTTGTCCATGTTTATTTTAAAACCCACCTGTTGATGGGAAAGGCTACTGAGGTCGCTGAGCATCGTATTGAGGTCCTCCAGCGACTCTGCCATGATAACTATCATCGGCAAAATGTATTGTAGTGTATGTATTATAGTCATGTATTCGCCATTGATGTTAACGCCGAATCCGTTTCAGTCCAAGAGCTTGAAAACGTCCTCCAATGCGTTCGTGAACAGTTTCGGAGAAAAACCATCTACATAGATAACATAAACGGAGAGATTTATTTGATAATGAGTAAATCTTGATTTACGTAAAAATACAATTATTATCGTAAGTGCATTTAATCATCCTATTTGAGTACCATTATACCATAATATTTTTATGCTCAACTGTAGTGAACTTTTAAGCTAAATACGGGTGTATTTTGCAACAGTTTATTACCGAAAATAAGGTTTTGAACTCCCTTTCCCCAGGCAGGGAGAGTTTTTTGCGTGAAATTGCGTTTCACGCCCCTAATTATCTTTTCAACTTTTCGACATTAGCAAACATCGAGGAATGGGAACAACTAAGAATGGTCTAATTGTTAAAAGCTGCCAAAGGTTAGATAAAAGTCATTTACATTTATTTTGTATTCAAAAGACGGTCCAGAAACTTTTATAAATTAACTTAGCGTGTGCGGGACCACTATTATTTTTCCTTTTTCTTTCTTGTAGACTTCGGAAAATAGGCTCCAAATCGACGAATCAGATTTTTTTACTTATTAAATTTATTTTCGAAAATAAAACAGAAACAAATGTATAATGTGAACAAATTAAATTAAGTAACTGGGCAAGAGCGTGTCGAGACTCGCATATGGTAGGGTTCCGTAGCAAAATGATTTTTATATTACGGTCATATTCATAGTTAATAAATTAGTGGCTTAGTGGCTATAGAAAAATAACGAAACTCGGTGGACATAGCCAAATTTTGGAGATGTATCATCCTCATACAACATAATTATCCTTTTTATCAATTATAATTTTCTCCTATTACATAAAGATTCATGCAATATTGAGCTGGAACGTCGAACACACATGTTCGCATTAATTTTGAATTTAGGCTTTTAATAGATAGCTTATCAGCGTGGCAAGTTACACGTTTCAATTTTTAATAGTTTAGAAATGCAAAGATATAATTATGGCCCGCTAAAGTGGCAAAAAGCTGGGGTCAGCTTTTTGCCACCTTTTGCAAAGGTTTGTGGTCTAAACTTATTGACTTTAGCGTTTTTTTTTTTTTTAAACTGTGTACCCCGGGATCAGTTTCGAAAATGATTTTATTTTATTTCTTGTAGCCACGGATATCCGGGATCCATTGTTATTTCATTCCGATACCGGGATACGGGATAAACCTTGAAATCTAACCTTTATTTCAAAAGTCCTATTCAACACAAGGAAGGCAGCGAAAAAAAAACATCTCAATTTCACACATACCAAAGCTACGTCTAAACAAAAAAAAAACTTGATCTTAAAATTTAGATCTATACCAAAACTGTAATTATGCAAAATTATCAAGTGCAAGTTTGCACTTGCCTTAATAACTATAAAAGTTAGCAAGTTCTAATGTAATGGGATGAACGGACAGACGAACAGGCAGAACGAACTTAAAAGAGTTCGTTGTAGAAATACTGAACCCTAAAAATATCTACAAAATATTTTCTCAGCTTGGCCTCGTGCATTGAACCACGCATTTTTGTAGTAAAAATAAGCATTTGCGTTCTATCCAGGATAAAATAAAACAATGTAGGTACTAAATATCCAAAGGCGACCGTGAATACGTACCATCAGGCAGCCCGTAAGCTTATTTGGCGTTGTAGTTTCTATTTAGTTGAGTTGTAACTAAATAATACACGCACCTGCATACAATAAACATAAATTTCTCATTTATATCATTAGCAGTGTGATTCCAACCATCCTACTGTGAAACTCTTCTATGAGTCGCCGCGCCAGATAGGGTGAGTAACGCCTAACTTCATTAGGCTAGTTTTATTGCGCGCTCGAAGCTAGGAGTCAGTGCCTTTTAGAATAGCTACGTGACGAGTTAGAGCAGGGGTCTCCAAACTACGGCCTGCGGGCCAAATCCGGCCCGCTACTGCCATCAATCCGGCCCGCGACAGGAATTGAAACTCGCGGAATTGTCGGTGATTCAGCCCTGTGGATCTGATGAAATTAACAACTGATATGACTGGTCTTAGAAATTCAGACAATTCCAAACATTTTCCGCACAAGGACTGAAGACTGTAGCTGAAATAAATAGTACCTAGAACCGTACATAGTATTACTACTTGACACTAGATGTAGTTACGTGTCACAATACACAATCAATAGTAATTGAAATGTAATAAAAGCCTATGTTTGCATAGGTGGAAAGAAAAATTAAAATTATTACGGCCCTTGCAACATACCGAAAAAAATATTATGGCCCCAAGGCTTCAAAGTTTGGAGACCCCTGAGTTAGAGTATTACCTATAGTACTTAACAATGTTAATCACGTTACAAACGAGTACTTTCTTTTTATGCGTTTGAACGTCACGTCCGTTCGTTTTACAAATAAGAACATTATACAGCATTATATCAATCAACATTTGCACACAGTCATGCATTTTAAACGAAAAGCCATCAGTCTCCCAAATTATAGGCAATTTGTCGGGATTTATTACAACTTTTTTCCAATATTTATTTCATTGGAAAATCATTTACATTTTATTGGTAAAAAACATTATATTATCAATGGTTTTACGATTAGCGAATAAAATATTGTTTTGGTTGAGTTTTAGTAAATGTAACAAAGAATGTATGCAAGCTATACTGACATATTGATTTGGATTCTGTATTATCTTTATATACATAAAAACGAAATACTAGTCACGCACTCAATCACTCACTCACTCACTGACTAATCACGAAATCTAGAAACTTCTTGCCCTAAAGCTGAAACTTGGCAGGTAGATTCCTCATGGAGTCTAGAGAATTTTGCCAAAGGATCAAATTATAAATGGAGAGCAAATTGAGGTTGAAAGTTTTTTTTTTTTTTGACGTGATTTCAGAAATTTGATATTTAGGTAAATAGTTTAAAATAAATAAATATTGTAGTAAGTTTTTTCCGAAAAGGATGAATTAAGGAGGTGAAATAGAAGCAGTTTGCATTTTGTGTTGATAGTTTTGTAACTACAAAGCTGAAATTTAGCAAGTAGATTCCTTATTGAGTGCAAAGATTTGCTATAAAATTATTAAGCAAAAGAGCGGAATTAAGAGGGGCAAATGGAGGTTCAAAATGTATTACAAAAAACTATGGTTTTGATATTAGGGAGATAAAATTTTGTATCAGGGTTAATAGTTTAAAATAAATAAATACTTTTGTACTATTTTAACAAAAAAGACGGATTAAGAAGGTGGAATAAGAGGAATTTAAATTTGGTGATGAAAATTATGCAACTACGGAACTAAAATTTTGCAAGTTGATTTCTTATAGGGTGAAGACGTCTGCCAAGAAATATTTAGCATAAGAGCCGAATTAAGGGGTACAAAAATTAAGTAATTCGAGGAAAAACGTTGTTCATCAATAGCATTGCAATTGAACTTGATAACTTAAAAAATCATACCGCTAGAATAAAAAGAAATCTAATATCCAACTCAATGGAAAGCAGAACTTATTCAAACTTAATGATTGATTGGAAATAAGATCCTTATCGCTGTCCCAATCACTGCCAAAAGTTAAATTCAAACAAAAAAAACAATTCTGGATGGACGGGAATCGAAATTAAACCAATTACAAAGAGAAATGAAATCCGACACTAGTACGATTGATAGCCGAATGAATTGCTACGAAAATAAATTAAAAAATTCCGTTTATTGCTAAGCTTTAAAAAATACAGGCTATTTTTGGTTTTTGGATCGTTAATTTCAATATTGATCTTGTTTCCTGTCTGCTTATTACTGATTATTGCAAGGTATGTATTATACAATTAATTACAACATTACCACACAAACAAAATACAAAATTCATGAACCACGACAGGGTCCACCTACTAATAGAAAAATTGGCACCCCATTGACAGCTGAGTATAGTCTGTGCGGTGTAGCATGGTGCCTGTGACATTAGCCGAACCCTGATTATGTATCATGAAACTCGCAAATTAGTCGCAAATTTGACAGTTCAGTCATAGTGAAACTGTCGACTACATCGCGAGTTGCAAGTTACATAATCAGGGGGCCGTTCGGATAATGTCACGGGCACCATGATGCTACACCACACAGACTTCATCATCATCATCATCAGTCAGAATACGTCCACTGCTGAACATAGGCCTCCTCCTCCTGTCATCTGCATCCACTGGATGACCTCGACTCTCACAATGTCGTCGGTCCATCTAGTGGTAGGCCTACCTAAGCTGCGACTTCCGGTTCGTGGTTTCCACTCAATTACCTTTCTTCCCCATCGATCATCAGTTCTTCGAGCGATGTGGCCTGCCCATTGCCACTTCAACTTGCAAATTTCAATAGCTATGTCGGTGACTCTGGTTCTTTGCGAATATCTACGTTCCGGATTTTATCACGCAAATAAACTCCTAGCATTGTTCCCTCCATTGCCCGTTGTGTGACTCTGACACAGACTCACAGACACACACAGACTTATAGCACAGAAATAAAGACAGAATCCATTCGAACCACTCCATATAATTCAGAGCTAATTATGTCTTGAGAGGCTGTTACCAAGACCGAGTAAGTGGTAGGTGGTAATTGCGAACATGCGCACTGTTTCATTAAAATTTCACCTTCGTCGCCTAACGACCCATTAGCAACTCTTTGATGCATGGTAATTGTATTCTTCAGTGTGATCGTAAATTATAGTGTTGCTTGTCTTTCGTCGGCTGTGATTTTCTCTCGGCGTTTATTCTACTTACAAAATAAGAGAACGTTTTGTTAACAAGATAGTTTCAAGTAAATAGGCATTAAAATAAATAAAAAATATTTTTTGATATCCTAAGAAACTGTGTTGACGGCTATTTTTGTCTCATTTTGACACATTGCTCTATTATCTTAAAATTAATTTGTATAATAGGTAAGTTGTTGTTTGAAATTTACGTCGTCGCTTGCGTTGTTATTATTGGCTTATGAGTTTTAGATACGGGCATTATGAAAATTAAATATTTCGACAAAATAAACCTTCTTATATTACTTTAATTATATATTGATTGCAATCCCGATTTTGTACAAACCATATATTTTTCAGATTAATCTAACCTAACTCATGCGTAAGTTAATAATATTTCTATTTAATCACTCCTTTAAACAGTCATAGTTACGGAGATTACCCAAATGAAAGAGTTATAAAAGATAAAATATAATTCCCCTTTTCAAATTAATTCTCATAGACCTACATAGATAAGGGTATAATATTACGCTGGCTTAAGCCCCTTTTACAAGAAAATTAGAGATGTAAAACTGGGACTAAAAGTATTATTTCTGGGCTTAATCATTATTTAAATTATTCAACCTTTTTCTCCGCTTTTAACCCGAAAAGTCTCGTAACATTTAATAACGTCCCTTTCGAGTAAACTGAAATTTAAACGATAATTTTTGCGCCCTCACCTGACAGAAAGATGGCTAATTGCCCCTTCCTAACAAATTAACAGCCGGGATTTCGCAAAAATAATAATGTCGCTGTTTTAAACACTTTCTTCATTCACTTTGTGGATTTAAGGAGGGTTTAAAGGCCTTTAGTTGCTATTATGAGAGTAATTAGGTACGTTTGATGTCTCTTTTATATGGATTTACTTCAGAGATTCCAATAAATAGAAAGCGTTGAGAAAAGCCATTCAATATTTTTGTAATTTTGATTATTGATGCCAGCTGCAGTAAGTTAACCAAAAAAGATAATGAAAATCCTAAGTCTTGTTAGTTATTGAGAGGAAGATGGCTAGGAAGTGTGTGCGTTCTGCGGTTGTCATCGAAAAAAACGGCAAGGCCGGGATCTGTCTGCAAAACTCATCATCGTCAGACTTTGATAACCAACTGCTAGGCTTAAGCCTTCCTTTGATTATGCCATTCATCTCCATTCGCATCCTTCCGCATTTATAATACCTAGGTTCGAATCCAGTCGGTTGTAATTTTTTTAAATTGTTTATAACATTTAAATAAGTATGTAGTTAATGCTGAAGTGTTGAACAACACTTAAATCTAAAAAATACTCTCGATAAATACCTTTGATGACGTACATACATATAAAAATCGATAAATCACGTAAAATTATTTAATTAGGATTTTACTGGCTACTGTTACAAGCCTCTTGGTAGCGCGAAAATGCTTGACTTAAATTGTAACAAAGTTGTGGGTATTTTTTTTACATACGAGTAAATGTGATTAATATATGAAAACACTCCAGCTATGTTATGACGTATTATAATGGATACATTGTTACTGGAAAAAAGCTATTTCACCCTCGCAAAACTTAATCCATTTGCGTTGCGCAGTGTAAGAACAACAATGCAGGCTACTTACGATTCTCAGCATGCATCATTTTTCTCAACTTTTACATTACCCCAGGGCCTTCAATAATGGACTTTCCGGAGCTCCGAGACTTTTATCAGAATAGCATAGAGATGGAAGGTTTCGGCCATACTTAATCGATACTATGAGTCGATACGTCGTCAGTTCAAACTCAAGTTTTACTTCTGCGCGAAACAGTGGTAAATGTATGCGATCTACGCCTGCAGGAAGACATACGCATGAGTCCGCGTCGGCCTCGTAACGTAAGCGAAAAATTATAAAAATCCAAATTACTCAAGAACCATTTTTACAATAAACTACACCTAGATGGCCATTAGAATACGAAAAAACGAATTGTCATAAACTTCTAGATTCGGACAAAATACTGAAAATGTGTTTTAGAAGGCCTGTTTTCGCCGCATTATTCTATCAAGATAAGTCTCACCAATCATGTTTCTAAAATTACTGTGCCGTACGCAGATGTCTCCAGAACCAAAGTTTCTGTCAAATGTTTGGCACGGGGATCTGACAAAGTTAGGTTTTGCAGATGTCGGTGCCGCACAACAATTGATCTCGTTCAAGAACACTTAATAAATAACAATCCACCGTTATTACACATTACTCGAAATAACTAGTCTAAGTCACATCGATAGCAATGGTAACAACTAAGTGATTGAAATCGATATAAAAATCCAGATCACATCCCTAATCAAAGCGAAAATAGTCGAATTTTGGGGACATTAGAGTCCCTCGCGCCATTAATTCTGGGCAGCTAACTTAGTTTGTGCGTACAAATTACATCAGTCTTAGTTTAGTTACACGGAAGTGTCGGCGGAATTCTTTAGGAGGCGCGTTTTATTCGAGAATCGGGAGGAAGCTGGGGTAATCCGTCTCGGTGTTCGTTCGATCGGCCTAATTTGGGGAGTTTCCGTTCTCTAATGGGCTCAATGTTTCACCTGGCTGCCTCTCAGATGATTGGGACCGAGGGACTGTGGCTGCGTGATGAAGGATGCTGCGTCAATAACGAATTAAGTTGATTTTCATTTTTTGAAAGCTGGTTGGGATTTTGCTGATTGATTGGGTTCGCTTTTTTATTTGATGGCTGTAACTGTGCAGCTATAAAATAGAAGCAAATGTGCTTTGATGTAAACTGTTTTTACCCAACGACGCAAAGCCTGTTTCAATGTGTAGAATTTGGTGTGGAATGAGTTACCTGAATGGGTGTTCCCCGTTAGTTACAATCTGGGTGTCTTGCCTCAAATTACGAGTGAATCGGTTTCTGCTAGGCAAGAGAACTCTATCGTAGACCGCATCATCGCTTAACATAAGGCGAGATGATGGTAAAACGCCAGCCTATTACAAAAAATAAAATAAAAATGAGTGTATGTATGAATGAAACCTACATTCAGAACGCCTCAACAGATTTTGATATACGATGTGTCAATCTGGGGTGGGTGAAGTCATTATAAATACAAAATGATGACTAGCCACCATATAGGCAAAGTCTAGAGTTCTAGGTCTTTAAAAAATTTACTGAGGTTAGGTGCATCTTTTTTGTTCAGGCGTGTCTACCGTTTACGAAAAAAATATAATCTGACAGAAATACCGCTGTCGAGCTTTTAATTTTTTTTTTTAGCAAAAACCTCATCTAGGTATACTAATTTTGCAACATTGCTAGTTACAGAAATTAACATGCAAGAAGATTCACTAAGAAGAATATAAAATGATTGTCAAACGGAAAATTACTATCATGACAATTTTTTTGGCATATTGTGAGAATTTAATCGATCAACGGAATAGGTGTGTAGACAAAGCCTGTCACTTCGATTTAATTTTGTGATTGTGCCTCTGCTAAGCAAAAAGAGTTGTAGCTCATTGCCGACGATGCTCGCATACTGTACTCGCGTTTAGTTTACCGCGCATCGTCTGAGATGGGCTTAATAATAACACGCAACTTTTATTAAAGAAAAAGTAAAGCGAGATGTAGTCGCGAGTGCATTCGCCTCGAAAAAGACCGCCGAATGCGGTTGAAATTGTAGTCGGACTAACCGGCTTAATCTTATGTGAGTTATTCCCGTGTCAAACAAATAAAATTTATTAAAAAAATATATCTTACAATTCTTCCACGCTAACATTACTATTTGCTCAATTACATTACATGCTCGTGTAAATACTGGATATAACATTACAACAGGTATATTAGTAGCAGCTAAGTGCCTATTTTATAATTATGAATTTCTCCTAAATTGAATAATATTCATAAATCTACTCGAATTCAGGCCGCGTTTACTTAAATCTATTATTTTATTCAAATTAGATAAGCACTGAGTCATTATTTCTATCCGCTCTACTAATTTTGATTATACGACTATGATGAAGGCTTTGTGTATATTTCAAAGCTTTAGGTTTTCTAATTATGAATACGTTGTTGAATGACGTAGGTATTACGTTGTTAACAACATGATAATGAGGCTTTTATTCCCTCATACATTTGACGTTAGCTAATCTAAACAAATGGAACCGAGTATGTCCTAAATCTGCATCCAGAACCACCGGCGGATGGGAAGCAGCACCTTATTAGTTCACGATGAACATATTGCGATCCTCAAGCCACTTGCCAAGCATGGGGATAATGGCAACACCTCTCTAAATGGGAGGTCTTTGTACAGCAGTGCAGTAAACGTGCACTGTGGCTGATGATGTGATGTGGTGTGTGAATCTAAATGAAGAGAAGACAAATAAATAAAAACCGACAAAAGAGCTGATGATCTTCAAAGTTGCGGAACTGATTTTCTTGAATCATAGCTAAGAGATCGTTTAAGTCACATTTATACAAAAACTAAATCAAAACCGGTTCGTCCGTTTGGGAGTTACAATACCACAGATATACTCGTTAAACTTATAATAACTCTGTGTTTGTCGGGGGTAAAAAAGAAAGATAATATTAAACTCATATAATAGTGTTTAAGAGCGATGGTGGCTAAGCGAGTAGCATGTGTACTTTACCCGGTTTAACACTGTTTTAAACTATCATGGTTGTTCACTAAAGTTAAATGATTATTTACGGGATATTTACCGTGGTAAGGTTGTGGAAGGAGCTCCCGATATTTCGGCGCAGTTACATGCACCATGTTCATGGGAAGACATCAGTCTTCCCGTGAACATGGTGCATGTAACTGCGATGATGAAGATGATGATAGTGTTTGGGTTTTAACTATATTTAAAACGTGTATAATGTAAATATAATACTTTTCTGTTGATTCGTATAGCAGTTGCCTACTTCATATTTTTATATCCTCGAAATTATAAATAGTACTTCTAGTCTGAAGAATGCGCTGCCAGAACAGTCGTTCCCTGATAGTTAGTGTCATCAAGTCACGAATGAATCTGTTTCTTCTAGGAAAGCGTACTCCATCGTAGACAACATCATTGCTTAACATCAGGCGAGATGGTGGTCAAACAAGTCTATCATTAAAACTAGAAACAAACATGCTTCATATTTTCTTAGCAATTTATTAAGTGGTTTGCTGAGTTCGCCTGGGGAAATGCCACGCTTACGAGTTATTTAACTGCCAAGCATTATCAAACAATACTGTGTTTCGAATTGAGAGGCAATATTTCCAGTAAAATTACAGGGAACAAAGAGATTTTGCATTCAATATCACAGGGTTAAGAGCTCAGGACTTTAAACTGTTAAAATTCAACATTGTGGGTAGCACTTAACTGTTATGGACAAACGTTACGATCAGGTGGAACAACTTGCAAGTCTTGTACAAAAAAACCCTTTAACCACTTCAAGCCTTAAAAAAGCTAACTCAACATCACATCACATCATCAGCCAGTGAACGTCAGCTGCTGAACAAGTCCTCTCAGAGAAGGGTGTTGCCATAATACCCACGCTTGGCAGGTGGATAGGGGATCGCAGTACGGTCACCGCACCGTGTATTAATAGGACGCTGCTGCCCATCCTCCGGTGGTTCTGGTCACTGGTTTAGGAAATACCCGTATGTTGGGTTAGGTGCTAACCTAACAACCCCTACTAAACCAGAAAATATTAATTGTCTTGATCAAAAATCAAGTCCACAAACTCCGTTTGTCGACGTATTCCAAAAGAATATAAAAGTTAACCCACGAGAGACGTAACCGAAAAAAATGCCGTTATTCTTATTGGAGATTCCGATACTCGGGCAAAAATTTCGAATATCGAGAACTTCGACTGACAATCAAACCAGATATGCATATTTATCGGAAAATTTAAATTATGGTGAATATTTAGCAAGTATTTATTCAAGCTGAAATTATGTGGGATGATACTTATTTAAATGCAAAGGGTAAAAACCCTTTCCTACTCGTGCATGGCTCTGGCGGTTTCCGCCACTTGATCCGCTTAACCCCATCACCTACAATAATACCAACTAGGTTTGAATTTGGCAGAGGAGTTTTTGTTTCACGTGTCATCTAAAGCTAGTTTACGTTTATTTTTATACTAGCTTTTTTGCCCGCGACTTCGTACGCGTAGATTTTCATATAAACCTTCAATTCTTTTTTCTTCCCTTAATCCGGCCTTGCGCAAAATAACATAGCATATACTTCAATCTGGTCATAGCTAAGCATATTCGTGAAAACCGCATTTAAATCCGTCCGCATTTTTCTTCCAGGGGTGTAGGAGATGTGCGTGAACAAACAAAAATTCTAAAAACTGTTCTTTACATGTTCAGCTGCTTATTTTAAGTCGCCCTGTGTGAAGTATTGATAGAATCATAAAAGTAATAAATAACACCGTCAACAGTTTTCAAATCAAAAAGATAATGTGACCACAGTGCAGAGCATGTTTTGAAATTTTCTTTTTGTCTAAACCATTAAAAGTATATTTCCGGCCAGTTTCGCTGGCCACGGAACCCTGACATAATGCTTGTCTTAACACGCTCTTGGCTAGTTATTTCTTATTTCGCGTGCATTTGTATGTATACCTTGATTAAAAAGCCATGAAATGGAACTACTCTATTTATCTGTTAAAATATCACAGTAAAATAAAATTATTTCTATATTCTTATTCCAAATATACACTGTTTTAAATGCTAACATAGAATAAAACCATGAGAATGTAATATGGAGCTTGGAGCTTCCCGGTGTGGTACTGGATGTAGATGCGACCTGGGCTATAGGGACAACGTCATGTATGCGGTCGGCTAGGTCTGCCAGCACATCGAGTGATGAAGTCATCTGCTGCGAAGCAATGATGGTCTGCGTGCTGTTCGGTAGGCGGCTGGTCCAAATCATGCGTAAAAAGTCTTCTGGAACTCCGGGGCCTGCTAGGTGTCGTAGATGACGTAAGAATTGAGAAGGCTTACGATCACCTAGCTCCTCGCGTGTTAAAAGTTGCTGTACCTTTTTTTCTCTTGATGCGGACAAACGTTTAATTAGCTCCAGCTTGAGTTTTTCGTACTTCTCGGTCACAGGCGGATTGACGATGATGTCTTCGACTTCAGCTGCGTATTGCGGGTCAAGTTGTCCAATGACATTGTAGAACTTGGTGCTATCTGCAGTGATGTTGGAAATCGCGAATTGGCCTTCGATCTGGAGTGCGATTTTTGAATCGCTCGTAGGACTTTTTCTATTCGCATACGCAACTAATCACCGGTGACTTCAAAAGCGAGTGATCCAGTTTTTTGGTATTTTTGAATCGCTCGACTTCTGGGTTGCCGTGTTTTTACAAAACACTAATATTTTTCCATTTCACGCAGCTCCTTACAGATTTGTACATTAACCGGCCAACCGGTAACTTCCGCAAAGTAAAAAAACGTCAATAAAAAAAAAACGGTTGATTATTTGTAGACTGTGTACAGTATGAACAATTTATCTGTACATTTGAGTAGAGGCGCTACAGTCGTATTCTCGTAACCAAACTGACAGCTATCCGTAGAATGAATGAATATCCGTTCCAACATTTGACCAACTGTTTAAATAAGTTGATCGCTTCTTGACAACAAAGCAAAGAGAATTAAAATACTAAATACTAATTTTATGTCTTGTTTTGCATTTGCACGTTATTGTGCCGCGGAGTATGTAATAGTGAGTTACCTTCACAAGCCACTAATATAAAACAACATCGGAAATGAATACAGTAATTTGCAAAAAAAACATCGCAATTCTCATCCAAAAAACATATATATGATCATATGTTCTGTGTATCCGCCATTTTTTTTCACATCTGTCAGACTTTCTATCGATAGAAAGCTATTCGCATGATATAAACCACTCGTACAGTTACGAGTGATATGACTAGTTCAAAAATACGACTTTTCTGGATTTCATTCGTAAGTTGATCACATCGCATGAAAAAAGTCCTACGAGCGATTCAAAAATCGCAGCCCTGGGCGAACCAAATCGCCGGCTTCTCGGGCCAAAACGGTGGAATTCGCACGCCAACTCGGAATACATTGTCATCATCTTTATTCTTCGTGTCAGCCGCAGTGCTATCAGTACGATCTAGCGGCATTCTAACCTTTGTCGGTGGTGTACGGTCCATTCAGTGGTCACCAATTATAGTGGATTTGTACTATTTATTTAGAAGGAGAGGATTAAGCTACCGACAATGGAAGAAAATAGCTGAGTCCGAAAGAAATTATAAATTTAATGCAAAGAAAAATCTTAGACAAATCGTAGAAAAAGCGAATGACAATTCCATTTGAAAATCGGTGTTCTTTTATTTTTTTTCTTTTCGCGCCCCAGCGCCACACGTCGTGGAAAATTGGAATGAAATTCACGAAGGTTGGCGCAAGGAGTATGAGTACGCCACACTCCTACTCCATGCACTGGAATGAATCACCAAAGAGGTTGTAAGGCCTATAACATGCTTGATCTACACGTTCATTCATCTAAGAAGGTTAAGGAACCTTCTTTAAATTTAAACTGATTAACCGAATGACAGTTGACAATTTCAAAATTTTAATGGCTATGTCAATAACATTCTCTTTACTTTGGATCTCCTTGCTTGAGGCTATGTGACGATCCTCATATTACGTTTCGGGTAACGAAGAAATAAATCATTGATTTTTATTTTCGTTTATGTAAAAATAAAGAATTAAAATAAATGATATAAGATAGCCTATGTTTTAATCTGGTAATTTCTAAGCATATTCGTGAAAACCGCATTAAAATCCGTCCAGTGGTTTAGGAGATGTGCGCGGACAAACAAACAAACAAACAAACAAACAAACAAACAAACAAACAGACAAAAATTCTAAAAACTGTCCTATCGTGTTCAGCTGCTAATTTTAAGACGACCTGTGTGATTTTTTTTTGTTATCTCGCAATTACAGATTTTTTTATCTCTACGTTTTTATTATATGTATAGATAGATAGATTATATGGCAACAGCCGCTTCAGTCTTCCTACCTACCATGTCTGCGAGTAGAAGTCTGTCATTACGACAACATTACTATAAAATAAGCTAGATGGCGTTATAAATAATTATTTAAAAAAAAATTTTTACTATTTATTATCATAAATTAATATAGCCTATGTTTCAATCAGGTATTTTATAAGCATATTCATGTAAACTGCTTTGAAATCCTTCTAGTAGTTTAAAAGATGTTCGCGGACAAACAAACAAACTGACAGCCGTCAGATTTGTAGTTCCACAGTTTGAAAATAGATTGCGTACTAAAACGATGTTTTGCGAAAAAATTGTAAATTTGCTTAAACTTTACGAATAATATTATTAAAAACGTAATAAGGTATTCAATAATTCCTAAAATAATAAGTGTAAATGGATCGTAGTTTCACAAATATGAAAAGTGCGTCTATTATAGGTAAATACGACACTTTACCTGAATCACGCAAACGGCATTTTTTTGCAAGTTAAACCAATATCAGGTATTGCTTCTACTTAGTTAGAAGTCATGTGTGAAGGTATTTGATCTACACATTTATAATATGGTAGGGATGTAGCTGGGATTTTTATTAGTGAACGAGATATTATGTTGCGAACAAGTAAGCACTATATATAAAAGAACTGAAACAGTTGAAAATTCATTCAACATCCTAAGATGCAATACTGTACTCGTTAACCTGAAATTTTAGATGAATTATAGTTCAGGCAGACAAAGTAATTGCTGCACATAGGTCCATTAGAATGCCACACCGAACGAAAGCCTACCATCTGCATCCACTGAATGCCCGCGAGTCTAAAGATGTCGTCGTTTCATCTGGTTGGTAGCCTACCTACGAGTACGTTGCGTTCGTGGTATGAAAGACCTTCCTTCCCCATCGATTATCGGTTCTTTGAGCAATGAGGCCTGCCCAATCCCACTTCAATTCTTTGTAGTTATGTCGGTGACTGTGGTTTTTCGGCGAATAGCGTCGATCTGGATTTTATCGCGCAAAGCAACCCCGAACATAGCTCACTCTATTGCCCACTGTTCGACTCTGAACTTTTTCCAAAAACGCGGCAGTTAAAGACCACGTTTCAGTACCATATATTGTCACTGGCAACACACACGAGACCCTTGACTTTAGGCATTGTGGTATTTTTGACAAGAAGTTGAATTCTTCGGGCGACATCTCTTTTTAAGTTGGACATGGAAACTGAAAAATCTGTCCAAGATAATTTCAGTAATATATATATTTGAAAATATCAAGTGCTCAATAGAGCTAAGTAGCACGAGTAACAAATATGCAAGGAGAGTAGCAATCTAGTTACAATACATCGATGAAGGAGATGCAAGGTTTCTGTAAAAGCGTATTAGAACCTATTTTGATAATACTAGGGCCTATTTCTGTGACAAAAACAATGATAGCAAATTAGGAACATTCCATGTCAAATTGTTAAAATTCATCCAACGGCTAATTACCCAGCTTTAAACTGTACTACCTTCACTTTGAGTCTAATTTGTTACCATACTACCACAACTGTAGTGCGGGTTATACAAATGGTAGGAATACCAGTGGTCACCAACAATGGCGCAATTTCGACATCACGGATGTACGTGCGCGCGAATTTATAATGAGCAGATATGGGCAACGTTTGTAATTTTATTTCCTCCACGCCATTCTTGTTATGGTAATCCTAATGACTGGAGTTTGTTGTGGGTGCGATAACGAAGGTATTGCATTTGACTTCTCTATGCATGGTTCAACATTAGCAAAACTACGGAAAAAAATACAAAAAGAGACGTGGAGCAAAAGAAAATAGTTAGTGAATTAAGTTTACTAATAAGGATCTTATGGTATTACTGTGCTTAAGATTAGAATAAGTAACTAATATTCCATTTTATGATATAATCATGCCATGAGCGATGATTGCCAGGTGGTAGCGTATGCGCTTTAAAATCTGATGGCACCCGGTTCGATCCGCGGCCCTGCACTAATGACTTATAAATTATGTGCCGTTTCAACGCCATCGCTCAACAATGGTGAAGGAAAAAATCGCGACGAAACCGTATCCGTATGTCCAAGAACCTCAACAGTTCAAAAACATAAATGGTATTCACTACCCTGCACTGAGCCAGCGTGGTGGATCAGTGCATCCTCTCTCTCTCACTCTGAGAGAAGGCCGTTGTCCTAGCAGTGGGGACATAATGTTGATAATGATGATATAATAAAAACAAGAACCTGATAAAAAAATCTCAGCTCCTCAAACTCTAAACTGTAAGGAGACTCGCCCTAAAGAAATTTAATTACGTAAATCCTTTGGCGGGGTTTAGTAACTAAAGTAAGTCCAAGTATCCTGTGAAGCATTAATAAGCTCAAACAGTGAAGTTCAAGGTCATTTGAATTATGATAATTTTGCACTTTATTATACAGTGCCTTGAAATACAGCAATATTTAAGGATTTGAAGACTCAGTAGGCTAACTCTTGGGTAACAGTCACGCTAAAAATACAAGTTGTTACGTTTTGAAAGTTTTTACTTTTTAACTACGAGATACCACTAAGAGATGTAAAGTGATTAGTTTTATGTTCAATTAGCAATAGTTGACAAGAATGTTGATAAATGGCACGGACCCCGCATTCGGTGGAGCAGCACTACAACCAAAAAAAACAGACCAGTCATAGGACTGCACGTCAAAACTAAAAACTTAAGTAGTAATTGACCTATTCTACAAGAGATGGCGCCGTCAGAACTGAAAACTTAAGTAGTAATTCACCTATTCTATAAGAGATGGCGCTGTTTTAAAATACACGGTACAGCGTAACGATGCGCGTGTTCCATGATTTTTGTTCACTCAAAAAATTCTCAACGCGCCTAAAGGGGTTTTCACTTCAAAAAAAGAAGTGCCGCACATTGTTATGACCTATTCCGCAGCGGTTTAGGTATTACTAAGTTTTGTCACCCGTTACTCTCACTCCAGTTTACATGGAAGTATCTAGGAAAGAAACAATGCCCATATCTCTAGAATGTTCGTAGTGTAATGCTGTCAAGTTGTAGTGAAAGAGAGTTCTGTAATAAAGAAACTATAATAGCGACAAGTTCTCGTAGTAGTTCTGAAATTCAGTTTTGTGACAGTGGATACTTTTGTAAAAGCATCAACAAACTAACAAGAAATGACGCAACAAAAACATTTTATTATTCACAAAGACGCGAAGACTTCAGAATTCCGAAATTATTTGCATCTGAAAGAGGTTGGAATAAACTACTTGTTTCCTGCAGGGGACATTCTTGGACTCGAAAAACATCCCCGAAGGTATTTGCATGCAGATTTTGCAAGGTTTTGTTCAGCGAATGTACTTGACCATCCCCTATAGAAGAGCAACCACAGCGAAAAAATTTACTAGAAAGGAGTGTGTTGTCATCGGGGTATCAAAAAAAAAGGAATGCTGCGTGTTAAAAATATCCTTATATGAAAACTGATTATCCTTATATGAACCTTACTTGAACACCTTGTGATCGATGCGGCACAATCGAAGACGTTTACCACATTTTAATGGAGTGTGCCTGGAACGAAGGACTGCGTCGTCAACTATTTGACTGTGATCATGTCCTCTGGCAAGTGGGAGGCTGCAATAGTGTGTTATCCGAGTCCGAATGTGATTCGGACTCGGATAACACACTGATGCCAGAGGGCTGTATACCGTGGAGCTCTCAAGAAAAGAACACAATTATTTTAAGTTAACCTAGGAATTTTATGAGTTACAAGGGTGTCATTTAATCAAAACCCTCTATAAAATAAAAGATTTAAAATATATATGTCGGAGGAAGCTATGAGTCGTTGATTGTTGTTTACTAGCTTTTCTTGTAATGTTATTTGTTTACATTTTAATTACTTTTAAAATTCGTAATTTAATTTAATTTGTTTTGTTACATTTTCTAAACTTAAAAAAACTTATCAATGTATTAAAAGTTATGAATATTATTGTTCAAATATCGACCAATCGGAGCAGAGCACGTGCCTCGAGTGGGGTCGAGGCGCCATCTTGACTTTAGAGAGGCCGGCACTTCTTTGCGGCATTCTGGTGGCAGCAACCAATCGAGTTGGATCGTTGGAAGCATTCGTATTGAAAAGTATTGTTGGTTAAAGTAAGATCGGTGCCCTGAACCCACTGCTCGGTCTTAACTTCATTTTTATTTTAAAATTATTGTTAAAATCACAAGTGTAAAATGAAATAAGTTTAAATCTAAATTAAAATAAAGTGAAACTGTGACTATTGTGTTTTGTGCTCGCACTTTACCCTGATGACGCCCACTAGGCTCGCAACCACTAATGACGATGTCGATAAGAATAATGGTTCTCCGACATCAGAAGTGGGATCCGTGCCGGCACAAAACGTGAGCGCTGGAAATGACGGATGGCGCGCGTTATTCGAAGTGCAACAATCCAACATGAGGCTACTCGTGGAGGCGCTAACTAACTCGCCGAATATCGAGGATAAGCGTATCACACTACCTAAATTTCAACCGGAAGATGCAGACACTGATGCCCGGGCGTGGCTGGCAACGGCGGATATCTGCTTATCGGATCGTGGTATACAGGGAAGTAAATTAATTATCATACTTAGTAAGGCCATGAAAGGCCACGGCCATTCGGCCGCAACATGGTTTTCGCAGATAGCTTTTCCCAATATGCATTGGGTAGACTATAAAGAAATTTTTCTTTCTCGTTTCGATACGTTAGAAACACGTGCGACAACTATATTAAAGATGCTTGCTGGTAAGCCGCAAGAAGGTGAATGTCTTGCTGCATATGCAAGCCGTCTGTTTACTCGTGTCACGATGGAGTAACTTGGGCAAGGAAGAAATGGTGGTATCCTTGATACTTGCCCACGTGGGGCAAATCGAGCCATGGTTACAACGCAATATTTTTTTTCTGAAGAAATAACTACCCGCTGTAAAATGCAACTTGAAATAATGGCGTTTTTTTTATCGAAAGCGAAGTTACCAGGAGATGACAAAGACCATTACAAACGCCATGCAAGATAATAAACGTCCTAGGTTAAGTCCTGCCTCAACAAAATGTTACGCTTGTGGAAAATTTGGTCATAAGTCTTTTGAATGTTTCAGCCGATCACATGACAAGCAGCAAACAACTCGGACCTCTGACCGCCCCAACACGGCCGTTGCTACGCGGCCCCCTGTGGTTTGCTACAAGTGTGGTGTTAAAGGTCACGTGGCATCGCGATGTTCAAAAACATGGCCAGTTGCGAGCAGCAGCGCACAGCTCGCCGCACCCAGCGTAGTGAAGCGAGTGGACGTGTGTGATGTGAAACCTGTCACCGGGATAATTACGCAATTTGGTGAGCAGTTTTCATTTTGTTTTGATTCCGGTGCTGATTGTTCCTTAATTAAAGAGAGTCTCTCGTAAGCTTATTGGTACGTTGCAGCGTGCAATTGTTACCTTGACTGGTGTAGGAAAATCTAGTGTATTATGTGACTCGCAAATTTTATCTAAAGTCGCGCTTAGTGGTCATGACGTACAAATTTTATTTTACATTATACCTGATGTTTACCTTAATAATGATATTTTGATTGGACGCGATTTGTTGGCCTTAGGGTTGTCAGTACACATATCGAGTGATAAGCTTTCTATAACTGAGAAGCCTTCTCTAGTTAATATTTGCAATGCAAGTGGCTGACTTTCATGACGTGGATACGGATATACCTGATAGCCTTAAACCACAACTAACAGAACTTCTTAGCTGCTTTAAAAGCTCATTTGTTGACGGCACGCTTACTAATAGAGTAAAGACAGGTGAATTAGAAATTAATTTAGTTGATCCTAGCAAAATCATTCAACGGCGGCCTTATCACTTGAGCCCTGAAGAGCGAGTGATAGTACGTAATAAGTGTAGTGAACTATTATCTGCCGGAGTTATTAGACCAAGCAAATCGCCCTTCTCTAGCCCAATACTTTTAGTAAATAAGCGCGATGGCACAGACCGAATGTGCGTCGATTACCGAGAATTAAACGCTAATACAGTTCCCGACCGGTATCCCTTACCTCTAATCAGTGATCAAGTTCAAAGATTATCGGGCTCGCGATTTTATACGTTTTGATATGGCTAGTTGGTTTTATCAAGTTCCTGTAAGTGTAGAGTCAAATTCGATAGAGAAAACCGCATTTATTACCCCGGACGCTCATTACGAGTTTAACACCACAGACCATCACTCAGCTCAGACAATTTTTGGGTTTAGCGTCCTACTTTAGGCAGTTTGTCAATAACTTTTCGCTTAAAATGGCACCGCTCTACTGTCTGCTGGCTAACAATAATTCTAAAATAATTTGAACCTCAGAGTACGAGAAAATCAGACAAGACATAATATCGGTATTGACTTCATCTCCGGTTTTGATGCTCTTCGACCCAGAGTTGCCTATAGAGTTACATACGGATGCTAGTAGTGAAGGTTACGGCGCGATCCTCTTCCAAAGAGCTGGTACAAAATTACATCCGGTAGAGTACTACAGTAAACGCACTATGCATGCGGAGTCTCGATACCACTCTTATGAGTTAGAGACACTAGCGGTTGTAAACTCGGTTAAGCATTTCCGCCATTATTTGTATGGTAGGACTTTCACAGTCGTTACTGACTGCAATTCTCTGAGGCCTCGAGAACTAAAGTAGACTTAGCCCCTAGAGTGCACCGGTGGTGGGCTTTCCTCCAGGCCCTTGATTTTGACATACAGTACAGGGAGGGTAGAAAAATGGCCCACTTTGACTTTTCTCCAGTAATCACTTACCTAAGGTGAACAGTACTACCGTCAGCGTTACTCATAGTTTAGGTAGAGAAAGCCATGTAGAAGAAAAACGCGTTAATATAGAGCCGAGTTATCTTCGGATTGGTTACAAGCGGAACAACGACGAGACCCCGAATACAATGAAATTATTACTAAACTTGAAAATGATGATCTGGACTTGGAGAGTTGTAAAATTTATGAATTGCGATCTAATGTGCTCTACAGAAAATTACAAAGGAATAATCGCAACATTTGGCTACCAATTGTGCCTAGAGCTTTCCGTTGGTCGATTATAAATCGCATTCATGAGTCAATTCTCCATTTGGGATGGGATAAAACTTTAGAGAAGTCATATCAACATTATTGGTTTCCTAATATGTCAAAATACGTCAGAAAATTCTTAGAAAATTGCATAACGTGTAGAGTAGCTAAGTCGCGAAGTGGTAAACAACAAATAGAATTACACCCTATACCGAAAACGAATATTCCTTGGCATACAATCCACATCGATGCCACAGGTAAGCTCAGCGGTAAAAAAATTATCAAAAGGAATAAGTTTTTGTTCTTGTTGACGCTTTTACCAAATATGTGTTAGTCAGGCATTCCACAAGATTTAATACTGATAGTGCTATCAGCGCTCTTAAAGCTTCCATATCTCTTTTCGGGACCCCTGTGCGTGTTGTCGCAGATCAGGGTAGATGTTTTGCAAACAAAGTTTTTAAAGATTTTTGCGCCAGTCACAATATCTAGCTACATTTAATAGCAACCGGCTCTTGTCGTGCTAATGGTCAAGTGGAGCGTATAATGAGTACACTCAAAAACATGTTAACTGTCGTAGAAACAAGCCCAAGTAGGTCCTGGCAAGATGCATTAGATGATGTCCAACTCTCCATCAACAGCACAATTCATAGAGTGACCAAAGCAAGCCCCCTAGAATTGTTAATAGGTAGAGTAGCTCGACCCTTAAGTTTATTGACCGTAGACGATGATGGTGAGATCTTTGTACTAAATTGATTTTCCTTATAAATTATTTTGGAGTGTGTGTGACGGATAGCCTCACCGTGAGATGTCCTAGCAGCATCATGGTTGTTAAGGTTTTGTTAAGCTTTGTGAGAGGCAAGGTGGCTACGAAAAGGCGAGGTGGCCACAAAAAGGCGAGGTGGCCACAAAAAAGGCGAGGTGGCCACAAAAAGGCGAGGTGGCCACTGATAGGCGAGGTGGCCTCTGATAGGCGAGGTGGCCACTGATAGGCGAGGTGGCCTCTGATAGGCGAGGTGGCCTCTGATAGGCGAGGTGGCCTCTGATAGGCGAGGTGGCCTCTGATAGGCGAGGTGGCCTCTGATAGGCGAGGTGGCTATTGTGATACTGTGAATAATTTAAAACATGTAACGCGATAAACGGCGAGGCAGCTGTTTCGATACCACAGGCTCAAATTAGTATGTAGCGTGGAATCTATAAACGTTTATAATTGTCGTGGGGCACCTATTTTATGGAAATATCTTAAATGAAGTTGTTGCGCAGAAGATAAAATGTAATAATGTACACAATCTCCTTGGTCAGGAGTGGCCGAACTGTATAAAAGTATCTTTCTTTTTTGCAGATAACTATGATGCGCGGCCTTCAACATCACACGAGGACGTGTGATACGTCAGGACGGCCGTGTCGGAGGAAGCTATGAGTCGTTGATTGTCGTTTACTAGCTTTTCTTGTAATGTAATTTGTTTACATTTTAATTACTTTTAAAATTCGTAATTTAATTTAATTTGTTTTGTTACATTTTCTAAACTTAAAAAAACTTATCAATGTATTAAAAGTTATGAATATTATTGTTCAAATATCGACCAATCGGAGCAGAGCACGTGCCTCGAGTGGGGTCGAGGCGCCATCTTGACTTTAGAGAGGCCGGCACTTCTTTGCGGCATTCTGGTGGCAGCAACCAATCGAGTTGGATCGTTGGAAGCATTCGTATTGAAAAGTATTGTTGGTTAAAGTAAGATCGGTGCCCTGAACCCACTGCTCGGTCTTAACTTCATTTTTATTTTAAAATTATTGTTAAAATCACAAGTGTAAAATGAAATAAGTTTAAATCTAAATTAAAATAAAGTGAAACTGTGACTATTGTGTTTTGTGCTCGCACTTTACCCTGATGACGCCCACTAGGCTCGCAACCACTAATGACGATGTCGATAAGAATAATGGTTCTCCGACATATATATAGCTAATTAATTCGACGAAAAAGATAGAAATTTATATTTTTTATTATATTATATTTTTAATGGCTTTCTTTCTCTACTGTGTGTTTTTGATGTGGTCGTAAGAGTGACTGTTTACGACAAGCATTTGACCAATTTGCATACCCAGTGAGGACGCTTATATGTGAGAATGTGGCTGTGAACGCATAACGTTAGACTTATCCCACTATTATTATATATGTGAAAGTTTGGATGGATGGATCGATATTTGTTACTCAATCACGGCAGAACGGATCTGGATGAAATTTGGCACAGAGATAGATTATAGTCTGGAATAGCACATAGGCGACTTTAAAAACGGCTGGACCGCTTTGGATGAAATTTTTGTGATCTTGGAGCGGGTCATAGCGAAGCCGAAGGCCGATCTCACACCCGTGCGGAGCCGGGGCGGGTCGCTAGTAATATTATAAAGAGGAAAGATTTATATTTTTGTATGTTTCTAACAAATTTACTCAAAAACGACTGGACAGAATAAAAAAATTCTTTCACCATTAGAATGCTACATTATCTGTAACTAACCTATCTCTATTAACATATTACACAACGTTTATCCCAAAAAAAAAACTCTACCCGTGCGAAGTCAATCTGGGTGGCTTCAAATCTCGAGTGAATCGGTTTCTTCTAGGCAAGCGTGCTCCATCGTAGACCACATCGCGCTTATCATCAGACGAGTTGGCGGTCAAACGCAAGCCTATTACTGAATAAAATTAAATTTAAAAAAGTCTGGAACGGGCGGCTAATTTGTTAATAATTTTAAATACTGTGCAAAAAAATAACATCTAATATCTCAGGGTGACGTGCGCAGTGCAGTGCCCCTCAGGATACTAAACTGTTGAAGTGCTAAGTTCGAGGTGCCACTGAAATGTTATGAGCAAGCCTTATTTAGGCCAAATGCGTTTGCGCTCACCAGGCCACGTTACCATATTATCTCCGTTGTTTGTCTGATCTGTAATTTTAACCTTAACTACAACAAAACTGTATAAGACAAAAGCTTCATCATCATAAGACGTCCACAACTGCTGAACACAGCCCCCTCTTAACACGCCGCAGCCTGCCATCTGCATCCACTGGATGTCCGCGATTCTCACAATGTCGTCGGTCCATCTTTTAGAAGGCCTTCCTGCGTGTTAGACAAAAGCTTGCAAAACCTAAAATATATCAACATTGTATTCGGCCAACCGAAGCATGTTTTAGGTAATAACATTATGGAATAAAAACTCCAGACTCCAATAGCGCTTACGTATTAATAGCACAATAAACATAATATCTTATTGATAAATCAAGAAGTAGCACTGATATGTGTGTAAAGTTTACTGCAGCTTCATCTGAAATGATTGCTTTATGGATCATATATGTATAAGCTTCAACGTATTGTATTTTTTATGAGATGTTAAGAGCGTGTTACCTCAAAAACTTATATTTGAAATGGGTATCGGTATAACGGACAAGAGTCAAAGATGAAAAGGTCGGCGGCTCCTCTAGGGACACATTGAGACCATTCCAATTTGTAATAAAAGTTGATCGTAACAAATCTGAAATATTAGAAGGCATTGTAAATTGGATCACGTTTTACGTCTTAGAGGGAAAATCTTACGGGATTTGTGTCCCATTTCTTGTATTAGAGCAATAACTTTTAACGCTGAATTTTGACGTCGGTTAGTATATTTCAAAGAGAGTTACACAAAAGCACGGGTATAAATTAAGTCTGTCCGACGGAGAATTTCTGAAAAGTATGTGCTCGAACCCAAGCAAATTCGTGCGGGGAGCCTTATTGAGGGTTCGAACGACGATTGTTATCGACTTATTATACAAACGGGCGGTATCTGGCCAACCAGTAACAATATCTTACCATGAAAAATTACGACTCAATAGTGTTGCGGTTCTTGGCTCTAGTCTGCAATAAAATCGGTGCCTCATAGACCGTTTTCGGCATTTCTGATTCCCGACGTGTAGGCCCGTTTGGATCTTTTACACACGAACCAATTTTGTGGATCACATTTTGGGTAGATACGGCGTAATGTCTATGTGGTACCGTAAAGATACTTGTGGCTTGAAGATGTCTGTCGTGTGTTTTAGATTGATATCGGAGAGCACTTACGTCTGAAAATAGTTGTGTCTGAGCCAGAATATGTTTGCTTGGTCTAATAAACGTAATAAACTCCCTGTACATGGACGTAAAAGATTTAAGATTTCCTTTTACAGGGTATTTATATAGACGATGGAAATATTTGGTACACGAGTCTTAGCCCATGTAAAAATAATGACCTTCATGTTTGACCTACAGTGACAGATCTACCGCTGGATGCAGTGGCCCAAGTACGAGCACTTGCAAAAAAGTATTCGTTCCGTAAACGATAGCAAAATGTATGAAAAATTGAACAGCGCCTCTATCGGACGTAAAAGTAAACTAAATTTTTCATACATTAGCTATCGTTTACGTATCGATAACTTTTTCGCAAGTTCTCGTACTAACCCCACAGGCCGCTAACAACCGGCCCTTTCGATGGGGGAGGCATATATCCAGCAGGACCTGTCCTATGGCTGAAATGATGATTGAGATGATGATGACTCGATCAGCTGACAGAAACGGTCAGTGACCTAACTCGCGTTACATCGTTTTAACCATTTCTAGATGTGCGCTCGATCGGGTATCCACGTTTTACTAAGTATGTTTACTTGTATTGTCGTTTTATTCAATATACACTGAACATTGATACTTAAAATTTTTTTGGTCCTTAAGTAAAAAAAAAACTATCGTCTGGCCGTCCATCTCGTATAGTACATATACGAAAATATATAGTCGGTACGATTAAATACAATTAGTATAGTAATTATGTAGTTGCTAAAACAACATAATTAAAATAAAGGTAAAAAACCGGACAAGCGGGAGTAGGAGCATTCTGAGGGTTCCGCGCAAATTTAATAAATATGCATATAGATAGATCAGCAGAGGACGTCTTCTGGCCGATGATGATAATTATGACACTTATTTTTCCATAATAAGCTCATAACGAAATTAATAATCCCAACCCTTTCATGCAAAACAGCTAAAAAATGCGCGAAACCTATAGATTAGCGCTGAAGCCCCCTAAGTAATCTATTGAGAACTCCACTTATCAATTAATAGCAACGAAAAGCGATGACTGGGCACAGCTTAATCTCTTTTTGCCGTCTCACTGGACCGCTATTAGCCTAATGGAGCGTAGCAGCGATGTAACGAATCCAATATAGGACTTCGAAGTATTAAAATAAAAACAATAAGTCTTATCTTTCATGTCCGACCATTTGAGCCAGCCGGTGAGATTTTGTATTCACATTTTTGTCATTTACTTTTTTGATGTTTTCGTTTCGATATTTTATCCTCGGGGAGTACTAACGAGCTCAAAGAACCATTGTTTGTTTCGACTGAGTGATTTACAAAACGTTTATTCGATTTGCAAAATGTATTTTGTGTGTAATCTCTTTGTGTTCACTATTGGACAATATAATGCGATTTTGTAAAATAATCAAATTGAATTGACCTTTTTTAAGCCATAGGTGGCACCGGAAGACGCGACTTAGGTAGCCCTCCCGCTAGATGGACCAACGACATTTTGAGAGTCGCGGGCATACAGTGGACGCAGAGAGCTGGCTCTCGTTTAGTGTGCGGAGCTCTAAGGGGGAGGCCTATGTTTAGCAGTGGACCTCTTCTGGCTGATGATTATGATGATGAGGTGGAAAACAAGCTAACAGCACAGTTAATGGTCCGCTTAATGTTAAGCGATCACCGTCACTTCACGGTGATCGCTAACACCAGGGGTACATTAAACTTTTATACTCGGAAAATCTGCAGGGGAATACGCAATACACACAATACTAACGATTTATTTCACCTGTCACCTTCATTGACGGTGAGGCGGCGACAAAAACAACTTCAAACGTTTTAGAATTACTTATACTTTATAGTATACTTTATAGTATAAGTAGAGTAAAGAATCATGATAGCCTATTTAGGAGACCGCTAGACTTGAAAGCGTAAAACCGCGGAATCTAATCGCGGGCCCGTACCAATGAGCTTTTTGGAGTTTATGTACGGATTTTCATACCACTGGCTTTTCGGTGAAGAAAACATTGTGAGGAAGCCTGCATTCATACGGAGAAGAAATTTAATGTCATACGTGAATCTAGAAACCCGCAACTGGGCCACAGGAGTAGGCCTAAGTCCAGCAGTGGACTATTAAAAGACTGATTATGCTAATACCTTAAATATTTATCAATACGTCTAGTCGAAGCATCTTGTGACCTAAATATTGGCCGATATCGGCGTATTGTATTTTAATACGGCAGTGCAGCCAACGATGCCTGCTGGCAGCGGTTTATTAGATAAGTTTATTTTTATATTTTCAATTCGTTTTTTTTTTAATGTTTGTTACTTCCGAACTCCGTCATTTATAAAACAATATTCTTTTACTATCCATCTTGTGGATGGACAGGGAAACGCTGGATGCAGGCCGCTTCCATCCGTCCCTTTTGGAGATAGATGGGGAAGGTCTATGTTCAGCAGTGGACCTCTTATGGCTAAAATGATGATGATTATACACACTAGATTACACTTTTGTATTATAAATTTGTGGGATTAAATTCCGTGTTTGTTTCCGTGGGCTTACATTTTAAAATAGATTACTAATCTCCGCCTCTCTGTAAGTACGGATATGCGAACATAGATTCCACCAGCGATGGTACCCATACATCATCCAACATTTGTGATTGATGGCTCTAAATCGTCACGTCATTGTTTGTGATAGAAGAACACTTTGCAACGTTGTTTGTGTGTAAAAAAACATAACGATCAAGTACATTAGAGCAGTGAGTTTGCTTGATTGGGGTTATTGATTTTTCAACGTCTCATAATACTGGCTAAAGGTAGGTACTTAAGGCAGCGCATATAAGTACATAAGACCGCAATCGAGCATAGGCTGATTATGATAATTTTCTAAATTCAACCTCTGCACTCCATAGTGTTGCCAAAGCAAAATCTTTGGAAATTGGTCTCACAAATTATGATAGCACCTAGTCTATTTCGAAGTACACCGATCAGCATTTGACCAGACATACTCCTAGCCTCGCGTCGCAACTATGGAGGTAACTCTAGACAATTTATGACACTGTCTAAAGTAACCTTACTGCCTAATCTAGCCGTACCCCAGCCATTTTAGTCTTACCGTTGACAGTGGAGTCGGAAAACTGTATAAAATTATTATCCGGTATTAACTGACAGTTCCGTATAAGTTTACCGGTTAATACGGCGTAGATCTTCTTTGTCTTGTTATCATGGGATGTTTGGTTCGTATGGTGCATAAAAACTATTGTAAATATTTATTTATCAAGGTTCACGAAAGTTTTGCATATTGATATTATTATAATAGGTCGGGGAAAAAGTCTTTTCGTATTTTGTATGTATAAGGTTGTAGTAAAAATCTCATCCGTTGTACTGTTTGTATCTGGCTGGTTTTGATACCATTAAAAATATGACATTTTAAAAAAGGAATACAAAAAGTAAAAAGCAATTTCCCGCCATTTTTCAATTGTTTTTTTTGTTTGATAAAATGAGTGAATCTAACGAACAAATTCGATATATTGTGAAATTTTATTACAAAAAAGGGAAAACTGCGACACAAGCCGCGAAAAAAATTTGTGACGTTTATGGACCTAATGCAGTGTCATCAAGAGTAGCACAATGTTGGTTCAAGCGTTTTCAGTCCGGGAATTTTGATGTCAAAGATGCAGCTCGCTCTGGTCGCCCTGTTACGGATAAAGTAGATGCCATTTCTGAAAAAGTGGACCAAGATCGGCATATTAATAATTACGACGTAGCTGAAGAACTGGGGATTGACCACAAAACAGTTTTGACCCATTTGAAAAAAACTGGGTATACAAAAAAACTCGATATTTGGGTGCCACACAAGCTCACTGAAAGAAACCAAATGAATCGTGTACTCATTTGCGACTCTCTATTGAAACGTAACGAAACCGAACCGTTTTTGAAAAGATTGATCACTGGTGATGAAAAATGGATCACCTACGACAAGAATGTGCGCAAACGATCATGGTCAAAGGGCAGTGAAGCACCACAGACTGTAGCGAAACCCGGATTAACACGTAATAAGGTGATGCTGTGTGTATGGTGGGATTGGCAGGGCATCGTTCATTATGAGCTTTTACCACCGGGCAAAACCATCGATTCGGATCTCTACTGCCAACAGCAGATGAGACTCAAACAAGAAATTGAGAAAAAACGGCCGGAATTGATCAACAGAAAGAGTGTGGTCTTTCATCATGATAACGCCAGACCGCACACATCTTTGGCCACTCAGCAAAAATTTAGAGAGCTTGGTTGGGAAGTGTTAATGCATCCACCATATAGCCCTGACCTTGCACCCTCAGATTTCCACCTGTTTCGATCTCTTCAGAATTCTTTGGGTAGTGTTAGATTAACATCAAGAGAGGACTGTCAAAACTACTTGTTGCATTTTTTTGATCAGAAGTCCCAAAAATTCTACAGCAACGGGATCATGTCACTACCTACAAGATGGCAACAAGTTATCGAACAAAATGGCACATATATATTATAATTAAATGTAATTAAACTTGAAAAAAATATGTCTTGAATTTGTTTAAAAAATACGAAGAAACTTTTTCCCCGACCTTTATTTGCTCATGGACATAAAAACATTGAAAGGCCTTGAAACTAAGATACTTGCGGAGATATCTAGAACACTAAAATCAGCAGATCTACAAGCTCAAACCCTGCAACTCAAGAAAACAGTATAGAACTTTTTATTATGCACACCAGAAACAAAAAACATACAAATAGAGAAACTTACAAGGTAGTGCCACATGGTGACTGCTTTATCGTTAAAAGCGATATCGTCCAGGCAGCCATGTATGCTAATAACTGAGACTTGGTTTTGAAAGATTTAGTTTATTCATACAGGATTTTACTATTAATATATGTAAGTAAAATAAAACAAAGTGAAACTACCAAATTGAAACCGTTTCGTTAAAATATCGGTATTTTACGGTTTATCAGTCCTCAGTTCCTAGTACGAGCTCCATGCTGTTATGGCGCCGACATTATCGTAAACTGACTGGGCTATAAGGCTAGCGTTAATCCCACGTGTAGACGACTAGACGCGTTCGTGGCTGAACACTTGAATATTCTGAGACGCCGGTTTGACGCAGTTCGAGTTATTTTAACAATGAGTGCATCAGCTGGTCTATTTGATATTGTAGGCTTAAGAAGGATGATCTTTGGGAAGTGACGTCATCATAAATACGAAGGGCCTTACTTAAAAACGTTACTCAAGTTGACATACGCTTAAATATGATCCGTCTTGTTTTTGCGTGTGACGATTGCCGTCAGCGAGAAGTTGACAGAGCATTTTAAAACATAGATCAACTTGAGTAACGTTTTTAAGGAAGGCCCTGGATGCCTACCAGGGATGGAAAAAAATTGAAGTTTTTTTTTCTTGTTCTTTAAAATGAAAATTTGATACTTGTTTTTTCTGTTTAGGTTTACAAAAACCTTTTACGAAATATAATGTGTCAATAATTTTGTTATGTGGTTTTTATTTTTTAAAGATATAAACTTTTACATATTAAATAGTGTCCCTAGTACTTGCAGGAATTACAAAAACTATATTAAAAATAATTGAGACTGTGCTTAAAGATTGGACGCTAAAGGTTATTTCTAATGTGCGATAAATAATTGCTCCTTCAAGTAGAACACTGTTTTAAACTACCACGGTTGTTCACTAAAGTTATATGATCATTTACGGGTTGTGGAAGGAGCTTCTTCCACAGCCTTACCACGGTAAATATCCCGTAAATAATCACTTCAAGTAGATAGATAAGTATATAGTATCTTATCTATTAGGGGTCTTACTTAAAAACGTTACTCAAGTTGATCTATGCTTTTAAATGCTCTCTCAACTTCTCGCTGACGGAAATCGTCACACGCGAAAACGAGACGAAGCATATTTAAGCGAATGTCAACTTGAGTAACATTTTTAAGTAAGGCCCTTAATATTCTTAATTTGTTCAAAACTCCTGCATGTCTATTCTGCAATCTAATTGAACGCGCAAATGAAGTGATAAGCTAAGTGGATATGATTTTTTCGTGCCTATTTCACACATAAATGTCATAACATCAAATTATAAGGGCAAGGGACTACAGTCAAAGGTGATCACTCGACATTTTGACATATCTCTGTAGAAATCGAAAACAAAAATACACGTTTACTTAGCTTATCACTTCACTTGCGCGTTTACTTAGCTTGCAGAATAGACATGCTGAACAGCAAATTCAAGTGTTTATAGTTACTTCAAATTCAAAAAACTGTTATAAATACGCTTAAAACTATACGTAATTTTTTGACAACCCTCTGAATTTTCAACTTGGGGAATCATCAAGCAGGTGTTGTAATTATGCGGGATCACGGTTTTAACCTGACAACGGCGAGATAAGGGCTGCGCTCTACTGCTATAGCTATCTCTTTCACAAGTTTTCAACATTTGAGTAGATGAAAAATCACTGAGTGAGAATTTAAAAAAATCGATTGGCCATCTTTAGAATAATATCGTCAATAGTATAAAGCAATTTTCGTGTTGATATTTTGTAGAATGACGGACAGAAAAATACAATTTTAACAAGATTTAAAAAACCACGAGTAAGATAGTCGCCCGCCTTTAGCTGCCTCTTAACTGTGAAATGTACCTAACTTTTTTTTTACACACGGTCATCTGACCCCAAACTAAGCAAAGCTTGTAATATGGCACCCAGAGACTGATATACATACATATATTTTTTTAAATACATACTTAAATAGATATCTATGTCTGGGTACATAGAACAAACAACAAAAACAACGAAAAATCGAGACCGCTTCATGGTTGATATTCCGAAAACCCGTACGAAGCGCTTTGATTCTACTTTTATTGTGCGAACTGCTAGTCTGTGGAATGCGCTGCCGGAATGGGTGTTCCCCGATGTTTACAATCTGGGTGTCTTCAAATCTCGAGTGAATCGGTTTCTTCTGGGCAAGCGTGCTCCATCGTAGACCGCATCACGCTTAACATCAGGCAAGTTGGCGGTCAAACGCAAGCCTATAACAGAATAAAAAAAAAACACAAATGTTCATCATACAAATGTTTGTCCTACATGGGAATCGAACCCACGCCCCCAAAAGCAGAAAATAGGTTCACTACCAACTGAGCCACCGGGGCTAGTTATTTATAGGTAATAAAGACCTACAAAAAACTAGATACACTTCACCGTGTATTAAGGGCAATTTTTTTTTTGTGTTGCGAAATTTATGGGTCTAAAGCTATAGAGCTACTAAGTTACTATTATATTTTAAGACGTTATTCAGTTTCTTTGGCAATTCAACGCGGGAATGCAGCCAGCGTGCTTGGTACTTTATAGGATTAAATTAAATTTACCACACGGACAATATCTTGTTTTAGATTTTTAGTTTAAGTGTATTATTTAAGGCTTTTTTGTGCGTTTGTTTAATTTCATTATACCTTTGTACATAAAACTGATTGAAATATATACATAATTACCTATTCAGTTTGATCTTATATTTAGCAATAAAATTAACTTCTTAAAAAAAACTGAATTAAGGTAAAAAAGGTCTATATCAATAAAAAGTTACACGGAACAGTGGCACTGAGCTAAAAGAAACCATTGTACGAATCATTTTAGACAATGTCTATTACAGGACCAACTCCAAAATGGAGGAAAATATGGTGTTCTAATCACACTTATTTTATCAAATTGTATGGATACATACAATTACGTTATATATAAACTGAGGTAGATACATTTTACCTATGTCTGCGTGGCGTAAAAACACAGTTATAGCTTAAGTGAACTCAGTCTATCCTGTGTCTGGTAACGACGCAAACGTACGATGACCAATTTTGAAGTATGAAAAATTATCAAAAATATTATGTTGTGTATTTAGAAAGTGAAATAATTATACTGGGACGGCTGTAAACATAGAACAGATTACTGTTACCCAAAGAACTTTGCTTCTATGTATCCTATGTAGGTAGCTGTAATAAAATATGTTTTCGCCATTTTAGAGTTCTTCACATAATAAAAGTTGGAATACAATGAACTCCTTTAGGGTTAGTACCATTGTTCCATTAACCCTGTGTAGTCTTGGACTAGTACCTAAGTTTACCTAAGCCCAGGCCAATGTTTAGTTTACCCAACTTTGTGTAGCGATTCTAAGAAAATTGTATTTCTTAGAATCGCTTCAATCGCTCTATTCTATTTTCCATTCGTAACCATTAATCAGAAGTAGATAAACATGAAACGTCACGAGCGCCTACATTTATCACGATCAAATCTGAAAGGAATACACATAAGTTCATAAATTATTCCTGAGAACATGCTTTGTGTATTTTCTTGATCGTAAACAAATAAAATACTTCATGACCATAATAAAATTTCTAAGAAGTAAACTCATCCTTCGTATAAAAACTATATCTAAATTCCATAATATATGAGTATAACTGATATTGTATGTAATTAATTACAAAAAAATATATTTTTATAACGGTTTTATTTGTTTGGTATATATGTATGTATGAATGTAAATTGATTTTCAACTACTTCAAAGCTAAGTTGAAACTTTGCAAACTTATCAAGGACCAATGACAAAGCAATAATTTTCTACAAAAGCGTGTTTTTTATTTAAACTATTAAGTATTGTATTTTATTATCGTCAGATTTCTTAAGTAACGAACTAAACAAACAAATCTTGAATCTACTTCTACTTTGTCGTATCGATTTGTAACCTATATTATATTATGTAATCTGGTAACACATGTATATGTAATATGGTGGCATGCAATTATTTGGTATCATTGAACTGATCCTGATGATGGAGCTATGAGGTAGGTACTGGAACTCTTCAATGTCTATTAGTAAAGTTTCGGCTTATTCGGTCTGCTTTAACAAGTCTCAACCAAGACTGTTCATAGCTACGATGCCATTTGATTACAGATAACAAGATTATCAGATTATTTATCGGAACACTTATCTGACCGTTGAGCGCAGCTTTAAGGAGTTGTATGGAAAGTAAACATACACACAGACAAACTTTTGCATTTATAACAACAGCGTGAAATATTATTGCGATGAATAGCTCACAAAAACTTAACACAAAAATACAGTAAATGCACGATAAGCATAAACCGGACACTCAGCTAACACATCCTGTGTTTTCAAATGAGGCCAGAGGTGGCTGCATACCGGCGTGCGGATGCGGCGGCCTTTCATCTCCCCGCCTTTTTGTTCCTACCCGCACGCTAGAAATAACCAATGCATATAAAATGATGCATGCTCTCGCTGGCCGACAGTTTTATATGGGGAGCTGGTGACCAGATAACGTAGACTGTTATAAACTACAGCTCGAAGATGAATAGGTTATGTATATCGTTATTTTTTTTTAATAAATTTTGGAGAAGTTTTTTATTTTATTCCTTGCGTTAGCTCCATGTCTCCGACTGGCGTAAACAGCACGAAACCGAGACCTATAGCATTTTCTTGTGTCGAAGGTCAAGACCCACTTCTTTACGCTGTGAGTCAGTATCTTATTCCCACCACACGGTTGTTAGCCCACACATTTTCAACAAATCAGTGAAAAAAATCAGTAGGGGAGAATTTAGGACCACCGATTGGGTGGATATTATCTTTAAAAGAACATTGCAAAAAAAAAAATATGCAGTGTACAAGTTTAATTTTTTGTAAAGAAGATCCATAACATCTATTTATTTTATTTTTTCGATTTTCACTACCAAAATATTAAAGTTTTAACCTCTGGGGAAGAGATGGCGCTGGGTTCTTTTGATGATTCGTCACTTATGATTTTAAACTCTTTTGCTTTATTCCCCCAAAATAAAGCTCTGTCTTGAACGATAGGTTAACATTTTTTTTTTCTAGTTTCAATTACTTTCAAATCGAGCACGGGCCAAGCAAGACAAAACGTGCTAAATTCGTCTACTCAACGTGTTTGGGACTTTCCTGGAGATTTATGCATAACTTCAGGTACCCACTGCGTGAGACATTTGCCTACCTTTCCAGGTGCATTCTTCAAACATGATCCGCCTAATGAGAAATACGTGTACTTTTTTTGTTGCTAGCTCTCAATCTATGCATTCCGGGCCGGCCAGCAGAGCGCATTAATTTCAAAACGTAAACTTGATATTACGGCGCACAGTACGAGTTCGTACGATATTAGTGTTTTTGCCGGTAGCTTGTTTCCTTTTATTTATACGTTTTCAGCTCCGCAGCGGGATCTAATATTTTTGCGTTTTGATTCAAACGAGAGAAACTATGTAATTTTTTATTATTGTTCGGAAATGTAGACAACATAAAATTGATGTTTTTAGACATGTGGATTTGGAATCAGCTTTATTATATGAGGAGATAAACTTTCAAAAAAGGGTCTAGACAAAATAGTAGATAGTCATTATTATTTTTAAAGGCAAGTAGTGCATTTATTAATGATTACAAGTTATCACTGGATAGCTAAATCATTTGACCTATTATAATATAGCTGGATTACGCATATACCGTTAAAGGTCTAAATTCAAAAAATGCGCAAGCAAAATTAAATTAATTAGACTTTAAGAGAAAAACATATGAGCCTTGAAATCTTGTTGAAGATACAAAGAAAAAAATTATGAAGAATGTCTTTTTACGCTTTTATTAGCTTGGTATCTATGGAACGGAATATTTGAACGTGATTTTCACCCCTTTCAAAACGACGGATTGATTTGAAACTTTGCACACTTATCAAGGACCAATGACAATGCAATAATTTGTATAGTTTGTCCCATTATCCCAACCAGGATCTTTAGGGTTAGCGATTTTAAGGCGTGTTTTTTTAGTATTTTTTTTAACTTCGTGAATTATGTATTCGCTTTGTCCCGTAGCACGTTTAATTTAAACAAAACACGGTACCTATTTTGTTATTCGTAATGTTATTTTCATTCGTAAATAACAACTGCTATTTTCCTCAATCATTTTTATCGATCGCATACTTATCTCGCTATTCTATAAGCGTCATCATTAAAAGGGGATTTGAGTTGTCGTCAAGAAACATTTGTTTGTGTTTTCTTTCAGTTTACGAGTTCCGGAAAATATCTATGGCTTTATAGAAGGCTATAAAAGTAAACGAGTCCAATTTCCTCGTATGCGTTCCCAATAAAAACATTAGCGTTCGTTGGTGCGTGAAATTTCCTCTTTACATGCGTGCCTTCCATCACCGCCTGAGACAGTATACTTGCATCCTATAGAGAAAGAATGGTACCGATTAAATGTATCCAACATTCTAACACAGAATCAAACTATGCTTATAAAGGTTTAGTTGTTAGAAGACGTAACAATGTATCCTTGACGTAACACTAGTGATAAGTTTTGACTGCTGATATGATAAGGTGGCGTAGTGGGTGCGAATGTATCTGGCCTAAATCTGCCTTAATGCTTTTAGCCAGAAGACGACCTTGTCGCCTTTTTTGCATGTAGACTATTAATTAGATCATTGGTATCGCTAAAAGGTTTTTAATGTGCATGAAAATGAGTAAGTCAGTATTTTTAGCGATATAGTGAAAAAAATGGAGACATTTGAACACGAACGATAATTGTACCAAGGCATATATCTCTTGTTGGTCTCATCTGAGACAGCAACTTTCTTGGTATGCAGCACTCAGCTACGAGATAGCCAATAGCTACGACGTAGCCAATTGCTACGACTATTAACTATTCTGAACTTAATTACTTTCGACCTGGTCAATGCCGTGGGGTGTAGTGAGTATTAATATAAACTATGGTTTATATTAATAAAAATAATTCTGTTCAGTTTAAAACATTTTTAAACGTTAAGCGAAAATTTATGAAACGTTAAGCGCTCAATTACTTAGGGTTTTTGCATCAAGTATTCAAAAGAGAAATGTCCACTCCGTACCTACAAAGAGAAGGTTGTAAATGGCAATACTTAGCTTAACCGGAACATCAAAGGATGTATACGAATTCACGTACCCAAGTCTTGCCACTGTATTGTAACAATATATACAGTACTTCATGTTGTGATATTTTAACCCCTGACGCCTACATGGGGGTTTTATAAGTTAAACGTGTGTATTTGTGTATCTGTTTCTGTGTATATGCGTGTAGTCTGTGGAATCGTAGCTCGTAATCGGCTGAAGTGATTAGATTCAGTCTTTTTGTTTGTTTGAAAGATGACTTGATCTAGAGTTCGAACTTGAGTAGAATATATGTTCCTTGCTAATAATTCAAGAATTTCTATCAGCTATTTAAAGATTATCAGGTCTTTTATCGGGGGTTTTTATACTTGTTAAAGCAATCTTTGTTTTCAACTTCCATTCGTAAAAGCGAGTGTAAATGTAAGACTCTTAAGTAGCAACTCTGAGTCGTTAATATTACTCCGAAAAAATTCATTCCTTATATTCCACAAGTTTGTGATGCTGAATGTCAAATCATAGTTATGCCATTAGCACCTAACATCACACATCATCATCACATCATCAGCCAATTAACGTCCACTGTTGGACAAGGCCTCCCTCATAGAGAGGGAGGCCTTTCATTAGCACCTAACGGTCTAATGAAATTCCTGCTGTCATTATTATCATTGTAATTATATACCTACTCAGTCAGTCATCTTATTTATTCATCGGTTTCTTTTCTATATATTATAGTACCTACGGAAAATAAGTATAAATATTTTGTGTCCTACCTTATTTTGTAAATTAGGTGTAAATATTTTGTGTCCTACGTTATTTTTATTTTTTTATTTTCTATGTCCTATTTGTTTAAATTGCATATTAGAGTTATTTTTTATTGTTTAGTTTTAATAATCTGTAAGTTCAAGGGTCCATCTGAAAACTGGCGCTGATAGTCTTGGACTTTCAGCATTAATGCCGAGATGGACCCATTCGACAATAATTTGTGTTTTTCAGTTATAAGGTGTTTTTTTATGTATGTCGAATAAATTTATTTGCTTTCTTTCTTTCTTTCTTTCTTTCTTTAATATGGCAACCTCGCTTGAGAGGTAGTGCCCATTCTACGCTAGGCGTATTTCCATATATTTTGCCTACACCGTCATTTAACATCAGGTGAGCTGAGGTCACCTGAGCGATTGTGGCCGAAGTAGTATAAGCTCTTTACAATATGACGGCACCTGATTCAATCTCGGCCCTGTACCAATGACTTATTTTGTAATCATATAAATTGTGTGCAGTTTCGGTGCCATCACTCAAAAATGGTGAAGAAAAACATAGTGAGGAAACCGATATGTCCCAATAACCTCAAAAGTCATACAACATAGAACACACTTTAGTCCAGCATGGTGGATTAAGGCCCATCCTTTCTCTTTTTGAAAAGGCCTGTGTCACAACAGAGGGAACATGATAGGCTGAAATGATGAGCTGAGGTCAAACGCCTAGCATGTCTACCATAAAAAAAATATGAGAATACGGTTCTGGTAACATCTGGTTGTAGAGGGACTTGTAAAGGTTATATGCATTGTGTAAACTACTATGTAAGTAAAGCCCGTACAGCTTCGTACTAAAATTTACGCCCATGTTTGACACTGGAGCTACGCTATCTCCTGCTATTCTACACACTGCCAGCTGCCCGCGTAGGGCAGCTGGCAGTTGGCGTACACGCCAACAAGGGAGAGAGTGGTGGGAGAGAGGTGGAGGTGGGCGAAAAAAAACATGGCTATGAAATTCGATCGGCTGGCTCATCCGCCGCCGGCCACACATATGCCGCTGACGTCACATAACCACGGAGGCATGCGTAGCGTGCGCGTGGTTTAGCACCCCATATTGAACAAAGCTAAAATCTCGTTGCTCAGCGCAGCTATCTGTGGCTGCCTTTAGGAAGTGCGCAGGTCAATGACTAACGCAAGTACCGCAAACCACCTGGGCCAAGAACTCGCAAATAAATACCCCATTGGTTAAGAAATCTTAAATTTAATAACAAATTGAACAAAGCTAAAGTCACGTAGCTCTGCGCAGCTATCTGTGGCTGCCTTTAGGAAGTGCGCAGGTCAGTGACAAACGCAAGTACCGTGAACTACCCGCGCCAAGAACTCGCAAATGAAAACCCATTGGTTAAAAAATCTTAAATTTAATATCAGATCTAAGAACAGCATATTATATAATAGTGTATCTCTCAAGAAGTGTATATCCATGGGTGGGTGAATTGGGGTCCCCTGTAACTGCCCACCTAATTGTATGTTAAAATAAATAAATAAAGAAAGGGTGCTCAAAATTAAACGGTTTCAGTTTTTTTTTTTGTTTAAGTACTGTCATAAACTGCGCCAGGAAATCTATACGGTTAGTGGGGTCAGCTGGCAGCAGTTAGGTTCATTTCCGAACAGCCTAGCTCGCATTTCCAAGTAAAGGTGCCTTTGGCTGATTGAAGTGTCCGTGTTTACGACTTTAGGTCGGCTGAAAATGTTACTATATGTTTTTCTACAAAATCACTAGGTTGTGAATAGATTTCGATGATTATTTTTTATTTAATAGTGTGTTTTGTGGTTGACCCACATATAATCAGAAACGTAATACAAATAAATAACTAAATATCTGGGAATTTTTTGCACACACGGTCATCTGACCCCAAACTAAGTAAAGCTTGTAATATTACAACCTCAAAAGAACCTCAACCTCAAAACTCTCTGTCAGCCGACAGAGACTGATTTACTTACATATATATTTTTGTTACATACTTAAATAGATATTAACACCCAGATTTAGAACAAACACAGAAAAAATCATCACATGAAAAAAATAAGTTATATTTATTTTGTAACTACAACTTAACATAACATAGTAGGTATATATAATTATAGTCCTTAGATAGTGAAGTTGTGACATGAATGTTTGCCCTAGGTGGGAATCAAACCCACGCCCCCAAGCGCAGAAGGTAGGTTCACTGCCAACTGAGCCACCGGGGCAGTTAAAATAGTATGTCTAATATAATCAAAACAAGTATGACTATACATGGTTATTTTTAACTTGCTGCGCCTCCCGGTGTTACCTGCGTTTAAAAAACCTCTCTTAGAAAGTTTCCTTGCATCATACTTAGTAATATTTTAGCGTGACTTTATATGACATAACATTCACTTGTGACAATTTATTTTTGTTATCATGGTGCATAATTTGGCTCCTAAGCTTTAACAGAGCCCCGCGTGGCCACATTTAAGACCGCGTTAATTTATTGCCATTTAGAAATCTAATTTCAATATTTTAGTTTTGCTAAGGAAGAAAAAAGCATTACTCATCAAAATTCATGAAACAAAAGTTAAGTATATAGGGACCTGCCTGGGAGATGTTTTGGTAAATTAAAAATAACCCTGTATTACTCGAATACACACTTCAACATCTGAAGCAATACAAATGACCTGTAATCATCGATTTATTATTGACTCTATAAATGGAGTAGATAATAACGTTAGAATTTATTCATATAGTATATCTGAGTTTATATTCTAAGCTCTGAACAATTATTTTTTAATTTTACAATAAAATTAGATATTTCGACGACACTTCTATTCTGGAATTTAGTTAAGTGAAAGAATTTACTTAGGGCTACGGATGCCATTCTCAGTCTCAGCCTTACGCGAAGTCAAGATTCTTTGCAAAAATAAAAGGAACAAACACTATTTTCTACGCTCTTCGAAGCGTTTCACCCGGCGAGCCACCACTTTGATTAAATTTTTCAAAAAGAATATCTTTACAAAGCAGCCTCAAGAGAGGGAAATAATGTAATTTATAATTTTTGCCTACTTTCTAAAAAATTACTAGCCATTTTGATTAAATAGTAGATAGTTGTACAACGAGTGCATAAAATGAGCTAGTCAAAACAACAAACTCTACGTTTTATCCTCAACTTTGTTGGGTTATATGCACTAGTTATACACTCGCGTTTTCAGTTTAATTGCAAGGGAATGAAACAGTGACATTGCAAGTAATATATACATATATTTATGAGGCAAGTGCCATTATTAACTAAACAAAATAGGTATACAATACAATATACATTTAGTTCAAATTAAAACTGAAATTTTTCTTCGAGAAAAGTTATGTCTGAGTATTTAATAATACCCTGATCTATGGGTTTTATTAAAAACCTAGGCAAACTTCCTACATGAAGTATATTACAAACTGAAAACATATACATTTGAATAGACGTTTTATGGACAAGTGCATAAAAAAGCAGTTTTTCAAATATAAAAATGTTCCGGGAAACTTTACCTCTTTATCCATAACAACCTAAATTAGATTATTACAAACATTTTCAAATAAAAAATTGCCAAATCGGTCCAACCGTTATCAAGTCATGCACTTACCAACGAACAGCGTTTATTTTTTCTTTGTATAGATAACTCTAGTTTACTTTTACAAAAGTAAATGGGCTAACTGATCACAAAATTTGACAAGAAGGCAGCATAAATAATGAAAAATCTACATCGGTTCCTTTCTTTCGATAAAGCTGAAAACTAAGTAAGTTAAAACGCAAGTACTTAATAAAATAAAGTAAACAAAAACAACCAACACGACTCAGCACATCGTAACGCATTGTGCCTCAGGTCGACGTTAAAGAAAAAGCTAAGGCAGAAATAATTTCCGTTTCCTCACTTGACCTCACTCAAGTCGATAGTCAGTCGTTGACAGGTCCCGCCCACTCGATGTCCGCCATAAATAAATGAGTGTCCGTCGCATAGATACTTCACACCGGAAATGCCGATATTATACTCGCACAAGTGATGACTTGTCATTAAAATATTCACGTACATACCTACTTTGTGATTTTTTGTGAGCTTGAGTTTGATAGGCTCGTTGCCCGCGAATTCGTACACGCAACTTTCAACTTTCACTTGCTCTCCGTAGTTCAGCTCATTCCTGAAATTCTGTTCTTAGAAATAGTTCAGACATAAGTAATAGGGGATTTACCCCTGAATGAGAGATAATAAGCTGGAAACTCGTATACAGCTTCATTTTGGCGTTCTAAAAGATGTCTCAAAAGTGTCAATGATCATTTGCTGTTTTTTTCTCTCGCGATTTTTGGTTTGGTCCCAATATAAAGCTCGTAATGATGAGTAAATCGACCTCTTTTAGGCTTAGTACGTAACATTGTATAGATTTACAGTAAATGGTATCCATTTATAAGATAGAACACTAATTTAATATTATGTTAGCTTAAAAATCAAAATTCTAAAATGATCCACAAAAAATATGATAAAATATATTGCTAAAATTATACCGCAGACAGCACACCTCCGCCACGAAATCGTTGCAATGGCACCGCTAGTTTAAATGTGAACTTTATATTGGGAAGCGTAGAGCGTTATTTTAAATGTCAACGAAAATAAAGCTTTTGTCAACGTCGGAGTTTGCCACTGGATATTCTGTTTTACGTGATACGATACAAAGTTCACATTTATTTTAACTTAATTACGCACTACGTTGTGGTTTAACTGCTACGGTTTCGCGGTGGAGGTGTGCTTCCCACGTAATTAATGAATTACTTAACTTACTACCGCTCATATACACTTAGAGAGCTTGTTATGAGTGCAATAGATAAAAGAATGGCAAATAAGTGGCCCTGACTCCATGCTATATTATACATTTTCTGAAATTTTCGGATAGAAAAAACATAACTTAGCTACATGTCGTTTCAGCGGTTTAGGACCACAATTAAAAATGACATCTTCTTATAATGATCACTTCTACAAATGACCACTTCTTCAAATGACCACTTTCACCTGCTTATGATCTCACAATTTAACACTAAGTATATAATTATATCAGGCACAAAATTTTCAAACAAATTTCTTTGTTTCCATAGCTGTGACGTCATTAGCTGTGATTGGTTCCACTTCTCATAGCTGATAGCGGTATTTTTTTATCAACAATATGTATCAATAATACACTTTTCAGAACCATTTTGCCAATTTCATTATTTAAAAACCATAATAATATATTTGTAATTTCATCAGGCCTATTGTTCAGGATTGTATAGGTAGTTGACGTAATTTATATCCTTAGCGATATTAAATTTCACGGGAAAGTGAGAAAAAATATAGTACGACGCAATACACAAAAAATACACTATTTTGCTTTGGTACAAACGTCTCTGCTATTTGTAAGCCTATTATAACGGTGGTAACTCAGCGCGCAAAATTATCACGACTATGACCCGACAAAATTTTAAATGTGCACCTCTTTTATTTGTTATCTTCTTAGTTTCACGTAATCAATATTCTGCCGTTAACAGAAACTAAATAAAAATCACAAAAAATATTGCTAAAAAACTCTGCGTTTTTTTTAAATGTCGGTTAATGGTACCCATGTCTTTCACTATGTCAAACTAGCAGGATACAAACAAAACAAAAAGGAATACCCTTCAAGTTGTCATTCGAATTTATGCGAAAATAAGGCACTGAATTAAGTTCTTAATAATTCTACTTCGACTTATTCCAGAACGTGCTAAATCCGTGGCGGGTAAAGTCACCTTAAACAAAAACATAATAAATGAATACAAAGTTCTAATCTAACCTAATAATATGCACCAACACAACCAAATAAGCTGATAATGAACTATTTATACAATAATGTGGTCGCCAAGCTGGCCAAGACAAAATTAGGCCTAATTCAAAGCCTTGAGACTAACTAGATTAGATTCATTTAGACTTGGTCGCGACAAAAGTGGTTAATATACTACAACCTACAACTGCGAATGTGACTCGAATGTCAATGCCCAATCTCTCATAAATTTCGAGCTTATCAAATTTTCTGAAGCTCAGTCTTTATTACATCACAAAATAAGAAATGGCATAGAAACACAACTTTATAGCCATAAAAAACGTAATACTGGAATACCCCTCCGTCACGACTTTCTTAGTGCAAGAAATACACAAAATAAATAGAGCTTCGTACACAAATCGAAACATACGGTGCTGAAATGTGAATTTTTACAGTTGGAGTGGTCCGCAAGTTCAAGGTCGCTCAGCAAGCTATGAAAAGAGCTAAGCTCAGCTAAGCGTTTTTATCCGGTATGAAGTAATTTGCCAGGTAACCAAAGTCACCGACATAGCTCAGTGTGTTAGCAAGCTGAAATGTTAGAACTGACAATATTAGGTATACTTCGCAGAACCGATCATTGTTGGGGTAGATGTGTAGTATTAGAGGAGACCACAAATCGGCAAACGTTGCGTAATCTGCCCTAGACTTACTGAAGTGACGATATACGTAAGGCAGCTGGCATTAGCTGGAAGTAAAATGCCGAAGATCGGGCGGAGTAGCATACCTATGTCCAGCACTGGACTAAAAAAAGTTTTATTATGATGATGACGTTTAGACTACCAGTCACCGAGTATTTGATAGGGACTTGCGTCGACTTGGGCACAAACGGCCTATTCGTCCTACTATAATGAGCTAGGATCGTCTATAGTAACTTAGTATTTTTACTAAACATTTCATCAAATTTGCCAGTCTGTATATTTATAGTCTGTAATTACATATTCTCTGGAGATTTTCATTAACTTTATTTCTCAGATATACAATAGAGCTACATTAAGTAGGTACTAAAAATGTAACGTTTTATTCAAAGAACCGTGAGACGTTTATCTTTTGTAAAATCAGTAAGGACACAGTTAAGATTCTATGCTTCATGCGTCTTCTTTATCACTCACGCATATCAAAATTTTAAAACACATATCACATCATCAGCCACGTTAAGCAGGCAGCTTGGAGATCGCAGTATGTTCACTGTGTACTAATAGGACGCTGCTGCCCATCCCCCGGCGGATCTGGTCACAGTTTTAGGACGTATCCGGGTCCATAGTCATGTTTCTTCAAACATAACATTACTGAATGTTTAGGAATGTACTTTCTAAAGTACATACCTACATATCCTGTCAGTTATGTTAAAATAACATAAAAATCAATTATGGTACATATTATTATATATGGTTTCCGTTCCCAAAGGGTGCAAAATATTACTAAACCTACGCTATCTGTCTGTCCCAAAGGCTGTATCTTTAGAACCGTATGGGAAAGCGTATCGTTTTTTGCTTGGTACCCTTTCGAACCATTGGTGCTAGATTTTGATTCGCACTTGGTGGGTGTTTTTTTTTTCTTCAGTTCTTATAGAGCATGAAACACGGGGTCTTAAGTTAAATTCAGTAGGCACTTGTATAAACAAGATATGAATAATAATATAACATATAAAATAAGTATGTTATTAGGCACATAATTAGTTTTCAGTTAAAGTTAAAAAGAAACAATCTATCTACTCGTGATAACTTTATTTATAGTTCAAATGATTTTCGAAGTGTGTTCATTTTAATCTATGACCAAGTAAATTTAACATTATGAAGATTCCTTACTGTTTACACAATGTATTGAAATTTTAATACCCAAGTAATTAAAAGCGCGTTCAAGATAGTAAAAACACCTTTCATTTTATACCTAACAATAATGTACAGCATCTCCAAGTATTGAAAATGATACTTTTAATTTAATTAATGAAATCAAACAAAGTACGAGTGAGTACTTTATTCGTTCTTTGATTTACCGTAGCTAGTAAAAGACCTGTCAATTAAAATGAGAAAACAAAAATGAATGCTGAGGATAGATACATCTACACAATTATATAATACTAGCCGACCGTCCCGGCTTCGCACGGGTGTAAGCTCGGCCTTCGGCCTCGCTACAAAATATAATATAGCCTATGTCACCCAATTTTTCAAATCGGTTCAGTAATTTCGGAGCCTATTCAATGTAAACAAACAAACAACCAAATCTTTCCTCTTTATAATATTAGTATAGACTAGCTGTACCCGCGACTTCGTCCGCGATTTATTCAGAAAAAAATAGCCTATGTCAGTCCTCATGATACATACTATTACCTCGCAAAATTGTATCGAGATCGGTTAAGCCGTTTAGCCGTGATTATGTAGCAAACAGACAGACATACAGAGTTACTTTCGCATTTATAATATTAGTGTGACTAGTGTGATGTGATGCTTTATCATCATCATCATAATCATTTCAGCCATAGGACGTCCACTGTTGGACATAAGCCTCCCCAATCTATCTTCTATCGGTCGATCATTTAGTTGGAAGCGGACTCTATCCAGCGTTTTCCCTGCGGTCTCTTTTAGGTCGTCTGTCCATTTTGTATCATTAAAACGTCCTACGCTGCGCTTAGTGGTCTGTGGTCTACAATCGAGAACATTTCGGCACCATCGGCTATCTATTCTGCGTGCTATGTGCCCTGCCCACTGCCATTTCAACTTGCTAATTCGGTGGGCTATGTCGGTAACTTTCATTCGTCTACGGATCTTTTTATTCTGAATATAATTATATTATGATTATTATTGGGACATTTACCGAGATTGGGTTGTGTTGAATTTCAATCGAGGTGATGGTTTTCAATCCATCACTGATTGTTATCCAGTATGAGGTTGCATTAAAATTAAAAATAAGCATCAAAATTCGAAACTGACATGGTTTTCACACATTTTATTTATATTACACGGGAGTATCCGGCCTAATCTTACGTGAGTAATTCCCGTGTAATATAAATAAAATGCATCAAAAATAAGTTCAAAATACCATACGCAGTGATACAGTGAGTCTGTTTTGTTGGGACTTATGTTTGAGTTCAAGTTCCAGTGATACCCATAGCAAGACCGTTGTACAAAGGAAGAGGGAAGACCGTTTAGTCTGCACTTTAAACTTTTTTGCCAACCACCACCCGCATTATTCACTCTGCCCGTGAACATTATGCATTTAACTGCGTCGAAATATCGAGAGCACCATCCACAACATAATCATAGTAATTATTAATATATTGTTGTGATCAACCGTGATAGATTAAAACAGTGAAATACGTTTGCAGTTTATAGCTTTTGAACATTGACTTAAAATTTCCGCTCGAAAGTGGTTGCGTTTGCCACTCACTAACTAAATCATTCTGACAGGACTAAATTATCTCAGCCTCTTTTAATTTCAATATGTGAGAGAAGAATGGCAATAATTTTATAACTGCCAAATTTAGTTTAGTTTAGATAATGGTACAACAGAATCGACACCATAATACTAAATATATTCTCTCCTACGTCATAAAAATAGGTATTAAAGTTTGAAGCTGCACATAATTTTATCTTTTACATGGTTTATTTGAATCCTCTAACAAGTTTAGTGTTTTTTTTCGGGTTACCAACCCACTTCAAGCTTATAACTCTGTTATTTACCTGTCCAGTGACTACGTTTGAACTTAGCATTGATTGAGGCATTTCGGCTGTAAGTGAGGACAGTTAGTACATGTACAAACATACATATACGACTAACTACAAAAACTCTCCTTTTGGCTTAACATCGTCGGGAATTAACACGCGATTAAACACACTGAATTATTTAGAATATATTGAACAAGAATGAAGAACTTATAAAACTTTTATCAGTTACTTTATAAGTGTTACAAATGGCTACGTCAAAACCATGTTGTTCTACGTCTGAATTCTACGCCGTAGCACCAGCGTAGTAAACTCGTAGCACGTACGTAACAAACAGTCTACAGAAGAACTCTTGATCTTTTTCAGCAATACAGAACACTATATTTATTGCATTTCAAAAGATACTTTACAGCGAACTCACCCCGATTCTAAATTCTCGTCACACGGCCGAAACTCACACTGCAAGTTAGAATTGCGCTTAGCCTGCCAGTACAGCATCTCAAATGCAGACTTGTGGGATGTGGAGTGCAGTACTCGGCAGAACTCAGCAAAACTCAGCTCACGTGTCTAAGTTCGTGGCGAGTCCATTTTCAATTTCATAAGTGTAAAATGAGAGGTAGCAAAAGTTTTGCTGGAACTGAACTAGATTAGGGCAATTGGAAAGAATTTAATAGATGCGATGGTTAAATGTGCTTTTATCTGTTACCTATTAGACTATATTAAACTTCATGACAAAAGTGTGTATATAATATGATATGTGTGATATAATAAATAAATAATATTATAGTTTGAATAAATATAAATAAAAAAACATTCAGTTTTTTTTTAATACGTAATGTCGTTTACTTGGATGACATTATTATGTCATATATACACTTTGGTTACCACTATTTTGGTTGCTACCAAATTTTCCAGTTATTTATGTTGAAAAACCAAACTAGTGGACCGATTTTGATGAAATTTCTATGAGACCAATCTCAAAGTATATCCTTTCACATAAAAAAAATCGGTAGTTCGTTAAAAATTTATTACCAAGATTGCGCCGTGTATTGAGTCTGAAAAGAGTAAACACGCCTGAAGTATTATATTTACAATCTACACCAGACCTGCGATTAAAACTTTAAAATTTAATAATGCGCTGGAGCGGTGTTAATGTTTAATTTGGATTTTAAAATTTTGAGCGGTTTGATTAGCAAGAAAGTACTTATAACATTTTTAGGTTCAAACAATATGCTTATCTGAAAAAATTGGATTTAAATTTCAGCGGTATTGTTTAGTAAAAGATCTTGTAGCGATCTAATAACTTTGATACTAGGCCAGTCCAATCGCCCATGTGAGCTTAGTTATTTATTACGTCACATAATTAAATCCCAAGTAAACTGGGTTACTTGGAATATTACTACTAAGCTGAAAAGAGGTGAACTCATCATTATGGACCTTTTTTTTTAACCTACTTAGAAAAGGATTCTCAATTCAGTTGCTGTTTATTTTATTTTTTTCATACCTAAAAAGTCCGTCATTTATAAACCGATTTGGAAAAATCTTTTATACTCTCAGATTAATCTCATACATAAGTTTTATCAAAATCGGTTCATTAATTTGATTTTTAAATCATGGAACAACTCGAAAAATATTTCGTCCAAGTAGGTAAACGAAATTGCATGTTAACTAATTTTAAAATCGGTTTTTTAAATTGGATATTGTAATATTTACCCTTTTACTTGTTCAGCGACTTCAATTTAAAACCGTTTCTCAATTTGGTCCGTTTTTGAGGTTCCGTAGCCCGACAAGGAACCCTTATAAATTTGTTCTGTCTGTCCGTCCGTCCGTCCTATTTTTTTACACCTTCTAACTTCTATAACTATTAAGATAATATATTGAAATTTCGCATAATAACAGTAGTAGTATAGATCTCAATTTTAAAAGTATAAAAAATATATAATATTGCATTATAGGGGTGGCACTCGTACATGTGAAAAGGGGATGTTTTTTTTTTCACTCCTCTTACTCGTGTGGGCTATCGTTGAAAAGGTCTTTTAAAATGAAGGTAAGGTTTGATACATCACTTTTTTATAAAGTCTATATTTTGCGAAATATGGCCCGCCAAAGTGGTAAAAAGTAGCCCCCCCCCCCTGCATTTTTAAACTATAATACATAGAAACTTGAGTCTTAAAATACAGATAGGTCATATTTAAAACCTTCATTCAAAATTATTTCGAACATTATCTGATAATAACTTTTGAGTATCAGCGATAAAACTGTAATAAATGCAAAGCGTTATAGCTCAAAGGTCATTGACCTTTTTGTAAAATTGTCTTAACAGATAATGTTTCTCAATCAGTTTTCTCTATGTTTGAATCATAAAAAGTATATGCTATGTCGGGATGGTACATCTCTGAAATTTGGCTAAGTCCACAGAGCTTCGTTCGTTCGAATCCACACTAATATTATAAAATCGAAAGTAACTCTGTCTGTTTGCTACACAATCACGGCTAAACGGCTTAACCAATCTCGATACATTTTTCTAATGTAATATTATGTATCATGAGGACATATGCTATTTTTTGCAAATCTAAGCAACAGAAAATGTTTAAAGTTATTATGGTGATTCATACAAATTTGGTACACCATTTCGGTGTACTAAATTTGTATGAATGTTCTCTGCATGCTCTTTACGTAGAACATATAACTCGACACGTTTAGGTCGATAATTTGAGGATTATAGTAATAAAACCCAAAGAGGTTGGTCAGACTGTGTCAACGTTATTGCCTAGCAACTGATTGTTGATGATGTCAAGAGAGTTTTCTAATCAAAGCAAGCTGTATACTGTCAAGTATACTTTTGGAGACCCCGCGCAAAGAGAATAATATAGAAGAAAGGAAAAGGACGGAGCTCTAAAAAGGACTAAACCACGCAGTTGCTTTCCTTGCCGCACTGGTCTCATTGGATCCAGTTCTCGAGGTGGGAGGACCGCTATAGCGTGCAGCGCGCCCAGACTTACACCTTCGGATAAACAGCGACTGCATCGCATCAACCCCCTGCCACCCACCTGACCTGAACCACAAGAATACCCAACTAGCAGTAGCCAACCGGCAGTGCGACCGTCGTGCCCAAAGACTACGCGTGCGACTACGTACCCCACCATCACCCGTAGTAGATGGGCGTAGTACACTCCCATCTCTTAAAGGTGAGTGACTGTACTCACGGGACTGTCACCGGCTGGCAAGGAGTATGTGGCACCGCTCCCATATTGCCATCGGGTTCAGCCGTGCCACTGCCACTACCAGATACCAGGTGTAGTGTCCAAGCGGTGCGCTAACCCACTGAAATGAGATTTTTTTCGTTTCGCTGACCCCTGGATGAATGGCGAGACTGGAGCACAAGACGCTTCGCCACGCTACATCCAGCGCACCGGATCCGGTATATGTGTGGATAGTGTAGATCGGTGCGTAGAACCCCGTCGATGATTAGCGTGGCAAGGAGCATGAGAGCCGTTGGCGCATGCGGGCACCTGCGCTGCTACGTTGCATAGTGGCGCCTAAATGGACACTTCCGCTATTTTGTTTGGTATATAGAGTGTTGTTGTTAGTTATATTAGTTCTTTGTCTGGCTCTCTCTGCTAATGAGCAAGACAAAATTCAATGTAAGCATTATATCTTTGAGTTTGTAGTACCCCAACTGTTATGTTTTGTTAATTTATCGTTGTTTTTTTTTTGTTTTTCCATTGTTAATTACAAATTGGTCTAATGTGTTGCGTTATCTGTTGTTTTACGTAATGATAGGTAAGTAATAATCATATAGTAACGGTTTAAACTGCCAATATGCCTACTAGAAAGAGAACTAATATAGGACAATACGAGACGTACGGCTAAATAAACGACCAAAAGGAGGCATTACGGTGCTGTTTAGCAGAGATTTCAGACAGACACTGCCTCGCCGGAGTAAACGCCTGTCTCAAAAGTTCAAGTCTCTGACCCATCATCACATGGCTGCATTAGAACTCTTTGTGCCCATCAACAGGTGGGCACAAAGGCGGTAATCCAAATGCCTAATATTTTGCGGATTTGTTAGTATAGGATTTGTTACTCAAAATTGGGGAAGACGTCATGTTCCCAAAAAAAAGAAGTAAGACTGGCTTCTTATTTGACAGCTTCTGGGCCTTCTTTAATGTGTTTCCGTTGAAGTAGAAAGAATAACAAATCGAGAGAAATCTTGGCCCTGTGAGAGTGCCATAAATTGACTCCACGCAACAACTAACCTGCTAAAATTAACGGAGTTTTAATAACGCGTGTCATTGGCGAAATTATTGTGTACAGCACCATCAACTGGGTTATGGATCAAGACGAAGGCACTACCTACCCGGTTGAAATTTTAAACGCTTTGTCTGCTTCTGGGCTTACGGTGCACAATATACAACTAAAAGTTGAAGTACCTACCAATAATCCGATTGGGCAACTTTTTTTATTATTATTATAAAATAGGCTTGCGCTTGCGGCTTATGATGGATCACGCTTGCCTAAAAGAAACCGATTCACTTTTGACTCGAAGACATCCAGATTGTAACTATCGGGGAACAACTATTCAGGCAGCGCATTCCACAGACTAACAGTTTGCCAATAAAAGTGGAATCAAAGCGCTTCGTACGGGTTTTCAGAATGTCAACCATAAAGCGATGATGAATGAACCTGACTGAGCCCACGGATTCCACCTCATTCCTCGGATACCGCTAATACCCAACAACATCCCGTTCTACTTGAAGCATGTGCAGTTCCCTGTGCGCTTTAGTTTCGCCATGACAATCAACAGTCCACAGGGACAGACGCTGCAAACTGCGAGCGTGGATCTCTCTACGAGTTGCTTGTTCTCTATGAGTTGTACGGCCCTGTCTCTCTAGAATAGAATAAATTTGTGGCATCGTTCACTCTTGAACGATGCCACAAATTTATTTATGTACGCTCCAGGAAAATTAACTAAAAATATTGTTAATAACATATTTCCAGCGCCTTCATCTCTTGGGACAATTTAAAGTTCACGCAAACGAAGTTAAGTACAGCTAGTTTGTCTATAACTATCGATTTCTGAACTATGACTACAATTATATGGCTTTAGTTACGGAACCCTACCATATGCGTGTCTCGACACGCTCTTGGCCAATTATTTTATGTATGTATGTGCAGTGATTGCATCAACATTTGTAAACCAATTTAAGTGGTTCTTTTCTTATATGTAGATTAATTTATCGAGGTGATCTCATTTAAAAAAAAAATTTTTTGTCATAATAGTTTTATAACCAGCTCCAATATGTGGTATGAATAATTTTGTTCGAGCTCTGTAGATTTGGCATTAGCAAAAATACAATATTTTGTTCGTGCGCATATTAATTTTGGAGTTTGTTTTTTTGTATTGATAGTTATTATTCTTTGCCGAGAACTTTGATACACAAAATAGTTTATTGATAATAATAAATTAATTTTAACTAAAAAAACTACTTTTAAACCACAAATAGGCACTTGCATTGTTATTAAATTTACATAAGTATGCAAAACTTCTGCTCAATCGGAAACCGGGAAGTGGGTCAAACATTGTTAGTTGGTTAGTTTTTCCTCGATTTCCTTGAGATTCCATCATCAGATCCTGACCTGATGATAATGGATCAACCTCGGGGATCACTTTCGAACAAAAAAGTTTTTTTTTAATCGGTTCACAATTGGCGAAAATATCGATGAACATACAAAAAAACATACAGACGAAAATAGTACCTCTTTTTTTGTACCTCTTCTTTTTTGGAAGGCTGTAAAAACTTGTGCTCGTACCTTGTAACGTGTCGTCACCTGCTGGTCCCAGTGAAAGACCAGTGCCGATTATTTACTACCGGTATTTTCCTGAGTTGGAGACGGTTTGTGACAAAAAAATATAATAAGCTGGTGCGGCTGCCAAATCACATATTTTAGACGTTCGGGATCAGAGCTTACCTTATTTTGAAAAATCTTTCTGAACGCCTGGTTAATGCGACACGTGACCAAAATTCTGGCGTGTTTCTTACTCAACGCATAAGCATTACCATTTCGCATGGTAATGCCGCTGGCATGCTGGATACGCTGCCAACTGATTATGGGGTTGAGGATTTAGATTGTCTATGGCAGTCTTTTTTTGTAGTGTTAATGGTAGTGTTCGCCCAGTTAAAAAAAGCTCTAGTTCAGTTTTTGATTTACCATAGTAGGTATATTGTGTTTTTTATCACAAATAAAAGATGTGTAACATATGTCTATGACAAAGTAGGTATTGAGAGATAATTTAAATACCTACTAATATCGATCTTTTCGTCATTTTTGATCAAATATCTATTCTGTGTATTCGCGTTCTTCAATACTTACTACATTTGTACCAAATCACTCAGGCAAAGCTAACTAAGGTCGCCAAGTAATTTTCCTTATTCCAGGGTCTACCGTGCCTGTTCTTACGTGTGTACATATAATATACCTACAAATACCTGCCACAATCCAATCAGATAAGTCTATTTCGAATTTCATCAATTATGCTGGGAATCGAATAGAGATAATATTCATGGGGGCAGGTGTAGATGAATTTGTTTTTGAGAATTATAGGACTTGATAATGTTGACACAATCAACTCTAATTTCCTAAAACAATAAAAAGAATGAAAGGTTTTTTTAATACTCTCAACAAAAAAATCTAGGTTAAAAATTCAAAAACATTCATAAAGTTCTTTTTTATTCTGTATGTCCAGTCGATTTTAATTTTCATCAATTATGCTGGGAATGAAATAAGGATAGTATTTATGGGGGCAGGGGAGATGTATTTGTTTTTGATAATGTTGACAAAATTAACACTGCATTCCTAAAACAATAAAAGAAGTAAAAGGTTTAATTTGTTTGGTGGTTTAATTATATAATATGACACAACATATATCGAAAATTTTGGTACACATTTACTATCGCTGAAATTATACATTCTTAGCAAAGATGTAAATAAGAAACGTCACCTTATGTCAATGTCAAAGAGTAATAAAGTTCGGGTGTAATAAACATTTTTAGGAACAGTGAAAATAATAAATCACGAGTAGGTCTGACGTAAAATATAGAAAATAAGTGTCTGTGATAAATATTTTATGATCCTAGGAATGTCAATAGTTCTTAATTAAACATTTAACCACATTCTTTTAAGATTGTTTTAATTGCATAAATATGTAAAAGTATTCCAACTAACGTTGTACAATATTTCCAAAATAGTCAATGTTACCTAAAATTGTATTTTAAGCTAGCAAATACTGTTTTTCTAAAAAAAAATATGATTTGAACTTTTACTAAAAAGATGGCTATGGTCAAAGTCTGAACGATTTATTTATTTATTATATATTAATCCGTTTTTTACGATTTCATAAAATTCGTTAAGTAAATAAATATACCTACCATAAATATGCGCCGATAGCACTTGGATTCAGATCTAAGTAGCTTTAGTTCTCATAGAATAAGAGCTAGTAGTCTTTTTTAGTAATTTTTTTGATATACCTTCTACAAATTTAAGTTAAATTATATGAGCGAAATGGGGGTCGTAGACTAAATAATTAGTTATGCTGGTATAAAAACTCATTTTTTGTTATATGCGTTTATTGCATATTAATATTAATTATTATTATAATATTAATTATTATTATAATTAATTATTAATATTAATAATAGCTTTAAAAAAAACAGCAATCGACTTAATGGGAAGATCAAAAAACGGATTCATACCCTAATTTTTGACCATCAGAGGTGGAACACTTTTTTTCAAATTTAAGCGGGACCTCCCTTCAGATATACTTGTTATAATATAAATATGTTAATAGCAAAAAACTTTTACTAAACAAAATTTTGGCTTCAGCAAACAAAATGTAATCCGCTATGTCATGGCAAAACTTAAAACCGGCTATCATAATAAAAGGCGTACAGAAAATTTCGTGTCTGTGCTGTTGACCGTTGAAGAGGACCTAAACTTTCTGACATTAGGACTGGCCACTCAGGCTGAGTATGAACTTACTTTAGTACGCTGCTGGACATAGGCCTCTTGGAAGAAACAAGGCTAGTTAAAAATTACTTGTGACCTTATTATTACCAGCCAGTCAGCTTTAGCACCACTACGTGCGCATTACCCTTTAGAATAGCTAGCGTTAATCCAGGGCTACTAAACCATCCCATCCCGATTCTACTAAACCAATTGTTTTTCAATTGCTAATGAATTGCCTAAATTTTTTTACTTTTGACACTTTATCTATACAAAAAGTGTAAACAAATTACATTTTGTGGCAATTCATGAAAAATTCAAAAACAATTTTGTTTTTCACTTTTGACACTTTATCTATGCTAAAACTGTCAAAAGGGCAATTTTTGAGAAAATTCATTAACAATTCAAAAACAATTGGTTTGGCCCCTGTTAAATCTAGGTTCAACCTATTTAGTGACGGTACACATCGATAAAACAATTTAATGACCTCCTTTATGTTATTTATGAGGCTCGCATATATGTAATGGTGGTTAGCGAGGAAGCTACTCTAGCACAGATTAGGCAAATTACAATTTACAGGTAAAATTGATTTTCAGGGTTTCATGCCATATCTGGCAAACATGCAGACGATGTAAAGCCAAAAGTAGAGTACGTTTGCCATCTTTTGATAAACGAGGTGTCGATAGATTCCTCTTAGTTCAAGAACTCATAGGTCACTAGATAGGTGACATCATCACACTAATATCATATATGTGAAAGTTTGGATGGATGGATGGATGCATGGATGGATGTTTCAATCACGCAGAAACGGCTAAATGGATTTAAATGAAATATGGAATATACATTGCTTATGTCCTGGATTAACACATAGGCTACTTTTCATCATCATCATCACCAATTTTCATCACCATGCGGGTGAAATCGCGGGGCGCAGCTAGTAATAAATAAAACATATCGTCATAGAAGTGAAGTGGAGATGAGAAAAAAAAATTGAGTACACCGCCTCCAATTGAGCGATGGTGGCCGAGTGGTAGCATGTGCACTACATAGTCCAACGGCACCCAGTTTGATCCACGGCCCTGCACCAATGACATATAATATATATTTAGTACATAACTTATGTTCAGTTTCGATGCCATCGCCTAAAAAACGGTGAACGAAAATATCGTGAGAAAACCGGTATGTCCAAGAACCTCAAAAGTTCAAAGACGACATTCACCAACATGCACTGGGCTAGCATGGCAGATTAAAACCCATCTTCTCACTCTCTCACTGAGAGAAGACCTTTGTGGGAACATCTTAGCCTGATAATATTATGACGCCCTTTCGCGTGGGGTATTATTAAATAGGTAGTTTAAAATCAAAATGAGGTTAGATACCATTAAAATCAGTTTAAAATATCTTTGATAGGTCAGCTATTTTGCTGGATTGTATTTCTGATACGGAGCGAAGTTTTTTGTTCAGGTGTATGTACTTACCGTTTGCGAAATTGATTTACCAAAATACAGGTTTAGTTATTTTTTTGTGTTTTTATGAAACTAAAATGTTTTTTTTGGTTTTTGTTTTCGATGATCGATGTATTTAGATTAGTATTATTCATTATTTTATTGGCTATTTCATTGGCTATTTTTGCAGTTTGATAAAATGGGTGATCTTATAATATATGTAGACAACCCAATTAATTAATTTTGTAAATTATCATTTTGTTGGCTTCGTTAATGCTTTAGTCACAATTTTTAATGGAATTTATTAATAAACAAAGCCATGAATGAGTAAGCTTCAAGTAGATGATAATCATTCCTAATTAGGTCAATGCGGTCACCTTCATTGGCTATTTTTGTTCGAGTACAAAGTTCTCTGATATTCTCGAGGAGTTCAGGAAAAAACAAAACAAAAACTTCAATTAGCGCAAGATTTTGCTTTCGTAAGTAACTCCTTAGAGAGCTTTTTTTGTCCAAACTTTAGCTCCATTTATGTAACTTTTCCTTACGACTTCTAACATGAACCCAATTATTAGGCCATCTTGTTAACATACTTATCCTACAGTTTCCTAATAAAAAAATCCTTTTTGGTATAATATAGTTTATGTATATCGTTTTTAACTTATCAACCGATTGCCAAAAAAGAGGTTCTTAATTCGACTGTATTTTTTAAGTGACTTTTTTGTTTGTTACCTGAGAAATCCCTCATTCATAAACCTATTTGACATAAAAAGAAATTTTATCAAAATCGATTCAGTAGTTTGGTTCTTAAATCATTAAATATATTTTTTTATGTGACGAGACGAGCTAAGTCGCTCGCCTGATGGCTCTTCACGCTTGCCCATAAGAGCTCAACGCCAATCAGAATTTTGAACTTCAACAGTTCAAAATCCTGGATGGCAATGCACTGCGCTCGTCACCCCGAGACATAAGATGTCATATCTGTGTGCGCTGTAATTTCGCTGGAAACATTGCCCTTCAATCCGGAACACATTAGTGTTTGCAGACTACTGCTTGGCGGTTGAATAACTGGCAAAGGTGTGGTACTTCCACAGGCGGACCCCTGCAAAAGAGTCCTACTACTACAAAAAAAACTAAACACAATTGAGTATTTACTCATTTTGAAGTCGGTATTATAAATTGATAATTATTTGTGTTTTCATATTTATCGGGACTTATCGCACACTATTAAATATAGGTAAAAATACGATAGATACCTTTCGCTACCTTTTGAGTCAGCTCGTGACCACGGCCATTGTAACATGGTCGAAACGTCGAGCGAAAGGTATCTATTTTTACCTATATTTAATAGTGCGCGATAAGTCCCGATAAATATCAGAACATGGTGTTCGAATCGCGAAAGTTTAAAAATTACTAATTATTTGTGTGTATGTTACCTGACATCTTTACCGATTGAGAACCAATTTTAACTGTTCCTTTTTTTATTGAATGGGTTTTGTTTCAAACAATGGAACCCACCATTTAAATTGAAGAAAATAATTCACCTCCAATAACAATAACAGGTTTTTTTATCTCTACGATTTTATTATAAGTATACAGAAGAACGACGATTAATAGTTTTTCAAAATGTTTTTGCTTTCGTACGTTATATAAATTTTCAAGAACAAATTATTTTCCATGACGCATAATATATGTTTAAAATGATTTGCTTGGCTCACTGTATCTTGCCTTTACAACATTAACAAACAATATAAATTACAGGAGAAATGTGTATATTTAGGGCTTTGTTTATTTTATCTCACACTTTATGGACTACGGACGTGGATGAGAAAATTTATGGCAAATTGTTCTTTGAAGATAAGGTCCACTGGCTCCCCTTTCGCTATTCATCTCTTTGACCTCGATGTCCATTTCTCGACTTCAATGACCCGTGCGGCAGTTTGCCTGGTTAAAAAGAACTTATTTATAATGAGCTGACCGTACGATAAAAGTTTTCTTCAATTCCCTTTTCAACAGGTGAAAACTACGTCTTAAGTACCTACACACACGGTAGTCAATTTATTTGGTCTATAAAATTGTTTAAAGTACGTGGCACCGATAAGGTTATGTTTAGGCTGCTAGAACCGTCTCCCAAGCAAATTTGCTGCATTATTATTAAGAACTATTGTTTCATGCCTTTACAGATAACTAAAAACATTGATAACTATTATTTTGTTGATATAATAGTGTTTTTAAACTATTGAATCGCTCAACTTCTGATAAAGGTAAACAGTAATTTTTTTATCAGATATAATTTTATCATTCATCATTATCAGCCTTTCATGTTCCGACTGCTCTCTCAGAGTCAGAATACATGTTGGTGAATTTCATGTCTTTGAATTTTTAAGATTCTTGGACATATCGGTTTCTTCACCATGTTTTCCTTCACTAACTGTGAGCGATGACATGGAAATTGCACATAATTTACCTAAAATCACTAAATAAGTCATTAATGCAGGGCTGAGGATCGAACCGGGTACCCTCAGAATGTAAAGCGTACATTCTACAACCTGACCGCCATCGCAGCCAAAGGGGCAAATTGAAACGATATTTTCTGTGTTCAAGGTTCTGTTGTCTCCGTAAATATTGTATATCTTGAGTCGTTTCTAAAAGCCTTGGCAGTATTCATTATGTACCAATGTAACTTTATGTACATAAAATACATTCTCAACACAAACAGAAAAGAAAACAAGCTCAAATATATTGTGTCCCATTGGAACTGAAGACGTTCTGATTTAATAAAACATGCGAGAGCAAATAAACACATCATATGAGTACACGAGGACTACAGAAAAAAGTCAAGGCTGTGTTTATATTCTACGAAAAGAAACTACATTGCACAGACAAACAAATAGGCGCATAATATATAGCAGTAAAGGTGAATACCACTTTAAGTTAAAATACTCACTCAGTTTATAATTAGCTACGAAGTGGATACTCACTAAACTGAATTGCGACTATAGCTCCCAAGAAAAGCTCCCAGCACATAGCTCCTAAATTTCAAGAAGGGCACATTTTTTTTTCATTGTTGACAGGCTAGACCCACTCAGCCTGGAAAGGAAACTGTCTCTCAAGTGAGGTTGCCAGAAAATACCGTTAGGTGCTTTGCGACAGGTTTTCAACTTAAGGATGGTTGCTAGCCAAGGCACTAGAAAGTATGATTTTTTCGCAATGTTTTCGTTCTACCGCACTGCACCTCAAGCTCATTAGTGGGTTTTGAACCCACTTTTGCAGCATGGAAGTCGAGCGCGCCAACCACTGTACTAATTATAGTACAGTGGTTGGCAAGCTCGTAGCGGTTGGTATTTTGCAATTATGCTATAAAAAAGCTATTTCACGTCGCGTAAGCACGTCAATAAACGGCTTCTATAGCTGTTAGTAGTCCCATTCTTTTGGATTCATCATCGTCATCATATTAAGCGGTGCTAAAACGTAGAAACTTACAGTTGGAGCGGTCCACAAGTTCAAGATCACTAAGCAAGATATGAAGAGAGCTATGCTTGGATTGTCTGTCAGAGATCATATCCAGAACGAAGTTATTCGCCAGAGAACCAAAGCCACCGTCATAGCTCAGCGTATTTAGTAAGCTGAAGTGGCAGTGGGTATATCTGTCGCAAAACCGATAAACGTTGGGGTAGACGTGTTTGAGAGTGGAGACCGTGAATCAGTAAATGTACTGAAACTCGGTGGAGTGACGATATACGTGAGACGGCTGGCAGTGGCTGGTAGAGAAAAGCTGAACATCAGGCTGCGAGTGGCATGCATTGAAAGAGGCATATGTGCAGCAGTAGCCTAGTATAGGCTGATGTTGATACGAGTAATATTTAACTGGTTTCTACTCTCTACGAAGAATAAAATAATCTTATGTTTCTAGTCGTACTTTGTGAAAGAATTACTAACCAAAATCTCGGGTTGGATACACAGAACTTATTGTTACTATGTGAAGTACCTACACTTGCAAAACACAAAAAATTTGGATCGATGGATGGATGGATGGATGTTACTCAATCACGCAGAAACGGCTGTATGGATTTGGTTGAAATTTGGAATATACATTGCTTATGTCATGGATTAATACTTAGGCTACTTCTCAACATCATCATCATCACCGATTTTCATCACCACGCGGGTGAAACCGCGGGGTGCAGCTAGTATTATAAAATGGTGTATAAAATCGATCCGACTTAGAACTAAATTTCATACAACATGCTGCTTAATGATTTTGCATCTCACACGGTTTGCACACAGCTGTTGCTGTTTGCATATCAAATAAGAACATCCCAGATTCCAGAACAAACTTAGTTTATAAAGGGATTTTGTCTCAAAGCAAACATTGTACAAGTTACAGATTCCCACATAGTTTCTAAGAATTTTGCTCAGGTATAACACATCCCTTAATAAACTTCGTAGCTCCGTTTTCTTTGAATTCTTTTATTATTAAATATTTATAAGACAAAGAGAAACTAAAATCAAAGTCGGCAGAAAATACACCTACATTAAGATGTGCTTCTCTACAGACTTATAGTATTAAAACCCCTTTATTAACTAAAAAAATACAAGCTAACACTTAATACTACAAAAACAGACTGCCCATAGATCGTTGAAGATATAAAGACAATCCAAGTACTCAAGCCCACTATCAGTTAGCAGCGTATCCAGCGTATACTTACATAAAACAAAATGTTTCAAAACGAACTTCTAACAACGAATTCTGGCTTCTGTCTGGTATACTAGTTTCAAATTCAGATATGTCATCAATTGTATATAAGGCCCTGTTTTGGAAAATTCAGCAGGTATCGATCTTTCATGGTGATAAAACGCCCATCAACACGAGATAACTGCTGGTCGCTTAACTAACTAATGCATAACACGTCTTCGGCCTCATCCTTCGATCACATTTTATAACAGCACCAGAAGCACAACAAGGAAACACCTTCTGATGGTAGAAATTTCATTCCAACGTGCTAAGCATTTTCATCCTAACAGAATAAGTGTGGTGTGGAACTCTTTACCTTTGTCCGTCCGCGTAAGTACAATATTTGTTACGGGGTTGTTAAAAAAAGTTGTATTTCCCAGGCATTCAACCTACATCTTCGACCACATCATCACAAAAAAAACACAACCTCTTACCCCAAACGCGTATTTATCTTCTCCGTTATGTATAGGGTGAAAAACATTTTTCATTCAAGAATACAAAACGAAAAACGGTATCTCGTCCGACTTCCAGATGGCGCGTCTTATACTCCTCCACAGCCTTATAGCCTCACTCCGCATCGATCTCTCCATCAAAGTACAAAAGAACCGTAAAAAGGGAATATCTCACGCAATAGATACGAAATGTGTCAGCGGGAAGATTTTACGAAATATTTACGGGTTGAGCATGTGGCCTGTTGGCGAGCAAGCTCGTGCATTTCGTTCGTGTTATTTTTTTTATACAACTGTGTGCCGAGACGAGCAAGTCATCGAAATGTAAACGTCACGCTTACTTATAACAGTTCGGTGTATGCCTCGAGCATTCATGCTCACCATCGAAGGCACCTTCTTGCGATGGCGTCGTGTGTTGGGTCGCTCTCTTCCCTCAAATATGGTTAAGGACGGCGATGGCTGGCACATATGTCATACTCGTGATTAGGCGCTGCTTGCGGCGCTGGTCTGCTCGCGGTATACACACAAATTTGTAGTAACATGACCAAATCGTTTTAACCTTAGATTAAGATATAAATAGCTTTCCTCTCCCTGTTTTGTGAATAACTAAAGAAAAATAGTGTAAGCAAACAAAATTGTAGTTAAGTATAACAAAAGTCACGGACCCTGGTGTCAGTAGAGTTGAATGTTAAAAAAAAAAAAAAAACTGAGTTTAAAAGTTTTAAACTTCAAATCCTGCGCGGCAATGGACTGCTCTCGTTCGCAAGATATTATTATTAGATGTTATATCTCGTTACGCCCAGTAATTTCACTGCAAACATTTCCGTTCAATCCGGAACACATTACATGTTTGCATGTTCTTAATTTTAATGAGCCTTACACTGTTAGCCGAGTTACTATCGAAAGCTAGAAACAACCGTGTACTTATCAGTGTATTTATTGTTGTTAAGCACTAGTCCCTTATTTTTGCTCGAGGTTGCCTCGATTACTTTCCTTCTCAAGGCATTTAAGATGAGAGAGGCAAGGGCCGAGATAATCTCGAGCTCGTAAGAATGTGGTATTGATCTGAGACTAAAGAAAAAGTATCTTGAGCGTGCGTTTTATTCGGTTTTTTATGCTCACAGTTTACCTAATCGTAGCAAAGCAAAGTATTTGATTAAGTACGACAGCCAAAACTCTATGGAATTTCTAAACTAGGAAACCCTATAAGAGTGGCTTTGAAAGTCTTTGACTCCGATGAACGTTATTGTAATGATCATAACTCTAACAGTTAAAAGTTCGACATGTTTTAGATTTTGGCTAAAGGACTTGTTCACCGTATGATGAAGCAAGTACGACAGCTAAAACTCTATGTAATTTCTAAATTAGGAAGCCCTTTAAAAATTGCTTCGAAATATTTGACTCCTATGAACGTTACTGTATTGAACATGACTTACAAAGTTTGGCATGCCTACTTATTGGCTCACGGACTTGTTTGCCGTGTGATCACCCCTTTATTACCATTCTGCGCGGGTCGTAAACCGACAGTCACAGTTGAATTAACATTCCCAGATTACAATTTCGGGTCGAGGCGAGGTGGGCCACTAATAAATCTGAGCGAGTGAACCCGGTCATAACCCCGCGGTTATAAAACTTTACATGCCTGTGATAAATTTTCCATATTGTGCTTTTAGCTAGCGTGAAAAATATCCATTTCAGGTTGTGTCTACCTAGATACCGTGATACTACAAAGCTGTCGAAATTAAGCTAGATAAGACCTACCTACTATCGTTTATTTTACGTCCAACTGACAAAAATATTCAACGAGAAACTAAGACAAAATATAAATTTTAAAATGTTAAAAACCTCCAAAAAATAACTGATGAACTTCAAACATCTGGACAGATTTTCTTGAATCATATCTAAGAATACTTTCAATCAAGTCAACTTACAAACCAGCCATTCATTTTGTATTTATGACGTCATCCCTGAACTTTAAAAAAAACTATCGCCACATTGATTACTAAAATCTGTTAAGGCGTTTAAAAGCTGTAGGTAAGTGAAAAATTACATTTTTTTTAATTTATTTATTTTATATGTACGAGTATACATAATAGTTTGAACAATAAGTACATAAAAACTAAGATGTTTGTATCGATACTTGGCTTCACTACACGCACTGACATAATATCTCAAACTTAAATAAATTTTAAATGTATACTAATAATTATTTACAAATAAGCAGTGCCGGATTTACCAGCAGGCTGAGTAGGCTAGAGCCTAGGGCGGCAAATTTTAGGGGCGGCAAATTTGGGGATTTTTTTATGTTTTACAGAATTTTCATTATTTATATACCTATTATGTAATTACCCTAAAACTACATTTGTGCAATCGTTTGGGTTTTAAAAATAATCTAATAACTTACACATCGATCCCCTAGTTTCAAAAAAGGTGGTTTAATTAGGACGATAGTGCACAAATCATAGTTTCGATTTCATTGTTTATTTTTTACTAATGAATAATTGATGTTGGTAGGGGCGGCAAAATTTGAATAGCCTACTGGCGGCAAATGTGTAAATCCGCCACTGCAAATAAGTAAGTACCTGTAATAATTTGACGAGCAAGCATCTGTTCATCCTGGTAACATAATCAATACTAATACGCGAAATAGCATAAATAAACATAAATAAACCTTACACTTAAACTGTATATAGTAGATACATACACATGTTAAACCTAATAAACTCCTTTGGCTTTGCATCGTCTGGTAAATCTGTCTTCAACGGTCTATGGATAATAATTATGGTGTTTTTTAGTAAGTTAACTAATATTATAAATCAAATCAAATTTCTTTATTTGTCTGATTTATCTTAATTTACAAGTGTTTGGCCTCTCCTGTTAAGTTTTGACAACCTGTGTTAGGAGAGACCGCTCTTTCATTTGTTATATTAAATTTATACAGACATAGTATATATAAATAGTTAATATGTAGTTAGTAGTAGTAAATTTAAAGTTAGTAGTAGTTAATGTGCGAGTTTGTTATGTGACCAGTTTATAAGTATGTAGTTCTTAATTTAAAGGGGGTAGTTTATAAATTATGCAATTATAAATCAACTATTAATGCAAATCTTAAGATACACTTCAGTAAATCATTAGTCAATAACATTACCTAAAGTAAACGTCTTTTCTATGGTTATTTTAATACCTCTATTAAAAAGTTAACCGTTTGTGCCACAGTGGTAATAAAACAATGAGAATCAAAGCGTAGCTCGGAGAAATTAATTACTCACTTGTGTTTAATGGCTGACCGCGCTGCGAACCAGCAGGAAAAGGAAAAAAATAGATCCTTGCTAAAGATACTTATACAATAGATATCGAGTCAGCGTTCAAAGATGTCACAACCAAACGAAGGGTAGAATCGTAATAACTTTAATATTAAGGTTATTTGTGTCTAACTAAGATAAGGTAGTCTACATTTGTTATAAGCCAATTTTTTTTTCTTTAATTGTAAGGTTTTTTTAGATAAACCTTTGCATACTGTAAATAGATTAATAGTTAAAAGTATTGTATTTCCTTTTCCCCGGCTACATTAGTATTGGTTATAATAATTAATAAATTAATATAATAAATATTCGGTTTTTTTTTAAACTAAACCTTACCTTTTGTACTAGTATGTATGTGTAATTTAATGTTTCTTGCCTACAGAAAACTTAGTCAAATTTTTCATTAAAATAAATACTAGTATTCAGTCTTATTTCGGAAAATAGCCCTGCAATTAAAAAATCTACACAATATTACGGAAAGAGTAAGAAAATAAAATTTCGTTTCATACTTTCTTTGAGTATGTATTAATCAAAGACTACTTTAAACAACGCTTTGTGATCCTTGTAAAAAAGTAAGACTATCAAATCAGAGATTTTAACTAGGTTTTTTGATGCCAATGATTTTTTCCCTTTTTGGCGATTTTGGTGTCTCACGACTTATGAATTGGCCAGTGTCAAGTAGGTATTAAAATATTATCAAGTTTTATTACATAATAATCAAACAAGTCATACAGTCACAGTTGAAATTAAACAAAATCCATGTCAAGTCCAAGTCATACCGTTGTAAACTTTATTTAAGGCTTCTATGGTAAGTATGGAAGTAATTCTGGAGTTATAGAAACAACACGAAAAAACATTTTTCACTTCTTTTTTCACTTGTCTACTCGAAAACGATCTTGAACACTTAATTAATAATAATCCACAATTATTGCACAATAAATCTTAAATATATACAAGTTTACAAAGTAAAACAATAATTCCACGTTTTCTTCACGTTGGGGTTAAAGCTCCCCATTGAATCTTTAAAATAAACTTACGACATACGAAATTGCTCCTGTCACATTCGTGCTCTTCACAAGCGACATAAATTATTTCAACTGCAAGGACGCTCCATAGAGAAGATGCACCACAAAATAACATAGGTGATCTGGGATCTCCTTGTTACACGACACGTGTCGGGTATGTTTATATACTTGACAAGCGGTACATTAGTTGTCAAAAACAATAAACATCACCGGTGTACGACGCTAGACTGAGATCGAAGTAAATTTATGCAAATAATTTTCTTGCTTCTTTATTTTTTGTTTGAGTATAAAAACGAAAACAACTGTTATTGTTTTACTAAAATATTGATGTGCTTTTTTTTTAACGAGCAAGTGCTTTTATTAACTAAACAAAATACAAGCTAACACTAAATAAACAGTTAGACTGCCCATAGACCGTTGAAGGTCTAAAGACAATCCAAATGCTCAAGCCCACTATCAGTTGGCAGCGTACCCATGGTGGCATCACCACGTTAAATGGCAATGCTTATACGTTGAGCCAGATACACGCCAGCATTTTGGTCACGTGACCAAAATGCTGGCGTGTTAACCAGGTTAACCAGGCGCTCTGAAAGATTTTTGAAAATGAGGTGAGGTCTCGGTACCCAAGGGCCCAATGTCTCAACCCCAAACGCCTCAAATATGTAACCACCTCCGAAGTTAGCATATTTACGCTGCACATTTATTTGTTTTACTTACTTCAATAGCAAATTTTAAAGCTAGTCATGACTGAAATGGCTAGAATTCGAAGAGCACCAGCTACATACATTGGGATTGCTATCTCGCAACTCACCACGAATAATACATACGGCATACCAGAGTACAGTGCGACCTACTTGTCTGTTATGGTGGCGAAATGAGGAAACTAAAACGTTCGATCAGTAATGCTCTCAGTTATATTGAGAAAATACAATAGTGGCGCCACCACTCGACTGTACAAATAAGTCGGTTGTATTTTAATCTAATCATAACACGAGAGATTTTGAATTAATCATGTTATTCCCTCGTACTATTGGGACTCTGTTCACGTAGCACATCTTTAATTTATAAAAGAAAGAGATGGGTAGCTTAGATTTGTGGACGACGCAGTGTACTTTGTTTAACAAGAAACATAAATATTATACGCCTACTCAGATCTAGTAACAATTTGGGTGATATTCTTATTAATTAGGTTCGTTTTTACCAAACTGCCCCAGAAGGAGGGTATTATTTGTTTTTCCTATATTGCCTCCTATAGCCTAAACGCGTTGACCTATTTTGGCAATAAGATGTCGTTTGATTTCTCTTTGTCTGGAGAGTCATAGACTATATTTTAAGGTAATATCGCCAACAAAAGAGAAAAATATCTACTTCAAAAAACAGCAACTTACATTGAATCCTGGGAAGTACTTACGATTGTCATTATATGCAAACTGAACATCATTTCAGTGGTTTAGATGCAGTTATGGGTTTTTTGTTATTAAATTAATTTTACTTATTTGTTAATACCAATTTTCTTGCAAGCTTGCGATATTTTTAGCAGACTTCAAAAAGTCTTCAGTACATTTTTTTATTAATTTCTTATGTATGTTCATTGTTCACCTATTACTCTGATTTGTGCGGTGTGAATACGTGATTATTTTTTATTACATAGAAGAAGCTCTCGTGGTGGTCCCGCAAAAGTTTCATTAACATTGGCTCAGCCGTTTTATAACCAGTTCCAATAATACAAATAGTTTTGTTTGAGCTAATGTTGATTTGCGAATAACAATAATTATGTTCAAACACTCCTAAATTTTAATGACAATGAAGTAATTACGTGAATATACTCTTAGTGAATAAACTTATAAGAACGTTTATGTACTTACAACGATCATTGATACAAACGACCTCGCCTCGTGTACGTTAGTCTGACCCTCATCAGACAAACGAGGGAGCTGACGTGGAGAGGTGGCGTGGCGGTTGCGAACGCATCTGGCCTAAATCGGGCTTGATGAAAGGCATAGAGTAGCTTTGCGCATGCAAAAGGTAAAGGACCTTTTGCATGCGCAAAGCTACTCTACTCTCGTCCGAAAAAAGTGCTCAGTCACGATCATAGGGGCCCCATTTTCCTAATGGGCCCAGAGCCTCCAATAGCTTAAAGACGGCTCTGCATGTCATGTCACAATTGTTAATGTATAACCCTAAAACGAAGTTATTTTAAAAGGCATCACACTTTCCCTCAATTTACATTTAATTAGCTCTTAGACAGTCTAGCGAGTTGCCGCGCAGCTACTTCTGTCACTCCGGTTTTCTTTGACGCAACGGTGAAACGACGCAAACATCTCATGCTTTATTTATTCTGTTTTAAATTTACTCTAAGTAGGTACTTACATTACTTATATTAAATTCCTCTTGCTTAGTAACAGTCAGTTCAAAGAAATGACAAAGAGAAACATTTTAATATATTTCATTTGTTAGGACTTCAGCTGTTTAAGTTTATGTATGCTCCATATCAAAATTGTACAGTAATCGTGAACAGAATTTACGCCGGCCTTTACTTTGCTCAAAGAGTGAGCACTGCCATACAACGTGGTAATGGGGCCAGCATTTTGGGGACTATTCACACTGAAAAGTTTTTAAAATTAAAGTAGATAAGAAAATTTTGTCCGCCATCGTCTGCCATATTATGAAATTTAGTAGGACGTAATATAATTTTTCGTAAAAAAAAATTCAGCTTACCCTTTAATTCGATTTCTATATTATGATGGAATGCAATGAAAAATAACTGGTCAGCCCTTTGGGAGTTCGCCATAATATTGCATTTGACTGAAAACTCAAGGGTTCACCTGAAAACCGGCGCTGATAGTTTTGAACCCATTCGACAATAATTGTATTCTTTAGATATAAGGTGTTTGAAGTGATGTCGAATAAAATTTATGTAATATAATTATAAAATAATAGGTTGGATTTCACACAATACCTGTTTTAAAATTAAATTGTAAGATTTAACCCGTACTTAATAGCCATGTTAAATGAAAGCTTGTAAGAATACCACCGGGCTATTTTTGCGTACCAGCATGTTGCAATATCAAATATTGAAAAAACATTGGTTAATGATTTTGTAGGTTTTCGCTATTATTAAAAATTGAAATTAAACACTAATCGCTGATTTTGTCGCGAGTATTTCACATAATTTTAATCCGTAAAAAAAGTGTTCGAAATGTCAGGAATTAAAATAATGTAAAATAAACGCGACAAAGTCCGTTAAAAGTATTTAATTTCAACTCTGCATTTGTTATTTAAAACAAGACCAATATTATAGGATCCGATGGGGTCTAAGTACTTGTTTTACACATCAGTTGCGATAGTACTTACTTAGTTTTTCTTTTTTCTTTAGTTTTAGCTTCAGACAATTTGATCTTTGGAAATCATATAATTATAATAAGCTATAGAAAATATTTTTAGCGACACATTTCACGTTAAAGGGCTGAAATTTGTGCTTTGACAGTGTTAATTAATTTCCTTCCGAATTGCCCTAACTCCTATAATATACGTAACGATCTTTTTGAAATTGTTGCTGCGTCAAAATAAAGTTAATTTTTGTACGCACATCGAGCATTCTCAAACTTTTAAACTAAATTCCTTAGCTTTCCTTCAATTCCCAGAATGTAGGCGCCGCATTTTGTAAACGTTTGTATAAAACGCACCTCATAAAATGTACTCGCGTGTTGAATATCCACAAACCTGAACAAACATTAAATCGTAATTAGTAGCAGAATGACACGAATGGTTATTACACGTAGGCAATTAGGATTTCCATTAGGCATTACAAATTAAAAATTCAGAGCGCATTTAAATACTAAAAAGGTTTGTTTTTTGTAAAAATATAGTAAGTAACGTGACAAGACTGAATCGTAAAAAATAAAGATAAAAAAACCGTCATGCTTACGCCACCATTAAGCATGGCAGTGGTGATGGGGTTACTCAATCACCCATCTAAAATCTCACCCATTGGATCACGCAGTTCAAAACGGCCATACATTTTGCTATGCTCAGAGATTTACTCGACAAAGTCCTGCGTGGCATAATAGTACTATTTTGGATATTATAAATCACAAACAAACCTTTCCCTTACGCCGGGTAACAGCAGTGCTTGCGCACTAAAAGCTGAAAATAAATAATCTAACGCGTAATTAAACCGCTACTAATGATCGCGATCTAAGATATTCTCATTAAGCTGGTATATACTATCAATCATAAGTCGTAGTCGTATCTTAGGCTGCACTACATTTTAGTAATCGGACATTAGAAGGTGATCTTCCGCACAGGATGTTTTTGCCAACAACCGCACATACATCTTTTTCAGACATACTCAATTACAAAAGGAAATGTCTTTGTAGTAGATCGACACAAAAGCAGAGGTAAAAAGTCTGAATTTTAAAACTAAGAATGTAAAAATTAAATTTTCTACAAAGACCATTAATGTAAGTATAACTCCAAATTACAATACATTCCAAATTACCCTCTGATATAATTTTTTCACAATAAACATAACCGTTACCTTACGTGTACTAAATCACCATTGTTTCTAAGTAGAGTCAGCAAAAACGATCACGGGTGGTCATAAAAATGCCATAAAACTTAGCCCACATCGGCTTTCCGATAAAGAACGGTAATTATCTGATATAGCTGCTGTTTACTATTTCACAAGTTTACAAATACCAATCGGTTCAAAAAAGGGAAATTGCCGCTGCTTTAAATATACTGGTTTTTGTATCAGAAAATAATAATTTGAGGCTTTGAACCTGGGATTTTGTTTTAATATCCTTTTTAGAAAATTGCTAATAAAATATACCCCTAAGAACCACATTTACATATTCAAGGCCTTACTTATAAACGTTTCGATAGTTAAATAATGCATAACAGAGTGCAAATAAAATATCTGGTAATATCTCGCTGATGGAAATTGCTATGCGAGAAAACATGACGGAGCAATTTTTTGCATTATTAATTAGAAGAAAGTTTCTGAAGAAAGCCTTTTATGCAAAACTAAACTCGGACCAAGCATATATTTGTTCCGATTGTTGCAATAAAATTGTAAAATAACTGAATAAATAGAAATTCTGATCACTTTTGCTAGGTTTTTAAACATAAGATTTTTTTAGTCGTGTTACTCGTATTGCAGCTATTATAGTAAGGAAATGCTTGGACCGGCTTTATGTATAAAGTCATAGTCCCTAACAGTACAAATACATAAAAATAAAACTGAATAAGTACTTTATATAAACATAAATTAATGTAAAAATATTGGCAATAAAGAAAATAGAAAATCGTACCTATTCGTACTTAGTAATAATCATGCAAAATCCGAACCAATTAGAAACAATCGGCAAAGATAACACATAACATAAACACACAATCGAACTGAGAAGTTTATATTTTTACAAGCTTTTATTTATCTTGCAATGTTTGTTATTTTTCATTACTCATACTCGGAAAGTAGTTCTGAAGTTGCCTGAGGGGCGGGTCGAAAGTAATTCATGCCCTAGGGAGAATCGCTTTCAACTGACAGTGACAGTTGACAACTGACAGACACTCAAATAAAAAATAAAAAAAACTATTTATATTTTCACATTTGTATAGAACCATGTTCCAACTTCTTTTTTTTTCTCCTCAGAGGATTATGGTCCCGCACTTCTCGTGTATTTGCCACATATTTTCTTCAGTTACGAGTAGTTCATGTCTTAAGCACAAGTGCACAAAAGCACAGTGTTTTCCTCGGGGTTAAAGATTTATTTAGTCCCTCGAACTATTAGCGCCCTCGCTACGCTCGGGCGCCAAACCCCGTCTCGGGACTAAATAACTAACTTTCACCCCTAGGATAACAATGTACTATTACAAGTACATTGTTATTTAGTTAGTTTAGGTAAAATCTTGCAATCAGAACCAGTTCCTTCTAACCTCTAACCAAACCGATTTTGATGAAATTTTGCACTCTTTCAGTTTTAGTATGACAATACAATATAATTGTGCCTACATAAAAATAATTGCTCAATCTTCGATACTTTTTGTTTTATATACGTATAGTCGTTTATACATAGCTCGCTCGTACTCTCTTATACTCGATACATTTGTCGTCATTACCTCCAAATGACGTGTACTCAACCATCTACAAAGCGATAACGGAGCACCGACACTTCCACTACGAGTACCTTTATTCGAGCGATTTGGGACAAATATCGCTTATGCCATAGTACATTACTCGTACAATGGGACGGTACATTAACTCGAAACATTTTCAGGCAGCTATTATGCATGTTCAGAACATAGGTTATTTTGTTTAGATACATAGAAACTCTTTATTGTATACACCAGAAATAAAAATTACAGACTGATAGAAAACAGTTAGGTACGAGCTAGTGCCACAAGTGGCGGCCTTATCGCTTAAAGCGATCTGTACCAGACAACCATCGTTGTTTAGGAGCAAATTAAATTAGTTGGAGAGACCAGTCCAGTAACTAAAAATATTGATTTTTGTGCTTAATTCGTACTTCGCGGATAGTATGAATATTTTTACGATCGTTTTTTGATGGTTCCAGAAATGCCCAGTATGAGACAATAAATCTGTAGAAAGGGATTTACAATCATTATTTTCCTTCTTTCTCTGCTACGTATGTTGGGCTCTTGCTATGCCATCTGTCTCAGTGCTTTACTAATCGAGTCCAGATTCAACCCGTGATGGTGACAATATGGTCGAACAAACGGGCTTTTATTTCTATAGTTAAATTTTCATACAACCAATTTTGACAGCTTAGCAATACAAAAACCCGTTATGACAAAAATTGTGAATAAACCCTCATCTCTGTTGATTTATCCAGCAATTTCCAATTCAACATGTATCAAAAAAATTGTTTTAATGTTTTTTTTGACATTTAAGACCAAAACTGATAACAAACATTATTTTCATACATATCTTTTTAATAACCTTTCTGTAATAATAATTATATTATTTTTTTCCCCAGTTTTATTTAATCCTATACGGTACAATAGTTTCATATTCCTTTTTATACATATTTCATTGTTGCATGTATTTTATATGCAACAGGGCCTCTTGGTGTTGGCTTCGGCTCCACCAATGCCCACCAAATATCCGGCTAGACCCGAGAATTTTATGAAATTCTCTTTTTATTTCTCTCACATGCAACTCTCATTGCGTTGAAAATAGGAACATCTAAAAGAAAAGAAACACGCCAGATGAACTAAATCTCTTTCAAAAGCTTGTGTACTGTCAGGGAGTGTCTATTGTCGTGAACTATATCTTTATGGGCCATTTTCGTGTCTGAAAGTCTGTCAAGTGTCAATCCACGGCGTCGCAAACTCATTTGGCGAGATGGCCCTCTAAGCGGTAGCTGGCATTATCGTTTTAGCTTAGCTCTTTACGAACTACTTTTTGACAGATACTAGCTCTTATAAAATTTGTTCTTGCAACCTACAATTTCTTTATGAAGTTTAAATGAATTACACAACTTCTGAATTTCATGACGGAAAGACCTATTTAACTATAGCAGGAACCCGCTGACATTCAAAAAAGTATTTTTTAACCCGCAACGTGAGGTGTTTTAAGTTTAACGTGTGTATCTGGTTATCTGTGTGTCTGTTGATATGTTTGTAGCATAGTAGCTTCCAAACGGCTGAAATGCTCGTTTTTTCTTTTCTTTTTCTTTTAAGGTGACTTGATCGAAAGTGTTCTTAACTATGAAAATAACATCAACCAACCATGAATATATTAATGAAAATCTTTTCAGCCTTTTTAGGGTTCCGTAGCCCGACAAGGAACCCTTATAAATTCGTTCTGTCCGTGCGTCTGTCCGTCTGTCTGTCCGTCCGTCCGAATTTTTTAAAACCTTCTAACTTCTATAATTATTAAGATAAGTGAATGAAACTGTGCATAATGACAGTTGTAATATAGATCTCAATTTTAAAAATATATAAAATTGCATTTTAGGGGTGGCTCTGGTACATGTGAAATGGGGATGTTTTTTCTTTTTTACTCCAACTACTCGTGTGGGGTATCGTTGAAAAGTTCTTTTAAGGTGAAAGTAAGGTTTGATACATCACTTTTTTATAAAGTATATACTTTGCGAAATATGGCCCGCCAAAGTTGCAAAAAGTTGGTCTCCCCCCCTGCATTTCTAAACTATAAGACATAGAAACTTGAATCTTACAGTACAGATGGGTCATATTTAAAACCATCATTCAAAATTATATCGAACATTATCTGATGATGAATTTTTTGAGTAACAGTGATAAAACTGTAATAAATACAAAGCCTTCTAGCTCAAAGGTCATTGACCATTTTGTAAAATGGTTTTAACAAATAATGTTTTTCAATCAGTTTTCTCTATGTTTAAACCATAAAATTTATATGTTATGTCGGGATGGTACATCTCTGAAATTTGAATTCTGAATTTTTTCTTCTCGAAGCTTTTTTATCGTTTTTATTTTGTTTTTTTTAATTTATACTGAAATGTGAAACTAAATAACTAACAAAATTTTACTTGAAAGCTACGGTAAAATCGACTTCGAGGATTTGATTACATGGTTCATTAGTTAATGCAAGTGAATCTAACAAACAATTCTATTTGTAAGCAAGTAATTTTATTTTTAAAATTCTTGTTGATCTATTTCAAAAGAACCGGATTGATTATTCAAAACAAACCATAAAATTTTCCAATCAATTAATATCAGGTCCCAATTTCATTAAAATTAATTCTACATTAAAATTACCTCACGTCATTTCAATTCCGATTGCAATTAATTCAATACACTATTGGTTTAAATAGTAGGTATCATAATATTAGGCTCTTCGCGCTTTGAAGTTCAAAACACTGTGTTATTTAGTTTATTCGTCGAGTTATTTGATTAATTTATTAGTACATTAGATTGGATAACTATATTATATATTTTTTATTCCGTTAACGATACACAATCATTTTATTAGAATTCATAGTTATCATTTAGCTTGCAGCTGTCAGGAGAAATAAACGAATGGAAATAGAGTAGGTTATGGACGGAGCTCCCGATATTTCAGCGCAGTTAAATGCACCATGATCATGGGCAGACTGAAGAATGTGGTTGTGGGTGGTAGGCAAAAAAGTTCAAAGTTAAGTGCAGACAAAACGGCCTAAAGTAAAGGTATATACCTTTTTGTCTTTTTTGACAACCACCCGCATGCTTCAGTACTCGTATTAGAATAATATGATCTACCAAAAATAACTTTGTCAGATATAAAATTTTAGCCAAATAAATAAATTTGGGCCATTATAAGAAAAGGTAGGATTAAACACAAAAAATACATAAAGACGAACATAGAACATCCTCCTTTTTTGGGAGTCGGTTAAAAACATATTAATATAACCAATCAAAATTGCATACTAATCTGCTGTCTTATCAAATATTACTGTAATGGTATTGATGTTATGACTATGACTAACAGTTGAACTCGCCTAATGGATTCAAATTTGATCTTTGATCAACAACCAGTCACACGTAACAGTCTAATCTAATTGTTAGGTCGATCTGCTAGTGACACGTTTAATCGTATAAGGTTTGAGTGGTGAGTAGTACCGATGTCGAAGTAAACATGCTAGTTACTCAGTTTAGTCAAAACGTAAACTTTTCCATTAAATTTAGTAGAATATTGAGTCAATATTATGCAACGAAGGTATAAAATGTAACTTTGTCTATTCGGAAAACAAACGATAAATGCATGAACATCTAGGATGAAGGTTATAACTGGACTTGGCGTTTATGTACGCCCCGTAGTATGTCAAATTTAAGATGTTGTACAAAATCGCCACTAGTTTTGTCTCGCTCTCTAATGAGATCTAATGGTGTAATGAGAAAGCAAGACAGCCAGCAGAACGGTAGCCGTGATACTGAACGCAAAATCTACAGTAAATACTGACTGCTGCATTTATACACTTATTTAGATCGATTTCGAAGGTTTAGCTGATAATTGAGAGTCTTTTTATTTCAGGCTACGAAATAAAGACAGCGACACTTTTACTTACTTTAAGACTATCAACTAAACCTTCAAAATCGATCCAATTGAAAGATTATATTTAAATCTTCGTTTACTTCGCCTATTACAACTACCTATAACAGCAGTTTATCACGTCTGATGTTATAAACATGTAAAACACAATCAGGCAATCACTTTTAAGTTATGAACATAACATCTGAAAACGTTCTCTAATATAGTTAAACCCAGCAAAAACACACAGAGTAAACATTGTCTCTGTCTTCGTCAAACAACAGTTTCTGTATATACATACTCGTATTTGAATCGCTTGTTCCTGATATTGACATTCGGATGTCAAATCCAGCTACAGCCCTCATCTTAGATGAACATAAACCGCAGCATTTTACGACGACAAAAGGCGAACTTTCAAAAGAGTTGTTAAACGCGTTATCAAAGTGATGACTGTTCAACCGCGACAAACAAATGAGAAAAAAGCAGCATACGTAAGTATGTGAAAGCCGAAAAAAGAATGTTGGCGGGAAGAAAACAAATTGTTACAAGCATTCCGTATGCCACGGTGGATATTAAATTCTTTCTGTTATGTTACTGTCGCTTCGTTTATTTTGTTTACAATTTTGCGGAAAATTTTCAGACGTGACGTCAACTTTTTGTTGAGCTTGTTGAATTTAAATTGTATAAATGTTTGCTTTGAATAATTTTAAGTCGCGGAAAGGATACCAGTTTGCGAGAAGGGACCCTTTTTTGTCACGTGTTTAATGTATATTGTGGATATTAAACTTTTATCGCCTGTATTTTCAAATCACAAGTATTCCTTAATATTTGAAACATGCAAGCAAAAAGAAGCAGATTGTTGTTCATTATTTTCTTATCATCAAAATCATAGTAGTTTTTGTAACAAGTACAATAAAAATATTGCTTAAGTGAGAGGGTATGTCTTGTGACATCTTCTATATCTATACATATAATAAAAACGTAGAGATAAAAAATCTATAATTGCGTGATATAAAAAAACACACAGGGCGTCTTAAAATAAGCAACTGAACACGTTAAGACTGTTTTTAGAATTTTTGTCTGTTTGTTTGTCAACGCACATCTCCTTAACCACTGGATGGATTTTAATGCGGTTTTCAAGTATAGGCTTAGCTATGACCAGATTGAAATATAGGCTATGTTATTTTGCGCAAGGGCCAGATTAAAGGAGGCAAAAAGGGTTGAAAGTTTATATGAAAACCTACCCGTACGAAGTCACGGGCAACAGCAATAGATATATTATTATTTTGTTAGATATTATCTATTTTTGGTGTTAGTTTTTAAAATTTATTATTGTATACTAAAAAAAACCATTATAGAAAAATCAATATACTTTTTACAAAAAGATGAAACCTTAAAATGTTTTATTAATATTTGAATCTTCGCCTCAGGCAGATTACGAAGTAAAATTAACATTAGTGTGAGAATATACCGTAGAGTGACGTTGTGACCGCGTAGAGTGACTTTTGAAATGAATTGGGGCGTAATTTGGCCCGTGTTTATTTGAAAGATAGAAAAAAAGTTTGTAATATTTTTAACGTAGGGTGATATTGTATTATTGGATTAGTTAAAACTAATCACACATAATTTTTTATTGGTCACATAAAATGAACCATTTTGTTTAGCTTTAAAAAGATCACGTTTTTATGTAAACGTTTTAGCGTATTTCATTATTACGGTTTTTCTTGAAAGTTTCGCACGAAATCTTCATCGAAACATTTCTTACAGCTCGAAGGTTTACTGAAGCTAATTGCTTTTCGAAAACTTCGTAATTAAATTTAATGTTTTAATCTACAATTTAAGGGGAATAAACGTCTTTGAAAAGTTTTTAATCCTTTCAGATAAGTTGTAGGGCATGAACTATCTAAAATAGGAATAATTCGAAAGGGGATTAGTGACTCGAGCATTAATGTAGCTTCGAAATATGTATAAATGAAATGTTTAGTTTATTTTGTATTATAGTGAGAATTTATATGTTATAGTAGATCATTCGAAAATATGGCGACTGCTACAGTAAACTATGACCGCCGTAGCTTAGTGCTCGAGGCGTATACTCCATGGTGCAGATACGAATCCGACAAATTCGACAAATTTTTGAATTATCTCTATCATTTCTACAGTAAATTATGAAGTGTGGAACAACACATCAAATTTATAAATTAAGTATAGTAAGAATGTTTCATACCGTCATCAGCCAGAAGACGTCCACGGGTGAATATAGGCCTACCCCTTAGAACTCCACACGGATCGACAGCCTGCCATCTGCATTCACTGAAGGCTCGTAACTCTCACGATGTCGTCGGTCCATCTAGTGGGAGGCCTACCTACGTTGTGTCTTCTGGTTCGTGGTCTCCACTCAAGAACCTTTTTTCTCCGTCGGTTATAGGTTTTTCGAGCGATGTGGTTCGGTCACACACACGCCGGTCAGTTCATACGGTCTAAAACTGCAATATTCTCAAAATTTAGATTAACCTTAAGTTAATTTTTAGAAAAAAAAACAACTTCTGGACTTTACCTACATGTATAAACTTAAACTAAATAGTAGAAAACAAAACGTCATCCATATTTATTGTATATATATTTATTTTTTTGTTGATTTTTTTTAAAAGCGCTATATCAATTTCGATAACATTTATACGGGACCACCACTGAGGAATGACCGACGAAACAAACAAGAATCATCAAAATCAATTTATAATTGGCGGAGTAATCGTGAAACAAACATACAGTGGAATTGAGAACCTTCTCCTTTTTGAAGTCGGTAAAAAAATTACATCGAAATTCCAAGGAAGTACAATACAATTCAAAATACATGGCAAACTCATTCGAGTTCTGAATGGATTAATACGCGAAAATGGATTGAAATAAAATGTACGTCGTTACATAAGTAAAATTATTACGTACTGCACTCTCATTGTCCGTAAATCCACATTCCGCACAAAAAGAAGCATTGTATGAACATTTTTTCCGCTCTCCACCGGTCGCTTAAATTTACATTGGGATTTTGCGCAAGTGCTCTATACGGCAGGAAAAGTCTGCCCAGTTGTATTTACTTAGGACAAAGGTTTTATTTGGACATCGTATTGACGGTTGTGTAACTAACTAACACGGTTCGCCTGTGTACATGTCGATTAGGATTATATTGTCCGGATACTCCGAATAAGTGTCCATCCAATTGAATGGAGAAATATCCAAAAATTGGTATAATCCTAAGATTTATGCGTATTTTTGCGAATTGATTTTCATCAAACTTGGAGGGTCATTTTATTTGAATTGGTGATCCATCACTCAACTGTCACGGGCTAAATTTTCGCTCTAAAATTCAATTTTGGGTTGACGGCTGAGGGATTGAACTGCGCTGGCGATAAACCGGTGATTTTCCGTTTGCAGATGACGTCATTATCGGACTGTTCGTGTTGCAGTTTCGGACTTCGCGAGCCGTAATGTGATTGCTACGACTCGTAGCTCGTAGCCAGAGCTACGATTTGGAGCCAGTCAGTTACGAGGCACTTTGAAATATGCAAAAGCAGTATTAGACGTGGCACTGACGACACTGACGTTGCCTAATATGTAGCAGCCCGCATCCGATAAACCATAAAGCTATGTGACGAGCTCACCACGATTAATGATCTTCGAATAACTAACACACACATCAACGTTAAATATAACCCTATTCAAATGACAATAGTTACATGCAAGCGAGATATATGGATAACAATAAGCAACATACAAAAGCATTATTTCATTTGCCTCGCTTTCATATAGATTTCCCCGGGGCGGTAAAGTGGTGATGCGACCAACAATGAAAGACCTTTCTCTTCCCAAACAAAAGCTTATTCCATGATATTCATGGTAATAGTCGTAGCATATCAAGGGTCTTATTAACTTGGATGTCATGTTTCGAGATTTAAGACAACTTGCGGTCCTGTTTACCCGTATCGATCATATTGCTTCGAATATTACTCATGCCGAGTGAACTATCAATAAATATATTTGTGTATACCGTTGTGGATATTTTTTCGCGCATAAGTAGAGTATAAAAAATAGACTCTATTGCAATGCATTAAAGGTAAATAAAGATAAAATTATATTGTTTGCAATAAAATAGAGAATTATAGTAAGGTAAGTAAGTAGTAGGTAGTAAATGAAAAAACTGTTTTACTGATGAATTTCTAGTGTAATTCCGCTTCTACGTCGCTTCAAGTACAATAAGGAATTTGTGATAAATATTTGTTGATAATGTTTGTTGTTATGTTAATTAACATTATCAACAAATATTTATCACAAATTTCTCATTGTACTTGAAACGACGTAGAAGCGGAATTACACTAGAAATTCATCATTAAAACAGTTTTGAAAATGGACTTCCGCAAAGTAACGCCTGATTCAATCAACTATTTAAGGTAGTAAATGATATACTTTTTAGAACCTAGCCGAACTGAATAGAATTTACAACGGCCACTAGCACTCTGCGACGCTAGCTTTGACTCTCCAGGGCCCTAATTTCGTATAAAACCACAAAACACGCCAATGACACGCCTCAAACGTGTTATAACACAGTAATAGATAGATATAAACTCTTTATTGTGTCAAATTATAAATATATCTAATAATTAATTCTAATTACTGTAGTACTGTAATAGTGTTTATTGTGTACACCAGAAATAAAAGTTACAACTCAGATAAAAAACACTTACGAGCTAGTGCCACAAGTGAAGTAATCATGGTTACAAATGACACGGTAACAATGGTTACAAAATTCAAATGCGTCTATCGAATTAAACGCGTCCTCCGATCGAAGACTACATTCTATTAACAAATGCGCACGTGATGCGCTTGCTTGCTCTACGTTATTTTGACTGTTCAAACATCGCGTTACGAACTTCATCGCGTTAGAAAACGACATTGCTAATTCTACGCTGATAACGGAACGAGGCCGCGTTGAGAGTTTATTTAGTCATAGATACATAGGGCACAGATTCCATATTTCCCATTAAATTGCGCGTTTATGGCAAGATCTCATGTAAATAAGTTCAATAATCCCATTTTTATGTAAGTTCCCTCATGTAAGTTCAATAATCCCATTTTTAACTCCTCACTTTTCACACATAACCACTACAACACAAGTACACATACATTTACCGGTCTTATACACATTTATGTTAATTATTTATTATTTTATAACTGCAATTAACTTCGCCACCCTCACTGTGCTGTTTGATAGCCTAAATTAAAAGGACGACGAACGACGAACATTACTTCACTGGACGTCCAAACTAAATAAATATACTCTACGCAAGATCAGACTATAAAAGCACGCAGTTGCTTAGAAAAATCAAATTATTTATATCTATAAATAAAAATTTCTTCATAATACGAATGAAATGATTTCGTTTCAAAGTCTGCCGCCTCGAGTTTGCCGAGATGGGCGCCGGATGTCGTTATACTTAGTAAAGTACCTATTTGTCCCCAGCAATGTATTGCTCATAATAACGCCCAGGCTTAGGGAGGATATCAGACCCAAAAGTATTAATATAATACGCCCGCTGTTCCTCACTGACCCTAACCGCTGCCCTACTTATGAGGGCTTGTTGATATATTTAATATGAGAGCAAACTACTTTTATAATAATAAACTAATAGAGAGACTACTTGAGAATAAATTCGTAGTTTTTTGGCCTTGTGTAATTTAGGGTGAATTCAACTTTAATAGCTGCGTAGATATTTAAAACATCTTTAGAGTAAATTACGTGTTCTAAGAGTGCCAGAATAAAATAAGAAGCTAAAATAGTTCATTAGTCGACAACCTTTGCAGTTGAAACGCTGAGACCTCTTGTAGCGGTAGGGTTTTTTAGTCCACCTGGGGAACTACCAAACCTTTTCCAGTTATTCAATCACCATACAGTATTGTGCAATCATCACTGTGTTTCGAGTGGAAGGCGAATGTTTCCAATGAAAAGAGATTTTATATCTAATATCTTAATTATAATAAAATTAACATTAGTTTTTAATTTAATATAACAAAAATAATATAAATATATATCTCTTTTTTTGTTTCGTTTTAAATTGTATAGTGTCACAAAATAAACGTTTATGTATTTTGTACATCCAGTTTGACGAGCGCAGTATATTGCCATGCAGGGTTTTGAACTGTTAAAGTTCTACACTATGGGTGGTACTGAACTATTATGGGCAAGTGTAACGCTTACCAAACGCTACGCTTACGCTTGCTTTTGAGATGAGCGACCTGCTGAGATGCAAAAACCATTAGAATCTCGATTGTTGTCGAATCCTATATCTGATAGAACTGCAGCCGTGTCATGAACTCCTCAATTATAAATTAATGTTAACGAAACACAAAAATCGTAATGAGTTATAAAAGTTTTCAAACAATGCATTTATTAGGACTTAGATTTCAACTATTTTAATCGACCACACGTACATTATATTTTTCGAACTCTGAACAAGAGTTTTACAGTGCAACATCTCACAAAACCATTGACATAAATTGACATTGACATATGCACACAACTAAGACCTTAAGGTATACATCAGTTAAAGTTTTTCATTTAAATTGCAACCCCATTTTTAATAATAATACATTCGCTGAAAAGGATCAGCGGCACGTTATTCATCATTTTATTATCCAGATGTTGAACTTTATGCCAAGCACATAAATCATGAAAGCGAGACAGGGATGTCTCTAGATCCTTTGTAATAGAATAAGTATCGTGGTGGAATTTGAGCTTGCATTATTTTTAACCCGTAGACCGTTACAAGGAGGTACCTACTACATTTTAGTATAATAGGTTTTTATAATATGCCTTAACATTACCATGTAATCATTTAGATTGTCTTTATAAACTTCTATTGACAGTACAACTGCTTTTGTAAAACATGCCAAGTACTTTAAGTTTTTAGTGTTAGTTAGCTTACTTACTTCGCTAGTGCAGCGACCCAAAGTGGGTTCCTGCTCTGCCTCTGACACAAGGTAAGGTCATTCATCGGTCCTGAGGGTCTAGACAAGAACCACTTTCTGTTACCGTTAACGCCTGCGGAAAGATAAAATTATATGAAAATAACATTAGCAGTCACGTGACATCTCTCAAATTAATGTCATTTTCATAGAATTGTATCTTTCCACAGGCGGTAACGGTAACAGAAAGTGGTTATTATCTAGACTCCCAGGTCTCACGCTGCTCTCGCCAGTCTGCGACTTGGAGCTCGCGCAAGTCCGACTCTACGGTATCTTTCCAGCGATAGCTAAATAGCTTATATTTTGTATATTTAATAAAGGTTTTTAGTGCTACAATAAAAAAAAAAACCCCGTTCAAATCTGAATTCTATATTCCCTTCTTTTCCAAGTTTTCTTCACAAAATCACATCTTCATATTCGAGTATTCAAATTAATTTTAATGAAATCTACGAATGAACTTACGAGTGCATCGAATCTGCATGATGTAATACCCTTCTCTTTTTTCTATCAGATGGCTAGGGCGGGCATGAACAGCGTCGGTTCATGGTTGATATTATTCCGAAAGCCCGTACGAAGCGCTTTAATTCTACTTTTACTGTGTGAACCGCTAGACTGTGAAATGCTTGCCTGAATGGTTCTTCCCCGATAGTTAGAATGGTGTCTTCTAGTCGCGAGTGAATCGGTTTCTTTTAGGCATGCATGCTCCATTATAGACCACACCGTCGTTTAACATAAGCCGAGATGCTGGTCAAACGGAACCTATTATAAAATAACTAGATTGCATTGAATTCAATTGACCAGTAGAAACTTTTTACAGACGACACTAGCTATATAAAAAAAAACATAATACATATACTACTTTTTCTTCGGCCCCTGATCATGTAACTTAATTGCAACTCACGATTTAGTCGCAAATTTGACAGATTCACTATGACCGAATTGTCAAATTAGCGACTAAATCGCGAGTTGCAAGTTATTTAGTTAGGGGGCGGGTAAAGTTATGTATGTGGAGTCAATAAAGCGTTATTGTATTGATACTGACAGATCTCAAATGTCATAATGACAAAGTTCCCATAACAAAGATACTAGCAATGCGAGCGCCACTAACAGCTGCCAACCCCACCTACGTAAGTGCCGCTACCTTAAGTGCGGCCGCTAAGAAAATGGATTTGACATAATTATTGTATCATTGTGTAAAAAGCTGAACGAAAACAGTAAAATCTGATCACTTTTATTATCTTTTAAACCGACTTCTAAAAAAGAGGAGATTATCAATTTTTTATTTGTTAGCTGGTGCTAGCCGTTTTAAATTGGTCCAGTTCAACTAAGTTTTATGTTTTCAATGTAACAATTAAAAAGTCATTTCCACACAAAAATTATTACTATAAGAGAAATCTGTCGAAACACCTCAGTACTAAATCAGGCATTCGCTCTCTAAAAGCGATAGTGCCTAATTAATGCACGCGCTTTGAGATCAGGGCGCACATTTGGTCCAGTTCTGACATTTTATGAAGTCGGTTTTTTTTATATTGATAATTATTGATCGTAAAATTGTAGCTGATAACCAATATACCAATCTAAGCTATTAAAAGTGTTTTTTTACAATCTTGTTGCAGCTATCAAACAAATTCTCTCATCGGCTGCCTTTTAATAATGAACATACATAGGTACACTGTTGGACAAAACAAACTTTCCGAAATTCAGTTGTTATTTTCTTATAATTATATAAAAAGATCGGCAAACAAGCGCGTGGTCTGCCTGTTCTTTTACAATAACAATACTTACTTTTACAGTCCTTCACATAAAATATGTTCCGATTCAAAAGTCTCGTCTTCAACACTGTCAACAACGTAAAGTTAGTAGATTTAAAGAGGTCGTCAAGTTTCGGGTGCCCTAAAGTACACGGTCTCACTACGGCAACTTTTGACACCTCCGTCGGCCTTTTTAACACCAGAGTTCTACAGAGAGACAACTCTACGGAACATTTTAAAAGTAGTCCTTATCTTAAGATGTCTGTCGTAGACATAGCGTTATTGGTTGTCAAAGACGACAATGAACTGCCGAGCGGGACTTATTAATAATAATTAAATTAATTTAAAAAAGGATAAATTGATGTTGTTTTATTTTATTAGTTTATAGTTTGTGTTTTTAAAGCCTTGGTTTTAAAAATAAACACGTCTCACTAATAATATTATAAATGCCAAAGTCTGTGTTAGGAAGAGTGTGTTTATCCCCACTTAACTCTGTAACGGCTGAAGGATTGGGATGAAATTTGGCGTGGAGTTAGTTTACACCCTGAATTAACACATAAGATTCATTATGATACAGTTCCTGTAGGATGGTGAGTGAAACAAGGGGCGCACGAAATTTTATATAGTTCCCTAGTTTTTTTAGATTTATATATTTGAGCAGAACTTTTTTATCCTTAAGCCTATTAAGGTAAGGTAGCTTTAAAAATAACTAAGGTGGAAAGAGTAAGAAAATGTTAAGAAAATAAGGAGATTTAACACCATCAATTAATGTCTTAATGTGATGAGTGCAGTTCATTGTCTCGTAGGTTTAAAGTTCAAAATTCTGAGTGGCACAGAACTTATTTTGAGCAAGCGAGACACTTACCTTCATGTGAGTGACATGCTCTTCTCGCCACAGGGTTGTCTGATAGCACATTTTCACTGCACACTTTCACTGTATGCCATTAGAAGAAAAGGTTAAGCACGTCTTCATCGATAGAACTGACTATGAACTGTAGAAGTTTTGTAAAAGTGTATCTGTGTTGTTCTGTAGTCAGTGTCTTTAAAGTTATTTACAAGCTCGAACAACTCATTCAAAGGATATTCTATTACAGAGTTCTTTAAAACTTTGCTTCACGCATCTTGTGATTCGTGACGCGAAGGTGTTTAGACGTTGTGTGCTATAACAAACTTTGACTTCGCACTTGTCAGGTAAATAATTATCATGAGTATTTCCTTTAATTTTTTACTGTAGTATATTGGTTACTAGGTACAATCTTAGATTCAAAAAGCTAGAAAAACTAATCAAAATTTACTGCTTTCGTTCAGTTTATTAGAATGTTATGGTAACTGATAGACGCATTTTTTCAGCGGCCGTATTTTAGGTTAAATTTTTAGCTGTTTGGACGCTGCCATTTTTAAAAAGTAGGCCCTACTTTACGAGCATAAAATCAATCTCTAATATTTTATTACAGAGTCATATATGCTTATCGTATCGTACACATTGAAGTTTCGAATGTTTATCCAATTACCCTAAAGTATTTAAAATTAAAATTATCTATCTACATGGTATCGCTCTTCGTTAAAACATTCTTCTGTAACAAACAACTCTAAACTGCCACTTATTTACCACAAAGTTATATTATAATATACAGCGTAGAAATAAACTATACAAATTGCTATTATAGTTTAGTACTTTATCTTTTTAAATATTCAAGCATTTAAAATTATCTCTAGAACAAACGTTAGTATTGTTATTGCGAGAAGGTTCTTAATAGTAATGCTGGTGGTTGTACTATCGTCATAAAACCCTCGCTCTTAATTACTTTACATTCAATAAACCGGTAAGCGATGGCTTAACTTTTCTCAGAACCATCAATTAGGATGGAGTCTACGTCTAAAGTTTCAAAGTAAGTTGAAATCCCTGAAGACAATATTCTGAGGGTGCATTTTAATAAGTGCCTGAGAAACGACGACTGTCTTAAATTCCCTACTTTTGTAACTTCTATTTTGATCAGACAGATTTATTTTCGGCTGCAATGCAGAGATAGAATTGGTGGTGAAAAGAAAATAAATGAAATAAATAAGAAAATTGGTAATTTACCCTCGCTTTTAGCAGTTCAGCAAATTTACTTATAGAAAGTCTAGACAGTAAACTCCTATAATTAGCTTTGAAGAAGTTTAGTTTTCCTGCACTCACTGTAATGAAAACTTGATAATCCTTTTTCAAACTCTTTATTGTGCACACTGAATATAAAATTTACATGCAAGTAGAAAAACTTACGACATAGGGACATATGACACAACGGGCGGCCTTTTCGCTAAAACCAATCTCTTTCAGGCAACACACACTCATCATCAGCCAATTAACGTCCACTGTTGGACAAGGCCTCCCTCATAGAGAGGGGTGTTGCCATAATACCCACGCTTGGCAGGCGGCTTGGGGATCGCAGTACGTTCACCGTGTACTATTAGGACGCTGCTGCCCATCCTCCGGTGGTTCTGGTCGCAGTTTTAGGACATACCCGGGTCCAGGCAACAATTAGATGCAATAAATTATTGAGTATTAAACAGAATTTATATACCAGTACAGATGGGGAGGGGGATGTTCTATACACAGCTAATAATACTACTAAATAAATATTACCATATGATATAGATGTAAGTTAAAATGTAGGCCCAAATTTTATTCTAGAACTACTACGGTAGTTAGTGCGTCTTGCACGCATCTAACCTGCGCAACTCGAAAGAGATGCACGTATCATTCAATACATAATAATTATGCATACTGCTCTTGCACGTACCCGTATAAGTTATGCTGGAACTCTGACATTTATAAGACTTACACTTCATGTGTCTTCTTTCTCACATGCCATTTGCAACCTTTTTATTTAAAGATATAAAATGACTGAATCTATTTATGCAAAATCAAAGCCTTTAAAAATAACACATGAGTGAATGCGCGCGCGGCTGCGTCTCGCTTTTGCCGCGCCCGCGCATTCACCTTGATAAAGACCGCCGTATGCGGTTGAAACTTTGTATAGTCGTAGTATATCCGGCCTAATCTTACGTGATTAATTCCCGTGTAATATAAATAAAAATTATTTTGTTAGTTATTTAATTACAAAAGCTACGATTACAAGCAAGAAAAACTACTAACTTAATATAATTTAAATTTAAATTTTGATTCAAACAAGTTTTCAAACATAAAAACTGATTCTAGGCTTGACCCGTAAACCCCAATGCACGAGTTAATTCCATTTTGCCCACTTTTCTATCTAACGGCCAGGGCGGGCATTATAAGACGATACCATTTCATGGTTAATATTCCGAAAATCAGTACGAAGCGCTTTGATTCCATCTTCATTGTGCAAATTACTAGACTGTGGAATTCGCTGCTTGATAGCTACAATCTGGGTGTCTTTAAGCCACCATTGAATCGGTTTCTTCTAGGCAAGCGTGCTCCATCATAGACCGCATTACCGTTTAACATCAGACGAGGAGGTGTTCAAGCAAAAACCTATCAACCAATTAAAAAAACTAAATTCCACATGTATGCAAAATTAAACTGCCTTACCAATGCTTAGATAATCAAGTAGATAAAAAGTTATATTTTTGGAATTATCGCGCAATATTAAACATAGATAAAAATTGATACCTTTCACTCGACGTTTCGACCATGTTACAATGGCCTTGGTCACGAGCTGACTGAAAACTGCGGGTGAGTCCGGCGAGAAGAGCGGATATTTTGTCCTCCTACCCTCACTTGATCTTGAAAAAAAAAACATGTGTTCAAATCGCGAAACTTTAAAAATTACTATGAATAGTAATGACCGTTGCAATAATTACTTAGCAAACTTGCAAGCTACAATGAAAAGTGTACTTAGAGTTTGTTCACGGCGTCGAAACTTGTTCTCCTTAGTTGTTTCAGATAAGTTCTGAATGCGGAACCCCTTTCTATTTATTTAGTTTACGCGATTCTATTAAGTTTACTAAGTAAGATTATTTGCGCTTTGTCAATGTTTCTGTGGGAGTAACTCGCCATGATTCTGTGAGTTATTCTATTCGATGATTCGTTGGCCACTCGGATACGTATATTTACTTTTTTGGGCTTTTTAACTGTTAAGAATTGGTCAGAAAATGTTCGGATTTGAAAATATTGCTTCATTACGTAAATAACGCTTCACACACAACATTTCCAACTTGTAAGAGGTCCCAACTTATTTAACTCTATGTTGAAGATAGCACTGCAAAGTGCCACCTCAGAACAGACAAAATAGTGAGATCCCTCAGTACAATTATAGTTCATGTTAAAATGTTCGTGTTTCATAAAAAAAACACTATACCGTTAAACCGCTTAACTCATTATCTGTAATTACGGCACACTTACTGACTGTTCACTCACCCTAAGAAACATGCATGAACGAACTAATAGTCCAAGTTCAAAAAAAGGTGACAAGGTCGTCAGTACATCAGCAAGTAGCGAGCGGGACGAACTCTGTTCTACTAGTTCGGAGGGTAGCGTAAATCTTCATTTGTCACAAGCCTATTATAATGCTGTTTTATAGTAAAAAAACTGAATAACACATTCAAAATCATTAAATTTACACGCAAAGTACCCACCTACGCTATTTACAACTAAAACGTCATATTATTTATTTTATTATTGGTTGGTACTACTTGTATAAGTTGTAATGTAAGTACCTAATATGATTTACGATTGTGATGAAAGTGATCAAATAAACTACTAGGTGAATGCGCGCGCGCGGCTGCGTCTCGCTTTTGCCGCGCCCGCGCATTCACCTTGATAAAGACCGCCGTATGCGGTTGAAACTATAGTCGTAGTATCCGGCCTAATCTTACGTGATTAATTCCCGTGTAATATAAATAAAAATTATTTTGTTAGTTAATTAATTACAAAAGCTACGATTACAAGCAAGAAAACTACAAGAATGTTAACAAAGTCTACGAAACAACACAACATGCAACTTATCAAGAAAAATAAGTCTTTCCACCACATATTTTGAGCAGACAGACAAATCCAGATAAACTAATGAAAGTACCAGGTTCTTTGCCGAGCTTACTTCTAAAAATGCTGTATGACTCGAGATAGCCGCTCTGATAACCCGGATTGTTCCGTTCATATCTTGGCAATTATCTAGAAAGGTTGGTCTTTCATTTCTCGCAGAGTCTGCGTTTTATGTTCATAGATCAGTATCTTGAATTGAAAAAGGAGTTGCGATACGTTCTAGCTTTGGTAAGCAACATTTTCGAGATTGAGATTTTATAACCTTGTATTTCATATGTTTAGTCTGATATGATGTGTATTTTGTAATATCCAACTTTTTTTTTTTGTAATTGTTTTGAAATTCATTATCATCTTCAATTCAGCCATAGGACGTCCACTGCTGGACAAAGGCCTCCCATATTGATCTCCAAAAGGGCCGGTTGGAAGAGGCCTGCATCCAGCGTTTTCCCGCGGCGGTTTTCTCTTTAAAACCGGCGCAGTTTTTGCTGTCAAGTCGTTATATCGTCATTGTTTGCAACCAAAGGCATAAAAAAGCGTAAGTCAATGTACTTTGATACCTTTCCACGAGGAGCACTACAGAAAAGGCTTAAAAAAATACCAACTTATTTTTATCAAAATCCATCCTAACGAAAGTACCAACCCTATTTAAACCTAAAAGGCACTTATTTTATCTTCTTACCTCCCGCTGGCTCTTAAGGCTATGCTCACCAGCCATTGCTATTTATGTTTGATATTCCGAAAACTCGTACGAAGCGCTTTGATTTCACTGTGCGAACTGCTAGTCTGTGGAATGCGCTGCCTAAATGGGTGTTCCCCAATAGTTACAATCTGGGTGTCTTCAAATCTCAAGTGAATTGGATTCTTCTAGGCATGCGTGTTCCATCGTAGACCGCATCATCGCTTAACATCAGGCGAGTTGGCGGTCAAACGCAAGCCTATTACTGAATTTAAAAAAATGCTATCTCTGTCGCACATTTCCAACATTTTAAAGATAAAAAGTTACCGAGTGACAATTAAAAATAAACCGCCCAAGTGTGAGTCAGGCTTGCGCACTGAGGGTTCCGAACCACCAAATAAAATACAAAAATCTCAATTAGTACAAAACGAAAAATTATCTTTTTATTTTTTGGCTGATTTCTTAAATAAATAACACGATTTTAATTCAGGCTATAAGCTACTTAAATTTTCATTATTATTTTAAAAAATAGTGTAAAAAGCCAACACGCACATCCAAGTACCGACCGCGCCCTATTCCGGTGATCGTACGAGAACCGGTGGTGAAAAGAATTTTTTCACCAACTTGCACTTGGCCAGTATTTATTATTTGTTGTTTTACTTGTAAATTATTGTACTTGTACTTAGAGTGGTACTATAATCATACCAAGTTTAACGCTCGTACGTGTTACCGTTTTTGCACTAGAGCAAATACAAAAATACTTTTAAAATAGCGTTTGTTGTATGGGACCCTTCTTTTGTTTTTAATTTTTACCTTCATTATTAGTTATATTTCTTAGTTAATCTGCTGTCACATTACGTATTCTGTGAAAATTTCAACTGGTTGTCTATTACGTTTCGAAAGATACAGCCGTTAAAAGGTAGGACAGACAGATGGACGGACAGACATTAAGACAGACAGACAGCGTAGGTTTAAATCAGGGTCCCGTTTACATACACCTTTTGGGTACGGAACCCTAAAAACGATTGGACATTATCTTTAGAATAACATTGCAAATAGTACAAAGCTGTTAATACTTCGTGTTGATATTTTATAGGATGGCGGAGAAAATAGTAAAATACTATTTTTGGACATTAAAAACCAAAATTGGTTTATAAAAAGTTTTACTAAGTGATTTTTCATCTTCAAAGATGTCAAAAACGTGCGAATTAGCTATGGCCGGTGAGCACAGCCTTAACTCAGTGACCGTTAAAAACTGTTTTCCCGAATCCCGTATGCTATTTTCATCGCATTCTAAGGAGCTTATCTCTAGACGCAGGCATACGAGGGACCTCTGGATTCACCCGGGATCAACAATTTCTTACTTGATTGGTCCCGTTGATGGGTTTCGGAACAAAGGAGAAGCCTTGAATAGAGCAATAAACATGAGATTCGATACACCTCAGGCTTGGACTATAATTTTGGGTTAATATATGGATCGGGTCGCGGTATCTTACCCCATAATTTTGTTAAAAGCACGTATTGGGCACATTTTCTTTTAGCAAGAAAAGTATTGACCTTTTTAGATCCTGGAAATTTTGTGAAGTATTGTTTGATACCAAAATTATTCTTAACGTCCAAATGGTGTAAGTGATCTTCATAAAATTTGAATAGTAAGTATATTTTATGCCAAAGTGTTTAGGTACTTAAAAATGTTTTCTTTTAAAAAAATATATGTCTATTTTGGTTCATTTCATTTAGAAAAATCCTTTTTTATATACAAAATTTTCTTATTCTATTTTTCTCTTCTATATTTGGATATACGACTCGAACAAAAACTCCTAATGTAATGAAGCCCAAAACAGCGTTTTACCCAGTCTTATAGGGTATTCAGTTCCGTAATGGATATAACATTGTTTAAAATTTTACTTTATACATACGGACACAAAGTCGATTTTCAACTGAATACCTTGTACGATTTATTTCGGGATACAACACGTCATGCTTGATTAGTCATGGGTAATACCTTGATCTTCCCCATTTCAACTGAAGGGGAAAATTTTAGGCAGTATTCATGTCAATAATGGGGAGCTTGTAATTATGGTATCGCATTGCTTGTTGTTTGGGCGTCGTTCACATTACATACCCAGGTTGACGCGTCTACTCGTAGCTTATTAAATTTACGCCATTATTCCAGTCACCCCTAATAACTCATTTGTTTAATAGTTCAACCGTTGTATCTCTCGCACGTTGCGTATTTTGACAGTTCTATGCATATCTGTTTTGTTTTTGTTACTTGAAAAGTTACTTTTTAAATTTTTATGAGAATATGATAATCTGAGTTTATTAGGTAAATTATGTACACACGAGAACAAACAAACATGTCCTACAACATAAAAATCCGTCGAGATCACCACCGTGCGGCAGGGTTCCTAGAACACAGGCAGAATTGCATCGCTGCCTGTATGGCAATACTTAATTTTTGTGTAAAATATTTGCCAGCTCTAGGATCCCCCGAGGCGAGGACCAACCTAGTTGAAATATCTTTGACAAACTTTTTTGTATCGGACGACCACGGGCCCAGGGTCTCCACAGCTAGCGCAACAAACTCATAATGTGCGCTGAGCTGTGAATACTTCCTCATCATCATCAGCCAGAAGACGTCCACTGCTGAACATAGGCCTCCACACTGAACGACATCCTGCCATCTGCATCCACTGGATGCCCACGACTCTCACAATGTCGTCGGTCCATCTAGTGGGAGGCCTACCTACGCTGCGTCTTCCGGTTCGCGGTCTCCACTCAAGAACCTTTCTTCCCCATCGGTTATCAGTTCTTCGAGCGATGTGGCCTGCCCATTGCCACTTCAACTTGCAGATTTTAATAGCTATGTCGGTGACTCTGGTTCTTTGGCGAATATCTATGTTCCGAATTTTATCGCGTAAAGAAACTCCAAGCATAGCTCACTCCATTGCCCGTTGTGTGACTCTGAGTTTTTTCAAAAGACCAACAGTTAAGGACCACGTCTCAGTACCATATGTCATCACTGGCAACACACACTGGTCAAAGACCTTTGTCTTTAGGCACTGTGGTATCTTGGACGAGAAGATTTCACGCAATTTCCCGAACGCTGCCCATCCGAGTTGGATTCTTCGGGCGACCTCTTTGCCTAAGTTGGACTTACCTAACTGAACAATCTGTCCAAGATAGGTGTAATGGTCAACAACTTTTAGAGTATCGTTCCCAACATTGACCGGCACGGGTACAACATGGACATTGTACATGATTTTTGTCTTATCCATGTTCATTTTAAGACCCACCTGTTGGGAAAGGCTACATAATGAATACTTCCTATGTTTGTTTATTTGGGCTTGTTCGGCCGCAGCCCCGACACTGCGAGCAGAGCTGGCGACATGAGAAAAAGCCAGGGTGTCCACACAGGTGGCGTCCCAGACCAGGGATCGGCCAAGAAAAGAAACGTTACTTTATTAAATAGCGTGCAAACATTTCCGTGAGTGACAAATAAGTTCTGCAGCATTGTTTAACTTACAAAAAGATAAGTAAGTCGACATTTTCTAAACGTAATCACAGAATACATTGTTTCATTGATTTTATTCTATTCAGTTGAACTAAATAGTACCGGAATTTGAGTATTCTAGTGAAGTTAATAAGTACAAAGTTCAACACTGTATTTATAAAGCGTGTTAAATTCAAGTTTAGTATTTCAGTATTATTCTGATATGATTTTCAGCCTCAGACTGCAAAATGCAACTAGGTGCATTTTAAAATGACTTCTAACCATGTATCACGGTGACGTCATAGTTTCCCCGTCGCACTAAGTGGGCACTAGTGCTGAGAACCTGGCCCCATGCCAGACGCAGTCTGCATTCTTAAGGCTCGATCACACGAGCTAGGTAATAACGAGAGAAGAAAACAAGCGTAATTATGAACACTATAGGTATATTGCAAGTGCGCGTGCTGATAACACCCTCGCCGCAATATATCGGCAAAAAATGTCACCACAGAGATATTTGATTGAATCAGACATTACTTTACGGAAATTCATCTTCACAACTGTTTCTTTGACGAATCTCTAGTCTATTTCCGCTTTAACGTTGCATCAAGTACAATAATAAATTTGGGATCAATTAGTTCTGTTTAACCTAACCTAACTTAACCTAAAACAAAAATGTATTGTACCTACTAATAAAAATTAAAACTGAAACTTAATGAACTTTGTTACTGATAATAATTTAACCTAACCTGAAACATGAATAACTAATTCGTAATTATTATACTGTAACAATGATAATAATTATCACAAAATCAAAAACAAGAAAGTAAAAAAAAAACTATTTCGAATAGTTGTGAAATGACAACAAATATAAAAGAAATAACCATTAATTGGTTATTTCTTTTTTCCTTAATCGTTACCCTCATTCTTGGAACACTTTGTCGACACGTGTTTCCACGAGGCATCTTCAGGACGTGTGCAGTGAGAGTGCCACTACTAGGTAGAGGTCTACTTCCAACTCTCCAACTTGAAATTGTTATTGGCAGTCTTGTGCCGACTCTCAATCTGCCAATCTCTGTTAAAATCGTCAATTTCATCGCACCAAATTATGCAGGACTGCCACGACGACTACCACGATGCTCGATTCTACTTTTTATTTTGGCGATTGTGGGTCAAAACTTTGCGGTAACTACATAATAAAAGTTATAGTCTGATGCAAGCATTTGCATCAAACTATTTACTAATGAAGCGTAAAGTGGATTTTTCTGTTTGAAAGCTAAGTTTTACATTTAGCTCGGTCGGAATTCTATAACCGCAAGAGCTTTCATTGTTACATATCATACTGCTTTAATTTAGTTTTTATGCTCTAGCTATTTTAGCTTTGTGATCTAATTATGGTACTTTGATTTTTCTCCATTCAACGTCCATCCATCGTCTTTAACGATACATAATATTGATCTTGAAAAATCTGATTAAGATGCTATTAATCTACAAGATTCATTGGCAAAGGCATGGATACTATATTATAGAATCAACCCGGTACTATCAAAAAAATCAGCTATTCCATAGAAAAAGGTCAATTACATTCTACTCGCCGGCTTCCTTGTTTCCTAAGAGATATAATCTGGGCCTTTTCAAGGCCAGAGTGAATAGGTCTCATTTAAGTCTGCGTGCTTCATATTCGACCACATAGTCGCTTACCAACAGGCAAGTTTAGGATCAAACACGGACTTATTAGAGATAAAAAAAAAAACTATGAATATCAAAGTATGGAACAGCTGATCAATTTTTAAATGGATTTGTAACATAGTAAAGCCCTGTACACGAATATCAAGGGCAAGCTCGTCGCCTATCTTGCGAAAATTAACTTAATGCAATTGAAGTAAAATGTAGACATAGCCTAATCCGAACGTGATAGCAAGCCGATTATGCTGACGTGCTCTAGTGGACGGCGCACTGTGCTTACAGTATGATTCTGCATCATGTAGGCACGTTCAGGCCGGTTAATTATTAGAGCATTAATAGCTTACAAAACTGCTGCCGCCTTTTTAATTAAACTTCTAGCAGAATTGTGCCTATATTGACTAGGCTGAGTTAACTCGGTATTAAGCTGTAGTGGGTCCTGCATAGCCTATTCAATTCGTATGAGATGTTACCTGCCTGGCATCTTTTGGTATCACGTGACTAGATGACATAATTAGTAATAAGATAAAAAAACAATTCATATTTCAATTATTCATCCCCTAATTTTTTACCCGTGGAATATTTATAATCTTCAAATGTAAATGAGACCATACTCAAAATTATGGCTTATTCAATAAAAAATACATTAAAATCGGTTTACAATTGGCAAAGATTGAGCGAAGCGAAACAAACACACAAAATTAAATTATTAATTTAAAATACAAGCATTTAGGCGTCCGTCATAATTTAGTGTAACGTAATTTAATTTTTCGTGTTCTTCTCAGCAAGCCTTTTCTTTTGATACCCATATCATGGGGGTCCATAAATATAACTGGTCTGCCATCTTTGGGAGTCCACCATATTAGATTTAGAATGACATCATTTAGCTAACCGTGCATTGTCATCCAAACTAAACAAGTATGCAAAACTTCAGGCCAACCGACTGGGGATAACTGTTTTAAAATTCAGTTAATTCAAGATTTGACCCATACAATACGACATTACAAGGCAAGTTAAATAAAACACCGTTTTAAACTATCACGGTTGTTCACTAAAGTTATATGATTATTTACGGGATATTTACAGTGGTAGGGTTGTGGAAGCTCCGGAAATATCGGAAGCTCCTTCCACAACCTTACCACGGTAAATATCCCGTAAATAATCATATAACTTTAAGTTAAATAAAAGCTTCTAAAAATACATAAAAAACCAGCAGTCAGCTGTACTTTGCTATTATACCCGTGATTTTGCATTTTTGACAAACTCATGGGAATATTCTCATGATGCACACTAAACTACTTCAACATCAGTTTGATCATAAAAAAGTAACAGATAGACAAGGCTTGAGATGAAATAAGAAGAAGGTCCCTTTACTTTGGCACAGAAGTATATACAAGATATTGAAATACTGTTTTCTACTTATATAGTTTGTATATAATATAGTTTGACTAAAGTTATATGATTATTTACGGGATATTTACCGTGGTTAGGTACCTTACCACGGTAAATATCCCGTAAATAATCATATAACTTTAGTAAACAACCGTGATAATTTAAAACAGTGTTTAATATAGTTTGAGATGAACCAAGTGAACAACTTCAGACGTCCTTAAAACTCTAACCAATGAGCTAGCTCAAACTCTACGAAGTAAACCAAATTTTATAAAACTTCGCCGTAAGTAGGTAATTGACGTAAATATTAGTTAACTGTGATCAATATCAATGAAACTAGCTTCTAAATTGATATCCTAATCATAACTGCAAGCAAACTGCCTCATAATGACTCCACAAAGTCCTCAGCCAAATGGGCTGATAATGCGCATCTGGAACTAACGTTATCTGATTTTAGCCATCGACTTTATATTCACTAACTAGACATTACATCAAACTAATTCAGAAGCTGAGATGCACTGGGAAGGATACTGAACGCTGATTGGTCACGCGACTGGCGTGTTGTTATTTTTTACTGGGCAAGTTACTGAACAAAATACATGAAAACTCAAATCCATGGTAGTCAAAACAATAGGTATATTGTGTTACTTACAAGGTATTTCTTTATAATTGTCTGTATTTTTATAATTGTTTTGTTTTGTCTATGGCTAATGACACACAAACAAAATAAGTGTAAAAACTAAATTCGGAAGCATTTATTTGTAAAAAGCTGAATGAATTCTGATCACTTTTGCTAGGTTTGAAAGGAAGTCTTTAGCAGGTACAGTTTCCGTATACCTACTCAAGTGAAATATTAAAAGAAAATGATTTATTCAGGTTTTTACAATGTTATTGCAGCTGTTAGTGCAAATAAATACTTGGACCGAGTTTAGTTGCCTAAATATTATTAAAGAGTTTTCACTGGTTTGACTATAACTAATATATTAAACTAGTTGTTTTACCTACTCGTAGATGCTTGAAAATCTTAGACGTGTTATTGGTGGACAAAACTTTGTATGCCAATGTGTTACCTGAAATTTTTTGCCATCTGCGAGGTGTCTATCGTCTATTAAGTTGTTGATTCTAGCCAAACAGTGCAGTAGCAATGCTAACGTGGGATCAAACCAACCTCCAGCCGGATGCCAATTAGCGCTGTTGACTGGCAAGCTACCCATGGCGTATTGTGATAACCCTACATAGTTCAGTGTAATATAAAGTGCTTAGTGATATAACGTGACTGACCTGATTGCTAAGCAACGAACAGTCTGGTCAGGGAGCCATGGTTGCCGACCGGTAGCATTTGTGCTTTACAACATGACGGCAACCAGTTCGATTCTCGGCCAACGACTGCACCAATTACTTATTTAGTAACCAAATAATGTGCCGTTTTGGTGCCATCGCTCAAAAACGCTGACGGAAAACATCGTGAGGAAACCGGTATGTCATAAACCTCAAATTTTCAGACACGACATTCACCATCACGCATTGGGCGAGTATGGTTGATTAGGGGCCCATCCTATCTCTCTGAGAGAAGGCTTCAAGCCTTTTATCTTTCTGGTGAAGGTGGCCAAGTGAACAGCCCTGGCGCTACAAGTCCTAGCAGTGGGAAAATTGCTGCCACAACAGTGGCTGAAATGATGATGTTGAGTCCGATCAGTCTTCAGATAGTGAGAGTGATAGTGACAAGTGATATTAATAACTGAAAGCTACCGAGTTCAGAAGTCATGTCATGGTGACACTTAGAATGGGTTATCGTTATTGAATGCGTATACAACATTTCATGTCTGTGCTGCTAACCATTGATGAGTTCCTGAGTCAAGACCCAACCCTGAGTGCAGCAACCATGTCGTGGTAAAACATAGAACCAGCTATCATAATAAAATGCGTACACAGAATTTCGTGTCTCTGGTCTCTGTCTTTCGTGTAAACTGTTGAAGAGTTTATTTATCTGGAGCTAATCCTGGATGTCGATTCAGGTCATGCTTACCATAAAAATGCATGTCATTGAAACTGAATCAACAACTAAAAATCTCAACTTTGAAGGACAAGAGTAAGTGATTTTTGTGCAGCTTGTAAGAGTTTACCTACAAATAAACTCATATGCAAACATTGCAAACTAAATAAAAACTTGTAAAAACTCTTTAAGAAAAACGTCATTGAATTCTAATCTATTCTCTAAACACACGTCAAACGCCAGTGGGTCGGTAAAGTAGCCTTCACTCAATCCAACCAAACATAATGCAGCGCGCACTCAGGCAGGTCTACTCGCTCCAGTAATTGATCCAGTCAGCTACCCAGCGCTGTTTGATTTCAATTTAAGCGATGTTGATGTTCGCTGTTTTGGATGCGCATTTATCTTTCAACTTTGCTGCTTCGAAATTTCAGTAATGAAGGTAGTTCGCAAGTTTAATTGAGATGTCGATCGACATTTTGTTTTGTAGACGTTTGGGGCATCAGACTGAAATTACTAAAATATGGTTAATTTAGTGCAGTGAAGTAGCTTTTGCTACGTTGGCAGGAAGGCAAGCGAAAGACAAATAGGTAATTATTATGGTATGTATTTGATTTTGTATATTTATAAGACAACTAGCTGAAACAACCACTAAAATGGGAAATTTTTCGTTTCAACAAACGTTGTCCTGTCCAAATTACAATTTCATACAATAAAACCGGCGAAGTACGAGTCGGGCTCGTGCACTGAGGGCTCCGTTCCACCAAAAATACAATAAAACGTTTATTGTATACCCCCCTTATTTTTTTTATTTCTTAGTTTATACTACTACTTTATACTACTTCTTATTAAATATTTTGTGTCAATAATTTTATAATAATATAAGTTGTGTGCGGTTGTAATTGGACTTTAGTTTTAAAATGTTAACTATATGTTGATATTATAAATTATGATTGTATGTGAAACAGCTTATATGGCCTGTAACAAACCTCTCTCAATAAATAAATATTAATGTCTGTACAAACTCGATGATTACGTCCCTTCGTACCGTCTAAATATAAAATCCCAGATATTGGTAAACACAAAAAACAATGATCTTATATTCTGACACAAAATAATGACAAGAAAACAAAATATTGTTCCCAGTGCGATACTTCAAAATATGTGAATAACAAAAGAAGAATTATATTTAATGCTTCACAGCCGTTACTGCCATGAACCTCTAAAGAGCCGCGAACGCGTTAAAAGAGACTTTGTGAAAACCCTCCAATGTGTTTTCTTTTATTATTTTCTTTTGTCTCGAGCCCTCAAAAGTGGCGTTTGTGAAATATTCGAGCCGTAAGATAATTGTGGGCAGTATTTATAAACCCTCATTTATTTTGACATTTATTTTATTGTGAAAATGTTTTATATGATTATATGAGCCCTTACTTATAGGGTTACAAATAAAGGTTTGTTTACCTATAAACTTCGTTACAGAAATTAAACATGGTAACAAAGGCTGTGAATTTAAACAGTGTAGTTAGGTACCTAAGTCAAAAAGCGATAAGCTTTGACTAAGTACCTTATCAAAGAATTAAATAAATTTTAAATCAAAATACCAATTGATACTCTCCCTATAGGTAATTTTAGTAAATTTTAAATTTTATTTGATTTGAACCTTATTACATTTTAATTTCGTAAGGACTCCTTAAAAAGATTAGGTAAAAAAAATCTCTTGAGAGGATTTTGGCGTCATACGTCTTGTGCATTTTGCCAGTGTCAAGTATTGAAATATATTCAAGTTTAATTAAATGTCATCCAACAAATCAAAGTCACAATCATGATCAAGCAAAGTAAGTCACGGTTACGTCTACATCATGCCCCAGTAAAGAGGTGGAGACTTTACTAGAAGCTCCTATGAAGTTTTGAAAACAACACGAAAATACCATATTTCACCTCGTTATATCACTTTCCCACACTCAAGTATGCTCACAAACACTAAATAACTAGTAAAATAACATTATTAGATATAATTACTAATAACACAGAAGACATTGCTAATACGGAACGGATACCGCCGTCCGGAACGTAGATATTCGCCGAAGAACCGGAGTCACACCATAGTTATTAAAATTTTCAAGTTGAAGTGGCAATGGGCAGGCCCACATCGCTCGAAGAACTGCTAACCGATGGGGAAGCAAGGTTCTTGAGTGATGACCACGATGATGATGATTATAATTATATCAACACTTGAAATTCGCGCCATCTGACCGAAACAACTTGAACTTAATTGTAGTGGAAACACGCTTAGTGTATTCACCCTATAACACTTTCAGAACCACAAATCTTGGAAATGAACTGAACACCCCCCAATAGATGGCGCTACTGAATGGCATTACGTTAGTCGGTAGTTCGAAATGGTTCGAATGTGGTTCAAGCATAGTCTTACTGAACACAGCCATTCGAATGTGGTTCAAGCATAGTCTTACTGAACACAGCCATGATCCTGGCTAAAAAGTTTTCGTAAGATAGATGGCGCTTGATGATTCGAAAACCTTGTTTTCAACATTTCTTCTGCAAGCCAAATAATGCTACAAAACGTTTCTATTTAATAAAATAAGTAATTAACTTTTGAGTTATAATTTTTCTTACTTAATTACGACGTATTTCTAAGTGATTCTTGGAATTTCAAGTACTTCGCAATTTTTCCGGTACTAATAAAAGCTTTTAATTATACCCTTCTACATTTGTAATCACAATGAGATCAAATTAAATTTATGAAGGTCAGTTCAGCTGTTTGATCTAAAATGATAACATTCATAGAAACTAGCAAAAAAAAATTAGGTCTATGGTTCAAACACTTCTGCATAAACGCTTTCTTTCAATGGTTACGCTAAACGTTTTAATTAACCGCACTATGACGCGCCGGGCAATGCCCGCGCTAAGCTCCGCGTTTCCATAAAGGAGGCCTCTAATTGTGTGCTTAGTTAGGTTGTGTGCGTCAAGTCGGCTGCATTGTGATAATTCCCCAATCCTAAACGATATCCCTGATCAGATTAGTATCAGCTCTTTGACAAATTAAGAGGCCCAATATGCGGTAGATACCACTAACCTAATTTGCGGCGTATCTACGCTTAGTAAGGTTCTCAGATCAGTCAAACAATGTAGATATGGTAAGGTGGCGCAGCGAGTACAAACGCACCAGGCCTAAATGAGGCTCGATGTAATTTTTTGTCAAACATGGGCTCATAAAAAAACATTTCCCCTTCCAGACTTGAACTATGGCTAAGCTAGGCAGTTTCGTGAATTACACATACTAACTACAACACCTCTTTCCTTTGCTGTTATCGGGTAAAAAATACTAAATTACGCACCAAATATTTTCTAATTTCAAATTCTAACAAAAGACGTCTAGACTTGATGCGATCTCGTGCAAAAGTTGGAACAAGCTCATGTGTCTCATAAAATATGATTGCTCCACCTCGACAAGTTTGATTGAGTTAAATATTGCTTTTGTAATGTCTCCCGGGAGAGTACTAAACTTGCAATATGCATAAATTATACACTCGTAGTACGTAGTACGACCCACTTATCTGAAGAGTGGAATGAAGGAGCCAGCATAGTATTTTCCAAAAAAACTGAAATTCTTCCATGAAAATTTTTAGTACCTTCGTTTTTCCAACTCTTTAAACATATTGGTTAGTCTGTACTACGCTTTATGCACTTGTTGTTACAGGGTTTATGTTTGAAATATATGAGCACATTTGCTTATGACTTTATGAATGCACTGTTATCGTGAAACGGTGTAAGTGCTATCGTAAGTCTAATAGTCTATGCGTTTGGAGATGCTATAGATATATGCTATATGCCACTTTGAGGTTAATTTCTGCCACAATATTAATATCATCCATAGTTTGTTTTTTCCTTTTTACTGGCTTTTATTTTACATGCTATATTATGGCTAAAATATTGGAATTGAATTTTAAAACAACTATCCTTAGTTTGGATGACAATGCATGATTAGCTAAATGACCTCATTCTAAATCTATTATAGCGAACTCCCAAAGATAGCGGACCAGATATTTTTAACACGCTTTTATTAGGTTGATAAATATCTATGTAACAGAATCTTTGAACGTGATTTTCAGTTTTTTCAAAACGTCGGCTTGATTTGAAACTTTGCACACTTATCAAGGACCGATAACAATGCAATAATTTAAATAGTTTGTCCCAGTATCCTTACCAGGATCTTCGGGATTAGCGATTTTAAAGTGTGTTTACCTGGGTATCAAAGATAGAGTGTTTGCTGAGAAGTATACGTAAAATTAAATGACGTTACACTAAATTCAATTATTTGAAATTCAAGAGTTTTAATATCCACGGATCCCAGTATCAGATTAAATTAGCCACGGATCCCGGAGAGTTGTATCCACAGAATCCGGGATCCGATTTCTCCAAAAAAATATATAGTCGCATAAAAGCTTGTTTTTAAAAACTTTTTAATATTAATAATTTTATTTTACCTACTCGTTATAATACTTTTCTCGAAGCAGTTTCACTCGTTATCTCACAGAGACCTAATTTTTCCGGGATCAAAAAGTTTATGTATTAAATATTAATCCATACATTTCGTTGAATATGAGTGTAATTTTCACTGTTTTAAACTATCTCGGTTGTTCACTAAAGTTATATGATTATTTACGGGATATTTACCGTGGTAAGGTTGTGGAAGGAGCTCCCGATATTGCATGTAACTGCGCCGAAATATCGGGAGCTCCTGAAATACCAGTTTTTTTTTTCGCGGATTCAGTGTTGATTATAGTAAAAGTTATTTATAGAGAGTCAATCATCTTATTTCGGATTTTCTTCCGTGTAACCTTGTGTTACTTCTACTTTGCGTGTACATAGATTGAAAATCCGATTAGATACATGAAGAGGTAAACTAGGCTTACTTTAGTCAAATAAGTCGTAACATCACCAACTTAAATTGCTCGGTCAGCGTAAAACTTTTGTAATGTAACAAAGTTCAGTTAGCGCCCACAAAACGGTCCCAATTTAGCCAATTTGCTTCAGTTTGGAAACCACTGCAGTTTCCTTACTGCAGAGATTTTCTTGGACAGGAAGTTTTAATAGGTAGGTAGGCGTTAGCAACAGTTAGAATAGTTTGTTGGTAGCTTCAAGAGCTTACGTGAAAACATATGTAAGTAATGCAAAAAAAGTTGTGGGAAGAATTAACTACAAACCCATATCATGACATATTTCTTAAAAATTATATTCCTGAACAACGTGAACGATTTTTTTTTTGAGAATCTAGTTACCTATCTGCATGTACTTTGTTACTTTTCTATTAATCGCCTAAACACGATGGATACTAACGCACAAAAATATCATCCAAAATGATAGTTTTTCTGTGGATAGAAAGCAAATTCGAATGGATCAAGCCACTCGTTGCGTTAGAGATATAAGTATTTTATAAATTTGACTTTTGTTTGGGATTTTGTTCTAAAGTTAGTCATATCGCATGATTTCACATGATATTTTCGTGACAAATACCTTACGAGCGATTCAAAAATCAAGCCCCTGATGTTACCAAGTTATCATTCACATAATTCTTCTTGTTACGAGCTTTTTTTATAGTTTGGTCAAATCTTGTAAATTTTATAACAGTCATCTTCAACCGATTGAGCTGAAAATTGCATGAATAGCTAAATGACATCATTCTAAGCTCTCATACTACATACTACAGACTATGCATACTTGATTCAACTTACATCCTCCGCACACAAATTGCTCGGTGGGCCTACGGCGCGTCACACTACTGACGATTTTCGTCAATCGCCTGAGACAAAGATGGGGGTGAATATTAAAGGGCTCGGAGACACTTGAGCTGGTTTTTCATCAGGCGACGAGACACCGGGTGTGCTTTCAAACCGTCCTTTTGAGATCCCGCGCAAGATTAGGCACTAGTTCTTGTGGTGTGACCGTAGGGATGGAGTGGGTGTGGATGAAAAGTTTATAGCTCTTTAGACTTTATAGTGGACTTTGACGGACAAATTACACACTCCACCAACACTGATCTAAGTTTTTAGTTCATATATTTTTGTTATTAATTTAAAACATGATTTAAAACATTTCCCTGTTTAATTACCATATTTAAATAAATAAAAATTAAAAAAATCTGGGACATTATTGCACACATGGTCATCTGACCCCAAACTAAGCAAAGCTTGTAATATGGCTGCCAGAGACTAAATAAAATAACATCAATATTCCGATATATCTTAGTTACTTTTTATTAGAGAATTATATCAATTCTAAATAGTAAAAACATCACAAAACTTTGATTGTGAGTGACATAAAATGCCGTGTGTTTTGTTTTCTCCCCAGCTTTCTAAACCGCCATTTTATTTGTTTGTTTTGCATAGAAGAAAACTATTAAATTACCACTCTTACTTGTGCTAACCCATCAACCACAGTTCTCTACTTAAAAATCTATAAGCACTTCTTAATACATGACACTGGCAAATGCACAAGACGTGTGACGCTGAAGTCCTCTCAGGAAGAAAGAAAAAGTTCATTCTCATATATCCATCGTAGAAGGGCTTCCCTAGCTCGTTATTACGCGTCATCAGTAGTGGCGCTCTCGACACGATGATTCAGCATTCTCAATCCAAAAGCCTTTTACGATTCCACTCTTTCATTCTTGGCGTGAATTCGACGCTTTCTGGCTTTCCCACGCAGTTACGTGAACTATACGCCCGCTTTTGCCGCTTTTCATGCTCATTACTTGAGGGATTTCTCTAGTATACTTAGTATTGAGGTCGCGTATTTTAATAGGATAAAAATGTGGTATTTATAATTATATTTTCGTTGTGAATGTTTTGTTTATATGAAGATAACTTAATAAGGTAACTAACTATACCTATACCATAGGGGTAAATGTTTCGTAAAATGTAGTAGAGTGTATAAAAATGGGAGTTGGACGAAGTAATTACTTAGTATTCGAATTCACGTCATTATAATCTAAGCTTTTTCAACACGCGTTTATTAGCTTGGTATATATCTATGTACGGGAATCTTTGAACATGATTTTCAACTACATCAAAAAATCGAATTATCAAGGACCATTATTTTAAACTATCCTTTGTGAGGATTTTGGCGCGCACTCTTGTTCATTTGCCAGGGTCAAGTATTATAATTAAGTTTGATGAAATGTAGTCAAACAAGTCAGTCACAGTCAAAGTCAAGTAAAGGCAGTGAAAGTCGTCTGGCTGATGATGATCACCTGGACCACTTTGGGATCCTCTGCTTTATACCATCATTTTGTGTAACGAATGTACAGGCAAATATAAATTTACAACATAGTACCGATGTAAAAATGTTAATAAATCCAGGCATCAATCAAGCCAGACCGCAGGCCCAATGAAAAATGAGGAATTCCATTAAATTGTGACCGCGAAATCCGGCACGCGACGCAAATCGTAATTACAACATTTAAATTGCATCAATCATTCGATATGCCTTTGTTTCTTTTTTATTTGGAAATTATATTATTGTGCCAACACTTTAATAACGCGTTGTTAAACTACCGTAGAGTTTTTAACACGCTTTTATTAGCTTTGTTATCTATGTAACGAAATCATTGAACGTGGTTTTCACTCCTTTCAAAACGACGGATTGATTTGAAACTTTGCACGTTTATCAAGGACCGATGACTATGCAATAGTTTGTCCCATTATCCTTATCAATATCTTCCGGATTAGCGATTTTAAGCGTGTTTTAAACTGCGAGAATTATTTTAATTAAAAAAATGCCTTCATTATCTAAACAAAATACAAGCTAAGTAACACTAAATACCAAAATTACTTAGCATAACAAAAAAGCAGTTAGATTGCCCATAGACCGTTGAAGGTCTGTGTATGGGCAATCTGAATGATAAAATCTTCTACCAGTCAGCAGCGTACCCAACATGCTGGCGGCATTACCACGTTGAATGACAATGCTTATACGTTGAGCCAGAAAAACGCATCAACATTGGTTACGCGTCACAAACCAGGCGCTGTAAAAGAGTTTTGAAATGTAAATATACAATATTATTTATATAATAAGTTATCAATATCCTTACTTTTCACGGACATCTTTTATTTTATTTTTAGTTTAATTGTATTATTTAAGGCTTTTTTTTGTTTGCTTCTTTTTAATTAACCACTTATATATTTAACTACTAATTTACAAAATTCTCTGTAATTTTAATGATCATTGCCTCCATAAAATAGACTGGATTTTCCTCTCATAATATTCACATTACACGTAACAATCATAGTTCAAAAATCAAAGGAAAGTCAAAGGAAAAGTAGGTCAGCATACCCAAGAGTTGCAACTCAGGTGTCGTAAAGGCGCTGGGGCCTTTGAACTATGAGTATAACTACTCGTTCTGTGTAAGTAACTCAAAGGGCGGCTAACTGGATTACTGGACTAATGTGTCCAATCATTCCACTTTGAGCTTACAGGGTTTGGAGTGGTGACGCGGTGGAAATTGTTCGTGTAAGTGGTTTTGTTTTTGTACAAAATACAAGGTACTTTGGTCATGTGTTGTGACGAGATGTAATGACAAATCTTTAAATAATCGGGGGCCTCTACTTTTCTCAAAAAGAAGCATTGATATACAACATGGTAATAACGCCAGCACTTTTATTAGGTTAGTTTTTTTTTTAGTAGTAAAAATTTAATTGTATATTTTGTTGTATATTTTTGTTCTGTTATCTTCTTTTGTTATTAATATTTTATATAATACTAGCTGCGCCCCGCGGTTTCACCCGCGTGGTGATGAAAATCGGTGATGATGATGATGAAAAGTAGCCTATGTGTTAATCCAGGACATAAGCAATGTATATTTCAAATTTCATCCAAATCCATTCAGTAGTTTTTACGTGAAAGAGTAACAAACATCCATACATCCATACTTACAAACTTTCGCCTTTATAATATTTATTAGATATTAGATATTAGATATTAGATTATTAGATTAGATTATTAGATGTCGTACGTATAAGCTGGAGTCGGTAGTTATTTAATTTATTCGAATAGCAACACTGCACGAATGAAGCTGAGACTGAATTACAGAATGAGTGTGAAGCTCGGTGCCAACGTCATATCGGTCAGTTCCGGTCTATTCTGCAAGCTAAGTGAACGCGCAAGTGGGGTGATAAGCTAAGTGAACGTGTATTTTACTTGTCGATTACTATATAGAAATTACAAAATGTCGAATGATCACCCTTCACTGTAGTCCCTTACCCTTATAATTTGATGTTTAGACATTTATCTGCAGAAATAGGTAAGAAAAAATCACATTCACTTAGCTTATCACTTCACTTGCGCGTTCACTTAGCTTGCAGAATAGACCGGAATAATGCGTTATATAGTTCGTTCGAGCCTCGAGACTCACTCTCTTACTTGATCTCGAGACAGCGCCCGCGCGGGGTGTGCGCACTGACGAATAATAACATGGCGGATGACGAAAACGAGCAAACAGATTCTAATCCATTTGAATCTGCGACATATAAGGTCGGGGAAAAAGTTTCTTCGTATTTTATAAACAAATTCAAGACATATTTTTTTCAAGTTTAATTACATTTAATTATAATATATATGTGCCATTTTGTTCGATAACTTGTTGCCATCTTGTAGGTAGTGACATGATCCCGTTGCTGTAGAAATTTTGGGACTTCTGATCAAAAAAATGCAACAAGTAGTTTTGACAGTCCTCTCTTGATGTTAATCTAACACTACCCAAAGAATTCTGAAGAGATCGAAACAGGTGAAAATCTGAGGGTGCAAAGTCAGGGCTATATGGTGGATGCATTAACATTTCCCAACCAAGCTCTCAAAATTTTTGCTGAGTGGCCAAAGATGTGTGCAGTCTGGCGTTATCATGATGAAAGACCACACTCTTTCTGTTGATCAATTCCGGCCGTTTTTTTCTCAATTTCTTGTTAGAGTCTCATCTGCTGTTGGCAGTAAAGATCCGAATCGATGGTTTTGCCCGGCGGTAAAAGCTCATAATGAACGATGCCCTGCCAATCTCACCATACACACAGCATCACCTTATTACGTGTTAATCCGGGTTTCGCTACAGTCTGTGGTGCTTCACGGCCCTTTGACCATGATCGTTTGCGCACATTCTTGTTGTAGGTGATCCGTTTTTCATCACCAGTGATCAATCTTTTCAAAAACGGTTCGGTTTCGTTACGTTTCAATAGAGAATCGCAAATGAGTACACGATTCATTTGGTTTCTTTCAGTGAGCTCGTGTGGCACCCAAATATCGAGTTTTTTTGTATACCCAGTTTTTTTCAAATGGGTCAAAACTGTTTTGTGGTCAATCCCCAGTTCTTCAGCTACGTTGTAACTACTAATATGCCGATGTAGGTCCACTTTTTCAGAAATGGCATCGACTTTATCCTTAACAGGGCGACCAGAGCGAGCTGCATCTTTGACATCAAAATTCCTGGACTGAAAACGCTTGAACCAACATTGTGCTACTCTTGATGACACTGCATTAGGTCCATAAACGTCACAAATTTTATTCGCGGCTTGTGTCGCATTTTTCCCTTTTTTGTAATAAAATTTCACAATATATCGAATTTCTTCGTTAGATTCACTCATTTTATCGAACAAAAAAACAATTGAAAAATGGCGGGAAATTGCTTTTTACTTTATGTATTCCTTTTTTAAAATGTCATATTTTTAATGGTATCAGAACCAGCCAGATACAAACTGTACAACCGATGAGATTTTACTACAACTTTATACATACAAAATACGAAAAGACTTTTTCCCCGACCTTATTATAATCATAATATTATGTAAACTAATTGAATCCTGCGGGATCCAGGTTTTCCGCATTTTTGGGGGGGACAAGTAGATGTGGATGTTTTAATGTAGACATCAATGTGAAGCCATTATAAATAAATCTGCGATAAAAGTCGCCTTTAGATTATTACATAACGATCATATTTTACTCATAAATTTCATATAGATTTAAAGAATAGAATTGTATCTATTAAATTATCAACCAGTACGAAGTTGAGTGAGGACAACCAAGTTCGCGATTTCAACACATATTTTCGTAGGACCTAAAAACCAGAGACGTAACAAAGTAAGAATAAAATTTTGTACTTATAATATTATTTTCTCTCACCTCAGTACGATAAATCAGCAATAATTTGTATTCTTAACACCTACCTTAGTTAGCAAAAGCACACAAAATTAGAAAACGAGACGTTGTGATTTATGATCTGAGTAAAAATATTCCAGTCTCGCTCTTCTCTTTCATTCGAAAAATTTAAGATTCCGTTCATCTTTGACCTCGATTGTACACGGCTAGTTCGGCTAGTATTCAAAATCAAATTGTACAGAGAGCAACAAAAGCTTTTGAACAATTTACTATTCAAACAGTTCTGAAGCTCTCTAAAGAATGGTCGAATGACTTGACTTTTTGACTGTAGGTACAGGACGTGACTTAAGTACACTCGCGTGCGACTGCTAAACGCGTTTTATACAGGCTCTTGACTTTTTCAGAGTGGTTTGGTTAAAAAAGTTATGGACGTATGGTATGGCGTAGCATACGTGCTACGCCATAGCTACGCTTCGCTACGAAATCCCACTTCTGTCCTACGTCACGTTCTACACAGTAAAACTTCGCTCGCTGTAAATTACTATTTTTATTATGTTAAAAATACAAAAACGCATTTTGGTCATATAACATTAACTTTATTCACATGATATGTAAATAATAAGTATTTACTGATGAAGTTGATTACTAAATTAAGTGAAAAAAATACTATGGGTTGAAAATTTGTTTATTTATGTACCTAACATTTGTGTAGTGTGAACCATTTATCTTTATCTTATCTTAACCTTTTGTCCATGTGACAAGAGACTCTGAAAGAGGCTATTATATCCTCTACGTACTAAAGACATTGTATAAAAGAACCTCCTGACATATACATAGAACCATAAAGTTTGCCAAAGCAAATGTTACCCTCTATGAACTTTGAAATAAGGTTGAAGGAAATTAAATATTTGGGTGGAAGGTCCCTCAAAAAGTAGAGAAATTTGCGTGACCATTTTATACATTTAGTAGGTAAGTTTTAATACTAGAAAAGCCGCCTAATGTTATAATAGTCTATATGATGTAAGATAAATAAAAAATTCCCACACTGAAAACTTGCAGTATACTTGCATAATTGCAATAACTCTAAGTGGCAATGGGCAGGGCACTTCGTTTAAAGAACTGATATCTGATGGGGAAGAAAGGTTCTTGAATAGAGACCACGAACCCGAACACGCAGCGTAGGTAGGCCTCCCACTACATAGAGCGACGATATCATGAGAGTCGCGGGTTGCATGCAGATGGCAAGCTGTCGTTCAGTGTGCGTTCTAAGATGGATGCATATGTTCAGCACTGGACGTCTTCTGGCCAATGATGATGATGTTACAGTTACATATAAATTTAGTAGTATACGAGACAGTCTTTTTAACCGTCATATATTTTTTGAAATTATTATTTTTTTAATTGAAAGGACCTACTTTCGGATTGGTCTCATAGAAATTTCATCAAAATCGGTTCAGTAGTTTCGCTTTTAAATCAAAATAACTGGAAAATTACTTTGATGGCAATATTATTTCATCCGAGGAACCAAAATTGCATATGTTACTAATCTTGTGAGGTCTGTTTTTAAATTGATAATTATGTAGGAACAGTTTCTATGACATAAACTTCTAGACATAAACTTTGGATAGACAAAACAATCTGACGGTGTTTTTTCAACGCCAGAGTTAACCAAATGGCTATGCTCTCTATTTTAGATAATACAATGAAAACCTTATCCCAATTAATGAACTAGTTTGCTGTATTTTGTTCATATTGTAGAAACCGTTGATTAAGTTTTCCTAAATAAAGCTAAACGACCATGGTCTAACCGCGACATTTGTACCGCGCTACGTGTATTCTAAATTTCTAGGGCAATATCTGGCTTCAATAACACTTGCACCATTAACTTGCGTTGTGTTCGCAATAGACATCAGGCTTAGTACCATACACCTAATGATTTTTCAAAGCAACTTTACACTCTAACTCAACTGAATAAAGTTCAGAATAGACATAATGTTTTATTTTACCAAATTCGTGTTTTGCACAAAACGTCATAACAGGTTCGAATAATTGCAGATGAAACTAAAATTTGTACAGTGGTGACAAGGTGGTATGTTGAGTAGCGATGAGGTGTGTCGATTTATTCTATTTCATATGGGTCCAAATTGCCGACAGTTAGGTTAACTGTTGCTCACAGTGCTTTCTATTTGCTATTGTGCTGCCCACTGATATATTGCAGAACAGATTAAGGCAAAAAGCTTGATGCGATGAATTAAGGCTACATTTCCTCATGTGCAGTCAACGAACTTTGCAAATATCAGTGTACAAAAATGGGTAAAAAAGAAGTTAAAAAGTTAGTAGCAGAGTTTATCATCATCATTTCATCCATAAGACGGCCACTGCTAGACATAGGCCTCCCCCATCGATTTCCAAAAGGGCCGATTGAAAGCGGCCTGCATCTAGCGTTTTCCTGCGGGTCTCTTTTAGGTCGTCTGTCCATCTTGTGGGTGGACGTTCTACGCTGCGCTTACCGGTCCGTGGTCTCTATTCGAGAACCTTTCGGCCCCATCGGCCATCTGTTCTGCGTACTATGTGCCCTGCCCACTTCAACTTGCTAATCCGGTGGGCTATGTCGGTAACTTTCGTTCGTCTAGGGATCTCCTCATATCTGATTTGATCTCGTAGAGAAACCCCGAGCATAGCCCTCTCCATTGCTCTTTGTGCGACTTTGAGGAGCACAGTTGAATTATTCAAATTATTGAATCTTTTTAATTCCACCTGTATTTTACGAGTACAATACGCAGAAACTAAAACTCTCTAACTTTTAAAAATTAACAGCCAACATCAGCCTAAGCCTCAGTTTTACGGTTCCCATGAAAATATCGTTGATGATATCGTTATGATTGCGTTGTATAGGCTGTAGATTCTACAGTCTACAACGCAATCAAACTATATTTAATACTACTTATTATACAGGCTATTATACGGACACGGGTATGTCCTAAAACTGCGACTAGAACCACCTGAGGATGGGCAGCAGCGTCCTAATAGTACACGGTGAACGTACTGCGATTCCCAAGCCGCCTGCCAAGCGTGGGGATTATAGCAACACCCCTCTCTATGAGGGAGGCCTTGTCCAACAGTGGACGTTAATTGGATTATGATGTGATGTGATTATACGGGCTAACACTCAGTTAAATTTAGGAATAATATTCAAATTAATGGGCATGTTTTTTTTTTAAATTAAATAATATCCGTATTAAATATCCCGTAACTGCCACTTTCTGTATTAAAATCCAGTAACTACCGACTTCCGTATAAAAAATTCCAGTCGCTGTCGTCTTGGGTATTCAAAAAGTCCAGTCAGTGTTTATTCCGTTTTTAAAGGATACTAGCATAACATAGTAGTTTTCACCATCCAGAAAACACTTATCCGTATTTATGTCCATGAAAGATAACACCACACATCGATACGACCATCAAAGAACACTTTGATCTGGCCGTTTCATAGATAGGACCATTCAAAAGTATCAATTCACATAAATGTATGTAGCGATATCTCGTTTATAGCATCGGTAGCCGCTGCGATACCAATAAACCTCTCTTGTTTTATGCTTAAAGTTTACGGGCTATAATTTATAAAAATAAATAAAATAGGAACAGCTTTATGCAGGGCATAAAGCTTCTTTTGGACGCAACTCCCACGAAACAATATCATAGTTGCTACTTCATTTTTAGGGTTCCATACAATAGGGTGTAAACGGGACCTTATGACTAAACCTACGCGGTCTGTCCGTCCGTCTGTCTGTCGTACTTTTTAACGGGTGTATCTTTCAAACCGTAACAAATAGTCTATTGAAATTTTCACAGAATATGTAATGTTACGGCGGATTAACTAAAATATAATAATAATAAAGTCAAAACCAAAGACATACCCCATACAACACATGTTTTTAAACGTATTTTTGTATTAGCTCTAATGTAAAAATAGTAAAACGTACAATTGTCAAACTTGGCACGATTATAATACACACTCATAGTTAAAACAACAAATAATAAATATTGGCCAAGTGCGAGTCGGTGCCAAATTTTTGTTCACCATCCAAGTTAAGCAATGAAGGGCACGGTTAAAGTTATGACGTCATTTAACAATTGTCAGATGGTGCAATTAATATAAATGCCTAACCGATACTTTAAATTAAAATGTCGATGTTTGTTAAAGCTAAACAAAGATTGTGCAACCCACCCTTAGTCTTTATTAGTTGTTCAGAGCAGCCTCTAATAAAACTCGATAAATGACTTTCCTTGTAATTTACTTACCTGGACTGCTAAAGGAACTTTATGTTTTAAACATGCCTTAAAGTTGGGTCATAGTTTTGTTTTCTTTTACGTCTTAATTGAAATACAAAGAAACGTGGATACAAAAAATAGAAACGGTTTTTTATATGGTTTCTAGACCACTCAACAGATCTACCTGCTACCTTGTATTTTCTCCAAATAAAATGGACTTGGCCCTGGCAGATCATGACTTGTATACTCGATGACAGAAAGGAAGGTAATAAATCAACAATTTATACTTTTTTTAGGCCCACCAAACGTAGTATTTATTTATATTACGAGCATAAAAGTAAGTACTAAGGATTCTGTTATTTATATACTAACTAAGGCTTATTCTATGGCACAGGATGCTGCCAATACTAACTATGACTTATTCTATGGCGCAGGGCGCTGTCACACAATCTCCAACTCTGTTAGTCTTTGGATAAGTGGGCGTATGTGAAATCTAATATCCATAATGAAATAAGTCAGAGTCATTATATAATATTTATGACTATTAAATTACACATAAGTAGAAGGTATGTGGATACAAAAAGTGATAAAAACTGTATGTTTTGTAACACTCAACGGAGATTAATTTTATGTTTATCTTTATTACTTAGCGTCGGATATTTGAAATTACTTCCGTTTTGAAACAAACTCTCACCTTCGATTTTATGCAAGAACAAATAGAGTAAAACAACTCAAATTTAGCTTCATTGCTGACAAACTGCAGTATAACCAAATACGTTCAGTTCAAATTACTAAAAACTATTTTGAACGACAAGAGAATATTCTATTAGCGAGAATAGAGAGCAGAACAGGCAAGATGTTTGGCGACCTTGTATGACATACACATAGACTAGGTAAAGCTACTGCGTAGGACATACATATTAATGAAAACAAAAATGAGAACGAGAGGACTAGGAAGCCATATTCTTACACCAAATAAAATAGAAGCTAATGTCTTGTCAGGGAGGTAAAATCTCTGGCAGAAGACCGTCAAGTGAGTAAGTTACTCTGCCTACAAGAGCCCTACTACTGCGCTCTTAAATGATAAATGAATCCCAAAAACTTTCTTAAACATACACTTTAGATTTTAAAGTCGATTAACTGAATCAAAATAAAACCAACCTTATTGTCAGTCACAATAAACTTTTTTTTTAATAATTACCTACTATATATAATGTTCACCAACCACCCGCATTCTTCAGTCTTCCCGTGAACATGGTGCATGTAACTGCGCCGAAATATCGGGAGCTCCTTCCACAACCTTACCACGGTAAATATCCCGTAAATAATCATTTAACCTACTATAATTGTCAACACGACTAAATAATAATACCTAAGTAGTTTTTAGTAAACATATGAAAAAAAAAAAAAAGCGGACAGACAATGCGAAACCGCCGGATCTAGAAGCATGAACCCTTTTCACAAGGCGTGTTGCTTAGTAACTGTAGGCTAACACTATGAAACAATTAATGAAAATTATATTTGCTGGCTTGGCTAAAAGCCAAACCAAACGCGTATGAAGTCGCGGGTATTTAACTAGTATTAAAATAAAAACCTTTAATTTTGTTGATTAAGTTTGATCGTTTGTCAAATAATATTATCAACACCAAATGGTGACTCATTTTTGCAACGTCAAAGAAAATAAATTAAGCCAATAAAACCAGTGATATTAACCCCATAAACCGTTATAAAACCGTTAATAACGTTTTTAATAATGGAAAAACTGATTAAAATCGTTCCACGTAAACAAGCGCGAAAAATACGAGCCAAATCCGAGTTCGGAGCTTAAATTAAACCGCGAATATCACAAACGGCCGTGTTCAGATGAAACAGGGCCGGATGCAGGACGACGAGTTAAACCAACTCGTATGAATTTGTACGAAGTATTAGGAAAGTAATAACTTTCAATAAGCATGAACTCCCAAAAAAAATTGCATATTCTCCTCCTATGTTAAACAAACCAACAAAATAGAATTGCATTTAAGAATTAAGCGCTCTATTTTCTGCGATTAGGTATTACACGAAATAGTGGTACTACGCCGTTTTTTTTTATGATACTGAGTGATGAGACGAGCGAAGTCGCTCGCCTGACGGCTCTTCACGCTTGCCCATAACAGCTCAACGCCACTCAGAATTTTGAACTTCAACAGTTCAAAACCCTGGATGGCAATGCACTGCGCTCGTCACCCCAAGATATAAAATGTCAAATCTCTGTGTGCCCTGTAATTTCGCTGGAAACATTGCTCTTTAATCCGGAACACAGTAGTGTGCAAACACTACTACTTGGCGGTTGAATAACTGGCAAAGGTGTGGTACTTCCCCACGCGGACCCCTGCAAAAGAGTCCTACCACTACCAGATGATTGTGTTAAAAATGCCGATACGAAATAATTGTACTTATCATTACAACTTTTATAATGGAAACAACCCTAAAATAGCAAACAAAAACAGTAGCAGCCATAGACTTCGTTCAGTGTGAATTATATTTTTTAAAGGAACAGTTGTTTTCTTTCGTGATTTCAGGTATCGTCCCAAGTAAAAGTTATGCATAACGATGTTTACAATGCCCACCTTTCAGCTTAGTTTCATCGTTCCGTGAAACCTTGTATTGACCAAAATCTCACCTCTGCGTCACGCTGCTCTGCCTCGGATTACTGTAGCCCTTTTATATAACATTTGTATTGCGAACTGCTTAATTAGCTAATCCTCCTAAATTATGATACGTAATAAAATTATAAATGCGAAAGTTCGTTTGTTTGTTCCTCTGCAGCAACAAAGCAACGATTTGACGTAATTTTTTGTTGCATAAAGATAGTTGCAGGGCCGATGAGCGATATAGGATACTTACTATTCCAAAAAAAAAATGGTCCACGCGGATAAAACCGTTGAGCTTGGCTAGTAAAAAAAACAACTTACCACACATGAATGAGTTGTAGGTACGATCGTCTTTCGTTGGGTGGTCAAATTGATCTAAAGATACAATGGGTACATTGTAATAAATTGGGGGTTTCGGCCATTCCCTGAATACGTACTTTCATAAGCAAAACGGTGCGATATTACGGACGGGACCGCATAATAAGCTGTTTACGTAAATTTGTATACCGATGAATGTATAATGTAATCAGCGATAATAGCATAATCTTGTGCTAACTTCTGCTGACTATAATGAAGAAGTCAATTAAAGTTTAATTCATAGCGTGGTAATCCGCCGGCATACATCTTCTGGCGAGCGTTCTCCATACATAACCCCATAACCGAGAAAGCGGTCAAGCGCAAGCCTATTATAAATAAAGCTAGGCTCTTTACCAATTGGCAAGTAGTGGGATACTAGGAACGTCGGTATTATCTTTAGACTTTCAACGGGCTATGAGGGTTCCAACTGAAGTTTGTTTAATATGCTAAGTAGTTTAGGTATTTAGTATTAGTTAGCTTCTTCACAACAGTTACATGATTAATAACGGAATATTTAGGAGGGGGGTTTACGGGGTGATAACCGTAGCACAATGTTAAGAAATAGAGTATAGCGTTTTGTCTGCACCTAACTTTGAACTGTTCGACCAACCACCCGCATTGTTCAGTCTTCCCGTGAACATGGTGCATGTAACTGCGGCGAAATCGGGAGCTTCACCTTATCACAGTAAATATCCCGTTAATAATCATAATAACTATAGTGGACAACCGTGACAGTTTAAAACTAGCATTGAGCTACGTTACTCTTAATTTACATTAAAAATACTTGTTATATTCTTTTATAGAGTTTTAATATGCTGTAACTTAATCCAAGCCCGCACGTTACTAAATAACGTCAACGTTTTCCAAAACCGTAAAATTATTAATTATTAAAAATACATAAATAATTTAATGGATAATTACAATGCCGTACTTACCCCCATAATTCAATTAAGGTATTAATTTATTAAATGTAAGCGAGAGGTAAACATAATTAAAAACGCCAGGAGCAGCGGCCATGTATTTTCTGTTTATTACACCGGCTGTTCACTCTCGCCGTTACAAAACGAGATCGTATAGAAAAGCGGAGGCCAATTTCCGCGCAGTTGCCGAATGATGCTCTTCGCAATATTTCAATGTTATTTTTTGTATTACTAAATGAGAATGAAAATTTGCGGGCGCCTTCATAAATTGGCCGGTTTATACGGTGGTTTCTAATTTGCTGAGATTGTACACCGTGGCCGTATAAACTCGGCGAGAGTGTATTGCCGGGTTTACATTTGCGGTTAATTAAAATTAATCGGCAGTTAAAGTCGTTCGATAATTATTTTATGGTTATATTCGGTGGTTCTAAAACAGGCGATCGGGAAAAACGAAGAATGAAATTAGTTATTATACATTAATGAGTTAGCAGTGTTCAAATACTGGTTGAATAGACTCATAAGAAAACAGAGTATAATTTGTAACTAATATATATATATACATAATTACACGGAACGGTGTCACTTAATAATTATCAATTTAAAAAACCAACTTCAAAATGAGTAGGTAAATACGCGATTTCGTTACTTGGGTGACATATTTTTTGTAGTTATTGGAAACCTAACTACTGAACTGATTTCTATGGGACCAATCTGAACGTGGTATGGAATTCATTATAAAAAAATATTTCGTGTTAGTAAAAAGGCGTTATTTCTCAGTCGGCTTTGGGGTCTGTCAAGTTCTAGCTGAGTAGTTACTTGCATGTAGCAAGATTCTAAAATGGCGTCACCAACGCTTAGATTGGTTGCCAAAATAGCTCAAGAATTTGGAGAGCTACCATAGCTTAGTGGTTAGAGCGCTCGGGTCGTAAATCTTGATGGGCACAGGTTCAAATCAAAGTCTTTTGGTTGTAAATTTTTTGAATTGTACTATCTTCTACTTCTAAAGTATAAAAGGCAATGTGCGTATGTACCCTATGGACTCCAAAACGGCGGGACCGATTATGACAAGACTTTTACTGGCAGATAGCTGATGTAATAAGGAGTAATCCACGTGGGTGAAACCGCGAGGGGCAGCTAGTAACAGGAAATAATTTACCTCTGTCTGCTTGATGTCTGCTTTTACACGAGCAAAAGGCTGAACGAGTAACTTTTTTTATTTTTATTGTATTTATTGTAAATTTAAATAAGTAAGTAAGTACTTAGAAAATTCGGACTAACTGCGAAATTGCTGGCAAATGCGCAAACTTCAGCAATATTATACTTAGATACTTTTGGTAGTTTCTTACCTATACTTACCAAATAAAATACTTATACTTATAGTTATGTTATGTTATGTTATCATAACATAACAGCTAAACATTTAACACTAGCATTATTTAAAGAAACTAATCAGATGTAAGATGTGCCTTTAAAGAATGCTTCAAGTGTATTTACATAAAACATTTGTTAAGGTTAGGGTTAAAACATTTTGTTTCATCTTTAAACAGGCAGTTTTAATGTTTTCATTCGTAGTAAAATTATTCCTAACTTACCTTTTTACAATATCATTAAACTAATTAATACAACTCCTTTCCTTTGAACGAAGCGGAAAACGTAGCGATACCAAATTAATTACGAAAATTAATTTTCGAAGAGCGGAAACCTTGTTAGAAATGAATTGGTAACTTGATTCTTTAGGTGGATGAAAATAACTGAAGCTGGAAAAGATAAAATGACTTATTTTACTAATTCATCTGGCACACGCTGCAGGTAATATGTGCAACAAAATAGTACAAGGGCAGGTATCACATATAATAAAAACGTAGAGAAAAAAAACCTGTAATTGCGAGATATATAAAAAAAAACAGGGAGTCTTAAAATAAGCAGCTGAACACGTTAAGACAGTTTTTAGAATTTTCGTCTGTTTGTTTGTTTATCCACGCTCATCTCCGAAACCACTGTACGAATTTAAATGCTGTTTTCACGAATTTGCTTAGCTATGACCAAATTGAAGTAGAGGCTATGTTATTTTGCGCAAGGGCTGGATTAGGGGAGAAAAAAGGGTTAAAGTTTATATAAAATCTACGCGTACGAAGTCGCGGGCAAAAGCACTAGTTTATAATAATAACATGCACATATATCTATCTATACATATAATAAAAACGTAGAGATAAAAAAATCTGTAATTGCGAGATAACAAAAAAAAAAACACACAGGTCGTCTTAAAATAAGCAGCTGAACACGATAGGACAGTTTTTAGAATTTTTGTCTGTTTGTTTGTTTGTTTGTTTGTTTGTTTGTTTGTTTGTCCGCGAACATCGCCTAAACCACTGGACGGATTTTAATGCTGTTTTCACGAATATGCTTAGAAATTACCAGATTAAAACATAGGCTATCTTATATCATTTATTTTAATTCTTTATTTTTACATAAACGAAAATAAAAATCAATGATTTATTTCTTCGTTACCCGAAACGTAATATGAGGATCGTCACATAGCTTCAAGCAAGGAGATCCAAAGTAAAGAGAATGTTATTGACATAGCCATTAAAATTTTGAAACTGTCAACTATGTCAACTGTCAACATGGTCATTCGGTTAATCAGTTTAAATTTAAAGAAGGTAACCTTAACCTTCTTAGATGAATGAACGTGTAGATCAAGCATGTTATAGGCCTTACAACCTCTTTGGTGATTCATTCCAGTGCATGGAGTAGAAGTGTGGCGTACTCGTACTCCTTGCGCCAACCTTCGTGAATTTCATTCCAATTTTCCACGACGTGTGGCGCTGGGGCGCGAAAAGAAAAAAATAAAAGAACACCGATTTTCAAATGGAATTGTCATTCGCTTTTTCTAAGATTTGTCTAAGATTTTTCTTTGCATTAAATTTATAATTTCTTTCGGACTCAGCTATTTTCTTCCATTGTCGGTAGCTTAACCCTCTCCTTCTATATAAATAGTACAAATCCACTATAATTGGTGACCACTGAATGGACCGTACACCACCGACAAAGGTCAAAATGCCGCTAGATCGTACTGATAGCACTGCGGCTGACACGAAGAATAAAGATGATGACAATGTATTCCGAGTTGGCGTGCGAATTCCACCGTTTTGGCCCGAGAAGCCGGCGATTTGGTTCGCCCAGATCGAAGGCCAATTCGCGATTTCCAACATCACTGCAGATAGCACCAAGTTCTACTATGTGATTGGACAACTTGACCCGCAATACGCAGCTGAAGTCGAAGACATCATCGTCAACCCGCCTGTGACCGAGAAGTACGAAAAACTCAAGCTGGAGCTAATTAAACGTTTGTCCGCATCAAGAGAAAAAAGGTACAGCAACTTTTAACACACGAGGAGCTAGGTGATCGTAAGCCTTCTCAATTCTTACGTCATCTACGACACCTAGCAGGCCCCGGAGTTCCAGAAGACTTTTTACGCATGATTTGGACCAGCCGCCTACCGAACAGCACGCAGACCATCATTGCTTCGCAGCAGATGACGTCATCACTCGATGTGCTGGCAGACCTAGCCGACCGCATACATGACGTTGTCCCTATAGCCCAGGTCGCATCTACATCCAGTACCACACCGGGAAGCTCCAAGCTCCATATTACATTCTCATGGTTTTATTCTATGTTAGCGTTTAAAACACAAAATATACCGCATCCTATTTTAATACAGTCCCGCGAATAGAAATATTCAAAGAAGGCCCTTTGTACATGAAAATAAACCTATACAACAAAATTCCGGACGCAATAAAGAAATAAATAAATAATAACATTTTTCCAGAACCAACTTCGTAAGTTTCTAACCCAAAAATGTTATTACGAGATAAAAGATGATAAATTTTGGAAAATTATAATTAGAAAATAAATATCGATATATAAATAGTTAAGAAAGTAGCGTCATAAGTTTTGTATCATCTCATATATAATTAAGTACCCTATCACACTAAGTATGTTTTTTTTTTGTTTTGTAAAATTACTTCACCCTAGGTTAAGTTTGAATAGTATATATAATATTTATGTAATAGATTTAACTATACTTAAATTTATATGTTTATGTCTGTGGTCTGGTTTTGTGAACAGCCACTACATAAGTCATTGCTGCACCCTTTATGCAAGGTATATAAACTTAGCTTTTAGAAGAATACAGTGTATATTATTTGCAGTAAGAATAAGAATATAGAAATAATTTTATTTTACTGTGATATTTTAACAGATAAATAGAGTAGTTCCATTTCATGGCTTTTTAATCAAGGTATACATACAAATGCACGCGAAATAAGAAATAACTAGCCAAAAGCGTGTTAAGACAAGCATTACGTCAGGGTTCCGTGGCCAGCGAAACTGGCCGGAAATATACTTTTAATGGTTTAGACAAAAAGAAAATTTCAAAACATGCTCTGCACTGTGGTCACATTATCTTTTTGATTTGAAAACTGTTGACGGTGTTATTTATTACTTTTATGATTCTATCAATACTTCATACAGGGCGACTTAAAATAAGCAGCTGAACATGTTAAGGCAGTTTTTAGAATTTTTGTTTGTTTGTTCACGCACATCTCCTACACCCCTGGAAGAAAATGCGGACGGATTTAAATGCGGTTTTCACGAATATGCTTAGCTATGACCAGATTGAAGTATATGCTATGTTATTTTGCGCAAGGCCGGGTTAAGGGAAGAAAAAAGAATTGAAGGTTTATATGAAAATCTACGCGTACGAAGTCGCGGGCAAAAAAGCTAGTAAATTAATATGCATCTTTTCCAACTTGCGCAATTTAGATACTCCGTGTGCAAGACGCATTAGTAATGATTTTGTTATCACATTATATTATGCTTTAAGATTCTATTGTCTTAAAGAATAACTATAATTCGCTGGTGAGAAAATACATGTTTTACTTAACTAAAGTACTTTAACATTGAAAACATTACACAACAATTTTATAATATCGTAATAGTTTTTGTTTTTTCCATAATGGGTAGCGGACATCGTAAATATAGGGTTCAATTGCGTATCTCGAATCAATCAAAGCCTGATAGATAGCAATATCGGTTAGTTAGTAATTACCAATTTTAACGTTTTTTGTGTATTTTTTTTACTTATAGTTTATTTGTTTTATGTTAGAGCTAATGATAGGTATTTAATTTAAGAATTACAAATCACTAGGACATATACAGAGTATAGTGGCGTACATTTCAATGTGCAATATTTGATACATTTTTTGACTTAAAGAGGTTGGAGAGCCCGGGAGAGTTAGAGGTAGAAAATTAACCAATAAATATTTATGATTATACTAGCTGCATCCCGCGGTTTCTGATATTTTGTTAGGAACCGTAAATTTTCCGGGATACCATAGTATTTTATGTCACTCTCCAAGCCTCCAACTATCCCTATACTCGTATATGCAACAAATCACGTCAATCCGTTGCTCTGTTGCAGCATGAAAGAATAACAAACTAACGTATCGTTCGCGCAAAACTTTATGAGCCCTCTGAAGTTAGGCGCGAGGCCTCCCCGACGCCCTGTAAAGTCCCTCGGATACCTATAATATGCGTACTGCGCAGCCACTGGGCCTAACTTCAGAGGGCTCATAATGTTTTGCGCGAACGATACAAAATATTACATTCGTATAAAATTAATTTAAAACAAACAATAAAATAAAACACTTTTGCATTTAAAATATTAATGGGATATTTTTACGTAAATGTATACGTTATTTTTGAGTAAAGTACTATGCAACCCTTGCAACTGACGGCATCTGAGCATTTATGGACTTACGTATGCTAACAATTTCCCGTTCGTCTACAATTACTTCTGTTGCCTGCTGCTACAGTATTGTATTATGAATTTCTTGCTGCAAGACATTTAGACAATTTAACTTAAAACTAACAGCAAGACTCTACAAGTATATGGTAAAATTGTCTTTTAAACACTGTTTACATTGCATTTAACATTTTAATTGCAAGCCGCTTTACCAAAGTGTAATTTTAATTGCTCTCACACGAAAAGCTGTAGTATCTCTATAATGTTTCTAAAAGAAACCACAAAATGTGTTTATACTATCCGTTACTCAAAAGTTGTCTAACAAAATTTAATTATTCACACTACGCTTCTACGGTCATAGCTCTACGGCTACGAGCGTAGTAACATACATTGTAAGAAGCAGTATGGAATGAGGGTTTTATCCCACAAATATCTATTGTAATATCGTGGCTAAGTAAGGTAAGTATTGGTCTCCAGGCGTGCGCTTTTCCACTTTCAGCTGCAAAGTACAGCAACTTTAGACACCATCTCAGTTGACGTTTTATGAGTAAGGATTATATTGCACACTAGCCGACCGTCCCGGCTTCGCACGGGTGTAAGCTTGGCCTTCGGCCTCGCTACAAAATATAATATAGCCTATGTCACCCGGGGATAGTGTAGCTTCCCAACAGTGAAAGAATTTTTCAAATCGGTTCAGGAGTTTCAGAGCCTATTCAATGCAAACAAACAAACAATCAAATCTTTCCACTTTATAATATTACTAGCCGTCCGCCCCGGCTTCGCACGGGTGTAAGCTCGGCCTTCGGCCTCGCTACAAAATATGGTATAGCCTATGTCACCCCGAGATAGTGTATCTTCCCAACAGTGAAAGAATTTTTCGTATCGATTCAGCAGTTTCGGAGCCTATTCAATGCAAACAAATAATCAAATGTTCCTCTTTATATATTGGTATAGATATAGATTAGCTCTGTTCTTTTCAATACTTCAGATCTTGGGACTCGGCTAGACCCGTCCAAAGTCTTCGTATGCCAGGTTGCCGTTGACGGACACATCAACGAGGCCGATATCGTGGCTACTCTATGTATGGATGCTACAAGTAACTTAATCTACAAATCTGGTTTGAATTGGTATAATTGAAATAGATTTATAAGATAAACCTGCCACCTGGCGCTAGCTTGTAAATTTCTCTGTTTGCATAATTTTTATTTCTGGTGTACGTAATAAAGAGTATAATATTTTTTATTTAAAACTGCAATTGTGCCATTGTAACCATATTATTATTAGGGCTACCATCCGTCTGGACTTGTCCGGACATATCCAGACTTTTAGACCTTTATTGGGTCGTTTTCCTGCTTTGTAATTTATCTGGTTCTGGGTTTTTTTTAGCTTGGGAAATGTGTAAGTTTTCAATCTGTGACCATTGTAACGACGTGCGCAGTGTTTGAATTTTGTGACTAAAATAATAAAATCTTCTACTTTTGTGGGTTTAATTTACATCATTAATTGTTCACGATGTTTTTTTCTACATGTGATACAATTTACGTTCAAGTGAAATGCCATGTATGTAATGGTATCTTCATCATGTCATAATGTGTCATATATTATAGTCAAAGCGTCCCTACTGATATTACTCTTTAGCTCTTTCTTACTTCGTAGCAACAGTTGCACTCAGTGCGCGCTACGACCCGCTCGCTGGCTACGAAACGCGCGTGTTTATAAAACTCGGAAGTTTCATACAAAAATCCAAACTTTACACTAATTTATTTCTGTGTTCCAGCTTTTATATAACAGTAAAAAAACTATAGTGCTTAAGATTTTGAACTTAAACTATGTATTTTATTATTGAACAAAATTTTAAAGGTTTACTAAAAATCGTAAAACTTATTTGTGGAAATGAAATCTTAAAGCGTCGAAACCAATTTTAAATACATTGGAATGATGTTTCTCTGAAAGTTAAACATGAGACGTTTCTGGACAGTTTTTTACTTTTTCAACACATACATAAAAGGTAAGTTATATTAGTTTCTCCGCAGGGAAAAGTTAAAGTTTGTTTTGGCAGATCTATCTGTAAATTTATTAGCTATTTATCGCTTTACATCAGGCAAGTTGGCGGCAAAACGTAAGCCTATTATTACAAAAAAGTCATCTGTCTACAGAGTCTGCGGTTGGTGCGTTATCGTCGATTATTAAGGCTCTGTGCTAACTAAAATATTGTGCAAGCTAGAAAAAAAAAACAACAACAAAGTTGCCTGTAGTTATGTAGCATCAACAAGCACTACCTATCCAGTATTATTTTAGAGAACAAGTTAATCTGATTTGCTTTTAACAATAGTTAAGCCATATCACACGTCTAAGCATGTGGATGTGGCAAGCAAGCATCTGAGTTCACTTGTATTTTTTTTCTCCGGGCTGGCAAAGCTCCTTCAACACCGCTAGTGCAGTTGCAGGTGTCCATAGCAGGCGGTTTTGCTTACCATCAGACCGCATGCTTGTTTGCCGGTCTTTTTAAATAAAAAAAGGCTTTCACTTGACTGCCACTTAGCCTGATGTTAAACGATGATGCAGCCGCTTGCACAGAAGAAAACAATTTACTCACTCGCGACTTGAAGACTCTCAGATTCTAACGATTCGGGAACATATTCAGACAGCTCATTCCACTAGCGCTTCGCACAAAAGTAGATTCAAAGCGCTTCGATAAATAAAGAAATTAATTATTTTGTTCTCTACTTAGTATCAATCTGCCTCCGCGTCGTCGGCCTTACAGTCCCAGCGTTGAAACAGCGTGGTGAATCAGTTACCCTCATCTGTGACTACGACTTAGAAGGTGGCAGACTGTACTCCGTCAAGTGGTACCGGGACACTGAAGAGTTCTACCGGTACATGCCACGACTGAGGCCGCCTCAGCATGCACATCAGTTGGACGGAGTTAGAGTTGATGTGAGTCAGTTTTAAAGTTCCGTAGGTACCCAAATGGTGTCAACGCCTACGTAATATTAAGCCTACATACACTGCCTGCTGTTGGAACCGTATAACGGATAGCCAGTTTAAATATTCACAGCGTATATAATGACTCCATAGGCAGAAACTTGTAATTGGCCCAGTCACCAAATCAATTTTTAAGTTATATACTATACTATATATAAGGCTGTAATTTTCCCTAAAAATGCAAAAAAAGACGGATTGACTTAGAAATAATAATAAAAACAAAAAGTAAAAAAGGAGAATACCATACATCAAACGTATGCTGTATTTGCTCTGTGTAAAAACGATAATTCGTATAAAGGCTTGATTATAGTCAGACTCTAAAGTAAATAATTATAAATTTAAAAAACCGAATTTACACAAAATTTGGTAAATATGCTATTTAAGTGACAGTAGATTTTATGTCATCCAAGTAACCAAATTAAAAAAAAACAGTTATTTGGATTTTAAAAGCCAAACTCGGAGACCAATCTGAAAGCATATCCTTTCAATTAACAAGCGGATCACATTAAAAACCGACTTAACATAGAACGTCCGCCTTTTTTGAAGTCGGTTAACAAAAGAATTTTCCAAATTGGTTTATAATTGACGGAGTTCTGAGATAACAAACATTAAAAAAAAAATGAGAACCCCTTCTTTTTTTGAAGTCGGTAAGAAAAAAACAATGAATACTGGTCAAGTGCGAGTCGAACGCGCGCTAAAGATCCCGAGCTGAGACTAGTAGGTAATAATCCTAGACATAAACACTCAAAGATTGCACGCATTCGACGTTAAAACCGCTCTGATATCATTTTATTTTCGACATTATTTCCATAGCACTAACACCAAGTCAGAGCATCTTGGACAGTAAACAATACATCTCTGCACAAAAGCTCGATCTTACTAGTTTTATGGGTGAGTAAAGTGTTCATGAATACACAAGCGATAGACTACACCGTAAGTTTGGACCGGAGCCTTCATTGCTTGAAGATGATCGTATGTTATCAACTTTATTACAGTAAAGTTGTTACAAGTTAGGGCTTTGTGGCTTCGAGTCTAGTTGATTAGAGATAACGTAGGCTTTATGCCCTTATCGTAACTTCCTGTTACCCGCTAGGCCGCTTCTAGTTTACGTATCGATTGAACATCTCGTATAGTTCTAGCGTTCCACAAATAACAAAGGGTAGGTGTATCATGAAGCATCCGCATACTGAACAAAAAACGTTTGTCCAACGACAATGTTTTTAACACGCTTTTATTAGCTTGGTATGTATCTATGTATCTTTGAATGTGATTTTCACCTCTTTAAAAACGTTGTAAGTATTGATTTGAAACTTTGCATACTGAAAAGGGACCGATGACAAAGCAATAAAGCGTGTTTTTTAGTTTTTTAAATTGCGAGAATTCTTATTTTGTAATTTGACAGTTTTAGCATATGATCGGAGCTCACCCTAAATTACGACCCGATATGACCCAAAGCGCCAACGAAGACCTTAAAGTGACGATGTGGTCAACAGAAAAAAATTATAGTTTTTTTGTGTGGTGTTTTCACGTCACATTATCAATTGAAACTATTAAAACCACCTGCTCGACAATGTCCAATTACATATCATGCAACGTAAAGTAAAGCGTTATGTCTTAAGGGATATAAAGTTGTATGAAACTCCCTAGGGAATAAAGTGATTTGAATTTGGAACGATAAATTCGTGTGGAAACTCGTGGAAAATTCTAAGTAAAAATATGCCGCCCATATGGCATTGTAAAGAGGTTTGTTCGAAATCTAACTGGCCACCATAAGCAGAACTCAAAAAAATAATAATAGATGCGCTTACAAAGAATGTGAAACAAAAGACGGTGTTTAGTGATGTGATTTTCAGTGAAACCCGACTTTTTATTGTCTTGCAGAAGGTGTGAAAAGTAGAGTATACTCCATCTGGAATAAAGCCTGTCTTCGTCTTGGGCAGCTTGAACCCCTCGCTTCACTCATCTATATAATTATGTTATATAAAAATCAATTGCTGTTCGTTAGTCTCGCAGGGAAGGTTTAAACGGCTGGACCGATTTTGATGAAATTTTGTGTTCCTGGAACGGGTCATAGTAGCGAGGCCGAAGGCCGAGCTTACACCCGTGCGAAGCCGGGGCGCGTCGCTAGTGACTCTATATAACTCCACAGCCTCTCGTTACGCTCAGGGTTCAATATGCCGTGTTAAAATATCGTCAAACAAGTCAGGGTCAAGCACAGTAAGTCACGGCCAAGTCTAAGTCATACCCTAGTAAAGTGGTGGAGAATTTCATCATCATCATCATCAGCCATAAGACGTCCACTGCTGAACATAGGCCCTCCACACATCACCTTCCCACACTCGAGCGTATTCGCGAACTAAAAATAATAAATAATAATTCACGCATTAAAACTTGAAAATACAAACTTCTGTTTAGGTAAATAATACAAACGAAGATTCATTGCGTAGTTGTTGGCGCCGAAACTACAAAGGCAGAATTACATACATAATTTATTATACATAATGCATACATGCTGCACCAACTATGAAAAAGAAACTAGGTACATGCAGTTAGGTATTATCAACAGTCACAATAAGATTTACCTTAGGAAGTCATTTTTTTTTTTGCGTGACTAAAATTCTGGCCTGTTATTTTGGTCAGAAAGTCAGAAAGGCCGCGTTGCCTCACTGGATTGCGAGGCAAAGCGGCCAGCATTTTGGGCACTTTGTCTGAAATTAGAGATCGTTTGAACTACATTATATAGGGTTTCGTAGCTTATAGATAGTATAACGATCTTCAATAAGTTAGTATAGTTTTTTAAGTTTTGTATGGTTTTCTTAATTTTAGCGAAAGAAATAAATTGTGTTTATTTACTCCCAGTTAGAGAAGTCCACCGCCCGCCGCGTCCACCTTCGAGAGCTGACCCTAAAGTCACGAGGGCTGTACCGCTGTGAGGTGTCAGAGGAGGCGCCTTCCTTCCACTCTGCCCAGGCTGAATCCTATATGGAGGTTTATTGTAAGTAGGTCAGATAGTTTAATCCACGGAGCTTAAGTACTTGCTTAATAATAATCTACAGCATTGTATAATCCACAGCAGTAACACACTTGCACTGTAAACGATTAGGAGAATGTATGTAGCGTATCGTTGCATCATAAACCGACCTCTGGCTAGTCTGCACTTAGGTACGTACTTACCTACATAATTATTCATCATACATAGCGGGTGACTATCCGAAACGGTAAAATTAGGGTGTGTCATGTGCCCACCGCCTTTGAGTATGCATGGATAGGTACAAATCCATACTCAAAGCCTATCGCACAGTTTTGTAACAATTCCTTCAGCTTTTGAAACCTGCTGTTGTACAAAAAATGGCCAAGAGCGTGTCGAGATACTCATAATTATGATAGAGTTCCGTAGCCAAAGCCACATTTTCACAACATTTATACCTAGTCAAAATTATTTATGTTCAAATTATATTAATTTTCAGTGGAGATACGAGGCTATTAAAACAGCCTATAGGATAGGTTGAAAATCACAGAAATAATAAGCAACAAAAAAATAATCTAAATCAAGTTAAGTGTAGAGCTCTTAACCCTCCGCTGTAGCAAAGGGTTCAAAGAGTGGGTTTCAGCGATTATGGTGTGATCAGATTTAACGCCCATCGTGATACACCCTACGTCGGTAGGTAGGTACTTCCATTTCAACGTCAAACGGCTATTCGCCCGAAATTCAATTCTGCTAACAAAATTGAAACATAAAAGTAACGGCTCATAATTTTCGTATACGCACCATTATTTCTCTTTATGACGGAAGAACCTCAAAAACGTACAAAATAACAAACATTTATCACCGTTATTATGATTTTTAAACGAATAAGTTAGGAAACATGTCGAGATGTTTGTATGAAGGCTAGATTTTGTAAGCGCGAAGAACTTACATAAATTATTATTTTTCGTTTGTTTTTATTGTTTTCACTATCTGCTTTTGTATTCTGTGGTATAGGATATCTTGGTTTTTAGTATGGGCCAGGACCTGACCAGCTATCAAACTACACCCACTGACGTCGTATCGTTAGAGTGGATGGAAGAGTTAAATAATGACTGCTCTTGCGTCTTGTACACGGCGCACCTGAGTTTGAGAATGACGCAGATTGAGAATGGTGCACGTATCATTAGATTAATGCATCCTGATTTCGCACGCAAGAAGTTGTTAGAAACAACACTACCTGACCTGTTACTGTTAAGTAAGTAGATAGGATACTCGGCAGCGTAGAATTTTTGAGTAACAATCAAAGTGCAAATAATCTGGTTGACGATTATAGGTAGGTACGTTAGCTGTTAATTTTGTTTTACTATGTGGGAACCATCGATCGCATTTTTTTCCATGTCGATATGAGGAGTGATTTGTAGAAAACAGGACAGCGTAGGTAACTGCGATTGTGAGTGATAGGTAACGTAATCACCGTACGATAGGTAATTGCCGTAGCCTTAGTGCAGCAGGATGTTGGTAGCACAAACGAAAACAAAAAATATTTTATTCGTTACAAAAATGCACTATATAATAGGTACACACTTACAGCTACACACTTACCTAATTAGAGTTAAATATATTGGATTTTTGCCACAAATAGGCCCCAGCTCAGCATTATGCTGTTAGTTAGGGGAGACCGAGGAATAAGGTTGTGACATAAGAGGGTTGTGATGTGACAGTGTCGATTTCTATGTGTGAGCTGGCAAAATCACGCATTTTTTGCTTTTTGCCGCACCATAACCCTCAGCTCTCCCTTACCAACCGGCGCTGGTCTTCCGATATACTTACGTTAGTAGGTACCTACCTATATAACCTGTGTATACGATTTGAAAAGTGCTCATTTAGTAATTTAATGATTTTCAGTTTTTCCCCGGGAAAGCCCTCGCATCACGGGCCACGAGCGTGCCTACGAGTTGCAAGATCAACTTGACGTCAACTGTTCCTCTGCCAAGTCCTTCCCAGCACCAGACCTGCAATGGGTCATTGATGGACAAAAGGTGAGTATACCTACCTGAGTGAATTGGGTGCGAAGGTACCTAGTTGTTAGCCCTGGTACAGGGGCAATAGAATTCGGCACCAATATCCCTGCCCTTCAACCTTCTACCTGGTTGGTCCCTGAAAGTTACAATCTGGGTGTATTCAAGTCAAGAATGAATCGGTTTCATCATTCATCGTAGCTTAACATGAAACGAAGTGGCGATCAAGCTCAAACCAATAATACAATAAAATTAAAATTTACAGGTAACGGACAGATCGTGGTTGATAGCGTACGGGGCGAAGCCCGCGCCGCAGGGGCTGCTAGTGTCAACCCTCGGGCTACGAGCGCCGGCCAAGACGAGGATGAAGCTGCGATGCGTCGCCAGCATCGGGTCGCATAGACGCGAACGGACTGTTGTCGTGGGTAGGTGAACTTTCACTGCCAGATTTATTATAAAGTCAGTCTACGCCTATAGGCGGCAACACAGAAAAGAGAAGGGTAAAAAATCTTAACGAAAAAATTCTCACTTCAGTGGGCGCCAAGCTTCAGGGGCTGCTAATTGCGAATTTTCATGGAAAGAATCAGTTACCTAATCAGTCATGTCAGTCAGAGCAGAGTGTATGTCAGTCAACTAATGATAATTTAAGCTATTATTAATTGAGCGAATAAAAAAATACTTAGCTAATTAAAATGAGATTACCTATTGTGCGAACTGCTATAGTCTGTGGAATGCGCTGCCGGAATGGGTGTTCCCCGATGGTTACAATCTGGGTGTCTTCAAATCTCGAGTGAATCGGTTTCTTCTGAGCAAGCATGCTTCATCGTAGACCGCATCGCGCTTAACATCAGGCGAGTTGGCGGTCAAACGCAAGCGTATCACCGAATAAAAAAAAAAACGTGTGGCACTCGGGGACTGCCGCGGTAAAGCTATTGCATAGCATTTTTTATCAACTTATGCAATTATAATTATTTATTTACTTGTAACAAATAAAATTATGTAGGTTTTACAACTCTATGTATGTCGTTATTTTATCAAACATATTGCGGTAAGAGGAGTGAGTGAGTGGGGGGTGTTAGGTTATTTTCGTTACGGAATTTCTTAAAAAATAAAAAATCGCAGGGCCTCAACTAGTTTAGAAATATAATCCACATTAATATTATAAATGCGAAAGTAACTCTGTCCGTCTGTCTGTTTGCTACATAAGTACGGCTTAACCGATCTCGATAAAATTTTGCGAGGTAATAGTATGTATCATGAGGATAGACATAGGCTATTTTTTTCTGAAGAAATCGCGGACAATGTGGCGGGTACAGCTAGTATTATATAATGGTACAAACAAATACCAGAAACTACGCTGAAAACTGAATCTAGAATAATCTTAATGTTTGGTTTCAGAAACTAACTTCGCAGCCTGGGAGAGACCTATCAGTTTTCTAATATTAATTAACATTGTTTGTGTTAAAATATTGTGATTCAAGCTATACGAATAAATTTTTAAAAATACAATTTATTGATTTGTATGTTATTTCTTCTGTACCTACCTAACTAGTACTCATCATCATCATCAGCCAGAAGAGGTCCACTGCTGAACATTCATAGGCCTCCCCCTTTAACCTCAACACTGAACGACAACCTGCCCATCCACTGGATACCTGCGACTCTCACGATGTCGTCGGTCCATCTTGTGGGAGGCTTACTTACGCTGCGTCTTCCGGTTCGTGGTCCTTCCTTCCTTCCTTCTCAAGAACCTTTCTTCCCCATTGGTTATCGGTTCTTCGAGCGATGTGGCCTGCCATTGCCACTTCAACTTGCAAATCTTAATAGCTATGTCGGTGACTCTGGTTCTTTGGCGACAGGCGAAAATCCACGTTCCGGATTCTATCGTGCAAAAAAACTCCGAGCATAGCTCTCTCCACTGCCCTGTGTGTGACTTTAAGTTTTTCCAAAAGGCCAACTCACGCTGATCATAAAGGCCCTAGTCTTTAGACACTGTGCGGTATCTTGGACGAGAAGATGTCACGCCATTTCCCAAACGCTGCCCATCCGAGATGGATTCTTAGGGCTTACTAATTTTTATTATTTTTGTGCCTACAACTGGCCAATATACCTGCAAGCAGGGGTCCACCTAGGGAAGTACCACATCTTTGCCAGTTATTCAACCACCAAGCAGTAATGTGCAAACACTACTGTGTACCGGATTGAAGGGCAATGTTTCCAGCGAAATTACAGGGCACACAGAGATTTGACATCTTATATCTCGGGGTGACGAGCGCAATGCATTGCCATCCAGGGTTTTGAACTGTTGAAGTTCAAAATTCTGAGTGGCGTTGAGCTGTTATGGGCAAGTGTAAAGAGCCGTCAGGCGAGCGACTTCGCGCGTCTCGTCACTCAGTATCATAAAAAAAACAACTAAACAATATAGATATACCTACCTAGTTATACTGTTATCAATCAAATATTCTTACAGCTATCAGAGTAGGTATATAACTTTTTAGCTTATTAAAAGTAAACAGTTGCCATATGTAGTTGTGGTTTTATTTAATTTTAATTTCTTAATTAACAATTTATATAATAAAGGATATATAATAAATAAACTAAGTAGGTGTTACTTAGTATGTATAAATCTACAAAGGTACCACAAAGTTATTTTTTGCATTAGCATTAATTATATAGGCTATAATATATATTATAATAAGGAAAGATTTGTATTTTTGGATGTTTGTAAAGAATTAACTCAAAAACTACCGGACCGCATTAAAAAAATTATTTCACCATTAGAATGCTACGAGTACTTTATCCCTGAGAAACATAGGCTATATTTATTACTAGAATGTTTAAAAATAAATCTCCACCCGTGCGAAGTCAGGAAGGGCGGCTAATAGCCTATATATCGGACAGTTGTTTGATTGGTTAAAAATATTACTTATTTTTTATTTTATTTTATTAGGCTTGCGTTTGACCGCCAAAACGCCTGATGTTAAGTTAAAAATATTAAATGTAATACGTAGGTATACTGAAAGTTCTGAGAAATAAGCGTTTAAAGTATATGGTTGGAATAGGAAGGGATGCTCTGTCCCTTTCCCGAAAAGTGAGTGTCAATATGGAGTATGTATGGCGTAATTACAGGTGACGTCATTTGAAAGTATAGTGCGCGCTCTGTCAAGCAAGATAAAGTACATAATTATTTCTTTCTTAAAACACTTTTTAATTTTGTTTTCGGTGATCGGCTCTATTTTAACACTCTTTTATTAGCTTGGTATGTACTCGTATGTATGTAACGGAATCTGAACTTGATTTTCAACTACTACAAAACGCCGTATATTTTTTTGTTTTTTTTTTATTGAAATTTTGCACACTTATCAAAGACCGACGACAATGCAATAATTTAAATAGTTTGTCCTATGTCCTACTACAGCGTGTTTTTTTATTATTATTGTTATTTAGTCAACTTTTTAAAATGAAATTCTTAAATAACAGTCCGATAGCCTATTAAAGGAAGCAAACAGCAAGTACAGAAGAAAAGCATTAAACAGTTTATCTGTTGTCGCTGATCTAATACATAGCTTTCAAATGTAGTTGCAATACAAAAAATAACTTCCTATAAAACAAAAAATATCGCGAAATAGTCCATAATACAATAAAATACGCAACTACCTTAATATTATACATATACCATTTTAAATAAGTTGCTCTTTTTGAAGCCATAAGTGGAATCTTAACGGAATAAAGTATGCCAAATCTATATTACAACATTTATTATCTAGAATTCATACAACTTAGATTTTTCTATTACATTAACAATTGTTTGTGTATTGCAGATTACTCGAAATAGGTACATATCGGTGTCGTAACAAGAATAATAATTTTACACAAATACTTAGGGAAGAAACTCACATCACACTATTGCGAAAATTTGTGTCTGGCGCACTCCGCACTTTAGGCATGTGTACAAGTAGTCGTCTTGTCGGACTTGCCGTGTCCGCTGCCGCGCGATAAACAGAGAAAACGCGATAGACAGAGGCAACTTCTAGGTTAATATAGCTGTAGGTAGTTAGCGCTCGTGTAGTAGCAAGAGTCGCTACTTATTTAAATGATTTTGCAGAGTGCAAGTGAGCACTCTTCGAAATGTATCCGATAATCAACCTGTGTGTGTGTTGGTCCATAAACAACTCGGTGTAACGGTTGAATGGATTTGAATGAAATTAGGTGTGTTGGTTTATTATTTTTAAATTTAATAATAGGCTTGCGTTTGACAGCCAACTCACCTGGGGCTCTATTTTTGAATCACTCGTAGGACTTTTTCTATTCGCACACGCAAATAATCACCGGTGATTTCAAATACGAGTGGTTTGGTATTTTTGAATCGCTCGAATTAGTATAGTAGAATCGGGGCCCTGGGTTGCCGTAGTTCTGTCAGACTTTCTTTCTACCACTCATAGAGTTACGAGTGATATGACTTGTTCAAAAATACGACTTTTGGGACTTCGTTCGCAAGTAAATCACATCGCATGAAAAAAGTCTTAGGGGCGATTCAAAAATAGTGCCCCAGATGTTAAGCGATGATGCAGTCTACAAAGGAGCACACTTGTCTAGAAGAAACCTATTCACTCGTGATTAGAAGATTGTATCCTCGGTAGGTATGTTATATATGTTATATTATCTACTGGAAAAGTATAATGGTCCCTGTAGAAGCAGGCGAAACCACAGGACTCTGCTAGTACATAACGACTTATGACTCATTAATGACTTACATATTTTAAGTTTCTTGCCTAAATAAATGTGAAGTTAACAATTATGTATGTGCATAATTAAATAGAAATAATCGTTGATAAAACAAAGCCTTAATAATTGAGATACGACTTTGTGAAAGTCGTCATATTATATAACTACAAAACAACTGAAAAGCACTGAATGCACTAAATTAGTTTTCATATAAAAATAAAAAGTTTCCGCAATTCAAACACACCCTGGCCTTCGCTAATATATAGAGGTCTATGGCTAAATTAGTTAAATAAACACATTATTATGGTTCAGTTAAGATGCCGATAAGCATATTGATAATAAACTGCCTAAATCAAGAATGGATTATAAATTTCCAAGGTTGGGACGTATCAATGGTACATAGCATATTTCTGGACTTAGGCACAGTGCTTCATAATAATCGCAAAATACATTATTATCAGACAAATTCGGGTCGCTAAAGATCTATATCACTCTTAACCTTCCTGTCCAAAGTCTGCCATGAACTTCTTCAGCCTAACCATATCTTCATCATTCACAGTAGGTTTGGACGTTGCTAAAGATCGTAGCATATCATGCATAGTGACCGGTGGTTCTCCAAGTTTATCGCTCGGAACTTCCATCCATGTCATTTCCAAAGCTCCAGGGTCACCAGGGGAACATGGAGTCAGCAGATCATGAACTATGGTATCAGGGTCAGTCGGACTCGGTCCAGATATTTTCTTGAAATGTGTAGCTGATTGTACTTTACGTACAGGCTGCATCAGAGCATCACGAACAACAATACTTATATCAGCTCCAGAGTACCCCTCTGTCTTAGAACCGAGTGTCTTCAAATCTTGCTCGGTCAGCATGTGCCGGGTGTTTCCCAAGTATAGTTTGAACATGTCTAATCGGGCATGCTCTTCTGGTAGAGGTATATAAATACGCTTCTCAAATCGCCTTCTAATAGCAGAATCAAGGACCCATGGAATATTCGTAGCTCCAAGAACCAATATGCCGTCCATATCTTTGCCGACACCTTGCATTTGTACCAGGAACTCTGTTTTAATTCTGCGAGCAGATTCTGACTCATTGTCAGAACGGGACGAGCATAGTGAGTCTATTTCATCAATGAAAATTATGCTCGGCTTATGTTCACGGGCAAGCTCAAACAGATTCCTTACCAACTTCTCAGATTCACCCAACCATTTTGAAACAAGATCAGACGAAGACACTGAGAAAAATGTCGAGTTGTTTGCCTCAGTAGCCACAGCTTTGGCTAAGAATGATTTACCAGTACCAGGGGGCCCGAATAGCAAGATACCCTTCCATGGAATTCTCTTGCCTGTAAACAAATGTGGGAATTTAATTGGTAGAATGACAGCTTCTTTCAATGCTTCTTTAGCCAGTTCTAAGCCAGCTACGTCACTCCATTTCACTTGAGGCTTTTCAATAATACATGCTCCCTCTAGCTTGTCTTGAAGCTTTTTCTTTTCAGGGTCATCAGAATCACTTCCACTATCACTCTTTTTGTCCTTATCTTTCCCTCTAGAATTAGATTCTCCATCTTTTATAGGCTTTTTCTTGTCTTTCTTCAAATATTCTTTCAGTTTCTCAGCTCTGTCTAAATACTGAAGACACTTGGTGCGGATGCTTTCCTTTGCTCTTTCACCTTGAGCTTCGTATTTAACAGCATGAAGGAAGTATTCCACTCCATGTTCATAGAGACGTAACGCTTCTTCATAGTTCTTGTTCTTATCTTCTTCGGTGGCTTTAGTGACAAGGTCAATGGCCTTTTGTAGGGTGTTAGTTGATGACATTTTTCACACCTGTAAATATTATTTAGCATCAATAATGTGCTCATCAGTATACATTTATTTATTTTATTTAGGAATAGGCTTGCCTTTGACCTCCAACTCGCCTGATATTAAGCGTTGATGTGGTCTACGATGGAGTTACATAGGATAGGACATAGGTATATGTGAATATTACTCAGAATACCATAATCGTGAATTTTGTATCTACTTGAGCCAGAATCATAATTATTTTTATAATTCAATGATTTAAAGCGATTATTATGATTGATGTTCAGCTGTGGCCATCATAGAATTGATTGTATGAACCCGTCGTTTAAAACAAGGAGGAAAAATGACTCACAATATTGTATTGAATGGCATTGAGTAAGTATTGAATATGTCAAGACAGGTATCAACAGTCCATCAATACTAAAATAAAATGTGTTGGAGATAAAACATGGGTTCCTATGGGTAATCAAAGTCACAGAAGTAAATGAACTAACACGATTTGGGGCGAGTGTTATGCTTGTTACTGGTATATTTCGTCAATGACAAACAGGCAACGCAGCTATGAGATCATGAGTAAAGTATTCGAACGATGTATAATTTAGTGAACAAGCAGATAAATGAGCACTTACCATGAATAGGAGGACTCCGAAAAGTAAATAGCTTAAGATCTTTTTAATTTTAGCAATAAATCAACACGAAATAAGCTGAAATCTGGAAATAATCCTACAAAATATTTTTTGTGGATTTCGGATCGAGCATAAATACTGTCAGCAAGAGTGAATGTCAGGTGACATGTCAGTGTCATTAAAACATTTTCGTATCACGGTCACGCCATCAGCATCCGCGAAACATACAGACGTTGTTGGCGGCGATTCGGAACGCATCAGATAAAAAAAATGACGTAAATGCAATGCGTACCTAAATGTCAAAAATAACCTCGGCTGGCTGACGCTTCTCACGGTTTGTACATTTTGCGAAAGGCGTGTATAAAAATAATTAGAAAAGATCCGTTCCCTTGGTCTGTACAGACAAGACAGACACTCCACCCGTAGACGCCCCAAAAACGTCTTAGGCGACCCGGACGACCCCATCGCAGTCGTCACATCGGCGGCGTTGGGCTCGGCTGATCCGACCGCTCCTGGCAACGGGAAATTTTCAGTTTTTGGATAGGCGCCGGTTACCAAAGTCACACACATACATGATCCCGGCGGCGGGGTCGAAGGCCCCCATGATCTGTCGGAAGATCGGATAGATTCTCTCCAAATAATCATTCAGTTCAACAACCTGCTAGGACCCTAGGGCACACCCACTGTAGAGGCCTCAAGGCCAACAGCAGTCACATTAGAAAAAAAACCCTTGGTCTGTGGTATAATCCCAGCCCTAATCATTACAAAACATGAGGAAAAGTATTATTTTGGATCAAGATAAAATGCTGATTATAAAGCCTGACCTTAGTGGGTAACAAATAAAAAGTGGCACCGAAAAAACATCAACAACATGAGGCGAGCCGTGGTCAACTGCTAGCCACAACCATTTGAAAAACCAAGAAAATTTATAACCAGAATGTAATATCATTTTCTCTGCATTTACAACTTACAAACATTATAGACAAAAAAACTATCTTAGGCCTAATCTATGCACTAGCACTTAAAGTTTCTTTGTAGAGTTTAAACTTCCCCACAAACTTTTTAACTTGATCTTTCGGGTAAGGTTTCATTGCTAGGCAGGTTGGTATATTTTCTGGTTGCTCGATCCAAAGTTTGTGCTCAATGGAGTTCTCTTTCAACTTCTCGGCAATTTTTTTGAGGGAAGCTTCATTGGGTACCTGTAAAAATAAAGTTATTATTATTAATGTTAATATTGTGAGCATAATCTTAGCTAGATAATTTCAGTACAATTCTAAGATATAGGTAATCAATAATTGGTTGTTTTTTTCTCGGTGTCTGATAAAAGGGGTGGGCCAAATTAAGTTCTGCAATTGCAGGGCACACTCTCCAATATCTGATAGAAAACCAGTCAATATGCAACCAACCTTCTGTGAATGCTTGAGCAGCCGAGAAGCAACCATAATATTGTTGGCTTCTTGGCATGCTTCTCGATCAACTGATATGATACATGATACTGGCAGATATATCTCAAGAGTGAGAACAGTATTCTTTGAACACAATACAGAACTACTACTTACTTGCGCTTTTTACAAACCGAGGAATACCTTCACATTTTTGAAAAATTCTTACTTGATTGATTGGGAAGGTAAATTCACACTCAGCTTGTGAGACAAAATTTAAAGTCAAGAAAAGCCAAGCCAAACACTACACTACAAACACTACACTACAGTTTCTAGTACTTGTACAAGTTCTTTTTAACAGACAATCACATTAATTAACTAAAAAAAATACAAGACACTATATAAGTATTATTACTAAACTACTTAGCTTATTATATATAAAAGTTGGATTGCTCATAGACCGTTGAAGGTCTAAAGCCAATCCAAATGCAACTTACTTCCAAAACCACTTTGTGCATGTTATCCAAATCACTTAAATAATGAGTTGTGTGTTCGTCCTCTCTGTATATATGTAAAACAGCAGTAGAAGCGTGGCATGCCTGAGCTACTACAGCACCGATTGACCATCCCAACTCTTTGAGAAGATCGCCCCGAAGCAGAACATATTGCACTATAGTATTGGTCATTTTCTACAGAATAAGCAAATAATAGAACTTTTTTGTTGTGATTCGATCACTATATTCAATATATCATTAGTACCACCTTGCTAGTTATTCGTGATTAATCATAGATAAATTCAATTCATTTTATTCAATTAGTAGAACTTTTCAGCTACATATTTTTTGTTGGTTAATTACCTATTGATAAACTCAGAGCTTTGCTTTAGTTATCTTCAAGGAATATACTACTCTCTAACGAGAGGTTATCTTTATTTATTCTCTGCTCTCTGCTCTGCCAAAAATGATAGAATTTGGCGTGTGTGTGTGTGCCCGTCACAAGATCAGTGTTGCACACGGAATTTATTTCATTATTTATGATTTTGTCGCGGTAAGAAAGAAAAAAATGAAAGTGTTATAAGTTGTGTAAGTCAGTGTCAAAACTGTCAAAGTCAACTAACAAAGTGGTTGGTGTGTTTGGTTTGGATTCGAAAATTTCGAAGGAATAGCAAGCTAAGCTACATTATAGTGATTGTGATTACCTATTGTTTGTAGAACTAGAACCAAGTGACTTAGCTGCTTCATTTCACAATAACTTTTTGAAGATCATGGCTTCGGGTCTCGAAAATTATGTGAATCAAACAGTGTCTGTGATAACTTCGGACGGCAGGAACTTTATCGGCACCTTGAAAGGATTTGATCAGACAATAAACATTATTTTGGACGAGTCTCACGAAAGAGTGTTCTCATCATCAACAGGAGTCGCGCAAGTAGTGCTCGGACTTCACATTATAAGAGGAGATAATGTCGCAATTGTTGGACAAATAGATGAATCTATCGACAGCAGATTAGACCTTGGTAATATCAAAGCTGAACCGTTAGGAGCTATCGCACATTAGATGTAGATAATAAATGTATTTTTAGTACAAGCAACCGTTTTACTTCAATTAATATCCTCTAAACAACTTTTAGGTTATCTATTGCCGAGTGAACAATAAAGCTTTGTCAATCATAAGCATTGCCTCAAAACTTATATATTAAAAGAATTAATTATTATGGGATGTATGAAAATAAAAATCGTAGTATTAGCATTTCAATTCATTATTTACATATAGTATATTATTTACAACAACTTCTGGAGTCATATTTACATAAATATCTCTGAAATAAAACTACCTATGTAAAGCATTCATAATATTACATACAACATTATTAAACTAAACATTTATTTCAATAGTGAACTTTGGTAACATAAATGTTTGCAGCTGCAATAATTGTTTTGATAAAAATATGGATTGTGGGCCCCTCGCATCCCCTTCTCTTACTTTCAGGGAATTAAGGGTTATAACGACCATACCACATATCAACTTCTATAATGAACCATATTCAAATGTGTTTTAAGATTAAAATAGTATATAGAAGTTTCAGAAAGAGAATCGATCGATTGCACTCTGTCGCTTTCTAGTATGCATGGCCATTACGCCAAATACTTTTTTATACCAAGGTATATTTTTATGGTACTTATAATATTGTGATGTTTTGAAAGAGATTGTCAGACTGAAATTCGTGTTTACATGTGCATTCCAGCTTGGGTACAACTTTCTTTCCTAAATGCTTAACAGGTGTTTTGACAATTCGACTAACTACAAAGAAGAGCAACATAACTTTTTACTTTGACCCATGTAGTCAGTTTCCATACATTACGTGAAATAGGGAAATGTTCATACATACGTACATAGGTTCTTGAAATAGGGTCACCAACAAATAAAATAATGGTACACATACCAATAACATCTAACTAACCACCTAATATTTCTATTTATGTTTCTTCCTAAGCTAAAACCTTTGACAGGCTAGTCAGCGGATTTTTCAATATGCTATAAAGCAATCATGGTGCATAATAAATGATCTCATTATGTCATTTGAAAAAAAAAAAACAATTACAAGAATGTAACAAATTAAAATATCTATCTATTTTCTATACAGTTTAACAAACTAGAGTTTAAAAAATAATTTGTAGATAATTATTTTATCTAGACTAATATTTCTGTCACATTCTATGCAAAATCTAGCATAGCATAACATTCTTGTACTGCATCAGTGAAATATTTTGTTCCCCGTGTACAGCTGGATGATAATTAAGAAAAACTAGTATTACTGGAAGCTTGATTGACCAAAACTATCTCTTGCGGCCTGGAAAAGAAATTCAACATTTAAAAATATAACTCAAACAATCCAATTCCATTCTGGTTTTGCAGAATAATACAATTTTAACCCTTTTATGCATAAATCTATTGCCCTGTACAGACAGGTAAAACATATAATAACATGAAATTGACAATTATATAATAACAAACACACAGTATCGTGTTTGTTCCTAAATTTACGTACACTTTACGATGTAAGTAGTCCACTGTGGAAACACAGTGAGCCCTGTTTGAGCTTAGATAATAACATATAAGTAGGAACCTAATATCGATTTTGAATGTTGATTTGAATGACAGGACATGGTCACAAGCCTCACTACCGATAAGGTTAGGAGGCTTAGGGATCCGCCAAATTTCAAGTGTTGCGTTACCGGCGTTCTTGTCCTCATTTCATCATCATCATCAGCCAGAAGACGTCCACTTGTGAACATAGGCCTTCCCTGCCTGGGCCTGGGGGATACTTTGGCGCCGTCATATCTTCCTGAGACACAAGGTGGGCTGGTGCGACTGCCAATTCAGCAGAGCAGCACAAGCGGCGCAAATATGCTAACCTCGACTGTCGTTACATAAGTAAACGCAAATGATTCAAATATTTGAGACATTTGGATCGAGACATTGGGCCCTTGGGAACTATATAAAAATGGGGGCATTTTTGGAAAGGAGAGCAACTCTCTTATGCATAAATGCTGGATAAGCTGCAGAAGAGGGCAACTCTATAAAGTGAAACAGTTAAAGATATACAAAACCGATAAGTATAACGAGTATTTACACAAAAAAGGGTTTGCTGTGGTCACTATCTAAATGATGGTACTGGTTCAACTTTTACTGTAGTACTTTCCATCTTATATTTATTAAAACAAAATCAATTAAAATTGTTAGTAAGACGATACTTTATACTTTTGAACTACAATAATTAATGCAACAGTATTACATAAATAACTTTACTGTTGATATTTCAAACAAATTGACCACACTCTTGCCCCGGCTGTACACTCGGCGATACATGTGCAGTTTTGTTTAACCATGAATTTAAAATCTTTTTGAGACTGTTTATATCTCGACGCAACGTTGCTAGTCTATCGGTTTTTATCAGATACATTGCGGAGAGTGCATCAGACCTGCGTGATCTACTTTCCTCCTGCCCATTTTTAATCGACTTCCAAAAAGGAGGAGGTTCTCAATACAAATGTATTATTATTGTTTTTTTTTAAATGTTTGTTACCTCAGAACTTTCGACTGGGTGAACCGATTTAGATGATTCTTCTTTTATTTGAAAGCTGGTGCTTCCCGTGTGGTCCTATTTTAATTTGGTCTAGTTCTGACATTTTTATGAAGTCGGTTTTTTATATTGATAATTTATCTGACGGCCAGGGCGGGCACATGAAGGTTACAAGGTTGATATTAATGGCGTATCATGGTTGGTATTACGATAACCCGTATAAAGCATTTTGATTCCACCTTTATTGTGCGAACTGCTGTCTGAATGAATACAATCTGGGTGTTTTCAAGTCGCGAGTGAATCGGATGCTTCTGGCAAGCATGCTCATCATAGACCGCATCATCGCTTAACATCAGGCAAGATGGCAGTCAAGCGCAAGCCTATTAAGAAATAACAAAAACTAGTTAGAATTTGGCCTGGATTTTCACCAAGTTCTGTTAAAACTAAGCTCCCCTTCTGCACCGCATAGTAATCAGCAATGGCATCACCTCGCTTCAGAACAAGTAGGTGAACCGCTTGCGGTTCGTGGTCAACTCGCTATCACCGCGTATATGTAAGGTCGTCGCAAATGTGTGTGACCTTTGAATAAATCACAAAACGCATTGTGGTCCGCGCTATCGTAAACTTCCCGAGCTATAGTTGTCTTGTCGAAAGTATACAGCCAGGGTTAGATTTTTGGCATAGTATGATAATTATATGAGATACAGTCAACTCTACGAGATCTAATTACGATTTTATAAAGCTCATGTACCTCACATACCAGATCATAAGCTTAAAAACTCAAGCTAACTATTCATCATCCCTCTTAATAATTTTAAGATCTACTCCTTCACTGTAAATAATAATTAGGAAAACATAAGGCTCATTTTTTGCGTAGTTGGCTAGTCTACTGTTCTGAACATAGCCACAGAATATGTCGCATTGCTTAGGGAAATTTTGGAAATCAAACTACCTGTCTTGAATGAGTTGGATAAATGATGGAATAAAAAAAAACTATCCCGTGATTTTTTTTAACAGTTTTGGTCAAAAAATCCCTCTAACAGGTTAGGTCAAATTCAATGGGGGGGATTCCTTCAACTCTTCAGATAATTTAGACACTACGTGTCTAGCTGTCTGCAGTATAACAGAACCGCAGTACAGCACACAATTACTGTACTGCAGTATATTGAGTGTTTAAGGGGTTAATAGATTATTAATAGGCAAACGTGGGAAAACAAAGGCATCACCGCTTTTCATCAGGTGAGATTGCGGTCAAAAGTTAGCCTAGTCCGATGTAAAAAATAATTTGGTGAAAAAGTGATGGTGACTAATTTCAGTTAATTAGTTCAGTGCTGTTACATAGAATAGCATAGTTTACCTGGAAATTTAAACCTACCCTCATAAAATATCTTGTCACATTCTCACCTTTGCATCTTTTCTTTATACTTCTGTGTATTATATGTCCGGAAGAACTGCTTCCCGTATTCGAATGTGGCTATCATAATGGCGCAAGCAGGCGCCACTTTGAATATTCGAGGCAGAAAACCGGTGAATAATCCTTTCACACCATGGTTCTTGTAGATATTTTTAGCTATCGATTTCATATTTGACGCTCTTTGCTGCACTTTTCCATCTGAAACAAAATTAACTTGGGTAACTATGATCAATGATATTAATGTAAATTCTATAGAGCACCCTGCAGGGACGGATTATCCTTAAGGCGGATGAGGCAACTGCCTAGGGGCAGACTAGGGTCCCACGGGGGCCTAATCGATGGGGGCCACACACCAAGAAAAGAAAAAACGTTTCATTCGTGACATTTCCCATTATTTACATCTGGTATGCTGCCATGCCTGCTGTTGCCATAGAAAAAATATTTTACTTACTGTAAAAAGTGCCATCTAACGGTATTTGGTTGAATGTGGAAGTATTCTATCGAAACTTATCGAAAAGGGGCCCCGAGAATTGCATTGCCTAGGGGCCCCGATAAGGTTAATCCGGCCCTGGCGCCCTGCAAAACATCGGCAACACGGGCTGATGACGCAAGGTATCGTCTATTTCACTCATTGTATTGGTATATGCATGACCCTGTATAGTTTCTAACAATCTCTAGAGTGAAGCCATTAAACGGTACTAGGACTAACCTGTGTAAATTTCTTTTTCTCCTAATTCTATTTGCTGATGCGTTTTGACGACATCAAATGGCAATGTTATGAACGCTGCAATCTAAAAAGCAATAAACATAGGTAAGATCAAACTAAACGTAAGTTAGAATTAAACTATATAATACACATAAAATATATAATCTTATAACTGATTTTAGGGTTCCAGTCTTAATATCAGTGTTTTTGAACTGAGTTTAATGATTGCTTCTTTCTGATTGCCTTGAAGGTTTTTTCGGAGTTATGTCAAGTCAGTTATGTTAAGTCTGTATCTATGTTACTTCTTATAGCCTGAACATTATACACAAATGTTGAAGTGCAAGGTCATTCACATTTCAGCCATAGTACGTCCACTGCTGGACATAGGCCTCCCCCAAAGGTCTGCAAGGTCGGTCAACGTTAAAGGCTATATTTTGCAGTCTTTTCAAACAAGTAGATTAATAAAAGAAAAACATCATACCCCATAGCAAAATGTACACTCTGGGCATGAAGACCAATCAACGAAACCTTACATCAAAATTGGTCAAGCCGTTTAGGCTATAAGAGGTCATATAGAAACATCCAATCAAAAACATAAAGACTTAAGTCCGAAACACAAAACTTTGCTTCTCGGGCAGTCAGGTAATGTCTTTATAGACAACTAGCCGTCCGCCCCGGCTTCGCACGAGTGTAAGCTCGGCCTTCGGCCTCGCTACAAAATATAATATAGCACCCGGGGATAGTGTAGCTTCCCAACAGTGAAAGAATTTTTCAAATCGGTTCAGTAGTTTCGGAGCCTATTCATTACAAACATACAAAAATAGGTACAAATCTTTCCTCTTTATAATATTAGTGTAGATAATTTTGGCAAAATTAATATACTTACAGCTTAGAATAGGTACCTATCTAAGACTTACAGATTTATTATAATTTATTACGATATATCACAAGTAGTTTCCAAATAATATCGCTTGGAAACGTCCAAGCGATATTATGTGGATGAATGAAATATGAATGCAGATAAATGACTGAAAGCTCTTCAAACTGAAGTGATATATTTTGCGATATATATTATGGGTACTTACACTTCCAGCCACAGATCCACAAAAGAAATTAAACATAAACGAGTTTCTTTCCGAATCTGGCTTATCAAATGCTTTTTTTGTTGTTTCAAACATCGTCCAGTATATTCCTGAAAGTTAAAAATAATAACATAATAACATTGGCGATTGGTGGAGGCGTCGGATGTTCAGAATGCTGGCTTCTATTTAGGACAGAAGTTGAGCATTGCCATTCAACGTGGCAATGCCACCGGCATTCTGGGGACCTTTCCATCCACTAATGGTCTTTTAGTTTAAGTTTTCATATAGTTATTTTAAGTTTTAGTTTTTATTTAGTATTTTAAGTTTTCTTTAATCTTCGGTTTTTTAAGTTGTGCATAATAAAATACCTAATCGTAAATATTCGATAACTATGAATGTGATTGATTGATTAACAATTTATTGTTCACACTATAAATTTTTGATACAGCTGACAAACAAAAACTCTTAAAAAGTAGTGGAATGGAAACTGAAACATGGTCAGCTATAATTTTAATTGATTGAAGTAGATATTTTGAGAAAGTTCATTTTCAAAACAATTTCTAAAACCAGTTTCCAGTGTATTTTCGCTTCAATGTCGTATCAAGTACAATTTAGTGAGGCTTGAAACCGGTTAAAGAAAAACATTTTTGAAATGGTTTATTTTGGTTCTTATCGTTATCATTTGGTTTGAAATAAGTAAAATAAAGATCCAAATGAACCAGTTACTTCCGCGAGATTCGACCGCTCCCACAACATCTTTGGTAATGTGGTGCGGCAGGAAAACCCACTGCAATTTATTAAGCTCGCTTCTCTGCTCACTGCTGCCACCTCTGCCTCTACTAAACCAAATTAAACCAATACTAAATCTTGTAGAATATCTGGTTTGAAACCCGAACAGTTCTTCCAGCCCTGCTGGTCACAACATTGAATCGAAAATTTGGTAGATTGGTATAAGAAAAAGAAATGTTTTTAAACCTTTTTTTTGACGGTTTGGTCCCAAGTATTATTCAACTTATAGATGAGGCCACACCCAGCCAAAGACTTTCTCAATTAGAAGCAGTGTCCATATTGTGACATTCTGAGAGGGCAGCAAGGAAGCCAGGTCTTAGTGGAGATAAATGGAGACAACTACTAAGTAGCAGACAAGTACATAGTGCGTGGTAAAAAATATAGGTACCTGAAAATGGAACGTCTCTTAGTAAAGTTGATCCCAAACCACGGAACAGACCTAAGTAGCCTTCATACTTCATTGCTTGCCTCAGTGCTAACATTATTTCTGAAAGTATAAAAACAATAGTACATTGTAGATTTTTTTTGTAGCTAAGAGCGCACAGAATAAGGTAGATAACATGAGATAATTTATTTTCCAAAAACACTATATTAATACATTTAAAACAAAATTATAATTACTCTTAAAATAAAGCAACAATTCGCAGACATTTTTGCGGTCCCACACTAGGCTCAAAGGCCCATATTATGGAGAACTGTTTAAACGAAAAACAATACAAAATATTTTTATTTTTTGGAAGCATCCTCGCGATTATTTAAAGATTATGATAGACAAATTAATAACCAACAGACATGACCGATTTTTGTGATTAAGATATCATGAGACTTTTAACTTCATGCAAGTGGAGTGATTAAAAGCAAGCCTATTTTTTTTATAAAAAAATTTAAATACCAGAAAAGAAATGCATATACCTGAATAGGTTAACTTTTTAGATTGCATTTTCGTCCGGATTAGTTCAAGTGGGCTAACTATCGTAACTGCTGTGGTTCTGGCTGTGGCACCCGCTATCATTGGGATCCACATTGGCTGGTGTGCTGAAAAGATCATATTAAATTAGGTAGATTTGGTTGAACATTTTCTAACATCTTTAGCACTATTATTATTGCTATCTGTATTTCTCATATTGAAATTGAACAAGATGCAGTAATAGGTAATGTCCATAAACCTACACCTAGTAAAAAGAGGCATAAACCTAAGTTTAAAGATTTATAGAACCAAAAAAAGATAAGATTCTTTGTTGCCTTCATCAATAATAGTACATTACTGTCACACTGTACGTTTGTTGAATTAATTAATTTATTTACGGAAAACAAACAGCTTAAACAGTGTAAAACATAGCAATAAAAATATGAACAAACAAGCCCTTAAGAGTTTTCACAAGTAAAAAAGTAATCCGCTATAACATATCATATTCAGTGTACATTTTAACTGGTTATCCATTCCGGTTCGAAAGATACAGTCGTTAAAAGGTAGGACAGACAGATAGATGCACAGATAATGTAAGCTCAGTAATAGGGTCCCGTTTTTATCCATGGGTACGAAACCTTGAAAACGGTGATACGTACAAGCGTCAAACTTGGCATGATTATTGTATAAAGTTACTTATAGTAAATAAATAATGGCAAAGTATGAGTCGGTGACTAATTTCTGTTCATTACCAAATTAAGCGACATAGGGCTCGCTCAGTACTTGGATGGGTGACCTGGGCGTGATGTTGTCTATTTAACCGAGTTCCAAAAAAGAGGAGGTTCTCAATTCGTCTGTATTTTTTTAATATTTGTTCTTAGATTTTTTTATCAAAGTGTTTGTTACCTCTGAACTTTCGACTGGGTGATTTGGATGATTCTTTTTTTTATTTGAAAGCTGGTGATTGCCGTGTGGTTCCTTTTCAATTTGGTCCAGTTCTGTCATTTTTGTGAAGTCGGTTTTTTATATTGATAATTATTGGACTACTTTTTGTATTTTGTGGTGATACGAAACCTTCAGTGCGCGAGCCCGACTCGCACTTCGCCGGTTTATTTATTTATGACTTAATCAGTCATCATAGTCATCAGTCTTCTTTGGTTGTGTTGTGACAAATATTCTTAATTTAAGTTATTTTTTCAATGAGGATCAGTAAAGTAATAGCAAATTCAATAGAATTAGTACTCACTTTATTCTTCATGACATGAGAATAATATATCTTTTTGAATTATCCAAATCGGACCATTACTTACGAAGATATTAAGTAATAAACATTATGCCGTTCCTGCCGCTAAAAGTAATGGACGCAAGTGCGTGTGACGTCACCGAGACAGTCGCCTTATTTCCATATCAACTAAATAATGGGTAGGTATAGTTATGGAAGTATGTACTTACATCGAAATGATCTTCACAGCAATGTCTAGTAGCCTGGGTAGAGGGTGGAGTTTTATCATCTCTTTTTACAACGGAATACCATTTTATACGAAGTTTTGGATCTCTCAGCACGTTAAAAATAGTTTTTCTGGCGTTTTACAAGAAGTGTTTCTACATTTCGGCACTATACAATATTTGTACATAGTTAAAAATATGAATTAGACACAAATCGGGCACTTAATTTGTATCAAAGTCACAATTAACCACCCAAAACACTGCGCGCCTTATAGCTACCAACGGCTAAATGGCGACGATCATCTCTGTGACGTCACAAGCTATAGCGCCGGCCAGCCAGTGAACTTCGCTAGTAATTTGGTCATAACTTCGTTATTTTTTGTCGTAGAACAATATTTTTTGCACAGTATGTTAAGGATTTCTTAGCTCTATAAATCTGCATTCTCAACTAACAACGTTACTGATCCTCATTCCATAAATTAAAAAATAAAAATAAACAAAATTTGTTCATAAGCTTAATTTTGAGTAGGTAAAAAAGATGAAGCAATCAGCAAACGGGCAATAAATATTTATGGATTGTGGTATCTACTTTGATAGATTATCTATAATATTTTTAGCATCAGATGGAAGCAGCCGCATGGTGCAGTTTGTTCAATGAACTCTAGCGTTAGCTGATATTTTATTAATCAAATACTTACAGGTCTTAGTAAAATTGTTGTAGGTTGTCTTCATTTTGTATCGAAGTTGTTCATAGGAAACAAAATATATCACAGTACAAGGAAGCGCTAACACTAATGTGGGACTTAGACCGGACCATAACGCTGGGACCCCTTCTATTTTAGCTATTTTATAAAATGCATCCTGAAAATATAAATGTATAACAAATATAAGTTCTAATATCAGTCAGCCAACTCCTGTAGTGCCTGTTATAGACAGCCCCGTTAGCTCAGTTGGTAGTAAACCTGCCTTCTGCGCTGGGGGGAATGGGTGCGATTCCCACCTAGGACAAACATTTGTGTAATGAACATTTGTTTGTTTTATGTCTGGGTGATAATATCCAAGTATGTACTTAATAATAAATTATGTATGTATATCAGTCCAGCCATATTAAATGCTTTGCTTAGTTTGGGGTCAGATGACCATGTGTGCAATAATGTCCATGATATATTATTATATGTTGTTATCTAAGGTGTAAATGTTCTTCACCCCATATGTACATATAAGGTTGGGGAAAAAGTTTCTTCATATTTTATAAACAAATTCAAGACATATTTTTTTCAAGTTTAATTACATTTAATTATAATATATATGTGCCATTTTGTTCGATAACTTGTTGCCATCTTGTAGGTAGTGAAATGATCCCGTTGCTGTAGAAAGTTTGGGACTTCTGATCAAAAAAATGCAACAAGTAGTTTTGACAGTCCTCTCTTGATGTTAATCTAACACTACCCAAAGAATTCTGAAGAGATCGAAACAGGTGGAAATCTGAGGGTGCAAGGCCAGGGCTATATGGTGGAAGCATTAACACTTCCCAACCAAGCTCTCTAAATTTTTGCTGAGTGGCCAAAGATGTGTGCGGTCTGGCGTTATCATGATAAAATACCACACTCTTTCTGTTGATCAATTCCGGCCGTTTTTTCTCAATTTCTTGTTTGAGTCTCTTCTGCTGTTGGCAGTAGAGATCCGAATCGATGGTTTTGCCCGGCGGTAAAAGCTCATAAGGAACGATGCCCTGCCAATCCCACCATACACACAGCATCACCTTATTACGTGTTAATCCGGGTTTCGCTACAGTCTGTGGTGCTTCACTGCCCTTTGACCATGATCGTTTGCGCACATTCTTGTCGTAAGTGATCCATTTTTCATCACCAGTGATCAATCTTATTGGTTCTTTTCAAAAACAGTTCGGTTTCGTTACGTTTCAATAGAGAATCGCAAATGAGTACACAATTCATTTGGTTTCTTTCAGTGAGCTCGTGTGGCACCCAAATATCGAGTTTTTTTGTATACCCAGTTTTTTTCAAATGGGTCAAAACTGTTTTGTGGTCAATCCCCAGTTCTTCAGCTACGTCGTAACTACTAATATGTCGATCTTGGTCCAGTTTTTCAGAAATGGCATCGACTTTATCCGTAACAGGGAGACCAGAGCGAGCTGCATCTTTGACATCAAAATTCCCGGACTGAAAACGCTTGAACCAACATTGTGCTACTCTTGATGACACTGCATTAGGTCCATAAACGTCACAAATTTTATTCGCGGCTTGTGTCGCATTTTTCCCTTTTTTGTAATAAAATTTCACAATATATCGAATTTCAACAATTGAAAAATGGCGGGAAATTGCTTTTTACTTTTTGTATTCCTTTTTTAAAATGTCATATTTTTAATGGTATCAAAACCAGCCAGATACAAACAGTACAACCGATGAGATTTTTACTACAACTTTATACATACAAAATACGAAAAAACTTTTCCCCCAACCTATCATTTAATGAAGTGACCTCCTGTAGCCATGTCTCAATGTCAAAAGTGTCTTAAAGGGTATATTTTGAAGTCAGTTATTATTTTCTTGTTATAAGTAATATGACTTGTTAAATTTTATAAATAAGTTTTTTTTGTTTGTTTCTTCATTCCACTTAGATTAATATGATCTTTACGTCATGAGTTTTTGTTGGTAGAGTTTGCTACATTAATGTTATTTGTAACTTGGACTGCAAAAAATTGTTATCTATATAGTTGGTATTGATTAAAAAAAAAACTTTATTTTTTGTTTTGTTTACCCCGGTCAGTAGATAACGCAAGTATTTTTAATAGTCAAAAATTTAAGAGGCGTAATCATTATCATTAGTCGCAAAAGTCCACAACTGGACCACTTTTACCTCTCCCTCAGACATGGCAAGGACTAAGTGATGTGGTAAAGAGTAAGAATACTTACAAATGTACCGTGGAAATGTACCCGTCGTGGAATCCACGCACTTTCTCCGCAAGGGCAAAGGTGTTCCATCAGCCCATTGCAGTACAAATAACATTTATTCGAGAGCAATGCTTTTTGCTGCGCTTGCAGTCTAATCTTTACCACATCAAGTGGAGTCACTGAAAATCACCATTTACTCATGTAATAAACGTTTTTATTACTACATACAAGCTGAATTTCCGTGAAAATAAACACTTACTAAACAGTGAGGTTATAAGGGCACCGGAACAAGCTGATGCCATTTGTTGGAATGGTGTGATTCGGAATTGGGGATCATCTTCACGTATCATTTTGTCTGCCTGTATTGTCCTAGTTTATTTTACAAATGAAGAAACTCTTGAAAATCATCCGGTCGTTTCTATGTTTTTCTTCTAGAACTGTCAAAATCAAATCAAACGTCAAACTTGACAACAACGAAAACTCAAAAGTTTATAAAATACTAGCTAAAACTAACACTAAATAAACAGTTAGACTGTCCATAGACCGTTGAAGATCTAAAGACAATCCAAATGCTCAAACCCACTATCAGTTGGCAGCGTACCCAGCATGCTGGCGGCATTACCACGTTGAATGGCAATGCTTATACGTTGAGCCAGATACACGCCAGCATTTTGGTCACGCGTCGCGTTAATCAGACTCTCTGAAAGATTTTTGAAAATGAGGTGAGCTCCCGGTCCCCAAGGGCCCAATGTCTCGACACCAAACGCCTCAAATATGTAACCACTGCCGAGGTTAGCATATTTGCGCCGCTTGTGCTGCTCTGCCGAATTGGCAGCTGCACCAGCCCTACCCTGTGTCTCAGGAAGATGTGACGGTGCCAAAGTATCGACACAAGTCGCGTCCCATACAAGGGGCCGCCCCAACTTCCAGGGAACAAGTGTCATACCATCAGGCCTCCTTCCATCGTCACGCGCAAGACCGCTCGGTTCGAGCACAGCTGCGACATTGGCGGTGGAAAAAGCCCTGCGTATGATGTCGTTCAGGCTGGCGTGTCGGCCAATACGACCAGCGCTTCTCGAGCAAGAGAGACCATGGTGACCGAGCTGGTCAACTGCAGTACCACACTGACAGCGGTGAGCCTCACAGCACCTTGCACCCAAGCGTAAGCTGACAGCTAGACGAAATGCGGTTGGGTCTAAAATGCTACCGGTATTAAAAGAGGGCATGGCTTGCAACCAAAGTCCCGATTCCCAAACAGAGACTGCAAGAATACGAGCACGATCTGCAATACTAGAACACGTATCTAAGAGCGATTTCCGTGCTAGTTCGCAGATCGGCCGATCCCACAGACTCTGGGAAGACAACTTCCTGGGAAAATCGGTATTTGGACACGCCAGCCTCCAAGCATTCATTGCCTCTTTCGAATGAGATACAACTACATCGGAAGGGCCTAAAGAGGGTGCAAGGATTTTTTCTATTAAATTATGAGTACTATGAAATGAGGACAAGAACGCCGGTAATGCAACACTTGAAATTTGGCGGATCCCTAAGCCTCCTAACCTTATCGGTAGTGAGGCTTGTGACCATGTCCTGTCATTCAAATCAACATTCAAAACCGATATTAGAGTTTCCTTTACGACATTGTCTAAGCTCGAAAGGAGCTCACCGTGTTTCCACAGTGGACTACATCGTAAAGCGTACATAAATTTAGGAACAAACAGTATCTGATAATTGTAAACGCCATATGGGCGTTTATTTTGAGTAACCTGTCGGAAGCACTCATAAAATTTTGAATTTTTTCTTCAACAAAAGGTGAAAAAGACTCATCTAATATCGGCGAACCCAAGAGTCGGAGAGAACACCTGTCTAATGATTTTATATTGGGAGCTAAATCATTGAATTTTTGAATAACCGACTCTTTATTCGGACATGAATCGCAAACAAAAAGTTCGCATTTTGAAAAATTTAGTTCCAAACCAATAAGACGAAATTCGTCTATGAGAATTTGCAAATCACTTAGAACAGTGTCTACGTCGCCTCCTATGGTTCCGTCATCCAAGTACCAAACATTAAGTTTGGACTGGAGACGTTGAATAATTGGGTGAACTGCTAGGCTGAAAATGGCGGGACCGAAAGGATCACCCTGTTGACAACCGACGGATGATAACAAAACATTGTTTTGGTATGTCAATTTGGTAGGACTGCCGTAGCATTGCCAGAGAAAATTGAAAAGGTCAGGAATTTTATCTTTTACTTGTGTCAACAGGGCACTGCGATCGACCGAATTAAAAGCGTTTTTGACATCCACCTTTAGCAGTACCTCACCGCAATTTTGATCGATAAAAGTTCGGACAGAATGAACAGCAGCCTCACATCCACCTCGCGAACCAAAACCAAGCTGTATCGGTTGGAAAAGGCTACTCAAAAGAGCGACCTTTTTCCTACAGCCTGCCTTGGCCGCGAGGCGTCGATATGTGGTGTCGACCGCAATAGGTCTGATACCACCGTCTTCTTTGACAAGTGCGCATAAATTAGCGCCATACAAAATTTCAATGACGTCATCACTGACCCGACCAGATAACATGAGATTTACCAAAGCTGTTAGGTCTCTTAAGAGGGTCTCACTGGCCTCACCACAACTAAAAGATAGAAGATCTTTTAGATGTTGAGGCGTCAGACCATCTAGGCCTCCAGCTGAGCCACTCTGAAAAGATGTGACAGCCGCTGCAATCTCCTGGCATGTGGTTTCAATAGCAACGTCATCTGGTTGTGGTGGATCAGGGAGGTGGAGATTTGCCGCTGCAGGTGGATGTTTGTCACGTAGTGACTGAACCGTAACTGGTGTATAGGGAGCGATTGTGTCACTAGAGAACAAGACACGTGCGGCGCCTTTGATATCGCCATCACTAATTTTGTTCTCTACTATTTTAAAAGTAGCCGAAACGTCAGTTTTTTTGGAATTCAGCTTATTCCGATTTTTTGGCGGAATAACATTCACAAGGTCTAAAGGGTTCTCTTCCAATACTCTGTACTTTACGCAGTTTTCCTTTACTCTAGTAGTAAGGGATTTTTTGTTGAAAGGATCGAAATGTACGTAAAGCACACTGTAAGGAAAAGTGAGGAGATGTTCCCAGGCGTGCTTAGAATTTATGGAAATTGCATTCCTTATTGCGGATGATAAACAAAGAGCAACCGAAACACGTGCACCACGCGGGATGCGTTTTAAAATCGGGAAAGAATTTTTATACGAGCTTAGAACCTCCCAAAAAGGTTTGGAAGGAGTAGCAGCACTCGTAAAGTTTATTGGTTTTTTTCCCGTCTATGGTCAAATTAGCCGAGCCGACTAACTTGGGAGCTCGCTTGGGAGCAAAGGCGCTCAGAAAATAATAATAAATGGAAGCGTTATGTATAACTACAGTTTCCCCTTTAGCATTTACACCCCCCCTCGGTCGCCAATTCGTATACATATTGAGCACATCGTTTGCAGTTGTTTGCGTTCATATTGAATTTTGCGTTTGTAGAACTAGTAGGAATATGTCAGTGTGGCAATATATAAATGTTCACCTCGCCCCCTTCAGTTTTTGGCAGACTTTTTTCGGTACTAGCTTGAGTTTAAAGGCAGATCCAACCTATATATTATCAAAGCAAGGACGTGATAAAACGCTTGCTACGTCCATGCTTGGGAGTTTTAATTTTGCCATCAACGCCTGTCAACGCGAATAAAACGAGATAGTAGGTACCAACTGAAAAAAGTCTGCCAAAAACTGAAGGGGTCGAGGTTAAAACACATTGCACAAACTGACCAAAATCATATTAATTCTGCAAACGCTCACTTCAATATTGAGCGGCAAACACCTGCAAACGATGTGCTCTATATGTAATCAAATGGGTATATATGTGATCAAGGGTAAGGGGAGAAGGAGTAATGGGTATCTAAGGATTAGGGAAGGTGGGTGGAAGTGAAAAGTAGGCAGGATCGGCTGTAATGTTACATTTATGCAGTGCTTCGCACCATTGCACCACTTGAGCTCTAGCTCCGATATTGATTGCATGATCCGCCACTACACTACAAAATGCCTTTACTACTTAATGTCAGTAAAATAAAGAAGACGAGGCGGTATGGTCTAATAGCTTTAGCCTGCTCTGCGGAAGGGCAAAAAAAAAATTGACTTCTGAGATTGACAGCTCTGTCATGCCACATCGTAGACAGAGAAAACAACAACAACATCTTTTTCGATTCAATCATATTTAACGTAATCATAAAATAGCAAAATAAACCTATAAATACATTAATCAGTAACTTTATAAGAGGCTTTATAATCGTAACTTGGCTATTATGTATTGATTTTGTTCTTATTTCTGTTAATTTAACTTAATATATCTTCATGTAAATACTAATTATCAACTATCTTACCTACTGTCTAAATTCTACCTATCTATGCAGGCCTATGTTGGTGTTGCAACGAGGCATTTACACAATTTTAGTTTATATTAGTGAAAACTTTTTTCTGGCTTTTGTGTAACTATTCATTGTATATCTACCGTGTTTGTTAGCAGCTGTTTGTTTTCCTTGTAAAATAAAATAAAATAAAATATAACCTGAAGTTTTACTGTTTTTTATTTTATTACAATAGTAATAAAACCCACCCTAACTTCCCTATCTTCTATGGAGCCATAATAAAGTGGCAACACTCTTAGAAAATATCGCTATCTCTTATCCGGTTACAGCGTACTTGTGTCCATTGGTTCCTCCGTCTACGTGCCACATAGAGAAAATATATTTGTCTATGACTCGAATCGAACTGGCCCATAGATAATATTTTTTCCTCTATGAACTGGCCAAATAGAAAATTAGTTGGATTGAAGATTGAAACTGGCAGCACAAATTCAGTCAGAAAAATCACTGCCACATGGATGGAGGGTGTAACTAATTTTTTTTTAGAAAATTAGAAACCAAATTGTGCTACACGAAAATAGCAGTGCTTTGTTCTACTAACTAACGCGCATCAGGTTGTAGAAATAATTGAAAATGTTTTCCGCCGTGCCGAGATCGTTAATGTGAGTAACTTTTTATTTTGGGAGTTTACATAACCTGACAGCTGTTTTTGTGTCGAATCTATAGATTTTCACTGAATTGGAGCCGTAGCTCCGTCTTCATAATTTTACTACGGTATCCCTGGTTGAAGGTCTTCTATCATGTATCGGTAATTTAAGCTTATTTCAGTGATAAATATTGGTAAAATGGTGCGCGAAAATCGGTTGAGAATCGACTCGCATTTGTTTTTGCATCTTTTCGGTTTCTCCGGCAAGTCTGATGCCGTTCAGATATTCTCAAGGTATCATTCTCACGACTTATACGATATTGTTAGGCACCTAGTGATAATGTCAAAATTCGTACAGCGTTTATTTTTAATTCACAACAATGTGCTAACTTCTGTGGTAGATGTTATACCTACCTATTGTTTTTGGGGAAACCTCACTACTTTTTTCCTCTAATATCAAGATCCAGGTTGATAATGTTTTATGTTTTGTATTTGTTAACCACTGAATTATTTTTATGGTCTGTTAGCCTAAGAATTTAAACGGGACCCTATTACTAAGCCTAATTTTTCTGTTCTACCATAAAAAGGCTGTCTTTTTTATTTTAACCATAATTATGTTGTAGGTAAAAATGTTCACAGGATATGTGCTATGATAATAAATATCCCAACCAAAAACAAAGCACTAAAATGTAATAAATTATGTTGGATCCACATACCTACAAGAAACATGAAAGTTTCTAATAATTTCACCTAAATTAAAACCAATTTTTCTGCCAACCATGGACCAAGGACAACACCTACCTAATTGAATCAAAACCATAATCAATTTAGTCCAACCTTAATAAAAACCCTGAATGCAGATTGCAAGATAAAATTTATGAGTTGTAACTATAGCTAGGTATTTAATGCCTATATATTTAAACAAGATTGTTTGAAGCATTGATAAGAAAATTATGAATAGAAATTACAATAATTTTAAATCAGGGTTTGCCAATATACCTATATCAGCAAGATATACCTATATCAATTGATTTTTATCTTGGTAGGTATATATCAATTGATTTTTTCCTGTCTTCTGAACATACATTTTTGGAGATTAATGTTTACCCTGGCAACACGTAGCGAAAAACTACAATTCACAATAATCACACAATCACGCGTTGTTTCCCAAAATGGCAACCTAATTTAAAGTTGGGGAAATCCCCTTTACTTTAACTTACCAGAATGGCTAGCTTTTTATTGATTGAAATTGAAACCTTAACTTCATATCATGAAGATTATTATAATAATAGGTGCTTGTTTTTTAAGTGTTCATAAAAAAAAAACTTTTTCAAATAAACACAAATTCTTTTGTTAAGTACTTTTTTTTAAAATAAAAAATGTGGTAAGATAATTGACACATTATTTTACAGATTCCTATAACATTTTAAAGTGATTAATCCCTTTAAAGAATGAAATTACCTATTTTTTCTTAGCCTGGATTCAAATATTAAAAAAAAAAGGTTTTTTTAAAATAAAAAATATTTTTTTTCGTACCCTGTTTTAAATAGACTCCAAGTATCCAAGTATTTATTGAATACAAACCATTTCTTTTATTATTTCACTACAGTAAAACTCTGAGCAGTGAATCTGCCTTCTAAGCTTGAGGGTGTATCTGGGAGTTAATATCTATTTAAGTACATTATGTAGGTATATAAAAATATATATGTACTTGGTATCAGTCTCTGGCAGCCATATGACAAGCTTTGATTAGTTTGGGGTCAGATGACCCTGTGTGCAAAAATGTCCTGAATATTTATTTTATTTTTTATCTCTAGATCTCTAGAAGTAGTGATACTTCTAGAGAAAATTAAGGACTGGCAGCACCCACTGTTTCACTCTCTAACCTACAGGAACCTTATATTATCTGGCATAATAAGTAGCAAAAGTTTATCCAGGGTATAATGTACCTACCTCCATAGAAATTTCTTCCAATTTCAGTCAGCCAAAACATTTCGGAGTGCGAAAAATATACACACTCACAAACTTTCGCATTTCAAATATTAGCGTGATATGATTTTCCTAAGAAAATTCCATATGTCAACAATGTCAGCAAATAACATTACACCTAGTTCTATTTATAATGCAGCTCTTCTTAGAGTTGGCACATTCTCACATGTGTTTTGTTAAAAGGCTGGATAAAAAATACTTCTTGAATAGTACTTTTGTTTACCAACAAAATGGTAAAATGCTTATCTACCCTTTCTATTAAATGGAATCCGAGAAAATAGTAGTTTTTTGAAGCTGTGGCATGATGATTAGTTGATTTGAATCAAAGGTTCAATGGTAGAGAAGTACCGTTCAGTACTGTTCTGTAGAGATGATAGCTTAGTGGTTGGCGCATTCGAATTTCAAATCGCAGGGTGGAAGTAAAAATCCAAACAATAAGCTTGAGCTGCCAGTAAAGGAAAACATTGTAAGGAAACCAGAGCACGGTTGGTTGTTGCAGGCTTTTGTCTGGAATTTGGGGAGAAGTATGAAACACCAGAATTCTAGAAATAAAATGAAAAAGACCACCACACTAGTTCATTATGCTGCAAAATATAGATTTTGAAGAAAATGCTCATCTTTGAGCATCCGGGTTTTTGCCTAGATACAATTTTTTTTCATCTGGTAACCCTAGTGGTAGCATACTTTCTAGTGGCCAGCAGCCTAGCTTAGCTACCCACAAGTTAAAAATCTGGTTGCCAAGCACCTAACGGTGTGTTCGGGCAGCTTCACGTAAGGGCTAGGTGTGATTACCATCTTCAACCTCACCGTCACTTAAAATTAGATGAGCTGTGGTCAAACGCCTAGCCTGTCAACCCAAAATAATAAATCAGTATTTAATAATTCATAATCAAATGTCAGTCTGTCAGTAAAAGCAGCCTTAGGACAGCAGTCTTGTCATTATTATCAGCGGTCCTAATATTTTTAGGTCTCACAGCTGTGGTAGATGATAAATAAAATAATTATCAAATTAAAAACCGACTTCTCAAATTTTTTATAAAATGGGCAAATTCGGTTTCTTGGATGATCATATCTTCATACAAATAACAAATTTTTCCAGTTATTTTGATTTCAAAGCCAAACTTATGTACCGATTTTGATGAAGATTTATGGGACAAACTGAAAGTAGGTAAGTAAGTACTTATATCCTTTCATCATCAAATGGTTCATCAATGACCGAGTACTGAGGTAACAAACATAAAAAAAAATACTATATGAGAATGCTTTCCTTTTTTGAAGTCTGTTGAAATATAGTATTGGTCCAAGTTTTCTGTCTGGTCACTACTCGGGATAGTAAGTAATATTTCAACAAGTTTTTTTAGCTTCAGACAGCTGCAGCTAAAAAAACAACTCAAATAATTATCAATATAAAAAACTGACCTCAAAAAAAATTCAGAACTGGACCAAATTGAAATGGAACCACACGAGAAGCACCAGCTTTCAAATAAAAAAAAGAATCACCCAAATCGGTTCACCAGTCAAAAGTTCTGAGGTAACAAACACTTCGATAAAAAAAATCGAAGAGCAAGCATTAAAAAAAAAACAGTCGAATAGAGAACCTACTCCTTTTTGGAAGTCGGTTAACAAGGTGTTGTATTTTTTTTATTCCTCCTTGTAACTTTTAGCCTCATAAGGCTACTCGTTTACTTCCCTAATTCGTTGTGAAATTTAATTACGATTAGTTCAGCCATTTACTCGCGCAAAGTTTCAAAGTGATAACGTAACCGATAGGGAGACAAAAAATATTTCGGTGTTATAATATTATATATATATATATAACACCGAATAAATATTATATTATATTGACATGCAAAAAAATCTGCACATACTGATACTAACGATTTATTCGAATTAGTTTGTCATGAATCCGTGCCAAAAAATATCGCAACCGCGATGTCGGCGCGGACTACGCCCTTTCCTATTACTGGTGATTACTGGACTAACATTATCACCATTATAATTAGTCACTTACATAACACTGTTATACAAAAACAAATTAGCCATATAGCAATTTTACTAATTAATTTTCAGAGTGCCTTTGCAGGATCAATTTTGTATCTACCTACCGACAAAGTATACTTTATATAATGTATCATATAATCTATACCTAAAAATATAATAAAAACCGAGAAAATTTTGATCCTGGTGCGATAACAAAGAGGCATACAGAAAGACAGACAGACAAAAAAAACTGTTTTGACGTCTATATCAATAACTAGCCGTCCGCCCCGGCTTCGCATGAGTGTAAGCTCGGCCTTCGGCCTCGCTACAAAATATAATATAGCCGATAGTGTAGCTTCCCAACAGTGAAAGAATTTTTCAAATCGGTTCAGTAGTTTCGGAGCCTATTCATTACAAACATACAAACATACAAAAATAGGTACAAATCTTTCCTCTTTATAATATTAGTGTAGATGATGTTCCCCACAGTCAAAATTTTCCAAAAATATTTAATGTACTTCAAAAAAAAAGAGGACGGTTCTATGTTCCACTGTTTTTTTTTAAATGTACGTTCACCGATTTCACAGCCAACTGTTGACCGATTTAAAAAAAAAAAAAATTGTTCGGTAGGGTATACTTTCAATTTAGTCCCATTGTCACCAAGTCAGGATCTGATGATGGGATCCCAGGGAAATCGAGGGCTCTAATTTTATAGGCACTTATTAACGGTTTTCATTATATTTTTGAAGTCAGTTTTTGATGTCACGAATATGCTTAGCTATGACAAGATTAAAGTACAGGCTATGTTATTATGCTAAAGGGCCGGATTAAGGGAAGAAAAAAGGAATAATAGTTTATATGAAAATCTACGTGTACGAAGTTGCGGGCAACAGCACTCATCATCAGCCAGAAGACGTCCACTGCTGAACATAGGCCTCCCCCTTTAACCTCCACACTGAACGACATCCTGCCATCTGCATCCACTGGATGCCCGCGACTCTCACAATGTCGTCGGTCCATCTAGTGGGAGGCCTACCTACACTAGTAGATACCTAATACATCACTAGTAGCATATAAAGGGTTATTGTAGTTTCACAATTTACATTTATTTGTTTACCGCGAAGATTGTGAATGGTGTAATTATTCACACTAAGTCGCTACCCACGACCCCTTTTTGCGCTTTTAATGCGCGTCGGAACTGGTATACATTAGTTCCCATGACGCCAAGCCGCTCTGCGCCACCAAGGCAGTGTCCATCTTTTTTTTTTTATGATACTGGGTGACGAGACGAGCGAAGTCGCTCGCCTGATGGCTCTTCACGCTTGCCCATAACAACTCAACGGCACTCAGAATTTTGAACTTCAACAGTTCAAAACCCTGGATGGCAATGCACTGCGCTCGTCACCCCGAGATATAAGATGTCAAATCTCTGTGTGCCCTGTAATTTCGCTGGAAACATTGCCCTTCAATCCGGAACACAGTAGTGTTTGCACACTACTGCTTGGCGGTTGAATAACTGGCAAAGGTGTGGTACTTCCCCAGGCGGACCCCTGCAAAAGAGTCCTATCACTACAAAAATGCGCGCACGCTAAAGTTTCTTTATCATAATGTCGCTCTTGAAATCTTGGAGAAGACGTATGAATCAACGGCAGAAGCAATTTGATCAGGGTAGAACCAGATTGTCTTTCGGCGCGTTTCATTTCTGAAAACTCGATCAGATACAGCAATCGATACCGGGATAGTGTTCCATTTGCCAAAAACTTAACTATTTCCTCAACAAAATTTTATGCTGGCTACAAACAACGCAAGTGCGCCTCGCCGCCTGCTTCGCCACCCAGCCCTATGACGCGAAGCGCCATAAAAAAAATATTTCTCGCTCGTTTTTTTTGCCTTTGATATTGTTGCGCTTCTTGCTAGCTGGCGCCTGGAATGACCGCTCCTCTAGCTTTACCCCAGGGATGCTGTGTATATGTATGTATAGAAAACGTGCTTTTATCAAGGAGCCCGAAGTCGCTGTAAAATTTTCATGGATGTAAATTCGACAAAAATTGGACAAAGAACTGATTTTTTTCCCCATAATATCTAGATTTATTTAGTGCTGCTACCTGACTGTCCAAAAAGTTGTAGTAGTCATGGGTGCAAATTAGTCGAGAGTTTCGACGAGCGGCGTCGTGGGAATAGGCAATCTCTGCTCGCACCTTTAGGATGGTTCAGCCAAGTACCAGCTTGAAGCGTTGGAATCCATTGAGAAACGTACCATGAAGCTCATCAGCAATGAATCCCTATTTCTTAGCTTCTAAATCTTGATTATCGGAGCAAAATTGTGTCGGTTACTGTTCCTCTTGGCCTATCTCACGGTGAGACGCGCCGCATGTTCCCCAGTCTCATTTTATTAAAGCATTAAGGGCCTTACTTAAAAACGTTACTCAAGTTGATCTATGCTTTAAAATGCTCTCTCAACTTCACGCTGACGGCAATCGTCACACGCGAAAACGAGACATAGCATATTTAAGCGTATGTCAACTTGAGTAACGTTTTTAAGTAAGGTCCTTAGAGACCACATAAGTTCTTCACCTATATATTATTACGTACCTACTTTACTGCCAGTGGCAGTCCAGGGAAACTGCCGTTTGTATGACTAGATTGCTAATAATTAAGCCTGCCTGAGCGTCTATAATTTAGCATTCAGTTCTCAATGATTATTGCGTTAATTCCATAATAAACTCTGTTTACAAGAGGTAACGATACGGTAAACTTAGCCACTGCCGACATTGAGTTGAGTATCATCAAGTATCGATTACCGTTGTCCGCGTCCGACCGATATCTAACACTATCGACTAGGTGCAATAATTTTATCCATTCGTAATTACCATATATTCCGTCATATAATATATTAATATTTTTATATAATATACTAGCGTCCCGCCTCCGATTCGCACAGGTGTAAGTAACATATTTATTATATTTATATAAACCTTCCGTGAAAAATTATCTGAGGTGAAAACCGCATCAAAATCCGTTGCGTGGGTTAGGAGGAGATAGCTGATATACAGACAGACAGACGCGGAAAGCGACTTTATTTTAAACTATGTTGAGATAGAGACTATGTAGAGAAGAGATAAGGTCATGGTATGGCCTTAGCTTGGATGTACGATATTATTTTTGGTATTCTCGGTAAATATGTAATCACTGTTTCCGGAATAAAAGTGTATATGATTCTTGGTTGGTAATTTATATGATCTCTACCATTCTGCAAGTAAATTAAATTTTCTCATATTTTTCATAAGTAAAAGTAGGTATTCTATTGTTATGGATTGATATTTGAAGTACTGAACTAAAGACGTCATGCCAAAGATAACTATCTTTTCAAGACATCCATTAACTAAATTAGGTGGTGTATTAAAACACACAACATAGCCTTGGCTGATAATTCATAGCTCAAAAGTCCCAGAAATATATCGCTTTTGTAAGTCAAATATGTATGGATTATGGTAAGGTTCCAGCAGCCGTAGCAGTAAAATATTCATGAACTGATTTGGTCAGCTGTTTTAGCTTTTGACTAATGAAAGTAAATTCAAACGTAAACCACATAGAGACGACTATAAAAACAAGTTGGTGACATTCAAAAGATAGTATACTAATACCTAGGTATATAATTTTTGTTCTACCCGGTATTATTATCCCCAATGAATTGTTCTGTTAGATTAATTATGTAGAAAGGCTATTACTTTACTTAAGTAATTAATGCAGAAAGTTAATTTTTTTAACGCGTGATTTTCAAACTTGTTTTATTTATTTATTTGTTTATATATTTATTAATTATTATTATTTATTTACACGTAGGTCTACGCTAATACAGATTAGCGCAGTATTTCCAACGCTACATTGCTTCATATTTCGTGAGGCCTATCTGTTTTCAAAAGTGGGTAAAACTGCCCACTAATCCAATGTAACTGTTTGATATCAGGCGTTGTCCAGTTAAAACCAAAACCGTAGAGCTGTACAATGTACATCACAGCCGATTTGAGTCACATCCATCTATAGATACTACGATTGCGCGTCTAACAGCTTTGGCATTGGCAATGACCTTGTATAGGTTTGTATTGGATAACTTCGTGATAGCGAAGAGATTACTGTAGTCGTTTTGTTTTGATTTAGGTTTAATGATGATTTGTGATAAACCTAATAATTGAGAGAATAAACATAAATATGCGTGTTAGAAATTAAGAAAATCTGAGTAAGCTATAAGTATTCTTTTTTCCCTTTAAATAAACAGTAATCTAAATAGTACTGCATTGGGCGAAAAATCATTACCAACAAGACACGGGCCTCTAACTAACTAAATTTCAGATTTCCGTTCGCTTCGAGTCAATGCAACTGTCTTACGTACTATATCGACCCTAGGACACGTCTACCGAACAGTTATCGATTCTGTGGCAGATATGACCGGCCTATTGCTACTTCAGCTTGCTAAAGCTAAACTATGTCGGTATCTCTATTTCTCTGGCGAATCTTCGTTACGGGTATTGTCTTTCAAGATACGCCCAGCATCGAACTGGGGCCCATAATAACAGTAGATGGCAATGGCGTATAGTATGCTATTAGTTAGTATTGTCTCCTAACAATTCGAGCTATATGCACTAATAACAACACCCACAGGATGACTAATGACGCTTTTCCTACTATTTACTACGATACTATGCGTACTTCTATTTGGAACTGTATATGAAGGCCAGATAATACTAGGTACACTTTGTTGCTAGATTGGCCTCTGTCAATCAGCAAAATACTCTGATTCATCAGATTAACGAGCATTATTTCAAAGCCACGTTCACGGACAGTTATAATTGCACGCATGAAAAATTACTTTGGACGTGGTGGAATAAATTCTCGGAATGTTACTTGATGACGTAATGCGGACATGAGATTCAGCTTATATGTGACAAAAAAATCGTGAGCAATTTTTAAAACCATTTGTTTCTGATGCTAATATGAAAGTCACAGGTAAGCTAGCCATTGCTAGTGATGGAATGACATGCTTTGAGGAATAGTAACAAAACGTGACAGCGTCGAAACTGTTAGAAAACGAGTAATCATGTGACATGGAATTTCAAGAGAAGCAAAGAGGATTTAAGTTTGAATTTGAACAAATACTTACAGCAAACTACTCGAAGTATCTCGTCACGAGCTCGTGTATTGACATATTCGTTATAATGACACACCTACCTGAGCAAGCGGCTTACATAACCATTTCCAAGTTCAAGAACAATTTACTTGCATGTTTGAATTTTAAATGAGTTGTATATTGATGTAAGATTTAGTTCGGTTCGTAATGAATGAGATTCGCTAGGTGATGTTTAAATACAGTGTTTATTTTGAATGTATCTCAGTGTTTCAGTCTGCTTAGTCTAGTGCTGTTAGTTTTTTAGGGTTCCGTACTCAAAGGGTAAAACGGGACCCTATTACTAAGACTGCTGTCCGTCCGTCTATCTGTTTGTCTGTCTGTCCGTCTGTCACCATGTATCTCATGAGGCTCATGAACCGTGATAGTTAGACAGTTGAAATTTTCACAGATGATGTATTTGTGATATACTCGTAACAACAAATACTAAAAAACAATAAAATAAATATTTAAGGGGGCTCCCATGCACCAAACGTGATTTTTTTGCTCGATATTGATAACGGTAACAGGTAGACCCTTAAAATATTAAAATAATATTTAGTTATATATTCACATTAAAAATAAATAGTTAAATTAAAATAAAACAAATATTTAAGGGGGGCTCCCATACAACAAACGTGTTTTTGTAGATAATGGTACGGAACCCTTCGTGCGCGAGTCCGACTCGCACTTGGCCGGTTATTTTTCTATACACTTTTCGAGGGTTCGAATTTGCACCGGACCGAGTAAGCACATCAAGAGAAAGGCTTAGGTATTCTCAACAGCGAGATAAGGACTGTGAATGATGGTTCGCGTTAAATCTTGTTATACGTCGCGGTGCCGAATAAGGAGCATATCCTTGGTGCTAATTTCCTTTTTCACGTTTTACCTCAAAATCTATTTCCTTGTCACAGATGCTGCACAAACACTCTAAGCTCAAATCGAGCGCTAGCGTATGCGCTGACGAAATGCACAGCGCTGGATCATGGGATCCAAAACCGGGACTACCACGAGGTGACCGGCAACATTGTCTGCCCCAACATGGTGCGGGGCATCGACCATTTGAGAGACCCTAGACTTAATAAGGTGAGTAAGAAAATAGTTATTTGATAGGAACAGCAAGAACTGCATGTTTTTTTAAATAAATTATTGATAGGCTTGCATTTGACCCCCAGCTCGCCTGATGTTAAGCGATGATGCGGTCTACGATGGAGCACGCTTGCCTAGAAGAAACTGATTCACTCGAGATTTGAAGACACCCAGATTGTAACTAAGAAGAACACTTTTTGTAGTGGTAGGACTCTTTTGCAGGGGTCCGCCTGGGGAAGTACCACACCTTTGCCAGTTATTCAACCGCCAAGCAGTAGTGTGCAAACACTACTGTGTTCCGGATTGAAGGGCAATGTTTCCAGGAAATTACAGGGCACAGAGATTTGACATCTTATATCTCGGGGTGACGAGCGCAGTGCATTGCCATCCAGGGTTTTGAACTGTTGAAGTTCAAAATTCTGAGTGGCGTTGAACTGTTATGAGCAAGCGTGAAGAGCCATCAGGCGAGCGACTTCGCTCGCTCGTCACCCAGTATCATAAAAAAAACAGATTTATTGTAGGCATCGAGATGCAATACCTAGTCACAATCGTGCCAAAAAATGCCCGGTCCAAAACTCGGCGCACGCTACGCATTGCGCAGACTTTTTGGTTAGTTGTAAGGCAACCACGATTCGACCACAACGCCGCGCGATGCCAGTGCGACGATGCCCTAGCGTATGTTTGTTACTCCTTCACGTAGAAACGGCTGCGCGGATTTGGATGCAATTTGGAATATACATCTACACTAATATTATAAAGAGGAAAGATTTGTACCTATTTTTGTATGTTTGTAATGAATAGGCTCCGAAACTACTGAACCGATTTGAAAAATTCTTTCACTGTTGGGAAGCTACACTATCCCCGGGTGACATAGGCTATATTATATTTTGTAGCGAGGCCGAAGGCCGAGCTTACACTCGTGCGAAGCCGGGGCGGACGGCTAGTAGCTTATATACTGATTCCTGGATTAACACATGATGATAAAAGTAATCATCATCACCACACGGATGAACCCGCGGGGCGCAGCTAGTTATTTTAATATTTAACATAATTTCTAGGCTATATTGTGTCGCGATGGAAAATTTCGATACTCAGTGTATAAGTAAGTGTTCTGTAGTGTAAAATAGGTTGCCAACTGACCCAGTTCTGTGTATAAACAACTCGCTCGCGACTATTAAGTTTACTGAAATCTATGCCCTGTAAGTAGCGTATGTGTGTCAGTACTTATTGCTTACTAGCCGTCCGTCCCGGCTTCGCACGGGTGGAGTTTTTTTAAAACATTCTAGCAATAAATATAGCCTTTGTCACTCAGGGATAACGTAGCATTCTAATGGTGAAAGAATTAAAAAAATCGGTCCAGTAGTTTTTGAGTTAATTCGTTACAAACATCCAAAAATACTAATGTTTCCTCTTTATAATATTAGTGTAGATACCTTCCTATAATGATGACATTATTACGTGCGTTAGGGTACAACACCTCCGTTAGGGTTCGTTCGTACCTGAACGTTTCAGTAATAATTGCTCTAGGTACATATCTTTTGTAGTATGGTTTTATCCGACTTCAAAAAAAGGAGGACGGTTATATGTTCCACTGTTTTTTATGTATGTTCACCGATTTCTCCGCCAATTATGAAATGATGTTGTTGATTACTTTTTTGTTTGGTAGGCCATACTTCAGACGTGGTCCCGGTCCTTCATCAAAATAGGTTTATTAGTTTTGTTTTTAAATAAAAATAACTTAAAAAAAAAAACTGTCATCTAAGTAAACGAAATTGCGTATATACTAAGTTTGAAGTCGGTTTTTTAAATTGATAATTATAATTGGTACCTTACACAACCAATGCTGGTGGTAGGTATAGTCACAACTTGATAAGTGAAGTCGATTTTTTCCTCCACGTTCCACGAATGAGACGTAACACACCTAGCTTCTAACTGGTTCAAAAGGTTAATAATAGATCTTTTATTGCGTCATAGTCGTCAGCCCACATGAGAATTTTAGCAATATATTTAAATCAGGTTGTTATAGGTACCTACTGCAGATCTTATTTCCAAGGTATTAAACAAATTAGGTGGGTAAATCTAGTTGCACCATAATTTCGTAATTTACAGGTAGGATAAGGTGGGTTATCCCCGTATACCACAGTCCCAGTATCCCACAGTCGAAAAACTACTTACAAAAAAAACCCGCTATGCCTCGAATGCCTTACAACAGTAGAAGATGTAATCAAAAAGAAAAGTTACATCACTTTCAAGTATAATTAATGCGACCGCGAAGCTATAATCTGACGCACTCTTGTATCCGTGCTTAGAGCTTCCTCGATATTAAAAAATAATAGGTAAATGGGCTTACAAAATTCGGAGTAATCGGCGAACAAAGTACTTAATAATTATCAATATAAAAAACCGACTTCATAGTAAACGTCAGAACTGGAAAATGCAATGGGACCAAACGGGAAGCACCAGCTTTCAAATAAAAAAAGAATCATCAAAATCGGTTCACCCAGTCGAAAGTTCTGAGGTAACAAACATAAAAAACAGTCGAATCGAGGACCTCCTCCTTTTTAGAAGTCGGTTAAAAATAATTTTAATTAATACGCTAATGGCCTGGTTGAATCAACTATCTAATAAACTTCTCTTTCCAGGGTCTCGCTTTCACACTAGAAGAGCGGCAAGCGCTGGGCCTCCATGGCCTTCTGGCCGCCAAGTTCAAAACCCAAGAGGAACAGCTGGAAATCTGTCGGATATCGATCGACAGATACGCGGATAATCTCAATAAATACCTCTACCTCGTCGAGTTACAGGTGACTAACCACGATAAAGGTACCGTTCATTCAAAGAGTATGTCTTTATAGGTGTTAGCTGGTTGAGGCTGGTTGGTGATGTAGGCTCTTACGGGTGTTTTTGAAAGGGTACACATTCATGTGCGATTTTTTGACGTCACAACGTCTTATAAATCGACGAACGCCGGCTGCATGCACGTAAAAGCATGAGTCATTGTCACTGCCTTAGCTGAGCGTGCAGGCGAGAGCGCGGAACAAGCGATAGAGAGGCACGATCGGCCTAAGCGTTCGGTTTGTGACGCATACGTTATCACGTAAAATTATCGTCGGTAAACCGACTTTACAGACAGCTAATTTTTCTATTGTATGTTGTGTAAAACATTTCAGGCGACCTTCAAACTAAAACTAGTTCTTAGAGCTACTCACCTCGGCATATACGAGTACACACAAATATTGGCAAAAAGAGACTTACAAAGTTGTCAGACTTAGCGCGCACGGTGTGTCGCCGCGACAAATAAATTTCTGTCGATAAATAACAACTAATAAGTTTCTGCCGTTTTCCGTGCGCACACCTCCAATTCCATACATCTCCAATAATTTGCATAGACTGTACCAGAGAGATGGCGACAAAAATGATCCATGTGTGCTTGACCTCCCTAAGACGAATTTTATCATTGAAATACCCTTACAGAAACACCCGGTAGTTGTTTTAATTACCTAAACTCTAATATAATACCACTTACTTATAATATCATATTCGTTTATTTTCTTATTCGATTGAATTTTCAGCTGAGCAGAATACATACTTAATGAACATCTGTGTCATTCGGTTTCGCTCGTCTATCTGTAATATTATTTTTTGGTTCAATGAACAGTTTTATTTGCAAAGCAGCTATTCGATTTAGGGGTGAAATTTAGTTATGCACAGAGTTGAACGGTAGAGACACCAAAATATTTTTTTCATAAAACTGACACAGTTTTAGCTATCATTGGCCACAATATAGAATTTTCAGTTCTTCTATTCGCTTACCTCTACACTGTAGATATAGAATTTACAGATAAGTTAGTCCCATTCTAGAACAGTTTTCACAGATACTTTTTTCACAACTAAACTGGTACCAAAATATTTAATAGCATGCTCAGGTGGTGGTAAATAATTATATGAATTATGATCTAACAAATTATTTAGTAAACAAAAACAAAAAAAAAAAATGACAGACATATTATATGCCCATGTAGACTTGACATGACAACGAGGGCGCATTCGGAATAAAGCCAACGCTAACGCTAATGAGAAACAACGCGGCAAAAATATTTTTTCTACTTGTTGGAAGCTTTCGTGTTGAGTTGGCTTATTTTAATTCTTCTTAACAATAGTGGCGTGAAAAAACGCTCGGTTAACTTTTAACAATAGCCAAAGAGATTGATTACAAGTATTACAACATATAAGCTTGTGTTTTTAACCAACTTCAAAAAGGAGGGGGGGTTCTGAATTTGGTTGTTTTTTAAAATATTTATTATCTCAGAACTCCGCAATTTATTAACCGATTTGGTTTTCTTTTAATTGAAAGGATATACTTTCAGATTTGTCCCACAGAAATTTCATGAAATCGGTTCAATAGTTTGGTTTTTGAATCAACATAACTGGAAAATTTGGTTACTTTGCTGACTATATTATGACATCTGAGGAGCCGAAATTGCATATTTTACTAATTAACCAACTTCCAAAAAGGAGGAGGTTCACAACTCGTCTGTTTTTTTTTATGTTTGTTACGTCTTAGAACTTTCGTCTGGGTGAACGGATTCTGATGATTCTTTTTTATTATTTGACCAATCAATGTGTGGTCAATTTGGTCCAGTTCTGAAATTTTTATGAAGTCGGTCTTTTATATTCATAATTATGACCGAGGTATTACTAACATAAACCATAGAATTATGTTATTCTTCAGTTGAAATATTTACGTGATGATCCATAAATGCCATATTACTGTTGCAGGTAATGTATGATAATCATGTAATTTTATGTGCTGTGTAACCCTGCTTGTTAATGAATGCCAGTATGAATGTAATTAACTCATTGGTCTATCATTCATTGAAATGTTAATGGAAAGGATGTTGATTGTTGTAAAAAATTATGTTTCATTGCTATCAAATTCACATTTTTAGATATTTGCATACAAGTTTAAAGCGCAGGTAGACCTGAGTCAGTTACCCATGTCGCAAATACTTCCTTGCAAAATTTCACCAATATTATTATTAATAGTGACTGTTGAGTTGAGAAATGTAACCAAACGACAGAGGAATGGGATAGAGTCACTTTCGCATTTAATATAAGACAAGCGAGAAACAAGGCGTAGTGGAGTAAAGTTGTGAGAGTGGTGGACTTTTTTTTTGTTAACTGGGGGGAAATCTTCAAAAGATACCCAGCTGCATTGGGGTGTAGCCGGGCTATGTGAGATTGCACCCACTAAAACCCCCTCGGTGGCCCTTCTGTGCTAAACGGAGGGCACCGGAATCTCCATAGGAACGCACCGGCACTGAGAGTCGTGGCCTAGGCAAGGTAAACAGAGCGTTAGTCGTCCAGCTGCAAGATGGGTTACGTTACCCATCATATATTGTTACCATCGCTGGTTCAACCTGCATGACTAGCATGCGCACCGCGACAAAATCTTGTCGTCACTTTGTCAAGAGAGAACGCGACAAGGTGCATACGGTTTCATACACGCCTGTCTCGCTTTTGTAAGATAAAAAAAGTCGTCAAAATTTTGTCGCGACGCGCATGCTAGCCCGGCTGGACTTGATTAGCACAGGACCTAGCAGATGGATAGCAAGAGAGGCCTACAAGCAGCGGGATAAAGAAAGTCATGGATAATGATGATGAAGTGAGAAATGTTATCCAGTAGTCTTATTTCTAAGAATCTAATTATTAGAAATACCTATAGCCTTTTTTCAAATTATTGCAGGACAGAAATGAGAAGTTGTTCTTCAGACTGTTATCGGAGAACGTTGAGAAGTATCTCCCCATTGTCTACACTCCCACCGTAGGGCTTGCGTGCCAGAGGTTCGGCCTCATCTACAGGCGCCCTAGAGGGCTCTTCATCACCATCAATGATAAAGGGCATATATTCAATGTCCTTAAAAATTGGTAAGTGCACTTTTTCAAACTCTGATTTTAGATCATTTTGGATCTTGGCAGCCGTTTTATCGATATTGTAACGATACATTACAGCTAAGTCATTCTATAGAAACTGACGTGACGTTCTGAAACTTACGTGAATAATTTCTGTATAATATAAGGTCGGGGAAAAAGTTTCTTCGTATTTTTTAAACAAATTCAAGACATATTTTTTTCAAGTTTAATTACATTTAATTATCATATATATGTGCCATTTTGTTCGATAATTTGTTGCCATCTTGTAGGTAGTGACATGATCCCGTTGCTGTAGAATTTTTGGGACTTCTGATCAAAAAAATGCAACAAGTAGTTTTGACAGTCCTCTCTTGATGTTAATCTAACACTACCCAAAGAATTCTGAAGAGATCGAAACAGGTGGAAATCTGAGGGTGCAAGGTCAGGGCTATATGGTGGATGCATTAACACTTCCCAACCAAGCTCTCTAAATTTTTGCTGAGTGGCCAAAGATGTGTGCGGTCTGGCGTTATCATGATGAAAGACCACACTCTTTCTGTAGATCAATTCCGGCCGTTTTTTCTCAATTTCTTGTTTGAGTCTCATCTGCTGTTGGCAGTAGAGATCCGAATCGATGGTTTTGCCCGGCGGTAAAAGCTCATAATGAACGATGCCCTGCCAATCCCACCATACACACAGCATCACCTTATTACGTGTTAATCCGGGTTTCGCTACAGTCTGTGGTGCTTCACTGCCCTTTGACCATGATCGTTTGCGCACATTCTTGTCGTAGGTGATCCATTTTTCATCACCAGTGATCAATCTTTTCAAAAACGGTTCGGTTTCTTCACGTTTCAATAGAGAGTCGCAAATGAGTACACGATTCATTTGGTTTCTTTCAGTGAGCTTGTGTGGCACCCAAATATCGAGTTTTTTTGTATACCCAGTTTTTTTCAAATGGGTCAAAACTGTTTTGTGGTCAATCCCCAGTTCTTCAGCTACGTCGTAACTATTAATATGCCGATCTTGGTCCACTTTTTCAGAAATGGCATCTACTTTATCCGTAACAGGGCGACCAGAGCGAGCTGCATCTTTGACATCAAAATTCCCGGACTGAAAACGCTTGAACCAACATTGTGCTACTCTTGATGACACTGCATTAGGTCCATAAACCTCACAAATTTTTTTCGCGGCTTGTGTCGCAGTTTTCCCTTTTTTGTAATAAAATTTCACAATATATCGAATTTCTTCGTTAGATTCACTCATTTTATCAAACAAAAAAAACAATTGAAAAATGGCGGGAAATTGCTTTTTACTTTTTGTATACCTTTTTTAAAATGTCATATTTTTAATGGTATCAAAACCAGCCAGATACAAACAGTACAACGGATGAGATTTTTACTACAACCTTATACATACAAAATACGAAAAGACTTTTTCCCCGACCTATATAAACAAAATATAACGATATGTCGTTTAAACTTGATTACATTGTTAGTAACAAGTGATGTAAAACGTGTAAAAGACGGCCGAATCCGGTTGTAACTACTTGAACCTCCGAATAACCGGCTGAAACTTACGTGAATAATTCCTGCATAATATAAACAAAATATAGCGATGTCGTTTAAACTTGATTACATTGTTAGTTAGCTAGTTAGTAACAAGTAAACTAATGTAAAACGTGTTAAAAGACCGCCAAATGCGGTTGTAACTACTTGAAACTTTAGTCCGATTAACCGGCTGAAACTTACGTGATTAATTCCTGTATAATATAAACGAAATATAGCGATGTCGTTTAAACTTGTTTACAGTGTTAGTTAGCTAGTTAGTTACAAGTGAAGATAATGTAAAAAGGTGTGTAAAAAGACAGCCGAATGCGGTTGTAACTACTTGAACCTCCCAGTAACCGGCTGAAACTTTCGTGAATAATTCCTGTATAATATAAACAAAATATAGCGGTGTCGTTTAAACTTGTTTACAGTGTTAGTTAGCTAGTTAGTTACAAGTGAAGCTAATGTAAAAAGGTGTGTAAAAAGACAGCCGAATGCGGTTGTAACTACTTGAACCTCCCAGTAACCGACTGAAACTTACGTGAATAATTCCTGTATAATATAAACAAAATATAGCGGTGTCGTTTAAACTTGTTTACATTGTTAGTTAGCTAGTTAGTTACAAGTAAATCTAATGTTTTTACATTCTAACGTTTTTAAGTCTGAAAAGACCGCTGAATGCGGCTGTGACTACTTGAACCTATAGTCGGAGAAACCGGCTGAATCTTACGTCAATAATTCCCGTATAAACATAATATAGCGATGTCGTTTCATGTGTTATGTAAACTGTAATGATTCATACAAAGGTTCGTGCTTATGAAACAATGCTTTATGATTCCCATGAGTAATGTCATCTAACTTATCGCTTACATACTATATTAATCTCCATTAAACATTTCATTACATTATAACGCTACATGGACGTAAAAGACAGGAGAAAATCTATATATATAAAAGAAAGTCGTGTTAGTTACACTATTTATAACTCAAGAACGGCTGAACCGATTTAGCTGAAAATTGGTGGGGAGGTAGCTTATAGCCAGGAAACGGACATAGAATACTCTAAAAACGGCTGGATCAATTTGGATGAAATTTTGTGTTCCTGGAGCGGGTCATAGTAGCGAGGCCGAAGGCCGAGCTTACACCCGTGCGAAGCCGGGGCGCGTCACTAGTTGTTTATAGAATCAAGATTTTCTTCGAGAATTACAAAATACACATTTAACACGCTTCCATTAGCTTCTCTTTTATCTATGTTAGCAAATCTTACAAGTTGATTTTAACTTACTTTTAATTGTCGATTTAATGGCTACTAGTAAAACCCCTCGAGTTAAGGTGCACATTTGCGTTGTTTTAACGAGTCCAATATCAAGAACGCATTCATAAGACCCTCGTCATCAAGTGTAATAACCCCAGATTCTTTGATTTGTTTCAATGATTTACATAAGAGTGTTTTTTTAATTATAATAATAAAACCGGCCTAGTGCGAATCGGACTCGCGCACGAAGGGTTCCGTACCATTATCTATAAAAACAGCAAAAAAACACGCTTGTTGTATGGGAGCCCCCTTAAACATATATATTATTCTGTTTTTATTTTGTATAATTTGTTGTTATAGCGGCAACAGAAATACATCATCTGTGAAAATTTCAACTGTCTAACTATCACGGTTCATGAGATACAGCCACACACACATAGACGGACAGACAGACAAACAGCAGACTCTTAGTAAAAGGGTCCCGTTTTACAGACCGTTTTCCCGTTGCACCCTAAAAACCTTCACAAGCACAAAAAATTATAACGAATCAACCTTTTGTTCTATACACAGGCCGGAACCTGATGTGAGAGCCATATGTTTTACCGACGGGGAGAGAATCTTGGGTCTTGGCGATCTCGGCGCTTACGGCATGGGCATTCCTGTCGGTAAACTGTCGCTTTACACCGGTCTGGCGGGTATCAAGCCGCATCAGTGTCTGCCCATCACTCTGGACGTGGGGACCGATAATATGGTAATATATCTACAATACCTAGTATAAATAATATCTTTTGTAGTGGTAGGACTCTTTTGCAGGGTCCGCCTGTTGGATGTACCACACCTATGCCAGTTATCCAACCGCCAAGCAATAGTGTGCAAACACTACTGTGTTCCGGATTGAAGGGCAAATGTTTCCAGCGAAATTACAGGGGACACAGAGATTTGACATCTTATATCTCGGGGTGACGAGCGCAGTGCATTGCCATCCAGGGTTTTGAACTGTTGAAGTTCAAAATTCTGAGTGGCGTTGTGCTGTTATGGGCAAGCGTGTAGAGCCATCAGGCGAGCGACTTTGCTCGTCTCGTCACTCAGTATCATAAAAAAAAATGTCTCGTGTAATTTTGTTGAGGCTTAGACATTTGGACCAGACTAACAAGGGAGACAAGGTAGGGTGGCGTGGCTGGTGCGAACTCATCTGGCCAATCAGGCTAGATGCCTTTAGTCGAACTCACCCAGCCTTGCACGTAGACTATTAATTGGTTCAGGTGGACACCCACAAGGTGGACAGACGACCTAAAAGAGACCGCAGGGAAACACTGGAAGCAGGCCGGTTCCAACAGGTCCTTTTGGAAATCGATCGGGGAGGCCTATATCCAGCAGTGGACGTCCTATGGCAGAAATGATGATGATTAGTTAGTTCATACAAATGAGTAAGTCGTGCTTTTTGCGTTTAGTGGTTTAGTAGTGTAGTAAAAAAAACGTATGAAAAATGGAGACATTTGAATTCAATTTGCTCTCAACTGCTGGAACGCACATATAGCTGATAGTAATATTGATTTTCAATAATGTGAACACGCCGGAAATTCTCTAGAAACACGCTTTCAATCATCTGAAGTTTACTAAAGTTAATATGATTATTTACGGAATATTTACCGTGGTAAGGCTGTTGAAAGAGCTCCCGATATTTCGCCGCAGTTACGTGCATCAATTTGGTCCAGTTCTGTAATTTTATATGAAGTCGGTGTTTTATATTGATAATTTTTTGCAGGAACTGTTAGAAGACCCGCTGTATATCGGCGTGAGGCGGAAGAGAGCGCGTGGCAAGGAGTATGATGACTTCATCGACGAATTCATGGAGGCATGCGTCATGAGATACGGACAGAACACTTTGCTTCAGGTATGATCTACTTTTCCATTTTTAACCGACTTCAAAAAAGGAAGAGGTTCTCAATCCGACAGTTTTTTTAATGTTTGTTACCCAACTTTCGACTGGGTGAACCGATTTTGATGATTTTTTTTATTTGAAAGCTGGTGCTTTCCGTGTTCAATTCTGTAATTTTTTAAAGTCGGTTTTTTTATATTGATAATTATTATTAACTGCGTCTTTGCCCGTTTTACTAGTTTTTTTTTACAGGATACCGGACAAGTGTTTGATAAAAAAAATAGGCTAATTGAAAAATAAACGGACTGTAAAATGTAAATTCCGAAACAAAATAAGCTTCCTTTAAGATTGCGAGTAAAACCGCGGGGTGGAGCTAGTGAACATTTGTGTTTGTTCTATGTCTGGGTGGTAATATCTATTGAAGTATGTATTTAAAAATATATATGTATGTATATCAGTCTCTGGCAGCCATATTACAAGCTTTGCTTAGTTTGGGGTCAGATGACCATGTGTGCAATTATGTCCCAGATATTAATTTATTTTATTTTTATATTCATTAAACTAAGTATTTGGTTTTATAAAATGTCAAATAGGTTTATATCTACGATATTCGATACTGAAAGCAATTCGGTACAATTTCTAAATTAAACGTTTTACCTATATTAGATTCAACGTCGTTACGCCCATGTAATTGCTCTAACAGTAGCCAAATTGGTTATCGTGAGATATTTCTTTTTCTTGTACACAAACTAAGGCACTTGTAAGTTACTTGTATACAAAATAAGGCGTCAATTAATATACCGCAGTGTTTGGCTGATAAGTTATCTTATCATTAACAATATCACATAAATCACCAAGGACTTGCGTCAATAACAACAGTCACTATGCGATTTCAGATATCATTATGTCTCACGTGGATTTTGTCACAATCGAAATTTGATTCATTATTTTGGCGAAAATGTCGTTAAGGAAGATTACGGCTCACAGAATTGATAATACTGATTTAGCAAACCAAAATACGAGTATATCGTCTGGCAATCGGAATGATAAGCATCGGTAGCTTTCCGTACAATGTTTTAAGCAACTGTATGGTGATATGAAATGATTAAAATATGGTACGGGCCAATACTGGTTGTATTGGCAAATACAGTATTTGCCAATACTGGTTCCCGTACCATATTTTAGTATTTGAAATACTTACCATAAAATACAAGAACATGTGACATTGAACTTCCCCCTAGATGGGGTCGCCATCCGTCCGGATTTGTCCGGACTTTAAGACCTTTTGTCCGGTTTTGGTTATGGAAGGAGTTCCGGATATTACGGCGCAGTTACATGCACCAGGAAGACAGTCGGACATAGTGAACATGGTGCATGTACCTGCGCTGAAATATCGAGAGCTCCTTCCACAACCTTATCACAGTAAATATCCCGTAAATAATCATAACTTTAGTGAACAGCCGTGATAGTTTAAAACAGTGTTCTACTCACAAGATTTTAGAGGAGACAATAATTTGCCGCCAAATGTTTTAAGGTCGGGCGTTATTCCAATTTTCGTCAAAGAGCCTATGTGTTTACCAAGTTTCATTCGAATCCGTTCAGCTGTTAAGTGTGGACAAACACACATTTAAACACTTGCACACAATCTTTCACATTTATAATATTAGTGTGATATATGCTAAAGTACCAGAGTGACTCGTGATACTCGTAGGAAAGGAGTTTTCAAATTAGTTAGGAAGGAAACCTGAAGTAAATAAATTTTTCGTCTCGGGAGTGATGACTATAGTTGGTACAGGGATGTACAGTACATACTTTCTACTTAATCTTTAACATATCTAGCTGTACCGGTGACTTCGTCCGCGATTTCTTCAGAAATAAATAGCCTATGTCCGTCCTCATGATCATACCATTGCCTCACAAATTTTTATCGACATCGGTTAAGCCGTTTAGCCGTGATTATGTAGCAAACAGACAGACAGACGGAGTTATATTAGTGTGACATTAGTGTGATACTAGTCTGCTATAGTTAGTCCAGGAGTTAAATACAGTCTTGCAGTTGAAAAACCACAAAGACACATTCTCAATATCTCATAATTCATGGGCAAATGACCTGTTTGTTGTTTTCTATTTATAAACGCGATCGATTATGAAATAGGTGTCATAATATTGTTGAGTCGCCAAGGAATTCGTGACGCCAGGTCTGACCCACCTGGCTGACTGCGTACAGAGAGCCTTACGCCCAACTCTAAGCGCGGGCCCTAATAGGTGCAGTTTGCAAAATCACGCAACCGTATCTCGGCGCGTTAAGGTTCGCGTTCGCGATTATTTATCAAAGTGGGTAAAATTAACTAATAAACAATATTTCTTAGGTAATTCTTTATCTTATTTATTCTTAATCGATATAAATTTATTTAATATTATTAAATATCGCAATATAAATACTTTCAAGTAAAGATTAATGTGAGTGCCGACAGTTGCCAATTTATTTTGCTATAAATTAAAAACATGCGCGCGTAACGTGTCACGAGTACCTACAAATAAAAACACGGCATTTTAAAATGGTAATCACAAAAAAATAGTGAGAAAAGTTCTTCATATCAATAAGAGGAAAGAGAATCAACCTCTCTCGACAAGAATCAACTCCACCCGTCTAATGATGGTAGTTAGTACAATCTGGGTGTCTTCAAGTTAAGAGTGAATCGGTCGGTAGAAGAATCTAGGCAAGCGTGATCCATCGTAGGCCGCATCGTCGCTTAACATCAGGCGAGTTCGCGGCCAAGCGCAAGCCTATTGTACAATAAAAAATAAAATAGTAAAACTCTTCAATGGATACCAGCAAATACCTCGACTTTGGTCATCTTTGGTTTGTTCTAAAGAATCACACACGTTTTCAAACAAAAATATTATTGTAAAAAATGCACGAAAACTGACAATGCGAAAAAACTCCAGGGTGCAGCTATATCTGTCACATCAATCAACACTATCAGTGCTATTAGCACGCGATATCGTATCGACTATCGACTCGCAATTAACGTCAACACAATGTGTCTAACACACATTGGTCGTGCTATGTAAGTTTCGTTCACGATTGTTCATTAGTTTTTAACTAACTTCAAAAAAGGAGGACGGTTCTATGTTCCACTGTATTTTTTATGTACACTGATTTCTCCGCCAACTGTTGACCCATTTGTTGTACAAATCGTAATTTTCAATCAGTGAATTTTAATTTTCAAAAATGTGGAAAATTTGTTTATGGGATAGCTCTGGCCGGTGAACGCTACATTAAAGATCGTTAACAAGCTCTATTCCAGAGATTCCCAGACTTTTTTTCCCCCATAGACCACTTTCAAAATTTAAATGGTTCTGGTGGACCCCCTGCAGCTACATTTCTACCATATTCCCAAAACTCGACAAAAACGTAGACCACGTCGACTCTCCCATGAACCCCTGGGGGTCCACCTGGACCACTTTGGGAACCTCTGCTCTGTACTCTACGTAATTTGTTCACAGTTTGAAGACTTCGCCCTGAGCAACGCGATGCGGCTGCTCGACAAGTACCGCAACAAGTACTGCACATTCAACGACGACATCCAGGGCACAGCCAGCGTCGCTGTCGCGGGGCTCATGGCAGCCGTCAGAATCACTAAGAGGAAACTCAGCGAGAACATCTACATGTTCCTCGGAGCTGGATCTGTGAGTAATCACCTCTGGGAATAGGCCTGTATCCCAATATTTTAATTTATTACAAATATAATAATTATTATAATTACATACATTAATTTTTGTATGATTGCTTTCCGGTAATGTTACATTGTTTAGCAGCTCAAACACAGGTATTCCCTGGTATAACTGCTAACGAACTACCTGAAATACTATTTAAATGTAATATTTTATTTATGACGCAGCGTAGGTAGGCCTCCCACTAGATGGACCGACGACATCGTGAGAGTCGCGGGCATCCAGTGGATGCAGATGGCAGGCTGTCGTTCAGTGTGGAGGTTAAAGGGGGAGGCCCATGTTCAGCAGAGGACGTCTTCTGGCTGATGATGATCATGTAGTTTTATTTAAATATTTGTTATAAGAAATAGGTATTTTTTTTAAGTTTTTAGCTAAAAAAAAAAAAAAAACAGGAAGTATTAGATATGGTAGACGAGAAAAGAAGTCTACTAATGAGTACAGAGACTAGAAGAGGCAAGATGTTTGGCCACCTTGTACGATATGACAAATTAATGAAAACCATCATAGAAGGAAAGGTAGAAGGAAAGAGAGGAACGGGAAGACCAAGAAGAGTATACGTAGACCAAATAAAAGAGAAGGCAAATGTCATGTCGTACAGGGAGCTGAAATCCCTGGCAGAAGACCGCCAAGCCTAGAAATTATTCCACCGACAAGAGCTACGCTCTTAAATGTTGAATGAAGTTTTTATGATAATATATAACAATAAATATATTTGTATTTATTTCGTTTACAGGCATCCAATGGTATCGGACAGCTGGTCTGCTCGGCTATGGTAAACGAGGGCCTCACAGAGAAACAAGCGCGCGACAGAGTCTACATGTTTGACATTGATGGCCTACTTACTTCCAAGCGGCAGGGCGGGGTGCCGGCACATGCGAAGGCTTTCGGCAAAGACTGCGAGCCTGAGAAGGACTTTGCGGCGGCCGTAGCCAAAGTCAAGCCTAGCATTCTTATCGGTGAGTTCCTAGACCAATAGGTTATTGGACAGGTGTTTGATTTATAGCAAACTAGTCTCCATCGTAGACCGCATCATCGCTTAACATCAGGCGGTTTGGCTGTCAAACGCAAGCCTATTAATTAATAAAAATAAATATGTGTGGCGGTATGTGTGGCGGCGAAGACTGCCAAAACTGCTATCAGTGCCTCGAGCACGAACAAATCTTCTGCAGGAGGCCCCTTTTACACGAGCACTTCACACTCTCAACGTCATTGCCGTTGAAGTAGACCTATTTGGTTGTGCTCTGAATGAATTCACAAAGATAGCTTTAAGGAATTTGTGTTATTTCTGTAATTAGATATTAATTGAATGTTGCTACGCTATCGCATTAGGTAATATACCTGTAAAGGTAGCTGTAAGTTTGGAAATAAAAAATAAATAAATAAAATAATAACTAGTTCTTGCCCAACTTTTTTAAGGATTAGGCTTGCCTTTAACCGCCAAATTCCCTGTTGTTAAGCGATAATGCGCTCTACAATGGAGCACTCTTACCTAGAAAACTTTAATAATAACTTTAATTTATAAATTTTGAACCCTCATCCCCTTCCGTAATTTGGCCCTTGGACGGTAGCATGTGAGCTTTACAATCTGAGGGTACCCGGTTCGATCCTCGGCTTTGCACCAATTACTTATTTAATACTTAAATAAATTATGTGAGATGAAATTTTGTATGCAAGTAGTTCGTGCTAAGACAATTTTTTACTTCGATTATGAGAAAAATCAGGGTTGTGAATATATTGAAGTCGCGAGGTAGCAGTTCGGGGCGAACTAATAGTTTTATTTATTGTTTAATTTTTTTATATAGTTTTATTTGCACATACCGTCATGTGACCCCAAACTAAGCACAGCTTGTATTATGGCTACCATAGTCTGCAATACGTACATGTATAATTTTAAATACATACTTAAATAGATATTAACACCCAGACAAAGAATAAACACAAAATGTTCAAATGTTTGCCCTAGGTGTGAATCGAACCCACGTCCCCAAGCACAGAAGGTAGGTTCAGTGCCAACTGAGCCACCATATTAATTCTCCTTCAACTCAACATCTCGTCAATTTAGCACTACATGAAAATGTTTGAAATTTCAGGGTGTTCTACCGTCGGCGGTGCGTTTACTGCCGCCGTATTGAAGCAAATGGCTAAGAACACCGATAGGCCTGTCATCTTTGCTCTCTCCAATCCCACCAGCAAAGCCGAATGTACCGCGCAAGACGCTTACGACCATACCGAGGTAAGGAGCTATTCATTAGTAAACTCGACCCGCCCCAGCTTGGCACGGTTGTAAGTTTTATTATATTATTCTAGAACATCGAGATACAATACCTATAGAGTCACAATCGTACCAAAAAAAACCGAACCAAAACTCGGCGCACGCTAAACATTGCGCAGAGTTTTTGGTTAGTTATAAGGCAACCGCGATCCGACTACAACGCCGCGCGATGCCATTGCTATGGTGTCATAGCGGACAAGCGACGTTGAACACTATGCAAGTGACATAACGTCTAAATTGAAGTAAATGTGGCATTGTGAACTATATAATTGATGTCTAGGTATGTACAACGACGCTCGGACGTTTTTTGACTGTTTTCACTTAGATATTGTGACTCCATTAGTATTGTATCTCGATGTTCTAGAATGATATAATATAGCCTGTGAGTATACCTGGTCATAGCTAAGCATATTCGTGAAAACCACATTTAAATCAGTTCAGTGGTTTAGATGTGCTTGCACCATGAAATAGACAAAAATTCTAAAAACTGACTGAACACGTTAGTTCAACTGCTTATTTTTTGACGCCCTGTGTGTTTTTTTTTATCTCGCAATCACAGTTTTTTATCTGTACGTTTTTATTATATGTACCTATAGATAGAAGCTAGATGTATCAATAATAAAACATAATCACGCAGCACAACATTACTATCTGACTAGCAACGCCCTACGGTTTCACCCGCTGTCCTACAGGAAACATGTTTTTCTTTGTTTAAAATATGTATAAGTTTCTAAACAAAATTTCGTTGAAGTCCGTTCAGCTGTTATGAAATTGAGTGCATACACGCACACACCACCTTTACCATACCTCCTCCACCCAAATCTCCCATCCTAAGGTTGCCTGGAAAAGATCGCTGTTAGCGATAAGGCCGCTAATTGTTGCACTAGTTTTTAGGTTGTAATTAATTTGTGGTGTGAACAATAAAGAGTTAATATATCTATCTATTTATCACACAAACTTTCACATTTATCATATTAGTGTGATTAGGAATACCGTGTGAAAATGTACACGGTCACACTGATAATGTGAAAAAGTTAATACAATATAAAGAATAAAGATAAAGTGAAAAAGTAAATAAAGTGGTTTTCTCTTCAACCGTTGACATAATATCCAAGATAAATGAAATAATCCATCATTGTTAATCATGGCCCTGAATGGATAACATATCAATTGATAAGTATTGAAATCTACTCTCAAACTTTCCCTCCTAGAGTTTCACGAAATACTACTTTTGTAACTTAGAAGTAACTTAGAACTATCCCAAAGAGATGCAATAGATTTGTTTGAAATGAATTCCGTCAATTTCCGTCAAACAAACTTCTAATATTTTTCCCACACCACTTGATAGAGCAGAAGATCATTTTAATTACACTGAAGATAGAGATTGTGATAAATCTATATCTATCTATATCTATACATATAATAAAAACGTAGCGATAAAAAAATCTGTAATTGCGAGATAACAAAAAAAAAATCACACAGGGCGTCTTAAAATAAGCAGCTGAACACGATAGGACAGTTTTTAGAATTTTTGTCTGTTTGTTTGTTTGTTTGTCCGCGCACATCTCCTAAACCACTGAACGGATTTAAATGCGGTTTTCACGAATATGCTTAGAAATCACCAGATTAAAACATAGGCTAGTCGTCGCTACGTTACGTCGCTAGTTTAAGATATTTGAACACACATACGCACAGATCTAGCTGCGGTACAGTGCGCTTTTACTATGATATTTATTTCTGCAAAATCATTCAGTAGTCACGGAATTGGACCGACCGGCAATACCTCTCTGGTGGATAGTTGCTCGATGGTTGAGTTTTTTGAAGTTTGAAACCGTTATTTTCCGTTACTGCTCTATTTATTACAGTTGTTTTTCAGCTCGACTGACCCCGGGGTCTGTGCTCTCTGTCAACATATACAATTTATTGTGTCAACTATTGCTAATCTATACATATAATAGAAAAATAGAGAAAATAAACTGTAATTGCGATATATAAAAATAAAATAAAAACACAGAGCGTCTTAAAATAAGCACCTTAACACGATAAGACAGTTTTTAGAATTTTTGTCTGTTTGTTTGTTTGTCCGCGCACATCTCCTAAACCACTGGACGGATTTAAATACAGTTTTCACGAATATGCTTAGCTACGACCAGATTGAAGTACAGGCTATGTTATTTTACGCAAGGGCCGTAATAATGGGGGGAAAAGGGTTGAAAGTTTGTATGAAAATCTACGCGTACGAAGTCGCGGGCAACAGCTCTAGTGTAACATAAAACTAATGACTTTACTAAAGAAATTGAATTTTCTTTAGATCTTTTTTTATTTGATATCAAAACGCCAAAAATTTGGTTGTTTTTTTGTCAAAAAATGTAAGAGGGCTTAATGCTATGTGTAAATTGTTCCAGGGTCGTGTGGTGTTCGCGTCCGGCTCTCCATTCCCCCCAGTGGAGTACGGCGGCAAGACATTCCTCACGGGGCAAGGAAACAACGCATATATCTTCCCCGGAGTAGCACTCGGAGTCATAGCCACCGCCACGCACCACATACCGGAGAATATGTTCCTCACTGCTGCAGCTGTGAGTTACTTGAATTCACAGATTACCCCTTACATAGGTTGACTGGTTAGACCAGTGGTTCCCAAAGTGGCTCAGGTGGACCCCCGGGGGTCCACGGGAGAATCGACGGGGGTCTATGTAGGCGTACATTTTTTGTTGGCTTTTGGGAATATGGTAGAAATGTAGCTGCAGGGGGGTCTTCCGGAACTAGCTAAATATTGAAAGTGGTCTATGAGAAAAAAGTCTGGGAACCTCTGGTTGGACAGTGGAAATATTCAGGGATATCAATGTTTTTTTTAACGCTAATATGTTCTAAGCAACCACCAGCTCGCCTGTTGGTACGCGACGATGTTGTCGAAGATGAAGCACGCAGACTTAGAAGATTCACTCTTGCCTTGAAAAGGCCCAGATTATATCTCAGGGAACAAAGCCGGCAGGTTGTTCCAATCCTTGACCGTACGGATTTGAAACGTAGGATCGACCCGTTTGGTACGTATCCAATGTATGGGTGGTAATTAACTGATTTCTTACTTGTCATGTAGTAGAAAGGGGATGGTAGGATAAGGTCGTTTAGCTCTGATGCACATATTCCAGAATGAATTCTATAGAAAATTGACAGACTTGCTAGTTTACGGCGGTATTCTAAGACTGAGATGTTCTAGAACAACGGATATATTTTTTCACTATTTCTTGGTTGGTCCTATAGCAAAAATTGTTCATAATTATTATGAAAAAGAAAGAAAAAGTGAAGTGATGTTTGAGTTGATGATTATGATTTATGTTTGAAGAATAAGTGTACTTTTGCTATGGGACTTTTTTTATTTTTTTATAGAATAAGTGGCAAACAAGTTACGGGCCACCTGATGGTAAGTGGTCACCGTTGCCTATATACACCTACAATACCCGGGGTATTGTCAGTGCGTTGCCTACCTTTGAGGACTCTATTCACCCTTCGTTTGAAGCAGTCCAAGCAGAATATCCATGAAATAGAGAAATGTTTCTACAGAAATATAATATCGAAGTTTGTATGGGCTTGTTTTAGGTTAAATCTTGCAAGCTTATTTAGAACTACTTCCTCATATCCTACGAAGTTGAATTTTAATATGTTGGATCATCATCATATCAGTAGATGACAATGCATTTTAAAAGTAAGCATGATTTGAATACAGTATTAAGGAACTCTTCAACGGTTAACAGCACAGACACGAAATTTAGTGTACGCATTTTATTATGATAGCAGCCGGTTTTTAAGTTTTACCATGACATGGTCGCTGAACTCAGGGTTGGGTCCTGACTAGGAAACTCCTCAATGGTAAGGAGCACACACATGTAATGTTGTATACGCATTAAATTATGATAACCCATTCTAAGTGTCGCCAAGCTTATTGTCTTGAGTGCGGAATCTATTGGAATCTATTGTGCCTTCATCATTTGACATGTATACCTTGACCCTGGCATGGCTCATTGCTAGTGCGTCTGCTTTATGAGCCGACTAGGTGTTAGTAGGTGGGTGTAGTAGGTGGTAGGTAGTTGTCTTGTGTTTTATCTTGATCATCGCTTAACATGATATGGCGCACTGAAGAGTAAATCTACATAATCAGTGTTAGAAAACTGGTAACACTGGAATTTTAACGTTACGCTGATTTTTAGCGTGGTTAATACAAATTTGGGTAGACAGTATTATCTGCGCTTATTGTGTATGCCAAGTCTTATCGCAAAAAGTGATCTTTTCCAGATTACCTGGATGAAGAAAGCAGAGTAAAAAGTAGTCTTTATTTCATGTAAAAGAAACTGTTCACTGTACTATGGCTTAAGACTATAATGTGTATTTCACTCTTCAGGCAGTATGTTTGGTTTTTGCGTTTGCGTTTTTTGGTTAAATATATAGACAATTTTTGCAAGTTTTTATTTATTTATGTTAGTCGCCTTGCGGCACGGCTCTGGGTGCTGATAGCTTTTTAATTCTATCTGATATGACGTATTTAAGAGCTTTGGGTGCCACCTTTATCGGATCTCTGTACCCTTCCTCTTTCGAGAGTCTTCTGTAACGCTTGAACTCTGGAAGCGAAGCCATCTGGTTGATTCTATGCATGAGCTCACTGAGCGGCTTGCGGTTTCCTCTAGAAGGGGGCGGTGGCCTGAAATCCCTCTTAGGGGAAGAAATGTAGTTAATGTGTTCCATTCGTTTCTTCCATTCGGACTCAGTCCAGCCTCGCTTTCTCTTGACTTCTTTCGCGTCGCCTTTTTTGTGTATAGCTATCGTGCAGTTGGCCAGTTTGGAGTAGCATGTAGCGTTGGACGATTCGATCATCCTGTCTATGTGCTCCAAGCGTTCGACAGTGAAGCGATTCTTGTACTGACGCTTCAGTATGATAAGGCGGCGCAAGTAAGGCTTGGCGGCGTCGTTAACTCGATCAGACACCTGACCTCTCAAAGCGGATTCCCTGATACCTTGGCTGTTGTACGCTGGCATGCCCTCTCCCGTGAATACATAGCTTTTTCTGGGAACACTCAGAAGGTTCAGTCTCTTGGATATTTTGAAGGGGAATGTGTTTGTCGGAGGGTCAAATTTTATGATAGCCATTTTGGGTATCTGCTATGGGCGGGAATGGGTTTATTATGGTGTTAGGGTGGCGGGTTTGTTCTCAGGTTTGGTTACATGGTTTTGGTATATTTATATTGTTATTTTGTATCCATTTTTCCAGTTTGGTGTTTTGATGGCTGACTGGTGTAGATTTGAGTGACGTTTAATCGATTGTGACATGTTGTTTAAAATTGGAAGTTTTTTTAACAGATTTATCAAAAAGGTTTAGGTTTATCAGTTAACCTCCGAATCGATCTTGTCATTCGTGTAATGAAAACTTAAGCAAGGAGGTTGAAAACCCACCCATAATTTTATTACTTGCAGTTTTTTGCAAACATTTTGTATGTCATTCACTATTACAATCTTTTCAATCGAGTGATGCAGAGTAATGTTTTTGAGTGCATGTAAGATCAGGGGCGTCGCTAGCCCATGGCCCATGACGGAGGGGGGGGGGGGCAAGTTAATATTATGGAGGATGAGAAAAATATAAATTCATACAGTCAAAAGCAGTCGGAGTTTCTTTGCAGTTGGCTAGAAAAAAAATTCTCTAGTAGGGCAGCTGTCCCCCCCTTGGCAACGCCCTTGTGTAAGACATATTTATTAAGTCTGTTCGGAACCCTCAGTGCGCGGAGCTTAACTTGCACTTAATAGTATCATATGCCACTTTCAAGCCCTCCTCTATCACTGTACAAAAAATCAAGTCGATCCGTTGCTTTGTTAAAGAGGAACAAATAAACACACCTTTGCATGTTACATTAGTTATTATTAAGAGATTTATTAACAGCGACATTATTATTATGATTGAATAATAGGCTTGCGTTTAACTGACAATTTGCCTGATGTTAAGCGATGATGCGGTCTACGATGGAGCACGCTTGTCTATAAGAAACCGATTCACTCGCGATTCGAAGACACCCAGATTGTAACTATCGGAGAACACCCATACAGGCAGCGCATTTCACAGACCAGCTACTTAAATTTAATGCTTATTGACTGATATTAAGAGGAGGCCTCATTAGTGCGTTGTGTTGCATCGTCGCACGTTTCAACGGATCGACGGACGAGAGACGAAGTATGGGAAATGCGCTGCGCTGTCGGAGCTCATCGCAATGCAGGTGTCGCATACAATAAAAATGCGTTGATCCATTGCGACGACGCAACGCACTAATGCGCCCTCAATCTAAATGAGAGTTTTCTTTTATTCCAGACCCTGGCTAACTTCGTGAGTGAAGATGACCTAAACCACGGTCGTATCTACCCTTCTCTGTCTGAACTTGGCGAAGTGTCTCTTTCTATTGCTGTTGAAGTCGCCAAGATGGCATACGACGAAGGTGAGTTAATAATTGCTGCAATTTCGTTTTGAAATTTAACATACTAACCTTCATAAAAATTATTTTGATGCATCATTCTTTAATCTCCCTTTAAACATGGTGCGGTGTGTCCAGTGACTGACAATGTCCAGTGTCCTAGAATGTCAAGTATGCTAAAGAGTAGAGTCCTATTTTGTCCAGTCCCAGAAGATCCTGCCACGTTCACTAGAAATGAGGAGCCGAAATTTCAGAAATAATAATAATAACCCTAATAACCCGCTTTGCTTTTCCTATTTCCCAGGGAACCTCGCTTCCGTTTACCCCGTACCTAAGGACATGACCAAGCATATCAAATCATGTCAGTTCCAATTCCACTATCACAACAGCCTACCTCCTAAAATCAATTGGCCTGAGCCAGAATATCACCCTGATACGAAGAGAGTCATGGGATGGCCTACTGTTACTAATATGTAAAACATAATAGTAAATTGTGTTGGTCTTGAAGTGGAATAATGCAAGTGGTTATGGTAACATTATTTTTTCGTTTTTATTCACTTTATTTTTATTATTTTATCTGAAGTCGGTTTTTTTTACAACCTTATTCATTACTAAAATTGACTATTAAGTGACATTAAGGGCCATAATAACGGGTGCAGCCTTATCGCTCGCGCATTTGTTTTTTTTTTTTTAAGATATAAATGACTGTACTTTTGAAAAATGTGTTTCGGTCATTATATGTCGATAATCTAAATATTTAATACAAATTTTTGTTTTAATATTTTTTATAAGGACCAGAGTAAATGAGATATATTGTTATCCCATATTTTGTGGTCATAATAAAAATTAAAAGAAAATTGTTTAACTTCGCAAATTAACCGAAGCACATTATGCAAAAGTAGACAGTAATTTTATATTAAAAAATACATATAATGTGCGAGAAAGACAGCGGCGCACCATATTCTGGGTCTTAAGGTGCGGTGTGATCACGATTTCAAATTCGTTTTTCACCCGCTCACGCCATGGTGTATTGCTATCTAAACCGGCATTTTTTAAAATCGAAAATAGCATATCATCATATTTGATGGTGATGATGACTTTGTGCTTGTGGTTACATCATTTTAAGGGTTTTAATTTAATTAATCGAAATATAACAATTTTAACAATTAACTGGTTATGGTTTTAAAAAACTAGTCTGGCGATACATTTCGTAAAATAATTATCAATACAGAAAAAAGACTTCATAAAAATGACAGAACTGGACCACACGGGAAGCACCAGATTTCAAATAAAAAAAGAATCACCAAAATCGGTTCACCCAGTCGAAAGCTCTTAAGTGACTAACATATAAAAATTTCAAAATAAAAAACCGACTTCTTCAGAACTGGACCAAATTGAAATGGGAAGTTACCAGCTTTCAATAAAAAATAATCATCAAAATCGGTTCACCCAGTCAAAAGTTCTGAGGTAGGTAACAATATATATATATATAATAATAATACAGTCGAGTTGATAACCTCTTCCTTTTTGAATTGAGAAGTCGGTTAAAAAATATGTCGTCGCTGAAAATTCAGAGTATTTAAATTCATTGGATGCAGATTTCCAAGAAACATTTTATTCTATCGTCCTTATATAACCCAAATTATTTTCAGGTCTCGCGTCCGTGTACCCTCAACCAAAAGATCTGGCGAGCCACGTAAAAAATCAAATGTACAATTTCCACTACGAGAGTGCGATGCCGACCACATGGGATTGGCAACCCGAAGACAAATTCAACGTCAGACCGATAGAACCAGTACCGAAAAACATTTAATCAGTATTCGTTGATTTTTATTTACGACTCCGGTAAGTAAACAAGTACTACTTCAGTAGTAAAGTTATAGTCTTATTTGTATGCAGGCCCGTGGTTCGATTATAAGTCAGCAAGTGACCGCCGCTCCCAAACTAAAAAACAAAACGTTAAACTAGTTAATACAACAGACGCTAAATAACTGCGGTGCAAAAATGTGTCTTTAACGCCGTTTTCACTTATGTAATGGGCAGGGGAGAGAGGAGCTAGCTTTGTTCGTCGAGTCGACCAAATGAGGAAAATTCAATGGAAGACTTTCGGTTTTGATGAGAAAATACGATGGTAACTTTCCCTTTCCTGTTTCAATTTGGTATTTATCAAATTTCGAATTCGCGATATGAATCTATTTAACGTTTTTTAAACACAAAAAAAATCTTAAATTTATACAACGAAATTACTTCGAAAAAAATTACTAAAGAGACCGTAGCTTCCACTGATAAGTAATGCCCAAAGTACTATGTGAAAACAGTTTTATGGACACTTTAAAGCGTTTAGCTTTTAAAGCGTCGTGTTTCCGAGAAGCTACAACATGGGGTTCTTCAAAAGGCGAGTTAATAGAGTCTTAAAGGATCGGCAACGTATTTGTGATGCTTCTGGTGTTACGAGTATCCATAGGCAACGGTGACTGCTTACCATCAAGCGGCCCGTCTGCTTGTTTGCCACCTATGGCATTAATAAGTCTTATCGTGGGCCAAAATACAATAATTACCAAGTATTTACCTGTATTAGCAATGTATTAAAGTAGTCTAATATTCACGACTTTAAGTCCAGTCGAATCGCAAGGAAAAATAATGTATTGAGTAATCTAATAGGCAAGTGTCGTAATTTTTTATTACCTCTTAAAAAAACTGATAATAAATAGAGCCTATCAACGAAAAGCAAAATTAAAATTTAAACAAAAATAAATAAGTTATAAGTATTTTGATTTAATGCTAGACAGAGAGCGCTCTATAGCAGGTTATGAGGCCGCGCCATACAAATGCTATACTAAAACACGCTTTGCGGGATAGAGACAGAGCATCCGCTCTCTGTCTCTAAACGCTTATACCTCGGAAATTTAACATCCAATTTAAATTGTTTTTTCAGTATGTATGTGTAATGTATTTCATTATTTCCTTCGCTAAGCCTGTTATTTGTGATAAATGAAACATAAGACACAGCCCTATTATGATTGCAGTGTTAAACTTGTACGCTTAAGTTATTAAAATGTTTATATCATCCTTCATTATAAACACATCTAAATGTTGTGATCGGCTCTATATATAGTCAAGTTTTTTATAAGACAATAAAAAAATCTGTTAAATTATTAAACTAGCTTAAAATATGCTACGTACACAACCATAGAACTCAGTCAGGATAGACCTCGAAAGCTCACCTACTTTACGTGTGTTTCCTGTTTTAAGTTGGATCAATGCTCCAACATAAATTCAGTTCGATCACTGTCGTCTTGGCAGTAGTACGGCAGACGTCAATACAAAAATGTCATAATAGGAGATTTTCTGACAGCCGATTTAAAAAAGAAAAGTTTACAAAATGACCCAATAGATGGCGTTAGCAAACAGTGCACTGATAAAAAGCGAGTAGCCAACTGCCGTCAAGTTTTTTTTTTAAATTTATTTATCTCAGTGAATAACTTACGTTATGTAAACACAACTCTGCCAAACTGCGTAGCAGTTTGTAGTCAGATATCGTAGCAGTTTGTAGGCAGATATTTTAAGTCAGTCACTGTCACCAGGGTCACACTGACTTCATTATTTGTCAACGCCATCTATTACAATCTATTAGTAATGTTTTATCTTTTTTTTGAGCTGTCAGAAAATCGCCTTCGAAAGCAGTTAACCGTGCAAATTGGCGTTAACAATCAATAAAGTTCTTTTCATGAAGGAGTCCCAACAGGAACTAAAACATGGGAAATTTTCTATGTTTTAGTTGTCAGATGTTATGACTGTGTTGACGCTAGTGAGATTTTAACTAATTCGCCATCGTTAGAGCCTTGTACGATGTCTTAAGTTGTTGAAAGTGCTGCTTGAGAAATGATACTGATAGTGGTTGATACGCGATGACAGCGCCATCTCTGGAGGACTTCTTTCATGAAAAGCACTCTACATTGATCTTGTGACGTCAATAGATACAAAAAACGAGGCACGAACTTCACGTGCCTGAAGTTCTGTGACTCTAATCACGGGAAATTGATGGCGGTTAATGTAATTACTACTACTTATCTATGAATAGTTGATCTAATTGTAGTCTTTCATGTCATTAACATGTGTATGTGTTGTGTATCTAGCGGGTAGGAAGTATTTTAAACCTATTTCAAGTTCTATTTGCGCGTATTCGATGTAAGAAACAAATACAATGGTGGCCTTTTAATCATTTATTTTACTATATTCGTTCAATGATTACTGCATTGGTCTTTAATGGTTAAAGTGTTTTCTTGCTATTAATACAACATCCTATTATGTTTTTATTGCATGTTTGCTATACTATAAAAAAATCTTTTTTATGTTACTCAGTTGTTTAGCCGTTTTCATCCAGACACACTGTCCAAATTTGATGTAACTGGGTTTGTGTGTATAAATAGCATCTAGATACAATACATACAGTCACAATGGTGCCAAAAAAAGTCCGAATCAAACTCGGCGTACGCTACGCATTGCGCCGACTTTTTGGTTACTTGTAAGGCAACCGCGATCCGACTACAACGCGCGATGCCAGTGCTACGATGCCTTAGCGGGAAAGCCACCTTGAACATAGTGTTCAAATACATAACGTCTAAATTGGAAGTAAATGTGGCATTGTAAACTAAACTGTAATATAATAGTATGTACAACGACGCTTGGACGTTTTTTGAATTAGAGATTGTGACTCTATAGGAATTGTATCTCGATGATAAGTAGGCAATATCTAGCTACATTGGCAATATCTTACTAGATTTTACTAGAATTTTATTTCCGTTTATGATATGAGCAAGTCGATAAAATATTTAAATATTGTCAATTTGAATGTACACACTGGGTATCGGCAAAATATGAGGTGGTTTCGTAAAAAACTAGTGTTTGTATGAAAACAGTCGAAATCATGATTAACAACAAGATCGACCCCCAATTATAGTATTATATGTATGTATTTATACGACGTATTGCGTCGCTATAAGGAGGAACTACGATATAAAAATCAATGGTAGTATGCTATCTTCTTACTGAGCTTCAGAAGTGCTATATTTTAATAAACTCCTTGATATATTTCAACTATTTCAAGGTGAGTGTGTACGTGAATCTACTAAAAGTTATAATTTTCGTAATATCAGTTCAAAGATAATTTCTTCTTCTATATATAAAAGAGGGGAAAAAACATTATGTTTAACATTTTCTATCATGAAAAATATGTTTTTGTAGTTCTGCGTACACAATTACCTCTAAATATCTAGGTAAGACCATAGGCGGTTCTGAAACTCGGCGAGCTAGTGTTGCATTGATTTTTGTATGTAAAACCTTCCTCTATTTATGTGCAAGTAATTTTACTCTCATAATTTTCTATTAACTATTTACTACTAAATATAATATTGTTATTATTTACATAAGTAACTGTTTTAGCGGAATGAAATTGTATTATGGTGTGATTTTGTTTTGTCGCTTCTTGTTTACTTACGAATAAAAATAGTATAGTAAGTCTAGTCACCGCACGCAGCATTTCATATACTTATTCAGGTCATCAAGGCTATTTATGCATTTTACATCAATTTAATGTTAAGAATGTACGGAAAACTATGTAACACATAAAATTAAAGACATATTAGTGTTGTACGTTAGATTGGATAGAATTAGTTGTGAACTATAAAATGAATAGTACAACACTTGAGCTGTTGATAAACTGTTGAATTTTAATTTTGATAATGTGTCGTATTTCTTTCTCAAAATATAAATTACGTAACTATAGTATTTTAAATTATGTTTATACCTCTTATCTACATTAAATATTGAAGTCATTAAATTGTGTTAGTGTCAAATTCATTGCGCTTGACTAAGATTTTTGTTTAGTATTATTTTGAGTTCAGTATTTTAATAATAGTTAGACGAATTCGCTGTGCGAAGAAAAACGTGTTTATTTTAAGTAGTTTTTTTTGCAGTTTACATTATTTATTTGTTTTACATAAATTATGGTTGTATCGTGTGATACTACTTATGTGATTTTGTTGCTGTGACAATAACATGTATATTAAAAAAATGAATTAACTGCCTCCAAAGCAGTTTTTTTTACTAAAACACGTTTGGGTGATGTTTTTTTTTTGTTGTAATTGGTCAATTCGCATGCAATAATATTAGTTATTGTAATGATGATCTTATATCTGTCATAGTCGACTTTGAAATGCTGGAGATTAATCTGTGTACATTTGTTTGAATTGTTACAACAAAAGGATATACTTAGATGTTATTAATAAATATGTTCAAAATATTAATTAGTTTTTGTTACCCAACACTCCATATAGCCCCTCTGTCTTACTGGGCACTCTGGGCACTTGCCCAGGGCCCCGCCATCGATGGGGCCCGCCATACCACCAAACCAATGGATAATGACTACAATACCTACTTGCTTATTAGCTTTTGCATGTGCGAAGCTACTCTACTCTCGCCCGAAAATAGTGCTCTGCCAAGGTCATATCCCCCACTATCCTAATATGCCCAGGGCCTTTAACGAGTTAGACGGCCCTGCAAATACAGAGGCCTTACGACTACTTGTTTTAAGCGATTATGTTAGGTGATTACGAAAAGTCGCGCCTGCAATCCGTATCTCGGCGCGTTAAGGTTCACGTTCGCGTGGTTTTCCGAACTCGTATCAGCGCTGTTTCGTGCCCGCGTTAAGAGGTCGCCTTAAGGCCCCATGACTTGGGGGATCCTGATGAACCTATGAGTTCACAGGGATCCCCTGGGGGATCATGTTAGGAGGCCCTGGTGGCCTAATCCACTAACCATCAATCGAGGATTTCATCGTTTTCTCATGGCCTACATACACCTACATAACTTGCCAAGCTAGTTTGGATACGAGACATAAATTGTACGTTTTACAATTAGACCGTTTTTTCGTGCGTTACACGATTACTTCGCTTATGTAACAAAACGGACGTGACGTCAGCATGCCAAGCGACCAATGACAGCCAGCCAGCCATGACACACCCCCCTCACGGCATGCCACCGCCAAGCTTGCCAAACCTGTCGAGGGAAGTGTATAAAAGCCAGCGTGCCAGCCATCTATCTCTCTTCGTAGAGAGATACATGGCTGGCACGCTACGGACTAGTGTCCGGTCAAGCTGTAGAGGCCGCAAGGCCAACTACAAATAGTCACATTAGAAAAAAAAAACGTCTATCTCTCTGTTCAATTCGAGCGCTGAATAAATAAAGTAGTCACCACTCTTCATCGAGTGTTTCTTATTTCATAACACTTATAACACACTTAAGAACGGATTTAAGTAAAAAAATAAAATTGAATAGGATATTTCTCAAGGTAAGTTCCGCCTTTAAAGGTGAAAAGGGAGAAGTTTGAATGACCTCCTTTCGGCGCAGTAAAGCCAATATGTGTATTGTGTAAACTTGTTTAATAAAGAACTCATTTTGGCGCAATATAGCCTATGTGCGCAACTCTTTAATAATGACCTTTGAAAACCATCCTATCAAGTGCTGTAAGTTTGAAAGAATCGGTCGCCCCAGATGTTATGCCTGGGCCAGCCAGGTCACCCAGGGTGGAGCAAGCGCCCCACGGCGGTAGGTACAGTCATTTCAATCTCTGAATAAAATGACTTGACATACAAAAGGACGGACAGACCTCCGCTAGGAGTAATAGTGTTCCGTGGGACAGACATACGAGAGCTTCATTTTGCAACAGAACCCTAAAATGTAATTTTTTTACCGTCTTAGGAGGAGGTTTTCAATGGACTGTTTTTTGTTTGTTACCTCAGAACTTTCGACTGAGTGAACCGGTTTTGACGATTCTTTTTTTTATTTGAAAGCTGGTGCTTCCCGTGTGGTCCCATTTCCAGGTCCCATTTGGTCCAGTTCTGCCATTTTTATAAAGTCGGTTTTTATATTGATATTTATTTAAATTTCTGCTTTTCTTATGATTTAATTGTTGGATTAACATTATAGACCAAGGATAGGTACTCGTAGAAAAAGTGAAAACAATTTTGTCATAGGAAATAATAGGAAGGTATAACGACAAACGGTAACGGTACAATGACTGCAACATGTTGTACAACAACTCATTTTCCGAAACGTTTATCAGCCTGCGTCAAACTCTGGGTGGATATTTAAGTGGAGGATAAAATGGAAGTACAACGTCCTAGCTACATCAATAACTTATCTATGCGTAGCAGTATTTCAACGGATCAATGCTTATGAAACACATTTTTTGCTTGGCTCCCAATTTCATTTCGGAATATCGTAAGTTATGTCGTAACTACAGATGGCGCACTAGTTCTTGTTACTTGATCAGTTATTTATGATCGAAAAAACTGGCAGACTGAAAGTGAAAATGAGAAAAAATATGCGATATTAGGCGCAAGACGGGCGCTCTCTTTGAAAGCAATTTCAAGCTTGGTGTGCTTTGATTAACTGGGTACGATTAATTAAAAACACTAATCTAAAACCACCTTGGACACCTTGGTGTAAGAAAAAGTAGCTAGAATGCTGGCAGCTTTGACACGCTAAATTTAATGCCATGCTTAGGTACTTGTCTGCATCCTATCCTAATATTCATCTTTGTGCTGTTTGAGATTCTCAGCTTTATTCGCACCTAGGACGAACCATCATAATAATAATAATAACCATCATCCACAGATATTAGTAGATCTATGCCATCATCATATCAAGATTCGCACTTTTTTTATGGTTGGCAGTTGACAGGTTAGATGTTTGAAGTCTTGGACGAACCATGGTTCGTCTAAGTTTGAACTTAGCTGATGTTGAAGTGGTTGAAGATGGTACCTAAACAGAACTGACTCTCTCTCTCTATCTAATTAACACGCTTTTATTAGCTTGGTATGTATGTATGTAACGCAATCTTTGAACGTGATTTACATCCCTTTAAAAACGTCGGATTGATTTGAATCTTTGCACACTTATCAAGGATCGATGACAATGCAATAATTTAAATAGTTTGTTTTGTCCCATTATCTTCAGGACTAGCGATTTGAAATCGTGTTTCTTTTTTAAAGTTAATACTACGTGAATTATTTTAACTGCCTAACCTAAGCCTACCTTTAAGTAACCTTAGGTATAAATATTGAATAGACCACTTATTACTATATCTAGCGTATTATTACTCCCTACTTGCCTATGTATGTATAATTATAGGCGAAGTTTTGATACCATATTCTTTAGGTACGTATATAGGTATAATAATAAATGTTGGTAGGTCTGAAACTTGGACGTCAACAGCTCTATACAGCAACAGCTGTTAGAACCTTGGCACCACACATCTTGTTAGGCAGGGTTAGTCATAAATACAACTTACAAAGCTAATCCTAGAGTTAGCAAGCTTGGGCTGTATTTATTAGACCCTACGCCTAAATTCATAGTTATTTTGGCATAAATCCTACATCATCGTCACCTTCTTCAAGTCGATAGCTAATTCTAAATGCTATATAAAGGTTTACACGTTTCATGTTGCCTTTTTGTAAAGTGAAAGAAAGTTTGCTGCAACAAAAGTATATTGTGCCTAGGGTTACCGTCCGCCCATATTAATCCGGACATGTCCGGACTTTTGGTCCTTTGTCCGGCTTTGTAATTTGTCCGTAATTTTTAGCTCGGCTTTTTTTCATACATAATTATAAGTCTTTAATCTTGATTAACACAAAACAAAAATTCTTCTTCTAAAAACTTATTTTTTCCAACATACTAAAATGCCCGGACTTTTATTGTCATATCCGAATTTAGGTCAGGACTTTTAAAATTTTGTTATGGTAACTCTAATTGTGCTGAAGTGTCTAAATGAGTACGTAGACAGAACTGTCTACGCGTGGATACCTAGCGTGGATATTACGGTACCTATGTGTGCCTAGGTAGGTGCGTATAGCGTGATTTCTAGCCAATAAACAGCAATGCAGTTCACAAACTGTCGACAAACACAATATCCGGTGCACGCGGCTTCCAGATGTTCCGTGTATAGCTTCTACAGTTCGCGGGATGCAGCTATTGATGTAGGTAGATAGATATCATTCGCAAACTAGCTTGACTAACTAGCTCATCTATGCTATACCTTTATATATTTAGGCATTATATTACCTACACTGCGTTAATAGATCGTTCTATGCAATAAAGCCGCTAGTTGTTGCACTATTTTTTATGCTAATTGTCTAATGTATGTAAAAAATAAAAGTATTTTTAGGCATTAGACCTAGGTACTGCATAAAGAAATATATAGGTATAGGTACCTACCTTTATTTTTAGGGCATCACCATTTACCAGGGCATCATGCATGAAAAGGCGACACCGTTTCATGGTTGACATTCCGAAAACTCGTACGAAGAGCTTATGTTCCACTTTTATTGTGCGAACCGTTTGGAATGCGCTGTCTGAATGCTCCCCTATAGTTACAATCAGGGTTTCCCAAGTCACGAGTGAATCGGTTTCGTCTAGGCAAGCCTGCTCCATCGTTGATTGCAGGTAAGTGACAGTCAAACGCAATAATACATTTAAAAGACAACAAGAGACAGCTAGCTCAAACACTAGTGCAACTGGCGGCCTTTTCGCTAACAGCGTTCTCTTCCAGGCAACCTTGGGATAGAGAGGATTTCTTGTTCTAGGTTTATCCGTGGGCGAACACAAAGTAGGTACCTACTTGGAACTCACACGTAGAAAACTTAAACTTTCGTAGGAAACATGGAGGTAATTTGTACCACACCTATGGTTGCTAAAACTTTTTTGCTGTAAATGTGTAGGGAATATAGGGAATTTACAAGACTGAGCAAAAAGTATAGCTTATCTGCGGTGTTTTTTTTGATTATACTATGCTTATAGTCAGCTGACTCAACAAAAAATACCTACAAACATGAAGTCATTCAAGCTGGTGTGGATTTGTCTGATATATTTTTAACAATATTTTTTTTTGTTTTGTTTTCGAGGGGAAAATCTTCCAAAGATACCCGGCTGCATTGGGGTGCAGCCAGGTTATGTGGGATTGTACCCACTAAACCCCCCCCCCCCCCCCGGTGACCAGCCTTAGTGCTTGACAAGAGGGCTCCAGGATCTCCAGAGGAACGCACCGGAGCCCTCAGCACTGCGCTATGGCTCCTCCCGAGACAACTGTGTGTTGTCTCGGTCCCTCCACTCTCGACAACGTTGGTCACACAACGTACTCTCCCTGGGCACGCTTAAGTGGATGGTCAGAGCCCCAACTTTGACCATCCCGAACCCATAGGTCCCCTTTTAGTAGGCTCTTACTACAGGCAGGGGGTACCGGTGCCGTATTCTATTGCCCCGGCACCAGGGCTATATATTTTTTTACCCTAGCAACACCAAAACAGAGAAAAGAACGTCTAAAAAAATTTTATGCATTTAAGTTTTAAGTTCATGATAATTTTGAATGAATTTTCCCGGCACAGCAATTTTATCGTGTTGGTAATTTCTACCCTGTCTTTATAGAGCATGGGTATAAGTCACAAGGATTTTTATATACTTGAGTACATATTCATTTAAAATTGCACAGCAGACTCTTTTTTAGTAAGTTTGCTGCAAAATACCTATTTTGCACCTAAATTGAACCTTTGTAACTAAGAAACTTTTTAGAATAAATGTATATAGCAAGAACGTTGTATTAAGTAGGTTTTATAACGTCCTAGGCATATACTTTGAAGAAAAAAAAAAAACACACATGGATGCACAGAATAATGAAGAGCGTAGAATCAGTCACGTGTGATTTACAAAACGTGCAAGGCCGTCTGTCAACTGTAGCTTTTGGAGCCTTTTATAGGTCCCCTAGTACATTAAAATAGTGTACTTACTACCCTGCAATTTTCCGACCTATCAATCAATAATACGCCATATCGTCGAACAAATTCAATGCACAAAAATATGCAATACATTATGCAATAAAAAAAGTTGGCTGTAACGGGTTGCCCGGCAGTTGTGAAACATGATGGCATAAGAAAGCGTCATGCCGTTTGCCGTCGTGGCACACGTACGAGTAGGTTTTACTGCCAAGGCGTGCCAATAGATGTTTCAAATCAGAAGTGTGAATCAAATTACTTAACCCCCATTTAACCCGAAACAAACATTTCATAGATATGGATTGAGTTATCTATACTTTCTAGGTGAGCTAGTAAATAAGGACATGGGTTACTTAATTACCTATCTAACATTACCATGGTAATTGTACGAATATTAGGCTAGTGATAGGCTAATCACGTAGGCCAGGCGCACACGAGTCCTTACCAAGTAATTATTTTCACACTAATTTTAAGTCTCACGCTCACGCTATTGCAACGAACTTGTGTAATTCGTTAACTTTAGGCCGATGTTTCAGCAAACTAATGGCTTAGGAATTGGCATTTTGCTACCGTTCTGATAGGACTAAATTTTGGCAGTTATACTATAAAGTATAATAGGGAAATCATAACTAGTGATTGTTATCGAGGAAAGTGTCGGTGGAAAAGAACAGATAATGTGCTACCCTCACCACCATCATATTAGCAATAGGTGTTAATTTATCAATCCCACAATACAATACAACGCAACTCAACGGACCGCGAAACACAGCAACGCTTCGCAACGTATCCCAACGCCCCGTAACGCATCGCAACGCACCGCAATGCTACACAACGCAACACAAAACAGTACAAATACATCTTTATTGGCCCATCCCTTCCATGTTCTGGGCAGTCAAACTGTTTTGTAGTGTTAGTTAGCTTGTAATTTGTTTAGCACTTACCAGTAAAAATTTAACAAATAGCCTTATCATAGCTTATATTAGCTTTATTTCCATCTTATTAATATTATCATCAGAGAGTTAAAAAAAACCTATTCACTATACGAGGGGTTCATTGTCATGCAATAAAGGTAACATAATATTTATTCATTTTATTGTTGGTATTCACCTATATGCATATCTAAAGCTCATATTGATTACTAAAGCAAATTAGGCTAGCCTTACCTTATAGCCTGTGACCTACTATGCCTTTGCTTTTTCAGTATTTTTTTGGCACGGAATCCATTGACGCGAGCACGGTACCACGGAAAACATCTGCTCCTGCGTGCGACATATGGAAACGTGTTTTTTTTACCACAGCGGTTTTCTGGCTTCCACCCATCCAATATGCCTGTCCCCCATATAATTGTACCATTTTGTTTCCTGCAACAAAAATACTGGTGCTTCACAATTTGGAGCTTTGTTTTTTGGAGTTACAGTCGAGTTTGAGGTTGGAAGTGGCTGTCCAGTTAGTGTTGGTGAAATGGGCAAGTGTTAAAATGGTCGTGTCGTTGAAAACTGCCAAAGGCACTACTGGTAAGTACGCCCATAGGACACAAAGGTAGTTTATGGTGTCATCTGTACTAAAAGTCAGGAACATTGTGTGTGACAAAGTGCACTGGGAGAGTTTGTCAGTAATCTTGAACAAATAGGTTACGACTTGGTTCCTATAATAAACAATATTCTACCTCTTGAATGCTTAAAGTCTAGACTCAAAACTATACTACTTAAACCTCGTTATATTGCTCGCACATTGTCGAAAACGAAAAATCACTGACGGGCATTAAAAAACCTGATTAGACAATAACCACATATCATTTGTATTTTTGTACATAGGTATAAACTAATTATTTGTAAGTGTACAATAAAGTATTAGATAAATAATTTATTTATTTTATTTATTTATTTATTGAGACAAAAACGAATTATACAGTTACATTTATCTCACATATTAAAATAATTAAAATAATAAGTAACAACCTTTAAATAACATAGTAATTCTTAATATTTATTTCTAGTCAAGTTATTATTATTTTTACGCGAATAAGTCCGCGTTCGACCACAAAATCGCCTGTTGGTAAGCGACGATCTGGTCGAAGATGAAGCACGCAGACTTAGAAGATACCTATTCACTCTCGCCTTAGGTAGGTCTCGAGTAGGTTTAAATCTGGGAAATATTAGGTGTTTTGTTAAAATAATGTTGGTGTCGTAAGCATTTATTTACAAATTCCTAATACCTCATATGACTTTAGTCAACGGATATTATACTACGAGCGACATCAGATTTGTAAAAAGCCTAAATCGAAACAAAACTGTTGGAAGAGGCAGCGAATATGTACTATTCGTAAAGCCGTGCCCTAAAAGAGAAATTCAAAGCTCGCATTTTATAGCCCATTATTATCATAACTGTACCTTTATGAAAATAAAACTGTCCAATTAAAAACTATAACTGCTAAGGCGTTCGTCACGAGACTGCCGCATAACGTAACTTACACCGCGAGCATTTACCGAAACGTTCGTGACCACGACACAAACGACAAAAGAAAGGCTTTTGTCGTGTTTTATGACATTTATTGGCATTTTAAGATCATAATTAGCAACTGATATGTACATGTTTATGAAAATAAGACAAAAAAGTAAAATTGCGAGTAGAATAATGTTTTATTTTTGCCCACAACGAAGGGAACATATATTTGGATTAAGTTGAAGAGGTTGTTGTTAAAATGCAGCCGATGAATGAATGCGTCTGACAGTTGCCCTAATAATGTAAAAAACTAAACGAAAACATTCTGATCACTTTTACTAGGTACCTTTTTAATCATAACATTGTAGCTGGTAGCCAATATACTTCAGTAAAATATTAAAAGTAAATGTTGTCGTTCAGATATTTTATAAAGTTTTCAAAGCTGTCAAACTAATTCTCTCAGCAGCTGGACTGAGTGTGTATGTAACAATTTTTCTACAAAACCTTTGGGCCAATTTGAATGCGTATTTCAGGTTATTATCAATCGAACGTATAAAAAATTACTTGGCAAAATCTTGATCAGACAATGGAAAATTAGTTTTTCTAATTATTTATCTGAATAAAAAACTAACATAGAATAATTACAGAATTCAATCAGGATAAATAATTCAAGATCAATATAAATAATTTCGGGGGTTTGTAAAATTGACAGAGTAGACAATTTACCGCTGTAATAGCTATGAGTCTTTCAAGGTGGTATCATATAACATAAATATTTCATTCCTGGCAGCAATTGGCACTGGGGACATTGCTCTAACAAAAAGGCTAGGAACCATTTTAAGATGGTATAATGTCATTATTTTCAGATTATAAACAAAACAATGTACTTAGATTTACATTCAGGAATTTATTTTGGAATTGTAAACAAATATTTAAATAATTTAGAATTAATCAAATATCTAAATACAATATAATATTTGTTATCTGTTGAACGTCGGATCATCAAATGCGTCGACTCGCTCGCACTCGAAGAATGCTTCCGTAAACAAGAAAGAGAAAGGAGATGCAGGACACCATTTTGGGAAATGAGATTCAAACGGGCACCGCGCGACGAGCAGGTTTCGTGCGAATCACATTTTTAATTTCCATCCAATTTTAACAAGATGACTTGAAGAAAAATACTGCAGTTTACACAATGTTTCCAGCGAAATTACAGGGCACACAGAGATTTGACATTTTATATCTCGGGGTGACGAGCGCAGTGCATTGCCATCCAGGGTTTTAAACTGTTGAAGTTCAAAATTCTGCGTGGCGTTGAGCTGTTATGGGCAAGCTTGAAGAGCTATCAGGCGAGCGACTTCGTTCGTCTCGTCACCCAGTATCATTAAAAAAAAGGTATATAGTTTTATAAGACGGAGATTTTTTGTTTACATTTAAAATGTATACTTGTTAGGTACCAAATAACTTGAGGATATCATTTCAGTTACGATTACTAATACCATACCATACCAAAGATACTCCGTAATTAATCGAATACTATGAAATTCTTATACATTACGTACCAAATTTTTATTTGATTAAAGTATCCATCTACATTTTAGGCATCTAAAGATATTCAATAATGGGTAACTATACCTTTCAAACTTTAAATAGACCACGATATCGTCACTAGAATGATCAGATGAAGTCTGCTGATCACAGTTGCATCGAAGATGCAGGAAGTACTTAGTTTTACTCAAACAAAACATCCGGTACAAAAATCAGCGTAAATAATAGGTCGGGGAAAAAGTCTTTTCGTATTTTGTATGTATAAAGTTGTAGTAAAATCTCATCGGTTGTACTGTTTGTATCTGGCTGGTTTTGATAACATTAAAAATATGACATTTTAAAAAAGGAATACAAAAAGTAAAAAGCAATTTCCCGCCATTTTTCAATTGTTTTTTTGTCCGATAAAATGAGCGAATCTAACGAAGAAATTCGATATATTTTGAAGTTTTATTACAAAAAAGGGAAAAATGCGACACAAGCCGCGAATAAAATATGTGACGTTTATGGACCTAATGCAGTGCCATCAAGAGTAGCACAATGTTGGTTCAAGCGTTCTCAGTCCGGGAATTTTGATGTCAAAGATGCAGCTCGCTCTGGTCGCCCTGTTACGGATAAAGTTGATGCCATTTCTGAAAAAGTGGAGCAAGATCGGCATATTAGTAGTTACGACGTAGCTGAAGAACTGGGGATCGACCACAAAACAGTTTTGACCCATTTGAAAAAGTCTGGTTATACAAAAAAACTCGATATTTGGATGCCACACGAGCTCACTGAAAGAAACCAAATGAATCGTGTACTCATTTGCGATTATCTGTTGAAACGTAACGAAAGTGAACCGTTTTTGAAAAGATCGATCACTGGTGATGAAAAATGGATCACCTACGACAAGAATGTGCGCAAACGATCATGGTCAAAGGGCAGTGAAGCACCACAGACTGTAGCGAAACCCGGATTAACACGTAATAAGGTGATGCTGTGTATATGGCGGGATTGGAAGGGCATCGTTCATTATAAGCTTTTACCGCCGGGCAAAACCATCGATTCGGATCTCTACTGCCAACAGCTGATGAGACTCAAACAAGAAATTGAGAAAATACGACCGGAATTGATCAACAGAAAGGGCGTGGTCTTTCATCATGATAACGCCAGACCGCACACATCTTTGACCTCTCAGCAACAATTGAGAGAGCTTGGTTGGGAAGTGTTAATGCATCCACCATATAGCCCTGACCTTGCACCCTCAGATTTCCACCTGTTTCGGTCTCTTCAGAATTCTTTGGGTAGTGTTAGATTAACATCCAGAGAGGACTGTCAAAACTACTTGTTGCATTTTTTTGATCAGAAGTCCCAAAATTTCTACAGCAACGGGATCATGTCACTACCTACAAGATGGCAACAAGTTATCGAACAAAATGGCACATATATATTATAATTAAATGTAATTAAACTTGAAAAAAATATGTCTTGAATTTGTTAATAAAATACGAAGAAACTTTTTCCCCGACCTTATATGTTTTCTATTTGTATGGAAATGCCAGCATCGTGGTATCATGGGGCAAGTTAACTAATATTATATTAATACAGTCGCTGACTGACCAGCCCACTGCGTGACAACGGAACAGTTACGAAGTCAGTGACCTAACTTCAGACTTTTACTGATTTAGTACTGGCATTATAGAAAAATGGACCCGGGTATGTCCTAAAACTGCGACCAGAACCACCGGAGGATGGGCAGCAGCGTCCTAATAGTACACGGTGAACCTACTGCGATCCCGAAGCCGCCTGCCAAGCGTGGAGATTATGGCAACACCCCTCTCTATGAAGGAGGCCTTGTCCAACAGTGGACGTTAATTGGCTGATGATGTGATTATAGAAAAATTGCAAGTTGAAGTGGCAATGGGCAGGCCACAAAGCTTGAAGAACCGACAACCGATGGGGAAGAAAGGTTCTTTTTTTTTTTCTTTTTAATTGTAAAATAGGCTCACGCTTGGCCGCCAACTCGCCTGATGTTAAGCCAAGATGCGGCCTACGATGGAGAGTACGAACCGGAAGACGCAGCGTAGGTAGGACTCCTACTAAATGGACCAACAACATCGTGAGAGTCGCAGGGATTCAGTGGATGCAGATGGCAGGCTGTCGCTCAAGATGGAAATCTAATGGAAAAGGCTATATTCTGCAGTGGACGTCTTCTGGCTGATGATGACGATGACTATAGGAAAATAATAGCTGAAAACTAGCTAAACTACAACTATTCCGCCTATTACACTTAATCAAAGACATGCCGTAAACTGAAAACAAAAATGCAAATTATTTTTAAATCGTTTTCTTCAATTCATGGCATGTACTTTTTTGATACTCGTCGCTGATTTTTGTACAACATTTTACGAAAAACTAAGTGCTTAATATAAAGTCTTACGCCGTAAGAGGTAAAAAAGACAGGATAAGATGCATATTCAAAAATTAAGTGGATTTAACCACAGAAGAGATTTTTTTCTTTAAACCACTTGTACTATCATCTATTTTGTGCTTATTAAATATTTACAGTACCTAAATAATCAATGACCAAGCTCTACCAGTTTTTGCTTAGGTATTTAGAAATATGAGTGTGGCGCACGAAAATGAAAACCAACACGACCGTGCACTGACCTCAAGCTAAAAATATGAAACACGCGAAGGTAAAACAACGTATACAGCTCTAACTTATTTGTCGTGTTGAATGAGGGAGCCACCTACGGCTTTACCAAACAGTTCTGACAGCCGTCCTTAAAACATAATCAGGTTCACTTTTCGGCCAGCTCTTTAAATAAGTTGGTCGGTCTGTACCTTGAATTGTAGATTACAACTAATCTAACTTTGTGTCCTGTCTGATTCACGCTAATGGTTCCTCGTAATTTCACAGAATTACGTATTGCGGACTAATTACGAAGCCAGTCCTAGATGAAATTAGCATAAAGGCCAAGTCCCATGAAGACTGCAATGTGATTTAACCAACAAAAGACCAACAACAAGTCAAAATAAGGACGACATTCTCGTTTCAATTTTTAAATTACAATCTTCGTTCCGGACACGCCCCATATAACATAACATGGCAGACATCTTCATCCACTAAACACTCGGTGCACTTTGGCGAGTCGAGTTTGGTCTAGATTAACAGCCACACAGGTGGACCATATACACAATAAATGTTGGTAAATATTAAGCCATATAAACGTGACCTTACTTTTAGATTCTCAGAATCAGCCCGTTTTCGTGGAAATTACCGTTTTACGGTTCGCCTCCTAACTATCTAGTATCACAGTCTACAAGGAACTTGTTAATTAATATATTAACTCCTAAAATCTTTGTCTTATAAATTTAGTTGTTTGAGACAAAAGCCTACAATTTCCGTCCCCAGCACAAAATGTGGACTATGACACGAACTAACGACAACCAAAATCTATCAACGCAATAAGAGGAAATATAAAAAAAACACATACGCCTGAAAAGAATTACCCTCCTCATGGGGCAGTTGGGTAATAAGAGCAATAAATGTGCAGGTTGCTATTTATTATACGAGCCATTAGACATTTGGTAAGGTAATGTTCATAAAACAAATCAGGAGCTAAGCCATTTTAGCTGGGAATTTCAACGGAGCCGTTGGTTTTACGGTTCAATGAGTACGTGCCTATATTTAAGGTTTTATACACACTGTTTTAAACCAAGCGCTCGTAAGACTCGCAATAAAATTCTATATTTACGTTTTGATGGAAATATTAAACGTGCCATGTGAAGTAATGTTTGGGATGATAGCTTAGTGGTAGGCGCTTTCGAATTCCAACCGGGTGTGGCAAGTCTTTATTAAATATACAAAATACACACCTAACTAATACTACAAAAACAGTAAGACCACTGAAAGTCTAAACCTATGTTTTAATTTTTATCGGGACTTATTTCTCATTGTTTTATTTAGATAAAAATAGGTACCTTTCGCTTGATGTCTTGACATGTTATAATGGCTGTGGACACCTTAAATCCATCTTCCCGGTTGAAATTTCGATGTTTTTAAAATTCAACCGCTTTACGAACCATTCTAGATAAATTATGCCATTAAGTGGAGTGGTTCGGTGGTGTGTAAACCGAATTAAAAAACTCAAACCAACTACCTGTTGAAATCGTATCCAGCATGCTGGTGGTATTACCACGCTAAATGGCAATGCTTATGAGTTAAGCCAGAAACACGCCAGCATTTTGGTCAAGCGTTGTATTAACTAGACAATCTGAAAGTTTTTTTGTAAATAAGCAGAGCTCCCGGTCACCAAGGGCCCAATTTTTCTACCCCAAACGGCTCAAATATGTAACAATTAAGCCGGAGTTAGCATATTTGCGCTGATTGTGTTGTTCCGCCGACTATGATCTGCGGGTAAAGGAAAATATCGTGAGCAAACCTTAACACATGGTGCTTTGTAAAGCCCCGCTGGTTAATTACCATCCATAAGTTTTGTTGCCAAGCACCTAACGGTGTATCCAGCAGCGTCACTTGAAAGCCAGTTCCCTTTTCAGGTCAGGCGTGTATACCATGTTCGACTACATTGTCACTTAAAATCAGGTGAGCTGTGGTCCAACCCCTAGCATGTGAAAAATGTAAGGTCGTTCTTATTTTAAGGGCGATATTTTACACCATTTGAGTATATTTTTTATTAAGAGAAACAATGAAGTTGTTCATCCATGAACGTTTCATAGTTCACCCAAGAAATTACATACGTAGAACAACAAGTATAATTAGAAAATTTCATCAATAGCTTTCACTTATAATATCGTACCTATAGTAGACCTCAAAGATCACGTAAAGTGAAGTCGTTTTGTCCTCGCTACACTCCTTCTATTTCCGAATCGTATGAAAATAGCCTTAAACTAAATCTATCAAAACGTTATTCTCGCTCCATTTTAATTCAAAACGTCGCCACAGCGCGACTTTAAATTACTCCATTGAATTTCAAAACCGAACAAATCCAGTCCATCAATACTTGTCAGTGACAAACTTATTAGCATTTACTAGTATCATTAGTAAGACCTTTCTAAGAGAAAGTGAGTTTTCAAAAGGTTAGAAATGGAGTGACGCGTCAGTGCTACGCGGTCTCTACGAGAGCGCGGACGCTACGACGTAGACTCGCTACGCTGAGATCACATCGCGTGAGCCAACTTCGATCGTTACAACATCGAGTAATTACCAAACTTTCTTGTTTTAGATTATTTTTTTAGTTGTTTAAATTTGTAGTGGTTGCAACAATGGAACTTTGAGTGACTATTGTGACTGAATAGTGTCGGTAACTGACGGTAACCTATTTAATGCCTCGTCATAAAAGGGAGGTGAGTAATGACTTCCGTATTTAGTTTAATTAGTTAAAACTCGCTTTTATTACGCTCATGGCGGAGATGAGGACGGATTTATGAATCTAGGTCACAGCGCTGTAAATTTTGAATGGTACGAGTTGAATCACTCTGGATTTTTATGTTCATTGGCTTGATCACAGTTTCATTTTCAATTTTTAAATTCATTTTTTTAGTATTATTTTACCTTTAACGGTGTGTAAATTGTTTTTGTGGAATAGGTTAAATATATTGGGTAATTAATGTTATTTAGCTCGTATTTTGCTTAGTTAATAAAGGGACTTGCCCGCTGTACAATTTTATTTATCGAAAATTATTCGATAACTATTATCTTACATTGTAAGATAATAGTTATTACATTGTAAGATACCCATCTTACAATAGGATACTTTGATTTAAAACTTAGTTTTTTTTTTCAATTGTAGTGTATTTTTTTCAGGTTTCAAATTTAGAAATAGATTTTAATTTTAATTTTTTTTTTCTCTTATTAACTTTAAATTATCAAGTTCTATGATTTACAATGTTTTTATTTTTAACCTTTGAATGACAAGTACCTTTCACAATAAAATGGCTAAATGCATATTGATAAAATATTAAAATTTAATAATATTTATTATCAGAAATGTTTTGTTTACAAAAAACAGACATTACATGAAGTGGATGAAATTCAATAAATGAGTTCCATCCTCTAAATTTCCTCCCGTGGAAGTGAAATATTCTTTACAAATTTAAATGGAACACCCTTTTGAGATATAGCCTATTTAATAAAAGAAACGAATATTAATATCGTTTCACAATCAGCGAAGAAATCGTGTAGCGTACGGACAAAAACCTACAGTTATAAAATACAGGGACCTTTTTCACAATTTCTATCAAATAAAATCAATTTCTTCCTTCAAAATGGGCTTTTGACAACTTTAGTATAGAAAACTATAACAATCCGTTGTTACAAAAAAAAAAAAAATTAAGCCCTGTGTACAGAAATGTGAATTTCAGAATTGAGAATACCTTTTTTTAGTAGTCATTCGAACAAACGTTTTGTTCTGGAAAATGTAAAGAAGCTGGAAACTCTTGGTACCACAAGCCATAGATAAAAAAGATTATTAATTGCTTTTTTTAATGCATAAATAGGCTTGCGTTTGGCCGCCAACTCGTCTGATGTTAAGCGATGATGCAGTCTACGATGGAGCACGCTTGCCTAGAAGAAGCCGATTCACTCGTGATTTGAAGACACCTAGATTGTAACTATCGGGGTACACCCATTCAGGCAACGCATTCCACAGACCAGCAGTACGCACAATAAAGGACGCACAGGATTGCTTGCCAGCGATCCTGTCAAAATCCATCATCTCTTTGTGAGAATGTAGCTCAAAAATGGCTCTAGATAGCATAATACTGTACGTATATTTGGATTTTGGACCCGGGTATGTCCTAAAACTACGACCAAAACCACCGGAGGATGGGCAGCAGCGTCCTAATAGTACACGATGAACGTACTGCGATCCCCAAGCCGCCTGCCAAGTGTGGGGATTATGGTAACACCCCTCTCTATGAAGGAGGCCTTGTCCAACAGTGGACGTTAATTGGCTGATGATGTGATGTGTGATGTGTACGTATATTATGTATGCAAAATATATTTCAATAGAATAAGAAATGATCCAAGCATTTGGCACCGTTACATACACGCTCATATATTTCGTTTGTGCATTCAAAGGAAATAAATGTCGCATTTACATGTGCGTAGCATTGCTCCTGGAATATTGAAAATATTTGAAGGAGGCTCAAAAGGCCATTGAGGCTTTGATATGTAAAATCTCACGGCGGGAAGGAACGAGTTTAGAAGAAGTTACTGAACAAGCTTATTTTTTTAAGAAATTATGAATATTTTGGGTCCGGCCCTTATGGAGATCGATGGGGGAGGCCTATGTCCAGCAGCGGACGTCCAATGACTAAAATGAATATGATTTTTGGTAGATCATATTTCGCGAACTTCACTTTTAATGTAAAAGACCTATTTAAAGATATGATAACATATCCATCATGACCATATGAGTGACAGCGGCTGGGTGGTATCATGTGCGTTTTACATCCTGATGGCACCCGGTTTGATCCTCGGTACTTCGCCAATTACTTCCCCACTTTGTTATTGTTATACAAGATGACGTCACTTATGCGTGTGACCATGACCATCTTTGCACTTACATGAATCTATCGATACCTTAAAATTAGCGTTTAGACTGAAGATGGGATCATATAAACATACCTACATGCATGCTAACTTTTGAAATCGATATCAATCAATCCACCCACCTTCAATGTAGATTTATTATAGTAAGTTGTGCTCTAAAAAGATGACAATTTATTCTTTTATTTCCACTAAGTTACTTATTTCGACTAATGGAGCATTATTTTGGTATACATGGTTATACGGAGCGGTACTAAGCCCAAAGGAGGTCGTTGTACTCGTAATTTTGAAAAACTTTTACTATCGGATTAACCCTAATTTGGGAGACCCGATTACCTCTTTCGACAATAAAAAATACCACTCTTCACGATATTGTGCAACCTCATGCCAATCGGGAATAGCTAGATATAGCTGGTTACTCAAGGATTAGTTTTTACAGTGTCAGACTAGCTATATTTGGGGCCAAACCCATCCTAAAATTACATAAAATTTCTGTTCCATAGAAAAATATGTCATTCCGTCAACGAAACGTAAGAAGCAGCTGATAGTTTTTTCACGATTTCATTAGTCATATATTAAAATTTATATGTTCATAACAATTTCAATTGCCTCTGTTCTGTGTCACCTTATATAATATTTGCTAACTATGTTGTGTTGCTAGTAGCCACCTCTATATTTAGTACATCATGCGTAATAAATTACTAACCCAAATACCTAGCCCAGCGACGACCTAAGCTCACGAACTACCAAGGTAAAATCCACACGATTACAGGAAATTTATGTAAAAAAAAATGTACACATATTCTTTTGTAGTGGTAGAACTCTTTTGCAGGGGTCGGCCTGGAGAAGTACGACACCTTTGCTAGTTATTCAACCCCCAAGCAGTAGTGTGCAGACACTATTGTGTTCCGGATTGAAGGGCAATGTTTTCAGCGAAATTACAGGGCACACAGAGATTTGACATCTTATATCTGGGGGTGACGAGCGCAGTGCATTGCCATTCAGGGTTTTGAACTGTTGAAGTTCAAAATTCTGAGTGGCGTTGAGCTGTTATGGGCAAGCATGAAGAGCCATCAAGCGAGCGACTTCGCTCGTCTCGTCACCCAGTATCATTAAAAAAAACACACACTCACTGGCTACGAAAATAATCATATTTTATTTTTTCGTGAAAATTTCACGTAAATATAAACAATAGCCGACATGACTATTTTGACTTAGCACTACACAACACATTAATATTTTATTTTGTCTTTATTATATAATTATTGTTATATTTCATTTTACCACAAACTATAAATGAAACCAACTCAATGAATACTTACGTTTCGTGATATTAAAACAAATTATAAACTAACTAAATAAATACATACCTTAAACTAGGTAAATATAAATTGGGTAAATTGGTTTTCAAAAACAATCAATGATGCACTGACACTGATGACACTGCATTACGGTTGCTGTCTCCAGATAAGGTGCCCAAAGAGTCTAACGATATTATACCACGTTGAATGGCATAACGAATTATTATATGAAACTCGTTAAAAAACTGCCATTTGGTACTTATAAGAGACCTATTCGGATGTACTCGAGTTACTGTCCGTCACACTCAATCTTATACCGTCTCTATTGTTTTCAATACAACTGTCATGCATTTATACAGTTCTAATAATGTCGAGCGCGCCAGAATAGGGCCCCAGATGTTTATACACAACATTAAAGTGAAAACCGACGCGCAGCTGGTTTATAAAGCTGTACGAAAAGGGTAAAACTACTCGCATTTGTATGGCAATAATTCAGTGCGCTGTCTGTCCCACGTCATAGACCCAAACCAATATTGCTGATCAATAGCCAACATGTTCAAAACCCAACAACTTGAAAGATACATAATAATTCGTGGTCTGAGGGAAAGTTATTTTTGTATTTGACCTATTTTTTTATACAACTGAGTGAGCAAGTGATGTGCTTGTCTCGAGCACATCGCTGGCGCGATGGTAAGCACCTTGCTTGCATATAACAGGTCAGGTGTGAAATTAGGTCAAAACTCAGCGCAGTTTCTGAGAAGTTTTATTTCAATCGTGATAAGCTTGCGTTTGTCCACATCAAGGTCTTTTATTCACAAATTTTGTTAAAGCGGGTTTTGACAGCTTTACTTAACTCAATATGCCAAAACTTCTAATACATAAAAGTTAAGATAGGTCCTCGGGATTATTCAGACTTTTCGTTACAACGTTTTAAAAATAAATGTTGACAGCAAAGATTTCATACTATACTAATGGACAGTTTTTATATACTAAAGATGTTAAAATCTGATAAGACAAAATTGATGTGAATAAGGACCCTGATGCTAAGCAAATACTTGGGTTAGATGGAGCACGCTTACCTAGAAGAAACCTGTTTACTCTTGATTTAAAGACGCATTTCTTTTTGCGGAACACAAACTTTGGCACAGAATCACAATCATAGTCAAATTATTTAAAAGTCAATTTACATTTCAATATAAAAATAATAAATATACAAATGTCACTCCAAAAGTACGACTTAGTAAATTTAGCATACAAATTTATAGAAATCATCGTAACTGTAGAATGCTTGCTCAACTAACGTTGTGGAGTTCTACGCTCACAAGTTCCACGAGTGTTGTTTATCTTTATCAAAAATAAAATTATTTATTTAGACTAGTGCATCTTTTAACGAAACAAAATACAAGCTAACTAGTATTAAAACTACTTTTACCTTTTATACAAAATTGGATTCTTTGTAGATCGTTAAAGGTCTAGAGACAATCCAAATGCACAAGCTCCTACCAGTTGGCAGCGTACTCATCATGCTGGCGGCATTACCACGCTGAACAGCAATGCTTATTGTATGTTAAGCCAGAAAAACATCATCATCATCACCAGCCAAAAGATGTCCACAGCTGAACATAGGCCTCCCCCTTTAACCTCCACACTGAAAGACAACCTGCCATCTGCATCCACTGGATGCCCGCGACTAGATGGACCGAGAAAAACGCCAAGCCATTTGAAAATATTGTTTTAATAATGATGCTATCACTAAAATTCGTTATCCGAACCCAATTAAAATAATTTTGTATGAGTAAAATATCCAAAATTCAATCCATTGCTTATATTAAAACACCATCTTGTAAAGTTATTTCCAAGTAAAGAAGCGTATTCTTTTTTAATTAAAGGCTCTCATTATGATCGAATAAAAAGTTGATCAAGATTGAATTTCCACTGAAAAAGTTTGAAGATAATTGCGTTTCCCTTAATTTTTTTCCAGCAAAGAATCTTTATTCAAGATATTCTTTTGAAAAGTTTATATTGCGCGTAATTACATAATTTAGGTATGATATACTACCCTAGAAAAAGTCTTACTTACGGTAGACGTATTTTAGAGGAGAGGCTATGAATCAGCAAACTTAGCGTATGATCCTGAGACTCCTTAATACTCAATAATTGATTGCAAATTATGAAATTCATAATATAAATACAGATCTTAGGTAGTACTCGTATGTGTCCATGTGTGTTAATGTGTCCAGATTGGATGTGGCAAAATTGCCATACCTTTTAATTATATAGCATTTCTTCTAATGTAGTTTGACTTGTTCTAACCTTATAAATGTTAAGTAACGATATGGTCATCATCATCAGCCAGAAGACGTCCACTGCTGTACATAGGCCTCCCCCTTTAACCTCCACACTGAACGACAACCTGCCATCTGCATTCACTGGATGCCCGCGACTCTCACAATGTCGTCGGTCTATCCAGTGGTCGATTCGCCAAAGAAGAACTGATAACCGATGGGGAAGAAAGGTTCTTGAGTGGAGACCGCGAACCGGAAGATGCAGCGTAGGTAGGCCTCCCACTAGATATGGTCTAAATACAGTAATTCCCTCTTGCCCATTTTTCTATCGGACTGGCAGAGTGGGCACGAAAAGGTGACACTGCTTCATGATTGATATTCCAAGAACCCGTACAAAGCGTACTATCCATCCCATTCTGCACCATCACATTGGGTTACAACTGAAATAAATTAACATAATGTCATTACTATTGCGTTATTTTATTTCGATGTTAACGTTGTAAGTAACAATAATGTTATAATTCTGATTTATTGAAAAAAGAAACTGGCTCTAAAAAAGGAGGTTCTTAACTTGGTTGCATGTTTTTTATGTTTGTTACCTCTTAACTCCGTTATTAATAAACGGATTTGAAAAATTATTGATAATATTTTATTTAACAGGATATACTTTCAGATTGGTGTCATAGTAATTTCATCGTAATCAGTTAAGTAGTTTGGTTTTAAATCCAAATAACTAGGAAAAATATGTCATTCAGGTAAACGAAATTTTATTTTGCATTTTTTTTTGTGAAGTCGATTTTTATATTGAGAATGAATGACTTATAAGTCTTAGATTTATAAAAAATTATGTCTGAAATTTGATTAATTGATTGACTAACATTGTAAATGCCACTCACTGTCATCCATCCAAAGACTAGCCGATCTTCGGTAACCTTTTTAGGAACGCCTACGCCACAAGATCCAGGCGTTTAAAGTTCCAATGTCATTTAGCAATGAAAATAAGAACATTGTGTCGTATATTACAAAGGGTCTCGAAATGAGCCATTCCAGACCCTTGATGTTCACTTAACGCTATGATATTTAAGATAATTACATCATTTAGCAATCTCTAATGCGCTACTTCGTGTCAAGTGTTCGGCTAAGTACGATCTAGCTACTAAGCTTCCAAGAATGAAAATTGCCACAATAAACACAGGGTCCTTTACACCACGTTCATAAGTAGGAAGGAATATGTACTTTCAGTCTCCAAACGTGTTTTAGAACGTAAAAATAAAAAGAGTAAGTAGTTTTAGCATATCAGAATCGATTAAGTTTCCCTTTTAAGAAGATTCCATAACGTATTTCGTCATTTTCAGTAGTTCTTTTTTGTCTATAAAATCTAACATAACATTTGTACGTTTGTCTTTTTTAGTGGAAAAACGTAATTAAACCTCACAGAGACAAAAAACTGGCTGCCAATTCCTCAAGAACACAAATAATTTGAGAAACGGGTCTCATTAGTAACGTATGTACGAAAAACACAGCAAACGTAAATTAAAGCTCTCTTAGTAGCAGAAATGTTGTCTTTGGAATAGATCTTTTACAGTAACGTTAAAAGTAGTAAAAAGATTGTAAAAGTTGCAATTCAAGTCGATAAGTGCTCGTAGCGTGTAGTATTCCAACGTCGTTAACACATTCACAATGTCAGTGTTATAGTTTTATCACAAATCAAGGCAGACTCGGCGACAATATGAGAGAATGTGGATGCAATGTGGACTCCGTGGAACATGACCGGCAACCGACACGCATACAAAGGAGCCGTTACTATGAAAGTCACACTGTGGTGCAAAGTTTGATTATTATTATGGGCCATAAATGTTCATATATTTTTCCAAAAAAACAAAATACACTCACTTATCCACTGACTGACATATAGCTAAATCTCAAAAGCTACTTGAATTACGGAGCTGAAATAGAAGCAGATTCCTTTTGGAGTGTAGAGCCTTGCTAAGATTTTTTAAAGATTCATTTCTGTTTTGTAATCACGATTACCGTGTTATTTGTAACATGGATACTGTGTTATAAAACGTTTGCGTCGTGTTTTATGTTTTTTTCCGGAATTAAGACCCTGGTAGCTGTTAGCACGTCTCATGAGGAATTCATCATCGGGTTTTTCGTCACATGTGGGGTTTGAATGATGAATTTAAATATCTGACCTGGGTCTAGGTGTTAGTTACTGTTGTCCGTGGCTTTGTGTGCATGGCTTACCCGATACACCGCGGCAATAAGCGGGTAATTCTTTTTGTTTTATATTATATTTATTTACTAAATAAAACAAAAACAAAATTCATCTAAAATAATATTCAGTAAAAAACTACTTCATAATTAGTCACAAGGAACAAAATTATTTGCTATGCCAAATCAACATGTGCTCGAAGAAAATTAATCGAGCTTAAAAAACCACTCAAACAAATCAAGTTAATAAAACGTATGTGGGACTTCGAAAAATTTCCCTACTTATTAAAAAAAAACTAGCAAATTAGTGCACTTATCAGAGTATTAAATGTACATACATACAAAAGAAGAGCAAAAAATACGGACCGAATTGAGAACCTTATATTAAGATAATTAATGTAGGATTAAGGTGCTAACGTGACCTCTATCATCATTGAGAAAAGGTCGTAAAGATAAATAAATAACGCTTCACACTGATGTAGTCCGTCTCGTGAAAGAAGTTTCGGAGTCACGGCGCTACAGTTGCGACGGATTTTTCTTTCTTCTGGTAATCTCAATTAGAATGAATTATTAGTAAAAAAAAAAAAAAAAAAAATTGGGTATATTATTGTATTGTCAAAAATTTCAGCTAAATCGGTTAGGAGGAATTGGTTCTAATTCTGCCAACGAACTTTTTTTCTAGATCAATGAATACAGCTTATTAGAATGTCAAATGTCAAATGTAAGATTTGACCTTAACAAACGAACATACAAACATTGCAAGTTAAGTATGAGCTTGTAAAAAAGACAATTTAAAATCATTAACCGAGAGATTATATTTATTTTCGGTTTATTATAGAGCAATATAGTTCACGTTAGCGCCTCAATTCTCTACATTAATTATCTAAATATAACCTTCAATATCAGATTATCAAAGTTTATTATCTAGGGATTTGAAACTAATTCAGCCTGTTTTAGATATAGGCATCCTGCAATTACGTTAGGTAATAAATATGTTTGGAATTATTCCCTAAGCAATACTCATTTAATCCTTTTTGGCTATATAGATTATAGAATTTTAGTATTAGGTGAACCTACGAGTTTGTTTGCGAGTTTTATTACAGTATGTAATAATAACACATCGTGAAGAGCGCAGTGTATTGCCACGCAGATATTTTTATGGTTAATAGGAGTATGATCAAAACTCAGCTGATGTTAAGATTCCAACGCTTCGTGCATCTTCTATCTCGATCACGCAATTTTTTTTGCAGTTGACAAATTATTGAATGGACTTATGTGAAATCTAAGTAGAACGAATAAAAACAAAACCAGGTAAGTACGAATCGTGACTCGCACACCGAGGGCTCCGTACCACCACTCAATAATAAGTGCGACTCGCACATGGCCGTTTTTTATACTTTAGAGCAGGGTTTCTTAAAGGGGGGTCCATGGACCTCTATGGGGTCCATGACGCGAGTGCTAGGGGTCCACATTCCCAAGGTTAATTACTAGAAGTCTTTTGAAGTTCTGTTATTTAAATAAACAAAACCAAAAATCAAGTAATTGTCAAGTAACACTGTTTTATTATTTTAAAATTCTCTTCGCATGGGGTCAGTAGTGTTACTGAAACATTGAAAGTGGTCCGTGGCTACAAAAAGTTTAAGAACCATTGCTTTAGAGTATGTACTACAATAATACCATGTTTCGCGCTTACGTACGTATTGGCGTTTTTACACTACTAATACAGCAAGTACAAAAATACGTTTGTTGTATGGGGGACCCTTTTGTTTTTACTTATTGATTTCTACATTATGAATAGCACTGAACTGTTATGGACAAGTGTGACGCTTACCATCAGGCAAAAGAGGTGACGATCTCGAGTGTTGTTTAAAAAAGTAGTAATTATTATCACAATATAAGGTTAAAGTTTTTAAATTAATAAGCGAATCAGTCACGTGTGAAAACTGTAATGTATAAATGAACAATAAGATGATATGATGATGTATAATAAACCTGTAATGTTTCGTTTACACTAGTTTCGATCCGTTCCTTAAAAACAAAAACCAATTCGATCTCGCTATTTATTTTCAGTAGGCTGCAAAACACTAAAAAAGTGCAATAAAATACCGTTTACTGCAATAAAATGTTTTTCATTCATATTTAAACACCGTGTTTTGTGTTGTTTGATGCAAAATTTCATGCATGATAAATGGGACAATATAAAATAATATAAAATCGCTTCATTCAAATATAAAAGCGGTAATAACTGTATTGCATTGTACAAAATGACATATATCATTCGTTGAGGGAATGGTCGAATTCTCGCGGGCAATAAGTTAAATTAATTGCTCTGAAGGGATCGATTACAGAGCGGTGTGAGTGGCGGCCGGAGGTTACGTTCTCCGTAGATTTGAACACGATTTGAGCATTGTTCGAATGCCTTAACCACATCGTTGGTTGTTGCTGAACTTCAATGGGATGCCTTTAAAGACGTGCTGCAGGAATTGTGTTTCTGCTCTTTGCTATCCTACTGGTAATCCGATTAACACCAACAGACGGTGTTGACTGACAGTTTGTAGCAGATTTATTGTAGAGTTGATTATTATCATAATCAGCCTGTACTATTCCACTGCTGGAAATAGGCCTCTCCCAAGCCACGCTTCTCAACCCGATCTGTAGAGTTAGCATTCACGAATTATTTCAGATGTCATCAGTACCAATATTTGTAATAATATTTAGTATAGATTATGAGATCCTGCATGCTCTATCTCACTCGTACATTTTCAATATTTTAGAGCAAATAAAGATAATAACATTACAAGTATTCAGTAAAATTTTTGATATATTTTTAGGTTGGAATAAAGAATTATGACAATGGAAATGAAAATATGAGGGTTTAAATTTAAGCATGGCCCTACCATAACCACGGCTGAATATTCTTGAACATGGGATATTGTTTTTGTCCCTATCGCACTTATGTCTATGAAAATTAGAGGCACGGTGACGACACTAACACCGCAGGTCGTGAAATAACTCCCCAGGACAGTTAATCAGAAGGAAAAAAACCTCACAAAACCTGACATCACTACTAGCAGTGCAACTTTGCAGTGTCGGGAATCAATGTTATTTTTACTGATGTATCTTACAACAGAAATAGTATTTTGTTTCTGATTTGGGTTATTGACTCTTCTCGTGATTAAATATTGAATTAAACACTCGTGTGGCGTATTCGACAGAGAAATTACACCAATTTTGTACCAATTAATGATCCGCAGAATGTTTGTACAACTTGAACAACATTCAAGATAATTAAGCAAGACTCGTGTTTTGTGATTTAGTACAGACTGCGCCTTCGGATGTTATTATTAATTTTATCTGTTCGTTCAAATTGAAAGTTATGTGGAATATAACAATAACAGTCAAAGTTATTGTAGAATGTATATCTTATTGGTATTATTGAGGTTATTTTTTATAGCATTTTATTATGTTTAATACTAAAATTAAAATTATAACTTAAAGTCAATATTTGCTACCAATAAGGTAGCAAATATTGACTTTAAGGATACTTTAAAAGCAATATCAATAATAACACGGTGAGGGCGGGCGGAGTAGGTTTCTTACAGACTGGTGGACACGCGTCAGTGAGTGTACTCAGCCTGGAATGCGTGGACGAGATTAAGCGTTAAACAGGTACAATGAGGTATTTGACTGATTTTATGAAACCATCTGTTGACATTGTGTGGGTCGCGGGCATCCAGATGCAGATGGCAGGATGTCGTTCAGTGTGGAGGTTAAAGGAGGAGGCCTATGTTCAGCAGTGGACGTCTTATGGCTGATGATGATGATGAAACCATCTTAAATTGTTTATTATGATTATTATAATAAAGCAATATTGTGATTTAATCCTCATAATTTTCAGTATTTGTGTTATAAATTGCGAATCAAAGTTCAAATTATAAAACTACCGCGTAAACACTCCCTTTGACTTTATGGGGACACGTGACATTAGTGACGTCACACACAAGCAAACGAGTTTTTCTCGCCATACAATTGTTGCCTCTATTTAATTTTCTGAGACGTCATAAGGGCATTCGACCTATAAAGTGTTTGCAGTTAAGTCACGTGATCAATGAAAAACATATTTTTATGTTGTATTTTTCTGAAACGCTAGATATTATTTTTAGTTTTTAGTAATTAAATAATAAAAAAAAAACTTCTAGGGTTATACTAGCATGTATTATATTTTTAATTAAGTCAAATACCCTATTGAAGAACGAGGGAGCCACCTTACAGCTTTGTCTCGCTCTCTTGGCTAATGAGAGAGAAAGACAAATTTATAAAAATTCTGACCCTTTTTAAAAATCACTCAATAAAGTTGTACTAAAATTACCAAAACTAGGAGTATACTTAATAATTATCATTGAATCACTACCTACTCAAAGGGCGCAGAGAAGTGTTAAGTACCCACTTCAATATTCTCGCAAGAGTTTCAACATTGATGGCATGCAACCAAGTTGCGAGCAACGTAATTGACAGCAAACGGACGGCTACACCACAACGCCTTTAAAAACTTCCACCAACTTACTTAATAAGCTCTGAACAAGTTTTTGCGCGAAATAAATTTTATGCCGACACACGTCCAAGTTGGGTGTCGTGGCGGGTTGAGTTTCAACCACGTTTTGTAATTCGAATTCTGTTAACACGTTAGTTTAATGGAAGAGTTTAATAAAAAGAAGGATATGAAACAAACAATAATTGGCCAAGAGAGTGTCGAGACACGCATATGGTAGGGTTCCGTAATCAAAGCCATATAATTGTAGTCATAGTTCAGAAAATTATGGTTATAGAAAAATTCGAACAAACGAAGCTCTGTGGACTTAGCCAAATTTCAGAGATGTACCATCCCGACATAGCATCTACATTTTATGGTTTAAACATAGAGAAAACTGATTGAGAAACATTATTTGTTAAGAACATTTTACAAAAAGGTCAAAGGACTTTTTTTCATTATAAGTAGTTTAGAAATGCAGGAGGGGGGGGGGGGACCAACTTTTTGCCACTTTGGCGGGCCATATTTCGCAAAGTATAGACTTTATAAATTATAAAATAATTATAAAATATTAAAAAAGTGATGTATCAAACCTTACCTTCATTTTAAATGACCTTTTTAACGATACCCCACACGAGTAGTTGGAGTGAAAAAATTTCATCCCCATATCACATGTAGGTCACACCTACCAGAGCCACCCCTAAAATGCATTTTTTTTTAAATTGAGATCTATATTACAACTGTCATTATGCAAAGTTTCATTCACTTATCTTAATAATTATAGAAGTTAGAAGGTTTTAAAAAATTCAGACGGACGGGCAGACAGACGGACAGACAGACAGACGGACGGACAGAACGAATTTATAAGGGTTCCTTGTCGGGCTACGGAATCCTAAAAAAAAGTTATGGATTGTTTGTAGAGAGCAAATTCGTAGATCAATCAATATATTACCAAAATAATTATCAATATAAAAAACTGTCTTCATAAAAATGTCAGAACGGGACCACACGGGAAGTACTAGCTTTCAAATAAAAAAGAATCATCAAAATCGGTACACCCAGTCGAAAGTTCTGAGGTAACTAACATTTAAAAAAAAAACAGTTGAATTGAGATCCTCCTTCTTTTTGGAAGTCGGTTAATAAGCTGGTTACGCACATTTTTCTGGATGGCATAATTTTTCTAGAAAATAAAATGGTTCTAATGTAAACTATATATATTCGTTTAACTCGTACGTCAAGGTACTTGAAAAGACTAACCGCAAAAGAGTCGCTTTTTTGAGACACATACAAAGAGGATTCCATTATGAATTTCAACGGTTGATCCTCGAGGGTAGAATTCCGGGAAAGAAAGGCAACCAGAAATAAACGACAGAGACGTAAATGGCTGGATGATATTAAGAAATGGATCTGATTGAGTAACCAAAATCTGAAGAAGATCTTCATGACATCATGGTATCGCAAAAAGTTTTGCACTGACCTTCAAACTTCAATATGAAGATGGCATTGATCATGTTTGCATGCATTTGACCACAACTCACCTGATAGTAAGCGACGTTGCGGTCTAAGATGGGGCACGCTTGCCCATGAGGTGCCTGTTCACTCTGGTCTTGAAGAGACCCAGGTTGTAATTTATAGGGAACACCGAGGTAGGGAGCGCATTCCATTCCTTATACGTATATTCATTAAATTTTGCCAAGATCAGTTTATCTTCTATCGCAGTTTATCTTATTTATATTTAGTCGCAAAGCAGGAGACATGAAGACAGGCAATATATACTTTTGCATTTATTAATTAAACTAGCTGATACCCGCTACTTCGTACGCGTAGAGTTTTGCCTTCGGCCTCGCTACTATAACCCTCTCCAGGAACTCTAAATTTCATCCAAATTGGTCCAGCTGTTTATTCACCGTTTAAACCTTCCCTTAACTTTCCCAAATATTTCAAGATCAAAGCCAAATCGGTCCAGCCATTCTCAAGTTATGGCGTGACCAGGAGAAATAGGGGTTAACTTTTTATGTATTAAGATATTGTTAGTTTCATTATATTTTTGTACTGGAAAACTATAATTTTATATACAAAACTATACTGGTATAAATGTTGGTGATATATATATACAAGGTCCACTGAAAAAAAATTGGATAGTAAAAGTTTTTCATAATCATATCATCTGAATCTTATTTGTAAAATCCAATCTTTTAAACTTAAATTGGTCAAAAATAGAGAAACTTAAGCTTGTACTCCTATCATTGCTATAAATATCCCCAAGAGGGTTTATTAAAGTAATAGAGAGCAAGAAAATCCAATTGGAGGTGTTTTTTATATTTTATTGTAATAAAAGCTCAACCATGTTTAAACCACTTGAGACAAGCCGAAGAGAAAATAAATTCTCTGTGTTTACGTTGCGTTGGCTAGTTCAACAAATTCTTACATTTTTAATCCTATGAGGCTATAGGATTGAAATTTATTATTACCTAAGTGCTGGTCCAGATTTTATGCCAATTAAAATGTTTTTTTATGAACATATTTAGTTATTACTTTTATTAACGTTCATCATCATCGTCATCATCAGCCAGAAGACGTCCACTGCTGAACATAGGCCTCCCCCTTTAACCTCCACACTGAACGACATCCTGCCATCTGCATCCACTAGATGCCCACGACTCTCACAATGTCGTCGGTCCATCTAGTGAGAGGCCTACCTACGCTGCGTCTTCCGGTTCGCGGACTTTTATTAACGTTACTAATACTTTAATTTGAAGTTATCGCTAGTTGAGCCACGACATCTTTGGCCTTCAGGTGCCGTAAAATTTACGAACACCTGAATAAGGCTAAGAAAACTGAATATGTATATATGTATATATTTATGCATTTGGTGTTACCCGCAAAGTTTTTTATTTTTTTACCTACATTTGCCCCCTTAATTCGGAATTAATTTAGAGGAGGAGGGGGAGGGAGGGGGAAATTTATTGTATATTCGGTCGAATTAACAAAAATTAAATGTTTAATGGAACTTACACCCTATAAGGAATCTACCTGTCAAATTTCACCTTCGTAGGTCAAGTAGTTTTTGAGATATCGCTATAGTCTTCATTATTCTGCTTGTTTGTCACATACGGCATTAAAAAAATCCCAATGAGTACCTACTCAATGAATGACATTGCTTCGCTTTGTGACGATAAATGACTATGAAAATACGTACTCACAAACGTTTTATATTTCTTTTCGAACCTTGCCAATAGTTGTAATCTGTGAGATCTGATGGAGCCTTTTGGAGTAGCTATCGCAAAATAATGGTTTAATAGCTTAAACCATTATTTTGCGATAGCAATTATAACCCAACCCATATTATAACCCAACAATTACGTGCTTGTGAAAAGTAACTCAATGTTTTTGCGAACTCGATACCCAATGCTATTCAAATTAATCAGTCAACACTAACCCTGGATTTCTCCAAACATTTCCAGCTCTAGTTAGTGTTATCGACAAGAAAGAGGCCAGCAGCTAGTGTCTAGAGTGGACTAGATTGAGAACAAACACCGAAGTTGTTCACAACACGTGTGCTCGAAACCACCGACTTTGTAGCGGGAGAGCTGGTGGCCAATGATACTAATTTGTACAAAAATAGAACTCACCAATGTTATTTTTGTATACCGAAATGTTATTGTTGTATACCGAAAAATATATATGCTGGCCTATATTTGGGTCAGAAAGTTAGCCTCGCCATGCAGCGAGGCAACGCGGCTAGCATTTTGGGCACTCCACCTGAAATTAATTATCATTTAGGACTACATAATTAACCTTAAAATTAAGCCTTTAAGTTATTATTTAATCTTTATTGGGATTATTTTCAAAAATAGTACATAAAACTCATCTAGCTAAAACATAGCTGTATTTTTCGCTGTAATCTATTAGACAACGACATCAAGACTTTTATAAGTTTATTAAAGACAAATATAACAAGGTAAACTCTAGAAATGGCACGGAAAAACGCACATAATTACATAAAGCACATAAAGCACATAATTAAGTATTTTTTTATTAATAATAAAAAAAACTTTACGTGTAAGCAAATTTACATCAAAGGAGACGATTATATTGGCATATAACATGGTTCGTGTGCAAATGTGTTTACAATAACAATCAAACCATCGCTGGCTCTCCTACTATAAATGCAATGCACACGTGTATCTGTGTCGGAGCTTTTTGAAGCTGAGGCTTATCCTAGTTTATAGGTGATAGCAAAGAATAGAGGCTTTACCTCGTGAAAAGAGAGGCTGAAACTTATTTTATTGTATTATCGTTCTTCTGGTGTAGGTGTTTAGAAATGGAAAATGTTACAACCTTTTTAGCAATGTTTGATAATTTTGTGGAGAGTTTTTGTATGATAAGCTATGTAGTTTAAGTATTTTGTGATAATAAGCTTGTATTTTGGTTAGTTAATAAAGGCCATTGCCCGAAACGGACAACAAAATTTAATTTTATTTATATTACACGGGAATTACTCACATAAGATTAGGCAGGTTACTCCGACTATAGTTTCAACCGCATTTGAACGCGCGCATTCACTTTGATAAAGACCGCCGAAAGCAGTTGAAACTATAGTCGGAGCAAACAGCCTACTCTTACGTAAGTGATTCCCGTGTAATATAAATAAAATGTGTGAAAATCACGTCAGTTTCCATAATAAAACAAAATCTTATTTATCTCACACGGGATTTAATCACGTAAGATTAAATCGGTTAAAACTACGTCAGTTTCTATAACAAATTAAATATCTGCATTCCATGAATTTTGATTTAAAAAAACCCAATGAAATGGAGCTCGTAGCATACTTTATATGATTAATTAGTTTTGTCACCGTCACTCATTATGATTGACATAAGTGTGACGAGGACAGAAATAATACCGCCTGCCTGCACCAGAATAGCCGGCCAGTTGCCAGTGTCAAACCACAGGCACGCCCTAGTTGCCTGAATGCCCGGGCAAGCCGTTGCGTGTCTTTGAATATTATTAATGGATTCCAAATTGCCCCGGCGCACTTCCGCGCCACACGTGTCTATGGTGTCACTTTGGCAAATGGATTGAATTTAATATTGAACCCGGTGGAAAAACTGCGGAGTCATTTGTGCGAAGGCTTTCTTTACACACTTTAGGGTTTATGTATTCACGTATGTTCGTTTTTAACCAACTTCAAAAAAGGAGGGGTTCTCAATTCGGTAGCATCACTTGAGAACGGCTGAACTGATTTGTAAATTAAAATTGAATTATCTATAAACAAATTTCTACGAAATCCAATCAGCCGTTGAATTGTACACAAACTTGCGTGAGACCGAAAACCATGAATGTTTTAAGAAGCTTTTATTTTAACTTGTCTTGTAAGTATGGGTCAAATAACTAAACCTGAACCTACTGAAATTTTGCATACACGTTTAACATGGTTAGCTAAAATATGTGATTTGAAATCCAATATGGCGGACTCCCAAAGATGGCGGACCAGTTATTTTTTTATGCACCATTTTATCGTAATATGGGTATCAAATGGCCCTTTCATTTGATACCTTTATATATCATGGGGGTATATTTGCTGAGAAGAATACGAAAAATAAAATCTCGTCACGTTAAATTCAATATGGCGGACTCCCCAAGATGTTGGACAAAATTTTCTTGTCTACCATCATGATCATGATATGGATATTAAATGAAAGGGTTTGCTGAGAAGAATACGAAAAGTTTTTAAAAAGTTTTTTCTTTTTTTTTAAATCATAATGTTGTTTTATTTTCCACACACTATTTCACTTTTTGTGCCTGTCGTAATAAAATCGATGTTTGTGCCCCGGATTTTCACTATATATAGTTTTGGTTAGGTATACTTGAAACTCAGGCTAAATAACGCCACTATTTGCAAAACCACACATTGAAGTGTTGACAGCAAAGCTCGCAGATTTCATTAATTTTCAATTTCTATCGCGAATTCAATTTAGGTTGAAGTATTTGACGTGCATAATACATTAGTAGAAACGCAGAAAATGTTTTGTAGCAGTATTGAGCTACCAAATATGTTAGCTTCACTGCTTTAGTACGCGATTAATGGATAGATTGAAGTACTTCTACCTAAAGCTTAGCGTTCATTGTCTAATGGTAGCTCATAGCCTTCTCCTACGGCGAATTTTCATCCAGTGATGTCTTTTTCTCTTTTTGTAACTTAGGTAGATATTTGTCCCATTTATCCCACTACATCAGAGTTTTTATTAAATACAAATACAAGACAATGCAAATACAAAATGACGTTTAACATTTACCTATTGTTTCAATAACAAACAAAATAATGTCTTAAACAAGCATAAATAGTTATTTTAACCCCCGATAAAATAGCTGATAATTTTTGAACAGATTTTCTTGAATGCTAGCTAACACTCGCTTAAGTTACTTTTCAAACAAAACAAAAAAAAAACATAATTGGTTCAGCCGTTTGGGAGCTATAATGCCACAGACAGACATTGGCGAATCATTTTCCCTGAACGGTATACTTTTCAAAAAAGGACTTATTATTATTCTGTGGTACACTTCGATTTTTAAAAATGATTGAATTGATATGACAGGCAACTTTTTTTTTATATCCCAATAGAGTCATCATATTGTATTTATTAAAATTGTAAGTCTGTGATTTATTATACGTAGATATCCAGACACCATTTTTTAATCTCTATCTATACCTCATTTTGAGCATTGAGGCAGCTTTAGTCCTTTTTCTGAGATTGAAGAACTACAGACCTCACTTTTTTGACATTTTTAATTTATGATAGGAACAAACAATACAATTATACATACAACCTATGTATAATAGCATCTTTTTGGTTTTGTCTCTTACACTTTGGCGTACCGCAGCAGAAAGTTGGAAATAAGCAATTATATTCAAAAGTCAGTCGGTCGCCATTTGATCGAATTTCCTGAACTAATTTCATTTTCAGAGCTAACTTAACTCCGTTGAGGAAATTATTGAACGCAATTTTGTTTATAAATGACAATTTAAGAAGTTTGAATCAAACTTCTAAGTAGGTAAAATTATAATTTGGTTTAACGTCGATAGCTCGTGACGACGAGATGATTAATTTGAAAGCGTTACATTGATTATAAGATGGAAGTGGAAGAATTAAGTAGTAGGTAACTAGAAAAGTCATTGTATTTTTCTTAAGGGCACGCTCAGCAGTCCAAGCTATCACCATCGGCTATTATCGGTCATTTGCTCATTTAAAAAAAATTCTGATTAAGTACCTACGTATTTGGTCAGAATAGAAAAATGTAATGCGTATTATTTTTAGAATAACATTGTACATGTTTTCATGTATTTTTTAAAGTAAATTAGCTTTATTTTGGTGGAAGAGGCCAGGAAAAACAGTTTTTTCAAGTTTTTTAAGATTTCCTCTGCCATCCTATAACATATCAACACCTTGCTTTATATCATTTGCAATGCTTTTGTCCAATCGGTTTGCGTTTGTAGGAAAAACGGATTTATTCGGCATTTCTTATATTCTTACAGGGTTACGCGAAAAGGGTCTACTAAGATGAAAGTCGTCCGATAAACTTATCATTATTTATATTTCACAGCCCCGTTAGCTGAGTTGGTAGTGAATCTGCCTTCTGCACTTAGGGGCGTGGGTTCGATTCCCACCTAGGACAAACATTTGTGTGATGAACATTTGTGTTTGTTCTATGTCTGGTTGTAATATCTATTTAAGTATGTATTTAAAAATATATATGCATGTATCTCTGGCTGCCATATTACAAGCTTTGCTTATTTTGGGTTCAGATGACCATGTGTGCAATAATGTCCCAGATATTTATTTATTATGAAGAAATTTTACTACTGAGACCAACCCTGAATATGTGAAAAAAATATCTGCTGATCTATAATTTTTTGTCGTTATCATTTTCTATAGAACAGTTGATTTATTTTTATGCGTTTTCGGAATTTTTCTTTTCGAGTAATCCAGTATATTTTTTTTTATTTTTTTAAATCTTTTATTTTTATACAGGGTTTTAATTTAATGACACCCTTGTAACTTATAAATTTCCAATGTTAACTTAAAATAATTGCGTTCTTTCCTTAAGAGCTGCACGGTACACATCATACAGTCCCCTGGCATCCTGTGATTCGGGCTCGGATAACACACTATTGCAGCCTCCCACTTGCCAGAGGACATGATCGCGGTCAAATAGTTGACGACGCAGTCCTTCGTTCCAGGCACACTCCATTAAAATGTGGTAAACATCTTCGATCCAGTATAATTGCTCCTAGAAAACTATTAGCAAAACTCGAAAATTTGTTAATTACTCCTTTGATAAACAAGTGATTGTTTCATGCAGGTAAATCTAGTTTATGACTTATGTAGATCCGAAGAATGAAGAATGTGTTCCAGAAGCTTAGGAAGATTCAGGCACGTTGCCAAGTGCACTGAGTCTTTTGTCGTTACGATCCGAAATAATGCCACGAGTAAAACACGCTACGAAGCAACGTTGCCAGATTGACGGTTTTTGCGACTTTAGGGAATTTTTGTGTCATTGGAAAGTTTGCGAAAATTATCACTTATAAATTTTGCTATTAGATGGAATTTTCGCCAATGATACAAAAAAAGCCATAGCAAAGTAATTTTTTATCATTTTTTGTAATGAGATACTTTTTTTACTATGATACATTAAAAAAAACAGACGTAAAACAAATTGATAAGAATTAATAAACAAACTTAAAAATTTATTAATAATGCAAATAGTTCGGCTGCTGAGAGAATGCGTCTGTCAACTGCAATAACCCTGTAAACATTTTGAATGAAAACATTATCGTTTAATATTTACTGTAGTATTTTAGTTACCAGCTGTCACCTTATGTTTACCTTACGTTCAAAGAGCTAGTAAAAGTGATTAGAATTTACTGTTCTCGTTCAGCTTTTTGCGATGTTATGACAGCAGTCAGACGCATTCTCCCAGCCGCACTTTAGTATAAAGCTTCATCATCATTTCAGCTACAGGTCGTCCGTTGCTGGACATAGGCCTCCCCCATCGATTTCCTGCGATCTCTTTTAGGTCGTCTGTCCATCTTGTGGGTGGACGACCTGCGCTGCGCTTACCGATCTGTGTTCACCTTCCGAAAACCTTTCGGCCCCATCAGCCATCTGTTGTGTGCTATGTGTCCTGCCCACTGCCACTTCAATTTACTAAAACTTATTGGAGAGAAATGTGGTCAGAATGCAAGCACCATTGTCACATTGAATAGCAATTATTCGGTTTTGGCCAAAATAGGTGCCAACATTTCACCCTTTGGCTCCACTCCCTCCTTGGCCCTTGATTTTTTGGTTCCTAAATTCTTTAATATCATATCTGCTCTCCTAAGATTGAAAATGAATTAAAAAAAATGATCACAAAAACTAACAAAATTTGTTATAACCTTAGTCATTACTGTAATCAAAAGAAATAATTACAGCTACTTTGGCCAAACCACCACCCACAAGATGGACAGACGAGACCTAAAAGAGGCCGGTGGAAAACGCTGGATGCAGGCCGCCACCAACCGGTCCTTTTGGAAATCGATGGGGAGGCCTATGTCAAGCAGTGCACGTGCTATGGCTGAAATGGTGATGATGATGATTTTGGCCAAATATCACATTCTGTGGGCAAAAAGTTAGTATGAAGAAATCCAAAGCACAAAGAAAACACGAACGGGCCCGAATCCAATCCAGTGACAAGCTTTGTTTTTATTATAATGCAAATTACTTTTGTTCATTCACGAGAACGCACCTTCCTGAATTTCCAGGGGCCTCATTCGAGTGCCATTAATCAAAGAAATTCCGTTGGATTGGATCCCGTTTATATTGAAACATTATTTTATTCTAAGGCAGGATTTCAATGTCACAATATATTTCGGGAGGACATGAAAAGATGCGAATACGAGCAAAACCGTAATGGGTTTAAGGCACCTTTCATGTGATCATGTAAATGTATTTATTAGCAGTTATCGCAATCTTACTTGTTTTTTTTAGTTTTCCCTTAAATTTCTAAACAAAAATATAATGATACACAATTTTCTTGCCTCCTGTCAATATTTGTCCATATTTCATCACACAATTACCTCTTAATAATATAGCATTATAATAAAGATAGTGAAAACTATGATATACGAGATAATAGATAATTATGCTGACTGAGCGACCCAAAATGTGTCTTGGCCGCCGATACTAAAAGACGGCATTCTTCCCTATCTCGCACAAGTCATGCCAATCGTCCAGCTTCCGCAGATCTTTTCCTATCATCTTTCAATCTATACCTGTGACAGCCGATGGGCCTTTGGCACCACAGCAGCCCCAAATAGGCCCTTTTTACTGCCCAATCCTTTCCAGTTGTCCAAGCCAACGGAGTCTATGGGGCTTTATTTCACTAATAATGTTGGGTTCCGACACTAGCTCTTCGATTTCTTGGTTTTTCTCGATCCTCTAACTACCGTCTTTCCGCGAATTTTTCTGAGCACCTTACGCTCTGCCACTTACAGCGTGTTTATCTCTTTTGGGTTAGTGTTTTGGCATCACAGTCGTAATAATAGTAGGAAGAGCTGCATTCGCATCTACAAGGTTACGCGGAAAGAGTGTACTAATCCTAAAGGAGCAATTGTACCCATCATTTGTAACAACTTTTATTATGGGATAACAACAGTCGTTCACACTCGACAAAATGTATGGAACAGCTGATATTTATTTCGCGTTTTTAGGATTGGTCTCATTGTAAGAGTTGTTTATAATGATAAGTGTAACGAACCCCCTTTCGGCTTAGTACACCCTTTCCGCGTAATCTAGTATAATTAAGTGTGATTATTGTCAGATTGTCCTAGAAAAATAGTTTCATTGTAATAATAATGATCTGTTTCCTTGTTTATGTATTCTTTTAATAAAGAGTTGTCTATCTACCTAATAAAAGTCTCTAAGGGTCAGCAACGTATCTGTGAAGCCCTTAGTGTTACAGGTACCCATAGGCGACGGGGATCACTTACCATCAGGCGCCTCGTTAGCTTGTTTGCCACCTATGGCATAAAAAACTATCTATTTTTTGTCTGTCGCTGTCGTGGTCCTGTATGGGTGGATTCACCTTTAAGTAAACAAGAACGTACTTTTAACTAAGTATACATTGTCCGGACAACGCTCTCTGTAAACAACGCCTCTCCTGCCGTCGCCAAATATTGACATGCATAGGTCAGCTTTAAATTAAAATGCTTTTCCAATTCAATTCAAACTCTTTTTATTTGTCTTCTATCGCATGAATTCAGCAGTTCGATCGATATGAATGAAAGCACGAAGCAAATAAAAGCGCCGTTGTGGAAAAATACAATTGGAGTTGAACACAATAGAATTGTAGGTAGTTATTAGTTAGTAATAAATATGTTATCAATTTGCAAGTTGAAGTGGTAATGGGCTGGCCATATCGCTCATAGAACTGTTGACCGATGGGGAAGAAAAGTTCTTGAGTGGAGACCACGAACCGGGAGACGCAGCGTAGGTAGGCTTCTCACTGGATGGATCGACGACATTGTCAGAGTCGCAGGCATCCAATGAATGCAGATGGCAGGATGTCGTTCAGTGTGGAGGTTAAAGGCGGAGGCCTATGTTCAGCATTGGACGTCTTCTGGGTGATTATGATGACGATGATGTTATCAATCGGTGCAAACCGTATTCTACATACTTACTACTACTCACAGTACTTTTGGTTACTTCCGTATTTTTTGAGAGAAGAAAAAATCAAGTTGATTTATGGTAAAATATGAAATGGGAACAATAAAAAAAATTAGCAGCTGTTTGTAATAATTCAAGACCCACTTTCCCTTAACAGTCTTACCTATTCTACAAAATGAACGTACCTATAACTTTTTTCATTACAGAAGAAAAGTTTCGAGGTCCATTCAGAGCGCGCTTGAAAGCAGCTTCTTTAAGTACTGAGTCAACGCCACCCTAAGAATTCTTACCTTATTTTTTACGCTATCTCCGACTTTATATGCTTCCGTCATGTCTAACGACGTCGATATAGCATAAAAGTATCTTGGAAAAATATATTATAATATTTCTCTCGACGTTTGTGAACAAGTACGGGTTAGGTGTGATTGTAGGCATTATTTTGCGGTGGCAGACTAGGCAACATTCAAAGCGAATGCGGGTTCTCCTTTAGAGCAATTTAAACCGTAGTGCCCTTTTTTAATACTATACAAATAAAGAGAGGCGTCGTCGCGCGACAACAGAGAGCGAGGGACACACTCGCGGCCTTTTATGTTTTGTGTTATACATCAGAATTAAAATAACAATAAGATTGAAATTGCTTTGAAGCAGAGTGGCCGCGTCAACGCTTCATTCTATAACCGTGTCTTGCGCTTACAACTTTGTTCTACTCTCGGTAGCTACTTTAGTTACACCTACGAGGGAAGTGAAATTAAAATTTCATTGTTATCCTTAGGGTGAAAGTATTTAACCCCGAGGTAAACACTGTGCTTTTCATTACGTTTACAAGAAAACAAAATATAAAAACATGTACTGACACTGGTAAATGCACGAGAAATGCGGGACCATAATCCTCTGAGGAGAAAAAAAAAGTTGGAACATTGTTCAATACAAATGTGAAAATAGAACTATATTTTTTTTTATAATTTGAGTGTCTGTCGATTGTAACTGTCAGTTGAAAGTGATTCTCCTCTAGGGCTGAAATGTTTTACTTTCAACCCGCTCCACAGGCAACATCAGACCTACTTTCCGAGTATGAGTAATTAAAAATAAATAAATAAACAGATAGTTATAAAAAGTATTATGTGAAATTGATTATTAATTACCCTGGTAGAATAACGCTGTAGAAGACCAACGCTCCTTTTCCTTGCGGAGAGCGTTAGTTCGGCTGATAGATGGATTGACAAATCATCACCGTCACGGGTCGAACTGGGAAAACTTCTTTAGGCGCGTTAAGCACTTTTTGGGTGAACAAAAATCATGGGACTTGCTTTATCGTCACGCTGTCACAGAATACATAATACACAGTCCCGTGTATTTTAAAACAGCGCCATCTCTTGTAGAATAGCTGATTACTACTTAAGTTATCACTTCTGACGTGCAGTCCTGTGAGTGTCTTTTTGAATGCCATAGGTGGCTAACTAGCAGATGGGCTGCCTGATGGTTCGCGGTCTTTGTAACTTGTAACACCAGAAGCATCACAAGTGTAAAGTCGATGCCCAAAAAGTGAAGAAGGGAGAACTTTTACAGCGTAACGGGCAGAGATGTAGAAATCAAGATCATTCAATTTTTTTTCTCGAATCTACTAAACTTCTACAGTTTGCTCACTTTGTTATATAGAATATAATACTAGCCGTGAAACATGTTGTATATATAAACCGAAGGTAATGGGTGTCCATTTAGGTAGTATTTGTCTGGCCAGTTGCCATCTTCAAGTCGAACCTCAGTCGCTAAGTACCTACCAACGTGTATTGGCTGCACTTTAAACTCAATTGCGGGTAGAATTCGAATACGAAGATCCTAACACTGTCCAATTGTCCAAAAACACCAAAAACGTGCATAAGTTACGTTTTTTGTGAATATATATCTATACTTATAATAAAACTGTAACGAGGCGATTACTTTACAATTACAATGAAGATATTTTTGAAAATAACTTTTTAACGGAGTTTATGACAGCGTCATAATTCTTAAAAAAGTTTTTTTTTTAAATCTTTCTGTGTTTCTGTCTGCCCGAGATAAACTCGGAAACTACGGCACAAATTTATATGCAGTTTTTTTTAATATGTACTGTAGAGTCAGGCGCTACTTTTAAGTTCGCTCCAGGACTATTTAAATTATGACGCAATTTATGAAATATATAGATGTGTCCTATAAGTTGAACCCCAGAAAGTACCTGACCCTTGGTGCACGAGGCTTAGCTTAAAGTGATTTGTAGCTTATCTTGAGAGTTTGTAGTACAAAGGGACGAGTTGAAATGCGGTTTTAAAATAGAATATGTTTTGTGGGGCCGTGGAGTCCAAGGCTAGATAACAAAATTTGTTTGATCAAAATTGGTTCTCGGAAACTGGAATTATTATGCAATATAAGAAAATTTTCTAAAGTTGCAAAGCACATAAAATTAGTAGCTTACATCAAGCCGCTTTTATATGGCGCATCTAATCGAGCCGCGTTTTTCTGAAAGGTGATGAATTTATGCGAGATTTAGATACTGTTTCGGACATTTACTACTTTACGTATCAGTTCTGTTCTGGCCTGCTAAATATGTTCTATAATAGTACAATGGGGTTGAAGTAAACTTGAAGTATAAAAGTTAAAAAAATATACTATTATTTCAAAATCATCTTTAAAGCAAAGGAGTATAAGAGACAAATATTACAAATCCTTAAACCTCGTGTGGACCTAAAGGGTCCACATGCAAATTTTGCCTAAATAAACTGGACACCTTTAAAATATTCCTCCTTCCCATATAGACCCTCACGTAAACATACGTATATGTTTGTTGTTAAGAACGCACTCGGACAAAAGGAATCTCCTATCAAAGACAGTCCCAAGTCCTCGCGCATGTTGACATGGACTAAAGACTACAGCAATCCTAAACAAACACTTGCCTAACGACTTATGGATTTCTCATTGTCGAGGTTTCAGTTTGTGAGGTCAGACGTGACTGACGTGCGAAGAAGATTGCGAGAAGGCGATAAATGCTTTTTCGTGTAGCAGCAAATTATTTTTGTGATGTTAATTATTGTAGAAACGTGTAAGCATTAATATTTTCGGAGAATGAAACAAGCTTTTAAAATCATAAAAAAGCAAGCTATTATTTAAATTATGCTCTTACTCAAGTGTATACAACATTTCAGCAAAATCCTATAGGAGTAACTGGTTCTAATTTGGCTTGCAGAATTTGACCTAAACAAACTAATAAACGTTGTAAATTAAAAGGTCGTAAAAGAAACGATCATAGTTATATGCTGTGTCCCGCGATTTCACTCGTGTGGACATTCCATGAGAGATGGTTGCCGAGCGGTAGCATGTGCACTTAATAATCTGACAGTAGCAGGTTCAATTCTTGGCCCTGCACCAATGATTTATTTAGTATTTAAATAAATTGTGTGCAGTTTCGATGTCATCACTCAAAAACGGGAAGGAACACATCGTGAGAAAACCGTATGTCCAAAGAACACACAACACATTCGCCAACATGCACTGGGCCAGCAGGTAAATTAGGATGCATCCTCTCTCTATGAGAGAAAGCCTGTGTCCCAGCAGTGGGGACATTATAGGCTGATAATGATGATGATGGACATATCCTCAAGAACCGTAAAATTTCCGTAACCGTAAAATTGTTTAATTGGTAGTGTTTTTATAATTGTAGTTTTTAAATTTAAATTTGAATACTTGCTTCAATAACTGGCCAAGAGCATGTCGAGAAACGCATATGGTAAGGTTCCGTAACCAAAGCCATATAATTATAGCGAAAGTTAAGAAATTTATGTTTATAGAACAATTCAAACTAACGAAGTGCTGTGGACTTAATTAAATTTCAGAGATGTATTTTCGCTACATAGCATATACTTTAAACATAGAGAAAACTGATTGAAAAACATTGTTTGTTAAGATCAATTTACAAAAAGGTCAATTGGCGGGCCATATTTCGCAAAGGATAGACTACTAGTCGACCGTCCCGGCTTCGCACGGGTGTAAGCTCGGCCGTCGGCCTCGTGACAAAATATAATATAGCCTATGTCACCCAGGGATAGTGTAGCTTCGCAACAGTGAAAGAATTTTTCAAATCGGTTGTTTAGTTTTGGTGCCTGAATACGCTCCAAAACTACCTCCTTGTCGGGGTACGGAACCCTAAAAATGAAACATCCAATTATGCTTCACTGAAATTATATCAAGTAAGTGAAAGATGTAAGAATTTAGAATCGGTAATTTTATGTCACTTGTTTATTTTTATGTCCCCTTTCCCTTAAAAGCATTAATGGAATGGATCCCCAGTTTTCCCCAACCCTTAATGAGACTTATTAAGATATCCAATGTAAAATTCTTTTTGAAATGGCGACACCGCGTCTCATTTTTCTCTCAGTTAAATAATGTTGGTCCAGTAGAACGATTAAAAAAATAAATTACTTTATAACGGAGGATAATAATTGTTGTGCCTGCTTGCAAAATGATGGTAAATAAATGGTATTACTGAAACCTTAGATATGACAAACTAGGGATATAAAATGGTTAGGTGGCGTGGTGGGCGCAAACGCATCTAACCTTAACCACCTAAACCGCAGGCGTAATACCTTATGTCGAACTCACCCAGATAACAATTTTGTCGCCTATTTTGCATGTGGTCGTATTTTTATGATACTGGGTGACGAGGCGAAGTCGCTCGCCTGATGGCTCTTCACGCTTGCCCATAACAGCTCAAAGCCACTCAGAATTTTGAACTTCAACAGTTCAAAACCCTGGATGGCAATGCACTGCGCTCGTCACCCCGAGATATAAGATGTCAAATCTCTGTGTGCCCTGTAATTTCGCTGGAAACATTTCCCTTCAATCCGGAACACAGCTAGCTAATTCATTGTCACTACCACAGACTAGGTATAGCTACTACGTAGCCCAGACTTGTAGTTACGATTATTTTCAATGGAAACAATTCAGTTAAATACCTGAGGGGCGGGGTGAGGGGTTACTAAATGCTAATTGGCCCATTCAACGTCAGTTCAAAATGTAAACATAGCATAGTGATGGCGTATCTACGGTATTGGTCGGAAATGACGTGAAGTTCAGTGAAATCAGTGGGCGTGTTTTTTATATCAGTAGTGGTCAACTGATGAAGTGTCTGAACATGTTCGCCCTGAATTAAATGTCTAGTTATAGAAAGTCTTTGGTCACTACATACAAATTCATTTAAGCCTGTTTTAAACCTTTAGAGATATTTATGTTTGTAAGGAAAGCAAATTAGGAATAGACTGAATAAAAAGTAGACGAATATGGAAGTGGATAGACTTGACCTTTACAATCAGGTGACTCGTCTGCTTGTTTTTCACAAATAATCGAGTCGGGCTCACGCGCTAAGGGTTCCGTTCTACCACAATATAACAAAAAGTAGTGCAAAAGACAACATTACACCCAAGTACCGACGACGCCCTACGTTGTTTAACTTGGTGGTGAACAGAAATTTGTCACCGAAATTTCCGGCGACACTATGGTCGTACCTGGCGCCGAGTGCAATTTCATTGGGCTTGCAATACGCATGAAGTGGATCCAGTGCCAGCTCATTGTAATAAAATGAATGGAAGTCTCCAACTCATGATTAGAATATAGATAAAATCTTTTGGAGCAGGACCAGGAATTTGATACTTGTCAGCAGATAAGTTACGACAAATGCTTTGAGAAAAATATGCGATTTGAGTTTTTGATACAGTCGCACTAAAACACTATATTGTTTTTTTAAAGATAAGTGCATTTTAAAATAAAAAAGTACAGATTTAAGATATAAAATCTGAAGGCACAAAATGTAGAATACAGTTAACGCTCGTTGTATTACCAAGGGTTCAATCAGAAGTGTCGTGTACAGAACTACCAAAGCACTACATGAGACACAAAAGGGCAGGAACTTGGAAAATTTATAAAAATTAATAGCCCTTATTTGGTATTTAATTCTTCTTAAATTTATTATATCATTAACTACTTTACTATATTGATAATTGTTCATATTTTTGAAGAAAAAAAACACTTTCTGCTGCAACACATTTAACGCCAAAGGAGCAGGAAAGGTAATGTTTTTTTCTGCACCCATATTTCTAAACAATAAAATATTTCGTATTTTATTCCGTATTTCCGTTTTTCGTTTCGTATTTGTTTTTTGAGCTTCCCTTGAAACAACATACGAACAGACACGTTTCAATGCGTACATTTACATGCTCGGTATCAATCAGTAATAAATACGCTAACACTCAAAATACACAAGTTTTAGAAAAAAAACCGCCCAGTGATATTTCCAAGATGGCGCCTTAAAAAATGAACTTAAAAAAACTTAATGTCTTATGTCAGTGACGTCATGCGTCAACTCAACATCAGGCGTGTTTATGTCACGTCACTTCATTACGTGCGGAATGAGCGGAGCCGCGTGCGGAGGATTTAATCATCATTAGTGTCTTATTTCCGCAATAATAATACGCTCCTGATAATGACAGTACGTCGAAACTCGGAATTGACGTGAAGGATTTACGCACACCCCCGAAATACGAGCCGTACTTTGGCGCCTATGTCAATGTTACCATCAGGTTTGTTGAAACAGGACATGAATCACCACTATGAAGTCACCCTTTTATGAATAATTTACTTTTAATAGATAGTTGGTTTACATAAAAAATCTCTAAAAATCTGATTAAACCAATTGTTTATTTTCCTAACTTTTAAGAAAAAAAGATTTTTTTTAATTAAAGAATGGGCCTGTTTATTTTTCTGGGCCACGCTACAGTCATAAGGGTTTATGAAATTTATTAACTAATAGCGTAACACGTACCTAGTCTGTGATCGTAACATTTTGTCAGAAAATACAAGTTATAGTAACGCTAGGTTGTGCTTCACGGTTTTACCTGCGTGGACAATTAACCATCATAGAAGCCGTACGATTTTTGTGTTCAAAATTATCTATGTTAGATACTCCGGCCATTAACTCTTTACAAAAAATACCGATCCGTTATCAATTGTTACGAGGAAGTAGGACAAATACAAGGAACACAATTTCGCATTTAAAATATTTGTAAGAAAGTATGGTAAGGTCAAAGGGATAGGTATATAGTAATGTAATGTGATTCTCAAGCTTATAAGTAATATTATTCCCGCGATACAGGCCTAGCTTAGTGCGGGAATCGCTTTTATATTTTATACTTAAGTTAATTCACTCATAAGCACTTAATATAATTATTATGCTTATAAGCCTTGATAAACTGTTTGTATAGTCTTAATACATTCTTTATTTTAAACTTATGTTTATGTTAATAAATACATTTTTCATTTTCATTTTAATTCCCTAAAAATATCATTAACTTTGATCAATGTAAGAATCGATTAGGAGTGTTGATAACAACATATATAAAAAAAGCTTCGTAGTAGCTATTCATATTTTTACATTCAGCAAACAAAATCGAAAGTTAGTTATTTTAAACTCACCTAGCATAAAATTAAACGAGTATTAAGCCAGCAGCTATTCACAAACTCAATACCTAGAATTAAATTTCAAATACGTAAGCAACTTCGACTGTTCGTTTTACTCGTATTTTTTAACCAATGGATTTTTTACCCATTCTGATGGAAATATTTCATCATACACTCCACTGTTTGCTCACTCTTATTTCTCGTGTCCAGATTCGTGATCGAACCGCATGGTCGGCTTAGTGGGTAGATGTATTTATTAGACAATACGTGTCACTTGCGCGATTGAACGCATATGTGACATGTTAGTTAATTCTTGTAATATATTTCCATAAATAATTATACTAATAATGAGAGATTTTCAGAGCGTCGATTAAAATTAGAAATAGTTTCCTTTATAACCCGACGAATTCTGTATGTAGTGCCACTTTTTTACAATTTCATAAGATAGTTCCGTATTTTTCCGCAGGCGCCGATTCTAAAGTGTCTTCGATGTTTTAACGTATGTTTATTCTGTGGAGTGTCATTGTCATTGTCAAAATTCATGTTTCAATAGTGATAATACATCTACACTAATATTAAAATAAGGTAAAGTTTATAGTTTTGTAAGTTATAAAGTGAGCTTGAGTAGGACTGGAGCGGAAAGAGCGGACGAAAGTAGAGTTGATAACGGATAAAAATCCGCCCAAGAGCGATAAGGCCGCCGATTATTACGCTAGTTTTTATTAAAGCTTTTTAAAATAGGATGAACGCGGAACTTTCCGCTCCGGAAAGGGGGGCAAGAGCAGAGTAGATTACAGGATACGGTGCTGGAATTGTAATGCTGGGGCTGAAGTAGAGTAGAATATGGGATGAATACGAGCTGGATTAGAAAGGGCGGGACGGGAGTGGAGTGGAATATGGAATGGATGCGAGGATGCGAAGTTTTCAATACGTACCTACTTCTACATTTTGCTTTTAACATCTTACTTCTACATTGGGCTTTTACATAGCACTATCTAGATTCTAAATACATACTCGTAATGAGATAAGATCCAAAGTGAATATGTCCAGGCACTAAATGTAAGAAATAAAAAAATAAGATAAATAAGTGGGACATTTTTGCACACACGGTCATCTGACCCCAAACTAAGCAAAGCTTGTAATATAGCTGCTTGTATCATTGTTTTATTTTATTTATTTAATACTGTATTGCACACTTACAAATTAAGTACAATGCACAAATGGAGAACTTAATGCTAAACATTTTCTACCAGTCATCCGCCAGGTTGAACAAATGGTATGTAGGCGTGCATGAAAAATAAACTTATAATTTAAGAAACAAAAAACTGGTCAACTAAAGAAAATAAAATAGAGAACGAAACTTTTATTTGTTTAATTGTTTGAAGCTAATGAAATTTTTTACGCATTTTAGAGGCCAACAGGAGGGCGGCCGCAGCTTAGTGGATAGAGTGCTCGGGGCGTATACCCGATGGCGCTGGTTCGAATCCTGCCTGTTGTAATTTTTTTAAATTATCTATAACATTTAAATGTTTGTTTTATTACAAAGGGGCAAGTGCCTTTATTAACTAAACAAAATACTTACTAGCTAAAACTAATACTAAATAAACAGTAAGACTGTCCATAGACCGTTGAAGGTCTAAAGACAATCCAAATGCTCAAGCCAGCGTTGCCAGCGTGCCAGTTGGCAGCGTACCCAGCATGCTGGCGGCATTACCACGTTGAATGGCAATGCTTATACGTTGAGCTAGATACACGACAGCATTTTGGTCAAGCGTCGCGTTAACCAGACACTCTGAAAGATTTTTGAAATTTGATTTTTGATTTTGTTTTATTTATTTGTAACTTATAGTGAACATTATGTATATTTATGTATATTTTACTCGTTCGAGTCGCATGGCGTCCTACGCTACGAAGCGAAAAGCAAGAAAAGATTGGGCAGAGTGATGACCTTGGGGGAGGCCTATGTGCAGCAGTCCTCGAGATACAATATCTACAGAGTCACAAACGTGCAAAAAAATCGAACAAGACAAGCGACGTTGAACACAATGCGAACGACATAAAGTCTAAATTGGAGTAAATGTTGCATTGTGAACTATATAATTGATTTTAAGGTAAGTATGTACAATGACGCTCGGACGTTTTTTTTTACTGTTTACACTAAGATATTGTGACTCTATAGGTATTGTATCTCGTTGGCAGCAGTTGACTAAAATAGGCTGATTAGGATGATGATAAGAATGTCATTATTATTATTAAGACAAAATAAATTATACAGAAAAATAATAATCGTCCATTATATCCTCTTTATATATTTTTCTTAATAAAAAAAATAAAAACTTGTCGGCCATCTTGAAAATATTACATTGCATATTAAGTACCTATTGTCACCAGAACTTAAAGATGTATGCAAAATTTTAGCAAAACCGATTAAGAGGAACTCGTAATAATTCTGTTTGCAAGAATTGACCTGAGAAACTAACAAAAATTGCAAGATAAACAAAAGTGTGTAATTATAAAAATGAATTTTTATAATTATTCTTAATGAATTCCAAACATCACTAAGTTTATGACGTAATCAAATACAACTAACATAAAAATCCGTTTCTTCTATCAAACGTCCAATTTTACCTGAATAGGATATCTTGTTCCCAAACGCTTATAAAATAAAAAAATATCGCGTTTCAACAATCAAGAAGCATGATACTTCGCGTCGTTCACGAATAATACGACCAACATTTCAATGGAGCTTGAATAGAGGTGCCACCATCGTATTTTTTTACGAAACTGGCAGCATCTCCTTTAATATTTTAGTTCGTTTATTCAGTAACATTTAAAAATAAGTTGGTAGCACTGTAATGGGTATCTAAAAGAGGCTATGATTAAATAATACTGGGTATACAAATAGAAATTTCGGTATTCGATACGGAAATGAATACTTATGTATACGTTAAAACGGATACATTTCGAACCATGACCTATTTATTAGCAGAGTTGAATGAGAGAGCTATCGTTCGTATAGTCTGAACAATTTTTTTTTATAGAGGCTAGTGTTTGTCCGCTAACTCGCTTAATATTAAGCGATAATGTGGTCTATAATGGAGCACGCTTGCCTAGAAGAAACCTATTCACTCGTGATTTGAAGACACCAGATTGTAACTATCGGGGAACGCCTATTCTGTGCGTTCCACAGATTAGCAGTTCACACAATAAAAGTGGAATCAAAACGCTTCGTACGGGTTTTCGGGATATCAACCATAAAGCGGTGTCGATTTTTGTGCTCGCTCTAGTGCTCGTCCTTAACTGTTGGCCTTTTGGAGAAACTCGGAGTCATATCGGGCAATAGAGAGAGCTAAGCTCGGAGTTTCTTTGCGCGATAAAATCCGGAACGTAGATATTCGCCAAAGAAACAGAGTCACCGACATAGCTATCATAATTTGCAAGTTGAAGTAGCAATGGGCAGGCCACATCGCTAGAAGAACCGATAACTGATGGGGAAAATACTTCTTGAGTGGAGACCGCGAACCAGAAGACGCAGCGTAGGTAGGCCCCCCCACTAGATGGACCGACGACATTGTGAGCATCGCGGGCAGTGGATGCAGATGGCAGGATGTCAATCAGTGTGGAGGTTAAAAAGGGAGGCTTCTGGCTGATAATGATGAAGCTGGTACTTAGCTACACTTGATAAACTGAATTTTAATTGTGAATTTCAGTTCGATTATTTGGCCAACACTTCAGCTAAGTTAACCAGTAAATTCCGTTTGAAATATCCTTTTACCAATACACGGCACCGTACAAGTGAGGATAGGTACTATAAAATTCAGAATACTGTGTGAAACATTAGAGTTTCACAGTCATACCTAGCCAAGCCAATTTGTGTTTCAAAGAGGGATCGTTAACAAAGGCTAGTCAAGTGTAAACTAGAAGGATGCCAGCTGACACCACCTATGGCATCTATACATTCCACTATATGGAACTTATTGGTGAATAAACGTTAAAAAAGCACAAGAAGCATGGCTCTTAGTATTTGAATTGGTTGTTTAATAATTATCAATCTAAAAAACTGACTTCATACAAATGTCAGAACTGGACAAAATTAAAGTGGAACCTCTCAGGAAGCATCAGCTTTCAAATAAAAAAAGAATCCTTAAAATCGGCTCACCCAGTCAAAAGTACTGAGGTAACAAACATTAAAAACAACAATAAAGAAAAACCAGTCGAATTGAGAACCTCCCTCCTTTTTGGAAGTCTGTTAATAATATAGACAATTTTATTCCAATTAGTCATTGTTTAACCTGGTAGCACATATTTCAATAGAGTTTTTTATTTTTATAATCGGCTTTCCCCTCCCTTGGTCAGGTAGCACAGTCCACAGTCTGGCAGTTTTCATAATAAAAATGGAATCATAGCGATTCGTACGGGGTTCGGAATATCATCCATGAACGGTGTTGCTTTTTCGTGCCTTGTATCTTTTTGATAGAAAAATAGGCAGGAGGGAATTAGATCTTGCAGATCCGATGCATACTCTCCGAAATATATCCGATAAAAGAAACAGCCCACACGTGTCCACGGCTGATCATTTTCTTTTTCCTAAGAAAGACTTCCTGTCACGTGCTTATTTGCTTTCCATTTACTACCTTATACTGCTTATACCATAAACAACTTTTAGTCTCTATGCTTGTAACACGCTTGTATGCTTTTATGCTTGTACTCAATTCTCTACTACTGATTACTTTGTTTTATATCTGAGTAGTAATAATTTGAATTATTGTGAATTTCATCTACAAAATGCACTAGATACTTTAATAAGTAAACTCAATGAGATTGGATTGGAGCTTTCGGATAGCAAATCTAAATTAATGTTGTTCAGTAGGGGGCGTAAATGGAATACTATTAATCTTAAAATTAATAACAAAACGATAAGCACTACAACTGATATGAAGTATTTAGGAATGTGGCTTGATCAGTCCTTGCGTTGGAACAAACATATTAAAGAGCTGTCAGAAAAGACAAACAAACATTTAAACCTGTTTAAAGTACTTGCAGGCTCATCACGAGAATTCACCCTAAGTACTTACGAACTCTATATATTTCTTTGGTTAGAAGTAGGTTTGATTACGGTTGTTTCTTATATGATTGCAGTGCAAAAGTTCACTTATCAAAACTAGATTAATTACAAAATCAGGCACTGAGAATTATAGGTGGTTTTATAAAAAGTACTCCCATCTCCTCCCATCCATGTAATGGAGAGTGAAATATGCGTAGCACCCCTACCTTAGACGATTGTATCTTTCATATAAATTTTGTTTAAAAAGTCTTGCCTGCACTAATAACCAAGCCATTGAAGTTATTACTGAACTTGAGGAACGGCTGAATTTACCATACTGGCGAATTAAAAAAAAAACCTTTGATAGTTTCTGCATTCAACGACTGTAAAGATCTTGATCTCCATTCTTCCGATCCACTTGAAATGTTTTCATTGCCTATTTGGGTTACTTACATACAGTTAAATGGAATAATAAAATGCAATCTAGAGTGTGTTACTGGGTCTAAAATAAATCATGAGTTAACTTCACTAAAATATGATATCCCTAAAGAATTAAATACAAAATATATGGGATATGCTAAGTATTTCACGGATGGATCAAATAATGCAAATGGCCACGGAGCAGACTATTATAATCCTAAAGATAATAATTCAACCATGTACAGAACAACTTCCGATGTGTCTATTATGACGATGGAGCCTATTGCTATTTTACAAGCTCTCGACTCCATTGCTAACTCGGACCACAAGTATTATATAAATTTTGACAGATAGCAAAAGTGCTCTGCAACATTTAACTCTATGCTTTCTGGTGTCGTCAGAGGTGTATCGATATGTTACCATATCTTGAACAAGATAAACAATCTGGTTGAGAAGGAGATAGATTTGAAATTGCAATGGATTCCATCGCACATAGGCGTTAGAGGTAATGAAGAGGCTGACAGATTAGCAAAAATAGCAGTGTCAGAGGGAATTGAAGTTACTATAAAACTACAGAAGTGCTTTATAGGTACAAGAAGAAATGTTTTTCGAAATACAAGGAATATTTTGATGAAAGAAGCAAGCAAAAAGGAATCTGGTATAAAGTAATTCAATGTCAGCTTCCTCCAATACCTTGGTTTGTAACATGTAAGATGAGTAGACAAATGATTGTTCTGGCGCATAGAATAAGGTCTGGACACTTTCCATCAAAAAGTTTTGGTTATTTAATGAAAAAAGAGGAGACACCAGATTGCGAGTTTTGTGAAGCAGTGGAAGACACGTACCACTTGCTGATGGAATGCGCCCGGAACAAGGATCAAAGAGATTCTTTGATCCTTGATTTAAAATTGAACCGTTATGACATGGGTGTGTTCACCCATATCCTGGCGGTTCCGATGACTGAAGCCGCGATTCGGGTATATGAAATGTTTAGGCATCAATCGTGATCTAGCTGTTGATCAGCTTGGTCGCGTCGTGGCTGTGCGGAGACAGCCACCGTGGGCACCTCCGCGCGGTCGCGACGGGACTGCTCACGAACGCAGGCGTTGTACGTGACATGCTGTCCCTGCTGCCCTGCGACTTGTTGCAGAGCGGGATGGATGGTTTTGATCACATCTGCATCGCTCGTCACCTGTATCTATTTATTTGTATATTACTTAATATATTTACTTTGTAGTATGCGGCGATATAGTTTAAGATATGATGGGACTGACATACCACTGTTGGTAAAAGTCCAAAAAAAAAACAGAATAAAAAAAAATACATGTAGTACATAATGACCCTGTAGGTAGGGTATGGCAAGAGAAAGAACGGAACGGTCTAATTGTAGCGTCGAAATTATCCTTGAAAAATTCGTCTACGGTGTAGTAACATTTTGATTCTAAGAAATTAAATCTAAAAAATAAACTATTATCTTTATTCCATCAAGTTAAAGGGTGATTGTTTTTTCATAAATTACATAAAATAGGTAGGTATATTATTCCTTTATAAAAAAAACAATCACAATAAAGGTTCTGTTATTATTTTCTATTTTAACAATAACGTTGTTACTCGCTCTATTTAATTTAAAAATATTTATATCACGATGAACTCAAGTTAATTATTCTGCTTAGTATCAAAATAATAATAATTTCGAGCATTCGAAACAACAAGTTCACCGGCATTTCGTAGCGGTAGACAATCCAACCTAACACCACCCCTTTTATTCTTATTGTAGTTAATTAAATTTTCACAGAGCAGATGTTTTGTTCGAGCTGAGAATTTTACCAGAATCTAATAATTCAAGCAACGTCATAAAAGGGCAAAAAGAGGATACCAGAGGAATAAGATAAGGTAAGGGACATATCACGCATTATTTTACACTAAACATCTCAACAACAACCAACCATAACCCAACCGACCAACCATCAACTAATTATACGAAATCCCAACCAAAATCCAACATAGCAAAAAGTTTGCTTGAAAAAAGGCGATATAGATTCAAAACATGTGATCAATTCGGGAAAGTTTACTTTTGGTTACTTTTGATTGTTTTTTTAATTGTTATTTGTGTCATTGTTGTTGTTTGTGTTATGTTGTATTAATTGTGTTATGTTTTCTTTGTTGTTTGATATTTGTTCTTGTTGCTGTTACAAAATAAAATTTTATTTCTTTCTTTCTTTTTCTTTTCTTCAATTATAGCTAGATATACCTACAATGTAAAATATACTAAAAGGCCTTATGGTTAAAGTACATAATGATGAGTACTATGACTATCTTTTAGCTCAATAACCCTACTTGCACGAAAAAATATTTTTACAGAAGTATACCGTAACAGAAATTCTCTCACACAGACAGTTTCTTAGTTAATTAACTTCGTTCTGCCATTGTTTTCACGTTCTAGCTTCATCTGCATACGCTTACAGCTCTTTGCCAAATGACCTTAATTTTTCTGTTTTTAACTCGATTATACGAATACTCCGAATACTTAGCTTGCGGAATTGGTTACAATTTATGGATGACTAAACTTAAGTGAGGTGTGCCTTTTTTACTTTTTTCCTTTTTTTAATTATTTCCTCTGTGAGGATTTTGGCGTCGCACTTCTTTTGCATTTGGCAAAAAAAAGTCGTCAAACAAGTCATAGTCGTATTCAAAGTTAAGCAAAGTAAGTCACGGTCAAGTCAAAGTCATGACCCAGTAATGGTTGAGGCTTTACAGCAGGCTTCTATGGAGTTTTGGAAACATATTATCGAAAATACATATTTATAACACTGCGGTATAATCACTTCTCCACACTCGAATATGTCCAGAAACAATAAATAATAATCCTCCATTATTACACATTACATATCTACAAGTAAAAAAAACTAGTGTATTTCCGATTGTATATTGATGCGTAATAATGGTAGATTATTAAAGTGATTGTAGATGTGCTAGAGTGTGGTAAAGTGTTATAACTCTGCGAAAAATGTATTTTCGTGTTGTTTCCAAAGCTCCATAGATAAGTCTCATGTAAAATCTCCACCACGTTACTAGGACATAACTTCTGCTTGACCATGACTTATTTTACTTGAATCTGACTGTGACTGACTTCTATGACAAATTTCTTCAAACTTGATAATAATTTAATACTTATATTGACACTGGCAACCTACACAATGAGGTGACGTTTTTTTCACGTTGGCGCCAAAACTTAATTTTTCTTTTCTTCATGAGAGGGTTTTGGCATCGCACTTCTTGTGCATTTGCCAGTGTATACAAAAACAGTTTCGCATTTATAATGTTGGTATGATGATACGCAGCTGTAAATGACGCATGTGTCTGTATTTAATTAAAATATAACATTTTCATCATACTTAAATTCTGTATTTGAACCCAAAATACAGACTGGAAACATGCAAACAAGTTTTAGCAGTTTATTCATACTGCGGGCTACAAACCAGTGCTACATTTGAACAAAATCATTCCATTTGCCTTAATGTCAACATGGAAATTGTATGGCTTCAAAGTGTTGTTTGCAGTATTGTGAAAGGTTTTTTTAATTTGTTTTCATGTTGTTTCGTGTGGTTGAATCCTTTTTAAGCATCCACGACGAAACGAAGAAAGTTATGCGTTTAAGGTAGGAGGTTGTTGTATGCTTTTATAATGTTTTTTTTAAAATCCAAAACGGATTATGAGAACAACCCTGAAATCACGAAAAAATATCAGCTGTTTCATAACAAACGGTCATTGACTCGTATGGAACAGTTGTTTTTTCACGACATCGGGGTTGGTTCTATAGTAAAAGTTGTTAATAATGATGAGTACAATGACTTCTTTTCGGCTTAGTACAGTCGAAATGCGTAACCCTGTATAACTAAAAAAAAAAACAACATCTAGGCCTTATAAGCGTTCACCAGTCAGCACTCTTACCGATTAAAACACAAACATTCCAGTGCAAGAACTCTATTTCGCCAGGCTCCTGGCCCATTTTTCATGCGTTCTTAATCTACTGGCATCCCATTGTAGACTGTGCCTGTGCCCTAGAAACTTGGAGAGTGGAAGCGAATGCGCAAATGTAGATCGGGATATTGCGCATTGTCGCTGCTTTTGTAATTTCTAAAATGAAAATAGCGCGATACATGAGGAACATAAGGTACATTACTCTTAAAAGATAAGTCATAGTCATGATCATACAGATACGATGAGTTTGACTCAGTGGTAGCACATATGCCTCATGAGCTGAAGGTCTCGGGTGTGGTTCCCGGCTGGGCAGATGTTTGAATGATAAATATCTGTTCTGGGTCTGGGTGTTAGTTGTCTTCGTCTCTGTGTGTTTCATGGTATCCTCAACACTGGGAAATCTAGTGGGGATATATATGAAGCCTATGGCGTAAAGCGTTAGGTATATAATTTACTATTAGCTGCGTATAACATCGGCTATCTGCCATTGAAAGTCCCGTTAAAATCGGTCCAGCCGTTTTGGAGTCCATAGAGAAAATACAGACATCCCTCTATATATATTTATGACGCTGATGATATTTATATTTAAGTGATGATGATGAATCAATAAAAATCTTTCATGAATGTCCCTAGATTTTTCATAAATCTATATATATAAAAGAAAGTCGTGTTAGTTACACTATTTATAACTCAAGAACGGCTGAACCGATTTGGCTGAAAATTGGTGGGGAGGTAGCTTAGTACCAGGAGACGGACATAGGATACTATTTTGCAGCGAGGCCGAAGGCCGAGCTTACACCCGTGCGAAGCCGGGGCGAGTGGCTTGTTGTATATAAATATTTTTGGCCACCTTCGACCACACCGTCAGTTGATGGTAAGCGACGGTGTGGCTGTGGAAAGAGCACGTTGATCTAGAAGAAATCTATGCAATCTGATATTGAAGATGTCGTATTTCTCATAAACGAAGGAGGTCAGCAGGGCGATCCATATTTGAGCAGTACACATCATAAATCTGGAGCCAAATCGTTGCGTAATTTTTATTATAACGGGTGGTAGTGTGCATTCCTTCTACTTGTCCTGTAGACTACTTGATCTGTGTATAAATCTTAAAATTACACTTTATTACTTTCCATACAATGTGTAAAATACATTAATTTAGAGTCGCAAAGGCGCACGCAACATTCAAGCGAACAAAAATCTCGACTGAAATAAAACAAATTTTACTGTTCCCAATTTTATAAAACTTCCAATTTAAGCTTGTTTACCAATCGCAGAGTTGCTAATTCCGTCTAACTTCCATACTGTGCCGAACAAAGAATCCACCAACTCAAACCCATTTCGAGAAAAGTAAAAGAATCAAAGTTGTTTACTTAATTTGGAGAACAAACGACATAAAATAAATAAACGAAACAAATAAAGTGGTTTGGCACTTCGGAGGTTACATAGAGTAATAAAATGTAAATAGCAGAAGTGTTAAAAGGAGTCGCGGTGAAACTTTAGCTCACGCGAACTTAGCACTCGATGGCGTCCCTCGTAGTTGGTGTGTGGTGCGAGTGTTAGGACTATAGCTAATTATAAAGTTTCTCGAATTGATGTATTGGGCTGATTGCCGTGCTTTAGAGATGACTCGTTAGAGTGACGATATTCGTAACCCTGCTGGCAGTAGCTGGAAAAGAAAAGTCGAAGATTGGGCTGACTGGCGTTCCTTAGGTTCTTTAAGGAGAGGCCTATATCCAGCAGTGGACTATTATAGGCTGATTATGATGTTGATGATTAAAATTGTAAAGAGTTGATCTTTTTACATCGTGTAATTCAAACAGTAGCCTCGTATTTCAGTAGCATCCGGGATACGTGTTTTGTCGTGTTTTATGTTATCTATAAAAGGTTATTTTTAGTAAAAATTTTAGAGTGCTACCTAAGTACGTATATCATATTTTGGTCGTATTGTAGAACACCGTGTTGTTTGGGTCACGTTCAAAAATAGTCTAAGAATGTTTATAGTGGTCAAAAACTAGAGTAAATTTCATCTGCTTCGGCCGTCTACCCATACGTAACCATAGTTTCGTTACCAGTTAAGGTAAAAGCAAATCATATATTATAGTTTTCTTACTAGTTCAGACTAGAACTACCAACGCGCATTTTTCTCATTCATGCGAATTTGGTAATTAAGAATAGACTTTTATAACTTGGGCCAAACTATAACGATTCCCTTTACCGAGAAAATCCGCCACAAATGGTTTCTGCAAGAAATATAAGCATTTCAGTTGTGTTAAGGCAAAAATTATGAGTATTGTACTAATAAAAGCTCATTACACAGTTTCCTTTTTATTACGTCGATAACTTTACGAGCATTTCTTTTATTATGATTTCTTTTTACGGCGTTTCATATTTTGTATTAAATGTTACATTTATACTTATAAGTAACTAAGTAGTTCGTTTCATTTATGAAAAAAATAAAAGCATTTTTGTTTGTTCAATCCTAAAGCGAAACTAAGGCAGTATTATTTTACTATTAGGGTTCCAAACCCAAAGCAATGCAACGTGACCTAATTAAATATTAAGACTACGCTGCCTGTCTGAAGGACAGACATCCTATTTTTAACAGCTGCATCTTTTAAACCGTAATGGGTATAATAACATTTTCAGAAAATATATAATGTTATGGTGAATTAACTGATGCACGTATGCCTAATTTAACAGTTCAGTGACAATATTATTTTTTATTTTTTTAACCCTTCTAAAACCTGTGCTGTAATGCACCGCGCTCGTTTTGACTCTACAAGTACCTGAAGGTAACATTTCATCTTTGGAGTAGGTTTTTTAAATTACGTTTGACACAAAATATTAATATTTTATCATATCAACATTATTACCTACCTTGGTACATAATATTTCGACGACCATAAAATATTCACCATTAATAACTTTCATACTCCATATCTCATACGAAATAAATTATTTATACCGTGTAGCATTATAGACAACCACTCTTGGGAGCTACTGGAAGTATCAGTATCGATAATCAAAATCAACATAATCTATTAGCTTACATAATACGTAAACAATACATATCCTAAGTGTTTGTGTAAGTGTATTCGATAGTCAAGCAATGCTAGTTTTATACTGAATATTATTTTAATGATGTTCAATATATTATCTTCCAAAATACCACAGTGCTTAAAGACAATGTTCTTTGACCAGTGTGTGTTGCCAGTGATGATATTATATGGCATTGAGACGTGGTTCTTAACTATTGGCCTTATGGAAAAACTCAGAATCACACAACGAGCAACGGAGAGAGCTATGCTCAGAGTTTCTTTGCGCGATAAAATCCGGAACGTAGATATTCGCCAAAGAACCAGAATCACTGATATTGCTATTAAAATTTGCAAGTTGAAGTGGCAATGGGCAGGCCACATCGCTCGAATAACTGATGACCGATGAGAAAGAAAGGTTCTTGAGTGGAGACCACGAACCGGAAGACGCAGCGTAGGTAGGCATCTCACTAGATGGACCGACGACATTGTGAGAGTCGTGGGCATTCAGTGGATGCAGATGGCAGGATGTCATTTGGTGTGGAGGTTAAAGGGGGAGGCCTATGTTCAGCAGTAGACAACTTCTGGCTGATGATGATGTCTTTTCACTCATCAAGAACCGTTATTCACCCACTGCTTGGCATGGATCTTTTCAGAACGCTATGTGTTCCATTCCTGTGCCAGTTTAGCCATTCTCCTGTTTTCTTGCCGGCATCATATCGTCTGATCAACGTATTGCGGCCATTCTGACAGTCGTTTTTCATCTCTTGGTCAAATTCTTAAGCTTCTTAAGCTTTAGCATCTTCTTTTGCAGACAATAATAGAGAAATAAATACACTTAAATCTAAAACTTAGACCAATGTTTCTCTGTTAAGAGGATAAGAAACAAGGTATTGTTTCTTGATCAAGCTTGATTAATTTTAATAAATAAATGATTCGGAATACTTTACTATGGGATGTCCATCATTTTTGTCAGCTAATGGACCGTTTGACAGGTTTGCAAACATGACCGATGTGCCGCGAGGAGATCCTAAACTCGGTCCAAGCCAAAGATGTTATAATAAAATTAGGTTTTATAACGTCCTTTCTATATTGTCATACGTCTTTTTACATTGTAAAAATAAAAATAAAAAACATTTTCTTCTATTATTTCACTGAAGTACCCATCGAGTACTTGGCACAGTCTTACATTGAAAAAATTAGCCAAAGTTATCGGTATTCGTGGTTTTCATACAACTTTTTTTACAATGTTTTTTGCAATTCTCAGACCAAATATATGCTTAAACCAAGAGTAGATTAAGTTAATTTTTGGCACGTCCACTCTTTGGAGCTTCCTTGACTTGGACTCGTTGTAACTATATTACCGTCAAAACATCCGCATCATTTTGCACATTAAAATTTATTAAATGCATAATTTGCTCAAATATAAACCGTATCAAAAGATACTTAAGTTTATTTATCTATTTAATAATTATCAATATAAAAAAACGACTTCATAAAAATGTCAGAACTGGACCAAATGTGCGCCCTCTATGCCATAGCGCGTGCATTAATTAGGCACTATCGGTTTTAGAGAGCACATGCTTGATTTAGTACTGAGGTGTTCCGACAGATGTCTCTTATAATAATTTTGTGTGGAAATGACTTTTTGATTGTTACGCCGTAAAAAAATAAAACAGTAGAACTGGGACCAAATAGGACCAAACCGGAAGCACCAGCATTCAAATAAAAAAAAATACATTAAAATCGGTTCACCCAGTCGAAAGTTCTGAGATAACAAACAATTAAAAAAAACAGTCGAATTGATAACCTCCTCCTTTTTGGAATTCGGTTAAAAAGTATTGTCTGCATGTAATGAATGCTCTTAGTAGGATGTCATGCGCATGGAATGTTGACGTGCAAGCTGACGCTTGATGCTTCGCTATTGTGTCCAATTTACTCAGCTCGACAGCCTGAACTGTTAATTGCAAACTGTTTTACCAGCACTTGTAACCGATAAAATGCGTGTTCTATTTTTTTATGGTACAAAAATAAATGTTGTTTTGTTATCAAGCGCTTTTAAGCATATTTTGCTAAGCAACTAATCTATGCAAACCCATTTATTTAATTACAATCTTTTATTCAACTTGCTTTGTTGGTACAGGTCAAATATTGAACCGAATCTTAAAATAGTTATCCCTAATAGATTAAGCTGAAATGTTGCACACACGTTTAGTTTGGATGAAAATGCATCATTGCATTTTCTAACATAAATGACTTCCTTGTAAATCCAATTTGGCGGACCCCAAAGATGGCAGACCATTAATTTTCATGCACCCCCAAGCATGGGTATCGAATGAAAAGGTTTCCTGTGAAGAATACAAAAAAAAATAACACGTAATTATTAAAATGTTAAATATTATAAGTGTGACGTCCACTAAATTCTATTTGGCGAACGCCCCAATATGGTGGATAAAATTTTCTTATCTATCATCATGGTATGGATATCAAATGAAAGGGTTTGCTGACAATAATATATAAAAAAACGATAGGTAGATAGAAAGATAGAAAACTCTTTATTGTTCACACCAAAAATTACAAACGTACATAAAAAACAACTTAAAAAACTAGTGAAACAATTGGCGGCCTTATCGCTATATGCGATCTCTTCCAGGCAACCTTAACGATAACGATATAACTTCTTCTTATGAAGACTTTTAAAATTAATTAATTAATAAAAAAACGAATCATATTTAGACTTGCCAAACTTTTGGTAGAGGCTTTACTGATGATCGAAACTGTGGCCAAAAATTAAGCATTGCCATTCAGCGTAGCAATGTTGCCAGAATAGCCACTTCTCCTTCCACCGAGAGATTTTTAGATTAGTCATTTAGCTTAGTTTTAGTTTACTTTCGTTTCGTTTTACTTAACTAATCCATTTTTTTGTAATTAAGAGTTTTATACCTCTCCGGGAATGTTGTTTAGTTACCTATTGAAATTAGTAAAATAAATATTAATGAACTAATATTAAAAGTGACAACTAAGTGCTTAAAATTATTATAATGAAAAAAAAAGCAGCTAAATGACTATTTAAAAGCCCCTTCCGATACCGAATCCGACTGAAGAACACTATCAAGAGCCATGAAAAAATTTGCAATACTAAATTTTTTACCAAAATAGGCGCCAGCATTGTGGTCAACAGTAAATAACCTATTTCTTTATTTAATAACCCTTTATCACTAAAATTTAAAATTTGTTTGTACTTATTAAGCAAGCTATAATCAACTAAGTTTGTAAGCAATAAAAAAAACTCACAACTGCTTCAGTTGAGCCGTATTTCATAAAACTGATCAACATTTTATCATGAAATATAGAGTCATTTTCCTTGTCTGTCACAGGGATAATCTACTTAACTTCTGAGAAAGAGGGCGATCCTCCGTTTTGTAACGAATGCCAGACAATAGAAGTAACACAATTACGGACAAAATATGGCAATATTCACAAATGTCTCATTTCCCGGAGGAAACTAATCGAATTGTTCATTGGAAATTCCGATGTTATTCCGTTCTCTGATAATTGTAATCAGATAAACTCAATATTTGCTGTTTGTCGCATTAATTTTGTACATTATATTGTCATCAGTTTGTTTTGTCACACAAACTTTCGAATTTCAAATATTAGTGAGATTACGAGCTTGTACTCGAAATCGTAAATCGAGCAACTATTTACAAAGTAAAATGTAACATACGTATACTACAGTATTTTCGCGTCAAACTAACTGAAACTTTAGTTTTGATTTCATCATAAAATACTGCTTTCCATCGGAGTGAAACCTTTTAGCACGTAAGCTTTCATTTTGTTTGCCGTCGCGCTAACAATTTTTAAATAACATTATTTAATGTACTCGTAATATAGCGGTTTTATTTACCTATAGACTATTATACCAAAGAGGAATGGGTATATTGATATTGACACATTGCATTTAAAAACCTGTAAGAATCTGTAAGAAAAATTGTTTTGATGCTGTGGTTTCTAATAACCTTTCTTAGAATAGTTTAACTTTCTTAGTTTAGACCTGTGTCTTTTAAAATAAGCTGGCCAAGTGCGAGTCGGGCTCGGGTTCCATACCACCACAATGTATGCAAATAAATGTATGTATATTTTGTATATTTATTACATATATTTCAAGGAATATAATAATATATTCATTATTAATTGTGAATCATTTCTTAGAGAATTCAATTAGAATTTACGATTCATTATGACTTCACCAGTATGTAGTTTTGTCAAAAGACAAGTTCCAAGCAACTAACTAACAGGTATAAGATAAGCTTTACAGTTTGCTTTGACTATTTTAGCGGAACTATGCAGGGGGGTGAGTGCCGCAGTGAGAAGGTTGAAATTATATTCACTCGTTGAATAAAACCCTGATACGTTACTAAGGGTTTGAAGAAATAACACTAATTTAATCTCGGAAATGTGTTAGCAAATGTGTCTTAACATCTTAAGAGAAGTATTACAAAAAGCACGATTCCATTTTCACTTTGTAGATTTTTCCGCTTCTTTATTCCGCGGACCTGTAAGGTATGGAATATCCTTCCCCAAAGATCTTCCCGCCGAGCTTCAACAAGAAACGTTTCAAAAAGGGTGTGTATATGTTTAACAAGCAAGTTAGAATGTCGCATACATTCTAAAGTGCTTGTTAAACATAAGTTAAAATAGGAACTTACCTAAATAGTTTCAACAAAAGCCGCGAAATACTCATTTCCTATAGATTTCGTAGATAAAACCAAAACTATTTTTGCGCGACAAAACTATTATCAAAGTAGGATATAAGAAAAACTTATCTGGATTGAAAAGACGGTCTAGTTACTCAAACTACTCACTTCTATAAACAGAAATTGAACTTGTCAATAAAGCTTCACAAAATAATTATCAATTTAATAAACCGACTTAAAAATTTGTTAATACGCAATAATAATACGTTGCTTATTTGGATAACAAGAAAGGAAATCCAAAATTTTTGAAGGTCATCTCAATCAATCAGCCAAATTATTTATTTGTCAGAACATGGTAGGTACACATACATAATTATATATTAGCATACAGGGTTGTAAGAATGGAAACTTATCTCATGTCCTTGCCAGGTACGGCGTCCAAATATGATTTGTACAGTAGTTTTTATTTAACACGCTTTTATTAGCTTGGTATGTATCTATGTAACGGAATCTTTGAACGTGATTTTCACCCCTTTAAAAACGACGGATTGATTTGAAACTTTGCACATTAATCTAGGGCCGACGACAATGTAATAATTTAAATAGTTTATCCCAATATCCTAACCGGTATTTTTATGATTAGCGATTTTAAACCATGTTTTTCTAGTTTTTTAAACTGCGAGAATTATTTGTATGTCCATCCATTTTGCCTTCCAAAATTGATTTTTTGTTCCAAGACTCAGCAGGAATGTCAGGATTTTTTTCAGTGTATAAAGAGTGATCAGAATGAAGTCGGAAACAAAATCTGTTAAAATGGATACTACAGATGGCCCATTCTCTGAACACCGAAATAGAAAATATCGATTTGAAAGCTAAAAGTAGATATCTGTGGTAGGGGCTCTGTTATGCCTGAGTGGAGTTTCGCATCGCCAGCTATAGATGGACCTAAATAACCACCGCCACATAGTGACCACAAGATTTTACACTTTACTGCAACAAACACAAGTTTCTATTTCCAATGGAACCATGTGGGCCATTAACAATTTTATGAGTGAAGGTATAGCGAGCATAAAGACTTTCTACAGCCTATCCAACCGACGACACCAAACTAAAACTTGGAAACGTTAACATAACAATACTTTTTATGGTAATAGTGGGGACAATAAACACGAGTTTTTATTTAAAACAGTTAAGCATAAAAGACCAATTATCATGCAGTTTTTAAAACTAAAAAAATAATTGATTATTTGTGAGAATATTGTCTTACAGTTTAGATGTAATATAATGATGTGTATCACAAATATTCTACATTGTAATCCACGTTCTAAATTATGTCTACTTATTTCAGAGTGTCTTATTAACAATCATCAACGTTATAATAGCACTTGTCAATAAAAATAAACCAGGCAAGTCGGGCTCGCGCTCTGAGGGTTCCGTACCACCAAAAAATTCAATAATTATCATTTAAAAAAACCGACTTCAAAATTGGGAATATGAATCATTTTTTCGGTGAAAGAAATGATGAAGTCGTCCAAGTAACGAAATTACTAGTTGTAACTTGGTTATGAACAAAAATTGGTCACCGACTCATACTTTATTTATTATTTTGTTGTTATACTTTAGAGTGTGTATTATAATCATGCCAAGTTGTACGTATTACCATTTTTGCATACCCTAAAAACCTTAAAAATAAACAGTTAACAATTTAGGGCCGATTCTTCAATCCTCAGCTAAATATTATCAGATAGGATTTATTCCATTGATAGTATGATTTCGAATTTTTCAATAGTCAGTTACAGGTTATCTGCGGAGAAAAACCTGTAAATTTACTGGACAGATAAATTTATTGATTTGTTAACTATCTGACCGTTTAACTGCGGATTGAAAAATCGGCCCTTAGAGTATTAAAATTCAATTTCTTTAAACTGTCTGGTTAGTCATCACCATCATCTGCCTATCATGTTCCCACTGTTGGTCACAAGCCTTCTCTCAGAGTGAGAAGATGGGCCTAATCCACCAACTAAACTACTGTTTAGCTATCTGGTCATTTATTATGAATTGTGATATACAGTATTTATTTTTACTATACACATACACTCTTTGTTCCGGAATGAGCAACTTATGTTTCCGTCGCTGTTGTCTGTCCCTTCCAGCCATGTCTATGTGTTTACACGGACGGGAATAGAGAATGACTTCTTCGGACAATCATACACTATTATTAGAATTATTATCACACTTTGTTTCGTAAAATTCTCGGGTCTAGCCCGGATATTTGATAGGCATTGGTGGAGCCGAAGCTAACACCAAGAGGCCCCGTTGAGTACAATTAGAATTATTATTCTTACTCTTTGTAAATTTCAACAGCAAACATGACAATTGTAACAAAACTTTTTCAGTGTTCTGTTTTTGCGTATATATCTGCGTTTATCTACCCACTCGCTTGCTGGCAAGCGACAGTATAGTTGTAGATGAAGCACACAGACTAAAAAGATACTGTGACGTTGATAATTTTTTTTCTTGAAAGATTGAATCTTTTAAGAAAAAATGACGCCTAGGAAGGAAGGCGGAAGGAAGTGCAGGAAGCAGCACTGCAAAAGAAACATGCGGATGTGGTTATAAGAATTGCCATAATGATGTCCAAACTCCGATAGGAGCGCAACTTAAAGAAGAAAAAAGAAAAAAGGAAGCTGGGTTGTTCCATTGCTTGGCTGTATGGACTAGAAATAGAATCAAAACGATTAGTACTTTCTTTGATAATGCAGCAAAAGACCCCACAAGGTAAAGCCGGAGCCGTGCCATGCCAATACTGCGTTATTTATCATCGGTCCATTTACCAGATTTATTACCTAAAATGTATGAATTATAGCCGGTGCAGCTGAACGTTTTATATGCTAATCGAATAAGTACAAAGCCCTGCCTTCCACGGTCCGATGAAAGGGGATGCAAAAACGGTATAGTCCACAAATGAAATGGATTTAAAGGGTTTATGTACACGTGTTTATTTTTTGTTGTATTACCATAGGCATTCAGCGGTCGGCTGACTATCCGTGAACCTTGGTATTTTAGGAAAAGACAAATGCTGCTCAAGGTTTTCGAATATCTAGTAATATTTTTAGCACACTTTCATCAGCTTTATTTTTAACTAACAAACTTTAAAATAACTTAGAGTCGCACAGTGGGCAATGGAGAGAGCTATGATCGGAGTTTATTTAGATATTCGCGCAAAAACCACAGTCACTGACATAGCTGCTCAGATTTGCAAGTTGCAATGGCAATGGGCAGGCCGAACACAGTAACCGATAACAGGGGGAAGAAAGGTTCTTGAGTGGAGACTATGACCCGAAAGAGCGTAGTTAGTTCTCCCACTAGATGAACCGACGAAATCATGAAAGTTCCGGTTGTCAAGTGCATGCAGATGCCAGGCTGTCTTTCAGTGTGGAGTTCTAAGAGGGAGGTCTATGTTCAGCAGAGGAAGTATTCTGGCTAATGATGATAAAGATAATGGTTTTTTTTAAACCGAGTAAATAGGCCACATTCACTAAAAAACCGGTATCCGAGCACTTACACATACATCATTCTCCTTATACATGCATAATTACATACCTAGAATGCCTTACTAGCCAGCCTACACGTAAAAAGCACTTACAATGTCAACGATAAAACAAAATGTCCCTAATTTGAATTTCATATCAAGTTTAACTACGAACAATCCCTCTTTCATTTAATTACTGCTTAATAAACTAAGAATGGTCACTATCCAGGTTCGTGTAATAACATAGGTAGTTTTGTTATCTTTGCACGCAATTGCCACCCCTTGGTTTCAGTTTAGGAGTGTTTTAGGAGTGTTTTTGGGAGAGTGCGTGCTTATAATATAACTGTGGAACAAGTGAATTCGACTGTCTACGTGTGGAGGTGGCATAATGACGTTTGTACACGCAATAGTAACATTCAATTGGAGCTTAGACAAGATTTCGTTTTAGTAGTAAATTGTACTAGTTTCACTTTTACCTGCAGTTCTCTCGCATTTACGGGAAACATGTCCTCATTAAGTAATCTTATTTTTAACTTAGAAAATGTATGAAGATATCAAGACAACTGTTCAACCGTTTAGTTATGAAAGGGTAACAAACAAACATAGAGAACAACAGCCGGTCTATTCTGCAAGCTAAGTGAACGCGTAAGTGAGGTGATAAGCTAAGTGAACGTGTATATTTCTTGTCGACTACTATCGAGAAATATCAAAATGTCGATTGATCACCCTTGACTGTAATCCCTTATCCGTATAATTCGATGTTTTGACATTTATCTGCAGAAATGGGTAAGAAAATATCACATTCACTTCACATGCGCGTTCACTTAGCTTGCAGAATAGACATGTTGAGGTGTGGCTGTGTCTGTCTTGCCGAAAAGAACAATCCGGGGTTGTTTAAGAAAAAAGTGAATAGGTAAGTTCTTAGCCGTGCTACATCTCCGTCTACATCATTGCTTCCCCTCAGGTGAGATTGTGGTCTACCGCACACCTTGTCCATTCCCGTTGTAAAAAAACAGTCATGTACGTCTGATCTAACTATTGATTAGACTTCACTAAAGTCCCGGGCACCGACAAGAAGAGAGGTTGAGTGTTTTTTGTGTCCCAGATTCGTGGGTCAAAGTCATCATCCGATAGTAACTTGGCATGGCGAGTTGTTGTTGCGGAAGATCGTGAAATAGATGGATGCAAGCATTGGACCTTTGCCAGTTAGGTAAAGCCGACGTAGAATGGTCACCAAAATAGAGTATGTATCTGTTTGTATTACAAATGTATTGGGTATTTGTCCCACCCAAGTCGTCCCCGTCGAGCTTAAAGCTAGAAGCGATGCTCATCGAGCAACGAAAAGTGAACGTTTAATTAAGATGAGTTGGGTAATTCATCATCATCAACCAGAAGGCATCCACTGCTGGACATATGCCTCCCCTTTTAACCTCCACACTGAACGACACCCTGCCATCTATATCAGCATTAGAATTTTCTGTAATCTTTTAAAGAAATGGTGTTGGTTTTCATAATTGAAACGTTTTCTTTTTGCTCTGATTGGCGATTTTAAAATCATGGCGGATTGCTGTTTTTCTTAAATAAACCTGTACTGTCACACTGCTGGGCATTTTTTTCCGTAATTCCTTCCAATGATATGTCACCGTGTTTTTTTATTATCAAAAAATTAATAAATGAAGTTTTAGCCTAGTTTATTTCTAACCAATTTAATTAATAATCACGGTTTTGTTAATGGCGTTGAACCTTCTATAATCGCGCAGCAAACATCGCTCAACGACTTTTTTTTGATATAGCGCTTATCGCCTTGCAAGACACGTGGAGAAAGTTTTTGCCAGCAGTATAACCTCATCTTTTTTTTTTTTATCTATACCTTTTTCAGTCAACCAGATTTATACTACATGAGTACAACGTGCCACCGAAATAACGTATCTTAAGCGAGAAATCAGTAAATAGCCTGTCGCTTGTTTGTCAGTGGTGGGACAAGTGCCTAAGATCGAACAGATTTGTTTATTACTCATTGTACAATATAACAAGAATATAAAGGGAAGATAATTTGTATGAGAACAAAAGGTTTCGATGATTAAATTGCAAATTAGTTTACTAATTAAACCTTTGGAATACTCTCGGGATTTCCCTTCTCGAAATTAATAGCTTCTTTAGGTATAGAGTATTTCGTATTTCTTAAACGTAAGTAATGTAAAATTGGTTAACTTCTTACAAAAATGTTTCAAACGTTCATAGAGGTCTCAACATTTTATTTAGCGTACAATTTTGAATAATCACAGCCTTTTTACGATTCCAACGGCTAAGCAAAATTATAAATTAGAATAATTTTAGCCTTAATTTGCAGGTAGAGAGAAAAATAAACTGAATTAGCGTTGCTGTTGCCATCACGAAACGGTCGGAAAGGGGCCGCTTTTGAGATTAGTACACATTTGTGAAAAGCAACGTGTTTAATTGCTTGTAAACTCGGTCCAAGCATTAAATTTGCTATCTCAGCTGCAAAAACATTGTCAAAAATTAAATGAAAACCACGATATCTGATAATTTTGGCGTGATTTTCGAACGTAAGACTGTAGCAGGTATACCCCGATTTACCTCAGAGAAACGTTAAAAGATTTTTTTTATTCAGCTTTTAACAATGTCATTGCAGCTGACAGAGCAAATAAATACTTGTATTGAGTTTATTCAATCAATCGTTTATTTAATCAATTGAATCACCAGGATGCCAGAGAGTTATACAAAGTATACCGTGCAGCTCTCAGGGAAAGAAATCAATCCATTTTAGGGCTGATTTTTCAATCCGCAGTTTAACGGTCAGATAGTTAACAAATCAATAAATTTATCTGTCCAATAAATTTACAGGATTTACTACGCAGATAACCTCTAACTGACTATTAAAAAAATCGAAATCATGCTTATCAATGGAATAAATCCTAACTGAATCTTTAATTGAAGATTAAAAAATTGGCCCTAAGTTAAAATTAAAATGTCTTACAAGGGGGTAATTTATTAACATTGTGGTACTGAGACGTGGTACTTAACTATTTGCCTTTTGGAAAAATTCAGGGTTGCACTGGGCAATGGAGAGAGCTATGCTGGAAATTTATTTGCAGGATTGAATCTGGTTTGAGAATATTCACCGAAGAACCACAGTCACCAACATAGCTGCTCATATTTGCAAGTTGAAATGGCAATGGGCTGACCACAAAGCTCGAAGAACAGATAACCAATGGGGATGAAAGCTTGTTGAGTGGAGACTACGAACTGGAAGACGCAGCGTTCGTAGGTCTCCCACTAGATGGACCGACGACATCGTGAGAGTCGCGGGCATCCAGTGGATGTAGATGGCAGTTTGTCGTTCAGTGTGGCGCTATAAGGGAGAGGCCTATCGTCGTACGTTCAGTAGTGGACGTCATATAACTGATGATGATGAATTTAATTAAAACACTGAAAAAAATACATTATATCATAAGAAAGTAACCCGTTTTGTTTTTATTTATAAAGCATGCGCAAAACCCACCCTACGCATTTACAACGGGGTTAGATTGAAAAGGAAAATGTAGTTTTGACGCACTAATTGGGTACTAAAGTAAATATTTGAAAAGGTGAGCGTTAAATGTAAGCTTTTAACTTTGCAATTATGTCAATTACGAGGGCCAGCGCAGCTGCGGACGAGTTCATAGAAGCAGTGGTTACGGTCAAGACACGCAGCTGGCGTGGCGGGACGGTGACGGGGCGCTGGCGTGACGTAGTAATTACTGTAGGAGAAATACAGCGGGCGTGTTGTCAGCGATACGTTAGCGATTTTGACAACGTCCCGAACAAAACCCGCGCTGAATTATCATAAACTTTTCAATTACGCCAACAACTTGTGCTCCGTCGTAGACCGCATCTTCACTTAACATCAGATGAGTTGGCGGTCAAGCGCAAGCCTATTTATTAAAAAAAACTGCAGACGAGTTATTAGAAGTAAAGGAAACGAAGGATTATACCAGAGCAGTGGTGCTAAGCCGAAAGAAGGCCCTTGTACTCGTATATAACTACGTACTATGTACTAACTACTATATGGAATAACCACTGAAATCGCGAAACAGCGTGAAATCAGATCGAAGGCTATACCATATAAAAATGTCAATCCCACTCAAAAATATGTTTAAAACAGCTGATATTTTGGTAAAAGTACAAATAATGATGACTACGATGACCTCCTTCTGGCTTACTATCGCCATTACGTGTAACCTTGTAGTTTGTTTTTGTGACACACGCACAAAGTAATACAAAATCCTTTGGTCTTTAGTTGAATCTTTCGTTTCGTTTTTTCTCTCTCAGGATCTAATTCTTTCGAAGAGCCTGAGGCGACTCTTTTGTTGTCTAGACGGTTCTTTATCTTTTTTAAAGGACTTCGGCATTCTATTTTGACTGGAAAGTTAAAATATAAGGCTGTGATTATTTTAAGCTAAAACTAAACGAAGTACCTTTATTTATCTGTCGTTCCTTTCTATCATCTGATATTTTTTCCTTATTTTATTATATCTATACATACATATAATAAAAACGTTGAGGTATAAAATCTGTAATTGCGAGATATAAAAAATATATATACACAGGCCGTCTTAATATAAGCAGCTGAACACGATAAGACAGTTTTTAGAATTTTTTGTCTGTATGTTTGTCCACGCACATCTCCTAAGCCACTGGACGGATTTAAATGCGGTTTTTACGAATATACTTAGCTATGTACAGATTGAGATATATGCTATGTTGTTTTGCGTAAGGGCTGGATCAAGGGAGGAAAAAGGGGTTGAAATTTTATATGAAAATCTACGCGTACGAAGTCGCAGGCAACAGCACTATTACCTAATATAATTCTTAACGAACTTCTTTTATACAACATGTTTCCTAAATATTTAGTAATAATGAAGGGTATTCACCGATATGAATAACTTTTACTAAGGGGATTAAACCTGAAATCGCGAAAAAAACAGCTGTTCCATAGAAAACGGTCTTTACACTTGACAAAATGTATGGAACATGTTTTTTTTTTGCGATTTTAGAGTTGATCCCATTATAAAAGTTGTTTTAATAACGAGTACATACATACATCCGAGATACATACCCTTAAGTATTACTACACCTTTAGTAAACACGCCGTATACTATTTATGATGATAATATAATACGAGTAATAAACCAATTATAGATTCTTCTTACTCATGTCTTTTGACTACCATTTTGACCAGCACGAAAAATTACTAGTAAAATATTTTATAACAAACTAGTACTATAAACTTCTACCAGCAGGCAGTGTACGTAAGATTCTGTCCGCATTGCCGCGTCGAATTGCAATGCTAATACATTGTACAAGATATCTGCCAGAATTTTGGTCACGAGATGCTTCGACCAGACGAGTTGATACTTGATTACTGGTAGGGACAAAGGTATCGTTATTAAAATTAATTAACTTCAGTGCTTTGTTTGCCGATATAAAGTGAATTGGTTTCCATTTACATTTAAAACTCATTCACCGCGATTACATTGTTTCCAGTCGTGTATCACAGTTTCATTGATCCGCGTAAGCATTACTATGCTAACAGGTTTTTACAGACACTATGGTTGCGTGGGTACGTACTTACCTACTTTTGGTCCTAATTTAGAATGCCCTGCAACTCGAGAGGGTAGCGGTTTTTGTGACAAAGTATTTGTTTTAGCTAGCTAAATTATATGTTAATCCGTGGTCAACGATGCTGGTATCACAACTAGCAAAATTTTTAATTACTTCTGTAGTTTTATATTTTGTTGTATACAAAAAAAAATCGTTTAAGTTAATAAAATTGTAGTCACATAAACATAACAAAAGTTACGGACCCCGGTGTCCGTGGAGTTACATTTTAAGAAAATAAAAAAGTATTTATTTCATTTTCCATGTTTTTTTTGCCAATTTCTTTTCTAATATCTGATCATAATATTTTATTTACATTAACTTAAATAACATTCCATTAATAAAACCTAAAAATTAATACTTACCTAACTACTAAAATAAAAGTAACTATCATAATATTTTATGATAATCATTTAGAATTGACGGAGAAGTTGACTAAAACAGTGGACTGATTTAGGCTGATGATAAATATAATATTGTAAAACACTTATGCCCAAAAAACTATGTTTCTACCGTTTTGTTTGGTGAAACACTGTGTTGCAAAGGCAGCGATCTGCAATGTAAAGGAACAAAAATATTCAGAAAAGGTTTTACAATGAAATGCTACGTTATACATATAAAAACGTGCGGATTAGCGGATATGGATAGCAACCTCTTCTCTAAGATAGACCTTTGTTCAGCAGTGGACGTTGACTGTTTAAAGATGGTTGTGATGTGACAAATTGATACAGAGGCTGGATGTAATTTTTTTAATATTATTTTTCAAACTAAATGAATTAAAAAAAAATATATATCATAGGGACTTTCTGAAATATTTTTTCAGTCTGCACACAATCGAAGTTAGTCACCCAAATGTAGATTTATCGTTAGCGACTTATTAATTTTAACCATATCATAAAATTTATTAAGAAGCATAGGTGTCATGTAATATTAACGCGGTAAAACATGGTATTTTTGTGTTGTTTCCAAAGCTCCATAGAAACCTCTTGTAAAGTCTCCACCACTTTACTAGGGCACGACTTTGACTTGACCGTGACTTACTTTGCTTGACTCTGACTGTGGCTGACTGTGTTGTTTGACTACATTTCATCAAACTGAATTATAATTTTAATACTTGGCACTGGAAAATGCACATGAGTGCGACGCCAAAATCCTCACAGAGAATAGAATAAAAAATATATATATTAATATTGCTTTTCTAGATGCAATGATTTTTTGATTTTTACTAGAGCGAGGCCATAACTACAAAATTTTGCGAAACTAGAAACACGATAAACACTTGCTGTAATTATTTTGACAAATTTGCCCATTAACAGCAACCGAAAGGTAGCAAATAAGTGAAATGGTAATCATCATAAAAACTTTTTATAACACAAAAGAATTTATAAACCTAATAATTGCCCAGCTTTCAGTTAATTTATGTTTCAGAATTAATTGTAAGAAAAAAGCCCTCATTTCCATTTGACTTTACCCTTTTAACCATTTGTTTTATTTAACGGTGTCGTTTAAATGAAATCTATGGGTAGGTAGGTAAGGAACAAAATCTAAAAAAATTACAAAAGAAACTAAACTGTGATCTACTTAAATAAGATTACAACCACTTTGATGCGTCATTGTAAGGATACATAGACTACTAGTTCTTAGTTATTGCAATGGACGTTTTCTCAAAATTTCCAACGATTAAATTTTCATTTCATCCGGTAAAATTTCACGGAAAACGAAACCATTTTACAACAACAAAAGAGCAGAAATAAAGGGGTAGAAAAAATTCAAACTTTCATTATTATTTGTAGCATTGTTCGTTCTGATATGAAGTGATTTACCAAATTTCCTCAATCATTAAGGCTTTCATGCCGATGGTAATTTGTAGGCTGGGCAGTGAAGCGGTGGGACTGCTGGTCGCCACACGCAATCTGAAAAGAGAAATTTATTATTTTTTAAGCATCGCCATTGCCCTGATAACAATTGGGCCCACTGGCCGCTCAGAATAATACGAAAGCGTAATTAAGTGCCTATAACAGCTGGACAATGACTGTTATTTGGAGTAATCATGTTGAGGTTTTCGGTCTATTTTATTCCTATTGCTTATGATTTATGTTACTGGGTATTGTTAATCGGAGTGTTATTAAATTCGCTTTGGGTTGACCAAATAAAAGGTTTAATACGATGTATTCCCTTTCCCTTACTTATTTTTGTTATTTACATTGGAAAATTAAATAAAATTGGTCTATCAGCTTGTTTGACACCTAAAACATTAAAAAAAGTTCCTACTATGGAGGGTAGAGCACAGGAGAAACGTCATATATGAGGGACAATTTGAAAAAGTCTCCTGCTATAAGCTGTGAATAAAAGCTCAAAAAATAGCGCTAGAGTAAATAAAAAGTATCCGTCGAAATCATAGAGATACACAGATATTTTTCATACATAGAGACGGACTTGTAATTATGGTGTTATTAATAAAGTATTGTATTGACGGTTCTCCTTTCCTTTTATAGTTCCTACATAATCCTAGGCATGTTGATACTGAATCATATTTGTTTTTTTCTTTCTCATCATCATCATCATCATCAGCCAAAAGACGTCCACTGCTGAACATAGGCCTCTCCCTTTAACCTCCACACTGAACGACATCCTGCCATCTGCATCCACTGGATGCCCGCGACTCTCACAATGTCGTCGGTCCATCTAGTGGCAGGCCTACCTAAGCTGCACCTTCCGGTTCGCGGTCTCCACTCAAGAACCTTTCTTCCCCATCGGTTATCAGTTCTTCGAGCGATGTGGCCTACCCATTGCCACTTCAACTTGCAGATTTTAATATCTATGTCGGTGACCCTGGTTCTTTGGCGAATATCTATTCGCCAAAGTTATTTTTTCTTTCTACATGTGTGGATTTTGGCCTCGCACGTCCTGTGCATTTGCCAGTCTCAAGTATGGAAATATTAATATTAAGTTACATTAGATATCATAAAACAAGTTATAATCACAGTCAGAGTTAAAAGAGTAAGTAAAGTAGGTCACGGACATTTCTAAGTCATGTCCTAGTAATGTGGTGGAGACTACAATCAGTTTTATCACTCAAAAAGACGCTTTCATCTTTGTATGGATGTTTTGCCCTAGCGAACAGGTACTAGCGATTCAATCGTTTTCTTCTGAATTAGATGTTCTCTGAACCTGAAATGAAAATACTGCCACTTGAAGTGTACTCGTGAAAAAAAAATGCTAGATATGGACTTTATCCATTGGATATTTACTTCCATTCAATTAACCTAATGTCTGGATGTTCAATAAATTTACGAGAACCTTTTCTTTAACCTAACACTCAATTTAACTGCTTGCCTATTGGAAAAAATCTAAGTCACACAACGGGCAATGGAATGGAAAGAGCTATGCTAGGAGTTTCTTTGCGTGATTAAATCCAGAACGAGGATATTCACCGAAGAACCATAGTCACCGACATAGATGCTCAGAGTTGCAACTTGAATTGGCAGGTAATGGGCAGACCACATCGCTCGAAGGACTGATAACCGATGGGTCTTGAGTAGAGACCAGCGTAGGTAAACCTCCCACTAGATGGACTGACGACGTCGTGAGAGTCGCGAGCATCCAGTGGATGCAGATGGCAGTCTGTCGTTTAGTGTGGAGTTCTAAGGGGAAGGCTTATGTTCAGCATGATGATGAACACAGCATGATGACGAACACACAATTCCCAGAATGTTTACTACCCAATGTACGAATAGTTCTTTGACCGTCCAATGGTGCTATCGACTGGCATTCAACGTACTGCAAGCGTGTACCTTTTTCAATTAATCACCAGATACAAAATATTACCTATCACCTCATACATCATGACAACAAAGAAAATTGTAGTGTTTCAATACTATTTGATTGATAACCAACAAAATGGAGTAAGCGATTGTTTGTTATTTATCCATTAAAATAAACGGTTATAGCTTTTGAATATTTATTACAATCCATTTAATATGTAGGTATGGTTTATTTTATAGCGAAATTCGTTACTTGTGTGGAATATTAATCTCAGTGTTCGGAGTGTAACTCGTTTCAATAAATTCAAAAGCATTCGTTATTTCCTACCAACTTGCCACGAAGCGCCTATATAACAAAAAACACATAATTATCTATTTAAACAAAACTACTTAAAAGAGATTTATTTGCTAAAGCCAATTTATAAGTCAATGTTAATAACAAGTAGGTACTTAAAAGTAGTAAGCACTCAAACTAAATTATTTATATTATTGGAGCTGGTTAAAAAACGACAGAGTCAAAGTATTTTTAAATCTTTTCTTTTATACAGGATTTTAATTGAACGACACCCTCGTTATTAGTCCGGTCAATTTAGACATTCGAAGCTACATAAATTCCCACCAAGCAGAAAATCAGTAAGATTTTTTAAAATATGATTAAAAAATTACTATTTAATTTGACCGGACTATATATACCAAACACATTTGGTCAACGATCTTTCTTCAAAATATTTGGATCAAGTATCCGATGCAACCATTGTAATAGCCAAAGTTAATCAAATGTTTCTGAGATTACCTCGAGAGCTACTTCTACATAATGAAAAAAGATACACGATAATTGGTTATCAAATAACGGTTTAACCAGTGTACATTCATACATAAAAAATAAATACGGGCTGAATTGAGAACCTTCCTCCTGAAGTGTGTTAAAAATGGAATTCATTTCACCGGTTAATGCTATAGCGTGGAACAGAATTTTTCTCTTAATAGTTACACCAGTGTGCTACTGAATAATTTTATTCACTATCATCTTTTTATGTATTCATCAAAGAAAAAAATAGATTAGACAACTGTTGAGTAGATTAATAAATAATAACACTAATCCGCATCCGCTTTTATCTTATTTCTAGGTTAAATTTTCCTAAAAATATACTACTTGTTTGTCTAAGACGCTGTCTATCACTGTTATTTATTTATTTATATAGAAACACCAAAAGTATACATATTAAATAATATAATATGTAACTCTCTCATAGGTATACCTAATACAGTTCTGATAAGTGAACCCTTAAATATTGAAAGGGTGTTAATACAAGAGGGTTAAGCCTTGTTTTTTTTTTGGCCAGACTGTTAATTTATTAAAATAGGATTTATATAAGCGATAAACAAAATTTAAATTGTTTCAGGAACAGAGTTGAGGCGATGTCGGGTCGCCATGGCACGCCGCGCTAGTGCAATGGAGGTAAATAAGATACGTCTGTAAAATTAGTTTATTGAAGTTGGTATATCTAACGCAGATCTAACGCAGCTCTAACTAGAATTTTAGATGTATCTGGAAAACGACGTGTATACTACAATGACTTTTTCAAAATGGGGGAAGACGCCTGACATCCAAAAATTGTTCCCATTAAATATGGCTCGGTTCCAACAAAATTTTGACAAATACTTCACGTGCTATCACAAACGCTAGTTCGATTGTGACTGAACTCAATTAGGCCCATTGGCCTAATTTGTGCGGTCCACGTCAAAATGTTCCTCCCATATCTTCCCACTATTTCCTTACATCAATGGTACACAAAGAAATACACATTTGTGACATATGCTGAGTATTTTGTTTTACTATACGGGAATTCCTCACGTAATATTAAAGCGGTTACTCCGACTTTCGTTTAAACAGTATTCGGCATACTAGAGTAACCGGATTAATCTTTCGTGAGTAATTCCCGTTTAATAAAAACAAAATTTGTAAAAACCTCGCTAGTTTCCATAATAAATAAAGGTGTGTATATGGGCTTCGAAACGCGCTTTTGGCGTTAAATGTAAAATGACTTTATAAATTTTTTAAACTACGGATGAAAATATTAGGAAACATCACATATAATTATGCCGACGCGACGTCTGTAACTTATCTTTTGTATGAAACTAATAGCATCCTCAATCGTGTGCTCCTTGTCTCAGTTATACTTCCCTGTTTCATCTAGGGCTCGAAAGAACAAGCGTCCCAGAACATAAAATTTATTTTATTTTCGTTTTCCAAAGTTTCGAAACGCCGTCGCTGGTTATTACGCCCCGCTTTGTTTCTCGACTTTCGCGAGTGCCCACTTTTAAAGCTTGGAAATATTTTGTTTCTATTATTACTGACTGTGATCACCGGTTTTGCCCTATGTTTACCAGATTTTCCGTATTTCCGGTAAAAAGTATTTCATTTCCACACTACTTCCTTGCTATACCTATATCATCAAAATTTGTTGTGGGCCGTTTGGTTAAGTAAAAGGTGACGTTAATTTCGCAACAATAACCAGAGTGGTTTATGATTGTACTAAAGACTTTATATACCTAGTCCGTGGATTGTACCTATTATTTTGCGATTCTTCAGCGCTGAAAATATGCTAATCCAGGGTCAAAAATAATAATAAATAATCTTGTGAATCTGAATCAAAATTGATTAAAATATCATCATGATCATCATTTCAGCCATAGGACGTCCACTGCTGGACATAGGCCTCCCCCATCGATTTCCAAAAGGACCGGTTGGAAGCGGCCTGCATCCAGCGTTTTCCTGCGGTTTCTTTTAGGTCGTCTGTCCATCTTGTGGGTGGAAGTCCTACGCTGCGCTTACCGGATTAAAATTATATGGGTCGATAAATATAAACATATCTTTCAATGGTCAGTCTTACTGTTTTTTTACTTTGTGTTTGCTTGTATTTTGTTTACTTAATAAAGCCACTAGCATCAGTTTAAAAAAAACCGATTCGTTTAGTAAATCAAAATGAGGTGTACTCGTAATATTGTACCAAAGGAAGAAGAAGTAGGCCCTTAGTATTTACTTACCTAATATAGTAATAAGAAAATGAAAAATGAAAAAGATATAGGTACTCAAAAGGATAGATTTATTAAACGAATGAAGTTAAGTTATAAACAAAAGAATAGATCAAAATTTAGAATAGTGAATTTACCAGAATATAGCTCAGAAGGAGGCACATGAAATTTATAGGGTCGTGGTTGTTCGACCTGAAGATTCGCCTGTTTCTACTTCCGTAGCGCAGTACTACCCTATATTGTGAGTCCGCTCGAAGATGGTAGGTGGCCTCAGGGTCAGCTCGGGAAGTGGCCTCGGCACTAGGACGCGCAGCGAGGTTGGTTCAGCCGAAGATACGACGACCAAATCGTGAGGTTTTGAAAATCGACCGCACTCGGGTCGGACCGGTGGTAGTCCCCCAACTCGGACTACGCAATGTATGAAGGTTTCCTTCGGTGAAATTGGTCCTGGAATCGACAAACCAAATAATTAAGATTTGGCTCATCTAACTTCCGTTCTGAGGGCCCACCACGGCATCACAAATAATGTGGGTAGTTACATGCATAGTTGTTTTGTCGTGGTGGTAACTACTATCAGAACGGAGTTGCATTTTAGTACCTAGATGTGCTGAAGGCTTAAGCGATACATAAAATGAAATGAACAATGTGTTTGAAATGCTGAAGGCTATCTAAATGCGTACATTTAGTAAAATAAATAAAAAAAACAAGGTAGTTATAAAAATTAATTGAAGTGATTTTAAAGGAAATTTCCATGAAATAAGCAAGCTAAATATGTGAAATAGTACAGTGAAAAAGAAAACTGAAATATAATAATTTTACACAAATTGAACAATTATACACAGAATAAAAGCAAGACATGAAATGTTTTTATGTGCCATTCAAAACTCACCCTATAACGGGAAATCACTCTCATGGAGACGCACACAATAATAACAGCTAGATCGCTGGTATTAATGAGAATTTAAAAGCACTTGTCCGCTAGAACGCTAAACAAGTGTCAACCGTCTCAAGAATCAGAATCGCTTCGAATGGCCGCTAGGCGCGCAGTCAGAGGCTTGCTCCCCTCATACCTCAAGTCATGCCCCGCCGGCCGTGAGTAATACAAATCTATGTGACATGCGAATTGCATAGCCACGTTCGGATTTGAAAGTAATTAAACAACGCCTGAAGGTAGATGTACTAAACTAAGGAAATTAAAGTATTTTATTTGTTCTGTGTATGTTTTTAAATAATAATGTAATTGTAATTTTAATTTAATATTTTATATTCTAATAATTTTAATGTATTTATAATTATATAAATATGTAACGTTTTGTTTCGTTACAATATGATTTTATGAAATGAGAAATTATATATTTTATGGAATATCAGAAAAAAACATGAATTTTAAGAGAAGACGATTTCTTTTGGTTACTGAACCACAATGATATTATAAACGAAAAAGTTTGTGTCTGTATGTATGTTTGCCTACTCAACTCTTTAAAGGCTGAACAGATTTAAATGAAATTTGATACAGAGGTAGCTTAAAGCGTGTTTTGACATAGGATTTTTAACCCTAGTTATAGGTTACTTTTTATCCTCTAAGATAGCGGGTCAAACCGAAAAAGAATACGAGGACTGTAATATCCTGACATAATAAAAAGATTGAAATTAAATACTTACATTGTTCAGTAGGATTTAAGATCAAAAAAGGTAACAAAGGACTTTAAAATGCAGACTGTATCAGAAGAAATCCTCATTAGAACTTGATATTAAAAAAGTTTTTAATCCCATCGTGAAAGTTCAACGCGTAATTTTGTCTTGAGGAATGTTCCCCACTTTTTATTCTCTCAAGTTGGTCTCATCATCCTGTATTTAAAGCAGGCCATTAGATCTGGTGACTTGAAAGGATTTTTGGGTCAGGGTATAATGAAAGCATTGGCAAATCATTATCAAAAGTTCTTAGCGACGAAAAACTATTTAAAAAGGGTACATTCATAAAAGACCCAAAGCAGAAAAAAAAAACACCTTCGCGTTTGTCATCTCATCTGTGGTCGTTTCTTAGCAATTTGTTTACAATTCTTGTTACCACGTTAGTTTATCCATTAAATAAATATATAAATATATTATTTGTTTATATATTTTTTACGCTGCCAACTGATAGTGGGCTTGAGCATTTGAATTGTCTTTAGACCTTCAGCAGTTTGTTTTCGTAGTGTTAGTTTTAGCTTGTATTTTGTTTAGTTAAAAGGCACTTGCCCATTAAAAAAGTTTATCCATTAAACAAAACTTCTGCATTATAATGCAAACTTCTGAATAATGCAGAAGTTTTGTTTTTTACTAATGAAATAAAAGTTTCGAATATGATTTTATTTTATCTAGATATTATTTTATGTAGCCGGGTAACCCAAAACTATTGTTTTTCTTTTCTGTTGGATAACCACGAATGATGCAAATATAATATATATGGGCTTATACGTTTTACGTAGCGACAAGCGGGTTGTCGCCTGTAATATTTTTACTCTGGTGTTCTAGGAAATACGGCCTTGAATTTATTTTATTGGCCATTGTCTAATTATATATTACAAGGAAGAAAGATTTTTTTTTGCACAAAAAATAAAAGAAAGTACCATGGTAAAACATTAAGTAGCCTATAATTATATTTTCCCATTATCTCGAGATTTTCTTCATTTTTCAAGACGCACTCGTCGTGAAAAAATACCAGTAACTTTCTAAACACTTTGGTACAATGTATCTTTCATAAAATATTGAATGATCAAAGCATTTCCGTGTTCAGTCTAATTTCTTTGAGGTTGATTTCTGTTCGCTTCCTAACAGGAATCAAACAACAACTTTTTTTTTTGATTTGATTTCTGACCGTGATCTGATTGTATTATTATGACTTAGGTATCTTAATTGTGTTTATTTAATTTGACGTTTTACCAAATTATTTTAATTAAATTAACTATGTATCACTACGTTTTCTGGATAAAAATACAATAAAATGGCAATTAAGTAATATATTCTATTTACTTTCACCCTTCTTCACCCTCTTTTTTCTGTCAGCCTTCTTACGTAACCCTGTACGGTTGGAGGGTCAGAAAGGAAAAAGAAGGAAGGAGTAAAAATTGTTGGTGAGTATAATGGTCATTGTACTGATCATTATGAACAAGTTTTACTATGGGTCGACCCTGAAATCACGAAAAAAATATCAGCTGTTCCATACATTTTGTTGAGTGTGACTGACTTTTTTCTATATGGAATAGCTAATTCGGCTGGGTCGGCCCGTTGTAAAAGTTGTTCATAGTAATGAGTAAAGTAACCCCCTTTCGGTTTAGTACATCCTTCTGCGTAACCTTCTATTTATGCAAAAAATCACATTAGTGTGCTGCTCTATTGCAGCCTGAAAGAGGAACAAACAAACGCACTTTCGCATTTATAGTATTAGTTTCTACGTAGTATCGTATGAAATCTTTCATTAGTATTTCACCTTTGCCAGTTATCCAACCGCCAAGCAGTAGTGTGCAAACACTACTGTGTTCCGGATTGAAGGACAATGTTTCCAGCGAAATTACAGGGCACACAGAGATTTGAGATCTTATATCTCGGGGTGACGAGCGCAGTGCATTGCCATCCAGGGTTTTTAACGGTTGAAGTTCAAAATTCTGAGTGGCGTTGAGCTGTTATGGGCAAGCGTGAAGAGCCATCAGGCTATCAGTAGTATTATATCTCAGTATTATAAAAAAATAATAAAAAAATACAACATTTTAAAACACATCCAAAAAAAAATAAAAACACCACAAACTTGGCGAATTACCGCCCACTTAAAATGCAATTTCACTTAGTAATAAAATTTGCGAAACTCATCAAATAACTAAATATTTAAGTCGGTCCCGTCTCCAATCATAACTCGAGAGGCAGATGTACCGAAACTTACTAAAAAGTTAGTTAGACCAAAACGAAATTGCCACGAGAGGATTCCCACCGATTTGAAATTCAGAATTACGACACTTACACACTTTATTACCAAGTTTTGCATGGAGTTAGATCAAGTGTTGGGATTTAATGAAGCTTAAAAAAACTCCACTGAGATTAGCGTAATTTACTTGATTATTCAACTTTATCAAACGCTATTTCATCAAAAGTTTGCAGAACCTTTTAAGAAAATTGAATAGGTTAATTTTATATGCCAAGCTGTTCATATAGGTTTACACAAAATAAATATAACTTTATCATCGTCATCATTATCAGCGTATCTTCTACCCACTGCTGGGCCTTCTCTCAGAGAGAAAGAGAGAGAGAGAGGACGGGCCCTTATCTACCATGCTGGCCCAGCGCATGTTGGTGAATGTCATAAATATCTTCGAATTTTTGAGGTTCTTGGAGATACCGCCAACTCGCCTGATGTTAAGCGATGATGCGGTCTATGATAGAGCACGCTTTCCTGATTATAACTATCGGGGAACCCTTTCAATTAGGGCATTCCACAGACTAGCAGTTTGCACAATAAAAGTGAAATCAAAGCGCATCGTACGGGTCTTCGGAATATCAATCATGAAACGGTGTCGATTTTTCGTGTCTACTCTGGCAGAGCGATAGAAAAATGGGCAGGACGGAATTAGGTGATGCAGAACCGATGCACACTCTCCGAAATGTATCCCATGAAAACCGAAACACTAGCAAATTTGCGCCGATGCTCAAGAGTAAGAAACTTAGTCTGAAATAGGAATTCGTTGCTGATGAACCTCTTCGCACATTTCTCAATAGACTCCAATGCCCCAAGCTGGTACTTAGCAGATCCATCCCAAAGGTGAGAACAGTATTCCATGCACGACCGAACCTGTGCCTGGCACAGTTTTAGCACTTAACAACTGTAATTAGTCATAGGAATTAATGAACGCAACAAAGCAACCCCATCGTATTTAGGCTCTTTGGAATGGTCTTGACGAGTATATACCCCTAGGTGTTATTCAAGGTTTGATGATAATGAATGAAGGTGGCCATAGGATCAAATGAACGCAACAAGAGTTGCTAAAGCTGAAAGCTTGTTTTAAGAAAAAATTGTGATAATAACAATAAGTTTTTTTTGTTAAGTTAAAGTTTTTTTTTACAATAATAATAATAGTTTTCTACGCCATAGAATTTTCGTTTGAAATGTTTGGACAATAAAAAAATTGGCGAACTGTAGGATTCGTACCTTGTCAACAATCCCAGTAAATATTGATTGCTCTAAGTAAACTGAGTTATGGTCGTTTTTCACATTGTAGTGCAGGGTGAAATGAATATTGATTTGATCTTGTATCAAGCTTATTATTATAAGCCTTGTATTGTACTTTATTCGGTAAGTACAAAATAGCTTTCTTCAATAACAATTTTTAACTTGTAAGAAGAGTCACAATAAACTAAACTTAACTATTTCAATTTAATTACACCTTGTCAAACTATCTTCCAAGGGTGAGTAGGTCCTATCCAAATTTACTTAATCAAAGAGATTGGAATTTGAACAGACAAATCACTTTTAACCAAATTTGGACTTCATTGTAACGCAAATATCCCGAAATCGGTTATCATTAAACAAAAGCTCAAATATTGACCCTAGTTATATGACTGCGATTGTTATATAAATTAGTGTGCAAATTTAATTTCATGTGGGTCGTTGAATGCTATATTTATTAAGCATGGTTTGGTGCAATACAATTAATAGTATTGAGAAGTGGTCCTTAACTGTTGGCCTTTTGGAAAAACTCAGAGTCACACAACGGGCAATGGAGAGAGCTATGCTCGGAGTTTCTTTGCGCGATAAAATCCGAAACGTAGATATTCGCCAAAGAACCAGAGTCACCGACATAGCTATTAAAATCTGCAAGTTGAAGTGGCAATGGGCAGGCCACATCGCTCGAAGAACTGTTAACCGATGGGGAAGAAAGGTTCTTGAGTGGAGACCGCGAACCGGAAGACGCAGCGTAGGTAGGCCTCCCACTAAATGGACCGACGACATTGTGAGAGTCACGGGCGTCCGGTGGATGCAGATGGCAGGATGTCGTTCAGTATGGAGGTTAAAGGGGGAGGCCTATGTTCAGCAGTGGACGTCTTCTGGCTGATGATGAATTAATAGTGGAAATATTGCCAACAATTACAATTATCCTAGTTACGGTGGCGATTGATGTCGAGTTTTGATTTCTTAGACTATAACACATTGAAATTAAACTATAAAAATAACTTAATATCCCAGCAAATACAAAAATACGTTAGAAAAATACGTTTGTTGTATGGGTTTCTACCATTTAGTTTAGACTTTTGGACTTATCTAATATATCTTAGTTTATCCGCCGTTACTCTACATATTCTATTAAAATTTCCACTGGCCTTTTCTAACGGTTCAAAAGGACGGACAGTCAGACAGACAGCGTAGGCTTAATAATAGGGTCCCGTTTACACCCTTTGAGTACAGAACCTTAAAAGCACCTCCTTTCTTGGTATCGGTTGAAAAGAAACCTTATAAATATGAAATGGAAAACAAGCATACTTTGCATACTACAAGAAAAAAATAATGCAGCAGAGAATTTTTCGTGTCGGTCCGAACTTAATCTGTGAGATGTAGCACCCACAGAACAAGACATCTTTCGCCGCAAATAAGTTTGAAATACACTATCTCGGTCTGAAGTTTGAAACGCCCCGAGACGTTAAAACGTTCATCTTGCATATAAATAACAACTGCATAAAAGATACAAGAGAGAATTTCCTGAAGCGCTATTTGAAACCGCGTTCAAAATGCACTGGGTAAAATGAAAGCCTGTGCCTGAACTTTATGAGTGCGGGGCAAACAGGGTGGAACAGAACTGATATACTAAAATGAAAAGAGGTTCTTAACACAACATAATTAATGGTTTTTAGGGTTCCGTATCCAAAGGGTTAAAACGGGACCCTATTACTGAACTTAAGCTGTTTGTCTCTCCGTCCTACCTTTAAACAGCTGTATCTTTCGAACTGTAATAGATAGCCAGTTGAAATTTTCACATAAAATATAATGTTACGGCGGATTAACTAAGAAATACAAAAAAAGTCAAGAAGTAAAAATGAAACGGGGTCCCTATACAACAAACGTAATTTTGTATTTGCTCTAGAGTACAAACGGTATTACAAACTTCAAGCATCAAAATTCCATATACCTAATTCGTTATTGAAAGCCAATGAGTTGATAGTTTGGTTTATTTTCATGATCTCAGGCTTGGTGCCATGGTAAAAGTTGTTTACAAAATCAGTAAACTAACTCCTATTCGTCTTCGCATAGTTCAGTTTCAACCAGTAAATTTTTGTTAGGTGGTTGAAATATGCTGCGTGGATAGTAATAAAGCTTGCAAAAGCAGGTGGTTGCGATCCCGCTAAATAAACTGTGTAGGTACATCTTGGATGAGAGTTGCACAGATATTGCTACTGCATCCAAAGTTCGCAGTTGTGAGTTATATTTTTTAATATCAGTACTAGTTATAAAAAGAGCTCCATTTTGCAAATTCGATCATGAAGGAATACTATAAAAAAGGGTACAAGAGTATGTATTTTCTTCTTACTGAGAGGAACTGCTACTCAAATCGCTTATTCGACAGCATAATTATTATTTATTTATATTATTATACAGCCTCTTAAACTAAGATAAGTTGGTAAAGAATGTCTCTGATCTAAGTGCGCCTTTCGGCAGAAGCCTCCTCTAACTCTTTCCATTCTTTTCTGTCTACAGAAAACTCGAAAGCATAAACCCGAATTCTTTTGCGCCTCTTTTCCCGAGACTCGTTCTCTTGTCACATTACCCAGAAATGGTTCTCGTAATTATTTTCCCGAGAACAGTTGTCGTGGTTTTTTTCCTAAGAACGTGGTTGTCGTGGCTCTTTTCCTAAGAACGGTTCTCTTGTCACTTTCCCGGTTACGGTCCTTGTAACTCTTCTTCCGGATAAAGGTTCTTGTGACAGTTTTCCCCATACACATGTTGGCGCAAGAATGAACGAAAACATTAAGTAATCAGGGGCAATACAGCCAAAGTTTGGACGCGTGCTGAGATTTGAAATATTCGAATGCTTCTAATTACCATGTAAGTAAGCTAGTTCTAGTAATTTTTTTTTGTCGTGAACTTTGCCACCTAGAAGTTTCCAGTGCATTTTACAGAATGCTAGATAAAGACTGCACTGTATATGAATTTAATTAACTCTTAACTTTACATACTTTGATAATGCATTCGCAGCACGAAATAAAATTTATTTATTGCAGGATTTTAAGGAGTAAAAGCTCCAGAATTAAATTTATTAAGCTAAAGTGCATTATAATTTACTTTTACGAATATAATTCTTAATTACTAACACTCTTAGCGCATCGACCCAGAGTGAGGCTCGGTCTCTGATACCAGACAACGGCATTGCTGTCTCCTGCTAGTTTTCGGGTCTGATAGGACGGCCTTAGTAAGGACAAGAAAGAATTTGACAGAACCTAGTCAGTAAAATTATTGAAAAAAAGCCTGTGTACGCGCATAGGTATCGAGCGTGACGTCACTTGCCGGGCCCGACAAAATACCACATACCACATACCAGCTCTGGTAGTGTGCAACCAGCAACATGCTGAGTTGGCGGGTTTGTGACCATATTTTTTTTTTGGTTGGTTTTAAACTTCATTGTCACAAAATTAACGTTTATATATTTGGCCATAAGTAACTCCAATAACCTACACCTTTTTGACACTGCCAGTGTGTTGGCAGTACACTAGAATATATTTAGGAATAGCAGCAGTTATAAGAAAATAATTTGGAATTTGAGCGTCGTCAACTCGACTTTTACATCTACGATTTTTACATTTACACTTTTACATCTTACCAATACTTTTACTTTTTAACCGATTTCAGGAGGAAGGTTTCAGTTTGTGCACTTTTTTTATACTTTAAGTATGTATACCCATTACTAGGCCATTTGTGAACTGATTTACGTGATTCTTTTTTATTATGTTCCAAAAGTTCATTCATCATCATCATCATCGCCAGCCCGTATCAACCCACTGCTGGGCATAGGCCTCCTCTTCCTTGTGCCATTTATCCCTGTCTCGGGCCATCTCATCCACGTATGGCCTTAAAACTTCATTGACTTTGGGTTAATACAAATAATTTTGTTCACCTGATTTTGCAATATTAATAATTTTGTTCAAACGCATACTAATTGGCAACACCCCTCTCTATGAGGGAGGCCTTGTCCAACAGTGGACATTAATTGGCTGATGATGTGATGATGATGTGCATACTAATTTTGAAGTCTGTTATTAATATTGATTAGATAGATAGATTTTTTCTTGTACACGTGCAGAAAAAAAAAAAACAGACATATATAAAACACTTACGATCTAGTGCCACAACTGGCGGCCTTATCGCTAAAAGCGATCCCTTCCAGGCAACCATTGTATGGAAAGAATTTACGTTTCGTGATTATCATTATTGTAAAAATTGTGCTCTGTTTATTCTATTTATTTATTTATTTATTTATAGACAAATACTCGTCACACTTACAGCTACGCCAAGGCATGTAACGAGTCATACATTAAAAATTTACAATAAAAATTAAATTTAAATAAACTATTATACATTCATGTCAATTCAATATTATGTAAATTAAGTCAATCAAAATTCTTAAAAATTAGAAACATTCAATGAGCACACAAACATTTAAAATAAACATAAAATTATCTTCACAAATCATAATGTCAAAAAATTTATAAAAATGTAATATAACTAACACAGAAAAATATTAATACAAACATTCACAAACATTGGTAGTTTAATGTGAAATATATCAACGTCTGGCTGTTGAGCAATCAGGGCGTTGAGCAGAGAGATGGCCTGGGCCGTGGGAGCAAACTGAGCCGTGCACGTGCGCGTCCACGGAGCCGCGAGCAGGCGCCGCACGTGTGGCCGCCGGACCCGCTCCGCTGCCACGAGCGCGAGACGCGACAGAGTGCTCGGGTTGTCGATCCTAATTGTGGAACAGCAGGTAGTAGTGAACCATTATAGCACACTTGCGCCTGAGCTCTAAAGTGTTCACACCTACCATTCCCGCTATGAACAGGGACGGATACAGGTAAGGATAATATCCATACAGCTTGTCGTATAGGTATCGTGCAAACCGCTTTTGTACCTTTGTACTATTTGGCGCGTGAAAGTGTTAAGTTTTCTATTAGCGTTTAATTAAAGATTCGGTATGACTGCTATCGTAGTAAAATGTATAATTTTGTAAAGAAATACGCTATGGAATCGTATAGCATTGTGATATCTTAAATCGTGAGTCCCAAAAGCTTTTAGAAGAATGTTGTAATCTTTATTTTATCATCCGCTTCGTAGCAGCAAGTCTTGGTGGAATTTAATCCTCAAGCATGGATAGTGGCCGTATTTTTGTCCGGAAACCCACTTATCTCGACCATCGGGGAGGCAAAGTTAAATGAGGAAGAAAATCTATGGGTTGTTTAGTCGAATCCGGGTCTAGCGCTAATTCCCGAACTACCTACTTAATCTCGTTCCACAAGTTAACCGAAGCCAGATTAAGATCGAGTTCGGATCGTTCTGCCTCCGAACGTACGGATGGGACGGCCATCGATTAATTGAATAGGTATTTGCGAAGCTACGATATAATTTGAATTTTATTTACTTCTCTCTTCTCCCGAGTTTAGTGCGAATACGTTCCGATTTTATTTCGTTGAGTGCTTTTAGAGACGAATTATTTTGAAAACGGCTATTTTGCTGCAATTTAATCATCCGTTTCTATTACGTTATTTTGAACAGTAGAAGATTAATGGAAGGTTGTTCGTATAAAATAGTTTTGCATTGCTGTTTGTCTAACGTCATACGATTTATGTAAATTGTTACTTACAGATCGTCATACATTTAACGATTTTTAATTACTTTCATGTTAGTATTCCTTCTTTTTAATGACAAAAATTATAATCACGATTAAGGGATGTTCAAGTAAGTGTATGTTTACAAAGTTCGGATTTATTTTGATGATTATTATGTTCGTAAAAATTGCTGACTAGACTTACGGTAAATTGAAAATAACGAACCTCGCTGGACAGCTCGTTTAATTTTAATGAATCGTATTTATGATATTTAAAATGAAAATAATACATTTGATTATATATTTTTAAATGTATTATGTAGGGAGTTCTGATCTTAGACATCAATTGAACGACAACCTGCTCTCTACATCCACTACACAATGTTGTCGGTCCATTAATGGGAGCCTATGCTGGGTCTTCCGTTTCGTGGTCTCCATCTCCACTTGATTTGAAACATTTATGGAATTCTTATTAGAAATTCATATTGTAAATTTTTATTGTTTTGATGGTTTTTACTGCTCACTAAGACTGATCAAATCGTACGAGTATTTTCCGAAAACTGTACGTTTGTGTGAAAAGTACGAAAATGTGCTGATGTCCGTAGCGCCACCGGTTAACCTTAACAATTAAGGTCTATTTTCGGAATAATACCGTAATACTTGTTTATCCAGGAACCTGTTATTTTTTCCACCTGTTTGTTTGCAGTCATTAGGTACCACGTACAGTGTTGCTGTAAACTTGAGAATTAACGACAAACCGACTCACGGTTTCACGTCTGTGCTTACTGCGTTTGTACATACTAGGTTTAAAGTAAGAGTTTTATGATGCGAGTGTTTTGTATCAGGTTTAAATATGTATCGTTTTCTAACGTATTCGTTTGTAACCACAAAAGCTATGCCGCAGTAGTGTTGAGATAATGACCTAGAAGTGCACTAAATTGATGCCTATGTGACGTCATTTCAATTCTCAAATTTCTTAAGCACTAAACCTAATAAATGTGTCTTAAATAAAGCCTTTAAACGGTGCTAGTTGCTTGCTTGTGCGAGTACAGCGAGTACTCCTTTAAGTCACGTCTCAAAAAATGGCTGATCGAGCAATCTTTTTACACGTTTGACGAATTTTATAAATGTATAATTTAATTTCTTCCAGACTTAATTTAATTACATTACCTGTATTTTTTATTTTACTATGACATAATTTCAATTTATTATTATCCAATTTTTATAATTTTGTATTTTTAATTCCTTTGTATTTGGTCTAATTTATTGTTTGAGATGTATTATTTTAACCAAATTCATAATAATTATGATTAATAATTTGACATGTAAAATAACATTTTATAAATATATATGAATATGAATATGAATATGAATACAACTAAACCATGAAATTTCATCATGTGAACATTTTAAATCAGAAATCAGAAAAGTTTATTTTGTGACAAAGAAAAAACAATAAAACAAGAAATATTAATATAGAAGTAGGTAAACAGGTACATTGTCACAAAAACCGACCCCAACTCAGCATGTTGCTGGTTGTATATAACCAGCGCTGATATTCTGTTGGGCCCGGCAAGTGACGTCACGCTCGATACGTGTGCGCGTACACACATACATAAGCAATTATATAAAATAAGCATAATAACAACGAAAGAACGAAAGAACGAAATATTGGTATCACTGTTCTTTTTAAATAAACAGAACAATGATACCAATACGAAACATGAAAATAATAAATTGAAAAACCAAAATAAACAGTTAGTGAAACAGCAAAAATACATTCCTTGTTTATAAAAAAATCACCCTAACACTCATAGGATATATATTATAGCATTTCCACTAAGATTCCCTGCGTTAAACATCTGCTTGGCTGGGAATCGAACCCGGAACTTCCTGCTAATGAGGCAGACGTGTTTATCATTGAGCCAAAACGGTCGAAGACCCAATTTTCAACACTAATGGCGCAAGTGGGCATGCGCTCGTATCCCAGTAGCTTTATTCTACTTCATCAATGGGATGACCTATATACAAAGTAGAAATCATCTGAACGATGTTGATTATAAGTTAGATCAGAAGAAAAACATTGCCATAAAACATTATACAATATTTACTGTATAAATAACGGACTTGTTTGTCGAAAGAAATGAGGAAAATTAAAACAGCACTTCGTTGTTTTCCCACTACGACGATAAATATTCAATATCGTGCGGTATTGCTGCAGCGAGCTATATTTCACTCGTGGTTGGTTGTAACACCATCTCATTTGGTTGCATTTTTGGATGTAAATAAAAGGTTTTAATTAAACATTTCATTATGGAAACTGACCCGTCAGTTTGCATCATTCTTAGTTCTCTCTTCTTGGCAGCACTCTACCAAAAAGAGATAATAGGTAAATGGTAATAATATTAGTTCTCTCCATGGTTTTTATATATAATATAGATTAAGTACCTAGTTTTTTTTTCACGCCGACTACAATATTAATCTCATGAGAAGTGCGTACCTAATTGAGCGCAATGTTTGTACTTTGAATTTCTGCCTCAAATATAAATCGAAAGCCCTTTGACGACTTTGAAATCAGATTTTGAGATATAAATCTACCAATGGTCGGAAATATTAAGAACCACTGAATAAAGCCAAAAATATTACCTAGAAATATTATAATTTAGTAAACTTTTTCGCCACAAAAATCTGTTTATCGTTCTTTAAATTTTGTTTAGTTTGATTTACGATGTCTTTACAAAGTTCTTTACTAACCTTTAGCAATCACATGTTTGACCTATTTGTAATAACATCTACATATTTAAATGATAATATTATAATAGGCTTGAAAATAATGTCTATTGGAATAATCTCGACGCTTTGAATCTAAGTTAGTATTTTTTGTGCGAATAAGTAATTAATAATTCTGTTTGACTTAACCTCTCAGGCCTTTCAAGCCTGACTCACGACTGGGTTTGAACCTGTTAAAAAAGTACTTTGATAAATTGAGTTTGATCCGTTTTCGAATTGTTTTACGTGAGCTGGATGGCTGAACTACGTAACTCGTAATACAAGTGTCGAAAACCTTTATTCAAGGTTCGGCCAGTTGAAATACAATTTATTAACAGCACTTTTCAGATTCTGCAAAAAATAAATAAAACTATTTGAAATTCTAGGATTTGATCGATGAAAAAATAATAGCATTTTTTTTTATAAGTGGAAGGTATTTTAACCTTTAAAATATATGAAACACTAACTAAAATAATAATAATTTTTCAATAGGTATGTAAGTATTTCATATAATGGGCTACTTTTAATTAACCAGCCAGCTTCTGTACATCATTACCTAAACATCACCTGGTCCATACATTTTGTTGCTGGTCAATGAACAGTTTTTTTATTGAAAAGGAGTTCTTTTTTCGAAAGTCGTAAACACAATGATGTTGGTTAATTTAGGTCGGTTTAGACGGCTGGTTAATTAAAAGTAGCCATGTATTTTAAAGGTTACAATAGCTTCCTTTTTATTTGAATCTATTCTGGAAACCTCGTTATTATGCCTGGAAGAGATCACTTTTACCGATTAGGCCGCCACTTGTAGCACTAGCTTGTAATAGTTTTTTGTCTGTATATAATTTTTATTTCTGGTGTACACAATAAAGAGTTTCTATATCATCTATCCAAAGCCGCGAGGAGACATAGCGAACGCAAGCGAATACGTTGTCTATCATTGAAACGAGAGGCGTTGGATTTTTTCCGAACGCGAGCGAATAGAAAATATTAAGCAAGTAGTAATAGCTCATCTGGCTAGATTTTCCAAAGGTGATTTATACATTACTGACTAACATTCTACCGATCTAAAATACGAAATTCTGATCAGAATGACGAACACTACAAACCCACTAATTTTATTCATTTTGCAGATTTTGTGTTGGCGACCTTCTTTTGTAAGTAGGCATACCTTGAAATAGAGTAGTTGAACAAGCTAAGCAAAAATTTCAGATTCTACGGAAACAGCTGATTCCGACATACCGACAGCATCCCGTTCACACGCTTTGGGTATGAAAACTCAAAAGTTACTCTACTAAAAATTCAACAGTCAAACCCGTACGAAGCGCTTTGATCTATACTTTTATTGTGTGTCTGTGGAATGTGCATGGAGCTGAATACGAATTCCCCGATAGTTACAAACTGGGTATCTTCAAATCGCGAGTGAATGAGTTACCTAACTTCTTCTAGGCGTGCTCCATTGTAGACCGCATCATCGCTTAACGGAGGATGAAGGAAAAAGATGCGAAAACCTTGCAAGTTTTTACTCGAATACTGAAAAAGAAGGGTTATGGTTTTAAGTCTATATAATTATGTATTCAAATAGATATTAGGTAAGTAACGAGGTGAGTACCTACTCTTTGATCTAATGTTGAGCGAAATGCAATTAAAATGTTGAATTTCGTAAAATAACATGTAAATTTTTCAAGACATTTCATGAAACCCAAATCTTTGATTTTGTCATTTCCCTGCAACATAGCAACTAGTTACTAGCGGATTTCTACCCACAGTAACAATTTTAATGGTTTCTTTGAAGTAGTCCTTCTCCAGAATATACCTACTTAATACCTACATAATACAAGAACTATAATATAGTCTCGGACCTACAGACCTATAGCTGGATAGACCCCGCGAGCTTACTTACTTTCAATGACGATTGTCTTTGCCTACTTTGCATGTGTGTTTGTTATATCAAGGCCACAGTCATCTGCCAGATTTATATCTTTAGTACATTTTTTACATTTTAAAAGACAATAAATTTAAAAGAAAATATGCAAAGTAGGAAAAAAAAATGTTTAACAAGTATATTGTAAAGCAATAATGTTTATATTGATGGTTTATTTTGGCGTAAGAGATCGAAAAAACAATTTTTATCGTGTTTTTTTTTTCGATCTCCTCCGCCATCCTGTTAAATATTAAGACAAAAGGGCTTAAGGCCGCGCTAACCGGTCAGTGCTTTCTCTTTAGCACATTTGGTCGGTGGCTGCGGCCATAAATTGGATCAATGTTCAAGCACGCCACATAAATCAGTTATATCTCTGTCATCTTGGCAGTAGCACGTCAGACGTCAATAAAAAAATGAAAAATTGCACCACAGTAAATATGAAAAACTCTCCTAAAGCAATTGGCCGTGCGATTTTTACAAGCTGTTATTTAGTTTCACCTGTCCCGGTGTCTGTCTGTAATCAAATCTTGCAAGTACAATTTGACCTTCTACCCTGTTTTCGATTGACCTGTGATATTTGGCATACATTTCCGATGACAATACAATATTATGATGATTATGGTGGTGAGGGTGACAGCGAGCTGATTAGATCATAATGACGGTAGACAACGGTACTCCTCGATGGATAATAGTAGACTGGCAGTGTTTGGGCTCATTTTGATCAGCACACCATGCCGGTCACTAATTTCATAAAAGCTTGGTTTGATTAAGATATTTTTTCAATAAAAAAACTTGTTTTTATGCCGTTTGAGGCAAACTGTCAGACGAAGGTAAGCAGTCACCGTCGCCTATGAATACTATAGCACCAGAGGCATCACAAATGCGTTTACCGGTAAACGCTATGGTTAGGTTAAAGGTTAAAGGTATGGTTAAATACGTTGGAAGTGTGAAGCCATGGAGCTAATAAGGAAAAAAAATGGTATAAGTCAAGCGAAATGTCATGCATGACAAACGTTATTATTGAATTATTAGTAAACAGTAAGTAGGAAGTATATGGAGCGGTATCTATAATTAATCGCTGTTATTTAACATTACTCCGCGTAAAGACTGCCAATCAATGATGTCTAAATAATTTTTGCCCGCCTACTGCGCCCCTTCCAACAACTAAACCGCTTTCGTTCACCACCATAACATCCAAAATAGCTGCTAATCATAGATCAGTATCAGATTAGATGCCGCGAGTTCACCTACTTTGCGTGTCTGTTATTAGTCTTAAGTTTGATCCTGGCAAAAATGTATTCATTTTAATCTCCGTCGACTTGGTATATTAGCACGTCAGAAGTCAATACAAAAATCAACGTACGTTAAATTACGCCATAATAAACTGTTGAACCCCTTCAAAAGCAGTTGACCGTCCTGACAATAACGAACACAAAAAAAAACTCTTTGGTGCAGTCAATCGGAAGTTATGCGGGTACATACATTTCGGCGATTCGTTTTTTTATATATAGATTATATGGCAACAGCCGCTTCAGTCTTCCTACCTACCATGTCTGCGAGTAGAAGTCTATCATTACGACAACATTACTATAAAATAAGCTAGATGGCGTTATAACTAATTATAAAACAATATTGATTTTTTACTATTTATTTTCATAAATTAATATGGCCTATGTTTCAATCAGGTATTTTTTAAGCATATTCGTGGAAACTGATTTTAAATCCTTCTAGTAGTTTAAAAGATGTGCGTGGACAAACAAACAAACTGACAGCCGTCAGATTTGTAGTTCCATAGTTTGATAATAGATTGCGTACTAAAACGATGTTACGCGAAAAAATTGAAAATTTGTTTAAACTTTACGAATAATATTATTAAAAATGTAATAAAGTATTCAATAATTCCTAAAATAATGAGTGTAAATGGATCGTAGCTTCACAAATATGAAAAGTGCGTCTATTATAGGTAAATACGACACTTTACCTGAATCACGCAAACGGCATTATTTTTGCAAGTTAAACCGATATCAGGTATTGCTTCTACTTAGTTAGAAGTCATGTGTGAAGGTATTTGATCTACACATTTATTATATGTAGGGATAGGGATGTTACTTATTTACGATAGACATCAAGGCATGATTTTGTCATTTAATCAAGTCCGATTCCACGGCACTTTTCTAGCAATGTCTAGACTGGCCGACGGTCGGCGGATATTGGGTTGGGTACTCCAAAATACGCCACACGAGTCACGTAAACGAGTTTTTGGTTTTAAAACTATGATAGTTTTAATTTATACTTGTCCATAATAACACTACGTACGTACCTACGTAAGAAGGATTCCAAAAAACTGAGCAGCTGCGTTGTTCGCTGTACCAGTTGCCCTCCAGCCGACCGCTAACACTCATATCACGCAAGTTCGTAAATACGTCTGACGTCATTTCCATTCTCGCTCAGATAGGGCTGTTAATGGGCATAATAAATGGATCATTTTGGTAGTTCTCGTGCCATAAAGTCTGATCCAGGACCGGCATTATCTATGGCTCGTTGTAATGTTCCACGTTATGAGCTCGGTTTACCATAATGTGTTTGTATATGGACTTTTAATTGATGTCATTTTAAGCCAATTTGGTAATGCGAGTGTTTGGAAAATTATTTTAGTATGTGCTAATGGGGTTGTATTTCTTCTTGAACTTCCTCCTAATGTTTACCTTGGTATCTTTACTTTCTTTTCAGATTTTTCGTAACGTCGATGTTTAAGTATTTGCTTTGTGCATCATCTATCTTGCTCATGCATATTAATATTTTTGAAGATATAAATTATTTGAATGTACCAACTTATGTGAAATAATTATAAGCAGAACAAATAAATACAGAGCTCTTTCATACCGCTTTATCTAGTAAACTATACTGAATATTTCATATAGTGTTATTTTTAAGTTAGTATATTTTTGTAATCTGCTGAGCTCTAAATAATTATTCTTACTATTATCCCCTCTAATTATTTTTTCTGTTCTAGGTGTGGCAATACCTATAGTTTAGTGGGTAAATTACTGCTTATATTAGTTATTTGTATTATTGAAATATTAAGAGAGGTGAATTTTGTGACTGCCACTGTTCCATCGACCTTTGCTCAGATAAGTAGAGCAAGTAAGTAAATAATATTTATTTATTATTAAAAACACTTATAACACCATTACATATAGACTAAAGCAATACTATAACAACTATAATACAATTTTAACTATTCTAATTAAATACCATAATATATTTAACATTTTTTCTTTCCGTCAACAACAGATGTCACTGAGAGTATACTTTTCACAAATTATGTGAGTCGTTTCTGGGAATTCTGACAGGCCACAAGTAAAAATATCTGTACCTTCTGTATCTAGATTTAGCAACGTCAAAGCACGTGACACCAGGGCAAACCTGAGCAGGTTTGTTCTAGACCTGGAATATATTTTCCATAGTAGCGTACATGTATTATAAAAAAAAGTTTTTAGGTCAGTGTTAATGAATTCATTAGAATGTTGTGTACAAAACCAAAATTCGAAAAGTTTTGAGTCACATTCACTACAGCAAGGTTTTGCTCTGAATATTCAAATCCCTTGACGCGTGACACGCAGACTCACACACGTGGAAAGTAAAATACGCATTCCATAAAATATATATTATGCGCTAGCTAAGAGCGAGACTACAATAATGCACTGCGTGGTATTCTGCGATACGTATTTGTTTTTACAACTTTATTTAACTTGCCCTGTTAGTATGTAATTATGTATGTATCGTATGTGTGGGACAAATCTTGCAACAGTTAATAATTATTAATTTTCAATATATCTATAATTATAACATATATACAAATATAAGTGTTATTATTTTTATTTTTGCAGTCATTTTAAGGGACCCGGGTATGTCCTAAAACTGCGACCAGAACCACCAGAGGATGGGCAGCAGCATCCTCCAAATTTCATGGTGAACGCTCTGCGATCCCCAAGCCGCTTGCAAGCGTGGGGATTATGGCACCCCAAAACTTACGGCCCCCAGTCCCCGGCAGTTCCACTATCCATGGTCATGGTAGCTGGCCAGGTAACAGTGGAACGGGGGTGCGAAAAATCTCTGGCAGTTGCCCCGCTACCACCCCCCACGAAATTTGGCCCTGGCAACACACAATATCCGCACGTTAAGGACTGACGAGAAGATTATCAAGCTGGAGGAAGAATTGAGCAAAATATGTTGGGACATCATGGGACTATCTGAAATCCGACGACAGGGACAGGATACGATAGTTCTACGATTCCGGTAACATGCTCTTCTTTCGGGAAGGAGAACGAAAGTCCCAGGGTGGTGTAGGTTTTCTCGTCCGCAGGTTACTCATCAACAACGTGGTTAAGGTCGATAGTGTGTCGAACAGGGTAGCATACCTTATACTCAGAATAACCGATCGTTATTCGCTGAAGGTCATACAGGTATATGCGCCGACCTCGACATACCCTGACGATGAAGTAGAAGCGTTGTATGAGAAGATATCTGAAGCCATACATACCTCTGAAACATACTTCACCGTTGTTATGGGTGACTTTAACGCAAAGGTGGGCACGCAGAATGTCGATGAGTTAAGAGTGGGGTCATATGGGTATGGACAGCGGACTCCGAGGGGCCAGTGCCTGGTCGACTTCATGGAGGAACTCTATTTGATGAACTCCTTTTTCCAGAAGTGACCATCCAGAAAGTGGACGTGGATGAGCCCCGATGGATCGACCAAAAATGAAGTCGACTTCATCATGACGACCAAGAAGCAAATGTTCAATGATGTCTCCGTGATCAGCAAGGTGAAAACCGGTAGCGATCACCGAATTGTCAGAGGCACATTGAATATCAACATCAAGCTCGAGAGGTCTCGTCTGGTGAAGTCCACGCTCCGTCCTGCTCATGCTCAAATCCAAAACCCCAAAGACTTCCAATTCGAACTGCATAATCGCTTTCAGGGCCTAGCTGAATGCGGAACTGTGGACGAATTAAACAATGGGCTGGTGGAAACTGTCCAAGCAGTGGGGTCTAAGTTCTTTAAGACCCCACGCCGAAAAAGACCTCAGAAGCTCTCAGACGAAACCATTAAGTTAATGGAAGACCGGGCTGAGATGAGACTGCAATCTTCAGCTGATATGTCGGAATATGGCAAACTTAATAGACGAATCTCGAAATCGGTGCAACATGATCTGCGTTCCTATAATACAAGATGTATTAGAGACGCAATTGAGCGGAACCAGGGCTCAAAAGTGTTCGCGAAGAATTCGTCTATTGGGAAAAGCCAAATGACGAAGCTGAAGATCGAGGACGGCAGTATCATTTCATCAAAGCCGGAGATTCTGAGAGAGCTCGAGAGGTTTTACGGACAGTTGTACAACTCATCGCGACAGCCTATTGTCAGCGCAGGTCAGGACAAGAGAGCTAAACTGACCCGACACTAGACTGAGAACATCCCATACATCAGCTTGTACGAGATTAGAATGGCTCTGAAACAGCTTAAGAACAACAAGGCGCCGGGTGATGACGGAATCACGACAGAACTACTGAGAGCGGGTGGAAAACCGGTACTTTTGGTCCTCCAGAAGTTATTTAATTCCGTCATACTCGAAGGTACTACGCCTGAAGCATGGAATAGGAGTGTGGTGGTGCTCTTCTTCAAAAAAGGTGATAACACCTCGTTGAAGTATTATAGGCCCATCTCACTCCTGAGCCATGTGTACAAGTTGTTCTCCAGAGTCATTACGAACCGTCTCGAAAGCAGGTTTGATGACTCCCGAACAAGCCGGTTTCCGTAAAGGCTGGAGCACCATATACCACATACACACGCTCCGCCAGATTATACAGAAGACTGAGGAGTATAATCGGCCATTATGTTTAGCGTTTGTGGACTATGAAAAAGCCTTCGATTCAATTGAGACCTGCGCAGTATTGCAGTCCTTCCAGCATTGTCATATCGACTATAGATATATCGAAGTGCTGAAGTGTTTGTATAGAAACGCCACCATGTCGATCCGATTACAGGACGAGAGCACGGAACCAATCCAAGTGCATAAAGGCGTGAGACAAGGAGATGTCATCTCTCCGAAACTGTTCACTAACGCATTGGAGGACGTTTTCAAGTTCTTTGACTGGAACGGATTCGGCATCAACATCAATGGCGAATACATCACTCACCTTCGTTTTGCCGACGATATAGTCATCATGGCAGTGTTGCTGGAGGACCTTAATACGATGCTCAGCGACCTCAGTAGCCTTTCCCAACATCTTAAAATGAACATGGACAAGACAAAAGTCATGTCCAATGTCCATGTTGTACCCATACCGGTAATCGTGGGGAACGATACTCTCGAAGTTGTTGACCATTACACCTATCTTGGACAGATTGTTCAGTTAGGTCAGTCCAACTTAGGCAAAGAGGTCGCCCGAAGAATCCAACTCGGATGGGCGGCGTTCGGGAAATTGCGTGACATCTTCTCGTCCAAGATACCACAGTGCCTGAAGACAAAGGTATTTGATCAGTGTGTATTGCCAGTGATGACATATGGTACTGAGACGTGGTCCTTAACTGTTGGCCTTTTGGAAAAACTCAGAGTCACACAACGGGCAATGGAGAGAGCTATGCTCGGAGTTTCTTTGCGCGATAAAATCCGAAACATAGATATTCGTCAAAGAACCAGAGTCACCAACATAGCTATTAAAATCTGCAAGTTGAAGTGGCAATGGGCAGGCCATATCGCTAAAAGAACTGTTAACCGATGGGGAAGAAAGGTTCTTGAGTGGAGATCGCGAACCGGAAGACGCAGCGTAGGTAGGCCTCCCACTAGATGAACCGACGACATTGTGAGAGTCACGGGCATCCAGTGGATGCAGATGGCAGGATGTCATTCAGTGTTGAGGTTAAAGGGGAGGCCTATGTTCAGCAGTGAACGTCTTATGGCTGATGATGATGATGAAAGGTGTATGCAAAATGTTAGCCAAATCTGTTAGAAGGAATTGGTTCAAATTCAGCTTACAAGATTTGGCCTAAGCAAACTAACAAACACTGTTTTTTTATGACTTTTATTGGAGCAAGATAAATAACAGCTTGTAAAATTTTAGTTTTTATTCTGGAAGCTAAGAAACAAGTTGCGTTACTTTCTATGTGTAGTTTCTACGTTAGGAGCAATGTTTTAAAGATATTAATCCGACGCGACACACAGTAATAAAAGCAAAATACTGAAAGCAATATTTTAAACGTAGTCACGAGTATAAGCTCGGCACGTTTTAGCGACGGGATTACCGGTGGATTTGATAACCTTTTTAGTATTTAGCAGCTTATTTAGCGTTTTTGTTATGCTCTATTTATTTATCGTTGACTGATTATATGGTAATAAAACGTCATTATTTGTGCAAAGGAATAATTAATTATATTTAGAGGTCAATAGGATAATTATATAAAGAGATCTATGTTCAGCAGTGGCCTAGGATAGGCTGATTATTATGATAATTATATGGATTTTAGATCCGAAAGTGTACTTTATTCTATGGCTGTAAAAAACAATAATCCACCAAATAAATAAACGACAGATAAGAAAACATCTTCGTTAATATTCTCAAAAACTTCTTAGAAGCCATAAGTTAACACTCTTGACAAATTTTTCAAGGATAATTTGGATGATGTACAAATAGACCGTTCTGTTCTTACTGTCGCCATAAAAGGTCATAATGTATTACATGTTATTTACGATATACAGTTTTTTTATCTGCTTTCATTATAATTATGTCGCAATAAACATATTGAGTATTAAGGTGGCAGTTCTGATGCACTCGATTATGACGTATCTCCCGGTCGGTCTCATTTCCATATCACTAGGAGAAACATGCAAATGGAGAGGGATTTTGTTGCCAACATGATAAAAACATGTTTCAAACGACTCACTTATTGTGCTTTTTTTCCTTTAACTTGTGTATTTTCTACTGTTCACGTGACAGTTCGATCTAAGGCCCTTGACCAATGACTTCTTTAGTACCTAAATAAATTATGTGCAGTTTCAATGCCATCGCTTAAAATCGGGGAAGGAAATCTTCGTGAGGGACCCGGTATATCCAAGAACTTAAAAAATCCAAAGACGTTTGACATTTACCAATATGCACTTGGCCAGCATGGTGGGTTAGAGCCCATCCTTTCTCTCTAAGATAAGACCTGTGTACCAGAAATGTTAATGCATGTGTAAGTGTTTTTTTAAATGATAACTTGTATTGCTGCTCTACTGGGCAAAGTTCACACTCATTTCTTCCACAGGTCTTGGACCAGCACCAACTAATTTTAAACCTCTCGAGCTCGTTGTGCTATCGGATCCGGGGGTGACCTGAGGGTCGACGATTCAATAGAGTCCACTCTGTGGAGATCAGATCTGCATGATTTAATTCCCTCCTGCCCTTTTTCTATCGGACTGCCAGAGCGGGCACGAAAAATGGACACCGCTTTATGTTACACATTCCGAAAACCCGTACGAAGCGTTTTGATTCCACTTTTATTGTGCGAACTGCTAGTATGTGAAATGCGCTGCCTGAATTGGTGTTCCTCGTTACAATCTAGGTGTTTTCAAGTCAAGAGTGTATTGGTTTCTTATTGGCAAGCGTGATCCATCGTAGGCCGCATCATCGCTTAACATCAGGCGAGTAGGCGGCCAAGCGCAAGCTTATTTTACAAGTAAACAAAAAAAAAACACCCACCTGTACGGGTGCTTTCGACTTGCGTGGCCTGCCCCCCGTTTGAGCCTGGCAGATTAAATCTCTACGTCTGTAACGCGTTTTATGGAACATGGATTATTATTTATTAAGTGCTCTAGTGTAGGCATTTAGGAAAGTGATATAACGAGTAAAATATATATTTTCGTGTTATTTCCGAAATTCCACAAAAGCTTCCAGTATAGTCAAGTGTTGTTTTTTACTAAGACATAACTTGATCGTTACTTCTGTTTCACTGAAAAATTAGAAGAAAAAAACAGGAAAAATTAGTTAAAAATAGTAATACGAGACAAATAATAACCCAATTGTTCAAAAACACCAATCTTGCATTATTTTAATTCAAATTAATAACTTAACTTTGCAAAATATACGTCAAACAAAATAGTCCAAAGAGATATTCTCTAAAAACAAACATTAGCATGTTCCGATATTCCTCGAAGACATTAAAAATATACGAATTCTGCGCCCCATTTCCGCACTAAAGCGGGAAGTACATTAAGGAGCATTAGTTGTGTAACAAAGGGCGTATGACAAAGTGTTTTAAGGCGGAGGCACAATAGGTGTCGCGTCCAAATACGACACGATGTATTCTCGGCTCAACGACTTAATGCATCTTCTCGTTTTCTCAGCGACTTTGAAACTGCAATAAAAATAAGTGTATCGATTATACTGCAATGAAACTATATTATTTTAACCGAATTCAAAAAAGGAGGTTCTCAATTAGTTTTCTTTAATGGTTGTTACCTCAAAAAACTACATTTACCTATGAACTGATTTAGCATTTTTTTTTTGCTTTAATCCTTTCAGATTATTCCCATAGAAATTTCATCAAAATCGGTTCAGTAGTTTGGCTTTTAAACAAAAAAAAAACTGGTAAAGTAACCTAATTTTCTCGGTTTTTTATTGATAATATTATAATTATTTCAGTTGCAAAGTGTAGAGTAGAGTCATAAGAAAAGGTAGTACTAAGCCAATTTTTTACTAACAATTTTACAGTGGGACCAACCTTGAAATCGCGATAAAACAACTGGTCCTTGTTTTTTACCCGACTGTGCAAGAGGAGAGTTATGTTTTTCGAGTGTATGTACATATGTATTGCGTAAGAGTTTGGTTTTTAATTATACTATTATTTTATTGCATTTATATAGTCGCCATAGTATCCATTTAATGTTGAATTATCCTATTATGATACTAGTCCTTAATTTTCGGCCAAAAGAGCTCTAATAGAGCTCTATTAGTAACTCTAATAGAGTCATTATTTTCAACCTCTAATCGATGAAGACTGGCTTTCATAGCATTACCTGACCTTTCTTGTTTGATTTTCTATCTCAGAAAACATCAAAAATAGCTTCTGGATAAGTTAGGGAATTATTCAAATGTATCCTGGGACGCAGTGCTTACGGAACCCTTCTTAGTTTTGTGACTTGGGTTCCGTAGATAAACTACTAGTAATAAATTCGTTCACCTCACGGTTGTCACAGATATATCTGCGGGATATCGGCTTTCGTTTGTTCTAGATCTGAATATTTCACGATATGTGAAATGATAATAGAATATCAAGTCTCATATTTGCTTCTATAAGTACATAAACTTTGCTGTATAGTAAAAGGAGTATAGACTCATCTTTGCTATAAGTATAAATCTCAGATCGTAAGATAAGGAGTGTGAAGTTAATTTATAATTTGATTGATAGTTTGACTTGTAAAATATCATTTTATGATTGTTTTATGAATATGAATGCAGGCTTGATGCCTTTTGTTGAAGTCTCACAGAGCCTTAATGCCCGTTTTTGCATGTGCATGGCCTATATTTCATTGTTATCGCTACAAGTATCTTAGTGTGCGTAAAAAATTGTAAATGTGCTTTACTTACAGTTTTTGCGTAAAGCGGTTTAGCGTTATAGTAAAAAAAATAACTATAGAGACATTTGAATACGAACAATAATAAAATTGTACTACATGTCTGATCTGAGGTATAAACCAAAGAAATAAAGGATTTTAGAGACCAAACACGCACGCAACATAATAGGTACAATTGTATGAACCAATACACGTCATAAACGCCGGCAGTACGTGAGCGGCGTAGCTGCAGGGCAATATGTGCGGTGTGTAGTGGTTCATACAGGATTGCTTTTCTCTTTTCAAATCGAATTCGTTACTTTGACACTGAATAAAATTTAGTTTTTGTGTATGTGATTGTGTGGGAAGTATCTGTATGTATTAGTAGCGTGAGTGTGTTGTGTATGAGTGCGAGCGTGTAAGTGTGTTTGTCTATACACGAAAATATTATTAAGCATAGCAATAGGGAGCTCCTAATATATTTTCAGTTTGCTTATAGTTATAATTGTTTAGTCAAGCGTTTTTTTTTTTTATTTGTTTATCCGTTAACTTAACTTTAAATTGATTAAATTGTGAACTCTGTCATGCTTATTTTACTTGTTTCTTGTAAAATAAAACGCGTGGGCACGCACCCGTGACTAGAAGCCTGGCTAACCTACTGTAAAAAATAACTACCAAGTAAATTGCTAGTAGCTTAGTTTCCGTTGATAACTTTACACATTACTTAACGTACAAACAAAGCTGTAAACTTGAAAACAACGCTGGCTTCCACATACTCGTACATCCAAGTTTTGGGCCTCACCTAGTTTCCCAAACTTTTGCATGCGTCTACTACTATACTTGTATGTAAAAAGGCATGGTACATTTTAAGTTCTTCATCGTCATCATTATCAGCTTATCATGTTCACAGTCCTAGGATACAGGCATTCTCCCAGAGAGACAGGATGGGCCCTAATCCACCATGCTGGCCCAGTGCATGTGAATGTTATACATCTTTGTACTTTTGAGATTCTTCAACATACCGGTTTCCTTACGATGTTTTCCTTCTGTGTGTGTAATCAAACGTGCTCTAACGTAGACAACATCATCGCTTAACAACGGGTAAGGTGGTGGTCACGTGACCACAGCCAAAAGCACGGCTATTTATACAATTTAAAAATAACATGATTTTAGAAAATCTAAGAGTTATTTTTGGTTAGTGCTTAAATACAATATGATACGATGCGCCAAATATACGGGTCAAATTTAAAATTAAATCAACCTCTCATTTTTCGAAGTCTTTTTTCACATCATGCATCACACTAATACCTAAATGCAAAAATAGCTCTATTTTCTTGGTATTTTTGTATGTTTGTTTAATTTTATGAGTAAACAGGTACTTATTATTAGTTTACTAAATGGAACATGTGAGGAAACTAGAATATAATGGGCGTAACAGTGGGGAAGTGACAGTCAAATAATGTCAATATAGAAAATCAACGGACTCCATCGCACAGGCTTAGCTTAGTTTGGGGCCCACAGATAAATCTATGTACACATATTTAGTATTTTGTTTTGGTAAATTATATTGGCTTTTTTTAAGTACTGTAACACATTTTAGAAAAATAAATATTCTTATTCTTAATATTTAATTAAATTGTACCTGTGTAACCTAGAAGTATTTTCATTGTTTCAAATTAAAAAAAAGAAACATTTATCCAAAACTTTTCGCAAATAGTTTTGGAATTTCTTCACTTTTACTTGAAAAGTGGAACCTCCAAGTTTTCTCATTATCTTCCGAGACATTAACTTTTCAAAAGTAAAACATTGAAGTTGAATCAAAATACTTGTCCTACTTGTTTGTCTATTCCATTAAACTGACTTGAAGACTGTTTACTTTTAGTACCTATCAAAAAGATTAAAAAAAACTTTGTACTGCCAATTTTAAAATTGCAGGTAGGTACATACTAGTATATAAAGTCATTTATTGTAATATAAACATTATAAAATTACTTAAATTAATATCTGGTCAGTCTTAGTCTATAGTCTTGTTCTTATTTGTTTCGCTCTTGGCATAGCGGTCTTGGTCGTCATGTAGTCGTATAGTATTGGACGGGACGGATAGTATGCGTTTCACGATGTCTCACCAACTCTCTGGAGGTCTGGGGTGGGCAAGCGTGCTCCATCGTAAACCGCATCGCGCTTAACATCAGGCGAGTTGGTGGTCAAACACAAGCCTATTACAGAATAACAAAAAAAAAAAACAATATATAGTATGTTGATATATTTTCATGTTAATCTTTATTTATTAAAAATGTTAGTGAAGTAGCATGGCACTGTTTCCAAATTCAGTTTCTCTTCTTTACTTTTGTCGTAAAATACAAAGTAATTTCCACATCAAAACAAAGACCTTTTTATTAAAAAAAACGCAGTGGCCCTTCAAGGTAATAAAATACGACAATTAATCTGGACAAAGTTGGCGACACTGGGTCTGCGAGACGCATTATTATCCTTTTGAAAGGCGGGAAAAAAATTGCAGCAATTTATTCACTGTTTTGAATAAAAAGTTAATTAATTAATTGAAAAGATTTAGTTGACAGATTGTTTTAAGCGTAATTAAATAGGCGTCAACTTAATATAAAACGTTCATTCTGTGCCCGACAGATTCAATAATTTTGGATAAAAGGTAAACCTCTTTTTATATTTCGTCAATTTAGACCAAACGGCTGCTTCTAATTAACTTAAATTAGTTTCAATTAAGAGTAATTGTTTTTTTACGCCCATCCATTTTTACAAATTGGCTTTTTACCGACGGCTGCCACTGCGAAGCATGAAGGAACTTTCGTGATTCTATAGATTAAAAACTTAAATACATTACTATGTATTAAACCTTATTTCTTACCTCTATTGTAGTAAATTGTCACCAAGAAGTCTCAATTTAACCATACTCATTGTTTGTACTGAATGTCACCAGAAGCCTCATTGTTTACCAGACTTTTTTTAGATATTCACATGTTAATCTTTGTACCGATATTAATTGTTTTAAATAGTATTTTATTTTATCAAATCACTTAATAATAAAATATGTTAGGCAACATATCAATCTTGAGTGTTTTTAAACCAACCACATGCAATTTATCTTTTTAAGATAATTTATCTTCAGTCGAGCTCTTCAAAACATTATATCATGATATATTATCATCCAAGTGGCTTTTAAATTTTTTTAAGGCTTAAGAGTATATCGTAGCTATTATTATGTAGGGCGGTGTCCACACGACAGGGGTCCCCGCCATATGTCGTCTCACGCTTAACGAATATTTAGTGGGCTAACAACATTGCATGTGGACATCGCCTTATCTATATTGCTGTGAAAACAGGCCTTAATTTCGGTAACAGCAGTCCGAGATAACAGACGCCAGTTAGATGAAAATCTCCGGACCGTTTTCTTCAATAATCAGATAAGTTCTTCATACTAGTGGATAAGTTTAGGGTTTTTGAAAAAAATAATATCGTATTTTCATAGCATAGCATGAAATACATATACATTAAATTAAATCTTATGAATTAAGCAAAATCTGCGTAGAATCTGAAAAAATGCTTAAATGATAAAATAACACGATATGTTATTTTCTTCTAACAAGTGAAATAAAAAATAATAGTGACGCTATTTGTAGAACCAGCTACGAACTGTAGCAAATGTACTACGCCGTAGCAGATTCGTAGTGACATCTTTTGCGATGCCAACATTTTAGTGTAAAAGTTAGTAAAGCACATTTGAACTCTCCTTGTTTTAAATGACAAGTCAAGCTTCTCAATTCTAGTTATTTGTCTTATGACAGCAGTTACGCGAATTTATTTAGAAAATAAATAGAAAACAAGTTTTACTGTCCCGGTTTTAGTGCTTCCTTTCCTTTGTGATTGGTTTTTAAAGGTGCTTACAACGCCACAAAAGAGACTTACTGCGTCTGAAAACACGATGACACACAATTTATTCGACCTTCGTCCCTTGCCTCAAAACAACGACTATTTCTCGGTTTTTTATTACCGTCATAAAATAGAGTCTTCAAGTTAAGGTTCACCTGCACTGTGCTTATAGACAGTAGAGTAATTTATTGAAGACGATCGAGAGCCGACAAAAAGCTTGAGTATAAAGAAATAGTCGAACAAACGTTGAAGGATTTGTGAACTTTAATCTTACATGCGTGAATTCGATGTAATGTACCTATCATAATTTTCTGTCTTTTGCTTATTTTTACTACCTCTTACACCCTACTACTAAGCCTACGCTGTCTGTCAGTCCTACCTGCATATTTAGAAACGTAATAGGATAGCCAGTTGAAATTTTCACAGAATATGTGTACATGTTACGGCCAATTAACTAAGAAATAATAATAAAATCAAAATTCATTTTTCTATCGGACTGCCAGAGCGAGCACGAAAAATCGACACCGCTATATGGTTGATATTCCGAAAACCCGTACGAAGCGTTTTGATTCCTCTTTTACTGTGCCAGCTAGTCTGTGGAATGCGCTGCCGGAATGGATGTTCCCCGATAGTTACAAACCGGGTTGTCTTCAAATCTCGAGTGAATCGGTTTCTTCTGGGAAAGCGTGCTTCATCGTAGGCCGCATCATCGCTCAACATCAGGCGAGTTGGTGGTCAAACGCAAGCCTATTACAAAAAAAAAAAAAACTAAAGGGTTTCATACAAAAAACGTATTCTTTAAACGTATTTTTGTATTTGCTGTAGTATAAAAACGGTATTAAGTACAAGCGTCAAACTTGGCATGATTAAATGCCAATGAAACACACTCTACTATATTCATGCATGTAAAACAACAAATAATAAATACTGGCCAAGTGCGATTCGGTGATAAATTTCTATTCACCGTTCCCGTACGATCACCAAAGTTAAACAACGTTGGGCGCGGTCAGTACCTGTTTGGGCATGTTGTTGTTTTGTTGCGCTAATTCTTTGTACTATAGTAACTAACAATTTACGAGGTGGTACGGAACCCTCAATGCGCGAGCCTGACACGCAGGTTTTATTTATTTTCAAGCTTAAACTCTCCGTCGCATCAAAGCAATATTTTAGTGTCAATTGTAACATCTATTGATATATTTTCCGAAAAACCGATAGTGAAATTGAGGTTTTGAGAAAATACTAGTAACTTATTTTTCTGTGTGAAAAGATCTTGTTTTTTGCGCCCTACGAACGCTACCAGTTGAAAGTTTCATCGAGTCATAAATCTAGTTTGGCGCGACAAAACCTATTATCCCTTACGTTTTATAGCCAAGTTGTTTTGTCAATGGAGATAGGTCGTAAGGTCGTAACACGACTGCTATTGAGCTGATCTAAGAGTTTCCAATGCTGGAAAAAAAAGTTTCTATTTCATTAGAAAGATTATTATTAGACCCAATTTTTTGTAACTTACCATTGTGCAACTCCTACTCGTATGATGCTAAGTAACTGCGTGGTTGAAGATGGTAAAACGCCTTGCCTTATTGTTTACCTGTATGAAAGATAATAAAAGAAAGTAGATATCTAATTCTGAATTGTAACCAAAAACCCAAACCAAACTAACCTAGTATCTCCAAGGTTAGAGTGAATAACCTCCTAATAACCTAATAACCTCCTAGGTCTACGTGCTACATCTTGTTCCACAACATCGTTTTCCATCAGGTAGGTTGGTGGTTAAACGTAGATAACTCGATATGAAAAAATAATATTGGTAGCTGTTCGTAAACCGTTTAAAATTAGTGCAATACAACTAATTTTAAATCCAATACCGTCACGGGCGATTTGCATTAAAAAACAACTAAGGCGATCTCAACTGGGACTTTCAATTGTTTTCTATAGCACGACAACTATTATCTGGTAGCAACCAATTGAATGTTGGTAAAAACTCAATGACGGAATAATTTTTTTTTGTCATATTAAGTACATCGGTAGTGGTACACACCGTATAAATCTTGGCGGATGTTGTCAAAATAAACAGGGGTTAAGCAGCTTACGTGGAATAACAAGCAGTTGAACAGATATGTAGGTTTGTTTCACAAGAGAAGTGGAATATCATGACTCTAACCTACAGAGTACACGGTTTCGTAAGTGGTTTGAGATTTGAAGAAGTTATGTTACGATATAAACTTGGGAGACATTTTATATTTAAAAGATAATTTTAATTTACTTCCTTTTGTTTAATGCTGACAGGTTTGCATTTAAGAGCCATAGTTTTTGCATCCCACACCATCTCGCCGTAATCTTTTTTTTTTTTAATATCATTGATGTACTACTAACTAATGTAAAATCCAAGCAGTAATAATAAACAAAAATCACAAATATTTAGTATATTTAGTACAATTTTAATGTTGATTCAATCAAGTTTACTTACCTAAAAAATAATCACAGTATTTTTTAATTTAGTTTTAATATTTTGCTTCAGTTTAATAAAAACACTAGACAGACAGTTTCAGAATAGTAAAGTTTCGAAAAATATGTTTAACTGTGTTTTGTTTCTCTCTTGTTAAACCACAGTTTACAAGCTAATTACATATATAAGAATTAAGCGTCTAGTTTTACAAAGTTGACTTAATATTTCTTCTCAAACATGGTATTTAGAGAATTCAGTAAAAGTTTAAAGAACTAGCATCGACTAGTGTTTGAATAGCTAGCGTTCACGTTCACATTTTCCCTTCACTATGCGATATCTTTTTTATTGCTATCATACGGGAAATAAACGCGCACTGATCTTAATTTAACGTGAGTAATTCCCGTATTATCATTACAGCTCACTGCTTACAGCCCTTATCCACCATGCTGGCCCAGTGCATGTTGGTGCATGTTATATGGCTTTGAACTTTTGAGGGTCTTGGTTACGTACCGGTTTCCTCACGATGTTTTCTTTCGCCGCTTTTGGGAGATGACATCGAAATTACACATAATAATTTATTTAAGTACTAAATAAGCCATTGGCCGAGTTTTGAATCGGGTGTCGTCAGATTTTAATGCGCAAATTCTACCGCTTGGCCACCGTAGCTCCATTCCCGTACAATATAAACGAAATATGTGGTTAATTTCAATAATAATGTACTATCTTATAGTACATTTTATTATCTTAATAGCATAATCTCTTATAAAGCGGAAATGTAACGTCTTCACATCCCGTTTTATGTATGACGAGATTTCATCCGAATTAGTTTACGGGTGCGTTACTGGCACTAAACTGGCCAAAGTTGGTTCACTGCCGTTAATGTTTTATGATCTAACTTAGAATAGCTATTCTAGACTCTAACCGTTGAAGTGTGATACGAAGGTCGTAAGCGATGTTGAATATCATATTTATATGGCCTTCAAACGTGTATGATGTTTATTTATTCAGCGTCTCAACGTTCTTGCTTGTAAATGTTTTCTAAAGCTTTTTTGTCTTCATTCCGAGAAAAAGTACAAAATTTACCTTGTTTGTTTGAACTCCTTTTTAGGAATCTTCGTTGGAGACTTTCGTCTTTTGAGTTTTTTTTGTTGTTAACTGTGAAATGTTGTGAATCTTATTTTCTTTGCAAAATTCGAATAATAACCGAACCAATCTTGGGTAACCAACCCTGGCGCCGCCTCATCTTACTAGCTTGGCTCGAGACGTCGGAGCTACGGTTGACAATGCTCAATTAATGAAACACCGTAAATACGCTCAAATAAGCGCGGATTACTAGTTTCTTGCATTGGCCGTAGAGACCCTGGGCCCGTGGTGATACGACACAAAAAATAACTGTAAAGCTATTTCGACTAGATTGGTCCTCACCTCGGGGAATCACAGAGCTGGTGCTACTTTGCTCAAAAATTAAGTTTTGCAATCCGGCAAGGCAATGCTGCCAGCATTCTGGGGACCCAGGTGGCGGCAATTTGTTCAACTAAGTATTTTTTTTAAATGTTATAAAGGGTTCTTAGTTTTATAGTACTTATTTTTTAAATTAGTATATGGTACATTATATATATTTTTTTTTATTATTATTCAAATTTTAGGTTTTTGATATGTGTTTTTTCAATATTTTTTGTGTAAATATATCTTCGGTATGTATATTTAACTATTTAAATCAATTTATGTTAGCCTAGATAATACATGCAGATAAAACAAATTTAAGCAAAACAAGACAATGCAAAACAAAACACAAAGCAAAACAAAACACAAAGCAAAACAAAATAAAAAGCAAGACGGAGTCGCGCGCGCGCACTCACCTAGAAAAAGAGTAATCAGCATACATACCTGAGAAACTCCCGTGTAATATAAACAAAAACAGATTACCTATATCACTACTGTAAGTACTGTAGTACTACTGTAAAGTAGATATTACATAATAAAGAGTTCAGAAAGTGTAGCTATTTAAACCCTACAAAAACTTTACTTTGTAGCAATACTCGAGAAACCGAGTCTAAACCCTATTTCCGTTACAAAATATTTTCGACCAAAACCACATTGAAAAGTTTCAACTACTCTTAATAAATCCTTCCTCATGCACTTGTCCATAATATATCTAGGACTAAACATCAGCCGTAAACAAATTTATGTTCAACTCGCACAAATCATCTCGGTAGAGTAGCTAACTTATGCAATAAAAGGGGGCAATATGGCGCCCACATGGAACGGCCAAATTATGATAACGTATGGCCGAATCGGTTGTGGCTAGGTCGTAAATTTGGCATAGATTTACCTCCTTACCAGCGGCTTATACTTATGAAACTGTTATGAACTGTACTTAGATTTATATTATGCAGTGAAAAGAAACATAGATGCACAAAACTTTAGTATGGTAAAGCCGTCCAAATTTGTTGTTAAAACGTTTACGAAAATAGAGCCAGTTGAGAAAGCAAGTGTTTGGAAATGGCAAAAAGTTTAAAGGTGTTTTGCAAAATGTTATCTATTGACACACGCCTGTCATTTTCAACCAACTTGAACAATTTGAAACTCAGTTTAATTGTTTTTTTTTTGTTTGATTGTGAACGGATTTTAATTATTTTTACAAACTTATATTTTACTTGCCCTGTTAGCATGTGTGGGACAAAACCAGTTATACTCAACCAATTGAGCTAAAATTTGGTATTCTTTTGTAAGATCGGAGACAATGCAATGTTGTGATGATGGAGACAGAAGGTGGCTATAGGAAATCCTAAACGAAACGACGTAACACCATCGAGTTTGGTTTCGATGATTTTTTCATACCAAACACTTTGATCCTAGATGATAAATTAAATATGGTGGACGCCCCAAGATGGCTGACAAAATGTTCTTATCTACCATCATGATATGGGTATCATAGGGTTTGCTGCAAAGAATACGAAAAAGCTTGTTTTAAATGTTTATTTATTGAATAGGCTCTTTTATCTCTAGATCTCAATTTTTATCTCTAGAGTTCCATAAAATATAGATACATATATTCCTAATATTTACAAATATGGAGATGAATCTCGTTACTCGAATTTCACCTACGTCCCGAGAAGACATTATTTTTTGTAAATATTTATGTTTACTGTCTCACCTAGAAAGTATTAGAAAATAACTTTTTTTATAAAATTTCAAAAACAGGTTTCATTGCGAAACAGATTTTCAAAGTATAAGACAAGTATATGTACATGTTTTTTTTTAAACTGAGCTGATTATCTTCAAACGGCTGAATAGATATTCATAAATAAACTTTCATCAACAAGTCATATTTCAAATAACAAAAAAAATAATAATAATAATCGATTCAGCCGTTTGGGAGCTACTATTCCACAGACAGACACACATACACCGCTTTTTTGCATCGAGGGTAAAAAATTAAGTATCTATAAATCTATGTATATTACAAGTACCTAGTCAATCAGCCCATACAAACTATAATGGTGGCTCCACATTAGTGTTGTGAAGCTCCGAGAACAAGCGTGAACGTGAATGTGGAGGGTTTTCGCGGAGTTCACGCGCGTTCACGCCTGTTCCCCGATCAGAGTCGGTATTTTGTCCCGCGACAAAGGGTTCGCGCCTCCTTCGCGCGGCGTTCACGCGTACACATCCACATTCACGGCCCCGCGCCAGTTTACTTCTTGTTTACTCCGGTTTATAAAGGCGTACGGACGTCATCTACCATCTTCTTTTTTTCCAACGCTTTTTAATAACTTTCTTGTTTTGGACGTCTAAATAGTAATATGTTGCCACAGCAAACAAAATTATTGCAGCAGCAGCTTCTACGTCCATTTCGCGGCGAGTTTCACGAACGACTGAGCATCCCGTGAATGTGGAGGGCACGACTTGTGCCGCGAATTCACGCCGTGAATTCACGGCACTAATGTGGAGCCGCCATAATATGTATGTAACTTTTGCTCAAAGCTAAATAATAAAACGGGTCACTCAACCTGTTCTACTCTCAAGGCTGTTTAAAAGTTAACTTATGTAACAATATCTGTTCTAGGACATAGGAATCTGATTTTTAATGTAACCTACTTATTGCTATTTTGTAAATAGCACTCCCGCTCACCCATCCAAAATACATCCAGTGCGTCCGTTTAGCCTTTGTAATCTTAATCTTACTCGTATCTTTGTAAAAAAAATCATTTGATGAAGATTGAATATTGGGACGGAGAGAAATATCGTGTCATGTTATTTGTAGGCAAATAACATGACACGATAATTAATAATTTTATAATTATCGTGTATTTTAATAATTAATTTAATTTATTTATAACTTGTGGTCCATGCTAGGACCACACAGTGCGTCATGGACACTACAAATTCACAATTCAGAGAAATATCGTATCATGTTATTTGCCTACAAATAACACGACACGATATTTCTCTCCGTCCCAATATTCAATCTTCATCAAACGAAATACTTTATCACCAGCATTCCTCTTCCATTACATCAAGCGCCGGCCAAAGTTATCCCAAGGTCGCAGAATAAAGTATGCAGTACATGTAAGTAATGTAATAGCAAGCGAAAGAACAATAATACTTGCTAGAGCAGATGAAAATCTTATTACCTCGGCTGGGGAAAGAATACTGATTAGCACGCGAAGGGGAATAACTGGAGGTGATTAACTGAAAGTAGTTTTGTTTGAGGGATTACGTTGGTTGGTTACTTTTATATTGCTATTAAAGTGCTTTTCTGAACTACCGCCTATTCTTAACGTGTAATAATTTCATGAAAAAACAATTGTACTTTGTCGACAGGTTTGACTCAGTGGTAGCACGTCTGCCTCATAAGCAGGAGGTCCCAGGTTCGATTCCCGGCCGAGCAGATGTTTGAATGATGGATTTAATATCTGCTTCGGAACGATTTCTTAGGTTTTCGCAATTGCTTAACATTATATTTTAAATTTGTAAGTTGAAGGGGCAATATGGTCACATCGCTCGAAGAACAGATAACCGATGGGGAAGAAAAGTTCTGGGCTGGAGGGGACCACGAACCGAATGATGCAGCGTACGTAAGCCTCCTACTAGATGGATCTACGACGTCGTTCATTGTGGACTTCCAAGGTTCTATGTTCAGCAGTGGACGTTTTTATGTCTGATGATGAAACACTGAAATTAAACACTCATAACAGATATTACATTATTATAGTTTCTGCCGTTTCATTTTTTTTTTAGTGTGTGTTAACTTCATAACATTTCAATAGATATCCATCACGCACGGAGATTGCAATGTGTTCAATGTCTGCTCGGGCCCGGGTGTAAGATGTCCGTGTCTTTGTGTGTGTTCCATGGTATCCTGGACACACGAAATTTTAGTGGGGACCTCATCGCGACCCCATCTAGTCATTTCTTAATGGAGAATGGAAAACAAAATGGATAAAATAATTGTTTTTAATTAATAATATCCATCTGTCCAAAACCAAGAGTCGCTTTGTGATTTTACTGTCCCACTACTACGTTAATTAAAATACCTTTATTAAAATTCACATGCTACGTACCTCGTGTAAACACAGTGTCAACGTTTTGAGGTCTCCCGTAGAACTCCAATATGGTTCAAGTTCTAAAGTTATTTTGGTTTAGTGGTAACCTAAAACTTGAGATATGCTATGAATACCAACACGCCAACACAAAAGTTGCTCAAAGTACGTGGGGGGCGTCTGTTGTTTTTCCATCAAGCGCCAGCTCTAGCACGGGGATTATCATCGCAACTCGCTTCGAAGTTGATCGAATTCGCGCAAAGTTTCAAACATCGCCGTATTGTAGGCATGCCCGACTGTGCTTGGATTACTGCAGTTTGGGTAAAGCGATATTATTTAACCAAGTAGAATATGAATCTCACTCTCTAAGTGTACTGTACCGGGTGTATCTCTAGACGTCAGATATATTCGAGTATATCATTTTATTATAATTATCAACAACTTTTGTTATGGGACCAACACTGAAAGCGTGGAAAAAAGTAGTTATTACATGTACAAGGAAATGTATGAAATAGCTTATAATTTTTTTGTTGGATCGGGAATTTTGACCGGAAGAGTCCGCGATTGGTTGTAATGTGTGCATGTGTAAATGTGTCAACATTATTATTGTTTAATAATTTTTTTAATAAAAAATATGTATTTTAAAACAAGCTTTTTCGTATTTTTCTCAGTCAACCTTTTTATTTGATACCCATATCATGATAGAAGATAAGATTGTCTGCCATTTTGTGGCGTCCACCATGCATATTGAACTTATCATCTAGGACCAAAGTGCTTGGGAAGAGAAATCCAACGCACCCAAATTCGACGGAGTTACATCATTTAGTTTATTCCTTTGTTTCCATCATCAGACCAGCTCGATGGTACCATTACTTTACATTGTCACCGAAATTACATAAGTATGCCAAAATTCAGCTGAACCGGTTGAAAATAACTGCTCTAAAATTCAATTGTAAGATTTTGTCCCACATACACACACATACACATACCTACATACGTACATACTAACAATAATTAACAATATAAAAAACCGACTTCATAAAAATTTCACAACTGGACCAAATTGAAATGAGACCAAATGAAAAGCATGAGCTTTCAAATAAAAAATGAATCATCAGAATCGGTTCACCCAGTCGAAAGTTCTGAGGTATCAAACAAAACAAAAATACAGTCAAATTGATAACCTCCTCCTTTTTGGAAGTCGGTTAAAAACAAAAATAAAAGATTGTAAAAATAGGCTTGCGTTCGACCCAGGAACTTTTTCTGTCTACGCTCTTTTAGTTCGAGATATTTGCCGGTTAGGTACTATTTTTATACTATACTAGCTGTACCAGAGGTTTCGTCCGCGATTTCTTCAGAAAAAAAGCCTATGTCCGTCCTCATGGTACATACTATTACTTAGCAAAATTTTATCGAGATTGGTTAAGCCGTTTAGCCGTGATTGTTTAGCAAACAGACAGAGTCACTTTCGCATTTATAATAATAGTATGGATACCATCTAAATTCTATCCAAATCATCTCACTTGTAGGTGAAGATTGTGTTTCTATATCTACAAGTGTCAATATTTTATTTAGTATTTTATTATGTTATGTTTCTACTAAAAAAGACCGCAAAAGACCTAAAAAAGACCGCAGGGTAACGCTGGATGCAGGCCGCTTCCAACCGGCCCAACTAGAGATCAATGGCCTTCATCCAGCAGTGGATGGATGTCCTATGGTTGAAATGATGATGATCTTTCAACTAGGACTATGGTGTTTTCTATATGAACATAATTGTTGTGACTAATAACATTAGCCTAGGACTTTTTACATAGTATTCTATAGTAAATTTAATTTATATTGTGCAGATCTTTAGCGAATATCATTAAGAAAAGTTTCAGAGTCAATCGAAGTTCACGTAAAGTTCCCTATCTTACTCCAGCTGATTTGTTCCCCAGAGATACACTTTCCCCGTAGAGACACTTTTCGAAAAGTCTCGCTACTGTTCCTTAGAGATCCACTTTCGGCTAATACACTTAAATAGAAAAGTTTTTGAATCCCTATATATATATTTTTTATATTTTTCCCTAGAGAAAAAAAAAACTAGACTCCACCAAACTAAAACAAATTTTCTTTGGTCTATTCCACTTTGATCACCTGGGTGATAATAGGCGACTCCATTTAAATTATTATTTGAGTATCCTTTGATCACCTGCACCTAGGTGACCATAGTTGTTTTGGTATCTTTTGATCACCCATGAATATAAATAAAAAATGGTTCAAATTAGAAATTTCATCATCATCATCATTTCATCCTATCATGTTCCCACTGCTGGGACACAGGGCTTCTCTAAGAGAGAGGATAGGCCCTAACCCACCATCATCATCATTCGCAAAGTATCCCAAATTTAAAATAGAAACTTCATAATTTCAACCTATCTTTCCCACTGCTGGGACACAGGCCTTCTCTCAGGGAGAAGATGCGCTCTAATCCACCATCATCATCATTAGTTTACAGCTGTCAGTGTGACAGCTGTCAATCTTTGTTCGACGATATGTCGGAAACTGACGATCCTGTAGTGGCAGTTCCTTTGCAAAAGTGATAGACCTCATCGAGATCTACATTTCGGATGACAGCTGTCAAACTTTGTTGGACGATATCTCGGAAACTATCGATCTTGGACTAGCAGTTCCTTTACAGAAGTGATAGACCTCGTCAAGATCTTCATTAGTATGACAACTGTCAAACTTTGTTGGACGATATCTCGGAAACTATCTATCTTGGACTAGCAGTTCCTTTACAGAAGTGATAGACCTCGTCAAGATCTTCATTAGTATGACAGCTGTCAAACTTTGTTGGACGATATCTCGGAAACTATCGATCTTGGACTAGCAGTTCCTTTACAGAAGTGATAGACCTCGTCAAGATCTTCATTAGTATGACAGCTGTCAAACTTTGTTGGACGATATCTCGGAAACTATCGATCTTGGACTAGCAGTTCCTTTACGGAAGTGATAGATCTCGTCGAGTTCTTGTGATATCATCCAACTACATTTGACAGCTGTCATCTGAAACGAATATCTCTACCCCGAGAGAGTGGCCCAAGTCCGTCTGATAAGAGTAGGGTAATAATGATGATGATGGTTTACGTTGGTAGGGACAAGTGGAACAGCTCAATTTGCCGATACCAGGTACCAAGATAACAGAAACGATGCAGAGGTATTTCACTCTAGATTCACAAAAAGTGTTATTATGGATCGCGAAGGGGAAAGCTCTTCATGGTTTATGCATTCCTGGTACTTGGATTTGGTGAAAAAAAAATTAGATTTTCATAAATGTCGATTATTTAATATTATATAATTATATTTCGTGCACAATAGTACCGAAAAGTGTACCTATGAGGAACAATTAGTAGGATTAAAAAAAAGTGGATCTCTAAGGAACAGAAGCGAGACTTTTCGAAAAGTGTCTCTACGGGGAAAGTGTATCTCTGGGGAACAAATCCTCCAGCTCACTATATTGTATGGTTGTGCGTGGATTGAGCCAGCTTCGTAAGTGATTGTCAATTCCAGGAAGTTAGGATAGAGTTTCGTGAATTCAACTTTGGATCTATTTCATTAAAGCATTTTACGTAGATAGGAATTACTTAAGACAACCAGGGCGTCTTTGTAAATATATGTGTACATATATCAGTCTTTGGCAGTGGCCATGTTACAAGCTTTGCTTAGTTTGGGGTCAGAGGGCCGTGTGTGCAAAAATGTCCCAGAAGTTTATTTTAGGTATTTTAAGTCGCGATTGAATCGGATGTGGGCATAAAAATCCACACCGCTTTACGGTTGATATTTCGAAAACTTTATAGGCAAGTGTGCGCCATCGTAGACCGCATCACCACTTAACATCAGGCGAGTTGGAGGTCAGACGTAAGCCTATTATTAGATTTAAAAAAATATTTAAACATCGATCCAAAACACTGTCAAAGAATTTCTACGTCGCATAAACTATTTCTGTGTTACGTAAGTCATAACAATGGAATACCTTCACATAGCGTTAAACCTACACGTGCAGTGTCCTAATTCTGTATTAAAACACATAACACGCCGTTAACAAGATATAACACAGTAACCGTGGTTACAAAATTCAAACGCGTCTTCCAGTTGAATACTACATTCACATAAATAACGCGTAAGAAACGCGCCAGCTTCACACATCATCATCAGCCAATTAACGTCCACTGCTGGACAAAGGCCTCCCTCATAGAGAGGGGTGTTGCCATAATCCCCACGCTTGGCAGGCGGCTTGGGGATCGCAGTACGTTCACCGTGTACTATTAGGACGCTGCTGCCCATCCTCCGCAGTTTTAGGACATACCCGGGTCCACGCGCCAGCTTGCTCCTCGTTATTTTGACCATTCAAAACGAGCACGTTACGAACCTCATCGAATTAACAAACTTGTTGCCAATTCCGCGCAGATAAAGAAACGCGGGCGCGTTACTTATTTATGTGGTCATACAGACTAAGGACACAAAGTCAATTTTTCAAGTACATTAACATGTAATGACGTCACACGTTTATGGGAAGGAATCTCTTGAGTGATAGAGAATAAGGGTTAATTGTGTATCATTTAAGAGTCGGGTAACCTGTAAACAAGATATGTAAGTATATATAGACATATAGTGGGTGGAGTAATGCTTTTGTACGACCTTATCTCTACTTATCTAGCTTCTGTTTATTCTATTGCGTTGTTATTAACCCTCGAGAGAGTAATGGTTTTCATTCAATTCAGTGGAAACACAGACAAATATAAGTGATCAGTTCTCGTAAAGGCAAAGGCTTCACTCTACCTTTAATGAAATCTTAAAGGGTAAATTCTGCGTAGTAAAAAAGGAAACAAGAGTGAAAAAAAATTAGGAGACTGCGTTATTGTTGGACAGGATCATTTAGGTAAAAGATTTTTAATTAATTTTGGCCCATATTCAACTTTAAAATTGTACTGAATTGAACTTCAAAAAAACACACAAATAAAAATAAAAAACACATTAGTCATAGGACTGCACGTCAGAAGTGAAAACGTAGTTATTCATCTATTCTACAAGAGATGACGCTGTTTTGAAATACACGGTGCAGCGTGATGATGACGCGAGTTCCGTGATTTTTGTTCACCCAAAATAGTGATCAACGTGCCTAAAGACGTTTTCACTACAAAAAAAATGCTGGGCACAGTTAATATAGGTAATATACCATGTAATAGATAACAACTCTTTTAAACTTTTAAACACACAACAAACTTTTCTTAAGTGTAGAAGCTAAAATAAGAGACCATCGCGCGAATAATTGCATTCTTGCATGCCGGAAGTCACTTTACTCAAGAACTCGTAAGACTTATCTTCACAAAAATGTGGCTGAACTTTTCCTTTGCGATTTACGCTAGATGTGAGTATTTACTTAGTAGAAATCCTTGGGCTGGCGCTGTGACTCAATTCGCTACAGTTATGGCGCAGTAGATAAAAGAAATAATAGTATACAAACACATGGTGATCAACACTAATATGCTGAGAGAATGCGTCTCACAGTTTACATAACATTGTGAACAGTAGAACGATAACAGTAAATTCTAATCACTTTTACTAGCTTTTTGAACATCATCATCAGCCAGAAGACGTCCACTGCTGAACATAGGCCTCCCCCTTTAACCTCCACACTGAACGACATCCTGCCATCTGCATCCACTGGATGCCCGCGACTCTCACAATGTCGTCGGTCCATCTAGTGGGAGGCCTACCTACGCTGCGTCTTCCGGTTCGCGGTCTCCGCTCAAGAACCTTTCTTCCCCAACGATTAACAGTTCTTTGAGCGATGTGGCCTGCCCATTGCCACTTCAACTTGTAGATTTTAATAGCTATGTCGGTGACTCTGGTTCTTTGGCGAATATCTACGTTTCGGATTTTATCGCGCAAAGAAACTCCGAACATAGCTCTCTCCATTGCCCGTTGTGTGACTCTGAGTGTGTTGTGTCCGTTGTTGTTTTTGAACATAAGTCGCCTTAATACGAGCACTTGCGAAAAAGTTATCATTACGTAAACGATAGCAAAATATATGAAAAACTATGGCGCTTTTCTACTGTTAATTTTCCATCCTATGTACCCATATTATACGCAATAAAATGAATATGAATATAATTCAGATTCGTTTCACGTCCGATAGCCGCTGTTAAATTTTTCATACATTTTGCTATCGTTTATATAACGATAATTTTTTTCGCTAGTGCTCGTACTAAGGCCACTGATTGTAACTGTTAACCAAAACACCACAGTAAAATATTAAAAAAAAAAAACAGCCTTTTACAATGTTATTGCATATTTCAGAGTAAATAAATGCTTGAACCGAGTATATTGTCCTTGACAATGCCAGTGACAAACTGAATATAGGACACAAACTTGCATACAGGCCGTTCTGACTTAAAAAAAGAAAAAACCAATACATATATCTTTTTGCCCTGTTGATTGAGTGCCCTGTGTAATTAAAAGCACGTAGTGCACGTGCTTTTAATTACACATGTGGTGTAATCTCACCTGAAAGCGCAGTGTTACCCACTCTTATAAGTGCGCGTATGTCTTAGTTAGAAAGCCGTTATTCTACCCGCATGTAGCCCCTAGATCTAATACCCGTCAATTGCTCAGGAAGGGTCTAATGGTGATTAAATAAGGGTCCAATACTCAGACGCAAATTTGATTACACTATTTATTGTAAGGGACGTAGGGATTTGTTTGGGTGGGATGATTTTGTGGCAGGTTCGAGATTGTTCTGTAAACATGAATTATTGTACGTAGATTGAGTAGTTGAAACTTTTTAATACGAAGCGATTATAATAATGAATATTTTTTAAATATAAATGATAAAAAAATATTAGCGACTCTACGGCAAGTTCAATTAACGGGGTACAAGCCTAATTGTCCACATTTAAAGGTGGGATATTTTCTCCAAATTGAAATAACACTATCCTAAATGAACATCCTTATGCATTATCACACTTTTGTTACAACTTGTATATATGTATATAGAAATTCATTATTGTTCTCACCAGTAATAAAAGTTATATACAAATAAATACACTTAAGAGCTAGTGCCACAAGTGGCGGCCTAGCTCTAGGCTTAGGTGTCCCTTTCTGTGCACGGTTGCCTAAGAAGAGATCAATTTAAGCAATAAGGATGCCTGTGAAAAGCCAAGACAATAGTTCTGTTATCCTTGTGTCTGTGGTTTTTTAATATAGAGTTATCTTACCGTAAGTTAATTAATTTATCTTCTCAAAGACAAAAGTTTTTACCATTTGTAATTTGTTTACTTACTGCACCCCTTTTTACACCCTGTACTGTTCTATAAAATAGCGATATTACAGAACCGTAGCTCAACGACCTGATTTAGACCGATTGCCTCTTTCCAAGTTGGAGCAAATCGACACACATAAGCATAATACTTGACTATCTCTACCCGCCTACCGGAGGCACTACACATCCCAGTTTTATTTACAATCGACGACAGAAAGATGTATATGTTACGGCTAAAACCAGAAGCGCGGCTGCACCTAGTTTTAGCCGGTTAGAACTAGGTGTAGCCACTTACTCTTGGTTAAACCTTATACATGACTAGCATTAGGACGTTTTTCCATCTTTGGCACCAATCTGAATAGCACCTGAGCTATAACTCAAATGGCACTGATTTTGGTGCTGATTAACTTTAGCTCTGTGCTATTAACAGTAAACTAAACAAGCTACAAGATATACAATAGCGTATTATTTCTCTTAAAACCTTATTCGGACATATACGAACATTAAAAAATGCCAAATCAGTTCAGCAAAATCTAGCTTAATTTCAATTAATTGTATAAGATGAGACGAGAAGTTACAAGAGAACGAGTGTCAAGACTGAATAAAAGAGTGAAAAAAGGCAGTAAAATCACCTCAAAATAAATTCTATGTCATGAATAAGAAATAAGCCATCAGTCTGATTATTTATTATCATCTTATAAAAAAGCATAAATAGAATTTATTACCAAAAACATAATCAAAATTTGTTCAAAATTAAGAAAGATTAATATATTTCAGAACTTTATCAGCCAATTTAAATAGTATCTTCAAAATACGTATTATATTTAATTCTATTTTTCACCAAGCCTGTTTTTCAACAAGTCAAATCCCTGTCCTATATGCTATTGTGAGTGGTGTGATCGGTGTCGTGGAGTGTAAATAAGTTAGCCGGACTTTTGCTCGGCTGGAGCTAACAAATAGAGGCTATTTCTTCGCAACGACAGCGATTTGGGGTATCTACTGTTTTAGAAAGTGTTTTGGGTGTTTGTCGCTCGAGAGGAAAAGTTTCATGCATAACTAGGCTTTTGTCTTGCGGAAAATACACAGTTTATCGCTTTTACGGCGTGAATTTTCAGATATTGTAAATTTTCTATAAGTTGGTTAAATATTTATTTTGTTTTGATTTGTTAGATATAGGTACAGACATAGTTCTAGAGAAAACAAAATGCAGGTAAAACTGCAAACGGGACCCTATTACTAAGCTTACGCTATCTGTCCATCCGTCCTAGTTTAACGGCTGTATCTTTTGAACCGTAATAAATAGCCAGTTGAAATTTTCACACAATATATACGGCGGATTAAATAATAAAAGCTAAAGGGCCCATACGACAAACTTTATTTCCTCTGGTGTAAAAACGGTAATACGTACAAGCGACAAACTTGACACGATCATAGTACTCACTTTATAGTAAAACAATGAATAATGGCCAAGTTTGAGTCGGTGACAAATTTCTGTTCACCTCAAAGTTAAGCATTAAACAACGTCGACTTTTTGTAATTTGTGATACGGAACCTTCAGGACGCGATTTGTACTTCGCTGGTTTATTATTCAATAACTCGGCACGAAATACAAATCTAGATTAATTATTTGGCGGCATCCAATCCTGCATCCCGCGAGATTATAATATTGATGAACACGCCATGCCACGTGCCACCACGAGTCACTGGAGGCCGACGCCGCAGTTAATTGAGATGGAATGTCATCGGTCGACCAGAACCATTAGTATTTAATCAATTACATTAAGATTTATTGCACTTATATCTGTGTTTAATTATGGAGGTATGTGATTAATAAGGGTTATCCCAAAGATATAATAATGTGGCGTGGTGGGTGCGAAGGTATCTGGCCTAAATTAGGCTTAAGTATACCCCACAAGTAAATTCCCATCATTGTCCACCACTGATGATCACTGATGACCACCACATGTCCTTCTGAGCGGACCTCTATATCTGTTTTTAATTTAATCATAATTTTAATATCACTATCGCGACGCTCCCTGAATCTTGACTAGGTACCTATATAATAAAACTTACACCCGTACGAAGCCAGCGCGGATCGCTTGTATATAATAAAATCGCTTTCCGCGTCTTGTCTGTCTGTATATCCGCTAACTCTTCCCAAACCACGCAACGGTTTTCACCATCAGTTAGATAATTTTTCACGGAATAGGTTTATATATAACTAGCCGTCCGCCCCGGCTTCGCACGAGTGTAAGTTCGCACTGATGACCACCACAACATTGATCACATATTTATTTATTTTTCGGAGAAAAAAATAGTTTTCCAGGGCACTGTAGCGTTTCACACCGCACTTGTTTTGCTCTACGATATGAATAGCTCAAATGCTCTAAATCAATTAATCCTTTCGCACCACGGTGTGAATCGCCCAAGATTTTTGACCTTCACCGAAAATGTATTTCAAACTAGCTACGCAACGTGGTTTCATTTCACCCGCGTTATATTATGCCTTTTTGAAACAACCTCCTTGGTAGCGACAGTAACCTCCTTGACTTATTTTTTCTTCTTCTATAATTTAATATTTAAGGATCGGTAACGTAATTAGTAGTGATGCCTCTGGTGTTACAAGTATCCATAGGCGACGGTGACTGCTTACCATCAGGCAGCCTGTCTGCTTGTTTGCCACCTATGGCATGAAAAAATGTTATATGTCAATGTATAGCCTTCAGTTCTTGTTCTTAGCGATCTTCTTCTAGCGATCTTCTCATCATCTTGTTTTTCCGATTGCTACCAAACTTCACAGGATCACTTGCTGGGCTAATCTAAAGATGCCTGAAAATTTCATCCAAATCAGTTCAGCCGTTTCGGAGTCCATAGCGAACACATACATAATATTTTTTATTTATTTATAGGTATAAATCACATCAAGGAGGTTCGCGAATTGCCAGAAGGAGTTCTTATTGTTAGGAAAAAGAAGAAAAAATGGTATTCTGAAGTCTTTTATCTATTGAAATCATACATTCATTCAATCAAACATCTCTTTTCCTTCAGAAAATTATCTTTTGTGAAGGTTACATTGTAAGAGTACGAAAAGGTTTGGAATTTGTAAGTTCTTTCAAAGAAATAAGCCTCTATCAATAGGTAAGCTATTTGTGTGAAACACCTTTCTAACATAACAAATTGGACGGTTTTTGTAGACGCTTAGTTAGCAGGTCTTCTCAAATTTATTTTTCCAGTAAAAATGCACCCAGCTAAAGCTCATTTAAATTTTCTCGACCTTAATTTACAGCCCGATTTTAATCTCATGCAAAATAAGTTTTTCCACGGAAACCTATTTAAAACAAGCTACAAAGTAAGAGCGAAAAATAAAGGACAATCTCTACTAGGGGTATAGTCACTGAAGTGAGAACTTCTCTTTTCTGTGGGTACCTATAGCCAAGAAATTTAACACTTTTTGTACAGATTGCAGTCTTTCCACAAAATATGATTTTAAATGATTAGCTTTTTAGGTTGGAAATTCAATTGCAAATTTTTCATTTTTAATTTATAAACATTCCATTAATGACAAAAAAAATTTTTTTTTTTTTTTTTTTTATTAAGTAAAAATATTATAGTCTTCCTTGTCAATTAGGTCTGAACTTTGTTTGAAGTTAGAAACTAGACTAGACTAGTTGGACTACTACTTAGACTTTAACTAAAGTCAACATTGGGGAGTTAGCTAAAAAAACGATTTTAATGTTTGTATCAAACAGACAAACAAATTGAAGAGGACGTAAGCTAATAAATACATGGAAATAAAATAACCTAAGAAAACTATTTATAGTGCAAACCCGAAATAAAAATTACAAACAAAAAGAAAACACTTAAGAGCTAGTGCCACAAGTGCCGGCCTTATAGCTAAAAGCAAACTCTTCCAATGAAACCATTGGATAAATAGAATTTACGTAACAAGATAGACGGGGGATGCTAAAATACTAACTTTATTTAAGAATAATTGCTTTTAATTTAGCACTCTCAAAATGTGCAACCTTCTATGATCCAGTGCTGAGTATTTATGCCTCTCACTTACCATGTCATTTGCCATGGTCGTGTCTAAATAGAGTCTTAATTCGACCTGGAGAAAATAACCGCCAACTACCTCGCAGCTAAAGTGGAGGATAGGGCCAATGAATCAACTGGTTAAAACGTTATTCAAGAAGATGTATGATACTGAAGAAACATTTGGGGTTCGTGAAATGAAAGTCCTGGCTTTGGGGATTAAAACTTGGCAAGAATTATGACGAATTTTGTGTTTCGTGGTCGCACTTATCTTTAACCTTCATGGACTCTTTGATTTATACGGTGCTTAAACATTATAATCAGAATTAAACGGTACTTATTGCATACCATTTTCGTCATTTTTTCCCAGGTTCTCCCGTCGCAGATTTTTTTATATTTAATTCGTAATGTTTGTTTGCTTAGGTCAATTCTTGCATGCTGAATTATAACAATTTCCTTTTCACCCATTTTGCTGAAATTTTGCATACATATATTACATAAACGCCACCATGTCGATCCGATTACAGGACGAGAGCACGGAGCCAATCCAATTGCAGAAAGGCGTGATACAGGGAGGTGTTATCTCTCCAAAACTGTTCACGAACGCATTGGAGGACGTTTTCAAGCTTTTGGACTGGAACGGATTGGGCATCAACATTAATGGCGAATACATCACTCACCTTCGTTTTGCCGATGATATAGTTATCATGGCAGAGTCGCTGGAGGACCTCAATATAATGCTCAGCGACCTCAGTAGCCTTTCCCAACAGGTGAGTCTTAAAATGAACATGGATAAGACAAAAATCATGTACAATGTCCATGTTGTACCCGTGCCGGTCAATGTTCGGAACGATACTCTAAAAGTTGTTGACCATTACACTTATCTTAGACAGATTGTTCAGTTAGGTAAGTCCAACTTAGGCAAAGAGGTCACCCGAAGAATCCAACTCGGATGGGCAGCGTTCGGGATCTATATGCTCGGAGTTTCTTTACGCGATAAAATTCGGAACATAGATATTCGCCAAAGAACCAGGGTCACCGACATAGCTATTAAAATCTGCAAGTTGAAGTGGCAATGGGCAGGCCACATTGCTCGAAGAACTGATAACCGATGGGGAAGAAAGGGTCTTGAGTGGAGACCGCGAACTGGAAGACGCAGCGTAGGTAGGCCTCCCACTAGATGGACCGACGACATTGTGAGAGTCGCGGGCATCCAGTGGATGCAGATGGCAGGATGTCGTTCAGTGTGGAGGTTAAAGGGGGAGGCCTATGTTCAGCAGTGGACGTCTTCTGGCTGATGATGATATTACATATTTAGTTCTAGTACAATACGCTGCCAACTGATAGTGGGCTTGAACATTTGGATTGTCTTTAGACCTTCAACGGTCTATGGACAGTCTAACTGTTTATTTAGTGTTAGTTTTAGCTAGTATTTTGTTTAGTTAATAAAGGCACTTGCACAGTACAATACAAATTAATACAATATTGGAATATTTTTAAAATGCCCCCCCCCGCGACAAAATGGTGACGAATGGTGGATGGTGTAAATTTTTGTCTTAATTTTTTTTGTTACTTATTTGCGATAAAAAAAATATGAATATGGTCAAATGACATACCACAATTAGAATACCTTAGTTTAAGCAATCAGACAAACCGTTGCCAAAATATGGCACAATATAGGTATACTCAATTTTCTCAATTTTCTTCTAAACAACGGTTCCACTATCGCAAAACTCCAAGCCCTCTAAGGCATTACAGACAGATCATTTCTAGGTAGTTTTTAAACAATGTTGTTCTAGGGAGCAGTTTTATCAAACCTGACATCGCTTGTGCACTGAACTTTGACAAATATGGAAAGAATTTGGCATCATTTCACTGAAAAGTTTTACTTATGTGATACGATGTGCTAGGCATGATAAAGTTTTCGTCTACAAGATTATTTTTTTCACAGTGCTATCGGATATTACAGTACTTGGTCCACAAAATTCCTTGTAAAAGTTTTGTATATATTTTGCTAAAGCTGTATGTAATGAAAATTTTGAATAGTTGCTTTAAGATCAACCTTTTACTTCATAGAAATGTTGATTAGATTGATGGGACAGAAACCATATCGACTTCCCCAGAATCACAGCCTGGGTAATGATCTTTATGAGTATTTTTTTATTTAAGGCGAGGTATTCCCACTTTTAAGCAACGCTTATTACTATAGATGACCATAATCCTTGGTTTATTGTATTAAAGTCACATTTAGCGGACCAAAATCATGGCTCATACACACAGTCGTGCGTTTCCCCTACTTCTAATTTTGGGGTTTTTCTCATATTTTTCGAAAAGTATAGCTGTAATGTAAAATGTACCTCTCCGGTTTCTTTAATAATTATGAAATCTATGTATTAAGATATCACTGACTTAATTTTATAAATAGGTAATTGAATAAATCTTAAAAAAACAGAGATAAAAGCGCAAATCAGTGCTACTTTGATAATTTTTTTCTATCGAGCGCAATGTGCTTAATCGTGTTTCGGTCTCATGGGTTTCCTAGATAAAACATTCAATTTTGTTATGACACCATTTCTATAAATTTAAGCTAACCATGGAGGTATGCACACTTAATCTAGAATGACCATAATTGCTAAAAGTCGAAAAAGAGCGTCTTAAGAGCCATATTACAAAATGTGTGCATATGAGAAAAAAATTAGAATGAGCTCCTGTGGCATTTCCGAGTAACTATAACATGGGGTTCTTCAAAAGGGCTGTTAAGAGTGTGAGTACGTGTGTGTTAGAATGTGGTGGTAAAGGGCCGAGAATTTTTAAAGCTACGAGTATGATTCAAGGAAATCTGTTCATCCGTTTAAATATTATCAGCTCTTTTATTGTTTTAAAAATGTTTAATACCGGCTCTACACTCGCGCGCCATCCGCGTCGTGAATTCACGGCGTGATTAACGCCAAGAGTTTCGCGTTTCACGCCTTGAAAAATGATTGCCTCTACACTCACAAAGCTTTGCAAGACCTTCAGTTTTATTCGCGCGCTCAGTGAGAATGGACGTCGATGTGACTGCCGCTGCTTCTGTGACGCTTTGTACTTTAAGACTTATTACCATTTGAGTTTTGTAATTTATTTTCACACTTTTGAAGCATTTCTTTATGGTTCCTCAAGGTAACTTCCTCAAATACCTGAAGATCCTCAAAGATTTGAGTTAAAGCTGCAACAGTAGCAGGTACCCTAAAGTTCGCAGTTGGGTTCCAAACTTTAATAACGTCGTATTTAAATCCACCATTTAACTTTGTCCCGGGTAAGTCTCAGGATCATTAGCAAGACTATCCTACTGATGCTGCCATTTTTAATCAGGGTTTACAGTTCTTACTTAATTAATGTAGTCTGTTAAAGAATAAGGTTTTTAGGAAGATACAGTTACGCCAGTGGCTAAAAGCTGCCACCCCCCCCCCTGCATTTCTAAACTGTGGTAAATAAAAACTTGTTGATTGCCATGTGATTGGTCAAATTGAAAACCTTTATCCAAAATTAACATAACATGTTGAAATTACAATATGTTAATATAGCGATAAATATGTTATAAATTAAAGACATTCTATCTTTCTCACAGGTCATTAACATTTTCATAAAATGATCTTGACAAATTAATCTTAACAAGTAGTTTTCTTTTTAACTAAATCAAAAAAAGTATTATGTTATGTCGAGATAATACATTTCTGAAATTTGTTTTTTTTTATGACCACCAATATCTGAACTATAAATGAGAACACAATTACCTATATTTATTGTTTTGGATATGGACCCCACCATATGCGTGTCTCGACACGCTCTTGGCCAGTTATTTCACTTACGGTGGCAAAAAAGCGGCTAATATGCACACCATTTTTGAGGACCAGAACTTGAATAGTACGAGTATGTTATTTGTTTTATTTTGGCTAGAGTTTTTGAGATAAATCTTTTTTTTCGCTAATATCTTTTTGAGAATTTTATGATAAACTTTTAGTTGGTAGCAATTTGTTTGATTATGTTAACTTAGTCCACGTAATAAATATATATACATACTTTTCTATGATTCATGGTAAAGTTAAACACAAATATCTACGTTATACTCTTAATATAAAAACGAATTATAAAATTTAACCATATGTGTAACAAATGGTTTAACCATGAAATTACTTAACCTTTAAACATTAATGTCACAATAGGTAAAATAAAATCCTTATTTTGTATACGAAACACGAAATGTAGCCCTTAACTCCTTTGCTGTACATAAATAAGTCAACAGAACGGTGGTATATGGGTAACGAATACACGATCACGTACGCAAATGGATGTTGCTCTACGCGAACCAACTAAAACACCATCAAGTGTACCGCTTAGATTAAAATAAAATAAAACTTAAATTCTACCGCAGCTGTTCTGAATTTTAAGCATGCTCGTGAGTTGTGCCGCATCCAGAAAGTTTGTTTAGAACTAACTCGTCCCGGTAAAAACGAACAAGATAGAATATTTTTTCAGTGAATTTTCATGCGGGGTACCGGAAAGTCTGTAAATGTTACAGGAAACGGAATTGAATTGGAAATCCTGATGAAGCATGAAGATCTGAATAATTTTAACAAAAATTACTGAGAGAATAAAAAACAATTGGGCATTTTCTTTAGAATAACATTGCAATTGGTATAAATCAATGTTCGTGTTGATGCTTTATAGGATAGCGAGAAGATATACAGAAAAAAACGATGTCTTCCGCCAGAATAGAACTTAAAATTTGGAACAATTTTTTTTTCGTGTTATGCATAAAATTAATTCTACATAGCGAAATTTTACAAGCTTTTTTTCAACTTGCCCTGTTAGTTAGAGTGTACGTTACGTATGTGCGAGAAAATCTAGCAACTCAATTTTAGACCAGTTATCGTCAACCGATTGAGCTGAAATTTGGCATAGTTATTTATGTTTTTGTTCGGTGATAATGCAATGTTATGGTACCATCGAGCTGGTCCGATGATAGAGACACAAGGTGGTGATATGAACTCCGAAACGAAACGACTTAACCCCGTCGAGTTTGGGTTCATTGGATTTGTCTTTCCAAGCACTTTTGACCTAGATGATGACCAGGGTCCTGGTAATAGAGTCAGTGGTGGCCATATCTACCTTATTGATATGGGTATGAAATTAAAGGGTTTGCTGAGAAGAATACGGAAAGCTTATTAAAAATTTTTTTTAATTTTATTATTTCAATTGTTAAAAATGCGTGGCCTTACTTGACGTTTCTAAGACCGTCATCGAGACTAGGTAGTCTATACCACCTATTCTTATAAAATCCCTGTAAATTCGTTTTTCCAGTAAAAATACCTACATTCTTCCTTGTTCCCAGTATTTCATTCACGTTTGTCCCATATTGGAATTCACGCTTTTTGTTCACCATTCATAAAATAAATATTACCGCACACTGCAATGCAAAAATGTGCCTCACTAAACTATCGTCACTGTATTTCAGATTGAAAAATGTGTTTTTGTGTTGGGAAATGTTAATAGAATACATTTTTTGGTACCGTTAATTGTAAGCCAACACCATTGCCACAACATTTAATTACGGATTGATGCACAATGTTTCCAGTGATTTCTAGGCATAAAGCGTTAATTAACGTCTTATTTCTGAGAGTGTATAGCGCAGTGCGGTGCCACGAAGGATTATGGTCAGTTACGGATCGATTAAAGTTGAAAATACTGGATAGCACTGAACTATTATTGCCCATAACGTGTGGTGCTTACCATCAACTGAGTGACAAGCTCGTCCCATCACTCTGTTATAAAAAAAATGGTTGAAGCATTTTTGTCTTAAGGTCTTACAGCAGGCTTAGCGCGGGCTGTGGAGAAATTGTCTTTCCACCGTTTTTATCCCAATAGTAAAAATACAAATGCATCAATATTTTAGCTTTCTTGCGTCTATGCGTGGATAAAAATGGTTGAAAGACAATTCGTCCACAGCCCACGCTAAGCCTGCTGTAAGGCCTGCAGGATAGAAAAAACATGTGCAGAGTCTTGGAGGAAGGATGGGCCACCTCCCTCCTAAAGGAGCAACCTTGCGTTGAAAATAACCAGTGAGAACGATGCTAATGCATGGCCATCAGAGTAGATGATAACAATTAATTGTTAGGGATGGCGTCTTCCGTATTGTATGGAAACAGTTCTAAAGGCCGGTAGGTGTAGTAAATAGTAGTAGTTAATATGAATTTTACATGATGCTAGAGTATGGTGGTTTAAATTGTGTAAATACCTTAACATCTGCATGTTACCCGTGTCTCCGCAAATTAAACATTTTGAATTTTGAGTAGGTACCTTAAATCACACGTTCCTACGAATTATTAGTTATCTAGAAAATGCTCTCTAGGAGGCAAGATGCCAAGAAAGCAATAAGTTCTATGCAGCTGGTACTTTGAAACAATTTTATATCACCATTTTTCTACCTTTACGAACACTGAAAACACTTTAGCTTTGTACTTATTGATCTAAGAAGTTAAAACTGCGCGCCTCTTAACCCTTTATTTATAAATCTAATAACTGTACCTTGAATCCTCACCTTGAGTGCTCACTCTGCTAAAGTTTTCTGTTGGTTATCCAAGCTTTCCTTTGTAGATACGAGTATAGACATGGTCTTAAATTGTTTATTAGGTTAGTGTGTAAGTGTATTGGAAAATAAAGTATTTGTATTTTGTATATTTGTAAGTACATCATAATTATATGTGGCAAAAAAAAAAACAATATACAATGTTAAATAAAATATTTAAAAAAATATTTACTGTCTTAAACATAGGGTTGAAATAAGGAATGTACATCTAACGAACAATAATATAGTGAGTTAGGTAAATATAAATTTTAACAGCGATTTCCGCGCTAGGCTAGGTGTGGGCCCTCATTCCATAACTAAAACACGCACGTAACACGGCGTGTTAAGTTAACCTCTAAAAATTTGGCATCTGTTTCTTAGTGAATAAAGGCCAACATTTTGAGGTTAATTTAACGCGCCGCGTTACGAGCGTGTTTGTAGTTATGGAATCAGGGCTCTGTGTCGTGGGAATCCGATACGTTTTTTTCTTAGATTTACACCTCAAATGTGTGTAGAGCTAATTATATTATACTAGCCGTCCGCCCCGGCTTCGCACGAGTGTAAGCTCGGCCTTCGGCCTCGCCACAAAATATAATATATCCTATGTCACCCGGGGATAGTGTAGCTTCCCAACAGTGAAAGAATTTTTCAAATCGGTTCAGTAGTTTCGGAGCCTATTCATTACAAACATACAAAAATAGGTACAAATCTTTCCTCTTTATAATATTAGTGTAGATTTGTTACAAACTGTGTTTTTGTTATTTTTTGTTTATTATTCGTCTTTCAAGTTTTCCTCATTCATCCTCAAATGAGGACAAAGTATGATATTACGTCATAGATCGTGTCGTCAGATCTGTGGATGTTTACAGGTCTGATGGTGGTGATGATGAGGTAACCTTAATAAGGGAACCTTAAGGTAACCTTATTTTAACGACAAAAAATTACACAATATGATTTAAGGAAACCTTGAAGGTGAGGATAAAAGAGGTAATAGCTATAAATACGGGGATAAGTACGTACATATAAACTTCATTCATACTCAACGTATGAAACAGTTTTTTTTCCCGCTATTTTAGGGTTCTGCTACGAATAAGTCCAATGATATTTTTTTCGCTGTTTCAGGGTTCTGCTATGTACAATGTTTTTTTGTTTTGTTAAAACAAAACATGAGGAATGAAACATGATACATGAAACAGGGTTTTTGTTTTGTCATATAAACGATTTATTTATCAATGATGATAATGATGATGGTGAGAAATAAAATTATACAATGTAAAAGTATTTTCTTTAACCATAAAGCAAATAATTAAAACTACTGGTAATTTAAGAATGAAGTAGGTGCTCACATTTTTCCTTCAAGCGAACTTCAATTGCATATTCATAGCCTTACAAGCAAATTTTGATTGCATATTCATGACTGGCTTTTTGATTGATTTTTTACTCAATTAACTTAATAAAACGCAAATTATTCTATGGAAAAATTAAATTAGTCTCGAGTATTCGTGCAGTCGTTGTAAAATTCATAAAATGCAAATTGTTACTCGTAGAGTATTATAAAATTAAATCAATGTACTGATTTTAAATATTTCTAGAGCTCACAGGTGTGCGACTTCAATTAAGTCAGATGTAAGGAAAATTACAGTTATTATTTAAGTCTTTAATTTGGCCCATTGCTTAACTGGAAAAAAGCTAAGTGGAAATCATTTACATTGCGTACATTTATATTGTACTAGCGTTGTTGCCCGCCACTTCGTACGCGTAGATTTTCATATAAACTTTCCACCCTTTTTTCCTCCCTTAATCCAGCCCTTGCGGAAAATAACATAGCCTATACTTCAATCTGGTTTTAGCTACGTATATTCACGGAAACTGCATTTAAATCCGTCCAATGGTTTAGGAGATGTGCGTGGACAAACAAACAAACAGACAAAAATTCTAAAAACTTAAAGTGTTCAGCTGCTTGTTTTAAGACGCCGTGTTTTTTGATATCTCGCAATTACAGATTTTTTATCTGTACGTATTTATTATATTTATTTTGTATATTATATCATTATCATCAGCCAGTAAACGTCCACTGATGAACAAAGGCCTTCTTAGATAGAGGTGTTGCCATAATACCCTCACTTGGCAAGCTACTTGGGGATTGCAGTACGTTCACCGTGTACTAATAGGATGCTGATGCCCATCTTCCGGTGGTTTTGGTCGCAGTTTTAGGACACACTCGGGTATATTATATAATTAAGTATAAATATAATAATAGCATGCGAAAAAGCGCTCTAGAATCTAGTCAACTATTTAAAAAGTTATAAATATGCAGTGTTTAGCACATAAATAATAAAAGGATCATTATATTTAAAATAGTTCATAGAACCTCTAAATAACCTCTATTTCTAAAACATGGCATTTATGTGTCCATTATTTGAAGATCCCTTATCAATGAAATTTTTTTTTTGGAAAATGTGACTACGTTAATTTGAATTTAAATCTGAGAAGATTAAATCTGTCTAACGTTCTTCAAACATCTAAGTTGTACACTAATAGAACTTATCTTTTTCGCAAAAGCAAACAGCCAAAAAGGGTACGCCGAAACTGAGTAACACCTCACAATTCATACCTTAAAATACACATTTCCTTTTAATTCAAATTGAATAAAGCTAAAAATAAACAGCACAAAGCGAGTGAAAGGTAAGCCTGCCTAACTAAAACGGGAAATTATATACTTTTAGACTGAAATTGTATTCCTACCTACCGTCTTATTTTGTATGTAAGGAATTGGAAAAATGAAAATGCTTTCAATAAACTAGTTCGCTTTCTTTAGAACACCAATGGAACGGAATATTAAAAATACAGTACGCAATGCGCAAGTTATTGTTGAACAAATATACAAACATACATAGAAACGCATATTTGTCCCATTAAAATCTGAGGCCTCTCTTCTCTAGGTCAAAAATAATACTTTCTTCGCCTCTTTCATGCAGTCGTCGCCACAGGAATGAACTTTCCATACGGTTCTAATACATTATTTTTCATTTCTCTCTTGGACGCAGACAAAGAGAATGTTAATGCAATTTAGTAACATTGTACTGCTGGAGCTTACAAACGCTTTTTAATGCTTACGGAAGGTATCATGTAAGTGAGCATTCTAATTTTGAAAATGGTGTTAAGTGTTTGCGCTGTGCCTCACCACCGCTACGTAAAATTCTATTTTAGAAACTGAGTAAGTAAATGATTGAGAGTATTTTTGGCTTTAAGGAGGCTTTACGCATTGACTTTTTTATCATCATCATCATTAGCCAGAAGACGTCTACTGCTGAACATAGGCTTCCCTCTTAAAACTCCACACTGAACGACAGCTTGCCATCTGCATCAACAGGATTCCCGCGACTCCCATGATGTCTTCTGTCCTTAGTACTATTCTACATGCATATTTAGTTCATTTATTCTAGAAAAAATGTTTAAAAGGTTGAAATATTGAAAGACAAACTTAACTTTGTAGATGCCAAACTGGTGCTCCCATACATACCAACTACAAAGTAAGTTTGTAATAGCAAAAACATGCATTGTAACTACAAATTAACATCTTTCGGAGGCCTTTTATATGTGCTGTAAAACCTTGTTTCTTGCCTAATTTCATGATTCTAGGTCAACAGGAGTACCCTAAAGTCAATCAATTAATTATTCCCTAATTACATAATTATGGAGCAATCATCGTGGATGCGTGGATACAATGTAATGTTAATTTTGGATTAGATCAGCTATACAGTAGAGCATAGTCACGTCTATTGTGCTGTACACAAGCGATATGTGTGCGTCGAATAATTAGTGCTGGGTCATGAATCCACAAGTACAGATATTTGTGAGGATAAGATACGAGTACGTGTAAATTACATTACGTCACAGTGTTATTCACACTTTAGGATTGAATTTTATAGACAATTTACATTGGAAACGTATGGAAAGAATAAACTGGACAGGGGAAAAAAAAAACAGGAAGTAGTACATATTGTCGATGAGTAAAGAAGTCTGTGACCCGGGTATGTTCTAAAACTGCGACCAGAACCACCGGAGGATAGGCAGCAGCGTCCTAATAGTACACGGTGAACGTACTGCGATCCCCAAGCCACCTGCCAAGCGTGGGGATTATGGCAACACCTCTCTCTATGAGGGAGGCCTTGTCCAACAGTGGAAGCTAATTGGCTGATGATGTGATGTGATGTGAAAGAAGTCTACTAGCGAGTATAGAGACTAGAAGAGGCAAGATGTTTGGCCACCTTGTACTATATAACAAATTTGAAAACCATCATAGAGAAAAAGGTAGAAGGAATGAGAGGACCAAGAAGAGTATTCTTAGACCAAATAAAAGAGAAGGCAAATGTTATGTCGTACAGGGAGGTGAAAATGCTAGCAGAAGACCATCAAGCCTGGAAGTTACTCCACCGACAAGAGTTACGCCCTTAAATAAATGTTGAATGAATGAATGAAAGATTGTTTCAGTAAATATTTAAGTGTGAAACAACCTGGTAACAACACGGCAATTTAAAAAATAATTCTAAGTTAGTAAAAAAGAGCTACATCATGATGTTAGGGTAACTTCTGGTACTCGGTTGGTAAGCTACCACTCTCAAGTTGAAAATCTGTCAAGCACTTCTGACAGCATCACTTTAAAGTCAATTCCCACTCCAGGGTAGGCGTGCTTATCATCTTCGTCCACACCGTCACTTAAAATCAGGTGGGTTAGCTAGCCTGTCAACCAAAAAGCATATAAATTTGAAGATAACTTTCCGTTTGCTTGTTACTATTTCACAATTATCGTATTAGCTAATCTCGATTAGTCAACAATGTAAAATCCATCATGAGGGAAACTAGGACAAAATTTGTTTATGCAATTATTGGCAAACAAGCAGACGGGCTGCCTGATGGTAAGCAGTCACCATCGCCTGTTGATATTTGTAACACCAGAAGCATCACAACTACGTTGCTGGCCTTTTATGAATCTATCAATTAACTCACCTGTGTAGGACCCCATCTTGTAGCTTCTTGGAAACACCACGGAAAGTAGCTCATTCCAGATTTTGCAGGCGTGAGGCAAGAAAAATCATGACATGTGATCAGTGGAAATCACACAACACAGTGTGTGATTTAAACCTACTTAATTGGATGACAAGAATTTAATCTGATGATGGAGCCAAGAGGTGGCAAGTAACTTAAATTACATTAGTGATGAAAATTTCATGATGGACCTGGGACGTGGATATTGGAATTTGTAATAAACAAGTGTGTTTTTTTTTTGTTTCTTAGAGGGGATTCTAATTTCGTATTTTTTTTATGTTTGTTACCTCTGTCAACTCCGACATTTTATGATCCAATTTTCTTTTTTTAATTGAAAGTATATGCTTTAACTTTAACCTCCATACTGAACGACATCCTGCCATCTGCATCCACTGGATGCCCACGACTCTCACAATGTCGTCGGTCCATCTAGTGGGAGGCCTACCTACGCTGCGTCTTCCGGTTCGCGGTCTCCACTCAAGAACCTTTCTTCCCCATCGGTTAACAGTTCTTCGAGCGATGTGGCCTGCCCATTGCCACTTCAACTTGCAGATTTTAATAGCTATGTCGGTGACTCTGGTTCTTTGGCGAATATCTACGTTTCGGATTTTATCGCGCAAAGAAACTCCGAGCATAGCTCTCTCCATTGCCCGTTGTGGGACTCTGAGTTTTTCCAAAAGGCCAACAGTTAAGGACCACGTCTCAGTACCATATGTCATCACTGGCAACACACACTGATCAAATACACTAACTGGTCTTCAGGCACTGTGGTATCTTGGACGAGAAGATGTCACGCAATTTCCCGAACTCTGCCCATCCGAGTTGGATTCTTCGGGCGACCTCTTTGCCTAAGTTGGACTTCAGTATGGAGGTTAAAGGGGGAGGCCTATGTTCAGCAGTGGACGTCTTCTGGCTGATGATGATGATATGCTTTAACACTGTCCCATAAATTTCATTTGAATTGGTTTAGTAGTTTGGCTTTTAAATCATAATAACTGGAAAATGTTGTTACTTTGATGACATCAGTAATGATGTTGTTATTGTTTCATATTTGCATATTTTACTAATTTTGTAAAACCAGTTTTTTAAATTGATAATAATAATTAAATAATTTATTTCTCGCAAAAGACGAAATAAAACTAAAATATTATAGGTAAAACTTGTGGTTCCAAATTATTAATCTCTATTCTGGCTCTCTTTCATAACTGTATCCATTTGTGTTGTTTCAGTTGTCAGCGACAGTGCTGGTGCTGATTCACCTTTCTATGCACGTCGTGGATGAAGGTCATGCTGTCAATCCAAGTGAGTACATAGTTACTATGACCCTATCTTCCAACTGCAGCAAGCTTAGCACGGGCCGTGGACAGATTGTCTTTCCACCGTTTTTATCCTGCTAGATAGAGACAAACGTATCCATATTCTAGCTCTGTCGCGTCTACGCGCGGATCAAAATGGTGGAAACACAATTTTTCCACGGCTCGTGCTAGGTCTGCTGGGCGTTAGCTCTTTTGGCTGAGCAGCTTTTTTGGTTGATCCCTTGTCGGTTGCATTAATTGATTATTGTCTTTTTGATGACGCTAAATTACCTCATTCTTATTCAGATTACCTCTAGCTCCAGCTTGAACTCGACCAATACTAGTCTAGGCCATCATCATCGTCAACAGCTTTCCTTTTCCCACTGCTAGTTATGGGCCTCTCTCTTGATATGTCATCTGCCCGGTCCTATGTTGTTGTGCGGTTGTTTTTCTTGTCAGGTGTGCAACCGCTTTTTTATGATACCACTGATGACATGTTCTGGTGCACTGCAAGCACAAGTATACGTGCCTGCACCCTCCCTTGGAAAATAATTCTTCAGGCTCAGATGAGTCCACGCTGCCCGTGAAGCACTCCTTAGAAATTTAGTTATCAAATCTTTTAAGTCCAGGTTTGACCCTCAATGGTATCAATATTTTCGTCCCATTTCGAAGATGGACGACGTAAACTCCGCTTGTAGTAAGCCACCATTATGTCACATACTCTACCTGATACTGCACCTATTCTAGGTTATCACTTGGTTTTATTACCATACTGTACGTACTCCAATGTAGCACTAATTTACATCAATGAATTTCCATAGTAATCATATCGCCCGCAAAAATAAGAAGAAACTTACTTTCTAAGACACACATAGATAAATATTTCCAAATTATCAACATTATACATTGCCAATATTGCCATAGTTTACAAGAAACTAAAAATAACATTCCATATTAGGCAAATTCGCCAAGTCACTGTCTGGCGGGAGATGGAGCAAAAGCGTTTTTTAGTGTCGGGTCAAGACCCTTAGGTAGGAAAGTAAGTACTTTGCTGGCGACGCGATGGGACACTTATTTAAGTTTCCCTTGTAAGGACATGTAATGCTAATATCATCAGATAACGGTACCCAGTTTACGTCTGAAGAGTGTTGGCTTGAGGCAGATAAGTGCCTTTTTATGTCGCAGTTCTTACGACTGAATAAATATTTCTTTTTGGTCCCCTCTTTTCCTGTTATCAGAAATATCGACTTGTATTTTTATTGTCGTGTAAATACTTAAGAAGGGTGTTCTACCGTTCCGCCATCGTTTGTGGGCTTCCTGTGGATAAACACTGGGGATGTTAGAGTAAACAGTTTTTGTGTTGGGAAAGTTGGGATGCGGGAAACATGATAATGCGCGTGTTATGGTATTGTGTCCTCATTTCCCATGTCGTTTTCTTACAAAACGTTTCTCTTTTATGACAAACACATTTTATATGTGACCATAACTTCACGATATGACTTATAATGATTCTGTATCATCATAATAGGCTGGTGTTTTATTTATTACAAATAACAGGCTTAGTGAAGGATATAAATAAATAAATTACCCGTTCTGAAAAAGTTATTTACATTGACTGGGTACGTTTCTGAGATATGAGCGTTTCAAGTTTATGGTGGGGATTAGTCTGTCCCTTTCCCAAAAAGCGTATGTTAGTGTAGCAGTAAAAGTAAAATAACTGGTTGTGAATTTTACAAAAACATCATAAAATTATTTTTCTTTTAAAGTTATATCAGTAGATATCCTAAAGTCAACAGAATTTTGGTAAGTACCAAATACGATTTGCTACATCAAACGAAATTATTTACACTACCTATTTACACTAAGATAATATCGAAGCCTAGTTATACCAATCCAAACAATGAAATCTACATCGAATCAATATTATACATCATTTAGAAACAGTACACACCCCTATTGTCACCAATAAGCAAACAATTTCGTTTTCCGAATAGTCAGGGAGACACAGATGATTTGAATCACTTCAAAACTTAGCTAAAAACCGAATAGTGAATCGACAAGGACCATTTAAAATCACAAAATACTTTAGCATTCTGTGTTTTTATTTATTTATTGTTTTATGTAATGTACAATGTACATCGATTACGCCGACATCTGTGAACCAATTTACGTTAATTTTTTGATTATGTGGAGGAAATTTTTGAAATGGTCCCATAAAAATTTCACTAACTTTGGCTCAGCAGTTTTCAAACCAATAATATGAAAAAGCACCTACTATAATTTGGAGTAGAAAATAGCTAAAAATCCGTGTACAAAATATATTTTAGATGTGTTTTTTTAAAGTTTAATTAGAAAACCATTAGGTGCTGTTTTGACCCAAAATAATATTTTATTTAAAACTGCATTAAACTCAACAAACGTGTAACGTGTGTGTGTGTGGGTAGTCGGGTGAAAATTACATCAGTAAAAATTCTTCAGTGCAATTGCGCTCTAGTAATATTAATTGCACTAAAGTAATAAAATTGACACTATCGCTCAGTCTAATCCATTTACATATAAATTAATCTTAATCTGCAAATGTTTGACTACAATTTACGCTTGAATAATGCGAGGTGAACGCTTACATACGAAAATTTATTCAGTGTGTTAGGGGTGTGGCTTATAACAGAGCAGGAAAAGTCTTAGTTTTAAGTTAATTTTATATTTAAAGTGGTGTTCCACAGTCAGGAATTTGCTTTTTAAATGATAGAGACAAAAAAAAAATGCGATTGGCGGGATTGGAACCTACACCAATTAGGGTTTACGCCGCAAGAGTCTTTCTGGCAAACTAAAGTTGCTTTCATGTCGGCCCACAAATTCTTGAGCTGTGTCTGCAACTAATCTAATAGTCCGTTAAGGCAAACAACATCGCGAGAATGGCATGGTGTGCGATTTAAAATATGGTAGACAATTTTATATTTGATGTTAAGATTTGACTGGAACGACTGGTTGACTCTTGCGTTGCTATACCTATTGTAAGCTTAACTACGGTCAAAATAAACACTGCTTAAATTCCTTCTCGCAATACAATATTTTCTTACTTTTAGATGAGAGCATCTCAGACAGACAGAAAATTCTAAATGTTTACTGCTAGAGCTATAAATGTAGAACTGTATTTAGGACATAGCTAGAGATACTCCTAGTATTTCTACCGCGGTGTGAGGTAAACCACACGCGAGGATTACAGGGTGAGATTATGTGCGGACACCGCTTTTATTACCTGCCAGGTGGAATGTAAACCCTAGGTATACTCAACCTGTGGTTTTAAGAGTTAAATTAAATTTAGAAAGAATTTCAGATCCTTCAAGTATAATTATTTCTAAAAGCGCGTACGCATAGACTGTACTAAACTAAAAGGAGGTCATTCTACTCATCATTATGAACAACTTTTACTGTAGACGATAAAATGTATGGAAAAACAGTTTTTTTTTTCGCGATTTCAGAGTTACCGTTTACTATGGGCCCCCATAGTAAACGGTATTCATAATAGTAAGTAAAATTACCTCCTTTCAGTTTAACACACTCTATATTTGTAACCCTGTAAAAAGAAAAGTGTTTGAATTCTTGTTGTATCAAACTTAGTAAAAATAACTTTTTTACTAAGTTTGATACAACAAGAATTCACCAAGAACCTAAATTACTCTCAAAATGACAAACGCAGTGTGATGCCATACAGGATTTGTACTATGAATTACGGAATTCCAGATGAAAATGTAAGCATGGTACTTACCATTACGCTAATTAGGCAAGTGAGGGAATTATGGTGGTGGTGGTAGTAGTTATAAGTGGGAGAGTTAATGGGGGTGGATAAGTGGCAGATTGATGGTGATTTCTGGTATACAATATAATATAATAAAAAAGAGTTTATCTATGATATAAAGTGATTTGCTCGTCCTAAAAAATGTGGTAGTAAAGACTCAAAAAGACAAACAACCTGATCTGAGTTCAAAAATGATACCAAATGTTGGTTTCATTATCATTACTTCAAACAAAAACTATAGTACAGCAATATAAGTTATAGTTGTAAAAGGAAAATTAACTCTACCATCAGTGCCTTCATCTTAATCAAAGTTTAAGTTAATACCCATATAAAAGATTAATACCCATATAGTTTCACTCAAACTAAACAGGAAAAATGCACCTAAAATGGGTTAGCTGCAATTCTCGTTGAAAAACAAAACTTTAGTACTACGAGTACGAGAAACGTTTCAGCTTTTGAACAGATTAATGTTCTAAACGAGAACAAGGATGGTGGTATACTAGTAGAGAAAAATGTTTTTTGTGCGGAAAGTTCTGTATTGCCAGGTTTTTCGGGAATTGCAAACTTTGTTAGCACGAGTCTCTTTTGTGTGCGCCATGCAGATTCGGTTACTGAAGCCGCAGGTAACAAAGACAGCATTATCTACGCTGCAGTTGACTTGGTGCTTTTTGCTTTTGTTTTATCTTTTACTAACTGCGCTTCGCTGTTTCACATGCCTTATACTTCCTTGCAGCAACCTCCTTGGTAGCAATAGAAACCTCCTTTGAATGAGTTTTTTTTTGTTCTTTTAATGTTGTATTATGCCAATGTTTATTATAGACTTCAATTTGAAATTGAATTTCTTTATATATTTTTTTCGTGAATCAAAGAGAAAATAAATACTACGTCGTGAATTTTACCAATATTTTAATACATATTCTACATACGAAGTATAAGCACGAAATCTTTGCTTATTCTGCTATTTGGGGCGTATAAAAATCTGACAAATTAAAGATCATGAAAATCGGTTCAGCCGTTATTGAGTAGATACGTATAAATGGTGTAACTAACCCGAATTTGTTTTATATACAATGCGATTAAAATAAGAATAGGCTCGGTCTAGCGCCATTTTATGACTTCAAGACGGTAGTCTTCAGTAATCTTGGTATAATTTTCCATATTAGATATATTGACAAATAACGTTTATTCTTTGATTATGTACATTACTTAATCAAAACGTTTATTTTTATTAGAAATGTCATGATATTTTTTGTATTTTTTAACATTTCTTTCTTTGCAAATTGCCGTCTTGGCGTCACAAAATGGCGCTAGACCTATCCTATTCTTATTTTAATCGCATTGTATACAAGACAAGATAGTAAATGTACAATACTGTAGGCTTTTGGAATTATAGCCAAGGGTTACAATTGCACAAGTATTGGAGAAGGCTCAGAACTAAGGGCTCTTATGTCAACTAGGTCCGCCCGAACCGATCCCGCGGGATCAGTTGACAAAACTAGGACAGCAGACAAGAAGAATTCTCAGCATTGTTTTTCCTATTAGAGAGTATGTAAATATTTAAAGAAATTATGGAAATTATGAAGAGATTATGGTTTGATACCTGATATGGTTTCGAACCGACTTCAAACATAACAGTTTTTCAATTCCACTGTTTTCTCTCTTTTCAGATTATGTAATTGTTACAAGAATCTGTTATAATTTGATACACATTTCCAAAAATCTTGAAAAGGAAAAGCCACTGTTTTTGAGCAGGTTTCGACGATTGTGAACCGATTAATAAACTTCTTGATCTGCTTTGAGCGATTGATAGTAAGGGAAAAACTTATGGATTCGCGTCACCGACATGCTACTGTGACAGTAATTCCAAAGTTTGAAATTTTCACTTCTGTCCGCGTGACTGCAATTTTTTTGGGAATAGGCTTATCTCGATTGGTCCTATTAAAATTTCTAACTCTTATCTATGGGCGTTAAATTTGGTTATAAATCCCGTTTATTGAACATCCCATGAAATTGTTTTTTTTCTTTCTTAAACTTATTAATTATCTAATTGGCGCAATAAATGAAAACACCAGAACTACCACCAGCCCAGCCCAGCACGACCAGCACTATGTTGAGTTGGGACCGATTTGTGACAGAAACTATTATTTTCCTGTTTTAAATATTTTATATATTATGTTTCTTTTGTTTCTGTCATTAATAAATATTTTTCTTATTCTTTCTTTCTTTCAAAACATTCTCGAAAAAAAGTCGTATCAGATGAATAGGCGTTCCCAAGCGAGTAAATTTATTTTTACGAAAAACGGCTTTCCCAACTAGAACGTTCTGCAAATAATCGGCGAATATTGCAATAATATCAAAATTCTGGTTCAACAAAGAAAATCATTACACACGTATTATTTACGGCAGGGAAATAAAGCAATATACCGTGTAGGGCTCGACCGATATAAGCGTATGATGCCGTCCGCCTTGAATAATGTATGAAGGGATGGACCGGAGGCGACATGGAACTGTGAGACAGAGATTTGGCTTCCTACCAAGTCGTTAACGTGATAGACTGGCCAAACTGCTATAGGTATAGGCAAGTCGAAGTACCTATCGCATAGTTCGGTGTTTAATCAACACGCTTTAGTGTAGCTATTTGTGATTGATGTACAATGCAATTTTTTTTAATAATGATAAGAGTTAATACAGCACATCCTAAACTTAAATCCCCGTATTAAAAGAACAAACGTGGAATATCCATGGAATAGTTACTCCTTCTTATGTCTTTGTTGAGCGAGCTTAAAATTATAAACAGGGAAAATACAATTCACGGTATTAATTACTCCCTGGTTGCTACGCGGTTAACAATTAGGGGAATTTTGATTTGGTACAGCCATACAATAATGATTGAATAATAATGAGTAAACTGACCCGCAGAACAACACATTTTCATGACATGAATAGCATAATTGGTTGGTGATTTGAAACCAACCTCTAAGAGGAAGGGCTTTGTTCAGAAGTGGACTTTTATTGGCTGATGATGATCTATAATTTCAAAAAAATAAGTAGTGATAAAAAAAATTGAAATTGCGAGATATCAACAAAAAAATACACAGGGTGTCTTAAAATAAGCAGCTGTATATGTAAAGACAGTTTTTAGAATTTTTGTCTGGTTGTTTGTTTGTCCACGCACATCTAAACCACTGGACGGATGTAAATGCAGTTTTCACGAATATGCTTAGCTATGACCAGATTGAAGTATAGGCTATGTTATTTTGTGCAAGGGCCGAATTAAGGGAGGAAAAAAGGGTTGAAAGTTTATATGAAAATCTACGTGTGCGAAGTTGCGGAAACAGCACTAATTTGAATTATCCATACTTCCATACTAATATTATAAATGCGAAAGTAACTCTGTCTGTTTGCTACATAATCACGGCTAAACGGCTTAATCGATCTCGATAAAACTTCGCGAGGTAATAGTATGTATCACGAGGACGGACATACGCTATTTTTTTCTGATGAAATCGCGGACTAAGCCGTGGGTACAGCTAGTAATTATTATAATTTTGACGCCCAGATAAATGAGTCTTTTTGAATTTTATCGTGGGCATGAGATGTAATATTTACAAAGATGCAGCACTGCCAGAACTTTACTTGCTCTGGAAGTACAGATAACCCTGACAATAAACATACCAGGTGAAGTTATGGAGTAATAGAATATTTAGTGCTTTTTGAACTAATTGAGGGTTGACCGCTGGGAGCATAAGTCAAAGTTCGTGTTGCCAAATTGAAGCCAATACACACAAAACCTGCACAAAGTGTTGAAGTTTTTGTAGCTAGATAGAATAATAAAGAAATTATAATGTATTTTTATTTTTCTAACCTCTTTAAAGATATCTATTTCAATTTCAAATCTATTCCGAGAGTTATTAGTTTATTACATTAGTTTAGTCATACGTGTAATAAATTGGTTTAACACATGGTTTTGTTTTATATGATTGTATTGGCTTAGATTAAGTACCTATGTATTGGTTTGTTATATATCTTATACCCAATCCCTGTTATTAGCGAGATGTTTCGATTATATTGAAATGCCCGTGGTTACAAGTGACAAGCTGACTCAACATGAAGGACGTAGCTACGCAAATAATTCAAAGGCGCAATTCCGCCATAGTGATTGCACTTGGAATTTTTCACAGAATTTTCATAAACCTTTTAGACATTTTTATTGCAAATGTCACGTAACTTTTTTTTTTTGATAAGGATCTCAAATAAAAAACATTATTTAACTGTTTTAAACTATCACGGTTGGTCACTACAGTTATATGATTATTTACGGGATATTTACCGTGGTAAGGTTGTGGAAGGAGCTCCCGATATTTCGGCGCAGTTATATGCACCATGTTCACGGGAAGACTGAAGAATGCGGGTGGTTGGTCGAAACATGTAACTTACAATACGGATAGGTCATATTTAAAACCTTCATTCAAAATTATTTCGAACATTATCTGATTATGACTTTTTGAGTACCAGTGATAAAACTGTAATAAATTCAAGGCATTCTAGCTCAAAGGTTATAACACCTTTTTGTAAAATGATCTTAACAAAGAATGTTTCTAAATTAGTTCTCTATGATTAAATCATAAAAAGTATATGGTACGTTGGGATGATACATCTCTGAAATTCGGCTAAGTCCACAGAGCTTGGTTCGTTAAAAATTTTCTATAACCATCAATTTCTGAAATATGACTACAATTATATGGCTTTAGTTACGGCTTGTACACATGGAAATCACGTGACGGATTCTATGCTACTATAGTCCTTATTCTGTGATTTTCTCCAACTGTCTTTTGATTTATGGACACAAAAAGTAATCAAGGTAAACCTAACTCAAGTCGCGAAGATGAGAAAACAAATTGGATCATGTTAGAACCGTCTGGCTTTTATTGATTTTATCCAATACCAATAAAATGGATACTTGGATAGGTAAGAACTTAATTACAAGACCTTGTAAGAGCTATTTATTAGGAGAGGGTAATTACTTACCTTCCTTGGACTGTTCACTTGAGAATGAATAAGTAGTTTAATTTGCAGTCACTGTTTGGGCCAAGGCTCCTGTTTGCCACTACCCACTGGCCAGTATCAAACAAAATTATTTGATGTTTTGTGCAAGTTACCCAGGTTTCACCCACGTTATATACCTGCTTGAAGCAACCTCCTTTGAATCAGGTGACAATGACTTTTTTATGATGTAATAATGCAATGTAGTCTTCAATTATTGTTCTTGTTTTTTTTTCAATATTTAAGGATCAACAAAAATAAATAAAACAAATATACAACAAAATATAAAACTAGAGAGTAAAGAAAAAATTTGCTAGTTGTGATACCAGCATTGTTGACCACGGATTAGTATATAACAGATATGAACATGGCGAAAAGAAAAATAATAAAAATTAACATCAAATTACTAACTAGTGCTTAATAAATATGAATAAAAATATTCCGTAGGTAACCACTAAAGTTGAAATTGAGAAAAAAAAACAAGTTATGCTATGTTTTTCGTAGGATAATCTAAGTTCGTAGGGAAAATATTACATTGACATATATTATTACATCATTAAAAAAAAGACATCATCATCTAGTCAAAGGAGGTTGCTGTCGCTACCAAGGAGGTTGTTTCAAGGATGTATATTACGCGTGTGTAACCTCGGGGCGTAATTACTACAATTAAATAAAAATATACGAAATGAGGTTTAGTAGTTAGTAGCATTCTTTATTTTATTAGGTTACGAGTGCACATATGGGCTTGCACAGCCAATATCAACTGAAAAGTATTCGTTCTCTGGATTTTTCTTTCTCTCAAGCGGTTAGCGGCACTTTCTGTTGAGCATGCCTATCTTAGCGCGACATCTAAGCCGACCAATTAATCAGACCATGAGAAAATAATAGCACAGTTATGCGCTCAATTTATTATCGCTTTACAGTGTCCCTGAGCAATTCTCATTTCTCTTTGTTTAATATTACAAAAGGGTTTAAAACATTTTTTCCTGGTTGTATTCAGCGTTTATTTTTGTAATTTAAGCCTGGTTTTGTTTTCGTGAATTGCAGGAGGCTTGGTTCTACAGGCTGGAAATGTAAATTTATCTTTTGCTTTTTTGTCCTTGGATGAGCACCCTACGAGGACAAATTCTGGTATTATAAGAAAAAGGAATGAAACATGATAGTTGTCTTGTAAGAATTTTATTCATTTATTATATTTTGACCCATTCTTGATCGAACTTTTCTAACAGTTAATGATTCCACTGAAATGAATGTCAGAGAAGTCTTGATAATTTTTCCGATATTTACAATTTTTTAACTTTTTTTGCAACTGAATGAAAAGATGTGCAAGTCACTTGTCTAATGGTAAGTATCACAGAAAAGAGACGTAAAATTTCTCACTTCAGTGGTAAGCATCACGCTTGCCAATAGCTGTTCAGTGCAAGAAATTTAAAAGTTAAAAACTTAAAACGCAATGTCATCCTGAGAGATAAAAATCTTATTATGGTTAATATTACTTCCTAATATAAATAACTCTTTATTTTCTTGAAACAAGGAAAATAAAGAAGGAAAACAGACATTACAGTGAAAATATTATTTACGTTTTTAATCTCAAAAAGGTGTTTAATCAAATTAGAATCAGAAATGAGGAGATTCGTAGACGACCGATAGTTACCGACATAGCCGACCAGATTAGCAAGTTGAAGTGGCAGTGGACAGGACAATTCTCAAATGGAGACCAAGGTCTGGTAAGCGCAGTGTGCGGACGTCCACCCACAAGATGTACACATGACCTAAAAGAGACCGCTGGGAAAACGCTGGAAGCACGCCGCTTCCAACCGACCCTTTTGGAGATCAATGGGAGAGCCCTATGTCCAGCAGTGGACTTCTATGGCTGAAATGATAATGATTATGAATAAACAGCTTTATTGTTTCTGAAAAAGCAATCTATTCCAGCAAAACTATTCAATTTTCCCAATTAGCTTGTCTATCCTATATAACATATATATATATAACACAGCTGGTATCTAGCATTAAAGTGACACCTAAAGTTAATATCTCCAGAATTGCACTGCAGCACAGCTTACGAAACAGTTACAAAACTGTTATAGTAATTTGCGGTTGAAAGTTGAAAGTAGACTGGCGAGTCTGTCATGGTTGCGTTGTTTTATTCAAGGAATTTTACAGTATAACGTTTTCAATCAGGAACTATTGTCGTACTGTAGAGGTGAATAAAGGAGTTATTAATCATGCGTTCAGCTCACTCACCTTCTTTCACAAAAGATTTATTTATTTCATACCAGACTACTTTTTATGCAATTTTTTTTTGCGAATACTATTTGTCTATCCAAACCCAAGTTGGTGTTGCAACGGGGCTTTTACACAATTTCTGTTTTTATTAGTGAAAACATATTTTGGTTTTTGTGTAACTGTTTATCTCATATCTACTGTGTTAATTAGCAGCTATTTGTTTTCCATGTAAAATAAAATAACAGTAACTATCTTTTGAACTTTCTCTCTCTCTTTCTCAGTCTTTCTGACTTTTTGTCTTTCTGTTTATAACGCTTCCACAAGTAAATGGCTGACATAATGTTAACAAAACCAGGAAAAAATATTATCATAATATTAGAAAAGATTTTTTTCACGGAAAATACGAGGAAACTACAAATATTTGCGCCAGAAGCATCACAACCCATCACAACAGATTTCAAAATGATATAAAAGCAAATATATCATGAAAAATAATAGACAAAACTACATTTTTCATCATCGTTTCACAAGAGATTTCATTTACAGTTGGTGTCACAGATATAATCTAACCGGCAAACGCCAGACAACTGTTACTGCACTGCGCTTAACCATTAACCTAAAAACCTGCGGTGTCACTAATGTATCTTTAATTAAGTCTGAAATCTTTGACACGTCCTTCCAGGTTGCATAATGCTCTCAGAATAATATGTTCTGCTCTAAACATAATAGTACAGGCACGTTACGTTTGGGTGAGCACTCAGTATTCAAGTAGCGGCGATATGTAAACTATTTTAACTAGCTTGGTCTTAGCAAAGCTATTACTGCCACCAAGTTTATAGGTTTTTTGACAGTGTTTGTTTCACGAATTCATTATTTTTTATAACTGTTTGACCAATGACTTCAATGTGTGAAATTGACTATTTTAAAATGTGACCGTGTGAATGTAAAGTCTACAGTGTGTACAGTGGCCTTAGTACGCGAACTTGCGAAAAAGTTATCGTTAACAAATTTTGTCCAATATCACAATTTAAGGCGAACAATTAGCTAAATTAGACAAATAATATAACATAGGTACCTTACAAGCAACAAGGTGTTGTCATGTAGTGTATCAGTAATGTACCAAACGTATTTTAAAGAAATAAAACCATTTTGGCTATTTGTAAAATTAAATAACCAAAAAAGTGCCTGCGTTGAAAAGGGAAATTAATTCAAAATGAGTCACAGCCTTTGAAATAAAGAAATGCTCCGTAATTTTCGTCCACAAAAAATATTTTTGACAGTTTAATTGGTGCGTAAGAAAAATAACAGCTTTTTTTTCGATTGGAATAAAACACTCAAACTGTGTCGTTCAAGCTAATTGCTAACTTTTACTAGCAAATTGCCGAAACAATTGAATAGCAATTTTTAAAACGGAGCCGAAAAAATGCGTAAAATACCTACTTAAAGCGGCACTGTAATGAAAGAGAGTTTTGTATTTTGGTCTAAAATAGGCACTCTTCACTTTACTGGCAATAAAAAAGAACTAAAAGTAGGGATAAACGTCATTAACGAATTCAAATGTCTTGCGAGATTATTTTACAGCTGAGCTTCGCATTAACTAATAGGAGTACATCGATTAAGAGCTGTTTTACGATTTAATTTAATGAAATGGCTGAACTGATGAAATTTGTACTACGTTTTAGCGAGGAAAAAAATTAGATGATAACCTACCTGTTTTTATGTTTAATTTTATAATTTATAAGAGTTTTGTATAGTGTTGTTAAAGCCATGTTTTCATTGACCAACAATATTTCGGATACACAGTTTCTGAAACATCACGTAGATTTTTACCAGGAATAATGTTTCAGAAACTGTGCCGTCCACATCATCAGTTGTTTACAATATGTCGGCTAAAGAGGAAGGTAATCTCCATGTTTAATAAACAAGTAATACATGCGTCCACACTCGTATAACATCTGTTGTGAAACTGATTTGTTTATGTCGTTTCTGTGTTCCCCATCGTGAGCTGGGGATGCTGATAAATAACCGAAACAAATAAGCGTGTTTCTGAAACAAAATTATTTTATTTCAGAAACACACTTATTTGTGCAAGCTTTGCGAACTAACTAGTACCAGTACTAACTAGTACTAGTAACTAACGCAAACTAGTGTGAAAATTAGGCGTTGAATGTCTAACATAAAGGGTCACCTTTATGTTAGACATTCAACGCCATTCAACAATGTCAATTGTTTGTGTTAAAAAGTGGTAAAATTTGTGTGGAAATTTTATCACTTTTTAACATCCAATATCCAGCGTGTAACAAAATTTTATGATATTTGAATTAGAACTTAACAAAGATATTGAAAACCAATTTGGTAGTATACATTCTCTTTTTGTTTAATCCGGAAAATAATCAACCGAGGGGCTACATAACTGTCTAAAATGTAGAACCAATATAATTTTGTAACATTCTTTAGATACTGGACCTTCCAAATGTTATTACATAAAAGGCACCCTCGTATCACAAAAGTATGGATGGAACGCTTCCAGAGATATTGTAAAAAGTTTCGACATTTCTAGAGGCGATGAACCCAATTAGGAACTTAAGGGTCTCTTACGCTCGTGAGCCAGTGGACCGTAAAATTTACAACACCCTGAGTTGGGTATAATAATATGTCAATGGGTGACAAATATGCGTATATATCGGCCTCAAGGGTACGTAGATAATGTTTAGTCAAAAAGAGAGTAAAGCATTGAATTAAAAAAAAAAACAGGCATAAAAACGATTTAGCATAAACTAGTAACACTTCACGGTTTCCTTCATCATCGGCGGACGGCGACGGACGTACAAAGAAACAGACATACAGACGGACGGACAGAATTAACCAATAAGTGTTCCTTGTCGGCCTAAGGAACCCTAAAAAAGTACTTCATTTCTGTACTTTATGTTTTGCCAGTCTGTGTAAAAATTTGACGTTGAGTTAAGCCCTTAAAGGTCTTATGTTACAAAGGACGTCATTGACGTCATTACCATTATCATCATCATCAGCCAGAAGACGTTCAGTGCTGAACATAGGCCTCCCCCTTAGAACTCCACACTGAACGACAGCCTGCCATCTACATCCACTGGATGCCCGTGACTCTCACTATGTCGTCGGTCCATCTAGAGGGAAGCCTAACTACGCTGCGTTTTCCGGTTCGTAGTCTCTACTCAAGAATCTTTCTTCGTTGAAATTGAATAATGAATTATTTATTTATTACTATTAACTCTACTCAAAATATGTCCCAGAGCTCAATGAAGAAACAAAATAATGATACTCCTGCAGGTTGCAAAAACCAGAATAATCAACCGACAGACTGAATGATGAATTAAATATGAGTAAGTATATCGCAACCCTCATGTCATGTCTGCGTCATACAGGAATGAGTGACACGCCTGAGTGCAAGCTCGTGGAAGCTTTGTCGTCAGATTTATTATATTTTTATCGAGAAATGATGAAGCATAAACAAATACATGACTAACATTAATTTATGATAGGCTTTTATTCATTTATTTAATAAGCAAGTACACAAACACACTATAAACTTACAATACCTCTCAGTTTGCGTCGGGGGTAAAAAAAAACTAAATATACTTGTAGTAATTTTTTTAGATCTAGACGTACCTCAGATTAGACCTTGATATGGGAGTATGTTACTTTTTTAGCCTAAAACATTAGACGAATAAGCTCTCAGCATTAATCCTCTAAGTAATAACTGAAAGGTTTTGCTTTATTAAGTTGAATAAGCTTTTTTGGTTGAAGTATAATCCATTGCACTCTTTTTAATGCTGCGCAAGTCCTATAGAGGTTTATTTCACGACAAAGCTTGCTTTTTTATGATACTAGGTGACGAGACGAGCGAAGTCGCTCGCCTGATGGCTCTTCACACTTGCCCATAACAGCTCAACGCCACTCAGAATTTTGAACTTCAACAGTTCAAAACCCTGGATGGCAATGCACTGCGCTCGTCACCCCGAGATATAAAATGTCAAATATCTGTGTGCCCTGTAATTTCGCTGGAAACATTGTCCTTCAATCCGGAACACAGTAGTGTTTACACACTAATGCTTGGCTGTTGAATAACTGGCAAAGGTGTGGTACTTACCCAGGCGGACCCCTGCAAAAGAGTCCTACCACTACAACTACTGTCCTTGTGACATGGCGTTGGTAAAAGAATAATAAATCAAAATGAAACTTTAAACGTAAATAAGAAAATAAAAATATTATAACCGACTCAGTCTGACGGCCTTTGAAATTCGTAACCTAAAAATGATTGCCATAAACTGTACTTAAAAAAACCGCAATTACAAAATGTTAATGCGTTAAAATTACAAAATCAAAATGCTATTGTTGTTTTTTGATCACCCCGCTGGTCCAGTTGGTAGTGAACCTGCCTTCTGCGCTTGGGGCGAGGGTTCGATTCCCGTCTAGGACAAACATTCATGGGATGAAAACTTGTGTTTGTTCTATATCTGGGTGTTCATGTTCATATCTGTTTACGTAAATATAAAAAAGTATGGTATGTATATCAGTCTCTGGCAGTCAGCTTTGCTTAGTTTGGGTCAGGTGAATGATAGCAAAAATGTCCCGATTGTTTAAAAATAGGCAAAGGTTAATTCTTATTTACAGTTTCAATTATTAAATTTTGGTATCTAGGTCTAATATAAAAGCGAAATAAAGCTCACTCATTTACTGACTAACTGACTGACTGTCTCATCAGGACATCTCGGAAACTACTTAACCGACTAAGTTGAAGTTGGCAGGTAAATTCCATGGGGTGTAGACTGTAGAGGTTCGCCAAGGAAGGATTTTGAATCAAAGTGTTGAAATCAAATGAGGGTTGGAAGTGTGTATCAAAGTCTCATCATTTCAGCCATAGGGAGTATACTGCTGGACATAGACTTCCCCCATCGATTTCCAACAGGGACGGTTGGAAGCGGCCTGCATCCAGCGTTTTCCTGCGGTCTCTTTTAGGTCGTCTGTCCTTCTTGTGTCCATTACCGGCCCGTGGTCTCCGTTCGAGAACCTTTCGGCCCCATCGGCCATCTGTTCTGCGTTATGCCCTGTCGTCTGCCATCAATTCAATCAATCAAAGTCTATGCGTACAAAATTGCGGGCAACAGCTACTTACTTATACCTACTCATACGCAAAATATTTTGTAGGTAGCTATGTATTAAGCCTCTTATTCTGTGTATCAAAAGAGCTTAAAACATTCCCAAATGTCCATGGAGTCAACAATACCGCTTTGTTTAGAGGCCATAAAAATAAAATACTGATCCATTCCGCCACCTTTACAAACAAATGAATGCAAAATTTTGCTACCCCTCTCACAAACAACGTAAATTATGCAAGAGGTGTCCATTACATACTTTATCTACGAGACACTACTGGGAGTAACTAGATACAGATAGGTACTAGAAAAGACTGGAGTTAAGCCAGCCATTTATACACAGGACTTTACAAGACTATATCTCTCTTATTTTTTTTATTTAATACTAGCTGCGCCCCGCATTTTCACCTGCGTTATATACTTCCTTGTGTAACGCTCGCCCTCGCTAACCTAACTTAACTAACTAACTTACTCTAAATAACTCTAATATCCTAGCTCGTAGTTAAAGGTTGATGAAGATATAATGATCCTAATCACTAACTAATTTAAACCGAATACTAACCTAGCTTACTATATTAACCTAGCCCTAGAGGTTTATGAATTTTAATAGTTTATGAATATATTATTTTATGATAAGAATTATAGTAAACTAAGGTTAGTAAGAAAGCCTAGGTAAAGAAGGAAACGTTAATAGCTAAACCTAAATATTAGATATTAAATTTAACCCTATCAAAAATATTAAAAGGTAACTTCTAGAATTCTCTATGATGATTTATAATTGAAATACCTCCCTGCAGATAAAACCTGTACCTTATAAGTTCTAGTATTTAAGACTTCCTTAGCTATATCAGTACCTTATCTAATTCCTAACTCAACCTGTACTATATTATAAATGTAACTTATATTATGGCCATGTGATCAAGTGGTTAGAGAACCCGACGTTGTAGATCCGCTGCAACCCTGGATAGAGGTTTGGGTGTGTCCTAACTCAAATATTCCTACTTCTACCTTCCAATATAGTTCAATTATTAGTTTTATACTAAACCTAAAGCTGAACCCTATTATTATTATTTTCTCTTGAACCTAACATCATTAACCGCCTTACTAAAGTTTAATTTCAGTTATTTCTATATCTGCCTAAGTGTTCATCTAGTAAAATTCAATAAGGTATTCGTATTACCTTTATTTAGGAATCAATACAAGCTTGATCACAACTTGAAACTCTCTAATAACCGTTTCCTAGGTTACTTATCAAACATACATACTAAACCTTCATTTTACAACCTACTTGTTACATAGTTAAAGTTTAACCTAACCATAATTTAGAGAATCATAATTCCAACCTAGGTACTCTGTATTTGGTTTCTTATCCTAACGTGTTATACTACTGACGACTTATTTAAGACCTAAAAATGTTATAGAAATCTACCTAGGTGAAGTTGAGAGGAAAATATTGAAAGGAGACTGAGCGTTGATTACTTGTGTTATTTGAGTGTAGATATTAAGCAAATCATTGAAGAAGCACTGCAAGGTGAATTTATAGTTAATATTTAGATTTCAGTTTAATAAATTAATGTTTTTTGGTTGAGACTTGGAAAACTACCGACAAAGATGATTTTATAGTTTGTACTTAGAGTTCAGTATAATAAATTAATGTTTTTAGTTGAGACTTGGAAAACTACCAACAAAGGTGATTTTATAGTTTGTATTTAGACTTTAGTATAATAAATTGATGTTTTTTTAGTTGAGACTTGGAAAACTACCAACAAAGGTGATTTTATAGTTTGTACTTAGGGTTCAGTATAATAAATTAATGTTTTTTAGTTGAGACTTGGAAAACTACCAACAAGGCTGATATTATAGTTTGTACTTGAGAGTTCAGTATAATAAATTAATGTTTTTTGGTTGAGACTTGGAAAACTACCAACAAAGATGATTTTATAGTTTGTACTTAGGGTTCAGTATAATAAATTAATGTTTTTTGTTGAGACTTGGAAAACGGAGCCCCTCCACCGCTCCGCTTGGTGAACAACGACTACCCGACGGTTTGTCCTCCCGTCTCATAAAACAGTCAGAATAATGTTATCTTATTCTTATGCGACTGCAAACTTTATCAAATCTTTGCACAGACCCTAAGAAGGTGCTCTGTGCTAATGCAAAATTTACCACCATGTTCGTAAACCCTATACGCTAGCAGAAGAACTGGCAAAGAAACTGCCGCGCTTTATTACAAATTTAGCAAATAGAATGCAGTTTTCAGGTTAAATTACTGAATACTCAATCTAGACATTCAAGTGTAACATGATCTTAGTGTAAAAGGTAAGTAACCTTCCCGTTAGCTCTTCAAATTGGCCATCTCAATCAGGACTTCCTTTAAGAGAGTTTATATTGAACAAGCCAGTATTACTAAATCAGTAACAATGTAAAGGCGCCCTTTAAGTTTTCTATAACCAAGGGGTAACCTAGAGACAACCGCTCTGTGTACTATTCAGCTATACTTAGCTTAGGTACCTTCTATGGAACCCAAATAATGTGAGATGTAGAAGAAAGTCCGTCATATTAACTTTCAATCTGAAGAAGTTCATTTAGCAATTTATTTGATGTTAAAACTGAGAATTATATTTCTCTTAAGATCATGTTAGACCTGGCCGTCCCTGAATTTCCAATAATTCAATTATATGCAAACAATAATACATGTCAATCTCCCTTACAAATTCCTCATTTTCTAAGAAAAAATATGATTTTTATAAATCAAATAATTTCAGGAGTTACCAAAACCTGAATAATCATTAAACCATTAGATACTAGTTGGGTTTTCTGACTGTCTTACAGTTTTAAGGTAAATAGAAATTTTTCATCTACCTTCACAAAATTATGAAATTAGCTTTAGACTTGGTTAGAGACTAGAAGTGAATTGCTTGTCAAGCAACCTTCACTAAATCTCTTTAGACAGAATCTCATTTAATTCTACAAAATAACTAACAGTATCAGTCACATATAAATTTCAATTCGTATTCGATGACTACACTGTAAGTTACAAATGGCTATAAATGACCAATTATTTAGTTATGAATATAACTTTAAAATCCCAACTAGCAAATCTAATAATCTAGTTCAACACCTTTAACTGGATTATCTCCAATAAGTTAAAACAAGAACAAGCTGAAAGAAAAATCCCTACAAGTCCCTAGGTTTCCCTATGTCTTGACGATCTGGTACCCTCGCATACCTTGAAGATATCAGATCCCCCGAGATCAACCTCAAAAAACCTACACCTGGTACCCTCAACTATTCTGGAGATACACCATAACTCAAACAAAGAACAAACGAGTTCTTTAATTAACTAGACACAATAAAAAAAACCCACCCCTTCCCTAACAACAGAGTTATACGGGTTGCTAATTGCCCGAGTGCAGAACTCTGACTAAACTGTAAGGACCTGACATGGGTGACTAGTCCACGAACCTATAGTCACTACCTGCAGCCCTACAGGTAAGCTCAAAGGAACCAAAGTTCCGGGAGGCTTCTTAAAACAGAACGGACCTCCCTTGGGGATAGAGCTTATTGACCCTCCTAACGTAAAGACAGATCATGTGAAAGCATGTAGGCGGACGGAGACTAGCCTACGGCTAACCAGTCCCGCTAGGATATAGTATCACAACCTGTTAAGGTGATTCCAGAGGTCCGTACCCCCATCCAAACTACAGTCAATCACACAACCTGGAGACTGAATCGATGCCTCATTTAAGCGGCTAAAATCGACCTTGGGATCGTCTCAAAGTTCCCAAGTCCTAACTATCGCGGAGAGGAGATGAACGGCCTTCGTAAGTGGTCACAGTGAGGTTCAGCGAAGGCAGTCCATTATTTCAAACCATGTTGAAATGAATCGCAATTGTCCAATATTTCAAATACAAGTCATTTAAATGACTAAATGAGTTTACCCAACGCGTAAGAAACCCTTAAGAAGCTACTTTTACTTGTAAGAAAAATTTTAACAAACTACCTTCACCCATAAGAAAAAGAATCTAAATTCTCAAAAGTACGAGGCCAACTTCCACGTAGCAACACGGAATATCGTTCACACCTCGAACTGAGTTCAAATTACTGAAAAACTTCTAAGCAAAAGAATTTAATAAAACTCTGTGACATAATTGAAATTTGTGTTAAGTCGGGCAGAGCTTCACCTTTAAATTCACAAAGAAACGCAAAAGACTCTAAAATATATTGGACAACACGACAGGGTCACGACTAAGTACAGAATGAATGCTCCGCGTCTCTGCTACCCCCTTATATACCCTTCGTCTTTAAGGTTCATAATGCTACAACAAGCGGCTTTGTCACAAAAGTATCGGAACTATTGAAACTATCAGAAGTATCAAAAGTTTCAATAGTATTGAAACATTTCGACCAATCAGAGAGCCGGATTTTGTAAACATTGTTAGTTTCAATACTTTTGACACAGTGGCCCCTCCACCGCTTCGCCATTTTGTCTGCCATTCTAAGTAGCCTGTGCATCAAGATTTTGCAACTGAATAAACAAAACTAAATAATTATCAAGTTAAATTGTTGTAAATCTTTGGAACTATTATCAATTAAGGTATGTAACTTATTTAATTATTTATTTTTATAGTAAAGGAAACCATCGTATAAAATTTTGTAGGTTATCATTTTGTAAACAAACTAAAACTGCTTTACATATTTCTTTGAAAACTCCTCGTCAAAATAAGGCAACCTGCCTTGCCTCCTCATTCTATATCATCTTTAATCGTAGGAGACACTGTGTGTTACTAAATAGTCATTTTTCACAATTTTGTTATTGTGACTAAAATTTTAAAAACAAATTACATTTCAAAGCAATGATCCCCGAACTAAGCTGAGAGCGAAAGCGAGCTGTCCAGCCTCTCTGCCCTGTTTCCAGCAGTTGCACAAACAGCATACAAACATCCTTTATATCCTACTAATTTATGTAGACCTGGGTTAGTAGTGCAGACATGTTGTAACGATGACTTCTTCTCAATTTCAGGATTCTGTAGCATCCCATTAATCTGATGAAATCTGATCCGAAGTTCGCATCTTAACTCAACTACAAAGATGCCTGACATGAACCCGTGTTCAAACAACCTAAGCTAATTTTCAACACAAAGGTAATTTTTATCCTAAAATTATATTTACTAATACTTAAACCAAGTAATAACACACAGGTGCTATTAACCAATAATCATATGTCAAGGAAAGGCAACTTACTTACCTTTATCTATCAGTTTAAGCTATAAAATAACATTGGACTGAAGATAATACATAACTGTGAATGATCACCAATACTGTACAGAGTTGACACAATATTTCTTGTAATGAACCATTTAGTTTTCTAACAGTATAAAGCAAAGAAGTGAAGTCTCTTCACTCTTCCAAAACCTTAGAGAAACAACAAAGGTCAATGGTTATTTAAAACAGCATCAATTTTATCAAATATATAACTTAACAAACGTAAATAACATAAGATAATGTTTTACTTCTAGCGTTCCACAACCTGTAAGCCCACATAACCCGAGCCTAGCGTATAAACAACCATTTAAGGTTTCTTGTGTCCCATTATGTTGTGTTATGTAGCTACCCTTATTTAATAGGTGATTTTGTTACAATTTCAGGTCATCGACCCTGTTCAGTCTGCATCCCCATAGCTTCATGAAATCCAGCCCGATGCCCATAGTCCAACGCAACCATTGCAGAATCGTGGTCCAACGGAACTGCTTCCACGTACTTCAGATAATATTCACTACTAACCAACTTCTAAACGGATAGTGACTTAGTCGTTAAGTGAGATTGTACAAAGGTATTCCCATTCTTTTATTATACTTAATTCAACTAATAATTTAGTAGTTCTATTCATTGAATTGGAACAAAAAGGCAGCCTTAGTTCTTCTTAATATAGTAAGGAAAGATATTTTTCTACCGCCTGTCCACAAGGAAGCTATAAAACAGTATAAAACTGTTATTAAGTTATTAATATAGAATTCCTTTAGCTTTTCATTGATAAAATTAATATGGACACAGCCAATCAAACATACATCAATTTAAATTGAATATTTTAGTTGTAAACTAAAGTTTAAATGTTGTGAAAGGTAACGGACCCCATTCTGGACCGTCACACTTGGTAGCGACATCAACCTCCTTTGACTTAGATGACATTGTTTTTTACCCGACTGCGATAGAAGAAGGGTTATGTTTTTCGAGTGTGGATATGTATGATGGTATCTTTGGCACGCCCTACAGCTTAAAAGGCTTAATGGATTTCGATATGTGATGTGTCATTTGAATAATTTTAATAGTGGGAGTGACATAGGGCCCGCGAAAAATTAATAGAGGGGAAAATTGTAAGTTTACTTTGCTAAATAGGTCAACACTACCACCATTATATAGAGCTCACTCAGTAGATCTCAAAAATATAAAACACTGCTATAAAATATTCAGTAATTTCCGAAATAGAGCTATATGAATGATCTACCTACCAATGATCTATCTATCTACTACGAGTAGATACACAGAGGTAGGTGTATAGATAGGTACGTAGAGCTACGCTGATACTTTTCAGTTACCTACTATTAAGGATCTATAATAAATAAGATCATTCTTGCTACTATTAATACAATGACTGCCCCGGTGGCTCAGTTGGTAGTGTACCTGCCTTCTGCGCTTGGGGGCGTGGGTTCGATTCCCATCTAGGACAAACATTTGTGTGATGAACATTTGTGTTTGTTCTATGTCTGGGTAATATCTATTTAAGTATGTATTAAAAAATATATATGTATGTATATCAGTCACTGGCAGCCATATTACAAGCTTTGCTTAGTTTGGTGTCAGATGACCATGTGTGCAATAATGTCCCAGATATTTATTTATTTAATGCAGTCAGGTTATTTTTTTTTTCTAAGATGTAATAATATGTCAATGTACATACTTTAATTCTTATACATGTTTTTGTATCGAAAATAAATAAACACAAAAAAACTGTTGTTCCGATCACTACCAAACTTCTAAGGATAACTCGCTGGGCTAATCTGAATATTACCTGAATATGACGTAAAACTAAACCAAATAAAAAAAAAACCTTCATCAAATCATCAACCAAACAAAATTTTAAAAAACTTTTGAAAATTTGCACTATCTTATCTTTAGTCTGCAAGATAAATTAATTTGAATAGTATTTTTTTTATATTAGGAAACAGACAGAACTTGATTAAAACTTGAAGCTACTCGGATTATTATTAAATAAAGAAAACAAAAAAACGAATCGGTTTTTTTTAACGTTAGTTTCATCATGATATTTTATTTAATAATAGCATTTAATTTGAGCGCCGTTTTCAAGAAAACGACAAGCCCCAAAAGGGCACTCGACCACGGCATCCAGGCGAAGCGACATCCCTAAACGTCAGACTGATGAATGGCCAAATGGTCCCTAATTGAATATTAAATGTGGCTGTCTACATCCAACCTCCGACCAGACAACATGACAGGGGTTAGCAGGTCACGAAATGTCGGAACAGTCTTCGACTTACGGATTACTTAGTCCACACCACTAAGCCGCTACTTTCTGGAATATATTTTTAGCATCGCCAGCTGTCATATTTTATGAAATAATAAAGCCTGAGTGGATGTTTTCATCTATATTAAATTATGACTCTCGTAAAGACACGGCTGTAGCTCGCATTTTTCTCCCGTTGCTAAGAGAAACATAAAACCACAATGCATAAAACAAGTCCCGCGTAATCTGCTAAATGTATAGCACTCTTTTAAAAATATTACTCTACTAGCTGCTGCACCAGCTATCCTAAAGGAAACGTATTTTGTTAGGCAAAAAGTATGTATTAATCCTGGGCCTAACAAACCTTAATACCAAATTGTATACTAATCAGCTCGTCAGCTCACAAAAACTTTTACATTTATAATATTACTGTGATTGAAAATTCTATATTCCAGCAGAAGTGCTAAGTGTTAAACTTAATCGTCTTAAATCGTTTAGCTGGATATAATTTTATTTCGGCAAGAAAAGTATACATATTTGGAATCATAATAAACTTACCTAAATAAAGACACACATCGTCTAGCCTGTAAAAACATTTTAAAAAACACAGACAAATTTCCAATTAACAGCTATTCTAATTTTGTTGGTAAGAGTAATTTTTTATTTGTAAATTCTTGTCAATTAATGCTTCTAAACCAAGTTAAAAAAACGCAAAATCCGGCAAAATAGATTACTCATATTATATTTTTGTTATCGTGACATATGAGTGTTCCCAAGATATCTGCTACTTTACTAATGAGATCTTTAACTTGTAACATTACTTGTCTACCAAAGATAGTGAAAGTTCGTTGTCACTTAGGTTTTTTTATAATCAGGCAAGTGTCTTTATAAACTTTTTTTTTGTTTTTATCGTACAGAGTGACGAGACGAGTGAAGTCGCTCGCCTGATGGCTCTTCACGCTTGCCCATAACAGCTCAAAACCACTCAGAATTTTGAACTTCAACAGTAACTAAACAAAATACAAGCTAACTGACACCAAATACCTAAAACACTTAGCCTATTATACAAGAAAAAGCTGGATTGCCGCATAGACCGTTGAAATTCAAAAGCTCAATTGGTAGCGTACGCAACACGCTGGTGGTATTACCACGCTGAATGGCAATGCTTATACGGTGGTTATAATGGTCACTTGTTGCATTAACGAGGCAGTCTGAAAGATTTTTGAAAACAACATGAGCTCCCAGTTCCCCAAGAAGTAAGTACAAATTTATTCATTACACCTTTATCATCATTATGACCTACTACAGGCCGAAGGTCTCCATGTGCAGGTTCATTATCGCATCCATCCGTGTTCCTTTCATTTACTGCTTTTGATTTTTATATTATTTCATCGGCCAGTATTCCTTCAACATGAAATGGATAGAGTTGGGTACAGCAACAATGCTAGGAATTCTGAATTCCATTCAGTCAAACCTTCATCAAAGAAGACTTAGCGTGATGATAGTAATTTAAGTTAAAGTATTTACACAGTCGGCCTTAGCAATAAATATCCCAATCTAAAGCACGAGCGTCGTTTATGGCCAAACTTTGCGCGTTTGTTGGCCGCAGACAATGCCACCCTTAAGGGCACAAATTTAACATTATCACAGCCCAAGCCGGGGCTAAAACAATGTGAAGGTGGTCTTCCATTAATTATTTACGTGCTCTCTTAAACTTGGCTAACTTAGGTGAGCAACTGCTTAATTGGTATATTAATCAGAGGTTAGTCAAGGTGTACGAATTGTGAGGAAATTAGTTCAAAATACGTTTCTGGATCCCTGTTTAATTATTTGTAGTGACAGTTTAACTTTGATAAACTGCAAATGTTGACAGATTCAGTATCAGTAAAGCTGTCAAAAACCGTCATGATAAAATTTGTGAATAAGGATCCAGTATAGAAGAATCCAAAGCCATTGCATTATCAAAGCTGTGTTGCCGTAGTAATAAAGCCTAATGATAACTGGCCTAGTCAAAGCAACCTTCTTGTACTTCAATTTAAAATATTTTTGACGGCGTACAAGTGGCCGTGGAGAAGTGGACTCTTCTGAGTTAACCGTAGGTTAAAAATCTCCCGCTTCACTACCACCCCCGCTTTGCACCTCCAGTGTTCTAAGCTGTAGTAAATGAGATATTTATTATTATTATGCCAAACAAACAGGGACATTAAAAAGTGATTAAGTACATCTATACCTAGGTATTTTTACAAATTAACTGATATCTAAAATTATCATACAATAAATAGTCAATTAATAGATAGATAGAAACTCTTTATTGTGTACGCCAGAAATAAAAATTACATACAGATAGAAAACACTTACGAGCTAGAGCCACAAGTGGTGGCCTTATCGCTAAAAGCAATCTCTTCCAGGCAACCATTAATATTAATAATTAATAGTAATTACTCAAAAAGTCCTCCGCGCATAGAGCCCTGACCGAAAGCCTCCAATACGCTGGCCACGTTCTCCCGCTGATATGTCAGAGAAATCCGCTGGGCCAGGAACCAACCCGATCGTGGATCGAACCCTTTCTCCCTCATGCGACGCCCCAGGTCCAGCACAAACTTCCGTGCTTCAGCACACCACGGACCCGCCGCCGCCTTGCCGTCTTGCTGTCGACGGCAAACGAGACGAAATCGTATGCTGACCCTAATCAGACATATTTGAGGCGTTTGCCTCTGGTGGCTGGCTGTTTGATAATAGTTTCATATTCCCTTATAAACACATTCTATAATTATATTTTATATTCAACAGGGCCTCTTGGTGTTGGCTGCAACCTATCAATGCCTATCAAAAGTCCGGGCTTGACCCGTGAATGTAAATAAGTAAATAGAAAGTGATAGTTCTTATATAGTTTTCAAACAGCCATACCTGATACGAACACTATCAAAAACAAACCAACACTCATGTATTATGACAATCGAAATAGTTTGCAAACTAACTAAAGCCATGGCAAAACTGTTTTGTTGTTGAGATTTACCTCTTCTAATCCTGACCATAAAGTAGCTTGAAGAAGATTAGTGATCTAAGTTTGCAAGGATTCCGGTCCATGACGGCATTATACATTACTTACTAGTAATGGAAACCACAAACACGAAAGCATTGCTTTGTTTATTGCACACAAGCACACGATAATATATTTCTTATCTAGCTATGGAAAGGTAGAGTAAAGTCCTTCCTTTCAAAAAGAAATCCTGTATACGATTTATGTACCTCGTACGTTTAGTTGACGAGTCGATGCGTTCCATGGTGATTCAATCGATCTTATGATCTTATTTTACAAGCTTTAAATTGCCATGTTAGTATGGGTCCAATCTTGCAACTGAAATGTAAAACAGTCATTCCCAACCGATTTGGCAAAAAATTTGCATACACGTTTAGTTTCATGACAATACATGGATAGCTAAATGACGTCATTCTGAATCCAATATGGCGGATTCCCAAAGATAGCGGACCAGTTACTTTTTATCCACCGCAATGACATGGGTATCATATGAAATTTTTTGCTGAGCAGAATACGAAAAATGATGCCACACTAAATTATATATGGAGGATGCCTAAAAACTTGTTTTTTACAAAGTTTATTTATTTATTTATATTTTATTCTAATCGTTTAACCGTTGTTTCTCTCGCATATTGCGTTTCTTGACAGTACAGGGGCTTTACGGCTATGCTGTATAAACGGCATGCTTTCAATAAAAGTTCTTAACCAAGCATAGTAATAGTTATAGCTAATAATAATGTGTTAAATATCATTAACATCCACTTGGATTAGGATTAGTAAATAAAATTAAAATAATTATATTTTTCTATGATAATCTTTTTTGAACGACTTTGATTTGTTGCCGCTGTTTTACTCGTAGTTCGTGTCTTTGCTGCTAAGTATTTTAATATGAATAAATATTCCAATACCGAACCTACCTACCGAAACGAATGAATGAACGAAATATTAAATTTTCTGTACATGACTCGCAGGTAACTAAATTTAGTCTTAATAAATTATTGTCGAGATTTCACTTTCTAGTAACGTAGGAAAATTAACTAAATTAACCTAAATTTCCAAGGATATTAATGACAAGTTGTCTTTAATCATTTCATTACTCAGAAGTCAAACTTTTCCAGGGTAAGTTACAAAAGTAACCTTTTAAAATTATACAAATTACAAGCCAGAAAACTTTATTTCTTGCCTTAATATGGTTTCACACAATCTTTACCAAACCACTCCACTATATCTTGAGCTGCATAGTTATCTGGAACCACCTGAGCATCAGCGAAAGGCTTGGCAGTCGTAGTTGGGGCACCATCATCACCTGACAGTCCTTTTGAAGGCGGGTAAGAAAAAGATATTTTAGGCTGCTTGTAGTCTTGATCAAACTTCACATCTCCGTTTGCGTTCCAGGTCAGTCGTTGCACTTGATTCTGCCACCTCACAACCACGGAAGGGTAAGGATCTCCACTCTGCAATGACCTGAAGATGCAAGGATAATGCAGTGGCTCTCTTTCCTTCACATTGGTATTTACGTTGGGTATAACATCTGTCTCACTCGACGCAACTCTTGCGTCACACCACTGAATAATTAAAAGTAATAGAGGAAAGAATCTCATCTTGTCACGTCGAAATTGTACACGTAAATGAAGCTGCTCGGTTTCAATTCACCTTAAGATAAAACTGGACGGTGAAAGGTCAAGTCGTGTTTGTGCGAGATAAACAAACTACCGACTCGAATAGCTAATTTTGTTTTATTTTCTGAGCAAATTAAGATTACATTGTACGTGGTTCATCAATTTATTTTTGTACATATTGATACAAAAGTAATATTTTGTTTCACATACCTTTCGATCATACCATAAGGTTTCGGTCATGTCTTGTGATGGTTATAGTATTTTTTTTGTGAAAATCATTGATTTACAAACTTGGATGTCGGGTCTAGTACAAAATTTACGAAAAGTACATATACTAAATTTATAAAGTTTAATACATTTTATAAATACCGACAAATTAATTTAAATCCTATGTCTTCATTACAATGTAGTCTAAAGTCTCAGATTATTTTAATATTTAGTTGTGGTTTTGGTTCAAATAATAAGCTATGGGTCATGTGTTAGATTTGGCTTAACGAAAAATATAATTAAATTCCTTCTTGCTAAAGAAACTATTTAAATTGGCTAGAATAAAGTTTGTAGGTACGTAAGTGTTTAACGTTTTTTTGTTAGAATTAGGAAGGGATGCTCTGTCATTTCCTTGCAAGGTGAGTGTCAGTATAGAGTTTGTATGGCGCATTTTCTTGACATGTGACGTCATACGTAAGTATAGTGGGCTCACAGAAAACGCTTAATTATATCTGCCTTAATTTTGAACACATAAAAAATTTGTTTGCGTTGTTCGGCTCTATTTATGGTCAGATTCTTATAAGATAATAAAAAATCAGTTGCCTATTATGAGCGTCAACCTGATGTCCATAATTTTATATATCTTTGGTGAAAATATTTTAAACACAAGAGAAATTTTATTGTCAACTAATCTATAAAATAACTGCCTGACAGTTCAACATTGAAGGCACACTGAATTCAAACTGTTTAATGGAAACTACATTTAACTTCAAGCATTGTTTTTGTATGGACAGCTGAAAAGTTTTGCTATTATTTACTTACTCTTCGAAAAAATATTTTTTTAGTTCTAATGAGCGTTTTAAGAAATATCAGACCTTTTTATTTTGCTGTTGTTTAAACACGTTATCATTATATTAAAGAACTAGCCGTCCGCCCCGGCTTCGCACGAGTGTAAGCTCGGCTTTCGGCCTCGTTACAAAATATAATATAGCCTATGTCACCCGGGGATAGTGTAGCTTCCCAACAGTGAAAGAATTTTTCAAATCGGTTCAGTAGTTTCGGAGCCTATTCATTACAAACATACAAACATACAAAAATAGGTACAAATCTTTCCTCTTTATAATATTAGTGTAGATAAAAAGTTATTGTTATTTACTGATATCTTCAACTGCTAAGATGTGAATATAAGAAAATAAAAGGCTAGCTTTTAATACATCATAGAAAAAAAAACAGATCTCGTAACTACTACCTTCCTTAGTACCTACTTGTAACTCAAATTAAAGGAGAGATAGATTGTCTCCTATTATAGGCAATTAGTCATTCGTCTATGGTTTTGTATTTCGTCTCTTTCTCTTTACAATATTTAAAAAGCGGCTACAAAAAGGAAAATAAAAAAAAACTTTTCTAGAAAAAATATTGAGCCAACTATATACCCTTAACGGTACTTCAGTTACAAGAGCCTTGAATTATCAAATTTGAATTTCAGATTCTGTGGAAGCATGCCAGCTAAAAGAAATTGCCGCATACCAGCAAAAGGACTAATTAAACCAGACAAATAATTAGAGTAATTGTTTGAGACGTCTGTTGTTCACAAAGGATAATTTTGCTTCACGTTAGAAAGCTTGCTTTGTTCTGGATGGTGCCCACAGTGCTTTGGGAGATGTCACGTGACGGGTGAAATATGTGCTTGTTAATTCGCTTTAAAAGACGTAGTGCTAAAAGTATAGGATCCCGCCATAGGACGACTTTCACCGAGCTGGTCAATGGATGAAAAGTAATTTATATTTAATTAAATATGTCAATAAATATATTGCAAATAGGTTGTCTAAAAAAATTCAGTCCAGAATATGATTGATTAAAAATTATTAACAATTTTTTTTTGTTAATTATTTTTTATGAAGGTTTTTAATATGGCCAGTAATGACCAGTGTTGTAAGTTACAAGTTTCTATGTCTTATAGTTTAGAAATGCAGGGGGGACCAACTTTTTGCCACTTTGGCGGGCTATATTTCGCAAAGTATAGACTTTATAAAAAAGTGATGTATGCAACCTAACATTCATTTTAAAAGACCTTATCAACGATATCCCATAATTGTGTATTAACCAAACCAGTGAAAAGTAAAAAAAAAAAAATTATTTTTATTTTTAACTAATCATATTCTGGGCTGAATTTTTTTAGGCAACCCATTTGCAATATATTTTTTGACATATTTAATTGAATATAAAATACTTTTCATTCATTAACCAGCTCGGTGAAGGTCGTTCTATGGCGGGATCTTAGACTATAAGAGCTCCTTTAAGTTAAAAATGTTGACTGAAGTCGTAAGCCACTTATGTAATCGATAGGTTCTACAAAAATCATTTTTTCCACTACTAAGTCGGATTTCTAAGAAAAAAACTCTAATGAGTAGCGGAAGCTTACTTAGTACTTAAATAATTCTGAGCACAATTGCGGATAAATAAAATAGTATAAATAAAAATTTGATTTTTGTAAATTAAGGGCTTCACTTAAAAATTTTACTTAAGTTAAGTTAATCTATGCTTAAAAATGCTCTCTCAACTTCTCGCTGACGGGAATAGTCACACGCGAAAATGAGACTTTAGAGCAATTTTAAGCAATTTTTTTAACTTCAGTAACGTATTTAAGAAAGGCCATTATTAGCTAAATGTCAATTTGTATTTGCCCACATTTTATTTAAGTGTAAATCTTAAAGTGTTGTTTCTGTTTTTATAGCTTCATTTTGTGTGAAATAATCAAAACTATTATGAATTTTGGATCTGCAATAAAGATATTTTCACTACTTATCATTATTACCATTTAAACACTGCTGGAGATGGGCCTCGTCTTGCATAAACCAGTCCTTGCGATCCAGTGGCAATCTTATTAATTTTCCGTCTTGCACCTATGCCCTTTGGTTTGGTGTCTTTCCATTTGGTTTGTGGTCTTATTTAGGCATAAATCGGCATAGGCATGAATAATAGGTATAAATCGAAGAGGTTGTAATTATGTACAGATTAATTACTATCAGTTACTTCTTTACTTATAACTAAAATTGTATATTATGTTCTAGTAGCTGACAAATATTTTAAATATTTTTAATATAGTCAACATATGACTGTATTTTTACCGCAAGGGAAATCATGATGCTGCGGCAAACAACGTTTCATCCAAATAATTACTATTTCGTCCAAGTGGCATAACTTTGTTTGCTACAAACTTTGTCACCTCTTTCGATATGTCAATGTAAATTCGTCTCTAACACCAAAGTTTACAAGAGTTACTGGTTCAGAGTCGCTCTTATCGTATCCGGTAAATAAATCATTTACCCAAAATCCGTACAAAGTTGAATTGGAAGGAGGTAATTCCTCGATAGCAGCTCGGAACGGTCGTTAGTTGGAGTGAGCTCGCGTCCGGAAATTGGAACCGCTTCGCCGGACACTGGCCGGACCGGACGGGGAGATAACCGCTCGGCACGATTCACTCAAATTAATAGTAAATCTAAAGCTACGCTAAAATTTAAGTCAAGCATTAATCTCTTTATTTATATGTCGTAAACGTAAACGTCAATACCACAATTATTCGAGCAATCGGGGACACAAGCACCATCTATTGGCCCTCTATAGAGTCTAGGACGTAGAGGTCAATGAAATGCCCTGCACTTTTCTGCGGCAGTGAAGGTCGTTTTGCAAGGACAACTAGGAACTATCTCGCGTTCCGTGTAGTGTGTGTCCAGTAATAATCGAAAGTGAAATTCTAATTAAGTGTACTATACGCCCACAAATTATTTTCAATTGTCGAGCATGGCAGATATTATTTTTTATTGCTCAACTTTAGAAACAGATTGTTAACTGCTTATGCTTAAAAGTTGATATTCCGAAAACCCGAACGAAGCGTTTTGATTCTAATTTTATTGTGCAAAACGCGAAACTGTAGAATGCTCTGCCTGAATGGGATTTCCCCAATGGTTACGATCTGGGTTTCTTCAAGTCACGAGTGAATCGGTTTCTTCTAGGCACGCGTGTTCCACCCTCATCATCGCTTGCATCGCATTAAAGAAACACGTAAGATTTTAAGTGACGAATTTTCCTTTCCTTGTTTACTTACTGGGTGGACGTGCTAACATCGAATTGGGTTTTAGCCTCTGATAATTAAATGTGAAATTAATCACGTAGTATTGTGACCTCACTCTACTCAGGGGCTCTAAATTTGAATCACTCGTAGGACTTTTTCTATTCGCACACGCAAATAATCACCGGTGATTTCAAATAAGAGTGGTTTGGTATTTTTAAATCGCTTGAATTCTGGGTTGTCGTAGTTCTGTCAGACTTTCTATCGATCACTCGTAGAGTTACGAGTGATATGACATGTTCAAAAAAACGACTTTTGGGATTTAGTTCGCAAGTAAATCACATCGCATGAAAAAAGTCCTACAAGCGATTCAAAAATAGTGCCCCAGGCTGATAAAGGTCACGCAGATTTTCCTCCACCTTCTCTTGCTTTTATCTATGTCTAGCATTTCGCCTTCTATGCTGTAGATTCTATAGCATAGTGGGTACTATAAAGGTAAATGTTAAATAAGGTTATGTAGGTAAAATACATCTGTGCTATCTGTGAATTTAAATGTTAAATAAGGTTATGTAGGTAAAATACATCTGTGCAAGAAAGCATGCTTTACAGTGCGCTATGTATCTTTGAGGGCAACATTAATGAAATTTTCTCGAACTTACTACGTATATTATTATATTTATTCATATGTTGTCAACCACGCTTATAACACTTACAAATGCTCAAGAGGAAAAGCCTCGATATGAGATCCTCAGAAATACGTAACTATTTGCCATTATCCAAGGCATTCCGCTTCCGTAAATACACATGTCCATTGATGTATAACATTGGTCGATATCGGTACAGCGATATCATTTCGTGACTTCTATTGTATACGATCCTATATCCATTCCTGGTATTAATGCTGACATTTCATTTGGTGATATGTTGTCGTTATTTTTCCTTCTTGTTGGCAGGTATGGGCATATTTTATTACATTATTTGCAAAAGATAAAATACTGTTTGTCTAGACGTTCTCTTGAGCATTGGAAAAAGAAAGGCTAAAATAAATTACAATACCTAGGTTTTGTATCTTGATGTTGGTAGGTAATATTTTTATAGACTACTTGGATTGACTACCTAGTATCAGGTCAGAGTTTCACTTAACATGGATCTGGAATAATTTGGAGGAAAATTTAATTTATATTGTTTCTATTTTTATTGACTCTACTATCATAATTGGTTATTTATTTTTATTGTATATTAACTATAATATAAACTAATAACTAACTTGAAAATAATTTATAAAATAAACTATGAACTAAAGTAACGAAATAAATGCCTAACTAAATGAAATTGACTATAACAATAAATAAAAAACTGTATTAAGGCCATTGTCCGTGGGTAAGGTGCTCATAAAGCTAGCAACATTCTCATACTAAATAGGCGTAGATTGTCATTCATACTACTAACTTAATTTAACCATCTGTAACTTTAAGGCAAAAAAAGTCGTAAAGAAAAAAGAAATCTTAGTCACTTCATTTCTTTCATTATTTCTCAATTCAGCTTAACAACCTAAGATGTGATAACTTTACCAGTAAATATAAGGTCGGTAATTGTAAGGACAGATTGTAATAAAAGTTTTGTAGTTAGGACTTGGTAAAATATTTAGTATCTTACGTACTCTATTTTCTTAAATGAGCTTAAGTTATAAGGCTTAAGTAGGATATTGAGCAATTGATATATATATATATAAAAGGCGATGCATGTATGTATGTACTCTATGGTCTCCGAAACGGCTAGACCTTGCTAGATTTTGATGAAATATTCAGGCAGTCTTCATATTAACCCAGCGAGTCCAGCCCACGAATGGACGCTGAACAAATCAATAGAATTTTTATTGGTGTTTAAATATTTTCACCAAAGATTTCGTACCTATACTTCGTATATTTTCTCTATATTTTTATAGAACAAGGATTGAAGTCTATACCTACATGGAACAACCCACATTGACATATTACATCATAGAAAAAAATCGTCATCAAGTCAAAGGAGGTGGCTGACGCTACCAAGGAGGTTGCTTTAAGGTATATAACGCGGATAAAACCGTGGGGCGTGTATAACTGGGACAGGACCTTATAAATTTTTACACCATCAACGAAGAAGATGTTTCTTCAGCTGGATTCTGACTGGCTATCAAACTACGCTATTTACTTTAGAAAGTCTAATATAAGAACTAAAATACTCGTAAACAATGTCGCTTTTCACCATCACATTTGGTGCTAAATCGTGCGCGACCAATTTTCTCCCAAAGGTGTTACCAACCCTTTGAACACCGTGTATTCGAAGGAGATGAGACGCAAATATAGTACAGATTCCCGTATCGCACGACTAGTTTCAGTTTAAATTGAAATAGTTCTATTCAAAGAGTAATTCGCTAACTAGAGTTACCTAATGAAAATTGCTCTTGATAGGATCTTGTGGTAATAGTTTATTCAATTTGCGGTGAAGAGATGAATGAAGACCGTTTAGTGATCAGTTTGGTTGACTTCGATTTTCTATGTAGATTTGTATTGAATTGTGTCTATGATTGAATACAATCTATTTTTGACTACATTGACTAAATTTTGAAATAAGTTTTGCCTCAATTTTCATTCACCTAAATTTTACACAACATTCACTCTCCATAACTTGAAAAGTTCTACTAGGTACTTCATAAGGTTGTATACTTAATTTGTTCATATCAACGTAATTTTTATTATAATTAGGAATCTCCATGTTTGAAGATGATTCCATGTTTTGTCGGTTTAAAAAGATTCTGGTGTTTAGATAATAATGTTTGATGATATTTTTTATTTTTCTTATGTGACTAGACTAAAATAACTAGTTGAGAATTTTAATTGATAACGCTAGAGGTCAACAAACGATTACCGCGCGCACGCTCGTGCGTACTTATGCGGTGCGTTGACTCCGTCATGCACGCTTTTAAATGCTGGTTTGCTAAATACTAAGCCACTAAAACAAAAACTATAAGGCAAAAGTTATTGGTATTCCAGTGTACTTAGACAGTAGGTATATATAAAATATGCTATGCTCGGGGTTTCTCTACGAGATCGATTCAGAAATGAGGAAATCCGCAAATGAACGAAAGTTACCGACTTAGTCCACCGGATTTGCAAGTTGAAGTGGCAGTGGGCAGGGCACATAGCACGCAGAACAAATGGCCGATGGGCCCGAAGGGTTCTCGAATGGAGATCATGCACGGACCCGTAAGCGCGGTGTAGGACGTCCACCCACAGGACAGGACGACCTAAAAGAGACCTCAGGGTTACGCTAGATGCATGCCGCTTCCAACCGGCCCTTTTGGAGATCAAAGAAGGGAGGCCTATGTCCAGCAGTAGGAGTCATATGGCTGAAATGATGATGTATATAAAAGCGTTTCGGCTTCGGGAAAGTTTGCCTACATCCGGAATAAACCAGTAAAAAATCAAAACTTCTGATATTGATTTATGTAATGCCAAGCCACTGTTTATTATCATTTAATTCCTACAGCGATGGAAATCAGCTCATAATTAGGCTAACTAGTCTGATATATGCCCGATAATGCCTCCGGGTGGCAAAGCCGCTTTCAATTCAATGACCATTTCCCAAATAGCTGTAGCTCGTAATGGGCGTTGAGCCTGGTAAACTGGGTATTATGCACACTGTGCCCACGATACATAGAATTGGCCTAGTTAAAAATTTTCATCATATATTGAAATTTGGTGCCCAATTTTTATACAACTTTGAACCGCATGAAATCGAAAAGTATGTTTTTTATTAGGTACATTTTACTATTGTATTAGTTTCACATGTTTCACGTAATCAACCAAGGATATGCCGTAAACTCTTTTTAGGGTTCCGTAGCCCAACAAGAAACCCTTATAAATTTGTTCTGTCCGTTCGTCTCTCTGTCTGTCTTTCTCTCTCTCTGTGTCCTTGCGTCCGTCCGTTCGATTTTTTTAGAACCTTCTAACTTCTATAACTATTAAGGTAAGTGCAAGAAACTTTGCAAAATGACAGTTGCAATATAGATCTCAAGTTATATTTATACTAGGTGGCTCTGGTACATGTGAAATGGGGTTGAAAAACATTTTTTACTGCACCTCCTCGTGTGGGGTATCTTAATAAATACCTATAGAAGTTAGAAGGTTCTAAAAAAAATCGGACGGACGGACAAAAGGATAGACAGACAGATGGTCGGACAGACAGACGGATGGACAGACAGACGGACAGAAAGATTTTATAAGGGATATTTTCGGGCTACGGAACCCTAAAAAGGTATCCTTTTCAAGTTCTGGCGGGACGATTATCCGCGAAAGATAGATATGAAATTTAGGCATTTTGTGAAACAATATTAACAAATGTTCAACTATCCATGTGATAAAATGTAGCAGTGGTTATTGATTATACTTTATTAGTATAATAATTAAATCTCTGTTGAAAATATTTGTACCAAATAAATTGTATCTACCGTTTGGCGCTTACAATTTTTCAACATAATTTTAACTAACAAGCAAGTCTACACAAACATAGCCCGTATATCCATCTAAACAATAGTCTACATAATTACCTCCTACCCAGAGGGAGCAATCGATTCGAGAGAATAATTCACCACCTACCACCGTGAATTACCCCAATTTACGTGGAACGATTTGCGGCACACGCTCCTGTACTTTTCTAATTATTAGGGCTTTCTTTTCTCGAAGGATTTACGGTTAATTGTGTTAAGCGAAAGATTTACTAATACCTACTCGTACTTTCAATATTAGACAGTGTTTTTCTTTCAAGAACTTGACTATTTAATTTGTAGTTCTAATCTATTGGGTCTTTACTTATTCGGGACGCTTTGTCTAGCCAAAGTAGTTCTATTGCTTTTCATTTTATTCTTGGGCAAGTGCCTTTATGTAGAATGCGCTGCTTGAATAGGTGTTTTTAATAGTAACAATATGGGTGTCTTCAAGTAGCGATTGAATCAGTTTCTTCTTGGTAACCTTGCTCCGTCGTCCACTGCATCATCGTTTAACATTCAAAGAAGTAGTAGTCAAGCGTAAGCCTATTATTCATTTAAAAAAGTTTACTTAACGACATACAAGCTAACACTAAATGACCATACTTAGAATTACCCGTAGACTGTTGAATGTCTGAAGACAATCCAAATACTCAAGCCCACTATCAGTTGGCAGCGTACCCAGCATGCTGGCGGCATTACCACGCTGGATGGCAATGCATTATCCATTGAGCAGATAAATGCGAGAAATGTGGTCACGCGATGCATTAAGACTGCGCTCAACGGGAGTGATAAAAAAACACTATTTCATCAAATTTGGCCCAACAACTTTTTATCCAATTCTAATAATTATATTCGGGTGGCTGTTAATTTGGTAATATCAATCAAACTTTGTGTGAGCGCCTCCTTATTGAAAAGTGTTTTTGAAGTTAAAACTTCTTTAGGCGGGTTGAGCTCTTTTTGGGTAAACAAAAATCATGAAACTCGCATCATCGTCACCGAATGCTGTACCGTGTATTTTAAAACAGCGCCATCTCTTGTAGAATAGGTGAATTACTACTTAAGTTGTCACTCCTATGACCAATGTGTTTTATTTTTTTATTAAATTGGTAATTATTGTTCGTCAGGTTGTTCGTGCGTCCGGTTCACGTCGACGTACGGCAAGGAGCGTGGAACGTTCAGCAGCCCCGACTACCCGCGGCCCTACTCCGCGCGGCTCGACTGTCTGCTCTACACCTTCCTCGCAGCGCCGCACGAGATCGTCGAGCTCGTCTTCACCGACTTCGACATCTATAAAGACCACCTCGAGTGAGTACTATGAGATTATCTATTCAGGAGGCTTTTGTAAGGAACAAAAGTATATTCGAATACGTTCGATTTGTACGCGATGTGTACGCGGAGAGAAGAAAATATCTGTCTAAGACTTTGGACCGGGAAACTTGTACCTGCTCGGCTTTAGATACTTTAAAAGCAGTGTTTTTATTATCCAACAAATCAATTTTAGTTAACAAATCAATCCATTTATCTGTCTAATAAATTTGCAGGTTTTACTCCGCAGATAACCTTTAACTGACTACTGAAAATATCTAAATCATGCTATCAATGAAATAAATCCTATCTGATTCTTAACTGATGATTGAAAAATTGGCTTTAGTATATCACTTACATTTTGTCAACTAAAATACCTTTCAAAACGAGAACCTTTTGTCAGAGTGAATCAATTTATCGATTAATTAACTATGGTCAAACCAGCTAGATGACTTTTCTAATCTTCTAATTCAAAATTGGACAACTATAAAAAGCAAGTTAATTAACATTGAAAGTCACAAATTCACAGAATCAATTCACAAGTTCATCGATAACTTACAGCATCAAGTAACTGTCAAAACTTCGATTTCAATCCGGGGGATTGAGATGACTATCCATTAAGATATTGAAATTCGTCGAATATTGTAGCGAAATCACCAAAAACTTTGTCAAAGGTCAATTCTTCGTAACGAATGATACTTACTTTGGTATTTTAAAACTAACTTTTGAATAGCACAATGATAAAGTTTTCTTATTTACCTAATGAATAAAAAAATTACTCTCGTTTTGTAATATCGTATGTTTTTTCGTAGCAACAACATTTTTTTATTTAATGTTCAGAAATCTAAGTTTGAATTCCAAGTGCTGAAACTTTAAACTCCTTTTCAAGACATGCTCCTTTGAAAAGTTGATTAATTAGTATCGTTCTTAGTATTTGCTATTGTATAAACCTTTAACGTATTTTATAAATTGAGAAAATTGTACTAAGAGTGCCGAGTGAAAACGCGCTATCATAATATATGCCAGACTAAAGCCGTCCGCGCGATAGGTTGAACCTCGCAGGACCAGTCTGCTAAGCCCTTTTGCATATGCCTGAAGATACTTATACCCTGCCATCAATAGTAATAAAGCAAGTAACCATATATATACGAATACATCTTAAGTCGTACACGGTCGGTGAAACGCTGCGCACGGCTCGCAACAAACAGCCTACTAACGGCCACTCACCAAGTCAATGAAGTCAACTCATATCATGTCATGGCACTATGATATACAATAGGCTTCCTGAGAATGTAGTTGAGACATCTAACTGAGCACGCTGGCATATCAATCAAGCTATCTACGATACTATAAAAGAATGTATGGCTTTAAAGGTGACATCCTCAATGTATATATTCTTAGATTCTATCTACTATTAAGTACTCTGTTTTTTATTGACATATTTTATTTTATATATGACATTACACTAATTAATTGTATGACTAAATGAGTATATAGGTTAATACCTATATTATATTTTTAGGTTTAGCAAAGAAAATGTAAGCCGCCATCTTGGAGCGGAGGCCATATTGATTTTAGTATAATGTTACTCTATCGTTTCATAATCTTCAAGCTCTTTCATTTGATACCCATATTAACAGGGTTGACAAAAAATATACACCATCCGCCATCTAGTGGCGGTGGTAATTATGAAAATATTACAATATTGGATATTGCATATTGTATTGTCACCAGAACTCAATGGATAAACAACATTTCAGCAAATCCATTAGTAGAATCTAGTTCGAATCCATCTTGCAATATTTGACCTAAAAACACAAGCAAACAAAAATTGCAAGTCAAATAAATGCTTTTCAATAAATAAGTAATCCTATTTGTTACATTTCGTATAGGTAGCTGATTTATGTGATACAATGCAGTGGGCATTGTATCACATAAATTTGCAACAGTACGTAAATCCCAAAAGATACGTACATTTAATAATGTGTGACCAGTGAATTAAAACACAATTAACTGCGTTATAAATTCAATTCAATTTAATCAGTATTAAAATAATAATTGAAATAACAAATTTACGAAGCCAGAAATTATTCAGGATACAGTAATAGATTAGCTTTGAAATCAGTAGTTTATCTTCATTTTGTTTTATTTGGTTTTCTCAAGCCAGACAGTGTACTGCAGAAACGGACGTAGTCAATGAAAGTGTTACCATCTTTCTGAATGGTAGGTGCTTCGTCTAAGGCGTAGTCAGCTTCTTTTTCAGTAAACTTGTCGCCCCAAGTCATAAGGTCATGACGAATCCTAAAAAAATATACAATTATTATCATTTATTTTTTGGCGTCAAGTATCTTTATTAACTAAATAAAGTAGTAATACTAGTACTAGTTTCGTACGCAATACTAAAGCTACAACAGAAAACTAGGTGAAAATTGTAGGCAAAGAAACCCCAGACCCACATAATTATGTACCCCCGGCAGAAAAACTTTCCCCAGGTTATGATCACCAATAATTACTTATATGGAAGTCTAAAAACCAGCCGAGTGCAAGTATAGGATGGTGCAAATACAATAATTAAGTGCAAATGGAGTTTATCTGATCCTTCAGTGGAACTGTGTGAAAACGGTGCCACCTCCTAGATCAACGAGTATCTGCTCGTGTGCCCAATGTGCCCCAAAACCTGCAGATTGGGCAACCTTTGTGAGGCTAACGTTGCCACAGTTTCTGGGGCTTCCTATTGGTTAGAAATAATAATATAATAGTTAAATTTCGAATAATTGACTCGAAAAAAAAAACTAAATAAAATAAAAGGTAACCAACTACATAACTTAGCTAATTATATAGCCTACTACGAATAGCTGCACCCCGCGGTTTCATCCGCGTGGACTACTCCTGACAACATCAGCTATCTGTCAGTGAGTGTCCCGTCAGAATCGGTCCAGCCGTTTTGGAGTCCATATAACACACATTCATACGTTAATGGGCGCGTTATGGGTGTAAATAACAACACAACTGCTTGTAATCAAGTATCGTATTTGACTGCTGCATCGCTGCGCCGGACGCAGCCATGCGCGCACATCCATACCTACACAAATACATACATTTAGATGAACACATCTCGTTTTATTGTAAGAATGTTAAACAGCAAATAATAAACAGTCGGATTGCCCATAGCGCATATATCGTTGAAAGTCTAGAACAGACATCTAGACAATCCAAACAAGTTTTTAATGTGTAGAGTAAATAGTTTTTATATATTTTGTGGTTTCTTTATACCTTCTAGTGCTCAGCTAGCTACCACCCACATTTAAGAACCACATATGACATTCACCAGAATGCACTGTGGCCAGCATGGTGGATTATGGCCTAGCCTATCTTTCAGAAAAGCTTGAGTCCCAGAAGTGGGAATAATATATAGGCAGAAATTATTATGGTGATGATGTCCTAACGATGAGTTTTAGCCGCCTCACTTATTGTAGTTCCATTTCAGGCTACGATAAATCCATTATATGACGGGGCGGAGAGGAATCTAACTAACATAGCAAATATCATGAAAATCGGTCCAGCCGTTCTTGTGTTATAAATGGTGTAACTAACACGATTTTGTTTTATACGATATTTATAGATAGACATGAAAACAAACTTCACTCACATATAAACCAAGCTAAGTCATCACAACTTGTTTTGAACCCACGGTTATTTCTTACTTTACATTCATTCTACTTACGTTCTTCTCAAAATATAATAAAAATTGCTTTAAGACGGAATCGCCCGTTGAATACTAATGTACTGTCGAGTCAGAAGGTTTATTGAACAGAATTATTTAAACATTCAATTTATCTTTTATAATGGCTTGGACACGGCCCGATTTATTTTCAGAGTTAATGATGGAAATCAGTCAGGTGTCTGCGACATAGATTCAATTTATTATACTAAAACGAGCTTTATGAATACTGTTAATTAAAATCTGAATTTAATACAAATAAGAAGAGCTACGGGTTTAATACAAAATAATAGAAAGGTGGGCCACAGCAAAAAGTCACCAAATAGTTTGACTAAAAATGAAAGTCTGGTCATATTTCGATCTAGTTCGGCCTTACTGCGAGTATATATTAAGTACCGCGCGGACGAAATAAAAAAAAAACAAAATAATAAAACAGTAACTGCGCTGAAAACGTTGACAATAAGCAACTGTAATTAATTGATAACACGATTTTACTAATAAGTTACTTCAAGCTTTCACCTATGCAAGGTTAAAAGTTAAAAGGTGCAAAGTGAAATATTTTGACATTGACATAGCGCATTTTATGTTGGCAGTGAACGTTTTATGGCTGATGATGATTTTATGTTGACATAATGTTTTTTTAACCTACTGAAAGTGAATATGACAAAATGCTTGATTCATGCCGTAAGTAATTGTAAAATATCTATTACATTGCAACAGTGGCAGGCAACGGAGGCATTTACCAGGCTTAAATGGGATTTTGTGGGCCATGCAAGCCAAATGCACTTGGATAGGTGAGTGAAAATCTCGACAAAGTAGAAGCCATCGAACAGTCGGCCTCCAGGACACCCCCGAACCCGATAAAGTGACGAGCTCGGGAGGTTTAAAAAAGATTAGTCTGTGCTAGCCCAGGACAAAGACCAGTGGAAGGAATTGCCTGGAAGAGATCGCTTTGAGCGATAAGGCAGCCTGTTGAAAGCCTAGATAATTACCTTCTGTAATTTATAATGTTATCCTTGTTTTTGTGGTTTTTTATAAAAGAGTTATTGTATTGTATTGAGGGAGACCTTTGCCCAGCAGTGGAACAAGACAGGTTAACATAAAAAAAACACATCAGTCATAGGACTGCACGTCAGAAGTGAAAACTTAAGTAGTAATTCACCTATTCTACAAGAGATGGCGCTGTTTTAAAACAATGTACAGCGTTCGGTGACGATGCCGCGAGTTCCATGATTTTTGTCCACCCAAAAAGTGCTGAATGCGCCGCGCCTAAAGAAGTTTTCACATCAAAAACCCAGGATATCACAGATAACACAGATTTGGCATGCATGGAATCATAATATTATTTAATGTAAATTTTGACCTTGTCTACGAGAACTTACAAATTAGATGTATTGCTAAAATATATCATAAGCAAGTAATTATTTATATTGGACAAAAAAATCGTACGATTCACCTTCATAAAATATTTCACGGCAGTTTTGTGCCCGTAAATTTACCTGTAAATGTGTCTAGATAACAGATTTATTAGGGACCAATGACTTATCTTGAAGGCTGAAATACTCTCAGTTAGATACAAGGAAAACGCTGAGTATCTTGCGAATTGGAATAAGTAGCTACGTTAATGATTACCCCGAACCTTACGCGGCTTTATTTATTATTTTCCTTCGTAAAAGAACAAAAACTTACTGAAAACTATTACCTATATTTATAAATCTAGTGTATTTTGCTAAATATTCCGATTTCAATAGAAGCAGAAACTTGCTAGAGATTTAGTTATGATTTTGCAAAGTATCATCTGATTCAATAAATTGTCAAAGATTAAAACATCTTAATATTTTGGTATAAGTAATTATATAAACATGTGTGAAGTGCAAGTAGAGTTGCTACTGAAATTCTAAATATGGTGTAACAACATGTGTTTACGACCATAACTAATTTGTGTGTAAATATGCAAGAGTGTAAGTGTGTATGTTTTTTCGCACTTTGTATAAAATAACGAATTTGTATAAAATAAACGGAATCAATGTGGAGGTAGCTTATATTCTCACTGGTAATTATTTCTCTTGAAATGAAAAAATTTGGAGAGCGGATAAAATCACGTTAATTTAGACTCGGAATAACGTATAACATGCTTTATTTAACTTTCAATATTTGTTTGTTTAGTTTTTTTTTTTTTTTTTTATTTAAAACACATAGTACGTTACATTTTGAATTAGTAAGTTGTCTTAAAACCTATGTTAGATTTATCCAGACAACTGGTTCTCGGTACATTTAAAGTTCAAATCATGCAAACGAAATTAGAACCTTAATTCTTATCAAAATGGATTTTCTGCAATACACTTAAATAGCTATGAGCACTGAAGCTGGAATTTTTTCGTCTATGAAGATGGGTACTAAGATACAGTATAGTACAGCAGTAGGTAAACATCACATGCAAATGAGTAACGCGACAAATCGTGGCCAACACATCTTCTCAGAGATAAACATAAGTAAATCATGATTGCATTAAATTTTCTGTGACATGACGTGCTTATTCGGACAGCTACATATCTTCTGGTGATTTAAAGCTGTTTTGGGACTCATCCAAAATTTGCGAAGCTATGTAAATGAAACATTAGAGGAAACATTAAGCAAGCACTAATTGGATGCTGTATTTTTGGTACAGAAGAATTATGAGATCAGCAGGATAGGTTATACAAACATGAAATGTTTCGGTAAATTATTTAGAATAAACAATACTTTGAAGTGATGAGTTGAATTTAAGTATTGAAAAAAGGAGTAAATTGTACCTACATTTTTAACCGACTTCTAAAAAGGAGGAGGTACTATGTTAGTCTGTATGTTTTTTGTATGTTCATCGATATTTTTGTAAAATAAAATATGCAACCCAAACTAATACTACAAACAAGCTTTGAGTAATAAATAAAAAAAATCCTAGCCTATATGAAAATAATTACAAATTTGAGTGCGCCGCATTTTATTGTCGCCAAAATTGGATGTGTATGCAAAATTGCAGCAAAATCGGTTTGAGCAGCTGGTTCTAATTCAGGTTGCAAGATTAGACCTAAACAGTAAACATCTAAGCAAACTAACAAACATTGTAAGTAAAAAAAGTAAAAGATTGTAAAAAAGCTACATATTTTCATACGCATAGCCCGTCAACCATGAAACAATTGACCAGAAAAATGAGCCATTCTAAGCAGTTTTAGTTTTGCTATACACTAATAACTTCGTCATTAGCAACTTCGGCTATGTTAAACTTAAACGCACAATGAAACAAGCATCAGTAGGCAACCGCCGGATTACGAGTTGCTCCGTTCTTAGTTTGAAAGCCACTAATCGCAACTTACACACGAGGATCGGAATTAATTAATATACTCGCATTATTCATTAATTATTAACAGCGACAGCGATGCCGAAGGATTTCATCGCTTACATAGGGACGTTGGAAGCTTTACCTAAGTATTGAATTAATTGATTCCGTTGAAAACTGTTTCTTTAGCGAATTTTTAGTGTATTTTCGCTTTAACGTCGCATTACGAGTAAGTACAGTAAGTGTACTTACTCGTAATGCAACGTTAAAGCTGCTCCAAAATATATATACTTTGTACGAATTGATGTGAAACAACGCACACTAAACCAATCCAAACACCGACCAATACCGTAGTAAGTAATGACAGTGAAATCCATGACGTTCTAGTGGGTTTGAGAATTTTTATTCGTGTTTGGTGCGTTCATAAGATTATCCGGTGTATGTATATGACGAAGTGATTTAAGGTCCCAAGGATTTTTCTACCTTTCCTCTGAGATGTACCCCGTGTTGTTCTTGTCCCAGCGTGATAGAGCCGCCACAAGAGTCTCTTCAGAATCCAGCTCCAGAGTTCTGTAGCCGAGGAGATTGACGAAACCATCGAAGTCTAAAGGATTTGGAGCCTGTAATCAAATATACACCATAAAAAAACGACATAGCCCACCGGATTAGCAAGTTGAAGTGGCAGTGGGCAGAGCATATAGCAAGCAGAACAGATACCCGATGAGGCCGAATGGTTCTCGAATACTTATAACTAATATAATACTGCTAATATAATTGGAAACCACGGACCGGTAAGCGCAGCGTAAGACGAAAGAGGGTAGATCGTTTTGTCTGTACCTAACTTTGAACTTTTTCACCAACCACCCGCATTCTTCAGTCTTCCCGTGAACATGGTGCATGTAACTGCGCCGAAATATCGGGAGCTCCTTCCACAACCTTACCACGGTAAATATCCCGTAAATAATCATATAACTTTAGTGAACAACCGTGATAGTTTAAAACAGGACTTATAATAATTATGTACATATTCCATAAAATTTTGTTTATATTTCGAAAAACTTTTTATTAAAAGCATAAATAATAGTTTAAGAACGTTGGTAGTAAACTTGTTATTTCCTTTCCTTCTACTAGTTGAGTCTAATTTTAAGAGTTCTTTTTTCTCCTAACGAACTTTTGCGGTTACGTGAGTTTTCTCAGACGAGTAAACGGATGATCTTAAATTAAGTTTTTAGCTCGGTGGAGATATAACAGTTTATTGGTCTCGTAAAATGGTTGATGTTTTAGAGCAATTTGCTTTTACCCCATTAAATAGATGAGTGTTATTCTTAGATAGAAACAAAGTTTAAAGTAGAGAGTTTAAAAGATTTTTATACACATTTTTCAGTCTTCTTTATTTCGCCTTCTTTACATAATTCTTGATAAGTTCTACCAAAACTTATGATACAAAATTTTATTATGAATACCTTTTTTTATCTTATCACACTAAATTTTGTGTGTGAGTGTTTGATTGTATGTTTATCTGCACTCCGTAACATCTGTACAGATATGAATGAAGTTATATGATTATTTACGGGATATTTACCGTGGTAAAGTTGTGGATATATGAATGAAATTTGGTATGAAAGTAACTTATAACCTGGATTAACATATTGGCTTCTTTTTATCCCAGAAAAAAATATGGTTTTTGTTGGATAACGCTTGAATCAAAATTCCAAATGCAAAACGTGTGGTCACTAGGCGTTTTGCACTACTTTTTGTGTTCTGTGATGTTACGTGCGAGAGCCCTACTCGCATTTGGCCAGTTTGTTTTATATCCTAATGGCCATTTTAGTGTTATATAATTTAATGTATATTCTTATGTTTTATATTAAAATGGTTCTTGAGTAATATGGAGTTTTATTATTTATCACTTACGTTACGTTTTGAAGCGAGCGCCGATTTTATGCGTATCTCTACGTGTGAACGTAGATCGCATAAATTTGTCCCTGTTTCGCGCAGGACAAAACCTGGATTTGTCCCGATGATGTGGTATCGAGAATCGGCTATTAAGAGCAAGTGTGACACTTACTATACTACTACTTACTATATGACGAGTGACTCACTCGTCTCGTCTCGACTCTTACTTAGTTTTTTATTTATTTTTATTTAGGAATAGGTTCGCGTTTGACCGCCTCCTCACCTGATATAAAGCAATGATGCGGTCTACGATGGAGCACGCTTGCCTAGAAGAAACCGATTGAAAGAAGTTGCATAAAAAGAGCATTTAATTATAACATGCTAGCTACAGATACTACTACAAGTCCAATATCACAAACTAACCATAAATTCTGGGCGCATAGACAGACAATTAGCCAGCTGGCACAGGGTTCATTGATGGTTTGATAGGTTTAATGTGGGACCATATTGAATTGATAAATATTATTTATGGTAGTAAACCACTATCTAATGATATTTATTTGATTGTTATCATGATACTTCATCGAATTATAATTTTCAATATAATCGACACCAAAATGTGTAATCGTCTGCTGAACATAGGCCTCCCCCTTTAACCTCCACACTGAATGACATCCAGCCATCTGCATCCACTGGATGCCCGCAACTCTCACAATGTCGTCGGTCCATCTAGTGGGAGGCCTACCTACGCTGCGTCTTCCGGTTAGCGGTTTCCACTCAAGAACCTTTCTACCCCATCGGTTATCGGTTCTTCGAGCGATGTCGCCTGCCCATTGCCACTTCAATTTGCAAATTTTAATAGCTATGTCGATGACTCTTGATCTTTGCCGAATATCCACGTTTCGGATTCTATCGCGCAAAGAAACTCCAAGCATAACTCTCTCCATTGCCCGTTGTGTGACTCTGAGTTTCTCCAAAACGCCAACAGTTAAGGACCGTCCCAGTACCATATGTCATCACTGGCAACACACATTGGTTAAAGACCCTTGTCTTTAGGCACTGTGGTATATTGGACGAGAAGATTATTAATTTATTGCTATTGCCAAATCAACAGGTGCCCGAACAATATAATTTGTATTATTAGAGCTATTTTGTCAAACCACGTCGAAAGTTTCTTGTACATAATAAAAAAATATCACGTAAATTTGTTCACAAATGTCGGAGTAATAGACGTACATGCATAAAATTTAAAGTAATAAATAGAAATATTTACACTGATGCATTATGTTACATCCATGTTTTGTCTTTTGTACTTATTAAAGTTAACATTGCGTAAGGGCGCAAGACTTTTGTACTTAAATGTTGACAGTTATTGACAGCTTGACTTCGAAACATTTATTACTACATCCAAAGTAATTGGTGTTCATACATAAAATAATAATTTATTAATAATATTGTAGTTTATACTAAACAATTCTTGGTGTAGGCTTTGGTCCCTCTTACCCCTTTTGAAAATCCGGGCTAGTCCCTTGAATAAAAATAAAAACTATGAAAAAATAATTTTAATGTATGGACCGAATTGATAACCCTACTGAAGTCGCTTAAAACATATTTAAAAAAAATATCTTTGTTACGATAGGCAGCAAAATTTGGTTTTGTCACTTTTCAATTCAAACTCAGTGATTTTACATCTTCGATAATGTTAAAGTGCACGACCGAGGAAACTACAGTCGAGAAGAGCCTCCTTATCACAACACCTCTTCAGTATCTCAATGCACGTACCTCTGCCATCATGTTTCGAACCACCTGCTCATCTACTTTATCTCCAAGACTGACCAGAGTAGCACGAACGTCGTTGTGGTCGATGCATCCGTCGCCATCCATATCAAATAGAAGAAAAGCCTGAAAAATTACGTAACTTAAGCCCGATTGCAGACGATGCAGGCGCGGATCCACCGTTGTGGGCACGATGGGCATGCCCACAACTCTAATACGTGACTTGTGACGCCCTACAGCTTTACCCACGTGAAACTACGATACACTCTACAAAATCTTGGTCAGGCCGTCATATAATTTAGGAATGCACTATATAGATCATGCACGAGCAAGGTTCATACATACGCTGACTCGCACTTGCCCGGTTTTTGGGTGACCACAACCTTTTTTGAGGGCTGGATCCGCGCCTGAGACGATGTATAGTAAACTCTCGCGAGTGTTGCTCGTACGAGTGCTGCGCGTTGCCTGGGACGAGCTACAGAACTTTATGCTTAGAGCAAGACTACTAAGCATCTTCCACTGCCACTGGCACTAAGCAAAAGAGTTGTGGCTCGTCGCAGGCGCCGCGGATCGTCTGCTTTTTTTAACATTTCGAAACTTCGATTGATATTGAAACCAGGAACAATAGAAAAGATAAATCCATTTTAAATAAAAAGCCACACCACATCCCCACGTGCTGCAGATACATTAATCTTCGAAACCTAAACAAAGTTCCGACATGACACATGAAGATTGGGCACGAACAAAAAAAGTTCATTCTTGGACTATGAAATCTAACTACATATTCACGTATTATTTACCCTAATCGCATTGTAGATAGTATAATGGTTAAAATATAACTTAACTACTCTGCTATTTATAGCTAATTATCATCATAGTATAACCATCACAATTAGAGAACATGCCGAATTACGCTAACAAGAACTAACACGGCAGCAAATATAAAGTTTCTTGGTGTTATCGGTTCTCATTAGCACAGATGGCGTTGTTTCGGAACGTGTGTCAGTCTTTCTATTTTCTGTAGTTTACCAACAGTTTATGTCCGTGTACTTTTGTACAAGCAGTTTACAATGTGACTGTACTGTGACGATTTGATCCTTTTCGTAACTGACTGATAAGGGTGATTTTACTGCAATTTGCTTTATCTCGTTTTTACGAGAGATTATTGTTGCCGGTGGGAAGTTGATATAGAAGAAGATTGATAATATTTATAGCATGAGTCAATCACAAATTGACACTGAAAATAATGTCTTACTGAAGAAAAGAGGTGTCGCTGAGAAGAGGTGTCTATAAAGAAATCTAAAATTATGAATTTTACAGCTCACCTCTTTTAGCTCGAAGATTTTATTTTCATCCATCTCAGCTTGAACATTGGGAGGTATGCAGAGAGCTTCTCTAGCTCTGGAAGCGGAACGGGACCGTGGCTGCTGTGGGATGGTTACTTCCGTTCCGTTTTCCGCTATCCCGCCACTGAAATAAAAGTAATCAGTAGCGTTCGAATTCTTTTGGCGTATTCAGATAAGACTGTGTAATGAATGCTGATTTGATCGCTGATTGGAAATAAAAAGATTTGAGGATTGTTTCTGACTAAACATAATAAAACATAAGACTGGCTAGGTATCCTATCGAATATGCAACTGTACTTCACGTCGGAACAGATGCTTTCACTGTACCAAGCACAAGTTCGGGCGCGCATGGAATACTGCTCTAACCTTTGGGGTGTATCAGCTAAGTACAAGTTTGGGGCATTATTGAGAAACGTGCCAAAAAGCACATCAGCAACAAGACAAGCTTCCTAGTCTTGAGCGTCGGTACAAAGTTTCTAGTCTATTGGTTTTTATCGAATACATTTCGAAAAGCTTTGGAACTGGATGATCTTATTCCCTTCTGCCCATTTTTCTGTCAGACCTTCAGAGTGGGCACGAAAAATTTATACCGCTTTAAAGTTGATATTATAAAACCCGTATGAAGCGCTTTGATTCCACTTTTATTATGCGAACTGCTAGCCCGTGCAACGAGCTGCCTGAATGAATATTCCCCGATAGTTACAATCTGGGTCTTCAAATTGTGAGTGAATCAGTTCCTTCTAGGCAAGCGTGTCCCATTCTAGACCGCATCATCGCTCGACATCAGGTGAATATGGTGGTCAAATGCAAGCCCATTATTAAATATAAAAAAAAAAAACGAAAATGCAATCAATTTGGTAAAGCTTTTGTACACTATCTTGATTTTATTCAATGTTCTTAATAAAACTAAAACTACACCAATAAAGTGAACTACTAGCAAAGCATTACTAAAACTCCCCAGCGTAAATAAATTTCTCTAATTCCCACATTAACGAACTATAATAAAAGTCAGCAAACTTTTTCCACTTACAGATATTTTAGCTTTGCTTCATTATCCAATAAAACAGTTTACAGCCAAGGAGAATCTATTTAGGCTTAGCAAAAATAAAATAGCCAAAGTTTGAAATGAGATACGAAAATGTTAGAATTTAAATTTTGATTTAGAAATGCTTATTTTCTTAAACGGAATCTGAATTCATGAAATCTAATATCCGCTATTTCTGTTGACAGGGTTTCAAAGAGCAATGATTATTTTGACATTCTAAATTAATTATTAAGCTTGAAATTTGTTCTTCATTTGTATTAGATTTAAAGACTGCGCGAGCCAAGAGATCTTTGTATAATTATATTTTGTTATCAAACAAAGGTTCTCATTACTTCAAAGCATCAAATATCAATAGATGGTTAGACCCTATACCAAACAATGCTAAGTTAACAGTTTTCTTTTAGGAGCATCTCTCAGTAAGACATTAAAGCTATGATAACATTAAAATATACTCAAAACTGTAAAAAGCCTTTTAAACTTTCGCGATTTGTATGTACATCGGGACTTAGTTAAAATAGACACCTTTCGCATATTTTTACCTAAATTAAATAATGGGCCATAAGTCTTGAAAAACATTTGTAAGAAGCCGGTTTTGGCTATCCAGGTAAAATAAAATACATCACATAAACAAATTTGGTCGTAAAATCGTAAAACTTTCATCCACTGAGTAAGGCAAAGTAATAGCTATAATTTCCATTTGTCTCGCTTATTTACTTGTTGTTACCCGGCCTAGCTACAAGAACAAAAAAACTGTTTGAAATTTGAATTTCCCGTCAAAGTGAAACGTTTCACCTTCACTATTAGACCCAGAAACTTTTTACAATGCTCATTCATGTCATATTTAGAACCTTCATTCGAAAAAAATCGTACATTATCTGATTACTTTTTGAGTTAAAGCGGATGTAAAGTTCTCACTATAATAAATTTAAGACGTTATAGCTCAAAGGTCATTGACCTTTTCGTAAAACAATCTTAACAAATAATGTTTTCCTAGTGGGTTTCTTATTGAATAAACCATAAAAAGTGTATGTTATGTCGGGATGAAACATCTCTGAAATTTGGTTAAGTCCAAATTTTTTTTTTTTGTAAATACATATATTATAAAGAATAGATCTACGTTTGGCCACCAACTCGCCTGATGGTAAGTGACACTGAAAACAAGGATGGAACATTCGAATTTTTCTATAACTACCAATTTTTTTACTATAAATATGACTATATGGCTTTGGTTACGGAACCCTATCATATGCGTGTCGTGGCCAGTTATTTAATTCTCACGCAGTAATTTTTTATCTTCAAAACTGTTGAAAACTTGCGATAGAAGTAGCTCTGACTGCCTTAAAAGCATTTATTGGTGATCAACGCAGTCTTAGTTAACAACATTTTATTTACAACTTACTCTCCACTTGCTGCAGATTGCAGTAGATTCTCCTTGAATTGCCTGATCTCATTACGAGCATCTTCAACTTCAAGGCGGTTGCTGCTGCGCCGGCGCTCGCCTCTTGATTTACTCTGCGAAAAGATGGAATAATCTTAAAAGAAACGCAGAACAGACGAACCCAAATAGCTTTAGGCCGAGTAATTTATTATTAGGATAATGATGTTTGCGAAAATTGATTATTATTATTTACAAACTCGCGTAAAGTTATTTATCTCCAATGCACATTATTACATACATTTGTCAATAAACAAATTTATGCTGTTTCAAACGGTTTATTGCCAAATGTTGTAGTATGTCTTTTCTCATCATCATCTCATCTCTCATTCTACCTTATTTTAATTTACATTTAAACCTTTTTTAACTTTTACAGACCACTAACTACTACTTGATTCTATTTTCATAATTTTAAAAATTGAAAGAAACAAAGAAATAGAACACCGAGATGGATTACATTGGAGGCTCTCGAACGGAGCTGTCGTGCTATAACTTGATAAAAAAACCTTGAAAGGTTCTTCTTAAATCTTTTGACTTGAAGCAGTCGGACTTGAATACTTGAAGAAGTCGGCACTTATACTCGAAGAAGTATTGCTCCAGGAACGAGTCTTCTTCTACGCTAATTGACCCCTGCGGGGTCCATCTTCAACAGTGCTCGTGTTGTTTACAACTCGCATCGGCGCAGTTTGGGAAGTGTTCTTTATCCTTTTTTTAATTTCAGGCCTTATTTCTGATGTGAGTGAACTAAAACTCCAAGTGTGGTCGTGTAATAGGAACTTTAGATTTATTAAACTTGTGGACTGTGTGAAGTGTGTTTTTATAGTCATATTTAGGATAGGTGGTCCTTATCTGCTCCTCTTCCTAGTAACTGGGTGTGGCAGACGTGCTTCCGATTAGGTAAGTCTGGCCTGGTGGTAGGCGCAGCCGGAGTCGTCTGCTACATTACAGTTTGGCGCCCCACGTTGGGCGCCAAACTGTAATGTAGCAGACGACTCCAGCAGTAATGTTTTAACTGAATTTTCGCGAACACTGTGCCATTTCACAATAATTACTCGGCCTAGCTACAAGGACAAAAAAACTTTGAAATTTGTTTTTTTCCACCAAAGTGAAACGTTTCACCTTAACTATCTGTCCACATATTTTAGATATGTGGGAGTATTGTACCATTACTTTGTTTGCTGTGTTATAGATATGGGAGATGCCACTGGCTCTGAAACACACTGAAAACTAGTTTAGAGCCAATGGGTTCGAATTTACTTAGTGCATATTATTATTGGTTAAAATAAATAAATTTTGTATTTGTTAGATTTAATTAACTATTTCTGCCACGGACCTGCAAGTTGTGGTAGGTACGAAGTATAATGTGGGCTGTAACATACAAAGCGTAAAAATCCTCAGAGGTCAGCAATGTACTAAAAATACCTAGGGTATTGTCGTAGGTGTTTATGGGCAGCAGTGACCTTTGCCATAATTTTAGCTTAACGTATTTTATTTAAAAAAACACTTATCATTCATAGGACTGCACGTCATAAGTGAAAATTTAAGTAGTAGTTTACCTATTCTAAAAGAGATGGCGTTGTTTTAAAATACACGGTAGGTACAGCGTAACGATGACGCTAGTTCCATGATTTTAGTTCACCCAAAAAGTACTTAACGCGCCTAAAGAAGTTTTACTTCAAAAAAACTCTCAGTACATAATGTTCTGTCATTCATCGGGAAATAAATACTTAGTTTAACATAGTACGAGTATAGAAACAGGCAAACCTTTTCTGTAAATTACTAAATAACTAGCTAGTATTTTATGTTATTTCTATAGGAAATACTCTGAATGGTACAATCAATCTATAAATGCACTCACGATTTTAAATAGTTTTCGTAGCATTATTGTGTAAAAATGTAACTAACAGTAGTCAATAAATTTCGCAATAAAATGATGTACCTAAACATAAAGAATTAAATCGAAGCCCATTTCTTTTAAAAACTCGCTTGCTTGCTAAATCATAATTCTTCCAGGAAAATGTATCGCTAGAACTTTCGGTGAAATAAATTCAAACTCTCAACAAGTAATTTTCCGGTTTGGGTTCACCGCAAACTTTATGAATTTTGGAATGTATTAGTGGAGTATTTTGATCATTCTAAAGATTTGAATAGATTTATTTTCTTAACTTCCGTGAATAAAGAATATAGACATGTACCGATTATATTATTGTGTTTATCAAATGGAACGATTTAAATGCATAATAATTTTATGCTATTGTGGCAATTTCCACACAACAATGACTAAAAGTTGAATAGCATATTTTTTTGTTATATATGTTGTGACCCTAGGTTATAAGATTATGCGGAAAATAAAATATAAAATAGCAAAATATACAATAAAAATCAATTATTTATTTTCTTTTCACACAATGGCATAATTATCTTAAATTATGTAAAAGTAGTAGCATAACTAGTTTGCATAATTAATAAATGACTGATTGTAGATCAGTAGCATGTGCGCTTTATAATCTGTGGACCCGGTTTGATCCTAGCTGCTGCACCAAACCTCATTTATGACTTAAATAAATAATATGCAGTTATCGATGTCATTGCTCAAAATCATGAAAACATTTTAAGGAAATCGCTATTTCCAAGAACCTCAAAAAGTTCAAAGACATGAGGTATACCAACATGCACTGAGCCATCATGATGGATTAAGGCACATACTCCTCTCTTCCTGAGAGAAGGCTTTAGTCCCACCAGTGGGAACATGATAGGCTTATAATGATAATGATAATTAGGACAACAAAATGGTTTTAAATTAATAATTATTAGGTGCTGAATGAAGGTCCTTAAATTCAATTAAATTTCACAACATTTATTTCGACAAAATGGAAGTTTGGTTTAAACTTTTAGAGATGAGTATAAAATACGGCCCGGGGTTATACTCCGGTAACACTTGGCAAAAAAATACCAGAGCCGGAACGAAAATACATTCCCTTGGAAATTTATGGGAGATACTTAAAGAGTTAATTTATTGGCAACACGATAACAAGATGTTTAAGTGCAAGTAGCCCGCCCATGTCCATTTAGAAAAGGAGTTAGTTAAAAAGCACTGAAGGCTTCTTTGACAATGAAAAACTTCTAATTCATGAATCCTGAACAAACATTAATTGCGTGTACCGTAGAGCAGCGTTATCATTCTAATGATGATTTCTAGTAAACTACTGTATATGTATTTTCTAGTATTTTTATAAATGTTTTAAAGCTGCCCGACACGTTTTGGACTATAATACTTATTGAATTTGGTATGACAAAAAAAATACTGACTAGCTTAGGGTTACATTCCAAATTATTTATTTTCCTAGTTCTGACATTGTCTAGATGATACCAATCATATCAAAATCCATCCAGAAGTATTCAATACTCCTACAAATATACGTGTCTATTTTCGGTTGTTAGTTTCTTTTACAGTACAGTTTTGGTCGTGTAATTATAGCGTTAATTTAATTACGCCAAGACTTATTGACATACATTTTAAGTCTTATATTGTAGAGCCAATTTATTGAAATTGGGTACGGGTCCTTAAAGGGCACGTTGCTAAGTCTCGGAAAGTCAATTATAACATAAGTTGAAGCTTTATTCACTTACTTGGAGCTGTCAAGGACTTCACAGTTTCTACAAAGGGAAATTGGATATGCCATTTTAAACGTACCTTTTTTTCAGCATCAGTGTTTTCGCCCTCCATAATTTTGGTTGCACAACCTTCACCTGCGTAATGTTTTTCGCGACTGGACTCCAGCAATTCTAGCTCACATTAAAGATATTATTCATATTAATTAACTTTGCATACTCGGTCGAGATAATTATTTATTTCTAGAACGGATGCACGCAGATTTCAAGATTGCCGGGGCGTACGCCGCAACTAATTAATCTTTAGGCTGAAACTGCTTCTTGTGAAGTTCTGTTGCGGTGCTGCGTATAGTTACGGATGCGTCTTGCACACGGTGCAAGACATCTGGTCAGTTTAGAAAGCCTCAAGTGCAAAGCAAGATTCAAGTTCGTGCATCGATATTCTCAAGTTACACATGTTAAATGTGCTATGTGCAGGACGCATAATTGACGAAAAAAAGTAAAATTATTTCGCATTATTTATTTTTGAAAAAGATTTATCTTATTCTGTGCAACAGAAAATGATTTGGACAGAAAAGTGATTTTCGTAAAAAAAATTGTTGATGCTATTATTTTTTGTGTTTAAATAATATTTTGAGTCATAATATTTGTAATTTAAATACTAACTACTAATTTTTTGTTAAAGTTTTGGTTTAGGTAACTAAATCTGCCAGTATCCGTTTAACTACTAAGATTTCCAGGTCAGCGAATTGCTTGTGCTCCTTTTACGTGTTTCCAGTTGCCTGAAACTGAAAGGGTGGAATGGCTGCCTTAGAGGGAATCTTACTGCCGTTTGTTTCGAGGACTTAATTGAATGATACTGAAACTTGGCGCGTATCATGTGACTCTTATCACTTTACTCCTAGTTTATTGAAATTAATGTTCTATGACGACAGACCATTATCATCAACATTGTTTAAGAGAGCGACTCTTTTAGGTGAAGTATCATCTTCTACCATTGATTTTACTTCTCTAAATGACATAACATTTTCCTTCTCTTTTAGTTGGTCTAAGTAAGTTTAGTTTGATTGGTTGGCTCTATTCAATCATCCTTGTTTTGGTTTTTCTTTTACTTTTTCTTTAACGGCTCATTATATATACCAGCACCAAATTTTTACACAATATTGACCCGCTAAAACTTGAAATATATACTTACGAGTTTCACTTCTTCTTCTTTCGAGTAGATGTTTCGTTTTTTATTAAATTTTTGGACAAAATTTTGCCCACCCCAATGGCACTCACTATAGCTTCGTTCAGATCGTCTAGTATGCAGGTTGTACGGCACGATGCACACTCCATCAAGTGTGACGTTTAAGGATTCACACCACAAAGACATTCGGTATTAGAGCCCTTTATATAACCCCACTTTTCCATGCTATCTCGCTTTCGGCCTTCTTGGGACCGAAGCCCGTTCAGGGTTTTCCAAGTGGGCCATGATTCATGATGGCCTGGGAGGAGATTCAATTAGTCAAGCCACCTTAAAATCATTAATTTCCGATATGGTAAAAGGTGGCCTAATGTCTTACCACTTTTCGTTTCCATGTTCTACTGCAATTAACAATAGTTCTATATTCGATACAAATAAGACGTATGCAAGATCAATATTGAATAGTATCTCAAAAAGCGTAAGAGCTTTCTAATCAACTACAATTTGTAGTAGTTTAGATAAATTTAATGCGGGAAAGTCGAAAAATTGCGGGATTGCACTTAACCATTCATTTGGCATCAGAAGACCTCAATTTATGTTGTAAGTACGATTGAGTGTTCGAAGAGTTTGATTTTTCTCTGAATTGGAAATAGTGCAGGGTTTTAAGTTGATAGGTTTCTCCTCAACAAATTGCATTCGTTATGTGGGTTTTTGGAAAATACTGCTTTAAATTTAAAGGCAATTTGCGGAATTTGGTAAGCTTTATGAAACATTTTTTTTATTAAAAATGCTGCAAAGTTGTTAGCATACCTTATTTCATACATTACATCATAGTACACCAATATAAATATGTGAAAGTAGGTAAGAGTTCGTTTATAGAGATGCAGGACGTGGAAGCGCGTCTTGCGCTTAATTCAAACTAATGACCTTGTATTTACGCTGAAGCATTCGGCAGGGCCCACACGACGCCACGTGTTTCCTTAAACGAAGCCTTTAAGACTAATATAAAATACTAATTAAAAAGACTAATTCAAGAAACTAAAATAGTTGATCCCAAAAAATATACACCACAAAAGTTAAGTATCAAACTACGAAAGTACGTGCATCTAAATGGCTGGAATCACTATAGGAGATTATATCATCCAAACGGTAAAAAACATTCAATTGGAACGTGATAGCTAACAAAATGATACAAAATGCTAAGAACGACGCGCATTATCCCCGTAAAAACAAATAACGACACTTTTTCGAGGTAGCCGAATGAGCTCAGCAAATGACGTCATAAAACTAAATGACAAGATTAAATTATTCGCCTCCATTTTCCATGGTGACGATTTTCGCTACTTAGAAGAAAAATACACTGTATTTACTTCTTTTACTCTGGAATTCGGAAAGATCTTTTTCTATTACAGAACGTTTGACCACTGCTGTCCTGGAAAGTGACGGTGTAGTCGAAGATGGAGCAAGCTAGTTCATAAGGCGCCTATTCACCCCTGTCTTGTAGAGACAACGTATAAAGAGTTTGTGATTATAAGGCAGTGAAATATTTTACTGTTATAAGGCCAAAACCGCACTCAAATGCTTAGCGTCTTCAGCGTAATCAAGCATTGCAAATTATGAATCATAAAAGAAAATATTTCTAAAACACTAGGAATTCGTCTCACTGCGTGCTTGGCGCCTCGTAAGTCGCTTTTAGACGATTTATCTATGACCAATGTAACTTATACTTTATAAAATATTTTTATATCATTCGCTAGGCTCTATTAGGCATTACGAAATTTACTTTCACTATTTTCCCCTAAATAAGATAAGATTCATCATCATCGTTATCATCATCAGCCTCCCTCTTTAACCTCCACACTGAACGACATCCTGCCATCTGCATCCAGTGGATGCCCGCGACTATCACGATGTTGTCGGTCCATCGATGTTGTTGTAAGGTAAGATTAGAACCTCGCATTTTGTAATATAAGTTCACGCTTTTTAAGACGTGACAACAAAACTTTCTATAGGTATCTAATCTTAATCTTTCTATAGCTGGCAGTTTTCGCTTACTATCTATCAGGCGGATCGTATGATTGGTAACTTCTTTATAAAAAAATGTTCCTCGTGTTAGTAATCCTATATTTTGTTTAGCTACAAAAGACAATTTCCCATTTAAATACAAGGTTTTCACAAAGATCTATCACAAAAACAGCAATAATAATATGGTACATGCTAAATTATTCTGTGGGTACACAATCCACATAAAAAGCGGCATTTTTTGTTTGTTTCTTATATACTTTTACACAATATTTACAGAACTATCGAGTTCTCAGCTCATTTTCATTAACATCCAAAGCCTCCGCATAATCGATACATTCGAATACCAAGTTCGAAAGTCTGCCGTATCATTTAGCTTAATTGTGCCAGTAACTATCGTTCCGAGGCCTACCATTTCGGCAGCTCTACCCTATCCACCACCATTATTTGCTGAACTACGAAACTTTTACACGCGTCTTAGATTCAGAAGAGCGTATGCAGATCAAGCGATGCTGGTGGTGTTATTCCGTTTCGGGACGGAATCGTTTTCCCGCTCATTATCGTTAACAAAAGGATTGTATTCGATTTACATTTCATCGGTGGGCTCTGGGGTGTCGTTCTTGTTGGCACCGATTTAACTTAACTTATGTGAATTGAACAGATGTATTCCAATAGCATTTTTAAGGCCTTTATTTGATTGTGAGATTTCTGTTTATTAAAAGACAATTGCTTTTTACTGCATTTTATTGACAGCTGTTTACCTACTTTGATTGCTGTCATTACTACTGTGTTTTTATTACCCGATTGCGCAAGAAGGAGTGTTATGTTTTTCGAGTGTGTGTATTTGTATATATGTATGTATGAGACTCTACAGCCTAAACTGATTAACGGGTTTCAATATGTGAGGTAATTTTTGAATCGTTTTAATAGTGGAAGTGACATAGGACACAAGAAATCGAATTTGTGATCGCGAGAAAAATGTATAAGTAAACATTGCTATCATCATCATCATCATCATCAACCAGAAGACGTCCACTGCTGAACATAGGCCTCCCCCTTTAACCTCTACACTGAACGACATCCTGCCATTTGCATCCACTGAATGCCCGCGACTCTAACAATGTCGTCGGTCCATCTAGTGGCAGGCCTACCTAAGCTGCACCTTCCGGTTCGCGGTCTCCACTCAAGAACCTTTCTTCCCCATCGGTTATCAGTTCTTCGAGCAATGTGGCCTGCTCATTGCCACTTCAACTTGCAGGTTTTAACCACTAACTTTGCTAAATAGGTCAATTTTATGTAGAGCTCACACAGCAGATAAAAAATAACACTACTGAATGATGAAATATTCAGTAGTTTACGAGATAAAGCGGTAAGAAATACCTCTGTATCTACTACGAGTATTTAGGTAGGTACGCAGCGTGCCATTGTTACTTTCAGTTACCTACTATTTATACAATGCAACTGATTTATATATATATATATATATATTTTAATTAAGTTTACTTGTTACATAAGATTGACTTTGAGACATCATAAAACGTCGTCTTTTTTAACAGACTTCATTTTGTAAAAGAAGCTGCTGATGGAAGCTATTGCCATTGTGCCATTATTCGAGAGCCGTGTTTGCTGTAGGATTACGCATTCTAATTATACAGAAGTTCATTCAAATATCACGTAAGAGGGGGTGTAAACGGTGGCACTTATTGGAACCCGTATAATTAAAGATTGGGTAGATTTCCGGCATGAGTGTGTTTGCACAAGCACATTCTTATGAACGTACATATAGGTTGAAGTTTAAGATTATCAGATCTTTATTTACTCATTTCTTGAAAGTGCTGAATTACAAAAAAAACCGGCCAAGTGCGAGTAAGAATCACGCCCGAAGGGTTCCGTACCATCTATAAAAACGGCAAAAAATCGCGTTTATTAATACACGAGGAAAATACTGCGATTCCCAAGCCGCCTGCCAAGCGTGGGGATTATGGCAATGCCCCTCTTTAAGAGGGAAGCCTTTGTTCAGCAGTGGACGTTTATTGGCTGATGATGTGTGATATGATACGTAGAAATCTTTTACCTGATCCAGATGCAGAGTACCATGATCACACTAATATTTAAGTCTTGGAAAGCGAATAAATAAATCCACTTCCCACGAAAGCTGGTAAAGCTGATAATATGTAAACGTTAGACTGGATGGCCTATGTTCAGCAGTGGACGTCTTGTGCCTGAAATTATGATGATGATGAAGAGCAGTGCAATCTATATGGTGCTGCTCTTGCTTCATACAAATTGTAGTTAATGTTAACACGATCAAGTAGGTAAACGCAATTGGAAAAACTCGTACTAGACACTCTGATGTCGTAGAGTGAGTAAATTTCGTTTATGAAATGCAATTGCTATTCACACCAGAGCAAACACTGATGCATTACTGGTGAAGTGCTTCAAGCGTGCTATAGCAACATATTTTGTGTCGTTTATTGCCGATTTTCTCCAGAGATTACTATGCTAGTGTCTGGCTGCGCTAGTTGAAATAATAAAAAAGTCAAAAAGCTGCAGTGAACCTCCAGCGAGCAATTTTTCTTTGGTCTACGCTGTAGCTACTTCAGCAAAGAATGTAGTTATAATTATTATTATGATTTACTCGAAGAAACAATAAGTTTATGATACATTTAATTTTTTATCTGAAACTTCTTTCCCCAAAGGTATTTAAATCACAAGTTTACAGATAATGTGTTTGCTTTCTACATTCAGAGATTTAGTAGTTAGGTATTGAAATTAATCCCAATAATTAATTCCCATTAATTGGTTAGGTATTTTGGGAATCTCCTCCTTTTTTGAAGTCGGTCAGAAAGAAAACTGTTGTAGATTCTTTAAAATAAAGTACATTCAATATCAGTTCAACCTTAAAAATGAAACCCTAACATCTAAACGAAGTGAACAGAATGCGTGGCAATGCTAAGTAGTTACTCAAAAAAGTAAAAAAAAAACTAATTAAATATAATAAATATATACTGTAATAATAATTGTGCATTATTTGGGTGTCCTTGTGTTTCAGTTGTCAAACTTTCTAACCAAACACTAACACCGCAAGCTTATAGTTCAACTCCCGCAGTGAAACATCCCCAAGCAAACTGTTGAAATAACAAACTCCGAGCTAAACTAGTTTATTCTTTGCTGTCGAGGGATGCACAAATTTAAAATTAAATTAATATATCAACAACTTGAGGGTCATCTCTAGCTGCTGTTACCTAGACAGTGTGAAATAGCGAAGAGTGAAAGCTGACTTCATTTTTGCCCGAACTATTTACGGCCCTCAGGGGCGGCGGCGTGTTAGTCATTTTGCACCTACTCGCATAGCGTTACTCGCATGCATGATAAAATATCTTCTCAAAAAGTTAAAAGGGCTTGGGATATTTGATAAAAATCTATGTAAATACTTAGTTTGAAAATTATCTCTTCATATTTGCATAACTCTTCAATTTTCTTAAAAATATTATATTCAAACTTACACACCCTCCGGCGAATATTAAAACTTCTTTCTACTTTGAATTTAATAAATTGCTCAATTTCACACTCACAATAAGATTTAAGATGAAAAGCATTTTTATTCTCTGGAGTAAACGGAGTGTTAGAAAAGCCTTTATCTTATTTAAGATTTTAATTTCGAGTCATTCACTTTAAATCAGTTTAGATATTAGAAAAAACTTTCTCAGACGCCTTTTCTGTTATAATTATTATCATTTCAGCCATAGGACGTTGCTGGATTCTGGCTTCCCCTATCGATCTCCAAAAGGGTCGGTGGGAAGCGGCCTGCATCCAGCGTTTCCCTCTGGTCTCTTTTAGGTTGTCTGTTCATCTTGTGAATGGACGTCCTACGCTGCGCTTTTCGGTCTATGGTCTCCATTCAAGAACATTTCGTTCCCATTGGCCATCTGTTCTGCATGCTATGTGCCCTGCCCACTGCTTTTTCAACTTGTTAATCCCGTGGCCTATGTCGGTAACTTTCGTTCGTCCACGGATTTCCCTATTTCTGATTGGAACTCGTAGAGAAACCCCGAGCATAACCATTTCAACATAATATTTTTAATTGGTGCTCAGTCAGCATATTAAAACAATGATGGTAATTTCAACAATCATCCCTTGTACATGAGGAGTCGTAGACGAATCGCACCGTAAGGTATTTGTCGCCTAACATGCTCCATACATCACTTTTCATGTTTGTCTAGGACACGTTATGAACTCGCAGCTTACTACTATACGATCATTACCTAAACATCGCCACAAAAGTGAGCGATGTCGTACGTATACCTTGTTATCTTCAAGCCTCAGCTTTGTCATCAAAAAGTATAGGCCTATAACTCGGTCTGGGTCAAATATTACGTCCACATGAAGTTTTGCCTATTTAGCCCGCTAAGCTACTTTCGTTTTACGAGTATGGCCACTTCGGATGGCAATGCTAGCTCACATGAGAATGTAATATACCTTAGCAAATCTGCGATAAGGAAAGCTTTCTTATTTTCTCTTTGCTTTGTAAATATTTATTCAGTAAGGAATAAGGATTCTGGATTTACTACTTTGGATATGTTTGGGGGAAATTATATTCAATCACGTATGCTGGGATTTTACCTAGTTTACAGTCAGAGAAAGGTAGCAATATATAGTAGTCAGTAAAAAAAAAAGTTTAGTGTACAATAGTCGGTGGATCCGTCGGTCGGTCAGTCGGTCTTAACAAAGGATATTCCCAACGATTCACCTTTCTGAGACGCTTTCATTAGCTTTGTATGTGTCTATACATCTTTGAACGTTTTCACCCTTTTCAAAACGACAGATTGATTTGCAACTTTGCACACTTATCAAGGACCGATGACAATGCAATAATTTGTATAGTTTGTCCCATTATCCTTACCAGGGTTAGCTATTAGAATGTTTTTTAGTTTTTTAAACTGCGGTAATTATTATACCCATTTCTCAATTATGAATATGATTACAATAATAAGGCCATATGAGTCAACATGCTCTGGGCCAGTTATTTGTTATAGGCTAAGTAGATTAGGTAGTTAGTTTTGTGTTTGTTTGTATTACGTTTAATTAATAAATTAATAAATATCTGGGACATTGAACACATGGTCATCTGACCCCAAACTAAGCAAAGCTTGTAATATGGCTGCCAGAGACTGATAATTTACATACATATATATTTTTAAATACATACTTAAATAGATTTTAACACCCAGACATAGAACAAACACAAATGTTCATCACACAAATGTTTGTCCTAGGTGGGAATCGAACCCACGCCCCCAAGCGCAGAAGGCAGGTTCACTACCAACTAAGCTAACGGGCTGTCGATAAAGGTAAGCATCATTATTGCCTTTCAAGACAGTCTAGCAAAATCTATGTTCTATGTATTGTTGCTATGACACTATTCAATGGAATATGCTTGCAACAACTTCACACTGGGACGTAACTTTTTCACGTGTACCAAGTACACGGTTGTACCGAGCTGGTCATCACTCAGGATCTTTTCTCACGGCGACACGTGTATTTTATAACAGGCACAATAAATCTGTCGCCCACAACGCCAGCCCGTAATGAGATACCGTGAATATAAATATACGGGCACCTGCGATTTTTTAAATAAATGACGCAGTTTTGACGAGGTCATTTGAGTGGAGCTCAGCCATTATGATGAGTTGTCTAAAAAGCGTGCTAATAGATTGCATCGTCAGTCAACATCAGATGGGGTAGGATGAACGCGGGATTCAAAAATTAGAATTTATCAAAGTCTCACTATTGAAAATGTGTATAGTACACACTTTTTTGATTTTGCAGTTTGATGCTAATAGAGATACGCGGTCTACTCTAACTCAATATTTCGAAAAGTTTTACAATGTTGTCAGTCTTTACAGTTTGTGCATGTACATACATACTGCATAGCATACATGGGGCTACGTTGTGTATGTCTTATTTATGTCGAAAACTATTTATTTTTGTAATAGAGAGATTCTTTAAATTTTTGTCGTCCTCCTTTCCACTCCTATTTTGTTGTGCCCGAAGGGATCCCTGTTGTGTGTCCCTGTTAATCTTAGTACTGTAATGCATAATCTCCCCCCCCCTTTCCCCTCCTCTTCGCCAATAGTCCCTGTTTTAATCTCGACCAAGTTTTGCCGCAACATTTTTTAATATCGTTGCACCATCGCTGTATCGTCCTTCTGGGGCTACGTTTACAGTGGAAGGAACACAGTTCTGTATGAAAGCAATAAGTTAATTGCATCTGACTATAACTGTATTATAACTCAAAAAGTTAACTTTTAAAAGGGATTACCTCAATGGCTGATGCCTCACAACTTTGACTCAACAAAACTCGAATAGTATACATTTTATGTTGTTTTTTTAGCCTACAACATTTACATTAGGATTTAAGCTATTTTTTTATATATATATATATATATATATATATATATAAGTTGAGCTAGTAATTAGTGCCCCTTAATTTAATTACAATCTAGCCTAATGATAAGCTAATAAGTAATTTAATTCTAACTTAAACTTCTAAGGGCCTCGTTCATCATCTCAAAGTAAAGATACAAGTAAGCTACTCGGCGATTAAAGTGGCAATTATCGGTATTATTAATTTCATAATGTCCGAGTAGCGCTACTCGTCACATAAACTGGCATGTAACTTACTTGTTACTTCATCTGCCCACTAGCGGGGTTAACCGGCGAGTAAGGCATCATAAACTTGTGACGTGTATTGTTTTCGTAACTAATTTGCCAAGAAATTGTCAAAAATGGATTTGTTCGAATTAATTGAAGACCACGTAGAAGAAATAGAACGTCTTTCACCACGAAGAGTTCCGAGAACCCGCGTTTTTAAGTTCGTGTTAATTATTTTATCAACTCCTCACTAAAGCAAAAATTTGAAAGTGATCAATTTGGTAATAGCTTGCTTTTTGGCGACAGTGGATATGAGTCAAAAAACTACATTTTCACGCCTATTTTAATTAATATATTCTTTTAAAACAATTCACAAAACAAAATTAAATCACACGATTCAGTTTCTTTCTTCTCACGGCACCTCAGCCGACCGTCAAATTTGTCAAACATCAAAAAAATCTTGTTGACTTATGACATTTGTGACAGTAGTGACAACTAAATTAGAACGAACGTTAAACATTTTCATACATTCATTCGGCTAACCAGCACGTAGTTACTCGGAGCTATGTTTTCATTTGTGAAACTGACAAAAGTTACTCAGGACTTTTACTCGCCAATTAGCACTACTCGGAAAGTAGCTAATCAACACTTTACTTTGAGATGATGAAAGAGGCCCTAAGTATGATATTTTAAAAACTAAGAATGTGTCCATTAACACTTTTCTTATTGTCTCTATTAAGGCGAAGACACTTTGTTCTCGTGAATAAATATAAATAAATAATAATATATATGTATATGTAAATAAATATATTTATTCTTTCTTCAACTGATCACATGAAGATTTTTGAGTGTGTTCAAATGGTGAAACTAAAGGAATTCCCGACTGGTTTCTGAGTCATTAGAGCTTCTTCATAAGGGAATCCGTGCGCTTCCGGAGACGGTGGCCTATATACGCACACACTGAATAAGGACGTGATTTGAATTGAATATCGTCAAAATTTACTTGACGGCATGTCCTTAACTATGTGAAACTAGTAAGATAACAAAATTACGAATAATACAACTTTTAGATTTTTCCAGGTCAAAAACTTATGACAATTTGTTGCCGCCTTTAAACGAGAAACTTTGTTCTCAAGAAAATCCAACAGATTCCATCTAATTGCATAAATTAAAATAATCCATGCATACTAAAATAATTGCTACTGGTACTGCTTCAACCATAACCATTCCAACAAAACACAGGGAAATTTGTACCGCAATATGATCGCAATAATAACATTCAGTTTATGTAAATCACGGCACTGACTGCTAATATCCGGAGGATAAATAATGTTAGGAGCGCCTTCCGCGAATCCTTTTCTTCAGTTTCATAATGGCGGATCTTGGGATCTACTACGATGAAAAATAAAAAACCGGAAATGTGGGGCGATATGATTCTAAAATGAACAAAAAAATGTTTCTGCTTTTCGTGTTTGCATTTTTTTGTTAGGCTTGTCTCGGCCCATTGGTAGGTAAAATTCAAGGGTCTCCATATTCTTCCACGCATCTCTATCCACCGCCAAGTTTGGACAATCGGGGTAAAACACGTGAAGTGAAAGCTCATCCATATTTTTTTTATGATACTGAGTGACGAGACGAGTGAAGTCGCTCGCCTGATGCCTCTTCACGCTTGCCCATAACAGCTCAACACCACTCAGAATTTTGAACTTCAGCTGTTCAAAACCCTGGATGGCAATGCACTGCACTCGTCACCCCGAGATATAAGATATCAAATCTCTGTGTGCCCTGTAATTTCGCTGGAAACATTGCCCTTCAATCCGGAACACAGTAGTGTTTGCACACTACTGCTTGGCGATTGAATAACTGGCAAAGGTGTGGTACTTCCCCAGACGGACCCCTGCAAAAGAGAGCAAACCCTACCACTACAATCAATTGCAATCAAGTGCAATTCACATGATCTTTCTTACACACCTTCAGAATGCGGAATGAGCTACCTTCCGTGGTGTTTCCGAGAAGCTACAATGTTTCTTCAAAAGGTGAAATAATAGAGTCTTAAAGGGTCGGTAACGTAATTATAATATCTCTGGCGCTACAAGTATTCATAGGTGATGGTGACAGATTACCATCAGGCAGCCGGTCTGCTTATTTGCCAACCATAGTATTTTTTTTTTGTATCAGTCATTCCACTTAGGCTATACCAGTTGTTATAGAAACATAAATACATACTGTGTATATAAGCCTGAAATAAATATTTAAAAAAATCGTTGAGTAAAAATATAATATTATTCGACATGAAGCTAGAAAACTGCATATTTTAATAATATAAATATTCATAGAAATTTAGGTGAGGTATATTTTTTTTAAGGGTAGGTAATTTATAAAAAAAATATTCAGTCACTTTCAGGCATCGCGTTTTGAAGGTAGTGCCCTTGAGATCGTTGGCCACAGAGCCCCAGACAGAATGAAGAATGTCGGTGAAATATTGATTCTCCATTCCGCCCTTTGTCTATCGCTTTTCGTTGATAATTTTATAAATCTTCTCAGTCTCACGAATTGATGTTCGTTCTAACGACTTTTGGGGCCAACGAATTTGTCATTTCGATCATCATTCCAGTTGACAAGATAAATTAGCCCTCAGTTCCGTAAACAAAACAAAAAAGTTTACTGCATTGAAAAATGAATTTCGAGTAAGGTTTTGTTGTTTTTCTGTCGGATTTTTCCACCCAAAGATTGAATTCCTAGACAGTTATATATTTTTTAAAGACCACGCAATCTGACCGCAAGTGAAGTTTAAACCTAGCAGTAAGCTAAGGGCTAGATAATGGTGATGAAGACAAAAAAAATATGATTCTTGATAGCATAGTTAAATTTTATGAAAAATGCCCGATTGTTATTACGCTGGTACTGATGAGTTGGTGGTAAGTAAACTAATATTGACAATTTAAAACGATTTATCGACATTAGAAGTTATAAAGTTTATTGCTGATAAATTAATAGCTTTATACGATAATGTTATTCATGGATTAGCGCAAACACCGTGATCTTTTACAATTATTACCTCGCCTAGCTACAAGGAGAAAAATAATGTTTGAAATTTAAATTTCTTGCCGTCGGTGAAACGCACCATGGGATAATCGTCGTTAAGCATCGTACCAAAAGTTAAACCTTCTAGGCCTTCTAGCTAATGTAAATTTATAATTTCGCTATTTGAACATGTATTTTGAACTAACAACAACAAACTAAAATACCAACAAAATTTATAGATAATAAATAAAACATTTTTTTTTTATTATTTATTGAACAATATTAATATGCGAGAAGTAGCGATAGGCAATTTTGAACTAAACAACGAACAAATATACTAACAAAATTTATAGATCATAAATAAAACATATTTTTTAAATAATTTATTGAAAAATTAAATTTTTATCTTGCAATAGGAGTGCCGGTCGGATAGCGCGCCACAGCAACTTGAATGATGTCATCCGTCGGGCTTTTGGAAGCGCCGGTGTTGCAGCCGTTCTGGAACCGAATGGCCTACTTCGCGACGACGGTAAAAGACCCGACGGAATGACTCTCATTCCCTGGAAGAAGGGACGGCCTTTAGTGTGGGACGCTACATGTGTTGATACACTGGCACCGTCTCACCTTCCAGAGACTTCAAAGCAGGCAGGTGGCACGGCTATCGCGGCTGAATGCCTCAAGCAGCGCAAATATTCCAGCCTTGACAGAGGTTACTTATTTGTGCCGTTTGGGGTAGAAACACTTGGACCGTGGGGGCCAAGTGCTTTCGAAATTTTCAAGGATTTGTCGGGGAGACTGAAAGATTCTTTGCGTGACCAAAATGCTGGCCTATATTTGGGTCAGAAAGTTAGCCTCGCCATCCAGCGAGGCAACGCGGCCAGCATTTTGGGCACTCTACCTGAAATTAATTATCATTTAGGACTACTTAATTAACTCTATTTTAATTATATAATTAAAAGGAGGAGGTACTATATGTGTCTTTTATTTAACAATATTAATTTGCGCGAAGTAGCGATAGGCAATTAAAAATAAATCTAGTTATTTTGAAACTTTCGTTACAGCGTAATAAAGTCAGGGGTGTCACGAGTGTTTCTCTCGAAATCAATTGCAAAAATTGGAGCTTTGCTATTTTAAAATTTGTGCCTTCTACTTAGTAATTTTACTTTTTTTCATGTAATAAATGTTTGGAAACTAATTTTACGTACGTTTTACTTTGCGCTACGTGTAACAAGTCACGGGCATCAGCTAGCTAGTATGTCTCACTCATCGTTACGAACTCTTTGATTCTTTAGCTATCTGTGATGTAATTAGATAGATAGAAATTCTTTATTGAGTACACCAGAAATAAAAATTATAAACAAATAGAAAACACTTACGAGCTAATGTCACATGTGGCAGCCTTATCGCTAAAAGCGATCTCTTCCAGGCAACCATTGGATGACAAGATAGATAATTAGTTTTGGATGTAGATGATGGAATGAAGCTGCAGCATCAAACTGTATATCCCGATTTTTTATCATCAGTTTTTTTAATTGCCTCCCACTATGGAAGCTAATTTAAAGACATATTCACGTCAAAAAAAAACATCCTCATTTCACAATTATGTACCAGAGTATGGTGATACCAGTTTTGGTATATATATCCATATAGTGTACTACGTACTACTGTATACGTGTACTAAAACTGTAATTGTGTAAAATTTCATACGTTTATCTTAAACTATAGTAGTTATAATGTTCTAAAAAATAGAACAGATGTAAAGACAAATGGACGGATAAAGCGTACTATAAAAGTTCCTAATATTGTAGTACTACGGAACCCTAAAAAGAAACGACTTTCGGTCTCTCCTTAATTACAATTCCGATTGTGACGTCATTCACACCACATGAATTTCCTAGCATGTAGGAATAGGTAGATTAGTCGATCCCTTATTAGTCTTAGTAGGTCATATCTAGATGTGGCACGGTAACCTCTCTTTAAATATGCATGACCGGAATTTAAGTTACAATCTCAACTACATTGAATAGGGTTGCAACGTCCGCCAACTCAACTTAACTTTCAGACAAACTTTATTTAGGAGAACGTTTGTCTGAAAAACATTGAACGTGTAACGTTTTTTCTTTGTTTGTCTGATTTAAGGAATAATCAACACGAGAGTGCTATTAGCGCTCTTTCTCTCTCTGTTGCAGAGAGAGCAAGCCAAAGTTCAATGTTAGATTAAATAAATAAGATAAAATAAGTCTTTTTTTTAAATTTTGTTGTGGACCCTCAAGTTACGCTTGAATCAGACTTTAAAACAATAGAAAGTCTTTCAAGTCAGTTTTTAAAAGCGAGCAAGATTCATCTTGTTATCCCGTACTGCACAAAGGTGAACTGTTCCTACCTGATAATTAAAACTACAATTACTGTAATAAAGATTTAAACAGAAGGCAGCCCTAATTGTATATGATTAATGTTTCATTAGTGGTCATGGTAATAGCTTTGCAGTTGCGCTTGTATATGCGTAAATAATCCGTATCTATATGTGCATGTGTATCTTTGTGTGTGGGACTACAAACATGTATTGAACCTGGATATTGGTGCATGGACTAACTCAGGTATTGATTATAAGCTCTCGGCGGTTTCATACACTATTTATGGTTTTGGGGTTAATAAATATGAAGTTACAAGCCCTGGTATTGTTAATTGCTGGATAATATTTTCCTTTTGGGATTCAGATTTTAATACACTTAAATTAGCTTTATATTAACCTGTAACTATGTAAACAAACCTTTGAAGCCTCTTTTAACCTGTTACTTATAGTAATAATAATGTTAGCCTTTATTCGGATTGAACAATAAAATTCTTAAAATAACAATTGATTTTTGATTTTACTATTCTGGTCTTAAATCCGTTTGTCCTAGTTTGACATAGGCCTCTTCCAGATTCTTCTATTTCTCTCTGTCTCTAGCTGTTCTTGACCATGCCTTCCCAGCGATGGCTTTGATGTCTTACTTACTAACATGGTACTTATTGTTGTTTGTATCAATTCAAAACTTTGCATGTAAGTCTATGTAATCAGGATGATAATACAATAACTTGGTACCATCGAACTTATCTGATGATGGAACCAGAATGTTGGCAGTAGAACTCGATTAAACTCCTCGAGTTTGAACTCATTTGGTTTGTTCTAACGAGTCCTATATATTAGACTCGGCGACGAGGGTTTGATGATGAAGCCGAGAGATAGCAGAACTCTTCAATTCTCTTCAACAGAGCCGTCTAGCGGGAAAAACGCTTACTTTGCACAAAACGGCGTTAACCCCGTCTCTCTTCACCTTCTCGTGCGAGTTACATAAAATGTGTTTTTTCTTTAGTTTTCCACCTACACCAATAGCCGCTTCGGAAATATCGATTGAAATAAAGTGCTTCTTACAAGAGAGTTTATCGCAGCGTTCCATCGTACTTGCCGTGAAATATTACCACACTGAAATCACTCTAGGAAGAGTAGCCAGCATATTCTGAGCAGAATTGACCTTAGTTTTTAGCTCAAGGGTATAAGAATAGCAACGTGTTTTTTTAATTCATTTATGTCAGTGAATAAAAACTGCGTAGCAGTTTAGCCACCAACCAGCCTTTATAGTTATTGTGTGTGATGCCTTTTGGAAAAACTGTGAGTCCCACAGCGGGCAATGGAGACAGCATATCTGCCCCATATACTCCATACTCTCCATTGTCTCCATACTCGGAGCTCCATCCTGCAAAGTGCAAGTTGTAGAGCACGATACAACCAGCAGTCTGCACGCTGACTGAACTAGACGACCGGAATGATACGGAGGGTGCCAAACCTTGATCCAAAAACTTAATTTAAAATGAAATAAATTATACACGAAACATTGAATCGAAAAAACACCTTACTAGGATAAAATTTCACATCCAAATTTTCATCGAACCACATTAACTGCGGTCGCTTTACTAAGCACAGTGCAAATCGGTTAATTCTCACCCACACGCCAGGATTTCCAGGTCATAAGATCGTCATAAAATACCGGCTGGCTTTGCGGTCCGTTTCCAGAGACAATTCCAGCTGAATCGACTGCATATCCACAGTCATGCGTTATATGCTAATGATTGAACTGGCATACGGGGAATGAAACATCTGCTGAGGCTGCGAGAATACGACTTCATTGTTCACACAATATATTCTCGTTGAACTTTTTTGAGGTTCTTGGACATCCTAGTTTCCTCACGAAATAAATCACAGATGCAGGGTGATCAGATTGTAAAGCGCATATGCTACCACTTGGCAACCATCACTTCTCTCTCTCACACACACACAACACATACGAGTTAGTGCCACAAGTAATAGGTAATAATTATGAATTTAAAAAAAAACGACCTCACAAAAATTCCAAAACTGCTAAAAAAAGCTCCAAGTGGTGTTGTATTAAAGGTAAGATTGGTAAGTAAAACAGAGTCATACCAATGATTTTGCTGTAAGCTATAATTTGCGAATATTTGCGGCTAATTTGGTTTGACATGATACTATATAGTAATCTGCTATTTTGTTTGCTAGCTAGTGAGAATTATTGGTAACTTACGCTCGACGATTCGACCATGTCACATAAGCCGTGGTCACGAGCTGACTGAAAACTGCGGGTGGGTCCGGCGAGGAGAGCAGGTGTTGTGTACTTCTACCCTCACATGATATAAAAAAAACGCAGGGTTGCCACTACGATACACAAAGCTGAGTGTATCGGTCCTAGTTATGGTATGTCTTGTCTTGTCTTAGTACCTACACCACGATACAATAGTGTGAACTTACTGAAACTTGCTGCAAAATATATTTTAACGTTGGAAAACTACCGACATTTTTGCTCTGCGGATTGATATTTTATTTAAATGCAACTCATCACTTCGGTTTCAGTTCTTGTTTTATTCTGCTGTCGCAGTTGAGCAGTTAACGTGTTGTGGTTCTGTATGCATGAGATTGTAAAGCCCAACGCCCACTGCAAAATCGAGGCGCGAGCAATCAAACGACGAAAATAAATAACCATACTTCCCGGTTTACCGTAGATTAAAATAGACCCGCAACGTGTATTCTATCTATTGAGCGATGGTGGCTGGGTGGTATGTGCGCTTTATAATCTGACGGCACCCGGTTCGATCCTCGGCCATACACCAATTATTTATTTAGTAATCCAATTAAATAAATTATTTTCTGTTTCGATTCCATCGCTCTACAACGGTGAAAAAAAACATCGTTAGGTAACATAAAATCTCATGATCAGTTCAAGTTCAAGGACATAATTTTCACCAATATGCACTGGGCCAGCATGATGGATAGAGCCTAACCTTTCTTTCTGAGAGAAGACCTGTGTCCCAGCAGTGGGAACATGTTAGGATGATAATGATAATGATGATGTGTCAGCCAGAAGACATTCACTGCTGAACATAGCCTGCCATCGGCATCCACTGGATGCCCGCAACTCTCACAATGTCGTCGGTCCTTCGGGAGGCCTAGCTACGCTACGTCTACCGGTTCGTGGTCTCCACTCAGGAACCTCTCTGGTGTATATTGATTTCTGATGTGTTTGATGATGTGAATTGTAACCTAAAAAAAACTTTATTTACCAATAAAAACTAGTACCGCAAATCTTAGAGTATTAAACTTTCCACTTTGATTTGAATCGGTTTCACGGCTAGGCAAGCGTGATCCACCGTAGGCCGCATCATCGCTTAACATCAGGCGAGTTAGCGGCCAAGCGCAAGCCTATTCTACAATTAAAAAAAACTTACTACTTACTTCAGTACTAAAACCAATGGGTACTATATATCTTAGCAGGTTTGGCAGTGAGCCCCAAACTAAGCACAAGGCCTATATTTTGGGCTTGAAACTCTAACAAATAACGCCACACACTAGAATTAGAATTCCACTAGGATTCACTGTGTTAAGGAATGTCATGAAATACGTGCCAAGTCACGGACAACTAACATTTATTATTATAACAGACATTTAAATTCATCAATAAAGAGAATGTTACCGTCTCAGCTCTATTGCTCGTACATTTTCACTTTATTTATGCTGAATTGGGTCCGATTTGTGACTTTATTTTACCTTTGTCTTATATTAATATTTTTTAAACGTAGCTTTTTGGTCACAAATAAACATTTTCCTTCGCCTTTTTTTTTATAACTGAGTGTGAATTTCCAAAAGTCATGTTTCGCATATATCTAAACAGTACAGACAACATTTTTGGAAATTTACACTCACAGTGAACAGTGAACTAACAGTGAACCAGAAGAGCCACCTTAAAACAAAAATCTCATAAAGCTAACGAACTATCACTAAAGCGGTCTCCTGCGCAAAAATCTAACAAAACAAACTAACGAAACATGTTTAGCAAACATCGGAACTATTATGGATGTCCGCTATTGATTCTCATAGTGATTGCAATTGCACGATTTTTAGCAAAAAATATAGATTTTTGGCGTTAGTTATATCGATTTTTTAATCGAAGATAATACCGGTCATAAATGAAGTATAAATTTGAACTTGTGCTAAATTATCAAGGATTTTTTTCTACGCTTGTACGTCCGTGAATCGCCTCAACTTTGAAGTGGTGGTTAGGCCTAAAGCTCGTTATGTCGTTGCTTTGTGTCTTTTCAAAATGGCATTGCGTATAAATTTATGACCTACTCGTAATTAGTGCATCAAATTAAACTGGATTATAGTCAAATTAAACATTTGAATTCTTATTAACAATACATTAAAAGTTATAATCTTTACGAAAAAAAAAATTTTGATCCATAGCTGACCAAGGTTACTTCGGGTATGATCACTAAAATGTAGGTAGGTATTTTATGGGCCTCATTAAGTCGACGTGAGAGCAAAGAAGACTAGAGCCTCATAACTTTTTAACACGCTTTTATTAGCTTGATATGTATCTACGAGTATGTAACGAAATCTTTGAACGTGATTTTCACCCCTTTCAAAACGTCGGATTGATTTGAAACTTGGCACACTTATCAAGGACCGATGACAATTCAATAATTGTATTATTTTGTTCCATTATCCTTACCTGGATCTGCAGGATAAGTGATTTTAATGCGTGTTTTTAGTTTTTTAAACTATGAAATTATTTTGGTCGATTATATAATAGTTTTGCAAATTTATTAATCTATTCATTAATGTTCTGTGGTGAGACAAAGCAATCACAACTGAATCTTCCAAACCCCAAACTTATCACCACAATACAGCAACCGCTTCAATTCAAATGCATCTACGAAGCTTTCATCAAATCGTTTGGTCGTAGCTTTGGACTCAACGCGCCACCACTATCTCTTGTTAAAGTTTGGTTCCGGTTTGGTTTTAGACTATTCTGAATTCGGTATTTATAACTAAGTTTATTTTTTATATTTTGTTAGAATAGATCTAGAGAAGATCTACGTTTGGCCACCAGCACGCCTGATGGTAAGCAACGGTTTGGCTAAGGATGGAACACATTGATCTAGAAGAAATCTATTCACTCTAGCCTTGAAGATGCTTAGAGTGTAGTTTTCAGGACACAAGGAAGACGGCAGGGAGTTCCATTCTTGGGCAGTAAACGGGCAACCCACAAATGCACATATAGACACGTTAATGTTATAACACCCTATTTATAACGTTGGCGCTTAAAAATCATTGAAATCAATTCATAAACGGTGATCGCGTAACTCAAACAACCAATACTCAAACGAAAAACACTTCCTTTTAAAATTTGGTTGGCAATATATGTACGTAGATCACGTGTGCTAGTTATTCAACCGCCAAGCTAAAGTGTGCAAACGCTTTTGTGTTCCGGATTGAAGGGCAATGTTTCCAGCGAAATTACAGGGCACACAGAGATTTGACATCTTATATCTCGGGGTGACGAGCGCAGTGCATTGCCATCCAGCGTTTTGAACTGTTGAAGTTCAAAATTCTGAGTGGCGTTGAGCTGTTATGTGCAAGCGTGAAGAGCCATCAGGCGAGCGACTTCGCTCGTCTCGTCACCCAGTATCATAAAAAAAACGTGTTGTAGAAACGTCAATTTCTTTTAAAATAAAACTTTACATAATTTTTTTGCGAACACAATTATCTGCTTTCAAATTCAAAATACTTGATAGGCACAATAGATTTACATTCACAAATATATTGAGTCTAGTAAAAACACTAATAAGTGTTTAGAGTTTTTTTATGTGAAACCAGGGAAATAACATTATGTGAAACATCTATTGGCGTGCCTTGGTGGTAAAACTGACTCGTATTCCGTGACGGACGTGACGACATATGCAGTCGATGTGACCCGTGATGGCCAAATTCGGGATTTTTAACGATATAAATTAAGATACAATTATAAAATACCGACATTCTTAATTAAATTCTATATAGGTCGTCATAAGATGAGTGTAATTCACGTTGCAACAATTAGCTTTTTCACTTCGAGGCGCTGCCAACTGCATTATGTACATCATCATTCCATCGAATTGCAGAGCATTCCAGGCCGTTGGTAATAATCACGGACATACTTGTTAATAATAGTTTAGCATATGTAAAAAAGTCATCCAAAAACATAATCTAGATTTTGTCTCTGTCATAACTCATATCCTTATTGTAGGTATATAGGTTCGCTACCGCAATAACATTTTTTTGATTTCATAGAAATATCTCGAAGAATTCCTTAGTGAGTTACCCGGGATATTAGTTTTCTTGTCTCATGTGTAATTTATTTCATGTAATACGTACAATTCGTGTTTTCTTGGATATAAACTGGGTTATAAATTACGTAAACGCGTTAGTGGTTTTGAAATACATGACCTGCCTTGTAGATCTTTATTTGTATCACTTACACTTGGAATATTTATGTGAGTAATATGTTTCACTGGTTTTATGTGGTTTTGATAGTAATGTATTACTGGTATTTTGCAAGAATATTGTTTTATGTGCGGTATGTTATGAATTATTGTCTCGAACATTTTTTGATTAATGATATGGAGTGTGTCAGCAGACGTCATACTCTTAGTGTCGTTATAAGTAAGAGCCGTAACCACAGACCTACTACCTATAGATTTTCAATGAGCGTGGCTAGCTCAGTGCCTCTCGCTTCAACAAGGTGTGTTGCCACATTAAAATTATTTGCTTTAAGTTAGGGTAATTTACATACTAGACGGGTAGTGAATCTCTTCAACGAGTAATTTTGGAAACTTTGGAAAATCTTGTGAGATGGAAGGATATCTGAAAAATACTTATGAACAAAAGAAATTAATATTAAGATCCAAATCCATCCGTTTAAAGGTAAGACAGCTTTAAACGGCTGTATCTTTCGCGCCGTAATATCGTCAGTTGAAACTTACACAGAATATGTAATTACGACGGATTAACTAAGAAATATAATTAAGTCAAAACTAAAGAGGGTAGACATCCACACATACAACAAACGTTTTTGTTAAGGTATTTTTGTATTTGCTCTGGTGTAAAAACCAAACGGTACGTAATGGTAATCGGTACAAGCGTCAAACTTGGCGGATTATAGTGCACACCCTAAAGGAAAACAACAATTAATAAATACTGGCCGCGTGCGAGTCGGTCACACATTTCTGTTTCCCACAAGTTAAGCAACGTCGGGCGCGGTTGGGCGGGATAACATCCCAATTAATGAGATACTTAGATAAAACTCTTTATTATTTACAGTACTCATATCACACACGATAAATCAGACTTCAAAAAAAGATTATTTTGTTTTATTTGAACAAAATCACGCTGATGATGATTTATGATGATATATTTTCTTTGATTTAAGTACATTTAAGTGTGTTTATTAGACCCTGAGCAGCTGCAGTTGCTCAAAAATATAATTTTACCCTTTCTGATATTGGATTCGGCATTGAAATGACTGGAACAAATTCTACTATGTTTTCCTGGCACCCAATTTTCACAACCAGTAGCACTGATCCATTTTATTCGTAAGCCAGGATCAGTTGGAAACCTGCAGAACGAATAATTTATGTTAATTGTGGTGGGTAATTTCATTTATAAACTGGCAACATTGATTGTTATTCTTCTCAGTTAATATTTTGATAAAACTCATAGGAAATACCACAAATCGACCAAAAAACGGACTAAAAATTAATAAAATATTTACGCATTGATATCCTGAATTTATTTAGGTGATCATTACAAGCTCTATATGTTTACTTACGTGTGAAATGATATTTCATCGTTTTTTCTCTCACTGCGGTACTTGCAGCCCAAAATGATACAACCAACCATTGTAAATGTTTGTTTTACAATTATTTCTCAGACGAAACACGCATTTATCACATAAAATCACCAAAAAAATGCAATAAACAATATTCAGACCCGTTTTGTTTGTCGCAGAACCGTCAGATTTTGACATTTCTGATCCAAAAAACAGGCCACGCCGATAAGGACAAAAAAGTCTAGTTATGTCCTTTTTGTACTTGTGCTGAGCCATATCAATTTGTCTCTTTCACTTGCTTTCACTGAAATATATTGCCGGGCCCTGGCCGTAACAGACAAAAAAGAGAAAGAGTGAGAATGTATTTCCCCTCTCTTTTTCTCTCGTTTTTGACGTGATTGACGTCAGCCATGTTCGAGATGTCTGTTATGGTTTCCACCAAAAGTACAACTGTATTAGTTACGCGTATTTCATCAAGATGAGGACCAAAGCGACCTCTACATTTAGAACTTCATAGAATGTTTAACATCTTTAACCAGGATTCAGGATCATTTAACACCAGCGGGTTACACTACTCAACACTAAAAAAATATCTGATTTAGTTCATATTGTTTCATATTGAGGTTCATCATCATAAGCCAGAAGACGTCTACTGCTGAACATAGACCTCCCCCTCTGAACATAGGGCTCCCCCATATCGAGGTTGACTAATAATAAATATATGTAGGCATTTTTTCGTCTAAAAACTGAGAAATATGAATTTTAAGTTTTGACGTAAGTTTGATTTTCATATTGCGGGTATTCTGAAAATCGAAAAAAAATTTGATATTATATAAAAATCCTATTTACATATTTGTACTAAGGTCAATAACAAGGAATTATAATCACATAGTAGGAACTCAGATAAAATAAAAAAATTGTTATTTGTTGAGTAGTGTTAGTGGTCGAACGCATAGCTAGTCAACTTTAATTTACCAATTTTTGAAGTTAAAATTCCTTTAGCCGCGTTTAGCGATTTTCGGTAGGGGCAAACCCCATGGGTTTGTATACCGACATGCTAACGTGACGTTTTAGTTTTCACTTCTGACTGCAGTCCCTATGATTGTCTATATTTTTTTTAATGGCAATCATCTTTGCCTTAAAAATTTTTACTCCACCCTCAATTCAGACAAACAAGGAAGATATGTCTTCGAACAATTACCGTTTGTGTTCAAATGTCTACATTTTTCACCCACCTTTTTTTCACTATACCACTAATCCGCTTAACACAAAACTGTAAGTGCGGCACACTTACTCGTTTTTCACGCACATTTAGAATGTTTTAGCGACACCGATAAATTAAATAATAGTCCACACGCAAAAAAAGGTAGGCAGGGTCGTCATCAATGTAAGACTAAGTAAATGCATCAAACTTGATTTAGGCCAGATCGCATCAACCACGTCTTCTTACCATATCTCCGTTGTTTGTCTGACCTAAAGATCCACCCATTAAGTCATTTTAGAATTTGAGAAATGCGAATGAACAATGCCCAGATTCAAATTGCGACCAGAAGTCGACCAGAAACAAAGTTCCACAAATTCCGTCTCCGCTTCCAATCACTAGGAGGCGTCATAAACTTTATCTTGCGTTCCATCGCCGCAAGTAACTACTCACAGCTTCAAAAGGGTCAATTTACTGAACTTTCAATAAAGATCTCATTGATTTCAATAGGCCATAATACCCATCCCTAATGCCCTGACTTTATCGTGGGTCTCTTTCATATTTCCCTAAATTTATACGGGTTCGCCTTTTGCGGCTCCCTGACAGTTCTTTTCGCATATTCCGATTGGATTGAATTTATTCGCTTCAACCTACGTCGATATTGGACCGCTCCGCCTTTAATATTCAACCGTATCGGATTCTCAAAATAATGGAATCGCTTAAAGTGTAGTTTCCAGAGAAAAACTGCCTAGATTACTTGTATTGATTGGATTGCTCAACAAACACAAGAGTATCTAATGGACGATACAGTAAATTTTATTGGCTGTGTTGTGAAACTGATCTCGGCTTCTTCGGTAACGGATATTTTAGCGAATCTACTTTTTGTTACTTACCTTTGCCTACGCCAAAAAGGCGACATCTACACTGGATTAAATAAACTAACATACGAAAAAACAACATGCACTAACCAATGACGAAGAAATACCAGTGGACCTGAATAAATTCTTGTTTCATTATAAAAAAAATAACAAAAGGGTAGAAAATGTCTACCTATCGACGTATAATCACCTTAAATGGTTGACATTTTCCCTTTAAGCTTATTACTGTAACGTTCATCTCCTTTCCCCTTTGTCATATAAAATGGAGTTTCTCGTACACTGGAATCTTACAGAAAATGCTACTCTCTTGATTGGCTTCTATTTAGTACATTGTATCCAATACCTTATTTTATAAACTTTGTGTACATTTCTTTTACTTTTAAACTGATAAATAACTGGTCAAGAGCGTATCGAAACACGCAAATGGAGGGTTCCGTAACCAAAGCCATATAATTGTAGTCATAGTTCCGAAATTGATAGTTATAGAAAAATTCGCACGAACGAAGCTCTGTGGACAGCCAAATTTCAGAGATGTATCATCCCGACATAGCTTATATTTTTATGGTAAATAGGTAAAACTGATTGAGAAACATTCTTGACCCATTTGCAAACAGGTCAATGACCTTTGAGATAGAACGCCTTGAATTTATTACAGTTTATTACAGAATTTATTCAATTGTTATCGCTGTTATTCAAAAAGTCACAATTAGATGATGTTCGAAATAATATAAAATTAAGGATTTAAATATGTATGCTTTATAGTTTAGAAATGCAGGGGGGAACTAAATTTTTGCCACTTTGGCGGCCCATATTTCGCAAAGGTACCTAGACTTTGTAAAAATTGATGTATAAAACCTTACCTATATTTTAAAGGATACTTTCCAACGATACCCCACACAAGGAGTTGTAGTGATTTTTTCTTCATAAAAAACACCCCTAACTATGCAAAATTGTATATATTTTATACTTTTATGTTGAGTACAACTGTCTTTTTGCAAAGTTTCATGCATACATAATAATTATAGAAGTAAGAAAGTTGTATAAAATTCGGTCGGTCTGACAGATAAACAGACAGACAGACGGCCAAAACGAATTTATAAGGGTTCCTTGTCGGGCTACGGAACAAACGTCAAACTTGGTATGTTTATAATACACACTCTCAAGTATAACAACAAATAAAAAATAATGGCCAAGTGTGAGTCGGTGACAAATTCCTGTGCATTACCAAGTTATAACTTGTGATTTCGTTACTTGGAAGACCTCATCATATCTTTCACCAAATCCAAATGACACATTTTACTAATTTTGAAGTCGGTTTTTTAATTGATAACCATTGTATTTTGTGGCGGTATGTTCTACTGAGTGTTCTACTCAGTACGCAAGCCAGACTCGCATTTGGCCGGTTTTTAGAAGTCGTTTAGTTAAAAGATGTTCACCACAACATGAAATCATGTTAAAAATAATGTTTTAACTTAAACGCCCTAAATATAAACTTTTGTCATCGGGTTTTCCGAAACCTAGTTTCACGTACACGTTTCTATCGTACCAAAATTTGCATCAAGTTTCACCTGATTTAATATTCTTGGAACTTGGCAACTTTACATATAAGGTGACACTGATGTAAGATGATATATGATACCATGACTGCTCAAACTGATTCTCAAGTTAATACCGGAAATGTATTATAATTATCACTACTGGGAATGTGTAATCGATACTTCTATCTAAAATTAATAATTTGCATTTAAACTACTACCGGAAATGATTTGCATGTACAAGTTATTCATTTTCGGTAATATTAGTTGACATAGCTGCTTATCACAGATTAATTTTATTCTATAGTTAATTTAAGGCGCGAGTAAAACATTTTATTTATTCACTAGTGCTGTTGCCCGCGACTTCGTACGCATAGATTTTCATATAAACCTTCAACCCTTTCTTCCTCCCTTAATTCTGCCCTTGCGAAAAATAACATAGCCTATACTTAACTGGCCATAGCTAAGCATATTCGGAAAACCGCATTGAAATCCATCCAGTGGTTTAGGAGATGTGCGTGGACAAACAAACAGACGAAAATTTTAAAAACTGTCTCATAGTGTTCAGCTGCTTATTAAGATTTAAGACGCCCTGTGTTTTTTCTGATATCTCGCGATTAGAGATTTTTTATCTCGACGGTTTAATTATATGTTTAGATAGATTAAAATCAGATCAGTAATTTTGGGGATTACCTCCTACAAATAAACTTACAAACATTACCTCGTTATAATATTAATGTTGATTTAATAATAGGCTTGCGTTTCACCGCCAACTCGCCTGTTGTTAAGCGATGATATGGTGGTTTACGATAGAGCACGCTTGCTAAGACAAAACCGATTCACTCGTGATGACAGATTTCTTCCAGGCAAGCGTGCTCCATGAAAGACCACATCAGCGCTTAACAGCAAGCGAGGTGGCGGTCACACGCAAACTTATTATACAATTTAAAAAATGCGGCATATCTTTACCATTGCTGAAGCCATATTTTTACATATTTTTGTGATAATGCACCACGTTTGCTTCACGTTTTGCACACGGCACATCTAAGTTGCGCATGTTAAGAAGGATGCTCGTATCATTAAATAAGTGCATCCTGTTTTTGCACAGGTTACTTGAGTCGTTAGCAAGATGCATTAGTTATCAATGTATGTAGAAGTTAAATTATCATGATAATAGAAGTAACTTCGATGTAAACTAACTATAAGATAATGATTATGATGTAAGTTTACATCAGAATGATAATGTAAGCTTTTACACAGGTAATAAGTATTATTGCAATTATTGCAAATCTCTAATAACATAAATAAAATTGTCCTTGCAAATAACGTAAAACTCGGTCAATTATTTGCTTTGACAGCTGCAATAACATTGTTTAAAGTTGAATGAAAACCACGAATTATGATCACTTTCACTATCCGATATACTTTTGTGAAATATTGAAAGAATTTTATTTAAGTACTAGTGTTATTGCCCGTGACTTCGTACGCGTAGATATTCATGTAAACTTTCAAATTTATATGAAAATCTACAAAGTTTTAATCTGGCCCTTGCGCAAAATAACATGGTATATTCTTCAATCTGCTCATAGCTAAGCATATTTGTGAAAACAGCATTTAAATCCATCCAGTGATTTAGAAGATGTGCATGGACAAATAAACATACAGACAAAAATTCTTAAAACTGTCTTGATGTGTTCAGCTGCTTATTTAAAGTCGCCCTGTGTGTTTTTTTTTAAATCTCGCATTTACGACGATAGTTTTTTATCTCTACATTTTTATTATATGTATAGATTACAATGTTTTTGAAAAAAATATGCTAATAAATTCTTGTACCGAGTTTAGAATTAAACCCTCGCAGAGTATCTCCTTGAAAACAATGCAATTTAAACACAAGATAGTGGCTGGAGCACTAGTACCATTACCACTGAGCACTAGTGCCTCCTACCTGTAAATGGTACCTGTAATAGATTACCACATAACTCTGGACGAGTTCCGCACCACTGCGGGCCCGTGATAGCGTAGATGACGTATGACCGCGTTTAGCGAATCCCAACGTCTAGTTATTACCTACCGTCATTCCGGTGCGATTTGAATTTATACGCGACGGTGTGCCAACCGACATCCGGTGACTACGTGAACGTAATACTGCGGTGTATTCGACAACTTGCACCTAATTTGAATGTGAGAATTTTGGGACGAAAGTTCGTGGCTTGTTTCTCAATTTGCTATGTGATTTCTTTGGAGACAATCAATTAGCTAGACTATCTGTTGCCTGCAACTCGTACACGTAAACTTTCATATAAACATTCAACCTCCATTTACGCTTCCTACAATTTTTTTGATTCGACTCTTTTGCAAAATCCTTTTTTAGCAGACCTTTATACCATAATAAATCTCCCTGCCAATTTTCATAGGTCAAATAGTTTTCGAGATTTTGTGTTGAGTGACCGGTATTTCGCTTTTGTATAATATTTAATATTCACTAACCATCAGGCAGCCCTTTCGCTTATTTGCCACCTGGCATAAAAGTATAATTATATATTTAGTAGAAAATTAAATAGAATATAATAATCTTTTATTAACACCAGAAACAAAAATTACATACAATACAATAACTATTTATTAAAAACCAAAAAAAAACCATAAAAACAAGGATAACATTATGCATTACAGTACATACGTACATAATGACAGAAAACTTAGGAGAGCTGATCCCACAATGGCAGCCTTATTGATATTTATAAGCTAAAAAGAAATAATTTACATATTAGTACGTACGGGGAATATTATAAACATATTTTTTTATTATTATGTAGATTATTCTGGAAATAATTTCATCCAATTGAAACTAATCCAAAACTATGGGGTCAGACTCCATCGTACGATCTAAAAATAACCAGTGTTATGCATGCTATGGGAGTTTAGTGATAATATGGTAATTTTTCACTGCTTCCATTTACTCTCAGTCGATATTATCCCCAGCGAATCAAAATAAAGCGACATCGATGAAATCAGGAAATTAAATCTTCCACGCTTTAACAAGCTTCGTTGCAAAATTAATCTTTGTTTATTTCGATAATAAATGTTTTATCAATCACTACTTGTTTTTGTTTTCGTACACGATCGGACTGAAAATTCAAACTGATTCGAGTTAATTTTCACACACAAGCTTGATCCTACTAGATCATAAAAAAATAAGAAGTATACATGAGACGGCTGTTTTAGGCTTCAACTTATACTTCTGATGTCTTTTTTAGTCCTAAATATATACATAAGATGTCAGTTTTAGCCTTCAACCTATGCGTGGGCGTCAGTTTTAGTCTTCCATATATACATGGTCGTCAGTTTTAGCCTTGGTTGTAGCGGATCATTTAGGTCACCATAACTAACAATACAGGCAAGCTCGTTAAATCCATGCGTATTATCAAAACAACTCAACCGGCCTGAAATAACCGTAGCAAACCCTAGCGTTACACCCAAAACGGAACCTTTGAAACATTGATTAATATTAATGATTTCCTTTGGGAACTAATTTGAGTGGATAATGGATCTTTTGTACGCTATCTGATGAAAAAGTAATCTATCGCAACCCTCGGTTACCAACAAATTAGAATGTGAAAAGTGGGAGCGTGTTTCTATTAATCATCGTTTGTAAGAAAGTGTACAATATTTCTTTTTACCGCAAGATTGATTTTTCCCCAAGCTGGAATATATCAAATATTGAGAGGTTAATAATGAAAATTTATTATCGCTTCTTACTTAAACAAAAAAAAAACTTTTAAATAAATAAATAATAAATATTTGGGACATTATTGCACACATGGTCATCTGACCCCAAACTAAGCAAAGCTTGTAATATGGCAGCCAGAGACTGATATACATACATATATATTTTTAAATACATACTTAAATAAATATTAACACCCAGACATAGAACAAACACAAATGTTCATCACACAAATGTTTGTCCTAGATGAGAATCGAACCCACGCCCCCAAGCGCAGAAAGTAGGTTCACTACCAACTGAGCCACCGGGGCAGTTAGTTTCTTAATCGGTTTCTTAGGCGGTTTCTTATGCGTATTTTACATTACATATTATTATTTCAGAAAAACTATTCGAAAATATACACTTTTTGAGTATGATAACGAATCTTTATCACGAAGAAAAAGAAGTTTCTTAAGAATAATTACGAGTACAAGCCGGACAACGGTGTTATTGGTGGGTTCTATTTCGCACACACTTGAACAAAAAAAAATTGCCTAAACCCTTCGAAATATTTTTTTGATCGAAAACTAAACCTAATTTTCATTTAAAATAACCTATTCAATGACACGTCCCAAGGGGTGCAGTAAATTTATTTTTTCATCTCCATCTTAGAGGAATCTATCAAATTCGGTTGCGGAGTTAAGGTTGTAAGTGAAAATAAACAAAACATATATATATACACATAGATAATTATCATATTTCTTTTAAAATATACCAGTAAATAATAAAAAAAACTTCTTTACATTCGAGTATAAAAAGGAAGTAAATCGAAAAGACAAATATAATCATAAATGTCATGCGGCTAATCGAATCGGCAATTTTCGCAATAGAGTTAGGTACAGTCAGTTTTGATAAGATAAGAAAACCACAACCAACAAAGAGTCAAAAAGCAAATTCATAGAATGTTAGCGAACCAGTAGAAAACGTCACTAAATATTAGTAATAACCGCGAAAAGTACATAATAATACAGCTTTATTTTAAGTTAGCATTCTCAGAACTCTCGAATATGAGGAGTTTCTATGAGTCTAAGCTTAACAAAAACAAATGGAAATTATTTTATGGAGCGATATTATTTAAGATGTTGTTTTGTCTTGAATAGAGTATAAAATCAACGTATAAAATCATGACATTTTCAGTAAAATAGATAACTTTGAGAGGCAAATATTAAAAATAAAAGTTATTTCAGTTTTTGAACAACCCTTGACTTTAACGTTTTAATAGAACAAGCATATAAAAAGCTTAGAGATGCGTTTAAGATAGTGTTAAGTAATTTATACGGCAAAATTTATAAAGTTTTATGAATACTGTTTTTTTTTTTCTTCGCATAATACTTTTATTTTATTCGGAAAACATAAAATGATAAATAACTAGATAACTGATACATTGAATAATTAAACACCACTTAACAGTTTTTGCATATTGAATTTCAACATGTCATTCTCTCTTATAAGACTTCCAACTTCTTTTAAAGTATTTTAACTCAAAAGGATCCTTAAAAAGACAGTGCTCAGCTGAAGAAAGGCTCTCATGGTTAATGAAGGAATTCCGTTTTATTATACCGAAGTGGCCGCTGTCACATCCATCTTAGCTATAAGAGGTCTCATAGAAATTGATAAGACAAAAATACTGAAAATAGAAAATATACTTTTAAAGGTAAGTACTTTTTTAAATATTAATGTTATGTTTAAATATTAATATAATAAAGTTAATGAGAGCATTTTAGAGTCTTTCTTCTTGTAAGCTTCACTAGATTCTGCCTTTTTTAATGTATAAAACACGCGCCCCAGAATATACACACGGCAAAACATCACTCTTTGTTGAATAAGTTCTCCTAGATTTAGATCTGCTAGTTGACACGAAAAAATGATAAACAATAGTTTCGATGCAGGGTGTAGATTCAAATTTCAACAATGAGCTTGAGCTATGGGTGTACCACTTTGTCAGAAAACCGTAATATGATGGTAGGGTGAATTCTAGTGCTCGGCTAGCTACCATCCTTAAGATAAATATCTTTCACCAAACACTTAATCATGTCATTGTGTTCCGGTAGTAGCAATTAAGAACTTGTTTCCATTCCAGGCTTCAGGCAGATGTGTTTACCATTTAAGTCCATATCGGCACTTAAAATCAGGAGTCTACCATATAGGTACCATCTTAATTTACTTTTATCGTATTTATATCGGGGAGTGTTCTGAAAAACTTTTCTGCCTTAGTCGTGGTTTTATCATCGCTCTAGTCGCCGCCACCACCTGAACGGTCGGGAACGAGTCGGCTCATCCCCATATAATAGATCTGTGGAAATCGCACACTGCGTTTTACACTTTCTTTATTGCCTCACACCTGCAATATGTGGCATGAACTCCCTCCTCCCTCCTGCGTTCCCGAGTAACTATAACATCTAGTTCTTCAAAAGGGCTGTTAATAGAGTTTTTAAAGGTTGGGAACGTATCTGTAATACCGCTGGTGTTACATGTATCCATAGGTGACAGTGATCGCTTACCACCAGGCGGCCCTTTAGCTTGTTTGCCACATATGGCATAAAAATATATAAAAATCCAACCATAAAAAAACTGGTAAGCGCCGGTGAGTCGTTACTACACTCGTCATTACAGCATAACTAAACCTAACTTAGCTCTTAGTGAACCATATACACTATTTAACTTTGGACAGTTTCTAAATAATCGCTTATTTCCATTTCGCTTTTGACAATACCATTTTCGCGACTTGAAATGGAGTATTCAGTTCAAATAAGTTACCCTGATGTTAAAACTACCAAACCTAAAGTAGTGAGCAATTGACAGATTTCAAACTTTCGTACTTTCTGTTAAATATATTTATAATTAAAATAAGGTAGGTTAAACAAGTATTATGAATGCTCGGGAACGCAATTTTTGCTAAATTTGATACGAATAAAATATATGTCAACAAAGTTTAAGAGGTCTACGATGATAAGCGTTATTATATAAAACCAAAAATATGCTTTTCTTTGTTTTAGACCCGAAAACTCATTCTGATTTCTCTATCGAAGCTACATTTCTAGCAGCGACAGCTTCAATGACTGCTCAAGACCTTAATTGGAAGTAACAGCGGCTAGATGTCGTCAGACCTTATGCTATAGTATATCACATCTATACAGAAGTCGTGATTATTGTAGCTAATTATCTACATCATTAATGTAATTCAGGCATAGATGCCTTCATCTAGACTTAAATTATTTCCGAAGAAAAACACATCGAAATTTGGCAAATTTTATATATTTTCTACGTTTATAGCTAACTAGCTGCGCACCGTGGTAATACCCGCTTAGATACCCTCGATAATAGTAGTCTAAGATATTCCTTATAACATCAGCTATCTGCCAAAAGTTTCCGTCAAAATTAGCCCAGCTGTTTTGGAGTCCATGGGGAACATACACAGATCGATTTTTATCTATACTAATATAAAACCAATTAAATTCAGTTTATTAATACAAACCTTCGATCAAATGAAGTTTCAAACCTTAAACGATCTATAAGTTCGAACGCACTCTGAAGTACATAATATTTTGACGCGTTCGCACGCTGGCTAAGTTAGGCCTAACTAGTTCGAATTATTAGGTTCACATTTTTATTCTTAAAAATTTTCTGGACGTTTTTTGGCTGTGACCCTCTTAGTCATATCTTACGTCAATGGGTTATGCATAATTAGTTTGCAAAGATGGAGTTTGCTTCATCTGTTTTGTGTCAAAGTTTCGGAAGTGGGTCATCCAATATGTCGCTGATAGAACATGGACAACCTATCTTTGTTTGTGACAAACTGGCCACCCTATTTTTAATCAACGGCCTCACCAAGCTTTGATTAGAGAACCGCTTGCCTGGTAACCCTGGTAAGCCAGCACTTTTATTGGAATCGAAATATTGGATTTTTGTTTACGCGTTGTAATACGTAGGGGCTGTTTTAGGGCTGTATGACGGTCAATATTGACTGTAAATAATAGCAAGACTTTGATTTGTTTAAACTTACATAACGTTTCTTGTTTTACAATTCATTTATTATGAATTTCTGTTGAATTTAGTGTCATATACTGATGATAGTTCAAATCCTAACAATAGTGAAGAAAAAACATGGCCAGTAAACCATAGTGGTAGGGTTTTTACTAATGCTCGGCTGGCTTACTACAGTGTGATTAAGTAGTTTCACTTAGGTAGTTTCTATTCTAGGCTATTTGTGACCATCTTAGACCAGATCATAATCGGCCGAAGACCTCCATACTAGACGACAGCCTGCTATCTTCATCCACAGGATACCCGCCAACTCTTACGATGTCGTCGGTCCACCTAGTGGAAAGCCTACCTACGCTGCGTCTTCTGGTGCCTCCACACAAGAATCTTTATTCCCCATAAGTTATCGGTTTTTGAACGATGTGGCCTGCCGATCGACAATTCAACTTTCAAATCTAAGTAGCCATGTTGGTTTGGTGAATATCTTCGTACCGGTCTTACACCACATTGGCACTTAAATGCCACTCCATTCCGTATACCCATCCATTCCAGGCTTGGTGTGTTTTTTATCCAATAATAAATCGAATGAGTTGTGGCCGACCAACCTTAAAATAATGTATTTTGAAACGTACAGCAAACATTTATTCAACTTTTCATTGTTGGATGCCTTCCATTGGTTTAAAATAAATCAAGGCTACGTGAAAAGGAAGTGATTTGCTTGATAAATTTGTTTATCCCCCCTTCTCTAGAATGCATGTAATCTGGCACTTCCTAGCAATCCTCCTGAAATTCTAAACGATTTACTTCCAGTGGCATTGTTTCATTTTGACGTTCTCCCAAATATTTACGTAAATTCCGAGTGACAAAGCGATCCTTGCAGATATAGGTGCTTAAAATCTTATTAAGTGATGTTGTTTACGGGCTTTCGCACGTTGGCACAATGGGTACTTGTGTAGGGGAGTTTTAAAAAGGATTACGGAATGTGACAAAAGTGTTATGCAGAGGTGGCGAGATTTGGTAAAATAACGTAACCGTAACGAGCTTGTTTTATATTTTTTATAATTGTTACTAGTTGTTCGCCCCAAAACTCGTGACCGTTGTATCTTCACAATTCCCTCATAATACTTAAAAGTCGTATTGATAAGAAAGTTTAAAAAAGGATTAGGTTAGTTAAGGGTTGGTCAAGAAAATGTAAATAGGTATTTCCTATGCAAGCGTGCTACATCTTCGTTTCCCATCAGGTGATATTGTAGCCAAACGAATGACTAGTCAGTTAGAAAAAAAAATACTTTTAGCTAAGTAAACAAAAACAAATCGAGGTAATTTACGTAATAGCAAAACAGTATTTGCAACTAAAGGTCCACAGTCCTCATTAATATGCGGATTCCAGTGGCATGCGATGTTGTGTAAATACAGTAGGATTTGATTTAGTGTTTACACCACCTTGCTGAATTTGTACGTGATAGCACTTACATTTTGTAGCAAACACGTCCGTGGAATCTATTTATTCTCTTTGATATCGGATGCACTGGGCAAAGGACTGTATGCGTTAGCTGACTGCTTGCCTAATATTTGTACCAGAATTTAACTACTCTAGCACCGTTCAACACACTAATATACCACTCACAAAAATGAAATGGAAGAAAATCATAGAGACTGCGCTGGCTCGATCACGCGGAAAGAATGGGAGAAGATCGAGCAGCTAAGCGAGCGTACCTGAGTTAACTAAACGGTTGACGACAGTTCGGGTGCCCTCGATATAGCTGGAGAGATCTAGTAAAAAAGAAAAAAGACCTGCATCAGGACAGGGCAGAAAGATTTGAAGTCTCTTTAAATCGGATTCTAGGATTCACTTATAGTCGATGCGCTACCCTAGTAAGTAAGTTATGCTAAGTAGTTAAGCTACATCCAATCTATGTCAAAGAAGAATATAATAACGTAGGACAGGGCATGTTCAAATTCTAGGCTATACCTAAAAGCCCGTACCTATCCTGAGGCAAGAATTTGCACTGATCAGGAAGAAGTGGCGTTTTTAAGAGGAATACTGAGTCTCTTGTGCAGGCAAAGCTACAAATTCTTGAATATCGGCGGAAAATTCTTAGTCTATCTGATGAAGGTTGCTGTCTAGGATTTTATCGGGGAAATTCCGGAGAGTGTGATATTTAAGTTTCCGTGGCAGGTGCGAAAGCATCAAGCTTAAATCAGGCTTATGCTATTAGTTAAACTTATCCTGCAGACAACCTTACCGCTTTTTTTGGACTACCGGTTAGTTCATTGGTGTCGCGGGAATTTTGTTAGAAAAGGAGTAAGTACCGTGCTTACGGTTTTTGTATTAAGGCGATGTTTTCCCACTTTTAAGCAATGCTTGTTACTACAGATGATCATAAGGCTTAATACAAGGTATTGAGGTCGCATTTAGTGGAGCAAAACCATGGCGCTTACAGTCGTGCTTTTCGATACTTTTATTTTTGAGGTTTTTCTCACATTTTTCGAAAAGTGTAGCTGTAATTTAAAATATTCCTTTTTGGTTCGCTCCATAATTATTTAATCTGTATATTAAAATATCGTAGACGTCATTTAGTAAATAGGTATTTGAATTAATAAAAAAAAAAACAGGAAGAAAAGCGCATATCTGTGTTACTTTCCTTTTTTCTTCTTCTATTGAGTGAAATGTCCTAAATCGTGTTTCTGTCTTTCCTGGATAAATCATTCAATTTTGATGACACCATTTTTTATAATTTCAAGTTAACCATGAAAGTAGACAAACTAAAACTAAAATGACCAAATAACTAAAAGTGAGAAAAGAGGGCCTTAAGTGGTTTATCGACATCGTAAACATATGGGGTGAAGCTCGGAGACATTTGAACACGAACGATAACTGTACTAGGCATGTCTCCCTTTATCGTGTACTAATACTACTGCGATTCCCAAGCCACCTGTCAAGCGTGGGGATTATGGCAACCCCCTCTGAGTAGAAGGTATTTGTTCAGCAGTAGACTTTTCCTGACTGATGATGTGTATGCTGTGATTTCTCCTTTGATTGTCTGATTTCAGGTGCAATCCATGCCTGAAATTGCGTGTCCTTACTTTAAGAGCCCCCTTAAATTTTTTGATGAAAAAATAAGCAACGATTTCTGGATTTTTGGCGTTCTTTTTTTATCAAAAAGATTTAGAGAAAAATCCGTTTCTGTATTAAATAGGTATGAATTCTTTATTATATATAACTGCTTCAAATTTTGGATAAACTGAACATACGAGTAAATTAAAATTACCTCCAAGTTACAAAAGTAGTTTTTCGTTATACTCTCAGAGGGAAAGTTTGTGAGAGGATTTCGTTAAATTACTGACTTAAAATACTTTGTTTTATACTAGTCTTGACAATTACGGCTTATTTTTTTTTTGTTGCAAATCCAAATACCTAAAATTTAACAGTGAATTTTGTGATACGGCTCTTAAGTACTTGGTTCAACAATCCAAGAAACACCTATAGCTAGCGATCTAAGATTTTACAGGTGAATTATTGACTAGGCACGAGTCGGCTACTGGTGAATAGTAAATCAAAGGCATTTCCGTGTAGATCATTCCGCTTCCGGCGTTAGTATAACAATGTTAGTGTGCGTCCGGTTTATTCAAGCTAGCCAACGCCAAGGGAAGTTTGTGTTCATAATAGGCATGTGGCCTAATATTTAATCTATTATAAATAACAGGCTTAGCGATGAATATAACATTTCACATACTGAAAAAATTAATTGAATCGGCTGATTAATCTCTGAGATATGAGCGTTTAAAGTTTTAGGCGGGGATAGAGAGGGGATGCTCCACCCCTTTCTCGCAAAGCGTGTGTTAGTATAGCATTTGTATGCCGCGACTGAGGCGTGACGTCATAGCTCACTCTCTGTCTAGCATGAAATTAAAAAGCTTATAACTTATTTATATTTGAACTAATTTAAATTTTGTTTTCGTTGATAGGCTCTATTGATGATTAGCTTTTTTATGAGGTAATAAAAAATATTATTAATCATGATTATTATCAGACTATCATGTTCCCACTGCTGGGACACAAACCTTCTTTCAGAGAGAGAGAGAGGATGGGCCCTAATTAATTCACTATGCTGGCCCAGTGCATGCTGGTGAATACCATGTCCTTTGAGGTTTTTGGGCATACCTGTTTCCTCACCGGGTCTTGACCGATGGCATTGAAACTGCACATAATTTATTTAGGTACTAAATAAGTTATTGGTGTCTGGCCAAGGATCGAACCCAGTGCCGTCAAATTGTAAAGCGTACATACCACCACCTTGAGCTTGTTACCAACATTTTACTAACATACACCCTTGTATTAAGACTTTAACTCAAAGACTAACCTTAGTATTTTTTTTGTTTTCGCATTTGTCGTCTAGACATACAGATTATGCAATTTATTTACGTGATCAATAACCATCCTTCATCCTTAAATGTTGCTACTTTACAAAAAAAATAAACCTTATCGTTTTTCCCTCAAACCACGCAGGCCAACACGCGGATAAAAAGTAGCTTTAAATAACTTGAAGCCTTACTTGCGCGCTACGCGGTTCGCATTATTACTTGAGGAAGATTTCGTTAATAACGATTAAAATCATCCAACCTACCACTACCCCGCATCGACATTTACGATTGTAGTTAAAACCAAGCAACTTAAAATTTTAAGATTACACATACCGCCAATAAAACTAGCACTCGTAAACCGTGCTCAATAATAGTACAAGCACAATAAAACTGGGGTTTGAACAAGAGCATAAATTTACAATACCTTGGCAGTTATTCTTGTCCTAAATGGCTGTCTTGATTAACTGCTAAATAAAAATGTAAGAATGCTCATGAGTGTGTGTAAGAAGAAGTATAAATTTAAATAAAATAAAAAAGTCGATTAGGAATTAGTCAAAATCAATGTGGAATAAAAATTTGTCCTCATATTGTTCTAGTTTAATTAATTGATATATTTAACAAAAAAAAATTGTTGGGTCAAAAATTTCAAATTAATTGCTTTAGTATAATTTTCTACCTAAATTATTTATTGATTTGTTTTTATTTATTTACTAACACGATTATTTTTAATCAAATCACTTCAGCATTACATTATAGGTATTTCAAAAAAACATCAACTAATAACATAAAACCTGAAAAATTAAATTAGTTTATCAAATCGCCACCCCGTAATGCTGAAGAATGCCCTGAAACTACAATTATAAAATCAGAATTTATTGGTTATATTTTAATTATTCTGCTGCATCCCGTGGTTTCTCCCATCATCATCATCATCAGCCAGAAGACGTCCACTGCTGAACATAGGCCTCCCCTTTAACCTCCACACTGAACGACATCCTGCCATCTGCATCCACTGGATGCCCGCGACTCTCACAATGTCATCGGTCCATCTAGTGGGAGGCCTACCTACGCTGCGTCTTCCGGTTCGCGGTCTCCACTAAAGAACATTTCTTCCCCATCGGTTATCAGTTCTTCGAGCGATGTGGCCTGCCATTGCCACTTCAACTTGCAGATTTTAATAGCTATGTCGGTGACCCTAGTTCTTTGGCAAATATCTATGTTCCGAATTTTATCGCGTAAAGAAACTCCGAGCATAGCTCTCTCCATTGCCTGTTGTGTGACTCTGAGTTTTTTCCAAAAGACCAACAGTTAAGGACTACATCTCAGTACCATATGTCATCACTGGTAACACACACTGGTCAAAGACCTTTGTCTTTAGGCACTGTGGTATCTTGGACGAGAAGATTTCACGCAATTTCCCGAACGCTGCCCATCCAAGTTGGATTCTTCGGGCGACCTCTTTGCCTAAGTTGGACTTACCTAACTGAACAATCTGTCCATGATAGCTGTAATGGTCAATAACTTCGAGAGTATTGTTTCCAACATTGACCGGCACGGGTACAACAATGACATTAGACATGATTTTTGTCTTTTCCATGTTCATTTTAAGACTCACCTGTTGGGAAAAGCTACTGAGGTCGCTGAGCATTGTATTGAGGTCCTCCAGCGACTCTGCCATGATAACTATATCATCGGCAAAACGAAGGTGAGTGATGTATTCGCCATTAATGTTGATGCCCAATCCGTTCCAGTCCAAAAGCTTGAAAACATCCTACAATTCGTTCGTGAACAGTTTTGGAAAGATAACATCTCCCTGTCTCACGCCTTTCTGCAATTGAATTGACTCCGTGCTCTCGTCCTGTAATCGGATCGACATGGTGGCGTTTCTATAAAAACACTTCAGCACTTCGATATACCTATAGTCGATATGACAACGCTGGAGGGACTGCAATACTGCCCAGGTCTCGATTAAATCGAAGGCTTTTTCATAGTCCACAAACGCTAGACATAATGGCCGATTATGTCTATAGTCTATGACCAATTATGGCCCACCATAATTGGTTTCTCCCGCATATACATCATTCTTCAGGAATTGTAAATTTTCCGGGTTGATAAATATTCTGTCTAGTGACAGAAAGTATTCTGTCTCCTAAACTATACCCATGCAAAAAATAACGTCATTCCGTATCTCTGTTGCTACATGAAAGAGGAATAGGAATGCAAAAGGTAACGTCAACAAAGTTAACAGCTAGTTTTAAATAAAATAAAAAACGCAAAAACACTTCCAAACACGAATAGCTATTAGTTTTTGCTGAGCAGTTTTCTCCTTTTTCCTTCAAAAATAACATGTCAAGTGAAGACATCCCAGCGAGACGCGTGATTGATGGGGCTGATCCCTCTGGACGGCTCCGATCGCTGATCAATCACTAGCCAAGCTGATATTGCAGAGGTCAGGCATTGTTTGGCTACAAAGCTACTTAGCGGAATATCTCAAAAAGTATATAGTTAATTTTGATATCTGTCAATTTTAAAGATAAAATGCTGTACATAATAATAGTACAGTCACAGACCTACTACCTATAGATTTTCAATGAGCGTGGCTAGCTCAGTTCCTCTCGCTTCAACAAGGTGTGTTGCCACATTAAAATTATTTGCTTTAAGTTAGGGTAATTTACATACTAGACGGGTAGTGAATCTCTTCAATGAGTAATTTTGGAAACTTTGGAAAATCTTGTGAGATGGAAGGATATCTGAAAAATACTTATGAACAAAAGAAATTAATATTAAGATCCAAATCCATCCGTTTAAAGGTAAGACAGCTTTAAACGGCTGTATCTTTCGTGCCGTAATATCGTCAGTTGAAACTTACACAGAATATGTAATGTTACGACGGATTAACTAAGAAATATAATTAAGTCAAAACTAAAGAGGGTACACATCCACACATACAACAAACGTTTTTGTTAAGGTATTTTTGTATTTGCTCTGGTGTAAAAACCAAACGGTACGTGACGGTAATCGGTACAAGCGTCAAACTTGGCGGATTATAGTGCACACCCTAAAGTAAAACAACAAATAATAAATACTGGCTGCGTGCGAGTCGGTCACACATTTCTGTTTCCCACAAGTTAAGCAACGTCGGGCGCGGTTGATACTTGGATGGATGACAGCCTGGGTGTGATGTTGTGTATTTGCACTACTTTTTGTATTTTGTGACGGTACAGAACCCTCAGTGCACGAGCCCGACTCGCACTTGGCCAGTTTATTTATTTTCATGGATGGAATTATGGATAACATCCCAATTAATGAGATACTTAGATAAAACTCTTTATTATTTACAGTACTCATATCACACACGATAAATCAGACTTCAAAAAAAGATTATTTTGTTTTATTTGAACAAAATCACGCTGATGATGATTTATGATGATATATTTTCTTTGATTTAAGTACATTTAAGTGTGTTTATTAGACCCTGAGCAGCTGCAGTTGCTCAAAAATATAATTTTTCCCTTTCTGATATTGGATTCGGCATTGAAATGACTGGAACAAATTCTACTATGTTTTCCTGGCACCCAATTTTCACAACCAGTAGCACTGATCCATTTTATTTGTAAGCCAGGATCAGTTGGAAACCTGCAGAACGAATAATTTATGTTAATTGTGGTGGGTAATTTCATTTATAAACTGGCAACATTGATTGTTATTCTTCTCAGTTAATATTTTGATAAAACTCATAGGAAATACCACAAATCGACCAAAAAACGGACTAATTATGAATAAAATATTTACGCATTGATATCCTGAATTTATTTAGGTGATCATTACAAGCTCTATATGTTTACTTACGTGTGAAATGATATTTCATCGTTTTTTCTCTCACTGCGGTACTTGCAGCCCAAAATGATACAACCAACCATTGTAAATGTTTGTTTTACAATTATTTCTAAGACGAAACACGCATTTATCACATAAAATCACCAAAAAAATGCAATAAACAATATTCAGACCCGTTTTGTTTGGCACAGAACCGTCAGATTTTGACATTTCTGATCCAAAAAACAGGCCACGCCGATAAGGGCAAAAAAGTCTTGTTATGTCCTTTTTGTACTTGTGCTGAGCCATATCAATTTGTCTCTTTCACTTGCTTTCACTGAAATATATTGCCGATCTGTATATCTGTGAGTACAGTATTCTGTGGCTAAATTAAATCATTGTATTTTTTTGTTGACATTCCAAGCGTATGTCTACAGTTCACACGATGTTAAGTGACACTGACAGTGTAGCTGGAGATAGTAATCAAGTAAAGATTTTTTTATCGCGTTAGTTCACAATAGCTAAAGGTGGCAGGTGAAGTCGTCGTGGTAATTTAAAGTGGAGTTCATGGGAAAGGCTTATTTCATTCAAGATTTGAGTCACGCCAACAATGCCCAATGCTAGAAGCAAAAGTCAAGCTATCTATATCTATAGGTACATATAATAAAAACGTAGAGATAAAAAATCTGTAATAACGAAATATCAAAAAAACACAGGGCATCTTAAAATAAGCAGCTGAACACGTTAGGACAGTTTTTTGGATTTTTTCACTTTATTTGTTTGTTTGTTTGTCCACGCACATAATCTAAACCACTGGACGGATTTTTAAATGCAGTTCTGTTTTAAATATGCTTAGCTATGACCAGATTGAAGATTGATTGATTATAGGCCATGTTATTTTGTGCAAGGGCCGGGTTAACAGAGAAAATAAGGGTTGAAAGTTCATATGAAAATCTACGCGTACGAAGTCGCGGGTAACAGCACTAGTAAGTAAATAAACATAAAAAAAGTACTAGAAAGAAGAAGAATTTTTTGATATCTCGCAATCACAGATTTTTTATCTTTACGTTTTTATTATGTGTATAGATAAAGTCTCGTGTAGCATCCTTGTTCATACCGATTCTCTTTAGCAAGGATTTCAGGGTGATCAAAACTAATGTAGTGATTGAGGTTGTTAAAGGCATATTAATATCGCGAATACCTAAGAAATTACTACGTTTTCAAAACTTCCCTTGCAATAGCAATCCAATACAAAAATATTAATACTTCCAGAGCAACGCTAACAACAAGAACTTAGTCATACTTGTACACGTAGCTGCTGAAAGCTCTAGAAGATTTACAAAGAGTGCTGTTAGCGTCGACGCTCGTAGAACATCTAGAATAGGTATTTCGTTAGGTATTTGCTCTTAAAGTGAGGACGAACGATGCAATTGGGAAATCTGTTCAGCAAGCTCCAGCTCTAAAAGTGTAGAGGATGGCTTAAAGTTTAATGTCGTTATCGTTACCTACGTCACGAGGTTTAATCCTTTTAACTTAGCTCTTTTAAACTTTTTAACCTTTGAAAGTGCACATTAAGTCTGTGATCAATGATTGTCTTTTTTTCATTACACATTTTTTATTTATTTTGCATAACCAAGTGTGCTCATGATTACATATGCAAATTTAGGCTATTCACGTATTTTAAAAACAAAATTAAAATGATTTAAAAGGTTTAGACAATAAAAAAATGGTGGTAAAAAAAGGTAATATTAAATTAAAAATAGAATATTATGGAAATTTTAATAGTTAATTATGTTAATATAAATAGTCCATTATGTTAATTTAAATAGTTCATTGTCCTAATTTAAAAAGTTCATTATGTTAGTATAGTTCATTATGATAACTTACATAGATAACTGTAATTAATATTACTGTAATAATAAGAATATATTAATTAGAATATATTATTCAAAATATATTAATTTAATATAAGTAACTGTAGTGAACAATGGTAATAATTTAAAACAACGATTTAAATAGTTAATCCTAAAGTGTTGAACAACACTCCGAGTATTAAAAAAAAAACGAATATAACCCAGGACCATTTTGGAAAATAACCTACAACTTTTAGCCACGATATAAATCTTATTTAAGTATCCGAGAACCACTAGAATGAAGCTTGCTTTCAAATAACAATTACATCCAAATCCAAAGACTTCCTATAAGTAGCTTTATCTAGTCTGTATCCAAATCAGATCAGCCATTTTGGAGGAAAATTATTACAGATAAATAATACAAGCATTTCTATTAATAAGTATGTGTAATTAAAATGGTGTATTTGTTTTTTTTTCAAAATCAAAGATTTTATTGAATTAACATAATGAAAACCAACTTAAAGGAATTATAATAAACTTACCCAAATTAAAATAAACACACAAACTTAACTAAATAAAAAATTCAACTACACTTATCTACTAAACCGCTAAATAAATTAAAACGACACATATCCAAAATATTTACGCATCTTTAATAGCCATTTTGATCCGAGAAAACTGACCTATTTCAAGAGATAGTTAATGAACCCCAGCTCATTTCTCTTTTACAGATACAGATACAGATTTACAGTCGCTCAACCCTTTTACTATTTAAATAAAAGCAACGAAATGATAATGAGTACAGTTCAGATAAGGCGCCATTCTTCTAAAGATGAGGAATCATGATAGACTCCCCAAACCCCCGAAAACTCCCTATTAAAGCTTTGAGTAGCAAAAAATGTGCGTATAATTACGTACCTCTCTTCCTGCCCTTTATGTAAGAACGTCATATTCTTATCTTAATGGCGCTCGTTTTAGCCTCTTGGGATTCGTTTTGAGTGATATAGATGTTTTTGTGGTAATAAAATTGTTTAAGGTGAGATTTTCCTATTACGCTTTCATGTAGATGGTGTAAGGGATGTGCCATGGAGATAAAACACATTTACCCTACTTTGATTTTTTCTAACTTCTTAAAATTATTATTTACTAACTGTTTCCCTTTTTACCCGTTATACCAAAAACATGCTTCAAGACGTTAAGACTATAATAGCCATTCGCGGCCTTACTTATAAACGCCATTTAAGTTAAGCAATGCATAAAATTGCTCGGTGCACTTCTCGCTGACGGAAATTGAATCATGAAAACGACAGCAATTTTAAGCATGTTTTAACTTAAGTAACGTTTATAAGTAAGACTGTCGATCTTTATGACCTTAATTAACATACCCGGTATACTACAGTAGCCATGTTTTTTGGTATAAAAACTAGAAAGCTTGCTTTGCACTAAGTTTTATCTAAATTCACCCGTTACAATGTTAACAAACAACTGTAACATTCAACAATTACTTATAAACTTTCGTAGTAAATATTTTATTCATCATCATCATCCAGAAGACGTCCACTGCTAAACATAGGCCCCCTTTAACCTCCACACTGAACGGCATCCTGCCATCTGCATCCACTGGACGCCCGCGACTCTCACAATGTCATCGGTCCATCTAGTGGAAGGCCTACCTACGCTACGTCTTCCGGTTCGTGGTCTCCACTCTAGGACCTTTCTTACCCATCAAATAAAAATATTTTATTAACAGCTATTAATTAGTCAATAACTATAATAAATGTAGTTTAACTAAGTTTGAAGCAATAGTCATCCACAATAGGCCATTGTTTGAGCACTTATAGTTCCCGTACAAAAGTTGAAATTCCAACTTTACTCTCGAAGGTACAATAATAGTCGTTACACAAAATGTAACCGTCTAAAATGTGACGGATCCCGACATTTCTGCTACTGGCTGGGCAAATGGTTCACGCTATAAAGACTACAAGCACAGTGTAAGCGGTACCAAAACTTATGGCAAATGGGGCGTACAAAGACGTGTCGGAGATGCCAAGGCATCGGCGATACTCCCAGCATAATAGGTTATCTAGGAGAAAGCAATGAAAACTTTTTTAAATAAAAAATCAATCTAAATTACTTCCAGTTGAATCATTGATGGCAATGACAAAGTATGCTCATTGGTTGATCACTATATATCTACAAATATCTAGTACAATTATAGCCCGTCGGATTAGGTATACCTAACCAAACACTAGCAACGGTACTACCACAACCTCATCACCATCATAATTCAGCCATAGGACGTCCACTCCTGGACAATGCACATAGGCCTCCCCTATTCATCTCCAAAAAGGCCGGTTGGAAGCGGCTAGCATCCAGCGTTTCCCTGCGGTCTAATAATCCGAATTTATTCCCTAACTATCCTCCCGAATACCAATCAAATCGAGAACTTGCCTTTCGAAAACGATTGAAAAATGCGTTTCTAACATAGCCAAATAGATACTTAGACTGTGCGTTCGACAAAATTCAGCTTAATCCGCGGAGTTTCGACGCTGCATTAACTTCGCTGTAAAGACTACGAGTAATTCCTTTATTATCTAACAATAGGCACTCAAGTGCTTGTCGTCTCCGCGTTATTAAAATATTTATGGAGCAAGCTTTCCGGCTCTTTCATTCGGCTCGTCTTTTGCTAGACTTTTCGGAGCCAAAGAAAAGGCAAGTGCATAATTTAGTTGGTTAGCCCTAATCCTGTGTTAAGGGTGACCAGCCAACTATTATGGAGTTGCGAACAATAGAGGTTTTCCTTTATGTGTGGGATAACGTCGTAGTGTACTGCAATAAATTGTATCACGCCAAAAATATTCTTGTCACGTTCCAGTTTGATTCCGGTTTATGACTTTGATAATAAATACAAATAAATATCTGGGACATTACTACACACATGGTCATCTGAACCCAAACTAAGTAAAGCTTGTAATATGGCTGCCAGAGACTGACATACATATTTGATACATAGATTTTTAAATACATACTTAAATTGATATTAACACCCAGACATAGAACAAACACAAAATTTCATCACACAAATGTTTGACCTAAGTGGGAATCGAACACACACTCCCCAAGCGCAGAAGGCAGGTTCACTACCAACTAAGCTAACGGGGCTGTTAATGTTTTATAACAGACGCTAACATAACAGAAATCCATCTGATATACATGTTAAACCCGTACGGGTGTAGGTACTATGAGACTAACCTAGAAATTGCGAAAATAATATCAGCTGTTACATTTTGTCGAGTGTGAACGACCGTTTTCTATGGAACAGCAGATTTTTTTACGACTCCATGGTTGGTCCCAAGATAAAAGTTGTTCATATTGATCATTATTATTTATTTGTATAACAACCCCCTTTCGGCTTAGTGCACTTTTTCCGCGTAGCCCTGTATAATATCTACTCCTATATTCTTTGCATGTATATAAAAATTGATGTTGTCAAAGTCGTAATGCAGTCTAAATGCAAATGCTTATTATTTCCATAAGTATTGCCTCAGGCAACATAATTTGGGGATACCGATTTCCTAAAAAAATACTGGTGGCGTACCATAATCTCAAAGGTATTTTATATTAATCTTGCATACGTTGAGGTTTGTCGCGTTCTCTCAGCTAATGCGAGAGCAAGACAAAATTTAATGTAATATTAAAATAAATGTTTTTGACGGTCCCCCCGGTGGCTTCAGCACGATGCTGACTAGTCTTGTAAGAAAACATGCAGTTATATATCCCATTAGAACCAGGTAATATTTAGATGATTTACGAAAAACACTATTTTTATGGAGAATAAACAAATTGAAGGGATTTTCAGAGGCTTGACTTCTATTTCACTTGATGTTACCATCGAGTTATAGTTGGTAAGCGATGATGCGGTCTAAGATAGAGCACGCTTGCCTAGAAAAAACTGATTCACTCGCGACTTGAACACTGTAGTTTTTTTTTTTATATAGAATAGATCTACGTTGTTTTGATACCGGGAATACTTCATCATATCGAAATTTGTGGTGTTCATTATTGATTGGTAACAGGCACCAACTGCATTATACCAGACTACCTATACCCCAGTCTGGCTTGGCTACACACAATATTCGAAGACCACTGCTTGCGAATTCACAAGTCATCCCATATCTTGCGTGAATCCGCATTTCATGCAATATGCAACGCCGAAACAACGCGTATTCTCAAACCACTCGATATACAGACCGCATGAATAGTACTCGATATACACGACTGCACGGAAGCTCTAGACATACCTGAGCAATTAGAGTTACTACGCCTAAGCGTCTAAAATTCTAATTCTAATGTTGCATCCATATCCATACGATAGCTTATCGTGTTTAGAACCTAGCGGTAAAAGTGGTGTTAGATTATTGATAGTGTTAACATATTTAATAGGCACTGGACAGGTGTTCGTTTGTTAATAATAACAGACGTAGTAAAAAATATATTTAAATGTAATGCGTGATTGAAGAAATTATTTAAATTTGCTAATAAAGTCTCGACATATAAGCGGTTAGAGTTTTTGGTCGGATTAGAAAGGGGTGCTCTGTCCAGCCGTTGTCATTCCAGCAACGCTGATGAAATGATAAATGAATTGATATCACTTGTTAATATAGTAAGTACGCTCTCTATATAGCAAGACATTTTTTTTTTTTTACTTTGAGCCAGTTTCCATTTTTGTCTGTCATCGGTTCTATTTATGGTTGGCTTTTTGTAAGAAAATAAATAGTCCAATAGCCTATCTCTAACTCTTCTCTACATAGTATAAAATAAAGTCGTTTTCCGTGTCTGTCAATCTGTATATCCGCTAACTCTTAAACCGGATTTTGATGCAGTTTTCACCATCAGTTAGATATTGTTTCACGGAAGGTTTATATAATGTATGTGTAGATCAAATACATTCACACGTGACTTCTAATATATAATTAAACTAACACCCGTGCGAAGCTGGGGTAGGTAGCTAGTATTATATAAATGTGTATTAAGCTTGGTAATAAAAAGACACTAAGTATAGCAAAAAAAAGAAAAAAGTATTGTATTTTGTTCAATAACAAACTAACCGACCTGTGTACGTGCATTTCTGATATTGCTTTTGTGTTGGTGTGTATAATTCAATAGATATGTTCTCGTACGCCTTGTAGGAACCTCTTTCTGTTAGGAACCAGGAAAATACACCAAAAACTCCTTGTACTCCAAAAGCCTGACCGCTCATATGCGAGTTTATCCAGGTAAACTTTCATTTAAACTTTTTTACTCCTACATAGCATCTAATAAACTACTTAATCCCCTTTTCCATAAAAAAACCGAAGACAATCTGCATACGTTTCCTGATAATTTCAATTCAACAGTTTTTTGACTATTCAAATGCAACGATTGTGTTTTGTATATTGTAAATTAGACACGAAGAACAAAAAGTGTGTCAATCACGTCAGTGCCTTTCACTTCGCAGTCACATTGTCCGCTCATGTGTATCCTCAGTCAAATAGTGCCGCGGTACATTAATATGCATCAAGTGCAAACTATCGTCGGCCACGAATACAGCGAGTACTGCAAACACGAATGTGTCGGCCGATTTCCGATAGGGGACATCCCAATATTAGGGAAGCTATTTGTATTAGTGCAAACACGAGAAATCCAAAGTGTTTGATAGCACTTGCTATCAAACACTTCGGATTTCGTAAGTGCTAGACTTCTAGCACTTACGAAATATTTTGAAATTGCGTAATGCAGTACTTTGTCACTAACCCCGTCTTGTACAAATTTACTAGATTTTCGGAAAGTCAAAAAGCGGCGGAGGCGAGATAATTATGAAGTTACGGCAAACCGAGAATAGTTGAATTTTCCACGGCTGGCTTTAAGCCGGTACGCCGCAGCGACTCCCTAGTGGGTGCTAGGCTTAAGGACATTTTGTTGTTGGGTGCAGTTTTTCAGGTAGGAGTGATTTGTCTTTTCAGTTTGAATAAATGCTCATACATAATGCGACAAATATATTAGATGAGGTGGACAAATGTGGGTAGGTACCATACAAATATTCTATACTGACGGAAAATTTTTGGTTCACAAAAATCGATAGTATCGGAAATTAGGTCAAACTACTGATTACAGATAAATCACATTTAAGTAAATTTCTGAATTCTCTCTTCTGAATTCTTCATTGAAATTTCTGATGGCCGATGGGGCCGAAAGGTTCTCGAGACCACGGACCGGTAAGCGCAGCGTAGAACGTCCGACAAGTTGGACAGATGACCTAAAAGGAATCGCAGGAAAATGCTGGATGCAGGTGGCTTCCAACCGGTCCTTTTGGAAGTCGCTGGGGGAGGCCTATGTCCAGCAGTGGACGTCCTATGGCTGAAATGATGACGACGAAATTTCTGAGAATGTTCTTATGGCATTCTTAATTATGATTACTGGAAGTGCTCTATAGTTAAACTATAAGGAAAAGAAGGAAGGAAAACCTAAAGAAGTCTTTCATAATTTGGTATAAAAAATAGTCTATGTCTTAATCCAGGATCTAGCTATAGCTACCTCCATACCGAATTTCATCTTAATCAGTTCACCCAAGTTAAGGTAGAACAAACTTACTAACATACTTACACACAAACTTTCCCATTCATAATATTAATTTAATATGCTTGTTTTTTTCATCTTGTGAGTATCTTAAGAATTTTTGAATTTAGATACTTACTGAAAACTCAAAGCAGCTCTTCTACTTAAATTGTATCAAAGCAAATTACTTAGGAAACCCAATCTTGCCATCATAAGTTCTTCACGAACCTAATTAGGGTTGAAGCCAAGTACCGACTACTAATTTAGTTTGACATGCTCTAGTTTTGCATGGATTCGTCTGATAAATACCTACTTGAGAAGCCGCTATGATTAATACGACAACTCATGGCAACTATCGAGTCTAGGTTCTGTCTTGACGAGCAGAAATCGATTCATTGCCTATTTCGATTTCGTGGCCTATCGATTCCCAGATTGTAACTATCGGGGAACACCCATTTTAGGTAATAATGTGTATCTACGCTTTTGACTTAACACCATTGTGTGTAACCTCTTTATAAGACGCAACTAGCTGTTAATGATTTATAAATAATTTTCTTTATACTGTTTCTCCAATTTTTATACAATATGCAGCATGACTTTGAAAAATGCCTTTTCAGTAAAATGACTCACATAATTACTCTGCGAGTTCCTCTGTTTCTCAATATGTTTGTTTAAGTTTCATAACGAATCATTATGAAATTTTGCATGAAGTAGTTTCCATTACGTGGACAATATGGATATAAATCCTCGAAAGTTGGACAAACGCGGTTGTAATCGCTAGTCAGTAATTTTTCACAGATCTACGTTGTCTCAATAGTAAACATGCAGCTTAGAATTCCATCGACGGGATCCCAAAACAGAATAGCAAATGTAGCACGATTGGATAATTAGAGGGAAATGGTAATCAGTCAATTATTCAGCTTTGAAAAGCCAACAGCGACTCCGAACTGGAACGAGGTCTTTTCCATTTAAAAAATGAGTCAAACGTAAAACTGTTATGCGATGTATGGATTAAATAATTTTGATCAAGGCTACGTCGTGGTTGTACCTAAGTACTCTATTGTTAGAAAGGACTAGATGGAGGGTCACGAAAAAAATCACAATGATATTTGGCCACGTTTGTAAGGATACCCTATATATCCAATATTTAACTCGAGTGTATAAAGCAGGTCTATATTATTACGAATCACTTTTACAGAAATTATATTTATTTTATATTAGTAATTACTAAAATCGTCTAATTCGTTCAAATGTAGAATGCAAAGTGATGTCAGTCGCCGGCTCAGCACCATCCCTCGACCAACCATCCCCTCCAAGACATCTTTCAGGTTGTTAGTAACGGTCCTTGATTAGTCGATGGTGCTACGCCAGCGCCCTCTTTGTAAACTTAATTCAAATAACGTGCTGAAGTCAAATCAATACAAATCAACAATGATGATATAGGTGGCGCTAATGTAGTTCCGACTTAAATATACGTAGGTAAAAAGCGAGGTGACAACACGTTTATGTATCTATGCCACTTATGCATGCTATACATGCAACTAGCAACTAAATAATAGATTTAAAATGTTAATAAATTAACACGATACCTATCCTGAACTATTCAAAACTATAAACTATAGATAAAAAAACTGCATTAAGGTCACTGTCTTCGGGTAGGGTACCTAAAAAGCTAACGACATTACCACGTTGGATGGCCAAACTTATTCTTTGGCCAAGGTAAGTGCCAGCTCTTTGATCACCCGTCACATCTACGAGGCGTCTGGACAGCTCTGTAACCAAACCCCGAGCGGCCGGACCCCACGGTGCCATGGTATCAACTCCAAATGGAAGAAATATGTGTCCCTCGCCGAGAGATTTATATTTCCAGGGAACTAACGTCAAGCCATCAGGCCTCTTGCCACCGTCACGTAAAATTAGATAATAATTATTTTTAGATTTAATTTAGTTAGGTATTTATTTACCTACTTTAGTATATTTAGATAATATTATTTGAAATAAATTATCACGATTATTGTAAATCCATAAAGTTGAACAGACTACATGCATGCTGGCTCTAGTAAGGCTGAATTAATTTAAAATATAACCACAATTATATACGTTGTTTAATTGTTCCAGTTTGTATAATTATTTTCCCAGATTTAGGTTTACGTAGAATTCCATTTAAGCTTCCTACCTGCATTTAACATACTTAATTTGTCCCAGTCATGAAATAGCGAAACTAACACAAGAGACCTCACAAGGAAAATTTCAGTTTCGTAGTTCAAGTAGTTTTTGAGATTTCTTAATGAGTCAGTATATGTATTCACATGAGGTATTTTGCTTTTATTTACCTTCATTTTTAACCAATTTTAAAAAAGGCGGAGGTTCTGTGTTCCACTTTTTTTTTTATGTATGTTCACCGCAATATCCGACAACTGATGCCCCACTTAAAACAAAAATCTTTTGTTTGGTAGGGTATACTTCCAATTTGGTCCCATTGTCAAGCAAGTCAGGACCTGATGATGGGATCTCAAGGAAATGGAGGGCAACCCTCAAATTTTATAGGCACTTATTACTTTTTTCATATATTTTCTAAAGCTGTTCAAGTATTTGTCTCATATGGATGAGCTGATGATGAAGGGTAAAACTTCTCAACGGTAATGTAAGGAGTTGAAAGAAAATTCTTTCAAAACAAGTATTTGCATCTGCTAATCATCATCTCATATATTATGAATGAGCTGATGATGAAGGGTACACCTCCTCAACGGTTAGGAGTTGAAAGAAAATTCTTTCAAAATTATACGTACGTACAGACCAATAGTTGTATACTTTCAGGCTATTAGAACCGACTTCAAAAAATCGGCTCAAAAAAGGCGGATGTTCTATGTTAATTCGGTTTTTAATGTGCGCCACTTGTTATGTTTGGGATTCGAAGATCAGTCATCTAAGCTTCCGAGGGTCATGTCCAATTATTATTCGTTGTTTTTCTTTCACGAGTCATGTTCAATCGATTACGGCTACCGTTTTTTTCTCCAGGGAGAAAGAGAGTAAAACAAATCGTTTTCCAGAAACTTTTTCCCTGGATTGTGTTTTTATTGCTGCCGCATCCATCTGCCAAAACTGTTTCAGTTTCTTTTGACGTTTCGTCGCAATACGAGTAAAGTTTCTGTGTTGATATTTATGGGACCTTCTCGGTTTTATTTGAATAAAACAAGTACAAAAATATGGTTCTCATAAGTTGTGCTAATTTACATTGCGCTTTCAAAACACCATACTATAGTGAATGTAGTTCTTTATTATATTTTCTTATTTTCTGTTTGTTTACATAAGACTCAGCGATATAACAAACCGCTATTTAAATGGTATTTATTTGAAAAGATCTACAAAGTTTACAATAATAGGTACCTACTTAAAATTACTATTTAAATTACCGCTGGAGATGCTAATTTTACTCATTGCGCTACCGATAGTGTTACAATTAAAAAACACATCAGTCATGAGGACTGATGTGTTTTTTACACGTTTCACGTCAGAAGTGAAAACATAAGTAGTAATTCACCTATTCTACAAGAGATGGCGCTGTTTTAAAATACACGATACAGCGTGATGATGACGATGACGCGAGTTAAATGATTTCTGTTCATCTAAATAGTGATCAATGAGCCTAAAGTTTTCACTTAAAAAAATACAATAACACAACTAGTTGTGCCAAGGGGTTGCGTCATGGAGAATAATGGTTTAAATGTAAGATACCCGGCCAAGTGCAAGTTGGACTCGCGCACGAAAGGTTCCGTACCATTATCTATAAAAACGGCAAAAAAAACACGTTTTTTGTATGGGAGCCCTTAAATATTAATTTTATTTTAATTTAATAATTTATTTTTAAAGTGGATATATAACTAAATATTCTGTGAATATTTCAAGCGTCTACCTCTTGCTGTTATCAATATCGAGCGAAAACGAGCAAAACAATCACGTTTGTTGTATGGGAGCCCCCTTTAATATTTATTTTATTCTATTTTTTAGTATTTGTTGATACATGTTATAGCGGCAACGGAAATACATCATCTGTGAAAATTTCAACTGTCTAACTGTCACGGTTCATGAGATACAGCCTGGTTACAGACGGACGGACAGCGGAGCCTTTGTAATAGGGTCCCGTTTTACCCTTTGGGTACGGGAAACTAAAAAAACGAAAACTGAAAAAAAAAATAACTCTTAATTGTATAGTAGCAATAAGCAGAACTTGAACTCATTTGTTCAATGTTTTAGCAAGAAACGCTGTCACGTTTTGTATACTTATTTACGTTTTCGTTTCACTGAGAGTATAATGGCGTACCCACTACACTACCGTTGTCCTCATTTGGAGCGCGAAGAGGTTAGTTGAAAACGTCGCGTTTCGTTTGCAGAGCTCTCTATTACTGCGAATTTTACAGTAAACATCACTTTTTTCTCAGGGAATTTGTCATATTTAAGGCAGCGCTTTACTTTAAAAGTGCTTTGTAAGTTTATTAAAATAAATATCAATTTAAAAAGCCGACTTCTAATTGGTAAATATGCAATTTCGTTTATTTCAATTACTTTTTCTTATATTTATTTAAAAACCAAACAACTAATGTGAATTTGTTAAAATTTCTGTATAAATCTGAAAGAGAACTTTTTAATCAGTTTATAAATGAGCGAGTTCTGAGGTAAGGAACATTTTGACATTTTTAAGTCGGTTAAAAAGAGCGGCAATTATAAGCATGCAATCTACCTGATGGTAAGCAGAAACTACCGCGTATGGACACTTATGACACAATACTAGCGGTGTTAACGGTGCTTTGCCAGCCTGCAGGGCTAACATGCGCACCGCGACAAAATCTTGTCGTCACTTTGTCGGGAGAGAATGTGACAAGGCGCCTACGTTTTCATACCGCCTGTCTCGCTTTGGCAAGATAAAAAGTGTCGACAAATATTGTCACGGTGCGCATGCTTGTCCTGCTGGAGAGGTGGTTGTATACACCCTTTTTAAACGACTTCCTAAAAGGAAGAGGTTCTCAATTCGTTTTCTTTTTTTAATATTTGTTTCCTCATAACTTTCCACTGAACCAATTTTTATAATTATTTTTTTTATTTGAAAGATAGTGCTTCCCGTGTGGTCCCATTTTCAGTTCTGACATTTTTATAATGTCAGTTTTTTATATTGATAATTGTTTCATTGTCGTCATCCATCGTTAATCCACTGCTAGACATAGGCCTCTTTCAAGTCCAATTTTTAGATTTTCGCTTACAGCAGCCTTACGTATATCGTTACATCGAATCTGGCTACACTCGCTACGTAAGCCGTTTCGTGGTCTCCATTTTAATACACGTCCACCCCATACGGTTAAAGGTTCTGCGGAAGGTATGACTCGGCCCATTGCCATTTCAGCTTGCTAATACACTGTCCTATGTCGGTGATTCTGTATCTCTGGCGAGTAACTTCGATTCGATCCCTCAGAGAAACCGAGCTTTTTCTCTAACTCGCTGAAAGATCTCGAAAATGCGGACTGCTCTAACTTTAAGCGTCCACGTTTCGTAACCACCGTAAGACAGGCAGAGGAAATAGAAACAGCATATTTAGTTTTCTAATATTCGTGTGGTTTATGTCGAAAATATGGTAGACATTGTTGGTCTGAAATTTTTACAAGGAATTGCATTTGAATTATTCAAAAAGCAGCGTGTATTTTTTTAATAAACACAAATGACATCATTGTGGCAATATTTGCATAACGATACCCTCATTTGGGGTTTAAAGGCGACACAGTTTTACAGTATCATCCCAGATTTGAAATTCATACCGCGTCGCAGCAGTCAGCCGGTTTGAACACAATTCAGTACCCTTAGTACAAGTTTTGATAGTTTTCGTATTCTTCCACACATTTTAGTAAAGCGCCTCCAGCGGAAACGTGGAGAACTAAAATCAGTAGTAATCGACAGTATAGGTTGCTTCACTCAAAAACGGAATAAGTTTTCGAATAGCTTACAGCCCAGCAACGTATGGAACAATACGAAAACGAAAAAAGTTTTCGAATACTATCAAAACTTGTACTAAGGGTACTATAATTTAATAGCTTATAAGAGTGACGGTGACAAAATGAATATTGCAGTGGGGTTTCTTTCCCGTCCGATAGAGGCGCTGTTCAATTTTTCATACATTTAGCTATCGTTTACGTAACGATAACTTTTTCGCAAGTGCTTGTACTAAGGCCACAGATCCTTAAATAACCCAGTAACCCACCTGATCACTCATGTTTGCTCCGGCTTATAGCTTTGTATCACAAAATTTAGATGTTCATTCAAGTGTTATTATTTCAAGGGTTTTCATTCCGTCAAGATTAGATTGGCGTAAATAATAGAAATTAAACTAATATTTATATTAATATTTTGTAAATTGGATAAATACGTATCAGACAAAAAGTGAAAGTAGTTAATAATAAATAGTACAATGACCTCCTTTGTGTTTGGTATGTACTGCCTTTCCGTGTAACCCTGTATTTTTATCTCTGTACTTTAAACGAGAAAACTTTCTAAAGCTACACGAGCATTTTAAAAAGAAGCTAGTCAACTGGGTGTTTTGCGAAAATTCTCTTATCTAATAAAAACTACACTTAGATTTTATATGTAGGTCAAAAGAATACGGAAACTGCGCCATTTTGGTAGTTCCACCCGTTCTCGCTTTCAACTGATATCAACAAGATGATTTATGATATTGAGTTAGAAAACTGGAAGAGAATTGATTTGAACGGAGTGGTGTTTACTCCGAAAGTTAAATATTAGTATTTGCATTGAGGATATTGCTTTTATAAATAAGCGTATGTTATGGCGAAAGCCGAAGGTTGGTTGAGTGGAGGGCCTGATTGGGAGAGGCTACCGTATTAAGGTTGTGAATGGAGGTTGTGTTTTTTTTTATACGTTTAAAATTGAGATCTTATATCATAACTGTCATTATGCAAAGTTTCATACACTTATCTTAATAAATGTAGACAGACGGACAGACAGACGGATAGACAGACAGATGGACGGACGAACAGAACGAATTTATAATTATATGCTTAATTTGTAATAAAGAATAAGGGTTCCTTGTCGGGCTACGGAACCCTAAAAAGATGAATGATATTGGTAAAGCCGTTCTCAAGTTATAGCGTGACCTGGAGAAATAGGGGTTCATCATCATCACTTCACTATATATATAAAATTTCCATGTCACAATGTTAGTTACCGTACTCCTCCGAAACGGCTTTACCGATTTTTACCAAATTTTATATGCGTATTCAGTAGGTCTGAGAATCGGCTACTATCTATTTTCCATACCCCTTCACCGATTTTCATCACCACGCGGGTAAAACCGCGGGGCGCAGCTAGTTTTTATATAAATATAGATGAGGAACTCAGGCCTATAGTTCAAACGACCTTTTATTTCAAAATTAGACTAAACACAATGTGGCAATCAAAATTGAAAACAACATTTCATTAAAAGCTTGTTTTAATTTTTTTCTGAAGATAAGTTCCTTTTCGTACAATGTGTTGTGTCAAAAAACAAATTAAATCTTCTTACCAAACTGTGGTAAGTACCTCGGCCTTTCATTCGTCAACTTTGTTGTTTTGACTGTTGATTGGTGTTAAGTTCTCAAAGAACTGTCTCTATTCACAAAGTCGAATATTCTAATAGCTCTCACCTTTCAGCGAACCAAATTGGTTTCTCTCTTTCAAAGAGTATCAATCGGAAATATTTACAACAGAAGCTGTGTAAGCGAAAAGTAACCAGTATTTTCGGAGTAAAGCAAAGGAACTGGATTCATTCCACGACGTTCTTTTTCTATATGGAACATGACATTTCTGTACGATTGAGTTAGGCTGGAGTGGGCTTTAAAAAAGGCCTGTCAAGGGCAATAGGAGCGATGGCCGAGCAAGATGCGGTTCTTACCCGATCTTTACTTTCGTATTTATTTTTATTGTATAGATGAATCTTTGTTCAGTTTTTCCGAGAAAATTGCTGTAGGCAATAAAGTAAGAGGTTTTCTAAAGGGCCGATCTTGGGATACGGATGTGGTTTTCGAGATATCAAGTATGAGAAAAAAAAAATAGCTATAAAAGGTTTCAGTACCTATGTTTATCGTAACACTTGCCAGTGTATTATTTAAAAGGTGGATAATTATTTAGATTAAGTAATTTATTTTATTTAGTTTTTTTTTTATCTGGGGTTAAGGGACATTTCCTAGTTGTGAGATATGACAATAATATTTTTAGTCAAATAAAAATTCCAAGAAAAACATATGCATAAAAATGCACATCATAAAAAGTCGAGACGCTGGCGCTTATAAATATAATATAAATGAAAGTGTGTAGTGTATTTGTTTTATAACAAAAACAGAGGCAAACTTGTTAGCGGTCTGCCTGATGGTGAGCGGTTGTTTCCGCTATACTTAGATAGCTTATAGCCTCGATTAACACTTAAGCTACTTACTACATACTTTGATCCAAGAAAGTACATAATTCTTTCAAGATAGTGGGTGAAACTGCAGGATACTGCTAGCTCGTTCTAGAGATAATATAACGGTGATGAACTTTTTGACCTTATACCTCCATCTCGGTATTACCACCAAACTGACCGCCATCACCAGAAATGCTATCCAGACATTATAGGTGCGTGGTAGGCACGCACTGTTTGTCACTGTGATTTAAACGATTAGTTTCTGGCACATACCCTGTAAGTATTCAAACTTAGATCTATTCTATATAAAAATTGTGGCTGGCTTTACCACCTTCGCTTTTTCCTCCGAAGTATTGTTTGGTCTGCTTCAAACTAAGGGTGAATAGAGTTCTCAAAGGTAGGCAATGCACTGATAATATCCGGGGTAATGTTACCATCAGTTGGCTAATCGCTTGCTTATTACTTATTCTGAAAAAAACAAATGTTTCAGAAATTTACTAGCTATTGTTGTTGGGACTACACTATCATTAACAAAATGATTCCAGAATTGAAATCCAAAAATAACAGTAATGCATCATAAATAAACTCCCCCGTATTTACGCCAGTTAATCCCGCGTTCCGTGTAAAATATCCGGCGTGACAGCGGCGAGCATGCGTGCAAGATTGATGCAGGAGATGGATGGATAAGATCCTATCTCGAGGATATTATGAGAAACTCGGTCACTGCGGTGGATGAGCGGAATGTAGTTTATTGGTTAGTTATTTGTGAACAAGACATCAGAACAAGAGTTTTTGTACCTTTGCCAGTTATTCAACCGCCAAGCAGTAGTGCGCAAACACTACTGTGTTCCGGATTGAAAGGCAATGTTTCCAGCGAAATTATAGGGCACACAGAGATTTGAACATCTTATATCTCGGGGTGACGAGAAATGTCCGAACCAAAAGTATTAAGCCCATACTTTTGTTTCGGAATTTTTTGACCGCTGACCTGATGTCTACAGGGTTACGCAGAAAGGATATACTAAGTATTATTACTAATATCATGATGAGTTTGCTGCGTTAGCTGTGGAGAAGCCGTGGTCGTCCGAAAAAAAAATTTGCAAGGATATTTCGACTAGGTTGGTCCTCGCCTCGTGGGATCCTAGAGCTGGCACATACTTTACATAAAAATTAAGTCTTGCCATACAGCGAGGCAATTCTGTCAGTGTTCTGGGAACCCTACCGCACGGTGGTGATCTCGACGGCGTTTTTGTTTTGTAGTACATGTTTATTCTCTTGATATATTTTAGACTATTATTAGGCTAGACTAGGTTATTGGGCTTGGTTAGCCATAGTTATTTTATCCATCACCTTTAGGGTCACGTCTATATACTTTCAATCATCCAAGTATGTAAACAAGCTTTATCTAAGTTTTTTCTTCCACGACCTGACTGGAGCAGGAGGGAATTTTTTCTCCTGACTACCTATAATATATCCAGTTGCAAATCTGTGCAGCAAAGAATATGTCTAGCTAGTTTATTATCTGTCCAGGATCTACGGATGCCTATATACTTCCTTTTCTACGGTTACAGACTTTCTATCAAACTAAGCTTCAAAGGAGCCCATCGGCTAAAGAAAAATGCAGTATTTCAAAGAAGCGCCATAGCTGCACTTATTGAAAGCCTGGCAGAACACACCATCTCAATTTTACGATATAACGTTCCTAACTCTGTTTTATGGCGCCTTTATTTTCAAGACAAGGCTTTATTAAGCGCTCCTCGGCGATTTATAAGTAGCATTTTTAAAATGTGCTTCATGAGTGAAAATTTTCTATATTTTCTTTGTGCTTTTAACGTAGGTATGTCGTCGCAAATTGAAGATTTAGAAAATGTTAAACTCTGCTTTAAAGTAATAGCATGACTGTTGAGTATGCTAACGAAAATGAAAAATAAGGCCTGTTATACAGGAGGCGACACAAGTTGGGCGACATACATTTCAACGAGTCGATTAGAGTTCCAACTTTCGCAGTATACTTAAGTGATAAGATATTGTTTATCAAACAACAAAAATAAAATATAATAATATTATAACATCTATATACATAAATAATAAAAACGTAACGATAAAAATCTGTAATTGCGAGATAGAAAAAAACACACAGGGCGTCTTAAAATAAGCAGCTGAACATGTTAAGACAGTTTTTAGATGTTTTGTGTTTGTTTGTTTGTCCGCGCACATCTCCTAAGCCATCGGACGGATTTAATTGCTGTTTTCACGAATATGCTTAGCTATGATCACATTGATGCATAGGCTATGTTATTTTGCGCAAGGGCCGAATCAAGAGAGGAAAAAAGGGTTGATAGTTTATATGAAAATCTACGCGTACGAAGTCGCGGGCAACACTAGTAATGAATAAAATTACGACTACAGTTATAACATTATTTACGGGATATTTACCGTGGTATTTCGGCACAGTATATCAGAAGCTCCTTCCACAACCTTACCACGGTAAATATCCCGTATATAATCATATAACTGTAGTGAACAACCGTGATAGTTTAAAACAGTGAAAATTAAGGCTACACAAAAAAAAAGAGAGGTCTTGTTCTATGCATAAAAATGTAGAAGCTGTAACTAAGATTGAATTTCCTTGTTTCAGCTGCATCCGTGGGGATTACCTGAAGGTGTACTGGGACGTCCAAGGTCCAGGGCCTCCTGACGCTATCAGCGAGCGCTCTGCCTGGGCCAGAACTCTATGCGGCGGCAGAGCTGATGCGCCTTCCGCCCTGTACTCGCCGGGGCCGGCGCTAGTGCTGGAGTTCCATACTGATGCTAGACAGAACAATGCGACTGGATTCCTGGGGACTTACAGCTTCATTGATAAACGTGAGTAGAGTAACAAGTGGATCACATTAAAAACCGACTTATATATAAGAAAAACTTAATAAGTGCCCATAAAATTTGAGGGTTGCCCTCGATTTTCCTGAGATCCCACCATCAGATCCTGACTTGGTGACAATACGACCAAACTGGAAGTGTACCCTACCAGTTAACAGTTGACGGAGAAATCGGTAAACATACATAAAAAAAATGGAACATTGAACCATCCTCCTTTTTTGAAGTCAGTTAATAAAAGAAAATTGATTTTCTAGCAGCATTTATTTGGGATCGTATAACTTATACTATCAGAAACAAAACTCGGCTAAAATTATATTTAAACTAGCTGTACCCGCGACATCTTCCGCGATTTCTTCAGAAAAATAGCCTATGTTCGTCCTCATGATACCTCAAACTATTACCTCCCAAAATTGTATCGTGATCGATTAAGCCGTTTAGCTGTGATTATGTAGCAAACAGACAGACAGATTTACTTTCGCATTTATAATATTAAGTATGGATATTGTGGATAATCGTATACATTCGTTGTATAAAAGTCAACGTGAGTAATATTTATATCTCAGCAGATTTGTTGTTCAGCATACATAGGAGATAGACTACGAAGTAGCAAGAACGAATAGTATAATATGGATCCTTGGTAATAGCAAAACCTCAGATTAGACAACAAACAAGGCCATGGTCAAACAAGGGAGATATGGTAAAGTGGCGTGGGGATCCGAATGGATTGAGCCTTAATTTGATATGATTTCGTTCTATGCTTTAGTCCCTTTTTATTATTATTTATTATTATTATTTTGTTAATTCCTGACATTGTATTCAAGCCTATTATTTTATAAATAAATAAATTACATTCAAGCGTTATACCTGTATTGTCCTTAATCTTAGCTTGCGACAAAAGTTAGTGATTTGACATAAAAATTGGTCAACAAACCTTAACATTATAATTCTGATGCTAGTTTTAAAACAACTCGACTTAAAAGCAAACTAGGCTTTCCTCCAACCTTTATTAACCCTCTTGTCAAGTGCACTCCCGGCCTGTCCTCTGTCGTTGTTATTAAGTGTTGTACAGCACTTTAGCTTGAAGGGTGCTGTTGAGATCTTGGTCTAGTTAATTTATTGACAGAAGCTCTAACTATGAGCTGTGGGCGAATTGTACAAATATTTGATTCGTATTTTACGCACCCGGGTATGTCCTAAAACTGCGACCAGAACCACCGCAGGATGGGCAGCAGCGTCCTAATAGTACACGGTGAACGTACTGCGATCCCCAAGCCGCCTGCCAAGTGTGGGGATTATGGCTATGAGGGAGGCCTTGTCCAAAAGTGGTCGTTAATTGGCTGATGTGTGTGTGTGTGTGTGTGTGTGTGTGATTTTACGCATATTAGTGCTCGTTATATGTAGCGTGAGTTTATCAACCTTGTTCTTAAGGTCGGGTTGTAGGGCGTTGTCGATGCGATCTCGTTTCTAACCGCTGTCAATAATCAGGCAATGTATCATATAAGGTACAATACCTGGGCATCTATCTACCATCGTCGTTTATCATCATCTGTCGTTTATCTACCTATCTGTAAATCTTATCTAAAAATAAAATTTCGACTAAATCGTTAGAGCCGTGTCTGGATAAGCGAATTGAATATTTATATAAGATTAGTATATTAAATTATGTGTTAATTTGCGGAAATCCATCTTCCTATAATTTATCCCAAATTCCTCATTGTACTTGAAGCGACGTAGAAGCAGAGTTACACTAGAAATTCGCCAGACAAACTGATTTTTTTTCTATATACAATTGCTCGTTTTAAAATTGAATCGGTTGAGGATAACTGGACTACAATTTTTCGTTAGTTTATTTGTTTGTATCAATAAATTAACGAGACCAAAAACTGTAATGAGTAACAAATATTTGCACAAAGTTAATGTGGCAAAATGAACTCTCGACCAAATAATACCTTTAATCAAATCCGTGATTAAATAAGCTAGCAGTTAAGGCCAGATTGTGGTACTTTTAAAGGTTTTTTTAACATCTGTGAAACTATAATTTAGAATTTATTAAAATTTAACATACATTCAACAAGCACAAGTTTGATCATGCATAGAGCAATTTTGGGATGGATCAGCCAAGTACCAGCTTGAAACGATGGAGTCTATTGAAACCAGTGCAAGGGAGCTCATCAGCAATGAATCCCTAGGCCTGAATATAATTTAAACGTCACGGTAAAGTTGCTAATCTATCAGTTTTTATCGGACACATTTATTTTATGAGAGTGTGCATTAGATCTGCACAGTCTAGTTCCCTCTTTTCCATTTTTCTTTTGGACAGCCAGGGCGGGCACGAAAAAGTGACACCGTAGGTGTTCCCCGATAGTTACAATCTGGGTGTCTAGTCACGAGTGACTCGGTTTCTTCTAGGCACGCTTGCTTAGTTATCACATCGTTTACATGTAAAGAACTGAATTAAGGTTTGTTTCTATCTTTTCTAGAAATATGAGAAAGTTCTAAGTATGACATGCGCGACCTTGATTTACCGTAATCAGCTAAACTAAATCCTATATTATAAGACTAATGATCGTTTGTGGCAATTGTGCTCACATCGCACTACAACCTGGCCTTAAATCAACAACCACAGCTCGGTTGAATGATCTACGGATTACTCAGTAAACGTAAATAACACCGATATTGGCTAAATGGTCGTGCAAGCGAATATTTGAAATTATGGACCGCGATGATTTCGCCTTTGGCCAACAATTTGAAGCTAAACATGGAGGTATTTAATGGAGGATTTTGGTTCCATTGATTGCAATTTTAGCTACAAAAAGTGTCACATCTCTGCCACACCATTCTATTAGATAAATTTAGGTACCCAAATAATAGCGTAGATGAATGCCATGTTATTTTTATTTTCTTTGTCTTTATTTTTTCTTTTGAAGGATTCCATCTCATATCGTTTACTTGTGTCCATCTGTATTTTGCGGTCACTTTACTTAATGATTATAATGCCTGTAGTAATGAATACCAGGCACAACTTATAAAACTCGGCAAAAACGTGTCGACACGCTTATGATAGAGTTTCGAACCCAAAGTCATATAATTTTGGCCACATTCAAAGTTCCGAAAGTATGGTGGTTATAGAAAAATCTAACAAATGAAGCTCTATGGACTTAACTGAATTTCAGAGATGTGTCATCCCGATATAACATATACTTTTTAATGTATTTTTTAAAGTTCTAGGGATTTTTGTAACGATCATTTTACGAACAGGTAAAAGAGACAAGGCTTATGTACGTTCCCTATGGACTCCAAAACGGCTAGACCGATTTTGCCGGGGTTTTCGCTGGCAGATAACTGATGTTATAAAGAGCAACTTAAGTTTCTTTTACCGAAGATATCCATGTGGGTAAAACTGCGGGGCGCAGCTAGTAGTTTATAATATTAGTACTACTTCAATTACACCATCACAAATAACCATCTCGTTAGAAGAATCACAATAGTTACAAGTAAATAGAGCATCAAAGGAAATGGGCTATCATTTATCCACTAACCTCGACCTATTACTACTAAGACTACACCCCTTTCAGAGGGTAATGGCTTCTGAGGTTTACGCCACAAAGGCTGTCAGCTCGACACTTTAAATGCCACATAAGCTAAAGGAGCGATAGAGAATAGGATCTATTCTACCGTTACCAAAACGATTCAGACCCAATCAGACCTTAGTCGAAGTTAATAAAGGATCAAGGGGTACCTAATTACCTTCACGGAGGTAGTCAAAGATAAAGGTTAGGTAATAGCACAGATCTTTAACATCGTAGATACTGCGAGCACGTGCATTTTAGATGAAAACCTAGCATGCTGTATTATTTGTACCTCATTTGTACGTCATATTGACGTCACGAGAGCAATTTTGGTAGTGTAACTCTATCATACACCCAACTGCTTTTGAAGAGTTTTTATTGTTTAAGAGTTTTGAGTTTGTTTTACCTATATTTAATAGTGCGCGATAAGTCCCGATAAATATTAAAACATGAGTTTTTATTGTTTCATCATCTATATCAGCGTATCATTTTCCCACTGCTGGGACACAGGCCGTCTCTCAGAAAGAGAGAATGGGCTCTAATCCACCATACTGGCCTACTAGCATGTAAGTGAATGTCATATGTCTAAATTATTGAGGTTCTTGGACCAGTTTCCTCGCGATGTTTTCCTTCCCCGTCGTTGAGCAATGACATCGAAACTACACATGATTTATTTTGGTACTAAATAAGTCATTGGTGCACGGGCGGAGGATTGAACTGGGATCTGTCATATTGTGAAGCGCACATGCTACTGTTTGTCCACTATCGCTCATCGTTCACTTTTATAGTTTACTACTACACAGTTTGACATTGACGTTTAACGTGCTACTGCCAGACGATATCACAGAAAACATATACCAGGATGGAATGAGATGCGTCGTGCTCGTTTAAGCATTGCATTGAAGCATCCGACAAAGCATGCAATTTTTTTTTATTGATTATTCAACACATAGTTTATATGATTTAAAAAAAATGCACGAAATAACTACGGTAGGCTTATCTTGGCACTCAGATTCACTTGGCTCTGAGAAACAATGCGTACCTACGCTGACAAAAAATAAGTTGATACAGAACTTATTTTACTTAATTTATGTAAATGTATAAAAATATAAAAACCTACCTACATTATTACTACTATTACTTCTACTACAAACATTTGTGTGATGAACATTTGTGTTTGTTCTATGTCTGGGTGTTAATATATATTTAAGTATGTATTTAAAAATATATATGTACGTATATCAGTCTCTGGCAGCCATATTACAAGCTTTGCTTAGTTTGGGGTCAGATGACCGTGTGTACAAAAATGTCCCAGATATTTATTATTATTTATTTATTTATTATTCTTTTAAAATGCAAGACCTATAAATAAAATATATATGCTAATAAAATATATATAATATATATATATGCTAAGCCTATTCTTGATATACACGTAAACATAGTAAAATTATGTTCCCAAGAGTTGAGCTTACGCTGAGTCTACGCTTATAAGGTTCCTTGGGTAGTAGGTATAATGCTTTGTCTAAAATGTTAATGCGATCATTACAATTAGTTCCAGGCTTAGATACGTAGTAACGATGCACATAGATATAAAGGTTAAAACAGCAAAACCAATAATGCAGCTTCTTGAGAGGGACGTTGAAAATATGCAGCACAAATAAGAAAGAAAGAGTCGCAAACTAATTAGTGATACGTGGCGTATGATGGCGTATCTGTTTATCTACTGTATAAACAACGGCACGTTTTGTATATACGTTGGGTTATCTATAATGACCATGTACAATAAAGAAGGTTATCTGGTTGAACTAGACTACTGTAATCTAGAGTTATACGCAGTAGAATAATGTGAACGGCAATAGATACGAAACTCGCTTTGTGGGGTCAATAACCATGTGGTCTATATGTCTTCAGCCGACTTCAAAACAAGAGGTTCTGAATTCAATTGTGTGTTTTCAAAGTATATCTTTTCAAATATATATATTTTCCAATTCGGTTTATAAAAATGACGGAGGTTTGAGATAAGAAACTTTTAAAATAATTCCCGCAGTTTAAAATATTTTTTTTCATGCCATAGGTGGCAAACAAGCAGACGGGCCGCCTGATGGTAAGCAGTCAACGTCGCCTATGGATACTTGTAACACCAGAGGCATCACAAATACGTTGCCGACCCTTTAAGACACTATTAACTCGCCTTTTGAAGAACCCCATGTTGTAACTTCTCGGAAACACCGCGGAAGGTAGCTCATTCCACATTTTGCAGGTGTGAGGCAAGAAAGAACGTGTGCATCGCACCTACTTTGAAATCGCTAATGCTGAAGATTTTGGTAAAAGTAATACAAACTATGCAAATTATTGCATTTTCATCGATCTCTTGATAAGTGTGCAAAGTTTCAAATCAATCCGCCGTGTTGAAAGGGGTGAAAATCACGTTCATAGAATCCGTTACATAGATACATACCAAGCTAATAAAAGCGTGTTAAAAATACAACCGAATTGAAACCCGCTCCTTTTTTGAAGTCAGAAAAATCTGTCAATTTTATAATGGAAATATAACTCGTGCTTAACTTTTAAACCTAGAATTAGTGAGTAAAGTGTAACCACTAATGTAACAATCTGTTTCAATAAATAATAAATAAAAAGTAGCAATAAATGTTACGCTGTCTGATCCGTTGTTACAAACAATGTAATTTGAGAGTTTCGCTTCTATTCCGACGTCGAAATAATAAAATTGATAGACCGAGTTTTGGCCGAGTTTGATTTACGATCTCATAACAATTTTACAGTTTAGGCGCCTGGTTCTTTTTCCGAAATATTCTCTATTCGGAAAAATATAAAGACAATTTGTAATAAAATTCTTTTCTGGGTCTTTATAAACTGAACAAACTACACCAGCACTGCGATACACAATAAAAATGTTTTATTTCACGCGAAAGTACTGTGTTTTTTTATCAAAACAAAAGATTATTTTTTTTATCTAAGGCGGCTGTTGTAACTATGAAGTGGATGGGTGAGATGTGTAGATCGTCTTGAGTGAGAGAGTGAAAGAGCTCGCAGCATAACTTCAGCCGATGAGAGTCGATAAATTATTTAACTTTAACTTTTAACTCCCAAAAGTCAACAATAAGAACAATGTGAAAGTTAAGGTGATACGTTTCATGTTTGTCGGAAATTCAAATTTCAAACAGTTTTTTTCTTCTTGTAGCTAGGCCAGGTAATTATTGTGAAATGGCACAGTGTTTGCGAATATTGTTGGTCGTCCTTTACATTATCATGTACAGCTATTAATCAGTTACTCACCATATTACTTACATTTGGCAATAAACCGTTTAAACAGCAAAAATTGTTTTTGACAAATGTATGCAATAATGTGCATTGGAGACAAATAACTTTACGCGAGTTTGTAAAGAATAATAATCATTTTTCGCAAACATCATGATAGTTTACAATAATTATCCGGCCTAGCTACAAGAAGAAAAAAACTGTTTGAAATTTGAATTTCCCGCCATACGTGAAACGTTTCACGTTAACGGAAAGCAACATCTATTAAAACGCGCTCCCTTGTATTTCCCATTTGTAGAATTTTACCAGCATTTCTTTGAAATAACCAACTTTATTCATAGGATGGGTGAAAGGAATCGTTTAACTATTTAAAACTATTAGCAACGGTAACGAACGTGGCTCCAGCTAATTCACGAAAGAAAAATTCATTCATGAAAGTTCATTAATTGACAATTTTGAATCGCAAATGAATCTTTTGTGAAACTATCACGATATTGATGAACCTGAAATAGATAATAATGATAATGTAAAAAATAATCGTCGCTTAGCGCAAACACCACAATCATTTACAATAATTACCTGTACAAAATATAAAAAACTGTTTGAAATTTTTATTTCTGACATGGGTGAAACGGTTTAATACCCAAATAGTGTAACCAAGTGTGTAAAGAGGAAACTATTACTAAGCCTACACTGTCTGTCTGTCCTACCTTTTAACGGTTGTATCTTTCGAACCATAACACTGGTCTACACTCATTTTGGATACGAGAAAACAAGTCACATTTTTCATATCAGCTCTTGTTCATGAGAAAGAAGAAAAATACATATTAAAAAAAAAAAAAAAATGGAAATAATACATTAAGTTATTTTTTTGAGTGATTTTCTTGAGTGAGATTGTCCTGGACAATCACGCATAATTCCCCAGCAATAATCAGCCATCATATGAATATCCCATCTGCCTTGGTACCTGTGCTCCATTGGTTTTATATCCTGGTGGAAGCATTCACCTTGTTCTTCGCTAAAATCTCCTAAATTATGTTCAAAATGATCGATATGATTAAACAGGTAGTGCACTTTCAAGCTCATATTACTGCCTAAATTTTCGAAGTTCAGCAGCATTTCTTCGACTAACTGTTTGTAGTTATCTGTTTTTAAGTTACCAAGAAAGTGTAACAAAACATATACATGTAACAACACCGCATATGTAACAAAACATATCAGAATCGTTAATGCAACTTCTTGACTTACTTGCCATCATAAATTTATACGATTAATGTCATAAAAGTAGTTATAACATGGACTGATTTTGAATGAAACTGTAAAAAAGTTAAAATAAGAATTGTAGGTAAACAGGGCTGTCAGCTGACATCTAGTAGCAACAATATAGTTCCTACTTAACCGACTACAGATGCGAACAGAGCTGCACCAAAACTTTTATTTTGTAGGCCAGTGTAATATTATGGATAGCCAGTGGAAATTATCACAGAATAAATGTAAAGTTACGAATAATAAAGTTGAAAAGTAAAAACTAAAGAGGAGTCCCCATTCAACAAACGTCTTTTTAAACGTATTTTTGTATTTGCTCTAATAACGGTAATACGTAAAGGCGTCAAACTTGGCATTAAAGTAGAACAACAAATAATAAATTCTGACCAAGAGCGAGTCTCTGACAAATTTCTGTTCACCGCCAGTTCTGCCGAAGTTAAGCAACTTCGAGCACGGTCGGTACTTGGATCTGTGACCGCCTGGGCGTGATGTTGTCTTTTTGCACTACTGTTCTGTAGTTAAGTAGTTAACAGTTTATGTGGTGGTACGGAACCCTCTGTGTGCGAGCCCGAATTGCACTTAGCCTGGTTTATTATGTATATTTTTAGCTACAAAAATAGTACAATCGGAACAGTTGAAGTGGCAGTAGGCAAGCCACATCGAAGAACCGACAACCGATGGGGAAGAAAGGTTCTTGAGTGGAGACCATGAACCGGAAGACGCATAGGTAGGCCTCCCACTATATGGACTGACTACATCGTGAGAGTTGTGGGCATCCAGTGGATGCAGATGGCAGGTTGTCGTTCAGTGAAGAGGTTAACGGGGTAGGCCTATGTTCATCAGTAGACATCTTATAGCTGATGATGATAGTACAACTCAACTACTCAAGTTTCCTAAACACCGGAACATGATGGTTTGCATGAGTATCTCTATATATGATAATCAAAACAATATTAAATAAACAAAATACTAGCTAAAAATAACACTAAATAAACAGTTAGACTGTCCATAGACCGTTGAAGATCTAAAGACAATCCAAATGCTCAAACCCACTATCAGTTGGCAGCGTGCCCAGCATGCTGGCGGCATTACCACGTTGAATGGCAATGCTTATACGTTGAGCCAGATACACGCCAGCATTTTGGTCACGCGTCGCGTTAATCAGACGCTCTGAAAGATTTTCTCAAAGATCAAAACAATCAGATGAACTGTGTATGAAAGTTGTAAATGCGCAATGCATATGAATTTTACTGTCCTAGATAGCGTTGCAGGAAATAGTTCTTGCAATTCACAGGTGTGGGATCGTTATGTCCAGTCCATTCTAAATCGCTTTTGTTAACTCCCTGAACTGTTGTTGTATTGTTTGCAGATGGTGCATATAAAATTTCAAACATCTAAAGATATAGGACCAAGTTTTATTATTATTATTCTGAGTTTGTTTTGGAAACTTTTGCCAACAATAACATACCAGTCCCATCCACTGAAGTGAGATTTTTTTTACCCTTCTCTATTATGTGAGTCCAATCATATTTTAAACTAAATTTACACTGTAGTGCAGGTTTTTAAGCCAAAAAAATATGGCCAACCTAGGAATGAGAAATAATAAGCTGTATCATTGTATGGCATTTTAAAAATTGTCTCAGAAGTTTCATAAAATCGTATGTCCGCGTTTTAAGATATTGAAGGTCAAAGGTCACAAAAATCAATTTCTCGCAAATATCTCGCTTCCTACTATATATATTTGAATCTATAATAAAAAAAATAGAGCAGAAAATTCTCTATAAATTTTGTTTTAATACATTCTTTATACGCTTAAAAACTTTTTGAGATACAGGGCGGACAGTTCACACTGCTTAGCTTTACATAGCATAATGCAAAGTCAGCCGTCATTATGCGTCCTGTCTGGATAGTACTTCAGTATAACTTGGTCTTAAAGAAACTTCATTGCTTCACACGCGGCGAGAAGGCGGTCAAACGCAAGCATATTAAATATATTAAAAAAATAAGACGGGGCGTTCATTTAGTGGCGATCAATATTGCACTATATTATGGACTAGCCGCCCGCTCCAGCTTCGCACGCGTGTAAGCTCGGGCTTCGGCCTCGCTACAAAATATAATATAGCCTATGTCACACGGGAATAGTGTAGCTTCCCAACAGTGAAAGAATTTTTCAAATCGGTTCAGTAGTTTCGGATCCTATTCAATGCAAACAAACAATCAATCAAATGTTTACTCTTTATTATATTGGTATAGAATAAATGTTATTTTCATCTCAAAAGCTCTACAACTTAAAATTTAAGATATTATAATTCTTCCATTTTATGGAGAGATGTAGATCACAGCCGAAGCCTCACACTTAAAAAGGTTAGCAAGAATTAATACAATTGTACCATCTTAATTTTGAATTTTGAAAGTTGCAAGTCCATACTCACCACCAAAACGCTCGGTACAAGCCAGCATACGCGGCACAGTCAAATTTGTTCTAATAAACGCTATCCTATCTCAGTTTAACCAAGACTTATGTCTTAGACCGAACAACTATGCGACCCACTTTACTGCGAGTTTATCAATGCACTTCTTAAACTGTTTGCCAATGAACTGTAAACTGTATTGCTTGGACATAAGATGAAGGGTATTACGAGGTAGTTCATACAACTAGTTTTGGCAAAGCTTCCAAGTCAAGTTAGACAAATGTTTGCTCAGGACTTTCCCCACCTGTGTCCGTGCTATACGTTACTGTCTGAAGATTCCGCAGAGAAACAGTGACAATGATCAAACGTATGCTATATTTGACCTGTCCCTTAGCAGTTGAAGTGTGAAGTTTTCGTCCGCCACGAACTCTTACAAGTGACAAAGATATATTATGAAACTTGAAACTTTGATTTTGCATTTTGCTTGTGCTCTTACCTTACATTACCTTTTATTATCATCATCAACTATTTTCTACCCGCTGCTGAGTTGGGAGTATGGGCCTGCTCTTCAGCGCCTACTTTTTAGGCCCTGTGCTGGTCTCGGTCACACCTTTCCTGCCGTAATAACAATATCGTCTGACCAACAAGCTTGTGGTCTACCCAGTGGATCTGGCCATTCTATGATGTTTTGTTCCACGGTCCGTCTTCCCTCCTGATCAAGTATCCCACCCCTCTACATTCGAGTCTCATCATTCGTTTAATTCTCTTTTCTTACCTATATGGTGCGATCATTCCTATTACATTGGGCCAGAGGACGGCCTGGATCTGACATTAAAATCTGAGTTCTATAATTAGTCTGACATGCAGCAGTAAGTTTGTTTTTATTCTTTCTCATTCACAATTGTCATAAACACATCCATTGGCATTAGTTTTTGGTACAATATCTCGCTATGCTGAATTTACAATTTAAATTAATGACAAGTTTACCGAACATTTATACATTCGTTCAATCGTTGTCCTGTCCAAATTTATCCGACAGAGCTATGGTTCTTACAAAAATTCCATAGAAATAGGCACTTTAAGTTTTCCCAAATTTTTAAACTTTTTGTGCATGTTCCAATTCTTTTTTCCCTACAAACCTTTTTGGTTACAAAACCATGAATATGAAGAAAAAAAAACTTTAGACAAATGGTCCAGCTTTTATTATGCAGCGAACAGCATTTAATTTGTAAAAGTAACTTATAACTAAATATACTTACTGGACATCACATACCTTTTACACAAAAATCTACCAGATCACCCGATTAATAATAAGTCGGGGAAAAAGTCTTTTCGTATTTTGTATGTATAAGGTTGTAGTAAAAATCTCATCCGTTGTACTGTTTGTATCTGGCTGGTTTTGATACCATTAAAAATATGACATTTTAAAAAAGGAATACAAAAAGTAAAAAGCAATTTCCCGCCATTTTTCAATTGTTTTTTTGTTTGATAAAATGAGTGAATCTAACGAAGAAATTCGATATATTGTGAAATTTTATTACAAAAAAGGGAAAACTGCGACACAAGCCGCGAAAAAAATTTGTGACTTTTATGGACCTAATGCAGTGTCATCAAGAGTAGCACAATGTTGGTTCAAGCGTTTTCAGTCCGGGAATTTTGATGTCAAAGATGCAGCTCGCTCTGGTCGCCCTGTTACGGATAAAGTAGATGCCATTTCTGAAAAAGTGGACCAAGATCGGCATATTAATAGTTACGACGTAGCTGAAGAACTGGGGATTGACCACAAAACAGTTTTGACCCATTTGAAAAAAAACGGGGTATACAAAAAAACTCGATATTTGGGTGCCACACAAGCTCACTGAAAGAAACCAAATGAATCGTGTACTCATTTGCGACTCTCTATTGAAACGTAAAGAAACCGAACCGTTTTTGAAAAGATTGATCACTGGTGATGAAAAATGGATCACCTACGACAAGAATGTGCGCAAACGATCATGGTCAAAGGGCAGTGAAGCACCATAGACTGTATCGAAACCCGGATTAACACGTAATAAGGTGATGCTGTGTGTATGGTGGGATTGGCAGGGCATCGTTCATTATGAGCTTTTACCGCCGGGCAAAACCATCGATTCGGATCTCTACTGCCAACAGCAGATGAGACTCAAACAAGAAATTGAGAAAAAACGGCCGGAATTGATCAACAGAAAGAGTGTGGTCTTTCATCATGATAACGCCAGACCGCACACATCTTTGGCCACTCAGCAAAAATTTAGAGAGCTTGGTTGGGAAGTGTTAATGCATCCACCATATAGCCCTGACCTTGCACCCTCAGATTTCCACCTGTTTCGATCTCTTCAGAATTCTTTGGGTAGTGTTAGATTAACATCAAGAGAGGACTGTCAAAACTACTTGTTGCATTTTTTTGATCAGAAGTCCCAAAAATTCTACAGCAACGGGATCATGTCACTACCTACAAGATGGCAACAAGTTATCGAACAAAATGGCACATATATATTATAATTAAATGTAATTAAACTTGAAAAAAATATGTCTTGAATTTGTTTAAAAAATACGAAGAAACTTTTTCCCCGACCTTATAGAAGGTCCCAACTCTAAATTTTGGCTAGAAATAATGAATTTGTAATAATAAATAACAGAAATAAATTTGTAATGAAACTTTTTTATTCGTACAGCTTAGATTTTACATAAGTGCATTCAACTAATTTATATCTGCAAAAATGTTGAAACCCGACCGAGATAGATGACTCACGAAGCATAAGCTGTTCATAAAAGCACCTCAAAGATAAGCACATAATATGAGTATAAATAACCGTGTGGCAACACTGGATTTAAGCCCTCTCCACAGTGACCTTCCTACTTAGTTTTTCTTTGCCACAGACTTAGTAATAAATCTCGAATAATACGCTACAGATATACCGGCGTAAGGCGTGGAAAATCCGTATAACTTGTCGAGGGTGAAAATAGGGTAGAGTGTTCCTTCCGCTCCTTGAAATTTGTAGATACACTTGGCAACACTTTTTTCTAACTCAAGAGAGATTTTAATCAAAAGATTCTGATTCAAACCAGACTTTGTTCTATGACTCTTCAAATCTCTCAGGCATCCTTTTCACCTTTATGCACCATGAAAACCGTAGTTTTTTTTTACCTTAACCCAACTTAAGATGAATTATAAAGAAAGAGAAATAGAAGTCATAACTTGAGAGATACATAATTACAAAAATTTATTCAAGTTCAAATTTAAATGCAGAAGTGAAGACTATTAACAAGATTACTAAGTGTTTACCAATATACTAGGGCATGCCTTAGACTTGACCGTGACTTCCTTTATTTGACTCTGACTTGTTTGACGATTGAAAAAATCTCAATAGTTGGCACTGGCAAATGCATAAGACGTGCGACGCCAAAATCCTCTCAAGAGGAAAGAAGAAAAACAAAGGCCCCATTATGAGTAATTCATGATTCATTAAAATCTGGCAATTACTGAAACTAAAATGGCAAACCGGGAGTGACACATACCTGTCACTCTCCAGTTGCCACTACATTGCAACAAATACATATACCTATTGGGAAACAATTTTGTAAATAATCTAAAATACAAAAAGCATTTAAATTTAAATTTTGTTTCTCCTCTCAAACGAATAATTTATTAAACGTATAGTAATATTAATTTATATCAAAACCACATAATTTTATCGGATTACCACATCGATAGCCACATTGCGGAGTTATTATTTCATGCTACTGGTAACACAGCGTCGATGACGTAGGCTTGTGTCACCCACGTGACCTTTGTGTCTCTGAATGCCATACCTGGCGAAATATATTATTTATTATACCATGTAGTAATAAAAACCAACATGTTGCATGCACATCACCGAAATGGAGAATCATTGGTTCCTTAAAGGTCTAAAGTTAAGATGTAAAATGTGTAAGTTTTAATATGTACCAGTATTCATTTAAGATAATTATTGTAAAATTTGGCTGAAATTAAATGTGTCAAAACTCTGATTAAGTTAGGGACCTAGCTCGCAGCAGCCAAACGTTTCAGCCAGTAAGAGTCAGGCACTAAATCCATTTCCAGTCGTCCATGATAGATTTGTCCTTTGGCTGCCAAAAAAACAAAAAAAAATGTCTAAAGTAACTTGTTATTCTGTTATTGTTGTAGCACTAAGTTAGTAGTAGTAGTGTAGTTATTCTGTGGCTTAGCGCAGCCAGTCTAATCGAGAACATACATATTTTCTTCATACGGTAAGACTTGTAAAATACATCACAAAGGCGCGCGCGCTCTAGAATTTTAATAAATTCTACCACGCTAAAGCTTTTAGTCTCGCTAATCCTATTACCAGACTATAAAGTAGCATCTGTTCAACTTAGAGCTCTGTATTAGCGGTAATGAGCGTCTTAATCTGCTTATTCAAAACTCGGGACAGTTCTCTTAGTGATTTTGATTGAGTTTCTTTGTTTACTTAGATTTGTATTACAGCGAGAAACCGAAGTGCGGTGTTAGGTAGCACTGGTTAAAACTAGATGCAGTCGAAAAATTTGTATTTATTTATATGGCTGGAAGGTCGGTCATGGAGCAATGAAAGCTTGGTGATAATATGATGGTGGAATCCATTCCTTGTAATTTATAATATACATAACTAGGTGCGCGATTACTCCTTAAAACATCAGCTGTCTCAGAGTGAAAGTCCCATTTTGAACGGACTTTCACTCGGAGACAGCTGATGTTTTAAGGACTGACTTTGGTCAGTCCAGTTGTTTTGGAGTCTATTATATAGGGAACATACATACATTGCTTTTTTATATATGTATAGAAGATAGATTTATGTAATGCACAGTTCACTAATTACTCTTTTTAAAGGTTGAGAGGCAAGGCGTCTGACTAAAGCTTACCTGATATTTAGTGACGTTGATAATCAGGCTAAGGATTTGGTCGTATCTTTACTCAGTTGCATATAATAATTTTAAGCTAATAATAAACAAATAAACCTATTTTTAAACAAGCTTTTAGATTTAGCTAATAAAATGTGATCTGCTAGCTTGGAGCGGCAGCCTAATGATTTTAGTGTGATGCAATTGGCTTGATCGTTTTCTACGTTTCAAGCCTTTTCATTTGATACCCATATTAACAGAGTTGACAAAACATACTCGTATACACCATCCGCCATCATTGGTGGTCATTTTGAAAATATGTATTACAATATGGGTGATGCATTCGTTAGAACTAAATAAAAGTTGTATGCAAAATTTTAGCAAAATCGATTTGAGGAACTGGTCTAATTCAGCTCGCAAGATTTGACCTAAGCAAACAAACTAACATACAAACATTGCAAGTTAAATAGAAGCTCGTAAAAATAAGAATCTACTATACTTACTTTAAGCTATATCACCGAAAAGGATGACACTGAAATCCGCAAGGCAAGACGCCCCGCAAATTCTTCCATTTCCTAATATAATATTCTCTCTGGAACCGCAGTCGGAGCGTTCTCAGGTGGTTTTAATATGCATGACCGACAGTTGCCGATAAGCCGGCCTTGCGGAGCCTGACCTGATCCCATTTGATCGTCTTCCGACCGTCTCACTCCGGAGATTTTCGCAGATTTACACCAGATTTTCTTTTGTTAATGTAAGGGAAATCCGTTGACGACATTTTGAGTGCTTGGCCTTGCTAGATAATTGAATTTTGCTATGTTTGGAAAGTTTAATTCAAGGTTACCATACTGAAGTTCTCTATGCTGGGTCTCACATTTAACGATAGTCAGAAACGTGGAGATAAGGCAAAACATCAAACTTATGCGTGTAGTGTAGATGCTCCGTAGACTAAAATAGAAGTGGGCTTCGCTTGAGTCACGGACGGTAAATGGAGCGAGTGAATTGTCCACTGGCATCCGAGAAATAGCGCGCAGCCAGTAGGCTTAGAAGGAGGTGGTGCGATGACTTAGCTGAGGTGCCATCCAAGACCTCTGCACGTGATAATCAGAAACAAAATCACGGTCTTGTTCATTTTGAAGTGTGTTCTGATCTTTCCACGTATTATCAAGTTGACAGCTACTATACTACTGAAAGTTGAACAAACCATCTCAACAGTGTTAAAACAGTGTTAAACCACCTCAATTCATTATAATTATCTTTATTTAGAACACTAATGAGTATGAATCAAGAGTCTTATCAAATGAACTCATTGCCCAAAAATAAAGCAAGTTACTTGTATACGAATTACTATGACGTCGTGACATAATATGGTACTGAGACGTGGTCCTTAACTGCTGGTCTTATGGAAAAAATTGGTCGTATTGTGAGCAATGGAGAAAGGTATGCTCAGTTTCTTTGCGCGATAGAATCCGAAACGTGGATATTCGCCGAAAAACCAGAGTCATAGCAGTCAAAATTTGAAGTGGCAATAGGCAGGCCACATCTCTTGAAAAACCGATAACCATTAGGGAAAAAAGGTGCTTCAGTGGAGACCAAGAACCAGAAGACGCAGCGTAAGTAGGCCTTTCATTAGATGTACCGACGACATCTTGAGGGTCGCGGGCATCCAGTGGATGCAGACGGCAGGTTGTCGTTCAGTGTGGAATTTTAAGGAGAAGGCCTATGTTCAGCAGTGGACGTCTTCCGGCTGATAATGATGATAATGGTGATGAAGTAAATGGCATTCTTTGAGTTAAGCCTTTAAAAAGCATTATGTTGCTTTTTAAAGGCTTAACTCAAAGTTTAATTTTTACATAACCTGGCAAATAACGTATAAAAATAAAGTTTATCATTGCTAAAAATTAATCTAAAATTAAAAAAATACATTTTGCAGTTAAGCCTAATATGAAACTAGTAAACCAAATCACTATAACCAAATCAATATAAACCAAAAAAGTATACTTTTTTAGTATTGCTGGTTCAATTTTTTTTTTAAATTTGTCACTGAATTATTTTACAAAGGACGTCAATGATGTCATAGAAATACAAGTTACTTGCTTTGAGTTTGCGCTATGATAAGTCACTAAGAGAAAAGAAGAGTTAAGTAAGTATAGGAATACTGTAAACGGGCACGTGCCTTTACTAAACTAAATACAAGCTAACACTAACACTACACAAACAGTTAGACTGTCCATAGACCGTTGAAAGTCTAAAGACAATCCAAATGCTCAAGCCCACTATCAGTTGGCAGCGTTTCCAGCATACTGGCGGCATTACCACGTTGAATAGCAATGCTTATGCGTTGAGCCAAATACACGCCAGCATTTTGGTCACGCGTCGCGTTATCAGGCGCTCTGAAAGATTTTTGAAAATGAAGTGAGCACCCGGTCCCCAAGGGCCCAATGTCTCGCTCGACCCCAAACGCCTCAAATATGTAACCACTGCCGAGGATTACTTAATTTGACAACTTGGCAAATGTGACTATGTTTAGGAAGGATACAACTAAAATAAATTGTGTGAACTGAATTGAACGACAGTAAAACCAATTTATTAAACTATGAAATACTCATAATAAAATCTCATATAAAATTCCATTCTTAATAGAATACTAATTGAACTATTTTGATCGCTTCTTCTTCAGTCTTCTTGATCTCAAGCCTTGTCCTCCTTAGGCTTCAAGTCGCTGAACTGCAATAAAAGAAGAGATTCAGTAAAGAAAAACGCGAAAAATATATTTTTCATATTTCTTAGTTAATCCGCCGTAACATTAAACATTTTGTAAAAATTTCAACTGGTTGCCTATTACGGTTTGGAAGATACAGACACTAAAAAATAAGGACGGACGGACGGACAGACAGACAGACAGACAGACAGACAGACATAGAGTAGGCTTAGTAATAGAGTCCTGTTTACACTCTTTGGGTACGGAACCCTAATAAAGCCTTTAATATAATTCAAATAATTTCTAATTTCAGGCAAATTGCCCAAAATGGTGGCCGAACTTCCGTAAATACAAGCTAGCATATTGATGACGTTAACTTACAGGTTTTGGTTGTTTGTTCTAATATAAACAGCTTATGGGCCATGTTAGAGACTTTTATGTGACTATGACAATAATCTAACCAATTTTTTTTTTTTCGTTTTCTCAAGATTTTTGGTATTATTTGGATTAAGTAAAACTCAAGTACTTTCAGTGGTTTTAACTGACTTCAGGAGACTTTTTTATGTATATACTTACGATTACTCAGCCATTTTGTGAACTGATTTACGTGATTATTTTATTATTATGAAAAGAAAGTCTACAGACAATCCCAAAAAAAACCTCATTGACTTTGCCTCTGTAGTTTTAACCAGCTACAATAATACAAATGATTTTGTTCGAACGCCTGTTGATATTACAATATCAGTAGTAGTACAGTAGTACTCTTCAAGTGCTTACTAATTTTTGACGTCGTTTTTAAGGTTCCGTACCCAAAGGGTAAAACGGGACCCTAATACTAAGGCTCCGCTGTCCGTCTGTCCGTCTGTCACCAGGCTGTATCTCATGAACCGTGATAGTTAGACAGTTGAAATTTTCACAGATGTATTTATGTTGCCGCTATAACAACAAATACTAAAAAAAACAGAATAATATATAAATATTTAAGGGGGCTCCCATACAAAAGAAACGTGATTTTTAACATCCGAGTACCTTGATTTTGCTACTCAACACTAGATGTCTCCTAATGCGTTCGAGGCATTAGGAGACATTGTATTGTTGCCGTTACTCACTCATAGATGTCGTAACAATACAATTTTTTTATAAATAGCTACTATTTTGCTTATTATAGATAATGGTACGGAACCCTTCGTGCGCGAGTCCGACTCGCACTTGGCCGGTTATTTATTGATAAATAAGTATTGATTCTCTACTTACGGCCTTATTAACACTGTCCATAATTTCGTTAAAACCTTTCTTTACTGTGTCGGGGTCCAGCGACTTGGTTACTTGGTCTTTAATCCCTTGGAATGCATCGCTGAACTGTTTGTTAAGTTTGTCCAATGCGTTATCTTCCTTGGGCGCTTCTGGGGCATCTCGTTTAACAAAAGCATGTACCTGTTAAAATAATAATGAAATAGTTTTAACTGGGAACATCTTGACAGAAAAACCTAAATATAGATTCTCTAACATCAAGTGGAACGTGATAAAACATCTAGCCTTTCAGTGCTAAAAAAATTACACCCTTCATACATTTGGTTTTTGATGCGGGAATCACTCATATATTCTAACCATATTTTCATTCGCATTTGTTAACCTCGGAATATCCGGGTTTATGAAACGTGAATAACCTGTATAAATAAAGGCAGTAATTTTTCTCTCTTTCAAATCAAATCAAATCAAAATCAGTCTATTTGTAAGAATATTGTCATAAATGATGATGTACAACTTTTGTGTCTCAAATATTCTACCTTATTAAGGTGTATATTTTTTTTGTCGGTCATGGTCTGTCTAAATTATCTTCTTATTATATAGAATTTTTCTGTATATATGTTTGTCACCTAACTCCATTTAAACGGCTGAACCGCTTTGGATGTTTTTTTTTTTTTGTATATTTCAATGGGTTCCTGGATTGTTTGAAAACACAATTGGACCCGGTAGCGACGTTTGCTGGGTCCTCTAGTATAATATATTTACACGTCTCCTTATTTAAATCATCAACTTTATAATAACACTTGTCAATAAAAAAGTTGAAAAAATTACATTTCAAAGCATTATATATTCTTTAAAACTATCTGGTAATTAATTTCACGAATATCGAGGAATTGCTTCCTTCCTTTCATTCCTGAAAAGAACCAATATTCAATAAAATATTAATATTTACTTACAGAGAAAAGACAGACAGCCAGAAGTATGATCAGAGTTTTGTTCATCTTGAAATATTTTCAGTTCTGTTACGTTGTCTCAAGTCAACAGCAAGTCACTAACTGAGGGCCAATTACATCCGCTTTATCTTGATGGGCAGTAACTGTCAGCTTATCAAATGACCCTCCGTTCCCAGTAAAGACCACCACTAAACTTTTACATCCTAATCCCTTGTCGGCTAAAAAGATTCCAACTATCCCTCCAAGTTGAAAGTGCTTTGTTATTGTGGCAAAGTACAATAATGACAACGTGTTTTGAAAAGAGATACTACAGCTTATTAATAAATGAGCACTAAGTGATGGAACTGTAAATACAGTATGAGTAATATCAGTGGTAAGTTAGAAACTAAAACAAAATCTTGTATAGATACTAAATAATTTAAATGTGTGTATGTTTGTACTCCGATCGTATGTATGGACCCGGGTATGTCCTAAAATTGCGACCAGAACCACCGGAGGATGGGCCGCAGCGTCCTAATAATACACGGTGAACGTACTGCGATCCCCAATCCGCCTGCCAAGCGTGTGGATTATGGCAACACCCCTCTCTATGAGGGAGGCCTTGTCGAACAGTGGACGTTAATTGGCTGATGATGTGTGTGTGATGTACTCCGAAACGGCTGGACCGATTTTAATGAAATTTTCAAACAAACTTAAGATTAGTTCAGCGAGTGATCTTGTGAAGTTTGGTAGCTGTAATATTTTCCCTACAAAATACAAGAACGAGAATTGACGTCTATACATTGACATAATATTACATCATAGAAGAAAATAATAACCGGCCAAGTGCGAGTTGGACTCGCGCACGAAGGGTTCCGTACCAATATCTATATAAACGGCAAAAAATCACGTTTGTTGTATGGGAGCCCCCCTTATATATTAATTTTATTTTAATTATTTAATTTGAATATATAACGAAATATTCTGTTAATATTTCAAGCGTCTACCTGTTGTCGTTATCAATATCTAGCAAAAACGAGCAAAAAAATCACGTTTGTTGTATGGGAGCCCCCCTTAAATATTTATATTTTAGTATTTATTGTTATAGCGGCAACAGAAATACATCATCTGGGAAAATTTCAACTGTCTAACTATCACGGTTCATGAGATACAGCCTGGTGACAGACGGACAGAGCGGAGCCCTTAGTAATAGGGTCCCGTTTTACCCTTTGGGTACGGAACCCTAAAAAGAAATTGTCATCTAAGTCAAAGAAGGTTGTTGTCGCTACTAAGGAGGTTGCTTCAAGTAGGTATGTAACGCGTGTGAAACCGCGGAGCGTAGCTAGTAGAAGGATAAAACAGAAAAAAAACATGCTTACTATGTCGAATTGGGTTTTCAAACAGGTTTTAAATATATTATCTTGAACCTCCCGCGTCCCGCTGTTTCACACGGGTGGATACATCCCAAAGGAGCCGCATATTTTCCGGATAAAAAATATATTATATCCGGCCTTTGAACTATCATTTTGAAAAGTCATATTGTTGATATATTGCTGCGAGTCGTTTACACGATTGTTGCACTAGTTTTTAAGCTGTTTTATCATATGTATGTAATTTATAGTGTGAACTATAAAGAGTTTATCTATCTGTATAATCTATCTATCAATCACACTAGCATTTATATATAAGAAATCGACAACCGTAAAACCATCGTAGTTTTTAACTGATAAATTCAATATAAAAACCAACTCCAGGTGAGATGTAATAATATATAATATAATAGAGACGTTATAAGCGAACAACACCTTCGACCAAAATAAAATGAATGGACGGGCCATAACCATTGAACTTGATCAGTAAAAACGAGTCAAAACCGTCGGACATATACTTCAACACCTAATTATAAAAATGTACAGTATATTTGTTACAAAAAATAGATATCGGTTTTATTTGTGTATTTACACTTCAGTAAAGCATACGAATTCATAATTTTGTCAGATGTTTCGTTATCGCGTAACAATAGACTCGTGTTTCACTTACTAGTACGGATAGAGACCGACTGAAACGAAGTGAGCGCTGGCGCTCATTTTGTAATCTTCAAAAATGCGCTTCTACTGGGCCCGTCCATTCATTTTATTTTGGTCGAAGAACAACACTGAAAAATAACTAGAAGTGGCAACCAGCTCAGTCAGTGGATCGGCTGAACTCGGCTTTGTTCGACATTAGTCGTCGATTACGCTGCGATCTCTATCACTCTCTCACACAAGTCACACAAGACAATCTACATTATTTCGCTCATACACCTCCTAGTGACAACAGCCGCCTAAGATAAATCAATTTTTATTATTTTTCTGTTTTAATAATAAATACACTACTTACGCGTGAAATTAAATATTTTTCTTGTCTCTCATAGAGCGTGTGTAGTTTACAGTTTAAAAATACACAGGAAGGAAATACATATTACATTTTTTTTTTTGCTAAAACACTTAATTAGCTGCGATGTATGACACTCTGAGTCCCTCTGAGTGCGTGACTGAGAGACGACTGTAACGAGTATGATACAGTGCCTTGCATTCGTCTAGTCAATATGGTGGCGGGCACAATCTATGTACAGGTAAAAATATCTTAGACTCCAGGTAGGTAAATATTTAAAATTCTCTCTACAGCGAAATATTAATCTTGGAAAGTTTTATTTATGTTTGGTTCATAATAAGACGCCCGTCCTAAATAAATACAGTTCGAAACAAAGCAAAGGTTGTTTAAATTGTATGGTTTTTGCAATTTGGAGCTTTCGGACATGTAGATATTTCTCATTTAATATAGGTTCTCTAACGATATGGAATACTTACAGATTTTTACTATTTAATTTTTAATTGAAAGAATATATTTTTAGTAAGTTCCCATAGAAATTTCATCAAAATCGATTCAGTAATTTGGCTTTCAAATCAAAATAACTGGAAAATTTTGTTACTTTGATGACAACATTGTCTTTCGGGGAACCGAAACTGCATATTTAACAAATTATGTGAAGTCAGTTTTTTAATTAAAAATTCTAATGATTGCACAGTTTTTATTACCTAATAAAATAATAAGTATCATTGGCATCAATCTTGCAGGGCTTAAAACGTGAAGTCTGGATCCGGACGCTTGGTGGTAGCCGTTAGGTCTTCAAACTGAAAAAAAAAATTGGTTGGCATTCAGGGCTACTCAGAATGGTGGTACTAAGCTGAAAGGAGGTAATTGTATTCATTATTATGATCAACTTTTACTATGGGATCAAAACTGAAATTGCGAAGAAAACTTTTATTTTTTTGAACGGGGTCAAACGTTTTGTGGAGGCGACTGCTGATCGGAGTGCGGGCGCCTACTTTGCCTAAAACATTTTCATTCAACGTGGCAATGCTGCCAGCATTTTGGCTACTTTACCTTCCACAAAGTGGCTTTTAGACTAGTTTTCTGTACATTTGTTTAAATACTTTTAGTTTTTCATTTTAGTTCATATTTTATATTTATTTTCATAACTTGCATAAATAAACTCCATTAATTATTAGCAAAAAGTCCATATGCATGGAACAACCGATATTTTTTTGGCAATTTTAGGGTTGGTCCTATAGCTTACAGCTTAGTGTCACCGTTCCGTACGATCTTGTAAATCCTAAAGTATTGTTCAAAGTAAAACAAAGGCTGCAACAGTCTAAAAAGTCCATATGCATGGAACAACCGATATTTTTTTGGCAATTTTAGGGTTGGTCCTATAGCTTACAGCTTAGTGTCACCGTTCCGTACGATCTTGTAAATCCTAAAGTATTGTTCAAAGTAAAACAAAGGCTGCAACAGCGTAAAATCACGATTCGCAAAAATTTCCGTTCATCCGGTCCGGTTCCGATCATAAAACTTCAAACAAAATTGAGATATGGGTTTTTTACCGCTTTTGAAAACCTGTTAATTGAATCTCCAAGAACATTAAAAACAGGTTTAAGTTGATTTTCGTTGACATCGCCCACTGCCATCGCTAAGCTCTGGTCTAAGCAACGTTTGAACTGATCCATGTTCTTCTGGAAGGATGCCAGAACGTTTGGCTGTGGCGCATCTCTTCGGACGAAGGCATTTGTCTGTTGAACAAAGAGTACCAAGCTTATAATACAATATTATCGTTTAAAAAGATTAAAACATGCTTAATAGCAAAAAAAAGTATTCCATTATAAGCGTGTAACTACTATATTCTATTTTCAATCTTATCGTCAACATAATTAAAGGATTTCAGCAGGGCTGGACAGATTCGTTGGTTAGTTCATAGCAGGCAGAGAGATTGCTTATTATCCACTTCTTCCTTACTATCTAATTCCTATCTGATAAGCTTGAAGTGGTAATGGAGCAGTTAATCTGCTTGTCTAGTTTTCGAGTGAGTTCAAAATGTTAAAGAAAGAAATAAACTAAACACGGAATAACTACTCCAAGGCTACGAAGAGAGTTTATAATGCTTCAGCAATTTGAGTCTTAACTTCACTAAAGCAATCACTCTGAATTAATAAAACCTTGAGGTATTTCAAGGTTGTAATTTCCGCTCCATCAGTCAATTCCCAATAGATACGAGCTTCAATTAAAAATTTCATTTTTAGCTGACCTCTTGAGAGTAGCTTAGAATATAGCTAGGTCTAATAGCTTCCATTAATCTACTAGATTGGCTCTTAGTAAACATTTTGTTGGCTCTATTTTACTTTTTCGTATAATTAAGCATTTTATAGTAGAAAACATTCAATGCAATATCTGAAGCGACGCCGAATGAAGTTACTCCGATAGTTACAAAATTTAAACTAGCTTTTAAGCAAATAAATAAGTAAATACTGGTAAGAACTATGTTCTGCATTTAATTTTTGATGTAGTAATATTACTTTTTGTTTGTGTAATTATTATTTTAACAAGTTTCACATAAATGGATCATGTTACATAACACATTAATCATGATGACATTATACGCGACATTTACCAAAATAGAAAAATAAAATAATGATTTAATTTTATCAAGAAAATGAAAGAATGATCAAGAGCCATTTTCGCCAAAACAGGTAAAATGGCAAACAGTTAATTACATTTACCGAAATGTCGATGATGAATTTTAAAAAAAGGAAAAAAATTGTCTACGTGTCAACACGTTTTTTTTTGCATGACAAAATTGTCAAATCCTTTAAGAAAAAAAAAGAAAATAACCCTTCGTTATTTGCAGATATTGATGGACAATTAATTTAAATATTTCTATGGAAAAAATGTACATACGTTCACAATTGCCAACAGAACACAAAACGCAATACTCTTCAACATGACTTGTATAAAGTTTGACAACGATATATGATCACAAACTGATCAATGGCTATTGAAGACTTGGTACCTATACATATAGACAAATTTCTTGTACGTACATCATCATTTTGACGTAAGGAAGGATGTGCAGGTAAACTAGCGTTTACACTGCTTATTAGCATGTCAAGTAAAATATACAGGTTGATTTATGGATATATGGTCAGAGAATTGTATAACAATGTTTACTCTGGACAAACAACTGATCAAATTCAATGCGATATTTTGTAGTCATTTCTATTGTGTTTATACTAGCTGCGCCCGAGGCTTCACCCGCGTTATATCAGGGATTAAAGTAGCCTAAATTACTCTATATACCATCAGCTAACAGTTGCCAGTGAAAAATGAAAAACCGTTTGCGCAATGTCATCGAAACTGTACAAGCATATTAAATAAGTCAATGGGTGCAAACCAAGGATCGAGCCGGGTGCCATCAGACTATAAAGCGCGCATGCTACCACTCGGCCATTATAACTCGTTTAAGTATTAATGCGTACGTGAGTTTAAACATTTGACCACAAACTCGCTAGTTGGTAAGCGCCGTTGTCATAAAAACTGATTAGAAAAACATGTACTACAATTGATCTTTAAGAATTTATACTTATTTAAATCAAAATGAAAATTTTACTGAAAATTCTATTCTTTTATGTTTATTTGTTATGTAATTTACTTTATTCGTTCTGCTTAGATTTCACATAAGTACATTCATCATCATTTCAATCTATCTTGTTCCCTGGAAGAGATCGCATATAGCCATAAAGCCGCCAATTGTTTCACTAGTTTTAAGTTGTTTTTGTCTTATGTTTGTAATTTCTGGTGTGAACATTAACTGTTATCTATCTTCTCAGGCCTTCTCTCAGAGTGAGAGGATAAGCGACGACCATGCTGGCCCAGTGCATGTCAGTGGTATGATTAAGTAGATTCAATAATTATACCATCTTAAAAAAAAAAATGCGTTTAATAGAGGACGCAAGAAGCATAGACTCTTAAACTAACAGTAAAAACTCTTTAGATAAACATTACATATAGGTAAACTCTGTGCTTTCAATTACCGTAAATACTGACGCGTCACTACGCGTAGGAAGCGAGCTGAAAGTAATTGATTGATTGTGCTACAAATCTTTCTTGCACGTAAAATCCGGCTCAAATATCGCGATTCGAAATAAACACCCTGTAAATCGTTTGACGGTTATTGACGTTCGAAGTTCATATTGCATTTACCTTTTATTAGTAACAAACCGATTGTGTTACCACATAGCAAAACAAAAAGATTGGTTTACCTATTACCACATCTGACTAACATTTTTTTTTACTATAACAACACTGATTTACCTGTTTGGGAAACTGGTCTGTTGTTAATTCCGGTTCATCGATTGTTTCTAGACGACCATGCGGAAACGATGTGCATCCCGGCGCGAAGGGCAGGTCAGCTTCAATACCATCCTAAATGTACTTATTTGATAATAGGTTTGACTAAGTCTAGGGAATAGGTCGAAATATATCAATTTGAATGACGTCATCGTTATTTGGCATCAATATACAATACCTATGGAGTCACAATCTTTAAGTGAAAACAGTCAAAACACATCCGAGCGTCATCATCATTATCATCAGCCAGAAGACGTCCACTGCTGAACATAGGACTCCCCCTTTAACCTCCACACTGAACGACATCCTGCCATCTGCATCTACTGGATACCCGCGACTCTAACAATGTCGTCGGTCCATCTAGTGGGAGGCCTACCTACGCTGCGTCTTCCGGTTCGCAGTCTCCACTCAAGAACCTTTCTTCCCCATCGGTTATCAGTTCTTCGAGCGATGTGGCCTGCCCATTGCCACTTCAACTTGCAGATTTTAATAGCTATGTCGGTGACTCTGGTTCTTTGGCGAATATCTATGTTCCGAATTTTATCGCGTAAAGAAACTCCGAGCATAGCTCTCTCCATTGCCCGTTGTGTGACCCTGAGTTTTTCCAAAAGACCAACAGTTAAGGACCACGTCTCAGTACCATATGTCATCACTGGCAACACACACTGGTCAAAGACCTTTGTCTTTAGGCACTGTGGTATCTTGGACGAGAAGATTAAGCATCCGAGCGTACAAACCTAGAAATCAATGATATAGTTCACAATGCCACAATTAGTTCAATTTAGACGTTATGTCGCTTGAATAGTGTTCAACGTCGCTTGTCCGCTATGTCATCGTAGCACTGGCATCGCGCGGCGTTGAAGTCGGATCGCGGTGGCCTTACAACTAACCAAAAACTCAGCGCATTGCGTAGCGTGCGCCGACGTTTGTTTCGCATTTTTTGGCATAATTGTGATGATGTATTGTATCTCGATTATTATATTTGGCGACAAATTGAAAGTAGATACCTATTGCATTGTTCTCAGATCAGGCAAATATTGGAGATATGGTAAGGTGGCGTTGCGGGTGCGAAGATATCTGGCCTAAATAAGACTTGATGCCTTTAGTCAAACTCACCCAGCAGACAGCTTTGCCGCCCTTTTTTGCTTGTGTCGCCAGAAGTTTCTTAGTTTGCATGAAACATAAGTAAGTGAGCCGGCTTACCGGCAGTAGTTTTTATTTTATTTTTATGAAATACTAAGATATTTTTAATCACGAACGATAATTGTAGGTACATCTCCCTTCTTTGTCTGATTTGAGAGATTGGAAGCTATGTATGTATTTACTGCGCCTCGCGGTTTCACACACGTGAAAAAAAAAGAAACCGAGACGGGCGGTTAGTAGTATATATTTTGTTATTATAAATAAAGATATTTTTTAAATAAATGTGCCTAATTAGTAATAATGTACAGGGTTAGACAAAGCTGCTATGGTAAGCAAAGTGGGTTCATTATACACATCGTGTTAAATGACCGAATTACTAACCGACCAACCTTAAAATTGGGTAAAAACAGGAACCGGAAACAAAAGGTAAAAATTATGATTAGTTATGTGTTATTTAATTTATTATACACGAGTAGGTGATGCTACAATTTTGGAATTCATTTTGAAAATTTATATTTTTATAATAATTCAAAAATATTTAACTTATAAGTTAGGTTAAGTAAGTATTAATGTATAGTAATTGTTGACTGCACATTTTTTTAAATATAATTTAATGACTATTTTTCACTGGTTTCATGCTGTTGCCCTGTCTAAGAAGTTATTAGCCCATGCAATAATCTATATCTTCTGGGTCTTGATTTAGGACTCCTGTAATGATAATTTCATCAAGACTTTGTGGATAGTATTTAAAGGTCTCCAATTCAGATGGCATGAAGGTAAGCACGGCCTCGTCCATCTTCGGTTCAACACTCTTGGAATCCATTGCGGCATTGCACATGTAAATCTGCAAAAAATAAAAACCTTGTAGTTGTTAGAGGAAAGCAGAAGAAAGACTAGGAGAGCTGGAGCAAAGTGGGACAGGAAGAAAAACGAAGAAGAATAAATATCAATTAAAAAAACCGACTTCGATTATTAGTAACTACGTAATTCTGTTTACTTGGATGACATATTTTTTCCAGTTATTTTGATTTAAAAACTACTGATCAATTATTTTTTAAATGTCTATGGGCCAAGCTGGAAGTATTTATTTTCAAATTAAAAAAAAAACCCAAATCGGTTTATAGATGACGGAGTTCTGAGCTAACAAACATAAAAAATACAACCAAATTGAGAACCCTCTCCTCTTTTGAAATCGATTAAAAAAAACAACGATAGGTGTAGATAAGAAAGAAAACGGATTCAAAAGAGTAGATGAAACTTATACATCCGCGGAAACACCCAGTTTTCAGAACCCTTTTTTGTGACGGGGTGGGAATCTTTGGTTCTTTCACTTTTTTTTTTAACGCGTATAAGTCCACGTTTGACCACCAACTCGCCTGTTGGTAAGCGACGATGTGGTCGAAGATGAAGCACGCAGACTTAGAAGATACCTATTCACTCTCGCCTTGAAAAGGCCCAAATTATATCACCCTACCATGTAGTTCATACAGCCCTTCACACATTCTCCAGTCGCAAACTTTGTATACTCCTGATATTTTGGATCCATCCCGTTTAAGACAAGGCTATCCATAATTTGGTCCATTTGAGTCATCAACGTTTCTATTTTGTCTTGCATGTCATCTGGTGTAAATTCTGGAGGTTCAAACGTTGGTACAGAGTCAGCTTGCTGATCTTGCACGACTCGTGTGTATGATGTGTCTGCAAGGAAAGTGTTACTTGGTTAAGATATTTTTATGAAAAGAGCTGAAAACTGGCTAGCGATCTGGCTAATGGTAAGCTGTATTCGCTGCACCCCGCGGTTTCACCCGTGTGGTGATGAAAATCAGTGATGATGATGATTAAAAGTAACCTATAATATGTTAATCCAGGACATAAGCAATATATATTCCAAATTTCATTCAAATCCGTTCAGCCAATTCTGCGATATTGAGTAACAAACATCCATCCATCCATGCATCCATCCATCCAAACTTTCACATATATGATATTAGTGGGATGTGATAGATTATCATCATCAGCCTATCATGTTTCCACTACTGGGAGACATGCCATCTACTCTACAGGATGGGCCCTAATCCACCATATGGACCAGTGGATTTTGGTGAATTAAATATGTCTTTGAAATTTATTCCACCCACTATGCCACCTAAGAGGGAAAATTGGCTTTTATTTTCAACTATTCCGTCCCAGGGTGGATACAGTGAAATTAGCTATTCCACTTATACACCCAGCTTTCCCATCTGGGAGGGAAAAACGCCTTTTCCACTTTCCGTCCCAGGGTGGATGACTGGCATATATATTTCGAAATATATTATAGATAAACCCTCATCCACCCTTTTTTTGTTGTTCCTCCTGTACTTCCTCCAACATAGGCCGGGGACATTGTCAAGCTGAACTTATTGCTTACGCAGTTTTCTATATTGTTAACATTAATTTAGCCAGATTAGGTAGCCATAATGATGCAATATTATCACGAGAATAATATAACATGAATAGATAGGATTAATAAAGTAGTGTTAGTAGTTAGTTATATACAGTTTTTTTTGTGTGTAAGTGCTATTTTTTATTTTTTTTATATATAGCTAAATTGGCACAGTACAATACACTTCACATAAGTATTATTTTTTTGCCGTTATTGTGTAGCTTTCTCAATTGATATAGGTCATTATCAGATAATAAATATATCAAAAATGAAGTGTAGCATGGTGTAAAATGCTTGCATTCATTTATGGCAGTTTAGCAGCTTAGGGTTAGAAAGAGTGTAAATATTGGTCGGAATAGTGGAAAAGAAACGCCACTTTTCCCTCCTAGGTGGGATGGCTGGGTGGGATAACTAAAATAGCCGGAACCGGGTATCGTCAGATTGCAAAGCGCAACATGCTACCGCCCGCGCGGCCATCATCGCTCATTTCTTTTCCGTTAAATAGGCCGTATCTCAAGGGTGCTCCTCAGAATACAGAAGTTCTTTCTGTATTCTGAGGGTGGTTCTATTTAAAATTAAAGCAACTAATCTACCTCTAAACGTGGAAAAAATGTGGAACTTCCTATGAATTTGGTTGTTATTTTTATTTAAGAATGCATAATATTGAAAGGAATTTCTCTTCTCTACATAGTGTGAAATAAAATCGCTTTCCGCGTCTGACTGTCTGTATATACGGTAACTCCTCCTAAACCACGAATCGGATTTTGATGTGGTTTTCACCATCAGTTAGATAATATTTCATGGAAGGTTTAATATAATAAAACTTACATCCGTGCGAAACCGGGCGGGTCGCTAGTATTCATATAAATTAAAGAAAAATACTCACAAAGTATAGAAGACAAGTGAAACACAAAAACGTAAATACAGACATGGTTGCTAAGCAAATCTTCTGAAATAATAGTAGAAAAATGCACTCCACATAATATATAAACGCAGAATATCGTTTCACCTGAAAAATTATTCAGAGAAGTCAAGTATTAATTGTCCTTGATAATAAATTTATGAATTTACGAACGTGGAGTTCTGAGGAACGTAGAAAATATTACAGTGTATATTTATTTGAAAATAATCTTTACAAAATTCGTTTCCCTTCAGCTAAACGACGAGTTTGTCTCAAATAGTGTATTTACTACCACGTAACTAATTACATATTTTCGTTCTTTGCTTGTTCTATATTTCAATTGCTTTCAGGGTTGTTAAAATACAATGTTTTGGAAGACCAACGAGCACGTAAGTTTTATTATCCATATATCTTCTATCTATACATATAATAAAAACGTAGAGATAAAAAAATGTTATTGCGAAATATAAAAAAAAACATTACACAGGGCTTAAACTAAGCAGCTGAACAAGCTAAGACAGTTTTTTTTTTGTCTCATTGTTTGATTGTCCACGCACATCTCCTAAACCACTGGACGGATTTAAATGTGGTTTTCACGAATATGCTTAGCTATGACCAGATTGAAGTATAGGCTATGTTATTTTGCGCAAGGGCCGGATTAAGGGAGGAAAAAAGAGTTGATAGTTTATATGAAAATCTACGCGTACGAAGTTGCAGGTAACAGCACTAGTTAAGTGATTGGCCCATACTATATTTATTACTTGTGAGCGATAGTGTTTGAGCGAGTGAGCAATGGTGCCCAAGCGCTAGCATGAAGTTATGTGCAGTTTCCAAGCCGATCGCGCAATAACGGTGAAAGAAAACATCATGAGGAAAATGGTATGTCCAAGAATCTCATAAGTTCAAAGGCATAATGACATTCACTAACGTGCACTGGGCCAGCATGGCGGGATAGGGCTAATAATATCTTTCTAAAAGGCCTGTGTCCCAGCAATGGAAACATGATAGGTTAATAATATAATAATGATGATAGCTAATCATATTTGTTATATAAACATACTTACTAATAGGTAAATCATTAGTTAGGTACATTCATACTTTTATTATCAGTTATATATAATAATAGTTATATTAATATTCATTAACTCAAACAGATTATTAGATAGAAAGAGCGCCCCGCGGTTTTGCCCGCTAACCTACAGGAATCGTTTAGTTTTCCAGGATGTAAAGTAGCCTCTGTGTTAAACCACGATATAAGGTAACTCTACACCAAACTTTCAATTTAAACCCATTCAGCCGTTATGGTTTTACTCAACGCTAAAACATATGGTTAAATAGAATTATTACCTACTAAAAAACTTTTTTTAAACAAGCTTTCTAGGCGTCCGTCATATTGAATGTTGAGTGACGTCACTAAATTTTTTGTATTCTCAGCAAACCCTTTTATTTGATGGGCATCATTATCATTATTAACCAATTATTTTTATGCATCCCCATGATATGGGTATAAAAATAATTGGTCTGCCATCTTTAGGAGTCCGCCATATTGGATTTAGAATGACGTCATTTAGCTAACCATGCATTGCCATCCAAAATAAAGGTGTATGCAAATTTTCAGCTCAATAGGTTGTGCATTACTGTTTTAAAATTAAATTGCATGATTTAAGCCATACTAACAAGGCAAGTTAAATAAATACTGGTAAAAATAAAAACGTATATTAATTGTGTCACAGGATTTGAGGACGATTGCTATTTGATACTAAATAGCCTTCCACAAATCCAAAATAATGATCAAGACGCGCGCAAACGCACATACACACACCCACAAACTTTCGCAATGATTACATTAGTATGTTATAAATCGGTAACTATGGCTATTAAGAAACGTGACAATAAACTAACATCAACACGTGAGTTTGATAAACACTGTAAGTAAATAAATAACACACCCATTACCGGACCTCTTATCTTGACTTTGGTAGAGGACACTTTCTAACGATGCGGAAGAAGGTACATAAACAGACTTCTAATGCTATCAAAATCCCTAGTAAATTGCTTCTCGGATCTATACTGCCTTAAGCCCAAGAGCGGTATCTCAGCCTAGGTGTATTTCGAGATAATCGAGTTTTTGTGAATGTTGATATTTCGTTACCCTAATGATAACATATATCATTTAATTTATTTTCACTTATGTGCCTATGTTAGGACCAATATATTTCTTAAATATATGTTTAAAACCCAACATTATTGTTTTTGTGTTTTTTATGAGATACCGTCATTTCGTTTTGAATTAATAGTTTTTAAACATGGGTTTTTAAAGAAGAAAAATATTTTTTTGTGTTTTATTTCAATGTTCCAATGTAGATAGATACGGTTATTTTGCTTACTCCATCTGGTGCGAAATTTTGTAAGTTAGATGCGCTAAAAAACAGAAATCTCATATTTTTTTTAGTTACCGCTCTTGGGCTTAGAAGGGCAGTATAAGTCTATATTAATTTATAAACATTCGCGATTTGAACACATGTTTTAATGTTTATCGGAACTTATCGCACAATAATAATATGACAACGGCCGTGGTCAGTAAACATCTTACTCATACTCATTTATTTATACGATCAGTATAATGTCTGATGTAAAGAAAATATTATAAAAATGTCAATAAAAAATACTTAATAGTACCTAAGTAAAAACTAATAATAAGTAGATACATTTAGGATGTTACTTTTACAGGTATAAATTCCTTATCAATGTCGTAGAACGCTTGACTGACAAGCCAGCGTGCTAACCTTGCTTTGAATATAGACAAGTTACATCATCGAGCGAAAGGTACGTACCTATTTTTACCTATATAAAATGTTGCGTGATAATTCCCGATAAACAAAACTATAGGTCTATTACTTAACATGTACTTAAAGCTGTCACAAAATGCGATGCCATATACAAATATAAATATTTTTTAAAGCCCTGATATTAAGAGCTGATAATATTTAAACGGATGAACTGATTTTCATGAATAACTAATAATACTCTCGATCAAGTCTTCTGTCAAAAAAAAAAACTTACACTAATTCGGTTCAGCAGTTTGGGAGCTACGATGCCACGGACATACACTTAGGTACACAGATACACATGTTAAACTTATAACACCCATCTTTTTTGCGTAGGGAGTTAAAAACTTTAAGAGCAGAGCACATACTGCCAGCCAGATGCAAGCCAGGTGCATGACGTTGACAAGATTGGGCAGGAACAAAAGCATAACAGTAGTATATTAACACTTTCCCTATGGACATATGGTGCATTTATAGTATATTCTAATACAAACGTGCGCCACACATGGGCCACGAACCCATATAATTTTCATAATCATCAGACTTATACTATTCCATTGCTGGACATAGGCCTCCAAAGAACCAGAGTCACTGAAAAAGTTATTAAAATTTAAAGAAAGACGCAGCGTAGGTAGGCCTCCCACTAGGTGGACCGACTACACTGTGACAGTCGTGGGCATCCAGTGGATGCAGATGGCAGGCTGTCGTTCAGTGTGGAGGCTAAAGGGAAGCCTATGTTCAGAAGTGGACGTTTTCTAGCTGATGATAATGACATAGGTCTCAAAAGTGACAGACTCGGTGCAGTGACTATATACGAAAGACTGCTGACATTGGCTGGAAGAGAAAAGCCGAAGCTACACGTGTTATGTATGTTAATGAATTTTGACGGCATACACGAATAATAAAGGAGAAAATCTAACTGGTAAAAAATATATCTATTATATTTTTACCTTATTATGAATATTTAATTCCATAATTATGAATAACTTTTACACACACTTTTTTAGTAGGTACGCATCTGGGTAAGAGCATGTCGAGACATGCATTTAGTAGAGTTCCGTAGCCAAAGCCATATAATTGAAGTCACGTTCATAGTTCAGAAAGTGGTGTTTATGGTTCGAACGAAGTTCAAATTTCAGAGATGTATGATCCCGATATAACGTCTAAATGCTTTTTATGGTTTAGTCAAAAAGAAAACTACGAGGTAAAGATTCTTTGTTAATATAATTTTACGACTTACAGTTTTATCGCTATAACTCAAGAGTTGAAATTACAAAATGTTGTCTTGTGTTATAATTAGTAATGTAGATACCAGAGCCAACCCCAAAAAGCATATTTTTGCTTTTTGTGATTGTATACCTCAAAAACTTGAGCAGATTGAGATTGTATACCACAACTGCAATTGTGCAAAATTTCGAACACTTATATTAATACTAGCTGCGCCCCGCGGTTTCACCCACGTGGATTACTTCTTATATCATCAGCTATCAGTGAAAATCTCGTCAAAATTAGTCCAAATGTAACAAAAAAGTTAGAAGGTTCTAAAGAATAAAGAGGTTCCTTGTAAGTACTAGGTACCGAACACTAAAAATAGGTCCATTGGACATGGACCTTTTTAGGGTTACTATGGGGGTCGATAAAGGCTGAGATGTTGATGATGATGAATGGTTAAATACAACATTCTTAAAATAAGTAAGTATTATTATCGCCCCAGAAGCCACTGATAGATTACGTGCCATTACTAAAAATTATAGTCTCATAGTAAATTCAGCATGGTAACTATTTACTTAGGACACGAAAGTTTTGTAACGCTTTTATCGTAGAATAGGAAAAGAAAGAAACCCTAATATACAAGCAGAGAACAACAAATATAATATATTTAATTATTCAGTAGTTACTGTCCCACTGCTGGGCAAAGGCCTTCCACTTCTCTCTATCTTGTGTTATGGGTGGACCAGTACTTTGTGTAGGAGTGAATATTGTCCCGCAAACTTCGCCTGAGCCTGCAAGGTGGTCGTATGCAAAAACCAAACAGCATCTTAAAACACTGAAAATGATCTTAACGTCCAGTTAAAGATTTTTTTTCATATAACTGGCGCTCATCAAAGATACCGTTTAAATATAGCAATGACATTAGATTACTTTTTGTAAGTAGTTCTCTGTCTGTGCGTTTTTATTCTGTTGCTTATCTTTTCACGGCGTGAAGAGGCAAGCCCCTATTATGAGAGACGCGGGAAAAAATAATTTGTACGTCTGAATGTAGGTGTTTTGTGTAGGAGGGAAAATGTGACTAAAGCTGGAGAAATACAATTGGAACGCTACTTATTTTCCAAGCTATCATACTAAGAAATCGCTACTTACGTGGGCTGATGCAAAAGGGCAAAATTACGCCAATCACGGAACAAATAGATACTTATACGACGTATCAAAGTTGTTAAAATTTTAAGCTGAGTCAGCTAATTTTCGGCTGATCTCTTGCGTGACGTTTTTCAGAAACCGGAGCTACTAACATTGCCCTGTTTTTATACCCGGCATCCTGCAGGAACCATACATATTTCTGGGATAAAAAACCAATCTGGCGCTGATATTTATGATCTATAGATCAAACAACCCGTACGCTACCTACCACTAGTACATATTTCCTTTATTCCTTTGACTTTGTATATCTAGTATTTCCATACAAGTATCACGTTCTATCAATTCCGACACTGTATTCTATTCTAGAACAAAGGCAGTTACGCAAACTTGGTTACTGTTACTAAAGTACGCTCAATCGGAATTCCGAAGAGTTTTCATTCAAGAAAATTGAATATTCAATCCATCGCGAGGAAGCATGCTATAAATATTGTAAAGTGTATGCAGAAATAGTTGTGTGAATGTAACCTTAGAAATATATGAAAAATATCATACTAAAATTATAAATATGAAAGCTTGTGTTTACCTATGTATTATTTTTGTCCGCAGCACTTCACACCAGATGCACATATATATAATAATTGGCCAAAGGCGTGTCGAGACACGCATATGGTAGGGTTCCGTTACCAAACCCATATAATTGTAGTCATAGTTCAGAAATTAATAGATATAGAAAAATTCGAACGGACGAAGCTCTTTGGACTTAGCCAAATTTCAGAGATGTACCATCCCAACATAGCATATACTTTTTATGGTTTAAACATAGAGAAAACTGATTGAGAAACATTATTTGTTAAGACCATTTTACAAAAAGGCTAATGATCGATGAGCTAGAACGCTTTGAATTTAATACAGTTATATCGCTGTTACTCAAAAATTCATCATCAGATAATGTTCGAAATAATTTTGAACGAATGTTTTAAATATGATCTGCATGCACTTATCTTAATAATTATAGCAGTTAGAAGGTTCTAAAAAATTCATACAGACAGACAGACGGACAGAACTAATTTATAAGGGTTCCTTGTCGGGCTACGGAACCCTAAAAGTTGGTCTGATAGGCTACTTTTATCCCGGAAAAGTTCATTGGTTCCTTTATTGGTAAACTGCAGGGCGCTGCTTGTAGATTTATACTGGTTTGCGCGGAAAGGCGGTACTAAGCGAAGTACTTTAGCCTAAAGGGGGCTATAGTACGCATCATTATGAAACACTTTTACAACCCCCAAATCGCGAAAAAAATATCATCTGTCCTATACGATTTGTCGAGTGTCAATGACCGTTATCTATGGGACAGCTGATATTTATTTTTGCGATTTTAGCGTTGGTCCCATAGTAAAAGTTATTCGTAATGATGGATACTATGGACCCAAGCTTTGTACACCCTTTCTGCGTAACCCAGTCATTAACTGAGGTCTCAGGTTCTAATGTAACATGTCAGTGCGGCGTATGTATGTTTGTATGTAACACACCTGTAGTGGATCCGATCTTCACGAAATGTTGTAAGTACGCAAAAAGTTCATTACAATTTAAATTTTAACCGACTTCCAAAAAGGAGGAAGTTCTCAATTCAACTGTTTTTTTATGTTAGTTACCTCAGGACTTTTGACTGGGTGAACTGATTCTTTTTTATTTGAAAGCTGGTGCTTCACGTGTGATCCCATATCAATTTGGTCCTGTTTTGTATATTGATAATTGTTACATTCAAATATGGGCAAAATCAGTCGCGAGGTCGAACGAGGCTCAGGGCGAGGTTCAGGGCGAACTATTAGTTATTAATACTACCTATAGCGTATTTCTTTCACGTCTAGATTATCTGTAAGCCTCTGCAAGGTTCCCCACCTCACGTCCATCCTACCCTCGCCTGATGACGACTAATGAGAGTATCACGGTATCCGCCGTCTTATTGAATACGTGGCCACGTTGCTTAAGAAGCACCATTAACTCTAGTTAGTCTGTCAGATATTGCGGTGAGATTACAGTTACTGTATTTTTTCCAGTTTTATCCGACTTCCAAAAAGGTTCTCAATTCGACTGTTTTTTTAATGTTTATTAACTCCGAACTTTCGACTGGGTGAACCGATTTTGATGCCTCTTTTTTATTTGAAAGCTGGTGCTTTCCGTGTAGTATACCATTGATAATTATGGTTACAAGCATTTTTTTCTATTTAGCCAGTGTCATGTTATAATTTCAAGTTTTAGGAGACATCGTCATATAACTCATATGGTCACAAAGTCATGCCCCAGTGGTGAAGATTTCACTAGAGGCTTCTATGAAGTTTTGAAAACACAAAAATACACGTTTCACCTCATTATACCCCTTGTTCACACGACACAATCGCGAACACTTCATAAAGGTACCCATCATTATTACACATGAATACTCGAAAATACACAAGTTTAGAAAATTTATAGAATGAGACATGTAATTTTGACGTTGGCGCCAAAACCACGTAACTGTGTTTTAGGAAGTTTCATATGATCAGCATCGTGATTACGTTAGATGTCAATCGTAATCGCATTATCCTGCAAGATGTCAAAAGCGTCACGGCGTGATATTCAAAAAAGATGCTTATAGAAAAAAAGATCCTCTATTTAGATAGTGTAAGTATGTACAAAGCAAAAATGATCATGGACATAAAAAAGTATAAGCAAGTAATGAATCAAACAAATCAATATATCGCTCCTTGAATGCAAGAGGGCCACAATTCAAAAAAGTGTAAAAACGGTTTTATTCGAAAATTGAGCTCTAAATCTATGATACTATAGAGTCTATTTAAGACACCCATCGTTTTCGCTAATTTTGACACCAAACCGCTCAAGCGTCTGTTTTGCATTTAGCCGCTTTGCGCACCGACTTCAGTGCAAGACCGCCATTTTGTCAGTCGTGACCCAGACCTCAAAGAGAACGCACGTGGTTTTACTGCAAAACAGCCACAATCCAAAATGTGATCTGAACTTTACCATAGTTTTCCCTGCAATAGTGCCACATTTTGGAATACGTCCGTTTTCCATTCCAATTTCAGGTGAGTTTATTTATAATTTAAAATGCAAAGGTGCCATATTTTAATATGTGTTTCTTTTACATTCCAATTTATTCAAGACTATTTATTATTGATAATACAAAAGTGCAATATTTTAACAAGTGACCATTTTGCAATCTAGATTATTTAAGATTACTTTTTATATAAAATACAAAAGGGCCATATTTTAACAAGAGTCCATATTGCATTCTAATTGATTTAAGACTAGGTATTAATTATATTACAAAATCACCATATTTTAACATGTGCCGGTTTTGTATTCAACCAAGTTGGAATATATTCTTAATATGGCAATGCTAAAATTATAGTATGAGGAATGTGTCCATTTTGTATTAAAATGTATCTTACGTTTTATTTTACATAATTAATGCTAAACAGTAATATTTTGAATTGTGTTCGTTTTGTTTAGAATAAAATTTTATTGAACAAAACATTTTCCATCAAAATAGACGCATTTTATATAATATCTTAAGAATATTTTTTTTCAGTTATTATTGCTTCTCTTTATAAGTTATCGTGCTATTTACGGTTAACCAGAACAGATGCGTTATAAAGCTTTTTATTTTAAATTATTTTATTTTAGGCGTGATAAAATATAATATGATAGTGTATGAAAAATAAATAATTTCTGTTCATGCTATTACAGGATGTCCAGCAGATCAAGAGCTATTTTAAACATGGTTATTTCTAACGCAACAATGGAAACTATTGACAGAGATGAACAATACAACTTTGACTCTAACTCAACACCTACGAACATCAATACTCAGCAGTTTGTGGCCAATGATCAACAAGACACAACAAACTTTTCTTCTGGAACGAACTCCATCGCTGATAGTCAGCCTGATCTTGCAATATCATTGCTTGATGATATTATAATTGACGAAACACTACACAATCAAAACTACGTCGCTGGACCAAGCAGTGATTCTTCTAGCGATTCTTCTTCAACCAGCGAAGATTTTAGTTCAGATGACAGTGTCAAAGATCCTAACTTCGTTCCAGACTCAGAGGTATGCGTAGAATTAGAAGAACAGGATTCACCTCAACCTGGTCCTTCTTGGGCACATCAATCTATAATCGATACAGCTTTGCCACTCGACTCGGACATCGAGACGGTTTTGCATCCAGCCTATACTGATATTATGCAAACATCGGTTCAATCATCGAGCATTGAAGCTCAATCATCCAGTATCCAGATTCAACCGCTCAGCGTCGAAGCCCAGTCACCCAGTATCGATAGTTATCCACCTAGCGTAGAACCTCAGCCGTTATCTCGAAAAAGGAAGGCCAACCCTGCGTCGTGGAAAAGGAACGTAACCAAGGCTCTAATAAACAGCGGCAAAGCTCACACTACTATGACAAAAAACATTGAAGCTAAAGTAATGGGACCTAGTTGTAGAGATAAATGTAAATTGAAATGTGGAAGCGAATTTTCGGTCGAGCAACGGCAAGATATATTTGAGAAGTACTGGCGAAAAGGTGACTTGAAATCTCAAAGGCAATTTATTAGTGAAAACATGACTGAAATTGAACCGAAGTATCGATACATTCGTGTCGGAAGCACTCGCAAGAACTTCAATCATGCATATTATTTGCCAAAAAATAATACACGCACCTGAGTGTGCAAACTATTTTTCATGAACACACTGGCAATATCGGATAAGTCAATAAGAACTGTTGTAAAGAAAAAATCCGAAGGTATGTTAGGAATCGAAATGGAAGATATGCGAGGAAAACATGGTAAACAGTTCAAATTGGAGGCGGATTTAAAGAATGGTGTTAGAGAGCATATCAATTCTATCCCAAGAATTGATAGCCATTACTGTCGTGCTCGCTCTAAACGTCAGTATATTGAAGGTGGAAAGACTGTTGCAGATTTGCACCGTGATTATATCGCCAAAAACAAAGAAGAGGGTAAGCCGTACGCTTCATATAAGATTTATTATAATATATTTGTCAATGAAATCTTTATAGCCAAAAACTTAAAATATCTGAATCTAAAAAACAGGGTATACTTAAACTTATTGAAAAAAATATCATACCTAAATATTACCAAAGTTTTTACGAAAGTCTTTAATTTTACTTTATGTGTACAAGTAAAAAATTTAAGCATTTAATATGATAGTTTTTTAAAGCTATACAACGTTGCCAACTTTTAGATGCGACTTTTGATTTTTTACCAAAAGATATTTTTTTATTATAATAAATACTAATATTATAGTTTTGATATCTTTTATAATGTGATATAAATATAAGTAAAATTTAACTTTGTTTGTAGTTGATTAAGAAACAAATAGTTATAATAGAATTATTTTTAGGATACATTCCAAGTTGAAAAAATGCATGTTGCCTTAAATTAAAGACTGAAAAGAGATTTGATTGTGTTAGTTTACAAATACGAATGTGTGTCAAGTGTTAATTTTTGTTTATAAGGTTAGTCTTAGTTTACTTGAAAATTTACTATAATATATCCTTTTCGGATCAGTTGATTGTAAAGTTGGGCTAATTATGCCAACATTGAAAAGAATACTGATGTTTTTGCTGAAATGAGAAAGTTCCTAAAAGCTAAAGTTCAAATCCTATCTTATTTCGCTTGTAAATGTTGCTTGGTAGTATAATTGAAGTTACAAGATATTTAATTTCATTTATAAGAATTTCAAATATTATTACCTTAAATAAACACAAATAAATGTGATTAAAAGATACAGAGCAGTTTTAATGGTCTTAGTACTTATTTTGATAATTTATCTATTTTTATATACTTTAAAAGAATTTAACGATTGTTAGAATACCTAGATACTTTTCATTTTTTAATTGTTTTATGTTTTTTTTCCTTTTCCTTAGAAATTGTGATACTACAAAACTAATTTAAAAGTAATAAGACATTTTTGGATAGGTTATTAGTTCCTACAAAAAGCTTGTACTACATTTTCTTACTAAAAATAAACATTTTAATACATATTAGATATTATGTATAATGGACAAATTAGATAGTTAAACGTTTTTTTTGTGTAATGAAAAACTGTTTGTTTGATTTTTATAAAGAAATATTAATAAAGAAATTTGATTTTAAAAATATTCGTTTCATTTTTGGAATATTTCTTCTAATTATAGTTTGAATTTTGAAAACAAAAGGGACTTATCTGCATTTTTAGAGCGTGTGTAATACATTCCAATATAATTTATAATGCAGAAAGATACAGCAACAAATCACGCTTCGAATGGTATATAATAGTATACAATTATTTACAAAAACTACATGTTTTTTGCAAAAAATCCTTAACGAAATTTTGTTTCGGCTGTACTGTAAAAAAAGCTATTTATGGTTTGTGGCTCTCTTGCATTCAAGGAGCGATATATTCGGGGCATTTTTGCACACACGGTCATTTGACCGCAAACTAAGCAAAGCTTGTCCTGTGTTGTGCCAGAGGCTGATATACATACATAGTTATATATTTTTAAATACATACTTGTATAATATTATCACGCAGATATAGAATAAACACCAAATATGTTCATCACATGAATATTTCTATAGCTATACCTAATAATAATATAATAATAAATATCAAGGGACATTACGCACGGTCATCTGACCCCAAACTAAGCAAAGCTTGTAATATGGCTGCCAGAGACTGATATACATACATATATATTTTTAAATATATACTTAAATACATATTAACACCCAGACATAGAACAAATACAAATGTTCATCACACAAATGTTTGTACTAGGTGGGAATCGAACCCACGCCCCCAAGCACAGAAGGCAGGATCACTACCAACTAAGCTAACGGGGCTCTCTAAGATAACTACCTATAATGAATGGCTAGATATTATAAATACAACACTTTTATCTCGTAAACATTCTCCTCGCACGTTTGCACACTAATTATCTCAATAATATCGCAATCAACATCGGAATCGCAATAAAATAAATATTTAATATTGTAGGGATGCAATTACTGAGTCCGACGTAATAGTGCTTCGGATTTCCGATTCCGACTCTCAATTAACAGTTCCCGTACAGATGTCCTGTTTTATTATAATTAAGTTGCATATCGACTTTGGACCTGATACAGAAAAATCAGAGCGGTAAGTAAACTTACAGTTTCCTCTCTGCCGAGGTATGTCATGCTAGAAAAGAACGTACTCGTACTATCGTACGATAGTTACAATCAGGGTGCAAGTCGTGCGTGAATGAATAGATTTCTTCTAGGCAAGCGTTCTAGACCACATAATCGCAGACCGCTTCATCGCTTATTAACAGGCAAGGTGGTGGTCAAGCGCAAGCCTATTAAATGCTTAAAAAATATTCCCCGTTATGGCATTGCAATGTATGGAGAAAAACATTTAACGATGTATCACAAAACAATAGTCTACACTAATATTATAAAGAGGAAAGATTTGTACCTATTTTTGTATGTTTGTAATGAATAGGCTCCGAAACTACTGAACCGATTTGAAAAATTCTTTCACTGTTGGGAAGCTACACTATCCCCGGGTGACATAGGCTATATTATATTTTGTAGCGAGGCCGAAGGCCGAGCTTACACTCGTGCGAAGCCGGGGCGGACGGCTAGTTAATTATAAAATTATGATACAGGGTTGAAGATAATTAGCAAACAACTTCTCGTAGAAAACTTCATTAGATCATGCCTAACAACTTTAGTTATAGTACTTTCAATTAATTATTCATTTTCTTTTCTTCCATAAAACAACAAAAAAAAATCATTACAAAATGTTTTTGCTACTAATGCTAATACTAATGTTTTTCCATTTAATTCAAAACAATTTTTGATGAATGTGTTAATCATTTGTATTAAAAAGTCATGGAACAAAAGTTAATAAGTATGTTTTTGTTACAACGGACTAGATATGCGTTTGACCCGAATCTCACCTAATGGAAAGCGAAGATGTAGCCTCTTGTCTAGGAAATACCTTTTCACTTTTTAGAACGAACTTTTTTACATATCGGGAATCTGCCTGCAAGCGGTTATTACCAAAAAATTATCAATAACCTTGAATATTAATAAACAAAATATCTTTTATCTAATTTGTATTATAGCTCTATGTCTTTTATAATATTATGTGCTGCGTTTACGTTGTTATTGGGATTGAAATAGTTCGCGTAAAAGGAGATGCCCCAATTGGCAATAAATCATTACTCAGATGCTCTAGACTTGAGTAACTGCAATCAACAATCGAACCTTCGGCTGCCAAACTTCAGGACGCCAAATTTTTCTCATCGTTTCGTTTGGAAACATAGCAAACGTCAACGGGTGGTATATTGAAAAACTAATGAAAAACTCTTTCAGTTCGCGCGAAACTAAAGCGCTTCGCGCCAACCGAGCCAGTTTTTCACAACGACAACGCCTTGGCGTTATTGAAAAACTATTTTATGAAAAGAGAAATTTTCTAGTAAGGCAAGTGTCTTTTGAGTACTGATTGTTTATTTGCATACAATGAACGCGGCTCGCAAAATGAACCAGTGTTGCTTCTGGAACATTTTCTTCAGTTACTTACCATATTCTAATGTTCTTCCATGTATATTGTGTACAGTACATCTTCGCCTAGAAATGAGCCTTTAATTTTATTTTTATTATACATAAATAATAATAAATTATGTTGTTTGCTTGTTAATTGTTTTTCGCAGTGTTTTCATTATATTTATATGGTTAATGAACAAATTCATTGTTTAAATATTATACATGGAATATTCGCGAATTTCGAAAAGTCGTAGAACAAAAGCTGTTTGTTTTGATGTACTGAGGCCGCCCTTAAGAGGATGCTAAATGATTATACCAGTAACCCTGTATACTTTTCAATGCTGTATACTAAGCTATTAAAAATTAGCAACCTTTGTCAGGCGCCTTCCTATACTTAACAAGGTTTGTTCCATTGATTTTTCACAAAACTTAAACCATTTACAAAAAATATGTTTTATAGTTTGTATGAAAAATGTTAAGCTGTGTACTTCGTGCGTGCAAAAGTCAGCTCCTATACTCATACTAGTTCACCCAGGTCTTCACGTTTCATTTGAAAGAGCATAAAGTTATTGTCATTTAGTAATGAAGATATTTTTGTATTTGGATCAAAGGAAAAAAGACAAATTATTCATGGAACTATACTCTGTCCACAAATCTTAGATATTTTCACAGAAGTAGGTCTGTGGATATTTTATGTAAACAAAGGAGTTGCCAGTGAAAAAAAAATCTTTTAAAATGGTAGTTTACAATATGTGACCAAAAAAAAATTTCTATTCATTTTTTCTAGTCGTAATATGATCAATTATAAAATTCAAATCGTTTTGTACTATTTATTTTAATGTAATATCTGTTCTTTACAATGTCATTATAAAGAAAAACAATTTTTGATAGAAAATATTTTATTATACTGGTAAGAGTGTAGGGGCACTAAACGTTTCTGGCCAACGCGAAAAAAAACATGTCGGTAAGTTGTTCCTCTATCGGGTGACGCAAAATGGGCCAATGATTGGCCTGGTTGCGGAAAACGCCCGCTACACAAATAACAAGTAAGTTGTTCCTCTATCTTAATATAGTCAACGCCTCTATCAACGCAATCTTTACAATCTTTTAATAATGTAAATTTTTTGAACTATCAGAAAATCCCCCATTGTACCGCACGAGAGCAAAGCCGGGGAAAATAGTAAGAAAAATATTTTCCATAAGTGAAAAATGTTTTGAGCAACTGGCATGTCACTTTGACAGTGACTTTTCGTGACATTTCTTTGTTTACATAAAATATCTAAGATTAGTAAACGGAGTATAGAGCGGTTACGTTTGATCTAAGAAAGTTGTTTTTTTTTCAAATGGCAAGTGCCTTTATTAAATAAACAAAATACTAGCTAAAACTAACACTAAATAAACAGTTAGACTGTCCATAGACCGTTGAAGATCTAAAGACAATCCAAATGCTCAAACCCACTATCAGTTGGCAGCGTACCCAGCATGCTGGCGGCATTACCACGTTGAATGGCAATGCTTATACGTTGAGCCAGATACACGCCAGCATTTTGGTCACGCGTCGCGTTAATCAGACGCTCTGAAAGATTTTTGAAAATGAGGTGAGCTCCCGGTCCCCAAGGGCCCAATGTCTCGACACCAAACGCCTCAAATATGTAACCACTGCCGAGGTTAGCATATTTGCGCCGCTTGTGCTGCTCTGCCGAATTGGCAGCTGCACCAGCCCTACCCTGTGTCTCAGGAAGATGTGACGGTGCCAAAGTATCGACACAAGTCGCGTCCCATACAAGGGGCCGCCCCAACTTCCAGGGAACAAGTGTCATACCATCAGGCCTCCTTCCATCGTCACGCGCAAGACCGCTCGGTTCGAGCACAGCTGCGACATTGGCGGTGGAAAAAGCCCTGCGTATGATGTCGTTCAGGCTGGCGTGTCGGCCAATACGACCAGCGCTTCTCGAGCAAGAGAGACCATGGTGACCGAGCTGGTCAACTGCAGTACCACACTGACAGCGGTGAGCCTCACAGCACCTTGCACCCAAGCGTAAGCTGACAGCTAGACGAAATGCGGTTGGGTCTAAAATGTTACCGGTATTAAAAGAGGGCATGGCTTGCAACCAAAGTCCCGATTCCCAAACAGAGACTGCAAGAATACGAGCACGATCTGCAATACTAGAACACGTATCTAAGAGCGATTTCCGTGCTAGTTCGCAGATCGGCCGATCCCACAGACTCTGGGAAGACAACTTCCTGGGAAAATCGGTATTTGGACACGCCAGCCTCCAAGCATTCATTGCCTCTTTCGAATGAGAAACAACTACATCGGAAGGGCCTAAAGAGGGTGCAAGGATTTTTTCTATTAAATTATGAGTACTATGAAATGAGGACAAGAACGCCGGTAATGCAACACTTGAAATTTGGCGGATCCCTAAGTTATCCGGATCCAACAGAAAGTTGATTGCATGGTATTGTTAGCAAATTGCAAATAACCCTGTATAAAAGCGAAATACCACTGACTACAGACACTTACTGACATGATACACAGACTGATTACTGACTGACTAATTATGAATCTAAAACTGTTTGATCTACAAACAGAAAATTGGTACGAGTAGATCGTTTTTTATAGGGTGCAGATATCACTAAGAAAAGATCAACGGGGACGAAAGGTGATCAAAAATATGAAAGTTTATATGAAAGTTTTAATTTAACTATAGGCTTGCGCTTGACTGCCACCTCACCAATGTAAAGCGATGATGCGGTCTACGATGTAGCATTTTAACCTATTTACTCGTGACTCGAATCAAAGTCACCTAGATTGTAAGGTTGTAACTATCAGGGAACACCCACCCTTTATGGCAGCGCATTCCACAGTCTAATGGTTCGCACAATAAAGGTGGAATCAATACTCTTCATACGGCTTGAAATCTAAACCTAGCAGGCCATAGTTGTATTTAGTTTGTACCCAAAAGACGAAGACAAGACTAATAAATCAAGACAAAACTACTTTAAGCACCAAATAAAATTTAAACAGCACAAATAAAAGTCAACAGTCATAAAAGAGACTTATTAAACTCACTTCAGGAACAGACTTATATTTCTTGAACAAGAAGAGCTCAAGACACTGACCGAGTACTACTTTAAAGTCTCTACATGCTCTACAATAGGCGCCTAGTAGAGAGAGCACTTACCGCTCGCTTTGTATGAATCAAAACCTCTCCATTGCTCTCCATGGACGATTGGAGCTTACTTTGCAACACAATGTTATACGGCTTGTGTGCATGTATTAAATAACTTAAACTAAAATAACTTTGTAGTGGTAGGACTCTTTTGCAGGGGTCCGACTGGGGAAGTACCACACCTTTGCCAGTTATTCAACCGCCAAGCAGTAGTGTGCAAACACTACTGTGTTCCGGATTGAAGGGCAATGTTTCCAGCGAAATTACAGGGCACACAGAGATTTGACATCTTATATCTCGGGGTAACGAGCGCAGTGCATTGCCATCCAGGGTTTTGAACTGTTGAAGTTCAGAATTCTGAGTGGCGTTGTGCTGTTATGGGCAAGCGTGAAGAGCCATCAGGCGAGCGACTTCGCTCGTCTCGTAACCCAGAATCATAAAAAAAAACTTTGTGTATAGATTGCTCTGTTTTGTTTTGGGAATATTGTTTTCCAATTGATTATCTACCATACGTATATAAGTATAATTTTAAGTTATATATACAGATTTTTATAACAAAAACAGTAAAAATAGTATTAAAATAAACCGGCCAAATGTGAGTCGTGGTAACGCACTGAGGGTTCCGCACCAAAAAAAAAATAGTGCAAAAAGACAATATCACGCCCAGGGTGTCACCCAACCAATTACCAACCGCGCCCGACGGTGCTTAACTTGGTGGTGAACAGAAAAATAGCCGTTAATTAATCCGCCGTAACATTACATATTCTGCGAAAATAGCTAGCTATCGGTCCGAAAGATACAGGCGTTAAAAGGATAGGACAGACGGACGGACAAACAGCGTAGGCTTAGTAATAGGGTTTACACCATTTGAGTACGGAACCCTAAAAACGATTAGATATTGTATGTATTTTAAATTAGTTTTTTTTCTAACGTTTTAAACACAAATCAAAGTTTCCCTATGTTCGCAGTGTAGTCGCTCATTATGACCAGAGGTCATGCATTAAAAAAACATTATAATATATACCAAAAGTTGAGTCCGTATCTGTATCTATAGGTATCTGCTTCGACCAAAATAAAATGAATGGACGGGCCCAGTAGAAGCGCATTTTTGAAGATTACAAAATGAGCGCCAGCTCTCATTTCGTTTCAGTCGGTCTCTAGCCGTAGGAAGTGAAACACGAGTCTATTGTTACGCGATAACGAAACATCTGACAAAATTATGAATTCGTATGCTTTACCGAAGTGTAAATACACAAATAAAACCGATATCTATTTTTTGTAACAAATATACTGTACATTTTTATAATTAGGTGTTGAAGTATATGTCCGACCATTTTGACTCGTTTTTACTGGTCAAGTTCAATGGTTAGGGTTGTTGTTAATGGTTTAATGGACGGGCCATTCATTTTATTTTGGTCGAAGGGTATCTGTCTATTAATCCTAAACCTGCCGACGCAGTATTTCGTCTCGTCACTGCTTTTTCATAAAACGGCCAAGAATGTCCAAAGTGAAAAACTTAAACTTCCAAGATTTTTAGACATCACAGAGGCAATTGGATCATTTGTCAAAGTGAGTTATCTCGCGCCTACATTACAAGAAACGGCCATACGGAAACAGGGTTATTTTTTTAATACTTGCACCAAAAACCTTTCTTTAACAACTTTTGTTCTAGACTTTTCTCAAAACTAAACAAAAATATTTAAAGTTTGTATAATTTCTTCAGCTTTATATTTTATAGATGCAAGAATAGACCAGAAATAGGCTTACCATGTATTAAAAATAACCGTGTGTAAACTCCATCATTTCAGCCATAGGACGTCCACTGCTGGAAATAGGCCTCATCGATCTCCAAAAGGGCCAGTTGGAAGCGGCCTGTTCAAGCGTTTCTTTACAGTCTTTAAGGTCGTCAGTCCATGTTGTGGGTGGACGTCCTAAAACGCTGCGCTCCGTGGTCTTCATTCGAGAACCTTTCGGCCCCATCTGCCATCTGTTCTGCGTGCTATGTGCCCTGCCCGTTTCCACTTCAACTTGCTAATCCGGTGGGCTATGTCGGTAACTTTCGTTCGTCTACGGATCTCCTCATTTCTGATTCGATCTCGTATGGAAACCCCGGGCATGGCCTTGTCCATAGATCGTTCTGGACTTTGAGCTTTCTTATGAGGATCATAGTGAGACAACACGTTTCAATGCCGTATCTCATCACTGGCAACACACATTGGTCGAAGATTTCCGTCTTAATGCACTGAGGTATTTTGGACGAGAAGACGTTACGAAGTTTACCGAACGCTATCCAGCCGAGTTGGATTCGCCGATTGACCACTGTGTGTGACCACTTACTCTATAAATTCTAATAATTAAAACATTAGAAACCAACTTCAAAATTAGTAGGTGCTTGAACAAAATTATTCGTATTATTGGTGCTAGTTAAAAATAACTGAGCCTAAGTCATTGAAATTTTGATGGCACTATATCGAGGGCTTTCGCTACGTAATAAAAAATAACCCCCTACATCAGTTTACTTATGACCGAGTAAACGGTGTAATAAAAAAAATATTGAAAAATATTTAGACCGAATTGAGACTAACGAATACCTGTTTTAAGCGATTCTGTTTAGGTGATTGTGAAAAGTTGCGCGATCGCAAACCACATCTCGCCGCGTTAAGTTCACGTTCGCGTGATTTTCCACACTGCGCTGTTTCGAGCCCGCGTTAAGAGGTGGCCGTATGGTCTAAGTGCCAGTGTATCTACTCGTGGATCATTTATCCAGCATGATGTAACGGATGTCCAAAACAGTCGTTGAACATTCCTGAACTTTTATATTACAATCTTGCGGAACGACATCAGTTTTTATGGGTTGGCTATGTCTAGCTATTTTAACTGCAGGTATGGCTGATTCCATGCCGTACGAGATACTGTTAACTATATTGCGCAGTAAATTATTCTTGCTGGTTGTGTATCTATGTGTATTATGTTATGACAAAATCAATCAAATCCAAAAGCTCTGGGTGATTTCAGAAAAACATTTTTAAGACCCGTCGCAAAAAGATAGGTGTTATAATTTTAACGTGTATATCTGTGTATCTGTATATATGTTAATCTGTCTTTATTACTTGTCTTTCAACTTTGACTTTTACGTTTAATTTGTTCGTTTTATGTCTCAGTTATTTTAAGTAACTCTTGTTATTTTGTTTTTTTGCTTAATATTAATTCATGCTGTCTTCACCTGAAATTATTGTGGCATTTAGTTATATTTTTGTTTGTGTTTAACGTTTTTGATAATCCAATTGATGTACACAGTGTAGGTGGACCTAAATAAATAATCTGTGTATGTGTGCGTCTGTCTGAGGCATCGTAGCTCACAAACGGCTGAACTGATTTTGATTTTGTTTTTACGTTTGTTTTAAAGGTGACTTGATCGAGAGTGTTCTTAGCGTGTGTTTATGAGCAAATAAATATTTTGTATTTGTAGCTATGATTCAAGAAAACCTGTTCAGTTGTTTGGCGATTACCAGCTCATATCGGGTATTTAAAAAAAACACATCCTTATAAACTGCTATAATTATTTGAAAGACTTGATGCATTAAACAGAACTTACGTAATTTCTAATTACCTTTATGCATCTATGGCGTTACTTATAAACGTTTTTACATCAGATTAGGCTAAGGTTTGACTGCAATCTCACTTGATAGAAAGCGATGATGCGGTGGAGGATGGAGCACGTTCAATATAGCTATGTTATACAATGCATAATTTTCTACAGGATTCATTTCGGGAGGTTCTTTGGACTTTTTCCTATACTTATACTTATTATTCTATTATTACTTATTACTATATTTTTCCCGTATACTATAGGACAACCGCGAACCGGAAGTCGCAGCGTAGGTAGGCCTCCCACTAGATGGACCGACGACATTGTGAGAGTCGCGGCCATCCAGTGGATGCAGATGGCAGGATGTCGTTCAGTGTGGAGGTTAAAGGGGGAGGCCTATGTTCAGCAGTGGACGTCTTCTGGCTGATGATGATGACTATAGGACAAGTTATAGAAAGTCCGCCCACTACCACTCAAACATTGGGAATTTTCCTTGGATACATACAAAACGTTTTGATTCTACGTATCTAATCTATACAGACAAGGAATTGAACAATCTGCCAGCTTCCTTGTTTCCTAAGTGATAAAATCTAGGCCTTTTCAAGGTTTGAGTAAATAAGTGTAGTATTCTAAGATTGTTTGCTCTACCTTCGCTAAGTAGGCGAGTTGGTGGTCAAACGCGGACATAATAAGAGGTAAAAAAATTACTCAGTCTCGTTTTTGCTCCTAACAAATTACCGTCAGTGAGAAGTTGTCAAAGTAATTTTACTTTAATTTTCTACTTTACATTTTAATTTGTAATCCAAAAGCTCAATAATATTGGATATCGTTTGAAACTTCGATATGAAAAAATACTTCGCTTAAAAAATTACCTGATAAACTCGGTCATAACAAAGAGCTGTGGCCCAAATATTAATCAAATTAGGTAAACGCTGCGTGAGTTAGGTCCACTTTAACTTTACGATGCCTAACCTACATCAGGTTAATAAAGCGGCTCGTTCATTAGAGCTCGATCACGCCCGTGGGAGTCACGGGACCAACACATTCGCGATCATACGCGAGACATGCCGTTAATAATTATAGACCATCATCAGCAACAGTCCACTGCATAGGCCTCTATTCCACGCATCATTTCACCCGGTTCTCGGCTTACACGTCTGCCTAATAATTATCAGTACAAGAAACCGATTTCAAAATTAGTAAGCCCATGAACAAAATCATTTCTGTTTTTGTGCCATAGAATAAGAATAAAATTTATTTTATTGCCAAAAACAATGAACACATAAATAAGGTAAAACAATGTGTTGCAATATAGGGGTATGCTCATAGGTGGCAAACAAGGAGGGGCTGCCTGATGGTAAGCAGTCACCATCTCTTATGGGTACTTGTAACACCAGGTGGGTTATCATACTCTCAAAAACATTCTTATAATAACCTTATATTGACTTTTGTCTTGCTCTCTCATTAGCCAAGAGAGTGAAAAAAGAGGCATCGCAAATACCTACGTTGCAGACTCTTTAAAACTCAACTCGACTTAACCAATCATTAGAGATGCATCATACCAATATAACATCATACTCATACTTTTTATAGTTGAAAATTCGTATAATTATTATAGAACTTCAGTAATATGTAATTATGTATCACTAAATATATTAGAATTCTTCGCACTACATCAAGTCTACACAATACTACGTCTACTGCAATGGTTATCGATCGAGTAAACTATTTTTAAATAAACGATAGGTTAAAGATTCCAAGAAACCACTTTGACTTCCACAACATTAGCTAGAGGCGCAGGGCGATGTGTCATCATCAGCCATAAGACGTCCACTGCTGAACATAGGCCTCCCCGTTTAACCTCCACACTGAACGACAACCTGCCATCTGCATCCACTGGATGCCCGCGACTCTCACTATGTCGTCGGTCCATATAGTGCGAGGCCTACCTACGCTGCGTCTTCCGGTTCATAATCCGATGTGTCATAATATGTATGAAATATTTGTATAAAATAAAAATAAAACTGCAAAAGCGAAATGCTTAAAAATACTCTGTTTTGTAGAAAATACAAATTATCATTTAACAACATGAAAAAACAAGTTGAAGAGATTAAAAACCGACTTGAAAAATATATGAAGAACTTTAGTTGAGGGTTTCCCTCGATTTCCCTGGTATCCCATCATCAGATCCTGACTTGGTGACAATGGGACCAAATTGGAAGTATACCCTACCGAACAAAAGATTTTTTTTTTAATCGGTCCACAGTTGGAGAAATCGATACCGTACATTAAAAAAAATACAGTGGAACATAGAACCGTCCTTTCCTTTGCCGTCGGTTAAAGAGAACTCTATAAGAAGTGCGTCTTGAATAAGCTTTTGTTACATGCCTAATCCGCTTGGAAACCTTTGAAACTTTGAAAGGAAAATTCAAGGAAACGTTCAATATTTATGTATGAAGGCTTAGGTTATTTATTTGAAGCTTATTTTATTCATATGTTGCGTGTTGGAAAAATGGAACTCTGAAATAGATTTTGTTACTAACTAGGTACTACTGGTATGAATACGTCCGATCTTGAAGGCCGATTAATCAAATAGGTACCAGGCGGCTTTTTTACCGAAACGGAAATAATAAATGTGTTTCACGGTCATGATCACGGTACTTGGAATAGAAATCTATGGCATATTTGTTTCACTTTTTTTTTGTTGTGTAAAAAAATGTTTACGTTGTCTACAGGTCTGTTTGACACTGATGGAGTCAGGGTGCCGGGAACGGAGTGCGACTTCCAGTTCAGCCGGTCCGGCAGCCGGCCAACACACGGACGACTCTACAGTCCGCGCTACCCGTCCATTTACCCCAACAACGTGCGGTGTTCCTACCATTTTCACGCGAGGTACGTATGTGAAATTTACTCGCGTAATAAGGCATTCGAGTATCTTAAAAGAACGACAAGAAAATATACTGGAAACAATTGAACCAGATATTCGCCCCCGAACTTATAACCCCGCGATGTCTGTATCCACACTACGTCTAAAACTTAGATCAGACAAATATTGCCCTCCTAAGCCCAAGAGCGGTAACTAAAAATATGAGATTTCTGTTTTTTCGCGCATCTGATAGCTTACAAAACTTCGCACCAGATGGAGTAAGCAAAATAACCGTATCTACCTTGGAACATTGAGATAAAACCCTAAAAAAGATTTTTTTCTTATAAAACTCATGTTTAAAAACTATTAATCCTAAAAGTAATGACGGTATCTCATAAAAAACACAAAAACAATAATGTTTGGTTTTTAAACATATATTTAAGAAATAAATTGGTCCTAACATAGGCACATAAGTGAAAATAAATTAAATGATATATCATTAGGGTAACTAAAAATCAACTTTCACAAAAACTCGATTATCTCGAAATACACCTAGGCTGAGATAACGCTATTGGGCTTATGAGGGCAGAACAAGGGAGATATGATTTACAAGCATTGTTCGTGTTGATATATCTCAATTTTTCATACGTTTTTTCACTAAACCGCTGAGCTGCTTAACGCAAAAACTTTAAGTACAGCTCAAGCTCATTTAATTTACATTCATTTTTCACGCACAGTAAGAAACTTGTAGCGAAACCAATGAACTAACTAATAGTCCACGCTCAAAAAAGGAAGACAAGGTCTTTTTTTGGGTGAATTCAAAGAAAGGCATCAAGCCTGATTTAGGCCAGATGAGTTCGCACCCGCCACGCCGCTTTACCATATCTCCCTTTTTATCTGATCTGAGGCCTAGATTGATTATGCTCATATTCAACTTTCAATGAAAATTTACTACTTGTTTCGTAATATAGTTATGATCGAAAAAATAAACTCACAAACATACATACATTACCTATATAGAAACGTCGATGTTCCTTTAGAATCTTAGACCTACACCTATATGCCAATTAAAAGTTGCAAATATCTCTATATCCTTACGGTATAACCATGTCGCTGGGTGTTTAAAGTTGGCTATGGATAGGTGCTGTTAATGGAATGCCTGGGATGCTATTTGCGTAGACCTGATTTAAATTGACTAAAAGAGACTGCAGGAAATCGTTGGATGCAGGCCGTTTCCCATTGGCCCTTTTGGAAATCGATGGGGTTGGCCTATGTCCAGCAGTGGACAACCTATGGCTGAAATGATAATGTGAATTGAAAAAGCATCGCAAAATGTGTACTACAGAAACCATCTGCGAATTCTGCAACCCAACACGGTCTGCTCCTTATTTGATGGACTCACCCTAGTGTACAATGTTCGAACAAAATGTACCGAAAATTATGTAGGCGGAATTTGCAAAGTGACGCGACCCGAGCTAATTACTGTCGTTGACCTTTTGGCAGCCGTTTGTTTTTATTAATTAGTAGACAGTCATTAGCGCCTTACTGCCTTCTTTTTACCAAACCGAAAACGATACTTTTACTTTTCAGGCCTCACGAGCGCGTGAAAGTAGTGTTCGAAGAAATTTCTCTACAGAAAGGTGACATAAGGTAAGCAGTTATAATTTAGCAACAACTCAATTCTACTTCTGCGTAGCGTGAATCTTGGCTCGAGCCAGGGACAGCGTTCCAGCTGCTTTTCCTTATCTTTACACGATGTTCGGCATCTTGCATGGGTAGTTTATTGGCTCGCATCTGTTTCAAGCTATAATCAGCCTTACACGAGGTGGCAGAAGATCTATTATAGTTGATTGCCTGCCTACCTCATACTCCATCGCCAGTCTACTGTGGAGTCCAAGTCCCTTCCACTTCAAGATGTCTTTCTTTAGCTAATTGAGTATGTCTCATAATACGATACGAATAAACTTTACTACTGTACCAAAATTCTGGCTTCATTCAAGTCTCATTTACTTCTGTTAATGTATCTTCTGTTAACACAGCCATAAAACCAAGTGATTACCGAAAACGAAACTAAAAAATATTCAAAATTAAGGAAGATGTCTTGCTATACAGAGACACACTACATACAAATGACGTCATATGTAAGGACGCTATAAAATTCCATACTATCACTCATTTAGCGGGAAAGAGACAGGGCAAATTCGACCAAAAAGTTGAAACGCTTATATCTCAGAACTTTATAAGCCGATTTAAATAATTTATATTCATATCATATTGATTTTAATTTCTTCAGTAACATTTAATATATTTTTATATATACTTAGCCTGTTATTTTTAACAAATCAAACACCTGTTTGGTTGCCTATTATAGTCTAGTCCGAACTAAATTAGTCCCTACCTACCTAGTTCATTTCCTTTATTCGTTCATATGGTTCATTCACGAATACATTATTCATTCGCCTAGTTAGGTATATACAACTCCTTCTGTCTCATGCAGGAAAGTCCGGTGGAGTTAAATTAACCGAAACTATACTCGCACTAATGTTATCATTGGCCCAACTGTATTAATTAAGACAAATATCTCCGGGAATGTTCCGTGTTCTCTCTGCTTAATTAGTTAACTATTGAAGACGTGATGCAAGGCGGTTAAGATTAAACTGTAGTTTTCTTGATAAAGAGTTAATAGGGGGTCTTGAATATTAAAGTTCCTATTAATATGTTGGTGGGTTGAATTGCCCCTAATTGCCCGGTAGAAATTGACTCTAAAAAGGTTTAGCCAATCTAATCGTATAGCATGATGTAGTTCTGGTATTTTAGTATTTGTATGGACCAGTTGGAGTAGTGTAAATCGAAATTTGCAACATCGAAAAACTTGTTTTCACGCACGCAAACGCAATGCAAAATTTTGGGATTTATTTCACTTTTTGTTCTAAGCCATAAACTATGCGTTTTTCGACAAAAAAAATCTTACCAATAATCACTCGTAAGCAGCACCTACATCTTCTATAATCTAGGTATTATATATTATATAAAAATCTCTTGTCACGGTGTTTGTGGTCGCACTCCTCCAACGGCTCGACTGATTTTTATGATAGTTGATGTATATTTGGTTGGTGTGAGAATAGGTCGTAAATCATTTCATCATCATCATCACAATTTTCCATTACCACGCGGGTAAAAAGTTATGTGCCATGACTTTTAATAAATCGTCTTTACAAAACTCTACTATAAATATTCGTTTCTGTTTTGTTTGACGAACATACCTATCATGAAAAATGCTATATAGTGGTAAAGAAAATTCATGCTAACAGATTGCTGGCTCGTTCTACAATATGATATTAAAGTTTTATTTCCAACAAAAGCTATGCAAACTAAAACAGACATTTGCTAGTTTTCAATGAAACTGCTGTTAATTGTGCCCTAAAGCGGCGCATTCATGCATTATCCTGTTAATTAACCAGCTAGGTATAGTTTCCTGAACGTTTATGGTCACGCTAGACTGGTGAATAGTGAATTAATTTCGTGACCTAAGTTTCATCGAGGTAAAATTTGTAGGTAGGTACAATGATAGTTTTTCTATCATTGAGTAAAGACATGAGCAAGCCGTTCGTTGATGGTAATCGGTAATTAATGTAACAGTGCCTCAATAAGTATGCAGGTACCTTCTCGTACGCGCTTAAGTATTTCTTTTTGCTCTTGTGTGAATTTTGGCGTTTCCCCGTTTGTATTTCACCCCAGTAAATTATTTTCCCAAATTTAAGTAGTTACGTACGTTCAAAAGTCTTAATTAATAATAAACCACCATTATTATATATTAACACTCGAAAATACACAAGTTTAAGAATGTTATTTAATGAGACGACGTGATTTTCGCACGTTGGCGCCAAAACTCATCAGCACTCGAATTACTGTCAGATATTTTCGTAATCTTGGTAGGTCCTGCAATATCAGTTGTACTCGTATACGAGTACAACAAAAGAACCCATTGCATCTTTCTTTAGTTCATCAGTTCTCAACCTTTTCATATAAAGACATCCAGTTTCCTACATTTTGATAGGTACCTACCTCTTTATTTATGTTCATGATACATACGTAGCTTTCTTACCAAAGCACGTTAACATATGACCGTCCAATAAAAAGGCATAGTCCATCCTTAAAGTAAACTGTTACCGTCCATATTTCAAAAATAAAAGGTAATATTGGCACCGTAAAATCTTCCGACCGATGTAACACTGCAATTTCCTACCGCTTTCAGTTTTATAGTTCACCATAACATTGTAGGTGGGTATTTTACGGCACTCTTTATGCGAAGTCCGGGTGTGATGCCATTCAATATTTCGAAAATTGGAACGATCACTATGTTGTGACGGTTTTATTGGTTGGGCTCAAGCGATGGGATGAATTTTTTGTCAATCATCGTTGAAATAGTATATCTAAAAATTTACGTATGAAATAATAAGGAGGGGGGAAGAATAATAGTGAGTTATTGAATGTGATGAACTAAAAGAGACCGCTGGGAAATGCTGGATGCAGGCCGCTTCCAACCGGCCCTTTTGCAGATCGATAGGAGAGGCCTATGTCCAGCAGTGGACGTCCTATGACTGAAATGATGATGATGATTTAATAGTAGGATGAAAGTATATAAAGTTTGTCACGATACGCATGTTATCTCTGCTGGACTTAATTGAAATAGGAAATCAGCTTACCAAATCGATCAGATTGGGTTGATGGTTTCTTTTTTGTAAATATAAGACGTGATTTTACTTAACGGTAGAAATGTTTTTGTTCCAAGCAATACACCTATAGACCATTAGAATTAAACCAAAAAATTAGACAAATCGGATTTAATTGCTACAAAAGGTTTTATTGGCACCATTTATAGCCCAATATGGCTACCCTAGGTTTTCCTCCTCGATAAAAATGTACCCCCAAAAGGGGTATTTTTGAGGTTTTACGATAATATCTCGCAAAGGACTCACAATATCGAAACATGGTTTTTGTAATAGTTGTAGAGCATTAAATTCTATATTTCTATACATGTAATTTCAATTAGTATATATTTTATGTTTCAGAATTAATACATTTTTGTTTTCAGATTTAGTATTATCATATTTCATGTGTCAGAATTAATTAATTTTTGTTTCAGGTTACGTTAATTTTCAATTTATGTAATTAATATTTTATATCAGGTTAGGCAAAATTAAACTCAATAAAATTAACATTATTAACAAATATTTATCACAAATTCCTTATTGTACTTGAAGCGACGTAGAAGCGGAATTACACTAGAAATTCATCATTAAAACAATATTAAAACAATAAAACCTTTTGTAGCAATTAAATCCGATTTGTTTTCTAATTCTAATGGCCTATACTGAATTACCCTATTTAATAATGTATGGATTCACCAAAATTCGCTATTTATGCGGCGCGGCGGTTGTTCATCAGACCGATTAGATTTCACTTTAGTTTCGTTCGTATAACTCACTTACCGTAAACAGATTATCACAAATTAAGCCTAAAGTTTAACATTTTCGGGCATACTCTGTTTTGTAATATTGAGAATCGTGAAATATTAACTGATTACTTAAACATCACTGCATGAATGGGTGTTCCCCGATAGTTACAATCTGGGTGTCTTCAAGTCATGAGTGAATCGGTTTCTTCTAGGCAAGCGTGATCCACCGTAGGCCGCATCATCGCTTAACATCAGGCGAGTTAGCAGCCAAGCGCAAGCCTATTTTGCAATAAAAAAAACAACATCATAATCAGAGATCTAAGAACGATCTATTTAAGATAAAACCAAAAAAAATCTTAGTCGAGAAATAATATCAGAAAGTTAGTGATTTATAAATGGTAAATAAATTTTAATTTTGGCAGCAGTAAGACAAATCTTTTATTTTTTAATTATAGAAATGTCTGTTAATTAATTAGATTAATAACATAATATTATAACTAATAATTGTCAAATTGTTCCGACTATTTAAGTAGTTTTTTTTTTTTTTTATATATAAATAATATTGACGATATTTTAATGTTATGTCTCTAGATTGGTACGCCTACTAACTAGGCCAAACATAAACATATATTTTAATCCACCCAATGTGCATGTGTTTTAGAATGTGTTAAAAATCTACTCGTAGTTTGAGCAAATAAATTATCTTTGTTTATCTAATTTCTATGCCACACTATATTATCACGAACATTACAAACGTGAACAGTGGGTAAATTTTAACCTTTTGGGGTCGGGAACCATTTTTTCTTATAAAGATTTGCCATGACGGTTTATAACAAGGAGCCAAAATGGGATACATAGGTACATAGTTGCGAAGAACGTTGTTGCGACGCACGCTGTTGGTCGTCAATGCGAAAACTCATCCTAGCGAAAACCAAAAGATCGAAAGACACTAGTTCGAAGCACGAAAATGCTGGCCTCTTTACTCGGTAATGGGCGGAGCATTTTGGGAACCATTGTCATCGGTAACAGATTAGTTCTTTTTAGGGTTCCGTAGCCCGACAAGGAATCCTTATAAATTCGTTCTGTCCGTCCGTCTGTCCGTCTGTCTGTCTGTCTGTCTGTCTGTCTGTCTGTCTGTCTGTCTATCCGTCTGTCTGTCCGTCCATCCGAATTATTTAGAACCTTCTAACTTCTATAATTATTAGGATAAGTGCATGAAACATTGCATAATGACATATATAATATAGATCTCAATTTTAAAAGTATAAAAAATGTATAATATTGCATTTTAGGGGTGGCTCTGGTACATGTGAAATGGGGATGAAAATATTTATTTTTAAATTATAAATAAATGTATGACGATTTTAAACCGACTTCTCAATTCGGTCTGTATTTTTTTATCTACTTATTACTCCGATATGTGTGGATCAAAGTTATCATTTTTTATTATTTATATAAAGGTTTATATCCAGCTTCAATTCGAGAGTTCGAGCGCCTGTTGATTTGGCAATATAAGTTACTAATGTTGAAGCCTGTTTTATATTGAGAAAAACAAGCTACGCCCTGCATTTTCACCGAGCAACTTCCTTGGTAGCGACGTCAGCTTCCTTTGACTTACATGACAATTTTTTATCTACAATTTTAAATGCATTGACTTACTTGATTGTATAGACTTCAATTCTTGTTCCTGTTTTTTGTAGGGAAATTATTAAAACACAAAAAAACTATTGTTCCGATCGCTACCAAACTTCCCAGGATTACTCGCTTGTCTATTCTGAATATTGTCTGAATATTACAACAAAATTGGTACACCTGTTTCGGAGTCTATAGAATTTTAAAATAAGAAAACAGTGTTTTTTGAAAATTATTAGATGCTTGGGTTTTGTTTATTTAAATAACAAAACTGCATCAAAACGAATTCTAATAAATAAACCTCGGGAATGTGGACCCCTGGCACCCGCGTCATGGACCCCATAAGGGTCCATGGACCCCACTTTAAGAAACCCTAGTCTATAGGGAACTACACATCACCTTTTATTATATTATTTTTTTACGTCAGTTTCGCACGCCATAGTATATACCTACTAACAATTTACCAACTTTTCTATTCGTGATACACAATATGATATCCTTCCTAAAACCCTAAGCTCGGTTCCCGACGAGAGACATAACGTCCTAAGCCTAGGATTGTCCTCCATATTACACGTTACCTTCGGCTGACCAGCCTAATGGTAATGGGTATCAAAAGGTATCTTATTACGGTGGTACAGAATAAATAACATGAGATTAGATGTATTTGTCGAGAAAAGTACGAGTCCATCACAGACTATAACAAGTTAGATCAGTAGCCTTAGTACGAGCACTTGTGATAAAGTTATCTTTACGTAAACGATAGCATTTAAAAATATAGTATGTAAAATTCAGTTTCCTTTCACGTCCGATTCAGGCGCTGTTCAATTTTTCATACATTTTGCTGTAGTTTACGTAACGATAACTTTTTCGCAAGTGCTCGTACTAAGGCCACTGTTCACTTAGGTACTGTGCATTTCTGTGACCTGTTTTAAGTTGTGTTAGTACTCTAACTAGTAGTTGGAAAAGGCAAATGAAAATCTAATATTTTCATTTGTCTTGTTAGTTTTTCTTAGGTAATGTCACAGTCAGTAAACTAAAAAATAAAATTTTATTAAGATGCTTTTTTCAGCCTTTTGCAATTATATTTCAGCTCTCACGGATAGTTAAGTTCTAACGTAGGTCTAACATAACTCTTGTCTCTCTTTCTGTTTGTTTGTTCGCTTTTCACGAATAAACAGCTAGGCTGATCTTAACGAAATTTGGCAGGAAGATAGTGTGAATCACGAGGAAGGACATAGGGCACTTACCCTCCCAGAAAATGCGGAATACTGGAAATCGCGGGTATCAACGCAGGATTGAGCTAGTTTTCCATAAATAGACATGTCTAGGTAGTTTTTTTAATGCTGACAGTAAAAACTTATCTGACAACTTATCTGATAAGTGACGGTTGTGATCAAACGTGTTGAACGGCAAGCCTGTAACCGTAATTGGCTTAAGGTCGACTTCCGTGCATCGCGGCCGATCACAACCACGTGCGTCTGACTCATGCGTCTTACGTGCGCCGCTGATGCGACAATACTTCGCACTATGAAAATTTATGGCGCCGCTTTCGAGATCTGCATCAGACGCGTGCGGTTGACGACTGACGCCGCCATACATTTCCAAATCGCATCAGCCGCGTGCGTTGAAATCCTAACAGACGTCACGTTTGATAGCTACTTTAGACGCGTGCGTCGGGGCTGGCATAATCGCATAGCGACTAAAGCCCCAAACAAAAATTAGATAAAAAAAAGGCGGTTGCGATCGGCCGCGATGCATGGAAGTCTACCTTTAGCGATTCACATAGGTATATAGAGTTACAAAGTTTTTCAGAGGATTACACAGTCTTTGGAACAATTTAGGTTTATTCCACCAATACAGAGTCTTATCTTGGCGACCCATCTCAAAATCCCTCTGAATAGTGACTGTCGTATATCTACGTTGTAGTATCTATACCCTGCAACGTTATTACACGACCTAGATTCTGAACTAACAAAGTAAACACAATTTACAGTTGCTTGCGGCGAGCGGACATCATCAAAGTGTTCGACGGACGGGACGCCAACTCGCCTGCGATTGCAATGCTGTGTAATGAACTTACAGGTACCAAACTAACTAGAAATTAATTATTTTATTTTATTTACAAACAGCTGCTAACCAATACGGTAGGTATGAGATTAATTATAGTAAGATAGTTACACAAAAGCCATAAAGAAGTTTTCACTAATACACACTTTTTGAAGTGTAAACTTCTTTAGGCGCGTTCAGCACTTTTTGGGTAAAATCATGGAACTCGCGTCACCGAACGCTGTACCGTGTATTTTAAAACAGCGCCATCTCTTGTAGAATAGGTGCATTACTACTGAACGTGTAGTCCTATGACTGATGTGTTTTTTTATGTTTGTTAACTCAGAACTTTTGAGTGGGTGAACCGATTTTGATGATTCTTTTTTTATTTGAAAGCTGGTGCTTCCCGTGTGGTCCCATTTCAATTTGGTCCAGTTCTGAAATTTTTATGAAGTCGGTTTTTTATAAGTACTCGTAGTTAATATTTTTAGTATTGTCAAATTACAAACTGTTCATCTCATTGAGCTATATTTACGCAGACAGGTCTTTAAAGATTGGCTAAATCCCACTAATATCATATACATATATGTGAAAGTTTGTATGGATGGATGGATGGATGGATGGATGTTTGTTACTCAATTACGCAGAAACGGCTGGATGGATTTGTATGAAATTGGGAATATACGTCGCTTATGTTCTGGATTAACACATAGGCTACTTTTCATCATCATCATCATCACCGATTTTCATCACCACGCGGGTTAAACCGCGGGGCTCAGCTAGTAGGCTAATAAACATTAATAATAGGTCGGGGAAAAAGTCTTTTCGTATTTTGTATGTATAAAGTTGTAGTAAAAATCTTATCCGTTGTACTGTTTGTATCTGGCTGGTTTTGATACCATTAAAAATATGACATTTTAAAAAAGGAATACAAAACGTAAAAAGCGATTTCCCGCCATTTTTCAATTGTTATTTTGTTCGATAAAATGAGTGAATCTAACGAACAAATTCGATATATTGTGAAATTTTATAACAAAAAAGGGAAAAATGCGACACACGCCGCGAATAAAATTTGTGACGTTTATGGACCTAATGCAGTGTCATCAAGAGTAGCACAATGTTGGTTCAAGCGTTTTCAGTCCGGGAATTTTGATGTCAAAGATGCAGCTCGCTCTGGTCGCCCTGTTACGGATAAAGTCGATGCCATTTCTGAAAAAGTGGACCAAGATCGGCATATTAGTAGTTACGACGTAGCTGAAGAACTGGGGATTGACCACAAAACAGTTTTGACCCATTTGAAAAAAACTGGGTATACAAAAAACTCGATATTTGGGTGCCACACGAGCTCACTGAAAGAAACCAAATGAATCGTGTACTCATTTGCGATTCTCTATTGAAACGTAACGAAACCGAACCGTTTTTGAAAAGATTGATCACTGGTGATGAAAAATGGATCACCTACGACAAGAATGTGCGCAAAAGATCATGGTCAAAGGGCAGTGAAGCACCACAGACTGTAGCGAAACCCGGATTAACACGTAATAAGGTGATGCTGTGTGTATGGTGGGATTGGCAGGGCATCGTTCATTATGAGCTTTTACCGCCGGGCAAAACCATCGATTCTGATCTCTACTGCCAACAGCAGATGAGACTCAAACAAGAAATTGAGAAAAAACGGCCGGAATTGATCAACAGAAAGAGTGTGGTCTTTCATCATGATAACGCCAGACCGCACACATCTTTGACCACTCAGCAAAAATTTAGAGAGCTTGGTTGGGAAGTGTTAATGCATCCACCATATAGCCCAGACCTTGCACCCTCAGATTTCCACCTGTTTCGATCTCTTCAGAATTCTTTGGGTAGTGTTAGATTAACATCAAGAGAGGACTGTCAAAACTACTTGTTGCATTTTTTTGATCAGAAGTCCCAAAAATTCTACAGCAACGGGATCATGTCACTACCTACAAGATGGCAACAAGTTATCGAACAAAATGGCACATATATATTATAATTAAATGTAATTAAACTTGAAAAAAATATGTCTTGAATTTGTTTAAAAAATACGAAGAAACTTTTTCCCCGACCTTATACATTTTCAAAGCTCAAGTTTGAATAAAATTAGGTAGGTTTCTAATTTTTGTATTTTGTGAAGGTGTTAAAATATGCTTACTTCGTGTAAAAGTATTTAAATACCATTTGTTTTGTTAACACTTTACACGTGCCATATTCATCGAAGCAGATTATAAATAACTGGACTTCAAATAATTATTCGGTAAAACAAAATACCTAATTTAATTATCTGCTCTACCTGCCATAATTATGTATTTAATTATTTGTTATAACCGGATATTTTTAGCGTATGCTGAATATCCGATTATTTTGCTGTTTATTTGCGTGTTAATCAGGAAAAATCTATGTAATATATGTAGGCGCATCGAAATTTTTAGAGTGGCAAGAAACAGAACTGACAGTGACAGATGGCAGCAGACGTCTGACAGTTGAAGTTTCGGCACTCTATCGGAAATGAAATATTTATTCGTAGCAAAGCTATAGGTCGGTTGATTACACAACTTCCGGCGGCAACTCATAGTTTTTATGAATGACATTGTGTAGCTAAATTCAAATTCAAATTAAGTAAGTTTAGTTAAACATAAAATATTTAGATAAGCGCCACTAGCATAGTTTTGGTGGACTAGTGATGGAAGTGGCACCATCACTGGTGTAACGCTGGTACCGGCTGTTGTTGACGCATACCATCAGGTGGCCCGTCAGCTTGTTTGCCACCTACGGCATTAAAAAAAACAAGTCTATACATTGGCATATTCGGTACATAATAGCGGAAAAAAACATTTAGGTAAGTCAAACGCGGTTGCTGTCAAAGTCAAAGAATATTGCTACGAATCATAATAATCATAATTATATATTTTATATACTTTTATATATTAGTATATTATAGTTATTTTAGGTTATTTAAGTATTATAATGTGTTATTATTAGAATGTAAGTATCATATTTTTCACTATTTCACGCCCCGCCTTCTACCTTCTGTATGAATCCTCTCCATCCTAAGGTTGCCTGGAAGAGATCGCTCTTAGCGATAAGGCCGCCGATTGTTACACTAGTTTGTTTTGTTTAAAGCTATTTTATCGTGTAATATGTTATTTGTGATGTGAACAATAAAGAGTTTATCTATCTATCTACGAAGGAGGTACTATATAACGCGGGTGATACCACGGGGCGCAGCTAGTAAATAATAAAAACCAGAAAACATCATGATTATATTAGCTTACTAACGTGTGAATCGGGAAAACGTATGATAAACATCGAAAAAACACGTGCTCCCCTCCGATTTTCACTCAGATACTCGTACTCTGAAAATACCCCGAAATTGCTTGGGCACTGAAATTTTACAGTCGAGTAAACCTCACTTCAAAGGGGTGTGAATAATTTGGCGGTCAGATACTTTCCACCGTTACCGAGGTACGGGAGTCAGTGAGACCGCACTTAGGCTCCTGCCGAAGATGTGTGAATTACTTACCTATAATTTAGTAAATTGTTGGCAAGTTTTTTTTTAAGTGACAACTTCTTTAGGCGCGTTCAGCACTTTTTTAATAAACAAAAATCATGGAACTCGCGTCATCGTCACGCTGTACCGTGTATTTTAAAACAGCGCCATCTCTTGTAGAATAGGTGAATTACTACTTAAGTTTTCACTTCTGACGTGCAGTCCTATGATTCATGGGTTTTTTTTTAATCTTTTAGCGGGCAAGTGTCCCTATTAACTTAACAAAATACCTATAACACTAACACTACGAGTATATAAACTGTTAGGCAGCCCATAGACCGTTGAAGGTCTAAAGACAATCCAAATATTCAAGCCCACTATCAGTTGGCAGCGTACCCAGCATGCTGGCGGCATTACCACATGGCAATGCTTATGCGTTGAGCCCACAGAAACGAAAAAAATCCTCACTTCAGTGGTTGAGCCAGATACACGCCAGCATTTAGGTCACACGTCGCGTTAACCAGGCGCTCTGAAAGATTTTTGAAAATGAGGTGAGCTCCTGGTCCCCAAGGGCCCAATGTCTCGACTCCAAACGCAATTGAGTAAGCATATACGTATTTTACATATTCGGCAAAACCTTTGCCCTAATAGTTACATGGGCTAGATAGATAGATAGCCCATAACAAATCTTTATTGTTCTCACCAGTAATGACATACATAAGAAAAAACAACTTAAAACTAGTGAAATCATTGGCAGCCTTATTGCGATCTCTTACAGGCAACCTTAAGGCTACCCGGCGTGACTTCAAACCCATACGATGTTTTTTTCTATTATTTCACTATAAACGCACGCATTTATATATAAATACTAAGTAGTTATTTTTACATCAGGCTAGGTTAAAGTTTGAGCACTATTTCACCCGATTTAAAGCCATGAGGCGGTTGAAGATGTCAGGGCTTACAACACTGGGATGATGATAACCGATTCAAATTTGGTATTAGTACGCGATAGTCACTCATGAGCTAATCCAAAAAAATAAGCTTTGAATGATCAGTTAGAAAATCTAATCAACACTAAAATAAATACAGTGGAACATAAAACCGCTGCCTTTTTTGAAGTCGGTTAGCAAGAAAGGGCAGGGTTGAAATAGAATGGATTACGGTATGGGTGAGGAGTAGACGGATGCGGGACTTCAGCGGAAAGGACAGGTCTGAACTAGAGTGTAGTACAGGAAGGACTTGGGTCTAGGGTGGAATTAGCGGGACAGGAGTAGAGTGGATTACAGAACGGACGGACGGACTGAAACTGAAATGGCGGGAAGGGACTAAAGTTGATTTCTATACTACGCGAGCGAAACCGTGGGCAACAGTAATAATATTTATAAAGAGGAAAGATTTGTATTTTTGGATGTTTGTAACGAATTAACTCAAAAATTACTGAACCGATTTCTTTATTCTTTCACCATTAGAATGCTAAAATTATCCCTGAGTAACAGGCTACATTTATTACTAGAATGTTTGAAAAATGTATCTCCACCCGTGCGAAGCCGGGACTAGCGGCTAGTACTTAATAAATAATTTTATGATTGAAATAATTAGTAATCTTATAGGTGTTGTGTATTGCAATATTATGAATAAGAATCAGATGTATTTTATTGCCAAAAACAATGAATAGGGACATAAGTTGAAAACAATGTTTGGCAATTGGTAGGCAAGGGGTATGCTCAGCGTCGTACTGCGAGGTCCCGAAAGGTCACGCAGGGCTGGTTTTCTGCATACCCCTTTGCTCAGAAAAAAAAAGATGGTAGGTGAGCATTAGGCGACGGCGGGTTTTACAATACCAACTGATTTAACAACAAAAATGAAATAAAATGAAAATATAAATGAAATGAATACCAACTAATTGTTTCCAGTAACGAATTCACTGGAAACATTGCATTGCTATAACTATTATTAGAGTACTTAGAAAGGTTTGTGTATGTGGTATGTGTAATACGAAAAGCCACAATGGCAACATTTCAACAGTTGGCACCTACGAAACATCACAGCGAGAAATTGCATGTCACAGTGGCCTGCTTCTATTTTATGAGAATTTGAAAATCAACGCGAAAGTGCGACAAAAAGAACGTGTGTAACAGTTTAAAGTATGTAGAATCAGAACTACATTTTAAATATAATTTCACCTGCACAGACATTTCGAAAAAGAAAAATAAATCCGCAAAATTACGTCGATCCATTGCTCTGTTGCTGCGTAAAACAAGAACTAAACAAACACACTTTGGTACTTATAATATATGATAGCTAAACATGTTCAAAAGCTTTCGAAAGCCCTTTTATTTGTTTTGTTGTTCAGGACAAAGGAATAGTTTCCAGTTGCTTCAACCTTACCTAGAAAATCGTAAAGAGGTTAAGTAATTATATCGCTGCTCTACCAATAGTCAATAACATGGTTGATTTCGATTTCTGTGGAAAACGCTTTATAATTGGTGATTTTAATTTGTTGTTTCTAACCTGTCAGATCCCACTGGTGGGATTTGATGGTCTTGAGCTGATGCAAGTACATGTCAAAAGCGTTAAATTTGTCGCGCCAATTATTATTGGTAGATGGGTTCCACTCATGAGTTGAGATTCCACTTAGTATTCATTTTGCTTATCCGACAGGTGGCTGGAGTGGCTGGCCGTTGTTTTTTTTTTTTTTACAATTTATCAATTTGCTTGTAAGATGTAACCATTTAATAACGTTATTCTTACCTATTAGATCCCTTAGGTTTAACTTAACGCACGTGCTATACAATTTGTAAGTTTTTAAACAGTAACTACATACATGTACTTACATTTGTAAAGGCTCTAATGCAAAATCCTTTACACGTTTCCATCGTCGTTCGTATATATAGAAGAATCGATCGTATCGAGCATGTATTTTTATTTTCTATTCTATTCGAATGGCATTGAGTCCGTCACGTGGCTTCCATGTCGACCGTTCCCCTTTTGAATGAATAATGCCGCGTCAAAGTACAGGGTTGAACGGCCATTACCTGCTTAATTTAATTTCAAAGGCATTTGTTAAACCCACAGTTAGCCCTGAGTTTACAATAAACCGACCAAGTGCGAGTCGGGCTCGCACACTAAGGGTTCCGTACCACCACAAAATACAATAATTATCAATTTAACATGCAATTTGGATTCGGTGAAAAAAATGGTCGGCTAAGTAACCGAATTACTATTCGGTTACTTGGTTTACGTTGCTTAATTTGGTAATGAACAGAAATATATCACCGACTCACAGTTGGTAATTATTTGTTGTTATACTTTAGAATGTGTACTATAATAATAGACCAGGGTAGAAGCCTTCAAAAATGGTAAAAAGTGAAAAAAAATAGTAGGATGAAACCCATTAGAAAAGGAGGGGAATATGATAAAAATGAAAGGAAAAATAAATTACAGGCGATCTGAGTTCGGGAAGTGGGGGGGGGGGGGGGGTTTAAGGGTAAAAATGGTTTATCTCGATTTCCGGTAAAACTACAAGTCCTATGAAAAAAAGTTAAATGGCAAAGTTGTAGGTAATTAAAAGATCTACAACTTTTATATAGACAATTTTTTTACACAACCTCAAAATTTATGTGAAAAATTAAAATAACCAAGTTTTTGGTTTTTTATTTTAATTTTTTTTTCTACGAAATTTGGTAAAAACTTTCCTTTTTATGTCCCAAATACACTGTAATTTATTTGATTATTTGTTATTTTTTCACCTTATTTTGACTTAATATCAAAAAATATTAAGTCAAAATAAGGTGATAAGAATAGAATTCGAACGTGCTAATCACTGCTATCTTCGCTACATAAACTCACAACTTAGACTCTTATAAAAAGCTTACTTTGTCTAATATAAAAAGCCTAGGCGATGCTGATAACCTTTAATATTTACAAGTAATGATCATTACCATGATTATCAGCTTATACTTATTAGTCTACTGCTGGAAATAGGCCTCTTCCAATGCACACCTTTCAGTCCGATCGTTGTATAAGCTTTTTGCTTCCAGCCAGTAAGGCTACTGGATCCAATTTTTGCATATGTCATAGTCCAGGAATCATCATCAGCATCATTTCAGTCATAGAACGTCCACTGCTGGACATGCCTTTCCCATCGATTTCCAAAAGGGTCAGTTGGAAGCGGCCTGGAAATTGGAAGTCTAGGAATATTTTCATCCAATTGTTTAATGGTTCATAATTATAATACAATCATCTAGATTTTTAAAACAAACAACTGACATCTCGTACGTTGAGCTTTTAAACCTCACTCGATGGTAAGTTGGGTACCGCAGCGGCGCGTTTTACACCGCGTGTGTTTCGCACCACGGTGTGAATCACCTAAAATATTTTTGCGCCGCGGTGTGATTCACACCGCTTACGATTTTTTTAATACTGGGTGCATTTGGATCGCGCGGAATTTAGGGAAGACAACGGCGCGGTGTGGCCCGCATCATTGTAAAGGAAAGGACCTGAAATGCTCTGAGCATTTCCTGGGAATGTTAATTGCCTTAAGCAGCGTGCTGGGAGGGTACCGGTGCGTTCCTATCGAGATTCCGGTGCTCTCCGTCTGGCACTGAGGCTGGCCGCCGAGGAGGTTCAGTGGGTACAATCTCACATAACCCGGCTACAATCCAATCCAGCTGGGTATTTTAATGATTTGCCCCCGTCACCAAAAAAGAGTTCTAGCTAGTATTCTATTTCTATGGCCCTAGAAACTCAATTTATTCATATTTCTAAAATAATTATGAATAAAAAGTTAGAGGCCTACATTCTACAGTTGGATAAGAAAAGCTATGATGATGACGAAGTGGTAGTAGTTTTCTAAGTTCTAAGTACTACTTAGTTACAAAAATAAAGACGCATGCAGGAACTTTTTCACTCGCGTGTGTTATAAAAGGATTTACGTAAAATATTTTAGCAAGTAATGAAAAAACGTGATTTCCTAGAAGACGTATAAAGGTGCTAAAAGCCGAGAGTAGCGGTTTACATATTTTCATAATGGGATTTAAAATATTATGACGCAGAGTGTAAAATATTCCTACCATAGTCCGCTTCTTTGGTGTAAGATTCGCCTCGAATACAATCTTTTCTACGAAAAAAAAATATCGTCAGCTCTAGATTGCCCTCTGCTGGGCATTGATTTTCATTTGAATGGTCAACGGCCAGACCGGAAATAAGGAGTTCAATCTGTCCCCTTGCCGATATTAGCAAACTTTTTTTCTTCTGTTTGTCTCCCAAGGGAACAGAGCAGGGGGACAAACCGGAATAATTCCAGAATCTATTCGTATCCTGCTGTTTTTGTGTCGTCAAACTAAACCTAAGTTAGAAAAATACGTTAATACCAGATCTCGCCACAGCGTTTCCAACATTCCTTTTTAACACGAACTGCACAGGAATGGAAAGTGTTTCCTATTAAAGTACAAACTGGGTCTCATCAAGACAAGAGTGAATAGGCATCATGGGCAATCGTGCTTCATCTTAGACCACATCGTTACTTTCCATCATGTGTGTTGTGATCAAACGCTAGCAACATAAAAACTTAGTAGGAACTTAAAGCAACTTGTACACTTGTACATAAACATTACCTACATACCTTCGTCTAGTAGGTAATGTTTATGTCTAAAGTAGCTAACAGACGTTACGGATTTGGCTGATGAACCGCCGTCTGACCAACGGGAGAGAAAGTGAAATTTTTCTCTTTCTTTCCGTTGATTGGACGGCAGTTCGTCTGCCAAGTTGACACGTCTGTTAGGGCTTTAATGATAAAATGTTGAATAGGTAGTTAAGTAGATACCATGGACGTAGCAAGGCCTAAAGATTTTAAAACGTCCTTAATAGATACCTATACAACTTGCTACATTTCTTTTAGAAGGTATTGCGGATTGACAACCCTGTAGAGAAGCAAGCTCGGTAGAGCCGGGCAGGGTTGATTCCAGTGCCGCTACTTTGATTTCAGGGGCCTTACCCCTAGCTCGAAAAGTTGACCCGCATAAGTGTTATTTGTCTAAACGGTACCGTCAACTACGATAAGCGGTAGTTATTTGATAGCCGCCAAGCTTTGCTTTGGGAAATATTAGGTCAAGGGCGAGCAAAGCGAAAACACTGTTATAGTTAGCACAGATTTATTCCGACTAAAAACCTGACAGCTGGCCGCCGGCGCCTACCCTCGGTTACAGTACCAGGTGTACTTTTAATGTACTAATGTGGGTACCGCCATACACTACATTCCTCCACACTAATTATGGAACATACAATCGGTAAGGGTTAGTGAATACCTATGGAGTGAACTATTGGTTAGAACAAGTTGATCTCGGTGGCGGCCAATGGGGTTATTTACATATTACATTATACAACTTAACTACTTAAGATTACAGCTTATAATTAGGTTTTTGTAATCTACAAAGCCTTTGTGGCCTACCCTTGGGGGTACTTATAAGAGACGGGAGATCTGGAGAAGGTTCACGAGGTTCAGGCGTAACCTTTGGCTGAACGGGAGGACTAGCCGTCACCGCTCGTTCTGACCGGCTACTTCCCGCAGCGACCGTTGGGTTCTCTGGTATTGGACTTGTTACCAATCCTTTATCACCTTCAGCAGGACGGTCAGAGTTTGGGCAAACCAGCGAACTCCTGCTCCTACGTTTTAGCTGATCGACATGACGATGTATCTGATTCCCCTCCTGACCTATAACTCTGAAGTTTGAAGGACCCAACCTACTTTCCACCATGCCCGGTAACCACTTTTCCCCCTTTAAATATTGGCGGTACCAAACGTCATCCCCGGGGTCGATGACCCTGTCCGCGCCGGCCGCGTCTTGTACCTGCCGCTGCTGCGCACGCGCCACCCGCGCCTCCCGGTCCGGTCTCAAGGCGTCTAGACGAGTGCGCAGCCTTCTACCTAGCATAAGGACCGCTGGGCTCTCCCCGGTGGATGTGTGGTCTGTATTTCTATAATACATAAGGAAAGTGTTCAGTGCCCTGTTGACGTCCTCCTTCTCATGAACGGCTTTTTTGATTACCCTTTTTAACGTCTTCACCGCATTTTCTGCCGCTCCGTTTGAGGCGGGATGAAATGGAGCAGTAAAAATGTGTTCAATGCCTCTACTTTTGTTAAAAACTGCAAACATTTCGCTCGTGTATGGAGGTCCGTTGTCGCTAACTATCTGCTTTGGTAGCCCCCACCGCCCGAATAGCTCCGTTAATTTATCGATAGTCCAGTTAGCCGCCGTGCTAGGTACTTGGAACACTTCTAACCACTTAGACATCGCATCGACGACTACCAAATAAGTTTTACCAAATATAGGCCCCATAAAATCTAAATGCAGCCTCGACCAGGGCCGGGCCGGCCAGGGCCAGGGACGAGGCGCCTGCCGCGGCGGCGCGTCCGCCTGCGCCGCGCACGTCTCGCAACCCTTACATAGGGCTTCAACCGCTTCGTCCAGTCCTGCCCACCAAATGTAGCTCCTGGCCAAGGCCTTTGACTTGACTATTCCCATGTGTGGCTCATGTAACACCTTTAAGACTCTTTCCCTACACTTATCAGGGATGACCACCCTGTGCCCCCACATTAGACAGCCTAACTCCTCATATAATTCGGCCCGTCGATTAAAATAGGGCTGCATTCCGATCACCTCGCACTCCGGAGGCCAGCCGTCTCGAACAAAACTCAATATCCTACTAAGAAGTGGATCACGCGCGGTGCATTTCTTGATTTCATTGCAATCTAACAGCAAAGCATCTTGCGCGAAGTGTAAATGCGTTTGTTCCGGCACCTTAGGTAAAACCGGTTCCTTACAAGGCAGGGGCAAGCGAGACAATGCGTCGGCACTATTTTTATCGGTACGAACATATTCTATATCGTAAGTATACGCGGACAAGATAACCGCCCATCTTGACATCCGACTCGCCGTCATTATTGGAATATTGTTGTGCGGACCGAATATTGATACCAATGGCTTGTGATCCGTACGCAAGGTAAAATGCCTACCGTATAAGTATTGGTGAAATTTTCTCATACAAACTACTATCGCCAACGCTTCCCTATGTATTTGAGAATAATTTTTCTCTGCGCTCGTAAGTGTCCGCGACACGAATGCAACGGGCCGTTCCGCCCCCTGCGCGTCTGGCTGAGATAACAACCCCCCGCAGCCCGCGGGACTGGCATCGCAAGTTAATATTAAAGTTTTGTTCGGATCATAATGCGCTAACACTTGTGAACTCGCCAAACGATTTTTTATATTTTGGAAAGCGCTTTCGCATTCCTTCGTCCAAACCCAGTCTACACCTTTTTTGAGTAAATTAAAAATCGGTACTAACTGTAGACTATAGTTCTTTACGAACTTTGCAAAGAAATTAGCCAGGCCCAGAAAGGACCTAAGTTCCGGAACATTTTTCGGTCTAGGTATTTTCTCGATCGCTTCCACTTTTGCCGGATCGACTTTAATGCCGTCTTTAGACAAGATGTAACCTAGGTACGTAACTTGCTGCGGCAAAAAAACACATTTACTTTCTTTCAAACGCAAACCGCTCGATTGTAGCCGATCGAATACCGCCTCAAGCGCATCTAAATGCTCCCGTTTCGTTTTTCCCCCGATTATGACGTCATCGATAAAAATGCCTATGTTTGGTATACCCTTCAATAAATTTGTCATAATTCGTTGAAAAATTCCCGGACTCGACGATAACCCAAATACTAACCGGTTATAGCAAAATAAACCGCGATGAGTGTTTATTACCGTGTATTTCCTAGATTCATCTAATTCAATCTGGTTATAAGATTGAGATAAGTCTATTTTACTGTAATACTGCGAGCCATTTAACTCAAAAAGTAACTCCTCGATTTTCGGTAATGGATATCGGTCGACCAGCAAAACGGGATTTAGAGTTGCCTTATAATCTACACAAACCCTGAGCGCCCCGTCCGGCTTGTTGACGGGAACCAGCGGTGAGGCCCAGTCCGAGCTGTCGACCGGCTCAATGACGCCGGCGGCGAGCATCGCGTCCAGCTCAGCATCCACCCGGTCTCGGGTGGCGAATGCCATCGGCCGCGCGCGGTGGTACACCGGCACTGCCCCCTCTCGCACCCGGAGCGTCGCCTTGCCCCCCGTGAACCTCCCTAGACTGCCGTCGAACAGTTGATTATATCTGCGTAACAGAACTGATATTTCATCACTCAGGCCTCCGTGCTTATCGTTATCTATTCGACCTATGTTGTTACAATTCAGTATGGGAACTTGTATTCCTAACTCACCGAGCCACTGACGGCCCAGCAATGACGTCGTACCTCCTCTGATGACAAACAGTTCTAGCTCCTTTTCGATGTCTCCATATTTCACAACTGGTTTAATTACACCTAACGGAAGTATATTTGATCCGTCATAAAATTTAATACAAAGATTGTTAGGTATGATTTGATCACTTTTGAAATATTTAATGTAGGTAGCCTCACTTATGCAAGAAATAGGCGTTCCCGTATCAATTTCCATTATTATCTCCCGGTCGTTAATACAGATCGGCAAACTCACCGGCTTATAATCTCCCAGATTTAACTGATACAGATCCACACCGTCGTCCCAAGGTAGGTCCGGTTCATCCGACTCCTTCAAGTCAGTGCGGCCGAAATTAACACCTGCGCCTCTTCCTAGTCCGCCCGTCAGCTTGGATCCCGTGCCGGCAGTTCCCGCCAAACACACCCGTCGCAGGTGACCGGGGCGCTTGCACCGGCTGCACACGTAGTCCCGGAACTTACAATTCCCGTAGGTATGACTCGTGGCTCCGCAGGCCCTGCAGTTGGAAAGCACTGACCGTGCCTGTCCCTTCTCCGGCGCTCCAGCCGGCCCGGGCGGCCGGCGCCCATTTCCGTGCCCTCGGTGTACGCGATCTCCGTCACCGCGATTGCTCATGCGCAGCGCATGTACTGCGCTAGCTCCCGCTACCGCTTCCGGCGCCGCCCGTGCCTCCACAGCTGTCGCATCGCGCTCGGCAGCCTCCAGCGAGCTCGCCATCTTCATCGCCTCCGGAAACGTCAAAGTGTCCGCCTCCGCGAAAAGCCGTTGACGGATGACGTCACTCTCTACGCCGCACACAAATTGATCCCGCAAATTCTCGTTTAATACGTCGCCGAATTTGCAATACCGTGCTAACTTTTTCAACTCTGCTATGTACTCGCTCACGTTTTCCTCTGTCCGCTGCCTGCGCTGTCGGAACCGATACCGTTCCGCAAGCACCGATGGTGCCGGCTGTAGATGTCGACGCAGCACGTCCGTCGCCTCCAAATAGGTCAATTCCGCTGGCTTTTTGGGACTGGACAGGTTTTCCAACAGCTCATACGCTTCGTCTCCCATCAGGGATATAAGCGTCGGCAATCTTAAGCTGTCTTCTACGCCATTTACCTTGAAGTAACATTCAAGTCGGTCCGCGTACGACGACCACGCCCCGTCTTTTATATTAAACTCGCTTATTTTGCCGATAGGCATCTTGATTATATCACACGCGGTGTTGTTAAACGTTTTACAATGATAATTCTCGTCGCCACTGGGAAATATTAGGTCAAGGGCGAGCAAAGCGAAAACACTGTTATAGTTAGCACAGATTTATTCCGACTAAAAACCTGACAGCTGGCCGCCGGCGCCTACCCTCGGTTACAGTACCAGGTGTACTTTTAATGTACTAATGTGGGTACCGCCATACACTACAATTTTCACGCACACACGCATAGTAAAACGGATTTTCGTTCATTCAAGTTAGACGCTTTTAAACGATGCAGCTTAAATGAGTTGGTTAATTTTAGGTATCTATCAGGTACCTACTAAAAGTTAGCTCGCAAAAAAAGTTGAAGTTAGGGGTAAGGCCCCAGGTTTTGTGTAACACTTTACTAACCTACTAAATAGATTTGAGAGGGACTTGCAATTTCTGATACTGGGTGTATACCTACTATAGAAAAAGTTAAGTACTTGTTATTATTTATCAAGGGGCGTAGCACAATGTCAAAAGCATTTTTATTAATGTAATTTTGCTAACTGCACCTATGCGTTAAATTGGGTTGGCTTAATAACTGTAAAGCCTACTTTACGTTATAATCTCTGCATATTTTTTTAAGTTTCTTTGTTTTTAATTAGACATAAAAAATATGCTTACAGCTGTCGTCACGCTATCTACCAATGGAAGTGCAAACTGTTTTGTCATATTACAGGTTACGAGGTGCTGTCAACGGGGCCAGCGCTACTCTTACAGTTCACGGCTAACTCTGCATCTCCCGGGCAAGGGTTTGCGGCCACCTTCACCTTTCAGCCGCCACCAGACTCCACGGCGGCCGGTTAGTTTGCTTCGCTCAAATTACAACCCTTCTTTTGGTTTTTAATTATTTTGATGTATAAATTAATACAATAAAAAAATTACAGCTTCAACAAAGTATTACGTACTTCACACAATTTATGTTTGGCGTCATCTGTGTGGCATATCCAAACTTTTGTCGTAAATCTATTTGGAGCGCCATCTCTGAAAACACGTCAGAACTACGATGAAAACCTAGCACGTGAAAAGCTCCGTAGCATCCGTCAGTTTCCCGGAAGCTGTTTTCTTAAGTATAAAATACCCCAAGATTTACATTTTTTGGAGTTAACTTACTAGATGGCGCTAAAATAAAACATAATAATTATTAATTGTAATCATAATGCATTCATTGTATTTGTATCATAAATTAATTGTATTGTTGTAGGCAGGTTTTCTGAGTGGCATTAAAAATCCTAATTCTAACTAAATAACTATTATAAAAAGCGAAAGTAGCTCTGTCTGCATCTCTGTTTGTTTGTATGCTCTTCATAACTCAGCTAGGGCCGATGTTAACGAAATTTGTAAAAATGATTTTACCTACATTCGAAAGATGGACATGAGGTAATTTTTCTCCCGCATAAAAGCGGAAAAACTGGAAAACAGCGGGTAACACCGCGCGATTCTGGTAGTAAATACCTATATATAAATAAATAATTATTTGTTTCAGATTCAGATCGTCTATTGAAGCTTAGTTTTGGCAAAGCTTTCGAATCTCTCGGGCCTGAAGTCAGCGCCACAAGTAAGTACTTACATATATACCTACTTAGCTAAGAGGTGGGTAGACCAACCTACTTACGCCTACTATTTCGTACATAAACTGAGTATTTCCCATTCCCCAAAGGCACATTAATTATCTAAGTTACTTACTGCGATGGTTCCTGCAATTTCGCTGCAATTACATATCGGAAAACTTTGATAGGTGCCTATATGGAGAGCGTTAGCCAAGCCATAAGTTACCTTTGATCATAATTATATTATAGCTTGGATTTGTCTTAAACTCGATCTAGTACCGAAAAAAGTCTGTCAAAAACTGCAGGGCGTGGGGTAGATACCTACTTAGTTACTTGTCGTAAGTCGTAATCGTATTGCACACACACACACATACGCGCGCGCGCGCGCGCGCTATATACGGCGGAACTTTGCCGGTTCGTCGTAAGAAGCACGTTTGCGTATAGGCGGCGCGCGACGATCGGATGGACTCGGTCCAATTTGGGTCTTTTCATTGATAAATAATCGATTCATTCATTGCCTTATTGTATTAATTGCAGTTTAGACACGCAATTTGCCCTTAGTGCAGAATGAGTACTAATAAATTTTCTAAGTTGTAGAATTATTGTGTGATTACTGATTGTATTTCTTAAGTGATACCACAGAATACATACCAAGGATCCAGTGATCGTTCTTGGTGATACTAACTAAAAGCAATTCATTACCTAAAATAATTTTATTTTCAAATCCAGTATTCGGCAGGAGTGTATTTTGGGCGCCGGATAATTACCGGATATCCGTTTCATCTCTAATATACAAACCTGAAAGATGTAGGCAAATCTGTGTTCCCACAGTGCTTTACTTCCTCTGTGACAGTGAACTATATTACCTACAGAGAGAAAGAATAAAACATGCTTCTGAATAATTAATCTAACAAGTTGCAGCCGTAACCTCGGTGATATATTCAAAGTTAAAATGTATCCGCGCACTGTTTCGGACCTTAGAGACCGAAAGTTCGACTTTTGTTATTATTAAAACCAGCCCATCAGCCCATCACAGACGATGTACTTCTGGCAAGAAATGAATAAATAGTGTGTCACCTACATGTCACAGTACGAGTACTTACAGAAGATTATTCCAAAATTAGAGACAGCTTGCTTATTTTCAACATTTAAAAAAATCAGTATGCATATCAAAAAACCAATTGACCAATGGCAACTGATAAAATGTGTGTTGCAATCATTGAGATACAATACCAATAGAGTCACAATCTCTAAGTGAACACAGTAAAAAAACATCCGGGCGTCGTGTACATACCTAAACATCAATGTATATAGTTCAAAATGCCACATTTTCTCAAATTTAGACGTTATGTCGCTTGCAGTGTTCAACGTCGCTTGTCCGGTATGGCACCGTAGCACTGGCATCGCGCGGCGTTGTACTGGGATCGCGGTTGCCTTACAACTAACCAAAAAGTCTGCGCAATTCGTAGCGTGCGTCGAGTTTGGTTCGGACAATTTTTTGGCACGATTGTGACTCTATAGGTAGGTATTGTATCTCGATGGTTACAATTGAATTTTTTTATGGTCTGTAATTTTAATGATTTATTTATATGACCTTAATTAAATCTTAATGTTTGAAATAAAATACATTTTAATAATCTTTATCCTAACACATTGCCTTCGAACAATTATTATTTACTATATTCTTACTATTTGCTGGGTTTTTGAATAACAGCGACAAAAAACGACTGACTTCAGAGAAAAATTAAATGTAAAAAAAGGCTAGCGACTAACATACTGTCATCTGTAGTGGCTCTTAGTGTAGTCCGCTGAATACTGACGCTAAATTTTTACCCACTTTTCATTGTTTCGTTGATGAAGTTGAAGCCATGAAGTTAAGAGGAAACCTACAGAGAACAATTTGATGAAACTTTCACGTAGCGTCTAGTCAAATTTGTGAAATAACTCAGGTTGTGTTAAGAATATTTCAATTTACTTGTTCTATTTTAACGAAGTCTTTTTTACAATTTTGTTGAATTGACAATTCAATTTAACGACCAGCAGGATTTGACCTGCGCATAACGATCCAGGGGCCTTACACCTAACTCTAACCACAGGCTCGAACACGCGCAGTTAACAAAATCACGCGAACGCGAACCTTAACGCGCCGAGATACGCTTTGAGGCCGCGCAACTTTTCGCAATCACGTTAACTGAATCGTTTAGAACAGGTAGGCGTAAGGCCAAAAGGGTAAACACCCCAAAGCCACTGAGCTACGGTCGTTTTGTTGAACGTCAACACGCATGATCTTAAGCGATGATGCGCTCTTCGATGGTGATGCGGCAGCCTTGGCTCTTCTTGTTTTTTTTTCTTTCATAAAATGTCTCAGAAATTTGAAATCGGTATCATATAGAGATAGACCTTTCATTTTATGGTAAAGATTACATTGTATACTTCTCTTATCCAGTTTATATCTACCAATAGGCCGCCTGAAGACATCTGCAAATATTACTGACTCTAAACACACTATTCATGCACCTAGCACAAAAGTTAGGCATAGAGACATACCTACTCGTACTGCAGCAAGCCGTGGTTTTCGTATGCAGAGCGCAACCCGTCCCATAAATATCGCCGACGCTAAAATACCTAGGTACTTCTATGTAGACCTCTAAGGTAGAAAAGAGGCCAAGGATTTCCAGGCCTCGGCACAGAATACTAGCATTTACTATACAGGCAGGCCACAATGCACCGTGAATATTTCATAGAAATGCTTTCGGCGCTGCAAGTGAACTCTGTCATACGTAATGCTCTGAATTGTGAAAATGTAATTTTCGTAGTAGTGTGGGAGTATCGAACACTGAATATAGCTCAGTTTTGGGCGTTAAATATTTAGTAAAAATGCTTTTTGCCACTAATTTTATAATTTTAGTTACACTGCTCTACTGCACACTCTATAAATCTGTAAATAAAAAAATATAAATGCAATTGTCTTTATTAACTAAACAAAATACAAGCTAACACTAACACTACAAAAACGATAAGACTGCCCCAACGTTGAAAATCTAAAGACAATCTAAATGCTCAGGCCTACTATCAGTTGGCAGTGTACCCATCTTTAAATCCATCTCGTTTTTCACGCTGTGGCTCTACATGAGGAACTTTACTTTTTCCTACGGTCTCGATTTCAAACTTTAATTTTGACTAATTGCATTTTTTTCAATATATATAGTTACCGCAACTGGTCATGCTTATACTGTATCTTAGAAGATCGCATTTAGCATACATATAGGTTAAAAAACTAATACAAATCACGAACACTCAATAAATAATAATCCACCGATACTACACATTAACACTCGAAAATATACGAGGTTAGGAAAATAACACAGCGCTGCGCAATGTTTTTCACGTTGGCACCAAAACTTAGGTAGGATGCGACTACGTTTCCATCGCTAGAAAATGCTAGACATGTTACAAGCTAAACTGGCAGATTTATAGATCTAGTGGAACACTCCGTATTTCTACATTGTTGTCAACCAATAATGAAAAGTTACGTTTGTTTCCTGGAATGAAAATATTCTTGCACTCTATTACAGTATAAAAAGACCGTAGGAAAACGCTGGATGCAGGCCGCTTCCAACCGGCCCTTCTGGAGATCTATGGGGGAGGCCTATGTCCAACAGTGGACGTCCTATGGCTGAAATGATGATGATGATGATTACAGTCTGGCTTATTATATAGTTCACAATGCCATATTTATTTCAATTTAGGCGTTATGTCGCTTACATAGCGATCTACGTCGCTTGTCCACTAGGGTATCGTCGCAGTCACAGAAGAGAAAAAAATTGTATCTTCTCTTTTCTGTGGTAGCACTGGCATCGCGCAGCGTTGTAGTCGGATCGAGAATGCTTTACACCTAACCAAAAAGTCGGCGTAGCGTGCGCAATGCGTAGCGTGCGCCGAGTTTTGGTTCGGGCATGTTTTTGGCACAATTGTGTCTCTATAGGTATTGTATCTCGACGCCCTTGACGCAAAAAGAGGGGGTGTTATAAGTTTAAAGTGTATCTGTTTATCTATGTGTTTGTCTGTCGCATCGTATAGCTTCCAAACAGCTGAGCCAATTTTGATATAGTTTTTATGTTTGTTTGAAATGTGACTTTATTAAAAGTGTTCTTAGCTATGATTTAAAAAAAACTGTTAAGCAATTTGAAGATTATCAGCTCTTTTATCGCGGGTAAAAAAAATACTTGTTAACAAAAGAATCCGCCATTTCGTTATGATAAAAGAGTAACAAGATTTACCTACTTGGGGGTGATTCCCCGTCGCTCTATAATTATTAGACCTTACAATATATAGAATATCTTACACCGTCTTCAAAAAAGGAGGTTCTCAGTAATAAAGTTTTTTTTTTTAAATTCGCGATGTCTTTGTAGATGTGAACCTATGTTTTTACGGTTCCGTGCCCAATGGGTGCAAACGGGGCCCTATTACTAAGCCTACGCTGTCTGTCTGTCCGTCCTATCTTTTAACGGCTGTATTTTTTGAACCGTAATAGACAGCCACTTGAAATTTTCACATAATGTATGTTATGGCGGATTAACTAAGAAATAATAATAATGTCAAAAAACAAAAACTAGAGGTAAAAATAAATATGTAAAAATCTAAAAATGATTGCTGCCATAACACGTCTTGTAGGTAACTTGATATATTCTCAATGGATTTTTCTAAAGTAATCTTGATCATAAAGCTCGTCTCTGGTAGGTATCACATACAATTTCTGTAACATTATAGTCACGTTAAAATAGATCTTAAAATGTCCTCTTACGCAAATTGGATGACATTTACATAACAGCGACGCTGAAAAGCCGCGGTGTCACCATCGAGCTATATTACTACGTAGTAATATAGCTCGATGGGTGTCACTTTATTGCTTTTTATTTCAGAAACACTAGGTTTTGAAATATTGTTTTGTTTTACCTATGTTAGGTATATACCATAGATAAAATAAGCAATATGTCTCTTATTTTACCTGTGTTATGTACGTAGCACATATGTTTAACATAGGTAAATAGGGTATTTGACTATATTAAAAATATAATTAATACTGGTGTAATCCTAGAAGATTATTATTTTCAAAAAGTATTTAATGACTAAAAACTAATAAGTAAAGTCCCTATTTCTAGAAAAATACATATTAAAAATATGTTTTTCACTGATCACGTGACTTGACTGCAAACGCTCTATGTTAGCCGAATGTCCTTATGTCGTCACAGAAAAGTAAATAGAGGCAACAATTGTATGGCGAGATTAACTCGTTTGTTTATGTGTGACGTCACTAATGTCACGTGGTCCCATGAATGTCCCCATGAATGATGTTAAAGTAGCATTTACGCGGTAGTTTAATAATTTCAATTTTGATCCGTCATTTAAAACACAAATACTGAAAATTATGAGGATTAAATTAAAACGTTAAAAATAAAAGGGGTCCTACAACATAAATATACAACAAACATTTTAAAGGTGTTTTTGTATTAGCTCTAATGTTAAAACGGTAATACACACAAGCGTCAAACATCGTTGTCTTTTTGCACTACTTTTTGATTTAATGGTGATACGGAATTCTCAGCGTGAGAGCCCGACTCGCACTTGTATATATATTATTTTTTTTCATTTTTCTGATTCCCAATTTGTTGCCAATTTGTATTAATACACGCTAATATAACTCAATAGTCAGACAATATTCCAGCAACATACTTCCATAAAATGACGACCCAAATGCACCTCGAGAAATATTTCAACCGGGATAACGAAATGATTTCAAATTCATTGGCCTTCATTCTGAACCAAAATAATACCTATACTACGGAATAAACGGTAAACAAACATAATGGAAGTCAGAGTTCACAGTAAACAGCAAAAAATGGAATTCTAGCAATCAGTTCCTCACTTCGTTGACTAGTATTTGTAAAATGTTGGCTGCTGTATCAAATTTAAATTACGAGAATTTCACAGGCACATATGATACTGGTTAGAAATATAAAACTAGGTTGAAAAAGCTAATAAGAAAATTGCAGGATAATTGACATTTTTAAACTTCGAGTCGACAATGCACCAGACGTCCGAAGCCAAGTTTATCTTTGGAAGAAAAAATTTAAGTACACACTTTTAAGTTTCTAAAGACAAGCCTGGTGCCAAAATACCACATTCTAGATCAATAGAATATGGACCTTTTTATATTGTAAAATAGACTTGCGCTTGGCCGCCAACTCGCCTGATGTTAAGCGACGATGCGGCCTACGATGGATCACGCTTGTTTTTAGTACCTTTATAACTGTAAAATTTCATAGTATCTATATCTATCTTCTATTCTATACATATAATAAAAACGTAGGGATAAAAAAAACAATAATTGCGAGATATAAAAAAATACACATAGGGCGTCATAAAATAAGCACCTGAACACGTTAATATAGTTTTAAGAATTTTTGTCTGTTTGTTTGTTTGTCCACGCACATTTTCTAAACGACTTGATGGATTTGAATGCAGTTTTCACGAATATGCTTAGCTATGACCAGATTGAAGTATATAGGCTATGTTATTTTGCGCAAGCCATGTATGAAAATCTATGCGTACGAAGTAGCGGGCAACAGCACTATTATGTAATTGTTGAGCATGTGTTCACAAGAAAACATGCTCTTTTTTAACATACCTATAGGATAATAACATACAGGCACACAACGATGCTCCATAAATGACTGCTTCCAAAATCCCAACTATCAAAAAGCCTGATAAATATTGGTGTTTTGTTTCTCAAAGATGCATAAGAATATCAATTCATTGTAGGTACAACTATGCATCTATCTGTTGAAATGAACCGTAAGATACCTAAGCCCGGCCAGCTTAGTTTGAACCTCAATTTTCCAAGCTGCAAGGCGCTGCAGATTGAATTGCAGGTTTCTACAACAATATAAGCAACAGTACCTAGATACAACGTAGAGCGTGTTCGATGTACGTACATTTTCATTGCATCGAAGCGTTGAGCAAAATTTTAAACTTCCCTTCTCAAAAGAGCTGCAAGTTACGACCCAGGAGATTGTATTGTATAGTGTATACAATAATAACAAAACTTCTAAATAAAGCCGTTCTCGTATTGTTGACACAAGCTGCTCGTGTTGTAAATTCTTGCGTATAATGAAAATCCACACGGGACAGTATTGTACTCAATTTGTGACGAACCAGCGGCTGCACTTTTTTTGCTACAAATAATGTAGAATTATGAATGTAAAGCCTGGTTTAGTCAAGAATCATCAATCAGTTAGTATCGTCTGATGGCTGAACGGAACAGAAATAAGTAGCTGCACCAGTATGGCCTGTATACAGGTTTACGCCATCAGATAAGCCTTTTTCGCGTCATTTCAAAATCTCTTCAAGCCAGCCACCGAATGCACATTTCACATAGACCAAGTAGACTTATATCGTAATATCCACACATGATATTAATTTAGATCAAATTAGGTGGATTGAAGGCAATAGGTACTTTAGACTTATATCAATAATACTTAAAATCGCTTATTCTCCCACATTAGTCCATGGCTTGACGTGGCTTCTCCCAAAGCACACCTTTTAAACCGATCTTCTGCTTTTCTTGAATACAGATGTACAGAAGGCAGTTACTTCTGTATATCGTCATTTTCATCAAGCTTTTGACTTTGTTAGTTGTTACATAAAATATCGACATGAATGTTTTTCTCTATGTCGATGTATGTACATCAATAGGGGTCATAATTTTTGTAATATAAATGAGAGTTTATATTTGTTGAATAAACGCTATGTTGCAAATAAGCAGTCGATTGGCAAGCTTTCAGTGGTGATGCCAAGTTGCTAAACTCGGTTGTCAGCAGTTCTAAGCCTGTCTAGATTTCTAGATCTTGAGACAACTCTTAATTGAGTCTGAGTAAACGTATATTATGTCGAGACACAAATCGGCATTAAAATATAGTCCCTGTAAGATCGCAAATTAGAAAATGGGACAATGAATGATGCATTTAACAATTTTCTTATGAGTTAGAGTGACAACTAGTGCTATCAGTTATTTATAATTAAATAGACGTATCTTACGTCAGTAATCGCAACCTCTTGGATTGAAACAAGTGAATCACATTAAAAACCGACTTCAAAAATATATGAAAAACGTAATAAGTGCCTAAATAATTCGGGGGTTTTCCTCGATTTCCCTGGGATCCCATCATCCGATCCTGACTTGGTGACAATGGGACCAAATTGTAAGTATACCGAACAAAAGAACAAAAAATCGGTCAACTGTTGGCGGAGAAATCGGTTTACATACATTAAAAAAATACAGTGCGAACATAGAACCGCTTTCCTTTTTTGAAGTCAGTTAACATATATAATAATTGCATAGATCTACAAACACGTGGGGGTCTATATTTTTTTTAAAGTCATGAGTTCACCTTCCCGAAGCCGTAATGTGATGTTATGCCGCCTAATACTTGTTGTTTTAGTGGTTTAGTATTTTGCAAATCAGCAATGTAACGCGTACAAAATTCGGGTTAATGCACCGCGTAGGTACAAAAGCGCGCGAGCGTGCGCGCGGCGCTGTGTTCACGTGCGGAGGTCGTTCGTTGACCTCAGCTGAATATTTTATTTGCATTACATTGCGTTTTTTTTTTGTAAGAACAGTTGTATAATTTAGCTCCCTAAATGCTGGTGTTGTAAAAAAATGCTAAAAAAACAGTGTAAAATTCTAAAAAAATATCATGCTTTTTCTGATATCGTATCAGTAATCACTAGCTCTATCTCAAGTCATCGTTTTCGCGAGTGTTTCTCTTACACCCGGTATAAATTTAGTTACAGTTTAAAAATCTTATCTTTACTAAACGTACCTACACTAAATACACAGATTATTTCAATAGTTAGTTCAGTTTTAGTTAATTTTTTGTTCGGATATATATGAGCGCTGCCCCGATATATTATCACATTTTTTAGTTTTGCTTGGCTTCGAGTAAGCACTAACATGTTTTAATTAGGTATTTATACCTAGTAACTTCACTACGACATCCTTGCTTACCAGTCCGCGTGTTTTATCGTTTTTCTAAAATATCAACGCAATTAACCTGATATTCTTGTAAGAAAGTTTCCAAGGATTAAACCGTGCTAACAAGAACTCTTTCATAGCCAGGTTACAGAAGAAAAGTTGAGAAAAGTTCGCAGCTGTAAAATGGAACAAAACTCTTTTCCCCGGGAAACTTTAATTGGGACAGCCTTTGATGAATTAAATACCAAGTTTCAATTTAATATCATTGATTAAAAGCAGAATTATTCACCTATGTGTAATGTGTATCCTGCTTAAAATGGCGGGTATAAACTGGATGCAAAGAACTGCCGACTGAGCTCAGTATTTCAGCCAAACTTTCACATATATGATATTAGTGTGATTATCAATATAAAAAAACCGACTTCATAAAAAATTCAGAACTAGAACCATTCAAATGGGACCACACGGGAAGCACTATCAAAAGAATCCGAAAGTTCTGAGGTAACAAATATATAAAAAAACAGTCGAATTAAGAACCTTTTCCTTTTTGGAAGTCGGTAAAAAATTTACAACTCTTGTTAGTTAACACGTGGTGACAAATATCTAAATCAGTGCGGACAAAAAATGTCCACAAGAGTTGGCGACTAAAATAGTTACAAACAAAAATTTCCTACTAATTCTACTATTTACCTTTATGTGTCTTTTTTTCAACGGACAATGGCTATGCTCGGAGTTTCTTTGCGCGATAAAATTCGGAACGTGGATATTCGTCAAAGAACTAGAGTCACCGACATAGCTATTAAAATCTGCAAGTTAAAGTGGTAATGGGCAGGCCACATCGCTCGAAGAACTGATAACCGATGGGGAAGAAAGGTTCTTGAGTGGAGACCGCGAACCGGAAGACGCAGCGTAGGTAGGCCTCCCACTAGATGGTCCGACGACATTGTGAGAATCGCGGGCATCCAGTGGATGCAGATCGCAGGATGTCGTTCAGTGTGGAGGTTAAAGGGGGCCTATGTTCAGCAGTGGACGTCTTCTGGCTGATGATGATGTTGAACCTTTTTGTATGCTATATTTCTATTTTGGTATAACTAGTTGATACATAAATAAGAGAAGCCATTGGCTCCCGTCACACAGTCTCTGACTAGGTCGGGAGCCTCTGGGATCAATACAATATAACCTGCCATAAATTATGCCCGAATAAATGATATGTATTTCGGAAACAGTAAATACATACTCGTAACTATCGATATCAAAGTATACTTACCTACTCGCCCATGACTATTTGCGGTTCAGATAATTGGTAGAACTGACTCGTATTACTGTAAATACTAAACCCTAATACGAATGGATAACCTGATTTCATTGAATTGGAAATCTCTACCGCCATCCCGGTTTCGAACATTTTTTTTCAGATCGTTTCATTTTACATAAAAGCCTGGCCAAAAACATGTGTTTTCTTTCATTCGGTTCGGGTCCATAGTGATTTATTTATGAAGCCTACCCTGTCCGTCTGTCCGTCCTATCTTTAAACGGTTGTATCTTTCGAACTGTAATAGATAGCTTCTTACGGCGGATTAACTAAGGAATTATAATAAAGTAAAAACCAAATGGGGTCCCCATTACAAAAAACGCATATAAAGTAATAAAGGTAGGACGGACAGACTTACATCATAGGCTTAGCTATAGGGTCTACACGTCTACACCCTCTGGGTACGGAACCCTAAAAACGATTGGGCATTATCTTTAGAATATGCAAATATTCGTGATGATATTTTATACTTACGATGGCGGAGAACATAAAAGAAAACTATTCTTCGAGATTTTTGTCCAAAAACGTGCGAAAGACATTTTACCGAGCGCACAGCTCTGATTCGCCCTTTTCGCAAAATCTTTTCATAGCAGACCTCTACCTACACCCTATAAGACATTTACCCACCAAATTTCACCATCGTAATCGTTTCTCTTAGTATACCGGGTGTAAGGAAAACGATCCTGAAGCCAAAATACTATAGTATTATACTATCTAAACACAACCGAATACCAAACCATGCTCTATACTTGATGTTTTAGTATTTTTGTTGTTTAGATTTTGGCTAACCCGATGTAAAGCGCGCGGTAGGGCGCCACTGAAGTGAATGAAATGAAGTGAAGTGTTTTTTTTTTTTTCGTTTAGCAGCGCGCAATCGCTCGTAGGATTTTTCATATTCGCATACGCAAATAACCAGTGACTTCAAACGCGGTTGATCGTATTTTTGAGTATTTTTTAATCGCTCGAATTCTGGGTTGCCATTTTAAAACACAACTTATCCATTTCACGCAGCAACTCTCGGATTTGGGTACAATAACCGGTAAACCGGTAATTTCCGCAACGTCAAAAGGAACATCACTTAAAAAACCACATGATTATTTGTAGTCTGTGTAATTATAAAATGTCAACAAAGCAAAGAAAATGTAACTAAGACAACCAAGTACAAATTTTCAGATTTTCTATTGATAGAAAGCAAATTTGCATGATTCAAATCAGTCGTTGCGTTTCGAGTGATATGGCTATTCGCAAGTAAGTCACTAACACAAAAGTCCTAGAAAAAAGTACGAGCGATTCAAAAATAGAGCCCCTGGGTCGTTCGTTGACTTCTATTCCAGCGTCAGTCGACAATTTGTCTGGATTATATTGCGAACATATTCTTTTTAACACAACTATTTTTTTTCATTCCGTATCAGCAATCACCAGCTCTATCGTCAGTCTTCGTTTTCGAGAGCATTTCTCTTACACCCTGTATTGATTATTGTGAAAAGTATTTAATACTGGCCAACCCTTAATTCAGAATCAACTATTTAGTACCAGAATATTTTTTTTTGTCTTGGTAGCAAAAGAATTAATACGAAGAAATTGATCAAAGAATAACAAATACTTAAATGGGTAACAATAAAAGCAGCATGCAGACTTAGGTAAGTACGTAGTTGGAAAATGAAATAGTATTCATAGAAACTTTACGTCCATACACACAGTAGCAGTGGAACGAGTTACTTTGTTTACTGCCCTGCCTAGTTCCAAGAGCATTCGTATAGAAGGCGACTCCACGGATTCTGGAGAACTCGAATAGCGTTGCGTCGCGGTTCTCACAATACACGAGACGCCATTGGCTGTAGCCGCTACTTGTTCAGATATGAATCCTATACAATTATCCATACAGTAGAATTTTACATACGTATATAAGAAACTATCGTACAAACGCGTCGAGCGGAGCCTTCGTTCGTAGTTTGTCGTTTGAAGTTTTACTGTTGGTTAGTCAACTATATTCGGTCGAAATTAGATTGTTCTGATAACTTCCCGTAATATAATAGTAATATATGATGACAACTGTCGTTGCATTGTAAAAAGCTGCATAAAAACTAATTTTCTTGTTAACTTACACTGTAATAATTATATTGGCTACCAGCTTTAATGTTAGTTCTTCAGATTTTAAGGATTTCAGGTTTTTTACAATCTATTGCAGCAAAAAATATTGGACCATTACGTTTCACGATATAGAGTTCACATTTAAACTAGTAGGTAGCGGTTTTACTGCTATATACGCTTGTACGGCGGAGGCAACCGCGTGAAAGACACACGTCGCGAAGCTTGCATGGACATAGGTTCCATTCAAGCGAACTGCAAAAGTCGCGATACCTGACGCTACTGGAGTCGTTGAAAATCCAATACTTGAGTCGTCTTATGTACGAACAGCCTAAGTGAGCAGAAGTTAAAATGTAAACCGGTGGAGTGTTTGTTTTGTTCATTTGCTTTAATATACTGCTTACAAATGTTATGAAAGGAAGCTATATTTGCAGAGAAAACTTGCTTACAGTATGTTTATTTAATACTTGCTATAAAAAGATGTACAAAAGATGACATAGCTGTTAAAATTTGCAAGTTGTAGTGGCAATGGGCAGGCCACATCGTTTGAAGAACCGATAATCGATGGGGAAGAAATGTTCTTATGAGTGGAGACCACGAATCGGAAGACGCGGCGTAGGTAGGCCTCCCACTATATAGACCGACGACATTGTGAGAGTCGCGGGCATCCAGTGGATGCAGATGGCATGATGTCGATCACTGTGGAGGTTAAAGGGGGAAGCCTATTTTCAGCAGTGGACGTCTTCTGGCTGATGATGATAAAAAGATGAACCACTACTGTCTACTAAACTGTAGTTTGTATGCTATTTGACGATTATTGACATCTGTAGTGAATTGAAACATCTAAAAAATAAATTAGAATATAAATTCTAATGTTTCAGGTTTTTCTCAAGTTGCAGCCTATATACTAAACAAGAAAGTGAAATGTTTTCATTCACATTTTTGTAATGTAATACAAGCAATCATCATACATTGAATAGACTTTAGACTAATATTTTTACATCTTACTTTTGGCTGTTATCTCACGTGATAGAACTTGGAAGGGAAGATGCAGTCAGATATAGCACGTTTTCCTAGTAATAACCTATTATCCTTGCCTATTAGGCATGAATACTCCAACATTATGTTTCTGCGAAAATACAGACACAGCTCACAGACTTAAAATTGATAGACTTGAAGTTTCTACAGTTGGTAAAACGCTTTTTAAATCCATACAGTTTTTTTAATTGTATCCATTTTGACAATTATAAGTACCTACAAAAATCTACAGGCAGTTTTAAGAATCAAGTCTACACCTTATCTTAGTTTAAGTTAACTAGTACGTACTCGTATATGTATTTTATTTAGTTTGTGTATTATACATATAGGTCTAGGGATATATATTTATTTATATTTATATTTTAGGTTGCCTAAAATAAATCGCTCTAGGCAATAAATAAGGCCCATTATATTGCCGTATATTAATTTTTTATATTAGTTTAAATTTCATTTGTATTTTTCGGTGAGTAATAAAGGGATATTGTATTGTACAAGTGTCCTTATTAAATTACTAGATTAAAATAACAGGTATTTTTCTAATATTATAAATCCCCTTTTTCCATAATAATGACCACAGACACGTAATAAATTTCCAATCACTTTTAGATTTAAAGAAGATAATAATATCCATATTGTCCTGTATAATATTCACGACCAAACATTCCTTCGCCCATCCCATTTCATCACCAAACATTCAATTTCAGCAATGAAAACAATTGCGCCAATCGATTTGCCAAACAAACAGTTGACCGACCTCACTAAAAGCTTGGTATAAATAAAATAGTCGAGCTCGCAATTGGCTACTACTGGCCGTCATTGGCCATACCTGACATCAATAAATGGACACATCGACCTGTGACTGCAGTTTGATGCATATATTTTTGGTGTTTTTTTTTGTCTATACCTATACTTACCTATAACCGTTTCGATTCTACGTTTCTAATCCGTACGGCCAAGGATTGAAACAACCTGCCGGCTTCCTTGTTTCCTGAGAGATAATCTGGGCCTTTTCAAGGCAAGAGTGAATAGGTATCTTCTAAGTCTGCGTGCTTCATCTTCGACCACATCGTCGCTTACCAACAGACGAGTTGGTGGTCAAACGCGGACTTATTCGCGTTAATAAAAAAAACATTAGGAACCGTATTATATAGTTGTCTATACCTATAGCTTTTACTTCTTTAGCTTAGTGGCCTCTATAAATTAAATAGGCAGATAAGTAAGTACCTTCTTATTATGTAAAGGGGTTAATTGGAAAGATATATTAACCCGAAAGGGGTACGTTATACTCATCATTATGAACATCTTTCACTATAGGACTACCCTGAAATATGATGAGTATTAACGAAATCCTTTCCATTTGGAACATTCTTTCCTTATAAATCTGTAAAGTGAGTTTTGTAGCCGCGAAAATTTTATAAATAATATTTTTGACTTCAAAAGTGGAGGACGCACGCCTGCGCGCTTTTGTACCTACCTACGCGGTGCATTAACCCCGAATTTTGTACACTTTACATTGCTGGTTTGCAAAATACTAAACCACAAAAACAACAAGTATTAGGCAAATGAATTTTTGTATTCGATTGTGTTTGGTAGTATAATAACGTTTCGGCTTTGGGAAAGTGAACTCATGACTTAAAAAAATGATATAGTTTGTACCCCACGTGTTTGTACATCAATGCAATTATTTTAGTTGTTAACTGATTTCAAAAAAGAAGACGGTTCTATCTATGGTCCACTGTTTTTTTATGTATGTTCACCGATTTCTCCGCCAACTGTTGACCGTTTTTTTTTGTTCTTTGTTCGGTAGGGTATACTTGATATATAAATTGAATAGGCACTCCTATATTTTTGAAGTCGGTTTTTAATGTGATCCACTTGTTTTATATACCATTGAAGTTTTATGTACAACAGCTGACTTAAACCATCCAAGTCTTCTTCTCTTCGGTGCCGTGCTGTTGAAGCTGTTTTTGACATGTTCTTTTTACTTAGTACATGGAATGGAACCTATTTTATGCTTATAGCTTACACCAAAAGAGTATCATGATATTCTTATGGCTTCATAAAAACTTATCCAATATATTTAAAACGACAAAAAAATACTGATAAATTTATATACTTCTTAAGTAGCTTGTCTTTTTCGTCGATTCAAAATTAGGTGTAGCATCACACAATATAGATATCAAACTAATCGCTCGTATTTAACATAATTCCCGACAGTTTAATCACGCAAGAGAATCCGCGGAGAGCCTCTAGTTTCTGACATCTAGGTCATGCGGCAGACAGGCTAAATAATTGAAAGCACAGAGGCCGGGATTAAGCGGCAACTGACAAGTTTTACGGTGACCTGTGGTCAAACTGATGGCGAACATAATGTGGATAGGAGTATTGAGGGATAGTGTGACAGGGTTTTTTAAGCCTCCATCATAGCTTTTTAATAATTTTTGGTGACAATAAACACTGTAGTGCTTGATTATAAACGCTACTAGTGATGAGCCATCCCTAGGCTGACCAGATCTCATTGTTCTACTGAGACCAACATGTTGAGGTATGCCCCTCAGTTTAAATGTCTTTGGGTATGGCTCTATCACATCATCATCAGGGCATCTTTTTATTGAAATTTAGAAGTCAGTAGGGAAAACTTCTTGCGATCTCATGCTGCGTTTTTCAGGTGTTACCACCTCAGGTTACCTCATTCTAAGGTGTTTCATGTACACCACAATCAAAATCAACCAATCAATCGAACAAAATTCTTAATATTATACAGCCATTTAAATCTCCAGTTGCCAGTAATGGCATACGGCACTGAAACGCAGTCTTTCACTATGGGCCTCCCTCATAAGCAAGTTCAAATTGGCACAACGAGCTATGGAGAGGGTTTCTGTACGAGATTAAATCAGAAATGAGGAGATCTGTAGACAAACTAAAGTGACCAAACTGCTGGAGTTTTCCTGGCTCAACGTATAAGCATTGCCATTCACTGTGGTAATCCCGCCAGCAAGCTGGTTACTCAGCCACTTTGACCACAAACTAGTTGGCTGTCTACTAGAGCGTGATCAATTAGATTATTATGTCTTTAGACCTTCAACGGACTATGGGCAAACAATTTTTTGCTATAATAATAGGCTTATAGTAATTTAGGTATTTTATTTAGTGTTCGTTTGTATTTTGTTTAGTTAGTAGGCTTTAGCCCTTCAAAAAAGTCAGTTTTTGGATCGCATCTGCAAGTTATCCACCAAATGGGATAGTAGTTGGTGTTAATATACCAAATAAACACTGACAATAAATTAAAACAATCGCAATGTAAATTGTGTCGAGTTTCATGTAATTTACTAATTTAACGTACATTACTATCAAGTTTCACCACTCAATTAAATATTAACGTGAAACGAAGCAGAATGGGTTTAATTTTAAATGAAGCTCAAAATGTGAAATATTTTTCTTTGAAAACGTTTTCCGATGCGATAGAGTTTCCGACAATCAGCCTTAATACAATAAACGGCGTGGATTTCCAGCATCTGGTTTTTCTCGTTTCATAACCCAAGTTTTTCCTAGTATTGACTTCTGCAATTTCATTTACCTAACGACTTCTAAAATGTATTGTTTCGTCAAAATATACCTATATACCTCTCGTCATCTTCTACGATTATTCCAAGATTTGTCAATAAAAGTTAAGAATACACGGATGAGGTTTTTTTTTATCGCATATAAGTCCGAGTTTGACCACCAACTCGCCTGTTGGTAAGCGACAATGTGGTCGAAGATAAAGCACGCAGACTTAGAAGATACCTATTCACTCTTGCCTTGAAAAGACGGCCTCTTGCCTTGCCGTACAGATTAGAAACGAAAAGACGGAATGAAAATATGTAGTAATAGTATGAAGGTGTAGTTTTGTCACAAGAAAAAACAAAATTTGTCAGATAAAATAATATTAGTTTACTTCATTTACTTCATTTTATTTATTTTATTATTATTTTATTTACTTCATAGCCCAAATAACAGTCACACAAAATACTATTATAGCATAAATAAAAAAAAACAGTACAACATTGGCGACGTTCTAAAAGATAGATAGGTATATAAGTTCGCCACACTTATTCATTTTCTCTCACACTAAGAAACTTGCAGCGTCACCAATGAACTAAATAGTCCACATGAAAAAAAGGGTGGCAAGGTCGTCTGCAGGATAATTTCGACTACAGGCATCAAACCTTATTTAGGCCTAATATGCACTTGCCCCGCCACGGCAACATTCCTTATCTCCCTTGTTGGTCCGATCTGAGTGATACATTCATTAAGTGTACCCATTATGCGTAGATTCTTTATAGAAAAAGGGTAGATCGTTTTGTCTGCACTTAGCTTGGAACTTTTTGGCCACCTGCATTCTTCGCAGTCTTCCCGTAAACATGATGCATGTCATCATCATCATCAGCCATAAGACGTTCACTGCTGAACATAGGCCTCCCCCTTTAACCTCCACACTGAACGACAACCTGCCATCTGCATCCACTGGATGCCCGCGACTCTCACGATGTCGTCGGTCCATCTAGTGGGAGGTCTACCTACGCTGCGTCTTCCGGTTTGTGGTCTCCACTCAAGAACCGTACTACCCCATCGGTTATCCGTTCTTCGAGCGATGTGGCCTGCCCATTGCCACTTCAACTTGCAAATTTTAATTATGCATGTAACTGCGCCCAAATATCGAGAGCTCCATTCACAACCTTATCACGGTAAATATTCCGTTAATAGTAACTGTAGCGAACAACCGTGATATATTAAAACAGTCTTTAATGTTAAAATGATCTAGCAATTTGGAATATCCATAAAAAAACTTGGCACCTGTCAACGGAATTCTAATAGCCCAATAAAATTAAGCATCCTCGGTGCAACGTTGTATTATTTAGCTCTGTACCTTGGCGCTGTCTGTCGCAGTTTAGATATTCGCAATTTAGTTAGTATTAAGTTAGTGAGTATATTCTACTTATTCATTTTATCATATTCGTACTGAAACATTGTCTTTCATAATTCCACGACGCCGTTTGGTTTAAATTGATAATGGCCTATGTAGGATGTCTCTAAACCTCTGTCTTGGGTAATCCATTTATTTTCTTATGAAATGAGACCAGCCCAATGAACTTTTTCAACGGTACCGACTCAGTGGTGAACACATGTGAACAAAATATATAAAGTTCACGAGTTTAAACTTAGTCGCACGCGGACTTCGTTGCTAAGGTCTCGAGAGAGATGCGACGATAGTATAGAACAAAAGCTCTATTTTTTTTAAAGTACATACATCTGGGTCGCTCATTTTTGGATGAGCGAATCCTTATTCTACGTCTTTGGATGTAAGGAATTAGTTAAGATAGATTAAATTGCTTAATTAATGAAGGCACTTGCTTATTAGTAAACAAAAATAACCTATATAAAAGGAAAATACTATTCACTGACTGACTTATCACAATATCTCAAAAACTAATTGACCTACGAAGTTGAAGCAAAGCTAAGGGGCAAATTAAGGTTTGAAAGTTTATATGAAAGACTTATGTTTTTAACCGATTTCAAAAAAGGAGGAGGTTTCTATGTTCTACTGTATTTTTTTATGTATGTTCACAAATTTCTCCGCCAATTACGAATTGATTTTGATCATTCTTTTTTTGTTTGGTAGGCCGTACTTCAGAGATGACAATTTCATAAAAATTCGGTTTGGTAAGTAGTTTGGTTTTAAAATCAAATTAACTGAAAAAAAAAAGATGTCATCCAAGTAAACTAAATATGCGTATTTACTAATTTTGATGTCGGTTTTTTTAATTGATAATTATTGATGTTATGAGCATGGAATTGCTAAAGTATTAAGCAAACAAATTATCTTCGTCGACTGAGTGCTCGCGTATTCATCCAACCGAAATGAGACGAGAACCTGCTAAACCGGGCTAGACCTATTCACAATAATCGTTTTATATTTTCATCTCATTCCGTTCAACCGCTTGAGTAATAACATTGAGAAATATTAATTGCACATCAGAAATATTGATGGTGCATCAAAATGTTTCCATCAATTTTATCATGCATAGAGATTAAAATCAGATACTCATTAGAAAGATCGCTCACAAAAAAACACTTGGCTTAATTTCTTAAGTTTAAGGCCTTTGCTACTATAGTGTCTAAATTCTCCCAATGTTCGTATGAATACTAAATTTGTCAAAAATCTATCAAATTATCAATATTCTGACGTTTATCTGACTCAACGTATATACGAGTATATACCACTGAAGTGAGAATATTTTTTTTATCAGTCATCAGTTGGCGGAGAAATCGGTGAACATACGTAAAAAACATACAGTGGAACATAGAACCGTCCTTCTTTTTCGAAGTCGATTAATAATATTCTGTTCTAGATTTACTATCAGGTTTTTTTGCACCTTCAATAGGTACTTCTGGGACAGACTTTTTTGCATATTTTGGTGATAAGTATTTTTGTTGGGACATTTAGGTATTATTTAGAGTGGATTTTTGATGAGCAATTAAATAGGATCCGTAATTGAGTTACGAACATCCATCCATCTAAACAAACTTTCGCATTTAATATTATGAGTGGGGTGTTTTATGGCACTCCCTGCAACTCTATTATTTACAGTTTACAGCCGCGCGGCTGCCTGCGCCCTGCAGCGGTTTGCAGTTCGTTTGTACGAGATTTGGTATTTATTTTTTACAAATTGAGCATCACTACATTTTGTATGCAATACGTCTTTTAATGAAACAGACAGAAATTTGTACATGTATCTACTGGTATTGCGCAAAATGATATTTTGGCAAGTTTACCAGTGTCATGTATATTGCCAAGATTGATGTCATATCGTCAAACAAGTCATAGTTACAGTCAGAGTCAAGCAAAGTTAGTCACGGTCAAGTCAAAGTCATGCCCTAGTAAAGTGGTGGAGACTTTACAAGAGGCTTCTATGGAGCTTTGGAAACAACATGAAAACACATGTTTCAACGCGTTAGATATATCACTTCCCACACTCGTGCACGTTCACGAACACTTTATAAATAATAATCCACCATTGAAAAATAATATAATGAGATAAAATGTTTTTAATGATTTTTTACGCGTTGGCGCTAAAAATCTAATAATTTCTTCTTGTGAGAAACAAACAGAACAGAAGGTGTCAAAACTAATATTTTTTTTGTTTATTTTTCGTCCATTACTCAGCAAGCTAAAGCCATACTGGGACATTATTGCACACATGGTCATCTGACCCCAAACTAAGCAAAGCTTGTAATATGGCTGCCAGATACTGATATACATACATATATATTTTTAAAATACATACTTAAATAGACATTAACACCCAGACATAGAACAAACACAAATGTCCATACTGTCCCATATTTCGTGTATAAGTTGTCCCAGTAAAGAAACGGGGACTTTATACTACAGGCTTCTATAGAGATTTAAATTCGGTTCAGATCTAGACAGTGATTTGACGATCTGGTCAACACTCAATCCCATTCACAAACAATATTTTTTATCAATAAATAAAAATTTATTGATTGATCCACATTTTACTACACATATGGGTTAACTGACTACTATTCAGTGTTTTCAACAAAATATAAAACTAATACTCCAATATCTACTTTCAATAGGTACATCTTAAATTCATATAAATAAATATTCGGTACATTTTCGGTACACGATCATCTGACTCCAAACTAACAAATCTTGTAATACGACTGCCAGAGAGTGATACATACTTTTTTTAATACATATTCAAATAGACCACTCATAAACCTCACTAAAACCCAAGTTGCCATATCAAAAACCATTACCCGAAACTCCAGGAGCAATACTTAATTGAGAGAGTGTAACACCACTCATAATTCAACGAAAGTTCTTCTGACTCGTAAACAAAATCTTGAGTGATCTTATTTATATTCCGCATCTGCTTCCCAGCATGTACCTGTAAAACGGAGTTTTTGGCATGAACTTTCGTTTATTGATCAATATTTATTCGCATTCCTACCCTATCCTTTTTTGTTATTCAAATTCAAATTATTTATTGACATAAAAACGAACATGCATTTACATTTATGTCACAAGTTATTATTATTAAGTGTAGTTATAAACTATAGGAATGTATTCGCATACTATTATTATTTAATGGACATTATATCATTGAAAACGATAATGGGACAAACTATTTAAATTATTGCATTGTCATCAGTCCTTGATAAGTGTGCAAAGTTTCAAATCAATCCGTCGTTTTGAAAGGGGTGAAAATCACATTCAAAGATTCCATTACGTAGATACACAGATACATACCAAGCTAATAAAAGCGTGTATAAAACAGTTAAGACTGCCCATTGACTGTTGTAGATCTAAAGACCATTTAAAAAGCTCAAGCCCACTATCAGTTGGCAGTGTACCCGGAATATTAGTGTTTCTTTGCATGCTCGTGCATATAACGGCATCGACGGATTTCGATAAAATTTTGGTAGAGCAGAGATAGCTTGATATAAAGCCTATTTGTAATCCCGAAAATTTCGATATACAATAACTTAATGAGTAATTAATCCAAAATTTAAGACCAGAGTTAAATCTGGGACATTATTGCACACATGGTCATCTGACCCCAAACTAAGCAAAGCTTGTAATATGGCTGCCAGAGACTGATATAAAATAAAAAAAAAATAAAGGGGTACGTTATACTCATCATTATGAACATCTTTCACTATAGGACTACCCTGAAATATGATGAGTATTAACGAAATCCTTTCCATTTGGAACATTCTTTCCTTATAAATCTGTAAAGTGAGTTTTGTAGCCGCGAAAATTTTATAAATAATATTTTTGACTTCAAAAGTGGAGGACGCACGCCTGCGCGCTTTTGTACCTACCTACGCGGTGCATTAACCCCGAATTTTGTACACTTTACATTGCTGGTTTGCAAAATACTAAACCACAAAAACAACAAGTATTAGGCAAATGAATTTTTGTATTCGATTGTGTTTGGTAGTATAATAACGTTTCGGCTTTGGGAAAGTGAACTCATGACTTAAAAAAATGATATAGTTTGTACCCCACGTGTTTGTACATCAATGCAATTATTTTAGTTGTTAACTGATTTCAAAAAAGAAGACGGTTCTATCTATGGTCCACTGTTTTTTTATGTATGTTCACCGATTTCTCCGCCAACTGTTGACCGTTTTTTTTTGTTCTTTGTTCGGTAGGGTATACTTGATATATAAATTGAATAGGCACTCCTATATTTTTGAAGTCGGTTTTTAATGTGATCCACTTGTTTTATATACCATTGAAGTTTTATGTACAACAGCTGACTTAAACCATCCAAGTCTTCTTCTCTTCGGTGCCGTGCTGTTGAAGCTGTTTTTGACATGTTCTTTTTACTTAGTACATGGAATGGAACCTATTTTATGCTTATAGCTTACACCAAAAGAGTATCATGATATTCTTATGGCTTCATAAAAACTTATCCAATATATTTAAAACGACAAAAAAATACTGATAAATTTATATACTTCTTAAGTAGCTTGTCTTTTTCGTCGATTCAAAATTAGGTGTAGCATCACACAATATAGATATCAAACTAATCGCTCGTATTTAACATAATTCCCGACAGTTTAATCACGCAAGAGAATCCGCGGAGAGCCTCTAGTTTCTGACATCTAGGTCATGCGGCAGACAGGCTAAATAATTGAAAGCACAGAGGCCGGGATTAAGCGGCAACTGACAAGTTTTACGGTGACCTGTGGTCAAACTGATGGCGAACATAATGTGGATAGGAGTATTGAGGGATAGTGTGACAGGGTTTTTTAAGCCTCCATCATAGCTTTTTAATAATTTTTGGTGACAATAAACACTGTAGTGCTTGATTATAAACGCTACTAGTGATGAGCCATCCCTAGGCTGACCAGATCTCATTGTTCTACTGAGACCAACATGTTGAGGTATGCCCCTCAGTTTAAATGTCTTTGGGTATGGCTCTATCACATCATCATCAGGGCATCTTTTTATTGAAATTTAGAAGTCAGTAGGGAAAACTTCTTGCGATCTCATGCTGCGTTTTTCAGGTGTTACCACCTCAGGTTACCTCATTCTAAGGTGTTTCATGTACACCACAATCAAAATCAACCAATCAATCGAACAAAATTCTTAATATTATACAGCCATTTAAATCTCCAGTTGCCAGTAATGGCATACGGCACTGAAACGCAGTCTTTCACTATGGGCCTCCCTCATAAGCAAGTTCAAATTGGCACAACGAGCTATGGAGAGGGTTTCTGTACGAGATTAAATCAGAAATGAGGAGATCTGTAGACAAACTAAAGTGACCAAACTGCTGGAGTTTTCCTGGCTCAACGTATAAGCATTGCCATTCACTGTGGTAATCCCGCCAGCAAGCTGGTTACTCAGCCACTTTGACCACAAACTAGTTGGCTGTCTACTAGAGCGTGATCAATTAGATTATTATGTCTTTAGACCTTCAACGGACTATGGGCAAACAATTTTTTGCTATAATAATAGGCTTATAGTAATTTAGGTATTTTATTTAGTGTTCGTTTGTATTTTGTTTAGTTAGTAGGCTTTAGCCCTTCAAAAAAGTCAGTTTTTGGATCGCATCTGCAAGTTATCCACCAAATGGGATAGTAGTTGGTGTTAATATACCAAATAAACACTGACAATAAATTAAAACAATCGCAATGTAAATTGTGTCGAGTTTCATGTAATTTACTAATTTAACGTACATTACTATCAAGTTTCACCACTCAATTAAATATTAACGTGAAACGAAGCAGAATGGGTTTAATTTTAAATGAAGCTCAAAATGTGAAATATTTTTCTTTGAAAACGTTTTCCGATGCGATAGAGTTTCCGACAATCAGCCTTAATACAATAAACGGCGTGGATTTCCAGCATCTGGTTTTTCTCGTTTCATAACCCAAGTTTTTCCTAGTATTGACTTCTGCAATTTCATTTACCTAACGACTTCTAAAATGTATTGTTTCGTCAAAATATACCTATATACCTCTCGTCATCTTCTACGATTATTCCAAGATTTGTCAATAAAAGTTAAGAATACACGGATGAGGTTTTTTTTTATCGCATATAAGTCCGAGTTTGACCACCAACTCGCCTGTTGGTAAGCGACAATGTGGTCGAAGATAAAGCACGCAGACTTAGAAGATACCTATTCACTCTTGCCTTGAAAAGACGGCCTCTTGCCTTGCCGTACAGATTAGAAACGAAAAGACGGAATGAAAATATGTAGTAATAGTATGAAGGTGTAGTTTTGTCACAAGAAAAAACAAAATTTGTCAGATAAAATAATATTAGTTTACTTCATTTACTTCATTTTATTTATTTTATTATTATTTTATTTACTTCATAGCCCAAATAACAGTCACACAAAATACTATTATAGCATAAATAAAAAAAAACAGTACAACATTGGCGACGTTCTAAAAGATAGATAGGTATATAAGTTCGCCACACTTATTCATTTTCTCTCACACTAAGAAACTTGCAGCGTCACCAATGAACTAAATAGTCCACATGAAAAAAAGGGTGGCAAGGTCGTCTGCAGGATAATTTCGACTACAGGCATCAAACCTTATTTAGGCCTAATATGCACTTGCCCCGCCACGGCAACATTCCTTATCTCCCTTGTTGGTCCGATCTGAGTGATACATTCATTAAGTGTACCCATTATGCGTAGATTCTTTATAGAAAAAGGGTAGATCGTTTTGTCTGCACTTAGCTTGGAACTTTTTGGCCACCTGCATTCTTCGCAGTCTTCCCGTAAACATGATGCATGTCATCATCATCATCAGCCATAAGACGTTCACTGCTGAACATAGGCCTCCCCCTTTAACCTCCACACTGAACGACAACCTGCCATCTGCATCCACTGGATGCCCGCGACTCTCACGATGTCGTCGGTCCATCTAGTGGGAGGTCTACCTACGCTGCGTCTTCCGGTTTGTGGTCTCCACTCAAGAACCGTACTACCCCATCGGTTATCCGTTCTTCGAGCGATGTGGCCTGCCCATTGCCACTTCAACTTGCAAATTTTAATTATGCATGTAACTGCGCCCAAATATCGAGAGCTCCATTCACAACCTTATCACGGTAAATATTCCGTTAATAGTAACTGTAGCGAACAACCGTGATATATTAAAACAGTCTTTAATGTTAAAATGATCTAGCAATTTGGAATATCCATAAAAAAACTTGGCACCTGTCAACGGAATTCTAATAGCCCAATAAAATTAAGCATCCTCGGTGCAACGTTGTATTATTTAGCTCTGTACCTTGGCGCTGTCTGTCGCAGTTTAGATATTCGCAATTTAGTTAGTATTAAGTTAGTGAGTATATTCTACTTATTCATTTTATCATATTCGTACTGAAACATTGTCTTTCATAATTCCACGACGCCGTTTGGTTTAAATTGATAATGGCCTATGTAGGATGTCTCTAAACCTCTGTCTTGGGTAATCCATTTATTTTCTTATGAAATGAGACCAGCCCAATGAACTTTTTCAACGGTACCGACTCAGTGGTGAACACATGTGAACAAAATATATAAAGTTCACGAGTTTAAACTTAGTCGCACGCGGACTTCGTTGCTAAGGTCTCGAGAGAGATGCGACGATAGTATAGAACAAAAGCTCTATTTTTTTTAAAGTACATACATCTGGGTCGCTCATTTTTGGATGAGCGAATCCTTATTCTACGTCTTTGGATGTAAGGAATTAGTTAAGATAGATTAAATTGCTTAATTAATGAAGGCACTTGCTTATTAGTAAACAAAAATAACCTATATAAAAGGAAAATACTATTCACTGACTGACTTATCACAATATCTCAAAAACTAATTGACCTACGAAGTTGAAGCAAAGCTAAGGGGCAAATTAAGGTTTGAAAGTTTATATGAAAGACTTATGTTTTTAACCGATTTCAAAAAAGGAGGAGGTTTCTATGTTCTACTGTATTTTTTTATGTATGTTCACAAATTTCTCCGCCAATTACGAATTGATTTTGATCATTCTTTTTTTGTTTGGTAGGCCGTACTTCAGAGATGACAATTTCATAAAAATTCGGTTTGGTAAGTAGTTTGGTTTTAAAATCAAATTAACTGAAAAAAAAAAGATGTCATCCAAGTAAACTAAATATGCGTATTTACTAATTTTGATGTCGGTTTTTTTAATTGATAATTATTGATGTTATGAGCATGGAATTGCTAAAGTATTAAGCAAACAAATTATCTTCGTCGACTGAGTGCTCGCGTATTCATCCAACCGAAATGAGACGAGAACCTGCTAAACCGGGCTAGACCTATTCACAATAATCGTTTTATATTTTCATCTCATTCCGTTCAACCGCTTGAGTAATAACATTGAGAAATATTAATTGCACATCAGAAATATTGATGGTGCATCAAAATGTTTCCATCAATTTTATCATGCATAGAGATTAAAATCAGATACTCATTAGAAAGATCGCTCACAAAAAAACACTTGGCTTAATTTCTTAAGTTTAAGGCCTTTGCTACTATAGTGTCTAAATTCTCCCAATGTTCGTATGAATACTAAATTTGTCAAAAATCTATCAAATTATCAATATTCTGACGTTTATCTGACTCAACGTATATACGAGTATATACCACTGAAGTGAGAATATTTTTTTTATCAGTCATCAGTTGGCGGAGAAATCGGTGAACATACGTAAAAAACATACAGTGGAACATAGAACCGTCCTTCTTTTTCGAAGTCGATTAATAATATTCTGTTCTAGATTTACTATCAGGTTTTTTTGCACCTTCAATAGGTACTTCTGGGACAGACTTTTTTGCATATTTTGGTGATAAGTATTTTTGTTGGGACATTTAGGTATTATTTAGAGTGGATTTTTGATGAGCAATTAAATAGGATCCGTAATTGAGTTACGAACATCCATCCATCTAAACAAACTTTCGCATTTAATATTATGAGTGGGGTGTTTTATGGCACTCCCTGCAACTCTATTATTTACAGTTTACAGCCGCGCGGCTGCCTGCGCCCTGCAGCGGTTTGCAGTTCGTTTGTACGAGATTTGGTATTTATTTTTTACAAATTGAGCATCACTACATTTTGTATGCAATACGTCTTTTAATGAAACAGACAGAAATTTGTACATGTATCTACTGGTATTGCGCAAAATGATATTTTGGCAAGTTTACCAGTGTCATGTATATTGCCAAGATTGATGTCATATCGTCAAACAAGTCATAGTTACAGTCAGAGTCAAGCAAAGTTAGTCACGGTCAAGTCAAAGTCATGCCCTAGTAAAGTGGTGGAGACTTTACAAGAGGCTTCTATGGAGCTTTGGAAACAACATGAAAACACATGTTTCAACGCGTTAGATATATCACTTCCCACACTCGTGCACGTTCACGAACACTTTATAAATAATAATCCACCATTGAAAAATAATATAATGAGATAAAATGTTTTTAATGATTTTTTACGCGTTGGCGCTAAAAATCTAATAATTTCTTCTTGTGAGAAACAAACAGAACAGAAGGTGTCAAAACTAATATTTTTTTTGTTTATTTTTCGTCCATTACTCAGCAAGCTAAAGCCATACTGGGACATTATTGCACACATGGTCATCTGACCCCAAACTAAGCAAAGCTTGTAATATGGCTGCCAGATACTGATATACATACATATATATTTTTAAAATACATACTTAAATAGACATTAACACCCAGACATAGAACAAACACAAATGTCCATACTGTCCCATATTTCGTGTATAAGTTGTCCCAGTAAAGAAACGGGGACTTTATACTACAGGCTTCTATAGAGATTTAAATTCGGTTCAGATCTAGACAGTGATTTGACGATCTGGTCAACACTCAATCCCATTCACAAACAATATTTTTTATCAATAAATAAAAATTTATTGATTGATCCACATTTTACTACACATATGGGTTAACTGACTACTATTCAGTGTTTTCAACAAAATATAAAACTAATACTCCAATATCTACTTTCAATAGGTACATCTTAAATTCATATAAATAAATATTCGGTACATTTTCGGTACACGATCATCTGACTCCAAACTAACAAATCTTGTAATACGACTGCCAGAGAGTGATACATACTTTTTTTAATACATATTCAAATAGACCACTCATAAACCTCACTAAAACCCAAGTTGCCATATCAAAAACCATTACCCGAAACTCCAGGAGCAATACTTAATTGAGAGAGTGTAACACCACTCATAATTCAACGAAAGTTCTTCTGACTCGTAAACAAAATCTTGAGTGATCTTATTTATATTCCGCATCTGCTTCCCAGCATGTACCTGTAAAACGGAGTTTTTGGCATGAACTTTCGTTTATTGATCAATATTTATTCGCATTCCTACCCTATCCTTTTTTGTTATTCAAATTCAAATTATTTATTGACATAAAAACGAACATGCATTTACATTTATGTCACAAGTTATTATTATTAAGTGTAGTTATAAACTATAGGAATGTATTCGCATACTATTATTATTTAATGGACATTATATCATTGAAAACGATAATGGGACAAACTATTTAAATTATTGCATTGTCATCAGTCCTTGATAAGTGTGCAAAGTTTCAAATCAATCCGTCGTTTTGAAAGGGGTGAAAATCACATTCAAAGATTCCATTACGTAGATACACAGATACATACCAAGCTAATAAAAGCGTGTATAAAACAGTTAAGACTGCCCATTGACTGTTGTAGATCTAAAGACCATTTAAAAAGCTCAAGCCCACTATCAGTTGGCAGTGTACCCGGAATATTAGTGTTTCTTTGCATGCTCGTGCATATAACGGCATCGACGGATTTCGATAAAATTTTGGTAGAGCAGAGATAGCTTGATATAAAGCCTATTTGTAATCCCGAAAATTTCGATATACAATAACTTAATGAGTAATTAATCCAAAATTTAAGACCAGAGTTAAATCTGGGACATTATTGCACACATGGTCATCTGACCCCAAACTAAGCAAAGCTTGTAATATGGCTGCCAGAGACTGATATACATACATATATATTTTTAAATACATACTTAAATAGATATTAACACCCAGACATAGAACAAACACAAATGTTCATCACACAAATGTTTGTCCTAGATGGGAATCGAACCCACGCCCCCAAGCACAGAAAGTAGGATCACTACCAACTGAGCCACCGAGGCAGTCGTAGGTAATTAATGAATTAATGCCAATAAAAACTTCATTTCTAATACTCAGAACTAAAACTCACACAAATACAGCTTGTAAATTAAAATTCAAAGCTTTTACTTTCCCACTGGCCGTAAGTCAACAAGTCTCATTTCACCACTCAAACCGTTTTAAATTCACATAAAACTAACAATATTCCTGCACATGTTCAAAAAATACAGCGTAGGCTACACTGCGCAGTGGTCCATTTCTCACGTTCAACGGCTGAGCTCAGTCGCTCGTCGCTGCTCCGAGCTTCACTGTCGAGTGTGCCCTCGACCTTACCCTGAGCTGTTCGACATAGTTCCGCTAAAACCCTTTCAACTTTCGTGTCTAATGATGGCGTCACCGTGTTAAAGCCGAACTAGTGAAGTGTGAAAATGTTCTAAGATTTTCAAGAGCGATGATCAAGAAAACTTGCCAAGGATTGTTTCTAAGCTTCGTGTCTATCTCCTTCTGCTGTCAGATAACTGAAACCATCGCTAAAGGCGCGAGTCGATTTATCGGTGAGTTGTTGAAATACTTTGTTTCAGGAATAAACTTAATTATAAAACATTAGGAGAAGCTTACTTCCAAAACCATTCCTTACTAGTTAGGAGCAGTGTATTTAAATATTATCAGTTATTATAGACTATATAGACCTTCAAGGGTATATGGGCAGTCCGACTGTAACCCCTGACGTAAACAGAACGGTGTTATAAGTTTGTATCTGTGGCATAGTAGTTCCCAAACGGCTGAACCAATTTTGATTTAGTTTGTTTTATTTTGTTTAAAAGGTGACTTTATCGAGTCTGCTCTTACTTGTAGCTATGATTCATGAAAACCTGTACAGCTGTTTGAAGATCAATTTGGTTTGAATATTGTTAGTTTTTAACCGACTCCCAAAAAATGGTTCTCAATTCGACAGTTTTTAGTTCTAAGTTCTAAGGTAACAAACTTATGTTTGTTATCTTAGAACTTTCGACTGGGTGAACCGATTTTGATGATTCTTTTTTATTTGAAAGCTAGTCGTGAAAGCTAGTAATAAAGATTAACTAGTAGTAGTAGTGCTTTCCGTGTGGCCCCATTTCAATTTGGTCCAGTTCTGTGAATAGACGGTTTTTTAAATTGATATTTATAATTATGTGAGCTATTTGTTGATCGGCTCTCTTATCAGGGGTTTGTAAAAAAAACAGTTTATACCTTGTTGTAATAGGTCATGTAGTTTGGTATTTACTGTTAGTTATTAGCTTATATATACTTGCAACAGGAAAAAATATATTTATGTGTGTATATTAAATATTTCTTGTTCCAAAATAAAGTACTTACCTGTAAAGTTGTAAGATATTGACGGTTTTTTGAGCTTCCGCTATCATTAGGTTATACATCTAGACAACTTGTCAAACTTTGACAAAGGTTTTGAGTTTGAATCTGTAGGTTTCCTGGGGCCTTACGCCCAACTCTAAACGCGGGCTTGAATAGGTGCAGTTTGCAAAATCACGCGAATAACGTGCCTAGATACGGTTTAGATTGAAGAAGTAATTGCGTAATCATACACTTAAATACACTTAGGTGCCTATTAGGATCAGTTAACTCATGGTTCTATTTTGTTGATAATAAAGTTACATAGTCTTCTATTTGCTATTCAATTATCAAAGGTAATCTAGAAATTCGTAATAAATAAAACCATTATCCCTCTCTAATCATAATAAAGATTTGAATAAAATATTTTTATGAGAGACTAGCTTTTTTGCCCGCGACTTCGTACGCGTAGATTTTCATATAAACCTTCAATTCTTTTTTCTTCCCTTAACCCGGCCTTGCGCAAAATAACATAGCATATACTTCAATCTGGTCATAGCTAAGCATATTCGTGAAAACCGCATTTAAATCCGTCCGCATTTTCTTCCAGGGGTGTAGGAGATGTGCGTGAACAAACAAACAAAAATTCTAAAAACTGCCTTAACATGTTCAGCTGCTTATTTTAAGTCGCCCTGTATGAAGTATTGATAGAATCATAAAAGTAATAAATAACAACGTCAACAGTTTTCAAATCAAAAAGATAATGTGACCACAGTGCAGAGCATGTTTTGAAATTTTCTTTTTGTCTAAACCATTAAAAGTATATTTCCGGCCAGTTTCGCTGGCCACGAAACCCTGACATAATGCTTGTCTTAACACGCTTTTGGCTAGTTATTTCTTATTTCGCGTGCATTTGTATGTATACCTTGATTAAAAAGCCATGAAATGGAACTACTCTATTTATCTGTTAAAATATCACAATAAAATAAAATTATTTCTATATTCTTATTCTTACTGCAAATAATATACACTGTATTCTTCTAAATGCTAAGTTTATATACCTTGCATAAAGGGTGCAGCAATGACTTATGTAGTGGCTGTTCACAAAACCAGACCACAGACATAAACATATAAATTTAAGTATAGTTAAATCTATTACATAAATATTATATATACTATTCAAACTTAACCTAGGGTGAAGTAATTTTACAAAACAAAAAAAAAAAAAAACATACCTAGTGTGATAGGGTACTTAATTATATATGAGATGATTCAAAACTTATGACGCTACTTTCTTAACTATTTATATATCGATATTTATTTTCTAATTATAATTTTCTAAAATTTATCGTCGAATAAATCTTTTATCTCGTAATAACATTTTTGGGTTAGAAACTTACGAAGTTGATTCTGGAAAAATGTTAATATTTATTTCTTTCTTTATTGCGTCCGGAATTTTGTTGTATAGGTTTATTTTCATGTACAAAGGGCCTTTTTTGAATATTTATATTCGCGGGACTGTATTAAAATAGGATGCGGTATATTTTGTGTTTTAAATGCTAACATAGAATAAAACCATGAGAATGTAATATGGAGCTTGGAGCTTCCCGGTGTGGTACTGGATGTAGATGCGACCCAGGGACAACGTCATGTATGCGGTCGGCTAGGTCTGCCAGCACATCGAGTGATGACGTCATCTGCTGCGAAGCAATGATGGTCTGCGTGCTGTTCGGTAGGCGGCTGGTCCAAATCATGCGTAAAAAGTCATCTGGAACTCCGGGGCCTGCTAGGTGTCGTAGATGACGTAAGAATTGAGAAGGCTTACGATCACCTAGCTCCTCGTGTGTTAAAAGTTGCTGTACCTTTTTTCTCTTGATGCGGACAAACGTTTAATTAACTCCAGCTTGAGTTTTTCGTACTTCTCGGTCACAGGCGGGTTGACGATGATGTCTTCGACTTCAGCTGCCTATTGCGGGTCAAGTTGTCCAATCACATAGTAGAACTTGGTGCTATCTGCAGTGATGTTGGAAATCGCGAATTGGCCTTCGATCTGGGCGAACCAAATCGCCGGCTTCTCGGGCCAAAACGGTGGAATTCGCACGCCAACTCGGAATACATTGTCATCATCTTTATTCTTCGTGTCAGCCGCAGTGCTATCAGTACGATCTAGCGGCATTCTGACCTTTGTTGGTGGTGAACGGTCCATTCAGTGGTCACCAATTATAGTGGATTTGTACTATTTATATAGAAGGAGAGGGTTAAGCTACCGACAATGGAAGAAAATAGCTGAGTCCGAAAGAAATTATAAACTTTAATGCAAAGAAAAATCTTAGACAAATCTTAGAAAAAGCAAATGACAATTCCATTTGAAAATCGGTGTTCTTTTATTTTTTTCTTTTCGCGCCCCAGCGCCACACGTCGTGGAAAATTGGAAAGAAATTCACGAAGGTTGGCGCAAGGAGTACGAGTACGCCACACTCCTACTCCATGCACTGGAATGAATCACCAAAGAGGTTGTAAGGCCTATAACATGCTTGATCTACACGTTCATTCATCTAAGAAGGTTAAGGAACCTTCTTTAAATTTAAACTGATTAACCGAATGACCATGTTGACAGTTGACATAGTTGACAGTTTCAAAATTTTAATGGCTATGTCAATAACATTCTCTTTACTTTGGATCTCCTTGCTTGAGGCTATGTGACGATCCTCATATTACGTTTCGGGTAACGAAGAAATAAATAATTGATTTTTATTTTCGTTTATGTAAAAATAAAGAATTAAAATAAATGATATAAGATAGCCTATGTTTTAATCTGGTAATTTCTAAGCATATTCGTGAAAACCGCATTAAAATCCGTCCAGTGGTTTAGGAGATGTTCGCGGACAAACAAACAAACAAACAAACAAACAAACAAACAAACAAACAAACAGACAAAAATTCTAAAAACTGTCCTATCGTGTTCAGCTGCTTATTTTAAGACGACCTGTGTGATTTTTTTTTTTGTTATCTCGCAATTACAGATTTTTTTATCTCTACGTTTTTATTATATGTATAGATAGATAGATAGATAGATATAGATGTATAGATTAAAAAATCGATCGAATAAATCAAGAGAACTAAGTAATTCACGAGAGCTAATCAATAAAAAAATAAACACCGACACAAACAGATGGTTGTTAAAAGTTTAACGTGTGTATCTTTATTCTTTATTTATTGCAAATATGTACACTTTCTTCTAAAAACTAAGTTTTAGAGTACATTGTGTAATATACCCTGCATAAAGGGTGCAGCAATGCTTTATGTAATGGCTGGTCACAAAACCAGACCACAGATATAAATTTATACATTTATAATTAAATCTATTACATATATAATAGTCTTTCTGTGGCATCGTAGTTTTGCAACCGGCTGAACCGATTTTTATTTAGTTTCTTTGAATTTGATTTTTTTTCAATTAAAAAGTTTAATTTTTTTTTTTTTTTAATCTTAATTTTTTTTTAAAGAGGGTTTGGTCAGACATGACCATGCCACCCTCATTGGCCATTCTTAAACTTATTTTCTTCTATTAATGCAAAGCCTAACCAGCTTGCATAGCATTTTGCACTCCTCCGATAATGGATCAGCTAGTACACTGTTGCACCACCCAACATCTTTTAGGTTAAGGTTGGTGTACTGGTAGAAATCGAACCTTTCAGCCTCTGTCCGGACACACTCCATCACAACATGAAACACATCTTCGACTACTCCACACTCGGTGCAGTTTGGTGAGTCTGATTTGCCTATCAAATTTAGAAATTTGTTGAGTGGAATGTGACCGGACCGAAGCCTCATGGCCGTCACAATGTCTGCCCTACTCATATCAACGTCGGCAAACCACGGCGAACGGGTGAGCCCAGGTTGAATGGACTTATACCAAACTCCTTTTGCGACAGAACGGTCGTCAAGGAGCTCCTTCCACAACTCCTTACCTTGATCTCTGACCATACCTAAACAGTCAGAGAACAAGGGTATGCAACAGAAGGGTGTCCCGTGGGTCAGAGCTTCCTTGGCGAGGCGATCGGCCTCCTCGTTGCCGGGTATGCCGACGTGTGATGGTATCCATTGTATCTTAATATTCTTATTCTTGTTGGAAAGTGTGCGTAACAATTCTAAAATGCGGTAGGCTATCGGTGTGCCTCGAAAATTCGAGGTACATCGAGCCAGGTGGTAAATTGCACTTTTAGAATCTGTCAAGATTATAAAATTATCAGCATTTAATGTGCATACATAGGAAATAGCTTCTGCTATGGCAATTAGCTCCGTGTACATAATAGATAAATTTACATCAATTCTTAATTGTACTGATTTATTTGTTTTAGGGTCAAAATAAGCTAGTCCACTAATTTCACCTTCCTTGGATCCGTCCGTATAAATTTGGTAATATTCTGGGAACGAGAAAGCTCTGGTGGTGAGCGCGGTGAAGAGAAGTCTCAGATTCTCATGTGACGATTCGGCGTTTATACGTAAGTTTGTATATTTGTTCGGCGATAACTTGCGATCCGATCTTCACGAAATTTTGTATGCAAGTTCAGAATTTTTAAGTTTGAATATGGGCAAAGTTGGTTGGTCGCGAGGTTCTCGTCCGGGGCAAGCATAATATCACGGGCCCACAAAACACATAACAGCTTTGAACTTGACTTCACAGTCATAATCTTTTCAGTTTATCTACGAAGCTAAGCTACCTAATAAATAAAATAAACAATATATTGGCCGTAGTATTCGTAATCCCCTAAGTGGAAGATCTTAGTTAATTGAGGAAATCTGACGCATAAACTCTGTATTTACGTATCGTAAGCTACGTCTAACGTAGCATTAGAGATAACTTTCACGTTTTGTAAATAGTGCCAATTTTTTCCCGACTGCCTCGGAAAGAAGGTTCTTTTCATTTGTATAAGAGTATAAAATAATAAATAAATATCTGGGACATTTCTGCACACATGGTCACCTGTTCCCAAACTAAGCAAAGCTTGTAATATGGCTGCCAGAGACTGATATTCGTACACATATATTTTTAAATACATACTTAAATAGATATTAACACCCAGACATAGAACAATCACAAATGTTTGTCCTATAGGTGGAAATCGAACCCACGCCCCTAAGCGCGGAAGGAAGGTATGTTTGTCAGTGTGTATGCTAATATATATCTGTATGATCTCCTGGATCCTTATTCGAGGATCCTTATATGCCAATATCTTTAGCATTCGCGATTTTAAAGCGTGTTTGTTAATTTTTTTTACTGCGACAATTATTATTAATCACTTTTAAATGTCTGTGTCACTTGTTATGACGTATGACTGCCTGATTTAGATTTCTTGATTAATCTCGATGAATAACAACGAAACAGCTTGATGGGTTATAAATAAACCTATTGCAGAGGCCTTACCTGTTGCTTTAAACTTTTAATGGAACTCAATATTGTTCTACACAAGTAAAATACTATCTGATTGAAGACAGTTATAAGTTACCTTCTTCCCTTAAAATACATTTTGTTTACTTATTATTCATCACAAATCAATTTAAAATATCAAGTAAAAAAACCTAACTAATTCAAAAAGGCGCTTATAACTTTAATCGTATGGTGGAAAAAGTGGATAAAACACGGAAACATTTGAACATGAATGAAAATTAAATTGTACTAAGGCCTAGTTTTTATAGATATAAAGATAGGCTTCCCATGACGGCGTAGGACCGACGTCGTAGGACCGACGACATCGTGAGAGTCGCGGGCATCCAGTGGATGTAGAAGGCATGGTGTCGTTCAGTGTGGAGGTTAAAGGGGGAGGCCTATGTTCATCTTCTGGCTGATGATGATAGTTTTTATGCCCTTGCCCTTGTTTCAGATTTCTTCAAAACCCTTCAATTGGGCTTCTTCAAAGCCCAAGCACAAAGTTTATATGGTCAAAACCTTCGACCAAAATAAAAAAGGATTGGACGGGCCCTAACCATTGAACTTGATCAGTGAAAACGAGTCAAAACCGTCGGACATATACTTCAATACCTAATTATAAAAATGTACAGTATATTTGTTACAAAAAATAGATATCGGTTTTATTTGTGTATTTACACTTCGGTAAAGCATACGAATTCACAATTTTGTCAGATGTTTCGTTATCGCGTAACAATAAACTCGTGTTTCACTTCCTACGGCTAGAGACCGACTGAAAGGAAGTGAGCGCTGGCGCTCATTTTGTAATCTTCAAAAATGCGCTTCTACTGGGCCCGTCCATTCATTTTATTTTAGTCGAAGGGTCAAAACTGCCTATAATTTGATCTTGTAAAATAGACTCTAGATAACCTTGGCCTGCATAGAACTAAACTGCATGAACTTAATATGTTGATAAATGCGGAGTATGAATATGCATAGAGGTTCATAGGGATATACACAATAATATGCATAGCAGTTCAAGGTCAATATTGCTTCTAATTTTGCGTAGAATAGGGTTTTCGTTTTCTCTACACCTGTAAATTTTGGCTCTACATTTTGACTTTGGCTCAGTGTTACACTCAGTTTTGGATTTCGATTTTATCGTCTTGGCATTTCTTTTTAGATATAATGGAAGTAATATGCGTTTGGAAGGGGGGTGTAAAAGGTTGTACGTTATGTACGTAGTATATCTGTTACCATTTTGGTCCAAAGCAGCTGGAACGATTTTAATGCATTTTTTATGTTCAAAAGCCGGTTAATTTTGGGGTGTAAAGTATCGTATTCATTCATATGATGCTGCACACTATTTAGTCATATTATTCATCAAAATTGATTCAGTCGCTTTATTGTGAAAAAGTTATTAACAAACTCTAATTTTATTACACACACAATAATAATTAAACACTGTAATAAATAAAAAATACACCTATGTGACTCGTTAAAACAATCCAAAAGACTACAAACTTGACGGGACACTTGACCTGGGAAGTATATATTGGAACTCTTCGTAGGGGATATGTTTAAACAAACAAAATTAGTCCTAACTCTAGCCCCCTTATTAATAAACGTGGAGTAGTCTTGGAATAGTTACTCCGTGTTTTGTCTTTTTCACTCTTTCAAATTTTGAACCCAATCGTAAAAGTCAAAAGACGGAGTAACTATTCCAAGGCTACTCTACGTTTATTAATAGGGGTATAGGGGTTTACTCGTAGCCATTGAAGATTTCCACTATCCACCTCCGGGCTTCATTAGATGATACCAAATTATTGTATTGTTATCCGAATAATAACCTTTCTGATAACAATACAATAAGTTGGACATTAACTTCCAAAGTCTCAAACCGAAACGACAATTTAAAAATTATTGGACTTTATCCTGTGTCACTGTCCTGCCTTTGAACTATACATCTACCTATGTAAAAAAAAAAAAAACATTTTTCCGCTGGTCTGTTGCTGCGTAGGGAAAAGGAGAACACACAAAGTCTGCAATGCTTTAAATCAGTCTACAACGTTGGCTGGTTCAGCAAGCATTCTATAGTTATAATGAATTTATATGCTAAAAGTAGAAGTATTTATATAGTGGTGTTTTTTTTATATAAATAGATTTATGTAAACTGGCTTTATGAATAAAATGACTATGACTATAACAAATCAAACACACTTTGCATTTATATAACTGTAGTCAGGATAGTGGGCATACACAAGATCGATTTATGTATGTATTTTTTTTTTATAAATTCCAGATATATGATTATTTACGGTAAATATCCCGTAAATAATCACTTAAGTGTAATGAACAACCGTGATAAATTGAAAGAGTATTTTTTTTTTATCTAGCTATTGTATTTTTGGTGTGTAATAAAGTTTGTTAATGCTCAAAAACGCCTAAAATATTTAAGATGTTGCGTAGGCAGGTATAGGTAACCTAATCAATGAGCAAAAATTTTAGCCCCACAGATTGTCAAACTTTTAAACGCGCCTGTCAGTTTCGAAAGCTATTTTGTTAAAGCCTATTAATTATCGTCGAGAGACAATTTTGGGACTTTATCTCTGTCCCTTTGAACCAAATTTGAATATTTAAAAGGTATATTTAGCATATTTTGTTGTTCGTTGTGTTGGGTGTCAGCATAATATTTTATTTAGCCTGTATGGGTACAGCACCTAGCTTGTTGTGATAAATTATATCTAAAAAAAGCGATCTGAATATTGCGTGCCAATATATTGGTAAGTACTTGAAAAATGTTCGTCGACAGTCGGATCGTTACTAGGTACATCGCATCTATCGTGCTTATAAGCGTTTATCTATATTAATATTATGTACAATATAAGGTACTGTATTATGTAATACAGGGTTACTGGTAATCAGTTAGCATCCTCTCAATAGCTACGTCAAAACAAACAACTTTTGTTCTACAACTTATCTAAATTCTCGGAAAAACACTGCTGTTTCATTTATTTTATCGGGAGGAATGAATTATTTGTACTTGTGAAATTGCTGTTTTTTTATTTTATTTCGAAAAGTCTTAGAACAAAATTTGTTTGTTTTGATGTGCTGAGGCCGCCCTTAAGAAAATGCTAGCTGACTACCAGAGCCCTGTACATACAAGCAAAATACTTTCACTCGCACACTGACTCATTACGTAATCTCGTAAACTACTTGACCGACAAGGCTGAAATTAGGCACGTTGATTTAAGGGTTGTAGAATCCTGCTAAGAATGGATTTTGCGAAAGTGCTGAAATAAGAGGGGCAAAAAGTTCAATGTTTATATTATAGTCTACGTCTACGAAGTCACCGGCAACAGCTAGTGTATTATATATGTGTCTATTCGTATTTGCTCGCAATGACTGTTTACCATCGAAGTCTGCAAGCAACTGACTCAACATTGGTGCTCATTATACTTCAAGCACCACTAAGTTTAGTGCCATTATAAAAGTTCTTTCGCCGTGTCCTTACTATTAATGTTAATTTGTTTTTTCTCAGTACATGCCTACTTTTTTCATAACCTTTACAAAGCTTCATTTATTTGCTTAATTGTAGACCACATCTTCACCTATGTTGTTATGTTTGCGTAGGTATGCCTTTTTTGGTTATACATATTTTAGTGGAATGCAGTTCAGTTTTAAAATAATTTCACCTCGTGCTAACAGCTGCACTATATTGCCTACAAAAAATTTATGCACGAAATAAAATTTACATAAAAGCATAAACTGTGACGTAGCCAAGAGCCGAAAGTGATTTTATGCGCGTTTGAAACGCAATAAATAAAGGTTTGGTTGCGGCGCGGCAGCTTAACTTCTGGTTGGGCGATACGAGAGATATTCCTACCAGCGGCTAATGTATGAGGATAGAGTACTGAATTTTCTATTTTCCTAATTTTCTGAGAGTTCTATCATCATCATCATCAGGCAGGGTACGTCCACTGCTGAACTGCCTCCTCTTTGGACGCAACACTGAACGACAGCCTGCTGTCTGCATCCACTTGATGCTCGCGAATCTCAAGATGTCGTCGATCCATCTATTGAGAGGTCTACCTACACTGCGTCTTCCGGTTTGTGGTCTCCACTCAAGAAACTTTCTTCCCCGTTGGTTATCGGTAGTTTGAGAGATGTGGCCTGCCAAATTATGAGAGTTCTATGGCTAGGTCTTTTCAAGGTCAGAGTGAATTTTTTTCTTCTAATTCTGCGTGCTCCGTCGTAGACCACATCATCACTTCTGTTGCTATGGTACATTGGTATGATATTTTTAGTCTTTGTCAATAGTTTTTGGTCTCAATTGTTAGCCTTATAAAAACGGTAAAGATTATCAACTGCTACAAACTGTACCTAGTGTGTACGTCGGCTGGCAGAGCACGATATGACTCCCAATCCGGGTGTTTGCGGTATCTTTACATTATTTAAAATGCGGCGTAACTTTGTGCCTATGTCCGTCCGGTCCTGGCCTTAAAATAACTTAAAAGCTTCAAAGCCTAAAATTTACGCTTACGTTTCATAAGTTTCATTTCATGGAGGTTGAATTTATAATTTTTCTGCGCTTTTCTTTACGTTTATTAGGCTAGATTGTATTTTCTCTACACATATGAGATTGCGCTTAGTTTACCAAGAGGCAAGGCAGGTCAAACGCGGACATAACAAAGAAAACTAAAGACACTGCAAAATTTCCTCAATTATTGAATCGACATCACAGATCTCATTTGCATTACTTCGTAACTTCAAATATCACAATTTCACCAAACACAAGTTTAGCAACACTTCAGTTTAATGCAAATAAATCAGTTTTACAAGCTTTTGTTTAACTTGCAATGTTTGTATGTGAGTTCGTTTGTCAAATCTTTCAAGCTGAATTAGAACCTGTCCACTTCCTCTTACCATACAGAGTAAAACATGTCGGTTTCGATGACAATACATTTTTATGATATCCGTGACCTAAATCGACATCTAAAATTAGCTCCAGATAAAGGAACTCTTCAACAGTCAACAACAGAGACACAAAATTTTATTGTTGCCTTAAGCTTTACCATGACATGATTGCTGTACTCAGGGTTGGGTCATGACTAGGGAACTCCCCAATGGTTAGCAGCACAGACATGAAAGTGTTTTATACGCTTTAAATTACGTTAACCCATTCTATGTCACTATTATTTACTGCACTCAACGTTGGCTCCTAGCGAGAAAACAGTTAACAGCACAGACACAAAATGTTGGATACGCATTTAATTGTGAAAGCATAAAAGCTTGTACAAAAGAAACACATCAGTCATAGAACTGCACGTCAGAAGTGAAAACTTAAGTAGTAATTCACTTATTCTACAAGAGATGGCGCTGTTTTAAAATACACGGTACAGCGGTCGGTGACGATGGCGCGAGTTCCATGATTTTTGTTTACTCATAAAGTGCTGAACGCGCCTTAAAAAGTTTTCACTTCAAAAACTAAATTTTTACCACAAATTTATTATATCTTTTACTCAAAATATCAGCTCTTCAAGTCCGTCATTTCATTAGTAAAACTGCTATTGACAAACAGATAAACTTTTCCGGGCTGATACCGCTTTCCATCGGGGCACCCGTGTTTATTCATTGCGTTATTATATAAACGGCATTCAGTATTGCACCGGATAGCGGATTTTTATTTCATTCTGTATGAAATCATGGACCAGGAAGGAGAGACATCCGGTTATGCGCCATAAAATTTAAAACGCTCATTTTTTACACGGCATTTTAAATTTGGAACCATGTGACACTGGAGCTTGTCTTGGTGAAACGTTTCACTTTGGCGGGAAAATCAAATTTCAAACAGTTTTTTTGTCCTTGTAGTTAGTAGTTCGGTCAAATTAGACAAAAAAATAGGTTACATAAATTCCCATTAGGCTGAAAATTGGTAGGATCGTTCATTACACTATTATAAAGGAAATGTGATGTTTTCAGGAGAAAAAGTTTTTTTTTTTTCAACGGCATAAAGGCGATTTATGCCAGATTTGAAAAGTGTATTAGTCCCGAAGGAGACTATATTGAGTTTTTTTTTTTTAGCATATGTTTTCTTTCATTAAGTACCTTAGGCCGCGTAATTATCAGCCGCCCCTCGTATGCACACGTTTCCACGCCACCTTTGAGGTAGTGTACTTAGCGTACTCTTTCAACTTTTTGAATCGTTATATCTAAAAAACGGTGGCTCTTAGGTAAAAAAGTATTGAGACAATGTTTATAGATAATTATCTAATATACAATTTTTGTCTGAGCTAATTTTATGATAAAACCTACCGTTTTGCTGAAAATCTCGAAAAACCCGTTTTTGTGACCTTTGACCTCGAGTAAAATTTTTTGCACGTGCCGGATCGATGAGGACTTTTCACATTTCCTTTATAGTACTGTAATGAATTTTTTTATTTAGAAAAGCTGTGCAAAGTGCATTTGTCTCTAACAATATTGCAGATTCTGATAACAATACGCCAGTTGAATATTCTTGTTGTATTCTTTCTCTCCGAGTGCATCCTTCGTTAGCAATTACGAGGCACAAACACCAAATGATTTCTACTTGACCTGGAATTTCAGTTTGGTCGCATGCAGAGAATCTGCAGCTACAAATACCGTGCAGCAGTTGCCAAAACTAGCTTTAAACTGTGACACTCGATTAAGGGCAGTCGCGCGAAACAACCACTATTTTATTCAGAGTTGCCAGTGTCGGTATACTTACGATGATAAATTGAGTATCTTGTCCGTTTTTGGCCAAACATCTTAGTAATTTATGTGGTGTAAATAACATAACAAAATCACACAGCACCACCGAAAAATAATAAATTTAATGAAATAATTTTACTGAATGTGTGGATTATTGCTGAAATGTTAGACTGCGTCCACACCGTACGTAAAATGAGCCTAACCCAAAGAAGCGATTTTTTTGTTGTTGTTTAAATTAGAACGGCTGTTAAGGCATTATTGTAATAAATTTGTTCTACCCACTGCACCTATATAAACCCAAAGCAACTGTGTTAGCAACTGTGACACGGAGTTTGACGCGTTGACATATACAAGAATGTTCAATCAAGTATCTGTCACAATACCTGGCGACAGTTTCCTTCTTATTTCCGTTCTATTTACCTCTCTTTTCTTTGACCTAACCGTACTTACTGCTTATTTTATTGCTCTTGTGAAATAGACTCCGTAAAAAAGGCATTCATTGCAAGCTTGTATAATATAAATAAAGTATTGATAACGCTCAAAATTGGCAGCCCATTGCACGTTATATGAACTTGCCTTTTTAGTGCCCAATTATTCAGAGCTGGGAGCACTTATAGTTCGATGTTATTTTATCGTGCACGAAGCAAAACTCATGAAGTGATAGTGAAACGATTAAAATGAATGAATTAGTGAATATAATGATGACATTTTTGAAGAGCTTTGACGCCAACGTGAGAAAATAATGTCGCCTCGTTACATGAAAGAAAGAAGAAACGTGTATTTTCGTTTTGTTTTCAAAACTCCATAAAAGCCATAAAGTCTCCACCACTTTAGGCATGACTGATACTTGACCGTGTATTTGCTTGACAAACACTTGTATTACAATGAAATAATAAAATAGAATTGACATGAAGTCTATTTAGCAAGAATCAAGTTATAATGAATTTTGACAAGTTTGGGGCCAAAACATAAAAACTTTTTCTTATTCTCGAGAAAATTGTCCCCATGGAACAATTTTCCATCCTAGATTACCCAGTTCTGGAATAAGTTTTCTTTGGAGCAGTAGTTCTTAGGTGAGCATGATTCGCTTCAATCTTAGCAGAGTGACTTGCATGACAAGCAAAAATAATTAAAGCGGTAAACTCGTTTATCATACTTTTTATAGAGAATTTTAGAAAGGAACAGATGTATTTCATATTAAGTGTTATTTTGTCGGTTTTGTTCTTTAAAAGTTTTTTTTTAATGCTTACAAGACTTCATACCAAATCTAACAACAAACTGTAAATCTTTGCCGTGAATCTAATATTAAATTACATCACCTAAGTATTTGTCTTACCTAGAGGCCCTAAGTAATTCGTAAGAATATTTTAGTAAAAACACGCTTAACTAACATTTAGTTACGCTAACATTTTAACACAAGTTGATATCTAGTTCACAAAACAGTTCTAGTTTCGGACTGTTGGTTCCACTGCTTGGTTCCACAAATGGAACCAGTAAGATTTTTCAGGTACTTGTGTCTCTAATGTTTAACAAGGTTGGATCTTTTAGGTTTTAGGAATACTTTTGTCTTCACTTCGTTTGTGTCCAGTAAGATTTTCAAGTAATAGTGTCTACAATGTTTAACATGAGTGCAGCTATTAGGGTTTGTGAATACTAATACCACTGTCCGGTTCTGTGCTTAATGACAGGACCTTCAAAAAGAGCGTACCACAACCTCAAAAAATATATATTTTAATATTACTTCGAACTTTGTCTCGCTCCCTCTCTGCTGTTGAGAGAGTAAGGTCAAGTTCTATTATCATCGTCATTTCTGCCATAGGACGTCCACTGCTGGAAATAGGCCTCCCCCATCGATCTCCAAAAGGGTCGGTTGGAAGTGGTCTGTCCAGCGTTTTCCTGCGGTCTCTTTTAGGTCGTCTGTCCATCAAGTCCAAGTTTAATGTAAGATTAAAATTAGAATGTCTTTGAGGCTGTAATACGCTCAAATGAGTGAGTGAGTTTCTGAACGCACAAATAATAATTCACATCAGTAAAAATAATTATAAAATATGCTTATTTATGGCCACATATCCACCAAACAAGCTATCCTAGGTCTCCATTTCTTATGACACGCAGCATCCACCAATACTGGTATTTATTTTACCAGCCCCTACAGACCTAACCTGACGAAGCTCTTGCAGAGGTACCCGTAAATAATTTTGATTACTTACATTCCGAACCCAGAGGTATGCTGAAACTGGCATGAAATTACTACATACTCAGACTTACATAGTGGACAAAGCAAAGGGTTGACGGGCTGAAATGACAATTACGCTGACATTAAGAGGTGCCGCGAGCTTCGTCACTTGATTATTATTTCAGCACAACCCTGACACACAATTTTCATAAAGCTTTAATTACAGTTAGAGAGACGCGGAAGCGAGCAGCCTCTTCAAATATTCAGGCTTCGTGTTTGAGAAGCATATAACATGTTGTATCAACACATATACCTATTGCAATAGTTGTACATTAAGCCAGGGTATCGTATCAGTTGAGAAACAACTTCGTTAGTGTTATGAACTAATGAATGGATCCAATATGATGTTAGAAACAAGTTTGTACGGCAAAATGTACCTACGTACATCCAGATAAGTCAGTGGTGATTCACAATATGATATAAGAATTTCATTCGAAGGTTTATTAAGACTTCCCCGGTGGTTCAGTTGGTAGTGAACCTAACTTCTGCGCTTGGGGGCGTGGGTTCGATTCCCACCTAGAGCAAACATTTATGTGATGAACATTTGTGTTTGTTCTATGTCTGGGTGTTAATATCTATTTAAGTATGTATTTAAAAATATATATGTACGTATATCAGTCTCTGGCAGCCATATTACAAGCTTTGCTTAGTTTGGGGTCAGATGACCATAAGTGCAAGAATGTCCCAGACATTTATTTATTCATTAAAGTTGACGCTAATTACGTTAGCGGCAACCGGAGGGTCGAAAAAAAAACCGAAGTGATTATAAAAATATTTAATTAAAATAAAATTACAATTAAAGTTACATCTAAATTAATCTAGTCTCTACTTCGAGGTCGCAAGTTAGAATGTCTCTCCTCCACTCGGTGTGGTTCCACGTGCCTTCTATTGGGGTCACGCTGCGTCGGCGATTCCGTGTTGATGGTTAGTTGGACTGCTGCGACGTCAGCAATCTTCCTCGTGGAGCGCTACATAACTCGCTGCTCGTCAAACAGTAAATAAGAGAACAAAATATTGACACCTATCAAAACTTTCCCAATTATTTTCTTCTTCCGGTTCTTGAAGAAAATCCTACAGGTTTTTTTTATAACAAACCTGTTTTTATCACAAACCTGCGATATATCGAATTCCATAGAATTTGGAAACTATTTGTATTAGGAATTTGATTAAAAAAAAAAACAATAGTATTAATAAGTTACTATTCACCAGGGGCGTTATCAAACAGTGAAAACTACAGATAGGCGAAATATTATTATGCAATGCGATGCTTTGTGATCGGAGCCTCAATTATTCCCCTTAGTGCTAGCTAATGGGCGTATGCCTAAATGCTTTCAGTTGGATCAATCCCCGAACATTTCACTTGTCTAGTGCAAAACAATGTCTGTTAGTTCACCTGGATGCCAATCTACAAAACAAATATTTGCGTGCCCGCTCTGGACCTTCTCTGCATCGTATCTTGTTTTGTCCTGTAATAGCAGTACTATCTGTATACATGCTCTATTATCGCAAAGGTATTTGTCTGTTGTCTTTATTCTATAGAAACGCCGGATTCGGAGATTGTTTTAGAATTTTAAATTAGATGGCCAAACCTTGATCCCATGACACCTGTTAGATACGGAACGCCTCTCCCTTTCTCTTTGAGAATATGTATTTACCGCTGCTTTTTCACTTGGTAAGTATTTATTCATCCTAGAATTTCTTTTGTAAACGTAATTGGAACATTATTAAACTTTCCAAAAAGTATAATATCATCGTGAAGAGTGTTTTATACATAATTATATTCTTGATCCCTCAGAATGTTTACAAAGGTCACGTTTCGATCCGCCACAAATAGATAGGCAATACGAATCCTACTTGAACTTCGGAATATTTTCGACAACAATCCGACTTTCAAACAAGATCCGCTTAAAGGGAATTATTCAACGTTTCTATACATAAAAGCAAAGTAAGCACGCTTCTTTATCCACGAAATATCAATTCTATCCAGTTTTATTGTACTCAAAGAGTAGACAAAAGCCAATCATAAAAATAGGCCATCGGGTTTTACAATCCAAGGGGGAAATGGTTCTCAAAGCAACAAAAGGTGACATTGGCACATTTTTGTAAATAGACTGGAGGGAATTTTCCCTGAAGAAAATCACGGATTAATTTAAATTAAACACTTTTAATGTAATTTATCACGCATATGTAACATTATTTTAACTGTGATTTTGTGTGTGTAAGTGTGTGCTTTTTTATATTGTGTAATAATCAGGAAATCATGATAGATTAAATGAAGCGAAGTAATGATGTCCGAAACCTTGGAATATTAGACTAAACTTATAATGAGGGACTAACTCATATATACGGACATAAATTTGACTTGTACCTACCGTTGTACGCTATCCGAACCATCTAAGTACACGGATACAACACACTCTTTATATTCCATAACTGAACCCAAGTTTGAAAAAAAACCAGACTGATTCCATAAAGAGTTCGTTACTTTTAAACCACTAGCGATTTTCATCACTAAGAAGTAAGAACCATCCCGAATAAACTAGTTTTCAATATTTTTTAAAGCATTTATCGGTCCATTTGTGAGATACAAACCCACAGAAAAATATACAGGTTTTTTATAGGATAAATTTCGAAGAGTGTGCATCGGATCTGCATGATCTAATTCCACACTGCCAATTTTTCTATCGGACTGCCAGAGCGGACACGAAAAAGTAACACCGCTTCATGGTTGATATTCCGAAAACCCATACGAAGCGCTTTGATTCCATTTTTATTGTACGTAATGCGCTGCCAATAGTTACGGTGCTGAGGTCAAGCGCAAGCCTATTATTTAATTTAAAAACGTAAACAGACAGGCATAGACGTCAAACTTATATACCTCCTTTTTCGCCGTGAGGGTTAAAAACGATTAAGGCATTGCTTAGAAACGTTAGTTCGCACAAAAGAATGCGCCCAATCGTTTTCTTTTATTCTAACTTAATGAATTGTTCTTTTAAAAAGACAAAGAATTCACTGCTCAACTACCGCCTAGCCAATGCAAATCTCATACAGAATAAGTCCAAGCCGCTTCGCTTATTATTTTATTAATTCGCTGTTATTAATAGAATTGAAGGTATTGATCACTCAACACAAGTAAGAATTTTGCCTATATGTATTTATTTTAGAAACATTGATAAGAGGATTAAGCCGGACACGAACAGAGGAACAAAGCTAGTACTTGAGTCTTTTTAAATAGGACCGTCAAATAGCAATCACATCTTCACTTTCTTCTTAAATATAGGTACACCCTTTTATCAGAGTAATAGTTGCATCGATAGTAGGTACATGGAGGATCCTTACCATACCCCAGTGCTGCCACTCATCTTGCAAGGGATATCTGTTTCATTGCTAGTATGGCAGGATGGACTGCATGGATTTGCTTAAGAGGTCGCAATGCAGCAAGTTGGTGAACATCACTTGTTCCTGCTACAAGCTTCTTCTAGCTTCTTGCTTCTAGCTTCTTCTTTCTTCTAGCGATAAGGCCGCCAATTGTTTTACTAGTTTTTTAGTTGTTTTTTATGTTACCTACTATGTACGTTTGTAATTTTTGGTGTGAACAATAAAGAGTTTTCTATCTATCTATCTATCTATCTTCTATCACATTCCACTGCATTGTTGCAACTTGGCGCTTTCGGCGCCTGATCTAACGTGTTTTAATCATACAGCACTTAGCGCCCAAACTAGCGCTTTTTTGCAACTTAGTTGCAACAATGCAGTGGATTGTTGCAACTTGGCGCTTTCGGCGCCTGATCTAACGTGTTTTAATCATACAGCACTTAGCGCCCAAACTAGCGCTTTTTTATATACATCTTAAATAAAATATCCATGTGTATCGTTGTAAAAGTAAAAGACCAAGCAACATAAAAAAAACAGACTACTATTCGCCGTATACTATTTTACAACTTTTAATAATTTATTGCTTTTTGATAGTTGATACTTTAAAATACTCTTTGATACACAAATAGGCAAATATCTAACTTTATTACGTACTTAAAACTGCCTTTTCCAAATCACCAAGGAGCAGGCTTGTTTTGCTAATTACTCTCACAAAGCTCTAGCTTACCTACCGGCTGACAAAGGATTTTATACAAAAGGATAAAATATTCACAGCCAATATTCATTGAATCTCTCACGAACGCTCACATACGAGAAACAAAGGTAATTCCACAGTTCATTAATTCATTGTTAATTGATGCGTTTAAATATTCCATACCGTCATTAAGTACAAAGCCACAGTAACTGCCTAGTCTAATGCTCGCCTACTAGCTTCTTGAGTTTAAATACACTGGAGATTCACATCTAAAACCAGAGACTAAAAGGTAGTTGCCAATAAAATAAAGTAATCGAAGGTCACACTATAAAACAACCAATTAACACTCAACTTACATCTAAAACTGGCCCAATGTTGCCTTTATTGAGCCACAAAGCCCCGTACGACCAACAGAAACTATTTATAAGTAGCCGTAAAGGCAGGCAGGTCGTTACTACAGCCACAAATCCACCCCTGTCTTTTGCATCGAACTCTATTTCAAAGACAAAAGGAACTGACGTCGTATGATTCACTAGAACTGACTGAAACCTGACGCAATCCACAACAGTCGTGTAAAATGTAAAGACTGGAAATGTTGCAAACAAATTTCGTATACTGCTTTTGCTTTTCAAGCTGGTTTTCTTTTGCGACATAGTGATATGACATAGTCGTAAATCTTGGGTGGGGTGTAACAACACGACATATTTGAATTTGTAATGCAATGTTTCAAGATTTGTATGAAAGGTTGAACGTTCGGTGAATGTGGGAACAATCTTGGATACATCACCGACTGCGTTTTTATTTATCTTGACGTATGACAGAGATAAAAAATATAATCCCAGCTAACTCGATAGGTGGCGATATACCGCAACTAAGTAGGTAGTTAGCAAATATAACCCGTTGGAATTGGCTAAGTGTTGGCTTGCAGAAAACTACGGAAATAACCTTTGGCATTGAAAAAATTGATGTCACCTCGCTGAACTAAATTTATAACAGCTGATTTGGGCGCGTGTAGCCGTATATCTTATCTTCTAATATTATACTATATAAAGCTAAGTCGGGTTAGTTACACCATTTATAACTCAAAAAACGGCTAGATCGACTTCATGATATTTGTTTTGTTGGACATCTGTCCGCCCCGAATAACAGAATAAGTATTAAAAAGTCGGAAAATTTCATGAAAAAATATATGATGAAAATTAATTTCCACATACATGTTGTATGGAACGGCAACATACATATACATTGATATATTACATCTAAGGAGTTTTGTAGTTTTTTTTTTTGAGTCAAAGGAGGTTGCTGTCGCTATCAAGGTTGCTTCAAGGGCGTATATATCTCGGGTGAACCCGCGGGGCGCAGCTAGTAAAATAATAAAATTAGTGACATCTAGTGATGTTTACCGGAAGAAGAAGCTCTTAATTACTATAGGTATCATTTTTACAAACGCGTTTTGGATACGAAACATTAAAATAAGAAGATTTCAAAAAACACAGTGCTCATAGCTTTTAAGATAGGTGGATTTCTATACAGTTTTCTTCCACCTCATCCAAAGATTGTTTTATATCTCTAGGCTTTTTACGTAGCCAATAACAGCGAATGTATGCGAGGAAATCTAAAGTCTTTTCCAGAAACGTTGCTTTCTTCGTCATTTGTTAGAGTCCATAGTTTACTGGGGTCCCGTTTAGGGGCGGCAGGCTTTAGTTATGCATGGATCCCGACCGGCGCGTCGGGGTCCAGACCTTTGTTAATTATGACAGTGGTCGCACTCCACTCGAAATTGGATATTTACAGCTGAATGTATTATTTTATGCACATCTGCTGTCTGATTTAATAAGGTGTTAACTTAATATGAAGAAATAATGATGCTTTTAGCCTGACCTTTTTGTTTTCGTTCATAAACCTTTTGATAGTAGAGTTAGCAATTAATCTGGTTAAGGTTCTGTGATTAATTGCAAATCTATCGAGTCTAATAAATAAGTAGGTTGATTGATCTTTACTTACTCTTATTTTAGTCTGTGTCTGCCACCTTAAAACAAGTCCATGTGGAGTTCACGTATGGACTTTGTATAATATGTGGCTGTCTTTTTTCCACGTTGCAACTTCTAAAAACCTGAACTGATTTAGAATCCTTCATCATCCCTGATCATCTAAAATGTCACGTCGTTATTGTATTAAGCTATTCGAACTTCATCAATAAGTACAATTTTTTTTTTTTTTTTTTCGGTGTTATACATATTTTTATTTCCTAAAGTGATTTTTTTAACCACGTTGAGCGATTTTTGATAGGGGCAACACTTATGGATTCGCGTCACCGACATGCTAATGTGACGTACTAGTTTTCAGTCCTGTCTACAACCCCATGACTGCCTATATATTTTGTGCATTATGTCGTTTATTTTTGCATTTCTACTTTATATGTAAGTATCAATAAAGTATTAAATACATAAATAAGTACATTATTCTTTATTACAAAGTAATCCTGTACCTTACCATTTTTAATTTCCACCAGTGTCACACAATATCTCATGTCATCTCATCAAGTGAAACAACTTGACAGTCTTGATTAAAATTTTACCAGATTGCGAGTAGAAAAGACGGTTACCACAAAGGCTAGATAGATACATCCTGATTCTCTTTAGAATATCTGTAAAGACCACAGACATTTATTATATGTCTGTGGTAAAGACTTACTTTCAACAACTAGCTCCATATTTAAATCGAGAGTAGAGCATACGAAAGCGTATCAAAGTGAATCTATTTGATATTCCAGAGATGGCGTTCTAAGAAGTCGAGTTTAGGTATACCTATTTGGGTGCATTTTCTGAGGTTGGCCTCAGAAAATCTAGCTGCAAAGCTTCTTGGGAATGAAATTAATGGATTGGATGGCACTTATGTAGGTCAGTGAGTCTTACCACGTAATTTTATTTAGCTGCTTAGTAGACCATATTTTTGTCTTGCGATTCAGATATTAATTGATTGAATCAGACGTTACTTTTCAGAAGTTTATTTTTGACATGTAATAATATATTGTACAGTATTCTAAACGAAATAATTGACGTAAGACCGAGGCAAATCTAGGAAGTAGAAAAAAACAGTAAAAAATTTAGTTATTTACATATATTTTTTATAACTTAGGTATACAATTTTGACAATATTTTACATTGACATAAGTTTTTAGTTTTGAACAATACTAAATATTAATTCCATATTTTGTACATAGCCCGTGACAAGGATATAATTAACAGCATTCAAATATATACGATGTTACTTTGTGTACCCAATGTATGTTACTTTGTGTACCCATGTTTTAACAATGAAATAATTTGAATCAGGATCCTAAAAGAATCTCTTCTGTAATTTCTGCTGCTATACGTAAGCACAGTTCTGTTATTCTTTGTATCAAAATGGAAGCAGAATTTCTTTTAGAATATAGAATTCAAGCAACATTTCTGCATCTAACACAAAAGAGAACCCACGCCCTTATGAACGCTCATTCTTCTGATTCCTGATGAAAAGGCCTTGTTGTTCCAATTTGTATTACATTACAATGATAAGCCAAAATAAACTTGTTCTAAGTATCCGTTTACCTAAAATTAGCTCCTGTTGTAAGGCAACACAATAAAAGGCTTCCAAACTTGGAAATCTTCACGTGACTTCGCAACTTTGCAGCCTCCATTTTATATTTAACTAGCTCTTGGCCGTATACGATTTTTCTCATTTTCTCCGCTCCCAAGTTTTCCATTGTCTTTCCGCAGGCTATGAAACTTAGTTTCTTTGAAAAATCTATAATGGTGTGAAAACATAGATAAATTTCTGAATATTGTGTGCGAAACTATCGCTATTAGGTACTAATCGCTATTACAAATGCGAAAGTGTGTTTGTTTGTTTGTCCTTCTTTCACTCGGCAACAGAGCATCGAAGTGACGTAATTTTTGCTTGGATATAGTTCAATGGACACATGGCACATTAAAATTAAACACTTTCTATAGACATCCGTCATCTAGTCTACCTTAACCGCGGACACTACAAGGTGATCGATACTTCGGGAATTAAAATAATGTAAAAACATGCAATAAAATTCGTTGAAAGTATTTAATTTCGAAATATATAATGAATGTTTTTGTATGCATCCCGACCGATGGGCCAGGTTTGTCACACAGTGGGTGCCTGATGGACGACGCAGTCAAGGAAGGACTAAGAAACGTGACGACATTGACTCATTCCGTATAGGTTGGCCAGAGGTGACGGAGGACCGAAATTTATGGAAGGAAATGGAGGAGACCTTTGCCCAAGAGTGGGACAGTATAGGTTAAAAATAAATATGGTTGTTAAACTGATCAGAACAAGGACCTTACGACTTAGTACCACTGTTATGTGTAGATCTGTATATTAGGTACCTCTATCACCAGAAACAGTAAATTCTGTGGAATTCTTCTATTTTTCTAACCGTAAACTGAAAATACCCATCAATCAGCCAGATCCGTATCATGATAGAGCATCGACAAAGGAGAACACACCAATTTATCAAAGTAACTACCGGGATACCATTTTCCGCGTCGCTGAACTTCGTCAAACACGTACAAAACTTCCAAGAATAATCTTATACTGTACAGTGTACATCCCAAACTTCTGGTGCAGAACCGTTCCTTAGAAATGCTCCTTCCACATACATAATAATAATAATAAATAATAAATATCTGGGACATTATTGCACACATGGTCATCTGACCCCAAACTAAGCAAAGCTTGTAATATGGCTGCCAGAGACTGATATACATACATATATATTTTTAAATACATACTTAAATAGATATTAACACCCAGACATAGAACAAACACAAATGTTCATCACACAAATGTTTGTCCTAGATGGGAATCGAACCCACGCCCCCAAGCACAGAAAGTAGGATCACTACCAACTGAGCCACCGAGGCAGTACATACTAAACTCTAATGCGGTTAAACTGTTAAATTAGCCCTAAAATTCGACCCAAGTTTACGTGCAATGAATTAAATTCGAGAATCATAAGTCAAAATGAACATTTTGCTAAATCCTTGCAGTGAAAAACTCGAGGCAACTTGGTTTGAAATTTTGGTCACAATTCAAGGGAAATGTTTTAAAGTTTAACAGAGTTTGGTTTGGAGCTCGTTTGCGCCAATTGTACGTAGCAGAGACTGTGGTCGGGTGGAATTAGGTTTTGTTGAATGGTTTCCAAAATGCTATGTGTGGGCCAACATTAATTTATTGCTACAGTTTTTTATTAATTTTTTGTGAATAGACTTTTTAAGCTATCTTTCGAATAATGCAAAATAACATCGCGTCAAAAGTATTTTTTTATGTTTGTTATTACCGTTGCTTGTTACCTCAGAACTCCGTTATTTATGAACCGAATTGGAAAATTATTTTTTAATTGAAAGGATTAACTTTCATGGTTTTAGAAATTTATTAGCTGTAGGTGTTAGCGCTCGCACGTCCTGAATTGAACTTTATTGTGTAGTGGCAAGAGTCGCTACTTATTTAAATGATTTTGCGGAATGAATCATCTTCACTTGTACTTATGTGTTCTGTGACATGGTTAGGTTAGTAAATTATACGAAAAACTCAAAATAAATAACAATAGTTTAAAAAAAATACTCTAAAACTATGTTACAAATCGCTAATCCTGGTATGGATAATGGGACAAACTATTTAAATTATTGCATTGTCATCGGTCCTTGATAAGTGTGCAAAATTTCAATTTAATTCGACTTTTTGAAATAGTTGAAAATCAAGTTCAAGGATTCCGTTACATAGATACATACCAAGCTAATAAAAGCGTGTTAAAAACAGAAATATTTTTTTCCGATTTTCGTCCATTCATAAAATAACCTCAAAATGTGGCGTAATGCTCTCAGGAGACTCATTTTGTCATGAACCGTAAAATGTACTCATGTTCAACATTCGGTCAGTCGAAAACTTTGTGGCTTTATATTTACAGGGCACGATTTCTACGAGTATTAAAAACAACTGAAATAAAAACCTTTTTTTTACTTGAAGGTGGACAACCGTTTTGCAATTGTTTATTTTCTAGACTATATTATACAGGGTTTCGCAAAAACCCTGTACTACGCCAAAAGAAGGTCAATGTACTCATCATTATGAACAAATTTTACTATGTGACCAAACCTGAAGTCGCGATAGAAAAATCAGCTGTCCATAGAAAACGGTCATTGACACTCGACAAAATGTATAAAACACCTGTTTTTTTCGCGATTTCACGGTTGGTCCCATAGTAAACATTGTTCATAATGATGAGTACGATGACCTCCTTTCGGCTTAGTACAGGGTATATACGTAACTCTGTACCTATAGTATAAACTATTCTGTATACGGGTATACACAATTTATATAAAAACCAAATAATATACAAAAATGAAAAACTAGTGCAAAAAGACAACATCTCGCCTAGGCGTAAGGTTGACGCTTTTATTACGATGCAAAACTTGTATTGTAGTAGGTATTACAGTTTATAACTAGAGCAAATTCAAAAATACATAATCGTAATCAATTTATTAATAACAGTTGTTACAGGTCACGTCTTTTACGAAAGGGTAAAAAAATTAAATTATTATAAGCAAAATATTGAATTGAGTACCTATATTGTACTATAAGTAAAGTTATATGATTATTTACGGGATATTTACCGTGGTAAGGTTGTGGACGGAGCTCCCGATATTTCGGCGCAGTTACATGCACCATGTTCACGGGAAGACTGAAGAATGCGGGTGGTTGGTTCAGACAAAACGATCTACCCTCTTTCTTAGTCTTTTGCTACGGTTATCACTGGAACTCGAACTCGAACCTAAGTCTCGACAAAACACACTCACTGTATCACTGCGTATAGTATTACGCGTTACGCGTTGCGTTGCGTTAGCTCCTTCCACAACCTTACCACGGTAAATATCCCGTAAATAATCATATAACTTTAGTGAACAACCGTGATAGTTTAAAACAGTGTTTATAATCGAGTATTTATGTCTAATGACTGCCTCGGTGGCTCAGTTGGTAGTGATCCTACTTTCTGTGCTTGGGGGCGTGGGTTCGATTCCCATATAGGACAAACATTTGTGTGATGAACATTTGTGTTTGTTCTATGTCTGGGTGTTAATATCTATTTAAGTATGTATTTAAAAATATATATGTATGTATATCAGTCTCTGGCAGCCATATTACAAGCTTTGCTTAGTTTGGGGTCAGATGACCATGTGTGCAATAATGTCCCAGATATTTATTTATTTATTTATTTATTTAATCTCCTGTAGAGATAATAATAATATAACACAAAAATGCCGAATTAGAATTAATACAAATTACTATTAAAAGAATTATCAAAAGAGAATAATAGTATGTCACATGTCAAATACAAATTTAAAATAATAAAAATACAAAAACAAGTCAAAAATAATAATAAGAAATCACAACATATCATACAAAAAATATCACTAACAAATTAGGTAATTCAATAATAAAAATTAAGGATTCAAATTGCACAAATTCATTGTAGCTGTAGAATGTTTGCTCGACAAGCCAGCGCTTGATCCGTGACTTAAAATTGCCCATCGTGGGCGCCGTGATATGAACCGGCAGCTTGTTATATACTGTTGGACCCATAACATATTTGTGTCGACTTTGCCGACCTCTCCAGCGCGCGAGGCACCTCCGCGAGTTCATCCCATTAGTTTTTACTATTTGACCTTATTGTAAGTCGACTTAGTTTATCTGCACATAACATTAACTGCATTAATTATCTGTAACATTACTATTCTCTAAAAACTACAATTGGCTATTATGGTTCAATATATACAGCCGTTAAAAGATAGGACGGACAGACAGCGTAGGCTTAGTAACCAATTTAGGTACACCCTTTGGGTACAGAACCCTAAAAGACAACGTCAAGGAAACACGTACATGACTGAGTATTTACATATTACACAAAATTGGCTCGATTAGAACATTAATTAAAAGATTGGATTCTAAGAATTTAAATATCAAACCGGAAGGATAATTTCTATTTCAAGGTATCGGAAGAAGAGGAAATACGTAATATTGTGAATTGACTTGAAATATTAACAGAGCGGGTAACATTAAACTTGCACTTCATAGACCAGCCTCCCTCGTCATTAGCGAGCCATGAATAACTGAGGGTTGACCACCCTAATGAAACTATAAACTCTATAGTGCCAACCACTCTAAATTAGGTACATGCTGCAATTAAACAGTGCACCGGTGAAGTTTAGTGTTTTTAAACAAACCAATGCCTAACGTTAGTGATGGTGATGTAAATACCTGTAAAATCTGTAGCTGCAAGGTACCTTTGAAAAGTTTTTTTTTAATTATTAATATTAAAAATACAAATACACCTTTTTATTATTCCACATAAGATAATGATACAATTAAACAATCGCCTGAGGGCCTGAAAATAGGCTACGCCTGTATCGTCGTATCTACGTATGAAGAGGATAATAATAACGTAATACTATTAATATTAATAGATTAATAGTAAAAGACATATCACGTGAGCTTACACCCCAGTGTAAATCATTAACATAAAATAGAGAGTAATCTCTACAAAGTATAAAATAAAGTCACTTTATGCGTCTGTCTGTCTGTATATCCGCTAACTCCTCCTTAACCACGCAACGGATTTTGATGTGGTTTTCACCATCAGTTACATATTTTTTCACGTAAGGTTTATAAATATATTTAATAAAACTTACAACTGCGCGAAGCCGGGGCGGGAAGCTAGTAAGAAATAAAAACGATTAAAACAAAATTAAAGAGTACATGACCTTCAGGCAAATGCAAGATATGAGAAACCTAACTCCTAAACCAACTCATATATATAGTGTTGGGTGTAAGAGGTGTGTGTGATGTGAAACTTTCCTACATATACCTGGCTAGTGCCTTAAAAAGTGACCTACACGGTCACTTTAAATTATTAGGTAAATAATTCCCATTACCGAAGTCTCATAAATAAGTCAATTCTAACAAGAAACGAGGAGCAACGTTACAAGTAATAATGGCAAAACTGATCCGTTTTTAAGTAACATGATTTTATAAGCATTACTTGTATAATTTAACGATGCACTTTGTGATACGGCGCTTAAACAAACAAAAAAAATCATTCAAACGACTCAGATCAAAAAGGATTTTAAGCCACATGCAAAGAACGGTCTTCAAACAAGCTCAGTAAAGGTCTAATAAAATACGGATTACGTCCAAAATTAATCATTCCATTTTTAAGGCCTTGGTTTACTGTATGAAACAATTTCGAACGGAATTCAAGTAAATCCAACAAAAATAAGAGCAGTCATTATAATATCTTGGGTGTCTAGTCATACAAAGTCGTCTCTCTGTCCAAAAAATATTAAAAGAACTTAAAAGCTTCAAGCACTAGAGTTTAATTTAGTTGTAAACCTTGAAACTGTAAGTGTTAGTGATCCAATTCGAAAGTTGCTCGACGAAGCTCTCTCCCGTCGCAATTAACAAGTGGTTATGAATAACTGAAGGGTGCTGAAGCCTGTCGACAGCCTAATGAAACTGTAATCTGTCGTGTCTGTTTCGGAACGGGTCGTATAATACTCGTAGTAATAATGTTTACTGTAGTGTTTGAGTCAATTAGCTACTTCGTTCATTTGCCTTAAAACGTAATAACCTATCGTTTAGTCTGCAAATATGACAAATATATTTTAACAGGCAATTGCTTTTATTAACCAAAAATAAAACCAGCCAGTGCGAGTCTACTGCTTGTACTACTAAAGTACAAAACAGTAGTGCAATAAGACAATACCACGCCCAGGCGATCACCCATCCACGTAGCGACCGCGTCCGACGTTGCTTACCTTGGTAATGAACAGAAATTTGTCACCGAAATATAAGTAAGGCGTGATAATCATATCATCATAAGGTTGCCTGAAAGAGATTGCTTATAGCGATTATGCTGTCAATTGTTTCACTAGCCTTAAGTTGTTTTTGTCTTATGTACGTCATTTAAAAACACAGCTTCATATTTGTGAAAACTTTTAATTAGCCGTAAGTTATATATATAATCAAATCTAATGTTTTTTAAGTAGCTGTTAGTTTTCCGAAAACAATAAAATATAACAAATTTCTGGTGTGAACAATAAAGAGTATCATTTTGTCTTATTTTCTGCAAAAGTACCTACTAACTAAGTATATGTACCAAGGATCCATAAACTAGAGTCGTACTTGTATGCTTCGACAAAAATAAAATGAATGGACGGGGCCAGTAGAAGCGCATTTTGAAGATTACAAAATGAGCGCCAGCGCTCACTTCGTTTCAGTCGGTCTGTAGCCGTAGGAAGTGAAACACGAGTCTATTGTTACGCGATAACGAAACATCTGACAAAATTATGAATTCGTATGCTTTACCGAAGTGTAAATACATAAATAAAACCGATATCTATTTTTTTCAACAAATATACTGTACATTTTTATAATTAGGTGTTGAAGTATATGTCCGACGGTTTTGACTCGTTTTTACTGATCAAGTTCAATGGTTAGGGCCCGTCCATTAATTTTATTTTGGTCGAAGCTTGTATGTACGTACCTAAATTATTTTAGCAGAACTTTACGAACGTTAGGTTCCATTTCATAATGAAATGATGTCAAGGTGTGTCGACTGCTAGATATTTGCTCTGCAACGTGCTAAGTCTAAATTCAACCTATGACCGATCTAATTTAAACTCCTCTGCAGCGTAACGGCAATCGGCAAATTTAGTGCAAGTAAATAAAATGGTATAGTGAAATTAGGAATGGCTGTATAAAATTTTGAGTCACTGGATTTGTGAGTTTTATATGCAGATACATTGATCGCTGTTTTTAGTGCAAAAATGTTAGCGTGACCAAAATGCTGGCGTGTATCTGGCGCAACGTATAAGCATTGCCATTCAACGTGTTAATGCCCCCAGCATACTGGGTACGCTGCCAACTGGTAGTGGGCTTGAGCATTTGGATTGTCTTTAGACCTTTAACGGTCTCATCATAATCAGCCTATACTAGTCCACTGCTGGACATAGGCCTCTTCCAAGGCACGCCACACAGCCACTCAGTGTACTTAGTGTTAGCTTGTATTTTGTTTAGTTAATAAAGGCCCTTGCCCGTTAAAAAAAAAGATGTTAGATGGATAAAATGTCGTAGCAGATGATATCTATGTTGAATCCAGTGAATGTTAAATGGGGAGAATTCTGTGATTTAATTTTATAGTATAGCATTGAGCCTGTTGCACATGATGCAAAGTAGCTTCTTATATAGCTTGCAAAATTGATTGTCGTATAAATACCAACTTGCTCTGGTGCAAAAATTGTACTTAGAAGCAGCCATAATTGTGGCCACATTTCGTTCCATCAAAATTTTAAATATTAAAATAATAATATAAAAAAACTACACATTCAATTTAGTACCTTTATTTCAATTAGGTACAAATGCAATACACTTGTTTCCGCAACATTATAATCTTGGAATATTCAAGTCTAGGGTTCATAGGTGTCCCTAGGCAAACGTGTCCGTCCCTCTTTGTCCGCATCATCGCATTCCATCAAGCGAGATTGCGGTGAGACTTTAGCCTAGTCAGATGTAAAAAAACTGGAGCTGTCAAAGGCAAAAACTTAGACGCAGTTTATATCACTTCCCACACCACTTCGGCACGCACGGCTTCCATTTGCGACATTTCCGAGTAGCGATAATATGAAGTTCTTCAAAAGGGCTGTTAATAGTCTTTAAGGATCGGCAACGTATCTGTGATGGCCCTGGTGTTGCAGATCGCTTACTATCAGGTGGCCCGTCTGATTGTTTGCCACCTATGGCATTAAAAGAAAACACCTTATAAATTCGGGAAGCATTGCTAAGATGTTACTTGACATTCCTTCGAGTGAAAAAAGCCCTATCCCAACATTTATGTTATTATAACATTATCTCAAACCCCGAAGGTTAGTTTAATTTTTTTGCTTTATTTCCGTGACCCAGGGATTTTATTAATTTTTCTTTTCAACTTGAAATGTAAGTAGCTAAAATGTAGTATCTTCTCGCAGTACGAAACTTTTTTACTTTTATATAGGTAAATTTTTACAAAAATATTACTACTAACTTCACGGAAAATTCGATAAAGGTGATCCATCCCCAAATTGTCCACCCATAGAGGTTATATATTTTCTTCAAATTTCAATGAGGCTACCTTGAAAATCATTAGATTCGGTTCACAATCGGCAAAGATCTCGCGCAACAAAACAATCTAATAGAGAACCTTCTTTTTGAAGTCGGTTGAGAAACTAACAGATGCTGTGTTATTAAGATGTAAATTAATGGTGAACAAAAAGTTAACGTCATGAATTGAATTTACCCTAATAATAACGAAAACTGATTTCACTAAATGATCAAAGATAATTTGTTAGGTTTTCGCGACTCATCATCATCATCATGAGCCAGAAGACGTCCACTGCTGAACATAGGCCTCCCCCTTTAACCTCCACACTGAACGACAACCTGCCATCTGCATCCACTGGATGCCCGCGACTCTCACAATGTCGTCGGTCCATCTAGTGGGAGGCCTGCCTACGCTGCGTCTTCCGGTTCGCGGTCTCCACTCAAGAACCTTTCTTCCCCATCGGTTATCAGTTCTTCGAGCGATGTGGCCTGCCCATTGCCACTTCAACTTGCAGATTTTAATTGCTATGTCGGTGACCCTGGTTCTTTGGCGAATATCTATGTTCCGAATTTTATCGCGTAAAGAAACTCCGAGCATAGCTCTCTCCATTGCCCGTTGTGTGACTCTGAGATTTTCCAAAAGGCCAACAGTTAAGGACCACGTCTCAGTACCATATGTCATCACTGGCAACACACACTGGTCAAAGACCTTTGTCTTTAGGCACTGTGGTATCTTGGACGAGAAGATTTCACGCAATTTCCCGAACGCTGCCCATCCGAGTTGGATTCTTCGGGCGACCTCTTTGCCTAAGTTGGACTTACCTAACTGAACAATCTGTCCAAGATAGGTGTAATGATCAACAACTTCGAGAGTATCGTTCCCAACATTGACCGGCACGGGTACAACATGGACATTGGACATGATTTTTGTCTTATCCATGTTCATTTTAAGACCCACCTGTTGGGAAAGGCTACTGAGGTCGCTGAGCATTTTATTGAGGTCCTCCAGCGACTCTGCCATGATAACTATATCATCGGCAAAACGAAGGTGAGTGATGTATTCGCCATTAATGTTCGCCAGTCCAAAAGCTTGAAATCGTCCTCCAATGCGTTCGTGAACAGTTTTGGAGAGATAACATCTCCCTGTCTCACGCCTTTCTGCAATTGGATTGGCTCCGTGCTCTCGACCTGTAATCGGATCGACATGGTGGCGTTTCTATACAAACACTTCAGCACTTGGATATACCTATAGTCGATATGACAACGCTGGAGGGACTACAATACTGCCCAAGTCTCGATTGAATCGAAGGCTTTTTCATAGTTTACAAACGCTAGACATAATGGCCGATTATACTCCTCAGTCTTCTGTATAATCTGGCGGAGCGTCTGTATGTGGTCTATGGTGCTCCAGCCTTTACGGAAACCGGCTTGTTCGGGAGGCTGAAAGTCATCAAACCTGTTTTCGATACGGTTCGTAATGACCCTGGAGAACAACTTGTACACATGGCTCAGGGATAGATGGGTCTATAATTCTTCAATAAGGTGTTGGCACCTTTTTTGAAGAAGAGCACCACCACACTCCTGTGCCATGCTTCAGGCGTAGTACCTTCAAGTATGACGGAATTAAACAACTTCTGGAGGACTAAAAGTACCGGTTTTCCACCCGCTTTCAGTAGTTCTGTCGTGATTCCGTCATCACCCGGCGCCTTGTTGTTCTTAAGCTGTTTCAGAGCCATTCTAATCTCGTACAAGCTGATGTCTGGGATGTCCTCAGTGTAGTGTCGGGTCAGTTTAGCTCTCTTGTCCTGAGCTGTACTGACAATGGGCTGTCGTGTCGAGGTGTACAACTGTCCGTAAAACCTCTCGAGCTCTCTCAGAATCTCCGGCTTTGACAAAATGGTACTGCCATCCTCGATCTTCAGCTTCGTCATTTGGCTTTTCCCAATAAACGAATTCTTTGCGAACACTTTCGAGCCTTGGTTCCGCTCAATTGCGTCCATAATACATCTTGTATTATAGGAACGCAGATCATGTCGCACCGATTTCGAGATCCGTCTATTAAGTTTGCCATATTCCGACATATAAGCTGAAGACTATTACACGATAAATTAAACACTAAAAAATTTAATGATTTGTTGGGGAGGCTGAAAGTTTCTTTGCGTGACCAAAATGGTGGCCTGTATTTGGGTCAAAAAGTTAGCGTCGCATTCCAGCTAGGCAACGCGGCCTGCATTTTGGTCACTCTGCCTGAAATGAGAGATCGTTTGAACTATCTATAGGCCTTCGTAGGTTATAGATAGTGTAAACGATCTTCAAATAGTTTAGTTTTTTTAATTTTTACAATTAATATTATTGAACAGCTGGTAGTAGGTTTTGAATGTTGTTGTTAAATTCCATAATCAATTTAATAAATAACATGAACAGGTAAAAAAATACGATTAAGTTACAACTAATTAACACATAAAACATTATGAACTTTAACTATGGATCCAACTCTGAAATCGCGAGAAAATATACCAGCTATTCCATAGAAAACGGTCATTCACACTCGACAAAATTTATGGAACAGTCGCGATTTCAGAGTTGGTCCCATATTAAAATTTGTGCATAATGGGTACTATGGACTCCTTTCAGCTCAATACTCGGAGAGGGTCTCCGAGTAACTCTGTATATCAAAGAGCTAAGTACAACCCAAATGGATTTAATGTACTCATCAAAGCAATGTGTAATAATTTGAAGCAACAAGCTCACTATTTCATACCCTGAAAGTTTCCAAGAAATTTACTTTCCCTCATGTTTACATCACTTACTGGGTAAACGAACTTTACTTCGCTCAGATGGGCTAAGTAAACTCGTAGGAGAACATCTATTTCATCCTACGGGTTACATTCCAATCGGATCGTCTGTCGAAATCGCGGGCGTATTTTGCATGTTGCTCTACCAATTGAAAATTGCAAGGAAAGGTTTGTTTCGCTCACGGGTTCTGTAATGTTAAAAACTGCAGAACTGCCATCTAGTTAGAGTATGGGGACAACGGGAAGTATTATTTAATTATTTTACTAAAGTAAAGAAAGTACCTCTGTCCCTGTTTAATGGGAACGGGGACAACGGACCTAAATCCTGTAAGGGTGCTGTAAATTTTTTTTTTCAACGAGGCACCTGTTTATTCAATTGAAATTTCTATTACATTTAAATAGTAAATCTTTAAGTGTCGAGCAACACTTTAAATATTGAAAGATTTTTTAGAGTGAGTAGTTACTTGCAGGTATCAAGAATCATAGATGGCGTCACCAATGGTAAGATTGTTGCAAAGGAAAACTCAAGAATTTGGAGGCCGACAAGAATCGACCGCAGCTTAGCGGAAAGAACGCTCGGGGCGTAAACCCGAATGGTGCAGGTTCGAAACCTGCCGGTAGATTTATTTTTTGCATTGTCTATACATTTAAATAGTAAATCTTAAAGTGTGGAACACTTCTTATACAAAAATTGGATTCGTTATTTATTTATCTACTAGAATCGCGTAGCACTTACGGCGTAACACAGCTCGTAGACGTGCTACGCCATGATTGAGTGCTATTCTAGCTATGGTGATATTGTTTATATGACATGGAAATTCATCACGTATGATTAAGCCAGTTACCCCGATTAGTGATTCCAATAGATTACCTAAACGGCTGCAAGGTTGATCCGGCTTGTCTTTGAAGGGGTGACCATGTTATTTACAAATACAAAAAAAAAATGAAATGGCTTCATTATTAATATTATATATAATTTTATGTCAAGTGGATTTTATAAAATACATGGTAGAGTGCATGGTAAGGTGTAAAAGAAACTTTCAGAATAATATTTCAAGGAACTAAATAATTCTGAAAACAAAAGCAAAAAAATCTTCAAAAGAATCAAACTGGGAGAAATTTCAAAGTATTTCCATTCTCTAAAGTTTTGGAACCCTAAAATATATACTAGTATGTAGACCCGAAGCCGGATTCTCTTATAAATATTTGATCCAGTTGCCGAGGGATATTTGCCTTCGTGAGCTTAGAGCACCTCCAGGCTATAACGTTGTGCCTGACGGTACTGCTATGGCTAATAGAATTTTTATTCAATAGCCTTAAGCTTACAGCAGTATAGGCACGTTTTATGTTACAAACAACTCTCTTAGTAAGAAAAGCAGTAACTACATTTATTTATAAGCAATCCTCTGTTGTTTTGAACTACTGTTACTTCAATTTTGTCTAAAATTTTGCCAGCGTTAGCTACAACACTGTAATGGCTGTAACGAAAACAGTTAATCCAGTACACCAGAAACATATCTAAGTCATTAGGATGGAAAGTAAAATATTATGCTAAGGTTATTTTCAATTTGTATTCACCGAAGGGAATGCTTATTATTTAGCTTGGTATCTAAATATTTTCGTCTAGAACTCTAGAAGTATACTTTCCCACACTACACAAAGGCTACTAACCATCTTTCCATCCAATGGTTGCCTGGCAATGATCGCTTTTAGCAATAAGGCCCCAATTGCTCGTAAGTTTCTCTATCTGTTTGTAATTTTTCTATTGGACCGCCAGGGCGGGCACGAAAAGGCAACACCATTTCATGGTTGATATTCCGAAAACCCGTACGAATCGCTTTTATTTCACCTTCAATGCGTGAATGCTAGTCTGTGGAATGCACTGCCTGAATGGGTATTCCCCGATAGTTACAATCTGGGTGTCTTCAAGTCGCGAGTTTATTGGACTCTTCTAGGCTAGCGTGCTCCATCGTAGACCGCATCATCGTGGTGGAGGTCAAACGAAAGCTTATTATAAAATATTTATTTAAGTCTTCCCTTCCCTTGTCTTCCCGTGAACATGGTGCATGTTACTGCGCCGAAATATCGGGAGCTCCTTCCACAACCTTACCACGGTAAATATCCCGTAAATAATCATATAATTGTAGTGAACAACCGTGATTTATTTAAGTTATTTTTATTTCTGGTGTGCACAATAAAGAGTTACTATAAAGGTTACTTCCACTAGAGCTACTGTTTAATTGTGACCTTCTATAGCGTTTTTATGTTTCTCACGTAACAACTTTCCAGCCCAAAAATAAAAAAATAAGACTTTGTCTTCTTAACTTGCACTAAACTTCAATAAAACCGTTGAATGTGTAAAGTTTAACGGATAAACATTTCGCTGAGGCATTACAACTGGGGTTAAACAAAGCACATAAACGAGGTTAGCATCAACCCATGCCTAACTGCCTGGATATGCTTTCGGGTCAAGTTATATGTTCCGTTTTAAAATTTTAACGCCCTCACCTGCAGTTTCAAGCAAACCGTAAGCAAGTTTCTTTTTGATTGTTACTAAGGCCATTGGCACACTGAACGCTTATATACTTAATAACAATATTAAAACCAGACTTCAAAATTAGTAGCCACTCTAGCAAAATTAGTGATATTGCCAAATCAACAGGCGCGAGCGCAAAATACATAAAAAAGGCCTGAATTGAGAACTTTCCAAGTCGATAAAAAAGCACTCGCTTTCTACAAGCATTCACTGACCCTGAGTTCTCAACGATGTTCACGCCACTTGCGTCTATCTCACGCTGCGCTGGACCGTTTACCTACTCACTGCTGGCTGGCATATCTACTGCTATCACCAGGCTCAAGCACTATGTTATAATGACTGCGTGCCGCTTATGATTCCACTTTTCTCAAATGCACCAACCAAGCACTACTTCGTCCAGTAATGCAGAGTAGTGGGAACGTATCAGCGAAAGCTAGCGAACGCACGCAAAAGAATCGTGCGCAAGTGCTGGCCAACTCGTACCTGCAAGTGAGAAGACAATCAGCTATGTGTGAACAAAATAGCGATGGCTAACGAGAGTGCCGTGTCTTGAGTAAACATTCCATTAGTGTCTAGCGGCGTATGTAGCTAGCTAGTTTAGCTTAGAATAACAAGAGAGATATAAGGAAAGGTGGTGTGACGGGTGCGAACGCATTCGACCTAAATCAGGCTCGATGCCTTTAGTCGAACTCACCCTGCAGACGACCTTGCCTTGCCACTCTTATTTTGCATGTGGGCTATTAGGTTGAGAAATAATAATAATTTATTGGTGTCACTGCAAGTGTGCGTGAAAAATGAGTAAGTGTGCGGAGATATTTGGACATGAACGGTAATTATTATACTAAGTTATATCTCACTTGTTTGTCTGATTTGAGTTCTACCTTCGCCTGAATGTGTTTGTTCACGTTCATTCGCTAAGCATTACCATAGACAAAGGAAAACAATATATAAATACCTTTGTCTATGGCATTACGCTCCTACGCCTACTGCGTTCACCAATTAGTCCGGTCAAGCTGTAGAGGCCGCAAGGCCATGTAGTGAAGCAGACGACCCCGGCTGCGCCTACCACCAGGCCAGACCTACCTAGCCGGAAGCACGTCTGCCACACCCAGTTACACTAGGGAGAGGAGCAGTTGAGGACTACCTATCTTAAATACGACTATAAAAACACCCTGCACAGTCCACAAGTTTAATACGTCTAAAGTTCCTAATACACGACCCCACTTGGAGTTTTAGTTCACTCACATAAGTAGTAAGGCATGAAATTTAAAAAGGATAAAAAACACTTCCCACTTCCAAATATTTGCGTACAAACAAACTATGCAGATGCGAAGATGGACCCCGCAGAGGGTCAATTGGCGTAGAAGACTCGTTCCTGGAGTAAGACTTCATCAAGTACAAGTGCCAACTTCTTCAAGTATTCAAGTGCCGACTTTTTCAAGTCTAAAGATTTAAGAAGAAGTTTTTTATCAAGTTCCTGCACGACCGCTCCATTCGACAGCCTCGAATGGAATCCACGTCTAGGTGTTCTTTTTTAGTTTCTTTCAAATTTTAAAATTATGGAAATAAAATCAAGTGGTAGTAGTGGTCTGTAAAAGTTAAAAAAGGTTTAAATGTAAATTAAAATAAGGTAGAATGAGAGATGAGATGATGATGAGAAAAGACATACTACAGCCAACAGCAATAAGTCACATTAGAAAAAAACATTACGCTCCTGTCATGCTTTTCTGTTGCTGCTCGCGCGTCACTCTTAGTGTGCCAAACCTTTATGTACGAGTAGAAGTAGATATGCTTATGGTTTAGGTAGGCCTGCTACGTATAGGTACTACAACTTTGTATGTGCAAACAAATTAATTATTAACAGGAGCCACGGAGCTTTTCGTGCTCAAATGAACTCAGCCTGTGATATTTGCATGAAATTATCAGGAAAGCACGCCATTTACATATTCCGAGGCCGAAAAGATTCGCCAAGGATTTTTCGGGTGTTTTTCTCGTTTTCGGACGTATTGTAACGAAGTAGATGTGGAATTTGTGCAAGTTAAGGAAAGGCAAGATCTTAAATTAAGCTACCGAAAAGGGAATAAATATACACAATAGCAGCTGGAAATGTCCAAGGTTAATCTAGTCTAGCGTATATATATCTAGGTTTCTAATTAGCGGACGTAGAGCGCCTAGATTGAATCAAGTTTTCATTAGGTCTGTATCTAGACTGTACTCTAGTTATAAAAGTAGGTAGGTGTAGTAAGAGTTCGTTTCCACCATTTTATAACCTTTTTTCGCGAATAGGTCTGTCTTGTCCACCTTCTGACCTGATGGTAAGCGGCGACAGAAGGACTAAAGAAAAACGGAAGACGGCAGTGTTTTATTGCTTGGCATTTTCAAATATTAAACCAAGTTTGATTATTTTTAGGGTTCTGTACCCAAAGACTGTAAACGGGGCCCAATTACTATGCCTACGCTGTCTGTCTGTCTTACGTTTTAACAGTTCTATCTTTAAAACCGTAATATATAAGGTCGGGGAAAAAGTTTCTTCGTATTTTTTAAACAAATTCAAGACATATTTTTTTCAAGTTTAATTACATTTAATTATAATATATATGTGCCATTTTGTTCGATAACTTGTTGCCATCTTGTAGGTAGTGACATGATCCCGTTGCTGTAGAATTTTTGGGACTTCTGATCAAAAAAATGCAACAAGTAGTTTTGACAGTCCTCTCTTGATGTTAATCTAACACTACCCAAAGAATTCTGAAGAGATCGAAACAGGTGGAAATCTGAGGGTGCAAGGTCTGGGCTATATGGTGGATGCATTAACACTTCCCAACCAAGCTCTCTAAATTTTTGCTGAGTGGCCAAAGATGTGTGCGGTCTGGCGTTATCATGATGAAAGACCACACTCTTTCTGTTGATCAATTCCGGCCGTTTTTTCTCAATTTCTTGTTTGAGTCTCATCTGCTGTTGGCAGTAGAGATCCGAATCGATGGTTTTGCCCGGCGGTAAAAGCTCATAATGAACGATGCCCTGCCAATCCCACCATACACACAGCATCACCTTATTACGTGTTAATCCGGGTTTCGCTACAGTCTGTGGTGCTTCACTGCCCTTTGACCATGATCTTTTGCGCACATTCTTGTCGTAGGTGATCGATTTTTCATCACCAGTGATCAATCTTTTCAAAAACGGTTCGGTTTCGTTACGTTTCAATAGAGAATCGCAAATGAGTACACGATTCATTTGGTTTCTTTCAGTGAGCTCGTGTGGCACCCAAATATCGAGTTTTTTGTATACCCAGTTTTTTTCAAATGGGTCAAAACTGTTTTGTGGTCAATCCCCAGTTCTTCAGCTACGTCGTAACTACTAATATGCCGATCTTGGTCCACTTTTTCAGAAATGGCATCGACTTTATCCGTAACAGGGCGACCAGAGCGAGCTGCATCTTTGACATCAAAATTCCCGGACTGAAAACGCTTGAACCAACATTGTGCTACTCTTGATGACACTGCATTAGGTCCATAAACGTCACAAATTTTATTCGCGGCGTGTGTCGCATTTTTCCCTTTTTTGTTATAAAATTTCACAATATATCGAATTTGTTCGTTAGATTCACTCATTTTATCGAACAAAAAAACAATTGAAAAATGGCGGGAAATTGCTTTTTACGTTTTGTATTCCTTTTTTAAAATGTCATATTTTTAATGGTATCAAAACCAGCCAGATACAAACAGTACAACGGATAAGATTTTTACTACAACTTTATACATACAAAATACGAAAAGACTTTTTCCCCGACCTATTATATAGTCAATAGACATTTTCACAGAATATGTATTGTTACGGCGGATTAAATAAGAAATAATAATAAAGTCAAATAAATAACAACTAAAGAGAGGTCCCCATACAATTTTTTAAACGTATTTTGTTTTTGCTCTATTGTCATCATCATCATAATTTCAGCCATAGGATGTCCACTGCTGAACATAGGCCTCCCCCGTCGATTTCTAAAAGGGCCGGTTGGAAGCGGCCAGAATGTAGAAAAGAGTAATTCGTCAAACTTGGCATGCATATAGTAGGTAAAACAACAAAATTAAATAATAAATAATGGCCAAGTGTGAGTCGGTGACAAATATCTGTTCACGCTCAAGTTAAGCAAGATCGGGCGCAGTCAGTACTTGGATGTTTGACCGCCTGGATGTGATGTTGTCTTTTTGCACAACTTTTTTGTATTTCGTTGTGATACGGAACCCTCAATGCGCGAGCCTGACTCGCACTTGGCTGATTTATATTTTCATACATCAGGCGAGATGGCAGCCTATTGTTTTATCATCGTCATCATAATCAGCCTATACTAGTCCACTGCTAGACATAGGCCTCTCCAAAGGCACGTCAATCAGCCGTCAGCCCGATCTTCGGCTTTTCTCTTCCAGCCACTGCCAGTCGTCTTACAATCATAAAAAAAAATAGTAAAAAAATGCTTGGACCGAGTTTTAGCCAGCTATTCTAGTGCATGCAATATTGTTTTTGTCCCAGGTGACAGGAGACAAAACGAATATCGCAGGTTCTGGAAATCTGGAATAACCTTCCCTGGTTATCAGATCTGTGGTAGAGCACGGTAACAGTAGGTCCACAAAGGGCGCCCCCTTTCGGATACAAGTGACATGTCCTGTCGGGTCGAGGGTTGCACAGGGGTTCCGACTGTGTTATCGCGACGTTTTGTAGGGTACTGAATAATAAGGCCTCAAAGTAGCTGTGAACTGTTTACTAAAGAAAGCGCTATCATCTCTGTAGATAATATTATGATGGGGCCTTTGAGTAAACCAGTGAAATGATGGTTAGATATTAATAGCACAAGGGTTAGGCAGTCCGTCTTGAGGAAAACTTCAGTTTGTATTTATGAAAGACTCGGAACCCGCCCCGGCTTCGCATGGGTGTATGTTTGATTATATATATATATATATAAACCTGCCGGGGGAAAATATCTAATTGATGGTGTAAACCGCATCAAAATCCGTCGCGTGTTTTGGGAGGAGTTAGCAGATATACAGACAGACGCAGAAATATTATTATTATTATTATATTAAATTTTATACTATGTAGAGATAGAGAAGTGCTTGGAGTTTTGAAGCCAACGTGATAAAATCAAATCGCCCAGGTTACCTATTTCCCAAAACATGTCATTTTCGAGTTTTTATGTATTATAAATCGTGGATTATTATTTAGGTAAGTATTGTATTTTTAATAGGAGCGCCGAGCCCCATCATAATGGCATTGAGCGTACCGCGAGCTCTTAAACGCTATTCAATTTAGGTGACTTAGACAAATTAAGTACGTAAACGCGGACCGGATGCAGTTTGTGGTCGCGTAATTTGTCTCGTACGGGCCCAGATTTTACTTTATACAAATCGTAATTAACGTAAACGCGATCTAATAGGTAAACGCATTTGGAAAAACTGCAGGCACTCTTATCGTATTCTATACCTATTGAACGAAGAATGTAGAGGCAGAAACAATGTGAGGTGTTTCATGAGTAGGTAGGTATAAACCAGTGGATGAAGTTCGTACGCGTGTGCACCTAAATACGTATATGTATAGGTACCTACCTAAAATTAACAATTTCAAATTTCAAAACTTACCTATGGAATTCGATACTTACACGTATTTTACTCACTTGAATATTCGTAGGTACTTCACCCACAGATATTTAACGAAGTTCCCGAAGGAGCCTTACGGCTAGCTCTTAACGCGGGCTCGAATTAGCGCTGAAACAGTGCAGTTCGTAAAATTACGTGAACGTGAACCTTAACGCGCCGAAATACGGTTTGGGGTCGCGCTACTTTTCTCATCAAGTAAACAGCGATAGACCAGAAATAGATGACCTATCTCCGTAGCTCGAACGCTTTCTAAGATGAATAGCAGGAAAGCGCTTGGGTATTGTGGGAAATGGAAAAGCGGATATCTAGAATAGGTGTAGCTCTATAATAGGATATAGCTCTATAATATATCTTACTAATCAACACTGAAAAAATTACCGGCCAAGTGCGAGTCAGACTCGCGCACAAAGGGTTCCGTACAATTATCTATAAAAACGGCAAAAAAATTGCGTTTGTTGTATGAGAGCCCACCTTAAACATTAATTTTATTTTAATTATTATTTTTAAAGTGAATATACAATTAAATATTCCGTGAATATTTCAAGCGTCTACCTTTTGCCGTTATCAATATCGAGCAAAAACGAGCAAAAAAAATCACTTTTGTTGTATGGGAGCCCCCTTAAATATTTATTTTATCCTGTTTTTTTTTTGTATTTGTTGTTATAGCGGCAACAGAAATACGTCATCTGTGAAAATTTCAACTGTCTAACAAACAGGGTTCATGAGATACAGCCTGGTGACAGACGGACAGATGGACAGCGGTGCCTTAGTAATAGGGTCCCTTTTTACCCTTTGGGTACGGAACCCTAAAAAGATGACCTTTTGCTTCCTCAGTTTAGAAAGGAAAAGGTCTTAATTTGGAAGGAATCTGTTTTGGAAGGCAAGACTCAGCGGGAAGGTAAGGTTTTTTTTTCAATTTACTCGAAAAGAAGCACTTATTAGGTACTTACACTTATACGTACCTACTGGCCTCAATAGTTCTGTAACGGAACTACTTTCCCGGAACTTCTCTTCGGAATAAACGCCTCTACTTTGCTCAAAGCATTGCCATGCAACGTGGTAATGAGGCCGGCATTTCGGGAAAAATTCCCAGTGGTTGTGGTTTAATAAATAACTATAATAATTATATTTTTGTGTTTACTTAGTATTCAATCTGCAGTTTGTCTCTGTATTTTTTTTTTGCGGCCCGTTAGCTTTTTTTTGTATGGTATAAAAAACGCTTAGGTAGGTACATACTTTGAAAGCTAAATGACTAGTGCAAGAGTAGGTACCTAACATGCACATTTAAGTACCTAGGTATAGTCGTTTAGAGCATAGCTAGCTTTTATTAGTAGGTAGGTAGTTTTTTTAAAAAAAAACACGAATCGATTTCGACTTTTATTTCATTATTCCGATATTAGGTAGGTACCTACTTCGGGCGGTATATATGAATAAACCAATAGGACAACCAGGACATGATGAATAAAATTACTAATTTAAAAAATACTTTTCATTAAACTTTTTTGCGTTCTTCTCAGCAAACCATTTCATTTGATACCCATATCATATATGATAGTAAATAAGAACAATTTGTCCACCATCTTGAGGCGTTCGCCATATTAAATTTACTTAATGAATAAAATTAGAAAAAAAAAATTTTTTTTTTTTTTTCCGTATTCTTCGCAGCAAAGCCTTTCATTTGATACCCATATCATGGGGGTGCATTATAAAATAACTGGACCGCATCTTTGGGAGTCCATCATATCAGATTGACTTCATTTAGCCAACCACGCATTGTCTAAGTAGAATTAGGAAGTTAATGAGTAAAGGGGTCATTTTGAATAATTCTTTGTTACAACCGTTTGAAATCGATTATGTTACAATTTCAACCTAGACATCTCCGACTGATTAGTTAAGTAATTTTATCTAGGTACTTAGCTATTTCCACAGAAATAGTTCTGTTGAATTCTGCAATATTTTTTGTTCCAGTCGAAACGGAAACGCGAGAGAGTAAATTAAAAGCCAAGCTAGCTATCGCTAACAAGTTCGTGAACTCATTAAACAGGTAAAACTAGGGGAGTTAGTTACTTACCTCTTGATTATAATGTTGACTAGTTCAAATCCAGTGGAATATCTTCTTATAATCATAATCGTGAATTGTGTATTAATATTTATAACACTATCCTAGACCCACAGATGGGAGAAGACGCTGGTTCCCGAAATACAGTAAAAACTATTTCGGGATCCAGACGCTTCACTATAAATGAAATGTATTGTTACTACTACTTAGTTTCTTAATAAATTATTGATTGATTTCTTATACAGGGTTACGCATATAGACTGTACTGAGCCGAAAGGAGGTAATTTTACTAATCATTATGAACAACTTTTATATGTATAGAGCCAGACATTCGGCCCAGAGCCGATATTTAAAACACAGACATAGGTAAATGAATTTGTCGAAATCAGGTACCAGGATAGCAGAAACGGTGGAGGTATTTCACTCTAGATTCATAAAGAGTGTGACCACGGGTCGCGAGAGGGAAAACCTCTTAATGGTTTATGCATTCCTGGTCCTACTTGGATTCGATGTCAATATTTTTTTTTATTACACTGTACAGTTCGGACAGTCTGACCTGCGCTTCGCTCGGTCAATTATCTGCCCAACCGAGACTCGAAACTCGGGCAGCTCACGACACACTCAACCACTAAGCCATTCAGTACAGGGGCCTTCATCATCATCATCATCAGCCAGAAGACGTCCACTGCTGAACATGGGCCTCCCCCTTTAACACAGGGGCCTTACGGCTAGCCATTTTAAGCGATTCTGTTTAGTTGATGAGAAAAGTTGCATGACCGCAAACCGTATCTTGTCGCGTTAAGCTTCAAGTTCGCGTGATTTTCCAAACTGTGCTGTTTTAGCGGTAATTCGAGCCCGCGATAAGAGTTAGCCGTAAGACTCCAGATCAACCGATGATCATTTATTCAATCACAGTGATGATCTTCAGAAAGAAAAAGAAAATGATTTGAAACTGGAAAAATGCCAGAATGATTTTATTATTGCAATAACATTCATCAAACAATAATATTTTTATTCTAGTTTACTATATAGTAATCAAGTGTATAAACGGATGGACTAAAACTTTAAAAACATAGGAAATTCATAAGGGAAAAAGTTTCTTCGTATTTTTTAAACAAATTCAAGACATATTTTTTTCAAGTTTAATTACATTTAATTATAATATATATGTGCCATTTTGTTCGATAACTTGTTGCCATCTTGTAGGTAGTGACATGATCCCGTTGCTGTAGAATTTTTGGGACTTCTGATCAAAAAAATGCAACAAGTAGTTTTGACAGTCCTCTCTTGATGTTAATCTAACACTACCCAAAGAATTCTGAAGAGATCGAAACAGGTGGAAATCTGAGGGTGCAAGGTCAGGGCTATATGGTGGATGCATTAACACTTCCCAACCAAGCTCTCTAAATTTTTGCTGAGTGGCCAAAGATGTGTGCGGTCTGGCGTTATCATGATGAAAGACCACACTCTTTCTGTTGATCAATTCCGGCCGTTTTTTCTCAATTTCTTGTTTGAGTCTCATCTGCTGTTGGCAGTAGAGATCCGAATCGATGGTTTTGCCCGGCGGTAAAAGCTCATAATGAACGATGCCCTGCCAATCCCACCATACACACAGCATCACCTTATTACGTGTTAATCCGGGTTTCGCTACAGTCTGTGGTGCTTCACTGCCCTTTGACCATGATCGTTTGCGCACATTCTTGTCGTAGGTGATCCATTTTTCATCACCAGTGATCAATCTTTTCAAAAACGGTTCGGTTTCTTTACGTTTCAATAGAGAATCGCAAATGAGTACACGATTCATTTGGTTTCTTTCAGTGAACTTGTGTGGCACCCAAATATCGAGTTTTTTTGTATACCCAGTTTTTTTCAAATGGGTCAAAACTGTTTTGTGGTCAATCCCCAGTTCTTCAGCTACGTCGTAACTACTAATATGCCGATCTTGGTCCACTTTTTCAGAAATAGCATCTACTTTATCCGTAACAGGGCGACCAGAGCGAGCTGCATCTTTGACATCAAAATTCCCGGACTGAAAACGCTTGAACCAAAATTGTGCTACTCTTGATGACACTGCATTAGGTCCATAAACGTCACAAATTTTATTCGCGGCTTGTGTCGCATTTTTCCCTTTTTTGTAATAAAATTTCACAATATATCGAATTTCTTCGTTAGATTCACTCATTTTATCAAACAAAAAAACAATTGAAAAATGGCGGGAAAATGCTTTTTACTTTTTGTATTCCTTTTTTAAAATATCATATTTTTAATGGTATCAAAACCAGCCAGATACAAACAGTACAACCGATGAGATTTTTACTACAACTTTATACATACAAAATACGAAAAGACTTTTTCCCCGACCTATTATTATGTTAATCAGAATACAAAATTAAATACATAGGGACTAAAATGTTAACCAGGTTGTGTAAAAAAAACATAAAATTAACATGATAGAAACGACACCCTAAGCGGGACACCAGATACCCCAAACGTGACGTTAAGACACCTCAAACGTCACGTCAGACACCCCAAGCGGGACGTCAGACACCCCAAGTGAGACGTCGGACACCCTAAACGTGACGTCAGACACCCCAAGCGACAGATGCCCCGTTCTCAGGCACCCCAAGCGGGACTTCAGACACTCTAAGCGAAATCAGGCGCCCTAAGCTAGATATCAGATGATGACTTATGACTTATCGTTCCAATCTCTAACCTCGAATAGTAATAAAACATAACATTAACAAGTGGATCACATTAAAAACCTACCTACAATAATTATCAATATAAAAATGTCAGAACTGGGCCAATTGAATGAAATGGGACCACACGGGAAGCACCAGCTTTCAAATAAAAAAAGAATCATCAAAATCGGTTCACCCAGTCGAAAGTTCTACAAACTTTAGGCAACAAACAATTTAAAAAAAAAACAGTCGAATTGATTACCTCCTCTTTTTTGGAAGTCGGTAAAAAAAAAACGTTCAACAGTTTGCGGAGATATCGGTGAACATACATAAAAAAACAATGGAACATAGCACCGTCCTCCTGTTTTGAAGTCGGTTAAAAATAATTAGATATATTTACATGTGCCCACATTATTTCAATTATTACAGGACTAGAGCTGCTGATTTAACCCGTTATTTAAAGTATTATTTGGCTCCTAATCTAATTCATTGTAAATAAAAAAAAATATGTTATGTTATAAATAGGTTACAAAGACGGAATTATATTTGCATTTACAATAATGAGTGTGAGGTTAAATACTTATAGACATGCAAAAAACATGCTTAATTTCGACTCGGCTCAACAATCACAGCAAATGATTTTGTATCACATAATGTACATTCATTTATACATTTATCGAGCCAGGATTTATGTGCATGCCTTGTATGCTCTGGCACTTTATTTCTCAACTTCTGCATTTGTTCAAAACCTATGACCTTATCATTATGGACAACATAGTCTACATACGCTGATCGGATAGATTTAACAACAGTACCACCGTAAGCGATCCAATGCCTTTCAAAATCTATTCTTTCTTCTTCAGGTATACTTATAAAATCTGGGTAGAAACCTACTCTTTTATCTTTAAAAACATCTGGTAGAGGATCTTTGGGGCCTGATTCAAACTCTAATTCCAAGTCGTTGCTAGTACTTGCTGCAAGATCATCTTTTACATCTGGTGTTGAGGAACGGCTGTGTTTTCTTCTTCTTTTTGCTTTTTGTTTTTGTCTTGGACTTTCTTCGATTTTCGTCTCATTGTTACTTTTGTTTTCTGATGAATTCGATATGTTCAATTCATCTCTAAAATTTCTCCTCTTATCTTCTTTAGTTGGTGCCTCTTCTACATCGTCACTTGTTCTAACATGTTGCTTTTTTCTTCTATCATTGTCAGTCTTGTTTTCGGAAGAATTTGTTCTGTTCAGCTCTTCTTTAATCTTTCTCTTTTTACTGTTTTTACTTGATGACTCTTCTACATCTTCACTAGATTTATGACCCATACTGCCATCTAAAGATTCTTCTTTAAACTTTCTTTTCTTTTCTTTTTTTGTTGATTTCTCTGCTACATCTTCACTTGTTCTATAATTTTTGCAACCATCTGCCAAATCTTCTTCTTTGAACTTTCTTTTCCTATCTTTTTTACTTGATTTCTCTTCCAAGTCATCACTTGTTCCAAACGCATCAGATTCGTCAGACAACGGCGTCTTGCTTTTGTCCGACGAATTTGATGTATTCAAACTGGATGTTCCAGATCGTCCATTCGTGTTGTCTTTTTTTGTAAAGAAACTGTCTATTTTATTAACCTTACTTGTACTGTTTTCATTCTTCTTTTTCGGGGATTTGTCTGCTTCAGAAGCAGTGGCCGCTAGTTTGTTTAGTAAGGAAACATCAGTTTTTTCTTTGGAAGTCTTGTATAGATGTTTTAACTCGTCCAAGTTGGTTGCAGTTTCCCAATCTTTGTCATTTCTAATTCTGGTGACTCTTGGGAAGCGCACTGATATGCCATCAGCTGTGTGAAGATTTGCTTTTGTTAGCTCTGTGCCTGAAATTTTGGAAAAACAAAATATTTTTACTCTGTATATTATAAAGGATAGAAAGTAAACTCGGTTAAAGATGCAGGAAACATACTTCATGAATTTTTAAGTTACTTTTATCTGCAGATTTTTAATAAATAAAAGTACAGACTTTTAATAAATAAAAGCAAAAAAGATAGTGTTTATAACATAACGTTTTTGTCATTTGATCTTGTTTCTTAATTCTATATGGAGCCATCGCAGGATAGAAGACTAGAAAAATCAGAAATCGCAAATAACTTTTTCCATACTCCCCAACTCGTGAAAAGAATCTACTTAGTAAAAATCTTAATTACACACACACAGCCACCGCACACAGACAACGCACAACCTAAGCCGCGGAGTCTAGAAGTATAACAATTTCCTTATATAAGTAGGTGAGCACTAAGAAAAGAATTTTTAAATTATGGGTGTCGTTCTGGGTGTCTTCAAATCACGATTGAATTTTTCTTTTAAGAAAGCGTGCTCCATCGTAAACCGCATCATCGCTAAAATACATTTAACATAATACATTAAAAAAACAACTATTGGCGAAGCCTTCAGCTTAGACTTACGCAGTTTATTTTGTAATGTGACCTTTTTCTGTTGGCCTTGCGACCTCTACAGCTTGACCGGACTAGTTGGTGAACGCAGAGGGCGTTGGTTCAACATGAGTTGGTGACCGCAGAGGGAGACTTAGCAGTCAAAGTATTGGGCATTTATCTAGTTAAAAAAGAAAAATATTAAAAAAAAATACAAACCAGTGATTTCCCAAACAGGTTGCTTCTTAGGATCTGCAGCGATAAAATCTGGCACCATGCCTTTATTACAATCGAACCACGAAGGCACCTTATTATAGTCTTGAGATATCTTCACCATGAGCGGTGACAGCTCTTTCTGCAACCTGGGAAGAGATTAAGTTAAAATTGTAAATTTTAAGCTAGTTGCTCGCCCCGAAGTGTGACCTCAGGACCCCCTATATCACCGAAATTCCTGGACCCTGAATTTTGCTCATTCGAACTTAAAAGTTGTATTAGAATGAACTACTATCAAAAAAAAACGTGAAGATCGGATCATCGATACGCAAGTTGCCGTCGAACAAAATATCCAACCATAGAAACGCCTACTTGGCGCATTAGAATCTGAGACCTTCACACTGTCAAAATAAGTAGCATAAATAAAGCATTCACAGCCTATTAATGGTAAATTATTATTGTGGCAGGTAAAGAGTTGACGGAAGAACGTGAAAATTGGCGCAATGAGGCACAATCAATAACTAAAATCAATAAATCAGTGTCTAATTGCCACCAGGGTTTTGTATTACTTTTCTCGAACAAAGCGAGCTTATTCAAAAAATACCATATCAGTAAAAAATCAATAACAGAAACTAGGTGTGCTACCATAATCTTGATTGAATTTAGTCTCGCTCTCTCATTCGCTGAGAGAGTGAGACAAAGCTCAATGTAAAGTTATTATAAGAATGTTTTTGAGATTTTTGTAACCCACCAGAGCATGTTTAAAACATTCTTATTTCAATCTTTCAATGAAGTTTCAACCTTTTAACGTTGAAAAAGAGAAGCCCTATAAGATTGTAAGAGGACCTTAGGGTGCGCTCCACTGGAGAGGAGCAGATCTGTAAAGGAGGTAGATGTTTCGATTGAAGGGGAAATGAGCAGAGCTGTGCAGCAGAGTTGAGATTATGTTACTGAAAAGATTATGTATCTATCAGAGGCGCACACGCTACGCTCCTCTCCGCTTTGCTCGCATCACATTGCTGTACTCTGCCTTGCTCCACACCACTATACCCTGCTCCTCTCCGCCGCCCTACTCAGCTTGCCTCTATAAGTTGCCTGTGGATCCTATGATGCTATAAATGATAAGGCTATTCGACGTCAGTAGAGCGTTTGCAGTTTGTACACAACTGCGTTGGTAAACGAGCCTGCGCTGTCTAGAGGCGCATTCGCCTACTACGCGTAATTGTGTGTATGACAGATGTCTTTTAATGTAGTTAAAAAATCCCTAACCTTTCCAGCGTGTTGTCATCGTGACCTGTGTGTACTTTGGTGACAGTCACCCATTTGTGTCGTCGCTTGTCTAGACAGCCCATAAGGAAAACTGACATCATGCCTCCTTTCTTGCCCGTACCTGGAAATAGCAAGTGTGTTTGTTAGAACTTGTTCAAGTTAAAATTCTAGATGATTCAAGGCTGATTCTTACTAATCTTTTTTTAATAGGGTTACATTTGACCACTACACTTGCAAATTGAAGACGCTCAGATTCTAATTATTTGAGATTTATCGGTAAAATGAGTAACTATTGGGGCATTCAGGCACAATCTAGCGGTTCGCATAATTAAAGTGGAACTAAAGCGCTTCCTACGAGTTCTTCCTGCGCTTTCTACTGATATCAACCATGAAACTGTGTTGCCTTTTCGTGCTCGCCCTGGCCGTCCAATAGAAAAATTGGCAATCTCACCTGATAGGAAGCAATGATGTGGTCGAAGATGTAGCATGCTTCAATATAAAATATCTATTAACTTTTTTTAGATTCCATACCTAAAGGATAAAAACGGGACTCTATTACTGAGCCTACGCTATCTGTCTGTCCGTTCGTACATCTGTCCTACCTTTTAGCGGTTGTATCTTTCAAACCGCAATAGATAGCTAGTTGATATTTTCACAGAATATGTAATGTTATGGTGAATTAACTAATAAATAATAATAAAATCAAAAAGTAAAAATTAAAGGGTACATACAACAAACTTATTTTTGTATTTGCTAAATAAATAAGATTTACATACCAAACCAAGCTCCAAGAACCACCAGATCGGCAGTATCAGCCATCGCCCCATCAAAGAGGTAGTCCTTCTTTACTTTCAGCCAATGCCTTTTGCCGGGTTCATATTTGGACTCCAGGTCTTTGAGTACTAAACCTTCTAGACCAAGCTGTAAGACCTGGAATTAATACAATAAGATGTTTATGAAAATGTATTACATACAAAACAAATTGTTTAACGAATTTTTCTTTCCCTAAAACCTTTATATGGATTCTTATGAACATTAATTTGTAAAAAAAGTTAGCCAAATCAGCCCAACCAAACTCAAGTGATGCCCTTACCAACAAACTGCATTGAATTTTTATTTATGTCGATAGAATGGCTTGCCCTTAACCCCCACTTGCCTGATGTTAAGTGGTGATGCCATCTACGATAGAGCACGCTTGCTTAGAGCAAGCATGCTCTAAGTCGTGACTTTTGCCTTTTTAAGTATCACCATTCCGTGCAATTGTATATACTTTACGTACCTTAGCAATCATTTTAGCCAAATCTGCAGGTTTTTCAATCAACTGTTGCTCAGAAAACATAATATGGTTTGTCACTTCTACCATATTATCATACAGAAACTGTCTCCTTTTTCTTATCGGCATGTCTATCAACACCTGTCCGTTATAATACAAACAGTCAAAAATATACAAACAAACTTGTGCATCTTTAAATTCCGACTGTTTGTGAATACCCAACGTACCAAACGGTAAAGGCTTGCCAGAGTTAACATCAACCATTAACACCTCTGCGTCTAATATCAAATCTGTACCTTTGGGGAATGCTTTGGGCAGGTAGTCTTTGAAATGGTTGACTTTGTGTGGCATGACAGGTTTGAGCGCACGGGAGAAATATTTGAACTCGTTGCCTTTTTTGTGTACTTGGACGCGTTCACCGTCATACTTGATTTCTGAGAACATGCCATTAGGACATTTTTTCATAGCCATTTCAACTGATTTGCAAGCTTCTGCTAACATTGGCAAGACAGGCGTCATGAGTGATAGTTTTGCATGAACGCTGTTCTGTGTCGCATCTTTATGTTTAATGCCACTACTTTGGGACAGAATACGGTCTAAAACCATGTTGAGATCCCGTGAAGTTTGAAATGCTGTATACGCATCAGGGTGGACACCTTCAAGTATGTGTTTTGGTCCAGCGTTAATCCGTAAATCACCTTTGATTAACCTGATTAGCATTTTCATATCGTCAAGGGTACATTTCTTAACAATTTTCTTGAAATGGTATATTTGTTCCTCTTCTTTAGTCAACTTTGATAATTCTTGAAGGAATTGTTCTACTTTTTGTATTGTTAGTGTACTTTCTTGAGCTGGTTGAACAGCTTTAGATTTAGCAAAGAATTTTTGGATTGTGTCAGCAACATCGCCTTGTTCCAATTGTGTTAGCATATCATCATGGTCAGTATTAAGAATCTTTGAAAATAATTTTACAAGCTGCTTACTTTTTAAATTATAGACTCTCTTTGTAACTTGGGGTAAAAGTAACTTGCACCACAAAGCTAAATCACCTTTAAAAGAGTCATCAGTCCCTTTTCTAAAGAAATGATTAACTTTTGCTGTCTTTTCGGTATACGCATCTACTTTTGCTATTTTCTTACAAAGCGAGATAAATGTGGAAAACTTATTATCATCAGTTTCTAACTCAGTCTTTGATTCAGATGGCTTTTCTGGCACTGATGAAGCTTTCGGTATAGATTCATTTTTCAAAACTTTTGCGGTGTATTTCCCGCTATTTTTTTCAGCATACAACTTCTCCGTTTCGTTTAGGGTTTTCAATATATATTCCTGATCTTCTTTGCTGATATTTTCCCAATTGCCAATATCGTCGATGGAGTCTACTCGTTTTGTGGCAGGTCTCTGTTTTAATAGGCCGTTCATGAAACACTGTACATGATGCCATGATTTCATGATCTGATTCTCGCCATAAGGACTGGTTACAAGCTTTGCGATGCGTAGTTCGCCGCCAGGACAGTGACCTTTACATCCTTTGCATGAGGCTCGTCCTCCTTTAGCCCGGTCAACGTAAAATGGTGTTACGTCCGTCATGCTTCAGCTACCTTGCAATTGGTTAACCCTGAATGTGATAAGTAAGTTAGCACATGGCCAAAATAATGATTATCATGTGGCCAAAACAAACAACAATTTACTTTACTCTATTTTCATTTTTCGCCCATTCACAATCCCATGTGATCCCATGCACATCACACGGATCACACCACACATCATTAGTTTTTTGAAATTGACATTCAAATGACGTGACAATGACATGCCATGTTTTTTTTTATGCACAGTTCAAACTAAAGCTTTAAATGTCATACCGCCTGACCTAACGACACTTATTTTACAGACCTAGTAAACCCAAGTATAAACTTTAGAGAATTTTAAGGAGTTTTCAGGAAACTTTGTAATAGGGAGAATTCTGTGGAAGTTTCGTATCACATCACTGTCGTATTGTTGTGCTATTTAAAGAACGGATTATTGGTAACACTCGAAAACACTCAAGATGAAATGTTTCGTTGGCGCCGGAACTTGACATCACCATGAGCTAAGATTGTAAAGAAAAGTGATGGGAAAAAAATAGCAGAAGTGTTTATGATTAAGCATTAAGTTTCGTTACAAAATTTTCATTTTTAGATCTAGTCAAAACTTTCTAAACTCAAGCAAGAAGTTTTATTTTTTTATTAAAGCAAGTAATAAATTAGAAAGAACATGTTGTACGTCTGAACTATGTTTAAAGACTAACAAAACAATCGAGTTAGCTAATGTACTTCAAAGTAGAGTATTGACGTATTCAGCAATTCAGCGCATGCGTGAAACTCGATAGAATAAAAACTTGATACCTACTAGGATATTCCTACAGTACAATCTGTTGTAAGGCATGATCTACACTGTGATATAATATAGCACTTAATACATAATAAATAAATCTCTGGGTCATTTTTGCATGATCATTAGATACAAGAGAAAATTAGACGATAACTATAATTCTACTATTGACCACGTTCATCATAAGCCATGCAATAGCAGTGTTTCTTCACCTAGGTTGTGGAAGGATTACTCTTAAGATACTTATAGATTTTATTTACTGACTAAATCTTACTAACATATTCAAAGTATTAATTTGAATTTAGAATAACCCAAATTTTTTTTGCAATACCAATTTGATCAAGCTAACTGTTTATTAAAATTTGTTCCAGCATCATCGTGTCATCAAGAATTCAGCAGCGATACAACAAAACATGGCACTCTTACGTCGCCTCACTACCCATCGCCCTATCCACCAAACACTCACTGCCACTACGAGTTTTTCGGAAGAGGAAAAGAGCGAGTTAGATTAATATTTCAAGACTTCTATTTGTACAAATCACCAGATGGAGCTTTAGAGTAAGTAATAACACTATAATATGTCTAATATAAGCAAAAACTCATTACTTACCCACTTTAGGATAATTTATGTAACATGAATTCAAGCTAGGTGCACTTAATTTTATTTTTGGCGCGAAGCGAATTAAGTTTTGTATGATATTCATGTATTTTCACAATCTTTTACACCAGTACCTAATTACGCCGTACCTAATTTTAGCTACGCTCTTGTGCGTTGCTTTTGCTACCAACTTATCTGATAGGTAACTTATATGATGAAGTCATCCTATCCAATTCTGGTCACGGCGACTAAGCTTCTTTTATCTAGAGAGTTGCTGAGGGCACCTTCATTGGGTGGTTGTATGGAACTTAATGAAATAAATAAATAACTATTGGTTTTGAACAAAACTGATCTTAAGTAAGTGTATTGTTACTTTAAAGTACGTATTTACTATCTTTACAATAATATTACTATGGCTCACTCATTCCCAGCAATAAGCTCGAGCTACTGATAAAGGAAAACATCATGGGGAAACCATAGCGAGGTATTAAGGCCAGTGAGATGCAAATAAAATATCTTAGGTTAGGGCTCCTTCTAGTGCACGCCTGAGAGGCCTCAAGTTGAATACCTGTTAGTCAAGCGTCTAACGGTGTGATTGGGTGGCTTCCCTTGACAGTCATTTCCCATTCCAGATTAGGCATACGATATGTATCATGTTCGACCCAAGTTCGACTACACTGCCATCTGCCACTGAGCTGTGGTTAAATGCCTAGAAACGCTTAAATGCAACCATCATAAAACTTTACTGATAAGTTGGTCGCTCACACTTACATTTCAGATTTTATGATAACAGTCAAGTAACTCATGCTTTCTATGTGATTTCAGCTGCACAAATGTGGACTCACTCCAAGCATTCGTCAATGTAGATGGGCGTTTAGAAAAGGTGGAGACTTTTTGTGGTATCAATCTGCCGAAGCCAGTCATGTCGAATGGACCAAAGCTGATGCTGGAGTTCAGAGGCACGAAATCTTCAAGATATTCTAGGGGATTCAAAATATCATATTCATTTGTAGAAAGTAAGTAAATGACGTACTGGGTACTTATTAAAGTTCTGTATTAGATACCAAAATTTATTAATTCTATGCCAAACAACAACAACTGAACACCCAACTCCCACTTACAAATGAAATTATTTGGTAGAATGTTGTTAATTATATCGATCTGTCAGAAACACCTATTAGTCGAACGAAGCCAAGATTATTTATGTTGGTGTATTGAGGACAAATTAGCGTAGCAATGCTTTTAGCAATCACGCAACTAATAGCTAAGTAATTAATAAGTGTGTTGCTACACAGGATAATAAAACTTCCTCTATGATAATAATTATATGATGTAGATAGTTAGATGAAGTATTTTAATTCAATGACTTTGTTTTCCAGATTTCGGGATTTCATCAGGGAGACAACTCAAAGAGTTTCCATGCGCTTTTGTGTATAATAGTAGTGAATCGCGCAACGGTACCTTTGCGTCTCCCAATTCACCGGGCCCCTATCCGCGAGACACCGAGTGTACATACTTCTTTCACGGTAGCGAGACTGAGAAAGTGCATCTGCATTTCACGAATTTCGATGTGGAGGGTGTTTTACCGTAAGTATTTTATGATTTATTTTCGTTTGACTCAGAAGAAGAGCTGGTAAATTAGGACTTCAAATTTATGGAGAACTAGTATTCTATCATCGGATGACAATAAGATTCTTGGAGCCATCGATCCTATTTCCGTCGACGCTATTAAAATTATTTATACTTGTCATATCCGACTCATTTATCTTCTTTGTGGCCTCTAAGAATAAAAAAAAAACACTTTCTGGCGTACCTATGTATAATTATAAGTATGTATTTATGTGTGTTTGAATGTCTTTATATTTTCTCCTGAAAACAAAATAATTTATCAGATTTTTAAATGCAAGGTGTCGTAATTATTCTGTAACTCTGACCTCATTTACTACATTTTGCATTCTAGGATTTTTGTTTTTTAAGTTTTTTAAATATTATTAACATGTGAATTTCAATGTTTCAGATGTGAGGCTGTATCAGCAAGCGACTACGTCGAATTTTCAAACTATATGACTGAAGACAATAGGTACGGCCGGTACTGCGGTCAGATGAAGGAATTTCACGTGGAGTCTGAGAGAAACTTCTTCAAAGTCACATTCAGGTCCAACGATAGATTAGATGGCACCGGGTTCAAGGCCATCTATCAATATTTAGAAGGGACTGATGAATATCAATCTCCCCCGATGCAAGATAGTTCGAATTCATTGTGTGAGTAACAGTTCTTATTTATCAACTTTGAAATAACTTCTTTATTCGAAGGCAAATCACTATGATAATTACATATGCGAAAGTTTGAGTTAAGCATATTTATTGATCCCAATCAACTGCATAGTGGCTGTAATGGTTATAGATAAAATAATGTGCTACTTTTATTCTGGAAAAAGTTATCAATTCTTTCTTGTAGATTACAGGGTGAAACCAATAAGCTGCCACTAAATACCACCATACCTATTATTACCAACCAACACATGAACAATACACGTGTTTTATGTTTCAACTACGTGTATTATTTATGTGGTGGTTGTTTTAAAAATGTTTCGGTAGATGGATTCGCCAGTTTCCAGCAATCAATATGGGATCAAAAATTTAAATGATTTTAGTTTCAAATTTTACTCATTATTAAAACTCAAATAGATATATTTGTTATGTTATGAACCTACTATGATAAAACAATCAATATGTGTGTATTATAGCTTATTTTGAAATCTATCTGAAACACAATATTGTGGTAGAATTACGCCTAATAATGCTTTTTTTAATCTGAGTATCTGCAAAATTTTATTTATATTATACTAAATCGATAACGATTTGGGAAAGTCCTTTTTAATTGAGTGGATCAAAATGAGAAATGAGAAGTTTTTTATTCTTTTCTGAGGAAAGGATACTTTCAGATTGATTTTTATAGAAAGTAGTTTGGCTTTTAAATCAAAATAACTGGGAAATTCGTTTTCTTGGATGACAATATTGTGTAATACAAAATTGTGTACCTATTTTACTAATTTTGTGAAGTCGATTTTTAATTGTTAATTATTTATTTTGTTGTTACAGATCTACTTGGACATTTCTTCAAGCTGTTAACCTTCACGGTCATTTTGCTACATCATTAACTCTCTCATTGAATTAAAGTGATATTAGAATAATGATACTAAAATCTAGTTTAAATCCTGTATATTTTGTATTATAGCATGTGCCATACACTGTAAGTAATTAAATTACGTAGATCTTATGCAATGTTTTCAAAAGGCAGTTTTTTTTTTCTCTTTCGAATCTAAGCAGTAACTAATACAATGCGAGTCACAATAAAATTTAATTAATAAGGGCACGTCGTATGAAAAAATAAAAACATTTTATTTGTGTCTCAAGTTTATTTACCTGTGTATCAACTACTTACCTTTAATTTAAGTAGGTAAGTACCAATAAAATATGCTTGAAGATGCTTATTTCCAATAAGTAGGTGAAGCAAGAAGGGGTCTTCAGGGGATGGGACGTCTTCCCAAACGTTTAGGTTTTAGAAATTAGACTGAAAATCTCGTAGGTACTAGGCTGATCATAGACCATCATGAACTGGCTCAACTGCCTGAACTGGCTCCACTGAATAGTCAGAATAATAAAGAGAATAGATTCCGTCACGTGATTTACAAAGCGTATGAACAGTCTGTCAAATAGTATGTAGTCTTTGGAGCCTTTTACAGGTCCCTGGCCTGGTACATTAAAATAGAGTACAACAATTTGCCGTTCTGGCAATAATATATCTGTTTCGTTCTGCCGGGTTAGCATGCTCGCCACGACAAAATTTTGTAGACTTTTTTTTATCGTGCCAAAGCTAGACAGGCGTATGTGAAACCGTAGGCATCTTGTTGCGTTCTCACTCGACAAAGTGACGACAAGATTTTGTCGCGGTGCGCATGCTAGCCATGCTGGTAAAAAGTTTGACACAATAAATATGAGTAAGTAAATAATTTAACATGTTTAATTCGTTTATGCTAAATTAGCACCATGAGTAGGTTTATGATTAGCACTAGATACTTCTATTCTTTTGTCTTCTTTCTAAGATTGGCTCACCTTGATTTTCCTTGCTAATGACGGCACTGGACGACACAGGAACGATATGTCCTCTTACGCAGCACACTACGATCATTTGATGATAAATGCAATGCAGAGCAGGAGTACCTAGTCCTACTACCCATAGGGTCATGGTCTCCACTACTTTACTTATGAGAGTAAAATGCGGAAGACGTGGCATTATGACCTTAATGGCTTTTCTTATGACCTTAGTTTAGCCTGCTCAGTAATGGGGTATTATTTTACCACTGTTTGATTTCCTCGCAATGGGCGGTTTTCTGACAGCTGAACATAGTTCTGCTAGCTACCATCGATAGTGGGCACCACGGAACACTATTACTCGAGGTGGGCACTGACGAGACATGTTTTTTTTTTTTTACATTCAATCAATGAAACCTACAATACAAGGAAAGAGAGACATTTTATAAGACGGCTAGGCAAGGCAACCTTATGTAGGTACATATTAATTTGTGTTGTGTGTTTTGGAAAAACAAGTACTTTTTTTAGCAAACAATAACCACAAAATACTATACCTACTATACGAAATAAAATAAAACAAAAACAAGCATGACAGTGTTTCATATTTTTCTTCATGGTTTTGCAAAACTTTATAACCGTCTCGTCAACGCCATCTATCGCATTTAAAACTTTCGCCCTCGCCTTTGGGGTCAGGCTTATCTCTCCTACAATCTACTACTGTACAAATAAAATGTATTTTTAGGGTTCTGTACCCAAATGGTGCAAACGGGACCCTATTACTAAGCTTACGCTGTCTGTCTGTCTGTCCTACCTTTTAACGGCTGTATCTTTTTAACTGTAATAGAGAGCCAGTTGAAATTTTTAGAAATAATAAAAAAAACTAAAAGTTACTAAAGGGTTCCCAAGATTAACTAACTAACTGTCAACCCCATACAAAAAACTTTTTAAAGACATATTTTTGCATTTGTTCTAATGTAAAAACGGTAATAGGTACGTACAAGCGTCAAACTTGGCATGATTATAGTACACACTCTAAAGTAAAACAACAACTAATAAATAATAGCAAAATGTTACCACCAAGTTAAGCAATGTCAGCGGCGGAAAGTACTGCGAGATTGTCATGTCTTGTCCGGTTTCAAAAGTTCCGTTGTAGGTAGCAGGTTAAGTAGTTACTAGATAATCATATTATTAATTACTTATTGTTATTAATTCCGAATTAATTTAAGCCTTAAGACCAAATTATTATACCATACCTACTTTATCATAATTTTGACAGGGTTTAGAGGTGCATAATTTCATGATGGCATTTTCTTCCTGACCGCTCCCTGTTAAACTTTACTACGCGTTGCGTAATCTGGAAAAAGGATATACACGTTTGCTTCACTGCTCGTTTGTCGTGAACCGTGAGTTGTATTACGAATTGCGATGCTAACTTGCGAATCATAGCATAGCAACTTAGCAGCTAGCAGCACTAGTACCGGAAGATACGGTACGTAGTGGACGTACGTAGTACGTACCGCGATCCGCTATTCCATCACTCACCGACAGGTGTGTAAACTTCGTTGCTAACTTCACATCACTAGTCAGGCGTCTCACTACCCCCTCTCTCGGTAAACGTCAAAACAAAATCAAGTTTGTTCGCCGCTCTCTGCGTTGCCGGTTGGCTGTCAACAGTTGCTCGCGAAGCCCGCGAAAACTTTTGTTAGATACGAACGAAAGTTTTGCCATTGAATTTCCGCAAAAACAGTGATTTGTGTGAGAACTAGTTATTATTTACGTTGTGTTGGATAGTGAATGTGAATGTCGTCAGTAAAGACGCAGGTCTTGCATTCCTAGGGCACGCCGACGCAGACTCCGGCACTACGCGGTGCTAAGCAGGTGGACTGTTCACTACCATAATAAATGTAAGTTTCGATATTTAAATTATAATTTATCATTAGAGCTAGATGTTAAAGTAAAAACCAACTTACTTAACTGGAAAATAAGTTAATACTGCGATTCTTTTGTACAAATCTACCTACCGTACCAAATGTAGAATTAAGTGCTTAAAACTTTTGAATTTCGAAGATACAGATTATCGATATGTTTCTTATATCCTACAAAAGGGTACAATTACAAAATAAATGCTCCATAGAATACTAGCTTGTTCTGTTGGAACTAGTTTTTAGAAAACTTGCAAAGCCTAAAAAGTAGCTGGTAGGTAACTATGGGCTCAGTGGCCACTCCTAATGTCAGAGCTTGTAGGCCGCCCGAAGGCCTCTGACACGGCTAATAAGTTATAGTATTAGGACAACAGATCCTGTTGATCCTATGTACCTAGGTAGATATTTAACCAATACTAATTCCTAACGCAAAAAATATCAACATTCTAGATCTGACAGCAAAATAGGTAAAATACTTATTATGGTGTCCCTTATCGAATGAAAAAAATAATGCAGACTACCCTCTAAATGTGTTTTTTTTTGGATGCATTACTTGTTCAAAATCTATACTCCTTCGGGTGTTTCTCTAAGGGACTATATCCGGAACGAAGTAATTTGTCACAGAACTAAAGTCTCAGACACATACTCAGCACTACAGAAAAGAGAAGGGAAATCTAAATAAAAATATTTCTGTTTTGTGCTCAGCAAGGGTAAAAAGCTTGAGTGGCAGAGGGCGGGTCAGATTGCGGTGTGAACCGGTGCGATTGGTAGCAGGTGGGTGATTCCCGTACAGGTGGGTTACGATAATCTCAAAAACATTCTTATTTTACCTACCTACTACTATTAACCTTACAGTGAATTTTGTCTCGCTCTTTTGGCTAATGAGAGAGCAAGACAAAAGTCAATGTAATGTTCACCTGATCAAATTAAATCTTTCTGGAACTAAAAATTTAGATTTAGACTATAAAAATTCCAGATTTCACTTTAGTAAGTAGGCCAGTAATAAATACATTTTTTATTAATTGATTCAAATTATGGTTTCATTAGAGTCTATGAGTCTACCATGTTAGACTTTTTTATTATGTAAGTTTGTATCTTTGATCGATGATAACAACTCATTGAGTAATTACTTACCTTTGATTCAATCATCAAGAATTCATAGATTACAATGTTGGTTTAATTTGAATTATGAATTCTTTATAACCGGTCTGCACCTTGGCATTATTTGTAAAATCATACTGTTTTTTTTTTTTACTTTTACTTTATTTCCAGTATTTAGAGCAGAAGAAAAAAACCGAAGGAAAAAATACAATTGCCCGAGAACATAACCAATGTGTGAAACCAGCTTATTATAGGGTCTAGTACAATCATTGAGATATAATAATTGTATTATCTGAAAACAACACTAAAATTGAATATTGAATTCATGGATTCAAATGATACCAATAAAAAGCAATAGTGCAAAAAAAAATATTAGTGAGAGAACAGGAATTATGATTAGTAATTTGTTTAGCTTGTTTGCAAATACCTAATTTACAAACAAACATGATCAATTGCTTGGCATGTTGTGTTATACTTTCATTGTTCTGTCTAGCGAGGCCAATTATATCAATTCTTTTATTAGTTGCCTTTGCATTAAATTATGTACCATTATATCCGATAATCTACTCATCGGTAAAGACAACACAGGTAGGTGGCATTTACCGAGCCAACGCAACTCCTTGAAATATCGGAGTGAGGCTCTGTGCCAGCGCTCAGAGCCTCACTCCGATATTTCAAGGAGTTGGGTTGGCTCCGGTAACTGTTGGTAGGGGGAAATGCACAATACACCCCAAGCGGGACTTCAGTGCAGGACTTATCGCTCCCATCTCGAATAAGAAGGTAGGTGGCTAGGTGGTAGATATAGAAAGAATTAGTATGCCATTTAGTACCTACTCCGAACAGACAAAAAAGGTAGATAAGATGGCGTGGCAGATGCAAACCTTCAGTTAGTCGAATAATCCCAGCATCCAGCAGGTGACCTTGTCGCCCTTTTTTTCCATTTGGACTATAGTTAGATAATTGTTGTTGCTACAAGTTTTCTAGCTTCTGTGAAAAATTTGTAAGTGAACCGTAGGTAGGTACTTACTTATAGGCATATAGTGATTTTTTTAAATGAAAAACAGACATTTGAACATGAACGTTAATTGTACTAGGGCATATCTCCCTTGTATGTCTGATCTGAGGTCGAAGGTATAAAACTGGATGAGATCTGCGCTGCTCTAAAAACAATGGTGTTTTGAAGAAAGGCCCTAAGTCCACACTGGATCGATTAGGGCTAAAATGATGATGTATGTGTGTATCTAGACACTACGTGACGTAGTATATGCGTACTATTTATACATGTGTAGCTACATATGTGATTATGAATTCGTTTTTACCGCTTAGAAATTGGGTACGCGTTGTTTGCTGAATGTGCGCTTTGTTTGGTTTTGTATGGAGCTTTCACATTATTGCTTAAACTGACCGGAAAATATTCAACTTTTGTTGGCAAAGAAACTGGAGAAAGAGGTTTCTGTGGCGGCTTGGTAGGTATAATAGAATTTGAAGTTAGGTTACCAAAACAGAGGTGTTTGTGATCTATACATAGGTACAATAAAAACGTAGAAATTAAAAAAACTGTAATTGCGTGATACCAAAACAAAATATACACAGGGCGTCTTAAAATAAGCAGCTGAACACGTTAAGACAGTTTTTAGAATTTTTGTCTGTTTATTTGTCCACGCACATCTCCTAAACCACTGGACGGATTTAAATGCGGTTTTCACGAATATGCTTAGCTATGAATGAAGTACCTATCTATAGCCTATGTTATTTTGCGAAACGGCCGGATTAAGGGAGGAAAAAGAGTTGAAAGTTTATATGAAAATTTACGCGTACGAAGTCGCGGGTAACAACACCTAGTAAAACAATAAATTGCGAGTTCAAATTAAAGTTGACTAGATTTCAAATTTTGATAATTATGAAATATGATGATAATGCATCTATTGACCACATAAAATGACCTACCACACGTAAAGCTGTGTATTGGACCCAAGCGGGCAGTGGGGCGGTAGCGAGAGCGGACAGCGCGACGGCTTGATGGAGCCACCTAGTATTACAAACTTTATGTGCAAGGCATACAGAGTATTAAATAAGGTGGTAGAAGGAAAATTAATAGTATTAAAGAAAAACATATTCTGTGTTTTTTTATGTTATCGCGTTATTTCATGTCATTTAGACATCGTAAGTAAGCCATTTAAAATTAAATTTAAATGAATAAGGAACTCGTCTGTTGGTGCTCTGTTGATATATAAAGATAATTTAATGAAAGTGATGATGAAAATTTAAAACAAACAGTATTCTGCATTTATATTTAACAGTAAATAATGTCATGACCTTCGATCAAAAAATACAATTTCGTTAATCATGACATGAAAAACAGTACCAGTGCTGTTTTAACAGTATTATTACTCGATTACCACCACCATGGATGTAACGTACTTAGATAGCTGTCGTCTAAAACGGCTCTACTTTAAACGCAACGCATACGTACTCGTATACCTACACCGTCTCGCACTTTCGCCACCGCCTATCGTAGTCGCCCGCTGCTATCCGCTTAGGTAAAAAACGCGGCCTTAAAAACGTATGACGTCTAATCATACAAGTCCATTAGTAGAACGTGAAAAATAAGTTCAACTCCTTTTAACATCGGTAAATTGAGAAAATAATGCGAAGTTCGTGTAAGTATCGTTGCGGTATCGTAATTATTATACTTTAGATAGCTTTATTGCGTAGAAGGCACGGTTCAATCCTCCACTAGTCGTTAAAACGGTAACTCCTGTAGTACAAATAGAGATACGTAGAAATATTTGTGGTAAAAGCAAAATAAAATACGCCCTCAAAACCTATTTGAAACAATGTTAACGCATATATATATACATTAAGTATATACCCTGTCCTGGGGCTTTCCTGTTATAAACGATTCAGTTTAGGTGATTGCTATAAGTTGCGCGACCGCAAACCGTATCTCGGCGCGTGAAGGTTCGCGTTCGCGTGATTTTGCAAGCTGCGCGTATTCGAGCCGGAGGTTAGAGTTGGGCGTAAGGCCCCTGTACTAAGCCGAAAGAAGGTCTTGTACTCATCATTACGAACAACTTTTAATATGGCACCAACCCTGAAATCGCGAAAAAAAAAACCCAGCTGTTCCAAAAATTTTGTCGAGTGTCAATGACCGGATTCTATAGAACCGCTGTTTTTTCCCCGCGATTTTAGGGTGTTCATAATGATGATACTAAGGCCTCCTTTCGGCTTAGTACAAGGCATATGCGTAACCCTGTAAACGAAAGTAATTTTAAGGTTACGCATGTGTAAGGATTCCATCCAAATCGTCATTGCTTCCATAATTCTCTTTCAGTTACTTACTAGAATATTACTAGTCCGCTACAAATTACGAAAGTTGTCAACGGGTTCAGTAGACAGATTCAAAATACCTATATGCATTATTTCAACTGAACCCGCGGGTTCTGTTCGAACGGGTCCAGATGACGTAAGAGAGCAAGGACGTGAACGTCCTTGTAAGAGAGAGCCGCTATCAATTCCGTGATCGTTCTGTCATTTTAATTCACCGAACGTCTTGTTCTCCAACCCCCCTATTAATAAACGTAGAGTTAGAGTATAGTCGCACGAGTAAGGTAAAAAGGTCAGGGAAGTAGACTTACGGTGTTAGTTGAGAATCTACGTCAGAAAAGTAGACATTTACCCCCTTAGTAATAAACTTGGAATAGCCTTGGAATAGTTACTCCGTCTTTTGTCTTTTTCGATCGAGATCAACATTTGAAAGAGAGAAAAAGACAAAACACGGCGTAACTATTCCAAAACTACTTCACGTTTATTAATAAGGGGGTAAATGTCTTCTTTTCTGACATTTAGATTCTCAACTAACACCGTACGTCTTCCCCGACCTTTTAACCTTACTCGTGCGACTTAACTCGGTCCAAGCATTTTTTGCTTACAATAAGTAGTAGTATAAAGCTGAATAAAAACATTTTATTTAAATATTTTATATTAAGTATATCGGGTCCACTCTCGAACTCGTCTACCCCAAGGGTTGTCAATTCTTCTATAGATATGGCCAGCCCATTGCCAGAGTAGAGACCGCGTATCGGCAAACGTAGAGTAGGACGCTCTGCAGCCAGGTGGAGTGACGACCTACGAAAGACTGCTGGTGGCATGTAGAAGCGAAAAGCAGAAGATCGTGCCTTATATTCTTTAGGAGACCTACGTTAAATAGGTACCTAGGCTAATGATGATATCGGATACCTCCTACATTCTTATACCTTTAAAAATCTAGTGAAAGTGATGAGTATTCGTAGTTTTCATCCTTTTTTTTATTCCATAAGAGGCTTGCGCTTGGCCGCCAACTGGCCTGATTTAAGCGATGATGCGGAAGATGGATCACTCTTGACTTGAAGACTCCCAGACTTCTTTTTACTATGTTATTGGAGAGTCCGAACCGAACAAATAAATGTTTCGGTCGAGTTTGCTTTTTTCGAACGTGCAATTACAATGAGTTAAGATTTGAGTCAGTTTATAATGCTGTCATCGCTATTCCAACAGTTGATTTCTGCTGATCATTAACGAATACAAAATTTACTACCCATTTAGTTCCAAGATCGTGCAATGTTGCAATCTCATTGTTTAATCTAGGCTTAAAGTGATCAAACCTGCTACGGAATGCAGCTAAGGCCTTGCGCCGGTCTTTGTAGGTGGAAGGATCTAATTTATCTCGCGTGACAGGTTTGGGAATTCATGACTTAATGCATTGTGCATAGGACACACGAATCATGAGGTTGGGGAATGACAAATAGGGTAATTACTTAAAATCACGAAGTCGCTAGCCGGCTCGTCTTGGAGAGAATGTATGTTGCAAGAAATTAGAGGCTCCCCGGCTCTACACTTACCGTGTGTTCCTTTGGTCTTGTATAACGTTAATTTACCTTGTTTGTTCAGCAGGAACTTTGTCCGATGGCAGGCAACACTCACCGCTACAGCTATCTCTTTCGCACGTTTTCAACATTTTTGAAGATATAAACCCAACCTATTTTTTATCAAAAAAATAATTTACAAAAAAACAAAAACCGACTTCAAAATAACTATAAATACGAAATTTAGATTGTTATATTTATTAACATACTTAAGTATCTGAGTAAAATAATTTTCTAGATATTTTGATTTAAAAACCAAAGTACTGAACGTATTTTGGTAAACTTTCTATGGGACCAATCTGAAAGTAACGTAACGTTTTTCCAAAACGGTTTATAAATAAAGGGGTTCTGAAGTAATAATCATTAAAAAAAAACAACAACTGAAAACCGTTCCTTTTATTTGGAGTCGGTTTAAAAATAGACATTCTTGGGGACTGCCGACAGAAGTGAAAACTAATAAGTTACATTAGCATGTCGATGACTCGGTTACATTATTATGTCGGTAACCTAATATAAGTTTTTGCTCCTACCAAAAATTGCGCAACGCGGCTAAGAAGTTTTCACTTCAAAATAATTTGATTGCCATAGTCCGTTAAAGGGCTAGTCTAGAGGTAATAATCCAAATGCTTGCCCTAAAGATTTTGTAATGTAAGTACATTTAGATTTTATATCTTTGGCTTGCCCACTATTACTTGGCAGCAAGCTGGCGGCATTAACCGAGAACGGGTCTAGAACTCTAGATGTCTAACTCCAAATGCACTGGTTCTAGTTTTAATCCCCATACCCTTTCCTAGACCACTAGGTGTCGTTAAAACAAACTGTCCATACAATCATTCAAGCATTGGCTGTACAAACAAGCTTAATCTGTCCATTAAGAATCAATACGAAATTAAACTGAACGTTAGCCTAAATAATGGTTTGCGTAGAAATCTAACAAGACACGAGTCCTGACTCCGATTTTACGGCGAATTGTGTGAATATGATACCAGCTTAGAATGTTGTCGAAGTAATAGGTAGTAGATTGTATTACAAGGGAGTAAAAATGTATTTTTCGGCGAGAGCGCTATTTTGAATAATACGTCGCTCGAGAAAAAATATAATTTTGCAGATACGCAGATACACCCTACTCAAAGATAATATATCGTCTTTGATGCTACTCATCATCCCTCTCTATTAGAAGAAGAAGAGTCTTCATCACGTACTTATTTTGCTTGAACTTGAAAGAAAGAAAATAAATTTTATTCGACATTACTTGATTTGACTTATTTTCTATTATACTTTAGACTGGCTGAATACCGGCGCGCGCGCCGTTATCTAACTAACCGGCCAGTAACTTTTTTCATACAACATTTCGTTTAATCTCTTTGGTAGCGGAACACTACTTTATGTTCCTAATTCAAAACTCATTATTGCCCACTATGAAAGTATCTTTTAGAAAAGGGGCACGCTTACCTATTGAGAGACCAATTGTTTTACGGATACCTGGGATGAAAATTATATTATACAACATTATATTATAATATACCGCCTAAATATTGTATCCACTGTACCGCATCTTTAGTAGGTCGAGTTGTTTGGAATTTGGTAGTTTCCAAGTACTTAAAGCAAAACAATGTCTAAAGCCACAAAATGGTATTTAGGTCTGTGTCTAAAACAGTCCTTTATTGGGGCTTGATAAAAGTTCTTTCTAAGGGAAAATAAACTTAGTATTAAAGCTCGATATCTTATATCGAGACACGGTGCTTAGCTGCAAGACAATTTCATGTAGATTGTTCACTATAAATCGTAAGCCTAAAGGACAAGGCATGTGCTTGTTGGTGGGAGCGGCTTACCTTTGCTGACGAGGTCGGCTAATGTGTAGACCTCTAGGGTCTTATAGTTCGTGAATGCTGAAATTTATTTCCAAATAAAATACCACCTAATAAACGGATACGATTTTGTTTTGTTTGAACTGCTATAGCTGCCTACCAGTGATGTGTTGTGGTCTTTGAGCATAGATGACTACCTCGGTGGCTCAGTTGGTAGTGAACCTTCTTCGCTTGGGGGCGTGGGTTCGATTCCCACCTAGGACAAACATTCATGTGATGAACATTTGTGTTTGTTCTATGTCTGGGTGTTAATATCTATTTAAGTATGTATTTTATATATCAAAAACAAAATACATAGGGCGTCTTAAAATAAGCAGCTGAACACGTTAAGACAGTTTTTTGAATTTTTGTCTGTTTGTTTGTCCACGGACATCTTCTAAACCACCGGGCGGATTTAAATGCGATTTTCACGAATATGCTTAGCTATGTCCAGATTGAAGTAGGTAATTAAGTATAGGCTATGTTATTTTGCGTCGCATGAAGGGAGGAAAAAAGGGTTGGAAGTTTATATGAAAATCTACGCGTACGAAGTCGCGGGCAAATGCACCTAGTATATTATAAAAGTACGTATGGTACAGGAAATAATGTTTGTCTCTAAAACGTTTAAAACAACTGACAGTCAGGACATATTGCACTTAACATTTACAACAAACTCTTGCAAACACCTCTAAGCTTAAGCATTGTCTGTTAGCGTGAAACATGTCATATTTGCCGTAGTGTTTCGTGACTAGAACTTCGTTATTATCTGGTATTAGCGATGATGTAATATCAGTTTTCGCGCTTATAGACAAATATGGCCAATGCTTGGTATTGCAATTATAATTTTCGTCTTTATTCGTGTATAATCGTACTACTTGGTCGTAGATAATTTACGTAAGTTGGTCGGCCATGAAATCATAAAAGGATTAGGGTTACGTATATTTCGCAAATAAGAATATTTAATGTTTGCATCAATATAAACTCAAAATGTAAAATTTCGCTTATTAAAAAATAACTATTATTAAAAAACCTTATTAAAAAATAACTAAGTATTTCCAAGGATCAATTTTTATTTTATTTCATTATTTTCATTTATTTTATTCAATATTTTTTTAGGTTTAAGTATTTTCTTATATTTTTACAAGTACTAGACATTTAACATTATCTCTATTTGCAAAAATAAACTCAAAATTTTAGATTTTGAATGATAATTCAGTATCTACAATGTTGTCATAAATAACTTAATTTATGACAACATTAATAAATAGCGTCTGCAGCTCGCCCGAGGCAACGCGTAGCACTCACGCGAGCACCACTCGCGCGAATTTACTGAGCATCGTCTGCAACGAGCTTGATAAAATTACAAAGCGTGTAAAAATCATTAATAAGTAAGCAGCTCCCTATAATTAATACGGATAAAGCGTGTAAAAATCATAAAGAACTAAGCAGCTTCCTTTTAATTCGGATAAAGAGTGTAAAACCCTCAAGAACTAAGCAGCTATCTTTAATTCGAAATTTAATTTGGTAAAGAGATCATAAAGTACTAAGTACCTAATTCGGATAAAGCGTGTAAAAAAACCGCGAAAAACTAAGCAGCTCCTTATTTGTAATTCGGATAAAGCGTGTAAAAATAATAAAGAACTAAGCACTTCCCTATTTTTCATTCGGATAAAGCGTGTAAAGATCATAAAGTACTAAGCAGCTCCCTATCCTTAATATGGATAAAGCGTGTAAAAAATCACGAAGAACTAAGAAGCTCTCTATCTTTAATTCGTATATATTCGTTTTCTGTCTTCGTTCACAGGTTTTACCAAGTTAAATGATGATGTGATGACACGATGATGCATGAATATTACTAAGAATATGAGAGCCGAAAATCATAACTCAAAACTCGTCCTTATAGCAACCAATGACAAATACCCATTAACTTTTTGTGTTTGATCAAAGTTGAACAGGTCATATTTTCTTTATTTTTTTTTCGAGCAAATAATCATGAACATACGAATTAATAACAGGTTTCTGCAAAATATACAAGTCGAAATTCGAACACAGACATAGCATTTTTTAAGGAAGTTAATTTAGTATTAATTCTTATATTATTAAAATATCTTAGATTTTCGTTGATTAAAAATAATTGGTGGTATTGTGCGTCCTTGTAAAAAAAAAACTTTCCTATAGACTTCCGTCATCCACCACCAGCCACCTACTACTACACTAGTTGACTACGGACAAAGTGTTCAAAGCGTCAGGAATTCAGCTAGGAACTTTACTGGTCTCAACTCACCTTAAAAAGACCGCCGAATGTGGTTGAAACTATAGTAGGAAATTTTGGAATGACCATTAAGTAATTACCGCGCAATATAACAAAATGTGTGAAAAACACTTTAGTTTTCATAATAAAATATTTGATAACATTAGTACAATGGTAGATGTAAAAGGCATTCTTATAGATCTATTGTGTCGTCAAATTTCATCGTAACGTGCATATAACTATCGAACCCAGATCCATAGGTATTGTATTGATCTATAAACCAGTCGGAATGTTTAGTCAGAATCAGGAGATAGTTGTTGACCTCAACACGCAGCGAGGACGTAAAGTGACTTGATCGCTTTAAATTAAGGCATTACTTTTACTCCAGCGTTTTTTATTTTATCCTGCAAGACGTCGGTAAAACTTAAAACAAGAGTCGCGTTATTAAAACCCACCTTTTCTGTGTTATAACCAGTCATTAACTAGTATCGGTTGCGGTGTCATTATTTGAAGTGTCAATTAGTTCAAAGAAAAGATAATACAAATTCTAATGACGGCATCCTGTTTTGCTAAGAATCGTCAAACGTCTTTAATGTATCTGTAGTCCACTAATGGGAAAATATTACTCCAAGGTAAATGCAAACGAGATGGGGTAGGTTCGATTTCTTGCTATGATAGACAATCAAATCTGAATATTGGAGGCTGATAAAAAATGTAACATAATGCTGCGTGCGGCTGTTGCCATGTCTACAAACTAAAATCATATTGCCAATCCTCATGCTGCTATTCCAGAAAAAATGGGGGGGATAGTTTCGCTATACTACTGTATTTTTTTGCAAGCAAAACTTCTGTCTCTTTTTTTTTTAGCTAACCTATTAGAGCACCTCAATATCCACACATCGCGACTTGTGACTTGTATTCTTAGGACTTTCTTTAGTGTTCCTAAAAATATTTCCCCATAGTCGCCACGCTGGGAATGCGTGTTGGCGAGCAAAAACTGTAAGAACTTACCGTAAGTTCTCATGGTTCAATTTTGAATCTAATAATATGTTCGAACATGTTATATCAAAGGCTAATTCGAGTCAGGTAGGTCGCATAACACCTCAGTGATTTTTCGTGACTGAATTGCCCTTGCCTGTCACCGTCACTTTGTAATGTTATTGATGTCTTGACAAATGAATTAATTGTACATAGCATCGATTAGTAAAATGTTCACCTTAGCATTCAAATCAGCTTTTTGTAAGTCTGCAATGACACATTTATAACGTTTCGTCTCATCAGGTTTTGTATGATTGTTCGTTTTTATTAGCAAAGAAATATTGATCTTCGATTACGCTTTGATCGAATGTAAGGAAGGATGGAACGCTTTACAACACGATTGTGACGTCTAAATTGTTAAAAACGCCACATCAAAGACATTTCAAATCGAGAAAAAAATATTACAGACGGACTTGTCAATTCCACTATTATGCCGCATGTTTTTCTCTTGCAATGATTCACGAGCCCGTTTCGCACAAGTAATCTTTTTGCTGAGAAATAATCGCCGCGATGACTGTTTGCTAGTGTTTTATTGTTTTCATTATTTTCTTAGTATTTCTCTTCTATCGGAGGTTGGCCATTATCACAATTAGTTTTATTATTTTGATGAATTCCTTAGTTTTTCTCTTCTACCGAAGGTTGGACATCATCACGACAATATCCACTCTGAGACTGGAACTCTGAAACGGTGGTGGTGTAATAAAACCAATTCTGAAAATTCTTGGAATCTTGAAATTGCGTCTCCGGCAATCATTAATATATTACTAAAGGTTATATAGAGCTTTGAATAGCATTTTACAGTTTAATTGATCGCAAAACCATTTCAAGTAATTTTTTTGTCCACAGAAGCTTGTCATGAATCGTGACGCAGCGTCGTGTCTCAAGTCATCGTTTGTCTCTTTTCTTGCATCGCATACGTTGAATGTCCTGTCCTTTTCTGGACCGTATCCGGACCGTGCACGTATCTTGATTGGGACATCAACCTGTTTACGTACGTGTCCCTTCGAGAGGTTTATGGCTTGTATTTTCTAACCCACTTGCCTCCCCGGTTAAATAAAACAAAAACTAAGGGATTGTGCATTCGTTTTGAAACAGCTTATGTTGTAACGCTGTGGGAATGCTCTGGTCATTTTGTGGGTAATTAATGTGTTCTATCTGTTCTGAAGTTCCCACTCTCAGCGGGCTCATTGTTCTTCATATGTTTTTTTTTTTAAATTTATAATTACGTAATTAGGTATACATGGATCTATATGTAAGCATCTTGACCAATTACCGTTACAAATAAGTTTCTGCGCTTTTATGAGAATTTACAAATCAATTTTGACAATAATTGTTTTTATATAGTTTTTGGATGGTTATCTTATTTTAATTAATGATCATCAATGTTTAAAAATTACGTGTGATAAACTAGGCACATATTTTCGGAGCAGAGCAAAAACGCAATAGAAAGAACCTGATTGAATATTATTATCAATATTTATATTGACATCAAAATTAGTAAGCGTTAATTAAGTATATGTATGTTCACCGATTTCTCCGCCAATTATGAATTGATTTTGATGATTCTTTTTTTGTTTGGTAGGCCATACTTCAGAGGTGGTCCCATATTTCATCAAAGTCGGTTTAGTAGTTTGGTTTTAAATAAAATTAACAAAATATGTCAACCATGTAAACGAAATTGCGTATTTACTAATTTTGAAGTCGTTTTTTATTGAGATTCACTTGTTTTATATAGCTTGGCGAGATTGGCACCTTCTTTGAATAAATTTACTTCTAAATCAAACACAACCGCCACTTTTCCAACTTCATGCCTCGATTGATAAACGTTCACAGTCGTCGGATTACAAGCTTTTTGCTTCCCCCAATGTCTTCATTTAGTTTAATTACGGTCCAAAAACCGAGTGAATCTTTCAATTAACAATAACAAATGAGATTCACAGTTCGGCAGACGTGAACGAGACCGAGGAATGCTTCCGCTGCATCGATACGGAGTTGAAAAGAGGATAAAGACGGTATTGAAACTCAAGAGTGTCCAATATCTTAATATCTGGACCGTCTTAAGTCTTTCATTTACCTTGTTAACGAGTAACAAAATCCCAAAGACTACACCAAACTAAAACTAGATCTTGAACTTAAGCTCCAGACTTGTTGTGATAGTTCTGAGGTTTAAGATTTCTGAACACCATGAATACTGGTAGAAAATGGTCACTAAATTGAATTCTTTCAAGTCTTTGAAACAGTACACAATAATGCCGATTTCGAGCTTCTTGTTTTGTGTAGTTCACATAGTGTAGAGTTGACACGGTGCGTGGTGGTTTCGTATAGAATTACCTTTTTCAATCAGGTTTTATTGTAAGGGTATCTGTTTTCCGCAATGTGCAGTTTTCAAGGTGTCGCTTTGCAAACGTTTTGATGATGCAATGTAGACGAGGGGAAGTGTTTGTTGTTCTCTATTAAAATTAATTTATGATGATTATTAATTTATCTAGTATTTGAATAAGTTATGGAACAACAAAAATCAAACAAAATACAAATCTGGACAGTAAAATAAGTATTTAATTTAATTTTTTCCTATAACTATGTCGCCTACCAGTTTTACTGTCTTGTTTGAGTTAATTTTTATCCTCTCAAGTTTTTTCACCTGTATCAAATCGAATTTCCTGTGTCTTTTCTCAGACCGCAAGGTTCTATCCTGCGGCTTCTTTGAATGCGCCCGCGCACCGTATCGTGCCTCCTCCCACTTCACCCTACGTCCCTCTGGATGAACCCTGGACTGACGGAACCACGGCCGGTCGTCTTTTGTTTGTTAAGTGCGCTACAAAACCAACATGCTCTGAATACAGCTTGGTCATGTTTACTTTTTTACCTTAACATCGTGGCAGCTGTGAATATCACAGAAAAGGAAAAAAAATAATTTCTGTGGTGAATATAAACTTTGTATTGGAGAAGTATTTATTTTATGAATTACTTATACGTGACTTTTGGGCCCAAAGGAGAGAAGACATAAATGTAATGGGTTGTTTATTTTTGAAACAATGTTATTAGGCCTAATGTCTACTTCGTTTTAAAAGGCCGATGCAGCAATTCTTATTTCTATAGCTTCAGCCTTAGCGCAAGCAAGGTTCGCGAAGCTTATTTTTATTGCAAAATATATAAAAACGTCAACACAAAACGGGAAACGAGGCCTTTACAATTTTATCTCAAAGAAATATATTTCTGTCATAAAAGTATTACAATAATTTTATTGAGTCCATTCAACCCTTTTAGTGTGAATTCGACCAGCTTTGGCAATCGTGAAGTCTAAAGATTTTTATTTTTAAAAATGTTTATCGCTGCACTTTGCAAGTCTGGTCAAAGAAGGCATTGGAGCGGATAATCGATAGCAAATAAAAATATGGCTTGTTAGGAAATGTAGGGTATTGACTCATTGGTATTCGACTAGTCGTGTTTAGAGGGATCATCAAATAGTCGAACCCGGCAGCATGTTTTTTTTTTATCTCTCTTAGCTATATTTTCATTGAAGTTATTTTTGTGTTTTTACTATATTGAAGATGTGATATTGATATTTTCAACATTGTGATGAGGTCGCTTTTTCTTCCCTTTTCTATTTTCCTCTGTTTTTAATATCATCCTTAGATACCGGATTCTCCGTCATGTTTTTAGCATACTAACGAAACCACTTCATTCTCAAATCAGTCATCAGTTGTCGCAATAACCAATTATAAAAGCCTAAAACAGTTGTAAAAAGTGGTTCAGTTAATATGACTGATAAATGGACATTAAATGCGTGTCCATAAAATTAACGTTAACATTTTCGTTGGCAATAAACTGTTCATAGGCTTGTCCGTATTTTGTTTGTTGTCCGTCTATTAAACTAATGAGTTCCTGTTTTTTATTCGAAATAGTAGTTATTTTAGACTCTTTGATTTTAGATTATTTCTACGTAAATTTTGTTAGAACTATCTTACTAGCCTCTATTTATACTCATTGCTTGCAAGGATTCTATCTTGATTGTCTTCTAGAGCAACTATGCTCGAAATATCTTGTGAAACTGTATTAAACGATTGATTTTTTGTTAGTAAAGGCACTTATGCATTAAACGCGTGGGGTGTGCGAGTAATAAAAAAAAACATATTCCTATTACTGCGTTGCTTAGTAATTGATTTATCTATATGCAAAATAACTTTAATCTTTGCCATTTCTAATTTTAATCGTTCATCTCAATAGATTCATCTCCGATTAATCAACTACGTTATCCAATCTCTAAACACCTGCAGCAGCGTAGTTTCTCCAACAGAAATGGAAGATGACAACATAACGCATGGCTTAGCTTTCACAACCACACCTAGTCGCTGTGTCATAAGCGTAAATGCTGGACATTATTTAATACAAAAGTAATTGCTGAGATCCCTATCATTATTGCCGTGGCTCCCGGCATGGACCTAATCTTGGTTGAATTTTTTGGTCGTGTAAAAAGTTGGGGAGCCGTGGGAAATGAGCTTTCGTGGCTTATTATCTTTTGGATATCTCCATCCAGGTTTTGATTGCTTTCATCTCGCATACCTTTCTTCTCATTTTTATATGAGTGGTCTTATTCTTTTGTCTTGCATTCCTTCCTTCTCATTTCTAGTGGACTTAGGTATTTAAATTTCGATTATTGTGTTTTGGGCGCAAATTGTTTTAAATGGTAACTTAAAATGAGCCACGACTTTTTCTTGTTGCATATTTGCGATGTGCTTTCTTAACACATCATCAGTTCAGGAGGTTAGAGGTTAATTAAAGTTTACAACTTTACGTCCTAGGGCTTTTACAATGCAGTGTCGCAGATTTCGAAACTTTTTAATTGTTAGTTGCTTCGTTTGCAATGGGCAGCACCAATCGCACTTCTCACTTTGTTACATGAGGAAAAACTAATGATATTTTGATATTACTTGAAGAGATCGACATCCGATATGCGTCACGGATTCTGCGGATGTAGTCTGTAATTCTGTACATATATGTGGTTCTGGTTACTCGCACTTCTCTGGCTAGTAAGTGAACCGGTTTTAAGACAACAGAAGTTTTTGTCTCACTTTATCTCGTCCCATTTGTTTGCGATCGCTGGAGGTTATGGCCATTAGTGGCAGGGGCTGGCTGCAGACTATTTGATGTACACGATATGATCGTGGAGACTGGGTGCGGTTTTTACGAGTCTAGATCTTTGTTCGGCCTTGAGATTTCGAGGAATATCTCTGGCAAAAGGTGCTTTTTAATGCAGGCGGTAACATTAAAATTTTATCGCGCGATCTCGTTGGTTGCTTAACATTATTAGCAGGTATCCTTAATAGGTTTCGTGATGGGATTATAATGACATGGATTTTGGATGTTCTTTGAGTATCTCCAGTGCATTTATTTATTTGACTTAATGATTATCAAAAGAACTATACCTATTTCTACCTTCATTACCTTAGGATTTGTTAACAAGGTGTTATCTCGCTACAATACAACGTTAACAAACTATTTATTATCTGTAATTGTTGATGATGTCGTCGGGTGCGTCCAGGGCAATATATGGGTGTTTTTTTTTATTAATAATTATGCTTGCATTTATCCGCCATTACGCGGATGTTTAGCGACGATGCGGTCTAAGATGGAACACGTTTGTATAGAAGAAACCGATTCACTCATGGCTTGAAAGACACCCAGATTTATCAATGATTTCAGATTAAGCTACTGCACTGTGCTGTGCCGCTTGACATATAGACTATTATATTAAGACACAGAGTTCTCTCTCCCATTACAACTGTGTGTATAACACAAATAACCTCTTAACCACAGTTCACATGTTCCATATTCAGATCTCACGTTTGCAGTTTCATTAAACGGAGTAGTGTTCTCATCTGAACTCATATCCATCAATCTTCCTTACAACAATAGCGTTCCGTTTTACGCTCTATGCGTTGCGAATTTTCTAACCAAATTATATACACTTGTAACACTTATAAAAAGGCTTTTAGTATTGATGCCTGTATGTGTTTGACTTTCGGTTTTATTGTTGTATATACAGTGTCGTAACGTAAATGGTGTGTGAAAGCTTGTTGATACGATTGGATGAATATGGCTAGGCTAGATAGATAGTAGCTGTTCGGTAACTTTAGATAATGATTAAGTAGTGTTTGTTCGTACTCGGTCTCTGATGTTAGGAGCTAAAACGTTTGAGTGTTTTGCATAATTGCACGTATTATGTGTCGTGTTAAAGTGATTTGCATATAAATAATTCAACCGGCACCACTAACAAGATTCGACTGTATTCTGGTCTGCGCAGATTATTCATATGATAATTATCATCTTTTAATTTCTCTGTTGTGTCTTGTGTGTTGTCTGTAGTAATACGGCCGTATTGAAAAAAATACTTAGACTGCACTTACCGGCCAGGGGCCTTGCGCCCAACTTTAAACGCGGGACCGAATAGGTGCAATTTGCAAAATCACGCGAACGCGAATCTTAACGCGCCGTGATATGGTTTTCGGTCGCGTGATTTGGCAAACTGCACCTATTCGGGCCCGCGTTTAAAGTTGGTCTTAACTCTTTCGCAGATTTTCAACATTTTTAAAGAGAAAAAATACAGAATTTTAAAAATCGATTGGGCGTATAATAATGCAAATGGTTACAATTGAATTTTCGTGTTGATATTTTATAGAATGGCTAAGGAGTTTTTTTTCGATATCTCCAGCCAAACTAAAACATTAAAATTAGTTGAAAACGTTTGCAATATTATTCTATGAATTTTTGACTTTTAAAATTTGCGTATAATAAGATAGCTGTGATCAGTGAAGTTAAGTATTGCTAAAAACTGCTCTGTTTTGTTTATAGCAGAGTAGAAAGTGCGTTTTTAAACATTGTTTAACTTAAATAACGCTGTTAAAGATTAACCCCTTATTATAATTTTTTTTATGCATCAATAGGATTGCATTTGACCGCCAACTCGCCTGATGTTAAGCGATGATGCGGTCTACGATGGAGCACGCTTGCCTAGAAGAAGCCGATTCACTCGTGATTTGAAGACACCTAGATTGTAACTATCGGGGAACACCCATTAATTAACATACATTAGCTACTAAAGCTAATAGAATACATTTAAACAGAAGCGGTGTCTTTGTCTAGATCTCACACGGACTGCGTGTAACGGAACGTAAAGGCTAAGTGGTGGTAACTGGCAAGGAACGTCACAAACGTGCGAAAATCCAAAGAACGCGACGTTGTTTCGTACGTGAGAATGTGAGAATGCAAAATTATGTTTATCAGACCGAATAACTCTGAAGCTTGTCTATCTTATGTCAAGGCCCAACTTGGGGATAATAATACTTCGAAATTAAACACTTAGCGGATTATATAGAGTGAATTTTTCAATAATTTAATTCGTGATGTTTCGAACACGATGCAGTGTCCGTGGTCAAACTAGACCAGAGGTTCCCAGACTTTTTTTCTCATAGAATACTTTCAAAATTTAGCTGGTGCCGATGGACCACGTCCAGTTAAATTTCTACCATATTCCCAAAACTCGACAATAACGTAGATCCCAATATCCCGTGGATCCATGGGGGCCCAGATGGACCACTTTGGGAACCTCTGGACTAGACGATGGATGCAGTTATATGATTATTTACAGGATATTTACCGTGGTAAGGACCGTGGAAGGAGCTGCCGATATTTCGGCGCAGTGATATTACATGCACCATGTTCACGGGAAGACTGAAGAAAATATCCCGTAAATAATTATATAAATGTAGTGAACACCCGTGATACCTAGTTTAAAAATCAGTGTTTTAGATGATGGATGTTTATAGAAATGTTATGAAATTATTTACAAGTACCTACATAGCAGATTTTGAAGCAAAACGTTCCTTATGTACGCGGTAGTAGCTCACGGCGTTCAAAGGTCTTGCAGTTCTGCGCCGGGCTTGAGATTTGATTAATTTGATGACTGTAATCCAACAGCTGGTACTTGCCAGCCGTCCTCTATTCAAATTTGGATGTTTTTTTTTTCAATAGTCTCGAGTAGCATCCTTGGTATTCTTATTCTTATTCGAGATGGGGGCGATAAGTCCTGCACTGACGTCCCGCTTGGGGTGTATTGTGCATTTTCCCCCTATCAGCAGTTACCCGAGCCAACCCAACTCCTTGAAATATCGGAGTGAAGCTCTGGGGCGCTGGCACAGTTGCTCCAGTGGCTTAGATGAGATTGTGCATAATGATGATGAAGATGAATAGCAGTCTAGCTGGTGATGTGGTGACGTGGATGATGAATCCATCCTTGGTATGTACCGGTTCTCCTTGGCGAGCATTTCAGGATTATCAAAACAAATGTAGTGGTTAAGTTTTTTAGCCGACTTCCAAAACGGAGGAGGATCTCAATACGACTGTTGTAGGTAGGCCTCCCACTAGATGGACCGACGACATTGTGAGAGTCGCGGGCATCCAGTGGATGCAGAGGCAGGATGTCGTTCAGTATGGAGGTTAAAGGGGGAGGCCTATGTTCAGCAGTGAACGTCTTCTGGCTGACGATGATGATGAACCGATTTTGATGATTTTTTTTTATGTGATAAAGTTTAAAATTAAAGCCGTGTGGTCCCAATTCAATGTGGTCCAGTTCTGAAATTTTTATAAAGTCAGTTTTTTATGTTGATGATTGTTATTAAAGGCATGCTCATTATTAGGATCACAAACTGCAGAAAACATAAGAAATCATAATAATAATAATACTTATGAATACGTAACAATAATTACACAGTTTGTACTGTTCTTAAAGATCCGACCTAGGTATTATACATAATGATTTAACCTTCATTCACCTGTCTAGACAACAAGATTCACCCTTGACATTTTACAAGTTTTCGACTGATCAAATAACACTTGTGAAGATTGGATTGACGCGATTTTAACACATGTAATGAACAATAATTGGTAAAGATTTTGTTGAAACTTTCTAGAAGTGCCACAAAAAAATTTGTCGAAGATAATTATTAATATTAAAAACCGACTTCATAAAAACGACCAAACTGGATTAATATGGGATTAAGATAACTGGATTAAGATAATTGAAATGGGACCACACGGGAAGCACCAGCTTTCAAATAATAAAAAAAACATCAAAATCGGTACACCTAGTCGAAAGTTCTGAGGTAAAACATAAAAAAAACACACAGACACACAGTCAAATTGAGAACCTCCTCCTTTTTGAAAGTCGGTTAAAAATTGAAGTCATGTCATGTATTACGTAAGTTGATGAATAGACATGGATATTATATTTTTCTTCCGACACTAAACAATTTTGCAAAGATATTTCGATAAGATTAATTGGCTCAAGCTACAGTGGCTGTGCTATTAAGTATGCGCTGCCGGAATGGGTGTTCCCCGATGGTTACAATCTGGGTGTCTTCCAATCTCGAGTGAATCGGTTTCTTCTGGGCAAGCGTGCTCCATCGTAGACCGCATCGCGCCTTAACATCAGGCGAGTTGGCGGTCAAACGCAAGCCTATTAATTAATAAAAAATTATAAAAAAAATATGTCCTCTCTCGTGCTCTCGCCTCGGGGATCCCAGAGCTGGTGCATATTTATAACTGACTTCCAAAAAAGTTCCAAAAAGGAGGAGGTTTTCAATTCGACTGTATGTTTTTTTTTATGTTTGTTACCTCAGAACTTTCGAATGGGTGAACAGATTTTGACGATTCTTTTTTGTTTGAAAGCTGGTGCTTCCCGTGTGGTCCCATTTCAATTTGGTCCAGTTCTGTCATTTTTATGAAGTCTGTTTTTTTCACAGACATTTAATACAGAAACAGACTGAACATGTTTTTTACAACTACATTCGCAAAAACAGTTATGTTTGCATCTCTCTCGATTACACAAAAATCATATATTCGTATCTCATTTTGTCGTAACGTTGCAACATAATAGAAAAAAATGAGCATGTGGTACGATGTTCCAAGTTGCCATTTTGGTAAGCATCAATATTCTGACAGAAGGCTGACAGCGAAAACCACGGCTTGCAAAAATTACCTAAAATAAAAGTTATTTTTACATATTTGGATTAAAATATACGAAAATACTATGGTGAAGTGCAATGTCCTCATGTGTTTTAATTCATCTCATAAGATGCCTCCCGGTATAACGTTTCACACGTAAGTTTCGTGTGTTATAATAGAGATTATTTTGAATTGCTATTTTTTCTTGTTATTTTTCATAAACTTTACAATTTGAAGGCTTGGGAAGGTTGTGTTTCTTTCAATTTCATAAATGTACAAGTTTGGTGGGTGTAATAAACGTTAATAAGTAGTTTTCTTTAAAAAAATATTGATTCGATCATTGTTTGGCGTTTGAGGTACTTAGACATTGTCCAGGGAACGTATTCAGTAGCCAAGAGAATGTAATACTCCTTTCAGTAGTATAATTAAAATAGTATAAGTTATTTTCTTTAAAAATTCATTGTATCGATCATTGTTTTACGTTTACGGTATTTAGACATTGTCCAGGGAATTTATTTCAGAATCAGAATTCGTATTTCAGAAGTATAATTAAAATAGATGATTCAGCTTGATGTGATTATGATGACATGAACCTTTTTCATTAATTACTAGCTGGGTAATGTAAATAAAGTACCTACCTACCTATTGTGGTTCATGTCATATATATACGTAGTGATCTAGATAGTGTAATTAAAGGGTTATTTAGACATATGTCAAGTAACAAACATTTTTATTACATTTTAGATTTTCCCAAGGATGAAGAGTTGAGAAACGCATGGTTGAAGAATTTGAATCGAGAAAATTGGCAGCCCAGTGCGACCAGTTTGTTGTGCTCAAAGCATTTAGAGGCACATTTGTTCGACCGGACTGGTTTCCGTACAATCCTTAGAGAGTACGAGGTGTAATGCTTATTGGAACAACAGTTTTCAATGAACAGTCGCTATCACTATCATGAATCTCAAGTTGTACTAACTACATTATGATAACTTGCATGTAATAATTTTCAGAGCGATAACATACCAAGTGAAGAGAAAGCCACAAAAAGAGGTGTTACTGGCAAAAGTGTTCTGCGGGAGCTGCAGAGTACCTCATTTCCATCAAATTCAGATCCTGCAACCACATGACACATCTGGTAAATTGTTTTATACAAAAATAAATGATTTGACTTGGTCTGGTGTGTTTGAATATTAATACCCAATGGGAACATCCATAAATTCCATCACATAAAGAGGAGGGGAGGAGGGGTCGACGAAGTGTGACTGACAAGGGGTAGGGAGGGGTCGTAAATTTTGTGAAGTTACATTTCAGATACAATCTAATAGTATCTGTTAGCACTATTATAAAAGAATGTCCTTGAGTCCGGCCCGCGTTTTGCAAATGTTTGCGTGTAATGTATATGTAGTGTTTTTTGCATCAATATTTTTGTAGCTTGTTGGTTCTGCTTGGTATTATATGTCTGTGGTTTTTTTAATATTGATATTTATTTTATGCTCAAAGTTTTTGCCTTGCAACCCAGCGGGGCAATGCTGCCAGCATTCTGGGAACCCTGCCAGTTGCCACACGGAGGCGATTCTTTACTGACATTCTCTAAATACTTTTTTTTAGTTAAATAAAACAGTTGAAACGTTGTTCTTACATCCTCTATCGATGATATCAGTGATTGTAACATGAAATATCAATTTCGATTTCTGGCTCCCCACGTCGCTAATAGCGATGTTATTAAACATCATTTACCTACATTGTTGAGTGCGGGTAATGATACGGTTGTCTCAAAATTACTGTTTGGAATTGTTTCGATCGATGATTATGTAAGATTGGGATTAGTGATGGTATCACCGTTTCGAGTGATATAACTTCCATCTAAGTACCTACCATAGTGGACACTGGACTCAGAAGGTAAATTGGTAACCAATTGGCAACCATTGAATACCCGAATTTAAGAGTGAGTTATTTTTTATTGAAACCTAAACAACAATTTAACATTGAACACCTATTATTACTGGCCAAGAGCGTGTCGAGAAACGAATATGGTAGGGTAACCAAGGCCATATAATTGAAGTCATAGTTCAGAAATTTAGGGTTATAGAAAAATTCGAACGAACGAAGCTCTGTGGACTAGCTAAATTTCAGAGATGTATCATCCCGACATAGCATATACTTTTTATTTGGTTTAACTATAGAAAAACTGATTGAGAAATATTCTTTGTTAAGAAAAATTTACAAAAAGGTCAATTACCTGTGAGCCTTTAACGCCTTTTTTTGTGAACGCCTTTAATTTATTACAGATTTATCGCTGTTAATTAAAAAAGTCATAAATAAATAAATAAATAAATAGTTGATTGAATCAGGCGTTACTTTGCGGAAGTCCATTTTCAAAACTGTTTTGATGATGAATTTCTAGTGTAATTCCGCTTCTACGTCGCTTCAAGTACAATAAGGAATTTGTGATAAATATTTGTTGGTAATGTTAATTTTATTGAGTTTAATTTTGCCTAACCTGATATAAAATATTAATTACATAAATTGAAAATTAACGTAACCTGAAACAAAAAGTAATTAAAACTGAATTATTTTTAATTATAAAATTATTAAAGTAATCTGAAACAAAAATTAATTAAAAAAAATATTAATTAAACAAAAATTTTTGTTTCAGATTACTTTAATAATTTTATAATTAAAAATAATTCAGTTTTAATTACTTTTTGTTTCAGGTTACGTTAATTTTCAATTTATGTAATTAATATTTTATATCAGGTTAGGCAAAATTAAACTCAATAAAATTAACATTACCAACAAATATTTATCACAAATTCCTTATTGTACTTGAAGCGACGTAGAAGCGGAATTACACTAGAAATTCATCATCAAAACAGTTTTTAAATAAATAAATATCTGGGACATTATTGCACACATGGTCATCTGACCCCAAACTAAGCAAAGCTTGTAATATGGCTGCCAGAGACTGATATACATACATATATATTTTTAAATACATACTTAAATAGATATTAACACCCAGACATCATAACCAGATGATGTTTGAAATAATCTTGAATGAACGTTTTAAATATAACATTTCATATCATATTATATAACTATTCTATTTAAGTCTGCACGCTGCGCTAAGCGGCACAAATAACAACTATTATAAGTTTAACGTGTAATCTCAGTAAGTGAATATGTAATTTGTTCTTATGAGATTAATAAAATTCTGAAACCACAAATATGACTTATCCGTATTGTAAGTTACAAGATTCTATGTCTATTGTTTAGAAATGCAGGGGGGGGGGGGCAACTTTTTGCCATTTTGGCGGGCCATATTTCGCAAAGGATATATTTTTTTTATTAAAGTGATGTATCAAACTTTATCTTCATTTTAAAATATCTTTTCAACAATACCCCACACTAGGTACAGTGAAAAAATATTTTCATCCCCATTTCACATGTATGAGAGCTACCCCTAAAATGCATTTTAGGTATTATATATTTTTTTATACTCTTAACATTGAGATCTATATTAAAACTGTCATTTTCCAAAGTTTCATGCACTTATCTTTATAATTATAAAATTTATAAGGTTAATAAAAACCGGACGGACGAACAGACGGATGGACGGACAGACAACGAATGTATAAGGGTTCCTTGTCGGGCTACGGAACCCTTGAAACAGTAACAGATCTATCAGCTGATTCCGTGCTGCCCGTTCAGCCCCATTCTCCGCCAATAGCTTGCCTCCGTTGACGGCAACAATCTGATTCCTTCACCCTGCAACTGTGAACTTATCGCTTCCGCCTTGAGCTCTAGGTTTAACAGTTCGTAACGTTTCGTATACATATTCCAGTAGCAAATGTAAATCACTTGTGTCGCTCACGCTCCCGGACACAGAAAAGGTTTGAAATGCAATGTGCATGTTACAGAAAAAAAGGATTCTCAATTAGTTTTTTTTTCTTTTCACCTCAGAACATTCAACTACTTTAAAATTAGTAGATAAGTACGAAATTTCGTTTATTTGGATGACATATTTTTTCCAGTTATTTTGATTTAAAAACCTAACTATTGAACCGAATTTGATGAAATTTCTATAGGACCAAACTTCAAAAGGGTTTTAATAGAGTATTTAAGGGTCGGCAACATATCTGTGATGCCCCTCGTGTTGCAGGTATCCATAGGCGACGGTGATCGCTTACCATCATACGGCCCGTCTGCTTGTTTGCCACCTATAGTTTAAATAAAACATTTCAAATAAAAAAGATATTTTTTAAATCGATTCACAAATGACGGAGTTCTGAGGTAACAAATACAAAAAAAAAACTATTTTGAAGTCGGCTAAAAAGGTGCCTCACAATTCCCTTAAAAATAGCTTAAATCATCTACAATAGACATGAAGGCCATGTAAGTATGCAAAACTGATGAAGTCTTCAATGGTATTTTAAGTCTCGTTCACAGGTGTTGGCGCTAGGTAACATACCCCTAAAAACGAGACAGATTATACTGTATATACTATATATGTGTGTATATACTGTCTGAAGCTAAAACATAAAAGGGCTAGAGCAGCAGCCCGCAGAATGTAATAGCACACCTTATTTGAAACAAAAGAGCCGACATGCTTTTACCTTGTTTTGGCGCATTTACGTACCGTATTTATATCCGATAACTTGGAACTATGGGTGGGTAATTCTCATCAAATTACGAAATTTGAGTCCCGAGTCATTAGTGCCGAGACACATGCATTAACTAAATAAGTCTTATTTTTATTTCAATGCTCGCTATCTACACTATTATTATTTGAAAAGAAAACGTATTACCTCTAAAGAAAAAAAAGATATGGCTACTTTGTTACCGTGAAAGTCATTCCCTCACCTTGTCCCTTAGTCCAAAAACATAACTAAAATGCCTACTCATCACAAATATATCAATATTCTTAATAATAAAATTATGCTAATACATTAGAAAGATGTTTGTTATTGTCTATAAAAGCTTCTATCTTACAACGACGAATTTATAAAAACGATAATTCGAATTTAAATATGTCCCGCCAAAAAAAATCATTCCCTCACCCTATTACGAATATTCGATTTCTGAACGTATCGAATGATATTTAGGAACGCAACCTTAAGTTTTTAGTACCTGGCAACACTCTCTAATGATTCAAAATGGCGATTTCTTCTCAACCGTAGGTGAGTTTGTGCAAAAACATAAAATGTAAAAAAAAAATAAGAGTTACATTTATGGCGGTCATTACCTCACGTTACATATATGTATTAAGCATTTTAGTATAAATGTATATAATTTGTTGTTTTTATGCGTTTTTGGGAGTAAAGCCCATATTCTAAATGTAGCAAGCCATTTGAGGTTATGTGCCGGTGTTTTTGTAGCTTTAGTTAAAATTCGTCATTCCCTCACAGTCATTCCCTCACTGCATTCAGGAGTGAGGGAATGACGGCTGTATGAGGGAATGATTTATACAGTATTCTGCAGTTCTTTTAGATTTTTTATTGATTTCTTGCAACCTGTATTTCATGGTATTTAATTTAAAACAGATACATGTATGTGGAAGAAAAATGGGAAGACCAAAGAAGTTGGGTGATGCAGAAAAAAAATTAAAAAATAAAGAGTATGATCGAAAAAGACGAGAAAAAATGAAAAATAATACTGAATCTTTGGAAAAACTGCGGGAAAAAGAAAGATTAAAATATTTGAAGAAAAAGAGAAGGGTCAGGTAAAATCTGTTATTAAAATGAATGATAGAGAGCTTAGACAAAAGCGAAAACAATGGAAAGAAAATAGTAAAGTGTATAGGAATAAAAAAGCTATAGCACACCAAGTCCAATATCAGTTGTGCAGCAAATTAGAGAAGATGTAGCTGCTCGAAATAGACAACAGACTTTTTTTTTACATATTGGCACTATAGCACATCAATATCAAGCCATTCAAAATATGAAGAAAAATTTAACAATAAACGACATATTAATTCATGTAGATTACAGTGAAAACTATTGCTGCAAGTATAATGAGGAAATAGAAGCTGTCCACTTTGGTGGAGGAAGGAAGCAGATAACAATGCATACAAGAGTGCTTTACTTGCGCAAGGATAATGCAATCAAACCTGTACCCTTTTGTTCTCTCTCTAGCGACAATAGACATGACACAATGGCTGTTTGGGCTCACTTAAAACCCATATTTGAATAGATAAAAACACAAGATTTACCTATTTCCCGATTACATATGTTGAGTGATGGACCTGTTAATCAATATAAGAATAAATTCATGTTTGAAATGGTGTGTCACCATCTAAAAGATCTCTATCCAGAAATCGCACACTTTTCATGGCATTATTCTGAACCCGGGCACGGTAAGGGAGCGCCTGACGGTGTCAGTGGGACCCTGAAACGGACAGCTGATAAAGTCGTGGCAGAAGGCCATGATATCGTAGACCTGAATTCATTGAAACGTATCCTTCAATCCAGGTGTCCTTCTATTTTATTGTTTGAAGTTACCACGGCAGACATTTCACTGATGGATGATCTCATAAAACAGTCCAGGACTATTTCTACTTTCCGGGGAACACAAAAAATACGCCAGTTCGTATTTTTAACAACACCTTACAGTGCAGAAGACTTTCATGCATATATTGCGAAGAAGATTGTACCCACTATCATTTGGGATATTTTCAAAAACACCAAAGTGATCGATTTACTAGGAAGCGTAACAAATCCCCTCAAAAGTCAATGGAAATGGATATAATGAAGGGTAATCACCAACTGTCCTTAGCGTCATCTTCGCGCATTCAAGATCATACTGGAATGTTCAAAGAATATGATACAATTGATTTAGAAAACGATGGATCTACTGTTGTCTCAGACAATGATAAGATTAATAGTAAGCAAATAAACATGAAGACATTTTAAGTTATGGAGAAATGCTAAGAACAAAGTTTAAAAATAAATAGTAATAAGTATGATAAAAACATTGTTATCTCTATGATAGTGTATTTTTTTATTTTTTGAGTTTATGTATATATTTATATTGACTATGAGTACAAATGTTAGAGTTTATTTTCTGTAGAATATGACATTTCATTGTATAATATAATAATAAATCATTCCCTCACTCTGTTAATCATTCCCTCATTTATAATTTTTTTGAAACCTCATTTTATAGATAATAAAAAAAAAAATATGGAAGACCAATACTCCTAAATAGATCTCTTATTGCAACTTTTTTGATCTCTGCAAAAAAATATCTAAGTTTATTAAAAAAAAAAAAAACTTCAATAATATCTAAAATTTCGTAATTTGATGAGAAATACCCGGGTATGGATTGAGGTAAATGTCCGTTTGTGATTCGATGGTCTTTGCCAATGTTGGTTTAAATTTCTTAAATTTTGGAATACATGCAATAAACGTGGACTGTTCCAAAAATTGTTAGTGAAATGAAAAATGGTTGGAAGATGAAAAAAGTTAATTTATATATTTTCAAAGTATTACCTTCCAACCCCAATGCATTAATGCATTTGGGTCAACCAGCTTTCGAAACGTTTAAAAAATACAGCTATATGATTATTTACGGGATATTTACCGTGGTAAGGTTGTGTCTTCCCGTGAACATGGTGCATGTAACTGCGCCGAAATATCGGGAGCTCCTTCCACAGCCTTACCACGGTAAATATCCCGTAAATAATCATATCACTGTTGTTAACTACAGTTATATGATTATTTACGAGATATTTACCGTGGCAAGGTTGTTGTTTTGTCTTCCCGTGAACATGGTGCATGTAACTGCGCTGAAATATCGGGAGCTCCTTCCACAACCTTACCACGTTAAATATCCCGTAAATAATCATATAACTGCGTTTAAAAAATGTATTTCTGCGTGAGGTCGAAACCTCGGCTACGCCTCATCTTACATTCAAGTTCTTTCGTAAATGCTTTTATTGCTGGCCGCTGCTGTAATGTATATTTTCCATTAGATTTATGTATATTGAGCACTGTATTTTTATGTTTCAGGTAAGTTAAGCGGTTCCTCATAATATGTCATCCAGAACTTATGTTTTTTTTGTGATCTGGTAAGTTATGTAATATTTCTCTTTCCTTCTATCTTTTCTTATGACAACACAACTATTTTGTTAACTAGATTACTTTATGCTGTGGAAACTGACGTGGTTTTGATACATTTTTGGTAAACTTTAGTCGGTGTATCCGTAGTGCTTATGTTCCTTGTATATGTAAATCTAAGACAGACTTAATCAAACGAAAACCGAGTTTAAAAAAAACCGAGTGAGTAAAAACCGTATTATTAAAACCAAAAGTAAAAAACGACCATATCGTTCACGTATGCTTAGATTATAACAATAAAGATATATGTAAATATAAATAACTATACTTAAATTGTTGATCAATTGAAAGGAAGTATATAACTGGCAAATCGGAACTGCCAATTGAATTCTTTCTACAATGCTAGCAAAATGTTCAACGTATTGACCTCGACATTGGATCTGCTTCGCTTTGCAGTTGCACATTCGTCCATGCAACATAATATGACGGTGACACTGTTAGCAGTAACGGAACAATTTGCTGACGCAATATCCTTAACTATATGAACACAAAACTGGAAAGGATAATGTTACTTACAAGAACATCCATAGGCGCTTAGGAACTATAAATTAAAAGCAATGCTCAAGATAGCAAATGTCAGGTTTCCGAAGACAATGTTGCAGACTGAGAGAAGTGAAGGAGAAGGGCGAGAATTAGCTGACCTCAAAACTGAGTAGGATGTACACCTACATATTATAGCTAGGAATTAGGTAGTTATGGTAAAACACAGAACCAATAAATAAAATATGTTTGTGATATTTGGCGAAATACTATTACTGCTTTTAGCCATATGCGACAAAAACATGAATTAAGCAGCCAATACACGGGCCTGTTGACACGTGTGTCGACTGTCGGCAAGCATGTCACGTCACATTCTATGATACAATCGTGCGCAGACGCTGATAAAATCGTGTAGACATTTCCCATTCTGAATTTGCTACATTTTTTATTCAGCAGTAGCTGCGAATGTCAAGTGAGAAAAAGTTTAGTGCAATTTAGATCTTTACGATTTGTTACTCACAATCTGAAGTTGATTAGTTTATTGAAATAGCTTCACATACAATAAACTTTGTTTTTTATAGACTTTGTTGTCCAACAGTAATCTCATCTGTATGCTGTTTATGATACTCGAAGTGCTCAAGAAAACCAGTGTCATGGTTTAAGTGTGCAGGAACATGCAAGAATGCATGTAAATATTTGGAAATGTTTTTAGAACCCTTCAGGCATTAACTCACTTCTCACGTTCTTTTAAGTGCATGTATTGCAGGTGGTTCGGTAAAACAATGTAGAGAACTGACAATTATCATATTTTTAATTATTATCATTATTTCAACAATAAAAAATATTACATAAATTCAGCACAAAATTATAAATAGTTTATTACTAGCTATATCGGTGGTAAAAAATTTGAAAATTGACACGAGAAAAAATATTCTTACATTTTTTTTATTATTCTTTTTACGTTATATACAAATCTATACTTATTTTAACCACCAACTCGTATGAAACGACGATGAAGCACGCAAATCTAGAAGTTCTTTACATTAACTTAAAAGTACATCTTTTTTTTATATTGAATAGATCTGCGTTTGGCCACCAACTCGCCTGATATAGAATCTAAGTAATATAAATAAGTTTTGGTTGTAATGTGTATCTTTAGCATTTACAACTTTACGAAGCTTAACCATGAACTGGTTTTTAATTTTCGTTAATTGACCATCTCACATATTATGCAGATGCAATTGTATGCCGAAGTGGCAGCATATCGTCACGGTACGGCTACCGGGTCACCGCCCGTGAATTCTACATCCTCTCTACCTGGTGGCACACCTTTTATGTTTAATTAGAGCCTATATTATGCCTATTTAGGGCGTGAATTGTTTCCTTTTGAAAGAGAAATTATGAATTTCAAATATATCACTTTGATGGCGTCATTAAACTTATTGACAGTTATGTATGTGTTTCGATGGGATTTCTCATCAGTACTTTGTCAGAACCAATTTCTTAAGATTTTCCATGACACCGGACCAGGTACACCAATTTCCATGTTTGGCATTTTCCATGTTTCTAACTTTACAAAGTAATCAAACTTCCATACAAAGTTTAATCCCTTTTTTAACTCCCTTAGGGGATGAGTTTCTGCAAAACGATGATACAACTAATTTTTACGTAACTGTAGTCTAAGTACCAACTACAACGTTTCTAACTTCCAAAATGGCGACCAAATATTCATAAAAGCGTTTCTAGGGGGCATGAATTTTCAATACTCCTTTCTTAGTGCTCACCTACATTATTAAAAAACACGTCTCACTTGTGTAGTCTGATATCCTGCTGAGCTCCGGAGCTCCTGTACCCTTAGTACAAGATTTGATAGTTTTCGAAAACTTTTTTCGTTTTCGTTTTGATGCATACATTGCTGGGCTGAAAGCTATTCGAAACTATTTTTCGTATTTGAGTGAAGCAACCTATACTGCCGATTACTACCGATTTTAGTTCATCCGCGTTTCCGCTAGAGGCGCTTTACTAAAATGTATGGGACAATACGGAAACGAAAAAAGTTTTCGAAAACTGTCAAATCTTGTACTAAGGGTACTGATATTTCGGTAAAGTTACACGCACCGTATTCTTGGAGTAAACAATACTTGTAGTTTAAAAACGTGTTTTCTACATTTTTTGTTGGAGTTCAGTCAGAATGTGAGTTTTATATTGCTTTTCGTTTTAAATGTGAAGTTTTGATTTATGTCCTATTTAAAACAAAGTACAATATGCCGTTGAGACTTTGATAGCGGAAACGAGGCAGAGCTTCAGCTTAGTCAATTTTTGTACAACCTTTAATTGATATTTATTGGTATATTCTTTTTAGTAACAAATCATGTAATCATTGTTAATGTGCACTATAATAGAAATTTCAAAAATATGTGAATAATATATTATTAATTCGTTTCTACTGTTCTTCTGTTTCATTAAGCCTTATGGTATGTTTTAGATTTGATACACTGATACCTAAAAGAAATCCGCCTTCTGATTGTAACGATGATTGTCTCTTTACTTTTGCTTTGTCCATAATGATAGTTTCTCAAACAGTTTCATCACTTTTTGTTCCCCCATCAAATACGCTAACATCATAATCACGTATTTGCGTGCTCGAATTATCACCCAATTATCTCTTGCATCGTTATCGTGCGAAATTACCCTCTCATTTGCTGACGATGGTGAAACGTGCGCACGCGACCTTTGACACCGAAACCAAGATGGCCACCTAGCTGTCAAATCAAAAGCTCTTACTTTCCTTATCGACTAACGAATCTGATTTACCGTTCTGTACCGCTTTGGGAGACTCATTGTCCGTCCTACTAATGCCATTGTGAAATCAATTTTTTAAAGAATTAACACTTTTGGTTGCCACATTGTTTACTCTCTTGAGTTTGGCATTGATTGTATAACTTGTTACTTAATTCATCGCTTCCAATGCGACCAAAATAACGTAAAGGTTCATCAGTGGGTAAAGCTGGTGTGCTCTCTTCAATAAGCTTAGTTTGTTGGATAATAGCTGCACTCTTCCCACTATTGTTCCAGACTATCTTAATAAAGATAAAGTTAAACCATGTTATTTGAAGCCATAAACGCTAAGTAGTGTGACTAATTCCACGGCGTTCATACTTTAAATCGTGTACGAAGTTTGGGAAATTCAACTGAGATGATTTTGTTGCATATACATGATTCTTTGCGGCTATCGTTATCAAAATTTTACTTGATTTTACGATGTTACGATTCATTCATATTGATTAAAGCTGCAATTTCTTTCGTTTTGCTTTGTGCAATACTTACTCATTGAAACAATATAACATAAATAATATTCAAAGGTGCGCAAATCGTTATTTATTATTATTATTCATCTAAAAAAAATTGGTTTGATTTGTTTTGTTTCGTATTTGATGCAGATTAAGTCACCGCTGAAGAGCATATTGAGATGCCTTAATGTGAGAATTGCGAGATCTTTAAGCTCATTACCTAGATTTCCTGTAAAACTAGACTCAGCTATTTTACAATCAATGGGGTACCGAGCAATGCACGCAACCGTATTAACGCGAATAACAGTACTGAGTACTGACGTTCGAAATTGTATTAAACAGTACTCGTATTTCATTTTGTTGATTTTGCTTTCACAATTGTAATCGATTATCTCTGCAGCTTAACAAAATAATTCACCAAACATATTCAGTTTAAGCTCGTTTACATTTACAAGACACTTGACTGGTAGATAGTCAGTGCTATCGTGTACGCTGTCTCGTGCTATTTGGCTCCAAGAAGTAGGACTGGCTTTCTATTTTGCACTAGTGGTAGTGGCTGTGTAGCCATTTCTCTTGATAAAGCTCCTTACCGTTTTATATGGGACACCGCTGATAGTTCGATGTCAATTGCATAACGACGGACCTGAGGTCGAATTTTACCTACTATTTTCAAATGCTTTGAGCTGTATTAATTTTTCCTCACAATAACTTAGAAACATAAAATTAATTTGACAATATTGAAAGGAGAGTAGCATTTTGCTACAAAGTTATTCTGGGACAAAGAACACTTGTGCAAAATTGTATGCTTCTAGACCCAACGGTTTAGTTTAGGCTATGCGTTGTCTGTCAGTAAATAAATTAAGATTTTTATTAGGTACATATTAATCTCTGTGAAACGCCATCAAAGAAACCTATGGCGAGTTAGGTGGCGGCAAAGTATATTTATACATAATGGGCGGAGAATAAAATATGACAAATAATTAACAAGACCTTAGTTATAATGACCTATCTATTTTCCTATCCGAGGAAATTGATGCTATGAGCATAAAGACTTCGCCAGACAAACAATTTCTAAAAACTTTGTAAGACATTACTCTTCCAAGTTATTATTTCGTCTGTATCTGAAGCTACTGGGAAAGAAACCGGTTACTCAACAAATGCAAAAAAGATAGCCACACCGATTACACGTCCGGTTAAACTTTTCTTTCGGTTATTACAAACTTGAGGTCGACATCTGTCTGCGTTTTGACGGGACCTACTTATGAACTAGTGGATGCTAGTGGTTTGGTCAGTAATTTTGTTTCTCTTTTCGCTTGGCCCTATTAGAGTTGGTATGTTAACTGCGTGAGTTTTGTAGTTCTTTTCGATGTGGTCGTAAAATGTTTAAATTTAATGCGTGGCTGGAGAAAAGTTTTTCGGCAATACTAATAATTATCGACGTTATATGCTACATAATATCGTCGTGCTTAAACCCAGATAGGCCTTTATCCTTTGCTTTGACTTACCTTAGGCAGCCTTATGCTACAATTTGTTTAGCTGAGAGAATTTCCTCAAAATGAACTTTACATTACTTGAGTCAGTTTATAAATGAGTTTTGGAATCTAGAACACTAGATGTGATGAAAAGCGATAATCGAATCGATATAATCTTGAAAGCTGTTGCGTGTTAAAATCTAATTGAATTTATTATTTCAAGTCAACAATGCAATAGTTCCACATTGACGACAACGGGAATTACAGATAAACTAAATAATGAACGTAACAGTATTATGACACAATCTATTTAGTTCTCATGTTTTGCTGTTACGGATAATAAATGAAGTACGATGCTGCTTACGCACAAATTTACAGGAAAGGGAAATTTCGGAAAAAGAACATTTTGGGAATGGGACATTTTGACCTTCAAAAGGATATAAGCGATCACATATAACAAATATGCCATATGGTACTGAGACGTGGTCCTTAACGTTGGCCTTTTGGAAAAACTCAGAGTCACACAACGGGCAATGAAGAGAGCTATGCTCGGAGTTTCTTTGCGCGATAAAATCCGAAACGTAGATATTCGCCTAAGAACCAGAGTCACCGACATAGCTATTAAAATCTGCAAGTTGAAGTGGCAATGGGCAGGCCACATCGCTCGAAGAACTGTTAACCGATGGGGAAGAAAGGTTCTTGAGTGGAGACCGCGAACCGGAAGACGCAGCGTAGGTAGGCCTCCCACTAGATGGACCGACGACATTGTGAGAGTCGCGGGCATCCAGTGGATGCAGATGGCAGGATGTCGTTCAGTGTGGAGGTTAAAGGGGGAGGCCTATGTTCAGCAGTGGACGTCTTCTGGCTGATGATGATGATGATGAAACATACGCACGTACATACAAACTTTTGCATTCATAATATTCGTGTCATTTTGATTTCATCATAGTGGAGTTAAAACACAACCTGCAAGTATTACTTAGGCGTGCCCAAGCTTTGTAATTGTCATTAAAATCAAAATTAAATAACTGGCCAAGAGCGAGTCGCGACACGCATATGATGGAGTTGCATAGCAAAACCATATGTTCATTTACAGTTCAAAAATTGGCGGTTAGTTCAAAAATTCGAACACACTTAGCTCTGTAGTCTTATTTCAGAGGGTTCGTCTGAAAACCGGCGCTGATAGTCCTTGACTTTCAGCATTTATGCCGAGACGGACCCATTCGACACTGATTGTATCCTCTAGATATAAGTTTTTTGTAAAGGTGCCGAATAAAATTTATTTTCTTTCTTTTTCTTTCTTTCTTTCTTTCTATATGAATCGTCATCGACGTATAACTTTTTATGGTTCAATAAAAAAGTAAAACTACCATGGAAACATTATTTGTGAAGATAAAGTTAGAACATTTGAGCTAGAATGTCATGGATTTATTACAGTTTTATCGCTGTAACTCAAAAGTCTTAATCAGAAAATGCTTGAAATAGTTTTGAATTTTGAACCAATTTTTGCTAATTTGGCAGCCATATTTCGCAAAAAATACATTTGATAACAAAGTACAACTATTCAATGATTCATACGAGGGTGTACAGTTAAACAATATTTTCATCCCTATTTCACGTGTACCAAAGTTGGCGTGGCGGGTTTGAACGCATCTATTTTAAATCTAATTAAAATAGAGTTAATTAAGTAGTCCTAAACGATAATTAATTTCAGGTAGAGTGCCCAAAATGCTGGCCGCGTTGCCCCGCTGGATGGCGAGGCTAACTTTCTGACCCAAATATAGGCCAGCATTTTGGTCACGCAAAGAATCTTTCAGTCTCCTTGACAAAGATTGGGAAATATTCCAAATATTCCAGCCTTGACAGAGGTTACTTATTTGTGCCGTTTGGGGTAGAAACACTTGGACCGTGGGGGCCAAGTACCAAAGTTAAAATGCAATATTATGTTATATTAATACTTTTACTGTTGAGATCTTTACTAAAACTGTAATTGTGCAAGTAAATTTTATTTAATTATCTTAATAACCTTAGAAATAAGGTTTTAGAGAATTAGGATGGAAAAACAGAGCCTGATGGACAGAATGTACTTATAAGGGTTCCTTGTAGGACTACGGTACGGAACACAAACTATGACCATTGCGAGTGTAACATTGTACCTCTATGCTTCAATATGTTTGACTCAATGCTGCAACAAAGTAATATATAAATAATAATATAGACTTGGGCAAAAGTAAGCGGTCTGGTTAATTTTGCGATCCGTGTAAAAGTAACTTGCCCGAGGCTAATAATTGTAGATATTACCACTTTACCACATTACAGCCCTGGTATATTAGTTAAACATTGTATTAACTAATATACCAGGGCTGCGGTTTTGAAGTTTCAGTACGTTATTTGTACCCCATAAAAGTCTAAATCAATCTGATGCTGACTTCTGAATAATAAAATAGCAAAATATTTATTGTGTTACTGGAATCACGATCGCTGCCTTTAGTAGTCTTGTGGGATGCTATCGCTTGGTTTATTTTACAATCTCTTACTTATCTTGATCTTGTTTCTGTTTGATCAAAGGATTTGACGTCGATTTACTTTCTCCCTTTTCCTCTTCCATATGTTATTAAACTATACTTAATTTCGTCCTGTTACTTAAACTTAATTTCCCATTATTATCAAAATTACGTAGTTCCTTTCCTTTCAATATGGCAATTGCAAGTATCTGGTTTGTTATGTGTGTGACCCTGTTTTTTTTGTGAGTTGTAATACAGGTAAGTCCTTATGATTACTCTCCAATGTAGTTTTTAAAACGCTTTTACGTAATAAAATGTTTAAGACCTAGATATCGCTAATAATACAAGCCCTGAATACGATTACTAAAATCGTGTGACTTACTAAGACAACTGCCGCCGCAGGCGACTAGTTTCTAGGAAGATCTACGAGATTAGGCCGCTCTAATACATCGGAAATTTAACCGCCACTAAGGTGTAGTACAGTATTTATTTACCTAATACAGCATGAGAACTTTGTAAATTTGTAACGGTAATTGGCGATTGTTTGGCATTATTAGAATTCAATTTCGTGATATTTACACAGGCATTGCGCAAGTTTCACTGGAGGCTGCCGCGCTGTAGCCTCGTTATATATTTAGAAATGCCAGAAACATTTCCCGATGAATTTTTTAACTAATTTCATCGCTTTCAACTACTGCACTTACTCGTATAACGCTGAATGTTCCCTATGGATTCCGAAACGGCTAGAACGATTTTGACAGGACTTTCACTGGCAGATATCTGATGTCATAAGGAATAATCTCCGCAGGTGAAACCGCAGGGCACAGCTAATTCTTTCATAAAACAGGAATAATTTACAATCTTTCCAATATAAACCTTCAAGGGGGTTAATTCTGTCCAATCAAAAATTTGAGTAATAACTTTTTAACGGCCATATCATAAATCAAGTTCTGTTATGCACTCATAAATATGCATTTCCCCTATTCCCACGGTACCGATTAAATCACCGTTAATATTATCCACATTACATGCCTGATAGCGAAATAGAATATTTATGATATCATTTACAATTGCGTCATGATGGCTTCACTCGCATGTATTAATTAAGTTAATATTCTATGCACGATCCAATCAGAAATGCTTTGTTTAAAATGTATTCTATGGCGGTGTTGTGAGTTTTCTTTTTCAAGTTTATCATAAGTTGTAATATTAATATATGAATTGTAGTTGTTCTGTATCGTTGTAATTGACTGATGTGTCCTTGATTTTTGTTGTTAGCAGTCTATATTTCTATTATAGGCAAGTATTTTATTTTATTTTCTTCTTCTTTTAATTCTTTGGGCAGTCTTTGTTTTATTAGCTTGTATTTTATTTACTTAGTTAAAAAAGTTATATTTGCCATCTTTTCCATTTTTTGTTTCTATTTATTTTCAAAAACAAGCCAAGCAAGTTTTATTATCTTAAACTAATTCTTCTCTTCCACTACAGCATATTTTGCTATTAATTTGACACTATTCCTGATTATACTACATGCTATCTGAATCGCTAATAAATATTCAGCATTTCTCTAACCAGTGTTACCTTACCAGCCTAGCACTGAGTCTGTTCCCGTTAGATTTTAGGAGTAAATCACAATACTGTCTTTCCTACGCGCAGCTGCCATAAGCTTACAAGTCTTGCTTTACAGTGCACGTAGTAAACAATTTTAATATACAATCAATCAAGCTGATTTTTTATCATCATCTTCATCAGTCCTGAATGACCCACTGTTGGGTATACGCCTTCTTTTGTTTATGCCACTCCCTGGTCTCTAGTAGCATCCACTCGTTTCTTTGATATTGTCGGCCCACCTCATTTTCGGTCGGCCCGGGTTCCGCTGACCTAGTCCAGAGCACCACGTGGTTACTGCTGTACACCACCTACCACCATTACGTCTGACCATGTGTCCTGCAAACTGATTAATTCTAGTTAGTGGTAACCGTGCTTCTCAAATAATCTTGAGTTAAAACGGTTTATTTTGTTTAGCTTCATGTTCATTATAATTATGTCTAAGTGCTGTCGGTATAACACGTTTTCTTTCTCCACTTCACTCTATCAACTTCTACTTCTACATTTACTCCCATCTCACACATATTACTACGCTCTTTCATACTGTCCATTCATATCTTATTAGGTCTCTCCTAGCGCAATCGCTTAGGGCTCTCTTACTCTCGTGAGTATATTATATTCTACGATAATTTTCAAACGGTGTCTGTGTGTGAGAGAGGTGATTCTTTAGAAGTTAGTGTACTGTCAGGAATTCTCGTATTCTGCCTGCTACGAGTATGTAACACGTTGCGTAATTATGTGGATAATCCATTTCCCTCTGGCGGCTCTTGTAAAGTTTTCGATGCACCTGGTTAGCTGCAAATTCTATATTATTTTATTTTAGTATTTCCTGCATATAAATGATCATTTTGCATTCGGTTCGGTTGGTGTGATGGTTATAGAGCGTTTTTGTCCATATAATCCTCAACGAGTCATATATCCAGTTGTGTAAGTTAAATAAATGGTGTCATATAACCCTTCGCTTAGAATTTAAATTTATCAGCTAAAAACTCAATACCGCTATACAAATATTTGTTATGTTTGAAGAAAAAATAAAGTGGTAAACATTTTCTGGCTTGGAGTTCTCTTAACTGAAAGTAAGGAATGTAGAATCTTAGTCAAAGTTTTGAGCATGCAAATAGATATCAAATTACCATTAGAAACAGCGCAGCAGGTAAACAGTGCCGACGACAGCAGTTGAAAGACGATACTCCGTATGCTTCGCTCGTCCTGCGTCATAAATGTTACTTGTGCTGAGCTTGCGGTTCCATACCAAGCCGCCAGCATGTCAAGCACATCTTGGGAGTGATAAGTGCAAGTACTTCTAACCTATTGTATGTCATAACTTCTAACTGTACCCTTCCATCATACCATAGTATTTATTACTTACGTTAAGCAGTCAAGATTTTCCCTGTCTACAGTTTACTTAACTGTAATTAATTCTTTGTATAATCTTTCTTTTAGATCTATTGAAATATATACAAGTTATGTCCGCCCATCTTTGAAATACCGCAAATATGCTACCCACGTACTCAATAAAAATATCATCATTGATTTTTTCTCTTTTATCATTCGGATCTTAAAGAAATATCGGTCCCCATTACTTTAAAGTCTTGTAACTGGCTGCCCACTTTGAACTTTAAAGCTCGCCAATTCACGCATTGATTTTCAAACGCCGCCGTTCATGCTAAACTGGTCGACGTGCAAACGTTGTTAATATTAGCTTTAACGTAGGTGGATTTTCGTATTCAGATTCATGGGAAATTAATATAATAAATCGGAGATAAAGTACAGCTTGAGTACTTATAGAACGCGCGTCTTATGGTTATGATTACACCCACTTAAAGTGATTAGAGAGCAAAGAATGAAGTAATTAAGTCCGCTCGACTCATTGGAGCTGTGATTCCAAGGAAGCCAGCCATGTACGGTTATACAGGAAATAAGAGGAAGGTTAGGTATGTATGCTGGGTATTTGAGCTATTGTGTCCAGAGAACCGCCTGGGAAATGCCATAATGACTGGTTGAAGATTCTAGTGCAGCTCAACTCTAGCAGGCAATGGTCATTGCAAACAGCTAATTAGATGTAGTATATAGAGAAAAGTTGATAAATTTAATGCAAACGCATAATTGATAAGGAATAATTTAAATCCGTTAGAAAGGTCGGAAAAGGTAATAAGATACAGAGAGATGTAAGACACGTCTAAAGTGTCTACCGCAATGTTTATCGTTGCCATCAAATGTGACAAACATATATCCTTCACAAGAAACGCCACAAATCCCAACGGAATGCATATCAGTTCTTCGTGTGCTCAGAGAACGGGCGGCCTAAGCAAATCAAATCATCCAAGATTTACCGTGGCGAAGGCACGTCGACAATCCGTCACATTCCGAGGTTCCAAAGACGTGAATTGAGACCGGCCGGGTTTTCAAAATCACTCACTCGTGACGTGAGCTTTCTGTATATTCTCTGCATCTCTTGTGTGTATTGTATATTGCGACATTCGAAGATGCTTTTATTCGACTACGATGATTGAAAATGCGTATGAATTGCCAATTATCTTCACTTTTCTGTCATCACTAAATAACGTTTGACTTGATTGCAAGTTATGCTTATTGAGTTTTAAGTTTTTTATTGACATTGCAGTATCGTCTTATTCTGTAGTGAAGCAGTCCACTCCGGCTGCGCCTACCACCAGGCCAGACCTACCTAGCCGGAAGCACGTCTGCGACACTCAGTTACTAGAGAGAGGAGCAGATTACCTTTCCTAAATACGACTATAAAAACAAGCACTTCACAATCCACAGTTTTAATAAATTTACAGTTCCTACAAAAAACACGATCACACTTGAGGAATTTTAGTTCACACACATGTAGCAAGAAATCAAACGTAAAAAATAAAATAAAAGAACACTTTCCCAATATTTGAGTTTAAACAAACTGTACAGATGGAGTTGAACGAAGAAGAATCTCTTCAAGATGGACCCCTCAGAGGGTCGGTTGGCGGTGCATCGCCGGCCAAGCAAGATTCGCTCCTGGAGTAAGACTTGCCGACTTCTTCACGTATTAACTTGCCGACTTCTTCGAGCAAAAGTATTTAGGAAGGACTTTTCAAGGCTTTTTATCAAGTTCAACACACCACCGCTCTGAGCCTCAAGAGGCTCTGATATCATCCCGTGTAGGTATACTTTTGTTTCTTTTCTTTAAAATTTTCAAATTATGGTAATATAGAAAAGAGTAGTAGTGGCCTGTAAATGTTTAAATTAAAATTCAATAAGGTACAATGAGAGATGATGATGATAAAAGATATACTACAATTCTAACCCAGATATCAAGAATCTTTCCTAACTGATGACTATTTTCCTCTGTTTCACAGACTTCTTGCCCATATAGGTAATTATCCTAGTAATCAACTTCTATAATTACCCAAACGTTTTCGTAAAACGATCCTACGTTTGTTTTGAAGTAAAGCATCGCGTGTCGGCCACGGTAAAGCACAAAAGCAAATTATGTTTACACTCACTTTCGAAATCACGAAGTTTTGCTCTCGAGACCACGCTTACACTATGAATTGCTTCACGGTATACGTTAAGTAATTTATTTCATAGACTGACGTTAAGCTGTTATAAGACGAATTGCTGATTTGCAAATTAATTGTTACATGCATGTCTTTTGCAAGAGATCCTAACTAAAGTGCAATTGATGTAGAATTTACATTAACAATGGTTGTTAATTAGGAAAATAACGGAATATATTTCAAAGAGCAAGCAAGTTAGGTACAAAAGAGAGACTATTCTGTGCAAACGAACGGTCTTATGAAATCTGAAGATGACTTTTTTTCTGAAGGATGATTTTAAGTCAAAGTAAAAACAAATGTTTTTAAATTTATCTTCATGATCAATGTAACACAGTTATAGATTAGGATGCAATGCATCTTACCGAACTGATTCATTTATCAAGCTAGAAAAATATACTTTTGGCTGGTAGTTGATATTGTTGGCACTCGCCTGTTCCGTTGACAAAATAACACATGAATAAACGCACCATTCATCATTTGTCATCCAGATAGCATCGACGGAAAAACGACATCAAGAAAAGACGCATAGTTGAAGCAGAAACGCAAACCCGATGCGTAATCCAACAACCAATGCCCATGCATCTTGTTTGTACATTTCATTTTATCAATAAAATGAATCACATTGTGTCTTTTAAGCAAAAGCGCCGCGAAAGCTTTTTATTATGCCAGATATAAATGCTATAACCATACAATACATTGCGATGCACTAATCTATCCGACACAGACCGCGTTGTCTCTAGGCTCTTGTATTTGTGAAATAACCTTTACAATAAATTAAAACGGAACCTATATAGCATTATCTGTTTAGCTCAAATAGATTTTTAATTCAATAGGTATAGGGTCTTGTTTTAAATGGTTGAGAAATAACTGATGAGTCTTCGATATGCGCATGCAGCGTTCCGTTAGATGCTCACCTGCGCCCGCGCTTCTCTAGTTATGCTAATGGCGAACGCTTGCTCTCAGTCTGGTATTAAAGCACTGGGAAACGTTGGAATAAGTTCACTGGATGATTTATGGCATGTAAGTAGGTGTATCGACGTTTGCTGTATCCAAAGTCGTAAAAACAGCTAAATGCAATGCAATAAGTAGGTTACTTTTTTGTTTCTATTGCGTTTTTCTTAAATATAAGGTCGGGGAAAAAGTTTCTTCGTATTTTATAAACAAATTCAAAACATATTTTTTTCAAGTTTAATTACATTTAATTATAATATAGTATATGTGCCATTTTGTTTGATAACTTGTTGCCATCTTGTAGGTAGTGACATGATCCCGTTGCTGTAGAAATTTTGGGATTTCTGATCAAAAAGATGCAACAAGTAGTTTTGACAGTCCTCTCTGGATGTTAATCTAACACTACCCAAAGAATTCTGAAGAGACCGAAACAGGTAGAAATCTGAAGGTGCAAGGTCAGGGCTATATGGTGGATGCATTAACACTTCCCAACCAAGCTCTCTCAATTGTTGCTGAGTGGCCAAAGATGCGTGCGGTCTGGCGTTATCATAATGAAAGACCACGTCCTTTCTGTTGATCAATTCCGCCCGTGTTTTCTCAATTTCTTGTTTGAGTCTCATCAGCTGTTGGCAGTAGAGATCCGAATCGATGATTTTGCCCGGCGGTAAAAGCTCATAATGAACGATGCCCTTCCAATCCCACCATACACACACCACCACCTCAGCATCACCTTATTACGTGTTAATCCGGGTTTCGCTACAGTCTGTGGTGCTTCACTGCCCTTTGACCATGATTGTTTGCGCATATTCTTGTCGTAGGTGATCCATTTTTCATCACCAGTGATCAATCTTTTCAAAAACGGTTCGGTTTCGTTACGTTTTAACAGAGAATCGCAAATGAGCACACGATTCATTTGGCTTCTTTCAGTGAGCTCGTGTGGCACCCAAATATCGAGTTTTTTTTATACCCAGACTTTTTCAAATGGGTCAAAACTGTTTTGTGGTCGATCCCCAGTTCTTCAGCTACGTCGTAACTACTAATATGCCGATCTTGCTCCACTTTTTCAGAAATGGCATCGACTTTATCCGTAACAGGGCGACCAGAGCGCGCTGCATCTTTGACATCAAAATTCCCGGACTGAAAACACTTGAACCAACATTAAGCTACTCTTGATGACACTGCATTAGGTCCATAAACGTCACATATTTTATTCGCGACTTGTGTCGCATTATTCCCTTTTTTGTAATAAAACTTCAAAATATATCGAATTTCTTCGTCAGATTCACTCATTTTATCGAACAAAAAAACAATTGAAAAATGGCGGGAAATTGGTTTTTAATTTTTGTATTCCTTTTTTAAAATGTCATATTTTTAATGATATCAAAACCAGCCAGATACAAACAGTACAACCGATGAGATTTTACTACAACTTTATACATACTAAATACGAAAAGTCTTTTTCCCCGACCTATTACATTGTTTTCTGTTATACTGTTTTTTAAGTATATGGTATATTTTGATTAAATTAAGATGTATAATTATATAAAACTGTTATGTATTTAAGTATATACACGAAATATTATATACTAAACTAGATGTACAAATTTAGCTCGGTTACAGTTATTTTTTTATCTGTATAGAGAGTTAGAGCCGACGTCCTACCCACTACCCAGGTTAGGAACTTATTTCAGAACATCAATTTCTTATGTTATTTATTGTAGCTGATAGCAAAATATTAGGTCCCTTGTTAGTTCCCCAACCATTTTATATCTTTGTTCAAACATATGAAAATCCCGCTGCGCACACGGACGTGGGTGGACGCGAAACTTAAGCGGAAATCGATTCCCTCAGACGTGTTCGAATCGAATTCCCGACATCGGGGTTAAGTGTGCGCGTATCGAATAAGATGTTCCCTTGCTTAGTTTACAGTTTTACACGATGCGACTAGACTGTATACGTTTATGGGAACGAGTTTATGTATGACTCATTCGCGGATGTAATTTAATGGTCTCGATTAATTTAATCGATGTTAGCGGTGAATAGGTCGCCGTTTAATCACACTTTCTTACATATCGATACTATGTTACCAATCCTCTCATTAGCAGCTTTAGACTGAGAGGTTGGGGTTGTTAAATAATCAGCTGCAAATGAATCGAGTAAAAAACTAATTAAAGTTCTTTCGAGTATTGAAAGCATGGTTGCACCATTGACGATTGAAGTGGCAAATTGACGTCAGTAATGAACGAGAGTTCAACAGAGAATTCATTACATTTCACAAAGAGAGCTATTGTGCGATTTGGATTACAGTAGCCATTCGTGCAATCGTGAGATGTCTTAATGGGGCTGCCTAACGTTTTTGTCGTATTCGTAGTATCGTCATCTCGCATCGTCTCGTGAAATCAATCATCATCGACGCACAATACGCATCGGTGACGTAACATTTTACATGCGGATTTGTTTAGAGATCAGCAGAGTTGATTTATTCGTAGTGCTACAAATGTTAGTGATGTTATTGTTGTCCATATGATGTATGGGGGCTCGTCTTTTGATTATGTTACGGGGAAAGTTGTGGTCCAAATTCTGTCATTCAATTTATAATGCTCTACTTCATTGCCGAAACATAAGTTTACAATGACAGCCCTTAAACTTTCTTTTTCCTTTATAACCTTTATGTTGTGCTACTTATCATATTATACTCATATACTTGCTCTGCTTTTACACTTTTCTTTAATGCTTTTCAACAGTAATTCGATTAGCTGTGTCGTCATGTTTGTAAATTTACCGTTTTGGGCCCGCTAGCTAGTATTAGATTCATAGGCGAAGCGTGCGTCTATCGAAATTAATTCGTTCGATCTTAATTTGAAATTCAAATTCAATTTTGCTACAGTTTGGATCATTGAACCTTTTTCAGTGGCATATAATGCAGCAACATTATTATCAGGAACGTGAGGTATCATTGCTGTTCTGTGTCACGTATTTATCTCTATAATGGCCACACAATATCGTGGTTTTTGCAACGGTTGCATTCTTTGAGGAAGCTATTAGCAATGCTGCAGCTTTTTACCCACCAGTTAAACTGTTACGATGCTTTATAGATCGGGGCGTGGCCAGTTTTTTATGTCAATTCAGAGGCTGTTTACGATGTATCATGCTAGGAATGCTCGCGAATGGGTTTCAGAGAAAAAGGTTGCTTCAACTAGTGAAGCAAAAGCGAATACATAAGTTGATTAACAAGTCTAATGCTAGTTTAAACTACATATTTGCTGTTGAAGAAAGTGTTTGTGCCGGTTTTATACGTAAATTTTATTAAGTTTAACAAAACTGAACAACAAATGTGAAACAAATCCGCTGCTGGTCTGATTTATTTGAGAAAATGATAATATTGTCGATTCTGCTCTACTAATCCATAAATCAATCTGGCAGGACTAAAATTATCTACGTCTGTTTTCATTTCAGTAAGTTAGAAAAGGATTACGTTGAAATGGAAACGGTACAACAGAATGAATACTTTTTTTTAATAAGCTTGCGCTTGGCCGCCTCGCCTGATGTAGTGATGATATATATCCTTATTTTTGCTTTACTAGGACGTACACAATTTTTTGATGAATAAAACCATAATTGTTATGTATTGTGTTGTGATACAAGATCCAATATACAAGTTCAATAAATGTAGTCTTTTTCGACCGGTTATAATAACATTAGTGCTAGCATTTATATAATTATAAAGAATTGAGTTTTTTGTCATTAACATACATTTTAGTAGGTACATCAAAAATACCTTGACCTTTTTGTTTGAAATCGATTCAGCGATTCAGATTGAAAAATGAAAACCATCAAACTATAATTTAAAATACAGTATCATTGCACATTTCTTTAATCGACATTGACCTCAGTCTCAGTTGACCACAATCTATGACCCAATCATGTAACGGAGCATCGGGACCTAGAACTTGTATAATTATTCAAATTGGTTCATGCTCATCAAGACACGGCTGTGCGGCAGGTAGTCTTCCATCAACGTGACTAGTCGGTTGTCGTGTCGCGGCCCACCCAGTCGCGCTAACAGTATTTTACTCATTGGCTTGCCCATTTCCTTTGCATGTATTAAATTATTAACTGTATAGGCATCTGTGGTTTGACTTGGAGTAGGGAGAGGAAAATCCTCTGGGCATTATTGTTGCGACGGATTTAAGTGTTGTGTTCAGTGATTTGTTTGAAGTTTTCGTAATTGTCATTGTGACTTAAGCTGTATATCAGCTTTATCTATAAAGGATTGAATTTTATTCGAAGGTAAGTTTTTTTGGATATTAATGAATGTAGTGGCAGTTGTGACAGTTATCAACAGTTTTGTAACCAACAAGAATAAAAGGGATTGATAAAAATGAATCTCATTTGTCCTCAAACGTTAGTTTTCATAAAACACTAGCTGTGCCTCGCGGTGTCACCCAGGTTATATCCGAGAGCAAAGTAGCCCAAGTTACTCCTTATAACATCCGCTATCTGCCAGTGAAAGTCCCGTAAAAAAAAAGGTCCAGTCGTTCTGGAGTCCATCCATATGGAACATCACACATCGATTTTTATATATTAGACGTGCTGCGCATCGCGTTTTCACCCACGTATTTCCGGGATAAAAGTAGCCTAAGTTACTCCTTATAACATCATAATATATCTGCCAGTGAAAGTCCCGTCAAAATCGGTCCACCCGTGTTGGAATCCATAGGAAACATACACACATCGATTTTATGTACATTGTACAGATTAATGTAACGTGTATCATGGTATAGATCGTTGTAATGGTCTCCCTTACTATCATACGCTCCAAAATAAAATGTTCTTTTCCGTCTGTATGTGCAAGAACCTTATTTAGTTCAGGCTCGTGAGCGAGATGATCTGATATGATTTCTAAAGTTTACCGGTTAGTAGCCCAGGAACCATCCCTATCATTTATCTTGCATTGTTGTGTTCGTAGGTAAATGCGGTTTCTTGTTCGGTGACCTTTGACAATGTAGGAATCTCGAAATGCTTGTAATGGTATCAATTTATGTCGACACGTGAATTGTGAACACGTTCATTTTGCATTGCATTATATATCAGTACCTAACCTACTAAGTATGAAAAAAAAGTAGTAGATTTGAGATTTTATGTAAGTGAAAATGAATTCTGTATTATGTAGTTTAAAGTCCACATAAAGTTTTGCAGAAGCATTTTAGACGCTGGGTTTAGTAAGCATTTTACTTTATCTTAAGATTTGCGAGTGCTGATTTTGCTATAAACGGTATCACACCTTAATCCAGGTTTAGCTGAATGCGTAGTTAACGCAAGTTTATCTTGTCACTCTACTTTATGTTTATCCACCTTCCTGCAGTCTGTCTCAAATGAGCAATTCTTAATGTAATCTATAGCAGTATTGATGTCACGTTTTCTAACTCGCTTTACAGCTCCGGTGATCTGTTGGATGTTATGTTTTATCTTAAGCCAGTTAGAGCCTAGCTACAGAAAGTTAAGTAGGTAGACATATTTAAAACGATTGCTTACAGTTGGTTTGGTAGAGTACGGTAGAGCCCTTTAAGACCGGTCGTGACGCCCCCATTCCTTTTCGTGGAAGGAGTGAGCGAGTATGAACAACTTGACTGATTTGCTTTAATCAATTCATGGGTAATGGTTGTATTTTAACTTGTAGTGTTTTATGAATGTTTGCTTTACTATTATTTCAAGTACTTAATGTTAATCACTTAGAAATCTCAGAATGCTTTTTTATACAAATAAATACTTTTGTAGCTTTGAAACTTCCGTCTCTGTATACATATTTATGAATTTTACAAGTCTATGTTCTTACACGTCTATGTTCACTTTATAACTTGTTATTTGGCTAGTATTTATGGAATTTCATTTCACCTTTCATTTCTGAACCTGTACCAATGTCATCTATTCATTCATTACCATATATTTAGTAAACACACACGGGTGCGGCACACATTTTGTATCAACATAATGTTTGTAAACACCATTGTAACTGTATTAGAGACGACACATACATTTTTAATGTTAATAATAGCATTGTGTCGAGTTCATTCACGTCGAATTGAAATAGCTCCGCTAATGTTAAATGCAGCTATTATTCCTGTTACTTCAGTTTCACGGCACGATTTAGCCGCTATAGTTACGTATTTATATGAAACTGCTGATGACACCGCGACAAGGATGTGCAATATATTTGCATTTGCAATGTCTTGCTTGGCATGTTGTCCTTGCATTCCATTTGCCACTATTACCATTGTTATTTAACACTACATTCCTTAGACAGGTGTGTATAATCTACTTTGTAAAGAAACACTTTAACGTTCATTATTGTAATATGTATTTAGCAATAGGTTTCATTCTTCATAAATACTCGACAACGGTATTTTTTGTTGATCATATTTTCCAAATGGCACACGTGAACAAGCAATTATCAATTTAATAACCGACTTCACAATATTACTAAAATATGCACTTTTGGTTACTTTTCCATTTTGATTTGAAAGCCAGACTACTAAACTGATTTTGATGAAATTCTATGGGATCAATCTAAAAGTATATACCTTGATAAGAAATAAAACTAATCTACAGTTATATGATTATATAAGGGATATTTACCGTGGTAAGGTATCCGGTAGGCCGAAATATCGGGAGCTCCTTCCACAACGAGCTCCCGATATTTCGGCGCAGTTACATGCACCATGTTCACGGGAAGAGTCTTCCCGTAATCCCGTAAATAATCATATAACTGTAGTGAACAACCGCGATAGTTTAAAACAGTGTTTTAAAACTAATCTGTTCATAAATGACGGAGTAATGGGTAACAAACATTAAAAAAAAATTCTCCAAACCTCTCTTTTATATTAATAGACTCATTCAATGAGGGGGTGCAATCAAATTTATTTTTTAACCGACTTCCGAAAAGGAGGAGGTTCTTAATTCGACTGTATGTTTTTGAAATGTTTGTTACCTCTGAACTTTCGCCTAGGGAACCGATTTTGATAATTCTTTTTTTTAATTGAAAGCTGGAGCTTCCCGTGTGGTTCCATTTCAATTTGGTCCAGTTCTGTCATTTTTATGTAGTTGGTTTTTTATATTGATAAATTATTCATCGTCGACTTTAAATGTCGCCATCTTGGGTCTAGGATGACTTCACTTAGCCAAAGACCATACCTAAACTTAAAGGAATTATCGACACTTCTTTTATCGATTTTAGGTGAGGAACATACAAACATACATACACGTTAAACACAATAGGTACTCTGCTTTTCGCTTTGCGTCGTCGGGTAAAAAAACTTGTACAAGTACGCCGTATTGCAAACAAAATTGCCATGAAGCATTTTATAAGGGGCTATTACTATTTACTTTTATTGTAGTGTTAGATTAGCAAAAACATCTTTTGTTTCTCAATTGACGTCATTTTGCGATTTGTCTCGTTAATTATTCAAACTAACAGTAAACTTGATCATTGGACCAATCACATTTTACCATCGCTAACCAATTAACTATGATCTTCGACAGAAACGTCTATCAACACCATCTCCGGCGCTGTTGATTGAAAATGGTTATACCGCGCTTTGAAAATGCGCAAGATTCTTGTACATCATTGAAGGAATACTGAACTTAAAGGAGTCAGTTTAAAGTTGAATATTGTGTGTTGGTTTTTCGTTTAGGTAGGCTTTGATTGCAGAACCAACAAGCTGAGCTCGTCTGCTCTTGTGCCATTGACCCAGTCAGGCTTTTTGTGCGTGTATCCAAGTATAACGGTTCGGCACACTTGTTTTATTGATATTCCGGGTTATGGTCACCGTTTCTATGGATTTGTGAATGCATTGACGAATAGCTTTTGAATATATGTGTTTAAGTTCTGTTAAAACGAAGTACCTTTATTTCTACCTCATTCTCACCCCCACTCTTTTCTCTCTAAAATCTTTTCTAAATATATAAATTTAGTGTTACCAATTTGTTTATCTTCATCTGTTAACAAATTGGTGATCAGGAAATTTGGGAGTCTAAATTTTGTTGATAATCTTCAACGATTCCAGATAAAACCTTCTTTCTAGCATTATCTAAAATCGTATGTGAATATTTATCACCAAAATTAGTTGACTATCATTTTAGGTACACGCTTAAGTATATACCATCAACATTATCAATATTTATCAACTCAGTGATTTCGTTTCTCTAATATACTCATCCTATAATACAGTTACTATTTGAAAATATCTACATATTTGTAATTCAAATTAGAAATTCCAATAAGCCGTAACTGTTTTGAGTCTTCCATAAATATGTGTTGTGTGTATTTAATTAGGCATGTTAAATTAAGTATTGATTTTATTGCCTGATTAATTATAATTTATGAAACATTCGTTAATGTATTTCACAGTGATATCATTACAAAACGTTGTTCACCAAAATAGTGATATTATACAAAAGCTAGATTATCATAATAAAAAAACTGCTGTATTTGGTGCTTTTATGTAGCTTTAATATTTTCTGTCTTTACAATAAGAATAGGTAGGTCATATTTAAAACTTTCATTCAAAATTATTTTGAACAATCTGATTGTGACTTTTTGAGTAACAGCGATAAATCTGTAATAAATTCAAGGCGTTATAGCTATACTGGAGTATAAATAAATAAATATCTGAGACATTTTTGCACACACGGTCATCTGACCCCAAACTAAGCAAAGCTTGTAATATGGCTGCCAGAGACTGATATACATACATATATATTTTTAAATACATACTTAAATAGATATTAACACCCAGACATAGAACAAACACAAATGTTCATCACACAAATGTTTGTCCTAGATGGGAATCGAACCCACGCCCCCAGAAAGTAGGAAAGCGCAGAAATTAGGTTCACTACCAACTGAGCCACCGGGGGCAGTCATTGGCCTTTTTATAAAATGATCTTAACAAAGAATGTTTTTTAATCAGTTCTCTGTGATTAAACCATAAAAAAGTATACGCTATGTCTGGATGACAAATCTCTGAAAGTTGACTAAGTCAACAGCTTCGTTCGTTCGAATTTTTCTATAACCTTCAATATCTGAACTATGACTACAAATTATAAGGCTTTGGTTACGGAACCTTACCATATGTGTGTATCGACACGCTCTTGGCCAGATATTTATTTATAGTTCTATTAATTTAGGTGGGTTGGTATTTATTTAGTAATATTAGTTTATATTATTGTTTATCTACAATAAAAAAAAAACTGACATTGAAGTCTCTAGTTATTAAATTTGAATGTTTCTCGAAGAAATACATATTAATCATTTACTTCATGTAAATGGGATGAATCATCCTCGTCATTGCACAATTCTTTAATTATACTTGACTTGTATGATAGCGATTAGGTGAATCGTGATAATATTTTTAATTATAGGTTTAAATCACGTGATTGATTTATTGCATGTTTGCTGTGCAAGGGTCAGAGGTGCCTCATTGAAAATCAACTCGCTTGTGTTTTTTTTGACTAGGTATTTTATGTAATGCGTTATAATACGACATACCTTAGTCATTTGGGTTCGAAATTTCTAAATTTAGTACGTTATTGTATAGTTAGCAGATCCTGTTGACATTAACTATATTTAAAACTAGTGCTGTTGTGCGCGACTTCGTACTTGTAGATTTCCATATAAACTTTCAACCCTTTTTTCCTTCCTTAATCCGGCCCTTGCGCAACATATACTTCAATCTGATCATGCGAAGCATATTCGTGAAAACCGCATTTAAATCCGTCTAAAGTTTTAGGAGAAGTGCGTAGACAAACAAACAAAAATTCTAAAAAAACTGTCATAATGTGTTTAGATTATTATTTTAAGACGCCCTTTGTGTATTTTTATAAATATCGCAATTACAGATTTTATTATCTCTACGTTTTTATTATATGTATAGATATAGATGAAACTAAGCTTAATTTAGTTTTAAATATTTAATTCCAATATGACAACTGGCAATACGATTACTAAAACTTCTTAAAATCTTAAAATAACAACATATTTAATCTTATTATGGAAACTAACGTGGTTTTCACACATTTTATTTATATTACACGGGAATTACTCACGTATGATAAGGCCGGATACTCCGACTATAGTTTCAACCGCATACGGCGGTCTTTATCAAGGTGAATGCGCGCGCGCGGCTGCGTCTCGCTTTGCACATATTTAATCAACTGCATATTTTATTTCAGTGTTTGTTTTACGCAAAACATAATTGTTTTAATTACCATTAGGTAATGATGGTAATTTGTTAATAATGGCAATTTGTTAGTCACGTCTGCGATCACGACAACACGATCCAGACCTCAAAACGGAAGTTTTGACGTTACATTGCTATAATGCAGTTATTTGAACACGTCTCAGATTGAGGTAGACTGAGATTATTTCCTGTAAAAGCACGGGACTGTAATTGCTCAATTTGTTTTATTCTTTTACAGTTATGCTAATTAACCGACTTCCAAAAAGGAGGAGGTTTTCAATTCGACAGTTTTTTTTAATGTTCAGAATTTTCAACTAGGTGAACTGATTTTAATGATATTTTTTTTATTTGAAAGCTGGTGCTTCCCGTGTGGTCCTATTTAAATTTGGTCCAATTCTGACATTTTTATGAAGTCGGTTTTTTATATTGTTTTTTATTTTTATTTATATGTTTGTTTCCTCAGAACTTTAGACTAGGTGAACCGATTTTGACGATTCTTTTTTTATTTGACAGCTGGTGCTTCCCGTGTGGTCCCATTTCTATTTGGTCAAATTCTGATATTTTTATGAAGTCGGTTTTTTGTATTGTTTTTTTGAGGATGTAAAACAACATAGGTATTTAAAATTCATTCCCATAGATGTTAGCAGTGTCTGAATTAGGTTGTATCTTTATTGGTAAGTTGATAGTGCATAGGAAAACAAATTGAAATTAAACGACATTTCATTGTACAGTTTCATTGTACAGAAGCTACGAATTCCAATGCAACTATTTTGAAATTCAATTATTTCTTATCTATGTGTAGAGCCGTGACAAAAGTAGTTATGCAATACCAGTTTCGGTGTTGTGAGTGTGCAAAAATGTATCAATGCCAGATTTTTATACACGGTAAGAAGAATTTAACTCGATAGTTTATTCAAATCGAATATCGATTTATATCGACCGGCATATTATTGTCGCAGAAATATTAGTGATAGCACTTAACTTAAACCTTCGAGAGATCGAAATAAGGTGTAAAATACAGAAATTCAAATGTAAAAACGATCTTACATGTCCGTCGGAGACGTGATCGGCAAATGAAAAAGATATCCTTATTTACTGAATAATGGTCCATGGAAAGGGTATGCCATTTCTCATTGTGAGCCAGTTGACAAAAGACGCAGTAAAAGAGTTTTTGTGATGCCAACAATTACATCAGTCATTGGTCTAGTAAAGCTATTTATTGCCAGACGTTAAATGTTTACCATTTAAAGTTTTCATGGAAATGAGGTAAGCACAAAAATTAGTTTTCAATTCAAACGCCTCACCTGCGTTAGCATTGTCATATCTATTGCTGTTCTCGTGTAGAATTCCAGCAACGCGTAAGAATGTATAATTTTATTTAATTTTAAATTTATTTTTGTAGTAATAGGCTGTAAAAATCGAATGCTCACGCAAAGTACTTCCAACGTCTCTAGTCTGTATTGTATGAGAATTGTTTTGAAAATAAGAAATATTTCTTTATACTCTGTACAATTTGAAAACTGTTAGTGTATTATTTATATTCAATGTACATATTTTTATGCATATTTCATGTAAAGTACCCGTATCTTCTCCCAATTATGACCTTAAGCCTTTAGCCTTGTTAGTTTATTGTTTTGTATAGGAAAAACTTAATTTGTTTATTTTTTGTAATCTGACCATTTGTTGTCCACAGATCCAAAGATGGCGTTGCGATTATGAGGTCACAATTGCGGCAAATTTAGGTGAGTTTCGAATATAATGGTACCATTTGTGCTACGAGGACATAGTGAGCCTATAGGTATCAAGCCATAAATTGCCTATGAAATGGTATGTGAAGGGTGTGGCTTCCAAAGGTGTCAGTTCGCCCACGCTTCTCTGGACAGTCATTAAATTATTTTGCCACACCGTTTAGTCAATGATTTAAGACCAGACTATATTCCACATAAGGGAAGCATTGAAAGAGATTTGTGCGTCTTAAAACTATCATCGACGCATATTGCATGCAATGCATTTTGATCGTAACTTAGCGATTGTATGACCATAATAACAGTAAATAGCGAATTTCAAACGCAGTAAATTCGCTATCTTCGTCTAGTTTCATCACACTTCCATCTGAGTTTGATATATTCGCCTATTAGATTATGCAATATAATCTATATTGCAAAATGTAATAGGACTTGTCATCCGCCATATTGCTTATGACTACTTTAATATTTGCCAAACTAACGCTGTTGGTGCTTACTCGCATTCAAATCAGAGCTTAAAGCTACGCGTTCCTCATACCTTAAGTCATAACCATCTAGTTCAGTTATCTAAGATTTTCTGAGACAGGTCCATTTGGAAGTGACCACAGCGCTCGAATCTGCACTTTTATCAGCTTCTGTGATCTTGTTGCTTGCTACATTTCTATCTTGCTTTCAAGTAGTTTCAACTGAGATGTTTCGTGTCTCGCAAATCGCAACGGGCTACCTTTGTGTTGGATCTATTGAGCAACTGATGTCATTGCACAACTCATTTCTTTTTTCATACCATCTCTGTTATCAAGTTCGCTATAAATTTTGCAAACCGTTAAAAAAATAAGTTTATGATTATAATAAAGCAAATATTTAATACCTAGTTATTGTATTAAAACAACTTTTAAGTAATAGTATTAAACCCAGGAAGGCCCTGAATGGCATCATGTTTACCTAGAAACTGGTAGGCAATGCCACAATTCCCTTGGCCGTCCCAGTTATTTGTGGGAGGTGTTACAAATTCTGCCCTCGGGCCGTTTCGCTAACAATACACCTTGTACCGTAGTGTGTTTTGTATAAATTGGTTACGCCAGTTAGAGCTTACGTCCACTGAATAACCAATACGTGGCGTCAATGTTTTGCATCAATATTCAAAAGTGTTAGTAACTGTTCAGGATTAGTCACTACCGAAGAATGGTCTTTGTTAAAAATGTTATACAGTATAACAGCAAGATTTTACCAGCGAGCTTTATTTCAGCCAAGAGTTCGGTTATCATCGGTCACTGTTTTTGAAGTATATAGGAGTCACTAGGATAGAAATAATATCTAATGCTCTAGAAATTATTCAGTCACTATATTCAGTATATAATAGGCCTAATCAAATACATTTTATGGAGTGCACGTCTGTTTATTAGCGAATTATCTAGTTTAACTTTGTTATTTTTTTTATGATGAAATGGGTTAGCGTTCTTAAGTTCATTCTTAAGTTCTTCCGGAATTTTGTACTAAAATGGAAGCCATAAATTCTGATTTTTCTTTCTACTAAATCTACTTACCGATATCATTACACTACTGACATATTTGTCTTGGAAATAAAATGCGTCATTGACTACCAAATGATAGACCACACGGCTAACCATGCCATTGTACTTACTCTCAATCGCATTAGGCAAATCTTTCAATGGTACAAAAACGGTTGAAGGTTGATTAGTCTGGTTGTAATCGCCTTTGACAATAGCAGTAGGTAGTAGCTAGTCGTAAGATTTTGAATCCATTTGATGAAGCTTTTGTTAGTTTTTGAAGGTCTTAGAAGATAAGGGTTCGTTAGAGTGTGATGTAAATCTAATAATAACTGGCCAAGGGCGTGTCGAGACACGCCCTTAAACTGAAGCCATATAATTGCTCAAAATATTCATAGTTCGGAAATTCGTGGTTACAAAAAAAATTGAACGAACGAAGTTAAAGACGAAAAGGTTAAATACCATTATGCTGAAACTTCTTGAATTGTTTAAAATTTTATCGCTATAACTCAAAAAGTCTTAATGAGATAAATTTCGAAGTAATTATTAATGGAGGTTTTAAATATGAACTATCAGTATTGTAAGTTACAAGTTTCTGTCTTATGGTTTAGAAATGCAGAGGCGGATCAGTAATTGTTTGTCACTTCGGCGGGTAAAAGATGTATCAGACTTAACCTTCATTCCCATGTAGCAGAGTCACCCCTAAAATACAACATCCTATATTTTTTATACTTTAAAAAATTGAGATATAATACTTCAACTGTAATCGTAAAGTTTCATGCACTTATCTCAATATAATTATAGAAGTTATAAGGTTCTGAAAAAATTAGGACGGATGGACAGATAGACAGACGGATAGACAGACAAACGAACCGAATGAGCTAATAAGAGTGTCTTGTAGGACTACGGAAACCTAAAAAATACTCCTTTGTTGCAATTTAAGGTGTATGACGTACTAAGTATGTTGTAGTGTCAGTTAGTTTCTCATAATGATTTATCGTATTTATAAAAGATAGACGTTTTAAAGACTATTTTTTATGCCGTAAGTGGCAAACAAGCAGACGGGCCTGATGGTAAACAGTCTCAGGCACCTATGGATACTTGTAACACCAGAGGGATCACAAATACGTTGCCGACCCTTTAAGACTTTATTAACTCTTCTTTTGAATAACCCGATGTTGTAGCTTCTCGGAAACACTGCGGAGGGAAGCTCATTCTACATTTACTAATATAATAGGTCGGGAAAAAGTCTTTTCGTATTTTGTATGTATAAAGTTGTAGTAAAATCTCATCGGTTGTAGTGTTTGTATCTGGCTGGTTTTGATATCATTAAAAATATGTTATTTTAAAAAAGGAATACAAAAAGTAAAAAGCAATTTCCCGCCATTTTTCAATTGTTTTTTTGTTCGATAAATTGAGTGAATCTGACGAAGAAATTCGATATATTTTGAAGTTTTATTACAAAAAAGGGAAAAATGCGACACAAGCCGCGAATAAAATATGTGACGTTTATGGACCTAATGCAGTGTCATCAAGAGTAGCACAATGTACGCTTGAACCATCAAGCGTTTTCAGTCCGGTAATTTTGATGTCATAGATGCAGCTCGCTCTGGTTGCCCTGTTACGGATAAAGTCGATGCCATTTCTGAAAAAGTGGAGCAAGATCGGCATATTAGTAGTTACGACGTAGCTGAAGATCTGGGGATCGACCACAAAACAGTTTTGACCCATTTGAAAAAGTTTGGGCTTAAAAAAACTCGATATTTGGGTGCCACACGAGCTCACTGAAAGAAACCAAATGAATCGTGTACTCATTTGCGATTCTCTGTTAAAACGTAACGAAACCGAACCGTTTTTTGAAAAGATTGATCACTGGTGATGAAAAATGGATCACCTACGACAAGAATGAGCGCAAACGATCATGGTCAAAGGGCAGTGAAGCACCACAGACTGTAGCGAAACCCGGATTAACACGTAATAAGGTGATGCTGTGTGTATGGTGGGATTGGAAGGGCATCGTTCATTATGAGCTTTTACCGCCGGGCAAAACCATCGATTCGGATCTCTACTGCCAACAACTGATGAGACTCAAACAAGAAATTGAGAAAAAACGACCGGAATTGATCAACAGAAAGGGCGTGGTCTTTCATCATGATAACGCCAGACCGCACACATCTTTGGCCACACACACTCAGCAACAATTGAGAGAGCTTGGTTGGGAAATGCATCCATATAGCCTTGACCTTGCACCCTCAGATTTCCACCTGTTTCGGTCTCTTCAGAATTCTTTGGGTTGTGTTAGATTAACATCCAAAGAGGACTGTCAAAACTACTTGTTGCATTTTTTTGATCAGAAGTCCTAAAATTTCTACAGCAACGGGATCATGTCACTACCTACAAGATGGCAAAAAGTTATCGAACAAAATGGCACATATATATTATAATTAAATGTAATTAAACTTGAAAAAAATATGTCTTGAATTTGTTTATAAAATACGAAGAAACTTTTTCCCCGACCTTATATATTAGAACATATTTAATTAAGTTTCCTTAAATCTATCTCTTGTTTACGCCAGAAACAAAACCGCTATATTCCCGATCAATCCAACGTCATTGCCGACAGTAACTTCCCGTGTGTTCACTTCTGGTTTTAACGGTACTAAAGTTCCACTACAGTACCCATCACAGTTGAAAATCTTTGCCTCAGGTTTTATTTATGTTTCCTTAACTTTCTTGTGAAGAAGAGTCATAATTCTTATATTTATCGGGACTTATCGCGCAATATTAAATATAGGTAAAAATAGATACCTTTCGCTCGACGTTACAAATCGCGAAAGACATGTCGCGGTCGACATGTGTTCAAATCGCGAAAGTTTAAAAAATAAGAGTCGTATTTTGAAGTGCACTATTTATGCTGAGAAAATTTGCTTTACTCACCCATTACCATTATTATTACTAAAAATGAATGTGATGGTTGGAAATATATTCCACATCAAAAGTACTTAATTATTCGTAATTTACCATTTTATTACTTTTAACATACGTTAATCTGTCAGGTATCATGTAAGTTACCACACTGTTCAGTTCTATGGTCCTGCTCTGGTTTTGAGGTGATAATGCCGTGTGCCAGTTATGTTACCTCATTGGCTCGGTTCGGGAGAGCAAGACAAATATAATTGGCCCGATAAAATTGGATGGCGCGAATTGATTGCGCTTTATATTCGTGAGATAAATTGTAAGGCACGTTAACAGTTGCGTGCTCTTGCTTCAGTAATATGATCGTGTTCTGAAATTGACCAGGTAGCAAAGGTTAAACTTGAGATTTCGTCACTTGTTTTGATAAATTTTCCTTATTGGATTAATTTTAAAGTGAAAGGACTACAGATTAGAGATTGGTTTGTAAAATCGTGTGCCTACATACAAACAGTTTCTGCTTCAAATTTAATACTTATTTTTTTGTCGATCGTCGTTAGATCTACCACACAATATGTATGAGTGTGCGAGTATATCCGCTTGTCCGTGATTCACAACCGTACCTTTGTCCGTGTCAGCCTCTACTACCATCAATCCTGTCTAGTGTCTACCGCTCTACATCTTCGCTAACAGTCGCTTTCATATATCGTCCGTTCCTTATAAATATTTGTTTACATTTTTAGCTTTAGTCTTGTATTTTTTTTTTTAGTTATACGGACGGCTCTTGAGGACATTACTGGCCAGCTGATCATTCACAAATAGTGTAATTAATGTGTCTATTTTTTAACCCTCTTATATATATTTTTTTACTTTAAATCTTTGACTGTTGTTAGAGTAATTGGTGGCCAATTTCTGTCTCTTTTGAATATCTCGTACGCGCTTACAATATTTCAATGCGCAAATAGGTTTGATTTTATGTTCCACTAAAAAGAGGCGAATGCACAAAGTTAAGTAATGTTAAAATTTATAGATTAAAAATAATTGACATTGCCCGTTGGTGTCCTGTGATTTGATCATATAATAAACCAAGGCAATCTCGAAAGTGTTTTTTCCCCAAAGAAGACTCTCGTATGCTAGCGTCTATTAATGCATTTTTACCGGCCACTGCTGTAATGTACTATTTATTTTGGTCACCAATATTTAATCAGTCATAATATCGAAAGTTTTTCAGACATTGTTGTAAGTCTTGCTTGAATATCCATGAACATCGCTGTAACTGACATTTAATTACTTTTTGTATACGAAAGTGACAGTTAAATTTAAACATTATGTTCTTCTGGGCGTTTATCTATTTTGTAACTGTAAATATTTAGGGCGAATATGACTGTAAGATTTTATAGCAAAACGTATGCCATTAAATTAATAAGGTAATAAGATGAACTTGAATAATAGATGGAAGAATATATTTTATTTACATTATTCATGTATTAATTGAAATGTAAATGTAGTTGAAATATGGCATCATTAACAGTATGGTAAAAGCTTTATAATGTAAATTTCTGATTTTATGTCTAAACCGTTCTATCAAATAGTCAACCTACTTTAACAGTTTCAATACAGTAAGCATCCAAAATCTATTTGCTCAAACTTTACTTCTTTTAGTTTAGTATATTATATCTATTGTGCAAACGTTTTATGGTAATAGATTACTGTATAGATTGTCCCGTTACCGACCTTTGATTTGAGATGGGCTGTTATTATGCTTAATGTCTAAGGTTTTAATTGATACAATGTTTTGATGCTATATTGAATGCTAGAATTTGTTGTTTGTTGTTTCCAAAGCTTTTTGTTGCTGTGGGTGTGGGTGTTAAATTATTATTTTCTAGATGTTGACTATCGATATTGTGTGATTTATTGTTAAAAGAATCGATTAATTTACTATTAGGTATTAGCTGATGTTTTGGTTATCTGTTCTCTGTTCCAGCGTATGTTTGTGTCATTCATGTATTCAAAGGTTAAACGAATTTTATTGTAACTATAAACAAACAGCTGTTTATACGTATACATGTGCAAAGTTGTTTACATAATTATTGCTTTTAACGTGTTGCGTGTAAAATTGCTCTCATTTTTGGTAATTGTGTAATCGAATGGACTAGTTTTATATCATGCTTTCACTACACTGTAAATATTACAGTTACTTCAGGTTTATCTTGAGCTGGATTGAAATGCACTTATTATACGGTAGCTGTAGTTTGCAAATTAGCAGCGCCCGTATTGAATATTAATGCAAGAGCTTAGTGGTATTTTCTAATCAGATCTTGCCAGTCACCTACTGTTGGGATTACTGCAGCAGAAATTCATAATGCATTTAGCTTTTGTTTGATATAATACAAATATTAGTCAAAAATATTTTATTTTGTCATGCTTCAACATTAACTGCGAGCGTACCATAAAAATTCACACTTACTTGAAAAGTTGTAAACTTGTCCATTTTACGGGTCATATTTTAATTGCATGTGAGTACGAAGCTGTTTGACGACTGGCCTGTCCCAAATATGACCCAACCTGTTCTGCGAGCACAAGCATCACCGCTACTTGAGTTTTGACTTGCCACATTTGGTACACGACACGCGTTTTCTTTCTATATTTGCTTTTTGAATCATGAATGACTTTTTTGTTCGGTAAATTTTAGTAATAATGCGGCTGGACGTTTACGGAATTAACAAAGTGCTGCTTTATTCCTGGAAGTTTATTGCTTTGAGGAATGGTGGTGCATCATGTTTGTTGATTATCCATGTAACTCTATGTCTTTTGCGAAAATGTTTAACGGTCATTGCCTTCTATGTTTGTCAGAATTATTTAATCTGCCCCATCATCAACTTGCAGATACTTATCGGATCTTTTTGTTCTTTAACAATGACTATGCGAAGAGTTCATTTCAAGACACGTTGATTCCATATCGATTCCTGCATTATGATTTGACAAAGTGAATTTCTTTATCAGGCGATATGCCGTCGATGGCGATTCTATCGCTGTTCCTAATACCATTGGCGATTCGCGATAAAGCGATACGTAAACGATCCCGATTGTCTGGTACCGTTGGAGGGTCTATCGCTAAATTATCGCTCACGATTTGCTACTGACGCCGTTCTACTATTACGGTATTGGCTGGAATAACTATAGTTTAAAGGGATCGGAATATTTGCAACGGGATTCAGGATTGGATTACTCACTGAGAGCAGGTTTTGTATTTGTTGAAGCTTAACTGTGCTATAGATAGTATATCCGTATCATCGCTTAACATCATCCGAGTTCACGGCTGAACGCAAGCCTATTATTAAATAAAATACAAAAAGCAACCATAGTTTCTATTCCTATGTTATCAAACAATTGCATTGGTACGGATAAACGAATTTTAGCGTCGACATTAATGCTTTAACTTCGAATTTATGTCTTTAAAACCACCTAATCTAGTATAACTTACAATTCACATATAATTCCCCTCCCCAACAAAGATCATAATCTCAGTCTATAAATCTCTTACTATTGTTATCATACCACACGCCATAGATTACAGTAACGGCATGATAAAAATTCTCATTTACGTTTGTCGCAACTTCAGCACACACTATCTGGAGTTCTGGACTCCCCTTAGACCATAAATCTTTGAAGCTAATGGATTTCCTATGTTATGTGTCGGTATAACAGGCTTCTTGTATGCTATAACAATGTTTGTGTCTTGTAGTGGGCGTGTGCCTCAAATTGGCTAATAGTTAAATTGTATACGCCATTGGCTATTAAAGCCCGCCTAAGAAAATTTTCCTTGACTTCTTCACCTTTAAAACTTGTTGAATATTTGTTGGTTGTTTGATTTTAATCTTTATTACGAATACTGAAAACATATTAAAAGCAAAACATAAATGTGAAATGCCGCCAGCATTCTGGGGACCTTTCCATCTAGTAATGGTCTTTTAGTTTAAGTTTTTATATAGTTATTTTAAGTTTTAGTTTTTAGTTAGTACTTTAAGTTTTCTTTAATTTTCTGTTTTGTAAGTTGTGCATAATAAATTATTAATGCATAATGTGAAAATAGTTTTTGGACTTACTAGAGTTTTTCTCATTTTCGACTGATCTCCAGTACTTGCAATAACTTGTTATCAAGTATCAATACGTTGTTACCTAAATTAATAATCTTACATAAGATTGGTAGTTAGCAAATAAACAATTACTTTCGTGTCCTAATGTCTAACCCAAATAAAGGTTATATATAAGAATGATAATTGTCTGAAATTAAATTAGAGATACTTGATGTAATTCTATTTTTGGTCGTTTCGACGTTTTGATTGCAATCTGTTGCGATAAAGCATTGCTATTTTTGGTCATGTCTTGACGCCGTGACATTCTTGTCTAGAAAATAATTTTAATCACGATTTTAGTACCAATTGTGTAATAGAGATCGAAGTGATATCGTCGCTTTTCTGACTGGTCAGCCTTGTAAATTGTTTGTTTTTTTTTTACGTTTTCGTGTTATATCGAACTGGTGTAAGACGCCGTTGAAGTCTTTTGTATGCAAATTGATTTCTGAATGAAATTAATTAAAAAATCTTTTTGTAGTATGTATATTTCGTAATTGATTTGACCCGAACAATTTGATCGAAATTTCTTAACTGAAAATTGCAACTAGAGAGACTCTGATCACGACAAATAATTCGCCTGCGGCGTCAATATAGTTGTAGTTTGCATAAGTGTTTGAGATGCAGAATTAGAACTGTGGCCTTTTTAGGCGCCGAATGGCGTCGGGCGCTCGTCAAAAAAGGTGTTGGCACGAACCAAGTCCAAGAAATAAACTGAAAGTTAAATAGACTCTACTTGATTTACAAGCCTCAATTTGTGATAAAGTAGCTGTGATTGTGACTGAAGATAAATGTGAAATAGATTGTGCATTGACTGATTCCAATTAAAAGTTTGTTTGGTAATTGGTTCTATATCCAACATTCAAGTTGACGAAATTAAAATATTCGTTTTATTTTCAGTGTCTTTACTTTCAACACTTTAATATAGTAGCTAACTGGCTAGTTCATACGCGCGTAAAAAAAAAGTACAAAAACTTTTTTCTCCATTCAAGTCAATATTAGAACGGGAAGGTTGGGCAGGTGCGTAGTCTGGAGCGTCAGAGCGTCAGGTAGATTTATGTTCCCATTGTATTGTCCTTTATGGGTATTTTATATGAATTGATTTAAAGAAAAAAAGTATTGCCTTGTGATGTGAGCTTGGTACTGTGGGACTGTCTTGGTTGATAATGGACATTTTATGAAGCAAATCATTTTTAGTTTACAATAACAGGCACAAATACTTCTAGAGCTGGATCATGTATGTATGGAATTGAAATTGACAACTTTTTGGACTGGAGCTACACAATACCTTAGTTTTGTAGCAGATGGCAATTTTCTGTTATATTTAATATGCCAGTTTAGGCGTCTAAAGACTAATGAATGAAATATTTTTATTCCAGATTTACTTCTATATGAATTACAAAATTAAAACTAAACACTAAACAATAACAATATTTATAAAAATTCTAATTAAGTAATAATAAGATAAAAAGTTGTAGCTCTAACAAAGATCAGGGACTTCAAATTGTAGAATTGACAACAACATATTATGTGACTATCTTGTAATTCTTGTAGTGCATAGGCATTTAAGCCTAAAACATGCAACCTTTACTAAAAGGCTTTCCGTGTTGCATGGGCATGTGATATAGATTGGGCTATTGCCACGCCTGCTATGGCATATTTGCGATCGTATTTAGGTACAAGAGTATCCATATAGTCTATATAAGCTTGTTTGTGTCCTATAAGGCTATTTCGTTCATCGCTTATCGTAACTCGGGTAAAGTTATATGAAGTCGGCCGAGAAATTATGTCGTGAGAAAGGTTATGAACGTCACGTAAAGACAAAACGAGTTTATCTAAACAATAGGAATACTACTGCGAAAATCTTTTAATGACTTTCAACAGTTTTATTGTGTTAAAGCTTGATACATATCTCAAGAGTATGTTTTATGTACTAATCACTACTTGAAATCTCCCTTTGAAATTTGTTAATTTTCGCACCAAATCCAAATCAATGAAGCAGCAAAAAGTTTGTTTCCTGGCTGAGTTGTCGGTCGAAGATTAATGTTATCACGTTATGAACGCTCGTAATATCACGCATGCCTTGAGATCACGACTCGTAAAGTATATTAAGTAGGTTAACATAACTCATCTTCGCTTTCAGGCTCACACACCATGTAAACACGTGATGTCTGATTTAATATTGTAAGAAATAATAACAGTTCTTTGAGATTCGTTGATATCTCTATTTTCAGGTGGTGTTTATCGTCAAAGTCATCAATTACAGGTTTTACATCACTTCTAGATTGGTAATGTTTAATTTTATATTCACCACTGTCATTCTTATCAGTCTTAGGATAAGTTTATTTCAAGACCAGCTCTTCGATTTTATGTTACTAGAATATCTGCCACCTTACTCGTATGCCATCCTTCGTGTATCTTCTTGTATAGTATCATTAGCATATGAAAATATGCAATTGACCGCTAAATGGTGCGAATAAAGATTAAATCGACTGAGTAGATATGGTCGATCGAATGGCTGCTGGTTTAATGTGCTTAACCTTTCCGACTCCACCTGCATTATCAAGCTATCCGCTATTCAATTATTCTGCCAGAGTGTTATCAGCTACAGTATCACTGCATCGTTTATATTCTAATTAATACAATAGGATTAAATTTGAATGGTTAGTACTTGGTTGTCGAGGTAATATTTCAAACGGTGGTTATGAGTCTTGGTCCGCGAGAACTCAAATATATTCGTATAAATAATTAAAAAAGAGTACCTGCATCCCGCGGTTTCATACGCGTGTATTTTTATAACATCTGCCAGTGAAAGTTCCTTCAAAATCGGTCCAGCTATTTCTGCTATATACGGCTACAGACACATATTGCTTTTTATATATAAGAAAGAAGAAGAAATAAGAAGCAGATTATAGGGACGAAAGTACTAAAATTATCCTAAAGATGTTAGACTTTAGATAAATGAATTATTTCTCTTGCAGAATATGGCATTCTCATATGTCTTCTCATCTGTATAATGTTCTATCCAAAGTTTGCGTTAAGGGGTTCCCAGAACTTCTTATTTACCTACAATATGTGCGCAATAGTCTATGTGCAAGAGGCATATTGTTCGATAACCTTATATATTTGGCAAGCTTAATCCATGGCACAGTAGGTACGTTTCGCGCATATGTAAAGTGCGCTTATCTGTTCACAGATATCGTGTCTTGCTTTGCATATCGTGTCGGATATCGCAGAGGTTAATCAAATATCTAATGAATCAATTTGCGATCGCAGATCTGTTCCTGGTGCTTGTGCTTGGACCGCTCGTGCTTTCTATTGACCCAATAGGGAATTAGCTTTTATGTATGCTTAATGTGGCTGGTTGTATGTTGTTCTGCTCTTTACGTGGATATCAGTTTCCAGATTTCAATCGTCTAGTTTAAAAAAAATATATAAATTTGATGCACTATAAGTATACGGAATGAAAAAATATATATACGTATGTTCGTTTTCCAGAAACACGTATGATAAAAAGAAACATTATTTTGGGGTTTGCTCTACTCAAAATTCAAATGTCACAAATTCTACAATATCCAGATATTGTACATTTTGGACTGCAAACGTTTCGAATTCATCTACATTACATTAATAACTGTTTAAACTATCATGGTTGTTTACTAAAGTCATATGATTATTAACGGGATTTTTAACATAAAAAGTTCGTCTTGGAGATGGTCAATATTAACTATGTTTTTGTGCAATGACTGAGGTCTTGGTTATTTATAAAATGCTGGTAGAGTGAATCATTCATAGTTGGAATTAATCATTTGCTTTCCATATCTTCTAAACCGTCACATTGTACATTATATTTAGATATATTATTATATTTTCTCCGTTCATATCAAGATTTTTATTTACGACTTGAAGTTGAAACTGGCTATCTACTGGACGCCCACTCCAAGCTTTTCTATAAATTACGCTTCGTTACACTAAGTCGACTGGTAGACAGGTGGTCCAAGGGCTTACCACTGGTGTGAATACCTTATTCAAGATTTATACGATTTCAATAGATTTGAATGACGTTATAGAAACTAGTATTCACAACTTACGTCCACAAAATATATGTAACGATCCATGCAGCTTTCTTTACAATTTGAAGAAAAGTTTCGTCAAACTCGATTATGTTACAGGATTTTGCTGTAATTATCTATAAGTAAAATACTAGGACTAGAATACTAGGACCTATATTGATAGAACAATAGAGATTTTATTATATTTACTTCATGTCATATAGATACATAATTTGATGCAATGACAGCGTTGGCATGGTAGCCCCCAGACCAGTCCGCCCGGTTGACGAAGAAGGAAATCATTCCTAGAGGAACTTATTTAAATAAGTTCCACTTAAGTGTTTACGTTCATTTTTTCTTTGTTGTGTCGATGTGTTTTGATGTTAAGATAAATATTGTTGTTTATATCATTTATTGCTTTAAGATGACTAGTAAAGCATTACTTTCGAACTTTAAATTACAGCATGTCACTATTTATTGGTCGTCTTCTACGGAATAACATTCATTATTCGTAGGGTATAATTGGATCTTTCACGTCACATTCATGAGTAAATGCCGAATCTTATAGTCTAACTTACAAACCTTCGTGTTTATACGTACTACGTAAATACTAAAATTTTACAGGTAGGACCAATAACTGCAACATAATTGGAAAAATTGTAACGATCGCAAATTACGTGTTTAGTTGTGAAGTAGTGTTTTAGTTTCATCACAATATTACATTTTTTCCGATTGAGTAGTTGCTTATTCACAATAAGCTTAACCCAATCGTTTCCAGTAATCGATTACAATTGTAGAGTGTATGTCACAATTTGAACATTTTTTATCACTTTTTATTCGCAAATGAACGTTGAACAATCGGCTACGATCGATTGTGTCATACTTAATGTTTTACTGGTTTTGTTGCCATATTTACTGGGAGTAAGTAATACCCGAGTATTTACAATGTAACTGTAAGCAAGGAATAGTAAGTGATATCAGTTTATCTTCTCTTTCTGAACATCTAAATAAAGTTTATCACTAAGCATTGGTCACTATTCCGCATCATTATACAGTATGATACTATGATGATGTCTGATTTAGAGAATAATAATCAATCATAAGCATGATTCTATTTTAGAGTTTAGTCAGTCACAAACTCGATTCTATACTGGATTACAGTCAATTACCTACAAACTAAATTCTATATTAGCTTTAAGTAAATCACAATCCAACTTGTAACGATCTTGCTAAGTCCAACTTAGGCAAAGAGGTAGCCAGAAGAATCCCACTCGGATGGGCAGCGTTCGGGAAATTGCGTGAAATCTTCTCGTCCAAGATACCACAGTGCCTAAAGACAAAGGTCTTTGATCAGTGTGTGTTGCCAGTGATGACATATGGTACTGAGACATGGTCCTTAACTGTTGGTCTTTTGGAAAAACTCACGAGTCACACAACGGGCAATGGAGAGAGCTATGCTCGGAGTTTCTTTACGCGATAAAATTCGGAACATAGATATTCGGCAAAGAACCAGGGTCACCGACATAGCTATTAAAATCTGCAAGTTGAAGTGGCAATGGGCAGGCCACATCGCTCGAAGAACTGATAACCGATGGGGAAGAAAGGTTCTTAAATAGAGACCGCGAACCGGAAGACGCAGCGTAGGTAGGCCTCCCACTAGATAGACCGACGACATTGTAGGAATCGCGGGCATCCAGCGGATGCAGATGGCAGGATGTCGTTCAGTGTGGAGGTTAAAGGGGGAGGCCTATGTTCAGCAGTGGACGTCTTCTGGCTGATGATGATGATGAAATCACAATCTTGATATTACCAAAATTTCTCTATTTTTTTACGACCTTATTACTTATACCAACTTTTTGTAAATTTTCACCTTCAGCGATTAAATTTTTTGGGAGATAAAAAAAACTACAAAGTTATGTAGAACGGTAGTACTAAGTCAAAATAAGATCATTGTACTCACCATTATGAAAAACTTTTACTATGAGACCAACCTTCGAAAAATATCGAAGGGACCAACCCTGAAATCATTTCGTTGATGAAATCATGAAATTTTTCTATGGTTCTTGGGAGCACTTTTTCGAGATTTTACTTGTTGGTATATACCACCGTTCGTATAACCCTGTAGATTTCGTTTTAAGTAAAGTTTTAAATAACACTTGAAAAATATTTAAAACATCAACCTGTGTTGGGTTCCCAAGTACTTTGTGGCGAAATGACTTCAAATTTATTACAAGGTATTTGTGGTTATTTCTATGCCCCAGGCGTAGGATTTCTCACGGGATACTAAAAGCACCAGAGTTCTTGGTGTTGCGCTTAGAGATATAATTGATGGCTTATTCAATGGGCATGAATTATTGAATTATGATAAGGTATACGGGCGTTGGCCATTTGAAAGGTCGCCTTTGAGTCTGGTGCCCTTCCGGACGTGAATTGGTTGACTTTGATTTGCATTTAGAATTCTAGTAGACGGATAGATTCTCAAATTCATGTTTTCTAAAAATTAAAATATTAAAACCCAACGAAAAATTATATCTCGTCGAATTAATTCAAGGCTAAAAACTTATGCTAATGGTCATATGACTAACAGTACAGACTTTCTGAATATGCATTGCTATGTCGATACGATATTCCTAAAGTAAAATGATTTATACAGTCCAATCCTTACTCGGATACGATTCTAAGTCGAAGGTTCTCAATCATTGAATCTGAATCCAATGAAATTTGTTTTTTAATCATCAGTACACACCAGTTCACTGATATCAACAGAATATAGGTGACATAGGTGTACATAACTACTAACTACTGGCATTTTGGAAAAAAACTCAGAGCTGACGCAATGGAGAGAGCTATGCTCGGAGTGTTTGCGCGACTAAATATAGAACGAGGATATTCGCCGAAGAGCCACAGTGACCGACATAGCTGCTAAGATAATGCAAGTTGTAGTGGCAATGGGCAGGTCACATCTCTCGAAGAACCGATTATCGTTGGGGAAGAAAGGTTCTTGAGTGGAGACGACAAACTGGAAGACGCAACGTAGGCTTCCCACTAGATGGACCGACGACAGGAATCACAGGCATAAGTCTTTTTGTGTGGCGTTCTAAGGAGGAGGCCTTGATGTTCAGCAGTGTTGACGAGGTGTATCTAACTAAGCCTCTAAGGCACGACACAGCTCGATCTTTGGCTTTTCTTTTCCATTGAATCGTAGGACGTTCAGGTACGTTTGCCAATTCGTGCATTACACTCTAGAACGCCTTTATTAGCGCCAGCACTATCAAAAGAAGTGAAGTCCTCAATATTTAACTGACTTCAAAAAAAGGCAAAGGTTAGATGTTCCAATGTTTAAAAAAAAATTAAGTATGTTCACCGATTTCTCCGCTAATTATGAATTGATTTTGATGATTCCTTTTTTGTTTGGCCATACTTCAGAAATGGTCTCATATAAATTTCATAAAAATCGGTTTAGTAGTTTGGGTTTTAAATCAAAATAACTGAATAAATATGTCATTCAAGTAAACGAAATTGCGTATTTACTAATTTTGAAGTCGGTTCTTTAAATTGATAATTATTTTCGATATTATATTATCATCAATGCTCAAAAGAGCTCTTGCGAACCATAGTTTGAGAATTCATGTCTTACATTCTAAGCTGGGCCTGGTTCAGTATTATCTAGTAGCTTATTATCATAGCCTCTTCTCGAAAGCTTTGTATTGGTTTATGCGGACGATTTGCATTTGTAATTTGCTCAACAACTGCTTCGCATAAAACATTTTCTATGTGCGTTATTTTAAGCGGAAATGATAAATGTTTTTCTATATTCGTACTTACTTTGTTTTAGTTTTACAATACAATATTATTATTACAGTGATATGATTATTAACAGGATATTTACCGTAGTATTGTGAATTGTGAATGGAGATCCCGATGTTTCGGAGGAGTTACATGAACCATGTTCACGGGAAAACTCTGTAAGAAAGATCAGGCGGTCACCCAACCGTTACTTGGATGACCGCCTGGGCTTTTGTATGTGTATATTACCACAGAACTGAGAATTTTTTCGTGCGTATTACAATTTATAAATTTGTGCAAATTCAAAAATACGTTTGTTATATAGGGTACCCCATTTAGTTTTTGTTAACTTTATTATTAGTCGCCGTAACATTACATATTCTGTGAAAATTACAACTGGCTATCTTTTACGGCTAGAAATAAACAGCCGTTAAAATGACAGGTAGGACAGACAAACAGACATACAGCGTAGGCTTAGTAATAAGACCCCTTTAAACCCTTTGGGTAGATAACCCTAAAAAAACGTACCAAATTGTGAGTCTCCCTTTTGAAGTCGGTTAATTAGTCTTCTAATATATGCCTCTAACTACACAACTACACAATTACCTACTTAAATGTATTTACCGACTCACATTAAATTTATACCATAAATTAATAGGATGTTAGTCAATGTAGCAACCGGACGCGTGCTAAATACCTTGTTAATAATCTAAATGTATCTGTCATTTATACAAAAACTTGCATAATTACCAACTATTTCGCTGGTATTTTCAAATTGCGGTTAATTTACGCAAGATTCAGTTCCATGAACTGTTTTTATTTGATTAAATCTATGAAAATGGTCACGGCAATCGCCTGAACTTATGCTTATTCCGTGGCATAGAGGTCGCTGAAGATAGAAAAAGTATCCCAGAAAAATAATTAGGGATGGATGCCACATGCGTTAGCATATATGCATCCTGGCACCATGGAGCTGGTCGCTGGCGCAGGGTTAACAGCAGCAAAAGGCAACACTGTCTCTTCGGCGATATGATCCGACAATATATATTTAGCTAGCCATAAAGCGCGGGAAAGCCGGTACTGATCGCAAGAGATGTCGGCACGAAAATAATTTATCCAATTGATCGCACGTCAGTCAAAATTTTACTTTTGCAGGAGTTCACTGTCGATGATGTCGGTCATTGAATATTAACGTTAAACTTCGATGGTTCCGTCTAATGAAGCCCACGCTCCGACCCTTTGCTCCGACCTAATCGTGCCCATATTTAAAACCCCGATAGCTTCAACTCGAGCAGTCTAATCGCTTTCATTGCCTGGAGAATATCGCTCAAAACTTTACCTCTTTAAAATATAATATAATATAATGTAGATTAAGAATGTTTTGCGAATCTGGAAGACAAAGAGATGCATGAAGTTCTTTTATTTTTCTTATTATGACTTATTCATAAATAGTAAAAAGCTCATAGGACATAGTGAAACAATTTGCGGACCATGAAAGCGTGAAGTCGAAAGTGACCATCAACTAGAACTGTTTATTAGTTACAGTGACATCCACCTTCTTAATGTTGGCTTTCTAATTACTTGACCGCTCTGTAGATCTAGTAGTTTGCAATGAGTGTGGCGTTTTTGAAAACACTACATCTTTTGGTGGAGTGTGTGCAGGACAATGCGATTAGAAAAAAGTAAATACCAGATGTCGGATTTTGCAACTCTCTTCTAGCTTTTCCCAAATCTAATAATGCTAAATGTTTAAAACAATAATAGTGTGATTTGTTTTGTATCTGTTAGTCCTAGCGCTGGCTTACAGGGAGATGTGGTCGCTGAGCGACAAAGTCCTGTAAATAAATACATATAAAAAACTTAGTAGTTGTGAAAAATATTCTAGGATACTTCGAACGTGAAGCATCGTTATTGTGTTGCGTAGACTGAAGATATCATCTTTGATAAAGAAAACGAAATCGGTGACCTCATCTTACGACAAATTGATATTTCTCGGTGGTCTTGTCATCTCTTAGCCCAGGTATTTACACTCGTGCACACAGTCCGATTTAATCTGACGTAATGAAAGAAATACTATGGTCCGATGTACATCTAAGTAATGAGACATGTGGTCTGAAAATAGTCAGGTTTCAGGCTCAAAACTTGTCCACACGTATCAAAAGTCAAAGCATTTGTATAAAGAAAAAAGCCACCTCACAAGTCGACTTCAGGCTTTATCTACACTAATATTATAAAGAGGAAAGATTTGTACCTATTTTTGTATGTTTTTAATGAATAGGCTCCGAAACTACTGAACCGATTTGAAAAATTCTTTCACTGTTGGGAAGCTACACTATCCCCGGGTGACATAGGCTATATTATATTTTGTAGCGAGGCCGAAGGCCGAGCTTACACTCGTGCGAAGCCGGGGCGGACGGCTAGTACGGTTATAAATAAACGTCATACGCGAATTTAATTGAACTGATTTACAAACAAAATTACGTTACGCTACTAACTTGCTTTATCTCACGCACTCTGACCTCGATCCCCAAACACGGCTCAACCGCATAATCGCTCAAAAACAAAGCAAAAACACGGCAATGGCCGTTTCACCGTAATTGAGGCGGGTCGAATTATCCGGCGAATTTCGGTCGTTTTGCCGCAAATGTGGTTCTGACTTACCGCTTGCCTTTCGCAACTGTTGACATTATCATTTTCGTGTCTAGCCAAAAGTTTATTGTCTGACCTCGCGTATTATGCTCCGGGCAGGGGTGTCTGTCGTTTGGTCTCTTTTCTTGGTCTTCTTAGGAAGTTAGTTTCATAGCATGGTGGTACAGAACTTTCTGGTGCACGGCTGGCTAGCTGCAGCTACCGAAATCGGTCTCCAAGCACCTAACGATGTGTTCCGGCAGCCCAGCCTTGCTTGCTGCTTCCGAGAGCCAGATTTCATCCCAGGCTAGGCATGGAAGAGCTGTGGACAAATGCATAGGCTGTCAACCATAAAAAAACTGCTTGTACTTCTTGTTATTGCCAATAAATTAATGATGGAAGTAACGACAAAGAGCACTATGGTAATGCTACAATTCCAGGCAAATTGTACCAGTCGTTCTCTTAATATCCAGGCAAATGGTTTTCCATCGGCTTTTTCAAAATGGTAACCCTAACTCGAGACATTGTTGCGTTGTTGATAGTTTTTGTGTGAAACGAAATCGAGTTGCAAATGGCCCGTGATTGAAATACGCTTTTTATTTCACTTTCATCGGACTTCTGACCGAGTCAGAGGCCGCAAAACTGGCAAAAAAAACAGTGCTTGAATACATTTTACATTTCGAACTGTGATCTTTATTCCAAGCTTTTATTTAACTTGCCCTGTTAATATGTAGGTATGTGTGGAACAAATCTAGCAACTGAATTTTAGACCAGTTATCCTCAACAGATTGAGTTGAAATTTTGCATATACGACACACGTTTAGTTTTTATGACAATGCATGGTTAGTTAAATGACGTCATTCTAAATCCAATATGGCGGACTCCCAAAGATGGCGGACCAGTTAAGTATTTTTTATGCCCACCCATAATATGGGTATCAAATGAAAGGGTTTACTGAGGAGAATACGAAAAATAAAAATGGTAATGAGTGCACGCGTTAAACTTGGCATTATTAAATACAAAACACTCTAAAGTATAACAATAAAATTAAATATGGCCAAGTGCGAGTCGGTGACAAGTTTCTGTTCATTATTAAGTTAAGCAACGTATTCGGTTACTTGGACGACCTTATCATTTCTTTCACCGAATCAATTCAATTGCATATTTTACTAATTTTGAAGTTGGTTTTAAATAGTTAATTATTGTATTTTGTGGTAGTACGGAACCCTCAGTGCGCGAGCCTGAGTCGCACTTGGCTGGTTTCATTTGTAAGTAGCGACTTATAAATCACATGCACTAGCTCATTATTATTCTTTATAACCCTCAATCAAATTGCATAAAAGAGAACGTTTCAACTCCTAAGCTAATGAAAAGCAAAGACAACATTATATCGTTCGTCCCGAAATGGGCACAGGCCACTCACGGTTTCATTAGAAAAAGATCCTTATCTAGGGCCATTATCGTTGACTACGAAAATGGCTATCGCATCTAAAGCGGAGAAATCGAAAGTTGGGTGTCAAAACACTAAAACTATATTTCTGGAATGTTACTGATGAAATGTTTTATGTTAATAGTATTTATTATTAATGGTTCTTTTTTAATCGACGAAAAAAGGGGAGGTTGTCAAGTTGACGCGTATTCCTACTCGTATACAACTTTTTAGGGTTCCGTAGCCCGACAAGAAATCCTTATAAATTCGTTATGTCCGTTTGTCTGTCCGTCCGTCCGAATTATTTAGAAGCTTCTAACTTCTATAATTATTAAGATAAGTGCATGAAGGTTTGCGAAATGACAGTTCTAATATAAGTAGACATCAATTTTAAAAGTTAAAAAACATGCATTTTAGGGTTGGCTCTGGTACATGTGAAATAGGGATGTTTTTTTTTCACTGCACCTTCCCGTTTGGTTATCGTTGAAAACGTATTTTAAAATGAAGGTAAGGTTTCATACATCACTTTTATATCCTTTATTATTTATGTATTATCATTTGCGAAATATGACCCGCCAAAGTGGCAAAAGTTGGTCCCCCCTGCATTTCTAAACTATAAGACAGAAATGTAATTCAACTATGTAAAATAACTTGTTTTTTTTTTTAAATATTATGTTACTGGCTGACGAGACGGGCGAAGTCGTTCGCCTGATGGCTCTTCACGCTTGCCCATAACAGCTCAACGCGACTCACAACTACAACAGTTCAAAACTCTGGATGGCAATGCAATGCGCTCGTCACCCCGAGATATAAGATGTCAAATCTCTGTGTGCCCTGTAATTTCGCTGGAAACATTGCCCTTCAATCTGGAAAACAGTAGTGTTTGCACACTACTGCTTGGCGGTTGAATAACTGGCAAAGGTGTGGCACTTCCCCAGGTGGACCCCTAGCAAAAGAGTCCTACCACTACAGTCTAACTAAACAAAATACAAGCTAACTAAATAAACTTGTGAATATGCAGTTATAAATAAAATATTATATGCAATACCTAACACTAAATTAATAACTGAATATTTTACACACAAAAAATGTTGTTGGATAACCCATAGACCGTTGAAGGTTAAAAGAGAATTTGCGTTTCTAATTACAATTCCAAAATGCAGCAATTAAAACAATTAACTAAAAATATCAGGATAAGGAAGAAGTGATAATGGTTACGCTGATTCCTTTTAATCTATAGTTTCCTGTCGTAGTCGAAGTTATTTGTACATTTTATTACGAAGAAAATTTTATCATTTCTAGTTATGGAATAACAGCGTTTCGTTATCAAGTTATAGGCGTTTTACTGGCAATCTATTCCTTCAGTATCGGATGAGTAAACTGCTTTCCGTGATGTCTGCTGAGTTTGTTTCCATTACTTGACTCTGCCAACTTTACGTTATTTTATTATATACTTGATATCCATGAAACATCTAAGGTTAATAAACCGTAATCTTTTGGTCTTCTAGATTCCATGTTGATGCTTAGCATTTACCGAACGTTATAACTTTCCTTTCATAATATAACATTTTAATTTAGGTAGGTACTTGTCCGATAATTTTGACCGTAAATAAGTTCCCAACAGACTATATTCCCTACCTATAAAAAAACAGGAAACTGAGACGGCAAAACTCCATGAATTTAAGCAATTAGAATAGCAATATCAAGTGTATGTGTGAAGGTTTAACGGTGTGCTATTAGAGGGGTATTATTAATTCTCTCACTTGCATTAAAGCTAAACGCAAGATTAATAAGTTGATTGAATTCCTGTACGTACCTCTTGAACGTATAATACTTCCTGTACGTTGCTTACTTTGTTTTGTACTAAAAACAATTGTAAAGATAAGTCTGGACTTGAACAGATCTGTTGTCTAATTCTGTAATCTATTCCAATTGATTTTCATCCCAATTCGCAGAAAATGCACGTTATTCACGAGCTTAGTCAACACATCGATGCCTCAGTAAAGCGTTCGATTCCAGAACTGATTTTATCCTTCCTTGAATTCTTCTGATTTACTTAGAGCTGTCGTACGGTCACTTTGCCCTGAATTTATGATGCTTATTTGCTGGTGATGGAAAACGGGCGCTGGAGAGTTATTACACTAGTTCTGTTCTGACTAGTTATTTATTATTAATGACCTGCAGGCTTTTAATGCTTGTGAAGCTAAATGTATTAACTTTTGATGAGACTTCCGCACAACGCGGCTCTGCCCATTTATTACAAGTTCGACATACAGCCATTGTAGAAGTATCTAATCTTCGGGATTGCTGGATCGTAATCTATGATATATGAGATTATGCATCTCATATTCCTATGAACGATTTATAGTGGAATTCCTTTTGAGATCTTGAAACGAATTTTCTTAAAATTTAGTTATTCGTAATATCTACTTAAGTTCTCAGGTTTTCGTTTTTAACAGCGTAGACTTTTACAGTTTATCATTCAGATTTAATATAAACATCACACTAAACAATAAACATTCTCTAACAGTAGTAAACCAAGTTTCCTTAAGGAACTAAATGACTCACCATATTTTCACCCAACAATGGAAACCAGTTAAAGCGTGCATCCAAAAGGCACTACTACTGCTTCGTGACGTTGCTGGTCCGTTAACGGGGTCCTAGGGACCTTGACTAGGTCTGTTGAACTTTTGAACATCTGTCTTGTATTCTTAGAAAATGCGTTAAAAACGTCATATTTCTTTGCACTAATTTTAAAATAGAATAGATCTTAGATGTTTTCAGTTAAGTCTTCATTGCGCTTTTTTATCGTTGACAGCCTAGGCGTTTGACAACAATTTTACAGATGTTAAGTGATGGTATGATCGAAAGTGGTCAACACGCCCAGCCTGGAATGGGAACTGCCTCTCAAGTGATGCGCCTGGAACACCGTTAGGTGCGTGGTGACAGATTTTCAACTTGAGGATAGTAGCTAGCCAGCCGGGCATTAGAAAGTGCCCTACCATCATGCACTTATATGGTTTCCATACAATGTTTTCCTATACCGGTAGCTAAAGCTCATTGTTGGGATTTGAACCCACACCCTGCGGATTGAAATTTGAACGCGTCAACCACTGAACTATCATCGCTACAAAAACGCTTATACTAATTCAATTGAATGCTTCTTACAATATATAAACTAAAGTATCGGAGTGCGTAATCTCCAGAAGACCAGAAAGGCATAATGAGCGTGGCATTAAGTAAAGACATGTCGCTATATAAATAACTTTCTCAAAGGTCAGTAAGATTTACAGCAACCTGGTTGCGTGTCACTTTCCCATATTGTGTACGTAACCAACCAATAATTTATACATTTTGTGGATAATATTGTATTAAATTCAATATCTTTCTGCATCATTGGCGTTAACTTCTTGTTTGTGTTCGAGCATGTTAGTTTCCTCTCTGTGCCCTGTGACTAGTTTTCAAATGTCAATACGGGAAGCGGCAGGTCGACCCTAGACGTGGGAGATTCACATTTCTCCTATAATCACGTTGCAGCCAACGCGAAATTTCTCACTAACCATTAACCATGCCATTTTGTGAGAAAATTGCAGAATAAATTCTAATCTGAGTGAACTTTTGCGTGATTTGTAGGTTGGGCTCATTAAAGCTGACGATGAGGCGATTGCTATTTATTTTCTTGTCAAGTCAATAGAAACCGGAATCTATAATGAAATGACAACACAGTATTGCTTGGCTCGCTGCCGAGTGCGAACTTTATTGAAACTTGTCGCTTTTAAGAGGTCTTTGCTCTTTTAAAGGTCATTTTAGATACGAACTGATAAATAGGTTTTCATGTTGCTATTTTCGGGTAGACTGAATTTAAAAACTTGTATTCCAATTTTAAATAAAACTATCTATGAGCCATTATCGACTAATGTGTAGCTCCAATGTTTTATTGTTTAGCAAAATAATCAGGCAGTGGGTAAAATAACTATCCTAGATCAGATTCACTCCGCCTCAAACACCTTAGTATACAATGTCGCCGAGAAAGATGACACAACATCATCAAAGAGACTGATGGAAGGTGAGATTAATGATCCTTAGACATGAGAAGTACGTCAAGAGGAAGCGGATAAAAACTTGCTCAGCAACAGTCAATTCAAACTACCAAATATATTGTACAGTATTAAAACTACTTAAATCCAGTCAAGCTTGTAAAAAACTACTTTCCGCTGTAACCAAGTAAAGGACAAGAGAATGGTTAGTTAAAATTCCTTCTGAAGTAAATGTCATTCGACTTGTGAAATCCAATAAATAGTAAAAACTGGTGTTGCATTTTTGTTTTCACTGAGCAATTTATAACTCGATAATTGTTTTGGGTTGAGACATACTTTAGGTACCTTGTGTAAATTTTTTGGTCCTGCATACTGATGTTAATATGTGTTATATATGACACTGGTTCTGGTTCGCGTTGAACGAAAAATCCATTATCAGTAACAACAATAAGTTAATTGATGGTATTAACCGTACATTATCATAATCATTTCAGCCACATGTTGATGATTTCATTAACCATGCAACTAATAAAGAATTAGCTATGTATTTCATTGCAGGTCATGGTAACCAAGAAAAATTATCTTACAAAGCCTCAAAGTGTTACTTTAAATGCTAATGAATATTATTTCTGCACCTGTAATGAGTTTCCAGCACTAGTAATCTTTCACTCTATAATTATCGCCTGTTAATCCACATCGCCTGCACTTTACGAGTACCTCGAGGGTTGTATATTTTATTCATTTAATCGTATCGTGTCCTAATAACTACGGCGGGTGCGTGATAGTGCTTGTAAACTGGCTTTCAATGATATATGGCTGATGGCATTAAACACTTGTTTATTTGGTATTAAGTATGGTTTATTTAGTCATGAATGTAATACTTCTTCTTTTAGAGTGTTTCTTGAATAATGAAATGGATATGAAGTATTTTGACCAGAAGTTGGCCATCCTAATGGGTGGCACCCACTGTGATCTCATTCGGTTCGTCCAGGGGTTTTAGGGCAGGCTGCATAGTCCATCAAGTGTGACATTGTTTGAAGGCTCACATCACACCACATAGTTATTTAAAATATTAATAGACAGAAAACCTAATTCGAAAATAATTCCATAAAATATGATTATTAAGTATGCGTTTGTTAGTTCGTATTTTTAAATTAATGATTGCTGCTAATGCTGGTTTTCTTGACATTCAGTGGCTATCGTGCATTTAATTAAAATATATTATATAAAATTGCTTATTAATGCCTCTGTTGATATTATCTTAATATATGATTTTGTTCCATAATGATTTTTTTTGGTTGAAACCCAACTCCATTGGGAGATTTGAAAATATCAGCCGCAAACAATACTTTTAACAGTTAGCACTCAAATGTTGTCTCCAATATTGTCTCTTCATACAAAAAAAGTTAAACAAAGCGAATAACATTTAATGGTGGGTTTGTTAGGGTCGAAAGTTTCATCATTAATAGACGTAGGAAACAATGTCTTCCTATGAAATAAAACAATGTCTAGAAATGGGCCAGTTTTGATCAAATTAGAAAAGAAGTACATACATAATATCTAGTTTTTTCTCAGGTAATTAATGATGTCCCCTAATATATTAATATTTTTTATGAGTATTTGGATTGTCTTTAGACCTTCAACAGTCTATAGGCACTTATCAGTCCCACTGTTTTTGTGAAGCTTAAATTTAATATAGGCACTTGTCTGTAAAAAAAATAATGAACAATAATCTTTGTTTTTGATAATAGATCTATTAATTTACAACATGGGTGTTGGTACGTGATAGCAATATACGGACAATCCAATTTAAATCCTATATCGTAATCACAATGTCTAATTATACAACAAATGTAGAAATGCACACATTACCTCCATAATTAGTATGGTTTTAGTTAAATCTATTTTTGTTAGGAATTTTTTTACCGCTTACCTAATATCCACAATTTAAATATCTGTGGATAGAACTATAGAAACTAATGTATTAAACTATATTTCTTGTATGTCAGGTGCGAATCTTGTCGATGGAATGCGAAATCTTGCATCATTGTGTCAAGTGCTGCGGCTGTCTGTTCTATACTATTGTTGTTACAGTTTCCAAACGGGTATTAAAAGGTCACATGTCACCTGCAGCTGATAATATTATTTAGTTTGTAGTTGTTTCTGTGCACAAATATATTTTATAACTGTGGGTATTTGGCCAGCGGTAATAAAAAACAAAAAAGCGTATAACTCCGCGTTTGACCATCAACTCGCTTCTTGGCAAGCGAGGTCTTAGATGAAACACGCTGACTTAGAATATACTGACCTTTAAAAGACCTAATTTTCCAAGAGTATACAGATCGTTCACAGTTATTATATCTCTGACATATGTCGTTGTCTCTGTCCGTTCGGTTGGCTTCACTTGCTTGTCAGAGCAAGAAGCTTGCTGTAGCTAGAGGCAAAATAACGTTGAACACTGTATTTTAACATTCCGCAAAATCAAAGAAACCTAACCCTGGTCAAGGATTGGCTTATGTTCAAATTTATATCTTATACTTAGTTAAATAAATAAATAAACATAATTTTATTGATAACACTTAGGTACAAAAAAAATATTGTGGTTCTGCCTTTGCTTAAGTGAAAACACTGTGTTGCAAAGGCAAAATATAAGCTGTTTCTTTTATCAGACAAGGTATCTAATTGTCCATTCAATATACTTATATCACTACAGCACATTTAACCTGAATAAGGTATATTATTGGTTCATTGAACACACTCAGCTGTGATGCAATAAAACCTGTAACACCTCCCAATCTTCATACTTAAACGAATTGAATACCTTCATGCATTATGAATCCATACGATATTTGTTCAACCTGTTCATGTTTGCTTGGCCGAATTACAACTGAGTCACTCCCATCGCCCACGCTTGAGCGAAAGCTGATAGTACTGAGAAATAGTCTACTTATGAATAAACCACTACCAGAAATTGAGAATCAAGACGTAATAGAAACCGTAATGCTCCTCCGGAGGTCGGATCATTTTTACACTTTTCATACAAACGTATTAGTAAAATTTTTTGGAAACTACTCTTTCAAATAATATGTAGTAAGTTAAAAAAAACCGACAAGTTTTTTAAATGAAAAAAATATAATAAATAATAATATACTTATATAAGGTTTCTCAAAAAAGTTAATAGTTTAAAATGTGTATTGCTTATTTAAATAAACTTCCAAGATTCATCAAATCGGTAGAGTAGTTTCCGACGAATTAAACTTGCACGTTTGTATGAAAAGTGTAAAAATTACCCGAAGTCCAGAGTACCAAAGAAAACTTCGTAGGTGACGTGGTGACGCCAAAAAGTGTAAGTGACGAAGTACACCAACTACGAACAAACTTAAATGAGTAGTTCTTAGAGAGTTCCGGATTTCTCTCCGATGTTCGTGATATAGTCAAAGAAATCTTTATCAACAAACTTACAGGAGAAGTAAACCTAGTGTCAATCACTAGGTTTACTAGGTAAGAAGAAATATTGCAATTCTACAAGGATTATTGCATTACTAGCCCTTCATTGTGCTCAGAAGCGAGGGAGCGGTTGGAACGTAAAACCACAGCTTGAGGTTACCGTGTCATCGACACTGAAGTAGGCAAACTTTACGGCAAAGTTGGCGAATATGAAACACATTGTAAATATCCGTTATTATGATTTTAAATGTGTAAATTAGCATTAAAATAAATAACTGTTTCCAACTTTATAAACATGTGTGTTCAAAACACATGCATAATTTATTTGATTTACAACAATACGAATCTTTAATATCAAGAACTTTTATACCTATTTCAATGCATTTTAGAATAAACAGTCATTTTCAAACGTTTTGTTTTTTGTCTTTGTCTCATTACAAATCACAAGAAATGTCAATTCTACAGTCACTTTTTCTTCTGGATCTTTTACTAGGTTTACTCGGTTTGCTACTAAATTTGATCACAAATAAATACAAAGATCGGTTTTTCTTTTTACGAGCTGTCTATTGTTAACTATCGATAAACTAGATTCGTTGAACTATGTAATAAAAAGTTGACCAAAAAATCTGCTCTACGCACATTATATTGAATGATTCTTGACGAGACATTTCGATATAAATCGATTTCGTCTACAGTTGCAATGATTTCGAAAGATAGTCATTTGTAAGTCATTCTTAGTAGTCATTTGGGATATCCATATACAGAGAAGTGGGCAAATGGGTGGCCACGTAAGATAAGTATCTTAATGTCTCAAGTATCTTCATTAAAAAACAATTTTTAATACTAATTCGAGATGATTCAATGAAATCTATCATTATCCTGGAACTAAATAGCAATTACACATGTAGATCACATTGAAAACCGACTTAAAAAAATTATGAAATACGTAATAAGTGCCTAGAAAATTTGAGGGTTGCCCTCAATTTCCCTGGGATCCCATCATCAGAGCCTGAGAAAAATTGGAAGTATACCCTACCGAAAAAAATATTGTTTTTTTAAATCGGTCAACAGTTGGCTGGGATATCGGTGACCATAAATAAATAAATACAGTGAAATATAGAACCTCCGCCTGTTTAGAAGTCTGTAAATAAAATGAACACAACGTAAACACACAAAAGAGAATTAAAATTGATTAAACCTATAAATATAGATGTATTTAAAATTTATAATCTAAAAAAACATGTATTAAAGAAAACATTTCAAGGTTTGTTATGATTTACGTGTTAAGTGTTACTAACGTTTTAACACGTAATAAAACTATCAAGCAAAATCATAATTTCATAATTGGTGTTGTAAATAAAATGTTTTATGTCTAATCAATTAACTTTTGACAGCAAACGTAATTGTGGTTAGCACGCTTCGTTCACTGCGTGATGGGTTTGAAAGAACGGAGAGTTATAAAATAAAATAATTTGGAAAAAATAACAAGTGCTATACTCATAAACAATTTACAAAGGGTGTACCGGAAACCACAATTCACCAAAAAATAAGTCACTTATTGTATACTTACTTCTTTCGATACAATTATTGTAAGATATTTTTTTTAAAGATGGCCCTGAAACCCGATCTACAAATTGATCGAACGGAATGCGTGACGAGAAGCTGATCTGACAGCGATAAACATTGAAGCGGTAAAACGGAAATCTCTAAAACAAGTTCAATAATGAAAAACATTATGGTTCGGTGCGACATCAAACTGGTTCAAACACCATTAACAACTCCCAAACAAAATACACCAACAAAGTATAGTTTGTGTTACCAGCACTTAAACCAGAACTTAACAGTCTCATCAAGGTTTATCTGTAACCCTTCGGCCATTAAACTAAATCGATTAATTTTGTGACGCAAGTGTTCCACCATTCTATCAAAATCGTTGTCCAATAGCCAATAGTGTCATGTAGACTTGCTCTCACGCCCACCGTTGCCCACGCACCTCTGACAACGTTGACATTACAAAGGGTTGCTTTATTTTACATCTTGTTACATAAAAATGACTGGATCCTGCTGAGTACGAACCGGCTCTAAAAAGATCTTTCGTTATTATTTTCGTAATTTCTTGTGAAATTATTGCCTGGTCCGTTATTTTTATCAGATATTCATAAATACTTTTGAGATCCGAGGATGGGGTTGAAATTCTCAAGCACGTGTCCATTCAAGCTTTAACCGACTTTCCTTTCTATTTTTTTGGTTTCTCTTTTACATTTCTTTAATCAGTTATATTTAAATTTCATTGCCTTTTTACTCTTTTGACTCATTTCAAATAGATAGGCAATTTGTTCGACTACTATCCATGAAACTTAATGTAGCTCAGTTACATTGTATTGTTTGAACACAATGTTCGACCACTTCAGTCTACACTTCCTTATTCATTCGATCAATTGTTTAATTTCACTGCGATTCTAATTAATTTGATTGCTAATTATCGGTAAACAAATATTTAATCGGTGGTTGCTAATTGCTGAGTATGTCCCATTGTTTCCAGGGGCGATTCTTTCTCACAATTGCCATTGTGGTGGAACAATGTTGGGAGCTGACCTCAAGGATCATGATGCAACGCCTTTTTATCCGCACACGTTTGTGCTAAGGAAGCGATCTCATCTGTTTGGAACCCTGACTCAGTTAGCTAATTAGAAACAAAAGAATACCTTAGAAGCTTGAAATGGCCGTTGTTAACTTAGTTCCCTTCTTGAATAATAATGTGATATTGATGTCATACAGACAGCAAGTGTATTCGTGATCTCAAAAGGCTAATTTGTATTTCGTATTCTTTCGGTCGTGACTAAAAGTTTTTGGCTTGTCATTTGCACTTTCATTGTGTCAGTATGCCGCCAAACCGTGCACTGTGGTCCAATTTATATTACAAAACGATTCAAAGTAGTTAGGTGAATGGCAGGCAGTATTGCACCTATGAGCAGGCACCTATTCTCAATCATACACTTCACTAGTACTTGCTTGTCGTTAAAGTTTTTTGACGCGTAGGCGTCGTAATTGATTTTAAAACATATATTTTAACATTATGTAATCTTCAACCAATTAAAGTAATGTTGTCCGATTGCCGCAATTTATTTTGTAGATAATTACCATATTAATTATGCTGTTTTAGTTAGCAGAATTAATTTTGGTTATGTAAGCCATCTTCTTATTTGGAGACTACTTCATAATTTTGATGCCTACGCCAAGATTTCTTCAGAGCATCAGGTAGGAGCATCTAAGCCTAGTGTTAGCTTAATGTCTAACACTACGTTTAGTGTGTAAAAACTCTGTTGTAGGAAATACCAAAAATCTAAATAATATTAATTTTAAATATTATTTATTTCCAGAATCGTAACGTAATCTCGAAGGATAAATAAACTTGAACATTTTAATCTACTACACTCGACACAACAAATGACCGTTTTAATTTTTGTTGCAGATAAACAAGCGGGACACTCAAATGGAGTAATGCAAACACTTAGGTGTTACAATTTTTGCGTAAGTACAACTTTTATATAACACCTAGTTACACGTTAATAGTTTAATGTCATCACGTAGAAAAAGCGATATTGGTTGGAATCGTTAACAGTTGAGCATTGAGGACAAGACTGGTCTTAATTATGATAATGGAAATAATAACTGGTAAGTTGTGAGTTGATTAATAGTTGGCTTTAGAAAAAAGAGAGGATTTGCTAGTTTAGAAAATGTGGGTGTTACACGTACATGGTATTTATGAGATTCAATACTATGTTATTACTGAGAGTGCATTGGAATAACTGCTTCAACATGATTTGGTACTTACAGCAATTTGTGATATACATGAGTGTAGATTATGAAGATAAGCGGACGACCGAAGCAAGCATAGATGGACTTCGTGACAGATGACATCATTGTTAGGGAGGGGGTAAATTTAGATATGATAGGTGATAGAGACGTAACAAACAACAGAGATATTGTACCGATGCAAATGATTAGGAAAAACGCAAGGTTAGATTTAATTGCAAATCCCGCAATTAAATCTAACCCGTCGTCGTAAGTACACATAACGATAATAGTGCAATCATGTAATGTTATATGATTATTTACGGGATATTTACCGTGGTAAGGTTGTGGAAGGAGCTCCCGATATTTCGGCGCAGTTACATGCACCATGTTCACGGGAAGACAGGTTTTAAAACAGTGTTTAATCATGTAATGTAACAAAAGTTAATCTTACTCTTTATTGCTAATGCATGTTTTGTATTCTAGCATATATTTTTTTTTACAGATGAGTAAAAAGAAAAGTTAATACAATAAAGAATAAACGAAACGAAAACGAAATAAAAAATATATATCTTAACTCTATTTCGTCGAAGCAATATGACTGAGTAAGTAGTTAGGGTAGGTAAAGCCCTTTAAAAATTCCGCAATCATAGGTACGTATTTAATTTACTAATGGATCTACTATTTAATGATGGTTCAACTTATGATTCTACAACTCAATTAATACCGGACCTAGTACCGGTTCCATTTACGAAATACTCGGTATCGTACTTTGTCGACATGTTTCATTTCGTACAAGGAAATGAACATGAACAGTTTTTACCAACTTTATGACGTTGTTTCTTTGGACTTGTGATTCGTCGGTGGTGTTCTTGCGAGTGGACATGGTCATAGTTTAATGGTAAAAAATATACTGATAAGTGAACATGAAAGAGTGTACGTTTTTGAAGGAAAAGTAGTTGTTTTACCATATTTAATACATTGAAGGGTGTTAGTTACTGTTATATATTTTCGTTATTTTCTCGATATATTGTGCCTTCTCGATCTGTTTTGGAATAATGTAAGTCTATTTTACTACTAGTTTTTATGCCCGCGACTTTGTACGCGTAGATTTTCATATAAACCTTCAATCCTTTTTTCTTCATTTAATCCGGCCCTTGCGCAAAATAACATAGCCTATACTTCAATCTGCTCATAGCTAAGCATATTCGTGAAAACCGCCTTTAAATCCGTCCGCATTTTCTTCCAGGGGTTTAGGCGATGTGCGTGAACAAACAAACAAAAATTCTAAAAACTGCCTTAACATGTTCAGCTGCTTATTTTAAGTCGCCCTGTGTGAAGTATTGATAGAAGCATAACAGTAAAAACACCGTCAACAGTTTTCAAATCAAAAAGATAATGTGACCACAGTGCAGAGCATGTTTTGAAGTTTTCTTTTTGTCTAAACCATAAAAAGTATATCATGTCATGTCGGGATGATACATCTCTGAAATGTGACTGTCCAGCTTCGCTCGTTCGAATTTTTCTATGACCATGCAATTTCTGAACTATATGAATACGACCACAAGTATGGCTTTGGCCACGGAACCCAGACATATGCTTGTCTTGGAAAATGCATTGGATTGAATCACCAAAGAGGTTGTAAGGCCTATGTTTTTATAACATCCTTGATCTACACGTTCATTCATCTAAGAAGGTTAAGGAACCTTCTTTAAATTTAAACTGATTATCTGAATTACAGTTGACAGTTTCAAATTTTTATAATGGCTATGTCAATAACATTCTCTTTACTTTGGACTTCCTTGCTTGAGGCTATGTTACGATCCTCATATTACGTTTCGGGTAACGAAGAAAATAATCATTGATTTTTTAATTTCTTTTATGCAATAATAAAGAATTAAAATAAATGATATAACATAGCCTATGTTTTAATCTGGTAATTTCTAAGCATATTCGTGAAAACCGCATTTAAATCCGTCCAGTGGTTTAGGAGATGTGTGCGGACAAACAAACAAACAGACAAAAATTCTAAAAACTGTCCTATCGTGTTCAGCTGATTATTTTAAGATGCCCTGTGTGGGTTTTTTTGTTATCTCGCAATTACACATTTTTTTATCTCTACGTTTTTATTATATGTATAGATAGATAGATAGATTTCTGCATTTGATTATTCAGCTGCAATGTTTTAAACATCAGAGGCTCTTAGTTTTAAACATCTTCCTCGGAAATAATGATACAATGATTATTCTTTAAAAGTAAATTCTCATTACTATAAACGACCAAGCAAATGTTTTGATACCTATCTTATGAAATAAAGCATTGAAATCTTGTACTCAGAAAAAAATAAATTCTGTTTAAATTTCGAAATTCGTCTTCAAAGGAAACGCGCGCACCTGTCGTCCATATAGGTGGGCTGCGCGGGTGCTCCACAGGTGGCATACGAGGGGCAACTTCAATAAAGTTTGTGTTGCTCGTGAAAACAAAGGGTTGGTTTATTAACATGATTTTCTATGGGTTCATAAAATGTATGGATTTTTGTTTTTATACATCCTGTTAGTTTGAAATGTTACTGCTCACTGTTTTAGTTTTTATTCAACGTTTTGATCATAACTCTTAAAACTAACACATATTTGGTACTAGCGACCCGCCCGGCTTCGCACGGGTGCAATGCTGATACTTAATATACCTACCTACTACAGAATGTCCTTATAAACAACGTTTACAGCTTTTTTGTCATTAGACAATACAAACATTTTTTGTTTAGAGGTTACTCTTGATTTTAAGCAATACAGCATTAATCCTTATCCAAATTAAATACCTTAAATACATTGTGCATTTAATATAGATCAAAATGGCCCTTTACAGCATGTAATTTAAATTAATATTTCCGAAGATATTACAGATTTAGTTAGACAGATTTAGTAGTGATAGTGATGATGCGACAATTATTTAGAGCGATGGCGAACCAGTTTGCTCCAAAATACTGACAATATAACATTATAACTATTTATCAAATGCGAGTTTGACGTTACTTGCCTGCAAATTAGAAGTCTTACTTAAAACATAAGCAATTGTACCGTACACCAGCGTCGATAATCAAAATTCTCTAATAGGCAATCCAAACCACTCTTAAGGTCCATTCAATAAATTGACATCGATTCCAGCAAGAAATCGGCATATTTTACATCTGACAAGACTTGGTCGCCTTATTCGGCCTTTAGGGTTTCGTCACAGTTGATTTTGGACCGCATTCCTCGCTCCGATTCTAGCGTCAGAATGTCTACAATCCCTTTGAGATACTATACTGGCGTTAATTTATGGAACTTGACTCTATGTTTGTTGTCAAATTATTGTTTACAATTGTGACTTATTGTTTTTATATTGAATTTTGACCTGTACATATTATGTCAATTAATTTATGTCCTAAGACTGATTATAATCAGTCTATAAGGCCCTCAATAACTTAATATTGCTGTCAAATCAACTTAACGTTATTCATTTGTTTCTTTGTACAAATATCCTCAAATCGAATTGTTAACGTTTGTGCCTGACAGTAGCAATTTCTTAACACAATGAAACAGAATATTTGCTAAGAAATCGTATACTACCTGATACTGGTGTGTATGTAACCAAAGTCTCCACACGAGTATCGTTTACCTTCGAAACTGATATAAAGCGATTTGTCATACAAATTGATTGTGAGTAAGCTGACATTATTAAAGTTATATGTTACTTTGACACCATTTAATTCCTCATATTATAGAAGTTGCTTCATCCAAAAAGTGGCACATGGCTAAAATTTATTTATTATGTGAAAATCATTGTATTCTAAAAACACTTTATGCAAAGAATAATGAATAGAAGGTATAAATAAGATCCTCATACAAAGATTTTAAAAAACTATTAATAAGACACTCGTTAGTGTCTTGCGTGCTGCAAAGCTAGCAAGCAACTTTCTCACGGTGGCAGATAGCAAAAATTAAAATGGCCGCCTTAATGACATGAAAATACATTTATTTGCTTATTTTATTGAGCTGCTATACAAGTAGCGTGTCTGAATATTTGCATTAACTACTTAGAGATCATAGGGCGAGATTGTACGCTGGAAAGAAGTCATGAGCATATGCTGAAAACATTCATGGCTCAGCTCTATCTACAACAATTTTGCTCGTGAGGTCTATATGGAATTAACTATTTTGGAATGAACTTGTATAGAGCTTCTTTCTGATATTTACATAAGCTTTCATTATTCCGAAATAGTAAATGGCCGTATATAAACTATTTGTATTCTATGATATTTGCTTTTTTTAAGAACAGAAAGTTACATAGTATCAATCGTTTATATAATTTCGAAAGTATTCTAAACATCACATGATTACGTACGATTTGCCCTCATTTCACTAACCTTATCAGGGTCATAAAAACACTTTTATTTTAACGTTTATAGTGAATTCCATACAAGAGTGACAAATTTCTTTACCGCTACATTATTCGCAACATGCTAATTGTTGTCCATATTCGTGAGTCTATCGATATCGAGGTCAAGAGTATTAGCACTATCGATACCTGCCTACTCAACTTCCTCTAGAAAGCTTAGACAAACAAACGAGGCAAACACAAGTACCGGCCACTAATGAAGACATCGACAATTAATGATTCGAAACGGACAATACACTATCATTTATTTGTTGAGATTACATCATGAGCTTTTATTATATATCGTGATTATAAACCGTATGTCAGTGTTTATAAGGTTCTTCGTTAATGTTCTTCTCTCGAGTATATGATTAGAGAATATCGAGCGCCTGAAATGAACTCATGTACGCGGCAAGATCTTACGGATTTTAATCGTAAAATAACAGTATGGCGATCGGGCCTTGCGATCGGGTCTCTGCTTGATGTAGGGCTTAGGCCTTTATGCTGTGCCTAGGCCCAATCTTGGGGCCTGACTACATAGGCGTCGATAAGCATAATTTGAGTGTTCGCTATTAGCGTGTAACTTAATTTGCTAAGTAGAATTTAACGACTTAGTATGATATTTTTTTTCATATGTGTTCTTTATTTTATTTTTATACTTTAAGAGCTTTTGTAAAGAAAAGTTTGGTTGCCAGGCAATGTTTTAATGAAAGGAAAAAATTACCCCAGAACTTTTTTATAACGTTGAAATCCACGCATCTCTATGTGAATGTAATTTGAGACAAGTTTCCCTTATGTCATATTTTCTTTACTCTTAAGTACGACCAATAATAATGATTACGTATACAACGTGTTTAAAAAAGGTTCATCAAAAGTTAACAACACCCTTACATATTACCATAAGGGTGTTGATCTACCCCTTATTAAAGTACTTGTAAAACACTGGTTTGCTTAGTTCGAAAAAAGTGTCCTATTACAGAATGATCTATTTTTCTTATAAGAACAAATTTTTAACCGGTTTCGAAAAAGGAGGAGGTTCTCAATTTGACTGTTTTTTTATGTTTGTTGCCTCAGAACTCTCGACTGGGCGAACCGATTTTGATGATTCTTTTTATTTGCAAGCTGGTGCTTCCCGTGTGGTCCCATTTCGATTTGGTCCAGTTCTGAAATTTTTGTGAAGTGGGTTTTTATATTAATAATTATTTACGGGTTATTTAATGGGGCCGCATATACAGGTTGTTTCATATACAAGTATAGTATATGTGTTTCATAATAAATAGTTCCTATATATCACGCGTATATATAATTTATACGCGTCATAGTTTATTAGATCTACAGTCTTATCTACAAGTGGCTCTACTTCTACATAAATCATGAAGTAAACGTGAAAAACAATTAACGGGAAATAACGAACAGGAGATACAAGTTGTAGATACATGGTAGATACACTTACGGTATCTTTCTTTCAATCAGCTGTCAACTGGCGTTATCGATTCTCAGTCGATAATATTCCTTGCATTTGTGTTGTCAGAAAGTACACTTGACAAGTGACTGTCGATGTAGATATCTATATCTATACATATAATAAAAACGTAGAGATAAAAAAATCTGTAATTGCGAGATAACAAAAAAAAAACACACAGGTCGTCTTAAAATAAGCAGCTGAACACGATAGGACAGTTTTTAGAATTTTTGTCTGTTTGTTTGTTTGTTTGTTTGTTTGTTTGTTTGTTTGTTTGTTTGTTTGTCCGCGAACATCTCCTAAACCACTGGACGGATTTTAATGCGGTTTTCACGAATATGCTTAGAAATTACCAGATTAAAACATAGGCTATCTTATATCATTTATTTTAATTCTTTATTTTTACATAAACGAAAATAAAAATCAATGATTTATTTCTTCGTTACCCGAAACGTAATATGAGGATCGTCACATAGCCTCAAGCAAGGAGATCCAAAGTAAAGAGAATGTTATTGACATAGCCATTAAAATTTTGAAACTGTCAACTATGTCAACTGTTAACATGGTCATTCGGTTAATCAGTTTAAATTTAAAGAAGGTTCCTTAACCTTCTTAGATGAATGAACGTGTAGATCAAGCATGTTATAGGCCTTACAACCTCTTTGGTGATTCATTCCAGTGCATGGAGTAGGAGTGTGGCGTACTCGTACTCCTTGCGCCAACCTTCGTGAATTTCTTTCCAATTTTCCACGACGTGTGGCGCTGGGGCGCGAAAAGAAAAAAATAAAAGAACACCGATTTTCAAATGGAATTGTCGAATGCTTTTTCTAAGATTTGTCTAAGATTTTTCTTAGCATTAAAGTTTATAATTTCTTTCGGACTCAGCTATTTTCTTCCATTGTCGGTAGCTTAACCCTCTCCTTCTATATAAATAGTACAAATCCACTATAATTGGTGACCACTGAATGGACCGTACACCACCAACAAAGGTCAGAATGCCGCTAGATCGTACTGATAGCACTGCGGCTGACACGAAGAATAAAGATGATGACAATGTATTCCGAGTTGGCGTGCGAATTCCACCGTTTTGGCCCGAGAAGCCGGCGATTTGGTTCGCCCAGATCGAAGGCCAATTCGCGATTTCCAACATCACTGCAGATAGCACCAAATTTTACTATGTGATTGGACAACTTGACCCGCAATACGCAGCTGAAGTCGAAGACATCATCGTCAACCCGCCTGTGACCGAGAAGTACGAAAAACTCAAGCTGGAGCTAATTAAACGTTTGTCCGCATCAAGAGAAAAAAAGGTACAGCAACTTTTAACACACGAGGAGCTAGGTGATCGTAAGCCTTCTCAATTATTACGTCATCTACGACACCTAGCAGGCCCCGGAGTTCCAGAAGACTTTTTACGCATGATTTGGACCAGCCGCCTACCGAACAGCACGCAGACCATCATTGCTTCGCAGCAGATGACGTCATCACTCGATGTGCTGGCAGACCTAGCCGACCGCATACATGACGTTGTCCCTGGGTCGCATCTACATCCAGTACCACACCGGGAAGCTCCAAGCTCCATATTACATTCTCATGGTTTTATTCTATGTTAGCATTTAAAACACAAAATATACCGCATCCTATTTTAATACAGTCCCGCGAATATAAATATTCAAAAAAGGCCCTTTGTACATGAAAATAAACCTATACAACAAAATTCCGGACGCAATAAAGAAAGAAATAAATATTAACATTTTTCCAGAATCAACTTCGTAAGTTTCTAACCCAAAAATGTTATTACGAGATAAAAGATTTATTCGACGATAAATTTTAGAAAATTATAATTAGAAAATAAATATCGATATATAAATAGTTAAGAAAGTAGCGTCATAAGTTTTGTATCATCTCATATATAATTAAGTACAGTATCACACTAGGTATGTTTTTTTTTTTTTTGTTTTGTAAAATTACTTCACCCTAGGTTAAGTTTGAATAGTATATATAATATTTATGTAATAGATTTAACTATACTTAAATTTATATGTTTATGTCTGTGGTCTGGTTTTGTGAACAGCCACTACATAAGTCATTGCTGCACCCTTTATGCAAGGTATATAAACTTAGCTTTTAGAAGAATACAGTGTATATTATTTGCAGTAAGAATAAGAATATAGAAATAATTTTATTTTACTGTGATATTTTAACAGATAAATAGAGTAGTTCCATTTCATGGCTTTTTAATCAAGGTATACATACAAATGCACGCGAAATAAGAAATAACTAGCCAAAAGCGTGTTAAGACAAGCATTATGTCAGGGTTCCGTGGCCAGCGAAACTGGCCGGAAATATACTTTTAATGGTTTAGACAAAAATAAAATTTCAAAACATGCTCTGCACTGTGGTCAATTTATCTTTTTGATTTGAAAACTGTTGACGGTGTTATTTATTACTTTTATGATTCTATCAATACTTCATACAGGGCGACTTAAAATAATCAGCTGAACATGTTAAGGCAGTTTTTAGAATTTTTGTTTGTTTGTTCACGCACATCTCCTACACCCCTGGAAGAAAATGCGGACGGATTTAAATGCGGTTTTCACGAATATGCTTAGCTATGACCAGATTGAAGTATATGCCATGTTATTTTGCGCAAGGCCGGGTTAAGGGAAGAAAAAAGAATTGAAGGTTTATATGAAAATCTACGCGTACGAAGTCGCGGGCAAAAAAGCTAGTTACAAAATAAGACACACGTTGGGTACAAAATGAGGTTCTAAAACATATTGCGATTTACATTGCTAGATGTACTTATCGATATGGGCTCATATCTATTTGTGTGTCAATAATTTATTGAAGTTTCTAAGGCTAAAAAAAAATCGTGATAACGACATAGTAATTTGGTGTTACTATCAAAATGGACATACACAACGTATGCGTGAAGTAGATAAAATCATAACAGACAGGCAATTTTATTGACAAAATTAAACTGTTTGTAATTACTTTGCAACGAAGCTGTTACGTATGTTAAAATGCAATTACACATATTGATATTAACGGAATGATAATATACTTGTGAGTATGATTGTCTATTCGATATAAGTTCTAGAACCTATCCTAATCAATCATCATTGTCTTAATTAATCATTGTCTTGCTAGGTTCGTAACTCATGTACAACAAGCTACTTTATGGTTTTTTGTTATAAAAAGAAAGACAAATGAAAACATCGTTATGACCAGCTGACAGTGAAAGAGCGCAGGAAAATTATATTAATAAATATTACACGATAATTATCCATCCTCTTTTAGGTAAAAGACTTAGGTAAGAAGCTTCAGATGAAATAAACTAGTGTATTCTACCAGTCATGATTTGCGGTGTTTGAAACGTGGACACTTACAAAGCGACCCATAAGGTTGAGGTAGCTCAGCGAGCTATGGAAAAAGCTCCTTCGGCGTTTCTCTGAGGGATCGTAGCCCGAACGAAGTTTTCACCGGAGAACCAGTCATCGACATAGCGCAGCGTATTAGCAAGTGGCAGTGTGCTGGTCCTATATTTCGCAAAACCGATGACCGTTCGAGTTGACGTGTTCTAGAGTAGAGATCACGAACCGACAAAAGTAGCGTAGAATGCCCTGAGACTCGGTAGAGTGACGATACACGTAAGGCTGTTGGCAGTGGCGCGAAACAAAAATCCGAAGATCAGGCTAATTGACGTGCCCTGGGAGAGGCTTATGTCCTGTAGTGGACTAAGATAGATGATGATGAAGACTTATCCAACCGCAATCTCATTAACATTCAAACTGTTGAATCGTCGTGGTTTAATACCAGTAATATAATTTATTCGGCTCGTTATGTTTACCGGTTGCACTACATAAACCTATTGTATTAGTAGTACCAATCTACTATTTCCTTATAGACCTACTAATTGGCATGTTTATATTGTCATAAATAAGCACCATCGCGCATCGTTTTGATTGACTGAGGGCTTTAAGCGGATCCATGTATGATTTATACTTATTACAACCCGTGGTTGGATGCTATTTGTATAAAGACACGATATTACAAATTACTTAGTTAAAAGCCAATGAGGTGAATCGAAACGTTGTAAAGTTATAATTTTTGGTTGATACAAGAAGTTTGACACAGAGAAATTCATGAAAATCACCATGATAAGAAGGGTGAGGCCGATCAAAAATAGCAAACGTACCGTTAAAAGCAAAGATAATGTCGTACCTTACAATGAGACGAAAAAGCTACCTGAAAATCACTACACGAACAGGAGTCGCTCATTTAATAATAAAGAAGAAAAACGTCGACACAAAAGGCTACATTACTTTTTAAGCCAAGTTGCCTTCGTTTGCATCGAACATTGCGTTTGCATAGCGAAATAACTCGAGTTTGTCCTTTTAGGAGGACGTTAGACGATACCATCGTCAGGTGGAGTTATTTAAAACCTCTAGTTGCCGCGTAGGTGAATGCCATGGAATCAGTAAAACAATAAATTCACAATTGAGTAGGCTCGTTCCAAAGATTGATGATAAATTAACCCACCACAGCCCGCTAATACACATTTGTTTTAAAACAATATTTCATCATGTTTTATAAGACTAAATGCACCTGAATTTATCACCTTTTCATTGTAATAAGAGAGTTATTGCCTCATTAATATTGATGGTATCGCGCGCGAAACATCTGGCTCTAAATAACTGCTTTAAAAATATAAATAAACGATTGTGATATGCGATATTTTGTAAAGCTAGCTATATATTACTTGTCGCTCTTCGGGCAGTATCTATGTAGAAAACTGGTTGCAGCAAATTATACATGTCGCTTCGTATCCGGTGCTGGTCTTCGCAATAATTTATAACATCTGCTTTCTAAACCCTATGGTTAGTGTTGCTTTACATTATTTCATTCAGTTCTTGCTGTTTGATTGGGTATAGGTAATCTCTTCGGGCGAAGATCCTTGGTATAGGAAGTGCCCGGTGATATTCCGTAGTGACATTAAGCTTAACTATTTGTACTGCTTTCAGTAGAACTATCTCAATGGTTTGATTACGTTTTTTTTTTTAAATTAAAAATAGGCTTGCGTTTGACCGCCAGATCGCCTGATGTTAAGCGATGACGCGGGCTACGATGGAGCATGCTTGAGAAGAAACCGATTCACTCGTTACGTGTTCCTATTTTTGCGTGAAAGATTTTACGATTAACTAAATTAAGTTATAATTAATTAACTTAATTGAAGTACTGTTTAAAAAAAATGATAGGTTGATGATTATGTTTTCATGTTTTTTCCATTTGATATGTTAGCGTGATTCAGTTTTTATGTCTTACATTTTTGCTTGCTTATTATGTGTCACATATTTAATAAGTGTTGTATTTTATTATTTGTGAAATCATTGCGTATAGTGTTGTGTGCCTTGTAGAGTTTGACTTAATCTTTAATTATAATCTATCTGATACACCGAGAGTTGTTTAACTACGTATAAAATATAATTTATGCGCATATTAATTAGTGTCTTGAAATGTATTTTGAATATGCATGACTTAGTTTGTAAATTTTTCCGTGTTACAAAAATACTAATGCTAAAAAAACTTATATTGTGAAAATATTTGCTCACTAAAATCTACTTCACCCGCTTGAAGAATTAAGGTACTGTTCCAGTAACGCGTAATTCTAAATATCAAAACGAATTTCCAGTCTATTTCCTAGCATTAAATAAACATTCATTTCTAAATTGCTCAACTGTACCGAATCAAATTACAAAATGTCTAACCATAGCTCTCTGATCAGTTATCAATACGGCATTCTTCAGTTACAACAAAACTAATACATTGAGAGAGCAGTGGCGGAAGCTAAAGCGTTTTCCTCAATGGCTCTTTCAACGAACCACACTACCACCACTTTCTATTGACCACTTCTATAAATTTTCAGGCAAATTTAATGCGATCTTCTTCTATCGTTAACATAATTATTATTACAGTTAGTCCTAGTTTCTTCACATGTCGTTGTATCAAGTCACTGGTCGTATAAAAATGTTTGAAAGTCATACACGTTCAGGCTGGAGTAACTTTGTATTCGTTATCCTACGATAAAAATTACTCTCAATTGAAAGCTATAGATAATAAACAAATTTGATGACGGCAGGATTCGAATCTGCGCCATCGGGTAAACGCCCTGAGCGTTCTATACACTAGGCTACGGCCATCCTGTTGTCATCCAAATTCTTGAGCTATCTTTGCAACCATTCTAAGCGTCGTTGATGCTATCTGTAATATTATTGCCAGGTTACAAGTTAACTACTCACCTAGAACGTTTAAGACCCCAAAGCTGACTTCTCAGTCAGCTTTGGGGTCTTATGATGGATGACCCCTTTTTATTGAATCTACCAATGTACAAAAAAATACTTCTTTTATTTTTATCAGTAGTTAAATTCTTTCTTTTCACGAATTTAGTCAGTAAAGTTATGGTTATCAAAACGTAACTGTTCGTTGCACTCAATTTACTAAAACGAAAAAATAAATTAAAAAAACATTTCTGTGCACTCAATAGTCGAGTTCACTAAGCTATTTTAAGTAGGTAGAGGTACTAACCGTAACTAGAAATGCAGCTTAAGACAATCTCACAGCTACCTGTTCCATGGATAATGAGTGCACTAACTGGAGCGGGAACTATTAGGTAGGTGCGGGTTGGCATGCTGGAGCTTTGTACCTGCATGGGAATGCACTAGGCGCTACGAAATGGTTTTAAGGTTCCGTAGTCCTATAAGGAACCCATAGAAGTTCTTTGAGTCCGTCCGTCTATTTTATTTTTGCCTCTATGAGGATTTTGGCGTCGCACTTGTGCGTTTGGCAGTGTCTAGTGTTAATATCTGTGTCTAGTCTAGTGCGTCAAAATCACAGTCGTAGTCAAGCATTGTAAGGGTTACGGAACCCTACCATATGCGTGTCTCGACACGCTCATGGCCAGTTATTTTTCACGTTAGCGCTGAAACTCCTAGGTAATGTTTTAATATGTAGGCTAGTCCTGTTCGATGACTATATAGCTTTGACGATTGCTAGCTAGGATTTTTACTAGACCAAATACCGATTTTGGTACAGAGATTAAACAGACATTAATTAAAACATTTATGATATTTAGTTTGCATATTTTATATCATAACTGGCTGGTCACAGACGACCAATGGGGCAGAAAGGTTCTCGAATGGAGACCATGGACCTGTAAGCGTAGTGTAGGACCTACAAGATGGACAGACGACCTAAAAGAGAACGCAGGGAAACGCTGGATGCAGGACGCTTCCAACCTACCCTTTTGGAGATCGATGGGGGAGGCCTTTGTCTAGCAGTGGACGTCCTATGGCTGAAATGATGATGATAGTTGCTTACGAAGCCTGCGACTTCGTAAGCGTAGCATTTAATTTAAACTGTCATCCCTCTTCTGTCTTCCTTATTTTTTGTTTGTCGCAAAATCCTTTCTTAGCGAATCTCTACAGACCATAAGGATCTGTAAAATTTTAGATTCGTAGGTCATGTAGTTTTCGAGATTTCGTGATGAGTCAGTCAGTCAGTGAGTGGTATTTCGCTTCTTGACCCTCGACTCAAAAAAGGCTATTATAAGTTTAACATGTGTAACTGTGTGTCTGTCTGTCTGTGTCGTAGCACACGACTGAACCGATTTAGTAATTTTTTTAAGTTGACATTATCTGATTAGCTGTTTGAAGATAATCAGCTCTTTTATATTATTTTTTTCAATTTATATTTGTATGTGTACCCGCTTAGGTAGTTTCGCAGGTGTTGAAGTATGCTGAAGTGTGCGTTAGAGACCGTGCCGGCTGCCTCGCATTCCCCATTGCATGGCTACTCTAATAGTAATTAAACTCTACATTCCCGCTAATCTTAGCTTACAGCACCATAATCAGCACAGTTCTCCACCGCATTACCTTCTCGCCGCGCCCATCTAAACACACCACGAACTCTTCAGTGAATTAAAGCTGTCTTTACCGTTTTACATTCAGCCTGATCCTGAACTTAATATGTACTTATAAGTAAAATGTTAATGGATTATTTCCTTATGCAGCCTGCCAGCTAACGGCTGCATGAGAAACCGCCTTTGCCTCACTATCGGAGGATACGAGTTTGACAGGACAATTGCACGCCCTTAATATTCATGGGATCTGTCAATTATTTTCTCCAGCATCATTGGATCGATTGAATTTAAAAACGATACGATTTGATGGGCTTCATTAGATTGAAAGGAATGCTAGACTTGCTTTCTTGTAGCATGTCATGCCATGACATTGTTTATGATGATAAACCTAGATACAATACGACGTTCGTTCCTCATGAGGTCTAGGACATGTTCTTACCTTACTTTACTGCAGTGGTTCCAATTAAACGTAATTTGATACACACTTGTTTTATAACGCTGCAATAAGCAAGTTGTTAACCCTCCAACGAAGTAGACAGACAGAGACAGAGTCTCGGTCTTTGTTCTAAGAAATTCTAGTACCAGTATACCGTTAGTCTGTAAAATCATAAAAACGATAAATTTATAACAATTTTGCATAAATTATGCATCGTTTAACACCATACTCGTCATTAAGTACTTCAATGGAACCGATAAATTCAAAACGAGTACTTACAATAAATTTTGAAGTGACGTGTGAAACTACGAGGCTTTGTGTCAACGCACTTCCTGTCTCATTAATCTCAAGCATCCTGGTTAAAGGAACCATTACCTCTTTACCTTGGTCAGTCATTACATCCCCTTTGACATTTGCCATCGTTTAGCATACATATATTTAAACAATCTTAGTTCTCTGCTTCAGAATCACTCACTACGCTAAACGCAGCTTTACGTCTATGTCCTGAAGGTTCTGTATCTTGATATTCACCTGCTTTAAGATTGCTTCCTCGAGTATCTTCAGAAACATTTTCTGACAGATTGTTATCCAATATCCATAAAGAAGGTATGCTAAAACGCTCGTACAGTTGTGAACAAGATGTGTTATTTAGCTACGTCACGTGAGCTACAAAGTTATTGCTTTTAACTTGATGGTTCTATCATATTATTTACATTTAAGTCTGAAATCTGACCTTTGTAACTGATAAAAGAATTTTAAGTTTTATGATGATTTGTATTTAACTTTATTGGTGTTGTATCTTTTAATGGATATGGTTTTATTTGTATACACGTACTTTCAATTCATTTCGTAGAGTTGTTTGAAGATATAATTTCCTACACAGCTTCTTTTTACAAAGTTGCTGTTTTGCGTATCCTGGGATCTTTGAATAATCTCCTAAGCAAATCTTTTGCAGTTGTAATATATTCAGTATTATTCAGCCAGTATAAGTAAACAGTGCAAAAGAAACATAGCAAGCTAGATTTATCCTCGGTTTCGGTGGCAAAGTCCCGATAGGATCTCGATTGCATCTCACTCGCGTGCCGATGGCATCTCGATCCCGGCCTGTAATGAGACGCCAGGTGATTCAAACGTGGGAGTGTCTAGTCTGCAGGAAGCTGGATATGCGTGATACAATGCTAATATGTACCAGCTACCTATCTGCTTCGTAATGCTTCCTGTTTATATTAATGATTCCAAAAGAAACATGATACGAGTTCTATTAAGCTTTAGGTATTTCATTTTCATTAGCTGACATTTTATATCAGCAAAAAGGGTAATAAACTTTGAAGCCGGTTCTATTTCAGACTGGTTTGTTAGTGCAGTCTTTTAGGTGTTTTTATTATGCCACCATAAATTTTATATTACTATTTTTTTCTACTGCTGTTAAGTAAGTATTAAAAGGTCTGATTCGCAAACCTGATTTAGCTTCTCAATGTAATAAAATGTGATATCATATAACTGCGAAAACGAGAATATCATTCCAGGTATACGTTTTTTATTGTCATGTCTTTTCCATCACACTTGAAGTTATAAAGTTGTTCGTCGTAACTTTGGCATTTTTTAGAGTTTTAACATTTCACGATATTGAGCCATCTCTCGTCCGGTCTATATTTTCTCTTATATTAATAACTCTCATAAATCACCTGCGAGATCATGTTAATTTACATCAGTCACCGAATCAGTCACGTTCCACCATCCTGACCTGGTGATCTTTTACTTACGTAACCAATGGTGAAGATGCACCTTTATGTAAACGCTTTCACGTTTCCATCTAATAGTTGTTAGATATAATACTGGGAAATTACGGGAAATCGTGACGGAATTTAATTTATCTGTTATTTATGGTTTTCAGTTTTGTGAACTTTGATTTCCGTTAATAGGTGTTGTAAGGCAAAGTACTGTGTTTGATGGAGAAAGAAGATACGCCTCATATTTATTAATATATATATGGATCACATTTATTTAAATTATAATTAAGAGGTGGGAAGCAAACAATGCTTTATATAGATACTGGAATGAGTGATTATAATCTTATCAGTTATATGATTGCCACCAATATAATCGCATGGAATAAAAACGTAATCAATTTCTATATGAGCTTAAACATGCGTAAATAGCTTTTCAACATCAAGGCATGCAGTCGGTCGCATTTAATGTTGATATCAAGATTGTGATGAGACTTCTCGATAGAACCTTACATGATTCGATAGGATGACCCCGTCTATAACTCTAGTACTTATTGATGATAACTTATTGTCTGCCCTTTTCTATCTCGCGGGTATATCGCAAACTTTACCAACATTTCAACTCGATGCTTCAAAAAAGTTGCTCGACTGCTTGTAAGCTTATGACGAAACAGCGCAGGAGTTAATAAATAGGAACTGAAATCATGTCATGTTATCGCTGTTCAAAATGAAACCTTATTCTCACGCTCGTTAGTCAAAAACTTCAAACGTTTACAATTCCCACGTTTACACCTGTCGCATAAGGATCAGGTAACTAATCTGGTTGGTGGTTTTATTTTCACCGCTTGAAGGTCTTAAATCGCTTGATAAGTTCTCCCCTTAGAGCGTTGTTTAGTTTAATTAGATGATAGATAGAACTAAATAACTAGACTGGTTCCTGCACTCGACACTTCAGTTTCCAATATCACGACTTAATGGACTTTTTACTGCATTTGACAGTTACTTTAGAACTGCTAGGTAATCTAACCTTTTACCTTTGAAAACTGTTGCAAGGCATTCAAATCTGAAGATCATCTAAGGTTTCTATAAATGTTCGTGATGGGAATTCTATTTGTTGGTAGTGCCTGCAGCTAAATCCTGTCATTGAAATTTATGTAAGTGTAAAAGTTTAGTATAACCTGCCCTTAAAAAGGGTATAAGGGAGAGTGGGGAGTGCAGAAACCTATAGTTTTCGAGAAAATATTAAAAATTATTTTGGGGTTATGACTAAGGTTAAGGAAGGTTGAATGTGGGTTAAGTAGGAAATAGGAATGTACGTTATCAACTGACTTCGTTGATTAAAATTGACGTTTTTTGGATGGTCGCTGACTAACTAACCTAACCTAACGATCATACCGAGTTCTATGTACTCGGACTTAAAATAGTAATGCGCACAAGCAAGTCTCACTTTTGTTGGAGTTCACAGAAGATTAATCAACAGCTAATAATGCAACAGAATGTCATTCTTATAGTTAGATGGCTAAAAATCACGTAATTACTACTAGTGTCAATGCCAATCTACTGCCAAACGCGTGTATTTGACGTACAAATGGCGATTTTCAAGTGATTTTTGTGTTTTGTGAGGGATTGTTATGGAATAAAAAAAAACGAAAAGTATTGAGTATCGCAGTAAGCCGTTTCAGATTCATCAGCCTCCTAGCATTATATACACACTGGAAAGTTGAGCCTTTTTTTTTACGAGTAGCTGCCGACAAACAGATAGCGTGAAATCGCGAAAAGCTATTATAGCTCCAAGCTATATTCCTCCCAAATTGACAACTTACCATACAATGTATTCATTCTCATTCACGCACGAGTTATTGGAGCATAATAGATTTCAAGCGCGTGTGGGCTATTACAATAAAGCATCGATCATCTGAATCTGCGCCGGCGCAACAATCATCGCCGTTAGCAAAGTAAATCGAGGGGTGGACGCGGAAATAGAACGAATGATGCGATTGCATTCATGTAACGGTCGCTCCTTTGGTAGCTTTTGATATCGGTCGATTTGATATTGTTAAAGAGTCGAACCTTTTTGTGCGAGTTTGACAAATTAAATTAAAATCTGTGATATTTGTTTTTCGAGAGAATACTTAGTTATCTACGTTTTAAAACACTTACGGGATTTGTATTACGGTGGTACTTATTGTTACGCTTCTGATGTGGTGAACCATAAAGGTTTGAAACAGCATCTTTATTTTGTCATTTAAATTTAGCGTAGGTATATCTTAAGCTAAGTAAAAGTTAAGTGTAAGTAAAAAAAGAGAAAAGCTATGTTGAAACCGCAGGAAAATAAGTATATAGGCGTAGAATAATAAATATAAGTTCAGAAAACAAATAAACTGTTAATTAACACTTTCTCAACAAAAAATGTCCATCGTTGTTGTTTCAAGTTTAAATAAGCAACCAAGTGCTAATTAGACTTTCTTTTGTTTGTAACAATTATTTCAAAGAATATTTATTACCTTTTAACTGTTAATTAAGTTATGAAATATTTATTAAAGTGCTTACTTAATTTCACTTTTATGCCTCGGGCAAAGATTTGGTTACTAATGTATCACTAAGATAAGATGATTTTGATAAGACAACTTCATTTTGTTAGCAGAAATATCAATTATGTAGTGATGTATGGGTAATAATAAATTCAACCTGAGCATTCTGTTTTTGTGATGTAAGTTGTCATTACTTTTCATTAATACTGCCTTAAATGACCTCTACGGCTATGAAATATATATATATAAATCATCTGACCTAAGATTCTCCGTTCTATTTAGTTCTGCATTCTTATGAATATTCATCCCAACTTTGTATCAGAGGAACAGGGCACTGCGGCCCGTTAAACAATGGGCGATGGGTAATGGTAATTGCACAGCATTACAATGGAAATACCGAACTTAAATTATAGTTTTCCACGCTAGCCTTTTGTGTAAATCGCTCAGAGCTGTTGAAGAAAGCTTACCATTTTAACAGTTTTAGAATATTTTTTAACGATTTTATGTTGAACACTTTTGTCACAAACGGTCTGAGGCTCTAAGAGTCTATGCTGCAATTTAATTAGTGGAGAGTATTAAATTTTGACTGATGATAAATATATCTGATACTGACGACCGTGTGCAGTGGAGGAGGCACAGTAGGAAAGCGGACCTGGCTCGAGCCAGGATACAAGCTAGGTATAAAGAAACAGTTACTAATAACAAATGCACCATATGATGGCTCAGCGGTGGTAACATGTGTGCTTCACAATCTGATGGCCACTCAAAATCCTCAAGTTTGATCCTGACCCTGCACCAATGCCTTAATTCGATGTCATCGCTCGAAAACGGTGAAAAAAAACATCGTGAGGTAAACCGGTATTTACAAGAACCTTATAAGTTCAAAGACATGACATTTACCAAAATGCACTGGGCGAGCATGGTGGATTAGGGTTATCTATCTCGTTTTGGAAGGAAGAAGTCCTGTGTCTCCCAGAAGTGGAAACATTATAAGCTGCTAACGATGAATAAATGCACTAATGCGATACTAAAATTGTACGTACGTGATATTTTAAAGTTAGGTTCAAGCGAAGTTGTGTAAAGTTTAAATATATTAAACATGCTGTGTTTCGCAAATCGTTGTAGGTTTGCATGAGAGCCTTGCGGGCTAAGCTAAATAAGTCATTGGCATAAAATGCAGAGAGCTGAAATTATTTCTTTACGACCATGTTTTTATAAGAAAAATAACAATTTATTTAAGAATATGGAATTCGCTGTTCAAGAGTTTCAGCATCTAGGAGAATTCTTTGAACTTAGTTAAAATATGGATATTAAAAACAAATACAAATGCCGTGACAAGGAAAAGAGACCATCTACATTCTTAGTAATGAAGCAAGTAATAGGATTAAAACTGAGAGTGACTGTGGAAGTGGCACACTATTCGTAATTCTTCGTAATGCTATTATAATAGGATTATTTGGTATGTACGCTTGTAATCAAGGGTGGTCTGAATGTAATCGATGTACTCGTAACAGATACTTATAGTGGACATGGATAAGGCTTTTTGTCATATTCTATTTTCATAATTAAAATAATCGAATAACAGTTACATAGCGACATTCAAATCAAGTCGTTGCTTTCTACATAAAATTATGTTTATTACTATACATAAAATTATATTGCTAACAAAATGTACAAGTGCACGGACCGTTCTGTTCCTGTAAACGTATTTAGATGACTCATTATTATCGACCAAGGAACAACAAGAAGCTATTATTAAATTCTCAAGCTTGTTAAATTGAAATACCGTTACAATACATCTTCAAGGCGTGCCCGCGAAGGTTTTAATATTTTAATACATAAAATACTTCTAATTTTATGTCGTACGCTCACCGGGGAGCCGCAAACTCAACGATTTACTCAAATGGTAAATCCTTTCGCATGCAAATGTGAACCGTGACATATTAATGCTACGTGGCAACACGGTGTTACTAGCTATAGTTGTATTCTAGCAATGTATCGATTAAATAGCATATTCTATACATTCTAGACTCATGATCGTCCGGCATTTTAGAACTTAGCGGTATCTTCACGTTGCATTATCTTATTTATTGGATACTCCGCCCACTGATCGGAGGCGAGTTTACTTTTAACGTTTTCTTATGATTCAGTGCGCTCAAGAGATAATGTCTATCGTTAATACTGAGGTTATTTTTGCCATAAAATACGCAGAGTTTTAACTCTAGGTTGTACACGTAGTTAGGACGTAATCTATGAGCGGGTTCCTTCACGTAATTGGACTTAATCTGTGCTAGTATTCAAAGCATCACTTCTGTTGTGTAATCTTTCTTAGCATTCGATCCAAAATACAGTCCGCTTTTATATATGTGTTGTCTACTACTATTTGTATTTCTGTTGCTTAGGTTAGGAAATTTATTTAAGGAATTGCCAAGCTCCACTTCCATTTACGATTATGGTTTAATCTACAATAATATTGCCCTATTCGCGTTAAGATATTCCTACTGAGAATGTTTCCTTTCTTATTTATATCGAAATTTATGGTCTGTATTTATTCTTCTGTACCAGTTATAGAATTTCAATGAATATAAATTGAATTACTAGTATTGGATAAATGGATTTGTCGTACTAAAGCCTTGTCGAGGAGTCGGTTATTAATATCTGCTTATTTTTTGTAATAATATCCCTCTTTTTTAACCGACTTCAAAAATGGCGGAGGTTCTATGTTCCACTGCATATTTTTTTTATGTATGTTCACCGATATCTTCGCCAACTATTGACTGATTAAAAAAAAAAATTTGTTCGGTAGGCTATACTTCCAACTTGTTCCCATTGTTACCAAGTCAAAATCTGATGATGGGATCCCAGGGAAATCGAGGGCAATCCTCAAATTTTATTGGCACTTATTACTTTTTTTTTCATATATTTTTGAAGTCTGTTTTTAATGTGATCCTTTTGTATGTAGTTTTACTTTTTAATTTACTAAATAGATGATAAGCTTTCTTAGAAATGTAAATTATTCTCTTGATTCTCAATGTTAATTGTTCTCAAAGTTACTTACTATCAAAAAGTTACGACAGAAAATAATTTTCGATTTGCTTTTGTTACAGTGAGATGGCGCGGTGGAGAGCGCTGATCCAGCATGGAACGTCACCAATATGGCTTCTACTGTTTGCAGCACTGCATATGGCTGGCGCGACACCTGGTAAGATGATAGTTATATTATAAGTAAACTGGCTGTAACCGCAACTTCGTCCGCAATTTCTTCAGAAAAAATAGCCTTTGTCCGTCCTCATGATACATACTATTATCTCGCAAAATTTTATTGAGATCGGTTAAGCCGTTTAGCTGTGATTATGTAGCAAACAGACATAGTTACTTTCGCATTTATAATATTAGTATGGATATGGATAAAACAAAATCACCAAAATATTATTTCCAACAAAATTAAATACTTTATTAGGTATCGTCATAAACAAGGGTTGTTCTAATTTAAGTGCAGTCTATTGGTTAGCAAGAAAAAAAAACGCCTGAATCTTGTAGTAAATTTACATTTTTAAAAGTACGTAATATTTTTTTTTAATCAACTGCCATTTTAAATTGTTTTAAGTATGTAATATATTAACTGATTTAAGTTAATGTTGTGCGTATGAGCAAGCTGAAGTGGCAGTAGGCCGGTCATATCTGTCGCAGAACCGATAACCGTTGGGGTAGACGTGTTCTGGAGTAGAGACCACAAATTGGCAAACGCAGCGTAGGACGCCCTGAGACTCGGAGTGACGATATACGTAAGACGGCTGGCAGTAGCTGGAAGAGAAAAGCCGAAGATCGGGCTGAGTGGCGTACCTTGAGAGAGGCCTATGTACAGATTGTACAGCAGTGGACTAGTATAGGCTGATTATGATGATGATGAAGTTAATATTTCATAAAGTTATATGATTATTTACGGGATATTTACCGTGGTAAGGTTGTGGAAGGAATATTTCATAAAACCTTGATTCAAAGTTTAAAATGACAGTTTATAACAGACAGTTTCAGAATTATCTAATCTTATAATAATTATCATCCATTTGATGGAACATATCTACTGTAATCCAGTGTATTACTACATCATATTTTTATGTGTATACTTACATAATATTCTTAGACAAACTTCAAAATAGTGACATGTAAAATATGAAAAACATGTTAAGTAGCTAATAATTTACAATATTTGCATTGAAATTAGAGATTGGTTTAATAACACCAGAATAATGTGATTCTAAGTTATCGCTGTAGTTTGAAGTTAATACTATATTGAAATAGCTTCTACTTGATTTCGTTTCTCATAGTATGTAGTAATTCTAATTGAATGAATGACGCAGTTGATTCATTCCTATTCGACATAAAATGCTGTTTATAATGCTAACACAATAGACTATTGATTTGTTTGTCAGTACAATCGTTGACTTTATCTCTTTACCGTTGCATCACTTAAATTGCTTTCATGTTAGCTTGTCGGTTTTGTTTGGGCATTGTTTTTATTGATGAAACATCTAATTCAATTGTTACATTCATTTCAATCACATGTACGACTGTGTACATTAAAATGAAAACGGCAGTTACAAAATACTACAACCCATATTTCTCGTAAATCATTTCAAGTATTGACAGTGACGTTATCTCTTTAATTAATTACAGATTAACAGATATGATACTTATCTTATACATTTTCAAACTAATGATCTCCCGCATAAACCATGAACGGGAATCCAATATATTTTCCAAAACAAGACTAGAATTATGCTTTCTAATTGGAACATGAGCATGTAAGACTCGTTACTTGTTTTTGCCTTTAAATATGAGCTTATTAGGTGCATGGGCACTAATTAGTCCTGTTTTTTATGTGAATGGTGGAGTGTATGGTTCGGTTCACCTACTGTTTTAACAAATAACTTCATAGTTGAGTTTCTCAGGCGCACCTACTCTGCGGAATTCGGTTATCCTGTACTAAAAGCCGATAATTAGAATATTGTTTGAATTCTAGTCCTGCATTGCTATCAGTAATAAATTATTATTCACTATCTGTTATTTTATCTGCGACATATTTGATGTTGGTAATAAACTGTTTATCTGTTCAAATTGTTAATTTCAGTAGTTAGCATTTGACTGTCTCATAAAATTGATTATCAGAGATATTTTTTGCTAAGGATTGGTTTAAGTTTTATGGCTTTTCAGTAGCTCAAAGATTTTATGATTTTAGCCTAACCACATACTACAGTAAACGCTAAATTAACCTTCCATAAGTTAAATTTATAGTAAGCCCAATTGAAACCTATATAGCTGTCCAATAACTTACAACGCTGAAAGTTCTTTACTACAACCACGCGTCTAAAAGACAACACTAAAACCTCCGAGATGATTCCAATGGATTATGATCGTTCCTTACTAGTTTTACGACTGCACTTACACTTATCCCTTACAATTCCGTTATTTATAATTTTCCCAATGCTCACCAACAAAAGTTTCACGGCGTATTTTATTTATAATGATACTTATAGGGTGCCGTTAACTCCCATGGACAATTATGTTTTTAAATTTTTTATAGCTTCAATACCTTCGAATAATTAAATAAGATTTGGAGTTTCAACACTGACAGGCTTTATTATAGAGAATGTTGTTATATCTGATGATAGATAGGCTATAAATTAAAGAATGAGGTATAAATTATATTTTGTGTCTTAGTTTAATGGATGGTAGTTAAAACTGTCATAAAACGTTAACAGAATGATTACCTTCTTCTAGCTAGACTATTATTAGAAGGGATTTGTCCCAGGGTAGTTTAGGTACACATACTAATCAAAAGCCGCGTAACCGTGTTAAAAAAGTTTTCCAAGTCTGAACATCTGCCTAAATTCTTTGATCATAAGGTTATATACATTCTGCGCTGTATAAACACGCTGTCCGCTATATATAAGATTTGCATTTCACTCTCGCTAAATAATTTTGTCTGCAGGATTTATTTGAAAGCGAATAGAAATATTGGCAGTACTTTAATTAGTCTCACAAACCTTAACGAAGCAAAACGGAGTCAGCACCTGTCTTTTACCTTATTTATGGACTCGGTGCAGAACAATTCTTACTTTAACTACTGCATTTGTATAGATTACGCCTATAACTAGTAGCGTTTTATTTAAATTGGCTGGATGAATGGCTTCCTCTATTTCGTATTCTCTATATTCAGTTTTACTGTCGATTTTACCTTTGTTTTTTAATTGATGTCTTTCCATTAAGTGCTTGGTAACATTACGAAGGTATTGGATTATGAGTTTATTATGCATCAGCTTGTTCTTTTCTGAGCCATTACCGTATTATTTTATTAAACCTTCGTAATTTTTTCCATGTTAATTTTTATATGATTTAATTATACACTTGTATTATTATGTTTTGTCGATCAATATAAAAATGTAAATCATCTGTTTTAATTTTCAGGTCCATGTGAAGTGGAAACAGGACAGTCCAGTATTATAGTAGACATCGAAGAAAGTAGAGGAGACCGTAAGTAGATTTTTTATTTGTTCTTTTAAAAATTCTATAACATTTAAATTGTATTGAATTGAGAGCACTCACCTGAGAGGAGATAGACGTAAGGCAACTGGCCGTGGCGGCATGGAAGCGAAACGCCGAAAATTGGGCTGAATGGCGAGCCTTGGGAGATGGCTATGTCCAGCAATGCACTAAGATAAGTTGATTGTATGATTAATAATTGAGAGGTCAAAATGTAGTCAGGATTACACAAATCCAAGTGTGTCATCGCCCCCTTTTACATACAGCACATCCTCTCCTATATCTGTATTGAAATAACAAATCTAAATATTGCTCGAGTCTATTTACGCGACTGCCTAAAAAAGGAGTGTTATGTTTTTAGGGTTCATCTATGTATGTGGGTTTCATAATTCCTTCATAACTCTTATAAAATGAATAGTAGAATGAAAGTGTTTTCTATATGTTTGTAATTTTTGTTTCTGGTTTACACAATAAAGAGTTTCTACCTATCTAAAACAATACCATAAAATATCCAGTATAAAAATAGCCATCAGTAACGAAACGGTGCGATAGATTCCTACGCGGTATATTTATATGGGAATTCGTGATTTTCTTATGATTGTTTTATTTATGTTAAATTTTCTAATTCCTCAGAAGTAAACCAAAGCACCATCCCAGCCGAGCTGCCAATAGTGGGCGACCCAGACGTCGACGTGGTTCTGTCTACGGTCTTCCCGAAGGGTCCTACGTTGTTCCAGCTCGATGGAAAGCGCTTGCAGCTATTGCAGCCTTTGGATAGGGATGAGGATAACCTGTCGCATATGGTTTTTCAGGTGAGAGTGAAACCTCATCATCATCATCATCAGCCAGAAGATGTCCACTGCTGAACATAGGCCTCCCCCTTTAATCTCCACACTGAACGACATCCTGCCATCTGCATCCACTGGATGCTCGCGACTCTCACAATGTCGTCGGTCCATCTAGTGGGGGGGAGCGAACCTACGCTGGGTCTTCCGGTTCGTGGATAGTGAAATCTGCCAGCTAATAAAACTTTAGATTATTTTATATTTGAAAACTGCTTTAAAGCGTTTCTGGTCCTCGCTGTTCTCTCGATCGCACATTTTCACATTATTAAAGACATAAAATCACTACGAGTTACGTTAGGGAGGCGCGTCGGAGTGTCTCAGAGTGAAACTTCCCCGTTCATAACATTAGTGTGAAAAAAAACCACTTCAGTCATAGAACTGCACGTCAGAAGTGAAAACTTAAGTAGCAATTCACCTATTCTACAAGAGATGGCGCTGTTTTAAAATACACGGTACAACGTGACGATGACGCGAATTCCGTGATTTTTGTTCACCCAAAAAGTTCTCAACGCGCTGAAAGAAGTTTTCACTTCAAAAAACCGTGACACAACTGGACCGTTCCAAGCTTTTGAGCGTACGCCTAGGTTGCATAAATTATTGAGTCAGGAACGCCATCTGTGCATGGACCCTGGGAAGCGGTTAATTTGCGATGTTGCCAGTTCGGTAATGGTTTTAATTACCGCGAAATTAGCTCTCTATTCTCTATTCTAATCACCTCTTTTTAAAATTACCTCGCTCTAACTCGTCCCAAATAATTGTCCTAGAATAACGGTTTTCATCAGGTATTGTGGCTTATAAAAGTTACATACATACTACCACGGAGTTTTTTATAGAACTACAACAACATCTAATTCAACATTGTGTTTACTTATCCCAAACTATTAGATAAGTGCACGCCGATAAAGGAGCCAATCCTACACCCAACGTCTCTATAAACGAGGCGTTAGACAAGACTGTACGCAAAACAGAGAGTAATAGTTAAAACGGCTCAATTGAATAAAAGTTTAATACCTACCCATAGTTCTGTTTCTGAAAGCAATCAAACCAAAGACTTTTACGTAGTAGCTATACCTAGTCTGTGGATCAAACTGTGACACGACAGAACTTTTATGAAGACTAACTGGACCATCCTAATAAACATTATCGTCTAGCATAACAGCCCAGCCCATTAGAACAATTACGCCCCATTATAAACGACCCGTTGCTGTCATTTGACAATCTCATCTATCGCCAAAACAGATGGTACAGACAAACTTATCTGGTGAGTTAAACGGAGGAGCCACCTTCATACTTTCTGAACCAAACTGACAGCTCTACCTGAAGGCAATTATAGTTCTTCTATTTGACTAACTTTAGAGATAAGTTGGTTACACTTCAAACTTTCTTATACACAAACTAGCCTTGAGCGATTACTGATCAACAAATTTATTTATGTACCTATAGTTGCCTTAATAGCGAAACAAAAAAAATCTTAATAGGGATGTCAGTTTTGTCAAGTATGTTAGTGGCTTTGGCTTTCAGCTGTCTGTACCAATAGTTGATTATAATGTGAGTCCGTAACTAATCCCACATTAATTTTGCAGTTGGTGTGTCAAGTGAAAGCGACAAAGAAGCGACGGACTATACCAGTTATAGTGAGAGTTTCGGATATCAACGACAACGCACCGGTCTTTCAGGGTACCCCGTATGAGTCCAGCATCACTGAGGTAAGAACTGAACTACTCTTTAAAAATATTAATTTGTATTGTTTGCTCAATCCGCGCAAACGCATCCTACTCGTTCTCTTAATCTGTTTTATCAAGAAGTATTAAACTGCCCACAGAAAAGAGAAGTAAATAGAACGGAAATGAGAAGTAAAATCTGTCGCCAGGCATTATGACAGAACCTTGATTGAACATTCTTATTTAAATCAACGCGTCGAACTCCGCGTCACAGTTGCTAACTGATTTTGAATGACTGACGTTTCGTTTATATGGATGCAACCACTGAAGTGAGAATTTTTTCGTTTAGATTTCTTCGTACCCTTCTCTTTTCTGTGGATGCAACTGGCTACAACAAATTTCTGACAAAAATGCCTTGACAGCCGTTCTAATTTAAACAAAAAATATTTTTTTCTTTGGAACGCCTATTGCCTATAATATATGCTTATAATATTTTTAACCACCGCTGCAAACAGTGATGCGAACAGTGGTGTTATAGGTTTAACGTGTGTATCAGACAGACGTCTGTGGCATCGTCGCTCCCAAACGTAAAACCTGCTTTTTTGTTTGTAAGGTGACTTTATAGAGTTTTCTTTCTATGAATAAAAAAAAAATCTGTTTAGCAGTTTTAAGATTATCAGCTCTTTTATCAGGGGTTGAAAAAATGTATACTTGTATACCAATTGTATTTATTTATTAATTTAATAATAGGTTTGCGTTTGACCCCCAACTCGCTTGATGTTAAGCGATTATGCGGTCTACATTGGAGCACGTTTGCCTAGAAGAAACCGATTCAATCGTGATTTTCGTGTGATCTAAAGTAGTTTTGAAAAGCCTTCTTATAAGAACTTAAGTAAATGACGATGATCTTGAACTGACTTGCAGACAAGGTACATTTTTATTATTAAATTCAGGTAATTGCCGCCAAATTGTGGGAAAAGCTGTCAGCTAAATTGAAAATTTTAACGATTTTCGTGAAAACTTACAAGGATGCCTTGCAAAAAGTAGCAAAAAACACGCGTCATCAGGCGAGTTAGTTTGTCTGTGTGTAAATAACAAATGTTTAATTGTGGATCACAAAAATTATCCTATATAGAAACAGGGTCACACAGAATGGTGGTAGTCGATTGTTAGGTCTCTTTGGAGGACTGTGATACGTGGGGAATTTGACTGCCCAAGTCCTCCGGCGTATGCATGTGTCCGTGGTCTAGAAGTTTCTGCGAGCAGGTCATCCCTCTAATAATGAATAGCAAAACTGACTGTAAGTGGGTCTTGCGGCAGATAGTAAATGCCAGTAGTAACTGTGAGCAGGTTAGTTGCCTGATAGGGCCAGAAGAAAGACTGACCTCGTACGACTGACAGTATCAGAAGTTATAGTGAACTGGTAGGCCACCATGCAGAGTTCCAGGAGAGACATAGCAGATTGTCCCCTTGGTTCAAAGCATCATATAGGTAACTGCGAATGCCGAAAGCAGGTTGTCCCTTTGGTTCAAAGCATCATATAATTCATATAAGTAACTGTGAATGCCGAAGGTCAGGGCTGGAAGCGAAAACTCGAAGAGCAGGTTGAGTAGAACACTTTGAGAGAGTCCTCTGGACTCCTTAGTCCACTGGCTAAAGGCTGATAATCATTCATTCACGATTTATTCAACCGTTTATTAGGCCCATTGATAAATTAAACCTAATTATTATAATCTGTAGATAAAGTAACCATTCGTTACTTTGTCCATAATAATTCTGTAAATAGTCCAATGTATTTAAGAGATCCTGATACATACCCTTTCTTCCTGCTCGCCGCTTTTCGCTGAAGACGTTTGTCGGTCACTATTGATAAGCCATGATAGGTCATAAAGCTGTTCCATTTTTTTTTATTAAATGTATGGAACAGCTGTTTTTTGTTTGTTTCAGGTTTAAATTTTTCTAGATTAAAAGTTATTCATATTGAAGTACAATGACTTCCTTTTAGCATAGAAGCACCGTTCCGTGTACCCTGTATATAAACGTGCAATGTGTAAAAGTTACTTAACGTTCTCAGAAGTACCTATCTCTAGACTCTATTTGTAACTAATTCATTACAAAATTAGAAAACATGTATAAACTACATACAAATTAATAAATACTCACAACCAATTCTTAACTTTTACCCTTGAAAAGATTTGTTTAAACATAACTTAAAAACAGAAATGAACCTGCTTTGAGCGATGGTGGCCAAGCGATAGCATGGGCGCTTTGTAATCTGACGGCACCTGGTTCATTTCTCGGCCCTGCACTAATGATTTATTTAGTACTTACATAAATTATGTGCAGTTTCGATGCCATCGCTCAAAAAAGGTGAAGGAAAACATCTTGAGGAAACCGGTATGTCCAAGAACTTTATAAGTGGATTAGGACCTCTGAGAGAAGGCCTGTGTCCCAGCAGTGGGAACATGATAGGCTGAAATGATGATGATGAACCCGATTTGAAACAAAACACATTAAAATTGGTCTGATGTTAAAAATATTCTAAATACCGACATACAACCATAACTTAACATCAGGCGAGGTGGCAGTCTAGTCAGCACGACATTTTTCCAATACAAAAAAGACATACACACATAATATTACCCCAAATGTATATACTCGTAAATTACTCCGATCTATCGTGGGTAAAACACAGCATTTGCTTGTTGATACTCGTAGCCCACTTGTAGGCCTCATCTTATTTTAGGGTCTTCTAAACACTAATGTTTTTCTGTCCGCAAGCAGTCTAAACATAAAACTTCTAAATAATTTATCTATTTTATTGTAATATCAATTTGCGACTCGCTCCGACTCTGCACGGGTGTAAATTTTATGTATAAACCTTCTGTGAAAAATTATCTAACTGATGATAAAAACCGCATCAAAATCCGTTGCTAGGTGTTAGCGGATATAGCCGTTTTTGACAGATAGACAGACGCGGAAAGCGACTTGATTTTATTCTATGTAGAGAAGAGATGCTCAAGTTCTACATTATTTAACAGCATTTCTATTTTATTACAGCTTGCACCAATCGGCACAACAATCTTTGACAAGGTTCGCGCTGTAGACATCGATGCCGGGGTCAATGGCCTCTCTGAATACTACATAGTACCTGGAGACAATAGTACCCTGGAAGAGCAGAATGCATTAGACGGCTATGGGTACTTTTCCATACCGCAGCCACATCAAGGGATAGTCACAGTCAACAGGACGTTGGATTATGAACGCACGCAGAAGTTTCTAGTCACTATTGTAGCTTCGGTAAGTTTATTATAGTCCTACATTATACCGGGAGAATTGTCGAATCAGAGATGCCCACCACATTAGCAAGTTGAAGTGGCAGTGGGCAGGACACATAGCACGCAGAACAGTTAGCCGATGGGGCCGAAAGGTTCTCGAATGGAGACCACGGGCCGGTAAGCGCAGCGTAGGACTTGAAGGTAGGTCCAGAAGATGGACAGACGACCTAAAAGAGACCCCAGGAAAACGCCGGATGCAGGCCGCTTCCAACCGGCTCTTTTGGAAATCGATAGGAAGGTCTATGTGCAGCAGTGAACGTCTTATGGCTGAAATGATGATTGTACCGGTAGATAATAATACCTTACCTTGCTTGTGCCTTGGTAGAACAGAATACTGTAGTCGGATATGGTTGCTGTTCTTACCGGTGCTTTGTCAAGGGATAGTCACAGTCAACGGGCTGTTGGACTACGAACGCACACAGATGTTTCTAGTTACACTAAAGCGTTCATTGTATCATTTTGGACAATGAAATATTGTATGCGTGTACAAGATAATCAGAGGAGACAAAAATTGCCCACCAAATACTGTAGTAATGGTCGAGGTCTTAAAGTCCAATATTCGAAGAAGAGGGTAGTTCAAATTATAAATACATTAAATACTATGTTACAGAACTATTTTTGTATTGAGTTTTTGTTTTATTCAGGACCGTGCGCGTGACACTAAAAAGCGTCTATCCAGTACCACCACCCTTACAGTAAATGTACTCGATGATGACGACCAGGATCCTTCGTTCATCTACAAGGGGTGCAGCCTGCATGAGGGAGCTTGCTTCAACCCGGAGTATTCTAGCTATGTAAGGAACATTATTTTGTTCTTGACGTCATAATTTTTTTGGTCTTCAACCTAGGCGTTTGACTTACTTGATGATAAAGTAACGATGTCATAAAATATGGTATCTATAAACGAATCGGGAGTTGCCGCTTTCGTTGCTGACTCTATACTTAAATGTTACAAGTCAACTGATAAATATACACCGACTTAACAAGCAGACTAAGCTTAAAGTCGCAAATTGCATGGAAAACGGCTAAATCAGTGAATCGTCTTAGTACAAGAATAAAATCTGTTTCAGCCTTTTCTACAACTTTTTTTCATCAATCATTCGTTTTCAAAGCAATCTGTAAATAGCTGAAAATACGCTTTATGTCGAGCTGTTGCCACAAGTGACACATATATCATACTTTACTGATATGCATTTAACCTCGACGTTATCAAGGTGTACCACAGGGAAGTGTAGTGGGCCCCGTGCCATACACTGTGTCAAAAATAATAGTATCATTTTATTACATACGTTTCCATGAACTCTTGTGTATTAGCATACACAAAAAATAACAAGTTTGCATAACATTTTCAGGTAAACAGCGGCGTTCTAGCTGGGATTCTAACCATTGAACCCGAGAAAATCCAAGCTGTCGATATGGATACGCTGGACGCACGAATCCGATATAGCATAGAGAGTGGCGAGCCAGACACCTGGGCGACGTACTTCGCAATAGATACCATCACTGGCGCATTGAGGCAACTGCTGCCCGTCGACACGAATATAGCTAAGAAATTCCAGCTAGTTATCAAGGTAAGCAGGCACTTAAAACGAAAACAAAAAATGTAGCACCTCACTAAATGGAGCACTTTCACCTCAAAAATACATATAATAGGAGCGCCGTGTGGAAGTAAGCGTGAACGAAATCACTGGGAACAACTACTATTATGGAAGTAAAAAATAAACCAATGCTTTTATTTCTGGTGTTCACAATAAAGAGTATCTATCTATATCCCAATAACATCTTTATTCCAGGCCGAAGAAGTGACTGAAGCGAAGCGTTTCACAACAGCGAAACTGATCATCACAGTCCGTCCGGTGGACGCGAACCTGCCTGTCGTCAACGCAACGGCAGATGAAGGCGAAGTCGAAGAAAACTCGCCCAAGGGTACCAAGGTTTTGGATGCAACGGGACTACCGATAAGACTAACGGTTTCTGATGCTGATTTGGTGAGTCTGATCTTGTAAATGATTATATATACGTTTAAAATAGCATGTTTTGAAAACCAATGCAAACGAGGATCAAATGAAAGAAAATTCGCTTATGGGAACCAAGGTGTTGATGATAACTGACTGCAGATTTTGCTGCCGGTATCTGTTGCTGTATTCGTAAGTATGACATTGAATGGTTAATCAAAATTGCGTTTGTGAATGCAACGTCGGACAAGGATAAAGTTGTAGAGATTTACATTATTTCAAGGGCTTGGTTGAAATTCACTTTACCTTGGCCTTTAAAGACAAATAAAAGGATGGTTTAAACTCTTCTATCATATTAAGTTAATTAAAACATATTATTCTCTTATGTTTTCAGGGTCCAGGGGATCCAATACCAAAGTATACGTTTGAGTTGACAACGAATTTCTTCGACATTGATAAAGATGGCTATTTGGTGGTCAGCAACGAGAACTTGGACCGAGACCCACCGAACCCGGGCAAGTTTAGATTTCAGGTGAGTTGGTAATCATTATCAAACTGTTATTATCGGTGCTGAAAGGTGGTCACTTATGGTATAGGTGGTCTGCAAGTTCTAGGTCGCTCAGCATGCTATGTATGACGTTTCTCTAAAATACCGTCTCCGGAATGAAGTAAATAGCCAGATAACAAAAGTTATCGGCGTAGTTTAGTGTATTAGCAAGCTGAAGTGGCACTGGGTTAGTCATATCTGTCGCAGAATTGGGCTGTTGGAGTTCTTGAATGGAGACCACAAATGGGCAAACGTGGAAACACCCTCAGACTCAATGAAATTTCTATTTACGCAAAGCAGCTGGCAGTGACTGGAAGTGAAAAGCCGAAGATCAGGCTGAGTGCGTTTTGAAAGGGCTTTATCAAGTAGTGGACTAATATAAGCTGATGATAATGATGATATTCGTCATTTTCAATCTGGCTTTTCCTGTCAGTTTACGGGTCTTCCCTACAAGATGGTAAAACTCCGGAGATGCTTTTGAACAAAATGTGAATGTGAAAGTAAGATGAGAGTGCGGTGGCACGAAGGCAGAACCGGGCATAATAATAGCTGGAATAGAAGCTTAAGCAAGCTTAAGGCGAGACCTGGATAGCAGCGAAACTGGGTCGGATAGAAAATTTACGGGGCGGAGGGAGCAAAGTGAATAGGGAAGAAGCAGAAAGGGCAGGATGGGAGTAGAGTCAATTTATAATGGATTAATGTGTACTGTTTTGGTTTAATTTTACAAAGATATTAAAACTATGGTTACTTAACAACATTTAACTACTTGCTAATATGTGGCAATTTATCACAGCTTAGATCTGACCCATGCTTATTGGTTATTACAATAAGATAGCGAAATGTGACTGAAACATAAAAGGTGAGACGGGGGTCAGGTGGGAAGATGGCAGGACAGACTAACTTGACCCACAGAGAATGATAATTTCAATAATTATCTGGTTCAGTCAGTCAGTGTTTAATAATCTATTGCATCGTTCATTTCAGGTGGTAGGTCGTGAGGCGAACGGCGGAGCGGCATCGGCGCCGTTCTCCCTGGCCGTTCGACTGTTAGACCAGAATGACAACGCGCCTGTTATTCCGAAGACTCAGCCCATCATTGTCCCGGCTAGCTTGGAGCCTACACCTGTGCATAAGGTAACCTTAGGATTATTTACCTAAATATTCTCGACGAATTGTATATTAATTTTCTAGTTGCTTGATATGCGTGATAGAGCATGACCTAATTTTTTTGGCTTAGTCCATCGATTTGAAACTACGTAATACTGTAATGACTGCAACTGTGTGATTGGGATGACAATACAATAATTTGGTACCATCGATGGAGCCAGGTACTGGATAGTGGAACTTTTCAATGGTGAATCACATTGACATAGCCATCTAGCGGGAAAGACGGTATCGATCCCCCCTCTATCCCGCCTCTCCTAACTTCTACGTTTGCGTTGATATCCCATTTCGCTATTTAACAATCCATGTATTGTGTGTTTTTTTAGTTTTTTAAACTATAATATTATAAAGTTATTCTGTAAAAAGATCTTAATACCTAAATGTTATTTCAGGTGGAAGCGATAGATATCGACGAGGGTGAGAATGCACGTATAACGTACATCATCTATCACGTGTCTAACAATGGCGGCAACAAATTTAACATTGACCCTATCACTGGAGTTATATGTAAGCACACTACACTGTCTAGCACTTTTCTCGGTAACTCTGCGCTGAAGTTGGTAGTCAATAGCACGAGTATTTTAATTACATAATTTAAGTACAAAGATATATAAAATGAAGCAAAAAAAAAATCCTTAATTAATGAACTTAAACTAGTAATCAAAAACAAGATGTTGACCATGTGGTAAAGTACCAAAAACGCGGGCTACATTACCGCGTTGTATTGCTAAAGAAATTCTCTGCGCTAAGAATGAGTCAGCTCTCATATCACTAGCGGCGTCGACTAAATGTGGCGAAAGTTTAAAAAAACTTTTTGGTACATGGATCCCATGGAGTTTCGACGCCAAGCGGCACAAATATAATATATATTCACTTGAAAGTGATCCATACTTGCGCCGCTTGGCGTCTTCTGCAGCCTCCGCCTTGGCTCCGGCCCTTATTAAATTATGGATTGATGTTGAAGTAATTATACAACTTTAGAGTAGAGGAACCTTTGAGTATACCTTACCATATAACAATGGCACATTTCTATACCTATTTATTTTGTAAAGCGCATGTTACAATTATATTATTTTGTCAATTGTTAATGTTTGCATGGTTTTGAATAACGAGTTTGTGACTTTGCACGATTAGCGTTTTTATCGTTTGAATGATTTTTTTAATAATATTGTAAATGTTCTGTGAGTGTTGAGCGATGGTGACAGGTGGTAGCACGTGTGCTTAACAATCTGACGGCACCCGGTTCAATCCTCGGCCCTCCACTAATGACTTCATCATCATCAGCCAGAAGACGTCCACTGCTGAACATAGGCCTCCCTCTTTAACCTCCACACTGAACGATATCCTGCCATCTGCATCCACTGGATGCCCGCGACTCTCACAATGTCGTCGATCCATCTAGTGGGAGGCCTACCTACGCTGCGTCTTCCGGTTCGCGGTCTCCACTCAAGAACCTTTCTTCCCCATGATTAATCATCATCACTTATGACTTATTTGCTACTTAAATAAACTATGTGCAGTTTTAATGCCATAATTTCATGCTCACATCGTGAGGAAACCGGTATGTCCAAGAACCTCAAAAAGTTCAAAGACATATTAATATGTCATTCACCAACATGCACTGGGCCAGCATGGTTAATTATGGCCCATCGCCTCAGAGAGAAGGCCTGTGTCGCAGCAGTGGGAAGATGAATGGCTGATAATAATGATGATGCAGTGTTCTGTGAACACTTGCGTTATAAATTTTTGTTTAAGAGTTGAAATGTCATCTTAGGTTGCGTTGCACACACTCTCACACACACACACTCAGACACACACAAAAACACACGCACGCGCACACACAAACACACACATAAACACACACACACAAACACACGCACACACAAACATACACTCACACAAAATTTTGACAAAGGGCCACAATCCAATTATGTATTTCCAATTGTGTTCTAAGTCGAAGTGCAAAAGCGAGGTCTATACATTGCATTTTCTTTTTCTTTTATCTTCAGCCAGCACAGGTCGTCTCCAAGCGGGTGAACAATACAGCGTAACCGTTCGAGCATCCGACGCAAAAGGCCTCAGTTCCCAAGGAATAGTTGAACTGTCTGTCGCACCAGGACCCAATACTAGACCACCTCAGTTCTCATCCAGAGATTACTTCGCACCCGTCTCTGAAGGGGCGGCTATTAATTCTACTGTCACCACAGTCACTGTAAGTATTGTTAATGATATCATCATCAGCCAAAAGACGTCCACTGATGAACATAGTCCTCCCCCTTTAACCTTCTCACTGAACGAAAACCGCCCGCGACTCTCACGATGTCGTCGGTCCATCTAGTGGAGGTGGGTGGGTGGTGGTGGGTGTTAATGATATCAATGTTGTTATACTAATTATGACACTACTATTTGTGTCACTAATTATTTGTGCCGCACAGTAACGTAATCTAGAATCTCGTTGCGGCACATAGACCATGTTTCACGATGATTTTCTGTCAAGATGCCATTCTAATGATTGCGGCATTGGTCGCAAAACCTAGGTTACGTTACGCGCGTTTCCTTGTTTCTTAACAGATATAATTTAGGCCTTTTCAAAGCAAGAGAGGTATCTTCTAAGTCTGCGTGCTTCATCTTCGACCACATCGTCGCTTACTAACAGGCGAGATGGTGGTCAAACGCGGACTTAATCGCGATTTAAACAAATAAAATAACTTTTTGTATACAGGCTTAGCCTAGTTAGAGGGCCTCAGGCAATTGCTTTATTGTATCTTTATCATTACATGAAATAAATTTTTTATTAAGCTAATGAGCATCTTTTCTGCGTCTCGAGAGGTACAAGACTTCAACAAAGCTTGTTATTTTTAATTTCCAGGCTAAAGACCCTGAAAACGAGCCAGTAACATATTCGATAGCATCTGGTAACGATCTGCGTCAGTTCGGTATCGGCGCTACTACCGGCATCATCACCGTCATCCGAAGCTTGGATAGAGAAGTGCTCACCAGGTACCAGTTGGTTAGTATTTCATTTGTCTATACCAATATATGAAGAGGAAACATTTGATTGTTTGTATGTTTGCATTGAATAGGCTCCGAAACTACTGAACCGAATTGAAAAATTATTTCACTGTTGGGAAGCTACACTATCCCCGGGTGACATAGGCTATATTATATTTTGTAGCGAGGCCGAAGGCCGAGCTTACACCCGTGCGAAGCGGGGCGGACGGCTAGTCATTCATATTTTGAAGAAGAAGTATAGAAGATGTATAGATTTGAAATTTATTTAAGTTTGCGCTATTGTCAGTGGGTGTAGTGAAGCTAAGTATCGATACAAATATCTTAATTTTTTTTATACTTATTGTCCAAACTATTATGTATCCTTATAAAATAAATAAATAAATAAAAATTATCAATACAAAAAACCGACTTCATAAAAATGACAAAACTGTAAACGGGACCACACGCGAAGCAACACATTAACAGACTTCCAAAATGGAGGAGATTATCAATTAGACAGTTTTTTTTTTACCTCAGAGCTTTCGAGTGGGTGAACCGATTTTAATTTTTTTTTTTATTTGCAAGCTGGTGCTTCCCGTGTGGTCCCATTTCAACTTGGTCCAGTTCTGTCATTTTTATGTAGTCCGTTTTTTATATTGATAACTAGCGACGCGCCCCGGCTTTGCACGGGTGTAAGCTCGGCCTTCGGCCTCGCTACTATGTCCCGTTCCAGGAACACAATATTTCATCAAAATCGGTCCAGCCGTTTACTCACCGTTTAAACCTTCCCTGGACTACGACAAACATTTCAAAACCAAAATCAGCTAAATCGGCCCAGCGGTTCTCGAGTTTTAGCGAGACTAACGAACAGCAATTGATTTATATATATGTATATATAAGGTCGGGGAAAAAGTTTCTTCGTATTTTTTAAACAAATTCAAGACATATTTTTTTCAAGTTTAATTACATTTAATTATAATATATATGTGCCATTTTGTTCGATAACTTGTTGCCATCTTGTAGGTAGTGACATGATCCCGTTGCTGTAGAATTTTTGGGACTTCTGATCAAAAAAATGCAACAAGTAGTTTTGACAGTCCTCTCTTGATGTTAATCTAACACTACCCAAAGAATTCTGAAGAGATCGAAACAGGTGGAAATCTGAGGGTGCAAGGTCTGGGCTATATGGTGGATGCATTAACACTTCCCAACCAAGCTCTCTAAATTTTTGCTGAGTGGCCAAAGATGTGTGCGGTCTGGCGTTATCATGATGAAAGACCACACTCTTTCTGTTGATCAATTCCGGCCGTTTTTTCTCAATTTCTTGTTTGAGTCTCATCTGCTGTTGGCAGTAGAGATCCGAATCGATGGTTTTGCCCGGCGGTAAAAGCTCATAATGAACGATGCCCTGCCAATCCCACCATACACACAACATCACCTTATTACGTGTTAATCCGGGTTTCGCTACAGTCTGTGGTGCTTCACTGCCCTTTGACCATGATCTTTTGCGCACATTCTTGTCGTAGGTGATCCATTTTTCATCACCAGTGATCAATCTTTTCAAAAACGGTTCGGTTTCGTTACGTTTCAATAGAGAATCGCAAATGAGTACACGATTCATTTGGTTTCTTTCAGTGAGCTCGTGTGGCACCCAAATATCGAGTTTTTTGTATACCCAGTTTTTTTCAAATGGGTCAAAACTGTTTTGTGGTCAATCCCCAGTTCTTCAGCTACGTCGTAACTACTAATATGCCGATCTTGGTCCACTTTTTCAGAAATGGCATCGACTTTATCCGTAACAGGGCGACCAGAGCGAGCTGCATCTTTGACATCAAAATTCCCGGACTGAAAACGCTTGAACCAACATTGTGCTACTCTTGATGACACTGCATTAGGTCCATAAACGTCACAAATTTTATTCGCGGCTTGTGTCGCATTTTTCCCTTTTTTGTTATAAAATTTCACAATATATCGAATTTGTTCGTTAGATTCACTCATTTTATCGAACAAAAAAACAATTGAAAAATGGCGGGAAATTGCTTTTTACGTTTTGTATTCCTTTTTTAAAATGTCATCTTTTTAATGGTATCAAAACCAGCCAGATACAAACAGTACAACGGATAAGATTTTTACTACAACTTTATACATACAAAATACGAAAAGACTTTTTCCCCGACCTATTATATATATATAGATTATTCTAAAAACAATTTTGACCCAGTACACTGTTCCTGGACCCGGGTATGTCCTAAAATTGCGACCAATACCACCGGAGGATGGGCAGCAGCGTCCTAATAGTACACGGTGAACGTACTGCGATCCCCAAGCCGCCTGCCAAGCGTGGGGATTATATCAACACCCCTCTCTATGAGGGAGGTCTTGTCCAACAGTGGACGTTAATTGGCTGATGATGTGTGTATGTGATGTTACACTGTTCCTTAATTTGCTAATTGTTTAAAATGAACTTAAAACCTAAGCAATTTCGTCGAATTTTCCAGATGGTCCGAGCTGAAGACCCAGGGAAGCTGTCGAGTACAGCGACGGTCAACATCAAAGTGACTGACATCAACGACAATAATCCCAAGTTTGACGAGGATTCTTACCTCTTCCACGTGAAAGAAGGTAAGCGCTTTTTAAACAAATGTCACATAAAATATAATTAATTATCAATATAAAAAACCGACTTTATCGGAACTGGACCAAATTGAAATGGGACCAAACGGGAAGCACCAACCATCAAATAACAAAAAAAATCGTCAAAATCGGTTCACCCAGTCAAAAGTGTTGAAACAACAAACAAAACAAAAAACACTCGAGTTGATAACCTTCTCCTTTTTGGAAGTCGGTTAAAAAGAAACTAGTCTGTGGAATGCGCTGCCTGAATGGGTGTTCCCTTATAGTTACAATCTGGGTGTCTTCAAGTCAAGAGTGAATCGGTTTCTTCTAGGCAAGCGTGATTCATCGTAGGCCGTATCATCGCTTAACATCAGGTGATCGAGTTGGCGGCCAAGAGGAAGCGTATTATATAATTTAAAAAAAAAAGTTGCGCGTGATGGTGACCGAGCGGTAGCATGTGCGCTTTACAATCTGGCGGCACCCGGTTCGATCCTCGTCCCTGCACCAAGAACTTATTAAGTACCTAAATAAATTATATGAAGTTTCGGTGCTTTCGCTCAAAAACGGTGAAGAAAAACATCATGAGGAAACCGGTATGTCCAAGAACCTCAAAAGTTCAAAGACATACACAACCACCTACACACCACCAACATGCACTGGGCCAGCAGCATTGGGTGGATTAGGGCCCACCCTCTCTCTTAAGAGAAAGCCAGAGTCCCAGCAGTGGGAACATTGATGAATAACTTGAAAGCCACACCGGTCGTGGAGGGTTCGGGGTAGGGGGGGGGGGGATTATCGTATGGCGCTTCTGATTGGAGAAAACAAAAGTCATTCATTTAATTCGCGCATAGGATTGGCCCGCTCTAAAAAGATCCTGCTCAAAATTCAGTTCCTTTTCATCACGTGGGTCAGCGAAATAACGGTAGAACAGTTAAGTCAGCGACTCAAAACCGTACTCCGTTATATTTAGGAGCTCGGCTGGTTTGTGTAGGCTGGCAGGGGCAAATGCACAATATACCCTAAGCGGGATGTGGCAGTGCAGGGGCCTTACATCCAACTCTAAACGTGGGCCGAATAGGTGCAGTTTGCAAAATCACGCAACCGCAAACTATCTTGGGGCGTTAGGTTCGCGTTCGCGTGATTTTGCAAAGTGCACCTATTCGGGCCCGCGTTTAGAGTTGGGCGTTAGGCCCCAGGTCTTGTTATCCCCACTTTGGATTAGATGAAAGAGGGTATAATATACAAAAAAAAAACTGGTGCTAAATTTCATACTTCTAGTCTAGACCATAGAAAAATGTTTTTTTTTTTTTTAGTTTTTAGAGAATTAATTTAAAATGATATTAAGTAGATTTTCTTTCCCACAGGTGTAGGAAATGAATTTGTAGGCTACGTCCACGCCACGGATTTGGATGAAGGAGTGAACGCAATGATTAGCTACAGCATCCCGACTCACCTACCCTTCACTATTGATAATAGCACTGGCATGATCAACACTAATACTAAACTGGACTATGAACATACCAAGGTATGGGAATGTCAACTATAATTAAAACAATAATAGAGTCTGATTTTACTAGACTGACTTCAACTCGTACATATTTTTTTTTACATTTTGTTGTATTTGTCATTCTTGGCTTGTTTACCACTAAAAGGTTCAAGAATATCTCAGATTTTTTTTTGGTCCCTATAGTTGTTCAGTAATGACAGGTACAATGAACTTCCTTTCAGCTTAGATCACTGTTCCGTAAAATCATTTACAGGGTTACGCATATAGACTATACTTAGCCGAAAGGAGGTCATTCGTTATTAAAAATAACTTTTACTATGCGATCAATCCTGAAATCGCGAAAAAAATTATCAGCTGTTCCATAGAAAACGGTCATTGACACACGACAAAATATATGAAACACCAGTTCTTTCTTTCGCGATTTCGGGGTTGGTCCCAACTAAATTTGTTCATAATGATGAATACAATAACTTCCTTTTCGCTTAGTATAGTCTATATGCATAACCCTGCATTTTGCCATCATATAATACATTTCCGGTAACATATACATTAAAATAATGCTTTGAAAAGGTTGGGTAATTCTACATACAAAACAAGAATTTTAAAACTTGTTTTTCCTATTCCAGGATTACGCTTTCGTAGTGACAGCGACTGACGGCGCGATCGACAAGCGACTCGGCACCGCGTCCGTGACTGTTCAAGTTCAGGACATTCCCGACGAAGCGCCAGTTTTCAGACAAGCTTTGTACTCCGTACATGTACCCGAAAATGTGCCTAATTACCCTGTGGTTAAAGTTCAGGTTAGTACACACCAATCGACAGCTTCCAGAAGATTCCAGTGCATGTTTGGGACATACCCTACAAAGCTTTATTCATTCATCCGACGGATTTTACATTTCGTTATGTGCTTACAAAATGCACATTTCAAATCTAAACAAAAAGGCTATGCAACTAAAAACTGGCTGCGTAAGAGTGACAAGGCAGTTAGTTTTTGCTTGGACAAACCAAACAATCCAACTATAAGTGTGACAAGTGGTTAAACCCCAGACAAACGAAACAACCGAACTATAAGTGTGAAGGCGGTTAGTTATTGCCCGGACAAGCAAGAAAATTACAAGGCGGTTTTAGGTTGCTGGTATATATAGGATAATCATTGAATGACCGAACTATAACCCGAAACGAAGTTCGATCTTAATCATCTTACCTTACTTTAAATTGATTGAAAACTTAGTTTCGTATTTTTCTTTTTCTCCGCGTCTTGTTCTGTAAACTTATAATCGTCTATCAATTACTTACTGTACATAATACCTAACACTACCTACCTACTTATATTTGTATCTCATTCCAGGCTGAGGACCCAGACTCAATTCCAGAGATAACGTACACGATCCTGATGGGTGATATGGATCTGTTCTCGATAGATCGAAAGTCCGGTCTGATCAGGACTCTACAGCCGTTGGACAGGGAGATGATGGCTCGGCACGAGATCATTGTGGGGACTGAGGAGAATAATGACGAGGGGCCTGACTCTACCACTACTGTGGAGATTCTTGTTGATGTGAGTAGAACAATGAAAAAAATTATCAATATAAAAAACCGACTTCATAAAAATGTCAGCACTGGACCAAATATGCGCCCTCTATCCCATAGCGCGTGCATTAATTAGGCACTATCTGTTTTAGAGAGCGCATGCCTGATTTAGTACTGAGGTGTTCCGACAGATGTCATTTATAATAGTTTTTGTGTGTTAATGACTTTTTAATTGTTACATTTAAAAAAAAAACAGTCGAACTGGACCAAATTTAAATGAGACCAAACGGGAAGCACCAGCTTTCAAATAAAAAAAAACATTAAAATCGGTTCTCCCTGACGAAAGTTCTGAGGTAACAAACAAAAAAAAAAATTCGAATTGATAACATCCTGCTTTTTGGAAGTCGGTAAAAAAATATAAGAGCAATAAACCTTATTCTAAATACCATTTTATTTACAGGACAAAAATGACAACGCGCCCATATTCACCTCTGCTATTCGTCCCGTCACAATAGAAGACTCTTCATCAATCGGCAGCCTTGTTCAAACTGTGACCGCTTCAGACAATGATTCTACAGCCCCTAACAACAGAGTGCGTTATAAACTAGTTGGACGAGGGAAGGCTTCAATATACTTCCACGTGGAGCCTGATACGGGAGCTGTCAGGGTTCGGGATGATTTGAGGAAGGAGACTGACAGTGAATATACGGTATGTACATTTTTGGTTCTATTATAATACAAGTATATAAGCGATGGTGGCCCAGATGCAGAACGTGTGCTTTGCAATCTGATGACACCCGGTTTGACCCTCGGCCCTGCACCAATGGCTTATTTTGTACTCAATTAAACTATATGCAGTTTTGATGACATTCTTTGATAATATATATAGCTTGGATCTGCTTTAAACTTCGGTTATAGTACCGAAAAAGACTGCCAATAACTGAAGGTAGCGAGGTAAACACGCATTGTACACACTGACATATTCTCCTCAGTTCTAGTCCTACGGTCCTTTGTTATAAAGAATCAAAAGAATCAGCACATGCAAAAATTATACTGCGGCCTTAGTACGAGCACTTGCGAAAAAGTTATCGTTAAGTAAACAGCCCCAAAATTGAACAGCGCCTCTATCGGACGTGAAAAGAAACTGAATTTTTCATACATTTGCTATCGTTTACGTAACGATAACTTTTTCGCAACTTCTCGTACTAACCCCACTGTTCCGTAACTGACCAACACTAGCGTCGCCAATGTGGACACGGTTGACATTGAATTCACAACCGTATCGTTGTTGATAGGTTCTAGTGAGGCCTGTCGTGTTTAATTTGTGTCTGTATTGTGTTGTGTAGTGGACCAAGTCTGTAATGTAACAAAACCATTATGATTCCCAGGTGGATGTGCAAGCCTACGACCAGGGCGACCCCGTGATGTCTTCAGTCACCAGCCTCACCATCTACGTCAGCCATTCAGCCACAGTACCTCCAGATGTAAGTTTCTTTACTATAATTCCACTAGCAAACACCTTGTGATATAACCCGCTTCCCTAAAGAAATCATTCATAATTTCGGAATAAAATTAAAAATAGTTTGTTCAGGAGTACGCAGCCGACCTTGTTGTGGCTCAACAGACGCCTGACAGAAGTGTGTCGGAGCACCCAAGGTGTTCCGTTCTTCACACGCCTTCGGGCGGAGCGTCTAGCGACCAGAACAGTGGTGGCCCGCCCCTGGTGTGGTGCGGGTTAACTCCCGCCGGGGAGTTTAAGCGTTGTTTATCATGTTCTTGTGTGTATTCCATGGTTATCCCCAACAGTTAATTATTGTTATTTCTTTGCAGGTTGGTCTCGGGTTCGCTGATACAGTTTACACGGAGCATATCGCAGAAAACTCTCCAAACGGTACTTTGGTCAGAGTCCTGCCTCTATTGAACAAGAGAGAGCATTCCCCAGATACTCCGCTCAAATGTCGCCTTACTGAGACTTCGCAACAAGGTAAACATTCGCTTCACCCTCTTACAAACTAAGGTCCTTACTTAAAACGTTACTCAAGTTGATCTATGCTTATAATTGCTCTCTCAACTTCTCGCTGACGGCAATCGTCACACGCGAAAACGAGACAGAGCAATTTTAAGCATAGATCAATTCGCGTAACGTTTTTAATTTGGGCCCTGAGTTACTAAACTGAGTTCCACTCCTGCTGTATGTAAGCTAGAACGTAGTTAGCCGACATTACAGCCCAATGTAAGTTGATCTCTAAGATAAGATAATTTATTTCACAGAAAAATAACAGTATCTCTGACTAGTTAACACAAGTTAAAATTCATTCAAACTCACATTGGACCGTAATGTCAGTGTGCTGCTTTCTAGCTTACGTACGGCAGACTACTAATGAGGGCGGCTACTAATGAGACATTTAAGGTAATACGTTTCACATATGGCGGAAAATTCCAATTTGAAACAGATTTTTTGTTCTTGTAGCTAGGCCGGGTAATTATTGTAAACGATCATGATATTTGCGCAAATTGATTATTATTCTTTACAAAATCATATTAACCTATTTATCTCTAATGTACATTATTACTTCTATTTGTCAATAAACACATTTTTGCTGTTTCAAACGGTATTGACAAATGTAAGTAATATGGTGCATTACTGATAAATAGCTGTACATGATAATGTAAAAAACAACCAACGATTTGCGCGAACATTGTGTCGTTTTACAATAATTACCCGGCCTAGAGACAACGACAAAAAAAATCTTTGAAATTTCCGCCATACGTGAAACGTATCACCATAAATCAATGCTTATGAGGACTCATGCAACAACAACCTGACTAAATAAAATAGCAAACGCATATTATTAGCAAAGCTTAATAAAATACCAAACGTAGAGCTATTATATATATACTAAAAACAACATTGAAATGTGAACCCTATATTATGAAGATTATGACCCACACGAGTCATAGAGCCTTGAATAACTAATAGTTACTACTTAAATAAGTCACCAAAAAAGGTTCTGTTTGTTAATAAAATTACGCTTAAAAGCACAGTTACACAATACAATCAAAATACTTTACTTCACTTACCAGGAACATGATGCTCTATCATGTTAAATAACCAAACGTCTGTTTTATCCAGGAATATTCTACGTAAAGCTAACCGAAGATCGCGACTGCGCCATCTATCTAAATACCAGCTCATTGGACTACGAGACCCTATCCGAATACTCGCTAGAAGTCCAACTGGAGTCTATACAAGGGCTTATAAATCCTGAAAACAACATGGCTGTGGTGAAAATCCACGTGACTGATGCAAACGATAACGCCCCAGTTTTCGTGTTTAGTGAACAGTCGTGGATTGGAAGCGCTAAGGGGAAGTACTTCGCGATTGTTACCAAGGATATGCTGTTGGGAACCAATGTTGTGCAGGTTAAGGTAAGAAAGAAGTGTTAAATTATTATTCACCGGTGGCCTTAATACGAGAACTTGTACGTTACGTAAACGATAGCAAATGTATGAAAAATTCAGCTTCTTTTCACATCCGATAGAGGCGCTGTTCAATTTCAGTTCAATTGCTCGGTAATTCGTTCAAATTCGTAAATATCCTTACTACAGTGAAAAGTTAAGTTACATGCCATGACCAGACATTGATGACTCATGTTCTTCATCGAGATACAATATCTACAGAGACAAAATCGTGTCAAAAAAAATTCTGAACCAAAACTCGTCGCACGATACGAATTGCGCCGACTTTTTGGTTTGGTCATCGCGATCCGACTACAACGCCGTACGATGCCAGTGCTATGATGACATAGCGGACAAGCGACGTTGAACACTATGCATAACGTCTAAATTGAAGTAAATGTAGCATTGTGGCACTATATAATTGATGTCTACGTTTGTACAAAGACGCTCGGACGTTTTTCGACTGTTTTCACTTAGAGATTGTGACTCTATAGGAATTGTATCTCGATGATGTTCCTCCGTCATTTGTCTTTTCTACCTAAAAACTGTTTTTCTGATGAATCTCTAGCGTAATTCCGCTTCTACGTCGCTTCGAGTACAATAAGGAATTTGGGATAAATTATTAACAGGTTTTTAATATGAGCCACATAAAAAAAGCGAATATTTGCTGTTTTCGTTGCATTACATATTTTGTTGAGTTTGAATGACATTTTTCTGTGGAACGGATGATTTTTTCTTTGCTTTTTCGGGGTTGGTCCCATAGTAAAATTTGTTCATAATTGTTAGTACAATAAATAACTTTTCGGGTTAAGTTAGGTTACATTACACAGGGTCACAACAGGGTACTTTTCCATGTAACTTTGTGCAATGTCCTAAAATGCGAGTAGTCCTAGAAATTTTATCCAAATCGGACCAGTGTTTTCCGAAAAATCACTTGTGCCTTAACTTAAACTTTGTCTCAAACTGGCTTCAACGAAACCTTTGATACGAGATTTTTGACCTCTAAAACACGAGTCAAAAGAAAAAGCTTCGCCAAATAATTAATGAAATAAGTGGATCACATCAAAAACCGACTTCAAAAATATATTCCTTGGGATCCCATCAGCTCCTAACTAGGTGACACTGGGACTAAATTGGAGGTATACTCTACCGAACCAAAGTTTTTTTTTTTAATCGGTCGACAGTTGGCGGAGAAATCGGAAAACAAAAAAAAAAAAACCAGTTGAACATAGACTTGTCCTCCTTTTTCGTCGGTTAATGAATAACAATAAATCTACGAGACAAATATAATAAAACATCTCATTTTACAGGCTAAAGATAAAGATAGCGGCGACTTTGGCAAACTAGAATACCAAAAGAACTCTTGGACCAAAGCAGCTGAAGAATACTTCACTCTGGACGCCGACACGGGGGTGATAAGCAACATCAAAACGTTCGAAAATGTTCCTAGTGAATCTTTGCCGTTCAAGTTCAGTGTGACTGTACGGGACAACCCTAATTCCACGCAGGATTATAACATTGCTAGGGCTTCGGTCGTGGTGAGTACAGAATAGTTCATTCATAGTGCATTTTGTAATCAAACCAGCAAGTAAATTGTGATAAGTGGAGTTATTAACTCAGCTTCTCATTCTTGAGCATGGGTCCAAAGTTGCTAGTCTATCTGTTTTTTTATCGTATACATTTCGGAGAGTGTGCATCGGATGTAATTCCCTCCTGCTCATTTTTCTATCGGACTGCCAGAGAGGGCACGAAAAATTGACACCTCTTTATCGTTGATATTCCGAAAACTCGTATGAAGCGCTTTGATTACATATTTATTGTGCGAACTGCTAGTCTTTGGAATGCTCTGCCTGAATAGGTGTACCTCGATAGTTACAATCTGGATGTCGGCAAAACACGAGTGAATCGGTTTCTTCTAGGCTAGAGTGTTCCACCGTAGACATCAGGCGAGTTGGCGGTCAATCCCAATCCTATTTCTAAATAATAATAAAAAATCACGACGATGAAGATCCTATTTACAACTTTATAGCGTTAAGGATAGTTATTTCCTGTTTATTTTTTCGCGGTTTTTATTACACGTTCATAGTATGGACCGGTGGTACTGGGCCTGAACTAACCTTAACCACGTCTTACCCTTACATATTATTCATGACTTTCTTCTACATTTCTAGATAAATCTACTCCAAAAAGACAACCAACTCGTCCTAGAGATATCGGACCTCAACCCAGACGCGATGCGGCGTCGATCCCGAAGCCTCCTCACAGCTATAGAAGAAAAGAGTGGTCTTATCGCTGGCATCGAGAAACTGACAACAAGACATTACCTCGGAGAAAATGGGACGTTGGAGAGTGACGCGAGAGGGACTGACGTCTGGCTGTATCTGCTGGATCCTAGTTCGGGACAAATACTGACTAGGGAATCGAAGGTAGTCAAGAAGTAAGTATGAAATGAGTTCATTTTTAACCGACTTCCAAAAAGGAGGAGGTACTCAATTCAACTGTTTTATTTTTATTTTTTTATATTTGTTATCTCAGAACATTCGACTGGGTGAACCGATTTTGATGATTCTTTTGTTAATTGAAAGCTGGTGCTTTCCGTTTGGTTGCATTTCAATTTGGTCCCTTTCCACTATGTTTTATTTTATTACAATGTAACAATCAAAAGTCATTTCCACACAGAAATTATTATAAGAGACATCTGTGGGAACACCTCAGTACTAAATCAGGCATGCGGTCTCTAAAACCGATAGTGCCTAATTAATGCACGCGCTATGAGATAGAGGGCGCATATTTGGTCCAGTTCTGACTATTTTGAAGTCGGATTTTTATATTGATAATTATTAAAGACGATTTACTGTTGTCCAGAGCGGTAGAAAGCGGCGTCCGCAAAGCAGTTGCCGCGCGTCTCCAATCGCCGGTGAGCGAAGTGCGAGCTCCACTGATCCCAGTGGAACCTCCGAGGAAGCCGCACATAGCCGCGGCGCCGCTAACTAACGCGCTACCGGCGGCGCTGATAGCGTTAGCAGCAGTCGTGCTGGTTGTGGCCGTAGCGGCTGTCATCTACATCTGTGCTTCGTGGAACAGGTAAGCATTTATTGAAGTGAAAACTTCTTTAGGCGCATTGATCACTTTTTGGGTGAACAAATATCATGGAACTCGCTACATCGTCTTCCTATACCGTATATTTTAAAATAGCGCCATCTCTTGTAGAATATGTGAATTACTACTTACGTTTTCACTTCTGACGTACAGTCCTATGACTGATGTGTTTTTTATTTATTTATTAGTAATTTTAAGTTTTTTTATCGTGTCTTGTGTACTATGTAATTTGTAGTGTGAACAATAAAGAGTTTATCTATCTATTAATCTAATTTTACGTAAATACATAAGGTACGTGGTACATATGATAAGCGGTATACAGCATATAATCTTGTTTTATTCAGATACAAAAAGCACAAAGAGCAAGCGACACAGCAATACGGAACTCTCAGCGTGAGCATGCCGCCGCGACCGCCCTCTGGATACGAGTCCAGTGAAGACGAACCCGCGCCGAGATACGAGACACAGGTATGCATTAACCGACTTCAAAAAAGAAGGGGGTTCTCAATTCGTATATATTTAGATTTATTGAATTTTCTTCATTTTATAACAGACTCCCAAAAAAAGAGGAGGTTCTGAATTCAACTAAGTACTTATTTTTTTATTTTTTTTTTATGTTTGTTACCTCGGAACTTTTGACTGGGTGAACCGATTTTGATGATTCTTTTTTATTTGAAAGCTGGTGCTTCCCGTGTGGTCCCATTTCAATTTGGTCCAGTTCTGATAATTTTATGAAGTCTGTTTTTTATTAATAATTAGTTCCTTCTTACAGTTATATGATTATTTACTGGATATTTACCTTACCACAGTAAATATCCCGTAAATAATCATATAACTGTAGTGAACAACCATGATAGTTTAAAACAATAGTTTCTTCTTAATTCGTTCTAATATGTTTGATACTTCAGAACTTCGTCATTTATGAACCTTGTTTAATTGAAAGAGGCTAAGCTATACAGATTGGTCCCATCCCATAGAAATTTCATCGAAATCGTTTCAGTATTTTGGCTTAAAAAGTAACTGGAAAATTTTGTTATTTGGATGACGATTTATGATCATCCAAGTAACCAAATCTGCCCATGTTATACAAGTTTTGAGAACCGGTTTTGAAATTTATAATTATACTAATTTTGTGTAGTCGGGTTTTTAAATTGATAATTATAAGTGCGCTCTACTTTTGTTTTGAGATTCCATATTTTTTTTGTACTGATATGAAAAATGATGACAGAATTGAATACTACTTACTACTCGAAATCACTCGAACTGATTTTGATGCCCGTCTGCTTAATTGAAAACTACATAATACCCTTTAATTTGGCATATTTATTCCTAGTGCTGTTGCCCGCGACTTCGTACGCGTAGTTTTTTTTATTTTTTATTACAAACCAGTTAAATAACAACTATAATCTTTCAACCTCTTTTCCTCCCTGAATCTAGCCCTTGCGCAAAACCACATAGCTTATACTTCAATCTGGTCATAGCTAAGCATCATCGTGAAAATCGCATTCAAATCCGTCCTGTGGTTTAGGAGATGTGCATGGACAAACAAACAAACAAAAATTCAAAAAACTGTCTTAACGTGTGCAACTGCTTATTTTAAGACGCCTTGTGTTTTTTTTTTACTTTTATATCTCACAATTGCAGATTTTTTTATCTCTACATTGTTATTATACGTATAGATAGATAAGTGACGGCTCTTGGACCAACTCCCATACAAAATTGCCTACTATTGTTTTGAATTAATAATTTGTTCTAGCTACAACCTCACCTCTTTTGTGTATTCAGGTGCTGAACATGGCAGTGGATGATGCAGACCTGCAACTCGACTTCAGTTCGAACAACCATGCTTTCAACATACACAGTGTTGATTATCTCACTAAAAACGGTGAGAAACAAATGTACATAATCGTAATCGCTTGGGGGCGTGGGTTCGATTCCCACCTAGGACAAACATTTATGTGATGAACATTTGTGTTTGTTCTATGTCTGGGTGTCAATATATAATTAAGTATGTATTTAAAAATATATATGTACCTACCTATATCAGTCTCTGGCAGCCATATTACAAGCTTTGCTTAGTTTGGGGTCAGATGACCGTGTGTGCAAAAATGTCCCAGAAAAATGTCCCAGTACCCTTAGTACAAGATTTGATAGTTTTCGAAAACTTTTTTCGTTTTCGTTTTGATGCATACATTGCTGGGCTGAAAGCTATTCGAAACTATTTTTCGTATTTGAGTGAAGCAACCTATACTGCCGTTTACTACACATTTTAGTTCATCCGCGTTTCCGCTAGAGGCGCTTTACTAAAATGTATGGGACAATACGGAAACGAAAAAAGTTTTCGAAAACTGTCAAATCTTGTACTAAGGGTACAGATGATGCAAAGTAAAAAAAAAAGATCTGTAAATATGGGCCACTTGGATAAATAAGAGCAGCTATTCTGAGTGTCGCTATCTCTGTAAATTGAGCTTTACCTTTTAGTATCATCATCATCATCTGCCAGAAGACGTCCACTTCTAAACATTGGCCTCCCCCTTTAACCCCCACACTGAAAGACATCCTGCCATCTGCATTTACTGGATGTTTTAATATGTTTGTGTTAAAATCCGATCTCTTGCTCTACATCTTGTATTTTTGGATGTTTGAGATACTGGACCGATTTTTAAAATTCTTGTACCATTAGAATGCTAAACCTGTGCGAGCCTGTGCGGCTAGTTTATTATAATTTACTAGCCGCCCGTCCCAGCTTTGCACGGGTGGAGATTTATTTTTAACTGACTTCCAAAAAGGATGGGGATCTCAATTACTCTATTTTTTTATGTTGTTGCCTCAGAACTTTCGACTGTGTGAACCGATTTTGATGTTTTTTTTATATTTGAGAGCTGGTGCTTCCCATGTGGTCCCATTGCAATTTTGTCCAGTTCTGTAATTTTTATGAATTCGGCTTTTTTATATTAATAATTATTATTAAACATTCTAGTTATAAATATAGCCTATGTTACACAAGGATAATGTAGCATTTTAATGGTTAAATAATAAAACTGTTTTTATGATGAATTTCTAGTGTAATTCCGCTTCTACGTCGCTTAAACGTCGCGACGTAGAAGCGGAATTACGAGTACACTAGAAATTCATCAGAAAAACAGTTTTGAAAATAAACTTCCGCAAAGTAACGCCTGATTCAATCAACTGGTTAAATAATTTTTAAAATTGGTCCTGTAGTTTTTGTGTTAATTCGTTGGAAACATCCAAAAATAGACATCTCACCTATTTTTAATATTAGTGTAGATTATAGAGAACCTTAATTTATATTGGTTAAAAATCGAATCCCGTTCTTAGGTGAGCGTAGTCCCACCGTCTCTGAAACAGCAACAACTCTCCGAGCGTCAAGCGTCAACGACAATGGAACACTGAACAACTTCCACAACTTTGACAACCACAACAATGCAACCATTGCTCGCAACACACAAACTCTCAACCGACGGATACCTAACAACCACGCGTTGAATAACGCGCTGGGGACGTTACCGAGAGTCAATAATAACAACATTGGTGGTGGGTTGTTGGCTGCCACTTTGGGGAGGAAAATTAACGGGAACAACCATAAGAAAAAAGCGACGCATCCGATTATGGCGTACGATGAGATACCAGGTTTACATAGGTACGTATTACTACCTCAGCTTGACAGCCCGTCAGCTTAGTTGGTAGTGAACCTGCCTTCTGCGCTTGGGCACAGAATACATATAAGTACAAGTACAGAAGATTCAGTCCGCAAAATCATTAAAATAAGTAGCAACTCTTGCTACTACACAATAAAGTGCAATTCAGGACGTGCGAGCGCTAACTACCTACAGCTATATTAACCTAGAAGTTGCCTCTCTGTCTATCGCGCGGCAGCGGGCACGGCAAGTCCGACAAAACGACTACACGTAGCTTCATACCTAAAGTGCGGAGTGCGCTAGGCCTGGCTTACGGGCGTGGGTTCGATTCCCACCTGGGACAAAAATTTGTGTGATGAACATTTGTGATTGTTCTATGCCTGGATATTGACTATTAAAGTATGTATTCAAAATATATATGTATCTATGTATATCAGTCTCTGGCAGTCATATTACAAGCTTTGCTTAGTTTGGGGTAGATGACCCCATGATGTTGTGTGCAATAATGTCCCAGATATTTATTTAGTATTTTTTTGCCATCTGTTCAAACAAGCAGACGGGCCGCCTGATGAGAAGCAGTCAGTGGCCTATTGATACTTGTAACACCAGAGGCATCACAAATACGTTGCCGACCCTTTAAGACTCTATTAACTCGCCTTTTGAAGAACCCCATGTTGTAGGTTCTCGGAAACACCGCGGAATGTAGCTCATTTTTTTTTTCGTCCCGCAGGGCATCGGAAAACGACAACGTTACATTCGGTAAACGGAACTTTACCGGGTACAATTACGACCAATCTCCAGTTGAGACCACTACGGAACTTTAAACTGGGTGTAAAAAGTGATAACAAACTAATAGTGTTCAAACAAAGTTAGAAAGTGAATAAACTACATGTCAAAGTGTTAAAAAGACTAAGTGAAATATCCATCCAATATTGAAACTAAATCTAGCATAATACTTGTGTTCAACGAATTAATGCATTTTCTTATAAGAAATCTTGCGACTGAGATAAAAATGCTCCAATATACTGTTATTTTTATGTGAACTTTATGGATTTTTGTATATGTACTTAGCAAAGGCTAGTCTTTTGTATTAATTGAATGTGAATAATAAATAATATTATAAATGTAAATAACTATTATTATTGTTATAATAATGGAGGGTTATGTATATTATAAAGACGCGAAGACAAAAAAAAAAACGAAAATGTATGGACGGCAATTATTATGGGAAATGTTATGACAATATTGCTGTAACATGTCAAAATGTAAAAAAAATATAATTACAGATCATAGGCAAGTGTTTCAGTTACATTGTTTGACCTTAATGCCGTCTAAAGAAAAAGTTCCAGAAGTAATTATTTTACATTTTAGCTGCGTAATATAAAAATAAATAAATAAATTTGTACAAACATTAACGAAAGGGAAAAATCATTCAAGTACTTCAAAAAGACTATGTAATAAGTTGGTAATATATCTACTAAATGTTATTAACGTAGTAATTATTTGTAAAGAAAAAACTTGTTATATATACTGCGCATTTTTCCTTTGGACAGCTCGAGCATGTAATTCTATAAATCCAGACAATATTGCAGTAACCATGTTTCCGTAAAATAATTGCCGTTACACACGTTAACTACCTGAGATATGAACAGGTATGAGATCATCGAGATAAAAAACCTATAGAGTCACAATCTATAAGTGAAAACAGTCAAAAAACGTCCGACCTTCGTTGTACATACCTAGACATCAATTATATAGTTCACAATGCCACATTTACTTCAATTTAGACGTTATGTCTATTGCATAGTGTTCAACGTCGCTTGTCCGCTAAGGCATTATAGCATTGGCATCGCGCGGCGTTGTAGTCGCATCGCGGCTGCCTTGCAACTAACTAAAAAGTCGGGGCAATGCGTAGCGTGAACCGAGTTTTGGTTTGGACTTTTTTTGATAACGATTGTGACTGTATAGGTATTATAAGTATCTTAATGTATGAGACATATTTCTAATCCTAAGATATAAACAGGTATATTTTTTTAAATCAATTTGCAATTTTCTTGCCAGTTTATGGCCCGAAGTGTTGAATAGTATGCATGATATAATTTTTGTTATATTCCATGCAATTTTTTTATACTAAATATTCACCATAATTATTATTATGAGTGAAAATGACCAACACCGTGTTTATCCAATTTGTATATTTTAATGTACAAATTAAACAAAAAATAATATATTTTGTATGAATTTTGTGCCAGTTACTTTAATGTAATTGTAAGTTTTTAAAATTATAAAATGTTTTACAAGTACTGAATCTAATATTGCTCAGTTTTACATTTCCAATGTTTGATCACGTGACTCCTAAAGTTCGTTTGTGCCAAACTAACAAAATTGAATTTTCTCAATATTTTATATTTATTGTATTGGCTAAGTTTGTAAAAAGTTACCTTCTGTACGTTTTTTGTAAATCTTGTAAAGTAATATATTACGTCATAATAAGAAAATATTTGTATAATTTTATAATTAGGTCGTTATGAATAATTTTTGAAATAAAAATATTTTTTATTACGTAGCTTGTGTTTTAACTATTTTTTTATAGATGGCGCGTTTTCGTTAGGCTTAAGCCTTTTCGGTTAACGCTTGGTTGATAATATTGTACTTGTTTTTTTTCTGGAACCGATGTTTTTTTCACGGCGGCTTGTACGCAATCTAATGAACAGATATAATAGAATAGAGTTTTTCTATTTCATTAGATCTAATTTTGTAATCTTTGCAATCGATCTTCTGCAGATTTAACATTTAAAAAAATATTACTAAGTTGGTACATTATGCTCGTTTTTTCAAGTATCCTAAAAAAACCTAATCCAGCAGCTTTTTCTATCTTTTACAACGAAATTGACCATCAAAAAGATCCTAATATCTTTAGAAAAACGTTTGAAAATCCCGGTTCAATTTCACCCCTACTTAGTTTTCAACTAAGCAGGCCCCTAATCTGGCACCTCACGGTCCTTCCTTCAAATGCGTATTAAAACGCCCTAGTATCTACATAAAAGGGTCTAAAAGGTATCAAGGTACGGTCCACAGCACCCAAAACCATTTTCAATGTTCGTGTCAAATTGAATTTTAATGATCAAACAGAGTCCTCTGGTTAAAATTGCACAAAGCAAAAGGAAACTTTATTTAGTTGAATGTAGTGGAAAGAAAAGAGGGATTAGTGAATTATTCAATTGGGTTTTATTTTTGATCTTCCCTACAAAATATTTTACGATGTTTCTTTTAGAATTTTTAAAGTACGTAATAGGTATAGCAGGTTTGGACTTCTTTTGGTTTGTTTTATAGAGTCATAACCTACTAAGTATACTACCTATCTAATAATATTTTTTTCCACGGCTGCACTTTGTACTGGACCCTGGTATGTCCTAAAACTGCGACCAGAACCACCGGAGGATGGGCAGCAGCGTCCTAATAGTACACGGTGAACGTACTGCGATCCCCAAGCCGCCTGCCAAGCGTGAGGATTATGGCAACACCCCTATGAGGGAGGCCTTGTCCAACAGTGGACGTTAATTGGCTGATGATGTGTGTATGTGTGTGCACTTTTTACTCGTGTAAAAAGTATACTACGAGTAAAAAGTGCAGCCGTGGAAAAAACTATTATTAGATAGGTAGTATACTTAGTAGGTACTCTATAAAACAAACCAAAGGAGTCCAAACCTGAGGGCTTATTATACTCGAGCAGGGCTGTAGCTGTAACTGTTACAGGTAGGGCGGTAGTACGAACTTGTTTTGCAAATTCTTGGATTCGCCAAGTTTTAAGGTGGCATTGCCCGACAATGCCCCCACCTAGCTACGGCCCTGCCCTTGAGCCGGGAGGTAGATAGTGGAAATTTAAAACAGACGTTACTTACCGTTAGCACAACTGCGTGAAGTGGTAGGCACCAAGTAGGCACTACTTTACGATACTTGTTTTTTTTTTGTCAGCTTTATAGTGTATAATTTGATTTATGTTAATTTACTAGTCCTAAGTAGTAGAATATCCTAAGCGCGCGCGATCTATCCTTTTGTAAAATCCTCCCAGGGCCACCAAGAGACCGGCCTAGCCGAGTTTGGGGTCCACTGGTCCATTGTACTTACGCATTATAGTTTAAATAACTCTTGGCATTCTCCATGTTAACATTTAAACCTTTTTGGAAATAAACTTTACTTTACTTTACTACTGGTAGTGTCTACTGCTATAACAAACGAATCCTGAAATCAATCCTGAAACAAGGTCTAACATTTTGGGTGTGACACATGCCTACGTCATTGTCAAGTTGCCATTTCATTGCAACAAACATAGAAATCAAGAAACAAATCCGTTAATAGTCTATGATATAAAAATAGAAGAAGCACTTTAATGGTCATTTTGTTTGTCCGCTCATCAGCGAAGTTGGATAACTATCGCTCAAGCCAAGCAATTCAAGTTGAACACGATTTTAATTATATACTAAACTTCAATGACGTAGGCTTGTGTCACCTTTGCGTCTTGGTATGTCATACATTACCATGAAACAAACCATATGAGTCCAAACTCGAGTTGGTTACTAATAGCCATTAAGAGCGAGAGTGAGTAAGCGCTCGTTCAAAAAGCTTCCCAATCTACTTATATAGACTGCCCCGGTGGCTCAGTTGGTAGTGAACCTAACTTCTGGGCTTGGGGGCGTGGGTTTGATTCCCATCTAGGTCAAACATTTGTGTGATGAACATTTGTGTTTGTTCTATGTCTGGGTGTTAATATCTATTTATGTATGTATTTAAAAATATATATGTACATATATCAGTCTCTGGCAGCGGCAGCCATATTACAAGCTTTGCTTAGTTTGGGGTCAGATGACTGTGTGTGCATAAATGTCCCAGATATTTATTTATTTATATAGGTATCTACATTTACACTAATATTATAAAGAGGAGAGATTTGTATTTTTGTAGTCTTGGATGTTTGTAACGAATTAACTCAAAAACTACTGAACCGATTTTAAAAGTTCTTTCACCATTAGAATGCTACATTATCCCTGAGTAACATATAGGCTATATTTAATACGAGAATGTAAAAAAAAATGTCGACCCGTGCGAAGCCGGTACGAGCGGCTAGCAGTAAATAATTTTAAATAACGTTGCATTTGTCCTCAACTGCCTCCTCCCCCCTCAAGAAAATCCTGACTACGCCCTTGGGTATAAAAGTGGATGATGTGGACAAATTCTTGGGAAAAATGACCAAGACCAGGATCAGAGAGGAAGGGCAGATAGTACCTACTGCAGTGGACGGGTTTCGCTAACCCAAATAGAACCAGTGATAGCCTTTCCAATGATCAGAATCGTAAAGTAATACTTCTATGGCCAAGCAAAAGGCCAGAATGTAAACAAATACCTACTAAGTAACAATTTTTTTAAGGGAATTTTCAATAAAAACGATCTTTACGCAAACGAGATGCCCGCATAGGGGAAATCCGGGCAGAAGGGCACGAAAATAGCCAGTATTTTTAAATTAATCTTCGCGCATAGCCGTTTCCTTTACAACCCCTTTGAAGGCAATAAGTTCTGAAAAATAGAGATGTAACCACTTGTACTTTAGTCGGAAAATCGTTTAGAATGTTTACCTACCATAGAACAGAAAATTTAGGCATGTTTTTGGGCTAAGAGGTTGTTTGTACCTAGAGTGCTTTTCATGAAAGACCCAGACACGGCACTGTCATCGCGAATCAATCACTATCAGTATCATTTCTCGAGCAATACTTTTAACAATTTTAGGCCTCGTACATGACTCTTTAATGATGGAAAACTAATAAAAATCTCACTAGCGTCCAAACACAGTAACGACAAAGACATGGAAATTTAACTCCGTCTGTGTGCCGTGGGAGTTATTTCATGAAAAAGCACTCATATTATAATGTTTTATGCAATTTTTCACTAAATTGAATGGATAGTTTCTTAGTCCTCGTTTGACCACTAACTCGCTTGTTGATAAGCGAACAACAACTGCGCCCTGATTCCATAACTAAAACAAGCACGTAACACGGCGTGTTAAGTTAACCTCTAAAAATTAAGCCTCTATTCCTTAGGAAATAAAGGTCAACTTTTGTCGTTAAGTTAAGGCGCCGCGTTACGAGAGTGTTTGTAGTTATGGAATTAGGGCCCTGTTCACAAACATACAAACGGTAATCGATTCCCGACTCTAAGACCACAGGTTCGCTCGGACAATTTCAGTCTAAAAACTGTCCGGACATGAAAAACATCTCTACCGCAAATATTTTCATCGCATACCTGTTCTCACCGAGCAATCTCGTACGTACATTTTTAAATTTAATATCTCTTTGTACCGTCCCCGAGAGTGTTACAAGCGAAATTACTGAAACGTCGAATAATATAAAATTCTACGCAGCTCACCTAATGGTGGGACGTCGACTCTTTCATGGCTTAGGTATTTTACATAAGTCGTAAACCTGGTACTATACTGAATAGGTTATGCTTATTACGTTCTTGGAGTGATGAGTGTGATGCCTTCAAGATGCTTAGATTGAGAGAGGTTGTTGATTGTTGGAGTAAGTGACTTCTTGACGACCTCATCTTGTCATGACATTAGAATTAAAAGTAGACAAAATTCTGAACCTACTTCTGAAAGTAGGTAGGTACTTATAGGTAGCTAGAGGCTATAAATATACTATTTTACTATGTACCTAAGTAGGTATAGTTGCACAACGGAATGTTTAATTCAAAAACATGATCTATACTGCTCGTATAGCTCGTATATATATATACCTATAGAAAAGGTAAAAGTTTGTAGCTTTTATAGTTTGTTTGAAGGAGGTAGTAATATCCAAAACTGCTGATCCGATTAAAAAAACCACTAAATAGATACCCAAACTATCTTATGTTTTGTAAAGATAAAAGTTAGTTTTTTATAGGTACTAAATAACCGTATTAGTAAAATAATGTTGGAGAAAAGTAAGCTAATCAGCGTGCGCTGAGTTTGAGATAAAATTGTAAATACATTGCTTGACAAAAATGTCTTACCTCCATATTTTTAGACGTAAATAAAGGAAGCTTGAATCATGACGTCACCCTTAAGTGGTGTTTTAGCTTTAAAAAAATAATGAAAATAAAATAAAAAAATATGCCAATACACCACTTGAGGGTGACGTGAGGCATCGAGGTTCCTTTTTTTAAGTCTATAAATATGGGGCTATGTTTTCAGCCACAATAAATGGTATAAACTGTTATTATAATATATCTAAAACTAGATGAAAATTTATAATCGTAACAGAACAGCTGATGTGTCATTCAATTTTATCTTTTCACTCGCGATTTCAGGATTCATCCCATTGTAAGTTGTTCATTATGATGAGGATAACAACTTACCTCCTTCGGCTAAGTAGGTACACCCTTTCTGCGTAATCCTGTGTACAGTGTCTGAAATTAATCTTTCTCAAAAATTTAATGCCTATAACTCAAAAGTAAAGGAGTATTATTTGTCGCTTGTGCTGTTACGATTCGCGCAAAATTTTATGAGCCCTCTGAAGTTAGGCCCGAGGCCTCCCCGACGCCCTGTCCCGTCCCTCGGATACCTATAATGCGTACTGCGCAGCCACTAGGGCCTAACTTCAGAGGGCTCATAAAGTTTTGCGCGAACTCTACTGTGCTAAGGTAGAGAGACATTTTGTACCAACACACATTGCAAGAACGTTTTTTTATTAATTTTTGATTTTAGAATTTTGTTTAAGTATATTTGTTTTCGTCATTTTCTGTTTTTTAAGTTGTGCATAACAAAATACTATTTATAATTTCTACGTACTTGTACGTTTCTACGTCTATGTACTTACCTACATAGATATGATGTAAGACTTATGTTATCTTTCGAGAAATAAATAATTTTGTATTGTATTTGTATTAGACATTCAATTGTGTAGGTTAGTTTGTTTTTCTACTACAAATAATCAATAGGTATTCTATTCAATTTGTTTTATTGCAACTGCTTCAGTTACGATACAAAAAGTCAAACGCAATTAATAAGTACTCGTCATTTTTACTATTATAGTCTTTAGTTTATCCAGCTGCAGTGAATGCCTAGCTTTTCAATTACGTAAGCATTGTTTATTGCATTGAATCAAGAATTATGCTTTTTATTTATAATTTTCTCCATGATTGACTGCTATGCAAACATGTTCTCATCGCTAAAACATATTATTTACATAAATATGTAAATAAAAAAACTGAATAAAAGCTACACTTTTTTTCTTCTATGTGTTACTTTGTTTTCAAGACGTGACTGCAAAGTACACGTTATGATTATCCTGTGTTTATTAGTTTTTTGCATTGCATGCAGTGATCCAGTGAATGGAGGAGATTATCGAGAGCATTCCGATATTAATGGTAAGTAGTGGGCTTTTTATAGGTGTAGACGGCACGTGCACTGTTAACTAGATTATCTACCGATTGCAGTGATTATATAACAAACCCTTCATTTCAGATTCATCCCTATCAAGAGGCTCGTGGCATAGCGAAGCAATATCAAGCAGTTCATCCTCTTCATCTTCATCATCATCCTCATCCTCGTCCAGTTCTTCTAATGAGTCCAGTTGCGAATGTTGCAATGGTAGTGTAATCTGTACTTTTTGTACGTGAGGGAAATCTTCACAAGATATCCGGCTGGATGGTTATGAGGGATAATCTTCTATCCATATTATTACTATCCTTTATTTCGCTTAATTCTCGGGTCTAGCCCAGACATTTGATAGGCATTGTTGGGGGCAAAGCCAACACCAAGATGCCTAGTTGAATATAAAAATACTATTATGGAATGTGTATAAAATGGAATATGAAACAGAAATAGAAAATATACGATAAAAAAGCTATTGTATTGAGAACAACTTGTGGGTAGGAAAACAAATCTATAAGATGAGAAACTACACCTGCCTTATCCTTATGTCAAAATATATTTAGGGAGGTGATGACTTGCCACCCACTAAATGGGCCCCCGATAAAAGTTGCCTTACATTGGCATCCAGATGAACCACCACACCAATGTTTGGTGTGTGTGGCTTAGAGTGTCGAGAGGTGTGCTGCCCTTTCATTAAACGCTACTCGCGGCATTATGCCTGTAACACTTCCACCCTGGAGCTTAGGTTCATATCTCTTACGCCGGCCGGTTAATGCAAGCCCGGGGTCGGGGTCTTATTAAGCCCCATGGAATCGGGGTACACGGTGTCGCCACTCACTGAAGGCTCCACAAAGCCGCCCCTGCGTTTATATTATTATTTCCTTTTATTTTGCAACATTCTTGGGTCTAGCCCGGACATTTGATACTGTGTACATCGATCCAGCCTAGTTTTCTTGTTTTGTTCGTATTTCTTTATAAATAATTAAATTTATTGCAATTTTTTTCAAGTAAATTTATTAATAATTTGCTATAGAGTACCTACTAAAATATTAAGTAGGTAGGTACTTAAACTTACGTAGAATAAGGATGATTTCACAGTGTCAACACGTACTGTGTTGAGACTGTGGGAGAGAGCGACTTACGATGTGAATGGGTTGTGTGAAAGAGTATATGATGGGATTTAAGTGAATCTAGAGATTTAGACGATCCCATCTGATCGGGCAACCGAATCATGCCGATCAGGGCAAGAAGATGATGAAGTAGCTGCTTTGGTAGTATAAAATCGTAAATTTTCATTCATTTTCAGGTAACCCATGTAGCAAAAACGCAACTTTCACAACTTGTCCAAACCCTTGCCCGGCCACATGCCGTAACCCTGGTGGTGTACCGTACTGCCACAAGATTTGCATAAAAAAAGGCTGCGAATGTAAACCTGGATACGTTTTATCTGAACACGATGGAAGATGCATTCTGCCTAAGGATTGTCCAGGTGAGTAATGGATGAAATCATGGTCTCATTTATACATTTTAGTCAAATTTGCATACTCATGCTTCCTACAAAAAAGTTGAGGCGCGTTGAGATTCTCTACCTCCATTTTTCGTACGTTAAAATAAACAAAATTTGTGAAATTGTTAACAAAATTGCAGTCACATAAAAAGTCACGGACTCGCGTGGTTACATTTTAAATAAAAAAATATATAAAAAAGGGAACTACAGCTGCTATCACCTTTTCTTTTAAGTCGCTCGCCTGATGGTAAGCGTAACGCTTACTCGTAACAGTTCAGTTCCGCCCAGAAGTCCTGCGCGGTAAAGCACTGCGTACTCCACCCTGAGATATCTTAAAGGGTCGGCAACGTATTTGTGATGCCTCTGGTGTTACAAGTATCCATAGGCGACGGTGACTGCTTACCATCAGGCGGCCCGTCTGCTTGTTTGCCACTTATGGCATAAAAAAACTCAAACGCTACATCAGGGCAATCATCCAAATTATTTGTGATCCATGCAGTTACTGTATACCTACTATTAACTTTTGCAGGCCACTTCCAATGCCGTGACAACTCCACCTACAAGACGTGCCCCAACCCTTGTCAACCAACCTGCCGGTTTCCTGACGGAATAAAGCCTTGCAACAAAATGTGTCCGAAAGAGGGCTGTCAATGCAATAAAGGATACTACTTTAATGAAAACACTGGGAGGTGTGTCCTTTGGCGGGACTGTCCTCGTAAGTGTGTATTGATGTATCACTAAAGTAACGCAAACCAAAGAATGGAACTCCCATCTAAATTGTTTTCTGAGAAAGACATCATTTTTAACCGACTTTAAAAAAAGGAGGACATTCCGCTGTATAATTTTTAACCAACTTCCAAAAAGGAGGAGGTTATCAATTCGACTGTTTTTTTTTTGTTTGTACACAGAACTTCCGACTGGGTGAACCGATTTTGATGATAATTTTTTTATTTGAAATCTGGTGCTTCCCATGTGGTCCCATTTTATCTATTTTTATTTGGTCCAGTTCTGAATGTTTATGACGTCGGTTTTTTATACTAACTATTAAATTATTTATTTTATGTATGTTTACCGATTGCTCTGTCAAATAAGACGGATTTAAAAAAAAAATGTTTGGTTGGGTATACTTCCAATTTGGTCCCATTCAGGTCAGGATCTGATGATGGGATCATATAGTTTTGAAGGCGATTTTCAATGTGATCCACTTGTTCTTTAGTGTTAAAGAGGGACAAACATAGTCACTAGGATTACTAAAAATATTTGGGCTTATAAGCAGCTTATAAGGGACAAATAATCAAACAAGCAAAAATATGGAATTTACCTCACAAATCCCGGGACAAACAAAATATTTAGTTTTTTAGTTCAAATTATTATTGTTCCGTTATCGGAGACGTAACGTGGATTTCGTTCATTCGGCCCTAGGTGAAATTCACGCTACGTCTCCATCGAGCCCATCTTAGAGAACATAATATATGTCTGGACATTGTGAATTAGCATCTTCATCAGCAAGAAGACGTCCACTGCTGAACATAGGCCTCCCCCTTTAGATTCCTCACTGAATGACATCCTGCCATCTGCATCCACTGGATGCCCGCGACTCTCACAATGTCGTCGGTCCATCTAGTGGGAGGCCTACCTACACTGCGTCTTCCGGTTTGTGGACTCCACTGAAGAACTTTTCTTCCCCATCGGTAATCATTACTTCGAGTGATGTGGCCTGCCCATTGCCACTTCAACTTGCAAATTTTAATAGATAATTTATGTTGGTGACTCTGGTTCCTTCGCGAATATTTACGTAACTATACCTACTAATCACATCAAATTCATCCAAATTCTTTGTGATCCATCTAGTACTGTAGTTACTGTTCACTTTCGTAGACCCACGTTGCGACCAAAACTCTATTTACAAAACGTGTGCCGATCCTTGTCAACCATCCTGCCGGTTCCCTGCTGGAACAAAACCTTGCATCAAGCTGTGTAAAGAGGGCTGTCAATGCAAGAAGGGGTACTTCTTCAATGAAAAAACTGGAAAATGTGTCGTTTGGCAAGACTGCCCTGGTAAGTTTGAATTGAGGTCTTACAGAAGTACAAAACCTCAAACACCCCAACCCATTTTTTAATGTAGTAATAGTAAAAGTAGCTTGTCTGTCTAGTTTCTCCAGAAAAAAATTCGGCAAGTGTGTGCAAGAGCTTCATGACCTTATTTCACCCTCCCCCTTTTACTACAGGACAAGTAGAAGGGCTGCATATTATCACCCCATCCTCTTGGAAATTCCAAAGATTCGTACACAATTTGGGTCGTCATTTATGATACGTACTGCCTAAGAATGGAACTCTCTGCCGTCCTCCTTGTTTCCTGAGAACTACAATCTAGACATCTTCAAGGCTATAGTGAATAGATTTCTTCTAGATCGACGTGTTCCATCCTCGGCCACAGCGTCCCTTACCATTTAGCGAGTTGGTGGCCAAGCGTAGATCTATTCTATGTAGTTATAAATATATAAACGAATAATTTAGAAAACTCTTATTATTTTCAAAACCATCAGCTTGTACTACTGACTGTCTTTGATTTTTACGTTATTTTTCAGACTATCTCCGTTGCAATGGCAATCGCAATGTTACCTTCACAACTTGCCTCAAGCCTTGTCCCTTGACCTGCTTGTACCCTGGAGGCAGAGGACCTTGCATCGAAATGTGCTTAGGTCAAGGTTGTGAATGCAAGAAAGGATACTACTTGACGAAAGATGGGAAATGTGTGCTGTTCCCGGATTGTCCTTGTAAGTACAGACACTAAATATTTATTTCTGTCACAATAATGTGACAAAGGGACAAAGTAACATTTTATTCGTCGAGGGCGTTATTTTGAATTTAAAGTTAAGCAAATGATTCAATAGTAGAATCCTGAGCGTAACGAAGAATTCAATATACGCCACCCAAAACCAAATTACACTTCATCTTTCCATCTGTATTAGAGGCGGCCGACGTTCCTTCGTCCCTCAGGCAGCCAAGTAAGCCTTTTCAAACATTTTGTGATTACAACTTTCATAAATTCGATACGTTCTAGCGCAAAGGTCATTAACCTTTTCGTATAATGATCTTAACCAAGAATATTTCTCTAGTAGACTAGTATCTTTGACTAGACCATAAAAAGTATATATTATGTAGGGATGATGTATCTCTGAAATTTGGCTGTCTTCCGAACTTTGTTCGTTAGAATTTTTCTATGGCCACCAATTTAATTATTAAAACTATAAATATTAATGTGACCATAATTTAAGATTCGCTCTTAGCCCATTTTTTTGATTTTGCTATTAACTATCTTAACAATTGACTAGGTTTCAGGCGTTTTTTCTGTGGGTTTCTATGAAAATTAGGCGTTGCCCTAATACATCTTTTTTTTCAAGGGGCTAAACACTGCACAGCAGACGAAGTCTTCGTACCCTGTGACTTCGAATGTTCATCAAACTGGTGCCCTAGGGGTGATCATCAAGCCCAAGTCGTTTGCACCCGTCCTTTCCCATGCAAGAGCGGCTGTGCCTGCAAAAAGAACTACCTCAGACGCCGTGAAGATGGCAGGTGTATTCCAGCTTCTAAGTGCCGTAAGTATTTTATCGTGTAAGGATATGTTTGTTTGGATTGGTTTAGTGACTATTTACGAGTACCTACTGGATGTTACTAATACTTCTTTATTACACACCAAAATTTACATCAATCAAAATATATGAGACAAATCAATTTATTATAAATATCGCCTAAAGCGATTACTTCCAGGCAACTTTTTTATGGAAAGGAATAAATGATTGGGATACGGTCGGTGTTCCACATTAAAATACATTTACCTATATAAAATAATAATTAATGCAAGCAATGCTATACACATAATAAATTTAGATGTATAAATACATACCTAATATGTACCAATTAACATAAGGAAAGAAAATTTTCATAAATGAGATTCTTGAAAATAGGAAGAGATTTATGTTTTTTTTGTAATCATATAGATGTAAAAATTTGTCTGTCCGTTTTTTAACACTATATACCTAGCTGAACTTGTCTTGATCAAGCAAGTGAAGTGAGCAAAATTAAAACAGTGAGTCTGTTTTCATGGATGGTTTCCATTGTATAAAAAAAAGGAAATTCCTAATTCGACATTCGGGTCCCGGACTACCAGAGTGGGCATGAAAAATTTACACCGCTTATGGTTAATATTCCGAAAACCCGTACAAAGAGCTTTGATTCCACTGAAGTTATTTTGCTGCTAGTCTGTGGTATTCGCTGTCTAAATTCCCCGATAGTTACAATCTTCAAATCGCGAGTAGATCGGTTTCTTCTTAGGCAAGCGTGCTGCAACGTTTAACATCAAGTGAGTTGGCGGTCAAACGCAAAGCTACGAGTATTATTAAATAAAAAAGCAAGACTACACACATACATAACCCTCCATCACACACAAACCCCACACACAAATGGAGACTAGGTTTGTGGCTAGCGGGGAATGAGCGCGTGCGAGACGCTTCTTCATTTGCTTTGATCGTGCGACTGCCAAAAACGCAACCTCGTCGTTATGTCTCAAACTTGAAAACTCTACTAGATCGAGTTAAACCAGCCCAAAGGAACACAGACATAATGGAACAAAGGGAAGTTTAATTTGGTTTGCTTCCTGCAAGGTTTGTGTGTTTGATAAGAGTTATGTGATACGAATATCTTAAGTTAAAGGATGTTATTAACAAATGACCTCGTTAAAATTCATTTTACGGTCATCTGGTAAATGAGACCATTTCGTAAATGCTTAATGGTAATTGCTTTGATGTTTAAAACTACCTTCATTTTTGACCGACTTCAGCCTGTTTAAATTTTGCCTGTTTTTTATGTGTGTACACTGTACACCTGAGCTGTACACCTATTCATCATCATCATCAGCCATAAGAATGCTGTCCACTGCTGAACACAGGCCTCCCCCTTTAACCTTCTCACTGAACGACAACCTGCCATCTGCATCCACTGGATGCCCGCGACTCTCACGTTGTCGTCGATCCATCTAGTGGGAGGCGTACCTACGCTGCGTCTTCCGTTGCGTTCCATGCGTACACCTATTACTCTGATATTTATATGGACCGATTTAGGTGAATCCTTTTTAATTTTTAGTTTATAATACCACTTAAAAAAATTGCGTTTTTCTCAGAAGACTTTGAACCAGCAATTAACACGAATAATTTTATTCAAGTGCCTACTTAGAATGCAGGTACTTATTCTAAGTTATGGAGTAATGTTTTGTTTATCATCATCATCAGCAAGAAGACGTCCACTTCTGAACATAGACCTCCCCGTTAGACCTCCACACTGAACGACATCCTGCCATCTGCCTGCATCCACTGAATGCCCGCGACTTTCACAATGTAGTCGGTCCATCTAGTGGAAGACCTACGCTGCGTTTTCCTTTCTGTGTAAACCTGTATAAAACTCGCCATACATTTTTTCTTGTTTTTTTTTCATGGCCCAACAAGATGCAACGTACCTGTGTTTGTTCTGTGGTATCTAATACTATATTATGCACTAAGGGAATAAAGCAGTGTGTTACATCGCGGGCGGCATATTGAACCCTGAGCTTAATGAGGATAGCGAGGGAGTTATATAGAGTCCTGAGTGAAGCGAGGAGTTCAAGCTGCCCAAGATGAAGACAGGCTTTATTCCAGAGGAGCATACTCTACTTTTCACACCTTCTGCGAGACAATAAAAAGCCAGGGCTCCATAAATAAATAAACTGGAGTAGAATCACTATCGCTCGATATTTTTATCAACATGAATAATGCAATAAAATTCACTGAAAATCACAGCACCAAACACCGTCTTTTGTTTCACGTTTTTTGCTAACGCACATAGTTTTTTTGAGTTCTGCTTATGGTGGTCAGTTCAATTTTCGAACAAACCTCTTTACAATGCCATATGGGCATTTTTTACTTAGAGTTTTCCACGAGTTTCCACACGAATTTAACGTTTCAAATTCAAATCACTTTATTCCCTAGGGAGTTTCATACAAATTTATATCCCTTAAATAATAATGCTTTACTTTACGTTGAGGTTGTATGATATGTAATTGGACGTTGTCGAGCAGGTGTTGTGGTAAAAAAAAAAAACTTGTAAATTAACTAAAGTTCATAATATCTTCCAGCTCCAGTACATTGTAAGGGACCATATGAAGTATGGAACAGCTGTCCGCCACCATGCTTTAACGATAGCTGCGCTGTCATCGGCAAACCGCACTTGTGCGACCCACGAAGCACACTATGCCGCCCTCGATGTGTGTGCAGACGTGGCTACTGCAGAAATTCATTAGGTTTTTGTGTACCTGAGGAAGAATGCGGTGAGTACACTAGATTTTATTCAGGTATTCATATCATCAGCCAGAAGACGTCCACTGCTGAACATAGGCCTCCCCCTTTAACCTCCACACCGAATGACATCCTGCCATCTGCATCCATTGGATGCCCGCGACTCACACAATGTCGTCGGTCCATCTAGTGGGAGGCCTACCTACGGTGCGTCTTCCGGTTCGCGGTCTCCACTCAAGAACCTTTCTTCCCCATCGGTTATCAGTTCTTCGAGCGGTGTGGCCTGCCCATTGCCACTTCAACTTGCAGATTTTAATTGCTATGTCGGTGACTCTGGTTCTTTGGTGAATATCTACGTTCCGAATATTATCGCGCAAAGAAACTCCGAGCATAGCTCTCTCCATATTCAGCTATTACGTTGTATTAATTTTGTTATTATACTCGGTCCAATCATTTATTTTCTCTGACAGCTGCAATAAAATTGTAAAAAGTAGAAAGAAAATTACAAATTCTGATCATTTTTGTTTTTAAACGTAAGACTGTAGATAGTATTAAAATAAACTATTGTTATTTCGCTTTTTACAATATCTATTATAAAAATAGCTGCGTCAGAGCAAATAAATGCTTGGACCGAGCATAGTCTTCTGTTATATAATATGGTGGCTTTAAATTCGTCTGGATGAACGTCAACCATATGCGTGTCTCGACACGCTCTTGGCCAGTTATTTCTATGTGAGCCCACGATAGTAGATCTATCATAATTATTTAAATAAAAAGTCGTCTACTGACATCTGCAGTTTATTTTTAAATTTAAATGCTAGATAAGAATTTTATCTCTTTTATCAAGGGGAAAATCGTGATTTTATTCACGCCCGTAAAGCGTAGAAAGATTGTCTTCCAAGCGTTTATTTTTAAACTTCAGTGTCTTCCTGCCTTTTCAATTCTGTCCAATTTACATTGAATATTTCAGCGTCAACAATACCTATTTCCGAAAGCAAAATGAAATCACAAAATAAATAGGTACAGACAACCGGCTTCGGCTGACCTTGATTTTAATAGCCTATATACGCGATATCTCACGCGCAACCGTAGCGCTAGAGCTGGCAAAGTAATTATAATGTTCTGTAAAAAAAAATGATTAGAGAATGTCAACTAAAACAATTTACTTATAAGGTATGTTACTTTAAAAAACATTTATTTCTAATAGAAAAGGGTAACAAAATAAAAGTTCAGCATAAATTACTCATCGAAAAGACATTTCGTCTATTACGGCACGTACGAAAAGCACGATTATTTTAACGTATAAAGTATCATTCTTAAATAAAGATTTTTGCAATCAATGACAATTGCATAAACCATCGTAAATTACGACAATTTTCACACGAAACGATAATTATGTGCCAAAGCGCGGGCACTCACGACGCGACGACCGACTTGATCCGAGATCGTTGTTCGTACCCATCTTTGTTCGCGTGCGCCTATTATCGCTTGTTGTATGGAGCCAGCATTCTGTACCGATTTATTTTGTGATGAAATAATATCGAGTTGCAAGATCATGTGTCCACAGCAGCCTTAGAAAGCATCTACACTTTCTATCGATGTAGACCAAACATCCCTTGCGAATGGCGATGCGATTGCGTACTTGAGAGTTTCTAGTGGAACTTTCAACTCAACTATTCCAGCTGTATCTCTAGATCTAGACGATAGACATATTCCAGGATAGCATAGCATAAACTTATTATACGTTGTCCCCATATAGTATTTTTTTTCCATCATCATCCTCATCAGGCAGAAGACGTCCACTGCTGAACATAGGCCTCCCCCTTTAACCTCCACACTGAAAGACATCCTGCCATCTGCATCCACTGGATGCCTGCGACTCTCACAATGTCGTCGGTCCATCTAGTGAGAGGCCTAGGCTACCTACGCTGCTTCTTCCGGTTCGCGTTTTTTTAAATTTAAATTAAAATTTTATTAAAATTTAATTTAAGTTTTAGTTTTTAGTTAGTAAGTTAGTAGTTATGAGTAAATTTAATTTATTGCGCAATTTGAAGGCTTTTTAGCAAGGAAAAACATGTCATTAAATAATTACAAACCTCCCGTAGGTTTGTAATTATTTAATGACCCAAATAATATATATATATATTAGGTACCTTTTGCTATCTACGATAGAGTATTCATGACGAGGAATCGAAAAAACTAAAATTTTCTAAGGTTGATGCTTGTCGGTAGGCCATTTTTCGTAAGAGTACATACGTAATAGTACAATATATTATGATGATGACAATATATAATATATTATGAATATATAAATAAATCCAGATGTAATAAAAGTAGACATTACAGGAACCCAAGTCAAATTTTGAATAAACGAAAAGAGTCATGTTTACGGGTGCGTTAAATTTCGGATCTCGAGGGCCAGTTGAGGCCACTACGCTCAGTTATAATGGAAATATAAACCTATACTTAGCTATTGTATTAATTTATGAATTCATATTCCATGGGGTTTCTGTAAAATGGTAAATACATAGTTATTTTTAAACGAACATTTTACAGAGTAAAGCCCTACTAATGTCGTTTTTTAACTTACTTCATGCAAGGAAATTATTACCCAACTGCGCAAGAAGGAGGGTTATCTTTTTAGAGTGTGTGTATGTATTTATGTATGTGTGTATGTATGTATTTATGTATGATGTTTTCTTTGGCACGCCCTAAAGTCTAAACGGCTCAATGGATTTCGACATTTGAGGTGTCATTTGAATCGTTTTTATATTGGGAGTGACATCGAGTACAAAAATTCAAGATGGCGTCCGCGAATAAAAAAAGTGATAAATAGTAAGTAAACTTTGGTAAATAGGCCAATATTACCATCATTAGGTAAATCTCGCTCAGCAGATTTCAAAAATATTATAATATACTCAGTAGTTTACGAGATAAAGTGGTAAGAAAGAGCTCTGATCTTGCCCATAAATATAGCCCTACTTCCGCCTCGTCTGAAAGGGTCATGGGAAGGTAGGCAAAGCGAGGCAAAAAGGAGCAGGATTTTGAAATTCAAAATTCTGGTAACAAATCGGATATAATTCATAATTATGGTCTGTCACTGCAGGCGTTGCGCTTACCATCAGAAGGACTTGATCGATTTGGCACAACATTGTGTTAAATGTTGTCTCCTTGTCAAGCTGTCTTTTCATTGGATGGCATGATAGTTCTGAAGTTGTAGCAGTTTACTAGATCTGCCAGGAAAGTGCGTAAGTATACATTATATGCAAGACTAATGTGCATTATTTATTTCTCCAGAGCCTGAATGCAAAATACCAGTCAAATGCCGACCAACTTGCAGAGACCCAAACCCACCAGGATGCCCGTACACCCCATCGGAAACTAACCAAGATGGCTGCAACTGTCGGCGAGGCTTTGTGTTGTCTCAACCAGGAGGAAAGTGCATCCCGATTGAAAAGTGTCCAAGTAAGTCTCAATTTGTCTCGGCATGATTTCACAAAAGCGTTTAAAGTTTTTCCAAATTAACAGGTGTTAAAAATAGATAAAGATGTCTGTTGTTTTAATAATTTCCAAGCATCGAGTATAGATATAGAGTCACAAAATCTAAGTGAAAACATTAAAAAAAAATCTGAGCGTGGTTGTAGATACCTAGAAATCAATTATATAGTTCACAATGCCACATATATTCCAATTTAGACGTTATGTCGCTTGCATAGTGTTCAATGTCGCTTGTCCGCTATGGCATCGCGCGGCGTTGTAGTCAGATAGCGGTTGTCTTACTACTAACCAAAAACTCGGCGCCCGCTATGCATTGCGCCAACTTTTGGTTCGTACATTTTTTTTGACACGATTGTGACTCTATAGTTATTGTATCTCGATGTTTCCATGCCACTTTTACCTACAGGTTTACACGGAACGGTGTACTAAGCCAAAAGTAGGTTATTGTATTTATCATAATGAAAAACTTTTACCACGAAATTCACTCCGCAATCGTGATCAACTGTTCCGTACATTTCATTGTGTGATGTTGTGTTATTGACCTTTTCTGAGGAACAGCAAATTTCGGGTTTGTTCCCGTAGTAAAAGTTGCCAATAATGATAAGTACATGCTCTTTTGCTTAGCACACCCGTTCCGTGTTACCCTGTTTTATGATTATTGTGTAGGAAATTATCTATAACCTAATTTAGTGCACGCATTTTTTTTTTTTTACCAACATATTTTCTATATTGGTGATCATCTTCAACAATGTTTTAGCTAATCTCGGCTGTAATGGCGACGCTAACGCTGTAATTAAACAAAATCCAAAACCTTGCCCGTCCACTTGTGATGCACCCAACGCATTCCCTTGCAAGAAGGCGAGCAAACCTCTAGGATGCGAGTGCAAACCAGGATTCATACTCTCTGCGACCAATGGGAAATGCATTCGGCCTGATGACTGTAAACGTGAGTACAAAATTTTATGATATTTGATTCGATCGCCATCAACGTTATGTTAATAACATATTTTTACTTTCGCATGTATAACATACTTAAAACGCGTTTTACATGTAACAATTAATATAAATAAATAAAATAATAATGATCTGGGACATTATTGCACACATGGTCACCTGACCCCAAACTAAGCAAAGCTTGTAATGTGGTTGCCAGAGACTGATATACATACATAAATATATATTTTTAAATAAATACTTAAATAGATATTAACAACCAGACATAGAACAAACAAAAATGTTTGTCCTAGGTGGGAATCGAACCCATGCCCCCAAGCGCAGAAGGCAGGTTCACTACCAACTAAGCTAACGGGGCTGTCAAATAAATGCGTTCACAGTATCACGGTATCACTGTATCACAGTACTTTTTAATTTTAATTACCTAAAACTATTAATACTCAATTATGAACATGAAACTATACAAATAATTTTAAAATCATACACACATATCATAATTATATATGTATATCAATGCAATACTGCTCCATACATTTTTTTTAGTGTGATTTTACCATTTTATATGGAGCGGTAGATTATTTTTGTGATTACAGGGTTGGTCCCATAATAAAAGATGTTCATAATGATGGGTAGACTAAGGACCCCTTTCGGCTTCACACTCTTTCCGCGTAACCCAGTATAAGGGATTTGATGTCCCGTACCGTGTGCTGCTAAATAATAAATACATGTCAACTGATCCTTAACAATTCGTATTTCAGGTGGGAATCCTTGCGGTCCAAATGGAACCTTTGTGCCTTGTAGATATACCTGCCCATCTTCCTTCTGCCCTAAAAATGACAGCCGGGATAAAACCATCTGCAAACCGCCTAAGCCTTCAGATCCAAATTGCTTCTCTGGCTGTATTTGTAAACTGAATCATATGCTGTTGAGTTGGAACGACCAAAGATGCATCAGATCTGATCACTGCCGTAAGTATGATTTGAAGTTTATTTTAAACTAGCCGTCCGCCCCGGCTTCGCACGAGTGTAAGCTCGGCCTTCGGCCTCGCTACAAAATATAATATAGCCTATGTCACCCGGGGATAGTGTAGCTTCCCAACAGTGAAAGAATTTTTCAAATCGGTTCAGTAGTTTCGGAGCCTATTCATTACAAACATACAAACATACAAAAATAGGTACAAATCTTTCCTCTTTATAATATTAGTGTAGATGTAGATATAGAATAGGTTTACGTTTCGCCACCAATTCACCTGATGGGAAACGATGTCGTTTTTTATGCCATATGTGGCAAAAAAGCTGACACGTCGCTGACAAAAAGCAAATGGAACAAGTATAAGAAACATAATTATCAATTAAAAAAACTGACTTCGAAATTAGTATTTACGCATTTCGTTTATTTTTTTCCAGTTATTTTGTTTTTAAACCAAACTACTGGATCGATTTTTATGAAATTTCTATGAGTATATTACTATCTATATTTGAAAATACAGGCTGCATATCAATAGTAATAGGAAGATACCTAGCAGTAGGATAAAGAAGGATTTTTATCATCATTATCATCATCATTTCAGCCATAGGACGTCCACTGCTGGACATAGGCCTCCATTGATTTCCAAAATGACCGGTTGGAAGCGGCCTGCTTACAGCGTTTTCCTGCGGTCTCTTTTAAGTTGTCTGTCCATCTTGTGGGTGGACGTCCTCCGTTGCGCTTACCAGTCCGTGGTCTCAACTCGAGAACCTGTCGGCCCCAACGAACATCTTTTCTGCGTGCTATGTGCCCACAGTTCAGGTTTTGGATGATAATGATAAAATACCTGGCAGTTTTTAATCTATTCATAGATTAGGTACCTACAACGGCATTAAACTGATTTTGAAATTACTTTAACCATCTTTCAGCTCGAGTGATCTGCACCCGCTATCGCGAGCACTGGAGCTCATGCCCTAAAGAGTGTGGTTCAGGTTACTGCAAGGATGTTGACAAGCCTCGGGGCACCTGCAACACTTTTGTACCGAACTGCAAGCCTCAATGCGTCTGCGATCACACCTTTTTCAGACACCCGAAAACCGACCTCTGTGTGTCTACAGAAGAATGCAGGGAAATAAATAAGTGCGAAGATGATTAAAATATTATTTAAGTTTTGTTTTGGTGATGATGATTAAAATGATATTTAAGTTTTGTTTAGGGTGATCAAACTTTTTAGGAAGCTTTCGTAGTAAACATGTTTTAGATCATTTTTAGATTTTCAAATTTTGTGCATTAATTTTAAGCAAATAAAAATTATAATTGTGTGATTGGTGTTCTTTAATTTTTACCTATCTCTTTATTAGTGGTATATCTTTTAAGAGCTCAAATTTTTTGGACGAAAAAAAAAGCAACGAAATCTCGTTGCTTTTTCGTCCAAACTCGGCGTTCTGAATCAAAACGCCCAAAGCATAACATAGAATTATCTATAGAAAATTCAATTCCTATAACAAATATACCTGTATTTTTAATTGAAAATAACGCTTTAAAATTTTGAACTCAACATTTCTACTTTTATAGCTTTTTGAAGGTAAGTTTGTAGCTGGTAGCCAAAACACACAACAAAAAACAGGTTACAGTAAAATATTAAAAGATTGCAGTTGTCAAACGTATTCTTTCAGCGGCCGGTAATCGAAGTTGGTTGTATCATTTACGTGTAAAAAGTACAAACTTAGCAGATTATTTGTTGAATCGCAGAAAGCACATCACACTGAATCATTAAAAGTTTTCTACAACTCGGAGTTTTATTTCCGACCAACTTGGTTTTCCAAAACTTCTCTTAATTCGATTAAACTTATTTGTTTTGTTTCTGAGAATTTACAAAAGTAAGAAAATCTAGTCGATTTCGCGGAACTCGAAGCTCGCCGTTGCTTAACTAACTACTTTGGAATCTTTTATTTGTGTTGATTTTTAGAGTTCCGTATCCAAAAAGCGTAAACGGGACGCTATTACTAAGCATACGCTGTCTGATCTACATTTACCGGCTGTATCCGTAATAGATAGCTAGTTAAAATTTCGACAGAATAATAATATGCAATAAAGGGGGGATTAACTTCTTCTTCTTCAAGTGCCTCTCCACTACTGGAGGTTGGCCGTCAGCTCAGCGAACTTCTGTCTGTCCTGTGCTAAGCGGAATAATTGTTCAACGCTGGCTATGCTGGTCCACTCCCGGATGTTGCGTAAACACGACTTTTTCCTTCTTCCAGCGCGTCGTTTGCCTTCAACTTTGCCCATCATAATGAGGATCAGTAAAGTAATAGCAAATTCAATAGAATTAGTACTCACTTTATTCTTCATGACATAAAAATAATATATCTTTCTGAATTATCCAAATCGGACCATTACTTACGAAGATATTAAGTAATAAACATTATGCCGTTCCTGCCGCTAAAAGTAATGGACGCCGGGCGTGTGACGTCACCGTGACGGTCGCCGCCAGTTAGCCGTTGGCAGCTTATAAGGCGCGCAGTGTTTTGGGTGGTTAATTGTGACTTTGATACAAATTAAGTGCCTGATTTGTGTCTAATTCATCTTTATAATTATGTACAAATATTGTATAGTGCCGAAATATACAAACACTTCTTTTAAACGCCAGAAAAACTATTTTTTTAACGTGCCGAGAGATCCAAAACTTCGTAAAAATGGTATTTCATTATAAAAAGAGATATAAAACTCCACCCAGGTAACTAGACATTGCTGTGAAGATCATTTCGATGTGAGTACCTACTTCTATGACTATACCTACCCATTATTTAGTTGATATGGAAATAAGTTCGTACCTACTATTACTTGTAGTGTAAGGTCAACTCGGCGAAGACCGTCTGTCGGGAAAGATCGTACAACAAGAATTACCACGAATTCAGCAGAACTACGCAGATGGCAATACCATCACCGGAATAATAAAACCATTTAAGTTCTTATTAATTGATATAGATAGCGGTATTTATAGTGTGAACGGAAAAAAATGAGGTTGTTAATTTAGTACGGTGAGCACCTTTGCATTGGAGTGTGCCACGTGCTTACAAAAAAAAGGATTTAAAAAGAAAACTCACATATTTAACAGATCTATTTAAGTAAGTTTATTCTTCATTAATTTATCTATTTGATTAGTAAATTACATTAGTATTATAGACGTTTTTTAGTAATTTATGGTTGATGAAAATAAAAACTAATCTCAAAATATGTTGCGGGGAAGTCCGTCTAGATCTTGGAGGGTAATAAATGTCATATGCTGGTCTTCGCCTCTGACAGAAATCGTCAACCTTTGGTGTTTTGTTAAGCCTTTCTAGAATACCTATATAAATTATCAAAGTGTCCTAAATATAGAGTTCTACAAAGTAGCACATATTATAAAATCAAGAATATATGTCCGGTTTTTTTTTAAATATAATGTTATGTATCTTGTATAATCAAAGTATATGTGTAACATATGTGTAGGTTTTCAGTTCCGTACTCAAAGGATACCAAATTCTGCTGTCTGTCCATTCGTCTGTCACAGGGTCAGCACCGTGAGCACACTCTCGTGAATGACGGTGAGTGATTATTTCAACCACTCAGATTTGCTGTTATGGTCTCGTGACCGATTTTCTATTGATCTGATTGGGAGAGATAATTAATTACTTATAGTCACTCACGATAGGGTACTAGGCGTAATTTATTTCAATTTTTAGTTTTAATTTATTTTAGCCATGGGAAAATATACGCGAAAAACGGAAAAAGGGTCGTATTCGAAAGAGAAATTAAAAGAAGCTATACTAGAAGTTCAATGTTTTGCACCCCTGGAACTGCAACGTAGCCGGTCTTACCCGACAATTGCAGCATTTTGCGAAATAAGAGTAATAAAACCTTATTCCTGACAGTTAGGGTACAAATATTAAGTTGTTACAGGAACTGGCGTTCGTACACTGATTCATTCACACAGGTCTTCGTATCTATAACTACGCCAACTACCGCTAACCAGGGAAATTTGCCACTAGACGGTCTTAACCGACATGGGAGCCAAATCCGTCTATTTCTCTGTGTTTTCAAAAATCGTTTTTATTTTCTGAACTGATAGTTTCTTTGTCATTTCGACATATTTATTGTCAGATCATCTAAATATATAATTATATAGTTTAACCAAATTTGGATTTAAGATTATAGAATAGCCACAATAAGACCATTTGTATTTTTTTAAATTTTGTATGCCGGTCTTCGCCTAGTTGACCTTATTTATGTATTATCTTATTTTAAGCCTGCTGACGTAATAAAAACATACCTATTTACTTTTTCTGAAATTTGTGGATAAACCTACGTACCTACCAATTCACCCGTTTCCATTTCTATGTAGGTAATATTTCAAGGTCAAAACAAATAACACAGAGACATAACGGGGAAAAATCAAATAGTGAATGATAATTTATTTTAATCCTTTACACAACATCGGTGCATTTATGTATCTGCCTCAGCTATGCCTTATGAGAAGCAAATAACTAAGAACAGCAACTAAAACTTAAGTGACATTACTCGTTCTATTGGTGTTTTTTTTAATCTAAATTTGATTTGGTACTTTAGTCGCATTGCGACAGAATGCTAGTGATAACGAGTCGAATGTTTTTTTTTTTGTTTTTTGAGGCTTTTGACATTCATACTTATGAGGCAAAACTTCAGTTTAAGCTTTCCTCCAATCAACTTAAACTTTACGTTATTTTCCATATCTTCTTCCACCTGAAATATAAAATATATCTTATTTATGAATTTTTTTGCTTCTTATGAGGCATAGCTGAAGCAGATACGGATACATTTCGGAGAGTGTGTATCTGCACGATTTAATTCCCTCCTGCCCTTTTTTCTATCGGACTGCCAGAGCGGGCATGAAAAATCGACACCGCTTTATGGTTGACATTCCGAAAACCCGTACGAAGGGCTTTGATTCCACTTTTATACTGCGAACTGCTAGTCTGTGGAATGCGCTGCCTGAATGGGTGTTCCACGATAGTTACAATCTGGGCGTCTTCAAGTCAAGAGTGAATCGGTTTCTTCTAGGCAAGCGTGATCCATCGTAGGCCACATCATCGCTCAACATCAGGCGAGTTGGCGGCCAAGCGCAAGCCTATTTAGCAATAAAAAAAAAGATACATAAAATGCACCGCTGTTGTGTAAGGATAAAAATAAATTATCATTCAATATTTGCTTTTTACCCGAGTACGTCTCTGTGTTATTGTTTTGACCTTGAAATATTACATAGAAATGGAAACGGGCGAATTGGGAAGGTACGTAGGTTTATCCATAAAACTCAGAAAAAGTAAGTAGGTATGTTTTTATTAAGACAGCAGGCTTAAAATAAGAGAATACATAATTACACTACACGTAATAGTATAGGTACCAACTTATTTCTATATCAACTAAAGAATGGGTAGGTATAGTTATGGAAGTAGGTACTTACATCGAATTGATCTTCACAGCAATGTCTAGTAACCTAGGTAGAGGGTGGAGTTTTATCATCTCTTTTTACAACGGAATACCATTTTTTACGAAGTTATGGGTCTTTCGGCACGTAAAAAAATAGTTTTTCTGGCGTTTTAAAAGAAGTGTTTGTACATTTCGGCACTATACAATATTTGTATATTGTTTTAAACTATTTAAAGATCAATTAGACACAAATCGGGTACTTAATTTGTATCGAAAGTCACAAATATCCACACAAATCACTGCGCGTCTTATAGCTGCCTACGGGTAACTGGCGACGATCGTCACTGTGACGTCACAAGCTATCGTGCCGGCCAGCCAGTGAACTTCGCTAGTAATTTGGCCATAACTTCGTTATTTTTTGTCGTAGAACAATATTTTTTGCACTGTATGTTAAGGATTTCTTAGCTCTATAAATCTGCATTCTCAACTAAAAACGTTACTGATCCTCATTAACTGGAGAAGCTGGTATTTTTCGTGTAGCAAAACTGGCCAAGATACTCAACTTTCCTTTTCTTGATGGTCTGCAGTAATTCACGGCTCAAGTCAAAAAGTTAAAACTAAAGGGGGATTCCACTAAAGGGGGTTTTTTAAACGTATTTTTGTATTTGTTATTGTAAGAACGGTAATACGTACAAGCGTTAAACTTGGCATGACTATAGTACACACTCTAAAGTATAACAATAAATAATAAATAATGGCCATGTGTGAGTCGGTGACAAACTTCTGTTCATTACCAAGTTATAACTGGTAATTTCGTTACTTGCACGACTTTATTATTTCTTTCACCGAATCCAAATGCCACATTTGACTAGTTTTGAAGTCGGCTTTTTAATCGATAATTATTTTATTTTGTGGTGGTACGGAACCCTCAGTGCGTGAGCGCGGCTCGGACTTGACCGATTTTTATTTATAAGGCTCGGAAGGAACAGAGTCCTTACAGGTACCACTTAGCGCGGGCTCGAAACAGCGCTGAAAAAGCGCAGTGCGGAAAATCACGCGAACGTGAATCTTAACGAGATACGTGTGAACTTAAGTAATGACGTATCGTATTATAACTTAATATAAATTTTTCGTTGAAATCCGAAATAATTGAAATAATTGCAGGAAATTTCAACGCAACATTTTCCAGTGACACCTCTCTACCTCGCTCAACAAAATAACTCAAACAGAGTTATAAAAGTTCTGCGCCAACTGTTGAAAACTTTGCCGGATACGGGGCAAAATTGATATTTTAATATTCCTCTGCTAGTCCCAGGAAAGGTGGCAAAGGGTTCAAACTGGCGATCATCAAGGTATTCGAAATGATGAATTGATTTTAAGCTTTATTATCATATATAATAAAGATCACGTAATGGGTATAATTTTTTTGTCTGTTGAATTGTCTTTTGTTATTTATAAATTATTTTAATTTGATATACCTAATAGAAACTCTCAAAGCACGCGCGAGCTATTCTATTAAGTATATCTTTACACGGACACCAAAAAACCAGCCCAGCCGAGTTTCGGGTCCACTGCAAAGATAATGTACGCATTATAGTTCATTAGCAATTTTTTATATTGTTCATTTACATGACGTAAACTGAACCTCTTTGGATATAAATATTTTACTTTATTACGAGTCAAACCTGACATGGTTGTCTCAGATTAGCTCAGCTGTAGGATCGGGATAAGTATTAGGCCGTAAAGACTTAAAGATATCAATAAGTTATCTTCAACCGATTGATCTGATTTTAGTAATTTTTCAAGTTAAGTCACAATGCAATGTTATGGTACCATCGAGCTGGTCTAATGATGAAGATAGAAGGTGGCCATAGCGATTCCTAAACGAAACGACGTAACCCCGTCAAGTTTGGGTTCGTTGGATTTGTCTTCCCAAGCACTTTGGTTCTAGATGATAAATTCAATATGGACGCCCCAAGATGGCGCACAAAATATTCTTATCTACCATCATGATATGGGTATCAAATTAAAGGGTTTCCTGAGAAGATTACAAAAAAGCTTGTTTTTAAAAAGTACTTTTTGTTTCGATATCTCCCGACAAAAAAAAATATCAACATGAAAATAGCTCTAAAACGTTTGCAATGTTATTTTATAGATAATTCATAATCGTTTTTAAATACCAAATTAATGATTAAAAAACGTACGCTATAATATAGCTAGCTGTGGCAAGGAACGGGCTCGTTAATAAATCACTAGCCATATTCCTTTGCAATAAAGATGCAAATAGCACCAATAGCTTCAATAGCAAACTTGGCAAGACCTAACTAATCTATTAAGTTATGACTGCCTGTAATAGCTGAGTAGGCAGTTGAGTAAGTAGTAGTTCCTACAACTTGTGTAATTAATGGAGTATTGTTGTTGGAAGCTTTGCAAGATTTATTTCATTAACTTATTGATCCTGCAGCTTTGATATTAGGCACCTAGGTTGCAACACTGGTTTGTTCAAGAAATTTGCATCACAATAATGGGTTCGTATCTTTATAGTTTCTAAATGTATTTTATTTACAATAACTTAAATAACATTCCAATAATAAAAAATTATAAAAAAACCGACATATTAATACCTAACTACTAAACTAATCTATTAAACCGCTACCAGTGGGAATCGTCCCCAAAATGCTGGCGCCATTACCACGTTGTATGGCAATGCTCACTCTTCGAGCAAAGTAGAGGCCAGCATTCTGGTCACGAGTTGCATCGACCAGACGTGATAATACGTGTACTACGTGATAATAAATCTTTGAATATTTTTTTGGCTCCTGATCCACACATGGTTTCGACCCCAAAAGGCTCAAAAATGTACCCACTGTCCAAGGCACTATATAGAAGACCTCAAAAGGAGCAAATATAATGTTCGTATCTAGATTTTACTACAGGATACCTAAGATATCTTAATATCATAAGATCAAAATAAATTAACTAGGTATGCCTATTTCTAGATTGTTTTTTAACCGACTTCCAAAGAGGGTGAACCGTATTTGATGATTCTTTTTTATTTGTAAGCTGCTCCCATTTCAATGTGGTCTAGTTCTGACATTTTTATGAAGTCGGTTTTTTATATTGATAATTATTTCTATTTCCTTTTGAGAGGGTTTTGGCGTCGCACATCTTGGCAGAGTTCAAATAATTTTCAAGTAACGTTTTGATATGGTCAAACAAAAGACTTTTAAGTTATCACGGTTGTTCACTACAGTTATATGACAATTAACGGGATATTTACAGTGGTAAGGTTGTAGATGGTGCTCCGTTACCATGGTTAATATCCCTCTAATAATAATATGACTGTATGGTCAAACAAGTCATAGTCACAGTCAGTCAAAGTTGTATTGTATTTTCTGATCGAAATTACAATAATTTAGTAAAATATTATGAGTGACATGTTTTTTCACGTTGGCGCCAAAAATCCTTTTTCTGACTATAGGTATATTTATGGTTAAAACGCCGAGACTGCCAACTGTCAACCATAAAAAAAAACAAAGTAAAAAGGAGGTAACATAAGGCTACTGGACTGTTTTTTTATTTTATTCTCTTGTGAAAGTGCTGACCATAAAAATAGGTACGGCTTATTATATATTGGTTCCAAGATTTATTCTACAAGCCTAATTTCTCAAGCAGAAATTCCATTCTATACTGTTCTTGGATATGTTTGCGTACAAAGAAGAAAGTGCTTAGTATTTTTGCGAGACGATAAATCAATCCAGCGAGGCGGAAACATTCAGGGAACATTCCTGGAACTTTTTGTGAGGGTCTATGTTCTATAGCGATAGTTACTGCGGCGAAATGCTGTGAAATTCTAAGGAAGTGTGAATTCCATTTGAATTTATATTTTAGCAAAGATTATATTGGAAGAATAAACATTTAGGTTTTGATTGTCTTGTGTAAAAATATGCTGGATGTAGATAAATGTTACCTATGCCTGATGGCTTACAGAAGAAATGTATACAATTGGAACCAATATGTAAAATAAACTAATCTATTTAATAATAATAATAACGCAGGGGTGGCTTTATCGCGAGCTGGTGGTAAGGAGCGATACCGCGTACCCCGATTCCATGGGGCTAAATGAGACCCCGACCCCTGACTTGCCTTAACTGGCCGTCTGGGGGTGGAAACCGCAAGAGCTAATCTGACCTAAACTCCATGGGAGAAGTGTTAAAAGGCATTACGCCGCGAGTAGCTCTTAATGTAAGTGCAGCACACCTCTCGACACCCTTACCCACCCACGCCAATGTTGCCCCTCCAATGCCACGATACGGCAGCCTTTATAGAAGGGCCATTTAGTGGGTGGCAAGTCATCACCTGCCTAAATATATTTAGAGATGAGACAGGTTAAGGCAGGTGCCGTTTCTCATCCTATAGATCTGTTCTCTTATCCACAAGTTGTTCACCAATAGCCCAGACTTTTTTAATCCTATTCTATTTTTATTAGGTTCATATTCCATTTTATACATATTCCATAATTGTGTTTTTACTTACTGTTCCGTGGTCTCCATTCGAGAACTTTTCGGTACCATCGGCCATCTGTTCTGCAACAGCGGTCAAACATCTAGGGCTTACAATTTGACGTAAAACCAGAACTTTCATCATTATCAGCTTATCATGTTCCCACTGCTGGGACACAGGCCTTCTCTCAAAGAGGAGGATGGACCCTAATGCACCATGCGGGCCCAGTGTATGGTTGTTGATTGTCATTTGTTGCTGAACTTTTTTTTGAGGTTTTTAGTCATACGATACACGATTCTTTACTTCACCGATTTTGATAGCATCGAAACTGTACAATTTATTTTGGTACTAAATATATTATTATTATTTATTGGTTGCAAGGCTCAGGCAGGATCGAACAGGGTCAGATTGTAAAGCGCAAATGCTACCGCTCTTCCACCGTTGTTCTCTCTCCGAACTACGGTAGTGTTAATTTTAATAGGCCACTCGCGTTTTCTTATCCGAAGACTGATCGTAATTTTTCGGTAATGGGATTGGACCAGCTAAATAATTCACCTGAGTATTTTTATTTTTAAAAGCAATAATATAGAGAGTGACCATAAAAGTAATCTATTTTATTGATGCATGAAGCTTTGATATATATGAAACGTATTCATTAAGTTATTATCTACTAGAATTAATCCATTACAAGAAATAAAAGACTGGCAAAAGCCCAATGGTTTTTATTGCTTGGGTTCATGTTTCAAATAAGTTATCGGTATAAATAACAGTAGATACCGATCATATAATTTGATTTCTATCTGGAAAACTAATTCTGGCTTAAACCTTTTAAGGCCTCTTCAGACTATTGTATTATCGTAACCTCAGTAATATAGAAACTATTCCATTCCACTGTTTCTCGATAAAATGCATTATTTTAAGCTACGAAACTCGTACTTACTTTAAAGCTCGTAATTTTACCATGATTTTAGCTTTAATTTGATAATTGTCATTTATAAAGCTACATAATTTACCGGTGGTAAGGTGCGGCATCTTTTTAAGTTTGATACAACAATTGCTGCATACTTTGTCTTGTTTACGCATTGCCAGGTAACAAGTAACTGAATGCAAACTGCTGCACCGGCGCGTTTTGGCGGAGATTTATTTAGGCCACGGATTGGCCTTTATTGCAATTATTTGCAATATCTTCTGTTTATTTGATCGAAAAGCGCGATAAGAAACTAGTAAGTTATTATTGGGGCCATTGCATTTTTTATTTTTTTAGTTTATATGATTGCGATGATGGCATTTACCAGCACAAGAAATATATACATAATTGGAAGCCTAACGAACTTACCTAAATTTAAACCAACAGATAAAAGTACATTAATTAAATAGGGCCTGCTTGCCGTAATGGGAACTGGTTCATTAGATAAGTGAGGTTTGAATTATTGATTTTGATTAAAATTGGATTACACAAAAGAAACTGAACTATAGTCAGAGCTAAACAGAACGATGCTACTAAGCGCAAAGGTAAATTTTTCTATAATTTTGAATCAATTTTACTATGAAACCAACCCAGAAAGCGCGATAAAATTGTAGCTAGTTATTCCATTTAGTTCGGAGTCAATTTTGTTTTTCTGTGGAAGACTGATCTTCCACTCTTGCTCTTTTTTATTAGCGACTTCAGGGTTGCTCTTATAGTAAAATTTGTTTATAATTATGAGTTCAATGGCCTCTTTTTAGCTTATTACTACATACCGTTCCATGTTATCCTATACTAAAACTTATAGCTAGAGACTAAAAAAAAACCCATTAAAACTAAAAAAAAAGGTTAGTAAATACGTAATTAAGAATAATATACAAAAAACTCTTAATCAAAATCTGCCTGGTTCTGGTCAAGGTTTTTGGTAGATACATTCAAAATAACCCTGTATGAATAGTTTTCACTAATTATCCTTATGGCGTACTCTGAACAGTGTAAGTAAGTAATACTGAAAATACATATTTTATTCCCACCTAATAAACTTTTGACATCTCCAATTCGCCTCCGAAAATTGGCGTAGAATATTATGTGTCTAATTTATCTTATTAGTTGTGTATTGACTTGAGATTGCCATTCTAACTAAATAATTGGATAGGATTGATGTTATTCCACCCGTAATTGTTTGGGTTTTGTTTGCTCGCACTTTTCTTGTTTGTTTGGGCCGAGTTCGGATGGCCAAGTTTTTCTATTTACCTTTTTACTAATAGATAGGAGTTTGGCCGTGACAGGTGACGAGAGTAAAAGCAGTAAAAGTAGTGAAGAAAAAATAAATAAAAGAAGATTTTAAATTGTTGTTGTGTTGGTAAAGATGTTAGGGATCTAGGTATGACCTAGATCCCTAACATCCCTAATAGTACATACTCAGTTTCAAAGAAAATATTCCTTATTTTATTAGTGGAAAAATTCAGCACGCCAACTGCCCAGCAACGCTTGGAAAAATCTTTGTTCTGATTTAGTCGCCCGAGTAAATCGAAAAATTAGCGTGATAACAATTTCAACAAAAAATTACAACATATTTTTCTCGTAAAGGGTAAATAAAGTATATCAGATAGGTCGCGAAAAAACGATGTTAAAAAAAGTCAATTCAAGGGCTGATGCTTTTTGATCGAGTTTAATAATTTACTAAAAGATGTCACATTCAGTAAGAGCGTAGGTGTGCGTCGTGCGTCTTTTGTCTTGGTCGCGCATTTTAATATTTTTGAAGATATGAAAAGATATAAAATGAATGTATGTAAGCTAACGAATAAACAAAACAACATTAGGAATATTCTGTAAAAAAAAAAAAACAAGTTTGAATTATTTTGATATGATTTTTTAACTTTGAAAATGTTACATTTATATACTCGTATATATTTTATTTGTACAGCTTAGACTATTCATGAGTACATTCAATCATAATTATATCGGTAAAATATTGAATGAAACGAAAATGGACGCAAGAAATATTGGCTCATGAAATATAAAATCTTAAATAATAGAAAAAACAACTAAAATAATAAGCACCTTAGTATTTCCAAAACCAAAATAAAATACACATTCAAAGAACAGCACTTAATTTTATTACATAAAAACACTCCGATCGTTCACGCACTTGTACTTTTATTGCCGTCCAAACAGGTCACTAGCTCCCAAGATCGCCAAAACGCCAAAAAATTCCCCAAAAAATCCTTCCATCAATGAGATTCCTCACTGCCCAAAACTTCGTGTTTTCGTCATAAAAATGTTCCTGAAAAAAGGTAGCGCCTTCATAAACGAGAAAAGAATTCCTTGTCGGTAATTAGAAAATTGTTTGTTCAACAATGCTGATAAGGAAGGTCGACGCAATTAGAGTGAGCACGGTCAGCTATACAGAGGTCGGCAAAATTTAAAAACTTTAAAAACACTGTATAAATTTAATTTGGGGAAACACGTACAGCTAATTGAGTCTCTGGCTTGGGAATTGAGATTGTCCCAATTTTTCGCGCTATAGCGCTGGGAATAGAGTATATTATTAGGACAAAATGTGGTATAAGCGTACATTTTTTAATCTCCGCTATTATTACTCATACAACATGACGACGAAGAAGCGAATATTTAATGATGTTTCCGTGATCAGCAAGGTGAAAACCGGTAGCGATCACCGTATTTTCAGAGGCACATTAAATATCAACATCAAGCTCGAGAGGTCGCGTCTGGTGAAGTCCACGCTCCGTCCTGGTCATGCCCAAATCCAAAATCCCGAAGACTTCCAACTCGAACTGCACAATCGCTTCCAGGGCCTAACTGAAAGCGGAACTGTGGACGAACTAAGCAATGGGCTGGTGGAAACTGTCCAATCAGTGGGGTCCAAGTTTTTTAAGACACCACGCCGGAAAAGACCTCAGAAGCTCTCAGAAGAAACCATTAAGATAATGGAAGACCGGACTGAAATGAGACTGCAATCTTCAGCTGATATGTTGGAATATGGCAAACTAGACGGATCTCGAAATCGGTGCGACACGATCTGCGTTCCTATAATATAAGATGTATTAGGGACACAATTGAGCGAAACCAAGACTCGAGAGTGTTTGCAAAGAATTCGTTTATTGGGAAAAACCAAATGACGAAGCTAAAGATCGAGGATGGCAGTACCATTTCGTCAAAGCCGGAGATTCTGAGAGAGCTCGAGAGGTTTTACGGACAGTTGTACACCTCGACACGACAGCCCATTGTCAGTACAGCTCAGGACAAGAGAGCTAAACTGACCCGACACTACACTGAGGACATCCCAGACATCAGCTTGTACGAGATTAGAATGGCTCTGAAACAGCTTAAGAACAACAAGGCGCCGGGTGATGACAGAATCACGACAGAACTACTGAGAGCGGGTGGAAAACCGGTACTTTTAGTCCTCCAGAAGTTGTTTAATTTCGTCATACTTGAAGGTACTACGCCTGAAGCATGGCACAGGAGTGTGGTGGTGCTCTTCTTCAAAAAAGGTGACAACACCTTATTGAAGAATTATAGACCCATCTCACTCCTGAGCCATGTGTACAAGTTGTTCTCCAGGGTCATTACAAACCGTCTCGAACACAGGTTTGATGACTTCCAGCCTCCCGAACAAGCCGGTTTTCGTAAAGGCTGGAGCACCATAGACCACATACAGACGCTCCGCTAGATTATACAGAAGACTGAGGAGTATAATCGGCCATTATGTCTAGCTTTTGTGGACTATGAAAAAGCCTGCGATTCAATCGAGACCTGGGCAGTATTGCAGTCCCTCCAGCGTTGTCATATCGACTATAGGTATATCGAAGTGCTGAAGTGTTTGTATAGAAACGCCACCATGTCGATCCGATTACAGGACGAGAGCACGGAGCCAATCCAATTGCAGAAAGGCGTGAGACAAGGAGATGTTATCTCTCCAAAACTGTTCACGAACGCATTGGAGGACGTTTTCAAGCTTTTGGACTGGAACGGAATGGGCATCAACATTAATGGCGAATACATCACTCACCTTCGTTTTGCCGATGATATAGTTATCATGGCAGAGTCGCTGGAGGACCTCAATACAATGCTCAGCGACCTCAGTAGCCTTTCCTAACAGGTGGGTCTTAAAATGAACATGGATAAGACAAAAATCATGTCCAATGTCCATGTTGTACCCGTGCCGGTCAATGTTGGGAACGATACTCTCGAAGTTGTTGACCATTACACCTATCTTGGACAGATTGTTCAGTTAGGTAAGTCCAACTTAGGCAAAGAGGTCGCCCGAAGAATCCAACTCAGATGGGCAGCGTTCGGGAAATTGCGTGAAATCTTCTCGTCCAAGATACCACAGTGCCTAAAGACAAAGATCTTTGACCAGTGTGTGTTGCCAGTGATGACATATGGTACTGAGACGTGGTCCTTAACTGTTGGTCTTTTGGAAAAACTCAGAGTCACACAACGGGCAATGGAGAGAGCTATGCTCGGAGTTTCTTTACGCGATAAAATTCGGAACATAGATATTCGCCAAAGAACCAGGGTCACCGACATAGCTATTAAAATCTGCAAGTTGAAGTGGCAATGGGCAGGCCACATCGCTCGAAGAACCGATAACCGATGGGGAAGAAAGGTTCTTGAGTGGAGACCGCGAACCGGAAGACGCAGCGTAGGTAGGCCTCCCACTAGATGGACCGACGACATTGTGGGAGTCGCGGGCATCCAGTGGATGCAGATGGCAGGATGTCGTTCAGTGTGGAGGTTAAAGGGGGAGGCCTATGTACAGCAGTGGACGTCTTCTGGCTGATGATGATGATGATTATTACTCATCATCATCATCATCATAATTTCAGCCATAGGACGTCCACTGCTGGACATAGGCCTCCCCCATCGAATTCCAAGAAGACCGGTTGGAAGCGGCCTGCATCCAGCGTTTTCCCGTGGTCTCTTTTAGGTCGTCTGTCCATCTTGTGGGTGGACGTCCTACGCTGCGCTTACCGGTCCGTGGTCTCCACTGTTGCTATTATTACTATCGCAGCCAAAAATACTACGACAGTAATAAACCAATTATCGACCATGTATAAAAAATGACATTCGAATTTCTGCACGTGTGTGTCTTGTCATTTTGCAATCATGTTATTCAAACCGCGTATCAGAAACTCCACTATTACTTGAGCTACCTAACTTTAGCATTCTCAGAAATTAAAGGTTTTCCTCAATACAAATAAGCATTACATTGAAGAGACAAATACAAAGAAGTCAACGGGAAAATCAGGGGAGACTCTTTCGACTTGCAAAATCTCTATTATGCAACGAATTAAAATACTAGAGCTCCACGGGTTTGGCTGTATTTACCTCTTCTAAATGTAACTTCCAGTTCAGCTTTTTACAATGTTATGTCAGTCGCATTCTTTCAACGGCTGCAGTTTAATTTGGTGTGTGAATGATAAGTATACTCACAACAATCAGTTGACAGGATGCATTTTTGTAACCCATCGTGATACACGAAACCCGGTTTACAATCGCAGCTGTTGTACCGACAACCAGAGAAGCAGGTCTTATTAAATTCCATGTAGTCGGAACAACTGTTGCCGCAGTGGTTCCCACAGCCAGTTGTCGCGTTTTTGTCGCCTGCGCAACCGTTAGCTTAAAAAGAGAATCTAATGTGAATATTGTATATAATCGCACCAGGTAGCGGTGGAAAGGTTGGCTTCTTGCATTCTGTTATATGGCGAAGTGCTCTTTACAATGATTGCTGGGCTCTGAGGAACTCCGCCCTCAGAGAAAGTGAGGGGTGAGTATCCACCCCGGTGCATTGTAGCGGAATGTTATGCGAAATGGGCTTTCAGGACGGAAAGGGTTCATAATTCCCATCATCTCAACCAAATGGAACCAACCAATACTGAAATAGCAAAAAAATGCTATTCCATAGAAGACGGTCATTCAATGTATGGGACAGGTGATATTTTTTTTATGATTTCAGTATTAGTCCCATACAAAAATTTGTTCTTAATAATGAGTATCATCATCATCATCAGCCTGCATCCGTCCACTGCTGGGCATAGGCCTCTCCTAATGCACGCCACTGAACTCGGTCGGCAGTTTTTTGCATCCAGTTTTTACCCGCCGTTTTCGCAGGTCGTCACTCCACCTGGCCACAGGGTGTCCTTCACTACGTTTACCTAAACGTGTTCGCCACTCCAGAACTCGTCTACCCCATCGGTTGTCGGTTCTTCTGGTAATGTGGCCGGCCCATTGCCACTTCAGCTTACTAATCCTTTGAGCTATGTCGGTAACTTTGGTTCTATGTCGAATCACTTCGTTCCGAATTTTATCCCGTATAGAAACTCCGACCATAGCTCTCTCCATAGCTCGCTGAGCGACTTTAAACTTGTGAACTTTTGTGAACTTTAATAATGAGTATAAAGGACCCCATTCGACTTAGCACGCCCTTTCCCTGTAATCCATTAGAAACAATAAGTACTTACGACACTCTGCCTTAGGTATGCACTTCTCATCAGCATTTCTGACTAGCCCGTCGTTGCACACACATTCCGGCCTGCAGATGCCCGTGGCACCTCCGCACGGTATGGGGTGACCGAGATCTTCGCAACTCTTCGGTCCGCAGTACGCGCATTCCACGGACATCTCGTCATCTTTGCAGGTTAAGGTCGATCGCTTCACCACTGGAAGGGATAGGGACAATCAAAATATAGATATCACACTAATATCATAAACGTGAAAGTTTTGATGGATGGATGGATGGACGGATGTTTGTTACTCAAAAGTTATATGATTATTTACGGGATATTTACCGTGGTAAGGTTGTGGAAGGAGCTCCCGATATTTCGGCGCAGTTACATGCACCATGTTCACGGGAAGACTCCACACCTCCTTCCTCTTTTCTCCTTCCACAACCTTACCACGGTAAATATCCCGTAAATAGTCATATAACTTTAGTAAACAACCGTGATAGTTTAAAACAGTGTTTGTTACTCAATCACGCAGTAACCGCTGCATCGATTTGGATGTAATTTGGAACATACATTGCTTATGTCTTGGATTAACACATAGGCTACTTTTCATTATCATCATCATCATCACTGATTTTCATCACCACGCGGATGAAACCGCGGGGCACAGCTAGTATTTATATACATGGTTCAATATCAGCCTATTATGGTCCCACTACTAAGACAGAGATCGTCTCTCTGAGCGAGAGGATGAGCTCTAATCCACGATGCTAACCCAGTGCATCTTGGTGAATAAATAAAATAAATAAATAAATATCTAGGACATTTTTGCACACACGGTCATCTGACCCCAAACTAAGCAAAGCTTGTAATATTCATATTAGTTGGCTGCCAGAGACTGATATACGCACATTTATATTTTTAAATACATACTTTAATAGATATTAATACCCAGACATAGAACAAACACAAATGTTTGTCCTAGATGGGAATCGAACCCAATCGAATGTCATATGTCTTTGAACTTTTGAGGTTCTTGGACATACTGATTTCTTTGAGCGATGGCATCGAAACTGAATATAATTTATGTTAAAACTAAATAAGTTATTGATGCAATGCCGAGGACCAAACCGGGTGTCGTCAGATTGTAAAACGCACGTTGCTACCACCTGTACACTGTACTCTAAAAACAACTTGCTCTGAAAACTCCTTGACCTATGAAGCTGAAATTTGGCAGGTAGATTCCCTATGGGGTGGTATAGAGGTCCTCATGAATTGGATAAAATCTTTAAAATTAAAAATACATAAATAAAATACAGCAAGAATTATCATTAATGATTCAAATTACTAGCACCCATACTTTCAACAGTAAAATTATGCTTAATGCCAAAAAAGCTAAAAAAAAGTGAACACAACGAAGGGTCAAAAACCCGTATAACACGATTGATACCACTTACATTGTACAAAACACCATGGAATGTGCAATTCACTGCCCAAGAAGTAAACCCTGATACTGATAGATACAATCTGGGTGTCCTCAAGTTGCGATTGAATCGGTTTCTTCTAGGTAAACGTGCTTTATCGTAAGCCACATCATTACTTAACATAAGTAGAAATGACAGTCAAACGCAACTCTATTCACAACATATTAACAATAATGCAACCTAACTGAATGTCACGAAAAAGTGTGCAAACTTCATTTAAAATGGAAAAATTACATAACTGAAACGTACCAGAACTTTGTACGAGTAACGCATAAAAATACCACACGGATATTACGGCCACTAAAACTTTCTCCATATTTCCAACAACAGAACAACGACACGTCCTTTATTATCACAGGATAACTACTTACTAACTATTTAGCAATGGTAGAGAATTATTTTAAAATAAATCGAATCACAGTGAAAAGTGAATCACTAAGTGAGCGTTTACAAGTACATTTCGTCAGTGTCAGCCTTGGTGTCAACGCCACTAAAATATAGTTTAAGCATTCAATCAAATTTTACGAGCATCTTGACGGTAGAGCTACTTCTAGGCATCGTGGTTCTCTGCTAGCTCTTAGATCTCTAGTTTTTTAAGTCTAAATTGGTTCTCCTTGGACCTCCCGGTTTTCTTTTATAATTTTAAACAAGGTGGCAATACACCTTTTGTCTCTTCTAGTCTCTAAACTCGCCAGAAGAGTTCTTTTCATTTCAAACTCGACTGCCCAACGGAGGAATTTATTTTAGGCGTATATTTGCAGGTACGAGTATGTTTGTCTATTGCTATATGACAGCCTGAGCTGCTTGATAGGTTTTGAAATGCGAAAAGTTATAAGAACCAGCTTTATGTAAGTGGGTAAAAACTAATAAAAAATAATCAAAATTCGTAAAAAAATAACAGCAAATTAAGTTTAGAGGTAGGTGCACATAAGAACTTTGCAGATTTACAGGTTGGAACTGACCCTAAAGAAGTTCAATCTGTTTTCAGAAGTTTACTTTTGAGACTGGTAGCATTTTAATAGTTCTAACTTTCCCAGAAGAAGTTCAATTTGTTTCCAAAAAATTACTTTGGGGACAGAAAGGAATAAAAAAAAGATTTATCACCAATGATTAAGAGTACTGTCAGTATTTCCTTTTTATCCAACATGTTTATTTTTTCCGTAACTTTCATTAGCTTTTCTGTTTTTTTTTTTGTTTTTCCTTAATTAGATTTTGTTTTCCGCCATGTCGTACTGTAAATAGTAGTTGGTGGAAATGCTCACACAACAATATTGTCCAAGAGTTCTTGGTTCAAGTAGATCTCGAGGATAAAACAATGGAAATTATAATCACAATGCAATTAAAGGATGAAATTACTTTGTAATTAAGATCTAATTGGATTCGTCCGTTATTTTGCGCACGAATTGGCATTGGTCGATACGATCTTGCCTTAAGTAATTTGTTTCTGTTGTTGTGTTTGTTTGATATTTCAGCAGCTTAGATTGTCTATAGTCTGCCCATTATGGTCTATTATGGTAATCACTTTTTGACAGCTCATACAAAGTTGACGACATAACATTGTAAAGCGTCTAGCAAATTAAATCCCATACAAATAAGTACGTTTAATCTAGCTTTACCTCTTCACAAGGTTACATCAACTTGAAAGGCAAGTTGCTTTACCAAGTTGTCAAATATGTATGAGCTGTCAAAAAGCGTTTAACATAATGGACAGGCTATAAATACTAAGAAATTTAAATATAGGTAATTAATTTAATTACTATAAATATAATTTAAAGTCAAATACAACATTAAAAAAGTCTGTCTATTTGTTACCTCTTAACGAATAAACGATTTTGTGTTAAAAAAACAGACATGAATTAAAACGGCGTTGATAGTAAAACTATTACAAACATATCAATCACTTATTTCGCCAATAAAGTCATAGAATCTAAACCAAGCGTAGAATTAATAAATTCAAAACAAAACTTAAAATCCATTCAAAATCAATAAATTTAAAATTGTAGAACCAAGACATCAAAATCCAATTCGCCAAATCCAAGTGTGAAATCTTTCCAATAGTGCACAAAGCTTCAAAGAGGAACACATGAAGCTTTGAGTCACACCTCTTCGCTCTATTTGTTTCGCTCCTCTCACCCGCTGTCGGATTTGCCTCGCAATCCTCTTAGAATAAAACTAGCGATGCCCCCAAGGTTTTATCAACAATTTTCTTCTTTTTATTACAAGCTTTTATTTAGTTCAACTGTCCCGGTGTCTGTCTGTCTTACATTTGAAAATTTGACGCACTACTTTGGCTCGATTGAGCTGAAATTTGGCATACTTGTCAAGTTCCGATGACAATACGGTGACAGGCGAGCTGATTTGACAATGGTGACGGTGGGCAATGGCACTCCTCGATTAATAATAGTGGACTGGCAGAGTAATAGTGTTCCGTGCCGTGACTGGCAGTGTTTGGGCTCATTTTGATCAGCACACCGTTTCTATCACTAACTACTTAAAAGCTTGGTTAGAAAAAAAATATTTTTAAATTAAAAACTTGTTGCACATATTTCCAAGGTAAAAAATTACGAACACCGAGCAAAAGCTTAGGTTTATTATCCCAGTTGCGCGTCTGTTCTCATAAAATACTAGCAGTCGCGATGATAGCTCAGTAGTTGGCGCGTTCGAATTCCAATCCGAAGGGTGTAGGTTCAAATTCCAATGAGCTGTTGGTAAAGGGAAACAGCATGAGGAAACCATAACATGGTGATGGCAATTTCTATGCCCGGCTGCTAGCTACCACCCTCAAGTTGAAATTCTGTTGCCAAGCACCAAATGTTGTAGTCAGGCAGCCTAATTTAAAAGACAGGTCCCATTCTTGGCTAGGAAGTGTTTACAATCTGCGACCACACCGTGTACATCAGGTAAGTTGCGGACAAATGCCAAGCCTTTCAAACAAAAAAAACAGGGTTGCACGAAACAGTGTTACTTAAATGAAATGAAGTCACTGTACTCATTATATGAATAACTTTCACTGTGGAATAAAAGTAGAAATCGCGAAAAAAAATGCTGTTCCATAGAACAGGTGTTTATTTTTTCGTGGTTTCCAAGTTACCCCATAATAAAAGTTTTTCATAATAGTTATGAATACCAAGACCACCTTTCATCTTAGCACCACATTTCCGAGTAACCCTTTACACTACTTCCTTGCCAAATAAAAACAAGATCGGTCGCTTAGTCATAAAAAGGCCACAAACAGACAGAGAAATATAGTTGCTTTCGATTTGCAATGTAGGTATTCAATTTTTCCTTGACAGTTTATGCTGAGAAGTTTTCCTCGATTTGTTGGCAGTTCTGCATAATGCCCAATTTATTTTATCAACCGAAATACCAAATTTTTATTATAAAATACATTTATTAGACGGGCAGGTCGTTTGTCTGACGGTAGCGCCATCAGTCTGCTCATAAAAGTAGGATATTTTACGGTCAAAATACCGTATAATATCCAGTATAATTACTGGGTTACGCATAAAGGTTATACTTATCCAAAAGAGGTCCATTATACTTTATTTATTTCTAATCTCGGGTCTAGCCCGGACATTTGTTAGGCATGGGTGGAGCCGAAGCCAACACCAAGAGGCCCCGTTGAATACAAAATACAATTATGGAATGTGTATAAAATGGAATATGAAACTATTTTACAGTATAGGATTTTAAAAAAAAACTGGGCTATTGAGGTGAACAACTTGTGGATGGGATAAGAGATCTGTTGGATGAGAAACGGCACCTGCCTTATCCTGTCTCATCTCAAAATTAGTTAGGCAGGTGATGACTTGCCACCCACTAAATAGGCCCCTCATAAAGGCTGCCGTATCTTGGCACAGGAAGGGCAACATTGGCGTGGGTGGCTTAGGGTGTAGAGAGGTGTGCTGCACTTTTACTAAGAGCTACTCGCGGCGTTATGCCCTTTAACACTTCCACCCTGGAGCTTAGGTTCTTAGCTCTTGCGGTTTCTACCCCCGGACAGCTGGTTAAGGCTAGCCAGGGGTCGGGGTCTGAGGTTTTAGCCCCCTGGAAATTTAATCCCCCATTATACTTATTATTATGAACAATCTGTAGTACCAACCTTAAATCTCCAAAAAAATATCAGCTGCTCCTAAAATTTCGTTGTGTGAATGCCCATCTTCTATGGAATAGCTGATATTTATTGTGCAAATTCAAGGTTGGTCTCATAGTAAAAGTTGTTCCCAATGATAAGCACGACGGATTCCTTTCGGTTTAGTAAACCTTTTCTGCGTAACCCTGTAGAAACATTTGCCGTTAACAAATACAGCTCTGACAACTTCTCGCAGAAAATGTCACGCACGAAAACGAAACAAAAAAGAAACAGATTTTTAATTAATCATTACCGTATTAAGGACTGACCCAATGGAACTTTTTCAATGGTACCGACTTATTGGTGCGCCCGAGCATACAGCGCACCAGCATGAACTCATTTGCCCTTCGACTTCGTTGGTGAACGGTTGTCGTAGTTGAGAGCGCTGTCGCTTTGCCACACTTAAGACCTCTCTGAGTTTCTGGCTCCTGCACTTTTTTGTATAAACTCTAGTTTACAAGACTAGGTGGTGTCGGTTCTGAGATTCATTTTGAACCTAACCTTTTCGAGTCGGATGAGCCTCTGGCATAAATGAATAGCAGAGAACAGATCAAATATCTCCTGTAGATTCAGGATTTGGTTGATCCTACTACTTTTATATTAAACTTGACTTGACCAGAAACTTTTGATCAGGTATCATGTAGTTACATCTGATCAAAGATTCAAGGTCCGAAATCAGTTCTTTTCCATTATTCATTACAAACAATGCTCGAACAGTCAGCTAAAAGCGCATGAATATTCATGCGATTTTGAATTATTCTATTGCTTATTATTGCTTCTGAATTATTGTTATAATTTTTGCAAAGGTGTTTATTACGCAAACTGGTCGACGCACGAAACGGCGACAAAAAGACTGTTGGATAGATACAATGGGAAAACGCTTAATGACTTTACTAGACAAAAAATAGAATCTTCTTCAATTATGTTTTTGGGGTGTCGTTGAGAATTTTGAGGCTTGTACGTTCGAGTAAATGCTCGAAGCCCATGGGAAGATAAAAAAAATATTTAGCAAAAAACTCTTTAGAATTATATATTATTAGCTGTACCCGCAACTTTGACCGCGATTTCTTTAGAAAATAATAGCCTATGTCCGTCCTCATGATCAAAATTTTAGATGGGTTAAGCCGTTTTGCCGTGATTATGTAGCAAACAGACAGGCGGACAGAGTTACTTTTACATTTATAATATTGATAATTGTGGATTCTCTTTGCGATCATACAATTATGTTGTGTTATTTAAATAAGATTTTCAACGGTCAAAAATCTTGTCGCTATGTTTTATAACTGCGGCTGAGGGCAGTCCGATGGCCTGACGACATCACAAAAGCTGCCGGAATCACCGCGACTGGGGCAAGAACAACGATCGTGTAACACCATGGAGGAAACCTATGCACAAAGGGTCTCGCAAAAAAAAACTACCACTGAAACACAAAGTAAAATTTTATGATAGTTAATTTGGGAATAAGACTAGCTATTTTATGTTTTATTACCTACTCATTTGGCTTCATTGGATGGACTGTAATATTATGCAGCAGCTTCTAACTTCCAAGACAAAACACGCAAAATAAATTGTCTCGTGGAAGGATCCAAACTATCTACATCTCGGCAGCCATACGTTTAGTTTATCTTCCATCAAACCACAGCGTTTCTTGTTTACTTTGTTCCCTCTCAATCAAAATGTAACTCGCTGGGAAAAATTTGGGAAAACTCAATTTTGTTCTCTGTAATCTGTTTCGAAGCTATTCGGAATTCTTATTTAAAATGGGACAATTGAAATTTTATTTCAACTACGATGGAAAATCAGTTGATGAATAGGAGAGAAATCCCTTTTGTTTACCTTTCGTGTTATATAGGTACAGTGTACAATCATAGAAAAATAAGTAACTTATATTTTATGTACACATTTTAGTTCATTTATTTCTGCAAACGTTGAAGCAACAGCAACAAGTTTTAATCACTGAATTTGCACACATATTTGCTACACTAAATATTAATTTTAGTGTGTTACGAATTCCAAGAGTGATGAATTTTTGACAAACACTGCTAATTTGCATGCTAATGCATTGCTGTTATTGCTTGTCTACGAATTAGCCTTAATTATTGAAATTCATTATGGCTACAATTTCAATCTCTCTGTTATAAAACTCAATTAGTTACTTCGCTCATGAAAATACGAAAAAGTCATACTTGCATAATTAATATTTTATATTTCTAGTATCATTTAAATGCAACTTCAATTCCGTGGAGGTCTTAACGAGGCAATTACCGGTATAATTGTGGCATGGAGTGCAGTCGGATTATTAGAAACCTCGTTTTCTGCTGCAAACCCACTTTGCATGGGGTAATGCGTATTTTAAAATGCAAGGTTCGTTACTGCCGCAATGTAATACGAGATGTTGTTGGTAAATATTTTTTTCTTATAAGTAAAATAAAATTGTTTTTGTTCTGTTAAAATAAATTTGTTGTTAAAATATACCTGTTTAACATATATGTTATGGTATAACAACTGATTCTTTGGCGAATTTCTAGTGTATTTCCGCTTTAACGTCGCATTAAGTAAATATGGAAGGAATAATAATTTGTGATCAATAATTTTTAACCAATAACGAATCGATCGTTATAACGAACTTTTTGTTTCAAAATGAATTCGGTTAGGTCAAATTGGTACCAATAACAAGGATTATATTTCTAATCTGAGGTTCAATCGGACTAGTTCTATTGAATTCTGTCTGATATCTGACATTAAAAGCCGGTGAAAAGTTTCACTTTGGCGGGAAATTCAAATTTCAAACAGTATTTTTGTTCTTGTAGCTAGGCCGAGTATTTATTGTAAACGATAATGATGTTCGCGAAAATTGATTATTATTCTTTACAAACTCGCGTAAAGTTATTTATCTCCAATGCACATTATTACATACATTTGTCAATGAACAAATTTATGCTGTTTCAAACGGTTTATTGCCAAATGTAAGTAATATGGTGAGTAACTGATTAATAGCTGTACATGATAATGTAAAGAACGACCAACAATTTTCGCGAACACTATGCCATTTCACAATAATTACCCGGCCTAGCTACAAGGACAAAAAAACTGTTTGAAATTTGATTTTCCCGCCATACTTGGAACGTTTCACCTTAAAAGCTCATCTTACAGTTTTTGTTTGTAAGACTCTTGCAACAAACTTGGCTTTCATAATTTTTTAACTTATTAATTAATGAGGTTTAAACTTAGTGGGACTGAGGCGTCAACATTTTCTGGCGAGCCAAACTAAAGGTACCAGCCACTATTTTTTATGTAACGTTATTAAAAAGTTCTGTGGAGTTGCAATTCTCGATGGACTGTCCCAACTTCTGCAGTTTTTCTTATTTATTTTCCCACTTTACCAGTCTACTTCAGATTTTACTATTTTGTTAGATCATTTAGAAAATTATGTAGGTTAGGTACTCATCTAAGTAGTTATGCTTCAACTTACAAAAATATGGTTTCTGATGTTATATTAATCATTGTGACTTTGTCTGGAACATAATTTTAATTAAATATTCATTAAGTTTTATCCTAAAAGTTTTTGTCATGTAAACAGTCTAAGTAAACTTTTGACGTGCTCTATCTTCCGTTGTTAATTAAAAATAAAAATAAACGTCATTCCATCAGGTCTTTTATAATGTATGCTTAGGACAGCTACCGACGTGCCCGACGTACCGTCTTCTGCAAATATTTGTTTGAATGTTACCTTTGATAATTAGAAATACTTTGACTGCTTTGGATCCAAGATTAGGATGCCTAGAAGTTTTTTAATCATCAAGTGTTTGCTGGTCGGAATCGCCAAATGATGGTAAGCTATAAAGCTTTCATCACATTATAAGTACCTACAACTGAGTTGATTATAATTAAAAAACCGACTTCAAAATTAGTAAATACGCAATTTCGTTTACTTGAATGACATGATATTTTTTTTTCAGGTATTTTGTTTAAAAAACCACACTGCTAAACCAATTTTCTCGATGAAGATACATAAAAAAAACAGAGGAAGATAGAACCACCTCCTATTTTAAAGTAAAAACCATATTAAGGGCAGTTTTCAAGAAGAAGAAAAAAACCTATATTTTTTTAATAGTTACGTATATTTGATTCTTGTATCGTAATTTGCAATCGCCTTTTCGAAAATGGCATAAACATTTTCGAGAACAAAGGGGGGAAATTACTTAAGGTTTAATTCCTAGGGGAACCCACTTTCATGAATGAGGGAAGCTCGGTGGCCTAGATACACGGTACTCTATTTTATTAGTGCCCAGACAAGCATAATGCGTCAATCATATTAACATTCCGACTAGATTTAGACCACTTTTTCCTAAACCTTGCGTGAAATTCTCTTCTAGGAGAAGTGGTAGATCTCCCGTATAAGCGTTTTTGTACTGAGTCGAGGAAGTGGTTGGTAAAGAGGTGCTTCTATGAAGTGGATGAATTCCTAAAGAAAATGGCATGTCGTTTTTATTCTAATGATTTTGGTTGTTGATAAATTATTATTAAAATAAATTAATGTAATGATTTTGACATATTTATAATCTAATTTAATTTTGCACGCCCTTACGGCTGTTAATGGATGGAAATTTTATATTTTAAGACCTTGTATACCCATTGGCAAGCAAATAAAAACTTTGACTTTGACTTTGATAAAAATATCTATCTGAATGATTGACCCAATACCATAATGGTCATGAATTTTGAGTGATGTGTCCACAGTCAGAAACTATGATCTAATAAGGGGATAAATCATCAATTACTAGCAGCACTCCGTGGCATCAACCGCTATCCTATAGGATTTGTTTATTAAAAAAAGCTTACGATATGTGTCAATCAGGGTATAAGCTACTCATCAGCCAGAAAACGTCCACTGCTGACCATAGACCACCCCCTTAGATCTCCACACTGTACACACCTAAATACAAACTTTCGCCTTTATATTTTTAGTGTGATTGCTAGTTTGTGTAGATGGCACTTCTGAGTGTCTTAAACCACAGAATGCAAATAAGCCGCTAAGAACAAAGTTTGATCATGACTCACTTGTTTTAAACTTATTCTAACTTCAAAGAACTTCGTGTGAATTAGGAAGCCAAGCACAAACTTTACAATATCGTATTTTAGAGCAACTTACACCTTAGTTAGTTTATACGGGTAGGCAATACTAATTTAGACCCAAGGTTGCCATCATTTTGGAATTAGAGAGTTCAAGAGTACGATAAGGTACAGAAAGGTCCTCTTCTGACTATGAATATGAGTAGGTCATTATTCATAACTTTCCTCGCATTGCTATCCGTCTTGATAGCACAGCGTTGGATTCTATGGTTCTGCTTAGTGTAAATGTATTCATACAAAAGATACATGAGTGATATTGTCCCATAAATATATTGCCTTGAAGATTTGTGGTATTTTGAGCAGATTTCTAGAAAACCGACAATCTCGAAAAGCTCATAGACATAGGAAAGATATGGATAAAAATCGAAAGATCAGAGCCCAAAACTGGTGTTTTGGGCATCAAAGTGACGTCACTGCATGATGAATGACGGCTGATGGCTACTGGTTGGTATAGATAGTGAATGTGACGGATACAAAAGTGTCTAACTGCTCGTAATGATGCAGGCTAGTTCCTTGAGTTCTTTGACCAGGACGAAGCAAAGAACAGCCAGGAGACAAAATGGGGAAACATTATGAAGCTATGTATAAAAACAATGTAGGAAGTTGTGATGCAACAATAAATAACATGGTCAGGAAAAACCTTAAGGATTATCTTACAAATACTCATACTGACAGCGAAATACGGGAACCCAAAACAACAAAAAAAACAACCCAAAAACAAGAATTTTACACCCATTTTTACAAACGACAGTCCCGTCATTAAAATAATAACGGTCATTTTTCACGAGTTAACACCTAAAGGAGACAACAAAAGAACTCCCCGGGGATATTGTTTCGCGAGATTTTTTGTGGACACACGTACAAACAACTGGTCCATTAGCGAAATCATTTTCCTCTTAATGTGTCCACGGGGGCGAAAATATGGTACATGCGGTGCGGATGTTGAGGGTTACTGGAATGGAATGTGGATAATAGTTAGATAGGGCATTGAAACTCCGAATCAATACTTCCAGAGTGACATTATCACATTCGGTTACAGGGTTATGCGGAAAGGATGTACTAGCCGAAAGGGGTCCACAGTATCTATTACTATGGGACTAACCCTGAAATCGCGAAACATAATAGTAGCTATGAAACGGCAGGTTTTTTTGCTATTTCAGAGATGCTCCCTCAGTAAAAAATGTTCATAATTACGGGTAGGTGTTCGGCTTAGTACACCTTTTTCTGCGTAACCTAGTATATCTTAAATACTGTACCAGTAGGTAAAGTTAACTAAGAATACATTTAACAAAAAAGTGATGTATGAAACAAAAACAAAATAAAACACTGTTTGATTCTTTTGTAACTTAAACTTAAACTTTTGTTTTTTTAACACTGTTTTGTTACAAAACAAAATACCCCCAAAACACACAACCAAATCTTTTTGCAGATTAAAATATTGTACACACCTACAAGATAATTTGAGAAAACATAACTTGGCCAATTAGCAAGGGTCGTAACCTTTAAAGACCAAATTTCTTTGAAGTGTTTTCTTTAAAAAAATGATTGTAAAATGTACAAGGACAGTTGATAAGAGTTCTCTCATATTTTTTGACGAAAAAAGCAATGAAAACTTGGATTTTTGACGTTCTGATTCTATCAAATAGAAAGATCTATAGAAAATTCAATTTCTGTAATAAATAGATGTGAATCTTCTTCTATCTTCTATAAAAATAAAAATAAATTTTGCTAAGCGCATAACTCGAGAATAGCTCGTTTTTATGTGAAAAAGAAAAGTATTGTTTTAACTATTGTAAACGCTTTTTGAAAAAAATAGCCGAATTGGTCGAGATATTCTCGAGTTATGCGCTTAGCAACATTATAAATAAAATAAATAAATTATATGGGACATTATTGCACACATGGTCATCTGACCCCAAACTAAGAAAAGCATTATTAACATTTAACATTCATTTTTATTTATATAGAAGATAGAACAAGATTATGGATCTTAAACTTAAAATACTGAAGTAGTAGTAGAGCTACATAACGCGACCATCGCGAATACTTTTCACAACAATTTTCCGTCAGGCGCTTCTAGTTCAATTCTACGAGTATCCAGTATCCACCCCGCGTCGGGGTAACATCATAACACTAATGGATTTCTCTCAAGAAATTGCCAAGTGATAGCCAAGATTTCGACATTACTGTCGCGCAACTTGCGGAGATTGCAACGTTTTTTACGCGACGCGTTCATTTTATTACTGTCACATAAAGAAAACCGATAAAAGAGCCATCAAAATATCGTATTCGTTGTTACGGTTATGACTTATGTTCGTACATCTGGAGGTGAATCGAATGTGTAAGCATAATTTGGCGACAATGACGTCGCATCGCGGTGAGTTGTGGTGGACTCTATGGACAACATGAAATGTCACATCACACATCATCAGCCAATTAACGTCCACTGCTGGACAGAGGCCTCCCTCATAGAGTGTTGCCATAATCCCCACGCTTGGCAGGCGGCTTGGGGATCGCAGTACGTTCACCGTGTACTATTAGGACGCTGCTGCCCATCCTTCGGTGGTTCTGGTCGCAGTTTTAGGACATACCGTTAGATGAAATGTAAATAACAATAATTGTAACACGCTTTTATTGGTTTCTTTTTTTATTGGCCCCTGTTTTTGAACTATGTACACAAATTTTGGTAGTCGGTTTTGACCTACTTTAATTTCCTCTCGGCGTATAATTTTTGCACGTTCCGCAACTTCATGATCTTTTTTCACTCGTACAATGTCACGTTCATCAAAATCACAAAATGTCACTGTTGTACAATGCTTTCAGAGGCAGTTTCCGACACGCTGTGACAAAGTGTTGGAAAAACAATCCACCGCCTTTAAAAAATCTGCAAAGTACCTATTCTTGGTTTTAGAAACAAACTAAAGAATTTAATTTTTATGCACCTAAAAGGTAAAGAATATGAAAGAAATGACACCAGTGCAATTTAGTTTTAAGGTACAGTACCTGACGTTTACGTTTATGATAAAATATAACTTAAGTTTAGTATAAGTGATGTATTTGTCGAACAAGAAGACGTCCACTGCTGAACATAGGCCTCCCCTTTTAACCTCCACACTGAACGACATCCTGCCATCTGCATACACTGGATGCCCGCGACTCTCACAATGTCGTCGGTCCATCTAGTGGGAGGCCTACCTACGCTGCGTCTTCCGGTTCGTGGTCTCCCCTCAAGAACCTTTCTTCCCCATCGGTCATCTGTTTGTCGAGCGATGTGGCCTGCCCATTGCCACTTCAACTTGCAAATTTTAATAGCAATGTCGGTGACTCTGGTTCTTTGGCGAATATCTACGTTCCGGATTTTATCACGCAAAGAAACTCCGAGCACAGCTCTCGCCATTGCTCGTTGTGGTGGAGTTTGTGCAATGAGCATATTATTATTATTTTGCGACCTTATAACACCGTTTACGATATAATCATGAAACGGATATTGGCATTTCTGACAGTTATTTTTTTTAAAGAAATATCACATTAGGTATCTAATCTAACGCCATCCATTACAATCTTTTATGTAATGGATGGCGTTGACAAATAATTTAGTCAGTGTGATCAGTGTGTCAGGGTGACAGTGACTGACTTAACTTGATGGCAGGTCTCTCGATATTATTATTCATTGTTTGCTAGTGCCATCTATTGAGTCATTTTATAACCTTTTTTTTTAAATCGGCTGTAAAAAAATCTCCTATTGTGACTAGGTAGTAGATCTGTGATTGTGACACTAGTCGCAGAAGCCATAGCCAAAGAAGTCAAGTCAAATTGATTTTCTTTGTCGTATCGATTGGAAACTGTAAACGTAGACAGAGAAAACAATAGACGCAATCACATTTCCTACTCTTTTACTCCGCAGCGAAACAGCCATATGAAAAAATAGCATGCGTGAAAAAGAAAGATCTATGCTTTTTTTCTCTTTGTCGTTGTAACCGGTTGACTCCAAGCTCTAATTGACAGTGTGGTGTCAAACATTGAGAGATTTTTGTGTTTTTTTGGAAATAAATCATCTAAATTCAATTCGTTATCCTTAAATTATTATCCTCGCGTGGTCAAGAGTATTGGATTTTATCACAATGGTGCAGTGTTGTGTTTTGGGTTGTCCGGACAGAACAGAACAAGGTTTATCTGATGTTACATTTCACAGGTTTGTAATGGCCGTTTTTATTTACAATATATCGTCTAAAATCAATAAAAATAATAAGTATGATGTATTGATACAGGGGCAACATATTTAGATGTGAAGTTTTACTGCAAAATGACAAATTATACAAAAGCAAAGAAGAACGTAACCTCAAAGATATTGAGTTAGGGCTGCCATAATGTAGCTTTCAATTTTTCCCTAGTTTTCTAAATGTTTACCGACGATGTATTGAATTTGACAGATTTATTTTATGCGCTCAAATTAGATGCCATTACTGTAGTATCGGTTTTGTATAGCAGCGTTTTTTTAACGAAAAATGATTTTTTGTTTGTACTAAACTAATAGTAGAGTCGGAATCTATGTTATCTGTAATCACAGAATTTACCATATACTTAAATTTCCTAATATTTATTTACAGATTTCCATCGAATGCAGGACCGGTAGAGATTTGGATACAAGCATGTGGTAGATATGATTGGAGACCAACACGAAATTCCAGAATTTGTTCCAAACATTTTAAGAATGATTTATTTATAAAGCGTGGAGAAAAAAACTTTCTGAAACCAGGTGCTCTGCCAACTAATGATATTCATGTGAGTAACCAGAACCACTAACTATGACCAGTAAAAAAAACAACTCATAAGTTTGATAAAGTAAAGTAAACTGATTTTATTTAAAAATCAATAAAACATTAAAATATAACCTGAAGTTTTACTGTTTTTTATTTTATTACAATAGTAATAAAACCCACCCTAACTTCCCTATCTTCTATGGAGCCATAATAAAGTGGCAACACTCTTAGAAAATATCGCTATCTCTTAACCGGTTACAGCGTACTTGTGTCCATTGGTTCCTCCGTCTACGACTGTAAAGGTGTTAAAAGTCAAAATCCATTATGAAAAAAATTGTGAACTCCAAGCTTCATATTTCAATAAAAAAATCCAACCCAACGACGACACTTTACATCATTGTAGGTTGAATTCAGACACAATTGCCACAACACTGAGCTCTACTATGACCGAGCCACGAATTGATTTAATATGTGATTATGATTTACGTTTATGACTAAATGTTTTTTTTTTTTTTTATTACTGTTATTTAAAGTATTTTGAACTTAGTGATATTGGTTATAAATAAAGTATGATGGCATAGCAACATGGATTATATACAAATGTATCTCTTTATCTAACTAATCTATCTATATCTGTATATCTATCTTCTATACATGTAATAAAAATCTATCTATTCTATACATTATAATAAAAACGTAGAGATAAAAAAATCTATAATTGGGAGATATCAAAAAAATTATCACACAGGTCGTCTTAAAATAAGCAGCTGAACACGTTAAGACAGTTTTTAGCATATGTCTGTTTGTTTGTTTGCACGCACATCTAAACTACTGTACGGATTTAAATGCGGTTTTCACGAATATGTTTAGCTATGACCAGATTGAATTACAGGCTATGTTATTTTGCGCAAGGGACGGATTAAGGGAAGAAAAAAGGATTGAAGGTTTATATGAAAATCTACGCGTACGAAGTCGCGGGCAAAAAAACTAGTATAAAATAAAACAGATTTGTACACCGCACCTGAACGATCTAAATAGAGGCCTTAGTTTCGCAACGTACTCTGATTTACCTAAAAACCCTTTGTGGCAAATGTATGGTCGACTTCTTATCGATAAATTGGTGAAACAGAGTAATTCAGTGGGTTGTAAGTTTTAAACTATAAACCAATACTTGCGGTACCCTGTCACCAAACACTTGTTTACCGAACTTTTTACTGCAAGTTGCTGCTATAATGTGGCTATGTTTACATCCCCCATCCCGTATGTTTGTGTTTCCAAATGTTTTCGTAAATATAGTGGGGATTCCGGTACTCGCTTTTGTTAGACAGATCTTTAGTGACGTATATATATTTTATTTTTTTAACGCGAATAAGTACGCGTTTGACCACTAACTCGCCTGTTGGTAACCGACGATGTGGTTGAAGATGAAGCACGCAGACTTAGAAGATACCTATTCACTCTCGCCTTGAAAATTTTCGTTTTAACAAAATTTCATTAAACTCTTTGGTTTTCAATTTGCGAGTTGACGAAATTGTAAACCAATACGTTGTGTTGGTCGAACTAAGATCACTTATCGCTTAGTTAGACGATTAGCATAAGTGGACTAGGAACTGAGGCAAATAGCAAAACAGATCCTACTACTGTAGGACAAGTAGGAAATCGGCCCATTACCAACCATAGATTGTGGACTTTCCTTGGATACGTTACCTACCCAACGTTTCTATTCTACGTTTCTAATCCGTACCTCCTTCCTTGTTTCCTGAGACATATAATCTGGGCCAAGGCAAGAGTGAATAAGTATACACCTATTCTAAGTATGCGTGATTCATCTTCGACCACATCGTTGCTTGCCAGCATGCGAGTTGGTGGTCAAACAAGGACTTATCGCGATAATAAAAAAAAAGATCTATATCCTGCAAAGGTAAGAGATAAAAAAGATCATGTGCAGCCAGGGCCCTGGTTCCATAACAACAAACACGTTCGTAATGCGGCGTGTTAACTTCAAGAAGTTGACCTTTATTTCCCAAGGAATAGAGGTCAAGTTTTTAGAGGTTAACTTAACACGCCGTGTTACGTGTGTGTTTTAGTTACGGAATCCGGGCCCTGTACTGTACATGCCTGAGTTTTTATAAGCTTTCATTTAACTTGCCCTGTTAGTATGTAAGTGTGGGGCAAATCTTGCAACTGAATTTCAGACTAGATATCCTCATAATTGAGCTGAAATTTACCTACTTATGTAAATTCAGTGACTAAATGTTATGGTACCATTGATCTGGTCTGGACCCAAATTCTTCAAATAGGCTGTTAATAGGGTCTTGTGGACCCGCAATGTATCTGTGATGCCCCTGATGTTGCAGATATCCATAGGCGACGGTGATCGCTTGCCATCAGGAGCCCCATCAGCTTGTTTGCCACCCATTGGCATAATATTCGTAGGTATTGATAGTGTAGGTGTAGATGATCAGTAAGAAAGAATTTTGCTAAAGAATTGCAAAAAGGGATTGAAGGGTAATATGAAAATCTACGCATAGAAAGTCGCTGGCAAAATTAAAGACGATGCAATTATGAGACGTAACTTTAAGGGGCTTGTTCCCGTCTGCAGTTCTCTCGCTCGTACATTTTCACATTATTGAAGATATAAAATCGGCGAGTGTGAATTTCCAAAAACTAAAAAAAAATACATGTTTTGGTGTCTATCGTAAAATTAAAAACAAAGAAACTGTCAATTTGAAATATTTAAATTTGACGGAGTAATATGATAATAAGAAAAACTTGTTACCTAAGATATCACATCGTTAATATCTTTGTTTTTTTATAATAATTATAAATAATAAAAAAAAATGAGACAAAATAATACAATTCAGCAGTTATTGTAATGCGTCGTACTCTGGACAAGGAATCCTGATTCCCGGAGCCGACTTCTTCCTGCGGTAGGTAGGTACAATTAATTCTAATTCAAAACTATTGCAGGTAAGTAACAGAATAAAGTAATACTTAATATGAAATAATCGGCCGTCGTCGAAGCCATTCAATTCAAACCAGAAACAGAGTAAGCACTACGCTTATAACAGGTGCAAGTGAGACAGACGCAACCGGTTCTTGTTAGCATGTCCCCTGTCTCTGGCGTAAACTGACTACTTATATATCGGCGCATCGCGTCAATACAAACCTTTACATTAGTTCACAACATTGAGAATTGATTGACTTGGACTAGGCAGATCATTCATCAGCTTAATAAAGAAGTTAAATTATATAGTATAAACTTATGTAGGTATAGATTTAAAGAGCAATGTTAACATTTATACAATTAAATTTAAGTACTTATTTTATCGGAAAGTTAATAATTAACAAAATGGTTTAGTTTACTTATTTAAAAGAGTTTTCCCAATATCTAATAAATATTTTTAAGTGTAGGTATATATATTTAAGTAGTTAATGTCACGATAGACACTAAAACATGTTTTATCCGTTTTTGGAAATTCACACTCTCTGATTTTATATCTTCAATAATGTGAATATGTCCGAACGAGACAGCTGCAGACGGGAATAGGCCCCTTAAGTACCTCTACCTATCTTTTAAATGGGTTTCTTATCAACTTAGGTTAAGAGTTCCTGTAAATATTAATAACTAGTAGAATATTGACTTGCGTAAGAGCAGTATTAGGCAGCATTTAATGAATGATTACTCACTAGATATAAAACGAGGAAACCGCAAAGATCAGTCATTAAGGACAGAATCATCTTGGAGCTAACATCGACTAGTGTCAGTAATAAAAAACATAAAAATGACGTCACACATCATGTCTATTATTATTTTTGTTGCTATGGCGGTGGTCGTCTATTCAACGCCTGTTGATAAGGATCAACCGCCATTATGTAAGTAAACTTAATTTGTTTTAAGAATGTTTTCCAATATGTGTTTTCAAGTATGTTCTCCAATTTGTCGTTTCAACCATGTACTCCGATTTGTCATTTTAAGAATGTTCTCCAACTTTTCGTTTTTAATTATTATTTACCCTACATTTTACATCTTCTCGAGTACTTAGTTTTGATTTTTATTGCGAATAAGTTAGCGTTTGACTACCAACTCGCAGATGGGTTTATAGGGTTGTGACTTTACCCACCTGAAGTAATAAAAAAGTAAAGTAAGGAATGGTATAGATATCAATAGTTAGGTCTTAATGGTAGTCAGATTTTTCTACGTTGTGTTATGATGACGGCTTAAATATTATAGTACTTACGTTGCTTTAAATATTTCCGTGGAATCACATAAACAGGTAAAACAGGTTTTATAGAGGTACGTACAAAAATCGTGACGCTTTAGAATCGTATAGGTATTTGTTAGGCTCTTAGTTACTTGTTGCCGCAACCTGGCAAATACACAAGCCTCGTAAACCCAATTTCATAAAGAAATTGTAATTTTAACTGTCAACTTAACATCACCTTGTTTACTTCTAAAATAAATGTAGGGAAATATCATGGATGGAGTTTTGGCGCCAACATGAAAAAAAAAAACATGCCTCGTTGTACTATTATTCTCATAAACTTGTATATTTTCGAGTGTTGATTCGTAATAATGATATATTATTATTTATTAAATGTTCTTAAAAGTGCCCAAGTGTGGGATAGTGATATGACGCCCTGAAACTCGTATTTTCGTGTTGTTTCCAAAGTTCCATAGAAGCCTCTTATAAAGTCTCCACCACTTTACTAGAGAATGAATTTGACATGACCGTGACTTACTTTACTTGACTCTGACTGTGACTGACTTGTTTGACTACATCAAAGTCATAGTAATATAATATTTGACACTGGCAAATGCACAAGCGTGCGACGCCAAACTTGCGAGGAGTTTGGCGTCGCAAAGAAGAAAGATAAAAAAAACATGGACGTAATATTATTATAATGGGAATTATAATACTCTCTCTATAGAAAATGTGTTATCATTACGTCATACTCATCATCTAAACGGCCGAAACGATCCTAATTTATAAAAATCAACAGAATCAAGTATTTTAACAAACAAAAACAAAACAGTACTTTATCAAATAATACTCCCAGTAAAAAAAAACGCTTTAAAATTGCGAATCCTGAAGATCCTAGTAAATATAAGGGACAAACTATTCAAATTATTGCATTTTTTTCGGTCTTTGATAAGTATGCAAAGTTTCAAATCAATCTGACGTTTCGAAAGGGGTGAAAATCACGTTCATAGATTCCGTTACATAATTACATACCAAGCTAATAAAAGCGTGTTAAAAAAAGAAACCAAGACTTCAACTATTTCTATGAGTTTTATTTGCCAAATTTCCACTCCATTTTTTTTTCAGCCTGCCAGCAGAATGAAGAATACTACAAATGCTCTCCAGTCCACTGCTACAAAACCTGCGAAGATCTAATAAAACCTCCGCCCTGTCCTTCAGTATTGCCTGATTGTTACATCCCAGCTTGCGAGTGTATGAGGGGTTATCTGAAAAACGGAGAGGGAATCTGTGTTCCTGAAAAACAATGCCGTAAGTAATTATCGCTGGTTTTTTACCCTATCGTCAAATTATTGGTATAAAGCCATTCATACATTAATTTTTTCTCGTATTTTTTGTGTGAATAAAAGTAAATAATATCATGTTAAAATATAATCACATCAGACTAATATCATATATATATATATCTGAAAGTTTGGAAGGATGGATGTTTGTTACTCAATAACGCAGAAACGGCTGAATGGATTTGGATGAAATTTGCAATATATATTGCTTTTATGCTGGATTAACAGGCTACTATACATAGGCTACTTTTCATCATCATCACTGATTTTCATCACCACGCGGGTGAAACCACGGGGCGCAGCTAGTAATCTATAATTTATAAAACCAAATAACACACGCTATAAAAATGAACCCAAACACGAGGGCTGATTTATTCTCGATTCCAGGTATGGTCTCATGGTAAACGTTGTTCATAATGATGACCTATTTTAACTTAAGTACCACCGTTCCGTGTCATCCTGTATAACTTAATGCCTAAAACATTACTTCCGAGGTGCCAAGCACGTAATGCAGCCGGCTCCGAGTGTTTTAGAAACACTAATTGTTTTAAGATCGAGTAGCCAGTTTACTCATTTGATACTGCGGTTTCGGCCTATCCATAGAAATAATTATATGGCCTATCAACAATTGTTTTTTTGTTACAGGTAATAAAATGGGTATCTAAACTTCCTACCAAGTTAACATTTAGCAAGAAACAATTGTTTTTTTTCCAGAAAATTGGATTGTCAAAATGCTGCATACGAATCAATATAACATTTGTAATGTTTTTTTACTGGTTTCAATAAAATACATAAATATTTTTGTGTTTTTATTTTACGCTTATGTTCTAATAAACAAACACTCTTGCAATCTACACTTCTACACTAATAATATAATATTATAGAGGAAATATTTGTATTTTTGGATGTTTGTAACGAATTATCACAAAACTACAAAACCGATTTTAAAAAATCTTTCACAATTAGAATGCTACATTATCTTTGAGTAGCATAGGCTATATTTATTACTAGAATGTAAAAAAACCTGTGCGAAGCCGGGACGGGCGGCTAGTTAAGAGGCCTCTATTCGTCTATATATTTATTTATTTATATTGATAATTTAATATTTATTATACACGAATATTATGTGAGCATTATACATGTATTAGTAAGAATATAAAAAGACATTATATAATCAATAATTTAAATAATAATAATAACTTATTACAACACTTACACACAACACTTGACGGAGTAACATGGCAACAAGAAAAAAAATCACTTGTTACCATTTCACTCCGTCAAATTAAAAGATATCGAAACGAAACATTTTTTGTTTATAATGTTATGATAGTCAGCAAATCTTGAGTGTGTCACTTTTTGTAAATACACACTCAGTAATTTTATATCGTCAATAATGTACAAATGTGCGAGCGAGAAAGCTGCAGACGAATAGAGGCCCCTTAATCAAAATACAATAACAAAGTGGAACATGGAATAACGACAAACCTGAAAATAGTTTGTTCAAAATCGGGAGCACAATCGATATAACAGTTAATAAAAGGAGATTTTTAAAATGAAATTTTCATATAGCCTTAGCTAAAAATCTTAACCCAACAACGCAAACTTATAGAACAGCGCAAGCGATGACGTAAATTCCGATGAAATAGCTATTTGCTATGCAATTTATCAAGACAATGCTTCGCATTACTCCAGTGATGCGTAAAAAGCCAACAGCAGCTCTCAACAGAGTCTGTATGGAAATCTAAAATCACAAATATAGATAGATATATAGAAACTATTTATTGTGTACACCAGAAATAAAAATTACAAACAGATAGAAAACACTTACGAGCTAGTGCCACAAGTGACGGCCTTATCGCTAAAAGCGATCTATTCCAGGTAACCATTGGATAGATAGAATTTAGGTAACAGGATCGACGTGCGATTATATTATATTTTACAATGCTTAACGAAAACCTTTTATCATATTACTACTTCCTTTCCTGCGTTGGATTTCAACTACGGCACATTCCGACACCGACAAAATGCTCTCACATTTTGGAAAGCTAGATCCCACACCGGTCGGTTTTCCGCATAGGCGGCTGTTATAATTATTATAGGTGTATGATTGATAGCCGTTATTTTTATACAAAAAAAAAACTACTTTAAAAATTAGTTTGGGGATCTTTGGAAGTCTTGTGTTATTTCGACATCCGCTATTTTAGTGTATATGGAATAATTTCGTATTTTTTGCTTTTCCTTGTGGATATTAATCCTTGAAGACCACTAAAGAGTTTAGTCTTTATTTGATAGTCGTGACTGCGGTTTTTTTAAAAGGTTTTTCTTACGAGTTGATTAGATTAGGTACGTGCCATAGAGTACGTGTGAAATACATAATTAAAAAAAAACTTACGCAGCGTTTTTTAAACAGTGTTACCTATTTGACTATGTAATAGCTTCACTTTTGTTTCCTATATTTAAAGTACTTACTGTATTACGACGTATACATGAATAAATAATGTAATCACATTCATTACTTTTAATATATTATTTGATGTCCTTATCATTTAAAAATCTGTTATTGTATAATATACTTTGTCAATTAAAAATTCCTTGAGCCTATATTTAAAAATGACTTTTAAATACTGTGGTAGTTGATTGTCATTCGTGACATTGATTTGATTATTTATTATATCTATTATAATTTCACATGTTTACATTTGTACAGTAGAGTAAAATTTTCACCTGTATAATTACGTGTAAGCTTTTCAAACAATAATTTACAATTCCGTCGGTTGCCTGACCAGTCATGCTTCCGTTTCTAAAATAATAATGGCCGCAAACAAAAAACAAACTTTTATCAAACCGCATACGAGATCCGCGCCAATTTTGAGGGTTTCCGCCGGCCTTTAGAATTTCCACAATTTTTCATGTTGGTTATTAAGTAAGTTCAATGGAGATCCAAGTGATATAAAAAAGAAAATTTTGATGGATTTCAGAGAAAAATGTTTGATGCTGAGGTTATAATTTTCGAACTGAAATTTAATAATAACCAAGTGCTCAATGGTTTGAGCCGTGTGGAATATATCCTGAATCCTACTAATATTACGAATGCGGAAGTTTGTTTGTCAGTGTGTATGTTAGTCCGCACTCATATCCATAACAGATTAATGGATTTAAATGAAATTTGGTATGGAGATAGCTTCATCATCTTAGGCCGCAATTTTTTTGCCATGGACGCTACATCGTCTTCGACTTGGTTTAGATAACGCATCAGGCATGCCCAGAATCTGCCCCACTGTCTTCCCCCTTGACCTAGCTGTCAAGTTTATACCCTGGATTAACTTTTTAACCCGGAAATAAATAGATCCTGTTTATGAAACCGAGGAGCCATTATTATAATCAGCCAGGAGACGTCAACTGCTGAACAAATGAAGAAATAAAAATTCCTGACTTTTACGGTCCATATTTGGCAAATTTGAAATAAATAATTTACCTACATTTGAATAAGGTCGATTTGTAGTGTTTGAAACTGTACATTCGTAAATGACCCTTTCAAATATTTCGCTGTAATAAACAGTTGTACGCGACGAGATATTCAGATTGTTTCATGAATAGGGAAGTGTTTGCGCGGATTTGGTTTTGTTTTGTAACGCGCCTATTTCGCTGTAACGAGCTTGTTGGTCATAACGTGTCTAGGCTAAATAACTAAGGTCGAGCGAAGCTGTGATGATTGTCCTGCATTTTCAAATGTAAATGCGATAATTTGATGAATTCATGATAATATTATAAAAGTGTGTGTAGCAAGTTGAAGTAGCAGTGGACAAGGCACAAATCACGCAAAACAGATGGCCAATGGGGACGAAAAATTACCTAAAAGAGACAGCAGGAAAATACTGGATGCAGACCGCTTCCAACCAGTCCCTTTGGAGATCGATGGGGGAGGCTTATGTCCAGCAGTGGACGTCCTATGGCTAAAATGATGATAATGATGAAAGTTTGTGTGTTTCTTGCTTTGTTAGTTCCTTTATTACGCAGCGACAGAGCAAACGATCGATGTGTTTTTTTTTTTCATAGAGGTTGGATTGGAATATTATATTTAGGGATGTAACGATACATGTTTTTCCCGATACGATACCGATACCGATTATAAACGAAAATAATCGGCGATGCCGATACAGATACCGATATTGATGGCTTAGTAGATAAGTGCTTCATGTATGTTAAACAAATTTGAAGGAAGTTATTAAGATATTGACACCACATTCTAGAACAACAACAACAACAACATACAACTATCTCCCTTCAAAGTTATTTCATATATATGAAACACCATATTATTAAAACACTGTTTTAAACTATCACGGTTGTTCACTAAAGTTATATGATTATTTACGGGATATTTACCGTGTGATATTCAGTCTTCCCGTGAACATGGTGCATGTAACTGCGCCAAAATATCGGGAGCTCATTCCACAACCTTACCACGGTAAATATCCCGTAAATAATCATATAACTTTACCATATTATTATGTATGTATTTAGGTCCTAAAGACTGTGAAGGAAAAATACTTAATTAATAAAATTCAGTAAAGCAAATGAAAAAAAAAACATTTATTGGTTTCAAACAAAATCAATCACATAGTTATTACAAAGATACATAAAGTCAGTAATTAAAGTTTACTTTTGGTAGATTTTTGTTAAGAAAACAAAGTTTATTCAAATTATCCGCAGATAATCTGTTCCGCAAGTCATTTTGTATCAGGCCTGCAGTTGAGAAGAGCCGTTCTGAAGCAACTGAGCTCATTGGATAAGACAAGTATTTTTGTGCAAGCTTTTTTAATTTAGGATATTTGTCTTCCTGGCGCCAATAGATCCTTGGATCTTGTTTGATTGGAATATTTTGAAATCTTAAATAAGATTCTACCTCTTCTTGTTCAGGCTGAATGGACATGTTTAATAAAGGCTCGTCGTCTTCTGCTTCTTTTATCAAACTGTCACAAGCAGACCAGATACCCGAGAAAATCTCATTTTGATTTTGTTGCGGCAACTCTATAGAATTAGGACTCTCTCTGTATGTATCATTTGTAATTAATGAAATTAGATTTCTTCTCGCATTCATGCTTGTAGATTGCAGATTGAAGGTACGCAATTTATAGCGCGGATCTAGTGCTGTTGCTAAAATAAATGTTTCATCACTCTCTAAATAATCAAATCTATCATTGACCCCAGCTATCAAATTCAGTACAAAAGCATTATATTCAGGGCTATAAGCATTATCTTCCATAGCCGTGGTGTTCTTGATACGTTCTAAGACTTTTCGCAAACTGTTGATCAGCGGTATGGCGTCAGACAAGCAAGCAGACTCTTGACTATTTGACTTTGTAGCTTCTTCAAAATAAGTCAAGACTGAGACAACCTGTTCCATTAGTACCCACTCTTCTGTAGCCAATTCAGTTCTACATTTCACATGGGGTAAAGATGCTTGAACTGCAACTCGCTGCTCAAGAAGTCTCCTAAGCGCGTGAAGGGTAGAATCCCAGCGAGTGCTGACATCCTGGATGAGCACATGACAAGGAACATTATGAGATTTCTGCATTTCAGTAAGGATTTTACGACCTGACGTAGAATGACTGAAGTGACCAATTATAGACCTCGCCTTTGTAATAATTTCATTTATTTTCTCTTCTCCTGAAAACGCATCCTTCAGCACTAATTGTAAAGAGTGTGCCATACATCTAATACGTTCCACACCCACTTGTGTTACAGCAAGTCCCATATTCGGTGCATTATATGTTACTACAGCTCGTACCTGTTCGTCGATAGCCCAATCTTGAAATAACTGACGTAAGTTTTCAGCTATGTTTTCACCGCTATGTCTTTCGCCTTCAAAAGGAAATACTGCTAGGCAATAGTTCTTTAGCTCAAAATTGTTATTCACTCCATGAGCAGTCAGACTTATAAAGTCGTTCACGAATGAAGAAGCGTCGCTAGTCCATAGGTCAGTCGTTACAATTATGTGCGGAAGTTCTTGCAAAAGTTCTTTTATTATCGTTTTCACACGACAGTAAATGTCTGGTATCACATTTTCAGACATATGTGGACGGGAAACCATTTTGTATTTCGGGCACAACTGCTTAATGGTGCGTTGAAACCCCTGTTTATTTACTATATCGAACGGCTCCATGTCTACACATATTTGTTCAGCTATCGTTTGCGTGATCGCTTTTGCTCTGGGGTCATCAGTATCATACATAATATTTTTGTCCAGAATGTGTTCCAAAGTAGCTTGTTTTTTGAGTGGCGGACCGGCCTCAGTCTTCGAAGTAGATGGGGTGTCGTTTTTCAACTCCTTTTCATGGTAACGCTTCACGTGTGTCCACATGTTAGATGTCGTGAAGCCCTTCGATGAAACTGCCTTACTACCACGAGAAACGCTGACATTGCAGTATAAACAAGTTGCTTTTGTATCATCATCCTGTTTTATTTGAAAATGATTCCAGATGGAACTTGTACGTTTTAATGGCGTTGCCATTTTCTTTTATATAAAATAAAACACTATACAGTCTTCACTAGTCAGTGTCAATAATTAAACAGAATGAATTACGAAATAAAAGCGATGAAATTACGTAAATGTAGCCCGAAAAATGACATTTCTCAACCAAAGCTAAGCAAGCACTGGGGCCGGGGCCGGGGCGGGGGACAGCGCGTCGGCCAGCCGAAGCGACCGCTGAGACGACGCGACGTAAGAGCGGCAACGTCGCACGCGTCGTTCGTTTCGCGCACTTTTAGAACTGGTTGATATCGGCCGTGTTGTATCGGCGATGCCGATATATCGGCCTGCCGATTATATCGGCCGATATATCGGTATCGGTATCGGTATCGTTACATCCCTAATTATATTTAAAAAAACGGTTTCTCTGTGAATGTACGGGAAAATGTACGGTTCTAAAACCGGAGGACGGACGGAAGGACGCAGCTAGTTGGTAAATACAATTAATCCAAAAATTATACTACTTTGCGTAGGCTACAATTGTTAATAATTATGTAGATGAAATAGCATGTGCCGAAAAAAAAAATACCTCAGAAAAAAAACTGATCATAAATAGAACTAAAACAATATCGAATATTAAAAAAAAAGATTATACGATTGATTTTGATTTCATGCTACACAGAGAGTGCACTATAGCACGTTATGGCGTCAAGCCCTGCGCACGTCATTTTAATCCTATCACACGCTTTGCGGGAGAGGAACAGAGCATCCGCTCTCTATACTCATTGTCAATCCATTGTTAATATAAAACACTATTTTAAACTATCACGTTTGTTCACTAAAGTTATATGTCTATTTACGGGATATTTACCGTGGTAAGGTTGTTGTGTTGTCTTCCCGTGAACATGGTGCATGTAACTGCGCCGAAATATCGGGAGCTCCTTCCACAACCTTACCACGGTAAATATCCCGTAAATAATCATATAACTTCATTGTTAATATGTTGAATAGTAGAGTATAAAAAATTCTTCAAAGCTAACTAATAAATATACATTTTGAATTATTCACCAGAATTCATATAACGGAATTGACATGCAGCTTCATTTTGTATGCATGTTGAATAAAATTGAACATGCCTACTACTGTACAATATAAGTTGAAAATACCAGCTATCTAACCTAAAAACGACACAATTCCACTATTGTGTTTAGAATAGGCCTGTCCGTCTATTATAATAGGACCGCAGTTGTTTTGAATTGTTAAGGATGCGAACAGTAAGACATTTCTTCGTAAATATATCATTCACTTCTATTTCTTCTATACGAATCACCATCAAATCTCTAAGAAACCAATTTTTTTGTTGAGTACTTTTTGGCTGAACAAAAATCATGGAACTAGTGTCATCGTCACGCTGTACCGTGTAATTTAAAACAGCACCATCTCTTGTAGAATAGGTGAATTACTAATTAAGTTTTCACTTTTGATGTAGAGTCCTATGACTGATGTTTTTTTATGTATGTTCACCGATTTCTCCGCCTACTATGGATTGATTTTAATGAATCTTTTTGTTTGGTAGGTAACATTTCAGAGGTAGTTCCATATAAATTTCATGAAAATCGGTTTTCTAATTTGGTTTTTAAATCTAAATAACTGTAATAAATATGTCATCTAAGTACTTAAATGAAATTGCGTATTTACTCAATTTGACGTCAGTTTTTAATGTGATCCACTTGTAATGCTTAAAAACACTTTATTATTACCTATTTTTAATTTGTAATAAAGTTTCTGTCATATTTTTTTAGTTTTCAAAAAAATATATAAATAAGAGCACAATTTTAAATGATACAAATTTGTTAAAGCAGGTAACTGCATGGGACAGGACTGGGATGGTTGTCCATACTAGTATTGGTAAAATGAAGCTCGTAGCTGGCTCATTTGCATAAGCAAAGGTGAATTTAACGAACAATGGAAGAGCCTGCACATATTATACTACGATTTGAAGTGCCAGAACAACTTTTACGAGAGTTCAGGGGTTTATAACACGTAAGCTTTTGAATAGTTTATCTTTCTCTTGAATGGCTTATTTAACACGGTTTAAAAGTTTTAACCCCGTCGCAGAAATTGGGGTATGTGTATATTGTGTGGTCTGTGGCATCGTAGCTCTTCAACGTCTGAACCGATTTTAATATATAAGTATGATTACCAACTGAAATTTTGTAGTTATAAAATTAACAGTGATGTAGACCGATGTTTGGGAAAACATTGTTTCTACTGTTAACTTAAATTCGACTGCTGGAGAGTAATATTTTTCGATATTTATTAAGTTTGTACGGAATCGTCAGTGCATGTGCCTGACTCGCACTTGACTGGTGTTATTCCTATTTGTAGCCATATGCACGTGTTGTGAATTAAATATTATTAACCACTAGCTACGCCCGGCAGCTTCACCGGTGTAGACATTCACTGAAGAATCGTACATTTTCCGGGATAAAAATGTATCTAGTATGTGTAAAAGTTGTTGTTATTTGTTGTGAATGTCCTCTTTATTCCGGTACCACGTGAATGGGAATCATTAGTCTATTCAACCGCAGTCTATGGGTTTGTGACAATGACAGCCAGATTAGACATTCTCTTCCATAGATCAGAGTATATATTACTAGCCGTCCGCCCCGTCTTCGCACGGGTGTAAGCTCGGCCTTTGGCCTCGCTACAAAATATAATATAGCCTATGTCACCCGGGGATAGTGTAGCTTCCCAACAGTCAAAGAATTTTTCAAATCGGTTCAGTAGTTTCGGAGCCTATTCATTACAAACATACAAACATACAAAAATAGGTACACATCTTTCCTCTTTATAATATTAGTGTAGATTATGTTCTCTTCCGGTCTGACCGCTACTCGAGTAGGATGCCATTTTTCGGTTGTATCGTAGTATTAGATATTTACATAATAAACTATCAAATATAAATCACTACAAATCGTTTGCAATCCAACCCTGAGTCCCATAGGCCCTTCAAAAGTGAAACAAACAAACACACTTTCGTTTTTATAATGTAAGTATAATAAAGTTAAATGATTATTTACGGGATATTTACCGTGGTAAGGTTGTGGAAGGAGCTCCTTCCACAACCTTACCACGGTAAATATCCCGTAAATAATCATTTAACTTTAGTGAACAACCGTGATAGTTTAAAACAGTGTAAGTATAATAATTTAAAGTGGAGTCCAAAAAAAAAGAGTCCAGTCCCTACAGTCCTAGGTATGGAATAGACAATGAATAAACAGTATACGTGTCTCCACACGAGACGTAATGCATTTGTTTATGTCAACACAGCTACCTCAAAGAATTTATTACTCTACTGTTCTATGTTGAAGTGTTGTTTGCTAGAAAGCTCATTTTAATACAAAAGCTATTTACTTACCTAGCCTATTATAAAAAAGTTGAATTGCTCATAGACTGTTGAAGGTGTACAGACAGTCAAATGCCCTGCCATTCGATAGCATATCCAGGATGCTGGCAGCATTAAAACGGTTAAGGCCCTCTTTTCCCACTTTTAGCAGTTTTGGTTATTCTAGTTTTGTTTACTTCCATGGTTAGCTTAAAATTATAAAAATGGTGTCATATCAAAATATAACTTTAAAATAACATTCCAAATAGTATAAAGCAATTGTCGTGTTGATATTTTATAGGATATATCAGTGTTTTTCAAAGTGTGGGTCGCGACCCCCTGGGATGTTGCCATGCCTGCGTAAGGGGGTCGCGGGAGTCGCGAAGCTTCGATAAAAGAAAATAAAAACAGAGTAATATTTTTTTTACTAATATAAATTAATTAAAGCGCAATTATAAAAATAAAAATAAAAGGTTGGACGTATTTGATATATTAAAATACAGATTATAAACTGTGGAGAAGGTAGGGATCCCGATTTTTTTTTCATACTAAGGGAGTCGCGTCGTGATAAAGTTTAAAAAACACTGGGATAATTACGATACGATAGAAAAAAAATATATTAAATCAAAAACATGCTGTTTTATTACTTTTTGTATGGAATGCTTTTTTAATTCTCTCCATTCAAAACATTTCTGATGTAACTAATGAATATTCAGTCGAAGAGTTTATAATGCAAAGTGACGGACTGGAGCTTCTTAGAAGTTGGGCTTTGATCCACCAGGTTTTTATCTATTTTTGAGACAATGAGAATTATTATTACTATAGCTTTAAAATTACCGTTTTACGAGTAATAAGATTTTGTAACTGTCATAACGTGTTCCAGCTGTTTATTTAAAGACGCCCTGTGTGTTATATGCCCTTTTATTTGTATAGATAAAGTTATATATATATATATATATATATATATATATATATATATTATCCTATTAAACGTTATTTCATATGAAAGAGTAGAAACACTTTTTTTCCCTTGAAATATACCTTGATCCTTGAACTTTTTATATGTATCTGCGCCTATTTTTTTTTTACAATGTTGCAGCTGTCAAATCAAATAAGTACTTGGATTTAGTTTAAGCATGTTATTTTTACAGTTGCTATTATTAGCAAAGGCAAAATACTACAGCCACGGTGAAGGTGTGGCAAGTATTGAGCTTTACTAATTTTATTATTCTGTAAGTCAGACTGAGTGAAAAGTATACTTTTCAATTTTGGAGACAGGCAAACGGAAGTTCTCGGAACATTTTAGGTGAGTATTAAAATTCACTTCCTGCTTTTGCTTTTCCATTAATTGAATTATCAGACGCCAGTGGCATAGACTTTATCCTCATTACACTTTTATCCAGAAAAAAACATATCAAAACACACATTTTGAATATACATTTAACGGGTTTTATCGCGTGTATATTTCTTTATTATAATTATTGACTTTACTCACACTTTACTGAGTCCATGGTCACAGATAGAACAGATGGTCCATCATGTCTATGGTATATGGAAAAACATGAAGTTATATACCATTACCTCCAATGATTTTTAGCCCGCGAAGCAATTGGCTAAAAATAATGCCTTACATATTTAAAAAAAAAATAGTTTTAAATTAAGTAGTTGCATTGTAACAATGACAATAATGAAAATTTTATGTTATTTATATTTTTGATTAATAAGTGTTGAATTTTGTGCCTTGAGGTTGTCACATAATTATATAGTACATAACAGAACTATCTAGGAACTATCCACCTAAAAAATCGACGAATCGGAAAAGAGCTCAACCGCATTTACTTAAGGCCTTCTTTTCCCACTTTTAGCAATTATGGTTATTCTAAGTTTGTCTACATTTATCGTTAGCTTAAAATTGTAAAAAAGGTGTCATATCAAAATTGAATGATTAATCTTGGAAACAATAAAGACGAAAACACGATTAAGGACATTTCGCTCGATAGAAAAATATATGAAAGTAACACTGATTTGCTTTTCTCCCTGTTTGTTTTTGGATTCATTCAAATACCATTCATTTCATTTTACTAAATGATATGTACGATATTTATTTTAAAATACAGATTTCATTATTTATGAGAAACCATAAGGTACATTTTACATTACAAATATAAGTACTTTTTTTTAAATATGAGAAGAGCCTCAAAATTTTAAGTAGTGAAACACACAACTGTGTATAGGAGCCATGGATTTGCCTCACTAAATGCGACTTTAACACAATATATTAAGCCTTATGGTCATCTGTAATAACAAGCGTTGCTTAAAAGCGTAAAAACCTTAAGAATAACATAACTTTTAAACCGCTAAACAGATGTTAATAGAACGTGGATAAAACTATCGCAATGAAACCAGCTATAAAATATGACTACATTTAATTCGGTCTAACCAATATGAAAATAGAAACAACCTCTTACAACAGAACAACTTAAAGAACAAGATATCTGTCCATTTTACCCACGATACCACTAAGATCTAAATCTTAGCAAAATAAAAGTCTCAGAAAGCAGTACTTAATTACGTCATGCAATTCTTCCAAAGTAGGCTATAAAATGCCGCTTTTTTCATTCATAACATGGCAGTGAAATCGATTAACAGTTTTTTATGGGTACTCTCACACAGTGGTAATTTGTATGTTTGTATGTTAGTACCTTTGTACTCATCATCTCTATTACGAACTGCTATTATGCAGTTGTAATGTCTATTTTTGCTTTACCCTGTGAACAAAATTTATTTAAATTTCATACATAATTATGTAAGTTTCCTCAACAATCCAAACTGTGTGTACTTAGTAACTTAGACAAACAGTTACTTCATAGCTGAATAGAATTTCATTTACAAGAGTGATGTCTTCGCGTACTTTGTATTAAAACTACATTGTTTCATACTGGAAAATGGTAAGTGCTCAGAATTTAATATATACAAATGGTTATTTTACGAGCATTCTACTTGAGCGCCCCTCGTCCTTCTAGATTAAATTGATGAGCGAATCTCTGCAGTTTTGAAACAGTGTCTTCATTTTGTTTCTGTCCTTGTAAGTAAAATGCAGAAAAGGTTTCACTTTTAGTGATGAATATTATACTGTAAGTAAGTAATTAAAATATTGTCGGTCCAAGCATTTATTTGCTCTGATAGCTGCAAAACATAATAAAAAGTTGATTAAAACAATTTCTTGAAACTTTTACAGAACAAGTTATTTATTAAATAAAACATTAAATATGAACTATATAATAGGTAATTAAATCCTTAAACAACCTACTTACTTAAAAATAAAACTAGTCATAGACACTGCAAGCCATATGCGCCAATATAAAGCAGCTTTACCTGCTGACAAGTCATCAACCGCAATAATATTTTAATGCGAGGCATAATTGGCTGATGCCGTAACCTAACCTAACCTATATCATAGACCAGCTCAACACCATCACGAATATGCCATAATAGCCCAGAAACTTTCTATCCTATATTGTACAATAGTTTCATATTCCCTTTAATCATTGTATTGTATATTCATCAGGGTCTTTTAGTGTTGGCTTTAGCTCCAAAAATGCCTCTCAAATGTCCAGGCTAGAACGAAAGTAAAAAGAAAAAAAAGTACATAATAAAGGGAGGTCTCCAAACCTTAAAAGTCTAATATAGTAATTCTATTCTATTCTAATTATATTTATTTAACGTATTATTGTATTTGCTCTAGTATAAAGACGGTAATACGCACAAGCCTCAGACTAGGCAAGATTATATACAATCCAAAGTAATAAAAAGTCAAGTGCTAGTCAGCCGTGCGCTAAAGATTTCGAACTGAATGAAAGAAAACTTATTTTTGGGCGCGGAAGCTTCATGTCAATACATATCCATCAATATAATTAATTCTTTAACTATTTTCTAAATGATTTTGTACGCTATAATTTTTTGTAACAATATGTATAATAATATGTGAGTATAATTTAAAAAATCGCGATGACAATGCGTTGAAATAAAATTCCTCAACAGGACATTTACATCAGTCTTTACACAGAGTAAAAAGAAAAGTCAAGTTCAAAAAGGACTTGTGAAAGTCCCTTTACAACTGTCATGATTAAGACTATCGGGTTCACTGTCGGACCCGAGAACTTTTTTAATAATATCCACTTTTTGTTACCTCAGCACCGGCATAAATTTGCGAAGGACATGGCCTGTTTAAAAAAGGGCGAATAGGTAAATTTATGTGCTCCCGGAGTTTTACAATAGGTAAAAAGGTAAAATTTGTAGGCAAGCACAATGGTGCACAAAAAACGGACATGGTGAAGGAATTGGAACAAAGCCAAAAATTTTGGTATCGTTTACATATTTTTATAAACTTAATCAGCTTCACTAAAACTCTTAGTTAAAGTCTAACGTAAAGTTTGTAAATGAATACGAAAGTTTTGTCGGTGCTAGTTTACTTTTTAAAATTATTAATCAGTAAAATTTCTAGTGCAATATTTTTTCAAAACTCTTCACCCGTAATTCTCGTTCTATCCAAAATTTTAAGTCCCAAGAGTAAGAGATAAATTTTAGACAAGGAGCCACCTACTATAAAATTACTTTGCAATGATTTAATTTTACGCCAGAAATCAAGCAGGTAATAAAATTGTTGTAGAAAAATATTATAGGTAGTTATCATGGGAAAACGGGACAACTATTTGAAATTAGCTACTTATTACGAAATAATGAATAATGTCCTTTCAAAAAGCTGACAACGTAAGCAGAACCATGCGAGATTTTTAATATACGAACGTATGTTAAAAATCATTAATTCATTTACTTGTATCAATCATTTATTTATATCCCCTCTGTAACTTGACCTTCCGGCATCTTCCAATCTATTTTGTTTGACTCAATTTGCTGTGTTAAACCACGCGATGCAATTTTAACGACATGCCATGTACGAGAATTTTGACATTCGTAAATATTTGGTTTTATTATAGTTAGAAAGGATTACCTTTGTTAAGATTTTTTATTTAAAAAAAGGCATTACATTAACTTTTAGGTGGTGAAAATTGTTTTTATATTGTTTATAGGCTTGTAGGTTTGTCTTTCACCGCTATTTAAGATCTATAATGGAGTTATTGATTTACAACCACATTATTTTGGTTTTAGTACCAAACTCAAACTCACGACAAAAAGTGTCCTGGGTGTGCTTTGTCGTCACAGAAAAGATATTTTTTGTTTAAATTTTGTTTACCTTCTCTTTTCTGTGTTTGTCGTAATTGGGTAAAAATGTATTCAAAGACGATATTATTAGTGCTGACATTGTTTTAGGGATACAGTGATTTCGTTTAACGTGGTTCGAGCTACGAATATAAAAGCACAGAATACATAATATAAAAGATAGCGTGTTTTAGAAGTACAGTGTAGAGTTTATGTGGTTTTGGACAAGAGTTATTATGTAAAAGATTTTTAGAGATAGTGTGAATCGGGCTTTTACTTTAGGGGCAAAGCAAATTCCTTCTTAATACGAACTGCACAGGAATGGAATACGCTCCCTGCCTCCGTGTTCCCTATAATGTACAACCTGGGTCTCTTCAAGACACGAGTGAATAGGCACCTCATGGGCAAGCGTGCCCCATCTTAGACCACATCGTCGCTTACTATCAGGTGAGTTGTGGTCAAAGGCTAGCCCATTTTATAATAAAAAAAGTGTCGTAGTGCTTTTTTAATGTATTTATTTAATTAAAAAACATTGATAGAGTTACACAACTCTGCTAAACTGTGTAGCAGTTTGTAGGCAGAAAACGAATCTCATTATTAATTTTTCACTATGTACGAGTAGACAACATTTTAGAGATATAAATATTACAAAATTAGATATATTTAGTACATGATACACACATAATTTAGCTTGCAACAAATGTAGGCTAAGTGCTCAGACTACTAGCAGTAAGTACTTTAATAGTAAGTATAGTTTTAATGTATTTTTGGTTCGGACATGATTAAGCGCTGACGAAGTTAAATATCTATAAATGGTATTCATTTTTGGAGAAACCACTTAACCCGTGAGACGTGACTTAAAGGAAATAAGTAGATATATTTAGTCGGTTATTGTAATTGTTAGAGAAACTTGCCATTAATGACGCCCAGAAAGAGCTCTTGAAACGATGCCAAGTGTACCGAACACGATTCGGGAAATGTATGTTTGATAATGATAAATTTTCTCCCAATATGCCAAACTTTGCACCGAATAAATCAACCTATTATGGCTTCGTTGGCGTCTTTAGAACTAATAACTTCATCTACTTTTTCTCAATGTAATATTATGAGTATCTGCGCATATTTTTCAAAGAACGTTGGCCAAATACCTTTCTTGTTTTATTTTGCCATCCCAGGTAAATTTAAAAACGTATTATCAAAGACATTGAAAACAAATATTTAGCGCAATACTTTTTTAACGTTATTTAAATTTTAGCATAAAGTATTTTTTCAATTTACGAGTACTAGTACCTAGATTGACCTCAGATCAAATAAAACAACAAGTATAAATAAATTATCAAATCATTTATTTAATAAAAGGGACCAGTGCGGAGAAGTCTAATCTATCTAATATAACTTAGAACCAAACCAACGCAATAATACCGATTTTCATATAAAACAAACCATAATCCAAATCCGTTTAGCTGTTTTGGGGAAAAGACTTTGAAGCGGACTTAAAACCTCTTGTAGGTATCACATCACATCATCAGCCAATTAACGTCCACTGTTGGACAAGGCCTCATAGAGAGGGGTGTTGCCATAATCCCCAAGCTTGGCAGGCGGCTTGGGGATCGCAGTACGTTCAACGTGTACTATTAGGACGCTGCTGCCCATCTTCCGGTGGTTCTGGTCGCAGTTTTAGGACATACCCGGGTTCAAAAACCGGGTCCGGGTCTTGTAGGTAACGCATATTATGCATTTATACTTGAAATTTCTCCGTTCCGTCGTGGGTAAATAAGGATAACTTTCCAGCCTTGGTTGGCCTAAGTATAAAAATTAGGCTTTGCTTTATCACTTTAAGTGCAGAACAACTAGGTATAACTCAAGCTCAAATCGACCACTAACCTAAATCACGCCCAGCGAAATTGCAACATTTACTGTCACTCCGCGAATTTCGTATAAAATGCAAATGACCCCGCTGAGGTGTGACTATTATAACACAATGGCCGTTTTAGATCGGGGTCCTCATGTAATGACGTCATTACGTCCCCTCTTTCTACTCGTTCTTTTAAAAGAGTAGGAAATAATTTTTGAAGTGAAGGGAAACGTTATTTAGAGTCAGATGTGGAGCGCAGTTTATCTTGCGAATGAGGGGTTGATGGATACTTGGAAAACTTTTAGATTGAGGAAATAGTACCTTACTTTACGCGGGGGTAAACAAACAGGTTTTTGACGAGGGTGACATTTGCTCCACCCGAGTTTAAAATCTGTAGTTTCCTCCAACTGATATATTATAGTGTTTTTCGCCAGACTTCCAGGGGACACTAAAAAAAACGTAAACTCCTCCTGAAACATTCTAAATACCGTGAGTTTCGATCTAACTATTACTGTTCTATTTTACGGTTTTAACATTCATCGTGGCCAAAAAACACTAATTAATAATTGTTATACGTATAATAGCTATAACTGCCTTGAAAAATTACGATTTAAAAAAAACATTACACAAAATACCATCCATTTAGTCTGAATTTCAGTTTTTTTAGTATTTCTAGTTACAAAGTGTAAACTGAAGCTTTACATATTAATTCACACGCAGACATCGTTTATTTGTGACGGAAAGTACACACATACAACCGAGAACATTAAAAAGAAATAAAACCTAAAAGAAAATAACAAATGTTTTGTATGTTACAGGCCACCTCAGCATGATGCCGATTTCAGCATTCTCTTATCTCATCTACCAATCAAAACCATACAAATTTTCCATTTTCCCCTTACGTGCTATTTTTGTCTTGTTGTATATCCAACAAGATCCTAATGGAACCAAAGCCGCAACATCTGAAATTAATCCCAACAAACAGGAAATATATCTGATACACTTAGGCTTTTCTATTTCCGTAACCGCAAACAACTGAAAAAGGTCTCTGGGTGGTTTCGGAATGGAATCGTTTTATCAATAAGTTTAGTTCTTTATTGACACCAAAAGGCAGCCAAATTGTTTCGTGTTCCGGTACGAGTGAATGAAAAACGAAAGGATAGTCCAGTGTTTAGTATTTTTTGTGCCAGAAATTCACAAAAACGTAGACTTTCTGCCTGATGGCAAGCAGTCACCGTCGCCTATTGATACCTGTAACACCAAAGGCGTAACAAATACGTTGCTGTCCCTTTAAGACTCTATTAACTCGTCTTTTTAAGACCACAAATTCCTTTCATCTGCATTCCAAGAACCTACAAAATTGAGTCATTCTACATTTTGCAAGAGTAAAGGTAAAGAAAATAGTTTAAATGATGCTGAAACGGAAGATTCCTGTTGGATATTAATTTTAGTCAAAGCGATTGATCATCCATATACAAATAAAGGCTTATTTTATTTGTCACAACATAAAGCTTTTAATATTTCAGAAACGGAATAATCTTTCTAGTTTCAGTTTTAATTTCAGTCAGTTTCAGTCACTGAAAAAGCTTTCTAACAAAGGACCAAAACCGAGAGCATTGGTTTACAAATATACAAAAAGAATACATACACGTAAGCATAGATTGAGCTTGTTGAAATCTTTTGCCCGAAAATATAGACATTTTTGCTCCGAAATAGAATCGTTTGGATAAACTTGCCCCAAAACCCTTTACCCAGATGACATATCTTATTAATTCCCTACCTTCACCTTCCTAAATCTACGACATATCCACCAAAATTTTCCCGCCATATTACGGTAATATTTTACCAGTTTATAAGTTCCACTCTACGCACATGGCGCCTACGAGTGGATGATACATAAAGCTAGTAAACAATTCAGTTACCATTACGTTGTAACATTTTCACAATATTTTACTAAAACTTTATTTTTATTGTTGATGATAGCTACTGTTTTTACCCAAAAAGAATCTGTTCAAAACATATCTTTGATCAATTTATCCACCCAATAGGAAAAACGTTGCCACCCCACGTTGCCTGAAGTTAGTGATCGTTTGAACTATTTTGTTTTTAAAATGTTATATAAGCTTCTGCTTGACCGTTATGTCATCCGATGTTATGTGGTGATGCGGTCTACGATGGAGCACGCTTTCTAAGAAGAAATCAATTCACTGACTTAAATACCTAGATTGTAACTATCAGGGAAAATTCATACAGATAAAGCATTTCAGTCTAGTGGTCCGCACAATAAAACTTGAATGAAAGCGCTTCGTTCGGGTTTTCGGAATATCAACCCCGAAACTGTGAAGACTTTTCTGATAGAAAAAAGGACAGGAGGATATGAGTTCAACGATCTCCAATAACTTAAAGTTTTGTGTTTGGTGTATATGTAGGTATCGTATATTTTATTACACACCAAAACCAAACCATAATTATCTGTTTTAAAGTATCACGGTTGTTCAATACAGTTATATGATTATTAACGGGATAATTACCGAACAACATGGTGCATGTAACTGCGCCGAAATATCGAGAGCTCCTTCCACAACCTTACCATGCTAAATATCCCATAAATAATCATAAAACCATAATTAACTGGTATAGTTGTTTTTGTTATAGTTATGGTATACATTAAAATATCAATAATAAAGATGCATTTAGCTTTGCACGGAATTAGGTATCCTGTTTGTTATCTTTGTTTTGGCTGGAATCGCGATATGTGGGTACCTTCAAATTGATATAGGACAGACGCCGGAGGTTCGAATCATAGCAGCTGTAACACAGGTTTTACCTAGCACAACTGCTTCTGATCTACCTACTAGACTCAAATGAGAATTGTAAAAATGTATCCTTATTTTATTATCTTTTATCTCATAACATTCTCGTGTAAATATTATTATTATTAGTTAGTATATAACATAGGTTACAAAATATAGTGTTTTTTAAGTTTTTTGGAAATAAATGTATTGTATTGTATTATTTCCTAAATCAAAATTTAGCATTTGTTTTGTGACTAAATCTAAACGATAGATACTGTTATGAACAAGCATATCTTGTGCAGAACATCAGTGTGAGATTGTTCGTATACGAAGGCAACCAAAATATTGGATACTAAGTGCAAGTCGAATTTTCTTTATACCATTTGTGCCAAACAAGCTAACGGGCAGTCTGATGGTAAGTGATCACCGTTGCAAAGATACTTGTAACGCCAGGTACATCACAGTTACATTGCCGAACATTAAAAGCTCTATTAGCCCTTTTGAAGAACCCCTTTTTTAGTTACTCGGCAATGTTTCCACATATATTATTTTATTTTCTTTCAAATAGGACAAATCCTATTTGTTCAAATTGCATATTATAGTTATTTTTTATTGTGTTGTTGTAATAACTGTAAACTCAAGAGTTCATCTGAAAACCTGCGCTGCTCTTTGAATTTCAGAATTAATGCCGATATGGACCCATTTGACAATAATTGTATATTCTTTAGATATAAGGTGTTTGAAGTTATGTCGAAAAAATAATATTTTCTTTATTTCTTTTATATTGCACGTATGAAGCAAAAAATTAGCAAAAACGTACAATCTTTCAGGTAATGGTATAACAGGTATAACAGCGACATCGGCATGCGATGAGACCTTAAACAATCTTCGTTGTAAATGCGATAAAAAATTCAGAGACTCAACGTCTCTGCGCATGCTGAGCGGCTCTAGGTGTTCAGTGAGCTTGGGATCGTTGACAATTCTGACGACTTAACGCTATAATGCATCTAAGGGCGCAAGTTGATATTTCTAATTGCATCACGACTGAAAGTGCACAAATAGATGTTATGTAGGCAACGTGGACCATACAATCACACTGGTTGTGTCCTCTTATGTGAAAATGGCCAATGTGTTCTTACTAATACTCGTATATATGAAAGTTCCAAACTGCTGAGCAGATACGAGTAGGTATATATCAGCGACAAGGTGTCGGCCGTATTTCACCTGATGCTGTTAATTAAAGTGGACACAATGTGTTCGTTGCGTACGTGCTTAAATTAGACTGAGGCTATGCTCGTATATCTTATACTTACTATTTATACAGGGTTACGCAGAAAGGATAAACTAAGCCGAAAAAGGGTCCGTTACACTAATCATTTACAATCATCATCATCCATAAGACGTCCACTGCTGAACATAGGCCTCCCCCTTTAACCTCCACACTGAACGACAACCTGCCATCTGCATCCACTGGATGCCTGCGACTCTCACGATGTCGTCGGTCCATCTAGTGGGATGCCTACCTACGCTGCGTCTTCCGGTTCGTGGTCTCCACTCAAGAACCTTCCTTCCCCATGGGTTATCGGTTCTTCAAGCGATGTGGCCTGCCCATTGCCACTTCAACTTGCAGATTTTAATAGCTATTACATTTACAATGATGATCCCGAAAATCGTCAAAAAAATAATCAGCTGTCCCATACATTCTGTCGAGTGTAAATGACCGTTTTTAACAACCGACGTAAAAATAGGGCTGTTAGAAGTTTAACGTTTGATCTGTGGGTCTGTGTGGCTGTACTGGCATTGACAAAGGTTGAGGAGTAAGCTTGATATTTTACAAAACATCTCCACATTTAACTATTTTCAGTGCAGATCACCAACCACTTTTGTTAGCTCACTGTAAAACTTGTTGCAACACATTTTAGCCTTTCACTGAGAAGTTCCCGAAAGTTGGTAATTTGTTCTGCCTCATACACAGACTACAGAATTAGAGAGATGTACAACTCGTGCATCTGTCTTTACGTCGATAATATACCTATGCTCGAAGGTGCTAAAGTCCCTGGGCTTTGTGCTCCCAAAAGCCTCCAAAGCTCTAAGTCAAAAATACTCATTTTACTTACCTTTATTCAAATTCAATTAACGAATCTACGAGTGAATAAAAATAGCGAGTGTTTTTATTGTTTTTTATTAGAAATATTTTTTCTTTGACAATTTTTTTTTGGAAATCTACAATAACAAATATCTTTCACATCAGAGAAACTTTAAAAAAAATATGTTTAACTGATTTCGACATGTGAGGTCTCAATTGAATCGTTTTAATAGTAGTAGTGACATAGGGTACGTACAAGAATTCAAGATGGAGCTGCGAAAAAAAAAAGATTAAGGGAAAAATTGTTAGTAAACTTTGCTACATTGGTCAATATTACCATCATTATGTAAAACTCACGATTCACGACTTCCGGTTCCGGCGTGGAAAGTAAACAGTCGCATCAAACTTTGCTATCACTAAAATATTAATTCTTACCACAATACTGAAGTACATATCACTAAAACAGGATTAATCATACATTGAGTGCATTAAAAGTGTGTGTAGAAGAAAACAAAAGATCGAAAACTTATTTTAGTGTGAAAACCGTGGATAAGTTATTATCAAAAACAACCTCAAAACTAACAGCAAAGTGAAGTTCGCAGCCCATTTGCAAGCTGACAACTGCACAAATCAAATAGTACAGGAAAAGTGTTGCCACTAAAAGTTTTTATAAAGCTACTATAATATTTCTGTATTCCTATCAATTCACGCTAATTACCCCTGGAAATTGATAAAAATGGATGAACAAATGCAAATTTTGTTCAACAACATCAAAGAACAAATGGATAAACAAACCGAAACCATTACACAGTTAGTTACAAGAAATGTTATGCAGCAAATAAATGAAAAGTGCAACATATTGTTTGAAGAGAATAGCCACCTAAAATGTCAAGTCAAAGAACTAACAGAAAAAATTAAAAATCTAGAAATGTTTAAAAAGAAGAACAATCTATTGTTATTTGGAATAAAAGAAAATAATCAGGAAATGTCCAGCATAATAAAAACAACCAGAGAAACGCTTAATTCATACCTCGGACTAAATATTCAAGACCAAGAATTGGACAATGCTTACAGAATTGGGAATAAAACAAATAAAACCAGGCCTATTCTAATTTCATTTGTATCGCAGTGGAGAAGAAACGACATTTTGAAAAACAAAAGTCAATTTCCTAAAGGTACATATGTGAAGGAAGATTACACTAAAGAAATATTAGAAGTAAGAAAAGCTTTGCAACCTAGACTTGAAGAAGAAAGGAAAAAAGGCAATCTATGTTTTATTAGAGTTGATAAGTTGATTATTAAGGATCGGACTGATGTAAGTCGCAAGAAAAGAATAAGGAAACCTTCTGTTTCTCCCAATCAGAAGAGTAATGTACAAAACCAAGCACTTTCATCCACAGCCTCCAAGAAACCCAACACAACCAATGCTTTTGAATATATGGCGCGAGCGAGAAGCAACTCTCTTAAAGATATAAAAACACAAGATATAACTAACGATTAGTACACCCGAAACCGGTCTAACAGTAACAAACTTGAAGAAAACAACTTTATACAAATCTCCCCCAAGCCGGCTGGTCCCCGTGGGGGAAAAGACCACAACCCTCCAGAGAATATAAAATTAAAGATAAAGATATTATAATTCCTTAAAATCTAAAATTTTATAACAATAAAAACGACAAAAAAAAAAAACAAGATTTGAAAAGGATCAGAGAGTACATCGAGAATAACTGGAGTATGCTGGAGGAGGCCCATACCCGAAGAGGGTTCCTATCCAAATTAAATAAATAAAAAAATATAAAAAAAAACAGAAATGAAAAAAGAAGAAAATAAACACTTAGCTACTTATGTAATAGCTAATGTAAAATTAATTTATTGATAAATATGTATATATATTTAAGTATACCTACTTATGTATAAAACACAATATAAGATGTAACTAGATGTACAACTAAGTTTAAGGAAAGGAAATAAAGTGGCTTACTATATACTATGTAAAACTCACCGAGCAGATTTCAAAAATATATAGCACTACTATGAAATATTCAGTAGTTTACGAGATAATTCGGTATAAAAGTGCTCTATATGTACTACTAGCTGCGCCCCGCGGTTTCAAAATCGGTGATGATGATGAAAAGTAGCCTATGTATATATTATTCATGACATAAGCAATACATATTCCAAATTTCATCCAAATCCATCGAGCCGTTTCTGCGCATTTGAGTAACAAACATCCATCCATCCATACGTCCATCCAAACTTTCACATATATGATATTAGTGTGATGAGTAGGTATAGATAGGTACGCGCGCCGCTGCTACTTTTTAGTTACCTCATATTTAAACAATGTTGTTGGGATGAAAAAAATATACTTGTTCATACGTTTTTTTCACTGTACCAATATATATATATAATTCGACTGCCTTGGTGGCTCAGTTGGTAGTGATCCTACTTTCTGTGCTTGGGGGCGTGGGTTCGATTCCCATCTAGGACAAACATTTGTGTGATGAACATTTGTGTTTGTTCTATGTCTGGGTGTTAATATCTATTTAAGTATGTATTTAAAAATATATATGTATGTATATCAGTCTCTGGCAGCCATATTACAAGCTTTGCTTAGTTTGGGGTCAGATGACCATGTGTGCAATAATGTCCCAGATATTTATTTATTATATTTATTTATTTATTAATAAACCGCTCATAGCAAAAACTGTAAGTACGACTCACTTTTCACACACACTAAGAAATTTGCAGCGAAACTAATGAACTAACAAATATAGTCCACATGCAAAAAAGGAAGGCAAGGTCTCTCTGCAGAAGTTCAATTAAAGGCATCCGTCGACAGACTCATTTAGACTGGATCGTTTGCACCCTCCACGCCACCATACCATAATCTCATCTGAGGATAGCGCGTTAAATATTTGCCTCTCTGTAATATTTTGTGTCTCTATTTCTCGCTAACTACCAGTTAACTGCTGCAGTTCATTCTGAATGCGGTTTGGGTTCGCAATGAGTAAATGAATAATTAGTTTAATTAAAATAAATGGTTAAATGGTCGTTCATTTGCTGATTTATTTTATTTGTTTGGCACCAACGAAAATAATATAAACTTCAGAATGATGTTGTATAGTTTTGCTAAATCTTTTTCTGCGGCAAACCCCAGCGTAGATTATGATCTACTCAATGGACTGACAGTAAAATATAAGATTTTTTACCGTTTTCGGGAGTGATAAGAGTTTTCTTTCCAAACACTAATTTCATTATTTTTTTCTTAACCTATACTGTCCCGCTGTTGGGCAAAAGTCTCCCCCATTTCCTTCCATAAATCTCGATCCTCCGCCACCGCTTGTCAACCTCTCCGGAATGAGTCAAAATCTTCACGCCAGCGTTTCCTACGCCTTCCTTGACTGCATCATCCATCAAGCACCCACTGACGATCCTAGCCAATCGGTCGGGGTTCATACGCGCCACATATCCCGCCCAATCCCATTTTAATCTGGCAGCCTTTTGGTCGTTCGGCCGTTCAGCCGAAAGTCTAATTTCATTTTAAAAAACACGATGTAACATACTGTAATAACATTCAAGAGCTGGTGAAACTGCAGCTCTTTGTATCGCACGTATAGTGGGTCGGGGGAAGGTTAATATCTGAGATCAGAACAAGGGAGATATGCTTTAATACAATTATCGATCGAGTTCAAATGTCAACAATTTCATAAAAAAATCGCTATATCGCTAACCCACTAAAAGCAAAAACTGTAAGTACGGCTCACTTACTCATATTTTACGCACACTAATTATTAAGGTCACAAGGTTGTCTGCAAGCTGAGTTCGACTTAAGGCATCAAGCCTGATTTAGGCCAGATACGTTCGCATCAGCCACGCCACCTTTCTAAATCTACCTTGTCTGTCTAATCTCCATACTATTTGTATGGAGATTAGAGAAACAAGCATTAGGGTTGTGAAGGCAATAACATTTCAATATATCTACGCACTGCTAGATTTTCTTTTTTTTAAAGAAAATTATAGAAACCTTACCACAGTAAATATCCCGTAAATAATCATATAACTGTTGTCAGTTTCTATATTGAAAAAGTTTAATTTTAAACAATAAAAATATTTCTGTTTTAGTTTTTTCAATTACGCATGGATTCGAGATGTTCGCTTCTACGTGATTTGAATTTTACGTGCATTTCTCAGCTTTCTATTAACCAATTTCTGCTAATTGGAACAATTAGAACGAACAAAACGTCCCTCAGCTTAAATAATTGAAAGATCTAATAAAGGTTGCCTAATTAAAACAATTAATTTTAGGTAACAGTAATAAAGGGTTACCAACATTCCTTCTGTTTGATACAGCCATACGGGTAATGGTCGTATTTAGCATAATTAAATAATTAACTAACTTTATAGCATTTAAAACCATAGACAATTAGATGTAAGTACAGTTTCTTGCTGTAAAAGTATTGATTAAAATTATTTTGATTTTTATATTAACTGTGGCAAACAAGCATGCAGCCTGCCTGATGGTAAACAGAAACCGCTGCCTATGAACACCTGCAACATAAGTGGTTTTGACGGTGCTTTTCCAGCCCGGAGAGGTAGTTGGAGACACTCTTTTTGAAACACTTCATGCTAAAGCTCGGCGGGAAGACGTTTTGGGGAAGGATATTCCACAATCACACCTTGTAGGTCCGCGGAAAAAAGGAGCAGGATTTCTATCTCTGCAAGATGTGAACCCCCAGGACCTTTTTGACGGTATTGGTGTTGGTGTTTTTGATGGTTTGAACGGTAAGAATAAATGCTAACTTGAAGAAAGCACTTCTTTGATTTAACATTAGATATTTTACTTTAAACAAAGGAAGTGTAATCGATAAAGTCATCAAATAAGGTAAAAAGACAGAAAGTCCTAAGTGGTAATAAAAGACTAGAAAATTGTTTTATCAAGGTATTGAGATATCTAAAGTAGGAGCGAGCTTCGCAAATTGTCTTCGACTCAATTTACTGTAGTTTCGATTGTTTCTGATATTACAAAGGTAATATCTAGATTGGAAATTCACACCAAATAACGATACAAATCAATTATTATTGTAAAACAGAAGACAAGTGAAATTTGATCTTTAATGAAATGGAAACAAGAGACGATGGATGTTTGACAAACAAATAATTGGATATTGAACTCTTTGAAATTCTTGTACGCAATAACTAGTTATGAATATTAAAAAACCGTCTTCAAAATTATGCCCCGCAGTTGCCTAGCGATAGGTAGTATAGCTGATGATGAGTCAGGGTTTGTGCGTCTGGAGTAATAAAACAAGTAATTCACATTACAAACCGACTTCAAAACAAAAATAGATCAAAAACGTAATAAGTGCCTATAAAACTTGAGAATTGCTCCCAATTTCCCTGGGACCCATAGCCAGATCCTGAATTGGTGACAATGAGACCAAATTGGAAGTACACTCTACCGAACAAATGTTTTTTTTTGTTATCGGTCAACAATTGGCGGTATAATCGTTGAACATCAGTAAAAAAAACAGTGGAAGATAGAACCATCCTCCTTTTTCGTCGGTTAATGAAACACGATCGTCATTCAAAGATTTGATATGGCTATTTGGATTGATGTAACAAACAAATAGACTTTTACATTTTGTATTCAGTAGTGAACATGTACAACATAAAAAGAAGCTTAAGGCCCTCTTTTCCTACTTTTAGCTATTTTGGTCATCCTGGTTTGTTTTCTTCGATGGTTAGCTTAAAATTATAACAATGGTGTCATATCATAATTTAATATTTTATCTAGGAAACCGTAAAGATCTAAACACGATTAAGTACAATTCGCTTTATAAAAAAAAGTATATACATATATATAATTAACACTAATTTGCCTTTTTTTGTCTGTATTTTTTGGATTCATTTTACAAATACCTACATTAATATTGGAACCACTGTCGCCAAACATAAAATACTATGCTAAAATGCTATGCCTTTAAATCATATTTTGCAAACAAGGATATTGTTGATGTTGGGTTTTTATTATGAGTCGATATAAGCCTATAAGTTAACCAGCATTGATTTTAAAATATGCCTTAACTACTAAATAATATACTTCATTTTACTGTTACGATACGTGCACAGTATTTGTGACCTTTTTAATTCCATACTCAAACACAACTATATTTAAAGAATGAGTTCCACGATTCTAAACTAGATGTTGCAATATGACGTGATCGAAGTCGTACACTCTCGAAGTTCTTTAATCCGTAGAGTTAAAGATGATATTTGCGTCACGCGACTTCACGCCAAGCATGTACGTACTGCAGGGAGGATAGTAAATTTTCATTAAATTCTGTTTCTTTATTAAAAAAAAAAAATAGAATCACTCTTGCTTGTGGTACGAATTACCTCATCTTATTTTTTTTGTTCTGCTTACATTTTTGCACTGTAAAATGGCACAATAAGGTATTTTTTGTAGTGTAGTGACGGATCATGCAATCGATAGCGGAGCTAGCGCTCAAATTATAATATAGTACTCTTTGGCGCTCAACTGGCGCAACACTGTAGAGCTCCGCATGAGTGTTGCAGCTGGTTCTACCTACTTTTCAATTTCACCTAATTCCTTATTTCGTGCAAATACACACCTATTTAATAAATGATGTCTACGATATCTTAATGTATTGCAAAATTATGGAGGGAACCATTAGGGTACATTTTACATTATATCTATAATTTTCGAAAAATATAAGAAAAACTCAAAAATAGAAGTAGCGAAACGCACAACTGTGAGTGAGCTCCATGTTTTTGCAGCTTTGATACAATATTAAGCCTTATTGTCATATGTAGTACAAGCGTTGTTTAAAAGTGGGAAAACCTCGCCTTAAGATATGTTTAAAGTCAATTGCCACACTTCATTCTGAATAGCTCAGTATACTCGTATCTCTATGAACAACCTCGCAGTTTCTGAAATCAACACAACCAAGCCGATCGTCCATTTCAACTGAATATTTCAGCAGGTGATCCTCATTTTATATATCATTCATCCAAGATATTACAGTAAAATAGTTTATTTATTCGCACGAAACGATGGCCGAAAGTGTGTCATAAATCGTGATTGTGGCACAGATACTGAATAATAAATGTTACTCGTAAATCTCGTATGAAAACCGAATAAATCTAACGGGTACCTAGTCAGGTTAACCACTGACGGCTGGTAACTGGTACCAGGTACCAGCCAACAATATACGACAATTAATATTATCAACACATCAAATAAATATGTTTGACTACGAAAATAGCGCAGGATGTAAAGTCATTAATTATCATCCTCAGACGTTCACTGTTGAACATAGATTCCCCCTTAGACCTCCACAAAACGACAGCCTGCCAACTGCATCCACTGGATTACCGCGACTCTCACGATGTCGTCGGTCCATCTAGAGGGAGGACTGCATAGGCTCCATCTTCCGGTTTATGGTCTCCACTCAAGAACCTTTCTTTCCCATCGGTTATCGTTTCTTCGAGCGATGTGGCCTGCCCAATACCCATTGCCACTTCAACTTGCAAATTTTAATAGCTATGTCGGTGAATCTGGTTCTTTGGCGAACATCCACATTTCGTATTCTATCGTGCAAAGGAACTCCGAGCATATAAATCTCTCCATTGTCCGCTGTGTGACTTTAAGTTTTTCCAAAAGGCCAACAGTAAAGGATCACTTCTCAGTACTATATGACATCGAGTTGATGCTCCACGGAATCTATAGTCCGTGGTGGAACTGCTAAACAAATTTAAAAAAAGTTTATTTTAGTTAGTTAGGTCACGAATCTTATAGTGAACTTCGTACACAAATCGCCAAACTTTCGGCAACTTTTCTCGCACCAGGTTAATCGCTTATGGTTGGTTAGTTTACTTACTAAGAAAAAAATATATGATAATAACACAAATATTAATAAAAAAAAGTCATATTGCACTATCCCAAGTATGTTTTTTTTTACAATGACACTTGGGTTACTCGTAAAAGTGGCTGTTGAATATGTAACGTTGCGTAAAACGACCGAAGTTCGAGCTTGCAATGTTGTACGTATTTTTTATTTGTTTTTGGTATAATAGATAATGCAACAGCGGGCAATGGAGAGAGATGTGCTCGGAGTTTCCTTGCGTAATAAAATCCGAAATGAGGATATTCGCCGAAGAATCAGAGTCACTGACATACTCGTACGATAGCTATTAAAATTTGCAAGTTGAAGTGACAATGGAAAGGTCACATCGCTCGAACAATCGATGACCAATGGCAATGGCGTGATGAGATCGGGGCAGCTCTAACACCGTCCTGAATATGATAGCGGCTAGGTTAGACTGTAATTTCCTCCGAAATTGCTGTGAGAGACATGTTCCGGTACCAGTGTCGGAGAGAAGGTACTAGCGATTGTACCTACTTCACATTGATGTCTGATTTTAATTTTATTGTGTTTGTTTCCTTTTTATATATTTACATTGATGTAAGGAAATAGCGGGAAGATACGGGACGATCTCCTTGACATGGACCACACAAATTAAGCCCACGGGCCTTCAGTCACAATCGAACTGGCGTTTGTGATAGCACGTGAAGTACTTGTCAAATATGTGGTTTGAACCGAGCCATATTTAATGGGTACAATGATTGGATGTCATACGTCTTCACCCGTTTTGAAACAGTCATTGTCATTTGTACACTGTTTAAAACTCTTACGTTTGTTCACTAAAGTTATATGATTATTTACTAAAGTTATATGTCTTCAAATGAACATGGTGCATGTAACTGCGCCAAAATATCGGGAGCTCCTTCTACAACCTTACCACGGTAAATATCCCGTAAATAATCATATAACTTTAGTCATTGTGTATTTTGTTTTAAATGATCGTGACTCATTCTGAAATTTAATAATATTATACTTATTTTAATTCTGATCTAGCGTAATGTTTTCTAATTATATTTTAACTTGTGTTTATGGCTAGTATGAACCTGAATTAAATGAATTTGAATAGGGAAGACAGGTTCTTGCTATATAGCTTATGTTAATCGATTTTCGAAGAAAGATTTTTTTAAATCAGTCTAGTAGTTTTTGAGTTAATTCATTACAAACATACAAAAATACAAATTTTTCCTCTATATAATACTAGTGTACCTAGACTAAATATATGACTAAACATACATGACTAAATATATGAAACAGCTGATATTTTCTGACATCCTTTGGATACGTTACCATAAAAACGTGCACCTAATTTTATATTACTTACTTTTTTGTTTCATTAACTACACAGTTTCACGGTAATAATGTAGGTACTTAATATATACACTACCTATTATCTTTTTTGTTTCATGAACTACACAGTTTCACGGTAATAATGTAGGTACTTAATATATACACTACCTATTATCTTTTTTGTTTCATGAACTACACAGTTTCACGGTAATAATGTAGGTACTTAATATATACACTACCTATTATCTTTTTTGTTTCATGAACTACACAGTTTCACGGTAATAATGTAGGTACTTAATATATACACTACCTATTATCTTTGTACGATCTCCATCTTTTTGTTACCTTTATATCACTAAACAGATCGACCAATCTTTATAAAATTTTACCAAGAGGTAGAGCGCAAAATAAAAACGTTCACAGCTTACTTTTCTCCCCAAAAAATGCGAAAGGAAATGAAAATATAAATTTTGGGGTAATACTGCAAGACGAAGCTACATCACAAAACATATTTTTTCGTGTGACGTATTAAAAATTATTATTATTATTTATTCCCCGTGATAGTTCGTAACGGCAACATTTTGCGAAAATCCACTTGAAATATAAAATGTATGACTGCACTCGAAATATACATATTATATTATAAAGCAAACCGAACCATGCCACATAAAGTCTCATGAGACGTGAAGGAAATCAATTGATAAAGTTTGTACAGACCGACCAATTTATCCACAGAGTTGGCCAAATTATGACACTAAAACTTTTCTAAGCATGGCTGTTACTTCAGTTGCAAAAATACGATGGTGACTCCTTCATTCAACTTTACAAGTTATTTGGTCGTACTTTAGGTGTATACACGGTGTTCCCTGTGGAGCGATATGTTTTCATTTGCCTGTCGCATCTAGGAGTGTGACTGCCACACCGGGATACAAACTGAAAGTTACATGGTAGGACAGTATTCAAACTTGAAGAACAAACTCTCTTGACTTATTACTTGGTTGAGCTATTAATGAATTTGCTACATCTATGCACCCATCGGATACATTTCGGACAGTGTGCCTTGGAATATTTTAGTACTTCACATCAGGACAGCTTCTTAAACTCTACCAAGCTCAGGTTCGATCATGTTTGGAGTACTGTTATCACCTCTGTGACTGTTCGGCCAAATACCATCTTGAGGCTTTGGATTCAATAGAAAAACGAGAAATAAAGCTCATTGATGCAAAATGTTGCTCGAAGAAATTTGAGAACCTGAACCACCGGCGTAAAGTCCCAAACTTATCGAAATTTTATAGGATTTTCCGCGCCTAGGGGTAATATAGGGGGGCCTAATAATAACTATATTATTAGGCAAATTTTCTCTATTTTCAACCGTATCATCATTCCCCATCAGTCGAGATCGCGGTCAAACGTTAGGCCTAGTCCGATGTAAAAAAAATACACAACTTTATTTCGCTCGTCCATTCCTTTCATCAGACGCCCAGAAAGCCAATGTACCATAAGTAAGTGGTGAACATTCGTCCTACGCATAAAGCGCTTAAATTTCATATTTTATAAGCACTTTACGAGAATGGAACTCTCTGATGAAGTCTGTATTCATCGAAAAGTTATTATGTTGGTCTTCAAATTGAGAGTGAACAGGTTCCTTATAGGTAAGTGTGCTCCATTTAAGTTCACGTCTTTGCATAATAACCGGTATGACAAAAGCAAACGCCAGCGGAAAACAGAACCGAGGCAAATGGCAAAGTGAAAGGCATATATTCAGCAGCGGGTAAGAGAAGACTGAAAATGGTGATGATAAGTACCTGGGTAACTGAGGTAAGCAAAGTGAAAACTAGCAAAATTTTCTCAGAGATGAAACAAGAAACTATGACACCCACAAAAATAACAAAATTGTTTTCGATAACGCGTTTACAGATAAATATCTACAAATAAATATTAAGCAAAATGCATAACATTTATTCGCTTCGGGCTTGACTTTGACAACGATTGACTTTCAAAAGGAAAAAGGACGTCGTTTTTTTACATTGTGTAAGCGTTATTTTACTCAGTAAAACTACTTCATAGGGACTCACATGTCCAACGATATCCTTGATCTTCATGATATTCTTCATGTCCGTAATCTAAAGATACACCGGTTTAAATCAACAAAAGGAGTTAGTTGCAATCTTGTCTGTGTAATTAAATGACGTCTAGTCCCAGTGACTATCCCAGACCTTAAGAAAATCAATCGACACTTCATTTTGAAAAATAGGTTGAGATGTAACTGTAGGATGGAACATAACTACATATTACAAATATTACAATACATGCAAACATCCTAGTTAACGACAATAAAATTTTTGATTTGAGTAGTTGAGAAAAAGGAAGGGACCATACAACGAATTCTAAATCGATGTGACCCACATGGGACCATTTACTAGCGGACGGGACTAGAATCTTGACATCTTGATGATTTGACAACTTTATTAAAAAAACATAGATAAGTAGACCAAGGAAAACTTATAATCAAATGGAACAAATAAAACGACGGCAAAATGTCATGATAAATAGGGAGTCGAAAACACTGTGAGAACTGCGAAAGCAGGAAACTATCCTACCAGCATGAGCAACTTTTAAACAAACACCTTTTTAAAATTGGGGTTACAGACAGTCCCCTATGCAGAGGGTGTATGGAGACTGAAGAAACAGCCGCGCATTTGCTGCTGGAGTGCAGCAGCGTGGAAGAACGAGGAAATACTATCTTCGGATCACCGAGGACGCTCCAGGAGGCCTGCACAGGCATCAGCGAGCTGCTGGCTTTCCTAGAGGAGACTGGTGGGCTGAACTAGCTGCAGCCGGGTGACGCAAAATGGGCCAATGATTGGCCTGGTTGCGGAAAACGCCCGCCACACAAGTATGAGCAACGTTCTTGAATAATCAAAAAAGGAAGAAATTAAAAGTTTATTTCTATAATACTACATAATAATAAAACAATAATGCAACAGTCACACAATAGCTCACTCCCATATCTTGCAAAGTTGGAAATCACACACCATCCGGTTTTTCTGCTCCTTTCTTCCACGGACCTGCAAAGGTGAAATGTCCTTCCTCCGAAAGTCTTTCCGCTTAGTTTCAACATGGTGCAGTGCTATTGTTGCAGGTGCAGGTGGTAGTTACCGCTTACCATTAGGCAGAACAGCATGATTGTTTATCGCTTTTTTATATTAAAACAATCTTTTATTTACCACTACCACACATTTTTAAACAAGATTTAATTTAATGATACCTATAATGTTATTTATATTTTCATATTAGCTGCCATTTGGAAATACACGCATTACAATATTGGATATTGAAAATTGTATTTTAGCAAAATCAGTTCGGAAAAAATGGTTATAATTAAACTTCTAAAATTTGACTTATATAAACTAACAAACATTACAAGTGTAATAAAAAGCTTGTAAAAATATTAACATTCAAACAGAAATGCTTAAAAAAAACCAAAGGAAAACGGATAGGGAGGAAGACCGCTGCAGAAGTTTAGTGAGATATAAGTTATGATAGGAGATAATTATGATCTTATCATGCCAAATCTAAGCTGTGGTCCTTCTGTCAATAAATGTACGAGAGACGTAAATTCAAAGAGGTCGATATTGGAATCCGTGAAGTGGATTTCCGGTTCGAGGAGGAAATTAAGTATTGGTTGGATCTGATTTGACACTTTTTTATTCGTTTCCTCGCTGATAAATCCCGGTTTCTCGCTAAATGAGTTTGCAATTAAAGATTGGGGTCACGAATCGGCGGATGTAACGTTGAGTAATTGAAAAAAGTGGTTTGTCAATCATATATTTTATGATCATCGATCTAAAACTCTAGAAGTACTTATCTAAAAGATGCTTATAAAATATACTTATAGTTCTATATTTGAAAAAATCATCTTTTAATTTAATACCATATTTTTAAGGTTTTGTACCCAAAGGGTGTAAACGAAACCTATAACTAAGCCTACGCCGTCTGTCTGTACGTCCGTCTGTCCATCCTACTTTCTAACGGCTATATCTTTTGAACTGTAAAAGATAACCAGTTAAAATTTTAACAGAACATGTAATGTAACGCCGAATTTACTAAGAAATTTTAATAAATTCAAAAAGTAACAACTAAAGGGTCCCGTATATAACAAACGTATTTTTATAAAGTATTTTTGTATTTGCTCTAATGTAAAAACGGTAATACGTACAAGCATCAATCTTGGCATGATTATACACATACACACTAAAGTATAACAACAAATAATAAAAAATGGCCAAGTGAAAAATTTCTCCACCGGTTCCCGTACGGTCACCAAGTTAAGCAACGTAGGGCGCGGTCGGTACTAGGATGGGTGACCGCTGGGGGTTAATGGGATGTTGTCTTTTTGCACTACTTTTTTGTACTTTATTAGCTAACAAGTTATGTGGTGGAACGGAACCCTCAGTGCACGAGCCCGACTTGCACTTGTCCGATTTTTATTTTTATTTTTTCAAATATTTTCTGGTATGATTTCATATTAAAATTAAATAAACAACCCATATAAAAAAACTATTTCGCTTACTGCCGTTAGAGTCCAAATAAATCGTTTCTACTTAACTGTACCTAACCTACATAAATCCATTAGGTCATGACGCAAATATAATGCGGTAACATTTGGGTTTAACGGCATATTAGGTTTCCACCTAAGCACTTTAAACCACGGGAGCAAACATCTCGCTGCCATGGAACTCCGTAATAAAAATTCAATTTTATCTAAAGTCTTGACTCACAAAATATGAACTTGCGAGTGCCATTTTCACCCGATGCTTTTAGGCATTCATAAAGGTAACCAAAATATATGCGTGCGTAAGTAACAAAATGTTAAATTTACGCGTTACCTCGTCGGTTTAGTGTGAATATAAGCGTATTTATGCTCTGTCCTGAGTTCGTCCGGTGTAACGGCCAGTCTAGCGCGAAAGCCTTCAGGGGCGGTCGTCTACGCCGTAGCTTCGTAGCTTCGTAGATCGCGCTACATTCGCAAGTAGAATTTAATTGAAAAAACTTCTTAATCATCTATCCATTAGTGAATGATCAGTTGAACTTTGTGCTATTCAGGTGGTTGGTGATTTTTCGCATTCTTAATTTTCAAAAAAGTAAGTAACTAGTTTTTTAGAAGTTGCAATTTAATATTTGTCTTTGACAATAATATCAGTAAGCACCTAAGGGCCGTACTCATAAACATTACTTAAGTTAAAGCAATACTTAATATTGCTCTGTCTCGTATTCATGTCTGCCAATTTCCGTCAGCGAGAAGTTAACAGAGCAGTTTTTACGTATTGCTTTAAGTTAAGTAATGTTTATGAGTACGGCCGTAAGTGAGTTCGTTAAGGCTGCCCAAATGTCAGAAGATCTTAAGCCACACAATGGCATCTAACATTGCTCTCAGTTGTTGATATAACACTAACAACAGGGACCTTCAATTTTTCTACGCACTATCTACACTAATCTACACCATTTTGTATGTTTGTAACGAATTAACTCAAAAACTGCTGAACCAATTAAAAAAATTCTTTCACCATTAGAATGCTACATTATCCCTGAGTAACATAGGTTATATTTATTATTAGAATGTTCAAAAAATACATCTCCACCCGTGCGAAGCCGGGACGGGCGGCTAGTTTATAATATACTAGCCGTCCGCCCCGGCTTCGCACGAGTGTAAGCTCGGCCTTCGGCCTCGCTACAAAATATAATATAGCCTATGTCACCCGGGGATAGTGTAGCTTCCCAACAGTTAAAGAATTTTTCAAATCGGTTCAGTAGTTTCGGAGCCTATTCATTACAAACATACAAAAATAGGTACAAATCTTTCCTCTTTATAATATTAGTGTAGATTAAATTCAATACCAACGATAAATTACCGATTGGATTCATAATTAATAATATAGTTTTACTTTTATGGAGATTTGACGGATAGAATTGGTAAATAAATTAATTGAAACAAGTAAATAAAGATAACAACGAAATGGTAACTTGGTCTTGGCACCTTTAGCCAAATCCTCTCCATCCTAAAGTTGCCCGAAAAAAATTGTTGCACTAGTTTTTAACCTTTTTAATAAATATATGGTGAAAAAATTATTATCCTTTTTTTGTAATATATGGTGATATTTTTTTTATCTATCATTATAAAGACCAGTCTCAGAGAAAAATAAAATAAGCAGCGTATTAAACATTTTTTTATCGCAAATAAGTCCGTGATGACCACCAACTCGCCTGTTGGTCAGCGACGAGGTGGTCGAAGATGAAGCATTTTTATTGATATAATCAAGTTATTGTTGCACCGTAAGTTTTTATTGCACCGTATTTTGACCTTCATAAGTGTACACTAATGTACCCATATTTGAATAATAAAAACTATCGTACATTTTCTACATTATTTAAAAATTAAAAATCACTAAGTGAAAATTTTATAATCGATTGGGTTTCATCTTTAGGATAACGTAGCAAATAGTATACATCAATTTTCGTAATGATATTTTACAAAATGACAAAGGAGATAATAACTTTTTTTTTCTCTACCAATTATAAGCTGTTACTTAAGATTATCATAGTATATTTTACACGTACTTATTAGTTTTTCTTGTAACTAACTGTAAAAACATTTATGTTAGAAGTCGATTTTAACCTACTTATAATTGTCGTAACAATATCAAACTTTGCACGTAAATTATGATATCTAGATTACAATGCAATAATTTGGTACTACTGAACTGATCTGAAGATGGAGCCAACAGACGAATAGTAGAACTCTCAATGGCTACTAGTAAACTCTTCGAGATTTATAATTTCACGTCTCCTAAACATTTCGGGACGAACTATGGTCTGATGATGGAATAGTATCGCTTTCCAATGGCTACTAGTAAATTCTTTCAGTTTGGGCTCTTTTGGTTAGTTTTAATGACTCCCTTACACTTGGTGACGAAGGTCTGATGATGGCGCTGAGAGGTGGATGGTAGATCTTTGCAATAGCTATTAGTAAACTCTTCGAGTTGGGGCGCATTTTTTTAACGGCAAATTTAACAGTTGTTTCATTAATAATAATTATTTAGATAAATGCGAAACAGCTCGAAAGCGATCGACGGCAAGTCACGGGAAAACAGCCGACCGCAGATCTATATCTTCCTAGAATCTTTATTCATCCGTGAGATAAAAGAAACGTTAGGCAAAGTATTTATGGCCGAATGTCACCATTGATTACGTTGTTATGCCCATAGTAATGTGAGATCAAAGGAAAGCATTTCCGACTTGGACAAGTATCATTAATTAAGTTACTTGGTTACGTTGTACGTGTAGGTAGAGTACGTTATATTTGAACTAGAAATAGATACAGTTTTTTTTGTAGTTTTAATAAAACTTGCAATGTTTGTATGTTTGTTTGTTTAGGTCCACTTAAAGGAGTTAAATTTTTACATGTTGGTTCACTTCCAATGTCGATGCATTTTAATGGTAAGCATGGCCTGAAAAGACATCCAAGATTACCTACAGATTAAATAACTCTTCAACGGTCAACGGCACAGACACGAAATTTTGTGTACACATTTTATTATGATAGCCTGTTTTAAGTTTTACAATGACATGGTTGTTGTACTCAGGTTTAGATCCTGACTAGGGAACTTCTCAATGCTTAGCAGCACAAGCATGAAATGTGATACCTATACGCATTAAATTAATGATAAACCAAGTGCCAGTTTAACATTTAAATAAAAGCTTGTATTTACGAATGTTTTTTACTATTAGGTAATTTATATCTTTTAAGGTAATTTATTAAACATAGCTGACCCGACGTTGTCCTGTAAATTTTTTAATATATTTGTTTGAGTCATGGTTCATTCCAAAAGACCATAAAAAGCACTTTAATTTTTGATATAATATATATCGTGTCCATTATCTAGACAACCAAAACCTATGCTGGTCGTATGTTCTAGTTAGAGCTACAAAGTACGAACCTAAATTACCGTTAAGCAGCACATTAGAAATATAAAGCACGTGCACAATACAAATCGGCATCATTAGTACCCAACCATTAAACCAAAGTTTGTTTGCACAAAGCGTTAGGATCCACAAAACTGATCCATTTATAAAATATTGCCGAGTCACGATGAAATTAGGCGCACCCTGTAACGTTATTAATGACTTTCCGATACTGCCTCAGCTCAGCCCCGAATTTAATAACCTACCCTCAATTTTAGAAATCGACATCTTTTTTATTATCCGAATTTTTCTCATATTTTTCGTTTCCTCCGGGTCCTCTTTGATCGGACTTAATTTTTGAATTCGATTTGTTGGGGTAATTAAGTTCACTTCCCGCCAAGGTAATAAGATATCTTGATTATTAGGTACCGCTTTTTTACTTCGTTTTTTTAATTCACGTGCTTCTTTTGGCCACATTATTATTTATGAGGACAAGAGAAGCTAAATTAAAAGATAAAAATAATGGTTACTGGGTATTTAAAAGCCTATTAATAAATGAGATATTGTCTGTTGCCTGAGACTTCGTACGCGCAGGTTTTCATACAAACTTTCAACCACCTTTTGCTTCTTTTTAGCCCTTTCGCAAAATTGTTTATTAATAGAGCTTTACACCTTATATGAATTCTACCTGCCAAATTTCAACTTTATAGATCGTTATTTATGATACATACTGCACAAGAATATAACTCCCTGCCGTCCTTATTGTTTCCTGAGAATTATAATCTGGGTATCTTCAAGGCTAGAGTGAATAGCGGAATCAGATTGATTACATCCTGACCAGGTCCCGCTGGCGCACATCCATTCTCAATGCCCACATACTACCTGGTGTCAGTTGTGGTTCAGATCACGAACTTCTGATAACCAAAATGAGACTTAAACTAACAGCTGCCAGAACTCCCAATAAACAAAGAAGGATCGAAGTCACAGATTAGTTAAAATTCGCTACGGCCATCGAGTGAAACTGGACAGACTGGACAGAAGTAAACTATAACGAAGCTACGCCAGATATGCTATGGGACAAGGCAAAACATCTGATCCAAAATGCAGTAGCAGAGTCTAAACCATTATCTGCAATGCGCAAACGGCAACACTGACGCGTCGGAAAAAAGCACAAGGAACAGAAACGAGAGAACTCAATAATTTGTCTGCTAAAATGCAGGCGTGCTGCAGACGAGACCATAACCTATCTACCTACCTCTGGAAAATATGTGAATAGATCGAGATGCATGCTAGAAAATATGAATCCAGAGACCTTTACCACAAAATTCGGGTTATCACTAAAACCTTACCCTCTAAAACCTGGGCTATTGAAGATAATAATAACCAAGTGGTAACAGAGCTGGACCAAATCTCTGTAACATGGAAGAATTACTGTCAGTCACTGTTTCAAGATCCGCAGTCGCGTCATTATCCATGTACTGATCCAAGCAGTGAGGATTTGGAACCTTACATTCTTCTGTCTGAGGTTGAAGCTGCTATATAACACCTCAAGAATAGAAAAGCGACTGGTAGAGATGCTATTCCTATCGAAACGATAAAAGCTTTAGGAGAACGCGGTAACCACATCTTTCACACTATGTAACAAAGTGGCCGACAGGAGTATGGCCTACTGAATGGACGCACACAGCTTTCACTCCCTTACATAAAAAAGGTTCTACAAAGAAATGTAACAACTACTGCCTTATTGCACTGATAACACACGCTAGCAAAATTTTGTTATATATTCTCAATGAGCGATTGAAGACATACTTACCGAAGAAGATTGCTCCAGAACAGGCTGGATTTGTGAAAGGGAGAGACACTCGGGAACAAATACTCATTGTACGTCGAACCATCAAGAAGGCATGAGAGTTCAACAAGCCGACCTATATTTGCTTTGTTGACTTCTCCAAAGCATTTGACTCGGTAAAATGGCCGATTCTGTGGAAAAAACTTACTGGAAATGGGCACGCAAAAACATCTTGTTCATCTTTTAAAACGTCTATATGAGGATAGCACAGCTTCAGTTTGCACAGATGACGTATTTTCAAGCGAATTTCACCTAAGTGCTGGAGTCCGCCAAGGATGTATAGTATCACCGCTCTTGTTCAGTGCATACACTGAGTTAATAATGCGTATCATTTTGGAAGATTGGACAGACGGTGTGACAAATGGTGGCTACAAAATTGCTAACTTACGCTACGCAGATGACACAACTCTCTTTGCAACCAGTGCTCAACATATGGAGGAACTGCTACTGAAAATGGAGCGAGTAAGCCTTAAGATTAATCGAAGCAAGAACAAGATGATGGTTGTCGACCGCGCCAACAATAACTCGCCGGAAGTGACCCAAATCGCGAACTGCGACGTGGTCCAATCCTATATATACCTTGGAACTTTAATTTCTAACAATGGTGGATGCATATATGAGATAAAGCGACGAATAGCCATCACAAGAACATCAATGGATAAGATGAAGAAAATATGGAGGAATAGGAATATCACAAAGACCACGAAAACCAGGCTCGTGCGAACTCTTATCTTTCCCATATTTCTATACGCTGCTGAAAGGTGGACATTGAAAGAAGTGGAAAGGAAGAAGATAGACGCTTTAGAGATGTGGTGCTGGAGAAGAATTCTCGGGGTATCGTGGACCGAGTTTCGCACGAACGTCTCGATACTCCGAGAACTGGGCATCAAGCAGCGATTATTTTCCACAGTACAGTCTCGGATACTAGCCTTTTTTGGACACGTTTCAAGACGAGATAATCAGTCCATAGAACGTCTCGTCATCCAGGGAAAGGTGGAAGGCACTAGACCGCGCGGGACGTCGCCCATGCGATGAACCGACCACATCAAGTCTGCAGTGGGTGGTCCCTTAAACGAGTGCAGCAGGATGACCTCTAGCAAAGAGAGATGGCGAAACATCGTGATGCGCATTTTATCTGCCCCGTCTAATATGACTACATGACGACCACGACCGCTCTGCCAAGAGCAAAACGACTAAGAAGAAGAAGAAGAGTGAATAGATTTCTTCTTGATCAACGTGTTCCATTCTCGGCCACACCGTTGCTTACCATCAGGTGAGTTGATGGCCAAACGAAGTTCCGTTCAATATAAAAAAAGTAATTTTCGAGATTTCATGATAAGTCAGACAGTCAGTCAGTCAGTGGTATTTCAGTTTTATGTATGTATAAAATATGGATTCCCATATTTCCTATTTATAGAGCGATAAGATCGTCACTAGACCAACACAATAAAATATCGCGAGAAACAGCTACAAACACGATATGGGTACAATATTATACACATCGTCGCTTACCAACAGGCGAGTTGGTGGTAAAACGCGGAATTATCCGCGATAAAAAAAAAATGGGTTACCACCTTTTCAGATTTGTCCAGACATATCTGGAATTTAATACCTTTGTCCGGACTTTGTCCGGCTTTTTTAGCTTAGATTACCACTGAAACGAGGTGCGCAGTGTTTGAATATTGAGATTAAAATGACCGGGCTTTTATTGAAATATTCGGCTTTAGGTCAGGACTTTTCAAATTTTGATATAGTAACCCAAGGCAGAATAGATAATAAGTGATAATACAAATTACACAATCTTTATTTTAAAAACATACATAACACATAAACCAATCACGTAAAACAGTTTAACACACGCATATCGCTAAACAACGCGATTGTAAGACACGAAGGTCTAAGATTCATCTGTTGGTGCCGCCGTTGTTGTTGTTGTTGTTGTTGTTGTTGAAGTATTTGCGTCAGCTGATGGTGTAGTGTCTGCAGTGGCGTCTTCTGCAGCAGCAGCAGGGTTCATCAAAGCTAATAATGCCACCACAACAGCAGCGATGGACATGATGCTAAAGTACTTGGCCATGATGACTGTACTGGAAAAGAACATTGTTGTTATTTTTTTAAGTACATTTTTTGAACGGGCAAGTGCCTTTATGTACTAAACAAAATACAAGCTTACAGTAACACTAAAAAACAATTAGACTGCCCTTAAACCTTTGAAGGTCTTAAAACAATCCAAATGTTCAAACCACTATAAGTTGGCAGTGTACCTAGCATGCTGGCTGCAACAATGCTTTGCGTTGAGCAAGAAACTCGCAAGCATTTTGGTCACGCGTCGCATTAACCTAAAAGATTTTTGAAAATGAGGTGTGAAATGGAACATTATCGCAGAGGCCGGCAACAGATGCATTTACGGACGAACGTCAAAATGTGAAAAAAAAAAAAATAGTCACGGTCAAGTCATGTCTTAAGGTAGTGGAGACTTTATTAGAGGAGCTTTAGTAACGAAAGTACAATGTTTCTCATACCATTTTTTTTGGTACCAATGCCGTTTTTTGTTATTGTTTGCAAGGTGAATTGATCGAGACTGTTTTAGGCTGTGATTTGGGAGAGTATGTTTAGCCGTTTGGAGATTGTCAGTTCTTTTAAAGGGCCTTTGAAATAAAAATCTATTTATCCTTGGCTTCGCGAATTTGGCAAGCTCAAGAATTATGCAACTAAACAACTTTTCTGTAAAGGGTAAACATAAACGTAGATAAACATTTTTTAATAAGGATCCTTTAAAGAAAGAATAATACAAATTAGGCCGTATCGTGAGTAGACGCAGCTTGCCAAGTCTCCACCGTTGCAACTGTAGCGATACTGTAGATCGCTTCGGCCACCATGGCTTGTCTTGTATGAAGAAATCTGGGCGCATAATGCGGCACGCCAGTCTGAATGACGTCATCTGTCGGGCTTTTGTCAGTGCTGGCGTCCCGTCAGTCCTATAGGGACTGATGCGCAACGACGGCAAAAGACCCGACGGAATGACCCTTATACCTTGGAAGGTGGGGCAGCCATTGGTGTGGGATGCAACATGCTTAGACACAATGGCTCCGTCTCACCTTCCTGCAACATCAGTTCTGGCTGGCGCTGCCGCCGCTCAAGCCGAAAACCTCAAACGCGCAAATATGCACACCTTGACTGGGTGTACATGTTCATTCCGATTGGGGTGGAGACAATGGGTCCGTGGGGGCCGGCCGCTTTGGGCCTTTATCGGGATTAGGCCAGGCGATTGGTGGAAGCGTCGGGTGTCCAGAATGTTAGCTATTATTTCGCAGAAATATTGAGCATTGCCATTCAACGTGGAATGCCGCCAGCATTCAAGGGACCTTTCCCTCCACTAATGGTCTTGTATTTTAAGTTATTATTTAGTTATTTTAAGTTTTGGTTGATTTAAGTTGAGAAATATACAATGTAAGAACCTTTTATATACCTATATTTTAAAAAAGTATATATCCGTGCCTTATTATAAAAGTTACACAATTATAATAAAACTTTTAAAATATTATACTACTCTAATTAAAAAACATATAATGATAATTACTTACTAATTAAAATGTAGCAGAAGAAATGTTGGAATTGGACGTCTAAATTCGGAATGAAAATTACGACATTTCCATTCCTCTTTTATAGAAGACGAACAAGCTGAATAAACATCTAAAAAAAATTAACAGAGTAATCAAAATTAACAAAAGAAACACCTGTGTGAGTAAATTACCTGCCTACATACTGTATATAATAGGAAGAAAGGGTTGTCACAAAGCTAATATATATAATTATTTTATTAATTTATAATTTTGACTGCTGGTGGTGAACGTGCCTTCTACGCTTGCGGGCGTGGATTTGATTCCCACTTAGGACGATTCATGTGATGGACATTTATGTTTGTTCTATATCAAGGTGTTAATGTCTATTTAAGTATGTATTTAAAAATATATATTATGTATATCAGTCTCTGGTAGCCATAACACAAACCTTTGCTTAGTTTGGGATCAGGTGAGCGTGTGCAAAAATGTCCCAAACCATTATGATTTAATTTTATTTCAAGTTTTTAAAATGCCTTAGGTGGCAAGCAAGCAGCTGGCTGCCTGACGGTAAGCGATTACCGTTGCCTATGGATACGGTAACTTGATCGAGAGTTTTCTTAGCTATGATTCAAGAAAATCTGTTCATCCGGCTTGAAGATTAACAGCTCTTTCATGGGTTTTTTTTCAAATCTATATTTGTTTGTTTGTAAAATAATTGTAACATAACATATGCGCATTCGCCACTTTAATAGGAAAATTAAAACTCACACATTGATATCGACTGTTAGGTCTAAAGTAAGTTATTATCATCATCATCATCAGCCAGAAGACGTCCACTGCTGAACATAGGCCTCCCTCTTTAACCTCCATACTGAACGACATCCTGCCATCTGCATCCACTGGATGCCCGCGACTCTCACAATGTCGTCGGTCCATCTAGTAGGAGGCCTACCTACGCTGCGTCTTCCGGTTCGCGGTCTCCACTCAAGAACCTTTTTCCCCCATCGGTTATCAGTTCTTCGAGCGATGTGGCCTGCCCATTGCCACTTCAACTTGCAGATTTTAATAGCTACGAGTATGTCGGTGACCCTGGTTTTTTGGCGAATAATAAAGTAAGTTAAAAAAAAATGTGCATACTTAAATTAGACAGGGGTCAACTTACATTGGTCTGAAATGTCTGTTCTAATTAATACAAAACTGCAAAATTTTCAAACACGGAGATATAATATAATATAGTGATAACCCTTTTAAACATAAATACAAGAACAGGCCTTTGCAAGTATAGACCCCGCGAACATTTCGTTTGTATGTCCGCAGTCTGTCTTAAGTTAGATCAATTCTCCAACTATCAGAGACATATTAAATCGCGTAATAGGGTATTTGACTTTATTTACAATAAGATTCATACTGGTGTAATAATGGAAGATTTTTTTTTAAATAATTTAATTACTTACAAAAAAACAACATTATTCCTGATTATCAGAAAAGTACTAAATAAAATTATAATTTTTGTTGAATCCGTGACTTGACTGTAAACTCTCTATTTAGGTTGAATGTTCGTATGACGTCACAGGCAAATAAAAGAGGCAAGTTTTATGTCGAATAAGAACTTGTTTACTTGCTTGTGACCACACTAAAGTCACACAATTCTTGCCGGTCAGTACAAAATATATGGAAATATTAATTTTCTTTATAATATTTTTTATGTTCCCATTGCTAGGGCACAGACCTTCTCTCAAAGAGACAGAGAGTATGGGTCCTAATTAGTTATTATTTTGCTAGCCCTACTCCACCGTGCTGATCCAGTGCATGTTAGTGAATGTCATATGTCTTTGAACTTTTAAGGTTCTTGGACATACCAGTTTGTTTCACAATGTTTTCCTTTACCATTTTTAGGGTTCCGTAGTCCGAAAAGCAACCCTTATAAATTCGTTCAGTCCATCTATCTGTCTGCCTGTCTATCCGTCTATCTGTCCGTCTGTCTCTCTGTCCGTCCGAATTTTTTAGAACCTGCTAACTTCTATAATTATTAAGATACGAGTATGTGCATGAAACTTTGCAAAATTACAGTTGTTATATAGATCTCAATTTTAAGAGTATGAAAAAAAATACTAGCTGCGCCCCGCGGTTTCGCCCGCGTGGTGATGCAAAATCGGTGATGATGATGAAAAGTAGCCTATGTGTTAATCCAGGACATAAGCAATGTATACTCCAAATTTCATCCAAATTCATCCAGCCGTTTCTGCGTTATTGAGTAACTAACATCCATTCATCTATCCATCCATCCAAACTTTCACATATATGATATGATGCATTGCATTTTATGTGATTGCATTTTAGGGGTGGCTCTTGTACATGTTGTCATGTGGAATAAAAATGATTTGTTTTAAGTTAAATAGAAAGGGGATTGCAAACGGTATATTTGCAATGAAAGTGTTTGTGATGGAAAGATCCCTATAAAATCATGACAAAGAAATTATGTTGGTTAAAACGTTGCCTGGATATGAATCAGTCCAGAACCATCGGACCTCTGGAATACAAGAGTCCTCTTGTGGAAGCTAAATGAGTCTACTGAACCTATCTTGTGCTAAGGGAATGTGGAAAATAAATTAATGCAAATATTTGAGGTTACAATGCATTTACTTTCTTAAATTGCCTAATACAAATTGTTATAAAATAACTAAAATCCAGAGAGGGCTCATGGCGGTTAGTTAAGGGAAAGCTGGCACACTACTACGTGTCAGCATCAAAAATTGGGAAAATACTATGTGAAAATGAAAGTGAAAATAAAAAGTGGTTATCTGTTGAAATCCTGCGTGCGAAGTGGCTTCACAGGATATCTCCACTTGAAACTGGAACACTTCATGGAGTTCTGACTTCCTGATGCGTGATCGAGTCTTCATTTCCAGGAAATAAGAAATTTTGTTCGAGCGCGTGGCGTCCCGAACATGTTGTTCCAAAATCAATCCAATGTTGTGCTCATGTTGGTTTCGAGCCGAAAATTTGATTCCAACGTTTCCACGAGGGAAACTGCTGTATATATTTCAAGTCATCTTAAAATTCGAAGGAAATTAATATTTTTTGTAATTCACTCGAACTAGCCCGTAGCGTCGCCTTCGTGAGAATCAATCCATTTTAAAATGGTGAACTGCATCTCCTTTCTCTTTCTTGTTTACGGAAGCATTCTTTGAGTGCGAGCGAGTCAGCGCATATGGCGATGCCGCGTTCAACAGATAACAAATATTATATTGTATTTAGATATTTGATTAATTCTAAATACATTGTTTTGTTTATAATCTGAAAATAATGACATTCTACCATCTTAAAATGGTTCCTAACCTTTCTGTTAGAGCAATATCCTCAGCGCCAATTGCTGCCAGGAATGAAATATTTATGTTATATGACAATGTGAAATGGGGATGATAATATTTTTTTTACTCCACCTGCTCGTGTGGCGTATCGTTGAAAAGGTATTTTAAAATGAAGGTAAGGTTTCATAAATCACTTTTTTATAAAGTCTATACTTTGCGAAACATGGCCTGCCAAACTGGCAAAAAGTTGCCTCCCCTCCATTTCTAAACTATAAGACATAGAAACTTGTAACTTACTACTCAGATAGGTCATATTTAAAACCTTCATTCAAAATTATTTTGAACATTATCTGATCATGACTTTTTGACTAACAGCGATAAAACTGTAATAAATTAAAGACGTTCTATCTCAAAGGTCATTGACCTTTTTGTAAAATGATCTTAAAAAATTAATATTTATCAACCAGTTTTCTCTATGTTTAAACCATAAAAAGTATATGCTATGTCGGGATGGTAAATCTCTGAAATTTGGCTAAGTCCACCCACAGAGCTTCGTACGTTTGATTTTTTCTATAACTATAATTTTCCGAACTATGAATACAATTATATAGCTTTGGTTACGGAACCCTACCATATGCGTGTCTTGACACGCTCTTGGCCAGTTTTATTTAGCAATAGCATCGAAACTGCATAATTTTTTTTTAAGTACTAAATAAGTCATTGTTTCAGGGCATGTTACCACTTGGCAACCTTAGCTCTAAACTCATACTCGAAAATACGAAACTTTATTAAAATAATACAATGAGGCGACATATTTTTTTCACGTTGGCACCAAAACTCCCTTTCCTGACTTTATGGTAGGTACAAAAATGTAGCACGGTGGGTTTTCTTACAACTTGATGTAAAGAAAGAAAGAAAAATATTTATTAATGACAGAAACAATACTATATAGAATATTAAAAACAGGAAAATAAAATTATGGTTTCTGTCACAAATCGGTCCCAACTCAGCATAGTGCTGGTTGTATAAAACCAGCGCTGGTCTTCCGTTGGAACCGATAGGTGACGTCACGCACGTCGTGAAACAGCAGGTGTGCTCAACACTCTAATACTAATATGGTAGTGATATAAAACTACTATTACTAATGTAATAGCGGTGTCTATCGTGATAAAAGTCTGTGTGAACCGAACTAAATATTACGTAAAACATCTGCCACAAAAAGACAAAGTATTCCATGATTCACTAATCTAAAGCCAAGTACAGATTCGTGAACAGAATTATATATTACGTAAAACATCTGCCACAGAAAGAAAAAAATATTCCATGATTCACTAATCTAAAGCCAAGTCCAGATTTGTGTAATGTTTAATGTATGTAATGTATCATGATATGTAACGCGAATAGACAGTGTGGACATCACAAGAACTTAACGCGAATCGTGCATAATATATCCATGATTTTGTACTTATGTATTTTGCGCCATGATCCAATAAAAAAAGGTCTGATATTCCGGGAGTGAAATAAGCCTTCGTCGCTGTCCAGTTGCCATTGCAACAAAGACAGAAATTTGAGAAACAAATCTGTTAATAATCTACAAAATAAAATACAAAAAGCACTTCAATGGTCATTTTGTTTGTTCGCTTAAGCGAAGCAATTGAAGTTAAATACGATTTTAATATATAAAACATCGATGAGGCAGGCTTGTGTCACCCACGTGACATTTTCGTCTCATAATGTCATTCCTGGCGAATAATATTTATTATTCCATGCATGTCTCTAGTTGTTCCACTTAGTTGCCGCGAATATATATAATAGGAAGGTTGCGATAGCTGGTGCTGCAAAGATTGTAGAAATTCGTTGGTAGCGGCTATAGTAGAAAACGTTGTATATAAAAAGAAGATTTTAATTACTTGTGGAACAAAAAATTCAGCAAATTAGTGGCTAATATAAAAACATTACCCGAATGTCACCTACTGATGCGATTGTTCATCAGTCCACATCACGAACGTCCACAAAACAAAACCGTCACGAACCATGTCCAAACGAGCTCTGCGAGAGCCTTATTGTAATCGCGCTAAAAACCAGTAGATAGATCAGCGCAAGCGCTGCGTTCGCCCGAGCGTTACTATATTGTTCGTAGTACCAGCCACACGCAGAATTCGTGATACAATTAACGATACATTACCACGTTACATTAATCTGAACCTGGCTTTATAAACATCAGCCATACAAATTAGTTTAGTAAATTTTCTGGTACTAATTGTAACTCAAAATAAGTAGGTAGATAATATTATGTAAAAACAGGCAATGTCGTTTCATATTAATGAAAATAGAACTGTGTTTGTATATGTATGTTTGTTTCCACTTAAAAGGGAGCTATTTATCACTCGCGCATTTCATCGTTTTAAAAGATATAAACTAAATAAGAATATTGAAAAACCGATTGTGTATTCTTTTAAGAATAGCATTGCAAATAGTACTAAGTAGTTTTCGTATTTATATTTTATAAAATGGCGGATAAGATAATCCACCACGCTAATAAATAGTAGCTAAAAAAAAGTTTGTTTATAACTTTTCACCTCCTATAAAATATCAACACGAAATTGATTTATACTACTTGCAAAGGTATTCTAAAGATAATGACCAATTGAGTTTTTATTATCTTATCTTTAAATTTTTTGAAATCGTGCGGAAGAGATACTTACCTATAGCCATTGAGCGTAGCCTTAGCTCCGTGACACCTGCATAGGTTTGAATGACATTTGGCATGGTAGCTTATAATCTGCATTACCACTTTGATCATATACAGGGCTACTGGTTAATCAGCTAGCATCCTCGTAAGGGCAGCCTCAGTACATCAAAACATACCACTTTTTATCTGCGGCATTTCGCAATTCGCGAAAAAATCTCCAGTTTCATACATTTGTCGGTTTTTTTTTTGTATTAGAACCGCTGATATTTTTTTCTCGTATTTCGAAAAGTCATAGAACAAAACTTGGAAAAATGTACCGAGGCTGCTCCAAAGTGGATGCTAAGTGATTACCAGTAATTTGCCAGATTAGATTTGCCTTAAGCTCGAGAAGAAAGTCTGCTATAAACTAAAGAGGGCGAGGGAAACACGTATTGCACACAGTGACATATCTTACTAGTTCTACAAACGCACACTTCAATATTGAACGGCACACGACTGCAAACGAGATGATCAAAATGTCATCAAATGAACGACCAGTTGGGGGGTGTAAGTGCTAAAGTGGAAACTGTATGTATAACACTTACTTAATATTTTTCTGAGATTAACACAAAGGTTCTTTTTCATCTCGAAAAAAGGTACTTTTCGTTTATGATAGAGGGTAAAACCGCAGGGTGTAGATATAGTGTCATATAACCTTGATTATATACTAATTATTGAACATCTGTGTATACAGTGAAGTCGAGTTTATTAAATAAATGAAAGAAAAATATATAAATGCGAGACGGAATTGCGCACCGAGGATTCCGTGCCACCACCATAAATCCGACTCACACTTGGCCGGTTTTTTAATATTTGTTGTATTACTGTAGTTATATAGCACTATAATCACACGAAGTTTGACGCTAGTGTGCATTACCACTAAATTTTAAAAATTTGTTTTTTTTTGGGAGTTTTAAAGGCTCATATTTCTTATAGTACTTAACTTACGAGAAAAAATAAATGATACAAGCCCGACCATAAAAGAGATATATTTTATAAAAAAAGAAATATAGCTTTAGCGGTATTATCCAGGGAGAAAACAGGAGAATAAGTTTGTATGGACTAAACGCTGCCCAAATTGCCCCTTAAGATGAGAGTCAAAATCAAATACATCGAAATATAAGGTTTTTTTGTGTAAAGACCTATTATTTTTAACTTTTTCGATTTATTTAATGTTTGTATAGCCTCAGTCACTACGGATTATTATGCAGTAGAAGTTACGGTCGCATAGCGCGCCACAGCAATTAAAATTATGTCATCCGTAAGGCCTTTGGGAACGCCAGTGTCGCAGCGGTTTTGGAACCGAACGGCCTACTTCGTGATGACGATAAGAGACCCGACGGAATTACTCTCATTCCTTGGAAGATGGGACGATTTTTAGTATGGGACGTCAGTCTCACCTTCCAGAGACGTCAAAACAGGCGGGTGGCGCGGCTATCGTGGCTGAATGCCTCAAGCGGCGCAAATATTCTAGAAGTAAAGCAAATATAGAGGCTACATTTGTGCCGTTTAAGGTAGAAATACTTGGACCGTGGGTGCGAAGTGCTTTCGAAATTTTGAAGTATTTGTCGGGGAGACTGAAAGTTTCTTTGCGTGACCAAAATGCTGGCCTATATTTTGGTCAGAAAGTTATCCATTATATTCCAGCGATGCAACATGCTGGCCACGCTGCCTGACATTAGAGATCATTTGAACTATCTATAAGCTAATAGATAGTATAAGCGACCTTCAATTAGTTTAGTTTTTAAGTTTTCTCAATGTAATATATATAGAACAGTTTGTATGTAGGTAGTAATATTAATTTTAATATCAGCTGTTGGCAAATTTGCAATACCTATTATCTGCAATTGACAGCCCCGTTAGCTTAGTTGGTAGTGATCCTGCTTTCGGTGCTTGGGGGCGTGGGTTCGATTCCCACATAGGACAAATATTTGTGTGATGAACATTTGTGTTTGTTCTATGTCTGGGTGTTAATATCTATTTAAGTATGTATTTAAACATATATATGTATGTATATCAGTCTCTGGCAGCCATATCACAAGCTCTGCTTAGTTTGGGGTCAGAAGACCATGTGTGCAATAATGTCCCAGATATTTATTTATTTATTTTTATTTAATTCCACAAATGGCAAGATTCCCCTCCTATACGGAATTTCCGAGTATTTGTAACATGGGTTTCTTCAAAAGGGCTGTTAATAGAGCCCATAGCGTCCATAGATGTCAAATTGGTGTGTTCTGGCACCCTCAGAATCAATGATTCAACCTGGTAAAATCAGATGAGTAATGAACAAAAAAAAAACTAGACTGCTAATGTTCAAACAACTTACAGTAGTAGGTCACTGTTATTTTACAAAAAACATTCACCTATGTATAATAATCAATAATAGGAACAAACTATCTCTTAATCTTATTTTATCAATATCAATTCAGGCGTCAGAGTGTAATTAAATACAATTACATTCAGCTACACACTTACACAGTCACCATGCTCAGATTTTCATGTTGATGTAGCATGTGTTGAAGTGTTGCCACTGATGACATAATAAGGTACTGAGACGTGGTCCTTAACTGCCTTTTGGAGAAACTCAGAGTCGCACAGCGAGCGTTGAATGGAGAGAGCTATGCTCGGAGTTTCTTTGCGTGATAAAATCCCTAACTAGGATATTCTCCTTCATAGTTCAAGTAGTTTTGGAGATTTCTTTATGATTCAAATCAGTGAATGATCGAGTAATATTTCACTTTTCTATAAATAAACAAATGATAGTGAGATCTTAGTGATAGAAGTTTTCCACTCTAGGCCAGGCATTTTCATTACCAAGATATTACGACACATCAAAACAAAACATCTATAAGAAATTGACAGCTGCATTACATTTTATCTTCTGTAATATAAAGCTAAGTCATGTGAGAAATAATTTTCCGCATCAGTCGTTTCATAGACCCAAGATTATGCCTCTTAGATGAACGTCGCGTCCGTACTTCATGGCTTTAGAAGTTAGCTGTTATTGAGTAGGGTTGACGGCTTTAGATCACTATTCTAACACGATTTTATTAGCTTCACACGTACCTAACTATGCAAAAAAATCTTAGAAGTAGATTTTAACCTACTTTTTAATCGATTTCAAAATAGGCGGAGGTTCTATCCCACTGTTTTTTTATGTGTTCCAATTATAAATATGATAGATGATTCTTTTTTAGGGTTCCGTACCAAAAGGGTAAAACGGGACCCTATTACTAAGGCTCCGCTGTCCGTCTGTCCGTCTGTCCGTCTATCCGTCCGTCTGTCACCAGGCTGTATCTCATGAACCGTGATAGTTAGACAGCTGAAATTTTCACAGATGATGTATTTATGTGGCCGCTATAACAACAAATACTAAAAACAGAATAAAATAAATATTTAAGGCAGCTCCCATACAACAAACGTGATTTTTTGCTCGTTTTTGCTCGATATTGATAACAGCAACAGGTAGACGCTTGAAATATTCACAGAATGTTTCGTTATATAATTACTTTAAAAATAAATAATTAAATTAAAATAAAATTATTATTTAATTTAAAATTCCCATACTTACAACAAACGTGATATTTTGCCGTTTTTATAGATAATGGTACGGAACCCTTCGTGCGCGAGTCCGACTCGCACTTGGCCGGTTATTGTTTGGTAGGCCGTACCGAGGTGGTCCCGTGTAAATTTCATCAAAACCGATATAGTAGTTTGGTTGGTTAATCAAAATAACTGAAAAAAAAGTCACATACATTAAGTACACTTCATGATGAGAGTCATGTTTTTCAGTTATTTAAACAATAATAAATAATTATTGAACCTTTCCTCAGACTTCCTTGTACTTATAAAGGCAAAATAGAACGCTAATGTGAGTTATGTTTTTATGGTTCCGTAGACTACAAGAAACCCTTAGAAGTTCGTTCTGTCCGTCCATCTGTCTGTCTGTCAGTTCGTCTGTCCATTCATCCTAATTTTTTAGCACCTTCTACCTTTTATAGTTATTAAGTTTTAAGTTCATGAAACTTTGCACAACTACAGTTTTAGTAGAGATTTAAATTTTGAAAGTATAAAAGAGTATAAATTTTGTTTTTTTAGTGACGGCTCTAGTACATATGATAAAGTGATAAAAAAATGTTTTCCCTGCATCCCACAGAGTCACATTCGTTCGATTTTTTCTACACTGAAACATCAATTGCTAAACTATGAATTGTGACTTCAATTATATTATGGATTTGGCTAGTAAGTTTTTTTATTTTTTCAATTTATTTAAGGATTTAAATAATTCATTTTATTTAAAATATAAAACTAGAGAAGTAAGAAAAAATTTAGCAAGTTGTGATACCAGCATCGTTGACCACGGATTACCATTCAGACATGTCAGAGGCTTTTGTGCGGCAAAACTCTGACAGTATTTTTGGCTACTCAGCCTAAACTAACTATACAAAAAAAAGTTCATCTAACAGGCATGAATCTTATAAAACGTAATTCAATAAGATGTATCGAAACAAATTCGAAAAACCTCGCAAATAAAGCTAAGTTTTAACGATTTGCCAGAGCGTCTCGCAAAATTCTTGTGGGTTTTCCTTAAGGGCGTAACCCTACTTTAAAGTTAATTCGTGCGAGATGGGGAGATTGATTAAAGTCGTTAGATAGTGCGTGACCTCGTCTGAAGGATGTAGTGGTCTTCAATTAATGGCATGGTTTCCTCAAGATCGGGGCTTCTCTGCATCAGACGTAAATCTTGTGGCTTCGGTAACGAGAACGGTTCACCAAGTAGCAAGGAAAAACGTTTGGAAGAAATATTTTTCATATATAATGTATTGTTATGCTTTCATGTTGATAAATTTTGGTGAACGTTGGGAATCTTTAGGTTTTTTTTGTCAACTTCGTAGAATCAAGACCAAGAGCACTACAAATTAGAATATTTCATGTTAGAATTCTAGACCTTAACTTTAAGAATACTCTTTTCTAAGCTATATCTTTTGATTTTGGACTTCATTTAACTCACTTTTAGAGCCATGTTGGTCAGGCGGTAGCATGTGCACTTTAAAATCTGACGGCACCCGGTTCGATCCTCGGATCCTCCTATTATTTATTTAGCACTTAAATAATGTGCAGTTTCGATGCCATCACTCAACATCATCATCATTTCAGCCATATGACGTCCACTGATGAACATAGGTCTGCCCCATCGATTTCAAAAGGTACCGGTTGGAAGCGGCCTGCATCCAGCGTTTTCCTGCGGTCTCTTTTAGGTCGTCTGTCCATCTTGTGGGTAGACGTCCTACGCTGCGCTTACCGGTCCGTGGTCTCAGAACTTCAAAAGTTAAAAAAACATATGACATTTACCAACAAGACCGGGAGCAGCATGGTGGATTAGGGCCCATCCTCTCTCTCTGAGAGAAGGCCTGTGTAAACATGATAATCTGATGATGATGATATAACACTTCTTACAGATTTTATCGCGTGTGTTGTATCCTGTGTTTTTTTTTTCAAGCCCGGCGCAGAACAAATTACCGTAGGTACCTCTGAACACAGGTAAGCAAGTACTGCGTACATTGGGTGGACGTTTTGATTCACAAGTAGATCATATTAAAACCGACTTCAAAAATATCAGATCCTGACTTGGTGACAATGGACTAAATTGGAAATATACCCTACCGAACAAAAGAAAAAAAAATTATAATCGGTCAACAGTTGGCGGAGAAATCGGTGAAAATAAATATATAAAAAAAACAGTGGAACATAGAACCGTCCTTTTTTTTCGTCGGTTAAAAATCATTGGCAGTTGACGGTACTTGTAAATAATTTCATAATATTTCTATACACTTCCATCGTTTACCTGTGATCACGGACATTGTGTTTGAAACGTCAGGAATTACACGCGATAAAATGCATTTAATTTAAATGTGTAGGTGATAATCGCGAAAACCTTTGAAATTATAAAAATATATATTTTATAATTACTTTTATTTTTCCTTGTACCCTGAAGACCAATTTATGATGGTAATTCGAGACGTCGCATGACTCCTGTCTCCATTGCTGGCCGATGCACGCGGTGTTTATAACTTTTCGAGGAGGACATCGTTAAAGAATGTTCTTTGGGCGACATTACTACAACTTAAAAACCCCATAAATAAATAAATAAATAAATAAAAATAAATAAAAACAAAAATTGAACTTCCTTAAAAAAGCTACACCAAAAATAACAAAAAAACCTAAATTCTAAAACACAAAAACACCACGACACAAACAAACTACAACATAAACAAACAAACAATACTTTTAGAATCACCGCATCAAAGATTTTAGACTATTCAAAGTTGACCCTATTTGACCGAACTATAACAAAACAGTCTCTTAACCTAACAAAACACCAATAATAAACATTGTTCAAAACGGTTACTTGGCTCGTGAATTCACAAGGCGCTATACAAGTAAGGTGGGAGATTCTCCTTTGACTATTCGACTGTGGGCTGAAAGGAAACCTTTAGCGACTTGGCGTCAATAGCTAATAAATCCCAGTTGAAAGGACTTTGCTAGGGATGGACGGAATGAAACGAATAATTCGAATGATCATCATAATTCTTATACTACACTATTCCATTCATTTATTTACTCTGATAGCTGCAATGACATTGAAAAAAGCTGAATAAAAACATTTTGGTTATTAACTGAAATATGATTATATAACCTGCCAACAATCTTACGATCAATAATTATCAATATAAAAACTGACTTCATTAAAATGGACAAAAGTGAAATGAGACAAAACGGGAAGCACCAGCTTTCAAATAAAAAAAAATCATTAAAATCGGTTGACCCAGTCGAAAGTTCTGAGGTAACAAACATTTTAAAAACTGTGGAATTGAATACCTCCTCCTTTTTGTAAGTCGGTTAAAAACTTAGCAAAAGTGATTCATCATCGTTGAAATTCAACAATGATAAATTAGCTGATGAAAGTGCTGTTAATAGAGTCTTTGAGGGTCGGCAACGTATCTGTGATTGCCCTGGTGTTGCAAGTATCCATAGGCGACGGTGATTGCTTACCATCAGGCCCGTCTGCATGTTTGCTACCTATGGCATAAAAAAAAACTTAACGTTGATTTTCAATTGTTTTCATAATCGAGGTATTAAGTACTACGTTATACCTGGATGGTTTTCATTCAGTTTTTTTACAGTGTTATTGAAGCTGTCAGACCAAACGAGTTTAGTTACTTAATCTATGTGCATTGGTATATGAGATTTGTATGAAGCCAAGCAATGTGTTTGTTGTTAATGGGCTGTACCCAGCAGAGGTCACTTTTAGCAATGTTGCTGTTTATCTGTAACACATACCTACCTGTGTATTTAGAAAATGCCATATATTATAACCTTTTTTGAAGGTTTCTTTATATTTGGGAAATTGAAACGGCTGCCTTAGAAAAATATTCGAATAAAAAAAGAAAAAGAAAATAGCAGTTTTTTTTAATGAGTGTATTTTTAATGCTCAATGCTATAAAGAGGTTACAAGTTTAACGTGTTTATCTATGTGGCTTGTAGCTCTCCAACAGCTAAACTAATTTTGATTAAGTTTTTTTTGTTTGAAAGGTAACTTTATCAAGTTCAAGAGTGTTCTTAGCTATGATTCAAGAAAATCTGTTCAACTGTCTTTAGGTTTTTTTTTTTTCAATTGATGTCTGTAGTCTTGTAGGTATATTGTGGTTTTTTTATTCGAATATTTAATGAGTGGTTGCAATTGTTCTAAAACGTATTACCTAATCAACATTAAGAATGAGAGCTATTAAAATAATGACAATTTAAAAAAGGTTATTCCATCTGAATCGATAGATGGCGATATAACATCAACTAGCACAAATTTTAGGTCATTGAACTAGGTAGGTATTTGTATAGGGAACTATCTTATGACATTGCGAAGAAAGTTACGCCAACGCACTCAGCTAAATCTAACAGCTGATTTAGAAGGGTATTATGTTTTAATGAAACAAGTTTTGAAAAGCACCATCTAGTGAAAATTACTGGAAAAAGGTGAATTGATTGTTATATTTCAACACGGTTCATCCCTAGTCTATCCCTATATTTGAACTCGTGAGTGGTTAGTCCCAGAGTTATTGTTCCAAAGTTGGCTTGATAAGATGGCCCATTCGTGGTAAACATAACAATTCGAGAAGTTTTCAAGAGGATTTCAATTGAGGAATTTGCATTTTAAATGGATCTGTTATTTCGCTGGGGGTGTTTTTGATTCGGATGGGAAAACTCATAACTCGAAGTTTTGTATGGATTTCTTTGTGTTCGTCACTGAACGTAAAATGTAACGCATTTCTTTCTTTACTAGCCGGGTAACAAAAATAAATATTAAGGCACCTAGTTGACAAGTTTAAAACTACGAGACATCCAAAGAATCCACTACAACCAGTTGATTGAATCAGACGTTACTTTGCGAAAATCCATTTTCAAAACTGTTTTACTGATGAATTTCTAGTGTAATTCCGCTTCTACGTCGCTTCAAGTACAATAAGGAATTTGTGATAAATTTACCTGGTAAATATTTGTTGATAATGTTAATTTTATTGAGTTTAATTTTGCCTAACCTGTTATAAAATATTAGTTACATAAATTTATAATTAACGTAACCTGAAACAAAAATTAATTAATTCTGACACATGAAATATGATAATACTAAATCTGAAAACAAAAATGTATTAATTCTGAAACATAAAATATATATTAATTGAAATGACATGTATTTTAATTGAATTTAAAAAAAGTTATTAATTATACCCGTTTCCTTAGTGCACTTTGTCGACACGTGTTTCGCCTCTTCACGAGTCAACACGTCCTGAGGATGCCTCGTGAAGAGGCGAAACACGTGTCGACAAAGTGCACTAAGGAAACGGGTATAATTAATAACTTTTTTAAATTCAATCAAAATACATGTCATTTCAATTAATATATATTTTATGTTTCAGAATTAATACATTTTTGTTTTCTAATTTAGTATTATCATATTTCATGTGTCAGAATTAATTAATTTTTGTTTCAGATTACTTTAATAATTTTATAATTAAAAATGATTCAGAATTAATTAATTTTTGTTTCAGGTTACGTTAATTTTTAATTTATGTAATTTTATTTTATATCAGGTTAGGCAAAATTAAACTCAATAAAATTAACATTATCAACAAATATTTACCAGGTAAATTTATCACAAATTCCTTATTGTACTTGAAGCGACGTAGAAGTGGAATTACACTAGAAATTCATCAGTAAAACAGTCCACTACAACCCTTTTTAGGGCTCAGCTTGCCAATATTTTGTGTATAAAGTCAGGAGGCAGGTTATTTTTCACACGTAGTAAATCTACACATGGAAGCCGAAATCTGAAACGGTTTACTGCGAGACTCAATAGTTATGTTTTAAAAAAAAAAACAAACACAGAAACCACTTGAAAATCGCTATTCTACGTCAACTACGCGACTTTGGTAGCAGATTGATATCGCCAGTAACAATACGTGATTTTTTGCCATTTGACTAAGTATATAGAACTCTGTAGGTTCGTTAAGTTGACACTCAAATTTTATTACACTGATTTGATTTTTAGTCTGTAACCATACAACATAGCAACAATTTTGAGTAGCGAAGCTGCACTGAACGAGCGTAGCGAGTGAGGCTGACTTGTGCACACTACTATCTCAAGACCGACTACTACATAGATCTCGGTAGGTTCGCTCCCCTTTCCTTACTTCCCCTGTCCTCTTCCTTCGTAGGGGAAGGAGTTCCCCTTTTAGGAGGAGTTTTCCTTCCCCCTCCCCTTCCCCATCCCAACCGATATACTAATTACACATAATTTGGAAATCCCTTCCCTCATTCTTTCAGCCACCGGAAAAAAACTCACTTAAGTGATCTCTTATTTCAAACTTCTCAAGATTACTTCTCTCTCTTACTACATTTTAGAAAAAATCAGGGATGCACTTTAATTATGATTCTACGGTTTTGTGATTTCTATATACGAGTAAAGCCGCCATTACACTATGCGAATTTAGTGTGGGATAATTTCTGCGATATCTTTGTATTTAATTAGCCTGTCATTACACGGAACTTTAATGGACGCTCCATAGAGTAGACGCCTCAAAGAGTAACACAATTTTGTGATCCCGTTAAGGCACATCGTTTGTATACCTGTCAAGTGGTACATTAGGTGTCAAAACCAATAAAAATCCCAGTGAAAGAAGTCATCTTGAACCAGCAACGTGCGGCACACCCCGTGAACTAGTTAAACTATTGACTATAACTATTTCCACTAGTTTTTTTTGTTCTGAAAGCTGCTATAACATTGTAGAAAACTAAAACTACGAATTCTGATCACTTTCACTAGGTTTTTGAACGTAAGACTGTAGCTGATAGGTACCCAATATACGTCAATGATATAATGGAAGAAATTGTTTTAATTCGGCTTTTTATAATGTTATAACAACTGTCAGACGAAATAAACGAATAGAAATAGTGCTTCATAGAAAATCCTTGCATAAGCAAAAATTACACGAGTTAATGCTGCACTAATCGCAGCACTTACTCGTGTAATGTAATGCCTGCTTAAAAATTGGAAAGGATCCTATTCTCAGACAGTACTTGTCACTTGTCACTGTCATCAAGAAAGAAAAGCAAGTGTCGGGAACATAAACATCGTCCGAGCGTTAGAATTGCTGTTGTAATCTGAAAACACCCCTACTCCAGACTATAAATAATACAAGAAAATTACCTGTCATCGCCCTAGAAATTCTATTACAAGATTGCAAGAGGAATACGTAAGAGCACTTACTCGTACCTACGTAGCTTAGGAAGCGCACACGTAGGTAGCAAGATTGAATTTGAATATTAACACTTTAATCTATTTGTTCCAGATAGTTATGCAGCAAACGGGATACAGAAGTATGAAGGTAAGGAACATGTGTCAAAAAATCCTTACCTCTTGAATTTGTCACATTTATAAGGAATCTTCTAATATATTTGTTTATTCCGATGCTTTACTAAACATATGGACTTAAACATCTTAATTAGGACTTATTTCAATGATAATACATTAGTCTATTTTAGCAGAAAATCTGTTTTACAGACCAAGCTAAAATGATTTTTTGCATCATTGATAAAGCGTATCATATATATAGGGTTCCACATGATAGTGATAATAAGCCGAAAGGTCATTTTTCTTATCATTATGAACAAATTTTTTACTATGGGCATACTATGAAATGGCAAAATTTGCTGTTCCATACATTGAGTATGAATGACATTTTTCTATGGAACAGCTGAGTTTCACGATTCCAGGGTTAATCCCATAGTTAAATTTGTCTATAACGAATGACCTTTCGTATTTCCGTGTAACCCTGTAGATTCTTTTCTATAGATAACTTAATTCATTGTAATTTAAGTTTAATTAATAACTTAAACCACAGTTATATGATTATTTACGGGATATTTACCGCGGTAAGGTTGCGGAAGGCACCCAACTTTGAACTGTTCGAACAACCACCTACATTTTTCAGTCTTCCCGTGAACATGGTGCATGTTACTGCGCCGAAATATCGGGAGCTCCTTCCACAACTTCACCACGGTAAATATCCCGTAAATAATCATATAACTGTAGTGAACAACCGTGACAGTTAAAGACATAAAATTAGCTTTTTAAAATTGATTCTATACATATTTATGGTTACTCTACTATTCGCAAGCAAACTCAGAGTTTTAATCAAGGTGCTGTAATCTTGATTAAAGCTGTGAGCTTAATACAATTACAACACAAAAAAAATGCCATAAAAAGTATAATATTCGAAAGCCAAGTTTACATAATGCAGCTAGTTTATTAGAGAAACTAGAGGTTTCTATACATACATTTCGTCTCGACGTACTGCTCAAAAAGGTCAAAAGCCCTCGCTTAACTTGAGTGTTTGCCATTTATTACAATTTAGGTCACCCCATTCATATTTTAAGTTCAATTTTAAACTAACTTCATTTATTAAAGACCTTTTAATATCTTAAGATATCTTCTGCTATAAAACGCTTATTTTCTAAGCTTAAAGTCCCAAGACTCAGCGAACGTCATTGTGTTAAAGTTCTATTGAAACACCAACAAAGTTAAAAAGTTCCGTCTTCGCAGTAGTCCGATAAATGAGGGCTTAGCTGCTTTCAGCATCCAATCCTAATTTAAAACGTAATTTTAACATTAAGTCCTTTGGTAGAGTGTGTTCTTTGCTTGAAATAGCTATAGATTGCGAAATTCGTGTTTTTTTTTTTGGAAAATATAAGTTATCTAATAGCCAATTAGGCATGATGACTCATTTATTAAAACTGATCTACGATGTACTTGCATTTTACTATTTTGAACAGCTTATTTCTGCAGAAAGCTAGTGTTTAATAGTAACACTAATTTTGTATCCGCGTCGATGAGTCGAAAGGTTCTCGAAAGGATACCGCGGACTGGTAAGTGCAGCGTAGGATGTCCACGCACAAGATGGACAGATGACCTAAAAGAGTACGCAGGAAAACGCTGGACGCAGGCCGCTTCCAACCAGCCTTTTATAAAGATCGAGGCCTGGAGCCTAGGAGCCTAGGAGGCATGTCTAGCAGTAGACGTTCTATGACATAAATAGTGGTGATGATGATCTTTAAAATGCCAACAATATGCGTGTAGCTCTGGCTGGTTAACGCGGCTTTAACACGGAAGTCTTCTAACCTTGATGATGATGATGGGTCATTATCAATTCTTTATAGTTACTAAGTTTTAAGACTTGGTAAGTATTATACGAATTAATTCTTAAAGCTTCTTAAGTATTATAAATGTTTTTTTTTTAAATTTAAAGATAGGCTCGAGCTTGAACGCCATTTTTGTCTATGTATAGAAAAATTTGTAAATGAAAAAACACGCATATGAATATTTTTTAGGAAAACTATGTTATATTATTTTATTGTAGAAACTGGCGTGGCTTTCAACCGGATTAATCATACGTGAGACATTCGCGTGTCATATAAATTAAACTATGTCATATGTCTATTAAATTACGAACAGGCTTAAATAAATATCTATCTAGACTATCTAGGTTTAGACCTTCATAGTAAGTAGGTCGTAGCGCTTTTCTAACTAAATACAGCAGAAAATTCTTCTCACTTTCCTGAAGACATCGTTACGTTATTAAATAGCACCGTTCAAAACTTCATCCCTGGAACGTCGCTGTCTCCATCAACAGTTTATTTCGGAGTTTTCGCCAAATTTCACGAGTGCGTGACTTGTTTCAAAATATGTTTTTGTTTTGTTACGTAGAAGGAAAAGATTAAACTTCGTATATTTTGATTACGTTGTATAGAAAGGTGATATTATTAAGTCGAGTTTTAGCTGCTCTGATACTCTTGGCTTAGTAAAAAGTAAGTAAGTCAGGTAAAAATATCTTAGAGATAAGTAATGTTTTAAGATTTTTACCGATTGAAGTTTTATAAAGTTCAATATTGAGGTAAGTACTTCTATTTTTGCCCAACTGCTCAGCAGGTAATTTTTTTGGGGTTTGTGAGAGTTTATCTGCTTATATATAACCTCATGCAGCTTAAGGTCAGAATACAAGGTGCCGTGACGGCACTCACGCATTTGATGTTTTTTAGGATATAAAATACTACTTTTGAAAAATGTGCTACGGTTATTTTGCGGGATTAATATATCAAAAAAAATAATTACATAAACAGATTTTCCCATTCATTCTGGTCATTTTAGATTTATTTTTTATATTTTGATTTTTTTTATCACGCTTTTATTAGCTTGGTATGTATATTCAACTACTTGAAAACGTTGAATTAAATTGAAATTTTGCACACTTATCAAAGACCGATGACAATCCAATAATTTAAATAATTTGGTCTCATTATCCTTACCTTGATCTTCAGGATTAGAGATTTTAGAGCGTGTTTTATAGTTTTTTAAACTGTGAGAATTATTCAAAACTAGGCACAGTTATTTTATATCTTTAAAAAACATCAAATGCGCGAGTTAGATATCAGCGCGGTGAGACAGGTTTTGTGGTTCAAGGTTTCGCAAGATTCCTTTAGCAATTGAATATTTTTAAGCACTAGGGACTTATCCCGAATAGTGCAGGTTCGAATCCTGTTATTTGTGAAATTTTTGAATTTTTAAAATTGTTTATGTAAGAGCACTGAAGATACAGAAAAAGTTCCCACCCTTTTCTTTTTTGATACAAACAGAACATGTTAAGATATTTTGTTGGCGACGAGGGAAAATCCTTTGAGGTACTCGCCGGATTGTGGTGCACCCAGATAAAATGAAATTGCATCCACTAAAATACACTATGTCCCTAAATAAAGGCCCCACTATGCCTGACGGAGGGAAGCACGATCTCTATAGGAACGCACCGGTTACCTGTTATCACGTTACCGGAGGCAACTAAAATACCTCACAAATCAGTTCTGAAATACCTTCAAAGTAGAACTAACCGTAATTTGTACGTTTTTACGTCTACAAAGTAAATTTTTAACATCCAATAAAAACGTGAATTATGAAATAGCTGGACCATTTCACGCGCACCACTTACCTTTAGTACGAGTAAGTACTAAAAGTTTTCACTAGAGTTAATAAATATTAGAGTATAGTGCCAAGCTCGTTGGTAGAAAAATCGAGACAGAAATTTAAACGAATAATGATAAAATACACGCTACACGGGACCATTTTTTTGGCATACATATTCTGTATTAAGCCAGAGTTTAAGGTACCTCCATACCAAACTACGTCCAAATCCGTTCAGCCGTTACGGAGTTGAGTCGGACAAATATACCCACATACACACAAACTTTCGTATTTATAATATAAGTGTGATATTTATTGTATTACTTATAAATTAAGAATTTGTCATTTTAGCTTAATTTCCATGAAATAAAGGTTTTTATTATTTTATTATTTATTATTTCCGACATACACACATTGTAAGAGTTATTTTAAAATTTAGCACCTTCTTACTCGTATGTAAATCAAAAAGTTAATTTTCATCTACACTAATGTTATAAACAGGTTTTTTTTATTTTTGGATGTTTGTAAAGAATTAACTCAAAAAGTACTGGAACGATTAAAAAAAAATGGTTCTCCAGATGAATACTGCACCACCTGTGCGAAGCCGGGACGGGCGGCTAGTCTTATATATATAAAATTCTCGTGTCACGGTGTTTGTGTTCGTACTCCTCCGAAACGCCGACCTATTTTTATGATTTTTAATGTATATTTGATAGGTATGAAAATATGTAGGTCGTAAAGTATTTTTCAACATCATCATCATTACAATTTTTCATCACCACGCGGGTGAAAGCGAATGGCACAGCTAGTTTACTTACATGTTGAAGATGATTTTCGTCCACCGTTTTTTTAAATGCGTTTTGTTTTTTTATGCCTTATTGGTTTAAAGAAGTCAGTGTTGTTGTTTATCGGAAATTCCACATTTTCAGGTTACCACGTTTCAAAAAAGGGTACGTCCTATTTAAATCTCAAAACATGGCAACACTAATCTCAGGCCATTTACTTAAACCAACCACGTCTCCGATATATAGCTAGCATTCGAAGTAAACTTGAGAGTATTTATTCACAGAAACTTTAGTTTCGCTAACTTTTAAAGTACTCTCGCGTTCAGTTCGCGTAACAAAGGTAGTTGGCAAGTCGCGTCTAACAAACGACTATCTGATTCAGGGTTGGTGAAAAGTGCCATACAATTTATATGACTATTGACGGGATATTTACCAAAGGTTGCAAGGTTGTGGATGGAGCAGTGTCTTCCTGTGAACATTGTGCATGTAACTGCGCCGAAATATTGGGAGCTCCTTCCACAACCTTACCACGGTAAATATCCCGTAAATGATCATATAATTGTAGTGTACAACTTAAAATAGTATTTATTAAATCCAAACAACCAAAATACGAGTACAAATAAGGCAAAAAAGCAAAATTTCATTTTATTTTACGTGGAAAACAAACAGCCGCTAACAAACACGGTAGATAATATGCTATGAATTACACAAAAGCCAAAAAGAAGTTTTCACTAATATAAACTAAAATAGTGTAAATGCCCCGTTGCAACACCAACTTAGGCCTGGATAGATTGGTAGTGTTTGGACAGTAGGTAAGATAGTTGATAAATAGTATTTACATAAAGAGCCTTTATTAATTAAACAAAATACAAGCTAACACTAAATAAACAGTTAGACTGTCCATAGATCGTTGAAGGTCTAAAGACAATCCAAATGCTCAAGCCCACCATCAGTTGGCAGCGTATAAAGATATATTAAGTTTTATTATATTAGCCTGTATCGTCCCACTGCAGGGCAAAGGCCTCCTTTCCCTCCTTCCACTTGTCTCTGTTTTCAGCAATTTGGGTAAATATTAAGTTAAATTAACGAAAATAAAAAGGAATAAATAGTAGCCAAATTACAATTATAAACCCTCTTACAAATTCACAGATTATTTTTATTATTATGTTCTCTTTTTTTGCTATTTTATTTGCACAATTTGCTGAGAAATCAAGTCAACCCTTATTCACTACTGTTAAATGGCAAGGAAAGACGAACCTACCAACTTTTGTTATGCTAAATATCTGCCCGCGAGTCATGACAAATTCTGATGCATTCCCCTACACCTGCCCGGGAGCGCCGTGACGAATGTGACCTTACCCTAAAAACTTTGCATCTATATTTTACACTAATGGACTTTTCCGGGTTGCCGCGGGTTTTTTGCTCTTTTATCAAGCTATTTAGACGTCAGCTCTGAGTTTCGCAGTTACCGGGATAAAGAGCACGGATAAATGGCGAGGTGAAGCTAATTTATGCGAAGCATTTTTAAGGGAGGTTGTCGGCGAGTTATTTTGTCTTGGTGTTAGCTATACCTACTTTACGCTGCAATGTACGAGTAGGTGAAGTATGTTAATATTATTAATGCAGTCGGGTTATATTTATTATTTATTTCACACTTTATAGATATCATTATCTTATTATTTGTACCCTATGTCACTTCCACTATTATAATGATTCAAATGATACCTCAGTCACTTGTTTAGCCTGTAGGGCGAGCCAAAGAAAGCATCGGAAAACATAACCCGCCTTCTTGCGCAAATGGGTAAAAAAAAACGAAACTCAGTGAGCTAGTTGGTATAAGTTTGGTCAGTTTGCGAACCTGTTCAGCAGCGGGTTAAGTCAAGAAGTTGCTATAATATATTATTGACCGAGCAAAGCAAAGGTCTCAGAGTCTGCGTCATCTAATCGGTGCTTATATGTATACTAGCTGCGCCCCGCGGTTACATCCGCGTGGTGGCGAAAATACGTGTTAATCCATGACATAAGCATTATATATTTTAAATTTCATCTAAATCCATCCAGCCGTTACTGCGTGATTAACAAACATCCATATATCCATCCATCCATCCTAACTTTCACATACATATATGATATTATTGTGATTAAACTAGCTGCGCCCCGCGGCTTTACCTGCATTATATACGGGAAAAGTAGCCCAAGTTACTACTTATAACATCAGCTGTCTGTCAGTGAAAGATGAAAACAATGCAACCTCATTGAAGCAATCTCCTTGGTAGCGACAGCAATCACCTTTTACTTAGATCACATTTATTTTCCTAAATGTAATATGTCAATGTATAGACTTCAATTTATAGTTCTTGTTTTTTGTAGGGAAAATAATAAAACACCAAAAAGTATCTGTCGATCCGATCGCTACCAGACTTCACAGTATCAGTCGCTGGGCTAATCTGAAGATTGCCTGAAAATGTCATCAAAAATCCATCTATTTCAGAGTTCATAGGGAACATACATACACACATATCGACTTTTATATATATATATATATATATAGATTTGTTATACGATAATCTTGTGTATCGTTGATCTGATCTTCGTGAAATCTTTTGAAATCATTCTTTTTGCATTCATAGGCGGTGGTGATCACTTACTATCAAGCGGCCCGCCTGTTTGTTTGCCACATATGGCATAAAAAAACTAAAATAAATTGTAAGCAAGTTTAGAATCCATATCCAAAAAATAAACTGGCCAGGGATAGCCAGAGATAGCGAAAATTTTGGCGTCGCAAGGTCACAGTTACAACGCGATTCAATTTAGGCGACTGTGGGAAATTTTGTGAACGTGAACCTTAACGCACCGAGATACGGTTTGCGGCCGCATAACTTGACGCAGTCACCTAAGTTGGGGTGAGCTTTTATTACTTAATAATGAGTAGAGCTTAAAAGCTACTACTTGATTTTTTACTTGCAAGTGTCTTTAAGCCTTTATTAACTAAACAAAATGCAAGCTAACACTACAAAAACAGACTGCCCATAGACCATTGAAAATCTAAAGGCAATCCAAATGCTTAAGTCCACTGTTCGTTACAAGCACCAGTTGGCAGCGTACCCAGAATGCTGGTAGCATTACCATGCTGAATGGCAATGCTTATGCGTTGAACTAGAAATATGCCAGCGTTTTGGTCACGCGGTTCTGAGAGTTTTTTTAAACGAGGTGAGCTCTTAAATTCATTAGCTCTAATAAAATACAATATATAGATATATCCAGGTAATATCTACGATTAACAACTGGGTATTTAACGATCAACAACAATCGGTTCTTGCATGGCTTGAACAGAAAACATAGATTTTGCACTCTTTCGAAAAGGCTACCGCAATTTTGATCAGGAAAAGGATCAGAGGATCGATTTTTTAATTGTTTAATCATATTCTCCACGAAAAAATATCATGCGAAATGAAAAAAAAATCTATTGATAGAAAGGAAATTCGAATGATTCAAACCACTCATTGCGTTATTATGATTATTTCAAATGTGCAACTTGTGTTTGGGATTTCATTCGAAAATCAGTCATTTCGCATGAAATTTTCTTGCGAAATAACAAACAAGTGATTCAAAAATTTAGCCCCTGATTGAAATTCAAACAGTCTATTCCATTTTGCCTTTGATTCAAACGTATGATGCGAAAAACTTGGATATTATTCAAGTTCGCGGATTCATCAAAGAGAATAGCTTCAGAAAGATTCTGTATTTTTATCTCTCTTCTACTCAATTTGCTTTTAGCTAATGGACGGCTAATAGGAATATCAGTTTTGTTGATTTGTTTTTGTCTATTTGAACGGCGGAAATTTTCATTGTTTTTGGAACTATTTTCAGTATTTTGTGGCAGCTACGTAAAGATCCAAAATCTTTGTCAGGTGATAATGATGAAATGAAATTTAGGTAAACAAGGAAATAACGGAATGACAAAAAAAAACCTTTTCATGGATACAAAATTAAATTCCACCATTAAACGTACATAATGACAGTTTACATAATTGATCGGTTTAAATGCATAGCATTCTGTATGTGATTTAGTAATTTGGTTTATTTAAATACTAGGTATAATATTCTTGAACGAAATAATTTGAAATATTAAGTGGATCACATTAAAAAACGAGTTCAAAAATATATGAAAAACATAATAAGTGTCTCTAAAATTTTATCTTCAGATCCTGACTTGCGTGAAAATGGGAACAAATTGGAAGTATACCCTAACAAATAAAAGAAAAAATAAATAAAATCGGTCAACAATTGGCGAAGATATCGCTGAACATACATAAAAAAATTAAAATAAAATATTGATTGGAACATAGAACCTCCGCCTTTTTGAAGTCGGTTAGTAAAAATAAAATCACTTTGTACAGGCGTGTTTTTGAAGAGTATTTGGATTATTTTACTCCGCTATAAGTACTAATGACAAATTTTCTATCAATCAGCAACTAAAATGGTTTTTTCTGTGTAAGCGTGGCAAGCGTGTGCGTCGTTGGCTTCATTATCGAAATAATGTCAATCAGTGAATTGAAACTTACAAATATCATACTAATGTTATAAATGTGAAAATAAATTTGTTTGTTGGTTGTCGCTTTATTAATTTGTTTGTTTCTCTTCCACTGCAACAGAGCAACAATAACGACGTTATTTTTGCATAGATAATATAATTATATTATACAAACATCACGTCAGAATATTAGCAAAACTGAAGAGTGACATCTAGAAAAAATTACCATTCTTTAGGTAAAGTCTAGAAAAATGAAACTGTGGGGCATATCTTGTTGTGTGCTCAATAAATTTGTTGCGTTTCGCTGTATTTTTACGATTTCGATCCAAACTCGTGGCCTAGTTTCTATATTGTGTTACATCCTAAACGCGAGGGCAAGGCAGCCCTATTTGTAGCGACATCCGACTCCACCTCGACTCTAATCCTCTTACCCTAATATGAGATGTGAAGCCTTTTCGGATAGACTGAATAATACGTGGTCGCGAATAAGCAGTTGAGGACAGAAAATCATTGACCGAGTTAAGTGAAGGTCTGAAGTTCTATGAGACCTGATCGGCAATTTGATGCTGTGAGTGTATATATCACAGATATATTGCTTAATTAGCTAGCTAAGAAAAAATGCAATATATCTCCGAGATATACACTGCAAAACCCAACAATACAGTTGTTTTACAACATAACCGCTAGCTGTTTTACAAAACAGCGCTGTATCTAAAACAGCTGAACGGTAGCGGTTTTTTATAATTCCTGAACTTTTATACGCAGAATTGCATACATTTTTTGCATTTATCAATGTGGCGGGTCAACGACTAGAATTTATGTAAAAAAGCGTGAAATTAAAGTCAGATTGTAGATTTTAGTACAAAATTTTGTCACTCGTGGCTCTGGATCGTCGTCGTACGAACCATGGCTTGCTGCGGATAGCTTGTGTAGCTGGCTTTTTCCTTAACTAGGCCATTTATTGGGCCTTTTTGCGTCACCCGGTTGCAACTCTTGGCTCTGTGTGTCATAACAACAATAATGACGCACGAAATAGAAAGTCGTTTGCCGAAATAAATAAAGAAAACGAATAATAAGTGTGATAATGACCGTAACTCAAGTAAAATCAGTGATTTTAATGGTTTCTGGGGTTGTGAAGATAATTATACGGGTCAAAGGGCACTGATTGGGGAGAACAAAATAGTCTATGATTGGTTAGAAAGTTACTAATTAGTATGAATTTATCCTCCGACAAACAAGGGAGATATGCGTTAGTTCAATAATTATTATTATCGTTCAAAATCAAATGTTTTCAGTATAGGTACCACTAAACAACAGTAAGTATAGGTAAGGCACACTTGCTCACCATCATATCGACTTGCGTCTATGTCTCAGCACCATAGGTCATGGTGCGGGCAGAACGCATTGATTATAGATATGATATCTATCTCAATCAGAGAATATCTTCCAGCTTTCCTAACACAGCCCACCCAAGCTGTATTCTGTATTTACGTTACGTTATTACAACTTAACTACCAATTACTATTCTAGCAACATTTCCTCAAGTGCTAAGGTTTCTACGTTATAACTATCGTATTTGTCTAATTAAAAGCCCCCTACAGATACAACAGAGCGAGTGATATAACGGTGGTGCCTCAGGTAATCACCGGCGTTAGATTTACACAGCAATTTACAATTCAGTTAACAATTTGTCAACAGGGCTCTCTTGTCATCATCATTCAAGAGAATTCAATTTCGAACACTTTCAAAATTTCTGACACAGATGTGGCACATTTCCGGCAAAATATACCGGGTTATTCTTAAAGGGTATGGTGGATTAAAAGGGGCTCGTCATTAATGAACAACTTTTACTATGGGTGATGAGTATACATTTGAAATGGTTTCGAAAACTATTGACACTCGAAGAAATGTATAAAACAGCTGGTATGTTTTTTGCAACTTTTAAGATTAGTCTAAACATAAAGATATTTTTTTTAAATATCGAACAAATTCTATACAATTTCTAATTTCGAAAAATTAAAATCTGAGTAAAACAGTAATGATCTTCCAGAATAACCCTGTATATTCCGGATGATGCTTTTGAAGCTCTGCTGCACCCCAGAAAAAATACGAGGAGATATTATTCATGATAACTTGTCTGGAAAGACAGCGACAAATTTGAATTCTGCCGGAAAATTGCGCCTGAAAATAACATAAATTATTGTGACATATTTTCTTGAAAAACTTATTTCTTTAAGGTCGGTTTTTGCATTCAGAATATGGCCGGATTTTTGATTGTTCATTTTACCAAACAAATGTCTCATCCCTATTGCAAACGCTGTTTACTTATTTAATTACGACAATCCTTGACGAGTCTTCCGGTATTGGCCCACTAAGAATAATTGCCATAAAGATTGGGTAATTTGTCTGTTAATTGAAATGTTTGTTTATGGTTTATTGAGTTAAGCAAACTGATATTTTAATGTGTATTTCGATAAATTTGTTAAAAGTTACTGGAGTATATAACTAAATAGATATGTAGCAGCGCTATTGCACGCCATTGATGGCAATTCAGTTTGTTCGAATTAAATCCTTCTTACCAAATCATCACCATCATCAGCCCTGAATGAGAAACGGAGGCTTATTACTCAGCAGTGGCTGGGTATAGGCCTCCCTTTGTTTATGCCACTCTTCTCAGTCTCTCGCTAGTAGCGGTCGGTCGCATCATCATGGATCGGTGTGATCAAAACTGTCAGTTCTGTTTGAAATAAAATACGATAGGTACTTTGTAAAAGCAATAAAATACAAATTATATAAAAAGGATTATAAACGGAGCTCGTTTTATAAAACCTTTCTAATTATCCTTATTGAAACAGTGACGGTTTAATTTGTCAGAAAAACAGTTCAACTTTTTGTCCCCGACACCATATTTTGTTTGCACAATGAATTAATCTACTTCCTACCGAGACTTAATCTTGTCGACGTCACCCTTCCGGGTAAATGTATACCCGAATTATCCAACGTCTTGGTTAAATACAAAATTAGGGGCTTTTGTCAATAAAGTTTCAACTTTGTTCCGAGTTTCTGGGGCGCAGCCAAACAAACATACGTGTATTAAGAAATCTACGCACGCAAAGGTCACGGATTCAATGTTGATCCTTATTCTAGTCATATTTCGTCCCTTGGACTAACAATGTGTTGGTTAGACCCTTCGGAGCCCTGCTTAAGGGACTTTGAAGGGTTGCGGAGTCTTTTTTGAAAGGGATAAGACTTAGAATGTTGATGAAGTATTGAAGTGAAATCACAGGTACATTTTGAAAAGAATAACTTTGCTTAGTTTGGAGTCAGATGACCGTGTGTACAAAAATGACCAAAAAAACCTCTCAAAATTGTTTGAAGTCGGTTAAAACATAGTTGATCTATGTTCCACAGACCCAAAGCTTTACTACACATCTCTATTCACACTAAAAATCTAGGTACCAAAGAAAGACTATAACGTTTTTATTCAATTGTATTGACCAAGATACTACATTGCGATTCTGTAAAAAGTCCTCTCCCCCAAGCGTGCTCTACTATCCCTTCACGTTCAATGAATCGAACGCCCGAATTAAAATGAAGTCGAATGACGTCACTTATCTCTTTCATAGCACTTTCCGTTTCGTAGCGTTTTTGGCCTAGTGCTTACCAAAACAAAAAAAAACGATATCAAAACTCGATTAAGTGATCACCTGTCTTTACTGAATACCAATGTCAACGACAATGCTGAATCCGCCCTGTGATTTGACGTAAGTATATATCAGAATCGCAATGCAGGAATCAAATATTAGATATAATGTCAACCGATAGAAATAACGAAGCGCGTGACTGGAAATACCATTATTTTGAAGGGTTCGCTATCGGAATACCAACGCGCGAACTTTTAACAGCGCACATCAATACGCGAAAAACACATAAGGAAATCTATCTTTGGTTCAACTGAAGGTAGTTACGAGAACTTGTGTGAAGTTGAGAGAGTATTTAGTAGTTCCTTATCCCTTGTTCCCAGTAACAAGAGTGAGTAGTTTAGCTCACGGGCCCACTGATTTGCCCTGACTTTCCTTTTGGAGTTCACCGTTCTGTCTCTAATGCGATCCGTCAAGATATGCTTTTCCTCAAAGTTGGCGGAATGTACCCGTTGCTAGTTATAGCTCCTTATAGCTATTTATATTTGTTATGTTGGCTATATTTTAGGAACAGGCGAAACGGAAGGGTTTCTTTTTATATTTGCAGAATATTTTTGTATATGATGAAGTGCTCCGGAATCCGTTTCCTATTCAGAATATGAAGGGATGTATGAAAGGATTCTATGGTAAATGATTTGTGATTTCCGCGTATTGAAATGGAATAATATTATGAAATTGACAAGATGTTACAGTTGGTATCTAGCGGTCTCTCCACAAAATGTTAGACATCGGGCCCTCGGGGACCGGGAACTCACCTCATTTTTTTAACCGACTTCTAAAAAGGCAGGTTCTCAATTCGTTTATTTATATTTCATGTTTGTTTCCTCAGTATTCCGTCATATATTAACCAATTTCTTATTTTTTTATTTAATTGGGTATACTTTCAGCTAGGTCCAACAGAATTTTCATAAAAATAGTTTCAGTAGTTTGGTTTTTAAACTAAAACAACTGGAAAAAATATGTCATCCAAGTAAACGAAATAGCATTATTAATATATTTCCTAAAAAAAAAAACATTTTATTCCACTTTTATAGTGCGAACTAGTATGTGGAATGCGCTGCCTGAATGGGTGTTCCCCTTTAGTTACAATCTAGGTGTCTTAAAATCACGAGTGAATCATTTTTTTTTTCTAGGCAAGCGTGCTCCATCGTAGACCGCATTATCGCTTAACATCAAGCGAGTTGGCGGTCAAACGCAGGGCTAATAATAAATCTTTAAAAAAACGCTGCTGGGACTCAAACTTCTCTCAGTAAGAAAAGATGAACCCTAATCCACCATGCTGGCTCAGTGTATGCACTGGTTGGTGGTTAGTTATAATTGTCATTATTATTTATTAAATCGTATTCACCACCTCAGTCTGCTGCTGGAAATAGGCCTCCCCTAAGGTAGGTATATGATATTCAGCTCGATCATCAACTTCTTGCTTAAAATAAATATAATATTCATTATAATAATACTTAAATTAATTATATCATCAGTACATCGAGTTTCAGAGATGACATCATTAAAATTCTGACTAAGTATCAATTGAATGGAAATTCTTGCTTGTTTGGCCTTGAACACACTCACTTATCGCCACTTGAACAAATACATACTTTGCCTATATTGTTGTTATGGGAATCGATAGCCCAATGCCGCTGAGAAACGTTTAACGCTCCTTAGGCTTCGTCCAGAGTGAACTTGCGGGAACGGATGTGGGTGGCAGTGCGGCAACTGTGGCCACCACTGAAGTGTGAAATTTTTCTCTTTTCTGTGGTGGCCACGGTGCATCGGGCGAGCTAAATAGCGTTTCGTCGAGCGACAACATTGTAACTATTAATCTGAGATATAAAGCTCGCTAGCTAGGCAGGCCTGGTGCACTCCGCACTTTGGATATGAAGCTATAAGTAGTCGTCTTGTCGGTTTTGCCGTACCCGCTGCCGCGCGATGAACAGAGATAACGCGACAAGAGTTATACGATAGACAGAGAGTTTATATAGCTGTAGGTAGTTAGCGCTCGCACGTCTTGAATTGCACTTTATTGTGTAGTAGCAAGAGTCGCTACTTATTTAAATGATTTAGCGGAGTGAATCTTCTGTACACGTACTTATAATGTATTATGTGAGCTAGGCTAGACTGAAATTACGGCGCACTATTATAAAGGCTCAGAGCCATCGCTCGTCGTACTTGCCAGGGTTGCTACTTTTCATATCATATTTTCTGATTGGCTGAGTTTTTATATTTCGAGTTTAAATTATCAACTAGAGTTCGTCTCATGAATGATTCCCGCGGCAATAAGTGGAACTACAATAATTATATGTACGATGTCAATATAATTTTGAATTTAAATTTTATAATGGTTTTAACACAGACAAAAAAAAATTGTTTGCATCCTAAATCTAAGGGTTTTACCATAAAATCGAATTCATCATAAAATGATTTAAAATTGATTTTATTGGAGTTTAAAACTGTAGAGGTTCGCAACATTTAGTCGCATGATTGTAGCACCACAACTGCCAGAGTTTTTTCGTGAGACGGACTGTAAATATTCTTGAAATAAAAAAATACCTTCACGTGAAGTAGGCGAAATAATAATATAGAGTTCTTCAAAAGGCCTGTTAATTGAGTCTTAGAGGGTCGGCAACGTATCTGTGATGGTGTTGCAGGTATCCATAGGCGTAGATATCGCGTAATACATACAAACAATGCAATTGCATTGGGAACCTTCTCTTTTTTGGCGTCAGGTGAAATCTACCACAATCACTTCACTACGGTTTCTTACGTTTGATATTTTGCGCCCATTGATGTCGCTACCACGCCATATGGACGAGGCCTAAGTGCTAACACATTACGATACTTAGCGAAGCCTTGTAGGTGCTTGTTCTAGATATTCGTGTTAGTAAAGTAGTTATGTTTACGCTATTTATGGATTTGTGACTTTACTAACTTTATTTTTGGGGTATTACTTACTTTACTTTTAGTACTTTTACTTATTATACTTTTCGTTTTAGTTTTGAAACGATAATTTCAGGTTTAATACGTAGAGAAAGAAAACAGAGATGTTGTAAGCATTGTTATGTCATCCAAGTAAAATCCAGTTATTATGATTTAAATACCATTACTGAATTAATTTACATACACATAAAAAATTAAAAATTCTGAATCGTGTTGTAAATGACGGAATTTTGAAGTAACAAACATAAAAAAATAACTAATTGAAAACCCACCTCCTTTTTTGAAGTCGGTTACAAATTAGATCTCAATCTTGTTCAATGAAGAAGTACTCAGTAATCTTGTCTCCAGTTTCCCCCGAACTCATTGAACTGTCATTTAACTCACTCCAGCATCACTTAAGTGAGATATTATGTACACACCTCACCGTTGCTAAATTACCGTCCTTGATATGGCAACGGCTTAATTAAATCAATTAATTAATATACACGTATGTAGGTAATATCAATTTCCTGAGAGTTGATAACGAACCGAATATTACGAATAAGCTGATACGAGTGGCTTTTGCATGTGACTGGGAGGAATTTAGACTGTATTGGATTTGATATGCAGTCTTACTTTGATTGTTAATACAAAATAAAACTATTTCTCTTGTGGTATACAAAAAAAAAACATGATAGGTACTTACTTTTTAATAACTCGTTTTTTTACACAAATAACCTGACTAGTCTATTTTTGACCTGAAAATTTCTGTAGGAGCGTTGAGCACTTTTTGGGTGAAAAAAATTCTTGTAACTCGCGTCATCGTCACGCTGTCACAGAATAATAACAACACTGTACCGTGTATTTTATAACAGTGGCATCTCTCGTAGAATAGGTGAATTACTACTTAAGTTTTTACTTCTATGACAGATGTGGGTTTTTTTAACGACGTCCAAAAAGGAGGAGGTTATCAATTCCACTGTATTTTATTTTTATTTTTTTATGTTTGTTAGAACTCTTACTGGGTTTTATTTGCAAGCTTCCCGTGTGGTCCCATTTTAATTTGGTCCAGTTCTGACACTCTTGTATGAGAAGTCGGTTTTTTAAATTGATAACTATTCAGAAAATCAAATCAAAGAACTAAATGTAAAGCAAGCTGAAGTGTGAGAGGGCCGATCATACCTATCGTAGACATGATAACCGCTGCAGACTTGTTATAGTTGAAGACCATGAATCGGAGGGCGTAGCGTAGGACATCCTGAGACACAAATGGAGTACGTACATACGTAATGTAGCTGGCAGTGGCTGGAAGTGCAAAGCTAAAAATCAGGCGTGCTATGGAAGGCCCATGTCCAATATGTTCGGATAAATAGCTACACGTACATGATTTTATAAAATAAATGCTTGATGCCTGGTGCAGTCTACTAATATTAAGGTCGGGGAAAAAGTTTCTTCGTATTTTTTAAACAAATTCAAGACATATTTTTTTCAAGTTTAATTACATTTAATTATAATATATATGTGCCATTTTGTTCGAGTACTTGTTGCCATCTTGTAGGTAGTGACATGATCCCGTTGCTGTAGAAATTTTGGGACTTCTGATCAAAAAAATGCAACAAGTAGTTTTGACAGTCCTCTCTTGATGTTAATCTAACACTACCCAAAGAATTCTGAAGAGATCGAAACAGGTGGAAATCTGAGGGTGCAAGGTCAGGGCTATATGGTGGATGCATTAACACTTCCCAACCAAGCTCTCTAAATTTTTGCTGAGTGGCCAAAGATGTGTGCGGTCTGGCGTTATCATGATGAAAGACCACACTCTTTCTGTTGATCAATTCCGGCCGTTTTTTCTCAATTTCTTGTTTGAGTCTCATCTGCTGTTGGCAGTAGAGATCCGAATCGATGGTTTTGCCCGGCGGTAAAAGCTCATAATGAACGATGCCCTGCCAATCCCACCATACACACAGCATCACCTTATTACGTGTTAATCCGGGTTTCGCTACAGTCTGTGGTGCTTCACTGCCCTTTGACCATGATCGTTTGCGCACATTCTTGTCGTAGGTGATCCATTTTTCATCACCAGTGATCAATCTTTTCAAAAACGGTTCGGTTTCGTCACGTTTCAATAGAGAGTCGCAAATGAGTACACGATTCATTTGGTTTCTTTCAGTGAGCTTGTGTGGCACCCAAATATCGAGTTTTTTTGTATACCCAGTTTTTTTCAAATGGGTCAAAACTGTTTTGTGGTCAATCCCCAGTTCTTCAGCTACGTCGTAACTATTAATATGCCGATCTTGGTCCACTTTTTCAGAAATGGCATCTACTTTATCCGTAACAGGGCGACCAGAGCGAGCTGCATCTTTGACATCAAAATTCCCGGACTGAAAACGCTTGAACCAACATTGTGCTACTCTTGATGACACTGCATTAGGTCCATAAACGTCACAAATTTTTTTCGCGGCTTGTGTCGCAGTTTTCCCTTTTTTGTAATAAAATTTCACAATATATCGAATTTCTTCGTTAGATTCACTCATTTTATCAAACAAAAAAACAATTGAAAAATGGCGGGAAATTGCTTTTTACTTTTTGTATTCCTTTTTTAAAATGTCATATTTTTAATGGTATCAAAACCAGCCAGATACAAACAGTACAACGGATGAGATTTTTACTACAACCTTATACATACAAAATACGAAAAGATTTTTTCCCCGACCTATTATAAATAAAAACAATACGTCATCATCATCAGTACCACGGTATATCATCGTTCCCACTGCTGGAACTCAAGCCTTTTTTCAGAGAGAGAGAGACAATAGTTGATTTTGTTAAAAAAAAAACAATGTTATCATAAACGGAATAGAAAAAGCATTTTTTGTTCAGGTAACCCCCTTTTTTCTCTGGTAGATAGAGCACTAGAAAAGCCAAACATGAATATGACTACGCAAATAATGTCTAATAGATTGCGGTAGTCCCTTTTTTGCACTCGTTTTTCCATAAAAGCGTTTATAATAGTGTTGGGTAAACCCTAATATAGTAGAGATACGATAGAACCAACACATTACAGTCTTGGAATATTGTGTTTACAATTTTCAGCGTGGGTTTAACGTCGACTAATGTCATCGGGTGTTTTATATCCCGGCGTAATGTGATAAGACACGTTGAAGGCTTAAGTTGAAATGAAGGGATTCAGGCGTATTACGGTATGAAGATTATGGTTGGTTGTAATTGCAGAATGAATGCGGTGTATCATAGGTTGACGGGAGATTTTGGGTTATCCGCCGTGATGGGAGCTTAGGCTTCATAATGACGTATTGCTTTTTGGTTTCGTGTTTCCTAAAGGAAATACTTAAATAAGATCTCCATTATAGTTCCTGTAAGCAAGATGAAATCTACGTCCGCAAAAAGAGAGACAAAACTCATAGAAATACTTACTACCATATAAGAAAATATAATCACGAAAATTGATTTCAAATGGTTGCAACGTTATTTTAAAAATAATGCAATTTTTTCGTTAGTAATTTTTATCTTATACAATGTTTTAAATATGTAAAATAGCTCTGGCCTTTTAAGTGCTACAGACCAAAATTAGCAGTGGTGCACGCAGCTTGAACGCATGCCCGTATGGATTGCAATATTATCTTAGACCTTGAACCACTATACACCAAATATGGCAGCACCTGAGCAGCGCAACCACGGGGTAGTTTTTGCTATATGTAGTAGCTCATCAGGTCCTAGAATAAAAAAAAATACGCAAGCCTGAGATCAAGCTGTGCTGCTGATTCGTTCGGTCTGTAGAAGGCTTTATACTTGGCTTATCTGCCAATAAAGATAATTTTAAAGTGACCTATTTGTACCCACTACCGATCAAAGGTCTCCTCCATTTACAATGTACGGAGGTGTGCTCAAGCTGTGCGGATACGCGTTTGATCTGTGGTTGGCTTCATCCTTGCTTTTCTGTAAATTATGATAATTTTAGACCTACCTGTTTAATCCGAGTACCGATCAAATCTATCTATCTTCTATCTATCTATACATATAATAAAAACGTAGAGATAAAAAAATCTGTAATTGCGAGATAACAAAAAAAAAATCACACAGGTCGTCTTAAAATAAGCAGCTGAACACGATAGGACAGTTTTTAGAATTTTTGTCTGTTTGTTTGTTTGTTTGTTTGTTTGTTTGTCCGCGCACATCTCCTAAACCACTGGACGGATTTAAATGCGGTTTTCACGAATATGCTTAGAAATTACCAGATTAAAACATAGGCTACCTTATATCATTTATTTTAATTCTTTATTTTTACATAAACGAAAATAAAAATCAATGATTTATTTCTTCGTTACACGAAACGTAATATGAGGATCGTCACATAGCCTCAAGCAAGGAGATCCAAAGTAAAGAGAATGTTATTGACATAGCCATGAAAATTTTGAAACTGTCAACTGTCATTCGGTTAATCAGTTTAAATTTAAAAAAGGTTCCTTAACCTTCTTAGATGAATGAACGTGTAGATCAAGCATGTTATAGGCCTTACAACCTCTTTGGTGGTTCATTCCAGTGCATGGAGTAGGAGTATTACATTCTCTTGGTTTTATTCTATGTTAGCATTTAAAACACAAAATATACCGCATCCTATTTTAATTCAGTCCCGGGAATAGAAATATTCAAAAAAGGCCCTTTGTACATGAAAATAAACCTATACAATAAAATTCCGGACGCAATAAAGAAAGAAAGAAATAATAACATTTTTCCAGAACCAACTTCGTAAGTTTCTAACCCAAAAATGTTATTACGAGATAAAAGATTTATTCGACGATAAATTTTAGAAAATAATAATTAGAAAATAAATATCGATATATAAATAGTTAAGAAAGTAGCGTCATAAGTTTTGTATCATCTCATATATAATTAAGTAACCTATCACACTAAGTATGTTTTTTTTTGTTTTGTAAAATTACTTCAAAAAATTACTTTAAAAGGTTAAGTTTGAATAGTATATATATATATTTATGTAATAGATTTAACTATACTTAAATTTATATGTTTATGTCTGTGGTCTGGTTTTGTGAACAGCCACTACATAAGTCATTGCTGCACCCTTTGTGCAGGGTATATAAACTTAGCTTTTAGAAGAATACAGTGTATATTTGCAATAAGAATATAGAAATAATTTTATTTTACTGTGATATTTTAACAGATAAATAGAGTAGTTCCATTTCATGGCTTTTTAATCAAGGTATACATACAAATGCACGCGAAATAAGAAATAACTAGCCAAGAGCGTGTTAAGACAAGCATTATGTCAGGGTTCCGTGGCCAGCGAAACTGGACAGTCAAATTTCAGAGATGTATATCATCCCGACATGATATACTTTTAATGGTTTAGACATAAAGAAAATTTCAAAACATGCTCTGCACTGTGGTCACATTATCTTTTTGATTTGAAAACTGTTGACGGTGTTATTTATTACTTTTATGCTTCTATCAATACTTCACACAGGGCGACTTAAAATAAGCAGCTGAACATGTTAAGGCAGTTTTTAGAATTTTTGTTTGTTTGTTCACGCACATCTCCTACACCCCTGGAAGAAAATGCGGACGGATTTAAATGCGGTTTTCACGAATATGCTTAGCTATGACCAGATTGAAGTATAGGCTATGTTATTTTGCGCAAGGCCGGATTAAGGGAAGAAAAAAGGATTGAAGGTTTATATGAAAATCTACGCGTACGAAGTCGCGGGCAAAAAAGCTAGTAAATAAATAAATATCTGGGACATTTTTGCACACACGATCAAAGGTCTCCTACATTTCTTTCTATTTGTCTCCACTGCTAGCTACTAGCGGCACATGGCTCATAATCTAACTCCGTCTTCAGACACTCACTACGGAGAACGTAAGCCCACCTTTCCAGATGCATAAATGAGAGGCGTATCCCACCTCTCCCGTCTGGCAATTGAATGTGGAATCAAATTATTTAGAGATCTATATAAATAATAAATAAATATCTGGGTCATTTTTGCAGACAGGGTCATCTGACCCCAATCTAAGCAAAGCTTGTAATATGGCTGCCAGGGACTGATATATGTACATACGAGTATATATTTTTATATGATCTATATAAATATAATCTATAGATATTTGATATAAAAAAAAAACAGGATTATTTTTGTGTAAACTTGGCTTTTGTCTTGGTACAAACTGATGGCGTGGAGATCTGTTTAAGTTCAAGCTTCATTTGTGATTTTTCATTCGGGTTGGCAACTGTCTAAATAGTACTAGCATAGCTAAAGTGCGGCTGCAAAAAAAATAGGCGGAATAATGACAAATGTCTTCATCACTGAAGTGAGATTTTTTTCTGTGGTCTTCATAGTAGACAAATTTCAAAAGTCCAAAATTTTTCCAAACAAAAAGATAAGTACTGCTGCTAAAACAATGCGTCTCACAGTTGCCATTACATTGTAGAAGGCCATATAATTATAAAAAGCTTAAAAAAATAAGCTTTTTTTATGGCTAATGTCAGACGTATTGTTTTATTGATAAGCTTTTTACAATGTTATGGCAACTGTTAGACGCATTGTTTTAGCAGCAGTACTTATCTTTTTGTTTGGGAAAATTTTGGACATTTGAAATTTGTCTACTATGAAGACCACAGAAAAAAATCTCACTTCAGTGATGAAGACATTTGTCATTATTCCGCCTATTTTTTTTCTTAACCTATACTGATTCACTGTTGAGAAATGTCTCCCCCATTTTCTTCCATAAATCTCGGTCATCCACCACCTCTTCCGCCTATTGTATAATTATTATTTTTTAACTTAATTTTTAATATTTTTTCTCCTTATTTATTTATTTTATCTTTATGTACCTAAGCTAGTTTTCACTTGTAAAAAAAATCTACTGGTCAATCTCATTATTAATTCACATTTTTTTAACTGTAATTGTCAATGCTTCAATTATATCATATTCCAAAAACCTATGAAAGATAATGAAATGTTATAAAATGCTTGCTTACCTCCTTAGGAATTACCTCAACAATTTCTAAGATACAATAAATCTTTTTTTCAGACCTCAACGGCCCTTATCCTGCTACTCCACTTATCTCTTCATACAGTTGACGAAGGGCTTGCCATAAATCCAAGTAAGTTTCGTACCCTTACTTTGTAGCTTGAGAGGTCATGCTTAACAGTAGCTTCAGGGTTGCCATCCTAACAGCTCCCTGGACACTGTAGGATTCAAAAGTTAGAAAAGACCTTCAAAGTTGTGTCAAAGAGTTAAATAAAAAGATTGGGGTGTTATTATTAATTTGTTTGTTATTGGGGTTTATTTACATTATCTTTTCTACACATAAAATAATAAGTGTTTTTCTAGGAATCAACGCCCTTACTAAACTGCTAGGTTATTATAAAGTACAATTCAAACCAATATTGCTCAAACAATCTAGATGCAGGTCTTAAAGGGTCGGCAACGTACTCGTATTTGTGATGGCTCTGATGTTACAAGTATCCATAGGCGACGGTGACTTCTTACCATCAGGCGGCCTGTCTGCTTATTTGCCACCTATGGCATAAAAATGTATAATAGAACGAATTTTGATTAATTTCACCTCGGGGTCAAAATGAATCCCTAAAATTTTAATTAAAATAAAAACATATTCTTGTTAAGCTGATGAAACTCTGTTTTGAACTAATTACAGGTAAGAAAATAATTAATAAACGCGTAATGTCTCAGGATTTTACGAAAACCATTTCCTATGGGGGTCCTAATAGAGCTTATAATATTAAGTAAAATTTTGTAAATGCGGTTACAGAATTTTGTAAATACCTATATAATAAGAAAATAAAATACCCATAAAATGTGTTTAACATTTTCTGAAAATCTAAAAAATAACGGTCCTTAAGATAGCGATTGAAACCGGAGGACATTGATATATATTTTTTATAAGAATTGCTAGCGGGTTGTATTCTCAAAGATGGTTGACGTTTGACAAGCTGTCATTCATAAATACGGTAAACATGTTGTTGGGTTAGTACGAGAACTTGCGAAAAAGTTATCGTTACGTAAACGATAGCAAATGTATGAAAAATTCAGTTACCTTTCACGTCTGATAGAGGCGCTGTTAAATTTTTCATACATTTTGCTATCGTTTACGTTACAAAAACTTTTTCGCAAGTGCTCGTACTAAGACCATACCGATCTCACCTAATAGGATAGAGGCAAGAGTTTAATGAGGAGGATTTCTTAGGTCTTCTCGATTATCACACATTGAAATGAAACACTTTTATCGTACTTCATCGCGTGTATTTTACATTATTTTAATTCCTGACATTTAGAACACTTAACAGTGTCCGTAGTTACAGGTAGACTAGATGATGGGTGTGTTGTTGATATGATATGAAATTATTTACAAGTACCGCCACTGATTTTTAATCAAAACGTACCCTATGTACGCAGTAGTCGCTTTGATGACTGAATTTAAACAGGCAAAATTTACCAACCATCTTCTGGTTCAATCTTCTGGTCAAAATTTGATATTTTTTAATAACAGTAGCGTATCATCTTTAGTATATGCTAGTATTCGCCTTGCCAAAGATCAGGCTGAGCAGTCGTGACGTCAGGAATAAAAGTAATGTAAAAAAAACACGTTATGCAATCCGTCAAGTGTTTAATTTCAGTGAGATGCAATTATTCAGATATGGCCTGGTGGGCTACCATAATCACAAAAACATTCTTATACCTTGCAGTGAGCTTTGTCTCGCTCCCTCAGCTAATGAGAAAGCTAGAAAGAGTGGTGTGGTGGCCCACCAGGGCTGCTGTTCGGTAAGTTTTCATTAGAGACCATTCCATTGTTTACTTATGAACTCGCCGTTTGCAGGGTCTGTGATGAACAACGCTCTTTACTAAAGCCTTCGTACTCATTACATTTACGAGTCATAAGTTTCTAGGGACCATTGACATTTTGTTTATCACGCATCAATGATCAGAAGTCAACTTAGATCATAGACTCCAGTTATTTGCGATAGTTTAACGACTGCTCTTCTCAGACAAACAACCTGACCACTGAACGCCCTTCAAAGTAAAAGTCACTCCACTCAGTTGGAAAAGTCAACAGCGGTCACTCTAAAGATGCCTAACATACTCCAAACATTGGTGAAGTTTCTTGATCTGTTAAGAAAGGGTAGATAAGTAATTCTACGGGGGCTACGATAGAAGTTTTTGGAAGCTTAGCAAGTTTAGCTTAAAATAGTTAAAACTATTTATGAACGTGATTTTTGTGTGCTTGTAAGTTTCCTTAGGCGCAACCACAGAAAAATTTTCACTTCAGTGGGCGCAACGCCTACTAGAGTTGAGGTCGTGTAAAAATAAACAATTTCGGTCCGGTACAGGTTCAAAATTCGATTCTACGTTACTAATCCGTAAGGCCAATGATTGGAACAACCTGCCGGCTTCCTTGTTTCCTGAGAGATATAATCTGGGCCTTTTCAAGGCCAGAGCGAATAGGTATCTTCTAAGTCTGCGTGCTTCATCTTCGACTACATCGTCGCTTACCAACAGGCGAGTTGATGGTCAAACGCGAAAGAGATTTTTGAGCAATCGAGGTGCAAAGATTTTAAATTTACCATAAACCGGTAAAGAGTTGACTTTTCCTCGGCTGCTTACACATCACGCCACAATACTGCCTCCAGTCTTCCAGTCGGCGTACGAAGCGCTTAGATTCCGCTCTTATTGTGCGAACTGCTAGTGGAACGGGTGTTCCCCGATAGTTACAAACTGGGTGTCTTCAAATCGCGAATGAATTGGTTTCTTCTTGGCAAGCGTGTTCCATCGTCCGCATCATCAGTCAATATCAAAATAAGTAAAAAAAAAACGTGAATATACGGTCGCAAGCCTAAAAAAACAGCATGTATTATTACACGAAACACAAGTAATGTTAAAAGGTGAGGTTGCAATACACGTGCTCGTGTGTTTCTACAACATACCTAAAACATTTCACGCAACACTAACAACGTAAACTTTTAGTACTTTTCTAAGCTAGGAGATGGCAGCCCTAAGTGTTGCTATTATTTTGTTTATAGCCAACATTATTTGCTACTTTGTTGTAGTAGTAACGGGTCAAGTTGTAGAGTTTAGTTGCAGGTGTTGGTGTTAGAATAGCTGAAGTTTTACAAGTGCACGTCTAGTTTGTATGTCAGTAGCATTGTGGTAAGTAGTTCCGTACTCTAGTCATTTATATATCTGTAGTTTATACAATGTACTATCAAATAAGATTCGTTATGAACAGAGTTACTGACATTTTGTAATAGATTTAAAAAATACCGTTTCAGGGATGAGTATGAATCTTTACGTGATTTACAAAGCGTACAAGGCCGTCTGTCAAGTAGTATGTAGCCTATGGAGCCTTTTATAAGTCGTCAATTATATACGTTAAAATAGTGTAAAACTCTGCAATTTGCCGTCCTGTCAAAAATATATCTGTTTCGTTCTGGCAACAACAGTTTTGGCATAATTATGAGAGTAAAGAATCTAACAAGTTAATTTTCCATTTTCACCGAAAAATGTCTTGAATATCCCATTTGACACCGTGAGAGATTACCGAAAACTCCCGAAGAAGCCGGCAGAAGACTTTTACATAAAATATTCATCAGGACCAAAGCTACGGATCGCGTGTCACACTTTTCGATGTTGTCTCGGGGTGTTATGATTTTTGTGGTATCAAATTGAATTTAGTATTATGGTACGAGAGTTAGCAACGTCGGGAAAACAAGCATTTCAGGTAAGCCAGTTTTTAGATATGCTATCTCTCTCACTCCCCCGGACGTCATACGGGCTATCTGGCTGGCGTTAGTGGTTGCGTTCATCAGTGCGCATCCTACATGTACAGGTAAAATATCGATTTTTCAAATCATTTTAAGTTTTTTTATTTTTATTTTTTTTATTGAACTTTTTGCAACATGAATCTATTATTGCCAGACATTTTTATTGTTGTTAAAATTGTGCCAGACGCTAATTTTTAATTAAAAACTTTTTTTTTTTTTTCAAAATATTTCAGTATGGCTGAAATTTTTATATGATGTTATTTAAGTATCTACAAACCTAAAATTAATTTGCCAAACAATAATTCGAATGTTAAACCTTCAGCCAGACCGATCTCAAATTGAAAGAGAAAAAAGAGAATTGAAAGAGAGAATTGAATTGAAATGAGATTGTTTTTAGATAGCATATCTAAAAACTGGCCTACCTGAAATTCTCTCTCAAAAACTTTGCTAGCTCTTAGACTATTAGGAATAGTCCTAGTTTTGTTTCTACCATGACATGTACTTTGTTTTGTTTCTAGACCGATGTACTTTGGCGATCTTTTTTTGCCTCATACTTTTATGATGTGGAATGAGCTCCTTCCTGCTGCATTTCCGAGTAACTAACTATGGATACCTGCAACACCAGGGGCATTACAGATACGTTGCTGACCCTTAAAGACTCTATTAACAGCCGTTTTGAAGAACCCCATATTAAAGCTACCCGGAAATGCCGTAGCATGGTTTATTTAAATCTGTACTTATAGTAACGTCGCAGTAACGTCTTATATGCTTTACGCCTAAGATCTTAAAGTACCTATAATTACAGTAGAGCTAGGCCCCGTTCACATTGCAGACGCAGATGGATGGGCTCTACCACAGGCTCTACCACAGACTCTACTTAGCTATTGCCTTTATTTCTATCTCATTTGTTTAAACATGAACCCATGAACCTACTACCCAAAGTAGTAGTAGGTTCATGCATGAACCACATTGCCTTTCTTGCACATTACGTAATTTGACAGTGCTGTGCATACTTGCTGCGCGTGCTGTGTCTATTTTGTATTGATGTATTTACGAGAACTTTACCACTATTGAGTTAAGGTCGAATATAAATTAATCCCAAAATGGTTTTGCATGAAACGCGTGCGGATGCATTGGTAAAGTGAACGATGCGACAGTCATCAGTCATAACCACAGAAAAGAGGTTTTTGAAGTGAAAACTTCTTTAGGCGTGTTGAGCACTATTTGGGTGATCAAAAATCATGGAACTCGCGCCAGCGTCACGCTGTCACAGAATACATAATACACAGAACCGTGTATTTTAAAACAGCGCCATCTCTTGTAGAATAGGTGAATTACTACTTAAGTTTTCACTTCTGACATGCTATGACATATGTGTTTTTTTTCATTTCTGTGGTCATAACGTCATAGCGGTCGCAATAAACTTAAACTATGTACCTACGTGCTTTAAAAAAAACTTAATTACTTTAAATAAGTAACCGTACGTACATAAGAAGTTGTAATATAAAACCTACCACGATGTTATAGGCCGTTATTCAATTTTTTTACTTTTTATTATGCCTCAGAGAGGTAATTAAGTCAAAGAACGACTCTATTGTGATCATCCCCCTTTTAGCGTAAAATTGTTTTACGATGCGATTAAAAAGACAACAATGCCCTACCCCTGTTGTTGACGTGCATTTGGATTTTAATAAATTGATTTCCATTCAGAATTCTTTTATCTACATGAGAGTGAATGTCGGTCATCTGGATGAATAATCAAAAGAGAAAAATTGTCAAGTGCGTGCGTGATAGGTTTTTTTTAAAATAGAAAATAGGCTTGCGTTTGACCGCCAGCTCGCCTGATGTTAAGCGATGATGCGGTCTACGATGGAGCACGCTTGCCTAGAAACCGATTCACTCGTGATTTGAAGACATCACCCAGATTGTAACTACCGTTCATGGTTCCGTAGCTATCTATACTAATATTATAAAGAGGAAAGATTTGATTGTTTGTTTGTTTGCATTGAATAGGCTCCGAAACTACTGAACCAATTTGAAAAATTCTTTCACTGTAGGGAAGCTACACTATCCCCGGGTGACATAGGCTATACTATATTTTGTAGCGAGGCCGAAGGCCGAGCTTACACCAGTGCGAAGCCGGGACGGTCGACTAGTGTAAAAAATATTTTTTTTATATATTTTCCTTAGTAATAATTTTCTATACGCACACGGAATTCAGCACACTAAAATTAGTCTCTGAATAAAATGACCTTGATCTTCAAACTTCAAAGGTTCCATTTTCTCCTTTCTATCACAGAACAGGAACATTAAAAAACACTGTTTTTAACTATCGCGGTTGGTTCAATACAGTTATGATTATTTACGGGATATTTACCGTGGTCTCCCCGTGAACATGGTGCATGTAACTGCGCCGGTATATCGGGAGCTCCATTCACAACCTTACCATGGTAAATATCCCGTAAATAATCATATAACTCTAGAAACATTGAAATACAAAAAAAAGTTAATAATAAATTCAAAAAAATCATTAGTCAATAGTAGATAAATTGGTAACTGGATCTGTGGGAGGACAATTTATATACCATCATTTCTCCCGCAGGTCGAAAATTAAATCATCTCATACACATAATTATTTAAATAATTATTACAAGTAATTAAATATCAAGCATGTTTATGTGCCATTTAATTAATTTAATTATTTTAGGACAAAAAAAAAGACGTGTGGCACTCGGGGACTGCCGCGATAAAGCTATTGCATAGCATTTTTTATCAATTTATGCAATTATAATTATTTATTTACTTGTAACAAATAAAATTATGTTGGTTTTACAACTCTATGTATGTCGTTCTTTTATCAAACATATTTTACAACGCCATCTAGCGGTGAGAGGTCGGAGTGGGGGGTGTTAGGTTATTTTGTTACGGAATTTCTGGATTCGGTCTCCACGCTCAAGGCCCGCGATAGAAGCTATGTAATAGCTTAACATTTTAGAAACTAGTTTTTCCCGCAATCTTTGCCTAATTCTCTAAGAATTACCTTATCTTTAAAGTAAAAGCGACATATTCAGAAATGTACAAAATCCTTTATGCTGATATTTAAAGCTACTGAACCTATTAGTTAGCCTCAAAATCCATATTATATACTGTAGATACGCAATGCATGTTAATTAATTCAATATCCATTTATCAATCATTGAAAAGGCTCTTAAAATTACGTGAAAATTTGTCAATCGGTCGTCAATTTAGAGGCTTAAAAATAATGATTCACATTTGTAATTATTTAAAGTTTGTATTAAAATTGAATGGATCCTCGATGGTAATTAAATAAAACTTTAAATAGTAATGTTATTTCGCACTGTAGGCTTAGTAATAATAAAACTAAAAGGAAGTTTGATATATCTACACTTCTACACTAATATTATAAAGAGGAAAGATTTGTACCTATTTTTGTATGTTTGTAATGAATAGGCTCCGAAACTACTGAACCGATTTGAAAAATTCTTTCACTCGTGGGAAGCTACACTATCCCCGGGTGACATAGGCTATATTATATTTTTTAGCGAGGCCGAAGGCCGAGCTTACACTCGTGCGAAGCCGGGGCGGACGGCTAGTATGATTATAAATAAGCTCCACGTAGCAATTTTGTCATATAACCAACATTGCCCTTTTTATAGAAATAAGGAAATAAATCAAAATGTATTAGACAAGTACTTTGTGGTCGTATGCTTGACAGCTCCTCCTTCTTTTTAAGTTTAAGGAAACAAGCTCACTCTTCTAATCTTCTTTCGTATTTACAGGCACTCACGACGGCCAAAACTATCTCCTTCGTCCAAACAGTCTTACGTATTTTACTGTTTTAAATTATGTCCCAGTAAATGAGTGGAGACTTCACTAGACGCTTCTATGTAGTTTTAAAAACAACATGAAAATACCCTATTGTATCACCTACCACGTCCTCGTGCATATTCTCGTATACCTACTTTATAAATAACTAGTCGACCGCCCCGGCTTCGCACGGGTGTAAGCTCGGCCTTCGGCCTCGCTACTATGACCCGCTCCAGGAACACAAAATTTCATCAAAATCGGTCCAGCCGTTTTTAGAGTATCCTATGTCCGTCTCCTGGTTCTAAGCTACCTCCCCACCAATTTTCAGCCAAATCGGTTCAGCCGTTCTTGAGTTATAAATAGTGTAACTAACACGACTTTCTTTTATATATATATATAGATAAGCCAAAAAAAAAATACTTTGATAATACAATGAGGTGACATGTTTACTTCACGTTGGCACCGAAACCTCATTTTTATTTGTCTGTTATGTCTGAGTCTTTAATAATACCCTAATCTATGGACTGAATCAAACTTCCGGTTCTGACGTCTTTTTGTCACATTAGCTATTTCGTCGCTATTAAAGGTCACATTCAGTACCTACATTTACATCACTTTTTGCATCTACTCAATTTCTTCAACCCATATCATGTTGTATCTCGCCTTTTCTCAGCTCGTCCGATGCATTTGTTAAACACATGCCTACATGAAATATATAACAAACGGAACCTCTTGAATTTTCTTGAAAGAGGTTCTATTTACTTTTTTTACTTCAGTTTTATTCCGTTTACACCGGGCCTAAACAAGAACTTTACGAGCATGAAAAGTGTTTTTTTTTAAGTTTTCTCCACCATCCTATAAAAAGTATAAAATACCAATTCGAAAATGGAAATATTATTCTAATGTTCAGTCCGTTTGATAAAATTCTGTTGTTTTTTTTATGTGTGCAAAAGGTAGCTTTGACCAGTGAAATAGCGGGCTGTAGCGGGCTTTGACCGATGAGTGAATTATTAAAAGTTTAAATTTAAATATCTATACGAATTATGTTGTTATATCGCACTCTAGTTTAAATTAAACAATATCCATAATTAGGTGCGTATTTATTGAGGCCTTGTGCTTAATTGAATAATTAAAATAAATTTGCCGTCCACGTCGACGTTTTGACTGAAAACCTAGTTGGCCCAAACTATGAAAATATGATTATGGCCGCATTAATTTGAAATCATTATACGAGGAACATGTCATGTTACGTATTTAATCAGTATTATTATCTAGGTACAATTTATCAAATACCATTTATAAATTAATTTAACAGACGCTTACAAAATAGACATAAATTGGCCTTACTTAAAAACGTTACTCAAGTTATTCTATGCATAAAATTTCTGTTTCATTTTCGCATGTGATAATTGCAATCAGCGAGAAGTTGACAGAGCAATTTTAAGCATAGATTAAATTGAGTATCGTTTTTAAGTAAGGCCCCTATTTTGTCAGTGTCTATTATATTTATTACCGAGCCCAACGCGAACAAATTCGCGGACATTTAGCTAGTACTTGATAATTAGCAAGTCCTATTAGAAAGTTCCGCAACTCCGCTTCTAGGAAGTATTTTTATATCAGGCGTAAAAAATCGAATGAAAATCGGTTCAGCCATTTGGGAGCTATAATGCCACAGACAGTCACACAGATACACACACCCTCTGTTGGCGTAGGGGGTTAAAAAGAGCGGTAATCAGGAATGTGGCTAACTGCGGTACCCAGATCCTATGAATACTCACAACACTAACGGTGTGATGATTTGTCAGCCTGGAGAGGTGTTTGTACACTTTTTATAACATCGAAGACCTTGGGTAAACCTATTTACTTTAGTAAGATATGATACTACTAACTAGAAATCTTTTTTTTTTAAATAATACGCTTGTATTTGACCGCCATGTCGCCTGTTGTCAAGCGATGATGTAGTCTACGATGGAGCACGCTTGCCTAGAAGAAACTGATTCACTCGCTATTTAGAGACATAATAATTATATTGTAACTATCAAGGAACACCCAACACTTCACGTAAATATCCCATAGATATTGTTTTTTTTTTCATAACGTAGATAAGTAGAAAAATAAAGACTAAAAACTTAAGACAAAGTTTGTATTTACCCTTTTGTCCCAGATAAAAATTATTCTGTGTCTATATGACCAAAATGACTAGTTTGTATAACCCCTATTGTCCCAGAAGACTTTTTTCTACTCCTATATAACCATAATAACTATATTTATTTCAAGTACTTTTTCGCACAGTGAAAATATATGTTAGCGATATTTTCAATTATAATGAATTACATTAACTAAAATACTGATACCTCATTTGAACACCTGAACCTCGTTTGACATATAAACATTTATCATCCTAGTGTCAAACTAGGCTTAGATTCATCTTTATGACTACTTTAGCATTCTGTATTTATTTGGGTTTTTGTTCCATTATCATCATCTTCATCATTTCAGCTATATGACGTCCACTGCTGGATATAGGTCTCCCCCATCGATTTGCAAATGGTCTGGTTGGAAGCGGCCTGCATCCAGCGTTTTCCTGTGGTCTCTATTAGGTCGTATGTCCATCTTGTAGGTGGACGTAATGCGCTGCGCTTACCGGTCCGTGATCTCCATTCAAGAACCTTTCGGCCCCATCAGCCTTTTGTTCTGCATGCTATATGCCCTGCCCACTGCCACGTCAACTTGCTAATCCGGTGGGATATGTCGGTAACTGTCGGTTTTTGTTTATTTTTTACTAAATAGTTAATTATTGTTCGTCAGGTTGTTCGTGCGTCCAGTTCACGTCGACGTACGGCAAGGAGCGTGGAACTTTCAGCAGCCCCGACTACCCGCGGCCCTACTCCGCGCGGCTCGACTGCCTGCTCTACACCTTCCTCGCAGCGCCGCACGAGATCGTCGAGCTCGTCTTCACCGACTTCGACATCTATAAGGAGCATCTCGAGTGAGTAGAAACTATTACCGACACAGAATAAACAATAGTACTAGCTGTCCGAGGACTCACTCTAAATTGAATGTAATTAGAGAGTCTTGCTACGTTGCAAATATTATTGGCACGCACAGAAAAAGCACCTCCTCTGAGCTATATGTTCTATGTAGCCCTGATGACCTACAAAGCTACCCAGAAAGGGTGTACTGACTCGAAATAGATCCGTTTAATTCATCTCATTCTGAACAACTTTTACAATGGGACCAACTCTGCAATCGCGAAATAATATATATCAGGTGTTTCATACATTTTGGTAGACGAGTTCTGGAGTGGTCTACGTGTAGGCAATCGTAGTGTAGGACACGCTCCGGCCAGATGGAGTGACGACCTGCGTAAAACGGCGGGTAATAACTGGATGCAAAGAACTGTCAACCGAGTTCAGTAGCGTGCATTGGGACAGGCGTATGTCCAGCAGTGGACAGTTACAGGCTGATGATGATGATGATACATTTTGTTGAGTGTGAATTAAATAAAGTGAATTACCGATTTCTATGGAACAGCTGCCATCAAGAGACTAATGATGGTGGCCGAAGGGTAGTATATGCGCTTGACAATCCAGGGCCGGTGGTATCCATTAAGGGTTTTCCTGAATAAATAAAAAAAGAGTAAGGTGTGCAAAATACATATTGAGTTATTGACATTGTCGAGTAGGTGGTGTAAAAAGTATATTTACCTAGGCGAGTTATATTGTATTAAATTTTGCATTATCAGTTTTTCCTTTAACAATCTATCACGTCCTTTAACCTTCTAACACAGTCCTATCATAGGACGCAAATTGCCCACTACGTGACAAATATTTGTGTCACATGCAAATGTTTTTTACAAACTTTCGGTATTTGGGAACGGGCAGCGTTTTTTCTCGCCCTTTGAGGGACACAGGCGAAGGCGAAAGAAATATTAATGTGAAATGTGGATGTGAGGAATTCTTTTTTGGTTTTATTTTGTTTTGAAGTAACAAAAACATCATCAAAGTCGCTTGTAAGTTTGTAGATATAAGATTTTGATAGTTGGTCGCAAATTTGACCTTTTTAATACACGATCAACACTACAATGGCGAAAAATAAATCTGCCTTTTCATTGATTCCGTAAAGTTTGAATTATATTTTTCTATGGAACAGCATTTTTTTCGAGATTTTAGAGTTGACTCTATTGTAAAAAGTTGTGTAATTACCTCTTTTAGGCTTAGAATCACCATCCTATGGAAACCTACATTATCATCATTTCATCTATAACGTCCACTGCTGGATGTAAGCCTCCGCCATCGATCTTCAAAAGGGCCGGTTGGAAGCGGCCTGCATCCAGCGTTTCCCTGCGGTCTCTTTTAGGGCGTCTGTCCATCTTGTCCTACGCTGCCCAATTATCCTTACCAGGATCCTCAGGATTAATGATTTTAAAACGTGTTTTTTTTAGTTTTTCAAACTGCATGAATTATTTAAATAACAATTAACACCCAGACATAGAATAAACAAATATTCATCATTATGAATGTTTGCACTAGGTGGGAATCGAATCCACGCCCCCAAACGCAGAAAGTAGATTCACTATCAACTGAGCCACCAGGGCAGTATGTTGTTTATGGCATGTCTAATGTTTTGATTCAACTTTTCGGGAGTCAAAAGAGTCACCCTATAAACAAAATAGGTCACAAAATCGACCCCCAACCCTTTAGAACTTAAGCCTATACAAAACCGGTCGTATAATTCGACAATCGCGTATTCAGGGATTCCTTACAGCCAAATGAGCATTATTGCGAACAATATTGCTGTCTTGAACCGTTTACATTGGCAACTTTATCGCTACGAATGTGACGAAAATGTAAATGGGTCTTTATTTCCCCTTGAGAGGCAATTCCGAGAGATATCGTCAAGTTAAAGGTCAATAATATTCTACGGTGCTCTCCTTTTGCTGTGAAATAGGTACTTAAGATTTTAAAGTTCTGTCAGCGTTTTGTGTCATGAATTGGTGAGTTTATAGTTGAACCGTTAAATGTGGAACGGGTTTTATTTTAACGTTTTGATGAGGAATTCGCTTATTTCAGTTATAATGTTTAATGGTTTATAGTTCATTTGACTTCCTTCCTTTTAGTTCGTGTGTACCTGTTTCAATTCAACTTATGCAACAGCTCTTTATTTTCTCTTCTTCACTTTCATCTATTCATCTTTTCTCTCTCTCTCTCTCTCTCTCTCTCTTTTTTTGTTTCCTTATTTATTTATTTATTTTAGTATTCTGTAAGCAAATAATCAAGTTATCATAAACAATATATCTATTTATACCGGAAAATTAATGAAGATATATTTATTTACACAAAAAATATTGAAATCATAGATTTTTAACAACCAAAACTTAATTATTATTTAATGTAACTACCTATATACAAACATATGTAAGCTTTTACTGCACTGGCCTATTTTATTGTAGTGCTCATAGAGTAGCTTTAGTGGATGTTTCTAATCAAATACAAATGTTAAAAGTTGATACCACATCAGATAGAATCCAAGTTTTGCCTCTACGCGAAACAGAGTCAAATCTATGCTCTACGCTTGCAATAAAAGTAAAAAACATAAGCTACCGATGATAAAACTCCAGATCAAATTACTCATAATCAATTTAATTTAAAATAAAACAAATTTACACTAAATTACATTACATAAATGGCCACTAGAATACAATTTTATGAAAAACGAATAGTGAAAAACTTGCTTAGATTCGAAGTAACAGCTAAAAAATGGAGTGTGGCTGTGTCGTGGACACTTTCATTTATTTTGTTACGTTACGTGTATTTTTTTTTGAGCGTATTATATGTTGTCATATAACATATATTTTATTCCTGGCAGCAAATTGGCGCTGGGGATGTCTTACGACATTGCTCTAACAGAAAGGCTAGGAACCATTTTAAAATGGTAGAATGTCACTATTTTCAGCTTTATAAACAAAAAACGATGTACTTAGATTAACATTTAGGAATTTATTTTGGAATTGTAAACAAATAATAAAAGCAACATTAGAATTAATCGAATATCTAAATACAATATCATCATCATCATCATCAGCCAGAAGACGTCCACTGCTGAACATAGGCCTCCCACTTTAACCTCCATACTGAACGACATCCTGCCATCTGCATCCACTGGATGCCCGCGACTCTCACAATGTCGTCGGTCCATCTAGTGGGAAGCCTACCTACGCTGCGTCTTCCGGTTCGCGGTCTCCACTCAAGAACCTGTCTTCCCATCGGTTAACAGACGACAACGACATCGGTTGAAATATATATGTATATGTCAATTTTTGGACACTAATAAGTCCTTCAGATTTATATTATGTTTTATATAAATTACTTTGCGCTACATGTACAAAGTCGCGGGCATCAGCTAGTATGTCTCACTCAATGTTACAAATTCTTTGATCTTTTAGCTATCAAGTGGTGTAATAAAATGTTGGTCGTAGATGATAAATATGTAGCTGCAGCATCAAACAGTTTCACCCGATTTTTACCGTCTTCCAAAAAGGACGAGGTACTATGTTTGTATGTATGTATTTTTTTTGTATGTTCATTGATATTTTCGCCAATGTGTGCCAGTGAACCGATTTGAAAAATTCTTTTTTATGCAATAATCAGTTTTTCTAATCGCCTCCTACTATGGAAGCAAATTTAATGACGTATACACGTCATACGTGTTTTAAAAGTCCAGTTTTCGTTGAATAATTAATTCTATTGAAAAAAGATTCACATGTCAATCATGTTTTTAAAATTACTCTAAACTTTTTTATATCCTTCACTATTTATGACGAAAATATGAATTTGGTACTGTTTCCCGCTCTTTTGTTTCTACTTGTTGGTCAATCTATATTTGGAACTTGTTTTTTTTATTGCCCCTATGGGAAGACAGTTCACACGGTTCTAAATCCCGTAATGGGGTCTGAAAGTAAGTTTGCAAACGGTCACATTTGTAGAACCCATCCTTTGCTTACAAACTATCTTTTGTTTGGTCGTCGTTTGTCTCTGTCGCAGGGACGCTATTGCGGCCCATAAATATAGCACCTTCGCGTGAAAGTAAGTGGAAATAGTTCAGGGTGTTTGGGACGGGTTTAAGCTATGATTTAACTTAGGTACTTGTCATATGTGCCGTACTTTGTAAGTTTGCCATGTATTGTTTACGAAATGGATTAAAACAAAAATTCTATATTTTGTGTACAAACTGCACATGATGAGCAAATTACTTGTTGGCGTTGCTCTACTTAGGGTGTTATTTAAATATGTACGCATAATGCAAACTTGTGATGTAATCTTTGTCATATATATTTTTTGCCAACTTCCGATAATAGTGATGCATGGAAACGAGACAAATTAATTTCATTTTCGATACCAGCTTCAGCTTGCAGCGGCCTGGTTACATAATATGGAGTTTTATTGGGTACTAAACCCTCATCAGTTGCTGGTTTCTGTGAATGACAGAGGGCAAAATCTTCTGGGGAACGCACGTTGCCCTCCTAAAACGTTTCCTGAGGAAATATTCCCGGGAAACTGCTTCCTCATGAATCGTTCCCCATAAAGATGCAGGCCACACCGTGCCTTTGTTTTCCAGGACTCATTTGAATAGGTTCTTCGATCCCCAAATCTGACTGGGTAGTACGAGCCCAATCGTCCCTTTTTAGTCTGCTTTTACGACAGACATACTGCTCTGCAGGATACTTTATACTAAGAGGTCGATGCTGTGTTCTAAGGGTCTAGTTATAATATATAACTGGTATGGCCTATCACTTTTAGTTTTTTTTCTGAATTATGACCTCAATTGCTTCATACGAAGGGTGAATAGAATTTTCAAAGGTAGGCATCGCATCGCCAATACTTTGGGTTTTGTAAGTGTCCATAGACGAAGAATTACACAAAAAAGTTTTACATTAAATAAAAAAGAAGTTTATTTTTGACCAATTTAAATAAAACCGAAACGCATACTACCTGCTTAATTTTGCCTTATCAAACCAATTTGCCTTATTTTGCCTTATCAAATCCAAATTTTATTAACACAGCAGCTGCAAATAAACCGATTTCCAATTTATCAAGACATTTCGTTACCAATTTTATCACAAAGCGTTTTCCACGCGACAGTACCCATCATAATATTTCGTGCATGAATGCCGTAAGCAGGCGTACAGTTGCGCACAAAACTGCCGTATTCTATAACAGAATATAGCCTTATACAATAAAACGTGTTATTTGTTAGTAACGCACGATTAATCGTTACGTGACGTCATTGCTCGTGCGTGATGTGTGCCAGGCTTTGATGGAAATGGCGTATTATGGGATTATCTGTGGCATAATAGTACCAGGAGATTGAAGAATCTCGTAGGAGTTTCCCATGAATATTTTCCTTGTTTGTACGCTGATCGGGGAAATAAATCTTTATGATATTTTTCCGAACGTTTTTGGTTGAGACATCAATCACGTAGTTGCCAGAAATGAGATCATTTGAGACCGATTACGCTAAATTTAGATTATAACTGCCATCAAAAATTTTGTTACTCATATTAATATAAGTGCGAAATTTTGTGTGTAGGCGAGTGATTATATTTGTTCTCACTTAATTCTGTTACGTTTATAAAGATTTCAATGGAATTTAAAATTAGTAAATAGCTTATGCACTGTTTTATTCCTAAAATATTAAGGACCATGTAGAGTAGCGAGCGTGTGAATTACATAAATCCACATTAGGTTATATTACAAAGGGACTATGATGGCCGAGCGGTAGCATGAGCGATTTACAATCTGAGGGCACTTTGATCCTCTGCAACAATAATTTATTTAGTAATTATATCAATTATGTGCAGTTTCGATGCCGAACCTCAAAAAAGGTGAAAAAAAATACAGGAAACCGGCACGTCCTATAACCTCAAAAGTAGATATTGCAACATGCACTAGGCCAGCATGGTAGATTAGGGTCCATCCTTTCTTACTGACAGAAGGCCAATGTCCCAGCAGTGGAAACATGATAGTAAAAAAAAATATGATGGAAAAATAAAGAATGTTACAAATGCGAAAGTTTGTGCAAAAGTGTGTACATGTGTTTGTTTGTCGGCATTAAACTCCATAACAGCTGAACGGATTTGAATGAAATTTGGTTTGGAGTTAGCTTATGATCTGGATTAACACAAAACTTTTTACTCCAGAAGAGTACATGGTTTCTGTAGAATCGATATAAAACTCTACGGGTGCTGCAATTAACGGACTAATAAATAATAGTTCATAGTATTTACGATATAAGTACAACTAGCGACCCGCCCTGCTATCAACGCGTGTAATTTTGAAAAAAAAAAATTGAATAATGTGTCTGTAAACCATGTAAATTACTTTTTAACCGACTTCAAAAATTGAGAAGGTTATTTTTTTAACTAGTTGAACCGATATTGATGATAATTTTTTAATTTGAAACCTGGTGCTTTCCGTTTGGTCCCATTTTAATTTGGTCCAGTTCTACTGTTTTATTTTCTTACAATGTAACAATTAATAAGTCATTTCCACACAAAAATTACTTTAAAAAATTTATTATTAATGATATAAAAAATATTATAAGAGACATCTGTCGGAACACCTCAGTACTAAATCAGGCATGCGCTCTCTAAAACCGATAGTACCTAATTAATGCAGGCGCTATGGGATAGATGGCGCATATTTGGTCCTGATATTTTTATGAAATCGGTTATTTATTTTGATAATTATTCGGCGACTTGATTGCCAAATATTGTTTTTTTTTTCTAGTTACATAAAAACTTAATTAGGTTTTATTATGTACATACACATTTCTTGAAAAAATATCGAACTGAATGCGAAAACCGCATCAAAATCCGTTGCGTAGTTTAGGAAGAGTTAGCGGATATACAGACATACAGACGCGGAAAACGACTTTATTTTATACTACGCAGAGATATTGGTAACCAAGTAACACGATAGTGACGATATAATTATGTAAGTTCCTTAGGCAGCTTGTTACTGAAAGCGTAAAGCCGAGGATCAGGTTGATTGGCGTGCCTTGGGAGTGGTCCAGGAGTGAACTAACATTGATAACTAATCATACTTCATACTAATATTACTCTGACGCTTCGTAGATGTGACAAGGTTACCAAAGAGCTGGCGCTTATCTTGGCCAAAGAATAAGTTTGTTCATTCAATCTGGTTATGAATGTCATTAGTTTTGTGGGCACCTAACTTGACAGCGACCTTATAGTGCAGTGTTTTAACAGACTAAAAAGAAGGAGGTTCTTCTAATCTATAAAAATCTTGTGTCACGGTGTTTGTGGTTGCACTTCTCTGAAACGGCTCAACCGATTTTATGTTTTTTATGTATATTTGGTAGGTTAGATGCTTAGGTTAGTATCATATTATTTTTATGTATGACAACGCATAACTTTTTATTGAGTAGTCCAATTATGATGATTCTTTTTTAATAAGATATAGGGCATTATTGAAACTGTTAATTAGATAGTAAATTTAATTTAGTTAGTGCTTAATTATTTTGTTCGTGTGTTTGTCATTGAACTTTTCTTAAACAGCTGGACAGGTTTTCATGATTTTTTTATGTGTGTTTGTATAGGTTCTTTGGTGGTTTTGATTCACAATTGGACCCGGTAGGTGACGCTAAACATCAAGACAAGACAAAGCCTATCGGTCCGCTATTAGATTGCATTTAAAATTATTTTTAAGTTACTTATAAGTTTATATTCTAGGAATAAATAAACTTATAAAAATAACTAACATTATGAATTCGAGTCTGTTTGTTTGTTGTTTTGTTTGTTTCTTTTTCACGCAGCAACAGTAGAGCAACGGATCGACGTGATCTTGTGAATAAAATTATAGTTGGAGGGCCGGAGAGTGACATAGTATATTAAATATAAGAAAGAATGTCCACGCGGATAAAGCCGCAGGACGCAGTTAGTATTATACATAACTACAAATGTGTATGTTTATTTTTAACGTTAAAAGAAAAAAAAGAACTATTTTGCTATTATCCGGTGGTCTGTCTTAAGTTGGATCAATGGTCCAACTTAATTCAGTTCAATCTCCGCCGACTTGGAAGTAACATGTCAATACAAAAATGACAAATTGCGTCATTGTAATCTGTAAAAACTCTTCAAAAGCAGTTGGCCGTGCAAATTGAGTTGAACTACCACTAAATGACTCTAGCGACGTACGAAAAATGCGATATGCTGGATTTTTGTAGTATTTGACGTGTTCGCGAATTTATCCCAAAAAAGATCTATAAAACCTTTCTTAGAAATAAATGTCCATAGAAAACTTTTTGCCGCGTAGAATTAGACGATTCCTATGAAATTCTTACATTGTAATTTACGAAAAAAAACTCCTAAACCGTCGTTTGTAAGTATCAATATTAAATAACCGGCCAAGTGCGAGTCGGACTCGCGCACGAAGGGTTCCGTACCATTATCGATAAAAACGGCAAAAAAATTACAAGTTTTTTGTATGGGAGCCCCCCTTAAATACTAATTTTATTTTGATTTCATAATTTATTTTTAAAGTGGATATATAATTTGATATTCTAGGAATATTTCAAGCGTTTATCTCTTGCCGTTATCAATATCGAGTGAAAACGAGCAAAAAAATATCGTTTGTTGTATGGGAGCCCCCTTAAATATAAATTTTATTCTAATTTAATTATTTATTTTGAAATTCAATTGATAACTAAATATTCTGTGAATATTTCAAGCGTCTACCTTTTGCCGTTATCAATATCGAGCGAAAACTAGCAAAAATATCACGTTTGTTGTATGGGAGCCCCCATATTTATTTTATTCTATTTTTTAGTATTTTTTGTTATAGCGGCAACGGAAATACATCATCTGTGAAAATTTCAACTGTCTAATTGTCACGGTTCATGAGATACAGCCTGGTGACAGACGGACGGACGGACAGACGGACGGACGGACAGCGGAGCCTTAGTAATAGGGTCCCGTTTTACCCTTTGGGTACGGAACCCTAAAAAAGACTGCTTGTGAAAATAAATACTAAAATTATTAAACAACATTTTGCCCATGAAAGTACATAGGTACTCAAATGATTAAAAAACTGCACACGCAGAATTCATCTTCCCTCTCATATAACGAATATGGGAGGGATTAGTAGAGGAATTTCTGATCCAAAATCATCGTAATTTCAGTAGCTTATCCAAGATTAAAGGTGCTGAAACATTGATCGCTATTTTGGCAGATAAATTGACTCTACGTGGTGCCTTTCCAGGGGATTACCCTGAACAAAGGCTTGATATTCTGTTTTGACAGCCTGAAAAGGTGTGAAAAGGTATTGAAGTGTTTGCCAATCACTTTTTGCTTCACTATTACGAATTGAGGTACAGGAATTGTGTACAGGAATGGAATTTAGATGTAATGTGCTATGAAAACGAGGCGTAATTTGATTTAGTTAAGTTTAAAATTAAAGTTTAAGAAGTTAAAGAGTGAAGTTGGCCAAGTGGTAGCACGTGCGCTTTACAATCTGACGACACCCAGTTCGATTCTCGGCTCTGAAAAAGAAAATATTTTTTTGCATTATATTACGAATTATCATTAATGGAGTCCTTTAAAACTAAAACTTAAACTTTATGTAAAACTGATAGAATGTAATTTTATATTTGAAGTTTTGTTCCACATTATCAAATATTATTATACTACCTAAATGTTATAGACAATTCAAAAATTAGATGAACGGCAGGATTAAGACTTGCTATCTGAATTTACGTCCCGAACGCTCTTTCCGCTCAGTGAAAATTAAGAGTTGACCTCGTTAAACGTAAAATACATCTTTAAATAGAACATGCTTCATGGATCCACGAAATAATATCAAATTCTGTACGCCCATAATAATCTTTTCAGATTATTCTACTCATGTCTTTGAAGGTCCAAGCAGTAATAAACCTTTCCTTTCACAGAACACACTCATCTTGCCTTTCAAAGAAGCAAGTTAGTAGTAGGTACCAAGTCGGAAAGCCCTGTGTCCCTTCGCCAAGCTAAAAGCAAAAATCTCTTCTGTTACTTACAGACACAGTTTATAAACAGGCCTTTTAGTACAATGCACACAGGGTTAGACAGAAATTATATGCTAAATCAAAAGGAGGTTAGTAAATGTTATTAGAAACAAGATTTATTGAGACACCAACCTTAATATTTCAAAAAAACTGTTACATAATAATTATTATTATGAGATATAAGGAGACCTCGATTCTTGGCATGCTTATATCAATCGTCTGAAGGGTGAAAATCGCAAGAGCTAATCTAATTTAACCAATATCCAGGGTGGAAGTGTTAAAAGCATAAAGCCGCGAGTAGCGTACAGTGAAAGTGCAACACACCTCTCGACATCTTAAGCCATACACACCATACCATACGCCAATGTTTCCCCTGTAGCGATAATACAAGGCAGCCTTTTAGTCATTACCTTAATGTATTTTGAGACAAGGCAGGACAAGCTCTTTTCTCATCATACATATCTGTTCTCTCATCCACAGGTTATTCACCTCAATAGTCCAGTTTATTTATAACCCTATAGCATCAATAGTCACAGCTGATTTTCTTTTTGCAATTTCAAGGTTGATCTCAATGACCCTCCTCCTTTAAAAGTTGTTATTAATAACAGTCCTTTGGCTTAGCATATCAATTCTGTGTAACCTATGTGTATTGAGGCCTTTCAGTACAGAGTGTAGACTTTAAAGTACCGGGGTAGCGAGAGTTTGCGTTCAATTTGGCTTACATTCTCTAAAAGCTAATGCTATAACATCGACGGGAACGGCTTTTATCTAGTCGTGTACGGAAATAAAAGGCAACGTGTTACGGCTGGTTCTAGGGGTGGCAACACTGGAATGGATGTTTCGAAAATTGATGCGACTAATAAGCTGTCACGTTGCGTAAACCGTTGCGAAGCAAATTATTAAAAAATCTAACTTGTAAAGTTTAAATTGAATTACTTGTTATTCATTGTTACTGGCTAATTACACAAAATGTAGATTCATATTTTTTATGATTGTAGTTTTTTTTTATACGTAGATTATTATGCGAACTGCTAGTTTGTGGAATGCGCTACCTGAATAATAACGATCCCCGGTAATTACGATCTGGGTGTCTTCAAATCACGAGTGAATCGGTTTCTTCTGGGCAAGCGTGCTCCATCGTAGACCGCATCGTTGCTTAACATCAGACGAACTGGCGAACAAACGCAAGCCTATTTTTTTTAATAAAAAATAACCTTTATAACATAAAATATATGTTTTCAGCCTATAGAATACAAAATAACTCAGCATAAATTTTCAAAAATAATTTTGTGAAAATGTATGCAGTTCGTTATTTTTCCTGGCTTTGAAAGCTGTAGGTATACTTTAAAAAGTACCTAATTATTTCCAAAGCTAAATAATTTTAAATTTTAAATTATTACAGTAAAATAATGATAATGACCATTATTTTACTGTAATAATTTTAAATCTTAAGAATCTCTTGTATTCTATGGTACTCGTATTTAGTCCACAAAACAAAGAAGTGTTGGTCCCCAGAGGGCGGTTAACAAAGGCATGGTCAGCATCCGTATTCCGAACATTAGCACAGCCATTCACAACGGGCGGTTTAAAATACATCGGTAGCGTAAACTAAGCCCTCTTCAGACAAATACAGGATGTTAGTATAGAAATGGATAGTTGGATAGGCGGCAGATATTGCTGGAAACAATCAGTTGTTCAATAAATAAGTTGTTCTAAGTCATCAAGAATCTCGTAAATCTCGTAAGAATCGTTCTCAATGTGACGTGAACAAATTAAGAAATAGAAAAATTTGCATAATACCTATAAATTAATAAGATTAGATTATTAATAATAACAATTTATATTTAATTATGATTAATATAGTATAGTCTTCTCTAAATAGTTTAAAATAAAGTCGCTTTTCGCGTCTGGCTGTCTGTCTGTATATTTGCTAACTCCTCCTAAAACAGCACGCAACGGATTTTAATGCGGTTTTCATATCGAGATACAGAGTCACAATATCTAAGTGAAAACTGTCAAAAAAACGTCCGAGCGTCGTTGTACATACCTAGACATTAATTATAAAGTTCACAATGCCACATTTACTACAATTTAGACGTTCTGTCACTTGCATAGTGTTCAATGTCGCGTGTGACTAGGGCATCGTAGCACTGGCATCGCGCGGCGTTGATGTACTCGGATCCCGGTTGCCTTACAACTAACCAAAAAGTCAGCGCAATGCGTAGCGTGCGCTGAGTTTTGATTCAGACATTTTTTTGGCACGATTCTGACTCTATAGGTATTGTATCTCGATGGGTTATTAAAATCAAAAAAACACGGAGGTTTTATATATATTTATAATAAAATTTACTACCGTTAAGCCGAAGCGGGTCACAAGTTAAATATAAAAAATGCAAATGCTAAAATTATTTGTGTTATAAACTTTTAACACATATTTTTTTTACATTATTATTAATCTTATTTCGGCGCATTAAGGTTCATTCACGATCTCGTTATTTCCCGTAGTCACCTAAAACGAATCGCGTTTAAGAGCTCACAGTACGGCCCCTGCATTATCTTTGTGGAGTAATCCAAACAGGCTGTAAGCCAAAATTTGCGCATATTATTTTAATTTTATCACCCGGGAGTCGTTGTAAAAACTGGACAAATAAACAAGACCAGTGTTTACGTTAGCCACGCTATGCTAATTTGTTTCTTTTTGTTTGATGGATTAAAACTTTTTGCTGGATTCCGGGCTCGTTCGTGTGAAGTACAAAAAATAAAAGTTGAAAGTGTGCATCACTTTATTTTATACCAACAGTGGTATGAGTAATTTTTGTTATCAAAATGAACAAAGGTACAGGTAGAAAATTGGATTTTTGGCGTTCTGACTCCAACAAATAGAAAGATCTATAGAAATCTCAATTGATGTAATAAATAGATATGATTTTTTTCTGAAAAAAATTGCTTCAAATTTTGAAAAACTTAACATACCAACTTATTACCTCCAGTTTACAAATTAATTTTTCGTATATCTAAAGGATGAAAGTTTGAGAGTTCATTTCGTTAAATTTTAGACATATTTTTTTTTTAATTTTATAAGTTTACTTATTTTATATTCGTCTTGACAATTAAGCCTTTTTTCCGTTTAATCCCCGAAATTCCTGATACCTAAATTTGAGCGATTGCATTTTATAATTTTGTGCTCTTAAAATCTTAAAAAAGTATCTAGGCTAAAGTTGGGAATATACAAGCATACGTACAGGCTAACTACAATAATCAAGCTTAAGCATATTTAAAAAAAAAAAAAAAAAAACACCTTTGGTTTTTTCGTCGCTTCGTTTTTTTTATCCGACCCGTTAAAAAAAACATCAGACTCGGACTGCACGTCAGAAGTGAAAACTGAAGTAGCAATTCACCTATTCTACAAGAGATGGCGCTGTTTTAAAATAGACGGTACTGTGTATTATGTATTCTATGACAGCGTGACGATGCCGCGAGTTCCATGATTTTTGTTCACCTAAAAAGTGCTCAACGCGCCTATAGAAGTTCTCACTTCAAAATACCAATTCTTTCAGAATGTTATTTGTGGCAGAAAGAAGCAATTTATATTTTATGACACTCCATAACAAAATATATTTTAGAGTGGCAACATCCGTCACGTCATCAATCAACACGGTTGGAACGCACCTGGGCCCTTATAATTTATGCATCTACCCACGTATTTCTGTACAAACATCAAGATATTTTTTGGATTTTTGACTCAGTAATATTGTGACAAAATGTAGGACAGTTTCGAATTTTATAAAAAGAATAAGTGCTATATTTTGACTAACTGTGCCCCGCTGTTTGACTTTCCTTCAGGAAACAAATTTTTCCGGGATAAAAAAGTATCCAATGTCAGTTTTTGACCTTCCAACTATTTTTGAGCAAAAAATCACGTTGATTCGTTAGTTTGTTGCTGCGTAAAATAGGAAGAAACAACCACACTTTTGCATAATTTATATATTTTTTAAATATAGAATAGTTCTACGTTTAGCCACCAACTCGCCTGATGGTAAGCGACGGTGTGGCCGAGGATGGAACACGTTGATCTAGAAGAAATATATTCACTCTAGTCTTGAAGATGAAGGAGTTCTATTATTGGGCAGTACGTATCATAAATGACGACCCAAATCATTGTGTACGAATCTTTGGAATTTCCACGAGGAAGGGGTGATAGTGTGCAGTCCTTCTACTTGTCCTGTAGTAAAAGAGGGAGGGTGGAATAAGGTCATAAAGCTCTAAGGTCATTAGTATGAAGTATGATGAAGCACTTACCATGATCAGGAAACGCCTAGTTTTTCAACCATAAAATCATTTTTTTGAAACTGGTATTTAACTTTGGATTGTTAATTGCATAAGAATCAAAGTGGCGTAGCTTGTACTTTTGTTACGGGAATTTTGTGATAATGACATTTATCAAGCACAAAGTAGTGTGCAAACATTAGTGTTTCTATTTAAAAGGTAATGTTATCAGTAAAATTACTGGGGTCATAAAGAAATTGAACATAGCTGACAAGCGTAATGTTTTACCGCGCAGGCTAAACGTAACGCTTACCACCAAACAAACGCTCTGAAAATGAGATAGATATAAGGTCGGGGAAAAAGTTTCTTCGTATTTTTTAAACAAATTCAAGACATATTTTTTTCAAGTTTAATTACATTTAATTATAATATATATGTGCCATTTTGTTCGATAACTTGTTGCCATCTTGTAGGTAGTGACATGATCCCGTTGCTGTAGAATTTTTAGGACTTCTGATCAAAAAAATGCAACAAGTAGTTTTGACAGTCCTCTCTTGATGTTAATCTAACACTACCCAAAGAATTCTGAAGAGATCGAAACAGGTGGAAATCTGAGGGTGCAAGGTCTGGGCTATATGGTGGATGCATTAACACTTCCCAACCAAGCTCTCTAAATTTTTGCTGAGTGGCCAAAGATGTGTGCGGTCTGGCGTTATCATGATGAAAGACCACACTCTTTCTGTTGATCAATTCCGGCCGTTTTTTCTCAATTTCTTGTTTGAGTCTCATCTGCTGTTGGCAGTAGAGATCCGAATCGATGGTTTTGCCCGGCGGTAAAAGCTCATAATGAACGATGCCCTGCCAATCCCACCATACACACAGCATCACCTTATTACGTGTTAATCCGGGTTTCGCTACAGTCTGTGGTGCTTCACTGCCCTTTGACCATGATCTTTTGCGCACATTCTTGTCGTAGGTGATCCATTTTTCATCACCAGTGATCAATCTTTTCAAAAACGGTTCGGTTTCGTTACGTTTCAATAGAGAATCGCAAATGAGTACACGATTCATTTGGTTTCTTTCAGTGAGCTCGTGTGGCACCCAAATATCGAGTTTTTTGTATACCCAGTTTTTTTCAAATGGGTCAAAACTGTTTTGTGGTCAATCTCCAGTTCTTCAGCTACGTCGTAACTACTAATATGCCGATCTTGGTCCACTTTTTCAGAAATGGCATCGACTTTATCCGTAACAGGGCGACCAGAGCGAGCTGCATCTTTGACATCAAAATTCCCGGACTGAAAACGCTTGAACCAACATTGTGCTACTCTTGATGACACTGCATTAGGTCCATAAACGTCACAAATTTTATTCGCGGCGTGTGTCGCATTTTTCCCTTTTTTGTTATAAAATTTCACAATATATCGAATTTGTTCGTTAGATTCACTCATTTTATCGAACAAAAAAACAATTGAAAAATGGCGGGAAATTGCTTTTTACGTTTTGTATTCCTTTTTTAAAATGTCATATTTTTAATGGTATCAAAACCAGCCAGATACAAACAGTACAACGGATAAGATTTTTACTACAACTTTATACATACAAAATACGAAAAGACTTTTTCCCCGACCTATTAGATAGATAAACTCTTTATTATTCACACTTCAAATTACATACGAACATAATGAGGTGAGACCCCCAATGACCCAATGTCTCGACCTCAAACACCTCAAATATGTATTTACATAGTACCTAATTGTAAAAAAATACCATCGTTAAAATTAGACTGGTATCCAAATATTTTTTGAAACAGTCACATCCGAAGTAGGGCCATTAATGTCGCAGTGCTCGTTCCCAACAAATTATAGTCCAAAAAGAATACTGAGGCGGACGTCGTTCGCGGAATTCCAAATATTTTACTATTCCACAACAGTATGCAGTAGGTATGTAGATCCTTTGCATATCTTAGACAGAACCATACCTCCTACAGAACGATGGACGATAAAATGGGCGAGTCACAATGTGTGTTGAATCCTAAACTAGCGGGCTGAAATACCTGCTAGAAACTTGCTATTGCATAAAATCTCTTTTTCTTTTTTACCCGAATGCTCAAGAAGAGGGTAATATTTTTCGCGTATGTACGCGAAAAATATTACCCTCTTCTTGAGCATTCGGGTAAAAAAGAAAAAGAGATTTTTATCCTTTCTATATTGATTTCTGTAGTCTAAAGGGCTGGACCGATTTTGATGTGTGAAGTGTCGTTAGATTTATAGGTACAACTGGCGTGATGACAATAAGAGAGATAAACAATCTGTCAGGCCTAGCATGGCCGTGGACAGATTGTCTTTCCACCGTTTTTATCCCGCTAGAAAGAGACAAACGTATTCATATTCTAGCTCTGTCGCGTCTACGTGCGGATATAAAGGGTGGAGAGACAATTTTTCCACGACCCGTACTAGGCCTGCTTATAGATTTTAGAATAAATATTGGTTTTTACTGTATGATTTGAAATTTCGGTTTTAAGAAACTGAGATATTTTACAATACAGATATTTTGATTTAAAAAAAAAGTATACGTAATACACAGTAATCGGCCATGATAAGTGAAACGCAAATCAGAGCGAATGACGTCACGACCATGAAAACAAACACCATTTTGTTTGAAAATTCAATATTTTTGTCAGGATGAACTTATTCGCAGACGCTACATTATGCCATCGCCTGTCAGTGTACTTGCCGCTAATTCCAAATTCATTAAAACAGTTTAACTAGTTTTCTCCAGTTTTTTTTTTTAGCAAAAACATAAAAAAAAAAAGTTTTTATTAGCCTTTTACAATAAGAGTAGGTTTCTCTTACAGGCGTTTCTACTACATGTAGGAAAATTCCTTAAAAGTTATTATTATGATTGTTTACGGCATATTTATCATGATAAGGTTGTGGATGGAGCTCTCGATATTTCCGCGCAGTTACATGCACCATGTTCACGGCAAGACTGAAATATGCGAGTGCTTGGTCACACAGTTCAAAGTTAGGTGCAGACAAAACGATCTACCCTCTTTCTTAGTCTTTTGCTACAGTTATCACTCGAACTCGAACTCGAACTTAACCTTAATAAATAACTTTTTTACAATTTAGAGTTTTAAATAAAAACTCTTGTACAAAATAAAAGCTAACACAAAAAGTAGTATTTACATAGCGTATTACACCACACTGTTTTAACAGTTGAATTTCCCGTAGACCGTTGAAGGTCTAAAGACATCCAAATGCTCAAGCCCACTACCTTGAATTTTCTAGTCAAGAAATGCTTACATTTGTCTGATATAACGCATAAATATTGCCATTCAGCATGATAATACCGTCATTAGCATTTCTTGACTAGAAACTTCTTGTCTATCTTTATTTGGAGATTAAGCGCAAGCTGCTTCCTATTGAACAGCATTTAATATTACAAATCACAAGATCGTATACTCACGTCCGTTCACGTGTCATTCACAGACTTGCATAAGGAAAAATCGTGCTCCAAAAATGATTAAGTAAAAAGAATCTCCTCTTAGATAATAAGATATTATCAGCTCAAAGCAACGAGGAAATGGAGTACAAGAGACCATAAAAGTTCGACGCAGTAGTCAAATCAGATTTGCACCGCCTTGCAATAGCAATGTCACCTAACCGCTTCGTGTTAAGGAAAGTAGGAATACCGTCGCTTCTTATAAATATTTTTACTTTATAGCGAATCTTTTTATGCTCTCAAACAAATACCACGAATTCCACTTTATATTAAGGTCGTTATGTTTTCCTCATTTTTCCAGTAGGTCTTTTTTTAATATATAGAGTTACGCGGAAATGCGCGGGAGTGTACTAAACCGAAAAGGGTGCATCATACCTTCATTATGAGAACAACTTACGATTTGCGATTTCAGGCATCCCAAAAGTTCATGGCGACGGGTATTTGTACCTACTATTTGTGGACCACTTTCGGCTTACACAGTTCTACATGTAATCCTTTATTTATATAGAAAAAATATAGACGCCGTAGTATTGAGTATAGACTCAAAATTATAATTTTCAATGTCTTTTTTTCGGCAAGTTTCACTAGATGTCTGGATAAAGAAAATACGAAATTTAGGCCTAAATTTCTTTACTGACCATACCGCGGATTTAATTTCGGTTGTATTACAATTTATCGAGACACCATTTTTTTTAAAATCATGATAAGCTTGCCTTTGTCCAGATAATGCCTGAAATTGACTTCCTAAAAAGCCCTTATAAGCTTAATTGTGAATGTACGACATACTGTCGTATACAGGGTTACGCATATACTGTACCCACTAAACCGAAAGGAGGTTATTGTGCTCATCATTGAACAACTTTTACTATGGGACCAAACCTGATATCACGAAAAAAATCCGTTCCATACATTTGGTAAATTTTTTTGGAGTGTCAATTTTTTACATCTAATGGTTAACGATTTTTTTCGCAATTTCAGTTTTGGTCCCATAGTAAAAGTTGTTCAATGAAGAGCACAATAACCTCCCTTCGGTTTAGTGGGTACAGTATATGCGTAACCCTGTATATAAAGCTGATACACTGACAGGTCACGACTCTAACCATTAGCTATAAGCATTATAATTATGTAGTGTTAGTGTTAGCTTGTATTTTGTTTTGATAATAAAGGAACTTGCCCTAAAAAACACAGCAAAACGTAGACAGAAAGGCCATCAGATATTCAGTACTTACACCAAAAAACTTACTAAGTTTTTAATTTGTAAGAAACTCAGATACTGTATAATTATACATGTGCACGTTAATGCATGTTTGCGAATGTTTAAAAAGGATCATTTTATGCTACTCTTTATTCAGTGTTTCCAGCTTACAGCTGTACTAACGGCTCGTTGGAAAGCAGCTATTAATTTAAATGCTGTGGCTGTCTTTATTTTTTCTCTATGTTTTAATTTTGATAATAGTTTACCGTCGAAAATGTAATCAGAAATGAGATTATCTGATAAAAATGTAGAGTAATCGAGATAGAGTGCTATCTCGATTACTCTACCTGGATTTTTTAGTTACCTAAAAATCATTATTAGGGTGAAATTTAGATTTTAGTTAAGATTAACACGAGAACAGACTATGAACATTGCTCCATAGGCAATGATGCGAGTTTATTTTCGTGGTTATTTCTAAAGCAACATTTCTCGGATCTTTTCCTCAACACAATAGATTCAATCTAATAATTGCGTGAGCAGTTTTATTACTTCCGTGAAGCCCATCATCAAAGTAAGAGTACGTAACAGTCGCTTATACTCGGTCTAAGCTTTTTCTTAGCTTTTAGCTTCGTTTTTTTCTTTTACTTTTTTTTTCTAACAGCTGTTGAATGTAAACATTTTCACTTGACTGCCTATTATTATAACCTTACAGTCTAAAGGGGTTTGAAAATGTTAGCATAGTCTGCCATTTTGTTTTATGGGCGGTTCTCTGGTACGGTTCACGCAGCCTATTGTCATGTAACTTACTAATGACAAGTTCGTATCCAAGATAATATAATACTCCTACGGAGAGTTCATATTTTGTTAACAATACATGTAAAACCGATTTCTCGTGACTCTGAGACTTTTGATTTGTTCGGTCAGTTATAGAACTAAAAGTTTAAAGAGAAAAAATATTGAAAACTGGTGTTAGACATAGATAGCTACGACGTAGAGGTCTAAAATTCTACGACAGAGAAAACTACGAGCTCTACGATGTAGAGAAGTTTTCAGCGTAGGTCGCAGAAGATTATGTCTGATGGATTTCGGATTGTTTGAGTATGGTATCTGTTTGTACGTTGATATCATTGCGTGAGAAAATTCAATATCATTCTGGCCCTTTATTGGAAAACTTGCCAAACGCTCTTCAAGCCCTTCGGCTCAGAAACTACTAGTTTAGTGAGAAAATATGAAAACTTTCTACTTATTTCTTGTGATACAATGTAGAAGTTTTGGAACTAAGTTTCGAGAGCTCAGTTGTTAATTTGTTAGTTAGTTTGGTTGGATATTATCTGAAAATGGCGCCGATTTCGATGAATCATTTTATAAACTAAACCAAATTTAACAGCACTAAAATTATTGTCACCCCTCTCACATATTAAAATGAAATATTATTGATTATTATATTTGAAATGAAAAGATATGGATATAATTTAATTAGTACAGATACATTTCGTCTAAAAACTGGTACAATAAATAAAAAAGTACTAATCTTTGATTTTATTTAAAACTACCTGTACCCACGACTTCGTTCGCGTTGCCATCCCTGCAGACTAATTATTTGCACTTGGGTACAGTTCAGTTTTTCTAATATTAAGCAACGCTGTCGTTTGCGGTGAAGCGCTCTTATCAATAAAGGAGCTTTTGACTTAGGATTTAAAAACTTTCTTTCTGACAAACCTGTGTAAGCGCATAATTTCGCAAGAAAGAAAGAACAAGAGAACAAACAAACAGATAATAATTCTAAAAACTGTCTTAACGTGTTCAGCTGCTTATTTTAAGACGCCCTGTGTATATTTTTTGTTATCTCGCGATCACAATGTTTTTATCTCTACGTTTTGTTATATGTATATAAGATAGATATAGATTATCTCTACGTTTTTATTATATGTATAGATCACTACCAGCTGTTGGTTTGTCTCACTTGAAAATATAATACATTCAATCATAACTCGTTTTTCAGGGTTTCGTACCGAAAAGGTGAAAAAGGGACCCTATTACTAAACCTACGGTGTCTGTCTGTCTGTCCGTCTGTATATCCGTCTTATCTGTTAACGGATTCATTTTTCAAAGCCAGTTTTTGAGCGATGGTATTGAAACTGTATATAATTTATTTAAGTTAGTTGGCGAGTTGGTGGTCAAACGCAAGCCTATTACTATATAAAAAAGTTCTCTTTAAGTCATTGGTGCAGGGCCAAGGATCGAACCGAGTGCCGTCAGATTGTAAAGCGCACATGCTAGCGCCCGGCTACCATCGCACAACTTTCACTATCGTTTCCTTCGCTTTATTCACCATTCTTAAGAAGAAATTGAATTGATTCGATTGAGTCCTCCATTTTGATGTTGGTTCAAAATGATTTGTAGTAGTTTCGCAAAACTTTTAACGAAGTGACAAACTAACCTTTCTAAATAAAGAGATCTTGGGATATCACACACTGGCAGTTAAGACTAATAAACTTTTGATACGGGCCTTATTACCCTCTTCGAGGTCCTTAAGCTCTTAAAAAGATCTTGGACGGTCGTAAACGTCTGAATATACTATCAGGAAATGTTATTAGCAATGTGATCCTTATCGCACAGTCATAAGGTTCATTTCAGTAAGGAATGGTGGAGTAGGAAAGAATATCTTACTCCAAGGGTTTCATTAATTAAGGGCGACGACACTGCTTGCCGTACCTTCGCAACGCATCAGCGCAACTCGTTAATCTGTGATACACACAGTTTATACAGCCGTAATACTTGACATTAAGGATATAGTTATGTAGGTAAGTACGTAATTAATTAAGCTTAGGCGGCAATTTAGCGCGTAATTTCCGAAAAATTCGCGCCAAAACATGTTTTTTTTTATCGACTTCAGGTTCTTAGTTTGGCCAATTTTTTAATCGAATTCCCAAAAGGAGGTTATCATTTCGTTAAGGATTACATCTCAGTACCATAATGACATCAGTGGCAACACACACAGTGGTCAAAGACCCTTGTCTTTAGGCACTGTGGTATCTTGGATGAGAAAATTTCGCGCAATTTCCCGAACGCTGCCCATCCGATTTGGATTCCTCGGAATATATATTTGTTATGCAACAATTTCAATATAATATTGTAATGGTACTCACAAAGCAAGATTGGACAAACAAAACACCTGTGTATCATGCGCAATTGCGCACACATCCTTACATTTGCCATTCGTTGATATAACGTCACATTTCACCCTTGGGTGTTTTAAACGAAAATTCCATCCATAAAGAATAAACTGCGCGAAATATTCTTCTAACTCACAACTTTGTCATTACTTCACTGAGCAAGCTTCTAAAAGCCTGTTTAATAATTAAATTTCTTAAGCATGGAGTATTTAACACAGTAATTTTCAAAACTTGTGTCGCTGTTAAAAACCCATTAGTTAAATTGTACCTATTTTAATCGTGCCAAGTTGGGACAGGCCGTTTCTATGCAGACTTTTAAAAAGAAAACTGACAAAACTGACTATGAAAATTGTTGTACCAAGGACGTTTTAAAACCTAATGGCAGTTTTAAGAAAACAACGAAACGAAACGTCCTTTAAGAGTTATTGTATTGTATTGGTTTATATTTATTTTACTAGAAACATGACCAGTTTTCGACCAGTACTTTGGATAAGACCTCATTGTACATTGAAATTGACGTCTTTAAGTAAGACCTCTTTTCTTTTATATTTTCCGAGAAAGAGAGTAAAATCAATCTACTCCTAAAAAAAAACTCTTTCAAATATTTTTGTGAGCTCTGTCTATTTGGTAAGTTATTGAAGCTGAAATTGCTAGCTTGGCTGAAAGAGTAATAATGACAAGATTATAATTATTTCGCATAACAACAAAAAATTGTAAGTGGGATAAAATAAGATAACTTTTGTTAAAAATGTGTGTGTCTCTGTTTGTACGTTGTGGGGTTCTTTTATACTCTTTATATTGTCTATTGTATAATACCATATTAACAAGAAATCAGATTAATTACAACGAAACTATTAACTCGTCTCTGTTATAACTATCATCTCTGTTATCTCATTTTAAAACATTTCAAAGTAGAAATCTATTAGTATATATCTGTCTGGGGTATGCTCCCAAGTCATCTTGAATGGGATTGGCTTGTAGAAACTATTTATAGATACATAGCTAGTACAAACAACACTTTATTGACACCACAGCAAGTACATTATAAAAATAATACATTAAATAGGGACAGACAACCATCGAATAAGATAAATATTATTTGTGGTGTGTGGACGTTGGTGTAGAATACGTTTAATATACTAATAGTATAAATATAGTTATCAAAATAGACATAAATAAATAAATATCTGGGACATTATTGCACATTACACATGGTCTTCTTACCCCAAACTAAGCAAAGCTTGTAAAATGGCTGCCAGAGACTGATATACATACATATATACGTATTTTTAAATACATACTTAAATATATTTTTTAAATACATACAGGGTTACACGGAAAGGGAGAGACTAGACAGAAAGGGATCCATATTACCCTTCATTATTAACAAGTTCTAAAACGGGACCAATCATAAAATCACGAAGAAAATATTAGCTTTTCCATAGAAAACTGTAATTCACGCTCGAAAAAATGTATGGATCAGCTTATATTTTTTTCGCGATTTCATGGTTGGTCCCTTTGTGAAATTTGTTCATAATAATTACTATAATAGCCCTTATTCAGCTTAGTATATATACCCTTTCCTCGTTCCTTTTTTATCTACAGAAAGTTAAAGAGGAACCTTTAACAGTTTTATAAGGGTTTTGCGTATTTCGGATATGTCATTAGTCATAACGACAAACTCTAATAACATAGGTACTAAACTATGTTTACGCCATAGTATTTTTCCATCCTATTATCTATTTTTTTTCATATCAGTTTATCAAGAAACGGGTAACTGTATAGTTTTAGAACTGACAGTCTTTATAAAATGTTCTGAAAATAACACGGTTGGTATTTTTAAAACATTGCTACCCTGTCAATCTCCGTTCACACTACCTTTCAAACCTTTCAACTTAGAAATACATCGTAAATTTGTTACATTAATTTACTAAAATGTCACAAATCTACAGTTCGCAAAAAATATAGAACCACCGAGTACGCAACAAGCATTCTAATTGAATACCAAATTGGTAGGGATGTCAAAAAAGAGCCAAAAATGCCGGAAAAAATCTCATTTGGCTCGGACGCGAGATTAAACTTCGTACCGTTCTGTCCGACATGAAATTTCTGGTTACGATGTCACGTATGTTTTTGTTTCGTTTCTAATTAACTTTCTCAGATCGTGCAAACATTTGCAAGATCAGCTTGATTGTATTTTGAGTTTGATGAACTTTTACATTGTACAAATGTCATTAGATACATAAAATATGGCTTATGTTCAATTGGCCCAATGCCATGATGCTGAAGATGGCGATGGGATACATTTTCACGAATTACCGACTAGGCAATTCTGATGCAATTAGGCAAAGAGTTAGTGTTTATCGTCTGAAAAGACAAGGGATATTTTCATACGGAAAAATGTGAAAAAGCATTATAATTGAAGTTAAATGCAGTAGGGGGTAGTAGGGTGCAGCCAGTTATTTGAAGCTTATTAACCCATGGAATAAGCATGTTGGTTGGTTTCTCCTAAGCATGCGTGCTCCATCGTAGATCGTATCATCCCTTAATAACAAGCAAGATGGTGGTCAAACTCAAGCCTATCTTAGCAATAAAAAAAAAAGTCTTGAAATCGATATGAAATCGAAAAACATCTTCAAACTTAAGCCGCTGACACGCTCAGCCGACAAGCTTCGGTATGTAAAGATTCATGAAGAAATTAAGCCCGCCGACACAAACTGTTGACACGTTTCGGCTGGTCGGCATTTTAAATGTGTAAGTCCTTTATAAAAATTAATAATAGTATGCAGTAAAGGTATTTTCGTGTCCCATTGTTCATTTTCGTATGGCAATTGTTCGCTCTAAGCCATTTTCTATCTCCACAATTGATTCTATTTTCTAGAGGATTTAACTCACCGACTTTTGTTTCGATTTCAGCTTGAAATTGATTTTGTTAACTTACCTGCGGTCTCTGGTTTCATTTCGAACTTTGTGCAAATATTTTGAGGAGCCTAATTGGGAAACTGGAACCAAACTAGAGGGAAGAAAATGATAGACTTGGTATCAAGGGTATTCGCAAATTCATAGCAGAATTTGGTTTGTTCTGTTAAAATAATGAACTGGTTATTTTAAGTCGAAATGAACAGGGCTTTGATCAGTGTATTTTGATGAAGGAGCGAAGTTATTTTTGGCGAGAGAATCATTGACCTTGTTCATGAAGATTTTCTTACTAAATTAATTAGTTTTATTTTATCGTCAGCTACTGTCGGTGTCAGTAATCGTATTTCAAATATCAGTAGAAATTGTGAGAACACTAAGATTGTCTTCTTGTTACTAATGATTTGGGTTCTTCCAAGCAGGCATGTTACATTGTAAACCACCCGAACGTAATTGAGACGAAATAGTGTGATGGTGGTTATAAAAATATACACGTAAGTATAACATTATTAAGGATTAAATACTCAATTCGACCTAACCTAAACACATATTACCTATCTTTGTTATTTTACAAAATTTTGTTTTTCAAATTAAAAACTTGACAACGATATACTTGGCGGATCATGTTCCGAATAAAGTATATATAAAATCTCTCTTTCAATTTATAAGATCATCGTTATCATCATTAGGCTTTAACTATCCACTGCATTTCCTAATCCACACTATACTGAGCTCGGTCGACAGTTCTTTGCATCCAGTTTTTACCCGCCGTTTTACGCAGGTCGTCACTCCACCTGGCCGCAGGGTGTCCTATACTACGTTTGCCTAAACGTGGTTTCCACTTTAGAATTTGTCTTTCCCATCGGTTATCGGTTCTTTGGGCAATGTGGCCGGCCCACTGCCACTTCTTATTTTTCACTTGCTCTTATTTTAAAAGATGCATATATCTAATGCGAAAGTATTTATTTATATTTGAATTGCTGTTCGTCAATTTTGAATTAGGTATCTATAAAATTTTGAAGATCTTTTCAATGATACCCCAGATGAAAATGTGCAGTATTTTTTCCACACTTTGGTTGTATGCGAGCTGGCCGCCATTTTATTTTTCAGATAACGTCATTTACCCAGTGACCATCCCTGAACTTAGAAGAATCTATTGACATCTCATTTCTCATTAAAATCTATTAAGGCATTCAGGCTGTAATTGGAAACATACATAGATTAAACATCGGAAAGTGTTATGTGTAACTTTACCTCTGGCTTCTTTGTTAACTAGGCTTTGCATTGTCAAGTGAAAATTCCTGATTCTGAGTTAAGACTTATTAGTCACTGTTGTACAAATTTATCGTAGTTTAAGAGTAACAAATTTCAATTTCTGATTAAAAACAGATTGGGCGTATCACCGGCAGTAACTTCTCGGAATTCATTAAAACTATTGTTGCGGCATGTTGATTCCAAATTGGAACAGGACACTGGAATGTTCCAACTGTTACTGCATTTGAATTTTGCAATTAATAAGCAGAAACTTCTTGTTATGAACAAGAAATTCTTGGTGAATGGTATTACAAATACATGCAAATAACTTAACTACGCAATCGTCGATGTTTAGGTCTTTGATGAACCGAAGGGAATACGATGAGATTTTGACCGTCTGAATCCCGCGTGAACGATTGTAGAGTATGTAAATGTAAATTATTGCATTAAATAACGATTTATATATAAACATGATGGGCAGCGTTCGGGAAATTGTGTGACATCTTCTCGTCCAAGATACCACAGTGCCTGAAGACAAAGGTATTTGATCAGTGTGTGTTGCCAGTGATGACATATGGTACTGAGACGTGGTCCTTAACTTGGCCTTTTGGAAAAACTCAGAGTCACACGACGGGCAATGGAGAGAGCTATGCTCGGAGTTTCTTTGCGCGATAAAATCCGCAGCGTAGATATTCGCCAAAGAACCAAGTCACCGACATAGCTATTAAAATCTGCAAGTTGAAGTGGCAATGGGCAGGCCAAATCGCTCGAAGAACTGTTAACCGATGGGGAAGAAAGAAGACGCAGCGTAGGTAGGCCTCCCACTAGATGGACCGACGACATTATGAGAGTCGCGGGCGTCCAGTGGATGCAGATGGCAGGATGTCGTTCAGTATGGAGGTTAAAGGGGGAGGTCTATTTTCAGCAGTGGACGTCTTCTGGTTGATGATGATGATGATGATGATAAAAACATGACTATCTAAAAATCGGAAGAACAAAGAAACCCGAAGTTTCCGGATGATTAATGGCCGTTATAGGTATAAAAGTTTTGAAATTACTATTAATGCGCACAAAATAACAACTATCTATCTATCTATCTATCTTTCACAATTTTGCACTATTTAATTAAAAAAAATATTGTCTATAAATTCACGTTTGACCATCAAACATGTGTATTGTTCCCTTAACTTTTATTATCAACTTACTGGTTATGGTTTTACCTACGTAGAAATTCTGAAATGAAATGAAAAGTATTTTATGTCTTTTTCTGATCCTCCGACTTTCTATGCAAAAATTTACATCGTTTTGGTGATCTGCTGCTGCATGCAAGAGGAACAAACAAACCAACAGATCAATAAGTAAACACACTTTTGCATCTATAATATTAGTGTGATACGGGGCTATTATTAACGTTAATTTCTACCTGAGTGTATAATCCGTACAGATGGAAAAACACTGAATTTTCATTTATTAAAAAAGTTATGCTCTTGAGGTAACTTAGCAGACGGGCTGCCTAATGGTAAGCAGTCACCGTCGCCTATGAATACTTGTAACACCAGATGCATCACAAATACGTTGCCAAAGTGCTTCTCATTGGATGGACCGCAAATTATTGACAACTCAACCAATTTGTCAAACAACTTTTAATCCAATTAGTTCGTTTTATTTTGTAAAGAATCCGGTCGGAATAAAGTAGGTGCGTCCAATTGTCACTCAGCCCATTATCATTTTAACAACTGTTATTTTTGATCAGCCTAATATATTAAAAAGTAATGACGAACACACACCAAGTACCAACGATTAGTACTTTAATAAATAACACGACCACTCTGCCCTTCCCAACGTTTCCTTTTTCGTGGTTCATAGAATTCTGCTAAATGTATATCATTTATCTAGTAGTTTTCCACTCAAACGACGGCACTGCTTTTGGCTTTTAATTAATTTGGACCACTTGTCATTGTTACGTTTGACCTCTCTGCCACAGCGTAATGAAAACAGTATGGAAACTCGGAAATGCAATCTAGTTTCAGACATCAGGCAACGCAACTGAGTATATGAGTTCAGCTGTTATACTATTGACATTTGCCATTTTGTGTTGATTTACTTGAAATTGACTTCGCTATTTTTGACTTGTTTCTACTGAGTTTGATGACTGCAAGACGTTAAATACGAGCTGATTGGTGACAAAAAACACACGGACAAAATGATTTATAGTATCTCCATTAGCTTTACCATCGGTGGACACCACATCATCCATTCTTAAACATAATCTACTAAAGTATCCACGTTAGAATTTCGTACCATGGTTTGTTTTATAGCCATTGGTATGGCCATTCTTTACGAATGACATATTAGACATGTGTGGCTATCAAAAATAAACCTTATTCTAAAGGAATCTCACACTCATTATTATTCTTACGGTATTTCTATGTAAACGACTCACTGCGACCTTCAATTTCACCTCCGAATTTTTAGTTTACACGTATTTTTCTATGTTTGTCATCATGATATACAATACTTGCAGTAGCAATTTCATCTAAAACTGTTCAATAGTTTAGTTATGAAAAGATAACAAACAGACAAAAAGAAGGGTAAGGTTGTCATGGTGGATTTTCAAGCTACACGATTTCACCAAGCTACTTTGCTTGAAAGTATTATTTTATATTAATGGAGTTTTTTTTTGTTATTAGTTGTACTACTTATCGCAATCATGCGCATATGTGAACAAATCATCGCGTCATATTTAATCAACCCAAATAAATAAAATAGACAAATATATTATAATTCATTTCTCCATTAATTTAGAATGTAATTTTTTTTTTTACAGCTGCGCTCGAGGTGACTACCTTAAGGTGTACTCAGAAGGCGGAATCCATGGCCCCGGGCCTCCTGGAGTGAACCAGTACTCCGCTTGGTCTCGAGTCCTTTGCGGGAACCGCGTAGACGCCCCACCAGCTTTGTACTCACATGGACCTCTGCTAGTACTGGAGCTCCATACAGCTGGAAAGGATACCAACGCCACTGGTTTCGTGGGAACATACAGGTTTATTGACAGACGTGAGTGTCTATGATGTTTTACACTACTGTGTTCCGCATTGAAGGACAATGTTTCCAGCGAAATTACAGGGCACACAGAGATCTGACTGACATCTTATATCTCGGGGTGACAAGCGCAGTGCATTGCCATCCAGGGTTTTGAACTGTTGAAGTTCAAAATTCTGAGTGGCATTGTGCTGTTATGGGACAGCGTGAAGAGCCATCAGGCGAGCGACTTCGCTTGTCTCGTCACTCAGTATCATAAAAAAAAGAGTAACCTTCAGTCATTGAGATATTTTAGTGCATAGAGTATTGTAGTGCTCATCTGGCTTTATTCTTCATAATCATTATTGGGAACCCAGTCCGTCTACTGGTTATAAGCCAATCTTGTTTTATTTCCAAATTTTTTGGTAATAATTTACGAAGAGAGCCAATTTTCTGGAAGTTTTCTTGGCTAGCATACTTGTGGTAAGAACCTATGGTTATGGTACACACTGTAAATAAAAAAATCAATGGGAAACACCGGCCGGAAGAACTGTTAACCGATGGGGAAGAAAGGTTCTTGAGTGGAGACCGCGAACCGGAAGACGCAGCGTAGGTAGGCCTCCCACTAGATGGACCGACGACATTGTGAGAGTCGCGGGCATCCAGTGGATGCAGATGGCAGGATGTCGTTCAGTGTGGAGGCTAAAGGGGGAGACCTATGTTCAGCAGTGGACGTCTTCTGGCTGATGATGATGATGATGATACACACTAAAAAACTTGTAGCACCACCAATTAACTGACTAAAAGTCCACATGCAAATAAGGGCGGCAAGGTCGTCTGCTGGGTGAGTTTGACTAAAGACATCAAGCCTGATTTAGGCCATATGCGTACGCACCCGCACCCTATACCATATCGTCCTTGTTTGTCTGATCTGAGAGAGCCGCTGTCAGATTTATTCCGTCCCTATCTTGACCACTGTACCAGGAAATAGAAATTCATCAAGCAGTATCCTGCTTCTTGCAGCAAACTCGTAAATAATTTGATGACTGCCGGGCATCTGCAGAGTGTTTTACGTCGGTTTTGACGAAACCAATTTACAGAGGTGGGTAACATAAAGGTCTTTTGTTGTGGCGAAGCACCGCCTGTTCATTTATTTATGAACTCGACTTCACTGGTGATGGTACAAGATTTATAAGGCCGTGTCAGTTGGGAGCATACAAAGAAAATACGGAAATTGTACTGATATAAAAGGGTGTGAAATGTGCTGCGTAATGAGAGAAACGTTTTAAAAGGCAACGATGTTAGTCTACAACAAACAGTAAAAACAATAAATCACAACTAATATGTGAAAGTTTGGATGGATGGACGAATGTATGGATGGATGTTAGGATGGATGTTTGTTACTAAATCATGCAGAAACGGCTGGATGGATTTGGATGAAATTTGGAATATACATAGATTATGCTTAAAATAAGCAGCTGAACACGATAGGACAGTTTTTAGAATTTTTGTCTATTTCTTTGTTTGTCCGCGCACATCTCCTAAACCACTGGACGGATTTAAATGCGGTTTTCACGAATATGCTTAGAAATTACCAGATTAAAACATAGGCTATGTTATATCATTTATTTTAATTCTTTATTATTACATAAAAGAAATAAAAAACCAATGATAATTTTCTTCGTTACCCGAAACGTAATATGAGGATCGTCACATAGCCTCAAGCAAGTAGGTCCAAAGTAAAGAGAATGTTATTGATATAACCATTAAAAAGTTGAAACTGTCAACTGTCATTCAGATAATCAGCCAGATTAAAACTTTTTAAATAAATTAACACAGACCTACTATCTGTGTAAATTAAGGAATCTTCTTAGATGAATGAACGTGTAGATCAAGGATGTTATAAAAACATAGGCCTTACAACCTCTTTGGTGATTCAATCCAATGTATTTTATTCCCAGGAGAATATAATACTCATACGGAGATTTTATTCTTTGTTAGCATTTAAAACACAAAATATACCGCATCCTATTTTTATTCAGTCCCGCGAATAGAAATATTTAAAAAAAGGCCATTTGTATGACAATAAACCTAAACAACAAAATTCCGGACGCAATAAAGAAATAATACCTAGCACTTTTCCAGAACCAACTTCGTAAGTTTCTAACCCAAAAATGTTATTACGACATAAAAGATTTTTTCGACGATAAAATTTAGAAAATTATAATCAGAAAATAAATATCGATCTATAAATAGTTAAGAAAGTAAGTTTAAGTTATGTATGTATAAGTTTTGTATGATCTCATATATTATAATTAGGTAACCTATCACACTAAGTATGTTTTTTTTGGTAAAATTACTTCTGTCTGTGATGTGGTTTTGTGACCAGCCACTACATAAGTCATTACTGTACCCTTTATGCAGGGTATATAAACTTAGCTTCTAGAAGAAGAAAGTGTATTTTTGCAATAAGAATAAAGAATGAATTTTACTGTGATATTTTAACAGATAAATAGAGTAGTTCCATTTCATGGCTTTATAATCAAGGTATACATACAAATGCACGCGAAATAAGAAATAACTAGCCAAGAGCGTGTCAAGACAAGCATATGTCAGGGTTCCGTGGCCAAAGCCATATACTTGTGGTCGTATTCATAGTTCAGAAATTGGATGGTCATAGATAAATTCGAACAAGCGAAGCTGGACAGTCAAATTTCAGAGATGTATCATCCCGACTTGACATGATATACTTTTAATGGTTTAGACAAAAATAATACTTCAAAACATGCTCTGCACTGTGGTCACATTATCTTTTTGATTTGAAAACTGTTGACGGTATTTTTACTTTTATTTCTCTATTAATACTTCACACAGGGCGACATAAAATAAGCAACTGAAGATGTTACGGCAGTTTTTAGAATTTTTGTTTGTTTGTTCACGCACATCTCCTATGCAGACGGATTTAAATGCTGTTTTCACGAATATGCTTAGCTATGACCAGATTGAAGTATAGGCTATGTTATTTTACGCAAGGGCCGGATTAAGGGAAGAAAAAAGGATTGAAGGTTTATATGAAAATCTACGCGTACGAAGTCGCGGACAAAAAATCTAGTGACAAATAAGAATCACTTGAATAGAAAATTTGATTATTTCATAAAATCTTTTTTTTAATTGCTTTAATGTAATTTATATTTTTATTGTTTTATTTTAGTGGTACTATAGTATTATAGTACCACTATGGTTGTACTTATTGTATTAATTGTGACGAATTTATATGATTTTATATTTCTCTATGAAGTGCAACTGGAATTAGATAAATGACTATAATTCCTGAAGAAGAAAAAAACTGCAATTTGTTGTTAATAAAATACTATGAACTACAACAGTTTACATTGTGATCGTATTGATGTATTTTTTTTTGTTAATATTTGTACTGGTTATGTCTAAAAGGATGTTATTTAACTAATATCAAAGGACAAAGTCTGGTTAATCAGTGTGAATGGGGACCTCGTTTATAAGTACCTAGTAGATTAAGATAAAAGCTGAAACGCTTCCTACTGAATTCAAAACTAAGTACATAGCCTTCAGTCGTGAACCTAAATCTAAGAGTCCAAGCATTTATTTGCTTTAAATTAAACTTACTATGGGGAACCAGCCAATCGTAAACAATCTTGGTTCAAAGGATTAAGTGAAGACCACTATACCAGATCAATGGAACACTGGGGCCTTAAGTACTAACCACGCAGCGACCCAAAATAAGCTTAGCAAATCCCTGTTTTAAAACGAGACGATATATTTTATCGGACTTATTTTTAGTAGAGAAAAGAACTCGACTAGAAATACGAGAAAATCAGATACAATATTTTGTTTGAGTAGCATTTTTCACCGAACGAAGAGAGTTCTCTGGTTCTAATGAAAAAAGTCAGCGTTTATGCATTTATCCTAAAAAATATTACCTAATTATAAATTACTAGCCGTCCGCCCCGGCTTCGCACGAGTGTAAGCTCGGCCTTCGGCCTCGCTACAAAATATAATATAGCCTATGTCACCCGGGGATAGTGTAGCTTCCCAACAGTGAAAGAATTTTTCAAATCGGTTCAGTAGTTTCGGAGCCTATTCATTACAAACATACAAAAATAGGTACAAATCTTTCCTCTTTATAATATTAGTGTAGATAAATAGACTCCATCAACTAAAACAAAATTAAAATTTGTTAAAACAAATACGTAAATAAGTAGGTACCTACGTAAGTAATAAGTATTTTAATTTCATGCCAGACAGAGAGCGCAATATAGCACGTTATGACGTAAAACTATACTCTTGCCTTACGCAAATTCTATGCTAACACACGCTTTGCGAGAGAAGGACAAAGCATCCGCTCCATATTCCCACCGAAAACTTTATACGCTTACATCTCATAAATGTATCAGCCAATAAATAAAAAATTTAATATGTGTGTAATGTATTTAAATAAATCCTTCGCTAAGCCTGTTATTTGTAATACAATTAACATGTTTAAAGTGAGTATAGTTGATCAGATCTACATAAATTTTTGTAGAGAAGTAGTAAATTTCATTAGTATTTTTAAGTTTAAATGTGGATAAAATTGGTCGAGGGATTGTGATGACAATAGGGGTTGCGAGGTTACAGCTCGGGGCGATCAACTAGTATGAATAAATATTTATTTATAGTTATTTTCGAACAAAAATATACAAACATACATATAAACGCCGGCTTGTCCAATTATAATCTGACACCTTTCTTCGTTCGGTCAGTTAATAACTTCATTTATCTGTAGATGAAATTGCTACAGAAAACACTTTTCAAATCTTTGATTAATTCTTGAATTACAATTTGTGAAGGTGTGAATATTTTTAGGCTAATTTTTTTTTTCAAACCAAAACCAATTTTCTAATTTTTGGCTTTAGATTCGCTTTTTGCATGAGCAAATAATTACGTTTATAAACAGTAGGTAGCATGACTTAATCCGCAAATCTGTAACAGGAAAAAATAGAATCAGGATAAAGCAGAATTGTATTCTAATATTTGGCAAATGCCCTTCCCGAGGCACTTAATTGGACATTAATTCGATGAGACAATGACGTAGGGCCGTGGCCGAAGGGAAAGGTTAATAAAAAATAATGACTACGGCTTAAGTATTGGGAATAATTAAAGGCTACTGATGCTTTGATGCAGTAAATAAGGGTAATCCTACAGCTAGTTCATTTGGATTTTCGATAAAACCGGTCGAATTTTACCTTACTTGAAACAAAATTTGCAAGTGCTTAGAAATATTATTTGCCCTTAGTACGCTCAGATCAAACAAAGCAGAGGAGATATGCCTAAGTACAACTTGTCGTTCGTGTTCAAATGTCTTCATTTTTCATTAAATAAATCACTGCGTTCGCACCTTACCATATCCCCTTGTTAGTCTGATCTGACTGAGGTAGTACGCCTGTGTTTTGGGCTGAAAGGCAATGTTATATAGATAGATAGGTAGTTAGATAGAAGATAGATATGTAGATAGATAATGATAATTTATGATGTTTTGGCAATAAAATTTAAATAGCACAAAATCTTAACTCGTAGAAACTCGAATTGACGAACCCAATAAATACGAAGGAAACGTCTAACAATGCCAAAACTTCGGTGAAATAATCACGTACCGAAGTTGTCTAAAGCCAGTCAAAACTTTTAATTTCTTCTCCTTTTAGAAGCGGAACTTCTCAACTTCCTACTTCCTATAGATACTTGCAACTCGACGTGTTCGATTTTGAGACGAAAAGCACGTATCCTGAAAGTTGTGAAAACAGCTGCTTTCTTTAAATTTTCTTTTGTAGTAACTTTTATCGCGGGGATAAAAATATGTCCGATATGTCCAAGAACCTCAAAAGGTCAAAGTAATAAGACATTCACCAACATGCACTGGGCCAACATGGTAGATTAGGGCCCATCATCTCTCTCTAAAAGAAGGCCTGAGTCCCAGCAGTGGGAACATGATAGGCTGATACTGATGATGAAAATATTATATCAATACTTACGTTAATGGCGATTAGTGCTTTTAAAATGGAAAACAACCTCAATCACATGCTCTGGCTATCTTATTGTATTTTTAACCCCCGACGAAAAAAAGATGGGTGTTGTATAAAATTTACATGTGTATCTGTATGTCTGTCTATGGCATCGTACATCCCAAACGGCTGAACCAATCTTGATTTTATTTTATTTCGTTTGATTTCGGTTTATTTCGTTCCCTTTCAAACGATCCATTCGCTTCATTCCATTTGGCTTAATTTCCCTTTCGTTTCTTTTTTTTAGTTTTTTTTAAAGTTATTTTTTATTTTATTTTTTTATTTTATTTAATTTTGTTCGTTTTATTTCATTTTAGTTATTGAACACCAACATGATGTATTGATGTATTCATTGCATAACGGTGACAAGGCCAAAAACCTACTACCCAAAGTTCATGGACAAGGCATAAGATGTTTATTTATTTATTTGAAAGGTGACTTGATCGAGAGTTTTCTTAGCTATGATTCATGAAAATCTGTTCTACTGTTTGAAGATTATATAAGATCTTTCTTCGGGCGTTTTGTAGTGGTAGGACTCTTTTGCAGGGGTCCACCTGGGAAAGTACCACACCTTTGCCAGTTATTTAACCGCCAAGCAATAATGTGCAAACACTACTGTGTTCCGGATTGAAGCGCAATGTTTTCAGCGAAATTACAGGGCACACAGAGATTTGACATCTTATATCTCGGGGTGACGAGCGCAGTGCATTGCCATCCAGGGTTTTGAACTGTTGAAGTTCAAAATTCTGAGTGGCGTTGAGCTGTTATGGGCAAGCGTGAAGAGCCATCAGGCGAGCGACTTCGCTCGTCTCGTCACTTAGTATCATTAAAAAAACAAGTTATACTTGTGTAACTTGTGTTTTGTTTATTTGAACAGGAAATTTCGAGACGAACGGAGTTCGAGTGCCGGACAGTTGCGACTACGTGTTCAATTCTCAATCGAACCGTCCCTCCCACGGCCAGTTGTACAGTCCCCGATATCCGTCTAGCTACCCAAGCAACGTGAGATGCACTTACCATTTCAATGGCAGGTGAGATTCACAACAAGAAAGTTCAATTTCAAAAAATCACACCAAGCTTGCTATTGCTTGTTAATTTAAATTTATTTTATGGATAGCATAGACTTTTTTGGACTATATTTTTTGTTTTAATTTTATATTATAAAAATAGGGGTTTATGTATGCGCCTGCATTAAAAAAAAAAGTATTAAGTAGTATTACTAGTAGGTTGCCTGGAAGAAATCACTCTAGGCGATAAGGCCGCCCATTATACTGCCGTATATTTATTTTTGATGATAGTTTATGTTTCATTTGTATTTTTCGGTGTGTAATAAAGAGATATTGTATTGTATTATTGTAAGTATTTAGGGTTCCGTACCCAAAAGGGTGTAAACGGTAACCTATTTCTAAGCCTACACTGTCTGCTTGCCTGTCCGTCTGTCTGTCTGTACGTCCGTCCTACCTTTTAAGGCTGTATCTGCCGAACCGTAATAGACAGTCCTAATAGTGCCTTGGGAGAGGCTAATGTCCATTAGCACCCATTAGTGGACTAGTACTGTAGATAAGCTGATTATGATGATGATGTAAACGAAAAAGAATTGACATCTCCACTCTTAATTAACTTAATTTAATTGACTCTCCAGTGAATATTAGACCTAACAGACTGCTCTAAAAATATCGAGTTTCACTCAGGTGTGTAAAATATGAACGTTCCCTTTGCCAAAAATGCTGGCGCAACCATTTTCACCTACAATTTTATAGCACTTTGCGTGATACAAATTGAATATCATGTTAAATGATGTGCTATTTATGGAAAAATTTGTATTTTATATCTTTAACAGCATCATAGACCTATATCAGTATAGACACCGCGAGTTAACTTTATTTGCATGTCTGTGGTATGTCTTACGTTAAACGCTACAACTAGCATGCCGCATTATGCACCCCGCGGTTTCACTTGCGTGGATTACTCCTTATATCATCTGCAAGTGAAAGTCCCGTCAAAATCAGTTCAACCATTTTGGAGTCTATAGGGAACATACAAATATAATATGTACATCGCCTTTTATAAATAACATTTGACTATACGTATTAAAAATTTGATTCATGCTGGTGTAATCATCATCATCATTACGGGATTGCTTTATTATAATAGTATTAGACTATTTGAAATGGTTTCGTAAAAACAGCCAAAATACATTTTACATTATGTGGCGTGCTAGTTGGATCAATGCTCTAAGTAGCACGCCAGATAATCAAAATAAAGAAGAGTCCACAGACGTGCAAAGTACGTGGTGTGAACTTGCGGAGTCTATCTTGATAAATCCTTACGTTAAAATGTCTAGCACAGATTTAAAGTATGAAAGATGCAGTGAAGCTGACGGCCCCACCGCCGCTTTGTCTCACCACTCTCGTATTTTATTTTCCTTTTGCCATAGAAGAGAGTTCCTAATTTGAAACACTTGAAGTGGCATTTAGTGAAAGAAGGTATTATAATATACATTACAGAAAGAAGGTAGAATAGTGATGATTATTGAGAATTGATCCTTATTTGTAAGGGATTTGTAAGGGAAAGGATTTGTAATTAAAATCTATTTGGCCGATATAAAAAAATGCCTTTCTGAATTCAAGCAGAAATTCCGATCCGACTGCTCCTGGCAACAGGAAATTTTCAGTATTTGGTAAAGGTGCCGGTTACCAAAGGCACACATACACAAAGCCGGCGGGATTAGGATCTGTCAGAAGATCGGAGAGATTCTCTCCAAATAATCATTCAGTTCAATAACCTGCTGGGGCCCCAGGGCATACCCCTTCTGGGGTGCCAGGGCAAGTCTACACTCCCGGTGACGGCCCAAGCCGAGGCTCGTACCTCCGAGGTGCCCTTGCGCTTGTCACCCAAAAATCATAATCATGTTAGCCCAACGCCCTCTGCGTTCACCAACTAGTACGGTCAAGCAAAGGCCGCAAGGCCAAAAGCAAAAAGCCATAAAAGAAAAGAAAAAAAACAAGCAGAAAGTATAATAAATTCTGCTAGTAACCTGTGTTTCCCCGGATAATTCAAATAACTAAGGCTCAAGATATTTCTGATGCTCTAACATCCTTTGACTACTAATTTCCTTATTTATTGCCAAGTCTTAGTTTTAAGTAGGATTTATTGAGCATCCGGACACGTTCAAATTGATTAAAACTTTTCCAGCAGTTTGTTCTTTGAATAATTTAACTGAAAATAAACTTAGATTTATTTTATTACTACCAACAATGTTGTAGGTACTAATGAAACTCATTTGTAATACAACAACACATACTTTTTGTAAATTAACAAAATAACACTGTTAATTTTTTTTTCTCTCTTCAGAGTATTTTGGCGTCTAACGTTTTGTGCATTTGTCGGAATTAAGTAAATAATTATATTTAACAAATAGTTCTATTAAATATCGCAAACTAATCAAAGTCATAGTCCCGTCATGCAAAGTGAAGTGGTAGAGCCTTATAATTTTCTTTATCTATGTATTTAGAGACGTAGTTCATCTAATTTTATCGCCAAGTGGATTTTCACTGAAAAATCGAGCTATAGTGTATGAACTGTGTGCCCGATGGGATTTTCCATCAGTAAAATAAAGAATGACGAAGCTCATACTTTTCTGTATTAAACTTTTTCAGAAGATGAATTTTCATAAACGCTTATACAGCTGACTTTTATTTAAAAACAGATGTCTAACTACCAACTATAACATTTCTTACTTTAAAAATACAAACAAACTTTCATTATTTAACTACTTTAAAGTTTTTATATAGATAGTTATTTTAAGTTTTAGTTATTAGTTAGTATTTTAAGTTTTAGTTATTAGTTAGTATTTTAAGTTTTAGTTATTAGTTAGTATTTTAAGATTTAGTTATTAGTTAGTTTTTTAAGTTTTCGTGAATTTTCTGTTTTATAAGTTGTGAATAATAAATTATTTACTACTTAAGGGGCAGAATTTTCAAAAATCCTTAGTATACATTTTCGTTATCGAATCAAAATCAGTTCAGCCGTTTAGATGTTACGATACCCCAGACAGACACAGATACACACGTTAAACTTATATCACCTTTTTGCGTCGAGGGTTAAAATCATGTGCAGACTTTCCATATTATCATAACCAGACTTCATAACATCAGAGTAGTATACATCATAATATAAAATCAAGTGTACGTACCACTTCATAAAATGAGAATGTTATTGTTACAGACAACGCGAGAGAATAAAACTCATTTTCCAAGAGTCGTTTCTTCAAAAAGGTGATGAGAGGTAACTATTACGTTTTCTTTTATGACATGTAGTTCATATTTTACCTTGAGGTACTTTAATCATATCACATTATCACATTACATTAATATTATGAATGAGAAAGTTTGTGTGAACCTAAGTGTGTAATATAAGAGTAAGTATGTTTATCTGCACTTAACTCCGTGAAATCAGTTTGGATTTGAATGGAATTTGGTATGGAGGTGGCTTATATCCTGGATGTAGAGCGATGATGGCCGGACGGTAGTATGTTGCTTTAAACTTGGACGGCACCCGGTTCTATCCGCGACCCTGCACCAATGATTTATTTAGTACTTATATAAATTAAAACACTGTTTTAAATAAGTTATGCGCAGTTTAGATGCCATCGCTCAACAACTGTAAAAGAAAACATTGTGAAGAAAACGATATGTCAAAAATAAAACCGATATGTCAAAAGTTCAAAGTCATGACATTCACCAACATGCATTGGGCCAGCATGGTGGATTACACCCCATCCTCTCTATCTCTCAAGATGGCGAGATAGAATAATACTACTTATTCGAGTCTTTTTTCTATCTACTCCATCCATCCTATAAAATATCGACCATATTGTAAAGATAATGTCCAATCGGTATTTTAAAATGTTCATTCAAGACGTTGCACTTTAGTGCGAAACACATAGCTGTATTATGGCCGTTGAATAGCCTTGAATGCGCGAGCGCGGGTTACCATCTCCGGAAACGCGTGTATTCCTTGATGAAGAAGCTCTAATGGCTCTGAAGGCGGGCGGGAGCCGTCTTAATCGATATACCTAAATTGAGTGTAAGCCGTTGTGATATAGTTTAAAATGATATATCGCATCATCGCTTTACATCAAGCGAGTTGGCGGTCAAACGTAAGCCTATAATAATAAAAAATATAACTTTTCTACTTTCGCGAATTGAACACTTACTTTAAATGTCGTGGTCAGCTCGTGACCACGGCCATTGTAGCATGGTCGAAATGTTGAATATAAGGTACATATTTTACCTTAAACAGAATAATACGCGATATATCCCGATAGACATTTAAAACATAAGTATCAATTCTACACATTTTCATTAAAGTTACTGTTTTAATGAACAAGTTCTCTGGAAATTCCCTATTTTCATACACATGACTAAATTAATCCAACAAAATGCTCATACCTCTATCAACTTTAATACTGTCCAAGTGTCATCACGTAGTCATATTCTCGTAAAAATTCATAGCTGCATCTATGATATTCCACTTATGATTTTTATTGAAATTAGTTTGAATCTACTTTTATTGCAGTTGCCTGAACCGCGCAGACATAATAAAAGTGTTCGATGGAAGAACGCCAGCGTCTCCCGTGCTCGCTATGTTATGTAATGAGATTGTAGGTAAGTGGTATTTCATGTACTTCTTCAGTCATCATCTTCATCATCAGCCAGAAGACTTCCACTACTAAACATAGGCCTCCCCCTTTAATTTCCACACTGAATGACATCCTGCCATCTGCATCCACTGGATGCCCGCGACTCAATATCGTCGGTTCATTGGGACTTCCCACTTCTTCACTCGTCTATAAGTAATAGTAAAAGCATTTATTAATCACAAATATATATTTAATGTTTTCTTGAATCCCCGATATAAAAACTAATAATCTACAAACAACTCAACAGATTTACTTAAAGTTTTAAAATTTTGTTTGGTTCATATAATGATAGAATAGAATTGACGTCAGTGTTGTTTTTTCCATGAGTCAATGTGTTTAGGCTTGTTCTAATCAGAACTCTTTGAGTGAAACACTCTTCATCGAATCTAAAAAAAGGCAAAAATCACAAAGGACATAGAACATCCATGCGACAGACTCAAACATTAGTGAACAGAAACTTGTCACCGACTTGCACTTGGTTACACATTATTAATTATTTGTTGTTTTTCTTTAGTGTGTACTATAATCGTGTTTGACGCTTGGAGCAAATAAAAAAATATTGTTAAAAAAAGTTTGTTGTATAGTCTCGTTTTTAATTTTTGCTTTATTATTATTTAGTTGATGCGACGTAACATTACATACCTATTCTGTTTTTTTTTTACTGGCTATCTATTACGGTTTGAAAGATGCAGCCGTCAGGCAGACGTACGGATGGACAGACAAACAGACAGCGAAGGCTTAGTACTAGGATTCTGTTTGGTACGTAAACGTACGTACGTTTGGTCTAAAAATAACAATGACCACATTTTCCTCCTCAGGTTACGAAATCCTATCAACTGGTCCGGACCTCTTGGTGCAGTTTACAAGTAACTCTGACAATCCCGGGCAGGGGTTCAAGGCCAGCTACCAGTTCCAAATAGAGGACAAAACTAGCGCAGGTTTAGTAAGCATTCGTTGTAATAGCAATGCCGAATAACACGAATAACAGCTCGTGAAGTATTGTATCCTTCACGATCTGGGGCCTTACGCTCAACTCTAAATAGGTGCAGTTTGCAAAATCACGCGAACGCGAACCTTAACTTGCCGAGATACGGTTTGCGGTCGCGTGGTTTAGCAAACTGCACCTTTTCAGGCCTGTGTTTACAGTTGACGTAATGCCCTAGGACTGTAAGTGGAAGTGAAAGTCACGTCTTCCTCCAACTAGAACTCGTGGAAACATTATCACTTCAGCAAAAATTACAACACATTTTTTAATTAAAAAACTTTCCTTAATTATGTTTCTACTTTTACAAGATTTCAGTGTAAAGTTTTCGAAGACCTCTCTCTTATAATACTTGTAATTTATTTATTAAATTTCATTACAATTATTAGCTGTTTCATTAAAGATAGACACCAGACAGCGGGTCTGACAGACCGTTTCAAATTTATAATATTAATTGTCATGAAGAAGTGATTGGAAAAGAATTAAGTGAATCAATTAATGGGAGCTTTTAAGAGAGCGCCAATAAAAGAGAATTATATCAATAAACTTGTAATTTGATAAAGCCTGTTTGAACATTTTAATAACTAACTTTAAACACGAATTTATATTTAAGTATCTACTCAAATAGACTCTAACTGCGATGCTAGCTTATTAAGTATGTAGGTATAGCTATGGTGCTGCATTAACAAAGAAACATTTAAATTTAAAATTTAATGCTTTTGTAATAAAGCCTAGTTTTCCACTCCAACAGATGCTGATGTTAATAAAAAATCAAGCACCACCGAAGCAATATCCGGCTTAGGACCCGCTGTAAGCGCCGCCAGTAAGTACTGAAATGGTTTGTTTGCATTGGTCCAGTGCACAGTCAAAATATCGATCAAGTTGGGGAACTCGATATTACTTAAATTATATAATACTATTGAGATGTCTGTTTATACTTATTAAAATCGATTAATCCACGAAGATGCTTCCCAATTTTTTTCGTGGTGCTAGCGCTTAGAGCGCAAGTGTGTTCTACTAGTGTGCGAATTCTGTGACTACACATTTATTATCTGTTAGCACACTTATTATTATTAATCATTTATTTCAGATCAAGTCCATATACATTACATTAAAAACACAAATTACATTAAAATCAGCTAATAAAATAAAATAAGAATTAGGTGCATGTCAATAGTAACAATAATTAAGGTTATATTAAATGAACTATAAATGAGTAAAAAATGAAATTATATGTCACAAAATAAAATAAAACAAAATAAAATCGAAATCGAATGTCAGCAGTTTATCTATATTATTAATATGGACATGTAACCGCACTGCATGGTTAATGACCGGACAGTTGATCCGACTTGCAACAACACTCAGAATGCTGTTGGTGCTGCTCCGGACGCGGCTTAGCATCGAGGCGGCTCGCTTGCGCATTATGGCATGAAAGCCGGTCCACTCGAGCGTCAGCAAACATGCCTGATGCACTGCAGCGCCAGGGCAGCCCCAGCAACATCCTAAATGCGTTATTGTATTGCACACGCAGGGCGTTGATTGTCTTCTGCAAATAGTTGATCCACAGACTGCACGTATAAAAAGACTGGCAGTATGCCTTAAAAAGCGAAATCTTTACTGCTGCAGTACAACGAGCAAATCTGCCTGCCAACATATTGCTTCTGACAGCCAACGCCCTGCGTTCCCTCTCAATGTCCTCAGCATCAGTGAGACCCAGTGACCCAGGTACTTGAAACGTGAACTTAGACTAACACTAAGATAAATCCGCTAGTTATGAACAGATAACTTTACTGCAGCTGTACAGGAGGTATAGTGAGACGGAGACACTCCATAATGTTAACCTTAACACTTTAAGATCTATTTTATTCATATAGTATATCTCAGCGTTTTCTTATCCAGCTACTTCCAATAAGTTTTGAGAAATAAATTACTGTGCGTTAGCTTTGTCTACTGAATCTAAAGCTTCATGATGCAACACTAAAATGCAGTAAAACTAAAATTCACGAACTAACGAATCGCCAATTCAATTTCCGGCCAAAACCTACTTTGAGTGCCCATGGTACTCGTACTTAAGTTACTTTGAATTGATCCATTGTAAGCACAGCTTATGATTTACTATATGTGATAAATTACTAAGGCATATTCCAGTATTGGATAAATGTGAATGCAGCATAAAACCAAGAATTGATAATTTAAATGTACTCGAAATTCGCAAAGGGCAGAATTTGTAGAAATTTGGATTTAAAACACTTTCCTACTAAATTGTAGTTATTTCATTAAATAATTGTATATTTGATGTTCATTTGGAACTGTTGAACTGAATAATCGAATTCCCTCGTTAAATTGGTCACGCGCGGATCGGGCGATGAGACCCAATGGAATTGAAAAGGGGTGTGAGATGTCACACCTCGAACGTTGCAAGGAATAGACATTTGTTGTTTGAAATAAAATTAATATTCATGTGTTTGAGCTCAGATTAGACAAACAAGGGAGATAATTATGATAAGGTGGCGTGGCGGGTGCGAACGCATCAGGTCTAAATCAGGCTGCATGCCTTAGTGGAACTCACCCTGTACCTTGCTGTCCTTTTTTGCATGTGGACTATAAGGACATTTATTGGTATTGCTGCAAGTTAATTAAGTCCGGATTGAAGGGCAATGTTTCCAGCGAAATTACAGGGCACACAGAGATTTGACATCTTATATCTCGGGGTGACGAGCGCAGCGCATTGCCATCCAGGGTTTTGAACTGTTGAAGTTCAAAATTCTAAGTGGCGTTGAGCTGTTATGGGCCAGCGTGAAGAGCCATCAGGCGAGCGACTTCGCTCGTCTCGTCACACTCAGTATCATTGAAAAAAATATAAGAAAAAAGTGGATGAAATGCGGAGCCATTTGACCACGAACAATAATTGTACTAAGGAATGTCCTTGATTGTCTGACCTGAGTTTTGAGTCACACGGGCAATGGACATATTTTGGCATTGTTCACGCTCAATTATACGTAAAGAACAGCTATTATTTTCCACAATTTCTGTGTTGATCTCATAGTAAAAGTTGATTATAATCATGAGTACAAAGGACTTTCTTTCTGCGTATTACAGCCGGTTCATGTATCTATCCTATCCTTACTGCTAAATTTCACATTCTCATCTACAAAACTATGTTCACTTTTTACAAGATTTCATATAACTTGCAATGTTTGTATGTGGGTTTGTTTATGTCGAATGTTGCAAGCTGAATTAGAACCACTTTCCTTCCTACGGAGTTGAATTTTACAGTTGGGTTCAGTTCCAATGAAAATTAATTTTTATGGTAAGCATGACCTGAATCGACATCCAGGATTAGCTTAGATAAAGGAACTCTTCAACGGTCAACAACACAGAGACGGAATTTTTGTGTATACACATTTTATTATAATAGCCGGTTTTAAGTTTTACCATGATATGATTGCTGCACTCAGGGTTAGGTCCTGACCAGGGAACTCTTCAATATTTACAGCACAGACATGAAGAGTTGTATACGCATACAATTATAATAACCCATTCTAAATGTCATGACGGATTACATTCATGACATTTTCATTGCTAAAGCTAAAATCTTGTTTTTTAATAATAACTTATCAAGTAACATTGATATAGCATTTAAATCAAATACAGATTGAATCATAAACATTTCTAGATATTTTCTAATGAAATTACTCGTAGTTCCCAACAAAATCTTCCCATGCAAAACGGCCTAAACCTATATTGAACCGTCCGATAAGCGTATATTGAAACGGCTCATCCTTTCCAGCGTCGTCCTGCCATCAAGTATTCAGAAGCGATAAGAGCAAGAGCGGGAAACTATCGTCACCTCTCCACCCTGCGCCATACCCTCAGAAAACGCAATGTCACTACGACTTCTTAGCTCGGGGCCGGGAGCGGATCAAGCTAGTCTTTGAAGATTTCAGCTTGCAGCGAATGAGTGATAGTATTATCGAGTAAGTGATTCCTTTATCTAGGTCGGCCGTACTAAAGTGCCGAATTTAGATTGGATTGAGTTCGGCCTTTCCGTTTGTTGCGATCATTGTGACCCAATCGTTGGTTTACATTTGTTTGGATTTTTTTCCGACTTCAAAAAAGAAGTGGGATCTCAATTTGGTTGTATGTTTTTTTTAATGTTTGTTACATGAGAATTGCTTCATTTGTGTTCTATTTGAAAAAATATTTTTTATAAAGGATGTACTTTCAGATTGGTCTCATAGAAATTTTATCAAAATCGGTTCAGTAGCTTGGTTTTAAATCAAAATAACTGGAAACATAATTATATGTGATCAAAGTAAACGACGTATTTACTAACTTTGAACTCGTTTTTTCTTATTGATAATTATTTTTACTTTGGCACTATTAACATGACTTATTTTATGTGACTTTTAACTTATTTGCCCTATTGAATGACTTTAGTGGTTGTTTTGTTGCCTGTTTTTTTATAGGTAGATGTTGAGTTTATTTTTATTTTTATTCAAAAAGCATACATTGATAAATATCTAGATTGTTTAAACACCATTTAGCAGTTTTTGCATACTGATTTATACAAGAAGGGCTCTGAAGGTCAGCAAGTTTCATATATTACCTACTTATGATTTATTTACTAACTACTTATTTGATTTGTCGAAACTCATTAGACATTATGCCTTGATATTATTTAACACGTAAAAAAAGAAAATATATAAAAAGTTATGCGTGATCATACACAGCAAAAAACGCCTTAACTAGTTAAGGCCCACTCTAGACTACCTCTCTACTCTCTCTCTTACTCTATAGAACCTCTTTTTTTTCGTCGGTAGAAATATTAAACACTAGCAACGCTCTGCGGTTTTGCTCATTGTTTGATAGGTCCCTTCAATTATCCGAGATAAATAGTAGCGTATGTGTTAATTACAAGATATCCTAATACCAAATTTTATCCGAATCTGTTTATCCATTACCGAGTTAAGCGCGATCAAACTTGCCCATATTTTTCTTCATAAAACCGAGTCTAGATATTATATTTTTTTTGTGATTTTTGATTTTTATGTCTTTAACCTGCAATAACTTTAAAAAAATGTGAATTAAATTATTTTATTTTATTAGTTCTCTGAATTATATCGGATATCTGCTACACTCTTAATGATATGAATATGTCAAACAAATATACGAATTAAAAAAATACGGATCGAATTGAGAACCTTCCTTCTTTTTGAAGTCGGTAAAAAATATTGTTGTTGAAGCTTTTCAGTAAGATATGCGTGTAATTCTAATAAATGAAAATAATGTCCATAACACAAATCATTTTGCATAAAAAGCAGATCAAAGACTTTCTTTTGGCTCATAGAACGTGAAATTTCAACACAGTGACATCGCATAGCAATAAACGAGGCGGGACGGTTCTTAAAATTCGCCAAATAACCAAATCTCTCTATTACAGTTGCGAGAGCATGGACTCGCTAGACGTATTCGTTTACGTAGACGGTCGTCTTGAGAAGATGGCCTCGTTCTGCGGAAGTGAGCTACCCAAGCCAATAATGTCAAATGGTCCGAAACTATCGCTAGAGTTTCGCGGACTCTATTCCTCGAGACATAGTAGGGGCTTCAAGATATCATATTCTTTTGTTGAAGGTGAGTTCGCATTATTCTGATTTATGATCATCACGTTGTTGAATTTCACGGAATAGAAATGTGTGGCACCCTTGAGTATACAATTTGGATATTGAATGAAGTTGTCTGTTGATTTACTCGCAGGTCGTTTGTCTGCAACCTGATGTCTATTTTTGTCTGTGTGTTACAAATTAATTTTTCTTTTGTGCTTTACGCCTTTTGATTGAAATAATTCATGAAAGCAATCATTTTGATCATTACAACTTACTGTGCAAGTTTTCTCAAACAGTTAATGTGTATTTATATTATCTCACTTCAAGAAGAACTTTAATTTCTGGCTTAGCCTAGACTTGGTTCGAAGTAGCAGCCTTATACATCTGAAAAGGAAGATAGGCAACGTCTTCTATTTTACAACTCATTGTGAATGTTACCCCAAGATTTTATGTTCAAATATTCGCAATGTTTAAGAAAAGTACTATATATTTCTTGGTAGTAACTGAGCATTTATGGAGTCATGTATTCACGTTCTTTTCTAAATGCTTCTAGATCCTGCGCCACTACAGAAATGTAGTATTATAATTAAGTGCCTTTTAACGTTAAACTCAATAATTTATTGCATAATATGAAATTCATACACAGATCTTAGGTAGCATGTTTAATATAGGTAATCATCAATGACCTTAATTGGATATGGCAACAAAGTTCGGAACTAGTCGATTTATTCCATAATTATTGATTTTTCTTCTGCATACTCGTTCAGGCTATAGTAACATTTTGCAAGCAAATGACATATTGCTTGTAAAATGTGAAAATAAATTACATATACCGTACTCATAAACTTTACTTAAGTAAATCAATACTTAAAACTGCTCTGTACCCTTAGTACAAGATTTGATAGTTTTCGAAAACTTTTTTCGTTTTCGTTTTGATGCATACATTGCTGGGCTGAAAGCTATTCGAAACTATTTTTCGTATTTGAGTGAAGCAACCTATACTGCCGATTACTACCGATTTTAGTTCATCCGCGTTTCCGCTAGAGGCGTTTTACTAAAATGTATGGGACAATACGGAAACGAAAAAAGTTTTCGAAAACTGTCAAATCTTGTACTAAGGGTACTGTAATCTTCTCGCTGACCGAAATTGGCAGACATGAATACGAGACGTAAGTTTAAGTATTGGTAAACTTAAGTAACGTTTATGAGTACGGCCGTATATGTAATTTATTTTCATTTTCTGTCTATTTATCTGTACTGATAGTTTATTATTATTTATTTATTTCGATGGCCATTGGATTTGGGCCGGTATATTACTAATTTAGAGGTTGGTAAGATTTATTTATACTGTTTTAAACTATTACAGTTATTCACTACAGTTATATGACCACGGTAAATATCCCGTTCATAATCATATTATAACTGTAGAATAATTTATGTTTATAGTTAGGACCTTATTCGATAGTTTCGGTTATCAGCTATTTTCCTGATTATTTAAGTCTATTGATAATAAAGTCAATGGTACAAAATGTTCAATTTACTGTTTCATGATTTTAGTGAGTGAATCTTTTAGCAAATTAGGGACAACTTAGAAAGTTAAAATTATCATAAGTCTCAAAAGTTTCTTAAAATTCTTTCATTACTTAAGGGACTGAGAGTAAAGTTTGATCTTAATTGATATTAATGTAGTTTACAAAGTAAAATAACTATCTAACATTATAAAGATTAGTGGCTCTGTATGACCTATTACCTATTACCTACCTTTAAAAACACGTTTTAAGCTTCTGCTTGCTTTTAACGATATCATTTATGATGTGAATATTATTTTCTGTAAATATAATGGCCCGTTAAACGCTTTCTGGATTACTTTGAGCTTACAAACACATTTTACGCAGAACACTTTTACTAGACTAAGGCTTTGTTTTAGAATGTTCGGTTAAATCCAGGTAAAGCACATAATATTTTATTTATTAAATAAAAACTGCGCTTGCGTTTCACAATTATTAAACAGGACTAACATCATATAAAGTTATATTAATTTATATATCAGATCAAATATCAAATAATAATTTGTTAGTTGGTTAGGGAGGTTTTATTTTTATTATTTCCCTATTGAAGAATTTTGGCGTCGCACTTCGTGTCCGTTTGCCAGTGGTAAAATATAAGTTAGGGAGTGTGACAGTAAAAATGAAAAATGACGTAAAAATGCGGCCTTGCCATTTCACTGCTCGATTAACATAGTACTATGTATCCGGATGATGAAAAAGGATTGTGAAACACGATGTGAGATATCAGCAAGTTTTATCTTCCACATAATTTATGTGATGGTTAGCAACTAGGAACTTTAAAAGCACATTCTGAAATAAACCCGAAGGAAAATACTTTTATGTTACATTAAGAAAAACAACACAAATATTTCTATTAAAAACTACATTAAAAAAATTGAGTGGGTTACATTCTTAGAAAGGAACGCACAAGTAAATTATTCTTTACGCAATTTAATCCGTTTACGCAAAAAAGAGTGTGGTTTTAAACTTGTATGTTTTCACCTGCAACCGAAATATTTTTAACAATATTTTTTTTGTTGTCTGGTCAGGAGTTTGACCACAGGTTAAAATAAATAACGTGTCTATAGATTGCTCTAAGTTCAGGGATGATCACTGCGGGTAGATGACATAAAAAAAAACAAGGTAAAGTAGGGATAAAAAAAAAACAATAGTGTCTTACTATCCGACACTATTAAAGACAAGGAGGTGCCGGATTATTGGAATATTTTCTGGATTATATTGGGAAATTCAGGGTAAATAAAATAAAAGGGTATATAGGATAAATATATATATATATAGTATATGGGTATATGGGATAGGGTATATCTTCTAAGTCTACGTGCTTCATCTTCGACCACATCATCGCTTACCAACAGGCGAGTTGGTAATCAAACGCGGAAAAAAAACGTTGCATAATTATGTACCTATTCATAATTTTTTGTGCATGTACAGTTTTTAATTTATTTAATAATATTCTAGCGCTTAGCGCCAACTCACCTGATGGTAAACGATAAAGCGGTCTACAATGGAGCACGTTGACTTAAGTTTGCAAAATATGCTCCGTCAAAAAGCCTTTGTCGGGTTTAATATTTTTAAAGGAAGAAACTTGGATTTTATTCTACTTTTAATATTTGTATTTGGTGGGCAAATTTGTAGTATTGTATTAACACTAAATATCCATAAAGTTATTAATTTTATTATGTACAGAGTTGGCAATTAAATTGCATCCATAAATTACTCGCTAACTAAACTTTCTTCTATTTCAGATTATGGTATCTCAACGGGTAGTCAACTATTAGAATTTCCATGTGCCTTCGTATACAATAGCAGTGAGAGAACCCGTGGGGTCGTGACGTCACCGAACTTCCCTGGCCTCTACCCGCGGGACACGGAATGCAATTACTTCTTCTATGGGAATGATAACGAGAGAGTACATTTACATTTCACGCATTTCGACGTCGAGGGTGTGGTCCCGTAAGTGATTTATTCAGTATTCAGAGTGAAGCAGTTGCTTTCTAACTCTATAGATACGATTATTATAGGAATAAAACTTTCAGACTATACATTAGCGGCATGGCACACAACTATACGTCCATCAATATCACAATAGATATAAATGACATGACATTGATATCCTTTTTTTTTTGCCGATAATTACCGACATGCTTCACCATAGTCAGTGATATTACTTACTGAATAAGCAAACTGAAGTACCTTAACCAGTGAGATGGTCAATTTATCTTTCCTTAGAACCGATAAATATTTGGTAGGACATGTTTTAGATAGAAGAGCATAAATCGTCAAACGCAGTGTAGTAGCGATGTCCTGAGATTCTATGGAGTGGCGATATTCGTTCGCGGCATTCTTTGGGAGAGTTCGTTGTCCAGCGGTGGACTAGATTTAACCTGAAGATGACGTAGATGATGACGGCTCATCTAGGTGATTGGTTCAAGAAGTGGGCCATCACGGTCAATCCGGAAAAAAGTGCAGCAATGTACTTTCACCCGTCCAAGAATCCCCCGTCTAGGCCTATCACGCTTCACGGTAAGGCCATCCCTTGGACCAGCTCGACCAAGTATCTCGGCGTGACTCTCGATCGTCGACTCACTTTCTCCAAACACATTCAGATAGTCCGCAATCGAGCGGCATTCTTTCTAGGGCGCCTCAGCCCCCTCCTTGGCGAGCGTAGTAAATTGTCACTTAGAAATAAGTTGACAATCTACAAAACTTGCATCCGCCCCGTCATGACCTACGCCTCTGTGGCGTTCGCCCACGCCTCCCGCATCGATCTGGACAAACTCCAGGTCATTCAAAACCGCTTCATACGCAGAGCGGTCGGCGCTAGCTGGTATATGCGAAACGCCGATCTGCACTGCGATGTTGAACTCCCATCTATGATTCAATACATTAAGTATATCTCCCGCCGCTACTTTGACGCGGCGCCTCATCACCCAAATCCTCTTGTAGTTAAAGCTTCCAACTACTCAACAGACGTGACAGACCCTCCTCCTCTCCGTAGACGCCCTAGAGACATCTTGGGCGACCCGGACGACCCCATCGCCGTCGTCACAGCGGCGGCGCTGAGGTCGCCCGATCCGACTGCTCCTAGCAATAGGAAATATTCAGTTTTTGGTACAGGCGTCGGTTACCAGAGGCACACACACACACAGCGATCCCGCCGGCGGGATCGTAGACCCTCGGGATCTGTTAGAAGATCGGTTAGATTCTCTCCAAATAATCATTCAGTTCAACAAACCGCTAGGGCTCCAGGGCACACCCCTTCTGGGGTGCCTGGGCAAGTCTGATTCCCACCCCCGGCGACGGCCCAAGCCGAGGTTCGTACCTTCGAGGTGCCCTTGTGCTAGTCGCCCAAAAACTTAAACCATCAAGTTATGCCGAACGCACTCTGCGTTCGCTAACTAGTCCGGTCCATCTGTAGAGGCCAAAAGGCCAACATTACAAGTCAATATCAAAAAAAAAAAAAAAGATGATGACAGCATGACCTTGAGTGGACTAATAAATTTTCAGCACAAAATGCTCGCACACCAGCCAGTTTCTATGAATTTTTGTATTGCGTTTTATTTGTTTTTGATGTGAAGTCCACCAGATAGAAAGTCGTTGGAATGAAGGGTGACTCAATTCTAAATGGCAGGGCGGTATTTTCGTCCGTACGGTTTCGAGTGTGCTCTGTGGATGATTTATGATATGATTTGATTTTCGCTCGTCAGAAATATTGTTTGGTAATCAAAATATTTTTGTTTTCTTTTATTGAAAAGAAAAGAAAAATCTTTATTGATTATGAGTCTCTTCAAATATAGAGTAGACAAGTTCCGGTTACACAAGCGATGGTCCATCCTAGTCTGTGTATTTAGCATTAAAACATGATGTGGTCCACGAACCGGAAGACGCAGCGTAGGTAGGCCTCCCGCTAGGTGGACCGACGACATCGTGAGAGTCGCGGGCATACAGTGGATGCAGATGGCAGGTTGTCGTTCAGTGTGGAGGTTAAAGGGGGAGGCCTATGTTCAGCAATGGATGTCTTATGGCTGATGATGATGATGTGGTCAAACGCCGTAAATCATAATTCAGAGATTACTTTAAAAGTTTGTGAAATGCAAGATAATAAAATAACTTGTAAAATGAATTTAGCTGTTGTAAAATTACTTCATAGGTATAAACTGAGGCACATCCATAAGCCTTAAAAAGAAAACTACTTTAGTGAAGATTTTTATAACCTGTCGGACGAGTTTTATAACTCAAGAGCAAATGAAGTGGTTTATGGGTTCATGAAAAACTACTAAAGTTTGGATGGAAAGGGAATAGACATAAAAATATGCTTAATGGATTTTTTACAGTCATAACTTTTAAGTCAAATTTTGCAATTTTTTTTTTACTTAATTTACTGGCGTAACAGTACTCCCCTGACTGGTCTAACTAGCGTAACTAGTCTACTGACTAGTAATTTGTTTTTATACGTTTGATATTCATTAATGCCAAGAATACGTGGCAAAATTGTCTCAATCGTGCTTTAAATTGTAAAATGATATTTTAACAAAACTTAACAACAAATACCTAAATTTCTTGGCCTATTATACAAGAACAGACGGGTCATAGACCGTTGAAGGTCTAAATATAATTTAACTGCTAAAACTCTCTACCAGTTGGAAGAGTATTCAGAAAGCTGCCGGCATTATCACGCTAAATTGAATTTTGATCACGCGTCGCTTTAATCAGGCACTCTGATAGTTTTTTTTTTTAATAATAATATCTTTCCCCATGGGCTGAATTTTGAACTATATTCGGCCATATTATTTTTTTAATGTAGGTGAATTCTTTTTCTATCCCAATTAAAATTAAAATTACTTTTTATACTTTCGGAAAATGTGCTTCGTACATTTTATGAAGACAACTTTCGTTTTTAAATCGTATAGTGACCAGAATAAATGGAAAAACATATCGGATTTTTATGGTCGTCAAAATTACTAAAGCATTAAGAGGCCTCTATTCGTCTGCAGCTTTCTCACTCGCACATTTTTACATTATTGAAAAAATGTTTCGTTTTCACAAACATAACATAACATTTTCAGATGCGAAGCCGTATCAGCCAGTGACTACATCCAGTTTTCAAGTCAGATGGTAGACACCCAAAGCCACAGATACTGCGGTCAGCTCAAAGAGTTACAAGTCACTTCCGACAAGAACTTCATCAGACTAACTTTCAAGTCGAACGACAGACTAGACGGCACGGGATTCAAAGCGGATTATATTTTTCTTAGGGACTCCGAAATGCATAGCATTACAATGCCAGAGACCGAAGACAATGGTGAGATCTCATTTAGTTATAATGTCTTTGTGGCTTACAGTTTTTTCTCATTTAATTTTGAAGTCATTTATATGAATACCTACTACCTACGTATATTTCTTTTTACCCGAAGTCGTAAAACCAAGAGGTCGGTGTAGCGTTTATATGTATGAAAAATGTGGTTTTTTTATCATCAATCAGATAAAAAACACATTTTTAAATTATCATAATGCATACTTAAATAGATATTAACACCCAGACATAGAACAAACACAAATGTTCATCACACAAATGTTTGTCCTAGGGGGGAATCAAACCCACGCCCCAAAGCGCAGAAAGTAGGTTCACTACCAACTGAGCCACCGGGGCAGTCAGGGCGGGGGTGTCACTGCCAGGTGCTTCGTCTGTTTGTAGAGTAGGTGCTTGAGAATCTGTAGGTTTTATTTTAAGCTACTTTTATCACAGCCCTTTGTGATTTTCAAAAGAAATTGCAGATGGCTAGCAAACAACTTTGCTGGCGTTTATTTGAGTAGTACGGGAACATCGACTTTTCTCAAAATAATGACGTTATTACCATTGAGTTATATGTACTACGTAGTACATTGTAACTCGATTCATATTTCAAGCATTTTTGGATAACAATATAATAACACTATAACAATATATAACTTTGGCAGCCATATTAAAAGCTTTGCTTAGTTTGGGGTCAGATGACCGTATGTGCAAAATGTCCCAGATATATATTTATTTTATTTACACTGTGTAAAAGGACACGCACATAAATTCACAATAACCAGAAAGCTAAGATACATAATATATAGAAGAAACAATACGAAGAGATCAAAAAGGAATAATCTGTATTTCTAGTACAAATAACATCTACATTTCTAGGACGCTAACATTATCGTTAACAATACGAAATCATTCCAGTCTTCATAAATTATTAATTACGCATTTGCTATTGTTTCAGGTTCGGCGTATCATACATCAAAGTTCACTGTGAAGTGTTTGTTTTATATCATACTAATTATCGTCAGATAGTCAATAATGAGCTCGAGGAAACTTTGTACTAAAAGAGAATTTATTTGTGAATTAAATTATTGATGTTATTTAAGGCCGTGTTTTATTGGAAATGTAAAACCTTTTAGAAAAACCTTTTTCAGTTGTAACTGATATTGTACTTGTTTATTATTTTTCATTACTCACACATAAATTACTCGGAAAGTAGGTCTGAAGTTGCCTGAGGAGCGGGTTGAAAGTAATACACTTCAGCCCTAGGGAGAATCATTTTCAACTAAGTGACAGTTGACAACTGACAGACACTCAAATTATTAAAAAAAAAACTAGTTTATTTGTATTGAACCATGTTCCAACTTTCTTATTATTATTTTTCTCCTCAGTGGATTATGTTCCCGCACTTCTCGTGCATTTTCCACATATTATTCTACATTTTAATTGGTCAGTTCTAGTTTTTATATTTAGTTTCCTTGTATTCGTAATGAAAAGCATAGTGTTTACCTCGGGGTTAAAGACTTATTTAGTCCCTCAAACTATTAGCTTAGTTACTTTCACCCCTAGGATAACAATGTACTATTACTGTTTTGACTTCATTCATTGTACATTAACAGCAATGGTAGCCGAGTAATAGCATCTGTTATTTGCATTCTGACAGCACTGGCTCGATCCTCGGCTATGCACAAATAATTTATTTATAGTATTTAAATAATATATTATTTTATAGTTTCGATGTCAAAGCTCAAAAATTGTGAAGGAAAACATTGCAAGATAACCGGTATGTCCAAGAACCTCAAACATTCAAACACATGTGACATTCGCATTTCAGTTCAGATGATTCCATTCAGTTGCCTTTATTTTCGCGAGATGTATCACATAAAAAATCTGCTTTCAGCCCTAATATTATGCCCGCATCGTCTCTAAAATAATTTTTATTAATTTTCGAATTAAAAACTCTCGTGTCGTCCCATTACTACTTCCTTATTATTTTCCCCAGTTTTTTTTATGCAGGTATAAAATGCTTATTTTCGTACAGTTGAAATCAAAACTCTTTACTTACAGATAACTTAGAAGTATGGTTCGAAACACCTCTTGAAATTTAGCTCTATCACATAGAAATACAACACACTTTTACATTTATAAACAATGTTAGAGCGACTACCATTATATAGTTCCTTTGATAACATTTCACGTTTGAACTTGCCGAAATTACAACGCCGCATCCAAGATAGGAAAATGGTATTATTAGGAAAATTGAATGGGATTCCGCAAGCCTCTTTGAAGTTAGTAATCATCGAACTCAGTGAGTCAGGCCAAAACTTAAGTCACTTCCGGCAGAGATCATAGTAACGAGAAATTCTTGCACTACTGTAGCTTGTAATTTACTTCGAAATTAATGGTTTATTTCCTACTAACGCGACATTTTCTCTATAGAGATACAGAGAGGTACAAATTTCGTCGTAGTCTAGAACTTAGGGATGCACCTTTATGATATACCCCGCAAACACTTCAACTTGAATGAAAACACAGCGCGCTGCATTTTTTTACTTTATATGTCGTCACGAAAGCTATTTAGTGGTAGTAAGTATTATTCGCCGGAGTGCCTAGGTCACGGACATAGCTCCGCGTATTAGCAAGCTCAAGTGACTGTGGTCTGTTCATATATGTCGCAGGACTGATAACCGTTAGGGTAGACGTGCTCTAGAGTGGAGACCACGAATCTGCAAACGTAGCATAGGACGCCCTGAGACTCGTTGTAGTGACGATTTACATAACATGGCTGGCAGTAACTGGAAGAGAAAAGCTGAGGGTCAGGCTGTCCCAAGTGGCGTGTCTTGGGAGAGGCCTACGTCCAGTAGTGGACTAGTATGGGCTGATTATGATGAATGTTTTTTTATATATTTGAAGTGTTGTTCTACACTATTAGGAGTTACTATTTTTTTACTGTCTATAACATTTAAATAATAAATTTCCACAACTAACTGCTTTCGAAGGGTACGGTTTACAAAGGCGCAATTTGTCATTTGTAACCCCAGACGCATAGGGGTATCTTTGTGTCTTTCTGTGACATCGTAGCTTCCAAACGGCTGAATGGACTTTGATTTAGATTCTTTTGTTTGTAATGTGAGTTGATCGGTGTTGTCATCTGTCATTTTTCCATAATCCCCACGCTTGGCAGGCGGTTTGGGGATCGCAGCACGTTCCACCATGCAAGTAGGAGGATGCTGCTGCCCATCCTCTGGTGGTTCTGGTTGTAGTTTTAGAACATACCCTCGGACATACTCGGTGTTGTGAGCTATGATTTAATAAAATCTGTTCAGCTTTTTGTAGTTTATCAGCTCTTTAATCGAGGGTTTATTAAATGTATACTTGGTGAACATTAAAAAAAATGTCAATAAGTTAAAATAAATCAGAACACAAACAGTAAAGTTGACAAAGCGTATGAAACACTGGAATAAAGTTCTTAAACAAGTCACGTTTGAATTGAAATCAAACTTTGGATTTTAGGAACTCTCGATGAAATCCGAATATATTTTGAAATAAGCTCTTATACTCGCTTTTGTTAAGAAAGTAGGAGAGGATTAAAATTTAAATAGTACTCAGTTATTGAAGTGACTTATTGTATTACTTCAAATAGCAATACATAATCATCAGGACGATGTACTTTTTGAAACGACAATAATGTACATGTATGTACGACAATAATGTACTATAAGCTAGGTCGGGTAGACTGAGGGTAGACCACAGCAGTCACAGAATAATGGCGGCGTAATGGAAAGTGACCACCACTGGGCAGACCATTAGCTAACAAGTTAAACGACGTTGCTAAGGCGGTATTATCGAAGGGCCGTGGACACGGGACCAAAAAAATTGGCGCGATTAGGAGAAAAACGGTACTATCAGTACCAGGATAATTGGATACGTTTGTCAAGTGTTGATGACTTTTTTTGTATGTAACACCTGTGTTTTATAATTCAGGGTTATTCAGAGTTGATCCAATAGAGTTATAAAAATTATGAGTACTTTAAATGACCCTCTTTCGGATTAACATAAAAGTTCTCAAACCATGTATAAAGAATCCCTTCTTTATACATGGTTTTCATGGTTTATACATTCTTTATACACGCATGTTATATTATACGGAGCTAAGTGAAAATTTGTTTTCTTGTCCAATATAAACGCATTAGTCGTTCGTTATCAGTATGATATTGGTCAATTATACTTCATACTAATATTATAAATGCATAAGTGTGTAACTGGTAAACATGTCCTTCTTGGATGAAGCAACATAACAACGGATTGGCCTGATTTTTGCATAGATATAGTTAACAGGCAGAAGAGTAAAATAGGATTCTTTGATTCCGAAAAAAAACCGAGGCGTTGTCCACGCGCGTTAAACTACGGAACACAGCGAATAGCAAAGAACACCACATAGCATCAGCGAAAACCCACCATTGGTCAGGATTAAATTATTGATTGATTGATTAACTCTTTATAGTCCAAACAATAAAATGCTGCTTACCTTTTTGAACTTTTTTTTTAGCGAAGTCGCTCGCTTGATGGCTCTTCACGCTTGCCCATAACACTCAACGCCACTCAGAATTTTGAACTTCAACCGTTCAAAACCCTGGATGGCAATGCACTGCGCTCGTCACCCCGAGATATAAGATGTCAAATCTCTGTGTGCCCTGTAATTTCGCTAGAAACATTGCCCTTCAATCCGGAACACAGTAGTGTTTGCATACTACTGCTTGGCGGTTGAATAACTGGCAAAGGTGTGGTACTTCCCCAGGCGAACCCCTGCAAAAGAGTCCTACCACTACCAAAACCTACTTGCTCTTCAAATGTATGACCATGAATATCTTCTACTCTCGTCTCGTCGTATAATAATCGTGAGTCGAGTAAGAGTATATATAGATCACGGTTGATAGAGCAAAGTGGAGAAATAAAACGGACTTTGCCGACTCCACCTATTGGAAAGAAAGAGGGTTGTACTTATCTTGTGGGAAGGCAGGAAGATGATTATAACTTCTTTATTCAACTTAAGCAAGTAAATCGCTTACCTGATGGTAAACGTCGCCTATGGCCATAACAGATCAGTGCTATTCATAATATTTAGAACTTCAACAGTTCAAACCTCTGCGTACCAATGCAATGTTGCCCTGAGATCTTTATGTAAAATCTTTTTATGACCAGTAATTTCAGAGTAGGTAATGTTTGCATACTACTGCTTGGTTGGCGCGATGGTAGCCAAACATTAACATGTGTGCTTTATAATCTGACGACACCCTGTTCGATCCTTGACCTATGATTTATTTAGTACTTTTATAAATTACGTGCAGTTTCGATGTCATCGCTCAAAAATGTTGAAGGAAAACGTCGTGAAGAATGTACAAGAATACTGAATGTAAGAATGTACTTATGAATGGCATACTCTATCATCAACCTGATCTGGGTTTTTTTTGACAAGATGGGTAAATTCAGTTCTTTTGTCTTTGCCCATTTAAGCTGCAGCATGTAATGTTTTTGATTTTCTGTTAAGCATATGCTTAACTTGTAATATAGAAAAAAGAACCTCAACAGTTCAAAGACATAATATGACATTCGCCAACATGCACTGAAAAGCGTGGAGAAAAGTATGGAGAATTAGGGCCCACCTTAGCCTGTGCTCCAGAAGTGGGAACATGATAAGCTGTTATGATAGACAGTGCCGTAACTACCCTTTTATGCAACCGGTGCGCGCTTCTATAACTGCGCCCATGAAAACGAAACTTGGTCCTGGTGTGGTCATTTCTGCGCCCCTCCAGAGTCTGTGCCCTGTGTCTGGGCACCGCTGGAACAGCCCTATTTACGACACTGATGATAGATAGATATTATGGCTTGACTTGAATAACTGCCAAAGATATCCTACTGCCCCAGGCAGGCTCTCTACTACAAGAAACCAAGCAAAAGTTAGGTAAACGTTCAAATTTATAAGTAAGTACGTACTGTCTTTTGTAAAAAAATATTATTTATTAATCATGAACAAAACCATCTAAGAAGCGAAAGCGAGAACAAAATCATAATATTTTTCTTGGACAGCTTCCTAAAATTACAGGGATTCTTTCTTCAGTAGATTGTTAGAAAAACTTTGTTTCAACATTCCTTTAATTTTTTATTCGCTATGTTTTCGAGGTTTTATTTACTGAATGTTGTATTAATGTATTTTTAAATGGACATTTAGTTGATTTAGAATGTAATTTCTGTATAGCTGAACTGAACCATTACAGTAATAATATTATCGTTTTTTTTACATCGGACTTGGCTTACGTTTGCCAGTAATCTCACCTGAAGGAAAGCGATGATGCGGGGGACAATAAAAGAGGTTTGCCTAGCAATAACCTATTGACTCTAGACTTCAACTCTTCAACATTATAATACTGTGTCCACACAGACAGCAGCAATGGGTTCTATTGTTTGGCCATTCTAAGAAAGAAGAGAGTGTGAGCTCACCCTAAGAGATCGCTCACCCGCGATCATGAATTTTACACAGATCGTTCGCATTTGTCGTTAGTATGCGCATATCTCCAGGCTATTTAGAACTAAAACGCCCGCTCTGGGAGTCTTTACACTAATCTTGAATGGACTTTCAAAGTTTACATCTTATTAGCGAGAGCCGGACAGCCTAGGCGATGGTTGCCGGACCGAGATGTAAATTTGGGCTTTGTGCTTGCTTAAATTTGCAACGGCTAGCAGTTATGGTAATGTATACTTATTCAGTGTTTGTCCTTGTTATTTGACAGGGTCTTAGACTGAAATTCTGTTGAATCTTAGATGTAAATAGGCCTATCTAGTTATTTCTACTGAGCAAGACGTAGTCAGGAATGCCTCCACCACCTTATCAGGGTGTAGATAAATCCTTATCTAAAGTGCTCCCGCTGGCGGGTCAGGTTGTTGCAAACATGAATTACAACCCATAGTTATTAACCTCACTTTCAGAATCTATATTCGACCTGTACAAATGTCTCGCCGTATTTTTCATTTTAACTACACCCAAATGACCTTCATGAGTCCTTGGAGAACTCTTTTGCTTAATGGCTTAGGAATAATAATTCGATGGTTGTAGGTATAACAGGAAGCCATCAATGAATGGCAATGACAAAGCAAAAGCAATGGTAACGCTTCCAAACGTCTCAGTTTACTATAAGTTAAAGTGTACATACAATTCGACCCCAATTTTGTTGAGACAAAAGCGTTTTCTAGTTTGCCTTAGTTTGCGGTTGCGATCCGCTTTATATCGGAGGGCTATTCAGTGACCCGTAGCTTCGATAGCTCGTGCAAATGTTTGTTCGAATGCAGTGAATGTGTACAAAGGTCAAACTGTGACGTTTAGATAAATAACTGCGTGTAAAGTTCGCTTTGAAAATGTTGCTTACAACGTTTCTAAAACCAAAAAAAAAACCTTGACATATCAAAGTTTTTACACTAGCGTTATGAACGGCAAAGTTGCACTCTGCACGCGTCTCGCTCGACGTAACCACCGAACGCAGCCCTACATTGACAAAAATCATACCTAATCATAGGGCTGCGTTCTGAGGTTACGTCGAGACGCGAGCAGAGAGCAACTTTGCCGTTCATAATGCTAGTGTGAAAAACCTTGATGTGTCAAGGTTTTTTTTATTTTTATTCTAAAATTTTATTAGTCTAGGTTAATGGGAAATACCCTATAGGTTTTTATTTGTGAGTTTGCGAACATAATATTATGTAACATAAAATGAAACGGCAGTAAAACTTTAGTATTTCAACTTGGTACCTGTATGCGGTCTTGAGAAAAATAGTTTTGACTCACGGACGGATTGATAGACGACCAACAAAGTGATCTTATAAGGATTTCGTTTTGTGCGAAAATATAAAAAAAAAAAACACTTTTGTAAGGACTTTCTTATTTATTGATCTGTCAAAAGCATTGGTATAATATGTGGTGGAAAGAAAAACAATGTTATATGTAGTCTACTAACTACACCCTGCGGTTTCACCCGTGTGGATATTTCTTATATCATCATCCGCCAGTGAAAGTCCCGTCAAAATCGGTCCAACAGTTTTGGAGTCCATAGGGAAAATATACACACACATAGTCTTTTATGTATAAGATTCCAAAGGCACATAAAACAAACGGCTTCGAACGTGGTGGAAGCGTAATACGACATGGCAGGGAAGTGATGCATAAATGTATGGAGAGCAATCATCATCATCAGCCAGAAGACGTCCACTGCTGAACATAGGCCACCCCCTTTAACCTCCACACTGAACGACGATACAATATAATATGCAGAGCAATACTATCGTTTTAATCTGTCGTTGCTAACAAAATACCTAGGTTGATAGCGGGTTTTCTGTATTATATTTAGAATAGACTGTAGTGTTTTTACCTACCCAGCTTGTGTAGGACACATGCTCACTCTACTTGACAATTCAAGAACAAAAACGTGGACAGAAACCGAAAGAAGTCTGTGTCATTGGTATTCAAATAGATAACCCTTTGGGTTTACCTAAGCAACCTACCACTACATCAGCTTAGAAAGCGGTGTCCTAAGCCCTTCTGTAAGTTCCGATAGCTAAGCCCCGTGAATAAATAACTATGACTCAGGGTTTAGACAGCTTTACCACGTAGATATTACGTAAATGATAGTATCTACCCGAAGTTTAATGATAAGTTTTAATCTATCCACACTATTTACATTAGACGTTATTTATATAAAGTCGTCTGTTTTTATTAAATATAAGACTCATTTTTTTTTTTTATAATAAATAGGTGCGCCTCGCAGTTTCACCCGCATTATATCCGTGATAAAATTAGCTGAAGTTACTCCATATAATATCAGCTATCTGCCAGTGAAAGACGAAAATAATGCAGCTTCCTTGAAGCAACCTCCTTGGTAGCGACAGTAACCCCCTTTGGATTCGATGTTTTTTTTTCTATGATGTAATATTATCTATGACCTGGTTTTTTTGTATGGAAAATATTAAAGCACAAAAAATATGTAGATCCGATCGCTACCAAACTTCACAGGATCATTCACTGAGCTAATCTAAAGATTTCCTGAAACTTCAAAAAAACAAAATCGGTGCAGTCGTCAGTGAAACTTATATAAGCGAGTAAAAATGATTGATGATTTTTTCCATCGACAAAATCATTTTGAAAACGGATAAAATTCGTCAATTTCATTCCTTGCTCGCATCGCAGTTGAAGCTTCGAAACAATTTTCTTTTTCCTTGTTTATTTTCAATTTTACCATGAAAGGAAAATGTATACATTGTAATATTGCTTTAGGAGTAAACACGATAACGGAGCTGTGCGATACCAGGTTATCGACTATCATAAATTAATTTTAGAGAGTTTGTAGGATAGAGTTAAAAGTCTTGGCCCACAATGTAATAAGAATTATGGCCAAATCAGAAAGCAAAAAGCAGTGCTCAGCTATAATGCTACTGATTTCTCTGCAGCGCTGATTTTCAGCACTGACCTTCTGAAACGCACGGGACTTCAAATAGAGTTAAAATTTTCATTCGAAAAATAAACACGCAAATAATATACAATTATTTTCTAGTCACGACAATTACGGGTCACTCGAAGATTAACAATGCATGTGCATCGGAGCCACACGGCCATATCCTACCATCCCCTTTCTATTACAGAACAAGTAGAAAATCGACCCATTACCACCCATACATTGTGGACTTTCCTTGGGTACGTACCAAAGGTTTCGATTCTACGTTTCTAATCCGAGGATTTTAACAACCTGCCAGCTTCCTTGTTTCCTGAAAGATATAATCTGGACCTTTTCAAAGCAAAGTGAATGGGTATCTTCTAAGTCTGCGTGCTTCATCTTCGACCACATCATCGCTTACCAACAGGCGAGTTGGTGTTCAAACATGAACTTATTCGCGATTAAAATATTAATAATAATTTTCTTTAATTTTATTACTGACTTCAAAAAAGGCGAAGGTTCGATGTTCCACTGTTTTTTAGGGTTCCGTAGCCCGACAAGGAACCCTTATAAATTCATTCTGTCCGTCCGTCTGTCTGTTTGTCTGTCTGTCTATCTGTATGTCTGTTTGTCTGTCTGTCTGTTTGTCTGTCTGTCTGTCTGTCCGTCCATCCGAATTTTTTAAAACCTTCTAACTTCTATAATTATTAAATAATAGAATGAAATTTTGCATCAAAACAGTAATTATATAGATCTCAATTTCAAAAGTATAAAAAATATATTATATTGCATTTTAAGGGTGGCACTCGTACATGTGTCACTGCCACTACCAGATACCAGGTGTAGTGTCCAAGCGGTGCGCTGACCCACTGAAGTGAGTTTTTTTTTGTTTCGCTGACCCATGGATGAATAGTGAGACTGCAGCACAAGACGCACGACGGTTCTCCACGCTACATCCAGCGCACCGGATCCGGTATATATGTGGATAGTGTAGATCGGTGCGTAGAACCCCGTCGATGACTAGCGTGGCAAGGAGCATGAGAGCCGTTGGCGCATGCGGGCACCTGCGCTGCTACGTCGCATAGTGGCGCCTAAATGGAGACCTCCGCTATTGTGTTTGGTATTAAGAGTGTTGTTGTAAGTTATATTAGTTCTTACATTTTGTTCTTTGTCTGGCTTTCTCTGCTAATAAGCAAGACAAAATTCAATGTAAGCTTATTATATCTTTGAGTTTGTAGTACCCCAACTGTTATGTTTTGTTAATTTATCGTTGTTATTTTTTTGTATTTCCATTGTTAATTACATATTGGTCTAATGTGTTGCGTTATCTGTTGTTTTACGTTATGATAGGCAAGTAATAAGTGCAAGTAGCAATAGTATGAAATAATCATATTATAGTAACGGTGTTTAAACTGCCAATATGCCTACTAGAAAGAGGACTAATATAGGAGGATACAAGACATACGGCTAAATAAACGACCAAAAGGAGGCATTACGGTGCTGTTAAGCAGAGATTTCAGACAGACACTGCCTCACCAAAGTAAACGCCTGTCTCAAAATTTCAAGTATCTGACCCATCATCACATGGCTGCATTAGAACTCTTTGTGCCCATCAACATATGGGCACAAAAGCGATAATCCAAATGCCTAAGAGTTTGCGGATTTGTTAGGATAGGATTTGTTACCCAAAATTGGGGAAGACGTCATATTCCCAAAAAAAGAAGTAAAAGTAAGACTGGCTTCTTATTTGCCAGCTTCTGGGCTTTTTTTCATGTGTTTCCGTTGAAGTAGAAATAATAACAAATCGAGAGAACTCTTGGCTCTGTGAGAGTGCCATAAATTTACTCCACGCAACGACCAAGCTGCTAAAATTAACGGAGTTTTATTAACGCGTGTCATTGGCGAAATTATTGTGTACAGCACCATCAACTGGGTTATGGATCAAGACGAAGCTACCTACCCGGTTGAATTTTTAAATGCTTTGTCTGCTTCTGGGCTTACGGCGCACAATATACAACTAAAAGTTGAAGCACCTACCAATCATTCTGTTGGGCAACTTTTTTTTATTATTATAATAAAATAGGCTTGCGCTTGGCCGCACACTCGCCTGATGTTAAGCGATGATGCGGCTTATGATGGATCACGCTTGCCTAGAAGAAACCGATTCACTTTTGACTCGAAGACACCCAGATTGTAACTATCGGGGAACAACTATTCAAGCAGCGTATTCCACAGACTAACAGTTTGCACAATAAAAGTGGAATCAAAGCGCTTCGTACGGGTTTTCAGAATGTCAACCATAAAGCGATGACCTGAACCTGACTGAGCCCACGGATTCCTCCTCATTCCTCGGATACCGCTGATACCTAACAACTTCCCGTTCCGCTTGAAGCATGTGCAGTTCCCTGTGCGCTTTAGTTTCGCCATGACAATCAACAGTCCACAGGTACAGACTCTGCAAACTGCGGGCGTGGATCTCTCTACCCAGTTGCTTCAGTCACGGCCAGCTGTACGGCCCTGTCTAGAGTGAACGATGCTACAAATTTATTTGTGTACGCTCCAGGAAATTTAAATAAAAATCTTGTTAGTAACATATTATTGCAATTTCCAGAGCCTTCATCTCTTGGGACAATTTAAAGTTGACCTAAACGAAGTTGCAGGTACAGTTAGTTTGTCTATAACTATCAATTTCAGAACTATGACTACAATTATATGGCTTTAGTTACGGAACCCTACCATATGCGTGTCTCGACACGCTCTTGACCAATTATTTATTTTATGTATGTTCACCGATTTCTCCGCCAATTATGAATTGATTTTAATGATTTTTTTTTTGTTTGGTAGGCCATCATACTCGTACTTCAAGGGTGGTCGCATATAGATTTCAACAAAATTGGTTTTGTAGTTTGGTTTTTAAATCAAAACAACTGAAGAAACAAATATGTCACCTAAGTAAACTAAATTTATTTTGAAGTCTGTTTTTTAAATTGATAATTATTCAAATTGTTTTGTATCCCGAATACCACGTTCAAACACTCTCGAAACTTAGTTCCGAAGTAACTTGTATTTTAGCATTAATTTAACTAATTAAATCACAGCAACTCTGTGTAGTCCTCAAATGGACCTGCCTTGCTAAATTATACTAAAGTACTAAGTATAATGAGTGATGCATACTGCATGAGTTGTTGTTTACTTTGTTAAGTGCAGCATTACGTTGTAAATTTACCGTTAAAATAGTCAACTTAGCATAGAATAAAGATCTTAATTTGCAAGCTTTTATGAATTGTTTTAGAAAATTGAAACTGCACTTTAAAAGAATAACTGGCCAAGAGCGTGTCGAGACACGCATATAAAAAAAATATATATATGTGGGACATTATTGCACACACGGTCATCTGACCCCAAACTAAGCAAAGCTTGTAATATGGCTGCCAGAGACTGATATACATACATATATATTTTTAAATACATACTTAAATAGATATTAACACCCAGACATAGAACAAACACAAATGTTCATCACACAAATGTTTGTCCTAGATGGGAATCGAACCCACGCCCCCAAGCGCAGAAAGTAGGTTCACTACCAACTGAGCCACCGGGGCAGTCAATATGGTAGGGTTCCGTAACCAAAGCCATTTAATTATACCATCGACAAACTAAGTACGTTAATCCATGATTATACCTAGTCATAGTTCAGAAATTGATAGTTTGAGTATAATTCGAACGAACGAAGCTATGTGGACTTAGCTAAATTTTAGAGATGTACTATCCCGATATAGCATATACTTTTATGGTTTAAACTCGTTTTTGGTCGCTGTTACTCATAAAGTCATGATCAGATAATGTTGGAAATATTTTTGAATGAAAGTTTAAAATATGACCTGTCTGTACTGTAAGTTACAAGTTTCTATGTCTTATAGTTTAGAAATGCAGGGGGGACCAACTTTTTGCCACTTTGGCGGGCCATATTTCGCAAAGACTTTATAAAAAAGTTATGTATGAAACCATACCTTTATTTTAAAAGACCTTTTCAACGATACCCGACACGAGTAGGTGGAGTGGAAAAAATATTTTTATCCCCAGTTTACATGTACCAGAGCCACCCTTAAAATGCAATATTATATATTTTTATACGTTCAAAATTGAGATCTATATAACAACTGTTATTATACAAAGTTTCATGCACTCATCTTAATAATTATAGAAGTTAGAAGGTTTTAAAAAACTCGGACGGACGGACAGACATACAGACAGACAGACAGACAGACAGACAGACAGACGGACGGACAGAACGAATTTATAAGGATTCCTTGTCGGGCTACGGAACCCTAAAAAAGAAGGGCCTCTGAAACGAGCAGGTAACTCGTCTGAAGAGCACTACCTTGCCAATGTTAGAGATATTTGAAAGAGTTAAAATTTTGCATGTATAAGGTTATGTTTAGAAAAAAGATTGATTAACTAGTATTTATGTTTAATTTAGAGAAAAATATTATATAAATGACCAAACAAAGGTATGGACGATTTTGTCTATGGTGGAAATGTACTATTAAAAAACTGATATACTGTAAATTTCACTGGAAACAAAATTAGTTTTAGTTGTGAAAGTTATTGTGAAATAAGTTTTTGTCCTTCAGGTAAACTAAGCTGCATAAGGTATCGTTAAGCCGTCTAAACTAAATGATAAAAAGGGACCTTAAACCTTACGGTTACTTGTTTAAGCGATTCTGTTTAGGTTATTGCATAAAGTTGCGCGACCGCAAACCGTAACTCGGAATATTAAGGTTGGCTTTCGTACAATTTTAACTCTGCGCTGCTTCAGCGCTGTTATAAGCCCTCGTTAAGAGGTAAGGCCACAGATCAGTTACCTACCCGTGTACAGAATTGATTCCAATAAAATGAGGAAAATATTTTATTGTTTACCTAACGTAATTTTATGATACTTTTGAGACATCGTATAGAACGCCATAAAAAGGTGTATACAAGTTTCCAGCTCAATCACAATCTCACAATCTCTCATTCTGAGGTTAAACCCCTAATATGACTGGACCATAGCGTCCATAGAAAGTTCACTTCAACCACTTCAGCTCTCCTGGATGAAAAATGTGACATCTTTGGCTCACAAATTGGCTCATGTAGACATAAACACAGATATATTTCAGACGCTACATAAATAATCTCTTGTGGACGGACGGACGGATCTCTTGTGGCTGACCATGATGGAACAAAACTCCACAATATTACACTATACCATTTGTGACACTATTGTATCTCCACTAAAGCCAGACCCGTAATCCAGCTTTACCAAGCACTCGATCACAATCGATTACAGCTATTCGATGTCTGCACAATACTCGATTGCATTGAAGTGCTTGCAGGTGCCGTGTCTCAATCGATTCAAGCTTTTAATCGGGTTGGCATACACTAGTCACATGGCCGTAGCTTTGACATATCGATGTTTGAAGTTCATTATTTACGATTTGAGGTATGTACCAAAGAGAATACAATAGAAGAGTATGTACATTATTTACAGATATTATGAACACATCTCAGAATGATTTACTTTAGTAATTTCTCAAGTTTGGGGCGTTGTGTAATGAAAGAAGTCATCATCATCATCAGCCAGAAGACGTCCACTGCTGAACATAGGCCTCCCCCTTTAACCTCCACACCGAACGACATTCTGCCATCTGCATCCACTGGATGCCCGCGACTCTCACAATGTCGTCGGTCCATCTAGTGGGAGGCCTAGCTACGCTGCGCCTACCGGTTCGCGGTCTCCACTCAAGAACCTTTCTTCCTCAATGAAAGAAGTGCCACGTTTTAATTTCATAAACGTTTTAAAATTTAAATTTCAAAGTAAATTGAATAAAAAACGACGACCCACGAAGCAAATGGTACCAAAGCAGCGATCTCCAGTTCGCTTTACCAAAGTGATTTAAGATAAATATTTTTGCGCGTTTGCTATTTTTTTACTTTGGCTCCACGTAAATTAATTTGTATATTTCTCTCATACGATATGTAAAGAAAAGTTCCTACACACAGCTTGTTTCTCCCCAGTGTAATACAAAGTTTTAAAACTGGGGAGATACCAACAATTTCATATTAGAAATCTAAGCGCACAAGCAAAGCTCATACTTTGGTGAGCAATCTACCATTTTCATCATTCACATAAACAGAACTCCTAAATTCGAACAATAAAAACCACCAGTTGAATTAAAATCAACCAGGAAAACGCTACCGTACACCTGTCTCATTAATCAATCACAATACACAAGAGGTCGGAGAAAAGTAAACATGAGAAAAAAAATTGTCTGTTTTTATTTGGTTCATTTAACAATTGCCAGAACAGTGGGAAAAATATGGCGCCCGGAAGGTAACTGATTCTTATTTTCCGCCCGAATTAATCTTGAGATCAGTTGTTTCTTTATAGCGTCAATATAACCAAAAAAAGGTTGAAGGGAAATGTTTGTGCTCTTTTTGTGAAGAATGGAACAAATGGTACAGATTTGTAATGAGAATAATTTCATTAGATTGTTTTCTGGAGATTTATGTTTTGTTATTTTTGATAAAAAAATATATACTTATTAGTCATACCCAGTTGAAGTTTTTAAATATCTAACAGCTGCAAAAATATTACAAAAATTTAATGGAGACGTCTAATTTTACCACATTTAACTAGTAGTAGGTACCTACATCGGCGACAAACAACCATTTTACGATCAAAACCAACGCCAAATTTATCAGAATTTATCAGTTTTCATTCTTTTAATAGGCCTGTGTTCTTATTCTTATTTATGACTTCATAAACAAGCTTATCTTTAATAGAGCGAATGTTACGAAAACTTTTTTTTTTTTCAAAAATTAATGGTTTATTTTTATTTCGTGCCAGCATACTATAGCACATTATGACGTCAAGCCGTGTGCGCGCCATACAAATGTTTTACTAACACTCTTTGCGGGAGATGTACCCATCGGATCTCCATCCCCACCAAAAAAAACACGCTTGTATCAGAATTTCACTAGCCAATTTAAATGAAACATTATTTTGTTATAAATAAACCATTAGGAAATAGGCCTAAAAAAAACTGTTTACCATAATGAAGCAAATAGTCAGAAATACGAACTGCACAGGAATGGAATGCGCTCCCTGCCTCTGTGTTCCCTATAAATTACAACCTGGGTCTCTTCAAGACAAGAGTGAATAGGCTGCTTACAAGGATCATATAGATCAGATAGGTGATCAAGTGAGTTGTGGCCAAACGCTCAATTCATCCAAAGAAAAAAAACATGTATCTATAACTTTGAATTAAAAGCGAAAACTAAAAATATGTTGTGTTATTCTAGGGACTTTTATAATTTAATTTAACTAAGTATAAACCTTACCATACTTCCTTATTTTATGTAAGCCTTCATTATTATATTCAATGCAAAATTAATGCGAGGCATAAATATAAAGAGGTGATTATGAACCCTAACGATCCTATTAAATTTAATGTACCTAGGTACCTTATCCATGTTGTAAATGAAGAAATAGCTGCTAAAGGCGCGTATAGACGAGCATTTATTGGAAGATAACACTGAGAATTCGCTGCTCAAAATTTACCGAATCAAAATAGAAATAGAGTTGAGCATTTATGCGATAATGTTCAATAAAGTTTGTATGAAACATTTGACACTTAAATTTTCGAATATTTTAAATGCTCAAAGCACTTGCTGTTTTTAAATGTTAGTGAGCTGAACAACGAAAACACTTACCTGATTTGTACTGTTTTGTTCTTTAATTTTGCATCTTTTTTCACCGACTTCCAAAAAGGAGGAGGTTCACCAGTTTTTTAAATGTTTGTTACTGTTATTACCTCGGAACTTTCGACTGGGTGAACCTATTTTTATTTGAAAGCTGGAGCTTTCCGTGTGGTTTCATTTCATTTGGTCATATTCTGTCATTTTTATGAAGTCAGTTTTTTTATATTGATAATTATTTATGCAACTGAATGATGAGACGAGCTAATACGCTGCGTTCGTCACTATGAGATATTAGAAGTTAAATCTCTTTATGCCCAGTAATTTCACTGGAAACATTGCTCTTCAATTCCAAACAGTAATGTTTGCGAACTACTGCTTGGCGGTTGAATAACTGGCAAAGGTACTTCCCCAAGGAGACTCTACAAAAAAGTGGTAAGACTACTACAGTATATAGCTGCGACTATGGTCACGTGAATGCTTAGTTTGGCATCATTCGACGAAATACAAATATCACCTGACTATTTGCCTAAATACATAATTCGTGAGAATGCTCTTTACACGCGAATTCTATCCGGCTATCTATACCTACCAATATTTCAGGAATATTAACAGCATTAATTTCACGGCGCGCAGTTTCGGGGATGATCTTTATCTCAGGCGAATAATCTTGTTTTAATATTAAGAAAATTCGGAACGCTGCGAAAAATTCTAAGAGGTCAAAGTATAAAAGTTGGTAGCTTAGTCTATAATTTGCTTACCACCGAATCGTCTGGAAATTCTGGTCGACCATTGCAAATGTATAGATGTAAAGAGCAATTTAAGCCGGATTTCTTTCATTCGGACAAAAGTTATAAACAATAAATATTTTAACCCATTTCAATGATTTCTTAGGTTTTAAATCACATAAATTATTTTCTACGTTGTTGTAATGCTTTTAACGGTATTTATTACTGGGGAGAAATGCACGAGTCTCCTTTTACTTATTCTGATTCTGTGGTCTTCTGACAGTGTCTGTTAAATGCATCGAATTCATTGCGTCATCTTTTGCAGAATCTAGAGCTACGCTTTCATCATCATCATCAGCCATAAGACGTCCCCTGCTGATCATAGGCCTCCCCCTTTAACCTCCACACTGAACGACATCTTGCCATCTGCATCCACTGGATGCCAGCTACGCTTTATTTCGCTGGTATTCCACTTAGTGGTAAATTAGGCTCACATTTTTTCTTGTATACGACCATTATAATAGTCGACCCTGCTCCACTTTGCGTGTTTTTTAAAGTGGTTTATTAGTAAACAAACAAACATTAAAGCCCACAGCAATCTGGAAAGCTGATCTGGTAGTGATCTTAATAATTTTTGATAATATAAAAGTTAAAACCAAATGTCAACCTGATAGAGATTTATCGACACATATTTACGATAGCTTGTGTAAAATATATACAAAAAACTATCATTTTTACACCGTATCTGGCAAGGACATAACATACGATTCAATTCTTACGATCCTGTATGCTACTATATAATATAAATGTATGTGTATACCTACCATGTTCTGACAATTTTTTATTTTATTTGATACTAGCTAATGCCCGCGACTTCGTACGCGTAGCGCAAAGTAATTAGTGGGTGGACGATTAGACTGACATATCCAAATATAAATGTTACACTAACGAACACGAACGGAACTTTAAATAGGCACAAATCCATCGGATTATTTATACTGAATATTTTATAGATAATACCTACACATATGACATGATTGTAGATTTATTGCTCTCCATTTTAATGCGGATAGTCATACTATCGTCATAGTATGATTTTAGTCTAGTTTTAATCTGACTCGATACAGGTATCCCGACATGTCCATAGTTTCAAATATATTTCAAGCAAATAATATATTACTTTCACTGGTTAAATACATTGGAAGTGTGGAGCCATGGAGCCAATAAGGAAAAAAAATTGGTATAAGTCAAGCGAAATGTCATGCATGACAAACGTTATTATTGAATTATTAGTAAATAGTAAGTAGGAAGCATGGAGCGGTATCTATAATTAATCGCTGTTATTTAACATTACTCCGCGTAAAGATTGCCAATCAATGATGACTAAATAATTTTTGCCCGCCTTCTGCGCCCCTACCCTTCCAACAACTAAACCGCTTTCGTTCACCACCATAACATCCAAAATAGCTGCTAATCATAGATCAGTAACAGATTAGATGCCGCGAGTTCACCTACTTTGCGTGTCTGTTATTGGTCTTAAGTTTGATCCTGGCAAAAAAAAATATTCATTTTAATCTCCGTCGACTTGGTATATTAGCACGTCAGAAGTCAATACAAAAATAAACGTACTTTAAATTACGCCATAATAAACTGTAAAACCTCTTCAAAAGCAGTTGGCTGTCCTGAAAATGACAAAAACAAAAAAACTATTTGGTGCAGTCTATCGGAAGTTATGCGGGTACATACATTTCGGCGATTCGTTTTTATTTCATCATCATCATCAGCCAGAAGACGTCCACTGCTGAACATAGACCTCTCCCTTTAACCTCCACACTGAACGACATCCTGCCATCTGCATCCACTGGATGCCCGCGACTCTCACAATGTCGTCGGTTCATCTAGTGGGAGGCCTACCTACGCTGCGTCTTCCGGTTCGTGGTCTCCACTCAGGAACCTTTCTTCCCCATCGGTTATCAGTTCTTCGAGTGATGTGTCCTGCCCATTGCCACTTCAACTTGCAGATTTTAATAGCTATGTCGGTGACTCTGGTTCTTGGCGAATATCTATATTTTTATTTACATATAGATTATATGGCAACAGCCGCTCCAGTCTTCCTACCTACCATGTCTGCGAGTAGAAGTCTGTCATTACGACAACATTACTATAAAATAAGCTAGATGGCGTTATAAATAATTATTAAAAAAAATTTTTTTTACTATTTATTATCATAAATTAATATAGCCTATGTTTCAATCAGGTATTTTATAAGCATATTCATGGAAACTGCTTTGAAATCCTTCTAGTAGTTTAAAAGATGTGCGCGGACAAACAAACAAACTGACAGCCGTCAGATTTGTAGTTCCATAGTTTGAAAATAGATTGCGTACTAAAACGATGTTTTGCGAAAAAATTGTAAATTTGCTTAAACTTTACGAATAATATTATTAAAGACGTAATAAGGTATTCAATAATTCCTAAAATAATGAGTGTAAATGGATCGTAGTTTCACAAATATGAAAAGTGCGTCTATTATAGGTAAATACGACACTTTACCTGAATCACGCAAACGGGATTTTTTTTTCAAGTTAAACCGATATCAGGTATTGCTTCTACTTAGTTAGAAGTCATGTGTGAAGGTATTTGATCTACACATTTATAATATGGTAGGGATGATTTGTGGTAAAGATTATAATTATTCAGTGGCTTTTAGTTTTCATATTACGTAATTATTTACCTAATTAAGCGTGAGTATTTACTAGCTGTGCCCTAAAGTGGACATTTTCTTAGAATTTTTTTATTTTTCTGGATAAAAAGTATCACATGTCACTCTAAAGTACCTCTATACTCAGCCCTGTACGTTTATGCGAAAAATCACGTCCATTCGTTGTTCTCTTGCTGCCGGATAAACACCCATCTCTTCAACGGCCCGTACATATAAACTTGCCCTTCATTACTAAGTTTCTTAAGTTTGTTGTAGTATGCGTATGTAGGGGAAAAACTTTTATATGCGGGCTAAACACAAAACGTGAGCACTCATAACTACTTTAGTTCTAATTGACTTGTTCTCTGTATGGCTCAAAGTTTGTGGATGATTACGGGAAACATTAAACTGAATACGATTAAAGGCCGATCTCAACTTCACTAATAGTAGGAATTTAGTTACGAGATAGAGGCAGATATCATGCTTGACAGACTACTTTCTCGAGAGGAAAGGGCTTAGGGAGGAGATATTATTAAAATGTGGATTTCGACATATTTTTAGCTGATGAAGCAAAGCAAACGAGAGGGTACTTATTGTGTATCTATCTATATTCTATGTATGCTTTTATGTTTGCTTTTAAGTTAGGAAAATGAACAGCCCAAGTTAGTAAATGAGGTGTCGATAGATTCCTTTAAGTTCAAGGATGGTCTTTGGGTAGGTGTCGTCTTCATAAATACAAGTTGCAATATTACGAATATTACCAGCATAAATTTCCGCGAATAAAAGGATAAAAAATAACACGTCAGTCTCCATCTCTCCGACTATATTTATGAAAAAAATCACACCTACTTGTTGCTCTGCGCAAGAAGAACAAATAAACTAACAAAAAACATACTTTTGCATGTATAATATTAGCATTAATTAAGAAAGAATTATTTAAATATAATTAAAAAAATTATTTATATCTTCAAAAAAATTTAAGACGTACGAAAGAATAGCTGTGATTACTATGCTTTCAAATAAACCCGTTCAGCGCTTTCCTTTTCGTTTTGAGAAAAAACAATTTCCATAATTACTGGAATAGGGACAAAAAACATACATTGTAAATATCAAATTGCCAAAAGCCCTTTGCGTTATCTGGTTTATTATACGAGGTAAATTTAAATAGCTTTTGATAATAGGTCCATAAATACTTTGTACCTACACTAACATCAAAAAGTCATTAATCCTTTTAAACAGCAATTAATAGGGAAAATGCTGTCGTCATAAAATATCGTCCAGACCATTATTTACTTAGTAAAATAACAACGTAGTGAACATTTTGGGTCACTTTATTAGTTGATAAAGTAATAATTTTCTGGTTAATTGAAATGGTGCCAGTGGCAGTTTCATAATTGTAATCGAAAATGTTGAAATGGTTGTCGCAACGGACAGTTTTCCCGTAGCTTGCCTAATGTTCAGTAGATGGTGAATATGATGTCAAATGGCATTAATTATTTACTGCTGTGTCCTGCGGTTTCACCCACGGGAATAACTCCTTACAACATCGGCTATCTGCCAATGAAAGTTCCGTCAAAATCGGTCCAGCCATTTTGCAGTCCATAGCTACCATACACAATTATATACCACCTTACACATACACGTAGGTTACACTAGGTTATTATTTCAATACCCAAGTTAAACTTAGGTATTGAAACAATATCCGGTTTTTTTAATCCGGTCCAGTTTGAGAACCAACAGAACGGTAGTATACGGTGTTGTAGCGGTAGGACTCTTTTGCAGGGGTCCGCCTGGGGAAGTACCACACCTTTGCCAGTTATTCAACCGCCAAGCAATAGTGTGCAAACACTACTGTGTTCCGGATTGAAGGGCAATGTTTCCAGCGAAATTACAGGGCACACAGAGATTTGATACCTTATATCTCGGAGTGACGAGCGCAGTGCATTGCCATCCAGGGTTTTGAAATGTTGAAGTTTAAAATTCTGAGCGGCGTTGAGCTGTTATGGGCAAGCGTGAAGAGCCATCAGGCGAGCGACTTCGCTCGTCTTATCATAAAAAACATAAAAAAAGTATGATAAAAAAAACCTGCACTAAGTTAGGCTTGTGTCGCAGGAATCCCATCAGCATCCGAGGTCAGATAAATAATAATTATGTTAGACATCTGTCATCTAGTCTTCGTGTTACCACGGACTCAGCAAAGTGTTCAGAACGCCAGGAATACAAATAATGTAAACTACACGCGAAATCCAATACAAGAGTATAATTTTAAAGACCAAAAAATATGTATGACAGCTCCGTTAGCTTAGTTGGTAGTGAACCTGCCTTCTGCGCTTGCGCTTTTTTGATTCCCGCCTAGGACAAACATTTGTGTGATGAACATTTGTGTTCGTTCTATGTCTAGGTATTAATATAATTATATTTAAGTATCTATATAAAAATATATATATATGTATATTAGTCTCTGGCAGCCATATTACAAGCTTAATTTAGTTTGGGGTCAGATGATCGTGTGTGCAATAATGTCCCAGATATTTTTTTATTATATATAATAAAACGACGTGGTTTTCACAAATTTTATTTATATTACACTGGAATTAGTCATGTAAGATTAAGCCGGTTACTCCAACTATAGTTTCAACCGCATTCAGCGGTCTTTTTAAGGTGAATGCGCGCTTGCAGCTGCGTTTCGCTTTGCACAGACCGCCGAATGCGGTTGAAACTATAGTCCGAGTAGCCGGCTTAATCTTACGTGAGTAATTCCCGTGTAATTAAAATAAATTATCTTATTATGAAACAGACGTGGTTGTCACACATTTTGTTCACATAATTATTTCACGGAAATGTGATGAAACTATAGTCTGAATAACCAGCTTACGGTTATTCGGACTATAGTTTCAACCGCATTCAGCGGTCTGTGCAAAGCGTACGTGAGTAATTCTCGTTAAGTCCTAGAATGAGTATGTTATTATATATTCGTTCTTACAAGCTAAATGCTACATGTAAGCTAGCACGCAGCGCACGTCCCTTTCAAATTAAACTAATGACACGAATGGACTAGATAGACTTTCAATGGATATTCCAGTTATATTTCAGTGAATTTATTTATAGCTGTTGTGTTATTATAGTAGGTGCATTATTGATGCAGTAATAGACGAACGTGAAAATGTGGACCAAGGGCTCTATTTTTGAATCGCTTGTAGGACTTTTTCTATTCGCATACGCAAATAATCACCGGTGATTTCAAATGCGAGTGATCCTATTTCTTGGTATTTTTGAATCGCTCGAATTCTGAGTTGTCGTATTTCTGACAGAAATTCTATCGATAGAAAGCAAATTCGAATGATATAAACCAACAGTTACGAGTGATGTGACCTTTTCAAAAATACGACTTTTGGGATTTCGTTCGCAAGTAAATCACGTCGCATGAAAAAGTTCTACGAGCGATTCAAAAATAGAGACCCAGGACGTGTCCGAGGCCAGCTTAGGTGCGTCCTGAAATAACTACTTGCTGCCAAGGCTTTTAAATAACTTTTCTCAAAAATTGAATGGATATTCACGTTAAAATAAACAAAAAATACATTTATAGAGATTTCAGATTCCATTAAAATGATGCCTATTTACCTTAGCTACCAAATATAGAAAAATAAACCACGACTACCACCACTACTTTTACAGGTAACCATATTCATCTAACACGTATACAGGGGTACGCAGAAAGGTGGTACAAATCTAAAAGGAGGTCATATTACTTATCATTATTACATCCTTTACTACTGGGCTAATCCTGAAATTTCCAAAAAAAACTTTTGTTCCATACCTACATTTTGTTAAGTGTGAATGACTTTTTGCTATAGATCAGCAATTTTAGGGTTGGTCCCACTGTAAAAGTTGTTCATAATCATGAGCTCAATGACGTCTTTTCGATTTAGGACCACTGTTTTATATTACTAAGAACATTATACACTTAAATTTGTCATTACAATAATGATACAAGACTTGCTGAAAACTACTGAATAGTAGATTATACGTGCACTAAGGGAATAAAGCAGTGTCTTACGTCGCGGGCGGTATATTGAACCCTGAGCGTAACGAGGGATTGTAGAGTTAATTATATAGAGTCCTGAGTGAAGCGAGGGCTTCAAGCTGCCCAAGACGAAGACAGGCTTTATTCTAAAGGAGCATACTCTACTTTTTAAACCTTCTGCGAGACAATAAAAAGCCAGGTTTCACTGAAAGTTCACAGCACCAAACACCGTCTTTTATTTCACGTTTTTTGTTAACGCACATATTTTTTTAGTTCTGCTTATGGTGGACAGTTCTATTTTCGAACAAACCTGTTTTCAATGCCATATGGGCATTTATTTACTTAGAGTTTTCCTCGAGTTTCCACACGAATTTACCGTTCCAAATTCAAATCACTTTACTCCCTAGGGAGTTTCATACAACTTTATAACCCTTAAGAGCTGATAATGCTTTACTATACGTCGAGGTTGCATGATATGTAAGCGGACATTGTGGGCAGGTGGTGTGAAAAATATATATGCCCAAATCATCTACACGGATATAGGTTAGATACGTTAGTAACCCTTCTTTACAAACATCTTGAACAATAACTCATGGATATCTCGTTTTATTAAGACTACTTTATTTGTTGTTGTAGAATTCTCATCAATTCATATCGACGGGCACAGAGCGACAACCCTAACAAAAACACGACTGATTGAATGAATAAGTAAGCATTCGGTGAAATGAATTTTTCCGATGTTTTTGTTGGCCTTTTTTCATACTTCAATGTTAATCAGTGAATATCATATTAGTAGGCATGTATATGTTATTCCAATTTTTTTAGAAACAAAATTGAAGAGCAGTTTTTTTCTTTTTTTAGGGTTCCGTAGCCCGACAAGGAACCCTTGTAAATTCGTTCTGTCCTTCCGTCTGTCTGTCCGTCCAACCGAATTTTTTAAAACCTTACTTCTATAATTATTTAGATAAGTGAATGAAACTTTGCATAATAACAGTTGTAATATAGATTTCAATTTTAAAAGTATAAAAAATATATAATATGGCATTTTAGGGGTGGCTCTGGTACATGTGAAATGGGGATGAATTATTTTTTTCACTCCTACTACTATTCGTGTGGAGTATCGTTGAAAAGGTCTTTTAAAATGAAGGTAAGGTTTGATACTACATTTTTTTATAAAGTCTATTCTTTGCGAAATATGGCCCGCCAAAGTGGCAAAAAGTTGGTCCCCCCCTCCCCTGCATTTCAACTAAACTATTACAAACTATTTTAAACTATAAGACATAGAAACTTGAATCTTACAATACAGACAGGTTATATTAAAAACCTTCATTCAGAATTATTTCTAACATTACCTTATGATGATTTTTTGAGTAACAGCGATAAAACTGTAATAAATTCAAAAAGTTCTAGCTCATAGGTCATTGACCTTTTTGTAAAATAGTCTTAACAAATAATGTTTCTCAATCAGTTTTCTCTATGTTTAAACCATAAAAAGTATATGCTATGTCGGGATGATACATCTCTGAAATTTGGCAAGTCCACAGAGTTTCGTTCGTTCGAATTTTTCTATACCTATAATTTCCGAACTATGACTACAATTATATGGTTACGGAACCATTATACGGAACCCTACCATATGCGTGTCTCGGCACGCTCTTGGCCAATTATTTTATAACACGTGGACAGTAACCAAAGAATTAACGAACTGTACGTAACGAATTAACAAACCATACTGGTTCATAAATGTCTCCCATGCCTGGCCACTGTGAATCGAATCTCATTTTATTTTTCTGGAAGCTCTAATAGCTTGACAAAAGGGCATCTTTCTTTTTCTTTATTTTGGCTATCGAAATATTCATCGATTCACTGATGCGTTTCCAAGCATCATGCACTTTCGCCTGCCAAAATATAGGCTCTCTTTGATAGTGCTCGAGGAGAGTCAACTCCAGTTCGTTGGTCCAGATGACGCTCAGTGCAGTGCAAATTAAAATAAAATCAAGACATTATACGACCAATCGTCACCGCGTCTCGCGCGCTACTGAGAAGATTCACGATTGTGGATGCCGTTCCCAGTCGCGTGGCGTGAACGCCGTGAACCAAGCGGGAATCCTTTGTCGCAGGGAAAAAACCGGCTCCGATCGGGGAACACCGCGACCCGCGAACGTTAAGCCACGAACACCAGGCGCGAAACCATGAATTCATCCACATTCGCTGTCCGCGGCATTCGCAGGGGTTCGCGTCGCGAGTGTGGAGCCAGTATAAAAATGTGGTTACATTATTCAAGTTGAGTTCACGCGTGAATCGCGAACAAAATTCGCGTCGCAATACAAGGGCGAGTGTAAAGCTGCCTCATCAGATATTAGATATTTCTTAGGCTTCGTTACCTACGCTGAAGTCGGTCGCTGACGTGACGATGTCAGCGAAAGAGAAATCAGGTTTAAGTAAAACTTCGTAATTTTTAGGGTTCCGTACCCAAATCGTAAAACGGGACACTATTAGTAAGACTCCGCTGTCCCTCCGTCTGTCTATCCGTCTGTCACCAGGCTGTATCCCATGAACCATGATAGTTGTCCAGTTAAAATTTTCACAGATGATACAAATATATATATTTTTCCAAATATAATGTGTTTCTGTTGCCGCTATAACAACAAATAAATAAAAAAATATTTAAGGGGGCTCCCATACAACAGATATAATTTTTTGCCGTTTTTATAGATAATGGTACGGAACCCTTCGTGCGCGAGTCCGACTCGCACATAAAATAAATAAATAAATAAAATGAAAAAATAAAAAATAAAATAAAAAAATGTCCCAGATATTTATTTATAGTTTTTACAGCTATATATACCACAAACCATAGTTAAACAACTGACCTAAACCGTTCATATGTAAAGTTTAATTTCCTGCAGCTCCTTTGAGCATTTTCCTTTGTCTTTGTTATATAGGATTGAACTCGACTAGTTCTATTCTTTGTTCCTCATAAAGTATTTTCACTTGGGTATTGAAGTTAGCGAAATGAAGGAAGAAAAGTTTCTATACTGTTCACAAAACTGAAATAGCAATAGTTTCTTCTTCGGTACGATGTTGGTCGAGTTTTGTTGTTGTAGCAACAAATTAGTGGACGGTTTATTTTGCATTGATTATTATTTTTTTATTTTCGCAATTTTTGGATTGAGATGTATATAATATCTGTCGTCATGTTCGGTTTAACCATCCCAAGTTCTTAAAAAACTATAAATAAGCGTAGCGCTCGTAGCAAATCGCTCGTAGCAATGTCGTAGCAGAACTACGCGTAACCCTGCAAGATCATCAAAGAAACAATCCTGAAAGATCATCTGAAAAATCAAACGGCAGTTGATTTTTGTTCTCTCATGCTACCAGCCATGTGTTTAATTAGTTAAAAAATATCATAATTAGTGAAAAATTATAATGAAATGTAATACGTATACTGAAGAAATAATTTTAATCGGTTAATAAAGTTCTAAAATATAAACGCTTAAAGTTTTTGCTCGGGCTACGTAGAGATGCTCTGTCCCTTTCCCGCAAAGTGAGTATCAGTATGGCGTATTTACATGTGACTTTTTTTGTGAGTATAGTGCACTCTCTGTGTAGCAAGACATTTCAATGCTTACATCTTCCTTAATATTGATCACATTTCAATTTTAATTTCGTTGAATGACTTTATTTATAGTCAGCTAATAAAAGAAAACATAATGAAAAATATTAGTCCAATAGCCTATTATAAGCAATGTTTTGACACACATGCCAGTTAAGCACGCTGCTCAATGGGCTAGAAACATACCTTTAGGGATACAATACCTTTAGAGTAACAATCGTGCCAAAAAAAATCCGAAACAAAATTCGGCGCAGCTACGCATTGCGCCGACTTTTTCGTTACTTGTAAAGCTACCGTCAACCCGACTACAACGCCGCGCGATGCCAGTGCTACGATGCCCTATCGGACAACCGACGTTAAACACTATGCAAGCAAAATAACGTCTTAATTGAAGTAAATGTGGCATTGTGAAGTATATAATTGATGTTTAGATATGTACTACGACCCTCGGACTTTTTTGATTGTATTCACTTAAGGATTGTGGATCTATAAGTTATCTCGATGACTAGAAATAAGTTTTTCTGTCAGTACGTATTAGCTACTCACACTTATACGTTGTATCTGTAACCACAGCCTTACCTCTGACTGGTAAACAGAGAGTTAAGTATAACCTGGGGTAAGTAAAACAACTCTACCTACAAGAAAAAATCGCCCTTACATCCCACGTAACTTGTTATAATATTTCGCGAACGGTCCGGGTTGACTAAATTATTCATCGCACGACCCACTGCCGGCCGTGTCGTGTCGCATTCGACTTTACTATTCCCTCGTGTACGGTACTTACGGAATAATGTATTACGTTCCGCAGTAATACTCGCGGACAGAGATTATTGTCGAATTTAATTCTAGGAGAACAAATTAAGTAGTGCGTCTTCAGGTATTGTAGAAGTTTTTAGTAGACAACTGCAGCTGCCGGCAACCGCATTTGTGAACGTGAACGTGAAAATATGGAGGAAACCGAGGCCAACATACGTGACTCGTGAAGATAAAGGAGCTCTGCACTGTGGGTCTGAAAACAATGTCAGAATTTAAGGACAAAATAATAATTGACATTTCTCAGATGGTGAAATCCAGTGTCTTGCTCATAATATACAAGCAAAGGCCTGATAACGATCAGTCTGAATTAAGGAACAAATATAAATTGACATTTATCAGATGGCTATGGTACCCTGTGACTTGCTCATATTACAAGCAATGTCGCAGCTGTGCTCGAACCGAGGAGTCTTGCGTGTGACGATGGAAAGAGGCCTGATGGTATGATTCTTGTTCCCTGGAAGCTAGGGCGGTGATAGTCTTTAGACCTTTGTTAATTTTTTTCGATGTTTGGTTGCAACTTATGGAAACTATCGGTGACTGTTGGTTCAGAGAATATCCTCGTTCCGGATTCTATCGCGCACAGAAACTCCGCGCTTAGCACTCTCCAATGCCCGGTGTGTGACTCTGAGTTTTTCCAAAAGTCAATCAGTTAACAAAATTACACTGTTAACTTAACTGAAAAATAACTTATGATACTAAGCTTGTATCCCAGAAAGAACAAAAACACATCAGTCATAGGACTGCACGTCAGAAGTGAATCAGTCAAAACTTAAGTAGTAATTCACCTATTCTACTAGAGATGACGCTGTTTTAAAATACACGGTAGAGCGTGACGATGCCGCGAGTTTCATAATTTTTGTTGACCCAAACAGTGTTCAACGAAGAAGTATTCACTTCAAAATTATAGTTCCTATATATTCGCGGGTGAAACCGCAGAAAGCAGCTAGTATATTATGTCCATCATCCAATCACCTCGTATAGCTTGTAAATTGTGGTTTTGATATCAGTTCCGCTCGCAATCCTATCGGTTACCCGCATTACCGCAGCATCGGATCTTGGTTAGCTTGATTTGATAAGGGGTTACCAGATTAGATACGGATGAAACAGCTCCAAATTATACAGAGGTCCAGTGATGCTTCGTATATTATGCTATGCTTCGTGTGTTCTCAATCTCTCTCGCGCATTGCATCATTTAAAATAAAATTCAAATGTCAATATAAGTATGTTATGATTTTTAAATGAATTAGATGTCATGTTAAAAACCTTCATTCAAAATTATTTCGAACATTCTCTGATTATAACTTATTGAGTAACAGCGATAAAACTGTAATAAATTCAAGACGTTCTAGGACAAAGGTTTGGACTTTTTGTAAAATGATCTAAACAAAGAAAGTTTCTTCAGTTTGTATTTTTACTAATCCATAAAAAGTATATGTTATGTCGGGATGATACATCTTTATGAATTTCAATCGTTCGATTTTTTCTTTTGCCACCAATTTCTGAGCTATGAATGTGACTACAATTATATGGCTTCAATTACAGAACTCTTCCACAAGCGTGTCTTGACCTGCTTATGGCCTGTTATTTCTAATCATAGTATTTTTTTACAATAGAGCACTTTGTGAATTAATATTTTTCTTTAACAATATTCTCACCCTCAATTAAAAGCACTTCAAAGCTAGAAATAATAATTATTGTCGAATATTTTACAATCGAAAACTTTCAAATGGAGGCCTTTGTCAATTCAACAACAATATAAATCAAAGAACAGATATTTGTTTTCTGATTTTTGGACAAATTATCTTTGAGGCATCAGGACCGTCACCAGGACAAATTCTGTAAAAAACTTTTTTCACATTACTCTTTGTTGCGGCACAGAATACATAGAAGTACAGGTACAGAAGATTCACATAGCAAAATCATTTAAATAAGAAGCGACTCTTGCTACTACACAATAAAGTGCAATTCAGGACGTGCGAGCGCTGACTATACCTAGTTATATTAACATAGAAGTTGCCTCTCTGTCTATCGCTTAACTCTTGTTGCGTTATCTCTGTCTATCGCTCGCCAGCGGGTACGGCAAGTCCAACAAGACGACTACTTGTAGCTTCATACCTGAAGTACGGAGTGCGCCAGGCCTGGTTGCGGTTGGAATGGTCCTTCTAAGGAAATGACATTATTTCTGGTATCAGTCTGTTTTCTTATCAAGTTGGCTAGGAAGAAGCAGGTAACTAATGGGAAATTAAATGGATCTATTTTCACCGCAATTTATATAGCCGATCAACTAGACAATCGCAAATGCACAAGTTGGCTAGCTTCCGAATTTTGCCGTGCGGCGACAGGCCACATACTGAATTATTTCTACAACAGTACGTAACAGAACTACTCTGCTCTACAAAATTACTTGCTATGTGTGACGTAACAAAAAAAAGTTTCAAATCACCTAAAACTCTTATCACTATCACTAAGCACTTGATCTATCGATAAATAAGCAAGCATTTCAAATCTTTGAATATTCCTACTTATGAACATCAGGTATTTAACTATTTATGAAACTAGCTGTGCCCGCAGCTTCAACCATTTTTATACAGGAACCGGACTGAGAGCGCACCATGCCTATAAATGACGTCACATGTGACGTCATTCGTATGGTGCGCTCTCAGTCTAGCAAGATAATATTAAAATGCTTCATCTTAATCACCATCAGCCAGAAGACTGTTGAACTGTTTGTCCACTGCTGAACCTAGGCTTCCCTGTTTAACCTCCATACTGAACGACAGCCTGTCATCTGCATCCACTGGATGCCCGCGACTATCACTATGTCGTCGGTTCTTCTAGTGGGAGGCCTACCTACGCTGCGTCTTCCGGTTTTTGGTTCCACTCAATAACCTTCATTAAAGTGCTAATTTATCTTGCTTAATTTTGGAAACATTAAAATTTTGTTTTTTGTGATCGGCTCTAATTATACTTAGGTTTTTTCAGTTTTTTTTATACAATTTTTTTTTATAAAACAATCCGGTACCCTATTATATCTATCAAGTACAAAAACTTCCCGGCAAAATAATAAAATTATGAAGTAGGCACCGTCTTAAATCTGACCCCATTTCGGGTCCTATTTGTCAAGTAACTTATCGGGCGAAATATCAATAAACTTTGGCGTTTTTCCACTTCCATAAACAAGGGTTACCGATTAATTTAAACGTGACCCTCGCCAAAGTTTTTAAAAAAGTTGGGACATCAGACGTTTTTTATGTTATTCACAATACTGTTTTTGACGGTGTTAGTTATTTATTCATTCAATTAATTTATTCGTTGTTAGAACAGTGACAATGACAGTTAAATGATAGTTAAAGACAAAAATATAGAACATCTAAAAATCATAAGACTGTTCAAGTGAAGATCATCTTTGCTGAAAAGGAACTGGACGTTGTCGTCAATAAACACTGCCTTGACTGTACCTATAATGCCAAGTGTGATACACGCTTGTACGTATTACCGTTTTTACTCTAGAGAAAGGACAATAAAACATAAAAAATTGCGTTTGTTGTAGGGAGTAAAGTTGTTTTTTATTTTTTTTTTTCCTATGTAATATTACATAATCATATTATGTGAAAATTTCAACTGGTTAACTATATTACGGATCAAAAGATACGTCCGTTAAAAGGTAGGACAGACAGATATATAGTGTAGGCTTAATAATAGGGATATTCTTTGAGTACGGAACCCTAAAATGTAATCAACTTAGAAAAAAGTCAGAGGTTCATCTCAAAAATTCATTTGCAATCGAATTAGAAAGTTCGAGTACCAATTTTTTGTGTGAAAATAAAACAAAAACTTTACTGAAGCGCAGCGTGTCTTACACTTGACCGTGACCCACTTTCCTTAACTTTAATTGTGACTACGACTTATTTAAAGATATCTTCTAAAATTTGATGTATTTATGTAGCACATAAAGTACTTGAAAATCTAAATTATTCTTGACACGCTCAATAGAATAAATGTGTAGAGCCAAAACTAATAAGAAAAAAACCATGTTACGAAATGGTTCGTGTAATCTTTATAAAAAAATCTTACCATTTAAGATCCTGACGTTTACCCATACCACAGAAAAGAAAGAGAAAACGTTTACTTTGACTTTTTCCATATAGAAAAAAAAAACCAGAAAATATTGCTTTAGAATTGTTTCGCTACCAAGACGTTCTGCGAAATTATCCTTGTGGTGTCCATTGTCCTAAAATTAAATTAAATTACAAAAAAAACTTTGAAACCTCTAGTTATAATATTCATAATAAAAATAAACAAACCTATAGGTACAAAAATTTAAATTCTAAATGACTTGCAAAAACTCGAGATCGATCATTAACGTCAGGAATTCCCAATTGTAAAATCGAGTCGGAACCAGGTCGGGACTAATTCCGTAAGGTCATTATGTTCGGACCGTTTGTGTCATTAAACAACATTGCTAACGACCTCCTGTGGTACGATTCAATTTCGGGCGGCACTAACGAGAGGTTATATCTTACAGAGATACCTTTTAAAGCCTAAAACTTATACACTTAAGCAGCGACTACAGCAGCTACACCAGCTACACCAGCTACACCATAAGCAGCGACGACTTACATGAACAAGCTTGTTTTTTTCGTCTAAACTTTCTCAGTCACATACCGGAGACATTGTTAGACCAAACATAATGCTTATCAGTTTACTTTTAATTCTCGGTGATAATCAATTTATATACCTATTATAATTTGACAAACACATACCTACATAATATTATGTTACACAAAGCGTTAAGAATGGACAAAAGTTAAGGCGTCATATCAACGCCTAATTTTCACTCAACTTCCTCACCTGTTTTAAGTGATTCTGTTTAGGTGATTGCGAAAAGTTGCGCGACCACCGACAATATGTAGACAACAGAAACTTTTTTATTGTACGTAAGTACATTTAAACGATTTTGCGATTTAATAAATTAATCCCTATGAGTGTTTTTTTCTCAATGTCGTCATTGAGACTGAAACCTTATGACCAACGGATGAAAAAGAAGAATTGGTACGCCGGACCACCGCGTAAAATGAAAAAAAAAACTATTTCTCTCCTTGGTCAGTCAGTCGGCGGACCAGCGTACCAAATCCACACGTCTGTTAGGGCTCTTAAACATGCGATGGCATAGTATAAACTAAATTTTCAAATAAGTACAAACAAAAAAAGTTATTCCATAGCTTTATGTGTCGGTAAAAACCGTTTTTTTATGTATATTTTTATGTCTATGTTCCTAAATAATTATAGGAAAAAAATTGCAGCCTCACAAGCTCGATGTAAGGGGTGTGTACTAATGGTACACTTTTTGTAGTGGTAGGACTCTTTTGCAGGGGTCCGCCTGGGAAAGTACCACACCTTTGCCAGTTATTCAAGCGCCAAGCAGTAGTGTGCAAACATTACTGTGTTCCGGATTGAAGGGCAATGTTTTCAGCGAAATTACAGGGCACACAGAGATTTGAAATCTTATATCTCGGGGTGACGAGCGCAGTACATTGCCATCCAGGGTTTTGAACTGTTGAAGTTCAAAATTCTGAGTGGCGTTGAGCTGTTTTGGGCAAGCGTGAAGAGCCATCAGGCGAGCGACTTCGCTCGTCTCGTCACCCAGTAACATAAAAAAAAATGTTTTCCTAATTTATAGGGTTACACGGAACGGCGTTCCTAAGCTGATACGAGGTCATTTCACTCATCATTGTCGTTGACTTTTACTATGGTACCAATCCTGAACTCTAGTAAAAAACGCTGTTCCCTAGTTTTTTTTTATAATTCACACTCAACGAACATCTGATTTGTTTCCTTTCTTGGTGGAACGAAGCCTACTACCGTTCAAATAACGTAAAGTCCGTCAAAACTGACCACGATATAATTATGTATAAAGGCGAGCAATTAGGCCTGGGTTGTGATATATCACAGTGGACAGGTGGCATGTTGCTGTGACGGCCTCTTCTAATGGCTACAAATGGCGGGCTAACTTTCCAAATACAAATTGTCAACTCGTCTCGTACGAGTAAAATACCTACCTTACCAGTAGGCCTAACATGCGCACCACGACAAAATTTTGCCGTCGCGTTATCTCGTCGAAAGTAGCAACAACGCGCCTTGTCCACGAGCGCTAACATGGCGATGCAATCTTTTACATTCGTTCTGTCAAATTACGACAAATGAATATGGTTTCATTATCTGTGGCACTTTTGTCGACTAACGCTAACATGCGCAACCATTTTTTGGCTAATTTTGACATTTGAGCGCTAGTATCTTCTCCAATCTTCTCGTCGAACTTTTTGAGGACGAGAAAAACGCCAAACCTATCATAAGTAAATAGTGAGTGCGACTAAAGTGGATTTCTGTAACGTAACTACAATTTTCGCGAAATGGCAGTGCCATATTACAATTATTACTTAACGATCTATGAAGAGCGCGAACGGCGTAAAATTGAAAGAAAAGGGACGTGTGTGATCCCTTCGATATATCCGAAAAAGAGTTTCAGCGACTTTGGAGAGTCATAAAGCCGATGACTTTCTATAGTAGAAAAGCTAAGACTCGACTTGGAGCCTCAAAATGCGGGCTTACCAGCGCATCTGAAGGTGAGTATTTTTCCTACATAATTCAATTCTATCTTGGTAATTCAAATACCACATGGATGCATCATACAATATATAATATCAGCATACAATAGTATAAGGTTAGGTTCTCTTTCTCTCTGACTTTGACCATAATCTGTTACGTCAATTTAATGCCTAGTTATAAAATATCTTGTTCTAGGTCCTGTGCTCAATTCAATTTCTGGATAATGGTGGGTACCAGCGGCAACTCGGGCAAGACCATACGTTGTGCCAGGGTCAAACAACAGTAGGCAGCTTCCTCGGCCAGTTTACCGATTCCATTTATAGTAGGTAGTTATCTAGTTAGTATTTTGTTCTAAGAGTTTATAGTTTATTATTATTAACTAGTTAGTACAAGGAGTTTAATAAAATTTGCAGGCTCTTCAATGAATGGGTACACTTCCCTGGGACAGTGGCTGCCCGAAGAAGTGTGGCTTCAGCCTTGGAGCTAAGTCCAATGTGTCAGATATATTGGGGCTTGTGGACTGCACACATATCAAAATATTCCCGCCGTCTGGGCCCCAAGGGGCTCAATACGAAAACAAAAGGAAGAATGCACATACCATCAACGTTCAGCTGGTAAATAGTACTATATAGGGTTACGTGGAATGTGTGTACTAAGCGAAAAGGGGTCCGTTATACTCATCATTATTAATAACTTTTACTATGAGACCATTACTGAAAAAAACAGCTGTTCCATGTTTTGTCGAGTGTGAATGATCGTTTTCTATGGAATAGCTGATATTTATTTCGCTTTCAGTGTTGGTCTCATAGTAGACATTGTTCACAATGATGGGTATTAGGGATCCCTTTTGGCTTAGTACAACCTTTCTGTAGTACAACCTAATAGAGTAAAACTGATATCTTAATTTCTTCTTTCTATATGCTTACAATGTCAAAGATTCATACAATAACTATTGTATTGTATTATTTTATAACTATTTTATACTGTTATTGTATAACTATTGTAATATAAAGACTGTATGGAAAAACTTATTGTTAGCATATGTACTTTGTTACGTAGGTACTAAATTTCATATACTTTTTTCATAGGTGGCAGATTTCGAATGCCGGATTTTAAGCATCAACGCCAGATATCCTGGAAGGGTGCATGATGCCTTCATATGGCGTCATTCTATGATTCGTGAAGAGATGAATAGACTTACCGAGAGGAGATTAGGGAAATTCTATCTTCTAGGTATGTGAAGATCGTTCAATACGTATGTATTAATTACTTGACTGTTCCGGTGGCTGTTGGTAGTGAATCTACCATCTGCATTTGGGGGTGTGGGTTCGATTCCCACCTAGGCCAAACATACATGTAATGAACATTTGTGTTTGTTCTCTGTCTGAATGTTAATATCTATTTAAGTATGTGTAAAAAAAAAAGAATTTATATCAGAATATGGCAGCCATTGTACAAGCTTTGCTTAGTTTGGGGTCAGATGACCGTGTGTGCAAAATAGTCTTAGATATTTATTATTATTGATGTTACAAGTTTACTGAAAACATTTCTAAGTGACTTGATCATTGAACAGCGCTACACCGACTGGCATTGCCAAGTCAGGAATGGCATTGAGCGCACCAATGGCTACTTAAAGGGAAGCCTGAGATGCCTAAGTATGGACAGATTCCTCCACTATACACCGGAGAAGGCTATGCAGATCATCTACGCCTGCTGCATTATATATAATCTAGTGAAACATTTTAAGTAAGCATTCTATAAATCAAAGTATTCATCATTAGCCAGAAGACGTCCACTGCTGAACATAGGCCTCCCCCTTTAACCTCCACACTGAACGACATCCTGCCATCTGCATCCACTGGATGCCCGCGACTCTCACAATGTCGTCGGTCGATCAAAGTATTAATTTAGACAAATACGATTATGTATTTATTAAACACATGATGTGGAAAATTTGGAACTATCGTTGACACCATTTTAGAATACTTATACTGTTCAGTATTCATAATTATTTAAATATTACAGGGTGTTGATGGAGGAAGTCAGGGAAGAGCAGCAGGATGGAGAAGTAGGCGATGCGATCAACCAGACACCTGTGGGTCTTCTTCGTCAAGCCCAAGCCAGAAGAGCAGAACTTCTCCAAAATTTATATTTCTTACAGTAAAATAATATATGTTATGCTAGGAACATCAAGTTGTGTACACAAAATGTATAATATTATAATTTATACTATCTTAGGTTCTGTGCTGTTTTACTAATGTAGTTATAATTATCTAGTACAAGTATGTAAATATGTTATTTTATTTAAAATTTAATAAATAAATGTGATGGTGGTGAAATTTCTTGCTCTTTTTCTCCAGCATCCTAGGGATTTACGAATGTGGCGGTAAATTATCATTAGCATGGAGTACTTTCTCAGGGTCCATGAAGAAATAAAAAAACATGACTTGATTTCTAATGTTTTTATTTGATAATTTAAATACCTATGTTAGTTTGCAAATTAGAAACTTGGAAGATTGTATACCTAATAAATTCAGTTACTCCTGTCTGTCCTCTCATTCTGTCCCTGAATTTAAATCTAGGGACAAAGAAAAGTTTTTTTTTCCTTAAGTCTAAATAAAATTAAAATAAAATATCAAAATCAACAATTGTTAAGTTTTGTACCAACTTGGCAATCACAATCAATCAATACTGCCATTAAGGCAATTAAAACTTAATACTACTTAATCAGTCTTAATACATTGTTAAATGTCCTACATAATTTTTCTTCCTTTTTCTTCAATCAGTCTTGACTTAAATATAAAAAAAAATGTTTTTATTAATCGTTTAACAGGCAAAATAAACTACTAAAACTACCGCCATTTGGGCAATCACAACACAGCATCATCAAAAAGGTTATTCCGTCTCAGGTCCCGTTATGGTCTGCGCCTGAAGTAAAAAAGGAAATATCAAATTTAGCATGTTATCTTAAATAATATTAATGTGGAAATGTAAAGGTTTGTGTGAAAACGGCAGTCACTCACTGGGAGCATTCGCTTATTTAACGATGTAAGATTGAACTTAAAGTATTCACATTACAATACTGCGCTAGCTCTACTTACTGAGGAGCATTTGATGTTTTAACCTCTTGCACTGTGAACGTTAGAAATTGTAGCTCTGTGTGTGAGGATTCGAAAGTATCATCAAATCTCTTGTTTTAACATTCACTGAGCCTGCGCCTTGAGACAGTCATGTTATATGTGTATATTTATGTTAAAAATTGTATCTCACATGTGCATACTGTAATGCTCAGTTCTCCACACTCACTATTATCGCATTACAAGTTGCGCACTGTAATGCTTGGTTTGCCCCACTCACTGATGTAAAGCACAAATCTGAATTTATACATTACAAGCGAATGCTACCAGAGAGTGACCACTTTAATGTGTACTCATGTGTTTACTCTTCTTAAACACTCGGCAACAGTTCTTAACAGTAATAGATTTAGATGAAATTTATAATGGATATAGATAACACCATTCCCATGACGCTGTTGAACAATGAACATAAATAATAATGCTGTGTTGTACTTACAAAACAGCAGCATCCTAATAGTACACGGTGAACGTACTGCGATCCCCAAGCCGCCTGCCAAGCGTGGGGATTATGGCAACACCTCTCTCTATGAGGGAGGCCTTGTCCAACAGTAGACTTAAATTGGCTGATGATGTGATGTGTACTTACAAAAGGTTAAGGTATTCCTCCATGACGGCGTTACTCCTGCACGCTTCGGTGAGTGAGTAATTCCTCCTTGAGTACATTGCTCCTGCCCAATTCGGTAATTCTTTTTTCATTTAATTTGTTTCTCCGTGCTGCTTAGGTGATTAATTCCTAAAATTTCATTTTATGTTGTAGTGTTAATAATACAAAAAAGGATTTTGGTACTTGATCGATCTCGGATATTTAATGTAAACATTTACTCACATTTTTTTGCCTTGGGCTCTGCATTTTATAATTCAATTCAATTAAATACTTTGCTGAATAATTCAAAGATACACTTTCGCCGATTATTATTCTGTGATTAAATAAATATTTTTATTTGCGAAACTGTTGAAATTTGACTGAACTTGTCAACGTCAACGTCAAATTCACTAAAATGTCATTTAATGGCCGCGCCACACTATCAAATTGAATAAAAATGAAGCAATCAAGCCAAATTGAATGAACTAAACTACAGTGGTTTGGCTATACGAGAAGACGACGAGATAATAGTCTCGCGCGTGTGCCATGTTAGCGTTATGGACTAAACTGCCTACAACGACAAATTTTGGCGGTGCGCGCGCGCGCTATCTCACGGTCGGCATGTTAGGCCTACTGGACTTAGTACAAAAAATCGCATTATATGGAAGGCTTTTTATGAGAGCTGTTCAGATTGACGGTTTTAAAACATGAATAGTTCTAGTTGAATCGATAGATGGCATTATACCACAGCTATCGAACACTATTATAACGTCCTATGTTCCGATTTTGACGGGACTTTCACTGGCAGTTAGCTGATGTTATAAGGAGTAACCACGGAGCATAGCTAGTTACACATAAATATTAGCGCCATCTGTTTAAGTTTTCCGGAAGAAGGGCTGAAGTTCAAAATGTTAGGCCCAGTCACTATTTATACTCTACGTTTTGTTTGTAGCCACGTTGATCGATATTATTTCTCATTTTTTATAAAAACATAAATGTTTTATATAGGTATGATAATACCTCAATTTCTCTCTCATTGATTCTCATAAAATTCACATAAGATCTCGTTAATAATTTCAAATATTAAGTGAGAATTGAAGTGTTGCCAAAAGGGGGTTAAGTGAGCCGGATACAATAACGTCCCATGAGATTGGTTTGTCTGGACCTTTTGCATTATGAATCACTTGACCTTGCGAATGAGGGTTCTTTGTACAAGCTTCTGAATAAATTATTCAACGAGATCTGTTTTTTAAAGTAAGTCCCAGTTTGTGGTAAACGAGGTGCCTGACGGTATTTTTGTAGGTATATAGCCGAGCGGATAGAGGTGGGAGCGCAGTAAGTTACGAAATCAATACGGCTGAATATGCCACATGTGAAATAAAATGAACTGAAAAAAATATTGTTTACAAACATCGACATACGATAAAATATAGAGCCACAATCGTGCCAATAAAATGTCCCAACCAAAACTCGGCGCACGCTACGCATTATGCAGACTTTTTGGTTAGTTGAAATGCAATCGCAATCCGACTACAACGCCGCGCGATGCCAGTGCTACGATGCCCTAGCAGACAAGCGACGTTGAACACTATGCAAGCGACATAACGTCTAAATTGAAGTAAATTTGACATTGTGAATGTACAACGACGCTTGGACGTTTTTTGACTGTTTTCACTTAGAGGTTGTGACTCTATAAGTATTGTATCTTGATGTTAACAAACTTCTTCTTAATAATTGTAATAATTAATGTTGCCATTACATATTTATATCCCTGATGGAAGTGCATTGGTATCCAAACTAGGAAAACCTGTGTGATTGCCAGCGAAATTTCTTTCTCCGCCGAACAAAGGTGGTTTGTCATTTGTGACGCTTAAACATTAACTTTATTTAATAATAAATAAGGAAAATAAAACATGCAAAAACTGTCGAGATGTTAGTAGAGTGCCTGTGTCAGACATTGCTACTTGTGATAGTTAAGGATAATCTTTAAAAAATAGAAAATATAACATTACTCTTACAACTTCGCGCTGAGCACTTTTTGGGTGAACAAATATCATGGAACTCTCATCATTGTCACGCTGTACTGTCTATTTTAAAACAGTGCCATCTCTTGTAGAATAGGTGAATTACTACTTAAGTTTTCACTTCTGATGTGCAGTCCTATGACTGATGTTTTTTTTCTTTTATTAATATTCTAATTAAAGTTTATTAACATTTCAATATTATTTAATTTGGAAAAAGAATTCATAAAAACTGTAGAAATACATTTGCGAACTGGACGGAAAAAAAAAACTACTTTTATCTTCAAAATTGTTACATGACAGCGAAAGAGACAGCTCTAACCTCCCGTTCAGAGTCACGGGCTCTTAATACTTATCGCCCCGGGAAATTGCGTTTAAATTAAAAATTCAGGAGTACAGCCGCAAACACAAACACAGTCTAATTTCTCCAAATAAAAATGTGAATAATAATAAACCTCAAATATTCTATGAATAATTGTAGCAGTTTTTCTTCGTGAAACGAAACGGCATAATGACGAGAAATTATCATAATTTGTTATACGTCTTTAGTATGATAACATTATTTTAGCGTGCGTCTCAAGAATTTGGGAAGGTCCAAGCATAAATTAATAATAAGTCATCATCATCATTTCAGCCAATAGGACGTCCACTGCTGGACACAGGCTTCCATCGATTTCCAAAAGGGCCGGTTGGAAACGGCCTGCATTCAGCGTTTTTCTTCGGTCTCTCTTAGTTTTAGGTCGTCGGTCCATCTTTTGGGTGGACGTCCTACGCTTCACTTACCGGTCCGTGGTCTCCATTCGAGAAACTTTCAGCCCCATCGGCCATCTGTTCTGCATGCTCTGTGCCCTGTTCACTGCCACTTCAACTTGCTAATCCGGTGGGCTAAGTCGATAACTAACGTTCACCTACGGATCTCCTCATTTCTGATTTGATCTCGGGGAGCTTTAAGCGAAGGCGACGTCCACAAAAATATTAAAAAAAACATTGAGGTCACGTGGATTACTGGGCCGCAGTGAGAATGACTTTTAAGCGAAGCGAAGCTCACAAACTTTTAAACAAAATAAGTCAAGATCGCACGGTTTCTTCAAGTAACGCGGGCGAAACCGCGGTTAAAATCTAGTATCTTAATGTGAATAAAAGTTATAGAACACACTTATAAGGTTTCCTTGTAGTGCGGAACCCTAAAAAAGTCACTTCGGCAATCGATTATGTAGTTGATTGAATCAGGCGTTACTTTGCGGAAGTCCATTTTCAAAACTGTTTTAATGATGAATTTCTAGTGTAATTCCGCTTCTACGTCGCTTCAAGTACAATAAGGAACTTGTGATAAATATTTGTTATAAGGTTAATTTATTGAGTTTAATTTGTCCTAACCTGATATAAAATATTAATTACATAAATTGAAAATTAACGTAACCTGAAACAAAAATTAATCAATTCTGAATTATTTTCAATTAAAAAAAAAAAAAAAAAAAAAAAAAACGACACTTGACACTTGACAAACGACTTAGTGCACAAAGTGCACTAAGGAAACGGGTATTATTTATTACTTTTTTAAATAATTAATTTTTGTTTCAGATTGCTTTAAATTTTTTATTTATTTTTTAATTAAAAATAATTCAGAATTAATTAATTTTTGTTTCAGGTTACGTTAATTTTCAATTTATGTAATTAATATTTTATATCAGGTTAGGAAAAATTAAACTCAATAAATTAACATTATCAACAAATATTTATCACAAGTTCCTTATTGTACTTGAAGCGACGTAGAAGCGGAATTACACTAGAAATTCATCATTAAAACAGTTTTTTAATCGATTATGTCACCATTAAATTATAAATACGCTCCTTTTCTTAATTACTTTCGTTTGGATTTTCTAATATACTGATGCTCTTTGTTTGCCCGATACAAGATCCCTATACTCTATTGCTGCGTGAACGTGAAACAATTAAACAAATCAACATAAAACACTTTTGCATTTTAAATATTAACTTTTAAACTTTAACTTATTCATCATCATCATCAGCCAGAAGACGTCCACTGCTGAACATAAGCCTCCTCCTTAGAACTCCGCACTGAACGACAGCCTGCCATCTGCATCCGTTTGATGCCCGCGACTCTCGCGATGTCGTCGGTCCATCTGGGAGTTTAACTTATTATGGAGGCTTACATAAATTTTCAACCACTAATACACATGATATATTAAAATGTTTCCTTATTTGGCAAATATTACTTAGCATCTATGAATAATTAAAGCCTGATAAAATTAACACAATGAATGCCTCGTGAAATCGGGATGAACGTACCTACGCTATTCATCCGTTTTCATTAGCCAGAACCGCGGACCTACTAAGGATATTCGATTAAAAAATCTGTAACTACTCCTTTTAAAATTGCTGACATAGCTTACGGTTAAGCCTTAGGGTATGAGCGTTATTAACACGATACACAATTCTATGCCTAAATTGTGTATTATGTATTCTGTGCCTAAATTAGATCCAACCCAAACAGTAGTATGTAGGTTATGGTGCGGCGGGGTGGTCATTGGGTCATCCTTAAGTCTTAAATATGTGCATGATGACATAAGAGATCATTTTGTGATTAAATTCAACCCAAACATAGTACTAGGTTAAGTAACTATGTGTAGGTATGACAATAATAGACATCATTTTGTGACGAAAGTGTTTTTGTTTGACGACTTACTATTATGCCAATAAGTTTTATGGTGTGTAAGTTGTATGATATCATTATTACGTAATTTTGTGTACTTGGAAGACATATTTTTTCAAAACTGTTTTACTGATGAATTTCTAATGTAATTCCGCTTCTACGTCGCTTCAAGTACAATAAGGAATTTGTGATAAATTTACCTGGTAAATATTTGTTGATAATGTTAATTTTATTGAGTTTAATTTTCCCTAACCTGACATAAAATATTAATTACATAAATTGAAAATTAACGTAACCTGAAACAAAATGTAATTAATTCTGAATTATTTTTAATTATTTAAAGTAATCTGAAACAAATATTAATTAATTCTGACACATGAAATATGATAATACTAAATCTGAAAACAAAAATGTATTAATTCTGAAACTTGCCAAGCGCTCGAAGAGTCAACACGTCCTGAGGATGCCTCGTGGAGAGGCGAAACACGTGTCGACAAAGTGCACTAAGGAAACGGGTATAATTTATTAAGTACCTTTTTAAATTCAATTAAAATACATGTCATTTCAATTAATATATATTTTAAGTTTCAGAATTAATACATTTTAGTTTTCAGATTTAGTATTATCATATTTCATGTTTCAGAATTAATTAATTTTTGTTTCAGATTACTTTAAATAATTTTATAATTGAAAATAATTCAGAATTAATTACATTTTGTTTCAGGTTACGTTAATTTTCAATTTATGTAATTAATATTTTATATCAGGTCAGGCAAAATTAAACTCAATAAAATTGACATTATCAACAAATATTTACCAGGTAAATTTATCACAAATTCCTTATTATACTTGAAGCGACGTAGAAGCGGAATTACACTAGAAATTCATCAGTAAGTAAAACAGTTTTGAAAATGGACTTCCGCAAAGTAACGCCTGATTCAATCAACCATATTTTTTCAGTTATTTTGATTTAAAAACCAAAACTACTAAACTAATTTTGATGAAATTTATGTCATTTTAAAAATTGTATGTCTCGATTTAAATTTATATGAAGTATGGCCTACCAAACAAAAAAGGAATCTTCAAAATCAATTCATAAAAATATAGCAGTTTGACAACGACTTCAATATAATATGTTAAGGCGTTATGGTCATCTGTAGTAATAAACGTTGCTTAAAAGTGGGAAAACTTCGCCGAAACATAGTAACCCCCCATGTTGTTGAGAGATTAATAGCGTATTAAGCTTTTGTTTACTGAAAGTCATTATTCAATTAAATATCATGAGAACGGTGGATATCCAACCGTTCCGCTGTTTACCAGGTTACTGAATAAATTATTTTATATTCTTATCTTGTATATGTACCTACCTATCCTTAGATAACGGCTAAATACACCTCAATCATTCACTCAAGGACTGATTGACTCATCATGAAAATCTTAAGAACTACTTAGCCGATGAAACTGAGATTTGGCAGGATGGCCTGCTTTATGGAGTGTTGAAGTCCGCTAAAAAGGATTTTGCGAGAGGGTAAACGGAGATTGTTTTTTTTATGAAAGTCTACGCGTATGAAGTTGGGGGTAATAGCTAGTTTGGTTTTAATTACATCTGCGTCTGTATTTATTACGTAGTATTAATTATGTTAAGAAGTATAAATAAAATAAAACAGAGCTGATAATCTTGAAACAGCTGAATTGATTTGATACTTTAATCATAGCTAAGAACGCCCTCGATCAAGTCACCTTTCAAACAAAAAAAAAGTAAGTAATTTAAGATAATATTTAAGAAATCGAAATTGGTGCAGCCATTTGGAAGCTACGATATCACAGTCAGACATACAGATACACTCGTTAAACTTATAGCACCCCTCTTTTTACGTTGGGGGTTATAAAACAGCAAACGTAGTGTAGTTCATATGCATTAAAGCGTAGCTTGAACGTAACATAACGTAGCGCAGGTCAAACGCAACGTAGAGTAGCTCAGGTGAACGATACGTAGCGTAGGTCAAACAAAGCGTAGCGCAGGTCTAACGTAACGTAGCGTAGTTCGAACATAGTGTAGCGTTGGTCGAACATAGCGTAGGTCAAACGTAGATTGGCGTAGGTCAAACGTAGCATAGCATAGGTCTAACGTAGCGTAGCGTAAGTCAAACTTAGCGTAGCGTAGGTCAAACTTAGTGTAGCGTAGGCCAAATGTCACGTAGCGTAGGTCAAACGTAGTGTACTCGGCAAACGTAACGTAGGACTCCCGTGAAGTTACGATACAGGATTACACGGCACGGTGGTAGTAAACCGATAGTGTGTCATTATGATATTTTTTGTATTAAACCATTCCTGAATTTGCGAAATAAATCAGCTGTTCCACAGAAAAATAAATAGTACCAAAAAATGGGAAAGTAAAAATACCCCTATTATAAAGCAGCCAGCGCCCAAATATTTAACAAATAAGTAACTTGAAAAGTCTGTGATAGCGCCATCTATCGGTTTTTGTTTGCGCTAGCAATCTTTGCAGCTCTACGTCTGATTGTTTCCTCTAAAATGGTAAGAAAGATCACTCTCAGTTTTGACATAAAATTTTCAGGACTGGTTTGCATAGTGTCGAGTTAATACTAGCGTCTTGGGATAGATATCGCTTCCGACAAAATAACAGTTAATAGCACCGTATTATAAGTTATTTCAAAAAATAACAAAACCAATTTTTTGTTGTTGTTTTCGTAAGATATTTTTTTAATGTTATTTTGATATTTAGGGCCGATTTTTCAATCCGCATTTAAACGGTCAGATAGTCAACAAATTAATAAATTTACCTACAGGTTTTACTCCGCAGATAACCACTGAGTATTGAAAAATTCTAAATCATCCTATCAATAGAATAAATGCTATCTGATTCTTTAACTAAGGATAAGAAAATTGGATCTCAGTCTTATAATTTTAGGTAAGTCACTCAACATCAACATTACCTATCAAAATCTTTTACAATAAGTAGTATCACCGTGCATTGGAAAATCTGACACGTAATATTTCTGTTCTAGGAGTTAACAATGAATGAAAACGTATCTAGATCAACATGAAAATTAGTTTACGACATCAAAGTTGCATGAGATGTGCATGGTGTAATTTTCTGTCCATTTTTTTATTGGACGGCCAAGGCGAGCACGAAAAGGCAACACCGTTTTATGGTTGATATTCAAAAAACCGAAAGGAGCGTTTTGATTCCATTCCACTTATATTGTGCGAACCGCTAGACTATGGAATGCGCATCCTGAATGGGCGTTCTCCGATAGACAATCTGGGTGACTTCAAGTCGCGAGTGAATTTTGGTTTCTTATAGACAAGCGTGCTTCATAGTGGCATCATCGCTTAACATGAGGAGAGGTGGCGATCTCTGATCCTATGGTTACGTTTCGTTATGTGAGATAAACTTTGTAAGACATGGAAGTTCTTATAATATTTACACGTAGTTAACACAAAAATAAATGCCTAAAGATAATTTTATGGAAAAGTAATTCACAAAAGTTTAAATATGTACCTACATACAAATACACATATATACATACCTGCCTACACTCCCACAAACAGACATGATACAAAGAAACACATTTACTTCGTGAAAGTATGTACACTTTGGTCGGTGGTCCTGCTGGGGAGACGCACATGTGATATTGACAACAGAACAATATTTACGTGCGAGCCGAATCTTGTGTTTTCTTTGAAGATTTATCAATTAAAAATCGTATGCGTTGTATTTATTTAACTATAATAATGGTTTTAAGTAATAATGTGTAAAATTAATTAGAATGTTTGGAAATTTAATGACTAGGTACCCTCATATGTATTTTTTTAAGCATAAGTATCAATTTGTTTTTTTAATTACTCTGTAGGTTTTCTTATTTATTCTGTGAGAATTGACTTGTAATATTTAGGTACTACTGTAAAACGATTACTTCATTCTATATTTATCATGCACAGCTTAAAAAATTGAAAATTAACTTAAACTTAAATATCAACTAAAACTTTAACAACCTACTGTAAAACAATAACTTCATTCTATATTTATTATGCACAACAAAAAACAGAAAATTAACGTAAACTTAATATCAATTTCATTCTACCTGTTTTTTTTGTTATGTACTTATATTTAGTTCTTTGTAATTTGTTCATAAATAATATATATTATTTTATAATTATCATAATCATACTCATTAATATCCTATGTAATAATATTTGTAACATTATCCTAGACCCATAGACGGGAAGACGCTGGTTCTCGAAACACAGTGTAAACTAGTTCGAGATCCAGAGGCTTCACTATATTAAATGTACTGTTACTATAAGTTTAAATAAATAAATGATTGATTGATTGTTCCAAAGCCTATTATTCATTAAAAAATGTATTTAAATACACAAAAAAAAACACCATCAATAGTTTAATATAATTCATAATTATAAATAATAATTAATATGCAAAAGAGAGAGCGCGTAAAGCGACACCTAAAATTTAATTAAAGTAATATTTATTCATAAAAGATGAACGCAAAAATAATTAATTGAAACATAGTTCCAAATGCTCCACACCAATGTCAGTGAGTTCATCTCGTAGGTCTCGCACAAGGAAATCTACCACTGGCAGACGTTGGGCAGAATCTGACTTGATTGTTATTTCACTGGAGCGGGCAACACCAGTCGGCGATTTCTGAAAGCAACATTTTAATTAGATTATAAATTCTTTCCATAAATACCGCACAAGTTGGTTTAACTTTTGTAGGGCCTTGAATTCTAAGCGAACTTTTATATACACACATTTCTTATTTAATTTTTTTTATAGGAGAAGGTATTTTCTGGTGTATCCTCAGATCAGACAAACAAAGGAAATATTGTAAGATGGTGTGGCGGGTGCGAACACATCCGCCTAAATTAGACTTGATGCCCATAGCACAGAATACATATAAGTACAATTACAGGAGATTCACTCTTGCAAAATCATTTAAATAAGTATTTTCATTCAGTTTTTTATAATGTTATTGCAGCATGAGTTACCATAATGTCATCACTGGTAACACTTACTGGTTAGAGATCCTTGTCTGGCTCTGGTTTTCAACGACAAGATATCACTCAATTTCCTGAACCCTGTCCATCCGAGATGATTTTTTTGGGCGACCACTTTCCCTAAGTTAGACCTACGTACTTAACTGAACAATCTGTCCAAGATAGGTGTAATGGTAACGACTTCGAGAGTATCGTTCCTAACGACTACCAGCATGGGTACAACATGGACATTGGCATTGGACAATATTTTCGTCTTGTCCATGTTCATTTAACTTAGGCTGGATAATATAGGCAAGCAAAAATGTCTTACCATACATTCATCCGATTTCGATGGTACGTGGTAGACAAATGGTGTGGACTCTCTTGGTGTTGGACCAAACGTTATATCATTCCAAGATAACAGCAGTAGTGAGTGGTCTTTATCGGTCGAGTTATATGGCGCTGAGTTTTTGCAATGGTACCGTATTGTTTGGTAAGCTGATCTTGATTGCTCTTGAATCCATGATAACTGGGAATGAGTTAGCTGGAAATTGGAATATTGATTACTTATAGACATTATTAGTGGTGGATTAAATCCTTAGAAGAAAACCGGACTTGAATGAATATTCATGCAATGTTCAGAAAAAGTTAAATACAAGCCGTGGTGGCAACTGCGCCTTTATGGACTTATATATGCCTCAGATACGCCTTGGCCCAGCTCTACATTTGCCCATAAATGCCCCTGTGGCTACAGTTTATATACCAGCAAGAATAGATACTTGATACCAGTCATTCCACTCCTGTCAACTGAACCGACTAGTTGTTCAGAATGGAACTCGATGAAGCCCTTTGTTCCAATAAAAGCAACTGTTTATTAATTTTTTATTCCACTATTATCCTTTCTATCATGTCGGACCTTCGAAATACGATAATATTGGAATAAAAAATAAACCAACAAAGTAAAAAAAAGTTATATGTCGGCACTTTTTTTTTTTAAATTATGTTTCTTCTACATCGACGTGGTCTATCCTCGGCCACACGGTCGCTTATAAAAAACCATATAAATATGTCCTAAATATCTATTATTAAAAAAAATGGCCGTACCTTAGAATAAGTACCTACTTATTCTAACGGCCATACCTAATTATTTATTTTAGCATGGACTTTTGTGACACTTCGAATAGGGTAGATGACTGATGTTTATAGCGTTAAAACCAAGAAAAAATCATTTAAATCGGTTATTAATGTTCTGATATATAGACGTTTAAAGTTTTTGGTAGAGAAAACTCTGTCCCTTTTCCACATAACAAAAAATGACGTCACGCCTCTGTACGTCATACTTGTCAGAATATAATTTATACGGCGTACCTACAGAGAAGTGACGTCATAATTTGCTGTTTCGCGCTCTCTTTCTAACATGATATAAAAATGCTTATAAGTTGCTTATTTTTGATCAGATTTTCATTTTGTTTTCATTAATCAGCTATATTTATGGGGTACATTTTAAAAGGACAATAAAAAAAATTATATATATCTAGCTTATTGCAAAAAAATGTGTGTTTTGTATTGAAATTTTGCAGGGTTTTCAATTGCATTTGCCAGTACAGTTTCAATCAATATGTCAAATTTACCACGTAAGTACATGAGCGAATTATCAATAAAAACTGGTCAAAATGAAGAATTTATCACTTTAACCTTCGACCAAAATAAAATGAATAGACGAGCCCTAACCATTGAACTTGATCAGTAAAAACGAGTCAAAACCGTCGGACATATACTTCAACACCTAATTATAAAAATGTACAGTACATTTGTTACAAAAAATATATATCGGTTTTATTTGTGTATTTACACTTCGGTAAAGCATACGAATTCATAATTTTGTCAGATGTTTCGTTATCGCGTAACAATAGACTCGTTTTTCACTTCCTACGGCTAGAGACCGACTGAAACGAAGTGAGCGCTGGCGCTCATTTTGTAATCTTCAAACTGTAATCTTCATCTGCGCTTCTACTGGGCCCGTCCATTCATTTTATTTTGGTCGAAGACTTTAAACTTACTTCTTTGTTTTGTTTTAATAATAACCAGTAAAGCGTAATAATTCTCAAGTTATTACACTTATCGTTTCATTTATACAATTCAAGATACGTATTAACCTGAATTTGATGAAATTAAAAATAGGCAATCAAATACTTACATTATATATGTCCTTTAAAGTGACTCCTTTATTGCTTAACCAGAATGAATTTTCTTCTAAACCTTTTCCTTCTGGAACTTTGCGGTTATATGGCGGTATACATGCCCATATTACATCTTTGCCTATGTCGTCTTTGGTAACTTTACACGTAACAATCATATCTCCAGGTCCCATATAGAGATTTCCTAGAACAACAAAACACAATACCTAGAATATAAAACAAATGAACAACGATATAGGTTAGAAATGAAATGAAATGAAGACTGTACATAATGTTTATTATAATTATAAAAGAGACCTTAATATATATTTTGATAAGATAAAAATATTAAATAGGTACAACAATCTGCCATTTGGAGAATTTGCATTGTTTTTCTATGGGCAGGCTGTTTTTGTAGTGTTAGTGAGCATGTATTTTGTTTAGTTCATAAAGACGTCAATCAGAATGAATGGCGTCAAGATTAAGAAATAAAACCGGCCACGTGTGAGTCGGACTCGCGCACAATGGGTTCATTACCATTATCTATAAAAACGGCAAAAAAACACGTTAGTTGTACCCCTTTAAATGTTTGTTTTATTTAAATTTTATTATTTATTTTCAGTACCCTTAGTACAAGATTTGACAGTTTTCGAAAACTTTTTTCGTGTCCGTTTTGTCCCATACATTTTAGTAAAGCGCCTCTAGCGGAAACGCGGATGAACTAAAATCGGTAGTAATCGGCAGTATAGGTTGCTTCACTCAAATACAAAAAATAGTTTCGAATAGCTTTCAGCCCAGCAATGTATGCATCAAAACGAAAACGAAAAAAGTTTTCGAAAACTATCAAATCTTGTACTAAGGGTACAGGTGAATATAGGTACATATAACTTAAAATTCTGTGAATATTTCAAGCCTACCTTGTCTACCTTTTGCCGTTATCAATATCGAGCAACGAGCAAAAAAATCACATTTGTTGTATGACACTCAAACACAATAATTATACTCGGGCGCTTTTCCGAATATACACTTTTTTTACCAATAACCAATAAAAGTGCTGTTGTAGAGCCAGATAAAAAAGTTTTAAAATAAACTCGTAACACATCAAAAAGTTCGTTACCATGACTGTCAATTTTTTTACACGCTTTTATTAGGAAACTGATGTGGTTTTCACACATTTTATTTATATTACACGGGAAATAATCACGTTAGATTACTCTAATTACTCCGACTATAGTTTCAACCGCATTTAGTGGTCTTTTTCAAGGTGAATGATCGCGCGCGGTTTTTGTTTACTGAGAAGAATACGAAAAAAAAAATTTAAGTATATTTTTTTTAAATAAAATGTAAGTGAGTTTTTTGTTTATTGGTAATAATATCAATAAAAAATAGTTGAGGGTCAATAATTACCTGTTAATTTTGTTTCCTTCATGTTTTTGCAAACCTCCTTCGCTGGATTATTTTTATCTCCATATATTAGTTCTCCCCCGTCATCGTGTTCTCTGCTAGACTCTAATAATTAGTAAACAGTATAAAAATTATATTAAAGCGAGGTTTTCCCACTTTTAAGCAATGTTTATTATTACAGATGACCATAAGGATTACAATATTGCGTTAAAGTCGCATTTAGTAGAGCAAACCTGTGGCGCTTACACACGATCGTGCGTTTAGATAATTCGATTTTTAAGTATTTTTTTTTAATTTGAAAAGTACACCTGTAATGCAAAGCCATAATATAATTGTACTTAGTCATAGTTCAGAAATTGATGGTTATAGAAAAATTCGACTGTGCACTTAGCCAAATTTCAGAGATGTATCATCCCGACATAGCATACAGTTTTTTTGGTTTAACCATAGAGAAAAATGATTGAGAAACATTTTTTCTAAAGATCAATGACCTATGAGCTTGAACGCGTTGAAGTTTTTACAGTTTTATCGCTGTTACTCAAAAGGTCATAATTAAATAATGTTAATAATTTTGAATGAAGGTTTTAAATATGACCTATTCGTATTGTAAGTTACAAGTTTCCATGTCTTATAGTTTAGAAATGCAGGGGGGACCAACTTTTTGCCACTTTGGCGGGCCATATTTCGCAAAGTATAGACTTTATAAAAATGTAATGTATGAAACTTAACGTTCATTTTAAAAGACCTTTTCAACGATGGAGGCGCGAGGAGGCACGGTAAACAAAATAATTATCATCCCTTTTTCACATGTACGAGAGCCACCCCTAAACTGCAATATTATATATAATTTATACGTTTAAAATTGAGATCTATATTACAACTCTAACTGTCATGCACTTATCTAAATAATTAAATTTAGAAAGTTCTAAAAAATTTGGACGGCGGACAAAGCAAATTTATAAGGGTTCCTTGTTGGGCTATGGAACCCAAAAAATATACCTGGTAACGGAATGCAAGGACAAGATCCTGAAACTCCAGGTAGACCCGGTGGACCATGGGGGCCAATTGAGCCCTGAAAAAAAAATAACTTATCAATCTTAGTTCTATGCGATAGCGTTTTCTATTATAAACTAGCTGCACCCCGTGGTTTCACCCGCAGATTACTCCTTATAACATCAGCTATCTGCCAGTGAAAGTCCAGTCAAAACCAGTCCAGCCGGTTCGGAATCCATAGCGAACATACATACATACGCTTTTTTAAGCTTTATTTGTGAATAATAATGTTTTTCTACCCGGGTCTAGTATTTCGATTCTAGTCACCGACATAGCTATTAAAATTTGCAAGTTGAAGTGGCAATGGGTATTGGGCAGGCCACATCGCTCGAAGAAACGATAACCGATGGGAAAGAAAGGTTCTTGAGTGGAGACCATAAACCGGAAGATGGAGCCTTTGCAGGCCTCCCTCCAGATGGACCGACGACATTGTGGGAGTCGCGGGCATCCAGTGGATGCAGATGGCAGAATGTCGTTCAGTGTGGACGTTAAAGAAGGACGCCCATGTTCAGCAGTGACCCTCTTTTTTGCTGATGATGAATCTTCTTCTAATTGTCGTATTATTGTGAAATTTTGCAACTTTATGACAATATGTAATCCGGATAACAATAATTTGTTACTATTGAACTGATCTGATGATGGAGCCAAGAGGTGGATAGTGGAATTCTGCAGTTACGCCACTCACCGACGAAGTCTCGCTACAATGCATAAGCTTAAGCTAATGCATAATTAAGTATTAATTTACGGATAAATATGTACCTTTTCTCCTCTGCTTCCTTTGGCGCCGTCTGAACCTTTTAAACCATCAAAGCCCTGAAAACAATTTGTAATCTCTTTCTATTCTGCCCCGGTGGCCCAGTTGGTAGAGAATTGAACCCACGCCCCCAAGCGCTGAAGGCAGGTTTTCAGCGCTTGGGGGCATGGGTTCAATTCTCACCTAGGACAAACATTCATGAGATGAACAATTGTGTTTGTTCTATATCTGGATGTTAAAATCTATTTAAATCTGATTTTGGTAAGGACAAGACTAAGTGCCTTTATTAACTAAGCAAAATACAAGATAACACTAACACTATACAAAAACAGTTAGACTGGCCATAGACTGTTAAAGGTCTACAGACAACCCAAATGCTCAAGCCCCCACATCAGTTGGTAGCGTATGTACTCAGCATGCTGGCGGCATTACTACGCTGAATTATGTAATTAAATTTATTTAATATATAATTAATACATATATAATAAATGTCTGGCAGCCATAGTAGACACAAGCTTTGCTAAGTTTGGGGTCAGATAACCATTAACCGTGTGTGCAAAATTGTCACGAATATAAAAAACCTTATATATACTTAATTTAAAAGAGGTATTTTATGTTAATATACAGTTATAATTTGTGGTAGATATCGATGCAACTTAAACCTTGAATGGGAGAGAACTTAGGAGAATATGGGACGTTTTTACAAATTAGGTTTCATTTTCCTATGTGTCAACTTGTGGGCCAAATTTTTCACTATTATCCGTCATCTCTTAAAATGTATTTCTTGTTAGGGCGACATTAACGAGCAAATATTCGTGTTAGGGTTGGGATGTAATGATAAAAACTTCGTATTCGATCTTCTGAGGTTTTCTTGTCAATGTTAGCTTCCAATAAAATGTCATTAAGGGTAGATTCGACCAAACGAGAATAAAATGTTCTTAGAATAAATCACAAGTAATTCGAGAGTAAATCAATTCACATTTTACCATCTACAATTCTGACGGAAAACACGATTTTAAAATGCGATTATGCGTGATGCGTTTAAGTAGGTACAATAAAATTTACCTTTAATCCTTTGTCGCCTTTTAAGCCACCTGATGATCCTGGATTTCCCTACAAAACAGAATAAAGTTATTAAAATGGATATAACTAGTAGAAAAACCGACTTCAAATATATATGAAAAACCTAATAAGTGCCTATAAAATTTGAGGGTTGCCCTCGATTTCCCTGGGATCCCTTCATGGGATCCTGACTTGGTGACAATTGGACCAAATTGGAAGTATACTATACCGAACAAAAGATTTTTTTAATTCGGTCAACAGTAGGCGGATAAGTCGGTGAGCATAAGTAAATAAAAAAAAATAAAGGAACATAGAACCGTCCTCCTATTTCGTCGGTAATTTGATAAACCTGTTAAGCTACCTACTAAAAAGTTGCGTTTCGTAAACTATTTTATTCTTTATACATTTAATCCCGTTTGGCAAACCATTATTTTTGTTCGGTATCAGGTATCTAAATTAGCTGGTATCAGGTCCATAAATCAAAAAAGGATTCGTTCGATTAGTTTTTGAATATTAAGGGGGCGTCCCCCTTGCTATGCTCATGCTAGCAATTCATTTGTTTTCTTCTGAACTTTGGCTTGAAATGGACACTGTCCTTTTTTGGTAAAGCATATTTCTTGTACTAACCTTTTCTCCTTTTGGTCCAGACATTCCCACTTGTCCCTGCGATCCAGGAAGTCCAGGTGCTCCCTAAAATAAAATGCTCGTATTTCAATCACGAGAAAACCCTAAGCCGGGTCTGGCAAAATAATTTGTCAACACAAATAAACAGACAGTTAAAAAACTTTTAATTGTATTTATTTATATTGATAGTTTTTGATTGGTTACTAGGAACCGTACCGTTACCTATTTGAAGGAAAAATGTAAGCTAAACTTAAAAAAAAACATAATATTAATATAGGATCACTAAATGATGTATAATTAAAATTATGACACCCCCAGTTTCTCGAGAAGGTAATGAAGTATTTTATGAATTTATTATTTTTGTAACATAAGGTATCATAAACGTCGATTCTGCTGTACCATTCTCTAAACTAAACTAAATTTGACAGCTCTAAATTTATTGCCATCCTTTTCTGACGTATTGAAATGAAAAGAAACGCCGATAATTTTAGTCCTGTCAAAAATGATACAACAGAATTTACCCCATATAGTTATTAAACTCATTTAGTCGCGCAACTTTTCGCAAACACTCGACTGCAAACCGTATCTCGCCGCGTTAAGGTTTAAGTGCGCTTGATTTTCCGCATTCACCTAATCTGAATAGCTTAAAACAAGTGACGGTCCAGCTTGTCATGATATATCCCTATGACGTTCTAATGGACCTCGCACACGATGCAAGTAATCTGCTCAACCTAGAACACGGCACACGTGTGCGAGCGAGATGCATAAATGAAATGACACAATAAGGACTAGTAGCTAGTAGCTTAAAATCCGTCACGTGATTTACGAAGTGTATACGGCAGTCTGTCAAATAATACGTGTTAGTGGACGTCTTCATGCTGATGAAGAAAAAAATAAGACGGGCGGACCGACGGACAGACAGATCAAACTTATAAGGGTTTCTTGTACTACGGAACACTAAAATCGAAAAGGTTTTTCACTAGAATTCACTCATCTGTGTGTGTGTGACTACCTATTTATTAACACTTTTTGATTAAAGAAGCGTAATTTTTTTATTATTTTTTTCTTAACCTATAGGTACTGTCCCACTGCTGAGCAAAGGCCTCCCCCATTTCCTTCCATAGATCTCGGTCCTCCGCCACCTCTTGCCAACCTCTCCGGAATGAGTCAAGATCGTCACGCCAGCGTTTCCTAGGCCTTCCTTGACTGCGTCGTCCATCAGGCACCCACTGTGTGACGATCCTGGCCCAATAATTATTTTGTGTAATTTAAGTTTACTTAAAAACAAAATCATATTTACATTCGTTCCAGGAGGTCCTGGGGATCCTCGTTCGCCCTTTTCACCAGGATCACCCTGAAAGAAAGCAAAATTTTTGTAAGTATTTTACATATTTTATATTTTTAATTTCTGAATGACGATCACATTAAAAACCGACTTCAAAAACATATAAAAAACTTAATAAGTGCCTATGAAATTTGAGGCTTGCCCTCGATTTCCCTGGGATCCCATCATCAGATCCTGACTTGGTAATAATGAGATCATATTAAAAGTACACCGTACAGAGCAAAAGTATTTTTTTTAATCGGTCAATAGCTGGCGTAGGAATCGGTGAACATACATTAAAAAAATAATACTAATAATATACTTAGTGGAACATATCAACCGTCCTCTTTTTTCATCGATTAAAACTAAGGCAAGCTGCACACTGGACATACTTATTTGAATTTGTGGCCTAACATACCTAACGCTATTTCATAATATCTTGATTCTTATACGACACCATGTTTCCACTGAACATTGTTGAGGTTCACTCGAACCCAGGGTATCGTGTGTCGTTTGTTTCCACACTTCAACTTCAGCGTGCTACATCGTAGACCACATCATCGCTTAACATCAGGCGAGTTGGCGGTCAAACGCAAGCCTATTACTGAAAAATTAAAAATAGATGTAAAAAGCTGTTTTTCTGATGAATTTCTAGTGTAATTCCGCTTCTACGTCGCTTCAAGTACAATATAGAATTAGGGATAAATTTTTACTCGGTAGATATTTGTTAATGAATTTAATTTAATTAAGTTTAATTTTGCCTAACCTGAAATAAAATATTAATTATATATAAGAGAAAATTAACCTACCCTGAAATAAAAATTAATTAATTCTGAATTATGTGATATGATTTTAAAAAAACATATTGTACTTAAAGCGACGTAGAAGCGGAATCACACTAGAAATTCATCAGAAAAACAGTTTTGAAGATGGAATTCCGCAAAGTAACGCCTGATTCAATCAACTATGAAAAATAAATGTGTGTTTTTTCGCTATCAGCTTAATTATTAAAAGGATTTTTACTATACCGATATATGAGATGAAAATGAAGGTTATAAGAATAGTAAAGATTATTGCTGGTTTTAAAATATCGCTATCCGTTACCTGATCGCCTTTTGGTCCCGACTTGAACAAGTCTTGCGCTTCTCTTCCCTGAAATAAAAAACATATTATTTTGTTTATTACAACTTTTAAGAATGTAATAGTAGTAATTGTAATAGAGATAATAAACTTACAACTGACATCGAACACGTTTCTGTAATGCAAAAGAAAGTGTAAATAATAAAATAAAATAACTGTGACTATGCTCAAAATAATTTCAAAAGGGAGCTATAATATGACAACGTACTAACTAACAAGTCTCCAAATTGAATAATTTAAAAATAAAGGGTCGTATGAAACAAATTTCGTGTTGATATTTTATAAGATGACGGATAGGAGGACTTTAATGATATTCTAAAGATAATTTACAATTCGTTTTACTAAACACTCAATCAGTGATTTCTTACTTCTTCAAAAACGTGCGAAAGAGCCTACTGACTGCCTGATTTTCATAAAAATTTCACCCAGAAAAAATCGACGTTTTTAAAGCAGTGTTGTTCGCTTATAACATCTCTATTATAACATCTCTCTGTGCTCTAAGGGTTCTTTGAACCACGAAATATTGTAACCTTGAAAAGTCTCAGAAAACTTACCCAGCGTTTTCTTGCATGTTTTGTCTTCGAACTTAGCTACTGTGTCCTGCAAAAATGTACAACAGTTTATTTTACAGTTGAGTCTTGGCGGGAATAAGAAAAATACATGAATAAATAATTTTGCTCAAGTTGTAGCCTGCAAAATAAGTATAGCATTTCATTACTGTTGAGTAAGGGGAATTTGAAAAAATATTTTGCACTAGTTGTGCCTGCAAAATATTTGAGTTTTGACGAAAATAACAAAAATATTTTTATGTTATTTTTCCTTTTTATGCCATAGGTGGCAAACAAGCAGACGGGCCGCCTGATGGTAAGCAGTCACCGTCACCTATGGATACTTGTAACACTAGAAGCATCACAAATACGTTGACCCTTTAACTCGCGTTTTGAAGAACCCGTGAGTTGTGCTCTGCGAAATATTTACAACATTTATTACTATTGAGTTTAGGCAGGATTACCAAAAACACATGAAAGTATTTTTTCGCAATCTTGTGCTTATTTTTCTAGTCAATGTAAATTGTGAGTGGAACATTCACTCTAATTAAAAAGCAACAATGAAGGTAGGTGAAGACGTCGCACTTTTGTGCATTTGCCGGTGTCAAGTATGAAAATACACAAGTTTATTAAAATAATACCATAAGACGACATGTTTTTTTCACGTTGGTGCCAATAACGTCGTCTTTGGGATTATCTACGGTTATAGCTTTTGTGATAGCGATGATAATTTAATTTTTAACTAACATAAAAAGCTAAACAAAATACAAGCTAACACTAACAATACAAAAACAGTTACACTGCCATAGACCATTAAAAGTCTAAAGATAATACAAGTGCTCAAGCCCACTATCAGTTGACAGCGTATACACAGCATACTGGAGGCATTACCATGCTGAATGACAAATCATATATATATAACTACTAAAAAAACACTGATTTAAATTCAGTATCATCTGTATAATAACTAACCCTCCAAAATTTTGCTTAGTGTTCAAAATGTAAGAAAAATATTTGATTAATTTTTAGAAAAAATCACACTTACCACATCAACTTGAGCAGCTGAAAATAAACATAAAGATGAAAAAGAATTATTGTGGATATATTAGGGTTCCGCGATAATTCAATATCAATAAATTGAAAATTCAAATTTTGTTTGTGTTCTTACGAAACATCCTACTTAACACGGCTATGATTAATCAACCAAAAATGACATGCAGACATCTATACCATATTTAGTTTTTATCCGCGCAAGATTAAACCTGTTACTCCGACTATAGTTTCGGCCATCTAGAGTCCATTTTTAAGATTGGCTTGATCCCTCGCGTTTCATTTTATTGTTGGTAAGTATAGGTATTAAAAACAACCCTTTATACTAGCATTTCTTAGTGTGATTCAACTGGGGCTGCCGTTTTAAGCACTGTTCATTTATTACATTACATTATACATTATTCCAATGGCATTTTGCTTAAAAGCTAACACTGAATCACTTAGTGTAGGCCATGTGGTAGAATAAAATATAAATGTTTAAACATAAATATAAATACCACATTCATTTTTTTCCATAATACTTACATGCACCAAAAAGCAGCGCATTTGAAAATAACGCAAACAACCAAAGCTTAACCATGGCTCGTGTCGACCGTCACAAACTATCACTTTACACTCAAATGACGTTTAACAATATGTAATTTAACAGTATAATATCATGACAGTTTCTGGAAATCCCTAATTAAAACATTTTTCCTATATAATATCAGAAATTAGCGTGGATAATGAGAGCTTGTTTCACAACCTATGACATCATGATCCGACATGCTGACAAAATATGAAAATGTAGAATAGGTATTGTAAACACAAGTACCTATACAGGTTTATTGGTAATTTTGTAACAACCTCTCGCAGACAGCTTTCTTATACCATATTGAATAACATTTGTTCCATAACTTTATTGCGGTGAAAATATATATTTAAGATAGAAAAAAACATTTAAGTATAGTTGTTCATTTTGTAGGTACAATACTCTTTAGAGTTAATAATTATGTCGTCAACTTGGGTTGCGTTAAATTAATTACCGTGGTTAAGGCAAACAAAACAAAATTCATATATTTGTTATAAATGGTTAAGGAACTTTTCCCCATAGAATAACTCGCCAAAAGCAGACTTTCGAAAACAGGTTTCTTTTAATATTCGTTTTTGCACTTTTTAAATGACATTTAATTTAATTTACAGTAAACTCGGTTTATTTTAAATTTAAATGTTTTTTGAGTAATCTGAAGTTTAACCATTTGTCGTTTATGTAATTTCGTTCTGAGGCGGGTGCCAACTCTTGCGTCTCTTGTTGCAGGTGTATATCACATAGATTTGTCAGTTTTTCGCACAGAGGTAAGTTTTTGAATTTGAGCTCATGACGTAATATCGAGTTTCGACTCAGAAAGAGGCACGCCGCTTTTACCCAACTGCGCTAGAAGAAGGGTAATATATATATATATATATATATATATATATATGTATGTATGTATGTATATATGCATGCGTGTGTGTATGTATGTACGATGGTTTCTTTGGTACATCTTACAGCCTAAACGGCTTAATGGATTTTGACAAGTAAGGTGACATTTGATTTTTTTAATTGTGGAAGTGATAAAAGGTACAAGACATCTGCAAAAAAACACCTACTGAAAAAGATAACACAATACAACAACTCAAACACAATGCAACAACAAACAACAACATAGTACAACAATACAATTAAATACACAATGCAGTGCAGTTATACAATGCAGTTGGGTTATATTTATTATAATGTAATTTCTTTTCTTTTTTTTCTATTTTTTACAGTTAGAAATTTATTAAAATAACTTAAACAACATTCCAATAATAAAAAATTATTAAAAAAAACTATATTTATCATGTTTCTCATGTAAAACCGCGTAATGCCATTTAAAGTTCTAATTTAATATATTTTCATTTTTGTACGAAAGACAAACATCAACAAATTAATAAAAATCATTAAACTAAAGTTGTTAGGTTAAGCGGCCTGCGAGAAGTTATTAGATAATTATCGATAACCCTGTATACGTATAAGGATAAGCATAATAATATAAATTATAACGATAAGTTATTTCTGGTTAAAATATGACGTGATTATTAACAGTTATTAATATATTTTTCCTGTAAATGTGCCTACCTATAGGTGCAATTCTAAAACTACCGATCCTGTTAGTTATAAATTGAATATTTGCTACGATGGCGTACGTTTGGCTATCTTGTGTATTAATTTTATACGTACTGGTTTCTGCATGTAAGTATAAAATAGTTTTTTATCATACCTACACGGAAATATAAATTTTTGCTTCTAGAAGAGAGAACTATTAATTGTACAGCACAATTCATCTAGTAGTAATTTTAGTAGTAATCCAAGCATTTGCGGCACGAGTGTAGCGAGAACCGTAATCTACAAAGTTATTTTATGGCTAGACTAAAAAAATCGGTTTGTTTTATTATGCCAATAATTACCTCTGGGTAAATAAAATAAAATAAAATACTTACCCAAATTTCATCGAAATGAAAGAGTTGAATATAAGGTTTTTAATTTTTCTTAATAGAAAATACTTAAAATATGTTGTTTTGTATGGTGTTTTGTAACCATTATTACAAATTTAATTTTAAACTCGGTAAATTACGGAGAACGCTGGGCTCGTTTCCAAATGCTATTTTATAGGATGACATATGAGATGAAAAAAACTCGATATTTTTTTCCTTATCACTTCCGCGAAAATAAAACATATCAACATTACTTAAAATGTTTTTTTTTTTTTTACTGTAGAGTAGGCTGGCGCTTGGCCGCCAACTCGCCTGATGTTAAGCGATGATGCGGCCTACGGTGGATCACGCTTGCCTAGAAGAAACCGATTCACTCTTGACTTGAAGACACCCAGATTGTAACTATCGGGGAACACCCATTAAGGCAGTGCATTCCACAAACTAGCAGTTCGCACAATAAAAGTGGAATCAAAGCGCTTCGTACGGGTTTTCGGAATGTCAACCATAAAGCGGTGTCGATTTTTCGTGCCCGCTCTGGCAGTCCGATAGAAAAAACGGCAGGAGGGAATTAAATCATGCAGATCTGATGCATACTCTCCAAAATGTATCCGATAAAAAACCGATAGACATCAACTTTTTTTTAAAACTTTTGCAATGTTATTCGAAAAATAATGGTCAATCGTTTTTTTCTTCTACATCGCATCTACAATCTGTAGCGGGCGGCAGTTTTAGCTAAGAAATTATGGCAATCATAAAACACAAATAGTAATGGGTATAAATATTACTTTTTTTAAGGCACTGCAGATATACCGGAGTTAAAAAAAACCTTGAGTAAGTACAGAACATATAACTCAGAACTTATCTGTATAGTATAGAACACGGGCCTCTGACTTATCGTTCACATAACATTAATCAAGTTTTATCGATAACCTATGAAGTGCTTTTTTTATCGCCGTCTAAAGTTTAATATCGATATTACCTGATGAAAAGCGATGACGCGGTCGTAGATGGAGCACGTTGGCCTGGTAATAACCTATTAGATAACCCTAGACTTGAACACTCCAAGATTATAACTCTACGGAAAAACAGACGAAGCATAATGTTACATTGGTTTGAAAGAAGAAGCAAAGGTATAATAATACGAATAAAAAATAATACGATTTGAACAAACGTCACGTTTTTACTTAAACAAATATGTAGTTTACCCTAACCTGATACAAATTAGTAATAAGGTACCCACAATATTTGTAATGAGGTACAATAAAGGTAAAATATGAACTAAAATTAAATGTGTGTGTGCGTGTGTGTGTGTGTGTGTGTATGTATATCTGTGTGTGTGTGTTGTGTATGTGTGTGTGCGTGTGTGTGCGTGTCTGTGTTTTCACTGTTGTAACGGCTTTATGAATTAAAATTAGTTTTGGTATGCGTAAACACATGGCTGCTTTTTATTATTAAAAAAAGTTTCAAATAAATAGCTAATAAAATCATGGCGAACTTATAAATCATACAGAGAACAATATTAATTACTAACTCAATGTATGTTTTATTTCAGGCTTGTGTAAATTAACACCGGTAAGTGTTTTTTTATTTATTTATTTTTATTATGTATTAGTGCAATTATAATTTGTCCACTGCCGTGCCACTGTGAGTTTTATTGTTTTCTTCAATTTACGTATAAAAGGCTACTGATAATCAGTTACAGTACATCAAAACAAACAACTTTTGTTCTTGACTTTACGAAATTAGCGAGGAAAAAAGTGCCGTTCCATGCAAAAAAAAAAAAAACATTCACTCACGACTAAATAGGTATGCAAAGAAAAGAGAAGTAAAAAAAATATTTAAAAAAATATTTCTGTGGGAAACATCTGTTTTTTTCGCGAATTTCGTGAAGTCGTGGATTAAAAGTGGTTTGTTTTGATATACTGAGGCCATCCATAAGAGGATGCGATTACTAATGTAGCCTTGTACCTATAGTTCAAATTTTTTGAAAATTCTTTATTCCACTAAAAATAATTTTTATCTGCTTATTTCACGATACTTGTTAATTTTTTATCATGGACTGGTTTTTAATGGTTTTTATAATCAATAAAGTTTAATTTTTAATCAATTTATCAAAATCTGATCATGAGCTATGTAGGTAAGTATGTGATGAAATTGCTAGCAATGCTAGTAGTTTTCATTGACATGGGCCCGTACAGTCACTTTTTAACGCGATTCAAAAAGTTCCGCGACCGCAAACTGTATCTCGGTGCGTTAAAGCTCACGTTCACGTCGTTTCCCGTGATCGCCTAAATTAAATCGCTTTAAAGAGCTCACGGTATGGGCACTGGTTAAAGTTATCAGTTACCAGAGTTACTAGAAACTTTGCGCAAACTGTTACCCTACATCATAAAATATCATAAAACTTTTTTCTTTCTAAATACATTGACATGAAATTTTTTCCCACAGGGAAAAAACATCAATTTCATAAAACAGGGTGAAAAAGTAAGTAATTTTAAATTATAACAGGGAAGTATACACCACACACTCAGCATCAGCCAGTAAACGTCCACTGCTGAACAAAGACCTCCCTCTAAGAGAGGGGTGTTTCCATAAACCCCACGATTAGCAGGCGGCTTAGGGAAACATCACACTTATATCATCTACACTAATATTATAAAGAGGAAAGATTTGTACCTATTTTTGTATGTTTGTATGTTTGTAATGAATAGGCTCCGAAACTACTGAACCGATTTGAAAAATTCTTTCACTGTTGGGAAGCTACACTATCCCCGGGTGACATAGGCTATATTATATTTTGTAGCGAGGCCGAAGGCCGAGCTTACACTCGTGCGAAGCCGGGGCGGACGGCTAGTTTACAATATAAAGGTTAAAAAACGAATACCCGACTACGAAAAATTTAAAAATTAAGTAATAAGAAGAGAAGATTTTTGATCTAAAAATAATTATATAGAAAAATATCCCAAAAAAAGGATGAACATTTTCATCCCGCGAAATAAGGTCATAAAATTCGCAATATTGGATTTTATGTGAAATCATTATTATATCCACGGGGGTTATAGTACACGGGGAGTTCGGGGGAATGAGTGGGAACACATGAAGCATAAATAGTAGTAGTAATATTAATCATGAAGACTTCACTTAGTTCCTTTACATAAGAAAATTATACATGTTTGAAATTTTCTCATTAAGATCTTTATTTTGATACCATTATTTTCGACATGCGAAATTTGGTCATAAAACTCGCTATATTGGTTTTAGCGTTACTTCATGGTAGCCTATGACACGAGAAGTATTAAGTTGCGTCCATAGACACCCCATTAGTTAAAATATGATAAGTAGATCTGGAGATTAGACCACAAGGACATACCTACATACATACATAGACGGTCAAAGTCATAATAGTTATGCAGTAGTCAGGTAAAAAAAAAGATGGCCATAAGTGAGTCTAGAAAAGCATAAATGATATTGTTCCGTTCTAATAGATAGCAAGTGTGCATGCTGCATAGTTTAGAAATTAGTTTAATAAGTATTAGAATTAGATTTTTCGCAAAAGAGCTTTGAACGTTAATAATATAATGTTAATATATGCCTTTTTGAGTGGACTCCTTAATGGATAACGATTGACGTAAAAATTTAAATGTCAAGTGTATAAATAGATAACTTCCTATACATATCACTTACGCAGATATTCATTACCCATTTCTATGATTTCAGGGCGATAAAGGAATTAAAGGTCCACCCGGTGACCCTGGAATAAAAGGAAATGCTGTAAGTAGTTGACTGTCTTTAGAAGTCCTAGAATACTACATCTTTACTAAATAATAAAAAGACGAAGGTATGTTTGTTAGTTGCTCTTTCACGCAGCAACAGAGTACCGTATATCAACCTGATTTTTTTGCAGAGATATATACTCTCTATGTATGTGTGTATCTATTTCCAAGAAAGAAAATACATAATGTAAAATGTACTCTTTAATCCACGCGGGTGAAACCGCGGGATGCAGTAAGTGTTTACATATTTAAAATCTCAACAATGTATACTTTTTCTAATTCTAGGGTATACCAGGCATTCCTGGATTAATTGGCCCAAGAGGATCCCCAGGCATTGCAGTCACGGTATTGTACTTTTTAAGAGGCTTTTTACTATGATAAGTACATTTAAAATGGTCGGAATAAAAAAACTTTTTTTTTTTCAGGGCGATGTTGGTGACATGGGCCAAATTGGCTCAAAAGGACTTATGGGAGATCAGGTGAGACGAGCATATATTAAATATTTATGAAACGTATATAAATTGTTGTTAAATGTTATTTTATATTTCCCATAAAAAATTATGCCATCAAGGTAGCAACACGGTGCTTTATTTTCCCAAATTTTTTACCACTAAAACTTTTTGAAACTAAAAATAAACATACCAATTTCACATATACCAGAGGGCTCTCGAGGTTCACATGTACCCTACATGTGAAATGCAAATATACAAAATTCTTTGTTTCATACTTTTAAAACTGAAATCTATACCAAAACTGCAATTGGCAAAATTTCATGCACTAACATTAATAACTATAGAAGTTAAAAAGTTTCTAAAGAATAAGAACGGACGGACAGAAAAAACTTATAAGGGTTCTTTGTTGTAACACGGAACTCTAAAAAGTTATGGAGTATATATATATATATATGTATTATGATATTTGGTGACGAGACGAGCGAAGTCGCTCGCCTGATGGCTCTTCGCGCTTGCCCATAACAGCTCAACGCTACTCAGAAGTTTGAACTTCATAAGTTCAAAACCCTGGATGGCAATGCACTGCGCTCGTCACCCCGAGATATAAGATGTCAAATCTCTGTGCCCTGTAATTTCGCTGGAAACATTGCCCTTCAATCCGGAACACAGTAGTGTTTGCACACTACTGCTTGGCGGTTGAGTAACTGGCAAAGGTGTGGTACTTCCCCAGGCGGACCCCTGGCAAAAGAGTCCTACCACTACAAAACATTTATTAACATTTATTTGATACTAGCTGATACCCGCTACTTCGTACGCGTAGAGCTCGGCCTTCGACCTTGTTATTATGACCGGCTCCAGGGACACAAGATTTCATCCAAATCAGTTCACTTTTACACCGTTTACTCACTGTTTTTGGTTTATACCTTCCCTGAACTTCCACAAATATTTCAAGATCAAAATATATTTATTGAAACAAAGGTAACTTAAATAATAGAAAATTAACATAAACTTAAATATTAACATTATTATTAGATCAAAATTAGCCAAAACAGTCAAGCCATTCTTGAGTTTAAGCGAGACAAACAACATCAATTGATTTTTATATATATAGATTGCCCATAAAATTAAATGTACTTACTAGTAAATCTATTGAGTTTTGAGTTTTATTTCGTCTCACCGACTTATTTATATACGATTTATATTTTAAAGGTATTTTTTTTTAACTATATGTAAATAATCTGTACCTATTTCATTTTCTAGGGACCTCCAGGTGAAAAAGGGCCAGATAACATTATTAAAGGACCAAATGGCGACAAGGTAATGCATCTTTCAAGCTAAAATCAGCAAACCGCATCCAATAAATATTATAAATGGTATACGTAAGTATGGCACGTGCAGATGCTGTAGCGGGTGTGCAATTTTAGCTAAGAAGATCTATAATTACACACAGGGTTGCACAGAACGGTGGTACTAAACATAAAAGAGGTTTGTGTACATTGTGAAAATCTTTTACAGTACGACCAACCCTGAAATCGGTAAGACAAAACATCTTTTCTATGTTCTGTATGGAAACTTCGTATGCAACAATAGACTGATGATAGTTATGACCTTAATAAATATATCCAAAGTATGATAGATATTCTCAATTCAATAAGTGTGTATATACACCTTATTTACACAATAGTGTTTTTTTTAATTAAACTAATTTTGAAAATCATGCCTAATAATATATACAATATTTTTAAGGGTTTTCCTGGAGCAATAGGCCCCCCTGGTGCTCCGGGCATCAATGGTTCTTGTCGTTGCGACAATGGTAAGCCAATATTTCATAACTACGGTAAAATGTAAGTATCCATAGACGCGAGCACAGAAAGTATTTTTTTTTTCGTTTAAAATAGAACGGCTCTCAAGGCGTTTTGTAAGAAATTTGTTGTAGCCTCTTGCACCCATATAAACCCATAGCAACTGTGTTAGAAACAGTGACGTGGAGTTCGACGCATTCACATAAATAAGAATGTTCAACCACATATCTGTCACAATACCTGGCGACAGAGTTTCCTTCTAATTTCCGTTCTATTTACTTCTCTTTTCTGTGGACGTGTGAAGGAGGCACAAAAAACGGTTAACTATATGAAAAGTGCGAACAACGTTTACGGGACAAATCCTGAAATCGTGAAAAAAGCAACTGAATTTTAATCGTGATCTCAGGATTTGCCCTGTGCTAAAAGTTGATCATAATGACCATTATTATGAGCCTCTTTCGGATCAGAATAACCTAGCATTATGATAGATATAGCATTGATGCAAAATAGTTGATCTTCTTAATGTTTCCATTTTATTCTGTTTAGAGACAGCAACATCGGACGAGTCAGCAACATCGGACTATGACACATCAATTGAAGGGACATGCAAAGATTCGACTATTGTTGTATCTAGTAAGTTGTCAGTACTTTAAAGAAATATTGTGCTTGAATAAACATACTACAATGAAAAGCCGTTTCTGAATACGATTCAAAAAACTCCAGTATCAAATTTAAAACAAAAACTTATTCCAGAGCGCTACGCTTCGTAAAATAAAGCTTGAGTCCTGGGACTAATTTAATAGTATTTTATGACGTTAAAAAATGTCAGCGAAACAATGTAATACTTTATTGATGGTATGAATCACTGAAGTGAGAATTTTTTTCGTTTAGATTAGAAGGGCTGTCAAGGCATTTTTGTAAGAATTCCGTTGTAGCCAGTTGAACACATGCAAACGATACGTCAAAATATAACTATATAGGAAGGAATGCAGTGATTCGTCAAGATTAGTATTATTTCAAAAGGTTATGAACGCCATTTTGATAAAGTTTAAAATTGACCTTCTCGTGGTGTAATACGGTTCAGTTCCCCTTGAATTTAGTGCAATTATTTTGGTAAATGTTGCTAGTGCAAAAAAACTGCACGATTATTGTGCGGTTTATAATACTAGTAGAGAAATATAGACCGTATCGTAAATTAACGTACGTCATTATTAAAACAGTTCTACTTTAAACTGCACGAAAAGTGGTTGGTAAAAAATTTGAGTTAAAGAGTTTTTCAACAATTTAGTTTATTTTAATTAACAAAAATTGTGTATTAACGCATGTGATTGTGTTATACTAGTGAATTATTATCCTTTAAATACTATTAAGATAAGTTCGTAGGTTTGCATGAGTGTGGGCAAACAATAGGAAGTAAAAAAATATATTTTCGGTTTTGCCCCAAAACTCCGCACAAACTTAGCTAGATAAGTTTCCATGACCTTAATAGGTCATGCTTTGACCATGATATCGATTTAGGCTATGTTTAGAGCTCGTTTTATGTGACTTTAAATGGGTAGAAAAATAAATATGATTTGATAAGGTTAAATGCAATTTCCATGCGAAGCCATTGAAAATAAAAAGATATTATAAAATTTAGAATGTGGTATCACAGCTAGTGATGGGACAGTTTTGTGTGCAGTTTTGATTTTATCGATAACCTGTTTATTGTATACCTTATAAAATATTTTATGGTAAAACTTGCCCTAGTCATTAAAAAAAATTACAAACTCTTGCATCGTTGGTATGTCTGTCAGCTTTCCGATTCAAAATTTGTAATCCATTTTTCTAAGAACGTTTCAGTTGCACTAAGTAAATTTGATGTTTGAAAATAATATGGTGGTACTTAACTGGCCTGATGATGGAGCCAGAAAGGTAGGCCATAGTAACCTCTCTACTACATACTTTTACTTATTACTCCGTCGTGTTTGGACTCGTTGAATTCATTTTGATAAGGACTATTAGACCAAAAAGACAAAAACAATATTTATTGTCTGTCTAATAATTCATAGATTTACTGACGACTTGCAGCGCCCCGTGGTTTCACCCGCTATCCTATAGGAACTGCTATTTTTTCAGGGTAAAAACTATGAGTCAATCCAGAATATAAGCTACCTCCATACCAAATTTTATTTAATCCATTCACTTATTACAGAATTCAGTGAAAACAAGCATATTAATACGCAGACTTTCTTATTTATAATAATAGTGTGATAATGTTATTGTCTACATCTACATAATAAGACAAATAAATAATAACACAATAAAGTTTAATCTTCAAAAAATAATTGTAGGAAATGTTGTAAGAAAAATCAATAATTATCGATATCGATAAAATTATGGTAACCACTATTATTGTCAACGGCTTGTCAAGGGCTTATAATTAAAACACGGTGAAATCACAAAATTATCAACAATTTAGACTTTAGTGACGTTCCTCGCGTCATCCTGACTACAGCACTATACAGCGCCAAGCACTTTGAATCTTGCAAAGTACGCGAAACAATGTCATCCGTTAAAGATGGAATGAAAATAAATGAACACAAATTGTGTCAAATTTAAAATGTAAAATTGACATTTACTATCATTATCTTGTTTAGCCACAGTGTTTAGCGGTATATTTACTTTTACAACTTAATAATCGATTAAGAATTAATTATTAAAGAGGCCAAATGAAAGCCTGTTATTGAAAAAAATACTGCTGAACTGCTTTAGCCACTCAGAATCCGATTATTGCGTTGACGAAGATTTGAAACAGTTATTGTTAATTAATATAAATTATCCACATTGTCCCAGCATGTCACTTTGAGAACTGTTAAGTGACTCGGGCTATAATTTACGAATACTTTTATTTTTGAGTTCTGTATAAAAAGACAACCCAGAATTCAAGTGATAAAAAAATACGTAAAAATAAGATCACTCGCATTTGAAGTCACTGGTAATTATTTGCGTATGCGAATACGAAAATACCTGCGAACGAGTAAAAAATAGAGCCCCTGATCTTTATTTAAACCATTCTCATTCCTTATTATTATTTTTCAGAAAAGTACACTCTAGTATTATCGAAAGACAAATCCATTAAAGACGCTGAATGTATCCTACGGAATGATGCATCGGCGATAACCTGCATACCACCAAAAACGGGCGAATTGAAAAAGTATCCATTGAAGAACATATCAAAGGGAATTTGGTTAAGCAAAAAAGGCTTAACATTAGATGAACTATATGGAGTAAGTGGTGTAGTTATTGTATATATACGCTTTATAATTATTATCTTCACTTTTATCTTCCTACCTAATAATATAATCGAATCTTAGAAGTCAATCATTCTACTTTTAACTGTAGTTATCGGTTTGAAACTTTATAACATAACAAGTAAGTATAATGTAATTCAGATGACAATACAATAAATTGGTACCATCGAACTGGTCTGATGAGAATCAGGAGGTAGGAAAAGAAGTATAACTCTTCAATGACGTGAATGATACTGACAGAGCCATCTATTGTATCACCCAGTATCATAAAAAAATAATATTAGTGGCATGGCGCATGAAGTTTGGCGTCTTTCCGCTAGATGGCTCTATCATTTGTTTCGCTATTGAACGAGTTACAAAAGCAAGTACTTATTTTTGTTTGATACTTGACAAAATGTAAGAACAGGTGATATTCAGGGTTAATCGTAAGTAAATAAAATTCTTAAAAATGATGTACACAACCCTGCAATTCGCTGTTCTGTCAAAAATATTATCTGTTTCGTTCTGGTAATAGTCTACTATTGCCAAGCTAAAAACTTGCTATGAAAACTTTTTGATAGGCAAGTTATCATAGGCATATTTGTTTATAATTTATATTTGATAAATAATACATCTCATCTGGTTATCAGCCATTTGCCATCTCATTTTGCCATATGAATATAATTACCTAGAGAATATAACATGTTTAATTAGTTTATGCTAAATTAGAACTACTTCTAAGCTAATACTAGTTCTTATTCTGTGGTTAAAAGACAAAATATTTCTTTCCAGATAGATCGTGAATTAATTACGTTGATTCATAAGAGGTCAATTTCAGCGTTCCAAACCATAAGATATCATTGCTACAACTCCATTCCTTTTCCACGGGATAATGTCGACAAGTCATTACTATTGCTAACTTGGAACGACAACACAATTGGTCCAATGCCAACGTCGACAAAACCATATTTCTATTCTGTAGAGTATGATGGTTGTTCTGTAAGTATCTCTATAAAGTATAAAATAAAGTCGCTTTCCGCGTCTCTCTGTCTGTATATCCCCTAACTCCTAAACCACGCAACGGATTTTGATGAGGTTTTCACCATCAGTTAGATATTTTTTACAGAAGGTTTCCATATATACCTAATAAAACTTATGCCCGTGTGAAGCCGGGCGGCTCGCTAGTATAAGTATAAATTGAAGTTTGAGGTTTCTCTTTAATCATAGCTAAGAATACTCTCAAGTCAAGTGACTTTTCAAAAAAACTAAATCAAAATTGGTTTGCCGTTTGCGAGCTACGATACCCTGACACACAGATATACACGTTAAACTTATAGCATCCCTCTTTTTGCGTCGGGGGTTAAAATAGTACCTACATTAGTTACGGCAGCGGCAGGTATATTTATGGAAGAACGCGAATATGTAGCCCATGGCGTAATCCATAATTTCCCATTTGTTACCAAGGCTTGCATAGTAGTTTTTTCAAACGTTGCGAGGATATTAACTTAAATATTATACATAAAATATGTACTTAGATGTTTTTTACATTTTGTTAAAAGTTATCTAACAACCAACAAAACACTACTTAACACGCTAAACACTAAGGGCCTTACTTAAAAACGTTACTCAAGTTGAACTATGTTTTAAAATGCTCTGTCAACTTCTCGCTGACGGCAATCGTCACACGCGAAAACAAGACATGTGGTGGAGCATATTTAAGCGTATGTCAACTTGAGTAACGTTTTTAAGTAAGGCCCTAAAAAAAGAAGTTACATTCAGTTTTAATTTATTCCAGAATAATACTAGAGACAACTGGAACTACACGGACATTACACTCGTTTCGGTCTCGCCTCGAAGAGTTCCTGTCATAGATTTTTTTATACGAGACGTCGAAGATGAACAAAATATAACACAAGTGATTAAAATTGAACATATTAAACTTTGTTTTGAATAAAATAGTAGTGTTCAGAGGCTTTGCGCCTAGCTCTAAATGAGGGCATAAATAGGTGCAGTTTGCAAAATCCCACGTTGGCAAACCGTATCTCAGCTCGTCAAGGTTCACGTGATTTTGCAAACTGCACCTATTCAGGCCCGCGTTTAGAGTTGGGCGTAAGGCCCCAGTTCAAAGTGTTTTAGCGTAAGCATTCATGACAATTCAAAAAAAATAATCACAAAATTTTCCTGTATTTTATTTTATTTAGGCAGTAAAATGCCATCTAGTTGATGTTTCTTGTACTATTGTGGCAGACAATGTTTGGAACGTTTTGGTTTTTGAGACTGCATGGTACTGTTCAGTTCACACAATACAGAATAGATGTCGCTAACACTTTTTCCTTAAAGTCTAAAATCCATGAACAATTACTTCGTGAAAATTTTGGTTTGTTATTACAATAAGAAAAACTGAATGCTCAAATACATTACCTGATCCTCAAATTACATATATATTGCCAATCAAATAAGTAGATTTAAAAAAACTACTCTCAAAACAAAAACACTGAATTGCTCCCGCTGAAAATTTAATTGAAAAGTAGATAGTGCAAGAAGCACCTATGTAGGTACATGCCAGCATGCTGGGTACGCTGCCAACTGATAGTGGGCTTGAGCATTTGGATTGTCTTAATACCTTCAACAGTCTAACTGTTTTTGAAGTGTTAGTCTTAGCTTGTGTTTTGTTTAGTTAATAAAGGCATTAGCACTAGTATAAAAGTGAATTTTTACCTCATATCTCCTCATATACATTATACAATTATCAGTAGCGAGGTGGCTCAATAGTAGCATGTGTGCTTTACAATCTAACGGTGCGGTTCAATACTCGGCCAATGCACCAATTACATGTTTAGTAACTACACAAATTAGGTACAGTTACGAAGCCATCAGCTCAACAACGGTGAAGGAAAACATCGTGACGAAGCCGGTATGTCCAAGAACCTCAAAATTTCAAAGGCGTATTCACCAACATCGAACTGGGCCAGCATGGTGGATTAGGCCTATCTTCTCTTTCTGTCTATTTATTTTTTATTTATTTATTTATTTATTGAGACAAAAACGAATTATACAGTTACATTTATCTCACAAATATCTCACAGTCTTAATGACAGGCTGATAATGTATTCAATTAAGTATCGAGAAATTCGCCGTGCAAGTACGTAGTTTTATAACTGTAGGTACTGAGCTAACAAGGTACAGTTAAATTCAAAGCTAAAATTTTCCGTGCTAGATTTACAACAGCAGACGCCAGCGGTACAAAGTTTACGTGCAACGGCAACCAAAGTTATCGTTGACAGTTAGATTCTACGTCACTCGCGAGAGCACGGCAATTGTGTAGCGGACTCAGGGAAACGAAGAAGGTAATATCACCTTCCCCTCCACTCTTACAGTTGGTACATATTATGTGGTCCGCAAGTTCAAGGTCACTCGATGAGCAAAAGATGCAAAGAGTTTTGCTCCGTGTTTCTTTGAGAAATCTTCATATCCGGAACGATTATATCAGCTGGCTAAAATACGATTTTTTTTAATTTTATTACAGTGTGACAAGGCTTCATTTCTTAAAGCCCGTAGCGCCCACGCGAGTACCACTCACGCGAGCTCCAAGCACCATCTGCAACGAGCCCACAACACTTTCTGCATAGTACTAGTGGCAGTGGAAGATGCTTAGTAGTCTCGCTCTAAGCAAAAAGTGCTGCAGATTGCCCCAACCGAAGCACAGCACTCACTCGAGTTTACTGTGCATTGTCTGCCATGGGCATTAGCCAGCAAAATTCGTTATTATTACACTTATTAGCCCCATTTTTTTAATCTTTGGTACACTCATGTGTTTGGCTATTCGAAAACATACGACACATGTGTCTCAAATGCAATCTGTGATTTCAGTTGTAAAGGAAATACCTACTACGCAAACTAAGCGACCACAAAATGGAGTGTCTGGTCCAAAAGTTTATTTAGAGCAACAATAATATACAATACCAATCCAAAACAAACAAAAAACACTGCTTAGAGTTGCACATTCTTCGCTAAATGCTTACCACAAATTTACGTTCAACAAATAAAGGTTATCTTTTAAACAGTGTTTAGATAAAACAATGCTGAAACCTAGTTTTTTGTGTCTTAAAACGGTATATTTATCGTTACCAACTTTAATGAAGGATTATTGTTTCGGTTGTTTAAAATTGTCAATCGATTTCGCCGATTCTTTTAGGGGGGAAGGGAACTTCAAGGATGGTCCTGTACAAACTTAGGAACTTGGCGTAACTCGAAGATTGTCCCCAAGCTCGTCGCACTCTGACCTTTGACCTGATGCTTTTAAATTACTTATTAACAAAATTTGATGATACAGCTTTACCTTATCGATATACTTCAGCTCAATCGGAAACCGGGAAGTAGGTCAAACATTGTTAGTTAGTTTTTCCTCGATTTCCTTGAGATTTCATCATCAGACAACTTGAACAACATCAATTTTATGATAATGGAACCACCTCGGGAGTATACCTTTTCGATCTAAAAAATATTTTTTTAAATCGGTTCACAGTTGGCGAAAATATCGATGTACTTACAAAAAAAACATACAGACGAACATAGTACCTCCTCCTTTTTGGAAGTCGGTAAAAATATTAAAATAAAATGTTTTTATTCTGATTTCTACAATGTTTATGTGGCCGTCAGACGCATTCTCTAAGTTCGTTGAATAAAAAAACCGTTTAAAAACAGTTTCCCAACGTTCCAAGTTTTACTTGATTTGTTGCCTTAAATTCTTAATTCCTTATGAAGTTACTTAATGGCTCCTCGTTACTTGCGGTTCATTTAACTTGGACGTTAAAAACAACTTTAGAAAACACTTTATCTTAAAGCACCACGAAGTTTTAAGTTATCTCCTTTTTATCTTTGCTGTTTCAGTTCCAGACTTATACTTAATATACTTAAAAGATTAAGTTTAGGCAGTTGAAGGTTTAAAGACAATCAAAATACTCAAGCCCACTATCAGTCGGTCGCGTAGGTACCCAGCATGCTGGCGGTATTACCACACTGAATGGCAATACTTATAATGGAGCCAGAAACACTCCATTATTTTTGGTCAAGCGTCGCATTAACCAGGAGCTCTAAAGTCTAACTGTTGTAGAACACTGTTTTAAACTATCACGGTTGTTCACTAAAGTTATATGATTATTTACGGGATATTTACCGTGGTAAGGTTGTGGAAGGAGCTCCCGATATTTCGGCGTTCTAACTGTTGTGTTACTGTTATGTTAATTTAATAAAGGCACTATCTTAAAAAAAAAAAAAAACTTGTTTGGATGTTATTTAACCAAGTGAAAACAGCGAGTGAATTTGGGTGAAGTTGTGAATGTAGATTCATTTACGTTTTATTAAACCGAACTTAGGCGTAGCACTCTGGGTATGTCCTCATCATTATCATTATTATCAGCTTATCATGTGAGCACTGCTAAAGCAAAGGCCTTCTGTCACAAAGGGAGAGGATGGGGCCCTAATCCATCATACTGACCCAGTGCATATTGGTGATTGTCATTTATGTCTTTGGACTATCGAGGTTCTAAGACATACCGGTTTCCACACGATGTTTTCATTTACCGTATTTAAGCGATGACATCGATACTGCACATAATATATTAAGCTACTAAATATGTCATTGATGCAGGGCAGAAATTCGAACCGGGCGCCATTTCACATGTGTCCGCTCGGCCACCATCACTCACAACTTCTCAACAAATCAGTGCGTAACTATAAAACTAACATACACATACATAACAAACACACAGTCATATTGCATGAATATTAATACAAAATTTTGACAATATCAGTCACTATAACTGGAAGAGAACTGACTCCTATAATACGGGTAATCTACTAAGCATAGGAGTCAGAGATTCACCTAACTTGTATACAAGATTAACAACAGCGTACGGACAATACAAGATTGTGTATTGTCTTTACGGCCAAGGATTGGAACAATCTGCCGGCTTCCTTGTTTCCTGAGCGATATAATTTTCAAGGTAAGAGTGAATAGGTATCTTCTAAGTCTGCGTGCTTCATCTTCGACCACATCGTCGCTTACCAACTGGCAAATTGGTGGTCAAACGCAGACTTATTCGCGGTAAAATAAGAATAAAAATTGTTTGTATTTTGTTCTAATACTTTTGCCCGCGACTTCGTACACGTAGATTTTTATATATACTCTCAACCCTTTTTCCCTCCCTTAATCCGGCCCTTGCGCAAAATAACATAGCCTATACTTCAATCTGGTCATAGCTAAGCATATTCGTGAAACCCGCATTTAAATCCGTCCAGTGGTTTAGGAGATGTGCGCGGACAAACAAACAAACTGACAAAAAATCTAAAAACTGTCTTATCGTGTTCAGCTGCTTAATTTAAGACGCCTTAGTGTTTTTTTATATATCACAATTACAGTTTTTTTTTATCTCTACGTTTTTATTATATTTTTTTAATTTAATTTAGATTTAATTTAGTTAGGTATTTATTTAACTTCTTTAGTAGGTATATTTCGTTTATGTTAATTTTCTGTTTTTTAAGTTGTGCATAATAAATATACGTTTGTAAATATTGGTTAAATACCGATAGATAGATATATATAGATTTGTAACACACTATTTAGCAAAACATTGCATACTTTCACTTAAGAAGAGTGGGACGCGTCTTTGTGAATTGAACTGTAATAGTGATGAAATCCCTAAGTAAAAGTTTATTGCGATCACGTACAGAACGAGAATGGGCAACATATGAGCACGCGTTGGCAATGCGGTCACGGATATGGCAGAAGGCACAGGTGAAAATACCCTTCCAGAGGCAGAAAACACGGTAGGGATTTGTGTCCGTTCAATGCCATGATTATATTTTTCTTGATATTATTTTGGTACAATATTATTTATTTTTTTATCGTGTTCTATTTTTAACGGACTTCCCAAAAAGAGGAGGTTATCAGTTCGACTGTATTTTTTTAATGTTTGTTACCTCTGAACTTTTGACTTGGTGAACCGATTTTGATGATTTTTGAAGCTTTTCGTTTGGTCCAATTTCAATTTGGTTCAGTTCTACTGTTTCTTTTTTTTTTACAATGTAACAATTAAAATGTCATTTCCACACACAAATTATTATGTCTTACATCTGTCGGAACACCTCAGTACTTAATCAGGCGCATGCCTGATTAAGTACGTCCAGTACGTACGTTTGGTTCAGTTCTGACATTTTGAAGAAGTTAGTTTTTTATTTATATTGATAATTATTATACATGTAACTTACGATTCGAGCAAGTCGCATGCTTGGTCATAAGCGTAATGAGCTGCCTTGAATTTTAACTTTAATACTTTTAAATCTTGTGCGGCAATGCCAACCTGATATATTAAATCTGAAATATCTTTATGCCCAGTAATCTCACTGGAAACATTGCCCTTCAATCCGAAATACAGTACGTTTGCTTACTAGTGTCTGGCGGTGGAAGAACTGGCAAAGGGAAGCTACTTCTCCAAGCGGGGTTTGCACATAATCCTACCACTACAAAGAACTCAAATAGATAGTAATGGCTGTTAATTATAGCATAAACATTTCAATAACAACAGCGAGGACACAGCATAGCTGAAATTACCTCTTCACGGACGCTAAAATTCCCAGGGACACGATTTAGGCTGTAGCTTTTTCTTTTGCACGTTTTTCACATAATTGCAGATAAATAAAAAACACTTCCGATGGGGAAGAAAGGTTCTTGAGTGGAGACCGCGAACCAGAAGACGCAGCGTAGGTAGGCCTCCCACTAGATGGACCGACGACATTGTGAGAGTCGTGGGCATCCAGCGGATGCAGATGGCAGGATGTCGTTCAGTGTGGAGGTTAAAGGGAGAGGCGTATGTTCAGCAGTGGACGTCTTCTGGCTGATGATGATGATGAAAAAACACTGAGTCTGAATGGAAAAAAAAACGCGGGCATTATCTTTAAAACAACATTACAAATAGTAGGTATAAAGCAATTTTTGTATTGGATGGCGGAGGAGATGTAAAAATAGTTTTTTGCTGTCTCGTCTGCAACTTTATAAAATACCAATACGAAGATAATGTCCGTTTGTTTTTTTTTATTCTCACTTAGTATTGTTTTGTCTCAAAATCATTGAAATACGCGAGTAGTATCTATTTCTCCCGCTTAGAACCCTCTCACATATTTTTTGATGGGAAAGAGTAACGAGAACTGGATTTTTGGCGTTCTGATTCTGTCAGATATATAAAGATCTCTCCCTGTATATAATAAATATATGTTTTTTTGGACGTTCATAGGACGTCCAAAGGATGTCCAGCAGTGGACGTCCTTTGATGAAATGATGATGATGATGTTTTTTTTTATAACGGATTCAGATTCTGGAAAAACTCAACATGATCAACTGCAAACTGCATGATCTCCAATCCAAAACAAAATTAATTTTTCGTAACACTTTTGGAGGGAATGAGAGTAGATTTAATTTAATTACTGTCATAAAAAGAAATTCCTTATGATTTACTTGTTTTATAATTGTATTGAAAATCACGCTTTTATTTTTATTATTTTATGCCCGAATGCCCAGATGCCCATTTAAAATTGAACGATGCATTTTGTAATACATTTTTTAAATAACGCATGTAACCTGCAACGCAGAACTACTACCTAGCCTATTGACCTAACCGGTTAGCTACAGGAAAGATGAATCGCTATGTAAGGTGCTGCCGAATCGTTCTTAGAACCATATTCGGATCAAACACGGAATAAAATGATACTCGTAGTATAACAAAATACAGAGCCGTGTGGTTCCTACTACATATGTTATTTTCACACTTGACAAAGCATCGTCAGATTCTATACACGTAATACTGTCTCTTTATATTGACATTTTATATCTCAACCCTCTGTATCTTCCTTCAGTATATTTACTTTTATGGTAGAAAATTTACAACCCTTGTTCTGTCATAGTGGATTTTTTCTATATACTGTTTGATTGAATGGAACTAAATGAAATATTATTAAAATAATTTAAAATTAAATGATAATAGAACATTTTAATCAAACCGTTTCGTAGCTCCTGACTTAATCTTATCGTATCTGGATTTGGTAGGTTACCATAATCTTAAAAACATTCTTATAATTACCTTAAATTTAGTGTTGTCTTGCTCTCCCATTAGCCGAAAAAGCAAGACAAATTCAATGTAAGTTTATTATAAGACGCTTTGAGATTATGGTAAACCACCTGGAGTCCCTATTTTTGCTGAACATGTTTTTCATAAAAATATTTTTATCGTATTTCAAACTAATTGATCCAAAATAGCTACTTGTGTGCGCGCTCAAATTGCGCGCGCGCCATTGGCTTTGCGTCAATTTTGCGCAAAAACTGCGACACGCGGCAGAAAACCACTCCTTGAATTGAACTCTATGAATTAATCAAACCTAAATACAGCAGGAACTGGTCTTCCAGCTCAGTTTTATAAAATAACGATTATAAAAAATAAACGGAAGAAAAATCTAAACAAAAACTCGGCTTGCTTTTCTTAGTTCTAACCGAGCTCTAAATTTGCCGTGTTTTGATGGTAGCGATTAAACCTGCGCTCATTAATAGCAGAAGATGTGGCGATTTTAAAACTTCTGTACTTAGATAACTTCCTCATGTACAAAGCATCTAAAATGTACAACGAAGGCGCTCCTATAGGTATTATACAAACTAATAGGTTCACCAACCGCTAGACCACTACTGTATTATAATGTCAGAATAACTCTGACAAAGAGTCGGTACGTGTGCCAAATCATCTTTGCTACAGCGAATATCAAAGTTTACTCAAAATAATGACATTGTTTATACAAAGATATCAATGGTAGTAGTGTTTACATGTTGTGTTGTTCACAGACAATAATGAGAGCTATTTTGGGCCCTTTTTTCTGTAAGGTTTAGTTCATAGAGCATTTTTTTATGTGTAGTCAGTACGGGTGTAGTTAGTTGTATTTGAATAAACTTTTATATTTTAGAATGAGACCAACGATAAAATCTCGATTTTAAAAATCAGCTATTTCACACACATTTTAGCTATCATTTTGATATGGAACAACTGTTTTTTTTTTGCGTTATTTATGTTAGTCCTAGTTATGATGAATACAAAGATATGAAAATGTCCGTCGTCTAGAGATATACCCGATATATCGCCTTTTTCAGTTGTCCTGAAGATCTCATTTATTTAGCCGTAAACTGTTTTCCTTCTGTCTTGACAGCACTGTGGATGCTTTATGTTTTGTAAGTTATGGGCATACTATTTTATAAAAACTTTATACCCCTATTATTAAACTTAGAGTAGGCTTGGTAGGCTTAGTTACACCGCCTGCGTAGTTTTGTCTTTTTCGATCGAGTTCAAAATTTGAAAGAGAGAAAAAGACAACACGGTGCGACTGTTCCAAGACTACTCCACGATTATTAATAAGGGGGTTCGTTTTTGGTTTCGTTTTCGCATGTAGTCCGTGTAGGTGCGTCAAATTTTTTAAAGTTCCGCCCACACAGTTCCTTCGCCGTCAACATATATATTATTTTTGACACAATAATTATATACTTTGACATAGGTACTTTTGGACATACTACCTACCAATCTACAAATATTAATTTTGATCACGTATTTAACATTGAATTGTATACTTGTCACTTTTTTATACTACACATTTTTTAATGACGAAATTCACATGCCGAGTAACTGAACTACTACTACTAACTGAATAGGAGAACAAAATATAAAATACCTAATATAAGTGTATAACCCAATTATTTGTGAATAAATTTGGTTAAAATCATCATCATCATAAGCCAGAAGACGTCCACTGCTGAACATAGGCCTCCCCCTTTAACCTCCACACTGAACGACATCCTGCCATCTGCATCCACTGGATGCCCGCGACTCTCACAATGTCGTCGGTCCATCTAGTGGGAGGCCTACCTACGCTGCGTCGCTGCAGCGACGCAGAGAGTTTCTGCGTAGCAGAGTCGCTGGAGGACCTTAATACAATGCTCAGCGACCTCAGTAGCCTTTCCCAACAGGTGGGTCTTAAAATGAACATGTACAAGACAAAAGTCATGTCCAATATCCATGTTGTACCCGTACCTTTCTCGGCCAAGCGCGAGACGAGTCAACACGTCCTGAGGATGCCTCGTGAAGAGGCGAAACACGTGTCGACAAAGTGCACTAAAGAAAACGGGTACAATTTATTACTTTTTAAATTCAATTAAAATACATGTAATTTCAATTAATATACATTTTATGTTTCAGAATTAATACATTTTTGTTTTCAGATTTAGTATTATCATATTTCATGTGTCAGAATTAATTAATTTTTGTTTCAGATTACTTTAATAATTTTATAATTAAAAATAATTCAGAATTATTTAATTTTTTGTTTCAGGTTACGTTAATTTTCAATTTATGTAATTAATATTTTATATCAGGTTAGGCAAAATTAAACTCAACAAAATTAACATTATCAACAAATATTTATCACAAATTCCTTATTGTACTTGAAGCGACGTAGAAGCGGAATTACACTAGAAATTCATCATTAAAACAGTGTGTCAACATTCCACGGAGCATTTCACATACAAAAGAAAGCGGAACAACTGGTCGTTAATATTTCAGGGTGTAAACCTGGCCTCATATGGAGACAATGTTGTTAATTTTCATCAGACGTCTCACGGACGTTTGGAGTCGGACCCCTATTCTAAAACAACGCGATAATTACTTTAGTTTATCATGTTATCCTTGTTTTTGTGGTTTTTAATAAAGAGTTATTGTATTGTAACGCTCAAGCGAATCAAGTTGAACTTCTATGGCCCGCATTCTGTTATCCGGCAACCTCACTCAAAATTCAAATCCTAATTCAGAATACGCAATTTACTATCTTCAGCTAAAACATCACCACTAAACATCGTGAGAGTTGTGGTCAAAAGTTTACCTTATCGTCTATAAAAAGTATCGCTTGAATTCTCATCCTTATCCATATTACTATACTTCTTACATGATTTCTTGTATTTCATTCTTTCTTTTATTCTTCTTCTTTATTTCATGATATTACCCGAAGAGAGTACTTATGTTGCTTGACTTGAAGTTTGTGACATTATAAATATATTTTTTACTGAACAGGTCTGCCTTTGGCCTCCTTGACGAAAAATTATGGAAAACGATGTTGTGGCCGAAGAGTCTATTGTGTTCTTGTTTCATAGCTGTTCAGAAACTAGTCAGCTGTTATTGACTTCACGAACAATTTTTAATTTAATACATTATTATTTAATTTGATTTACCTACATAATATTATTATTAGAATATATTTTTATATTTGTTGTTGTAGATATACATAGTTGTAGAAAAGTGTATTGGAGAAGTTTGACTCGTAACTATGGAGTAATTAATTTATTGGATTGTATTGGATTATTGGATTATTTGATTATTGGATTAATTATTATTCCTATTGGATTAAACCAATCAGAGTACTGTCTCAACGAAATACTTGAGAAACCTCAAACTAAACTGTTATATCTACTTAATGATCGAGCAAAGCGAATGTCTAAGATCTAATACCCCTATTAATAAACGTAGTGTAGCCTTAGAATAGTTACTCCGTCTTTTCCCTTATTCGATCAAGTTCAAAAATTTTAAGATAGAAAAAGACAAAACTCGGTGCAACTATTCCAAGAAGACGTTACTCCACGTGTATTAATAAGGAGGCATAAGATATATTCAAATGTTAACTCATAAACTTAAAAATGGTGAGTCGGACATGAGATTGTTGTTCTAGAATACGGGCCTAGGTGGTAAATTGTTAGGGATTTACTTGGATTTACACAAATCGAGTGAAATTACAGTAATCCCGGGCGAGATCTGATTCTAAAACGACGTTGATTGATGAAACGCCCGCAGGTTTTTGGCAAGAGTTGAATTGCTCTAGGATTTCTATTGAACATCCCTTTATAAAGAAACAAGATTAATAGAGACACATATATAAATAATGCGTAATATAATTATTATAATACCTAAATGAAAATGACACTTGTTCCTTGGAAGTTGGGGCGGCCCCTTGTATGGGACGCGACTTGTGTCGATACTTTGGCGCCGTCACATCTTCCTCAGACACGGTAGGGCAGGCGCTGCTGCCAATTTGGCAGAACAGCAAAAGCGGTGCAAATATGCTAACCTCGGCAGTGGTTACATATTTAAACTGCTTGGGTTCGAGGCATTGGGCCCTTGGGGACAAGGAGCTCACCTCATTTTCAAAAATCTTTCAGAACGCCTGGTTAATGCAAAGCGTGACCAAAATGCTGGCGTGTTTCTGCTCAACACATACACATTGCTATTCAGCGTGGTAATGCCGCCAGCATGCTGGGTACGCTGCTAACTGATAGTGGGCTTGATCATTTTGATTGTCTTTAGACCTTCAACGGTCTATGGACAGTCGTAACTGTTTTTGTAGTGTTAGCATTAGCTTGTATTATTTTGCACTTGCTAAAAAAACACGTAAATTAATTAAATTATCTGTCTGAATAGCTGTGAACGCAAAAACACTGACCTACCCTTTCATTAAGATTCATCTCTCATCAAGCAAACTGGGTTTTAGATAAATGTTGCCATTATTCACACAAATGCGTCCTGCTGTCGTGTCGACTGCTGCCGGGTGTCTGGAGCGGCGAATTTACTGGTTGCACAGATTTTGTCTCTCTGTGCTCTGAATATTTACTGACGCTAACCATTTTTAACACGCATTTAATATTTATTATTATTTCGATTAACTTCACTTATAACTAATGAACTATGTAGAGTGTTTTTCATGAAATAAGTCCCTCAGACGCAGCGCTGTCATTGCGTATCAATCCCTATCTTTTCTCAAGCAGTACTTTTGTACAGTTTTGTACAACAGTACATGATTAGAAAAGGATCACGTAAATCTGTACACAAATGATCGAATAATCGGTGTACACTGTACATACATAAAAAGTAAAAATACGAACTCAATTGAGAACCTCCTTTTCCTGAAGTCAGCTTAAAATAGAGCAAAAAGTAAAAATTGTAATACCTTACCTATAACACATATCCAGAAAGAGTTTAAATAATCTTAAGCAAAAAAACATCTCTTTAAACGTATAACTTACTGGGGTGACGTTTTTCCCCCAACTTAAACATTTACATCACTGTGTAGTCTGCACACTACGTAACGAGACTTAACTCACTTAGATTATACAACTTTAAAACGCGGTTTTTCTCAAACTTTAAGACCTTTGTTTTTAAGCTCAATTTTGAATGTCAGGTTCTCAAAAAATTTGGCAACGTGGTTTGTTTTCATAAGTGCAAATCCTCTTTTTCTGAAGTAATTTTCCGCTTTACTTAACAACATGACCGTGCTTTGTGGTTGGAAATTATTTTTTTCTTAACGCGTACTTTGTGTGGTTCCGGTGCCTTTATGGATGGTGAGATGGTTTGGCATTCATTTTTAACCGACTTCAGAAAAGGAGGACGGTTCTATGATCCACTGTTTTTTTATTAATATATGTTCACGACTTCTCCGCCTAATATTAACCGATTTAAAAACAAATTCTTTTGTTTGGTAGGGTACGAGTATACTTCCAATTTGGGCCCATTGTCCCCAAGTCAGGATCTGATGATGGGATCCCAGAAAAATCGAGGGCAACCCTCAAATTTTATAGGCACCTATTACGTATCACATATATTTTTGAAGTCAGTTTATAATGTGATCCACTTGTTATATTTAGTGAGGTTTTGGGGTTTCTCAATAATTTGCAACATTATTATTGTATGCGTCATGAATTGTTCGTAGCACCAAGCTACGTGGCATTTGTGTAGCGTTGTAGACTGCTTGAAGCAGATAGCTACATAACTTTATATTGTATGCGTCATAAACTGCTCGTACCACTAAACTACGTGGTTTTATGCAGCGTTGTAGACGGCTCGTAGCAGATAGCTACATAACTTTATATTTAAATGCGTCATGAACTGCTCGTAGCACAAAGCTACATGGCTTTATGTAACGTTGTAGATTGCTCGTAGCAGATAGCTACATAACTTTTTTATTTAAATGCGTCATGAACAGTTCAGTAACTGCTCTCAGCACCAAACTACGTGGCTTTACACAGCCTTTACATTTTAAATTCATTCCCCGATTCTTCTCTAAGATTAATACGAGTAACGCTTCTAAAATTCTACAATTTAAAATCCTATTTTGTAGCAAGGTTATAATTAATGTAATTCTGTAAAATAGTAAATGTGTTTAAGGTACTGTGAGAAACCAACATATTTTGACTAGATACAAGCTGGTATATCCCTAAAGTGTTATTTAATTCGTGCTCCAAATCGACGGCAAGAGGCACGATGGTGGCAACTGTTTCCGAACTATGGTCGGAGCAATTTGCCAATTGTCTCAAAGCTTACAATATGGCGCAAACTTTGCCTAAACATTGCTCCAATTCGAACTTTTAGCGTAAAGGAAGTCATGTATAATTATTATTCACTTATGTAGTTTATAGTTATAGTTTTCATTAATCGCACATCACGTTAATGTAAAAAAAATATTAAGACAATAGAAGTATAATATTATAATGTACAGAAAAAACAAATTAAAACATAAATACAAGAGATCGCTTCTAGTGATCAGGCTGCTACTTGTGGCATTAGTTCGTAAATGTTTTAATCTGACTGTATTTTTATATTTTTAGTGTACACAATAAAGAGTAGCAAGTATTTTTTGTATTTGTTGTGCCTCAAGAAAAATTATCTTGAAATAACACAAAAACTTCTAATTTCTTGTAAAAGTTTTGTTCTTTAGGTTATTTTCGTTGGTTAACCAGCTTTTTGTTTTTAAATTATAAGTATTTTTCATGCACGCCTACATACCATTATTATGTTCCAACCTGGTGGTCGACTGGTAGAAAATGTTTAGCATTAAGTTCTCCATTTGTGCATTTGTACTTAATTTGTAAGTGTGCAATGAAGTATTAAATAAATAAAATGTGCTAATAACTTTCATTAAATCGTAGAACACAAGCATTCTAGGTTACTAATGTTAATATACCTTTTCCACGTCCTTAATGGTGTTGAGAGTTCTTCTTAATATTCTAAGAAAAACAACCGCGAAAACAAATAACCGCAAAATTTAAATTCTTGAGCCGCAAGCAGAGTGCTTATTCAACATTATATTTAGAAAGAACCTAAGCAAAGTTACTTAAGTAAAAGTAATTAAAGAAGTTAAACTCGTAAATAAGCAAACAAATTAATATTTCGAAACTAGCCAAGCAGTAATTGTCATAAATATTAAAAATATTAAGATAGAAAATTAATTAAACAACTTTATTTACAAGTGATCACATTAAAAAATGACTTTGAAAATAATTATATTGTAAACGTTATAAGTGCCTATAAAATTTGAGGGTTGCCCTCGTTTTCCCTGGGATCCCATCATCAGATCATGGGAGCAAGTTGGAAGTATACCCTACCGAACAAAAGTTTTTTTTTTTTAATCGGACCACACTTGGGTAGATATGGGTGAAAAAATAATAATTTATATATGCAGTGGAACATAGAACCTCCGCCTTTTTTGAAGTCGGTTAAAAAGTGACTCAAATCTAAATAAAATATAGTCTATTCAGTAATAATATTAACTTGTAAGTAATTTTTATATTGATGGTGACCAATGACAACAACGATGACAAGGATGACTCGAAGCATGTATTTAATTCATTTATACCCTGCTTGGTCGGAAATCGAACCCAGGTCACTGACTGATAAGGCAGACGCGCTACCACCAAGCCATGCCGGTCATTAAGTTATACAGTCTTTAAACAAAGACTTCTTTAGACGACGGATATATTCGTGGATATCATAAGTACTAATCTTCACAAATAACTTTTACCATGGGACCAATGCTGAAACCGCTGAAAAAAAACAGCTATTACATACATATTATTTATATGAACTACTGATTTTATCATGATTTCGCAGTTGGTCCCATTATTAAAGTTGTTAGAAATTATGAATACAGTGATATCCTCGGATATGTCCATCAAAACATAATTATGCAAAAGTAAAAGTTCTAACACTGAAAATAGAAAAATTAAAATTGATGATGAAAATGAATTTTCATTTATTTTATGGACATCGGATGTATAAAGAAAAAGGGAATTTGCGATATCAATCCCCAAGGAGGTGAATTATTTCATAAAAAGCAGGAATTGAAGGCCTAATCCAGAATTAACGAAACAAGTGTCCTGAGTTTATCTCTAGAAACAGATAGATACATTTCATGTCCTTTAAATTTCTAATTTAGCTTCCAACATCGTAGTAAATTACGTACGGAAAGTAAATTAAGTAAAGGGTGTACAGAATCTGATATTAAATAATTAACTTCCTGTATTTGTCTTGTAAAACCTTCTCAAATACGAGGAGGCATGACTTGTAATGTATAGTTAATTAAGCGATAATTATCACGGAACAATAAATACATAGTACAACCTTATAATTATTACTCCCCTCGCCTGAAACACAGGATTACCTAGTTCAGGCATATGTTTTACATACCTAAGTAAGACTGTACTGTTAAAATATTTAGTATTGAATTATTATTTTTTATTCAGAAAATTTATTTAATGTTAGTTTCATGTTGTTGGGTACAAGAAATCAATAAATTAAATTATAAAGAAAATATAACTTGACTGCATATTATAAATAGTAGGTAAATGAAGAGCAAAAAAACTGCTGACTAAACTCCATAATAATGATGGTAATTGACCTATTTAGCAAAGTTTACTTACTATTTATTTATCCCAGTTTTTTTTCGCGGACGCCATCCTGAATTCGTACCCTATGTCACTTCCACTATTAAAACGATTCCAATAACACATCACTTATCGAAATCTATTAATCCCGTTAGGTTGTAGGGCATGCCAAATAAACCTCATATACACATACATACATAAACTTGAAAAACATAACTCCATCCCTACTTGTGTAGTCGGGTAAAAATACCACTTACTCATTCAGTGACTCCTCACAAAATATCGAAAATAACTTGACCTACAAAGTTGAAATTTGGCCAATTGATTTCTTATGGAGGGTAGAGATTGGCTAAGAAAATATATTGCGAAAGGGTCAAATTAAAGGGGGCAAATGCAGTTTGAATATTTATATTAAAGTTTACGAGTACGAAGTCGCGAGGAACGGCTTGTAAAAATATACATACTAATGCATTTTAAGGGTAGATAATATAGGGATGAATATTTATAAATTTTTAGTATGGCGGTAAATTATAATATTACTGAACCTTTGCATTTATTAAGGCGGCAATGCATGTCTATTAACTTGATGACAAAGCTCGCCACGAATAACGTCGCAAATTAACTCGAGGCATCCCATTAAAAGTTCACGACGAAGAAAGCACAAACTTAATTATGTCTAGAGAAAATTTACTAGGCACCACTAATTTACTTGGAAACGTTCTCTCTTACAACATCTGTGTATCCACCTTGGCTTAAAATATGTTAACTGACATAGCCACAGACTAAGTAAAGCTACTACGGACATAGCTGTCATACTTATCTTGCTAGCACGTAGATAGTAAGTTGTGATAGGATATTGCCGTAGCAATCTTGCGCGTCTTGTGCATTTCCAAGCATTTAAATGATTTCAATTAATTTTATTTTGTGAAACAAGTCATAGTCACAGTTAGAGTCAAGCAATAAGTCAAGATCAAGGCCAAGTCATGCCCTAGTAAAGCGGTGGAGTTTTTTCTAGAGGTTTCTAAGGAGATTAGCCCTGGCGCCGGGGCAATATAATACGGCACCGGTACCCCCTGCCGGTAGTAAGAGGCTACTAAAAGGGGACCTCCGGGCTCGGGATGGTCAAATTTGGGGCTCTGACCATCCAGTTCAGCGTGCCCAGGGAGATAACGATAATGTTGTGTGACCAACGTTGTCGCGAGTAGAGGGGCTGATTAACACGCAGATGTCTCAGCAGAAGCTGCAGCGCAGTGCTGTGGGCTCCAGTGCGTTCCTCTGGAGATCACGGAGCCCTCATGTCAAGCAATAAGGCTGGTCACAGGGTTTTAGTGGGTATAATCCTAAATAACCTGGCTGCACCAATGACTAAATAAGTCATTGGTCCGGGTCGATGAACGCACTTTATTGTAGAAATAGTACATTCTTGCAAGCCATAGTGACGTCTGATTCATCGATGTGTCACTAAGACTTATCCAACTTTTCACTTTTCCCGAGCGAGGATATCACGGAAACACCGTTTAAGAAATATCGACCACGTTCTTGAAAAAGAACCAACTATCAAAAGTTCTACTTTTGCGTTACGTAACCAATTCATAAAAATGACTCGAATGGAGCCACCTAAGTGTTCTAAATGGGTAAAATTTGTCAAGAAGTTAAGACGTAAGTTATGGTATCCATTGCTGGGACTCGAGCGTAGGCCTCACTTATCAAAGCTTAACAAAGATTTATACTGTGACATGTCTTATTTCTTAGCGTTATGAGGTGTGCTTACCTACTTACATTTTTAAGATTTTCCGAGCTGAAAATTAATGCTGGCAGTTAAGAGGTTTTATGTTTTACTTCGACGTTTCTCGTTTAAACTTAGAACTGTAAATTTTAATTTTATAAATGCGAAAGTTTATGTGTCTGTGAGTGTAATTTTTTTCGCACTCCACGCCGTAACTCTCAAATAGATTTGTATTACCATAAATATGTATATACTAGCTGTTGCCCGCAACTTCGTATGCGTAGACTTGCATATAAACTTTCAACTCCCAAATTGCCCCTCTTAATTCATCCCATTCGCAAAATCTTTCTTAACTGATCTCTACATCCCATAAGCAATCTACCTGCCAAATAATTATTTATCTACGATTCAGGAATTTAAGACGTTTTTATGTCTATACTGCATCTGATGTGAAAATTTTCTGAAAACAACGATGTTTATTTACCACGGAATATAAATACAGAACTAGGAACATAAATTTTTAAACCAACCCCGTAATACACGCAGACATCTGTGCGATGCACAATTTCTTCACAACATGTTGTCCCACGAGATCACAGTTACAGTAAATGGACTTGTACAGAAAAAGACTGGTTTTTTTTTAATGCAAAGGGACGACGAGACCAGCAGGTCACTTGACTGATGGTAAGCCTCCCCGCTTGCGCTTGAACTTCAACAGTTCAAAATCCTAAGCGGCAAAGCACTGTGATACCTTAAATATTAAATGTATTTACGCCTTATAATTTCAGTGGAAACATTGCTCTTCAAATCGCAATATAGTAATGTATGTACTATGCACATGACTAGAGCACTTGGTATAGGTGAAAAGATGAAGTGGAAACAAATCTGAAGAAGCTGAACGATATGGAAGAATGGCGTCTTTTAGTATCGAAGGCCAAGACACAGTTTGAGTCACTGTGTCAGTATAAGTTGTAGTAGTAGTTGTACACGACTACTTGGCGGTTGAAATAATTGGAAAAAATATATGGTAAACCCAAAAAGAACTCTTCAAAAGGGTTTTATACCACACAAAAAATATATTTTATACACACTGACCTGAAGATTAAATAAAGAGGCTGTAAAGAGATAAGTGGTAGATGACAGAATATGGTGTTAAAGGATCTTTTATAGTGCAAGCATGGCCTACCGATCTATGGAATGGGGCTGGAGTGCCACCGGTCGGACAGTACGGGCTGGTCGCTCATCCTTTCATCATCCCACGGGACACAGGTCCTAAGAGAGCGCTGAAACGACACCTGGCTGGACAGTATCAGACGGGCACTTGCCCCTTAATTTCCCTGGTTCCCAGTGATCCCCTAGAGCCCAGCCACAGCACATGCAGCATGGAAACACTCGTGTTTGAAGTTGATGCCCACCTCTCCGACACGGAGAGAGGAATAACTCTCGATCGATCGATTGCTAGCTATCACCCTCAAATTAAACAGCTATCTCAAAGCACCTCATGTGTGCTCACCACTCCAGACAAACCTTAAGCCTCACTTAATAACCTTGTCCTTAAGCATTTGCTTAACCTTGCTTAGTATTTAGTCCTCCATTTAAGCGTTATTTGTAAGTGTGCAACAAAATTTTAATTTTAAAAAATAACCATGCATTTTCAACTACTACCACAATTTCCATTAGCAGCGATAAGACCGCCACTTGTGTCACGTTTCTTTATAGTTTGTTTGGTATTATTATTTCTAGTGTGCACAATTAAATAATTGCTATCTATCCATATTATACCCATCTTTGACTAGATCAATTTAGCTACAGGTGAAAAAATATGAAATATTTCTAAAAATGTAAATTATTAATAGATTTAGTCCATACTGAAAATAAACTGTTTCTATATGTAAGGACTAGCACTTTCCTCTGGTAACTTCAGCTATTTATTTCCGCCAACACTGATATCTCAACCGCTGTTGTCTTGAATTTCCGGAGTCTTGCAAACAGAAACAAGACCTCGCTTATCGGGACGTAAACAATGTATTGGTTGCAATACTAGAAACTAAGCTGAGAAGTTGAAATTGTAAACAACGGGATTAGATGTTGACGGTAATACTTTTCTCATCAAAAGTTTAGTCAACATAATAGCTATTGTGAGAAATAAAAAATGCACTAAAGGTTTCTTTAGATAACCTAGGTTTAACTTTTTTTTTTTTTTATGGTTCCGTAGTACTACAGGGAAAACTTAAGCGTTCGTTCTGTCCATCCATCTGTCCGTCTGTCTGTACGTAAAATTTAAATTTAATTTAAATAAAATAAATATTTGTGTGTATCATTTGCGAAATATGGCCCGCCAAAGCTGTGTCCGTCCCCCCTACCTTTATTTTTGAACTAATAGGCATAAAAACTTACCATACTGCTGGGCTATCATAAAACCTTTATTCAAACTTGCTTCGAACTTTTTAGGATCTCATTTTTTTTAGTTATAGCAATAAAACTGTAATAAATTCAAGACGTTCTAGCTCAAAGGTCATTATTGACCATTTCGTGAATATCTCAACAAAAAATGTTTCCCAAGTAGTTTTCTTTTTGGCTAATCCATAAAAATTGTATGTTATGACGGGATGATACATCTCTAGGTCGTTCGTTAGTTTTGTTTTTTGTAACCACCATTTCTAAACTATGAATATGGTCACAATTATATAGCTTTAGCAGTGGAACTCTACCATATGCGTGTCTCGACACGCAATTTGCTAATTATTTAGTTTTTTTACTTCGATGATTTGGTTTCTTCTGGGTATAAAAAATGCTCATAAAATTCGGACGAGGATTATGTTGGGTTTACTATTTATACCGCCGCTGCCATTATTAAAGTTATCATTAAATGACGCTACTAATATGTAAATTATATTAACAAAACACCATGATATTAAAAAAGAAATGGATCACCTTTTTCTAGAAATACATATTAAAAAAAAACAGAAACATCATTTAGAATCGTTACATTGCGATCGCAAAATGTTATCAACAGATTGCAACAAGTGACTTTTGCTAAAATAAACGCTTCCATTGTTCCGATCCCGAATTCATTAAAGGTATATCTTGTTTTCACACCATTAAGCTTTAGTTTTATGGGACCCAAGATTTGTGTTAATGTGACCACGCAAACGGCTCTTTTTGGGTCATTGAAAGTCAAGATTGTGCCCTTTTTCCATCTAAGGTACAAATTGAGGCAGCGCTGGATAGGCGCGCGGTATTGGCATCATTAGTATAAAATTCAAATAAGTGTTTGTTATGTAAACGAAAAAAGCTAAAGACCAACGCAAGTTAACATAAAAAAAAACTTTTTACCACAGTTACAAACAGCTTGGCTAATATCTAATGCTGCTGATGGTAAGTAATCACATTTGTCTGTAACTCGAAGGTTATCTAGCTGACGTTTAAAGTAACTCGCTATAAAGAAATACTGCAGCAGATCATCTTTACTCTTACTCTAAAAATATGTTCAAATCGCAATATTCAAATTGTCAGGTGTATAAAATCATAAAAACTATACTCCATTCACTTGTGACCCATTGCACAGCTGCTTGAGTCGAAAAAATCAAAAATAATTTATTAATTTCCAAAAACGCTGTAAACAGATGAACAAAACTAATTCATTTTGATAAAACACTCATGGTAAGTAGCAAAAGCGTATCTGCGCAATAAAATAGATAAGAAAACATAAGATACGGTCTATCTGTACTTAATTTTGATCTACGAAAACCTTTTTAAATCTGTAGCCGAGTGAAACTAAATCCACCCGCCTTGTCACGCGTCGATTCAATTGGAGCGCCCGCCCATCAGTCTCAGTTGTCCGTCTGAAGATGTGTAACACTCCAACAAAACTCAATTAAAAAATCTCTTGTTTGGTTTAGTGAAGATGTGGTTTTTGTTATGTTCTGTAAGTTTTCCAGTTGACTTTGTGGAAATTTTGAGGTAAAAAAATTAAATATTAAAATGGATAATGTAATCTTGTAATCAGTAATAATGTCAGACGACATGTCCATCCGTGTGTCCGTCCGTCAGATAGACGAAAAACGTCCGTCCGACAGATTTTTTTTGAAATTTTTTAATGAATTTGGGATCGGAACAATGAAAGTATTTATTTCACAAACCTCAAATCTAAAAAATAAAAAAATAGAAACAGAAAACTACGTTCGTTCGATTTTTTCTATAACTACCATTTTCTGAACTATGAATGTGACCACAATTATATGACTTTGGTTAGGTAATCCTACCAATATGGCTATTATTTAATACAAGATGTAAAACATAGCAAACCCGCTAAATAATCAAGATATATTTTGTTGTTATGTTTTAGACAACAATATTTAAAAAAACTTAGTTACACAAAAGAGTTAAAAATGAAAATATAGTTGGTACTTGGTGCCAGAGTGGCAAAGTAAGTAGAAACGGTGGATGTACATGGCCAAAAACATTAAATTTAACTAGTTTATGTCAAAAAAAAGCTCTGATGAAGCACTTGAATAAAATAACAACTTTAAAACAATTAAAACAATCTGATGTTAATGATCTACCCACAAGTAAATCATACACACCTGCATTTACATTCACCTGATTAATTTAAACTTTGATTAAAGTAAATGTCCACTACTACCACACTGAAAGCCCGGAGGCGACTTAATTTCATGGATCAACAGTTTTCCTCGTTCCTACAGAAACAAGCAAAAGTTCTGAGACTGATCGTACACAAGGTGACACCAAGTTGCGATTCAGTCCTCGTAGTTTGGCATACGCCGTACGCTTGTACGGCACATGTCACCCAGACGCCGATATTTATCTAAGCGACCGGTATGGCTTGGAGTGGTATAGAGGGCCTGTTTCAATTTCCGGCCAGACAGATGTTAAAACTATGAATTTATATATTTGCTCAAGGTCCAGACCCAGGTGTTAGTTGTCCGTGTCTTTGGGTGAGCTCTTTGGCATCGGGGTGTATGTATCAGGATACAGGAAATCGTATAGTCAGAGGACGCACGTGTGTAAAAAAATATTCTATAATAAATCATTTCATGGTATTAAGAGATGATCTCAAAAACCCGAACAAAGACATTGGTTCAATTTTCAAATATGCTTCAATGTTAAAATATGTTTCCAGAGTGCGTGTTCCTCGATGATTGCAATGTTTTCAAATCGTGGGTAAATCGCTTTTACATCACATCCTCATCATCACAAAACATCGGGTAAAAAAGCGACCCAGAAGTCTATTTAAAAAAAGTATTTATTAGTCGCACCCGTATATGAAATTCACTGCGATAGTTGCGACACTACTTGAGTCGCCGCTCAGTATCCAACAGATTGGTTGCCTTGTGTACGAACGGCTTCAACCTCGCGATCTACTGGCCGTATTATTTAATCCTTCTGGTACCTGATCCAAAACTGTCAAACAAATCAGGAAAGTTTTGAAATTTGAAAATGGGAAGTGGTTTAGGTAACTATTTTAGGATGCTAATAGGGTGATGTTGGATGAATAAATTATTAATGAGGTCAATGGCGCTTATTTAGATTTGCCTATTTATGCGAAAATAAAGTCTAAAGGGTATATTACCGTTAATTATTTTTAGTTTATTTCTTTTCTCTTCTTCAGTCTCGAAAACCCGAATTGACTTGGTCATTGAGAAGGCTTTGTTTTATGTATTACAATCTGTGCCACGCGTGGATTACTCCTAACATCACCTATCTGCCAGTGAAAGTCCCATCAAAATCGACCCAGCCGTGTTGAAGTTCATAGGGAACATACACACATTTATTTATTTACAAGTTTTTTTTGCCCGCGACTTCGTACGCGTAGATTTTCATATAAACCTTCAATCCTTTTTTCTCCCCTTAGTCCGGCCCTTGCGCAAAATAACATAGCTTATACTTCAATCTGGTCATAGCTAAGTATATTCGTGAAAACCGCATTTAAATCCGTCCGCATTTGCTTCCAGGGGTTTAGGCGATGTGCGTGAACAAACAAACAAAAAATCTAAAAACTGCCTTAACATGTTCAGCTGCTTATTTTAAGTCGCCCTGTGTGAAGTATTGATAGAAGCATAACAGTAAAAACACCGTCAACAGTTTTCAAATCAAAAAGATAATGTGACCACAGTGCAGAGCATGTTGTGAAGTTTTTTTTTGTCTAAACCATAAAAAGTATATCATGTCATGTCGGAATGATGTCATCTCTGAAATTTGACTGTCCAGCATCGCTCGTTCGAATTTTTTAATGACCATGCAATTTCTGAACTATATGAATACGACCACAAGTATGGCTTTGGCCACGGAACCCTGACATATGCTTGTCTTGCAAAATGCATTGGATTGAATCACCAAAGAGGTTGTAAGGCCTATGGTTTTATAACATCCTTGATCTACACGTTCATTCATCTAAGAAGGTTAAGGAACCTTCTTTAAATTTAAACTGGTTACCTGAATGACAGTTGATAGTTTAAAATTTTTAATGGCTATGTCAATAACATTCTCTTTACTTTGGACCTCCTTGCTTGAGGCTATGTGACGATCCTCATATTACGTTTCGGGTAACGAAGAAAATAATCATTGATTGTTTAATTTATTTTATGTAATAATAAAGAATTAAAATAAATGATATAACATAGCCTATGTTTTAATCTGGTAATTTCTAAGCATATTCGTCAAAACCGCATTTAAATCCGTCCAGTGGTTTAGGAGATGTGCGCGGACAAACAAACAAACACAAAAATTCTAAAAACTGTCCTATAGTGTTCAGCTGCTCATTTTAAGTCGCCCTGTGTGTTTTTTTTTTGTTATCTCGCAATAACAGTTTTTTTTATCTCTACGTTTTTATTATATGTATGTATAGATGTATAGATAGATAGATATAGATACTCTGTAGTGTAACTCTCTATATAGTATAAGCCAAAAGCTGATCAATTAAAATCACGAGTGAATTGATTTCTTCCAGGCAAGCGTGCTCTATCGTAGACCACATCATCGCTTCATCAGGTGAGTAGGCGGTCAAAGGCAAAACCGCTCCTTTATTCTGCGGCCCTGCAGGGTGTGGAATATCCTTCCCCCAAAGATCTTCCCGCCGAGCGTCAACATGAAGCGTTTCAAAAAGGGTGTCTACAACTACCTCTCCGGGCAGGCAAAGCACCGTAAACACTGCTAGTGTTGCAGGTTTCCGTACGCAGCGGTTTTGCTTACCATCAGGAGGACCGCAAGTTCGTTTGCCGCTCTTTAAAGTAGTAAGTTTAAAAGTTGCGACAGATGGCACTATACTATTTGCGGTGTAAGATGGTGCCTGTGACATTAGCCGAACCTTGGTTATGTAATTTGCAACTCGATAAAATTTTACAGTTCGGGTATAGTGAAACTGTAAAATTTGCGAGTAAATCGCGAGACCTGCACAGTCAGATTCACGCTCAGAAAAAGGACTGAAGCATATAACTTAACTATATCAAAAGTAGTGCTCATTTAGCATAAACTAATTAAACATGTTACATTCTTTACTCATATGCCAAAATTGTTGTTACCAGAACGAAACAGATATATTTTTGACAGGACGGTGAATTGCAGGGTTTACACTATTTTATTCTTCAATTTCACTAATTTTATTTTATTCTCACTTCACACCGCTTTATGGTTGACATTCCGAAAACCCGTACGAAGCGCTTTGATTCCACTTTCATTGTGCGAACTGCTAGTATGTGGAATGCACTGCCTGAATGGGTGTTCCCCGATAGTTACAATCTGGGTGTTTTCAAGTCCAAAGTGAATCGGTTTCTTCTAGGCAAGCGTGATCCATCGTAGGCCGCATCATTGCTTAACATCAAGCGAGTTGGCGGCCAAGCGCAAGCCTATTTTACAATTAAAAAAAAGTCAGAAATACACTTGACAGTTATGTTATTTTTAAATTGGCACCAAAACCCTGTAGGTACATTGCTTGTATCTAAACTTTCTCTCGCAGAGTCGTAAATTAAGTTACACAAGTTCCAGCTAATTACATCTTGTCCTGTCCAGCTACAAGCGTTGACTCTACCATTAACCGTTAACTTGTTGTAAGTTCGATCGCTTAATTTTGTCAGAGCTTTCACTGTAGCCACTGTAAGATAGTTGCGCAGTTTCCGCGCTGTCTTATCTGGGTATCCGATGCTCTTAATTACTCTCAGATAGCTTTAAAACTAACTAGAGAAGATAAAGTTGCAGTCTACCACGCTACGCTAGTCATAAATAGCAGAGACTAGCTATAAATAAATAAATACCTATTCGGGTCAATTTTTGCACACACGGTCATCTGACCCCAAACTCAGTAAAGGTAGTACTATGGTATAAATACTGATCGTATAAATAAATGAGTATGGCAGCCAGAGACACACATATTTTTTTAAATAAGTACGTAAATAGATTAACATCCACATATAAAACAAACACAAATGTTTATTACATGAATGTTTGTCCTGTGCGGAAATCTAACCCATGTCTCCAAGCGTAGAAGGCAGGTTCACTACCAACTGGGCCACCAGCGCAATCAAAGCTAGCTTTCTGTTAGACAGCCAGCTTGATAAGATAGATTGCTAGCTTTCTCTCTTATCTTGCTAGTTGTAAAACTAGCTATGTAGCTAACTGCTAGCTAGCTGGCAACATATCTTATAAAGCCATTAGCCAGCCACCTATGTCATTTAGCTAGCTATTTAGCTATCATGAGCTAAGCTAGATATTTAGCTAGTTTAGCTTACTGTATTAGTAAATAGCTACTTTAGACGAGGCAATCTTATTCCACTTCTACAATATATATTTGGGGTTTACTTTTTAGTACCGTATATTTTTTGTATTATAACCATATGACACGTAGCTACGATAATCAATCGGGGTTTTTAGAAGCTCTAATGGAGTTTTGAAATTGAAATGAAAATACACGTTTTACTCCATTGTATCACTTGGCCATACTCGAGCACATTCACGAACAATTAATAAATAAAAATACATAAGTTTAAGAAATACTACAATGAGGCGAAAGGTTTTTTCCACGTTGGCACCAAAGCTCCAAAAGAAATTGTGAAAAATCTGACACTAGTACTGATTCAACATACTTATACACGGTTTAACTGCCAAAAAGCCTGCCTAGTTGAAAGATCTATCGTTTTCAATAAAGAAATCAATTCATGAACCTATTATGTAGAAGTATGAGATCACACGGGTCGACACCCAACAAAGATCCTTTCTTATCTATGACATGTCCCTTATCTAGTAAAAACCGCATGAATATTTAAACGTAGTCAGTGGAGGCGCGATTTCACGCGCGGACTGACTTTGGCTATGTAGTGTGGAGGGATGCTACTATAAAATTGAATTTTGTGACAAAAAGCTATTCATTTCACTGTCACATCCTTGAATTGGGTCCTTATTCATATTTTTCGTAACAAAGGTTTAACTTTGATAAATTACAAATTGTGACAGATTTGGTATGGCAAAACCGTTATGACGAAATTTGTGAATAATCCAGGAGCCCTGGATTGGATCGACGTTTTGTGGAAGGCGACTGGCAGAAACATAGATGTGTAATGGAAAAGTCTAGTGTTATAGATGCTGGTTATTGGTTAGATGACAGGTTGATATTTTTTTTTTTGTATGTTTGTTGCTTTCTCATCTTTCTAAACAACTGTTGAATAGAAGGCGCAAATTGTTTCTATTCACTATCTGTTATTGTGGAAATACGAAATCACTATATTGTACGCAAAGACTTTCTACGTAGTAACCTAGTCTGTGATCGTACGGTAGATTTTTTCAGATGCCTGTTTTGTTCCAGTGGGGAACAAAAACCGGCTCGCGCACGAAGGGTTCCGTACCATCATCTATAATAACGCCAAAAAAAAACGTTTGTTGTATGCCCCCCCTTAAATATTTGTTTTATTTTGATTATTTCTTATAAAAGTGAATATATAACTAAATATTCTGTGAATATTTCAAGCGTCTACCTGTTGCCGTTATCAATATTGAGCAAAAACGAGCAAAAAAATTACGTTAGTTGTATGGAAGCCCTCTTAAATATTTATTTTATTCTGTTTTTAGTATTTGTTGTTATATCGGCAACAGAAATACATCATCTGTGAAAATTTCAACTGTCTTACTATCACGGTTCATGAGATACAGCTTGGTGACAGAAGGACAGACAGACAGACGTTTTACCCTTTGGGTACGGAACCCAAAAAAGTGATAGACAAGGGGAATAAACGAATGTCTGTAGTATTGCTGGAACCTTGTACATTTAGGTACTTATTTCTAGTGCTCTGTCGCTCAGTAAAGTAAATAAGTATTTGTCTTCCAGCTGACAGTAACGCCCTCAAACCGCAAGACGCTTCACACGAAGGGAAACGAGAAACGAGGGAAGGGTCGCAGGTGTGGAGGTCGTGCGGTTGACTTGACGAGATACTATATTAATAATTTTGCGAGATACGCACGTTTGTGCTTGTCGCTAACTCGGAAATTTCGCGGTAGCAAGTACTACCGTGCGATTTTCTAGGACCAAGTTCTGAAAGAAAACTGCCTGTTGCCATTTTATTATACTCAACTTAAAGTTGCCTTATTTAGATTATCTCAATGTAGGATGTCTACGGATCTGCCAACTGAAAGTACGACTTACTTTTGTGTTTGCTCAACAGCGCTACATCGCGAAATCTGACATAAAATCACTATGAAATGCATTTAATATCCCAATGAAGAAAAGTTAATAAAATTACTATTAAAATTACTAAAATATTAATAACTATTAATAAACACAGATAATCATGTTACTTAAACTAAAATTAAAGCTTAAAATGGTTTGGCTTTAAAATTTACTACTTAATACGTGAGTAAGACCTTAAATGTTAATAACTATTGATGCATATGAAAAATCACGTTAATCAAACTAACATTAGGGCTCAAAATTGTACGCTTAAAAAATTCGGAAATATTTAACTCACATTTCAAAAGGCATGCGAGTCAGGTTCCGTACACTCGTTTGTTACCCTAGTGATGTCAATGTGACGTGATGCGGCTAAATCAACGTCGATAAAAGTGATTGGACAGCCGCTACCGTAAATCTATTCAACTGTGTCGTTTTTACTGTGTAAAGCAAACTTTTTTATTCAAATTCGAAGGACAAACTAATAGAGAGTATATGTATTGTTTTGTAACAAAATTTAACTGTAAAACTTTTTTTATTATTATCTGATTATTGCACACCTGGTCATCTGACCCTACCTAAGCAAAGCTTGTAATATGGCTGCCAGAGACTGAGATACATACATTTTTTTTTTATACAACTTAAATAGTTATTAACACCCAGACATAGAACAAACACAAATGTTCATCACACAAATGTTTGTCCTAGGTGGGAATCAAACCCACGCCCCCAAGTGCAGAAGGCAGTTTCACTACCAACTAAGCTAACGGGGCTGTCAAACCAAGCATTTATGAAATTAGTGATTAGAATGGCATGCTGATCAAAATGAGCCCAAACACTGCCAGTCTACTACTATCCTTCAAAGAGTGCTGTTCCACCCTCATCAAATCAGCTCGCAGTCACCATAATATTGTATTAACATTGGAACTTGACAAGTATGCCAAATTTCAGCTCAATTGAACCCCGGGAAGTGGGTAAATTTTACTTGCAATATTTTATTACAGAAAAACACCAGGACGGGTAAAAAATTAATAAAAGCTTGTAAAAAATTAAACTAATCAAATGTATGCGACAACTGTTAGTCTGTGGAATGCGCTGAACGGGTGTTCCCCGGTAGTTACCATCTGGGTGTCTTCAAATCACGAGTGAATCGGTTCCTTCTGGGCAAGCGTGCTCGATCGTAGAACGCATCATCGCTTAAGGCTGGGTATAAGGCAAGAAAAATTTCTGATTTCACCCGCGCGTCTCGCATCACCCGCATTAGTGTGAAACACAACCACGGCAGCGCGGCAGTCGCGCGCAGCTAAAGTGTACACAACTCGCGCACTCGACCTTGTAAAGCGGCAAGGAGCAATAACACACAGGATAAGCATAGTGTTGGTGCACTTGGTGTTTTGGCGATTAGCTGAGTTCGGTCGCGGCGCGCAAAACCGTAAATTGTTTATTTCACTTTTCAAAATTGTATTTGTTATTTATTGTTAGGTTTTCTACAATATAAAAATAATAAAGTATATAAATTAAATTGAAATAACCTAAATAAATTCTCTAATTAAAATATTACGCTGGAGACAGTGTCAGAAAGCTAAACATTAAACTAAACTAAACTAAACTGAACTATGCTATGCTATGCTTTGCTATGCTATGCTATGCTATGCTATGCTATGCTATGCTATGCTATGCTATGCTATGCTATGCTTTGCTATGCTATGCTAAGCTAAGCTAAGCTAAGCTATGCTATGCTATGCTATGCTATGCTATGCTATGCTATGCTATGCTATGCTATGCTATGCTATGCTATGCTATGCTATGCTATGCTATGCTATGCTATGCTATGCTATGCTATGCTATGCTATGCTATGCTATGCTATGCTATGCTATGCTATGCTATGCTATGCTATGCTATGCTATGCTATGCTATGCTATGCTATGCTATGCTATGGTATGCTATGCAATGCTATGCTATGCTAAGCTATGCTATGCTATGCTATGCTATGCTATGCTATGCTATGGTATGGTATGCTATGCTATGCTTTGCTTTGCTATGCTAAGCTAAGCTAAGCTAAGCTAAGCTAAGCTAAGCTATGCTATGCTATGCTATGCTATGGTATGCTATGCTATGCTATGCTTTGCTTTGCTTTGCTATGCTAAGCTAAGCTAAGCTAAGCTAAGGGACCAGACTAGTTTTAGACAATTTGTTTTTATATACTACTCACCCAATATTGGGGCATTCTGACAACTGTGCAAGGATAATTCTTCGACAAATTGACCATTACAATTGACGGTATCTTTATTTACAAATTCTAATTTTGACTAAAATATTTACAATTCATCTACCTATATAACTTTTACAAACCTTTAACTTAGAATTATTTAAATTATTATTGTGCCATAACCCGCAACCAAAATGTTACGTACCCCCGTTAAATCACCTGAAAATAACGCAAACCGTACTATGACTCTGGCCGGTCCGGAGGCAGAGACCGATGGGCTTTCGTCAACAATGAACGTCCGGCGTAGCATCGATCGGTGGGACTCCGGGAAACCGAGCCATCCCAGCCGGACACCCCCTCAACAAGCTCAGGAATCGGCCCCTTCCAAGCCCAATCCAGCAGCCCGAAAGCTTCTGGAAGAGGTTAAAGTGAGCCCACCTAAACCCAGCAGCTTAAAAACCACGGACAGAGTTGCTGAAGCAAGATCTTGGCTGATTAAAGCCAAACAACACATCGGCAACTCTAGGAATCTGAAAACAGAAATAAAAGAAGGGGTCTTGCAGGCTGTCGAGCGTCTCTATCAGCTGGTCAAAGAGACCAGCCTGGCGAAAGGCCAGAGTGCCGTTAGACAGCCTGCAAAACCCCAGGAGTGTGAAAAGGAACAGGAAGGAAGGCAAGAAAGAGAGAGGGAGCAAAATAAAGAATGGGAGGAGACGATAGAGAGGAATTCTGCCCTCTTAAAGGAAAATAATGAAAAGATAGAAAAACTGACAGAACTACTGACACAAAAGACCTATGCCAGTGCGGCGGCGGCAACCCCCCGAGTGCAACTGCCGGTTCAAACGACGCTGCATTCGGTGGTCGTCACCGCCAAGGATGGGTCCGAAACAGGAGAGGAAGTTTTGAGCAGGATAAGGAAGGCTGTAAACGCGATGGAGGGTGGGGTCACCGTCGAGAAGATAAGAAAGGCAAAGGACAGGAAGGTTATAGTGGGATTTAGGACGGAAGAAGAAAGGCGAAGGATGAAGGACCGGCTTAGCAAAACACCAGAACTAAACGTAGAAGAGATTAAAAATAAAAATCCTCTGGTGATACTCAGAAACGTGCTGCAGTTAAATAGCGATGAGGATATAATGAAAGGTTTGCGAAACCAGAACAAGAGCCTGTTCAAGGATATATCCGAAAGAGACGGCACGATGGAAATCGCATTTAAGAAGCGCACCAGAAACCCTCACACCAGCCACGTAGTGTTGAGAGTCTCCACAATACTTTGGCAACGCATGTTAGAGGTCGGGGCGGTGCACATCGATCTTCAGCGGGTGAGAGTGGAAGACCAATCCCCGCTGGTTCAGTGCTCGCTCTGCCTCGGTTATGGACATGGCCGACGGTTCTGCACTGAGACTGTGGAAAAGTGCAGCCATTGTGGAGGCCCCCACATGAAGGCGCAGTGTGCGGACTGGTTGGCTGGCGAAGTACCAACGTGCTGTAACTGCATGCACGCCAAGATGAGCAAGACCGACCACAACGCGTTCAGCCCAGAGTGCCCCATTAGGAAGAAATGGGACACTCTGGCTCGAACAGCGGTTGCTTACTGCTAAGGTGGTCCCAGGCGTAAATCAGACCCAGAAAAGAGAAAAGCCATACCTCGTAGCCCAAGCAAACCTCCAACGCATGGAGCGCGCAACAAACGAGTTGATGCTTGAGGCATACAATAAGAGGGTGGCCTTTGCTCTACTCCAGGAGCCCTACATCGGCGGAATAGGTAAAATGAAGAACTACAAGGGGGCGAAGATCTACCAGAGCAGTGACGTACCAGTCAAAGCGGCAATTGCTGTTTTTGACCATGAACTGGACGTCACCATATGTCCTGAACTTACTACACCCAACATCGTTGTAGTAAAGATCAGGACAAGAGCGTGGGAGATCTTCGCCGTCTCGTTCTACTTTGAACCGAACTCCAAACTGATAGAGCCATACTTGGAACAACTGGGCCTGATAAAGCGGAAGTTCAAGCGTCACGTCATCATGGGGGGTGATAGTAACGCGAAAAGCTCCTGGTGGGGCAGTCCATGCACAGACGAAAGGGGTGAGACAATGACAGGAGCATTAGAAGACCTTGAGCTTCAGGTACTCAACACAAACACCACACCAACGTACTTCACAGTCAGAGGCGGCCAAGTTTTTAAAAGCTTCGTTGACGTCACGGTCTGCACGTTAGACATGCTACATCTGGTGGAAGACTGGAAGCTCGACGAAGGCATGACTACCTCGGACCACAACGCCATTTTATTCAAAATTAGACTCACCAAATCAAAAGGCACAAACATAACACGAACTACACGAATATACAACACCAAAAAAGCTAATTGGGCTCAGTTTCATGCGAAACTGGACCAATTAAAACCTGAAAACCAATTAACATACACACACGTAGACAACATTTGCAGTGCAGAACACATAGAAGCATTAGTAGACAGATACACTAAGACAGAAGCATGCACACATTCAATACCAAATAAAAAACATACACAAACACTTACCTTGCCGTGGTGGTCCGAGAAACTCGCCGAGCTGAAGAGAGAAGTCGCCACCATGAAGAGAAGAATCCGTTGCGCAGCGGCAGACCGAAGACAGAAGGTGGTGGACGAGTACCTGAAAAAGAAAGAAACATATGAGTCAGAGGAAAACAAGGCTAAAATTGGGAGCTGGAAAGATTTTTGTGGAAAACAGGATAGGGAAGGGGTCTGGGACGGAATATACAGGGTGATTGGTAGGACGAAAACCAGGGATGAGGACCTACTGCTTGAGGTGGAAGGCAAGGTGTTGGATGCAAAAGGTTCTGTGAAAGCACTAGCAGATACTTTTTATCCAGAAGACCTCATAGAAAGCGACAACACCGATCACCGCAGAATTAGAGCCAAAGCAGACATAGTAAACGATGGACAACATAATGATGTATGCGACCCACCGTTTACGCAGACTGAGCTAAAAACTGCGGTGAAGGCCTTCAACCCCAAAAAAGCACCAGGTTCCGACGGTTTTACTGCCGACATATGCCAAGAAGCAGTGAAAAACGACCCAGATCTCTACCTCAAAATCCTGAACAAATGCTTGGATTACAGCTATTTCCCACGTCCTTGGAAAGAGGCTACTGTCGTTGTCTTACGTAAACCAGGAAAGACAAGCTACACCACTCCGAAATCTTACAGACCCATCGGTCTCCTGCCAGTGTTTGGAAAGATTTTCGAGAGAATGTTGATCACTCGAATCAAATTTTACTTACTGCCACGGATGAGTACTTGCCAGTACGGATTCATGCCCCAGAAGAGCACCGAGGACGCCCTCTATACCCTGATGAAACATATCAACAAGAAGAGGAACCAGAAAAAGATAGTTACTCTGGTTTCATTGGATATAGAGGGCGCTTTCGACAGCGCATGGTGGCCAGCCATTAGAGTCCGACTGGCAGAGGAAAAGTGTCCCCTAAATTTGAGAAGAGTGATCGACAGCTACCTCCGAGACCGAACCGTCAGAGTCAGATACGCCGGGGAGGAATACGCGAAACCAACAAGCAAGGGATGCGTGCAAGGCTCTATAGGGGGGCCAGACCTGTGGAACCTGCTTATAGACCCACTACTAAAGCACGTGGAAGAATTAGGAGTATACATACAGGCGTTTGCGGATGATGTCGTCCTTGTCTTTGATGGTGAGACAGCGCAGGAGATTCAGGAGCGTGCCAATGCCACTCTCGAACGTGTTCGGATTTGGGGTATCAGAAACAAGTTAAAGTTTGCTCCACAAAAAACATCAGCAATGGTAATAACTCGCAAACTCAAGTACGATACCCCACACCTGAGCATGGGCGGCACTGACATTGGCATGTCTAGAGAAATCAAACTGCTGGGCCTCACCATCGACGACAAGTTGACTTTTAACGCACACACCGCGAACGTCTGTAGAAAAGCACTAAATTTTTACAAGCAGTTATCTAGAGCCGCTAAAGTTAGTTGGGGTTTGCATCCGGATATTATAAAGACCATCTACACAGCTGTGGTGGAGCCAACGATTCTTTACGCGGCTAGCGCATGGGGACACGCTACAAATAAATTGGGCATAAAAGACCACCTCCAAAGGGTACAACGTGGCTTTGCTCAAAAAATCACCAAATCGTATAGAACGGTCTCTCTTAACTCGGCGCTATTGCTCGCCGGTTTGCTTCCCCTGGACATTAGGGTTCGAGAAGCAGCCTTGCTGTACGAAGTTAAGAAAGGATATAACCGGCGAGTCATAGGAGACCGGGATATAGAGAGACCGGAACCGTACACAGCAAAGCCACACCCCGCTCTGCGGGCGGAATTCAGCTTCACACTCCTGGTGGACGGAGCAGCATTGGAGCAGCACAACGGCCTAAAAATTTACACAGATGGCAGTAAAATCGAGGGGAAAGTCGGCGCAGCAATATCCGTTTGGGATGGTGCTGCGGAGATAAGTACCCGAAAGTTGAAACTGTCAGAATGCTGCTCCGTGTACCAGGCTGAGCTTTTGGCTCTGCAGGAAGCAACAGAGGTTGCATTGCGCGGCACGGCTTTGAGTTGCAACATTTACAGCGACTCTAGGTCCGCCCTGGAAACAGTGGCCAGCAATTTTTCCCTCCACCCTCTCGCTGTTAAAATAAGGGAAGCTTTAGAAAACCTAAAAACACATGGTAAAACAATCAACTTATTCTGGGTGAAGGCACACGCGGGGTTGGAGGGAAACGAAAGAGCGGACGAGTTGGCAAAGAGCGCAGCGTTGCATCTCAAGGTTAAGCCGCACTACGACTGCTGCCCGGTTTCATTCGCCAAGAGACAGATCCGTATGGAGTCGCTTGACGAATGGAACCGACGCTATCGGGACGGAAAAACGGCTTCAACCACAAAAGTATACTTCCCGGATGCAATCCTAGCATACAATATCATCAGGACCCTTAAGCCAAAAGGCATTCTAACGCAGATGATGACAGGACATGGTGGGTTCTCCCAATACTTGCACAGATTCAAGATTAGGGAGAGCCCATCATGTACCTGTGAACCAGGCAAAGAAGAAACCCCCTTGCACATATTGTTGGAATGCCCCATTTTTGGCAAAGAACGGTTCGAAGTGGAACAAGAGATGGGTGTAGTATTAAGTAGGGAAAACATATGTAAAATTATAACAGATAAAGATATTAGAGATAAGTTTATAGAATATGGAATAAAAAATTGTATAACGGTAATAAATAGAAATAAAACTGATACATCATCATAAGTGTGAATGTATATGTTTATACATATGCATATCACACTTACCAAAATGTGTAATTAGATATTAAATTTGCTATAAACTAGATAAAGATATTATAACATACTAAGATTACGAATAAATGTATTAAATATAAGGCAAAAAAAATAAAACTGTGCATGTAAACCCCTGACTACGTTAGGGATAGACACAGTTGGGGCAGCCAATGGTTTTGGCCGGTAGGAGTCCGGCACTGCCTGGGTCCTCCTTCCCAGGCGTCCATGATGGATTTACCCATGGCTGCCAAAAAAAAAAAAAAAAAAAAAAAAAAAAAAAAAAAAAAAAAAAAAGCTAAGCTAAGCTAAGCTAAGCTAAGCTATGCTATGCTATGTTATGCTATGCTATGCTATGCTATGCTATGCTATGCTATGCTATGCTATGCTATGCTAAGCTATGCTATGCTATGCTATGGTATGCTATGCTATGCTTTGCTTTGCTATGCTAAGCTAAGCTAAGCTATGCTATGCTATGCTATGCTATGCTATGCTATGCTATGCTATGGTATGCTATGCTATGCTATGCTATGCTATGCTTTGCTTTGCTATGCTAAGCTAAGCTAAGCTATGCTATGCTATGCTATGCTATGCTAAGCTATGCTATGCTATGCTATGCTATGCTATACTATACTAAAATAAAAGAAACACACGAAAGCCCGTTGGTCCAGTTGGTAGTGAACCTACCTTCTGAGCTTGGAGGCGTGGGTTCGATTCCCATCTAGGACAAACAGTTATGTGATGAACGTTTGTGTTTGTTCTATACCTGGCTGTGAATAACTATAATCTATTTAAGTATGTATGAATTATTTAATGAAATTTCATTTAATTTATGAAATTATAATTTTAAAAAAAATTGTTTTGATAATTATTATTATATTTTTTTATTTAATAAAAATTATATTTTACTTCTGACTATCTGTCTCTCTATCTCTCTCTCATCTTTCTCCGTCTGTCTCTCTCTCTCTTTCTTTCTCCACGCGAAACACTTAGACTCTTATAACTATATTACTGAGCGTACATAATAATAGATGCGTTAGGTAGGGCCTAGTCGTATCCATAATTATTAATACCTGTAATTTTTTCATAGTAGCTTTACCTAGTCTGTGCTCTAGCTCATTGGCAACACTTGGTTGCCGCATCAAATAGTCGCGTTCGAGCCATAGATTTTTTATGTTATCCATTGTTTGAAAATACAGTAGGTGTTGATATAATCGCTCTCGGAAGATAAATCTAGGCGAATAGCAAGCGCGTGCGTCCTTCCCCGTTGGAGCATAGTGCGGTACTGAGGTTGAACGGAGCATGTTTCACCATTTAGATACAAAGCGCAACAGAATAAGGTAGAATATCGGACTTGCCGTTTGACCGAATAGTTGCTTAGAACTAAAGGACGTAAGTCTCAAATCGAATATAATTTATTATGAGAGTACTAATTAATCTAGGTAAATTTTGTCTGAGCACTGGAAAACAAACTATATTTTCCTTCGATGAGTATTTATTTTAGATATGTGACTGAAGTTCTATCCAAGAAAAAATCAAAAAAAGGCACCATTTTGAAAACAATAAAGTATCGAGTAAATATCTTGCTATTATGTTTCTGTCTTAGTGCCGGAAAGAAAATGAATTGAAAAATCACATATATCAATTATTACGTTGATAGGATATTTGGTTTAGTTAGAATATCATGGCAAATTAGCATAAAATTTCGGAGGCCCCCTCTTAACATCAGGCGAACTGGCGGTCAAACGCAAGCATACAAAAAAATAAAAAAACAACCTTAACCCGCCAAAAACTTGAGAAGTAATATTCCTTTATTATTTAATTTTGTTATTTTATTTTTGTCTCATTAGTACTGAAGCCAGTCAGCTTTTTAATTTTATGTTCAGCGCAAGTGGTTTATAAACTTTGATTAACATAATTATAGGCTTTTACCCCAATCAGTTCCTTTAATACAGCAGCGGGAGAACCGTAAAATAAACAAATGAAAACATATAGAAAAAAATTTAATGAATTAGTTATTGACACAGAAAACAAAAAATAATTGACATGACAATAAATATGCGTTTACAAGTGGTTTACAACTGTACATTCTTCTGCAAAGCTGTCTATCTCTTTTTATATTGCTTTGATAGTGAAATCTAAAAAAAAAAAAACCACTAGCACAAATTTTATACTATGTGTGTTTCATATGAACTCCGTAACGGTTGGACCGATTTTAGTGAAATTATCCGACAATCTTCAGATTAACCCAGTAAGTGATTCTCTGAAGTTTAGTAGAGATCGGAGCAACTGTTTTTTTTTGTTGTGTTAATATTTTCCTTACACACAACAAGAACAAGAATTGAAGTATGCTTTGATATATTATATTATTTCAAAAAAAAAACATCTAAGTTAAAGGAGGTTGCTGTCACTACATAATACATTTATCTACCGTTTCTCTTGAAAAATTAAACGTAATTAGGAAGTTGCATTGTTTAGTTTTCATCTTTCACTGGCAGATAGCTGATGTTATAAGGAGTAACTAAGGTTAATTTTATCCCTAGTGACATAACTATTTATAGATATAACGCGGGCGAAACCGCGGGCGAAGCTAGTAACGTATAATGAAAAACCTTGTTCCATGAAAATCCACTCTTAATTTTAGTACAACAAAGGCACACAAGCTTGAGTGCCTCTATGGACTCCTTCCCGCATTTTTATCATTATATCAAACAATCTATTGAAAATGTAAACGTTTCTCTCATAAAGGAAATCTCACGAGCATTCTACGCTGAAAATACAAAGATTCTTTATCAAAGATATTGGTTTTGTTGAAGGTCTTAAATTGACTAAAACGATAAAAAAAAACTAAGTTTCTATACTATCTAATAGCCGATGAAGAAATTTTTTTTGTAGGTGTTAATTGATTTGATTTGCGTTCGAATAGGAATGTAAGTTTAAACTATATTCGACTACCTATATTATTACTTGCAAACGGTTGATCGAACGAAACGAGGTCGCAGAGGCTACCTTATCAAATAGATGTTTGTTTCTCTGTTTTTACATTTGCACATTTACTCGACGATAGTTGACGCTTTGGTTCCATTGTCACGAAAACTTGCAAGCAAGAAATTCATGAAAAACAATTTTTAACGTCGACTTTGGGTAATATCGGTCAAAGAATTGCAAAGATGTTGTGGTCAGAAGAAGAAAAAAAATTATATTGTAAAGAAAGGAGTTCCACATATAAGCGAAATGAACTTAATAGTACGTTCACATTAAATCGGTATGACTGAGGATTAAAAATTAATTTGTTTTTATTAATTTTTTTTTATTGTAGAATGGAATGTTGAATGTTTTTCATTTGTAAAATATATCATCCCTGGTATTTACAAAAAATATGGAGCGGTACCAAGGGTTTTCTATTGTAGGGTATAGGAAATAAGGTCACGCGGTATGCAGTGGTTCTGCTGTTCCCAGGCTGATCCATACATTTTGTCGAGTGGCAATGACCATTTTCTATAGAACAGCCATTGATCTATAATTACACTACTCAACAAATAACAAACTTTTTTTTTAATCTGAGTTCCTACTATGTGATTATAATTCCTTGTTATTGACCTAATACAAGTATGTAAATAGATTTTTTATATACCAACTCTTTTTTCTTTTTTTTTGCAGAATAGGCTTGAACTTGGCCGCTAACTGGCCTGATGTTAAGCGATGATGCGGCCTACGGCCTACGGCCTATTTATTTTATCTGAGTTCCTACTATGTGATTATAATTCCTTATTATTGACCTTAATACAAATATGTAAATAGGATTTTTATATAACATCTAATTTTTTTTCGATTTTCAAAATACCCGCAATATAAAAATCAAACTTAAGTCAAAATTAAAAATACATATTTCTCAGTTTCTAGACGAAAAAAAAATGCATACATATATTTATTATTAGTCATCCTCGATATGAAACAATATGATCTAATCAGATATTTTTTTAGTGTTGAGTAGTGAGTGTTATTTACCATTCTTTGAGAACAGCTGTTTTTTTTGCGATTTCAGGTTTAGTCCCACCATAATACTTGTTTATAATGATGAGTACAGTGACCTCCTTTCGACTTAGTACAAGCGTTACCCTGTATTCGTTTAAAAATCAGTTTTGAAGATGAAATTCCGCAAACTGAAGGTATAAGTTATTTAATGTTATAAAACCGACCAATCTAATGCGATGTTTTTGTTTTTTTTTGTCGTAGAATAGGCTTGCGCTTGGCCGCCAACTCGCCTGATGTTAAGCGATGATGCGGCCTACGGTGGATCACGCTTGCCTAGAAGAAACCGATTCACTCTTGACTTGAAGACACCCAGATTGTAACTACCGGGGAATACCCATTTAGGCAGTGCATTCCACAAACTAGCAGTTCGCACAATAAAAGTGGAATCAAAGCGCTTCGTACGGGTTTTCGGAATGTCAACCATAAAGCGGTGTCGATTTTTCGTGCCCGCTCTGGCAGTCCGGAAAAAAGGGCAGGAAAAATGTATCCAATAAAAAACCGATAGACTAGCAACTTTGCGCCGATGCTCAAGACTAATAAGCTTAGTCTGAACTAGGTATGATGATGAAACAATAAAATTTCAAAGTGAAAATAAAAATGGACCCGTGATATTTATTATTTATTTCTGACCTATGAAACCTCACCATAAATAAACTGTATTAATTTAAAAATACTTTTTATAAGCAAGCTTTTTCATATTCTTTTCAGCAAACACTTTCATTTGATGAATTGAGTCCCATATCATGATGGTAGATAAGAATTTTTTTTCCACCATCTTGGGGTGTCTACTTAATTGAATTTATCATCTAGGACCAAAGTGCTTGAGAAGACAAACTCGACGTGGTTACTTCGTTTTGTTTAGGTGATCCAATGACCATCTTCTGTCTCCATCATCAGACTAGCTTAATGGTATCATAAAATTGCATTGTCACCGAACTTACAATACAATACAATATCTAAAGTTAAATGATTATTTACGGGATATTTACCGTGGTAAGGTTGTGGAAGGAGCTCCCGATATTTCGGCGCAGTTACATGCACCATGTTCACGGGAAGACACCGGACGGCCATCGGGACGGTGTCTTCCCGTGAACATGGTGCATGTAACTGCGCCGAAATATCGGGAGCTCCTTCCACAACCTTACCACGGTAAATATCCCGTAAATAATCATTTAACTTTAGTGAACAACCGTGATAGTTTAAAACAGTGTTTAATACAATATCTCTTTACACCGAAAAATACACATCATAACCAGCCTATTAATATCCACAGCTGGACATAAACCTACACCTGATAGGGCGATTGGGTCATATCCACCATACTGGCCCAGTTGTGGGTTTGTTGATGCACATACGCCATTGAATTTCCTCTCCGTACGTATGCTGGTTTCCTCACGATGATTTCCTTCACCGAATAGCCAAAAACCAGTACATCAACTCCAAAGAGCTCATTGGTCCTGAGATTTGAATCCGCGACCTGCGACCAATTTTCTAAACTTGTAACATATTCTACAAGCTTTTCACTTTGATACCCATCAAACTATTTATTTTATTTATTTATCATAGTGACAAGGAAGGAGACAAAGCAGGCTAACATCCTTAAATTACATCATATAAATTATCTCTTGTAGATAAAATATGTCAATGATATTGAAGTTAAAGTTAGCTTATGTTAATATTTATATTTTTTTATTTAATAAGTATTTATTATGCACAACTTAAAAAACAGAAAAATTTACATAAGCAGAATATACTATAGTAGTTAAATAAATACCCAACTAAATTAAATCTAAATTCAACTAAAAGCTATAAACTATAGATAAAAAACTGCATTAAGGTCACTGTCTTCGGGTAGGGTACCTAAAAAGCTAGCGACATTACCACGTTGGATGGCCAAACTTATTCTTTGGCCAAGGTAAGCGCCAGCTCTTTGATCACCCGATTTAAATTATTGAACCAAAAATCAATATAGCAACCTCATTTTAACTCATTCTCTTTATTACTCTTCTGATAACGAATATATTAGGAGTATGAAGCGGAGTCAGTTTTAATTTTGAGATAAATATCGTTTGTACTCAGCACATGATGAAATATTCATGAAGACAATGTAATTTGTTACCGATATAACCTATTTGGTAAGGGTGACCAATTGCAAGAAAACTGATAAAAAAATATTGAGACACTTAATTGTTGTGTACTTGAATTCATTGTGGAAAACAATGACTGACAACCTTTTGGACAATATTTTTTTAATATTTTTGGCGGCCATTCTGAAAATATTACAATACTGGATTTTTGCATTATTGTATTGTTACCAGAACTAAATGTGTACGCAAAATTTCAGCAAAATAACGGGTGGATTCAGCTTGCAAGATTTGACCTAAGCAAACTAACATACATTGCAATGTATATAAAAGCTTGTAAAAAAGACATTTAATATACTCTTTTTAGGTACCTGTAGGCTTTCTTTCTATTTTGGACATAATATATTCCCTATTCGAGTAGGTAATGAAAATATTTCTATTTCTCATTTATAATTTTCATACCTATAATTCAAGCGCAGTGGACATAATTTGCCCTTTTTTTGATTTGGAAAAAATTGGGCAGGCAATAGAAATTATTATTTTATATTTTTGCTCATAGTTTTCAGTTCTTGTGTTTCAGTTTAGCAAACATTTTAATTGGATGCCCGTTTAGGAAAGATTAATTTGTCTCAGAACTAAATATCACATAGCTAGCCTACAAGTGGGAACTCCGAAATAATTTTGCCATATTGATATGCAACGGTGGCAGGCAAATGAGTTGTGTTAATAAAATATATTTTTACTGATACAAAATAACGAACATTATAATTTTTTATGGATAATTCACCCTTTATGTACTGAGACCTCTGAGTAGTCTCGCCATCGATAAAGACATAAATATAAGTGATAAAATAAGATAGTAAAGACAGGCCGTTTTTTTTTCAAATGGTACCAACTCAGTTGGTCTAACAAGTATATTGTGCACCAATGTGAAGTCAGTCAATGGTTGATTTTGCTGGTGTGCAATCGTTGCCCGTCGCGCCATTATCGTGTAATCTTTGGATCATCCTCTCTTAAATTTTAGCTGTATGATTCCAGCGAATAACACTTAAATTATAAGTAAAAAATAGCGCCAATGTGAAACAACACGTCGCCTCATTATATTATTATCCTAAACTTGTGTATTTTTGATTTTTATCGTATAATAATGGCGGATTGTTAAGTATTTGTGAACGTGCTTGAATGTGGCTAAATGATGAAACGAAACATAATATATTTTCGTGATGTTTCCAAAATTAATTAAAAGGCTCAGGTAAAGTCACCATTTTCGTCACTTATTTTGCTTGAATCCGACTGTGACTATGACAATATTTAGTAAAACTTGAGAATATTTTACATTTAAATGCACAAAACGTGCGACGTCAAACTCCCGTCAAGAGAAAAGAAGAAGAAAAAAGTAAAAACTTACATGAAAAAAGCAATCTAACGAGCATTACAGCGAATCAACAATTTGCATGTAACTTCTCCTCAACGCCTCAACAACAGTTTTTTTTCTGATATTGCTGCTTTTAATTACAGTCCCAAAAGATTAAAGGGTTTTTATAATAATTTCTCCAAAATACTTAAACACTTTACATCCTTTGATCTCTTTATTTTGGAAAGTTATCTTCGTCGACATTGGGGTATAGCCCTTCATCCTAGACCTCGAATATTCCAAATGTTATTTTCTTAGATGAATAATGGATATACCTTAATATAACCCTATTTCAGAATACTTAAGAAGTATTTTGAAATATGCGTGTGAGTAACATGTTTAAGCCAATTTTTGTTAGTAAATAATTTTATTTGTATTGAGTTTAATCATATTACTATACTTAAATTATGAATGCAAAAGATTGTGTGTGAATTTATAATTTTATATGTGTGTCTACACTCAACGCCATAACGGCTCAGTGAATTGTACTGACATTATTTGGTATAGAGGTTTTTTTTTATTTTATTGTAAGATAGGCTTGCGCTTGGCCGCCAACTCGCCTGATGTTAAGCGATGATGCGGCCTACGATGGATCACGCTTACCTAGAAGAAACAGATTCACTTTTTACTTGAAAACACCCAGATTGTAACTATCGGGGAACACCCATTCAGACAGCGCATTCCACATACTAGTAGTTCGTACAATAAAAGTGGAATCAAAGCGCTTCGTACGGGTTTTTGGAATGTCAACCATAAAACGGTGTCGATTTTTCGTGCCCGCTCTGGCAGTCCGATAGAAAAAAGGGCAGGAGGGAATTAAATCATGCAGATCTGATGCGCACTCTCCAAAATGTATCCGATAAAAAACCGATAGACTAGCAACTTTGCGCCGATGCTCGAGACTAAGAAGCTTAGTCTGAACTAGGGCTTCGTTGCTGATGAGCCTCTTGGCACGCTTCTCAGTTGACTCCAATGCCCCGAGCTGGTACTTAGCTGATCCATCCCAAAGGTGCGAGCAGTACTCCATGCACGACCGAACTTGTGCTTGGTATAGTGTAAGCAACTGTTCCGACGTGAAGTACCGTCGCACCTTCGATAGGATACCAAGCTTTGTATTGATTAATTTGGTTGTTTATAGCTTAGACTGAGTTGCTACTATACCTAAAAATTCTGTTGTCTTTAGACCTTTAACAGGCCTAACTGTTTTTGTAGCGTTAGTGTTAGCTTGTATTTTGTTTAGGTTATGAAGGCACTTGATCAGTAAAACAAAACCATCAAAAATCTGATTTTTAGCGCATTGCCTTGTCTTTGCCGTAACCACCGCTCTGAAGTGCGGACTGAATTATTTTTTAGGTTCACGAAGTTACAATCAATGTTTCCCAGCACGTATCTACTTGCTGATTTTAGTAGTCACCTCGCCTTAAACAGGCTTTTTTATTTTGAAAAAATGTGGAATGTAGGGTGGCGGATTAAATCACGAGGCACCGCTAGTATGATCATGAACATGTAGCAAAATCATTTATAACTGGAAAATTTCCTGTTATCAGCATGTATAATTTTTTTTTGTATGAAAACAACAATTTCTCTGGACTACAAATGAAGTGTATTCAGGTAAAATATAAATTTGCCGGATTTTAAACAGACCGCTTAATAAACAAAAACGTAATTAAACGAAAATATAAAAACAATTTCAATAAGCTTTGTGCCTTGTTTATTTAAATACCTGTACGCCAATTAGTTTGCCTTCATCATTGATTTTTTATGAGAACTGATGGAGTAAACTGAATAAGTTGAAAACAATAGCAAAAAAACCTATTTTTCTTAACCCACGCAAAAAAAATCTTGCTTAAAATATAGGTATAAGTATCAAATAACAAGGTAGGTTAAAATAAATTTACTCAACAATATCTAAGCAGACATTAATGAAGCCGTTAGCTACGCTATTCCGCTCATTCTGCCTCTGCCAGATTTGTTGGCACGCACTGCCAAGGCCGAATTTATTAGACATGAGGTGGAAGTCTTTGAGTTAGCGCAGAACTTAACTCAGAGACAGTTTCTTGCGTTGTCTATTGCGTCAACTCACGTGTTTCATATGATATACTAAATTTTCAAAAAAAGACAAAGATTTGGATAATAACTTACATGAAGCCTCTATTCTGGCTTTGCCCATTTGCAGGTACTACTCGTATGTAAACCAATGTGAGTGCCGATAGAGATGACTCTGGAGCCGGGGGCTTTCGTATCCCCTGCTTATCGTAAGAGCCAATTAAAGGAGACATTTGAACTCATGGTAGGTCAGATCTGGGGGTTTGACCTTCCGCTCAAGCAAGCCCGGAGAATACAACGGCGCGGTGTGACCTGCGCCTGCATAAAGAGAAGAAGTGGAAAAACTTAGAGCATTGCCTGGGTACGATGCCTTAGGCAACGTACTAGGTACAGGCGTGTTTCTATGTAGATTCCAGTACCCAGTAACAGAAAGGGTTTCCACTGGAAGAGTCTTAGTAGATGCAATCCTATATAACCTAGCTGTACCCCAACACAGTACAGAACATCTTCAAAAGACTTTCCGCCGTTATTACAAAACGTATTGTCAACCACAGCAACTTCATATCAGGCTTCAAAGAAATCTGAACAGAACGGATTAACAATTAAAACACTTGTGTTGCGTTACCACTTTTAGCGAGTTAGCGCAATTATCACATAGCTCAATATCACATCAAGATCTCGCCAATTTGGCGAGGGCCCATTATATACAGGATATTGCCCCCACTACTTGAACTTTACTGAAAGGATGCTCGCACTTCTTTTCACGCCGATGATGTTACGATATTGCGGGTAAAGATTTTTTCGTCCATTGTCCGTGGATAGATTGATGGAGTATCTACAGACAACATTTTTGCCATAATGTAGTAGGTACTACTTACTGATATAATTTTGCTTAAGATTTTGAATTAGCGACGTATTTGACCTGACTTGACCAAAGTAAAATGCAAAGTATTGTGCACAGTTTTGAAGGAATTTATCGTCGTAGTTTTAGGAAGGTTCTGAATTAATTATACATGACAGGTCATTATCATCACATGTGTATAAAGTTTTTACTTAGCTATTATAATTAACTGGTCAATGCGCTTTCCATCAGACAGTTTTAGTCCTTATTATTTAAAAAGAAAGCCATTATTATTGCTTAGATGAATTTTTGATATCTTATTCAATAAAAATAAAATATTTATTGCATATGAAACAAGTTAGGTAAACACGATAAAATACGCGACAAATAGTTTTTTTTTTTTAGTCATGTATTTATTCTATCGGCTAAAATTCTCGTATTTGTGGACACACGAAAATGTTTACCTTCACCGTATCAAAACTCGTTAGTAGCAAAAAGTATAAAAACGTAGCTGTTATTTCAGTATTCGCTACATAATGCCGGATAACGATCGCCCAGGGAAAACCAGACAGAAGTTTCATTACAGAAGAGATAACGTTATATCAGCAGTAAATATCAAATTTATGGATCTATACCGCAGATAGAAAAACCATATTTTAACCTGGATTCATAAATACCATATTGCACGTATAAACGTCAAAATAGATTTCGTTGAGCGTTTCATGATGAATGAAGGTCCGCAAATAGGACCTAATACCGTTTAAATGAAATCATATATTCATTTGGATACGGATTAGAATTGGAATTTTATTACTCAATGGAAAAAAAAAATTCTTATAATAATTATCTTAGTCAGCCTGTTCTAGCTAAGTAGTTACTTTCAGAATTATAAATGGCATTACTAAGGCTTAGATTGATCGCAAAGATATTTTGAGTTTGGATGCCGACAGGAAAGGGACCGTAGCTTAGCGGATAGAGGTTTCAGGACGTAAAACTGGATGGTGGGTTTGAACCCTTCCGGTCATCTAATTTTTGAATTGTCTATAACATTTAAAAGTAAATCCTAAAGTGTGAAATCATTCACACTTTAGGACACCTCGTTCTAGCTACGGACGGTAGATGGAGCGAACGAATAGTCCACTGGCATCCGAGAGATAGCGCGCGGACAGTAGGACGGCCCAGAAGAAGATGGTGCGATGACATAGTCGAGGTGGCAGGTGCAGCCTGGACTCGGCTAGCTCAAAACCGCAGCACATGGCGTTGCTTGGAGGAGGCCTTCTTCCAGTTTTGGGTGCCCGATTAAATATATTTAAATTAGTACCCACTTAAGATAAATTTGTAACAAATATGGGCTATTTTATTATATTTATTTAAAGTGTGAAATCATCATCATCAGCCAGAAGACGTACACTGCTGAACATAGGCCTGCCATCTCCATCCACTATATGCTCGTGACACTCACAATGTCGTCGATTCATCTAGTGGACAGATGACATTGCGTGAAGTGTGAAATAACACTTCAAAAAATATATTTACATTCAAATTATAATTTGCAAAATAAAATTAATTATTAAAAAAAATACTTTTTTTGCAAGATTTGACACTTGCTAACAAGGCAAGTTAATAAAAGCTTGTAATAATTTAATTAGAACAACCAGTAACAACATAGTAACTTAGTTAATCATGCCTTGTTAGTTAAATCATCATCCATTGCCTTCCCCATTACAGCGTTTATTTTTATAATTTGTTGTTTGTATACAACGTTTCTATCTTTAAAGTGGAACGTTTCACTTATGGCGGTAAATTCAAATTTTAAACAGTTTTTCGTTTTTTTAGCTAGGCCGGGTAATTATTGTAAATGATCATGATGTTTGCGCGAATTGATTATTATTCTTTACAAAATCATATAAAGCTATTTATCTCTAATGCACATTATTACTTTACATTTCTCAATAAATATATTTTTACTGTTTCAAACGGTTTATTGACAAACGTAAGTAATATGGTGCATTACTGATAAATAGCTGTATATTATGTTAACGTAAATAACAACCAACGATTTGCGCAAACACTGTGTCATTTTACAATAATTATGTCCTAGCTACAAGGGAAAAAAACTGTTTGAAATTTGAATTTTCCGCCATACGTGAAACGTACCACCTAAACACAAAATTAGAATGCTGTAATATTATATTTATTTCTACTAATTTTACTATATTTTTCAAATGAAAACCTATCATTGAAATTCTACTTATTTTTATTATATCTTGAATAATAACGTGCAAATGAGAATTCACTAAAAGCGGTTACCTTCTTTTGCGAGTAATTTGCTAAAAATAATCGTTTTGTACCGGTTAAATACCGCTTTCAGTCCACATAAAATACAGATACATAATTTATTTTCAAGAAATTATTATGTAACCGCTTGGGAAATTCGTGCTACAAATAAAAATAGATCTTTCCCAACCAACGGAGTGATGGGGAAATAAAATCTTTGTCGGACATGGATTGTAGGGTGCGAAATTTATTGTTTAACGCGAGCTGTAATACTCGATTTATGCCAAGGGATTCTCTTCCTGAAAGGTACTGCTTAGAGATGATCTACAAGCACTCAGCATAAGCAGGAGTTAAAATGGTGTTTATCAAAAAGTCAAATTTTCTTTACAAGTTGCGCCTTGCGTAACACTCGGATAACAAGGGCGACTTCCTTTTACGCAAAAGTATATAAAATAATGAACTCGCGAAAATTTTGGATAGGTATTGATAAACCTCAAATTTAGGAAAGTTGCACACAACGGGTGCACCTAGGAAAAAAATATTTGAATTATTTATTATTACAGTTATATGATTATTTACGGGATATTTACCGTGGTAAGGTTGTGGAAGGAGCTCCCGATATTTCGGCGCAGTTACATGCACCATGTTCACGGGAAGACATCATATCACTGACCACTGATCATATAGGTAACTGTAGTGAACAACCGTGATATTTTAAAACAGTGTTTTATGTATTATTGTAAAATTAAGGGTTAGGTTAGGTTACAAAGAATTGCTGCAATGATTGACTATATTAATTTTTCCGCAAGCTAAAGAATAATATACAACTTTGATTTCATATTTAGCGGCCAACGTCAAATAATCAAGAGAGTGGAGAGTTTGATAATGTTTAAATTTATAGTTATCCAAACAGGAAATTTCGGGCAATATTACTACAAAAACATGCCACATAGATCAACTAAACGGACTATCACTAGGATTTCGTACGTCGGGGATGTCTTGGAACATATAAAAAGACGTGGAAAACTTACACCCAGACCGAAAACAAGCATTTCATACAATTCATCATTCAAATATCTGCCCGTCCGAGAATCTAACCCGGACCTTCTGTGCTTAGGGCACTTCCTACTGATCCATATCGGTCGGTAATAACTAACGGCATTACGCACTTATACAACAATACAGCGTATACTTGAAATATTTCTTCACTGTAAGAATTCCATTATTTTTTATTTAAAAAAAAGCGGGTAAAGTACGGGCAGAAGATTAATATAATATGTATCTGTTGGAACGTGAGGCCGATTCGCATCAGACATCACTAGGGTTCTACGTCGTGGGTATAGCGGGCGAGGGGAATCAGACATCGCTCGTACAATGAGATATCTTTTATCTCATTGTACGAGAGTAGCACTATGATTAATCATTACAATAGTAAAATACTTCAAATAACTTGGGGAGAAGGTGTTTCGCTTAGTACTGAACGCTGCCACCCTCAAACCAAAAGTGAGCTCACCCGCTCACCCGAGCCTCGCATCCGCGCGCTCTCGCTAGCGCGTCTGCCGGACGGTATGCGAAACTTGCTAAACGCTGCGCTGATTCGTTGCAAACTACCCATCAGCGAGCCTGTCAGCAGCGTACGTTACGATAATAATATGTGATAACCGGTAGCTTGGGCCCTGCCCCACTGCTGGCGGCACCCTAGAATTAAGTTTTTTTTATAATATTTTGTTAACTTTAATTTAAGAACAAAAATAAATATAGTAATTTTTAAACTTTCGCGATTTGAACACCTGTTTTCATATAAACGTCGAGCGAAAGGTATAGGTAAATCTATTTTTACCTATATTTAATGTTGCGCGATAAGTCCCGATAAATATGAAAACAAAAATAAATATGTGATAAAATAATAATAATATTATGTAATAAAATGATGTAGGTATAATTATATTTATTGATATATAATTTTAGTCATATTTAAATTTCTTGTTTGTATACTATATACATACATACATCTATTCAGTTTTTTTCTTTGTTTAGTCGGTTTACCAGTATTAAATATTATTCATTATGTGGTACGTAATTTTCCATACGCTTAGTTCATACGTGGTCAAAAAACTTTGCGAGAACAATGAAAAGCCCAGATATTCTTGTAAAAAACTTAACGCAAAGTACAACGCAGTTTCATACAAACAAACAAGTGCAATAGAAACAATTTCCTTTGTATCCAATACATATTCTAAACTTGGCGGAACAGGGCGGAAGTTTTTGAGAATTCGTTCTAAAAGAAAACTGCAAAATTTCCGGCGTGTTCTTTACAGTATAACTGAAATATTATCGCAGGATAACGTACACTGTCTTACAAAAATGTTTTTCCACTATGACAGGTGGCCATATTTAGTTGTATTACTTGGAAATGTGCTTTAAAATTCTAATTCTACTATAAGTAATGAAATTGAAGGCTTCCACCAAGGAAATGAGATAAGATAAGATATTTTATATACATACATATATATATATATAATATATATGTATGTATATCAGTCTCTGGCTGCCATATTACAAGCTTTGCTTAGTTTGGGGTCAGATGACCATGTGTGCAATAATGTCCCAGATATTTATTTATTTATTTAATTGTCTCTTTCTCTCTTTGAGAATAACAGGGACAGAATCAATGTCGATTACTCAGGAATTCGCCTGCAGATTTAGTTATTTTTTTAAAGTTGATAGACTATATTTAATATACCTATACTAGTACTTACTACGCGTTCGAACTCACTGTATAGTTGAAATGGCAAACAAGCGTAGTTTGGAATGGGAACTGGCTTTCAAGAGATGCTGTCAGGAAATCTTTATTAAAAGTAGGTGCTATGTTCAATTTTCCATGTTTGAGAATCATTTGATTTTTTATATCCTCCATAATACTAAATTTTGGTTACACACAAAAATACAAATGAATACAGGGTTCGCAAGTGTAAATCTAAATAAATGTGTTTTTCCTGGCTCAAGAATAAGATTTTTAATTCTAGTATCTAGCCATATAGGATATTATTCTTATGTTTAAAAAAAAAACAATTTTCAAGTTTTTAAACACTAGCTACGCTCGCGATTTCACCTGCGTGGATATTTCTTAACGTTTTTCGAGATACAAAGTCACCCTACGGACTATTTCTATGCAAAAAATCACGTCAGTCCGTTGTTGTATCGTTCCGTGAAAGAGAAACAAACAAAGATCTTTCGCATATATTATATTAGTATGATGATAGAAATAGTTAAAACTATAGACAAAGAATAAACAGCAACAAACAATGGTTATTTCTGGTACATATCATCATCAGCCAGGAGACGTCCACTGCTGAACATATGCCTTCCCTAAACGGAAGGCCACCACACCGAACGACAGCCTGCCATCTGCATCCACTGGATGCCCGCGACTCTCACGATGTCGTCGGTCCATCTAGTGGGAGGCCTACCTACGCTTCGTCTTCCGGTTCGTGGTCTCCACTCAAGAAGAAATATAAACTAAAATATAATGTAAATAAAAACTTTAAATAAATAAAAAACAATATGTCGGTGACTGTTGTTCTTCGGTGAATATCTTCGATCCGGATTCTATCGCGCAAAGAAACTACGTGGCTTGCTGTGCGGTCTTTTTCTAGTACACGCCCTAAAAATATTCTAAGTATACGCCAAAAAATAATTTTAATAGCTCATTGATGAACTGAGATCATTGAACTCAAAATATACGAGGCGAGAACCACTAAAACATTGTTGGCACAAAAATTTGTTCAACGCTCGTTTCACTTGAAACATAATGTCTGTTAAATTCATAGCCCCATTTCTGATACAAAAGGGAACTCAACAAGGGTCACCAAGATACTGCAGTATACGATGAGTCAGTAAAGTAGCGTTAATGTTACGCAGTGTTTTTCAAACTGTGTGTCGTGACCTCCTGGGAGGTCGCCATACTCTATAAGGGGTCGCGGGAGTCGCGAAGCCTCGGTAAAAGAAAAAAAAACAATGTTAAAAAATATATTTACTAAAAAAAATATGCGTAATTATAAAAATAAAAGTTGTACGTATTTGGTATTTGTAATATAAATACAGATTATAAACTGTGGAAGGTAGGGGTCCAGATTTTTTTTCCATAGTAAGGGGGTCGCGTCATGAAAAAGTTTGAAAAACACTGAGGTAACGTATCAAGTATGTCTTTTGCAGGATCTTTGAAACAAATCATTCTCGCAGTTTAAAAAACTAAAAAACACGATTTAAAATCGCTAATACTAAAGATCCTGGTAAGGATAATAGGACAAACTACCTAAATTATTACATTGTCATAGGTTCTGGATAAGTGTGCAACATTTATATTTAATTTGACGTTTGAAGTAGTTGAAAATCAAGTACAAGTTCATACATACCAAGCTAATAAAAGCGTGTAAAAAAAACACGATGTGTGAATGATTAGTTTTCACAACAATAGAAAAAAAACTATCTATATAGCTGTCTATATAAAAATGCTATAAAAAAATGAATAATGATAATATATAAAAATGCTGTATAAAAATATATAAAGCTGTCTATATAAAAATGTGTGTATGTTACCTAAAGACTCTGAAACGGTTCGACCGATTTTGACGAAACTTTCAGGAAATGTTCAGAGTAGCCCAGGAAATGATCATTTGAAGTTTAGTAGTAATCGAATCAACATTCTTTTTATTGGTGTCTATATATTGTCTCTTCAAAACACAAGAACAAGAATTGGCATACGAGTATTAGTCCGGTCAATTTAGACATTCGAAGCTACATAAATTCCCACCAAGCTGAAAATCAGTAAGATTGTTAAAAATATGATTAAAAATAAAATTTGAAAGTTCCCCATCATAAACCTGTATGTTTTTTTTTTATTCCAGGTGAAAGGTCTAAAAAAATAGTTTTTCGTGATTTTCACCAAAACGGTATGTTTTATCATAAAATACTTCAAACAAAAATTGTATATCATAAAATTATCTACAAAAAATGTCTTAATACTTTTTTTCTACGAGCCTCCGTTTTTGAGATATAACGATTCAAATTTTAATCATATTTTAAACAATCTTACTGGTTTTCAGCTTGGTGGGAATTTATGTAACTTTACTCTTATTTTTTTGTTCTAATTTGACCGGACTATATTATTACATCTTATATTTTTTATCTAAGTCAAAGTAGGATGCTGTCGCTACCAAGGTAGTTGCTTCAAGGAGGTTTATAACGCAGGTAGAACTGCGGGACGTAGCTAGTAATATAAAAAGCAAAAACAAATTTATTCCCAAAACTACATAAAATTACAACTAACATCTTGTAAACACCCCCAATGACAAATTGTTCACAAAAAGTTGCCCTTACCACGTTGTGTGCCAATGCTCACATTTTAGCAGAGCTCAGCATTTTATAGTCACTTATCTGATAGACGCACTATTACGCAGATATAATTGCGATGTGTTTATTTACATTCACGGGTCTAGCCCGGACTTTTGAAAGGCATTGATGAGCCTGAAGCCAACACCAAGAGGCTCCGGAACACAGTAGTGTTTTCACACTACTGCTTGGCGGTTGAATAACTGTCAAAAGTGTGGTACTTCTCCAGGCGGACCCTTGCAAAAGAGTCGTACCACTACACAAACTATGTGATGTGTGCAATTGGGAATGAAACTATTGTACAGTATAGGATATAAAATTTTTATCATTACAAAAAACCGACTTCGTAAAAATGACAGAACTGGCATCAGCTAGCATCAGCAATCACCAAACCTAGCATCAGCTTTCAAATAAAAAAAGAATCATCAAAATCGGTTCACCCATTCGAAAGTTCTGCGGTAAAAACATTTAAAAAAACCTAGTCGAATAGATAACCTTCTCCTTTTTGGAAGTCGGTAAAAACTGGGCTATTGTGATGAATTCTTGATGGCGTTGAATTGGTCTATGGTATGAAGTGCGGCATCCGCTAATTATGCCTCATTTCAAGATATTTTAGCGGGTGACTTGCTACCCACTAAATGCCCCTCCTTCCCTCCATAAAGGCTGCCGTATTTTGGCACCAGAAGGGCAACATTGGGTGGCTCATGGTGTCGAGAGATGTGCTGCACTTTCATTAATCACTACTCGCGGCGTTATACCCTTTAACAATTCTCACCTGGAGCTTAGGTTCTTAGCGCTTGCGGTTTCCACCTCCAGACGGCCAGTTATGGCAGGCTAGGGGTCGGGGTCTCATTTAGCCTCATGGTATGGGGGTACACAATGTCGCCACTGACCGACGGTTTGCCACAAAGCCGCCCCTGCGTTTTTATTATTATTATTTTAAATAACCCTTAGTAAGCCTGCCTTTGCCAGCTTTTTGTAAACCTTAACTACTGTTACGATGTTTTGTAAAAAAAATGTCACAAGGATGATTACTTGGATATTTTCCTCTAAGCCAAGCGTTTTCCAGATTAAATGTTGCGTGTAATATAACGACTTCACCGGCGGGACAACATTTTCTTTAGGATTAAAATATAGCGCTTGATCGGTAGGCTTTTTTGTAGCCCATTTTCTTTTAGGTTTTATTTTTAATATCTACAATTACGACTTACGACAATTACTTACGTTTGTCCGTAAGTTTCCTTAGATTCGTAAAGATACGTGGAACAATGGAACTTCCATCTAACTACATCGACTAATACAATCTAGGCTAATTAAACCTAATTTTGCAAATTCAGCTATTCAAAAGCTTTATAAATTATTGGTGCCACAATTTTTTTATCCAGTTCCACATTCTAATCCATTTAGTTTTTTAATAAGTCCACATTTCTTGGCATCTATTTTATACTCGACACATAAAACACAAAGGAAGAGCGGTTTGACGCAGTGTTTAATTTTCCACGCATACAGTCATTTGCTGCCTTTACATTCACAAACAAAAGCCTGCCAAGTTGATACGTTGTTATGAAGAACATCGCACCCACACTGTGACAATCACAGTGTAATTAAGAAAAACAATATTTAAAGCTTTTTATTACCTACAGACTAACTGACTAGCTGCGCCCCGCATCGTTTCATCCGCATGGTAATAAAAAGTGATGATGATGATAACGATGAAAATTTCCTAAGTTACTCTTTATACCATCAGCTATCTGCCAGTGAAAGTCTCGTCAAAATTGGTCCAGCCGTTAGGAAGTCTATAGGGACAAACATACATCGCGATTTATATTTATAAGAAGACTAGTAGCCCGCCCCGGCTTCGCACGGGTGGAGATATTTTTTCAAGCATTCTAGTAATAAATATAGCCTATGTAATATATGTAAGTATAAGTATATGTAAAATACTCAGTAACATTCTAATGGTGAAAGAACTTTTATAATCGGGTCAATAGTTTTTGATTTAATTCGTTACAAACATACATACAAAAAAAACAAATCTTTCCTCTTTTAATATTAGTGTAGATGTAGACGTGCTAGATAAAACTAGTCTGATGATGGAGGCAGAAGGTATAGGAGCTCCGAAACAAAATGAAGTATCCTCGTCGAGTTTGGGTTCGTTGGATTTGTCTTCCCAAGCACTTAGGTACCGTACTAAGTAAGTCATTGGTGCAGGTACTAAATAATTCATTGTGCAAGGTCGAGGTTCAAACTGGGAGCCGTCAGATTATAAAGCGCACATGCTACCGCTCGCTCACCGTTGCTCTTAGATAGAGATAGAGATTATAGACAGATGTACGGATAGACAATTCGATTTATTAGGTATTTATGAAGCTACAAAGCTATAATACATAATCTGCAATGGTTTAATTGGCATGTTCATAGTCATGTTGAATTGAAACCTGGCTTTGCTCCAAAGGGATGTTGGCAAAATTCTGAATAACAAAATTATTGTATTGAGAATATACATATAATATAAGTTAATATTATCACTATTTTATCTGTTTGAAAAAAAAATGGTTAGGTGTTTTTTTTTTACAATAGGCACTAGATATTCGCTGCTGAGCAAAAACTCAGCAGAACTCAGAATGGATGTGATGATGATTGCTGATCAGTTACACAAATGTTTTAATTAAAATAAAAAATTAAACTATGTTATTGCAGCTGCAATCTTCGATCATAATATTTCTGTAGATGCAAAGTTACATGCAAAATCGAACAAAAAATTGTCCCTAGTAAAATTTTACGACTTTTTTGTGTTTTTTTTAACAATTTTTTTTTTTTTAGAAAAATCTGAAATAAAACAACACATTATGTTGAAAAAAAGTGTATTGAAAAATGAAGCCTAATGATGACACAACTTTAGAGTTTTTTTTTAAATTTTTTCTAGAAAATATTACAGCGAAATTCCAAAAATACATAAAATTATGTTGTGCTAAGGAAAGAAAGAAAGAAAATTATTTTTTTCCGACATCTTCAAACATCTTATGACTAAAGATTCCAATTATTGTGGAATGGGTCCATCTCGGCATTCATGCTGAAAGTCAAAGACTATCAGTGCCGCTTTAGGTAAAAACAGGACCGAACCAGGAACCGTGTTTCCGGTGGTAAGGATCACCACAAATATCGGATTTTAACATGGCTGCGTGTCGGAACGTTGGCACAGAATACACAATACACACAGAAATTTAAACGTTTTAACTCATCATCATCATTTCAGCCATAGGACGTCCACTGCTGGACATAGGCCTCCCCCATCGATTTCCAAAAGGACAGGTTGGATGCCGCCTGCATCCAGCGTTTTCATCCGATCTTTTTTAGGTCGTGTGTCCGTGTTATGGTCCAACGTTTTAACTAATGAATTACAATAAAGCACAAATTCGGTAGCGCGAATGAGAGCTAAACAAGGCATATGACATGTATGCCTTGTTTTGCCGGTGCCAATTTTGAGGCGGTAATAGTGCATCGACAGAAATATATGATCAAAGGCTGCAATGGATAAAAACTAGGACCAAGTCAACGAAGTTGTAGTTATCCAACTTCGCTGGACCGAGTATACACGTTTGTTAATACTGATCTAAAAAAGAAGCAGCCATGCGTACTACCGTCACCATACCGTACCGTAAATCAGTCGTATGTAGCTACTTATCTGTTTTTCTGCATTAAGCTGAAAAAGAAATTGTTTCCGTGCTAAAAACCACATTTTATGAGCAAGAACGGGGTCATGCCGCAAAGTCACAGAGAAATGTAATTAGTGAATGGTTGCTTCATAGATTACATTACCCTGATTACAGTTCCTCCTTTACTAAAACAGCTGAAATGGAAGAAGCTAGGTGGAAATTCTGGGTGTGAGTTCTGACGAAATTAATTTTGTAGAGAGAACCTTATTTTGAGATTCATAGAGTATTTATTTACTGGACAATGCATACAATTTTGTTATAAACATCTGTAGGAAAGTAGATAAGAATTATGACGCCCATCAGCAATAGATATCATCTCATTCGCATATTCTCAACATGTTTGAAGATTCACTGAGTGAGAAAAAACTGATTTGGTTCTGAGTCTTAGAATAACATTGCAAATGTTATAAATCAATTTTCGCATATATATTTAATAAGATGGCATAGTAGACCGAAAGACACTCGAAAATAATACATAGTTTTGTTTCGATTTCTTCCGCCGAAATAAAAGATAACAAATCGTAAAAATTACTTTAAAAAGTTTACTTACTTTCAATATTTTTTTATGATCATTATCAGCCTATCATGTTCCCACTGCTGAGACACAGGCCTTCCCTCAGAGAAAAAGACAGGGGCCCTAATCCACCATGCTGATCCAGTGCATCATCAGCCATAAGACGTCCACTGCTAAGCATAGGCCTCCCCCTTTAACCTCCACACTGAACGACAACCTGCCATCTGCATCCACTGGATGCCCGCGACTCTCATGATGTCGACAAAGAACCAGAGTCATTGACATAGCTATTAAAATTAGCAAGTTAAAGTGGCAATGGGCAGGCCACATCGCTCGAATAACCGATAACCGATTGATAATAAGCGATAATATTTCGCTCATCAGGAATAAGCGCAAATCCTACGAAGCTGAAATTTAGGAGGTAAATAGATTTCTTATGGTGTAGATGACTGCTGTAAAAAAATAGTCTAATATTTTTTTTACAAAAAGACCACAAAGAAGGGCTAAAAGAGGGTTAACATTTTATATGGAAATAAATATACGAAGTTACAGATAAGTACTAAATTACTACAGAATTAAGTAAATTTAACCTTCAAATTATAGTTATGTTTGCTTCACTTCTGCGAAGTAGTGCTCCTATATCTTGAGAGTTTACAAAGTATTTCTAAACTAACGCCCTAGGGCACATAAATCATATATTAGAAGCTCTAAAGGTATATCATAATTTATTGTGCAATCTTGATACTTTCGTTGTGCAGCTCTTAAATTAAACAGATAGGTGTAGTGTAGGTTTTAAAGAGTCTAGAAATCGAAATAACTTGGTAAGGCTATCTTTCACCATTATTTTATAAATTTTCAGCGATTAAGAATTTGAATAGCATCTTCTCTAATTAACTGTTTTAAGCCCGATACAGATGTAGCTATAATATATATTAATATGAATCATAGCTAAACATATTACAATGTATTTTCAATAATTTATTTGTGTTACCACACACGTTTATTGTAATATATATTATAGCTACGTCTTTATCGGGCTTTATGAGAAGATATGCATCCTTCATTTACTGTGTAAAAATCGAACAACCAATAAACATAACGTGAGTATAAGCCGTTTTCTAATAATTTATAATGAAACCCTCACGCGAGTTTTGATGAAGAGATTTTTGTTGTTATGCTTAAATTGCAAAAGCTGAAAAGTTACATTCTGGCGCAGTGATAATACACGGATTTCCGGGCCCTAAACATGGATGTGGATTCGCTTCTTTACATTTACACGGGCTGCGTGGCGTGATGGTGCTATTACAAGATACAAGTTATGCTTAACCTAAAATAATAATAAAAATGCAATACAACGGATTTTCTCAATTTCAATTTGAAGTGTTACAAAACGCAGGCACATTTTCCTTTATTTATTGATATTGAATCTTCTAATCAATTCTTGAAAAGTAATAAAAGATTTCCATATAAACGATTGCTTGAGTAGAAATAACATCTTTTGTAAGTGGCAGACGATTTACGTGTTTACGAAATTGGTTTTCTCCATGTTTTTTGTGGTTTAATTTTGCAAGTAATAAAAACACCCATTGAAAAAGTAATACAGTGTAAACTCTTTATAGCCACAGTTTTTTTTTGCGTTATAAATAAACAGAAAATCGGAATAAGTATAAGCTGTCAATGTTGAACAACAAATATAAAACAAAACAAAACATAAAAATTTAATCATATTATGCCATAAAAATATAATCATAATCTCTTTGCACTTCAAATCTGGTTTTTTTTTTAGTTTTGATAACAAGGTGGACGGTGGAAACTAAATATTTCCCAAGGCACACCCAGGTGAAAAAAGGTGAGCCGTTGTAAAAAAATACTTTCCACGGTTCACCCAGGTGGTCTCAGGGGGTGGACGGTAGGTAAGTACTCATTTTAACGACAAACTTCCTTAAACGTCGAAATTGACTTTGGTTGGTTTACCTTTTTATCTATAAACTCTATGTAGAATCACACCCACTCTAAATAACGGCAACACAACGTCATTATCAAGCAATTAAAAATACTTTCTAACAACTCGTATTAATCTTATATTTACCTTGACTGTCGGCATCTTACATACCAAAGATTCTGAAAAAATATTTTTATTTGTAGTAATTACCTTGCACGTGTTTAGCCTATGATATGCATTGTGTATACGTAATCATATTATTAAAAAAATGACAGACAAAGATAACAGACTAAACGCAATAAGCGTTGTTATTTGTATCAATTATAATGTTTGTTGTTGGTAAATTTTATACTTTACCAGTAAATACATATTACAATAGTATAATACTAATGATTTTTCTTCTCTCCATTTAACGACAACTCTCAATAATGCCATAAAATGCGCAGTTGCATTTCGCTATATAGAGTTTACACTGTATAGCAAAATAAATAAAAATCTGCATTAAAAAGTAGATGGTAGTCAAATGAACGTAAGTATGTAGGATAATTTAATTTCTAACTCACACTGCCAGCGGGAGATGCAAATTTTGGTTATTTTTGCAGGATATGAAGCCTCCATTTGCATATTTGAAACGTTTATGTTCCGTACCTAACAGAGGAGTAATTCTTGTTTATGCTATGCAGTTTAGAGCTTGCACTCGTTTTTAGCAGGAAAAATAGTAGTAAAAGAACAAATTTGAAATAAAATTCTGAGCAAAAAATTCTATGGAATTAAATAGTAACACGTTCCTTGCGGATGAGGTCTTTTAGATATCACACGTGACTTGCATCTCACTGTAGCTTGTTACCAGCAGAAATGTACTTTAGATGACGAAAGCCATACTCGCGTAAGGCGAAGAACGAGATTCAATTAAAGTGACTGTGACAAATTACGTGAAAGTGAACGTTAGCGCACAGAGATACGGTTAGCGGTCGCGTAACTTTTTCCAGTCGCCTAAATTGAATCGCTTTAATTGAAGTGAATTGCAGCATTTAATTGCATTAGAACAAAGTAATATTGAATTAATAAGATGTTGAGCTTTGCTTAGTTTGGGGTCAGATGACCATGTGTGCAATAATGTCCCAGATATTTATTTATTTATTTAATATCCACATTGAAATTTAATAAGTGCATAACTTATTTATTTATTTTCAGAGCTCTCTTTGTTTACTTAAAGCTTGGACGTACTTTGATTCTACTTTAATTGTGGGAACCTTCTAGTTAGAATGTGTCGTGTGTGTATGTGGGGGGTGTGCGCTGCCTGAATAGGGCCCGATAGTTACAATCTGGGTTACAATCGCGAGTGAATTGGTTTCTTCTGGGAAAGTCTTTGTAGTGGTAGGACTCTTTTGAGGGGTCCGCCTGGGGAAGTACCACACCTTTGCCAGTTATTCAACCGCCAAGCAGTAGTGTGCAAACACTACTGTGTTCCGGATTGAAGGGCAATGTTTCCAGCGAAATTACAGGGCACACAGAGATTTGACATCTTATATCTCGGGGTGACGAGCGCAGTGCATTGCCAGGGTTCTGAACTGTTGAAGTTCAAAATTCTAAGTGACGTTGAGCTGTTATAGGCAAGCATGAAGAGCCATCAGGCGAGTGACTTCGCTCGTCTCGTCACTCAGTATCATTTAAAAAAAAGAAAAAAAAAGTATCTCAATTTCTATTGTTGACCACATCATCCAAAGATGGTGGTCAAACGCTATTTTATTGTTAAAAGCAAACAATTAAAACTGAAGCTCATTCCCATTAAGGGAGAGTATTACCCTCTTCGGATCTTTGTATCTCCTCTCCCTTGTATCATAACCGAGTTTTTAAAGTGAAAACTTCTTTAGGCGCGTTGATCACTTTTTGGGTGATAAAAAATCATGGAACTCTCGTCATCGTCACGCTGTACCGCGTATTTAAAAACAGCGCCATCTCTTATAGAATAGGTGAATTACTACTTAAGTTTTCACTTCTGACGTGCAGTCTCAGAATGACTGTTTTTTTGTAGGAATAGGCTTGCGTTTGACCTCTTCCTCGGCTGATGTTAAGCGATAATGCGGTCTATGATGGAGCACACTTGCCTAGTAGAAACCGATTCACTCGTTTTTTGATGACATCCAGATTGTAACAACCAGGGAATACCCACTTAGGCAGCGCATTCCTAAAAGTAGCCGTTTACACGATAAAAGTGGAATCAAAGCGCTTTTTCTAATTCTTCTTTGTATCATGTAGTCATGATTTTGTATCATAGTAACTTTTGACAGCCCCGTTAGCTTACTTGGTAGTGAACCTGCCTTCTGCGCTTGGGAGCGTAGGATTCGATTCCCACCTATATGAGAAACATTTGTGTGATGAATGATGAGTGTTTGTTCTATGTGTGGGTGGTAATATCTATTTAAGTATGTATTTAATATATATATGTATGTATATCTCTGGCAGCCATATTACAAGCTTTGCTTAGTTGTATAGACCTTGTGTTTAAAAAAAACTTGTTGTTTGTAAAGTCGGTTTATGGACGATAATTTTACGTGATAACTGCGTCTCTATCGCTTGTTCCGCGCTCTCAATTGCACGCTCGGCTCAGGCAGAACGTGACAATTAAGTCATGTTTTTTCGTGCGTGCAGCCGGCGTTCATCGATTTATAAAACGTTATCACGTCAAAAAAAAAAGATAATTTCATGATGGGTTTTGAAAAAAATGTCCGAAGTAAACACATGAATGTGAAAAAAAACATAACAATGGCGCAGCATCAGTTATGACGGGTTCACGAGACACCGTGAATAGGATCTCGAGATAGACCCTTTTGTCGGTTCCGTTTTCAATGTAACAGATTTATTATGTACGCAACCTGGAATCAGTATAAAAAGATACAGTAAATCATGTTCACATAAATATTTCTACAGGAAACTGACGTGGTTTTCACACATTTTCGCTTGGCACAGACTATTAGTCGGAGTAACTAGCCTGATCTTACATAATTCCCGTGTAATATAAATAAAATGCATTTCTACAGGGTTACACGGAACTGTTAAACTAAGCCGACAGTAGGTCATATTACTTATAAGAAACTTTTAACTATAGGAACGAAAATCCCTGAGTTCTTGAAATCTCAAAAAAGCTGTTCCATACATTTTGTTCAGTGTAAATGACCTGTTTAACCGACTTTAAATAGGAGGGACTCTCAATGTGACTGCATTTTTGTATGTTTATTACGATGATTTACTATTTGATTTGTATTATGTTAATTTGATTAATAATTTGACATGTAAAATAACATTTTATGAATAAATATGAATGAATGAATGAATTTTGTCTTCGCAGTTGTGAACCGATTTGAGTGTATATTTTTAATAATATTGGCCTATTCAATAAAAACTCAATAGAGTACCTATATGAAGGGCGGTTCCATTTAAATATTCTATGTATACCGATAGAAAAAAGGGGATGAATCTTGTTCATAGAATTTTATTCACTTCCCGTGAAGTTGGTTTACTATTGTTTTGTAAAAAATTACTTAATCTGTTGATCAATTTAGCCTTTTTAACCGTTTAAAAAGGAAGTGTGTCGACTATTGGACGCGTTTATTATATATTTAATTATTTATATACATAATATATATAATATATATTTATGACCACGTTTAACAATTTTCTGTACCTTACAGTGTATAGTTGACTTTCGTCAGCTGAAATTGGCGTCCATTGGCCAGACTGTGACACGTCGTTGCTCAAACTTGAGCTTCTGTTTATATAGTGTTGCACCTTCATATTACAATGTGACGGGAAAATGTCGCTCTCAAAGGATTGTGAGGATTTGAGTTCAAATGAAGCGGAGGTAATGTGAAAATCATTCGAAGGAGATTTACGAGGTTTTATTTCTTTTTTGTTGGATTCTCGAATTATGTTGCTAATTTATTTCTTTTTGTGATTCGCTTGATTTATAAGTAGGAATTACGAATAATCCTTCAAGGTATTGTCTATACTTAGTACTTGCAATTTTGGGAAACACTAAATCGATTAGCTCATAGGCACGGTTTTTTAATGCCATAGGTGGCAAATAAGCAGACAGGTCGCCTGATGGTAAACGATCACCGTCGTCTATGGATACCTGTAACACCAGGGTCATCACAGATACGTTGCTGACTCTACGGCACGGTTGCACGGTGTAAAAGCAGTGAGAAAAAGTCAACATTTCTCGAAAGATGTGAAACATTTATTGGCATTTATTTCACGACTCGCATGTCGTGACGGCAAACATTATTACGCTATCTTGTGCTGTCATGTTTCACATCTGCCGGGCGTCCCGTGACGGCCAACTTTTTTTTTACCGTAAGTTCGAAATTGTACGTCATAAGAACGTATATAATGTAGAAAAGAAAAATTAATATGTACGTTTGTACTATTTGTTACTTGGTAGGAACACTGAGAAAGAGTGCAACGAGTGTATTTAATCCGTAAAAATCCAAATATACATTAGACATAGACATCGTTTACTTATGACAAAAAATACACACAATATAGACAACATAAAAAACTTAACCAAAAAGGAAAGTAGAAATGTATGTTTTTTATAATAATATATATATATTTGTTTTTTAGTGTGGTTTAATTTTTTAAAACTGTTAAATATACATATATTGATGTCTTCTTTACTAGTTTCGAATATATCACCAGTTTCTTTCAAAAAAAAAACTAGAATCCCATAAAATTAAATTCTCCAGATTATTCAATTCCACTCCAGGTGTGAAGTTCAGGTGCAATTGCAGGTGAGTCCTGTATTTGCAGGAGTGCAGTAACGAGGTTATAGGAATTCGTTGAATTTAATGACTGCTGTTGACACCGAGACCTATAGAGCAGCCCTTACTACGGGTAGTCAAATTATTCAATTTCTACGTAAAATTCATTCAATTAATGTAGAAAAAACTCTTTTTTTTTTTTGCTCTTTACCACGCTATGATTATTTTCATTTTCTTATTCTTAAAGCCGCGCTTTCCGGCTCTACCGCAAATTTTAAACATTTCTGAAGATAAAAATCACTAAGTGATCTAAAAAAACACATCAGTCATAGGACTGCACGTCAGAGTTGAAAACTTAAGTAGTAATTCACCTATTCTACAAGAGATGGCGTACTGTTTTAAAATATACGATACAGCGTGACGATGCAGAGAGTTCCATGATTTTTTATCACCCAAAAAGTGCTCAACGCACCTAAAGAAGTTATCACTTCAGAAAAAGTTTTTTTTTTTTTTATAACTGGTTTTCCGTTAAAGATATTGGGTATATTTCTTAATTTAGTTTTTTTTTTCCACTGAAATTAAGATACCAAACACAAAATTTAAAAAACTAAACTAATTGAAGAGCGTTTATACTATCTATAAGCAAAGAAGGCCTCATAAGCATAGATAGTTCAAACGATATCTAATTCCGGGAAAAGTTTATGTTTAACTTTAGTATAACATTTCAAATTGTATGAAGCAATTATTAGTGTTGATATTTTGTAGGATGGGAGATTGAAGAAAACTCGCAAAATAAGTTATTCTCGACATTTTCTGCCAAAATAACACTATTAACATAAATCAACATTTTAAAACGTTTAAATTAACATAAATCAATTATTAAATCTAATTTTAGCCAGATATCAATATATATATTATTGTTGTATTATTGTTATTGTTGTATATTATTATTGTTGTATATTATACTAGCTGCGCCCCGCGGTTTCACCCGCGTGGTGATGAAAATCGGTGATGATGATGATGAAAAGTAGCCTATGTGTTAATCCAGGACATAAGCAATGTATATTTAAAATTTCATCCAAATCCATTCAGTAGTTTTTACGTGAAAGAGTAACAAACATCCATACATCCATACTTACAAACTTTCGCCTTTATAATATTTATTAGATATTAGATATTAGATATTAATGTAAAAATATATAATATATATAATAAAATATAATCATATTTATTAATAATATGTCTGATTTAAAAAAAACTGAAAGTTTAAGTGCTAACCATTTTTAATTTTTTAATTTTTCAATCTCATATTGATTGGTTTGATTGGTAGTAAGGGCATTTGGTTATGTAAAGCAATTGTTTTTCGTCCAGTAGTACGAAAATGAAGTTGCAAATTGAATGGTTTAATAATATCTCGTTTGTTAACAATGAAACGAGGTAATGTGATACTTAAATAAACGGCACCACGCCTAGCATGCACATTGCACGCCGTGATAAAAGTATGTGAACCCTTTTTACTAATAAGTAAAAGGGACAGAGCTAGAATATGGATATATCTGTATCTTCTCGCGGTAGAAAAATAGTAGTTTTTCCTTGCTTGAGGTCTGCAGCAAAAAAATACTCACATCAGTGGCAGCAACATTAAAAATGTAAGGCGTTATTCAACTGCGAATTTCTTTGAAAACTGAAGGAAATAATATTTGACGTACGTTGCTTGATGCGATATTTTGATAAGATAAAGTACTAGGATATGTCGCCAGCTTACTAGGTAAGTACACTCCCAACTGTTTTCAACGACAATTCGATAGGTTTTTCTTTTTTTGCATAAAAGGCTAAGTAGTTAAGGTATTCACTGATACTTAGCTTGTATTTAATTAAGTTACTTAAGGCATTTGTTCGAAAAAAATATAAGTTTCAAACGTTTCTGAGATGAGCTTTTTTGTTGTTGATTTATTTACTCAATTTCCTGTAAATATTTGTTACTGTACTTAAAATCAATATATCGTCTTTCACTAGCGATGTTTAGTGGTTTTGACAGCTAAGCTAACGTACCGATTGGCAGATAAGCAAGCATGACCGATGTAGGTACTGCAAGATCTTCGATTATGTAACTTTTCGTCACATCCACTCAATCCATTAATACAGTGGACGCGCTCCAGCAGTTGCCAATACTATAAATTCCAACGTAAGCCTTCTTCGTTCTCTTGGTCAATACGTGTACATGTCCACGCATCCACAAACCTTTGAGTACATCAAATCATGTCAAATCAACAAATCATGACAATGCAAACGGAGCCTCTATGGGGCATCTCATACGTCATTACTGTAATGTCAGCGCAGTGACGTAGAACGTATTAGAGCTCCACTGATGTGATTAATGTCACCACAGGTTGGGAATTGATCGATGGAAGTTCTGGTGCGTCGTCCGAGTTGGGTCAACGGGTTACGACTCTTCAGTCCGTCACTGGTTTAAGTGTCGAATCAAAACTAATGGAATTGAGCGATCAGTATAAATGCCCCAAAGATGAAAAAGTGATGCAGTTCTATTAGTCAGCTAACTTTTTCAATTTTAGAATCTTTGGTTCGTTAGAACATGCGTCATACATTTTGTATTACCTTTATAATAAATATCTGGGATTTTTTTTACAAACATGGTCATCTACCCCAAACTAAGCAAAGCTTGTAATAATGTCTGCCAGAGACTGATATACGTACATAATATATATTTTTAAATAAATACTTAAATAGATATTAACATCCAGACAAACACACAAGTTCATCACATGAATATTTGCCCTAAGTGGGAATCGAACCCACGCCCCCAAGCCCAAAAGGTAGGTTCACTACCAAATGAGCTACCGGGGCAGTCATATATAAGGTATTCTATGATATACAATGTCGTCAGTACAATTTTAACATTGCTAACCGTTAGTAAATATATTCTTTCCCACTCTTGTAGTTCCATATAATTCCTATTGAAACACCACTCTCGCCTGATAGGTAAAAAGAAACTCCGGATTTTTGAGTTTCTTTCCACCTCTCCAATGAAATTGGGACTCCAATTAAAATGAGTCTAGAAAGTAATAAATATTTACATTGAAGTGTTGTTCCACACATTACCATTTAAATTTTAATAGGGCAAGTGCCTTTATTATCTAAACAAAATACAAGGTAACACTATAGTGTAGTGTTACCTTGTGTTACCTTGTGTTACCTTGTGTTACCTTGTGTTACCTTGTGTTACCTTGTGTTACCTTGTGTTACCTTGTGTACACCGTTGAAAGTCTAAAGACAATCCAAATGCTCAAGCCCACTATGAGTTGGCAGCATACCCGGTATGCTGGCGGCATTACCACGCTGAATGGCAATGTTTATGCGATGAGCACCAAAATGTCAATGACAATTAAAAAATATATTTATACCAGTATATATTGTGTACCTATGCTGTATGACGAGGTATCCTATTATGAATGCATCATGTAGCTGGTGGATTTAATTGTCTAATCTAAGACATACGATACATTTAATTTGCGAAAAAAATAAAAATAAAACTGAGATATTGTGAGGCGCCGCAGCGCAGGTTATTTATAACGCATACTTCAACGTCAATAGTATTTACGACCACAGACAAACAAATTTTCCTTTCCGATGCCCGTATCATTCCACCGAACAGTATTTTTATTGTAGGTCTCCTCATACGGTTACATCGTACGGTCTGTTGAATCGTTCGTCCCGCCTCGGCGACCCCATATATCTCGATTGGCACCACGATTAATGGCCACATCGCACTAGGATATGCTGCGTAGGAAATAACAATACGTATTTTTTATCTCAAAAATATTTTAAACTATTGATGGTGGCCGAGATGATATATATATACATACACTGAGATGTATAGTTCATCCACTTCGTGCAACATTTTGTGACAACAGCCAAGATTAAACAATTTATATTATTTTTCTGTTTTAATAAAAAATACAGTACTTACTTTCCAAATAAAGCATTTTTCTTGTCTCTCACAGAGCGTGTGTAGTTTGTGCTGTTTATAAAGACACAGGAAGGAATTTTATTACAATTACTTTTGTTTAAACACTTAATTAGCTGCGATTTGTTGCCGGAGACAAAGGTTGCCGGACACACGGAGTGCGTGACTGAGATACGGCTATAACGAGTATGATAATGTGCCTTGCATTCGTCTAGTCAATATGGTAGCGCGCACAACTTATCTACAGGTAAAAATATCTAGGTAGCATGTGCGCTTTCTGACGCACCTGGTTTGATCCCCGGCTCTGCATCAATGACTTATGATACTTGAATAAATGATGTACAGTTCGAATGGCATCGCGGAAAAACAGTGAAGGTAAACATTGCGACAAAGCCGGTATGTGTCCTCAAAAACCAAGACCCTCAAAAATTTAAGGACTTAATTACATTTATCAGCATGCAGTGAACTGAAACCATAAATACCTATAAATGAAACTATTGTAAAATAAATAGTGACTTACCACAAATATTATTTGCAGTCATGTTTTTTTTCTTCATTTTGGATCTAACTTTGTATCTGATGTCCGTCTCAAAGATGTTAGCGTATTGGTTCTTCAGTTGTATTGTAATGTCCTAGTGAGATCTGACCTTTATAAATCCGTAAGCTTATGCTACTCTCTCAGCTCTATCTGATAGGACGGGTCTTCTCAATCATTATTGGTAAAAAGTGACGGTCAAACTACGGACTTTGGGTTGTAGTAAGTTATTGTTTGATTTGGAGCTATATTATCTTGTGTTTTTTCCATTCCTTAGTCAAATTATAATGAATGACCGATTTAAATACACAAAAATTATAAATAAATAATAAATAAATTTAGTTACAAATTTAGTATGCAGGTAGCTAATATTCTGGATAAATACATGGGCTAAGTACTTTCACCCTGAAAGGTATACGACACATGTAGTGGGTGATAGTGAGGGCTGCTGCTAGTAGTTTAATACAACAAAAAATATATGATAAAATTACTACTGGTATTACTACAGGGATGGAGATGGAGGGATGAACTGGACTCCTACTTAAAAGACTGGAGCCAAATTGCCCAAAACAGACACGAATGGAAGGAGGGAAGCGAGTCCTTTTCCCTGCAGTTGGACGATATAAGCTAATATAATAATATTGAAAAAAAAAACTACTTAGGTACATAAAACGTATTCTATTACAAGGAAAAATTAAACTCTACGAAAAAGTATTGCTTAATCGTCAGCAATTTCATTACATAGGTAAACCATAATAATGCACCGAAAACTCATAGATCATAATTAGATTCCTTTATAAACATCTTTGAGCCGATATGGCTTCTTTTAAAAAAATAATTTATTGAATATTACTGTTTTGAAATATTTAATTACATCACTGTCTTATATGATGTGGTATAACATCTTTTATTTTTATTACAGAAAATTTTGATAGCGTGCGTCTACTATCATCTTACAATAATTTGTAAATTTCTGCTGTTAGTTTTCCAAATAGTGTACAAAAAAACAAGATAACGATAATAAAGTAATCAGATAATCAGATACAGAGCGCCTAACCACACTAATGACTGGAAGCAAAAAGCTGAAGATCTGTCTGAGAGGCGTGCCTTAAGAAAGAACTATGTCTACTGTCCAGTAGGCCGGTTATGATGAGAATAAAGCTAGTACTACTTTACTGAACTGTGCTGTCTATAGATAGATAGCCTTTATTTACTGACCATGATTCTCTTAACATAGAATAATAATAAAAATGAAATATAAACTACTAGCCACCAGCCCCAGCTTCGCTCGGGTGTAAGCTCGGCCTGCGGCTTCACTGCTATCATCCGCTCCAGGAACATGTACTATTCTAGACTATAATCTATATCTGCGCCAAATTTCATCCAGACCCGTTCAGCTGTTCTGGCGTGTTTGAGTAACAAACATCCATCCATCCATCCAAACTTTCACATTTATCATATTAGTGGGATGTATGGTAAATAATATGTAGATAATATGATTTTCAGCAACCAGTTTGTTTGTTAGGTTGTCTTTCAACATAGGCCTCCCCTATTTCCTTCCACACTTTTGTGTCGCGAGTTAATCTTCTCCATCCTATTGGCATATCATCTTTCCATCTCTTTGTTTGGCGTCTTCTTTGAGTTTTTCCATTTCTAGGGTACTATTCCATAATGTTTTTCGTCCATATTTCTCTGTTTGCCCTCATAATGTGTCCGGTCCAATCCCGTTTCATTTTTTAATTTGTTTAATAAACATCACTTACTTTTGTTCTTATTCTTGAAATGGTTACTGTATAATGAACTTTAAATCAAAAATTGCAAGAGTTTTTAAAATACTCAATTTTTTTCTCACAAACACAGGCTAAGTGATTAAACGCACGGTGGTGCGTAGCTTACCGTTCGGACCAAAGTGCAGAAACTTCTCCCAACTTGACTCATAAACGAATGACAGGATTGTGATGTGGATCTAACTCAGACTCAGGATTAACATATACTTAGACTACTGCTTTTCGAGTCAGCAATTTGAAAAGTAACAACAATTTAATTCTAACCAGTCGGCCACAGAAACTGCGGCATCGTTGGCCTTACAGAGGTCACCCAGTGTGCAGATGTTTGAGCACAGCGAACTCAACCAGATGCATCATAGTCTGGAAGGTGGCACCGCAGTACAGTTCTGATTTCGACCAAATGAGCCTTTCACGCCACCATACCATAATACCCATTGTTTGGCCACAATATTTCTCCAACACCACATAACCAATTAAAATGCAGATTTATATGTTGAAAGCAAATTACATTGCTGTTATTCTCAGCTATATTTAAGCAAAATCTTTCCAGCCAATTATAAAATTATTGGCCCTTATGCGAATAGGTCGTGGGGTTTCAATTTTAATTTATACTTTATCTGATAGTTTCCTCAAAATTTCAGAGCATAGCTAGTGACACATATTTTTGTGATCGTCGACGTGGCGTCAGTTTGGTTCAAGAAACTCATTACACCGAACTCCAGATCCAATGTTCTTCAGATATTGATGCCGCAGTCAAATGATGTAATATAGTAACCTTTTAAAATAACCTGGTTTTTACTTGGTGGTACTTTTAAATATAGTTATTGTGACATTATATTGATTTAAATAAAAGATTATTTTAATAATACATTACAATGTTTAAAAAAAAAAATGATATAGTGACGAGACGAACGAAGTCGCTCGCCTGATGGCTCTTAACGCTTGCCCATAACAGCTTAACGCCACTCAGAATTTGAACTTCAACAGTTCAAAACCCTGCCATGCACTGCGCTCGTCACCCCGAGATATAAGATGTCAAATCTCTGTATACCTTTAATTTAGCTGGAAACATTGCCCTTCAATCCGGAACACATAGTAGTATTTGTACACTACTGCTTGGCGGTTGAATAACTGGCAAAGGTGTGGTACTTCTCCAGGCGGACTCTGCAAGAGTCGTAGGACTCTTTTGTTCTCACTACAAAAAACATGATTTAATGAGTGAAATAACTTTGACTATACTAATTCGTTATAATTAAACATTCAGTTATTAAAAGTTTATGGATGTCAAAGCGCTGACAACATTTAAGTGTATACATTTTCACAATAAATAAAATACCCAACATACGTACATAAGGTAGTTACTAGGGTAACAGTACTATTTTTTTTAAATCATAATCTCCATGAATAGCGATAAACGCGTAGAGAACACGTTAAACAAGGTAAGCTTTAGAACATTCACGCCGTACATTGTTTCTTTTTGGCTCTTAAAATTTTGAACTCTATTGAAAATGACACAAAGATTAATACCTCATGGCTACTTGGCGTTTATTATTCCCAAGTTTCACAAGCCAGTTTAGTAATTTCGGAAAAATGTCCAGCCATTTCTTAAAAAGCCAGCGGTATGAAACTTGTCTGCAACATACAAGCATGTCATTATTCGACGCTTCCCTCCTATTGTGATCTTTGTGTCGAAAATGCGAGAATGTTTTGAATAAAATATGAATTTCCGGAGTTCCGTGTGGGTCTAATCTCTGACGCGTACATATTTTTCATTCAATACAAATGAACGTGAACAAATTAGGATTTCTGTTGTAACGGGAAAATTTATAATGGGAATAGAAATTGTTAACAAGAAGGCATCTCCATCGAATTAAAATAAATCAGGTATCATCGGTAGAATACACTTTTTAATGGGTGTATAGAAATCATAGCAATTTAATAAGAATAACATGTTCACGAAAAATACTTTTTTTTACTATAATACTGTACAAACTCTTTTGAGTGAATAAATAATTAATTATAAATGTCGAGATATTTTGCACCAGGTTTCTACATCGAATATTAACAAAGCTTGAAAAAACAGACTAAAAATTAAAGGTGTATAGGGCACCTTTAATTTTTAGTCTGTTTTTTTTTCTCTCGCGAATAAGTCCGCGTTTGACCACCAACTTGCCTGTTGGTAAGCGACGATGTGGTCGAAGATAAAGCACGCAGTCTTAGAAGATTCACTTTTGCCTTGAAAAGGCCCAGATTATACCACTCAGGAAACAAGGAAGCCAGCAGGTTGTTCGTTTCAGGTTTAGTTTTGTTACATTTTTGATCGTGTCTAATTTAAATATTACTATCAATGACATTCAGTTAGTGTTTTTTATGCCATAGGTGGCAAACAAGCTAACGGGCCGCCCGATGGTAAGCGATCACCGTCACCTATGGATACCTGTACATAACACCAGGTGTATCACAAATACGTTGTATTAACATCCCTTTTGAAGAACCCCATGTTATAGTTACTCGGAAATGCCGCAGAATGAGAGCTCATTCTACAAATTGCGTATGTGTGACACAAAAATATCGCGTTCAACGCACAGTGTGAGATTTCCACAGATCTATGACATGTGGATGAACTTTCAGGTGGTGGCGGACAGTGCTACGATAAAACTGCGATCCTAGTATCAGATCGAACAGTTCATCAGAACACTCCACTTTGAAAATGCGATAAAATACACAAACAAACTTTTGTCGTTGCAAACTTTTCTATTGCATCCATTGCAATAAATTGCAATGAATAATTAGCTTTATGTTGTTAACAAGCAAATTAGATACAGTCAAGTGCAACACAAGTGATCACGTACCAGTGTGGATTCAAACTTGTGTCAGTATGAGATAGATCCTTAGGCACGCTCCATCACTCGGCAACGGTCTGAACCAGTCGTTCCCAAAGTGGCTATATCGATCTCCAAGAGTCGATTTTCAACCTTCAAGGGGTCTATGGCGGCGGAAAAATATTTTGTGGTCTGTAAGATGTTATTCACAAAATTGGATCCTATTTTGGTAAATCAAGCAATTTTGTGTACCCACAAAATAGTGAGTAAATAGTTCGCATGGCAGTGTCAGCGTTGGAAGTATTCAAACAACTTCAAAAATGAGCACTTGCTGACCCGCCCGCTATTACACCACCCCATTCAAAACTAAACCTGAGCACGACAATAAAAATCAGGAGTCTACGAAAAACAGAGTTCTAAACCATTTCTGATATTGTAGCTTATGAAATACTAGCTGCACCTGCTTCGCTTGTATTGTGAACAATACAGCCTTCGTCTCTTTGGAATAGTATAGCTTTCTGCCTTAAAAGAATAATACGAATCAGTTCAGGAGTTTTCACTCATCACTCATTGTCGACGAGCTGCATTTCGCGGTTTCACACACTATCACACAGATGAATGGATTAATATAGCATAGCAAAATCAGCCTTTTAATAAGTCCGCTGGTGGACTTAGGCCTACCTCCGAAAAAGCGATTGGGCCATATCCACTACGCTGACCCAATTGCGAGTTGCGAGTTGACGGATTCCCAAACGACATTGAATTTCTTCTCCGTACGTATGCAGGTTTCCATACCGTAATTTTATATTTGTTAAATAAATGTTACTAACCTTAAAAAGACGAGTTTCATAACGAAAGCTATAATTAAAAAACAAAGATCAGCATTTCCTCAAGACTATGCCCCTAATTCTAAGATAAGAATTTAACGCATTTCATAGTATAATTTATTCCTTTCGCATAAGACATAAATGACTGCGAAAAGTTTATTAATGGACATTCTGAAGGTGGACGGTTGCTCTACTGAAAATCGTGTTCAGAATTTATAATATCTCGGCTTGAGTCACAGATTAATTAATAGCAGGTCCCTTGAAGGTTTGGAAATATGGTTGCATTAGCTACGATGTACTTAATTTTGGATTTCTAGTCGGCTCGTGACCACGGCCATTGTAACATGGGCAAAACTTCGAGTGTAAGGTACCTATTTATGTTATAATTCCCGATAGTGCGTGTGGAATGTCCATTCCCCAAAGGTATTTCCGCCGAGCGAAGCGTTTTAAAAAGGGTGTCTATAACTACCTCTCCGGGCTGGCAAAGCACTGGCAGTTGCAGGTGTCCATAGGCGGCGGTTTCCGCTTACCATTTAGTGGACAGCATGCTTGTTTGCCCCTTTTTTTATAAAAAAATAATAGACGTCTTCTACCTAGGGACCATCCTTGAACGCACACAATTTTATCGATATCACATGTAACTAAGTTGGTGTGACATCCAAGCGTACATACTTTCCGGATAACTACAATACCCTTTGCGCCGTCGGGTAAAAAATAAAAAATGTTCATGTATTTTTCCAAGAAATAACAATTATTATGAGAACTGTTGTGACGTAAGTATCTTCTAAGTCTGCGTGTTTCATCTTCGACGATATCGTTGCTTACCAATAGGCGAGTTGGTGGTCAAATGCGGACTTATTCACGATAAAAAAATTAATATATTATATACCAAAAATAAAAGTACGAAGATTTAAAATTGTCTGTGACGTCATTCGCTCACTCACTGGATATGACGTCTCTCGAATACGAGAGCTTACAACGGATATTAAGATCGTCCTCGTGTGTTAGCTATTTCAAACAGTTTTCCAATTTAAAATAACATTACAAGGTAATGTTTTATACTCTGAGCGTTAGGTGGTATAAGTTTTAATTTATTTTATGGTAAGGTTTTCCGACTTTTAAGTAACAGCTAGTTATTATACGATTGATTATACCATATACCATACGGCAATACGATTGATTGTTATTTTAACCGGCATAATATATTGTATTAAAGTTATATTTAGTGGAGAAAAACTATGTGGTAACTAAGCGCTTACCACAGGAAAGAAAAAAATATTTAAGAAATAGAACGGCTGTCAAGGCATTTTTGTAAGAAATTTGTTGTAGGCACTTGCACCCATTTAAACCCTAGCAACTGTGTTAGCAACTGTGACGCGGAGTTCGACGCGTTGACATAAATAAGAATGTTCAATCAAGTATCTGTCACAATACCTGGCGACAGAGTTTCCTTCTCATATCCGTTCTATTTACTTCTCTTTTCTGTGGCGCTTACACACAGTCGTGCATTGCGCTACTTCCACTTTGAGGTTTTTCTCATATTTTTCGAAAAGTATAGCTGTAAAGTAAAATTTACCTTTACTAAATAAGACAACTGTATAATTAGGATATCGTAGAAATCATTTTGTAAATACGTATTTGGATGAATAAAAAAAAAACAGAGAGAAAAGCGCAAATCAGAGTTACATATATTTTTTTCTATCCAGCGAAATGTGCTTAATCGTGTTTCAGTGATTACAGTTTCCTAGATAAAACATTGATTTTGATATGACACCCATTTTATAATTTTGAGCTTACCATGGAATAAAGAAACTAAAACTGGAAAGGCCAAAATTGCAAATTTTTTATAAAGAAGGTTATTGGTCTGGCAATGTTTACTAACCAAAAATCTAGACTTGAATACGAATAAGCCACAAAACCTAACGTTCGACGCTTTATATTTTGTCTTAAATCTTAAAATTTATTGAAACGTTATTTTAATGACATGTTATGATCTAATTTGTTTAACGGTTCTAGAACTCATGTTCAATACTTTGGACGTAGAAAAGTTTACTATAAAGTCGTACAATCTATTGTAGTTCAACACTGTTTTAAACTATCACGGATGTTCACTACAGCACCGAAATATCGGGAGCTCTTTCTACAACCTTACCACGGTAAATATGCCGTAAATAAATAATCATATAACTGTATCTTGATGTAGAGTCATACAACCTACGGTTGCTTATGGTTGCCTGGAAGATATTGCTTTTAGCGATAAGGCTGCCACTTGTAGCACTAGGTCGTAATTGTTTTCTATCTGTTTGTAATTTTTATTTCTGGTCTACACAATAGTTTCTATCTATCTATCTACCTACTGTAGAGTCTTATATGTAGCTTTATACTGTTACAACCCTACTGTCATACAACTTACTGTGGAGTCAAATAAACTATTATCTCTTCAATCTATTTTACTAAATCTCGTAGTAATTGAATCGAATGCGAAGTAGGTACATAAGTATTAAATATTCGGATTCATACAAACGCTTTAGGCGATACTTGATACCAATCAAAACTACTGAAATTCCGTAATTATTTGCGATTAGTAAGGCAATTTCAAGCGGATACAGTGTCGGGGAGCTAATTATAACTTTACAAAATTGCTTTAGGCAAAGGCGGAATAAGGCGATAAATAAACAAACAGTCGAGTCAACCCACGTTTCGAAGTTTATATAACGAAATTAAAAGCTTCCTGTAAAGGCGACGACAGTTACAAAATTCGTGGCACACAGACATTTGCATATAGGAATATGTTTTTAGTGATATCGTTTTTTGGTCTATTCCACTTTATTTCCAAGATATAGCTTCACCACAATTGACAGCTGTCAAACTGACATCGTAATGACAGCGCGGGCAACATCTAGTAAGCTGTTTCCCCGTGATCCGCACACGTAGAATGTCATGTTAACTTTTGACTCCATTTTTTCACAAAATTCTTTTATAGCGAATCTCTACAGTACACCCCGTAAGGAATCTGCTGCTTCATAGATCAAGCAGTTTTTGGGATGATTTTGTGATGAGTCAGTCAGTAAATAAGTATAGTGAGATCTTTTATAATATGTTTATGATATCCTAACTAAACATAATAATTATTGTATATTTTTTTCTTGAAATGAAGCACAATTTGCGGGTATCGTTCCTTATAATATAAACCAGCTCAACACCATTAAAATTTCATCAATAGCCCAGATTTTCCTTCTATCCTATCGTGTACAATAATTTCATGATTGCCATTCACAGACATCCCATAATAATTGTATTTTATAATACTTAACAGGGCCTCTCGGTGTTTCTTCGGCTTCGGTCCCACCAATGCCTCACAAAATGTCCGGGCTAGACCCATGAGTCAATTTCAATAAATATTTTTATGTGAACGTTGTTAACCCAGTTTAAAATTTCAATATAACGTCCCACAAATGGGGACATAATTAGACGGAACCGGATATTGAATTGCAAAGGACACCATAGAACGTTTCGTTTCATGTCATGTAACCATCAAAGTTAGATAAATCATTAATTAAATAATGTTGTTATGAATATAAGTACTCAGGTAAAAATGTGTTATTTTTTGTGCATCAGACTAGACTAACGTTTGACCGTAATCTCAACTGATGAAAACCGATGATGCGGTAGTAAAAACCTAGCAACCCTAGAGTTGAATACTCCAAGATTGTATTATAAATATAATGTTCATGAATCAAGTTCTACTGCCAACTTAAAATCTGTTTTAATATAATTAGTAAGTACCTAACTGTATTGTAGTTAACGGCTATGAAAGTTCAATTAAAGTATATATTTAAACATAAATAAATTGGTAGAAATTATTCCTACATTCTTATATCAGTAACATAATTATCATAAAAAATAATATAATTTTTCAGGCTAAGTTAATAAAATTTGGAGCAAAATGAAACTTAAATTCAACTAATAAATAACTACTTACTCGCAGCTTTTTTCCAGTGTCATGTACACACGTTATTCACATTATAGACGCAGGTAGTGGTTTTCACCGAGTTTATTTTATTCTCGCATTTATTTCAATCGACTTTGTTTAATCGTGTAACTGTTTTGCCATATACTCGTAGATACTCGGATATACGTACTAACTTTTTTACCGTGTCATATACCTACCAGTCAAAATTGCGTACATGCGAATTGTTACGGAAATGTGAATATGTGTGTATCTGTGATCATCATCATATCAGCCTTAGGACGTCCACTGCTGGACGGTCCTACGGTCTCTTTGAGGTCGTCTGTCCATCATGTGGGTGGACGTCCTACGTTGCGCTTACCTACTGGTCAGTGGTCTACATTTGAGAACCTTTCGGCACCATTGGCCATCTGTGATGTGTACTGGCAATTTTGTGTTTGCTTTTGCGAAAACTTTATTGCTAATTTATATAGTCTAGAATAGAATAAATTTAGTGGTTTTCACAGAACGCGTCTGTAATGTGAACGGTACGTAAGGGTTACAGGGGTCAACGCCTAGCCGTCCATTTATAAGCCATAGAAAAAACAGATACAATGTACTATTCACGCCAGAGGCGCCGAAAGTTCTAGACCTCGTGATGATTAGGCACTTGTGCCAGTCTGGTTGGTTTATTATCTAATGGAACAATTCAATGTTACTGAGTTGGAACGAATATTCGGTACAGTTTTAGTATCGTAGGTTTCAAGGGTAAATACTTTCTACCAAACTAAGGTCATGAATGGGTTAGCCGGTGGAAACTAGATACAGATGACGCTAGCATAGCTTGTATATTTTAACCTACTTCCAAAAAGGAGGAGGATAACCTCCTCCTTTTTGAGAAAAGAAAAAACAGTCTAATAGATAACTATTAGACTGTTTTTTCTTTTCTTAATGTTTGTTACCTCAGAACTTTCGACTACGTCAACCAATTTTGATGATTCTTTTTTTATTTGAAAGCTGGTGCTTCCCGTGTGTTTCAGTTGGGTCCAGTTCTGCTATGTTTTATTTTTTTACAATAAGTTAGGTATTTATCGAAATCGCCAACGCCCTCTAGTGGAGGTGGTGAAAGTTATTGCCAAAGATTATTGAACCAGTTTTAAGACAGACAAAATTTTGCACCTTTTAATAACAACGCCATGCAGCGGTGTGGAACTGTAAATTATTTTACCATGACAAGGTTTTAACCAACGGTAACAGCGCCCTCTGCCCGTCACAATGGGCAAAAATTTCCTAGTTTAAAGAATAGACTAATTGAAGTTTTAATGAATTTAATTGCTATTTGAAATTAATGTACGGATTTTCATGCCACTAGCCAGGTTTTCGGTGAAAGAAAACATCATGGGGAAACCTGCATGCGTAAGGAGAAGAAATTCAATGGCGTATGTGAATCTACCAACCCGCAACTGGCCTAGCGTGGTAGATATGACCCAATCGCTCTTTCGGGGTATGATCTTAGTCCAGCTGTGGACTATTAAAAAAGGCTGATCATCCTATGCTATGCACAATGACATTATTCCCATAAACACACAGCAAAGTGGTTTTAGTCTTGCAGTGTAATCTCTCTTTCTTCCAGACTATGAGTCTTAAATGGTGGTGCGATCAGCTTACCTTACATTTCTCCTCCACTTCGCTCTATTATCAAATTTGTTTTTGGAAACCTCTATCATGTTCTTAAGCATGGCATTCATGTGCGTAAAAATGTTGAAAACCCCACAAACGACTCACGGGCAAGCGCTTTTATTAACTAAGTAAACAAAATACAAGCTAACAGTAAAAAAACAATTGGACTGGCTATAGACAGTTGAAGGTCTAAAGAAACAATTTTTTGTGAGATTTTCCACTGAAGTGAGAATTTTTCCGTTTTATCTTTTCTGTGAGATTTTCCACACAAATTTGACCTACTTCAAACCATAGTCTCAGTAGGTGTATTTGCAGCTTACAGTATAGTTTCCACCCGCACGGAATCAAAGTTCCAATTCCCAGAAGTCAGGTAATCGCCACCAACGCTTGTTCACGTACAACTTGCACGACCTCTTAATAGTTTTAAACAAGCTTTGAGTTTTATTTACGGGAATAAGTAATGTAACCGGCTTAATGTTATGTAAGTTATTTAACGAAATTGTCGATGATCAATTCCTTTGATGGCAATTCCAAATGGCCGATGGGGCCGAAAGGTTCTTGAATGGAGACCACAGACCAGTAGGCGCAGCGTAAGATATCCACCCACAAGATGAACAGACGACCTAAAAGAGACTGCAGGAAAACGCTGGATATTGGTCGCTTCCAACCGGACTTTTTGGAGATCGATGGGGAAGGCCTATGTTCAGCAATGGACGTCCTATGACTAAAATTATGATAATGATTGATAATATGATAATGATTAACAAAATTTATGAAAACCTCGTCAGTTTTAATAATAAAAGCTTCGTCAAATAAAATAGCACCCGACGTGTTTTTGAATAAGTCATTGTCATGGCTGAAAAATTAATAGAATACACGACGTTATTACGCGTTGCCAAAAAGGTCTTAAAGCCGCTTCATGTTTGCGTTCTATTTGATATTTGAAGCAGCCCTGAGATGGTTCTCGAATGATTTACACGTTTAATTTTACGGCAAAAACGCTTTTTGACGAGCTTAGAGTACAGATATTTTAACCTCTTAACGTCTGTGTGACCTATTTCTGAAATTTAAAGCAGCGCGAAACGTCGTTATGGAGCCTAAAAACTCAGTTCTATTAAGCTCGTATCGTTATCTTAGTGGAGCATAAATTATTTTTAATGAGTTGTCATTTCAGGGCTTAACTTGGCTCCTAATTTTCGCAAAATAAACTTAACCCACTGTAAATTTATAATTACCCTTTTTTTTCCTATTGTTACACTACTAGAGGATATCCTGAAAAAAAAAATAGATATTTATTTATTTATATTTATCAACATGTCCGTGAAATCTTTGTCCGTAATGTAAAACTAGTATGAAGATATATGTTCAGTTATAAGTTCATTACATAGGTACAGTTCTAATGGATCAAAAAGTTTTTTTTATTTTTTATTAAATAAACAAAATACTAGCTAAAACTAACACTAAATAAACAGTTAGACTGTCCACAAAAGGTCCATCAAAAAGTTACAATTTAGTTACCACCTCATGGGGATAGTATAAGTAAATTTCGGATTTGAACAAAGAAAAACTGCATTATGGTCACAAATGAATTTCCAAGTTCATAAAAATATTTTATTAGGACTCGTTACTGCAGCCTCATTTACCATTCTACTTACAACAAGGCACTTAATTTAGCTTACACCGAGTTAAAGCTACGAAATTCGATTCATGTAACTCACTTAGGCAAAGTCATGCGTAATCTCCAAATAGTTAACCAACTTGTTTACTTAGGAAGCCAGCGGATAAGTAAATAGTGTTGAAAACAAACAGGCCGTTTGCTTTCTCAGAACCTCGTAGTTTCCTAAGAAGCTTAAGTTTTGTTGAATTGTTACGTCTTTTTACGGACTGGTCTTTGTTTTTCCCCGAAAACGGGAAAGCTAAAATATAGATAGAAAACTCTTTATCGTTCACACCAGAAAAGACACACAAAGAAAAAACACATCAGTTATAGGACGTCAGAAGTGGTAATTCACCTATTCTATAAGAGATGGCGCTGTATTAAAATAGGTACACGGTCCTTTTCATGACGGAGGGTAAAAGCTTTAGTGGTTATATCTTCTTTGATATAGGTACATTAAAAAAACACAGAACCTCTTGCCTCCAAAAATCAGTGATAAACTGTCATAATTTTAAATCATCAGCATGCAGTCACATAGTACACCGAACATTTCACTTTTCAACTCAGACGAGCTGAGTCTACAAAGAACTAGCACAAACGGAATCCGCGAGGATCAACCAAGGCTTAATCTCAATTACCACAACAGAAACACAAGCAGTAAATATCCACGTAAAGACCGAAGGTACAGAGTCACCGCAACGCAGGATTCCGAAGTCGTCCATCATCCCCCGCATCACCCGGAACCGATTAGTATTCCCATCCAGTAAACATAAATTAAGATGAATTTTGCACAGTTCTACACGTTTCCTCGTAATGGCTTGGGAAAAGGAAACCACACACTGCGTCAAGTAAAGGCGTCTTGTACAGACACGCTTTTAACCGAGCTAAATTTTTTGAAGTGAAAATTTCTTTAGACGCGTTCAGCACTTTTTGGGTAAACAAAAATCATGGAACTCGCGTCATCGTCACGCTGTACCTATCATGTATTTTAAAACAGCGCCATCTCTTGTAGAATAGGTGAATTACTACTTAAGTTTTCACTTCTGATGACAACTCCTTTCTGCAGTCCATGACTGATCTGTTTTTTTAATGTATGTTCACTGATTTCTCCGCCAATTATGAAGTGATTTTAGTGTTTTTTTTTTCTATGGTATAGTCATACTTCAGAGGTGGTCCCATGTATATAAGTGTCATCCCATTGGGTTTAGTAGTTTTCTTTTTAAATCAATATAACTGAAAAAAACATGTCATCCAAGTAAACGAAATTACGATTGCGTATTTACTAATTTTGAAGTCAGTTTTTATTGTGATCCATTTTTGTAATATAAACACGTTTTATACAAAAGCTTATGCAAACGTCTTCTTGTACAGACACGTATTATACACGAGTCTTTTCTATATAACTTATACACACTTTTTTACAGATATCTTATACATACGTCTTTACAAACGCCAACTACACAAGTCTTATACAAACTTCTTCTGAACATGTTTTATACACAAGTTTTTACACACATTTTATACACAAGTCTAATGCGAACGTCTTGTACGCACGTTTTATACACAAATCTTAAACAAAAACATAAGTTTTATACAAACTTCTTGCATACAGGTCTTGTACAAACGTCTTATACACAAGTCTTATACAAACGCAAACCTATTTTCGAACAAAAAAAATACGTCTTTATAAGAATATGTCACAAAACACAAGTTTTTATAATATTTTTCTAGATAAAAATCCAAGTCTATTAATAAAGTTTTCTTGTACATTCAGCAATATAGATTTAGCTGTCAAAGCTGAGGACTACGTTTTTAACGTACCTAAACAATGTTATTTATGTTGTAAATATAAAGATATACACAAAGATAAGATAAAGATATATACACTACAATAATACATTCTAATGGGGTTTAAACTTTTTACAGACGGCTTTAGCATAAGTAACTTTTTCATCTTGGTTTTTTGTATTTAGAATATTATGTTAATGCCATAAAGACAAAGATTTTAGGTAAGCGGTAAGCTAATGCCACGTTGACATAATGCCAATCTCATTATTATATATACAAGGTTACGCAGAAAGGGTGTACTAAGCCGAAGGGAGGTCATTGTACTTATTATTATTAATAACTTTTACTATGGGGCCCGACACTGCAATCGCGAAAAAAATCCGCTGTGTCATATAAAAGTTTCAATCCTCTCAGCAAAATTTATGGAACAGCTGATATTTTTTTCGCGATTTAGGTTGCTCCTACAGGAAAAGTTGGTCATAATGACCTCCTGTCGGCTTAGTATACCCTTTCTGCATAACCCTGCATACGCCAGAATTAAATGACATTTTATAACAGAACTTGTACCACCAATCTCAAACACATTCATTCTTTCAACATGTACCTCATTCTGGTCAACTAATGTGCTAGTATGTTCTCGGGAACCGTATATTAATGTGAATATACCATCGTTAAATTAACTGCCATTACCAGAGCTGGGTATATAAAACATTAAAGAGACCCATTCAGGAGGTCACGGAAAAGGCATCCCTTTTATGACACAAGTTCTTCGAATAAAAGCCTTGATATATGTTTTGTAGAACCCCGATTACACTCCGACATATGGTGAAAAAATGGAGTATGATAAAGGAAAATGACGGAAATGGTCGTGTGACTTCACACGGTAAGTGTGTTTGGGAATTTGTGAAGTCTGAATTTGACGTTTACTTGCTGGAAAATTGAACACTAAAGGCTGACGACGATTTTGCTGACGATTGTTTAGTGTCAATAATTTTTTTCGGGTCTAACAGTAACTTGAGTTTTACTGTCAGTGTTCGGAATGTCCTAATTTGTAGCCATAGTTTATTCTTAAAATGATAGCAAAAAACGAACGCAGACAAATAGATCGCATAACAGAGTTTTTTAATGTAAATTGGTAAAGCCAAAAAGTTACTCACCCGATGGAAAATGTCATACTTGCCATTATAGGGTAGCAAAATAACGAGTAGAGAGACAAAGCGATGGCATTTTTTATGCAAGTGTGACAAGGCGAGCATGTTGTTCCCTGATGGGAAACGTCATACATACCATGAGAGGGTAGCAAAAACATGGACAAAGAAACAAAGCGATAGCAAGAAACAGTGACAAGGCAAGAAATTTGCACCTGATTGAAAACGTCATACTTGTCCTTAAAGTTGAGAGCCACCTAAGATCTTCAACAGTTCGAAATCCTGCGCAGCAATGCCCTTCTCTCATCATCCCGTGTTGCCCTAATTTTAAAACTAAAAAAGTTTCTCTCGTATTTGTAACACAGAAAAAAAATTATGTGATTTTATAATTGAAAAAAACTGACGTGGTTTTCACACATTTCAATAATATTATACGGGAATAACTCACGTACGATTAATCCGAATATTTAGAATTAATCTTACGCCGATCTTCTCTTCTTTTTAAAGAGAGTGCGCGCGCGCAACTTTCTTTCTTTGCACTGCGGCCCGCGCTCGAAAGTTAAGTCGGAATAATTGGATTAATCTCACTGCATCAAATCTTAATCATACGTAAGTAATTTTGCTGGTTACTAATAATTTGATTTGTATTTATTTTAATATGCTCTCATAGCTGCGTGACGATATGATTATAAAGGGTAGCATTTATATCAAAAAGCGGAAGAAGTCAATTCCCGTTCAAAGTAACGTACGCCGCAAGAATACTCTCCAATAAATTCAGTATTTTAAGTGTAACATTTCGTGTCGACTTTTAGTTTTATCTCAAGGATTTTAATTAAGCCCACTTTTCAATCTCCAAACGGCTTTCAGTATTAAATTGAAAATAAATAGCTCGAACCATTTTCACTATCGTAAAGTTGGGAAAATATGGAGCCCAGATCAATAGCGGCCGTTTTTTGAGACAAGTTTCTTCTCCGGTTCTGTTTGGTTGATCTATAGAATATTTAGACATAACCTATAGACTTTGTTCACCATTCGATAGGCATTATCTTTCTCGATAAGTAACTGGCAGTTTATTTATGATTTTATGTGTGGTTAGTTTAAGTTGAAGCTGAGAGTTAAGCTGCCTCGAGTTGAACGTCAGTCCTTCAACACCTAATAGAGTCTTTCGGCAACATTGTTTAAGAGTCAGTATCCATTAGATAGCTAGATGGTGATGGACGGGGCATTATTGAACATTTCGAAATCTTTATCTAAAATGACCAAAAATTTAAAAAACCGGCAAAGTGCGACTCAGGTTCGTGCACTGAGGGTTTCGTACCACCACATAAATTTTTAATTACATAAGTACAAAAAGGTAGCGCAAAAATCAGACATCACGCCTAGGCGGTCGCTCATCCAAGTATCGAGCGCTTTCGACGTTGCTTAATTTCGGTGAAATTAAAAAATTTAAATTTTTGAAATTGACAGAAATTTGAAAGAAATTGAAACCGACTCGCACTTGACCAGTATTAATTATTTTTTGTTTTACGTTAGAGTATGTACTATAATTATGCCAAGTTTGATGCTTGTACGTATTACTGTTATTACAATAGAGTGAATACAAAAACACGGTAAAACGCCACATATTTTATGCGGACTGGGGACCCCCTTTAGTTTTACTTTTTGACTTTATTATTATATCTTAGTTAATCTGCCACATGCCATAACATTACATATTTTGTAAAAATTGCAACTGGCTCTATTTATAGGTCGAAAGTTACAGCCGTTTTTTAACGTAGGACAGACAGACAGCGTAGGTTTAGTAATAAGGTCCCGCTTTCATCCTTTGGGTACGAAACTCTAAAAACGCACCGATCTTTTTTAATAATAAATATATATATTTCATTATTAAAATAATAAAGTACTAACAGACACCGTCGTTTCAAATACAAATAAATGTAGGTATACAAGGTCGTGGGAGGTTCGTGACGAGAATTGACTTAGCAGGATTTGCTTAGATTGAAGAATGCCTAGCCCGAGAATTGTTGACTTTTGCACAACAGAAGTGAAAATTTGTTTTAGAAATAATATTTTTAGCACAGTATCATATTTGAGTTGTGAGTTTTTTTTATTATATTTTTTTATTCACAATTTAATTAATACATTCGCTAAAAAAGAAAAAATTACTTAATTTTTTTTTGGTGTGAGTTAATTTTAAATCTGTGGTTTCATCTATAACTTTACAGCTGGAAAGTTATATACATTTATTCGCCAAGAAAATTTACTACCAAATTTTCAAACTTTATTTTACAACGTATACTATTTATTAATCGGACAAAAATTCATTAACTTACTCATTACAATTGAGTCGTAACTAAAAATAATACCAGAAAAACATTTCACAATAAAAAGAGGATATCAAACTATTTAGAAGTTTACGTAAAAATAAACAAACTGGAAATCACCCAGACATCTTATTTCCTCTCCTGATATTTTCTCATTTTTATCCGAACTTTAATCAGAGAAGTTTGTTGAAGTATTTCTGTTGCAATTAGTGCGATGGGATCAACCGGCGGAAATGCCATTATCTTCGTCCGTTCACCATCTTTGAACTTCTTCGAGCAGTATCATCTAAACAATAAATAAAGGAGCAAAGTTTTTACCATCAAAGACAAAAGCACAGTCCGTAGTTACTGAGAGGTCAGTAGTAAGGATTGTAACAAAATTACTTAAAATAATTAACAAAGTATTTAGATAGATAGATAGAAAACTCTTTATTGTTCACACCAAAAATTACAAACGTACATAGTAGGTAACATAAAAAACAACTTAAAACTAGTAAAACAATTGGCGGCTTATCGCTATAAGCGATCTCTTCCAGGCAACCTTATATAGAACCTTTATATAGTTCATCATCAGCCAGAAGACGTCCACTGCTGAACATAGGCCTCCTCCTTTGATCTCCACACTGAACGACAGCCTGTCATTTGCATCCACTGGATGCCCGCGACTCTTATGATCTCGTCAGTCCATCTAGTGGGAGGCCTACCTTCACTGCGTTTAACGTTCGTTTTAGTATATACATATATTATGTAGTTATTAGCCCCAAACTGTGATTACGCGATCCCAATATCTTATCTTCTAGAGTTCTAGAGCACATCATCACTTAACATCAGGTGAGGCGGAGGTCAAATGCTTTTATTTTTATGTGACTTCAAAAAGGAGGGGGTGCTCCACTCGGTTGTATTTTTTTATGTTTGCTACCTCAGAACTCTGTCATTTTATGAAACCGATTTAAAAAAGAATGGGCGTATAGATGAGAAGTAAACATTTTCTAAGTATCAGGTTAATACTCAGATATTAGTAGGTAGGTAAGTATACAAAGTTTTAATACCAAGTACATACATTCAAAAGCGCTGTACTAATTGACCTGGCCTTGGGTCCGAAATGGAAATGCTGGTATTCCAACTAACAACTTTACGTACTGCATTATTTTCTTACAGTAAAAAGTTATGCTTGTGCGTTGTTCGCAACAAAGTAGTTAACGAATGGAACCGATACAAGTCAAAAGGCAGACAATAGTCTTCAATTTCGAGGTGGTTTGTATCTAAAATAAACAGACGAGACGGAAAGTATTGTAGACAGTTTTAGTTTAAGGTACCTACGGTTTTAATAAAATTTCGTTTGATATTTTGCGGCTCGGTGTCTTTAACTTCAAGGATTCCGTAAAGATTCCTACACTACACTATGCCGGCGGGAAGGCACCGCCGGGATTTTGCCGTGATGCAAAGATCAAAGTTTTAACGAAATTGTTTCTCAAGTAGTTTTCTTTTTGACTGAACCATAAAAAGTATATGTTATGTTGATATAATGCACTTCTGAAATTTGGTTTAGAATCCGAAACGTGGATATTCGACAAAGAACCAGAGTCATCGACATAGCTATTAAAATTTGCAAGTTGAAGTGGCAATGGGCAGGCCACATCGCTCGAAGAACCGATGACCGATGGGGAAGAAATGTTCTTGAGTGGAGACCACGAACCGGAAGACGCAGCGTAGGTAGGCCTCCCACTAGATGGACCGACGACATCGTGAGAGTCGCGGGCATCCAGTGGATGCGGATGGCGGGTTGTCGTTCAGTGTGGAGTTGAAGGGGGCGGCCTATGTTCAGCAGTGGGCGTCTTATGGATGATGATGACTTCTGAAATATGGTTAAGTTCATAAAGCTTCGTTTTTTCGAACTTTTCAGTAACCACTATTTTCTGAACTATGGTTGTGACCACAAATATATGACATTGGCTGCGAAAAACAGAATCCTACCATGTGCGTGTCTCCAGTGTCGACACGCTCTTGGCCAGTTCTTGAGTGGAGACCACGAACCAGAAGACGCAGCGTAGGTAGGCCTCCCACTAGATGGACCGACGACATCGTGAGAGTCACGGGCATCCAGTGGATGCGGATGGCGGGTTGTTGTTCAGCGTGGAGGTTGAAGGGGAGGCCTATGTTTAGCAATGGACGTCTTTTGGCTGATGGTGATGCGTATTAACGTAAATCCATTGTTACCGCATCATCGGATTTCTTACTTCAACCAATAATTTTCTAGGTCCTTGAAACATATTATCATGAAACAAGACCCTGATGACAGCTAAATTGCTCCACTACTTAAGCTGTCCCCGTTTTCCCCCAACTTTGGTATATTCCAACATAAATAACGATTATATCTCTTAATAAAACTACTGAATTCCTTATAGGCTAGGATCCAATGTCAAAAAATATTGTTCGGTCAATTCATGATTGATAGCATTTGATAGTTTGATTCTTTAGCGTTTTTCTTGATGAAAAGGTGTCTTAATTAAATAAAGGAGGGAAAGTCTATACACCAAGAATCATCAATCAAACATGAAACGGCTGCCATCTGGTAGAAAGCTTGAGCATTTGGAACATATATAGACCACAGAAAAATAAATGAAAGTGTTATACCTACAGTTTCCCCTTTAGTACTTACACCCCCTTGGTCTTCTAATTGATTGACATTTTGATCATCTCGTTTGTAGTTGTCTGATGCTCAATATTGAAGTGTGCGTGTGTAGAACTACTACGAATACGTGAGTGTATGCAATAGGTTGTCCTTGCCCATTTAAGCTGCAGCATGTAATGGTTTGGATTTTCTGTTAATTATATGCTTAATTCGTAATAAAGAATAAAAGGTGTTTACCTCGCCCTGTTCAGTTTTTGGCAGACTTGTTTCGACAAATCCAAAATATATGCATGATCAAAGATCTATGGCTTCAACGATCTATAGGTAAATAGGTAAACCAACTGGTTTTTTTTAATATTAAAGGATAAACAGTTTAGGTATTGAGCATTAGTTAGCTTGTATTTTTATCTGTCTTCAGGAGGTTATAATTGTATTATGTAAGTAGGTACGCTGATTAATCCACCATTTAATTTTGAGAACGCATTCTCGTAAAATGTTTTTATTACGTAGAAGAAGCTCTCGTGAGAGCAAATTTTTTTATTGACTTTGGCTAAGTGGTTTTTAACCAAATCCAATAATACGAATAATTTTATTCGAGCGTCTCTTGAATTGGCATTATTACAACATTTTGTTCGAGCTCTTACTCATTTTTAAGTCGTTTTTATATTCATAATTTGGCTCAATTCAAGGATTTAGTTGCTGTGAGAACTGAAATAACACTGAAAAAGTTGAATGAAAACATTTTCTTTTAAATAGGCTTGCGTTTGATCGCAAGCTCGTCTGATGTTAAGCGATGATGCGGTCTACGATAGAGCACGCTTGCCTAGAAGAAACCAATTCACCCGTGATTTGAAAACACCCAGATTGTAACTACCGGGGAACACCCATGAATTCAGGTAGCGCATTCCACAGACTAGCAGTTCGCAGTTTTAATATTTCACTGAAGTATGTTAAGTACTTGCCTCTACGCCTGTCTCTCTGCCTGTAGTCTTAAGTTAAAAAAACAAGCATTTTCGTCTTGCTACTTATAAGTAATGGGTAGCAAAACAACTCACAAAAAGGACAAGATCCTAGACTATGCCTAAAGTTACTATGTTCGCTAAAGTGCCGCGCACAATACGGGTTGCAAACCGTTGAGCTTTGCCTTTCAATTTATTCGAGGGGTCAGCGTTTAAGTAAAATTTATATGAAAGCCTTTTATGTTCCACTCTAGAGCTCTTTAAACGCCATGAAGTATGTGCGGTTTAGATGATTATTTTATTCGTATCCACATTTTACCGCTTTTTACTCAAGAGGCACTCCAACGCTTTAAAGTGCGTTTTCCTGGTCTGGAGATTCGTATTTTTCTTCTGGATTGATTACTTGGGGTGGCATCAAAATTTGTGGGCAATGTTTACCAGTTATTTGATATACATAATTTAATTTTCTTTTTGTACCAAGTCAGTTTTATAAGACACATGTTGTTGGAATATATATAAATCAATTAATATCACCAAAAAGACACTAAGAAACACCCAGACAACTCGCAAGTAAACCCAGACTAGTTTTTTATTCTCGTCGAATTTATTTTCATCATCTAAAACTTGTAGAGCGAATTATGTAAAGTATAAATAACAATGCAATAAAATATACTGCAGATGATTAGAAATAGTTACACGGCGATTGAGAAATTAGCGAGTTTAATATGGACTTTTCTGTTTTGCTTTGTTTTAGTCGATTCGTAGTCAAAGTCAAAGCTTTTTATTTGCTTGCCAATGGGTATTTTTTTATTGCTCAAGATATTCGCCAGACACTATAAAAGTGCTAGCAGGCGTGTCGAACTTGGCTGATGGACATCAGTCCATCCAACGAGAAAGAAAGAGAAAATTGTATCTTTCTCTCCCGGTGGTCAAACGACGGTTCGTCAGCCAAATCCATGTCGTCTGTTAGCTAACTTAAGACAACAAACAAATGCTTTCATTTCAATTGAACCAAAAATGTTTTCAATTCCTCATCAACTCATATTTATCATCATAAACGTTCATAAAGAACGACTCTAAAAGCAATAAATAAAAATAAATTGTTGATGATACACAGATGAGTCATAATATTTTTGAGCGATTGATCTGGAAAATTGTGTAACCGGTATTTCCTTTATTTAATCAACTTTTTCGTATTTATTAAAATTTTCCCGTGTTTGAATAATTTTTTGGCTTAACGGTGATTGTTTCCAAATAACAGGAAAGCTAGCTTTAGTCAATTAAGGGGTGGTTGATTGGAATGATCGTTGATTGGAAGTTTGCTTCGTTAGAAGTTTAGTATTCAAAATAATTTATTGTATAAACTAAGATGCTTTATTTTCAGATACGTTGTCTGCGTTCTATATTGGCAACACTAAAGTTGCTGAGATGGTGCCGATGGGGAATTCTACTTCACGTACTTTATAGTGAAGCCGCAGAGCGTCAATAGTGTCACAAGTATATACGCTGTTTGTTAGTGTAACCATCGACAAACTCTAGTACCATCCATCCTTGGTGTAATGATGTTGCCGTATGATGCATTTGTATGAAAAATGCGCACTTACACATAAAACTTATAAATACTTCCTTTTTTGTACTTAAATATGTGTAATTTAAGTACAAGCCAGCGAATTGGATAAACTTCGCTGGAACAAGCCCAAAACAAACGAAAAAAAAAAATTGTTTGAGGCTTCAATAAATAAAAAAAACATTCAAAATTCACATTGTTTATTAATAAGTAACCATGGACTCAGTATTTAAAATTATAATTCACATAACAAATATTACAAACAATGTAAAAACAAAAGTTTAAAATATTAATAAATTAAATTTAAAAAAAAAAAAACTAAATTTAGTGCGTCGATCTTTTGTCGATTATGCCAGCCCCTTTTTAACCAACTTCAAAAAAGGAGGACGATCTACGTTCCACTGTTTTGAAAAAAACGATTCCAAATTATTATCTATTCATATAATAAAAACGTAGTTACTATATTTTTATTTAGTAGGCCATTCTTCAGAGGTCAACAGTTGGCGAAGAAATTGGTGAAAATACATGAAAAAAATTACAGTGGAACATAGAACCCCCCCTGCTGTTTTGAAGTATGTTAAAAAATATGTCATCTTATTTTAAAGTTGTTTTTTTAAATACTAATTGTCCATTTTCAAAACTGTTTTTCTGATGAATTACTAGTGTAATTCCGCTTCTACGTTGCTTCAAGTACATCCAATCATCATCCACCAAATTCATTCATTCATTTGGTATCATTTATACCAAATTCCTTATTGTACTTGAATCGACGTAGAAGCGGAAATAAACTAGAAATTCATCAGAAAAACAGTTTTGGTTTTTTAAATTGATAATCATCAAAAGTAAATAACAAATCAAAAGGGGGTTTCTACGCTGATCTGATATGTACGTGAAAAAGTAAACACAATATCAAAAAAAAAAAGGAAATTTGATTCCAGAATAATTAACCTTATTATTGTTTTTATTTAACGAGCACGTGTCTTTATTAACTAAACAAAATACAACTTAACTAAGACTAAATACCTAATTTACTTAGTCTTTTATATACATAAGACGACCGTCACAAATATGAGTAGTATACTTATGGTCTTGCCAAGGACACAATAACAAAATACTCTTTATATTATTCATCCACTACATTTTGCTCAAGATAAAGTAGACCGGTGACAGCAATTTACTTAGGGGCTCTCTAAAGATTGCATCAAAAGGTGATACAGGAATGAATAGCTTGAAAGCAGAAATGTTTCCTTAAAACCAGATCAAACGAACGGAACCGCAGATAGTTTCCGGTTGTGAAACTGAATGGTTCCTTCTAAGTGCTTTTAGACTACGTTGAATGTGGTTCACTTGAGTGTGTTATGTGGTAATATTTTTTTGTGTTTTTTTTCTTCACAAATATGTTATTTAATATATCCATAATTCGAAGAACCCACAACCAGAATCCTAAAGTAATAAAGTTATAAAGTAGTCGAGACAGTACTAGTTCGCATTTAGAGTAGATATTAATAATCTCAGAGGTAAGAAAGTCTATGTGTAACGTGATAGATAAGATATCATAAAAAATGAAAATTACATTATTACACTAATATTATAAATACGAAAGTTTGTATGTGAATTTGTCCGCACTCAACTCTAAACAGCTGAACAGATTTCTATGAAATTTGGTAATAAGTTACCTTGGTGCTATGGTGATGACCAGTTGGTCATCACCATCAGCCAGAAGACGTCCACTGCTGAATATAGGCCTCTTCCTTTGACGTCCTCATTGATCGACAGCCTGCCATCTGCACCCACTGGAAACCCACGGCCTATTTATGCTGCGTCTTCCAGTTCGTGGTTTCCACTCAATAACCTTTCTTCCCTTATGGTTATCGGTTCTTCAAGCGATGTTGCGTGCCCATTGCCACTTCAACTTGCAAATTTTAACTGGTAACTGGTACCTTAAATTAACGCAGGGTTTTAATCCTGACAAAAATAAACAGCGCGTGTAGGAATGCGTGTAAAACAGCAAAGCGTTTTCATACCACCCTTATTTAATAGTTTACGGTGAGCTTATAAGTTTGTGTATCTCATAAAAGTTATTAGTTGCAGAATTCAGGAAAACCTTTCGAAACTTTCGCTCTTGCTCAGTTGTTAGTTTATGTGATCATTCAAAGTCATTTTGTACCGAGAAAAGAAAATAAATACGGTCTAAATTGATGGATCGAGTTTTAGGTTAAAAGGCAACTTATGCTTTTCCTAACAGTTTCGTGCATGTTTGCAATGTTACACTTTGACCCAAAATTTGAAAAACTTAAATTTTTGCGCCATTGTAAACTGTAAAAACTTTCAGAAAACAGTTGGGCGAGCTAATGAAGGATATTATAAAATGCAACCATTCAATTTAGGTATCTGGATTTTTGAGCATAAAACTAAAAAGTAAAGCCATAATACATCGTAAAGACGATTAATAAACTTGTTTTTCTTAATCTAATGAAATCCACTCAGGATGATTCCCTCCTAGAGTTTTACGAAAAAGTCCTTTTGTAAATTGGAGGTAATCAGTTAAGATGTTGAGTTTTCCTAAATTTTAAGCCGTTATTTGCAATTAAAAATACAAGTATATTTATTACAGTAATTAAATTTTCTGTAGATCTTTCTATTTGATAAAATCAGAACGCCAAACATCCAGTTTTCATTGATTTTTCGTAAAAAAATATGCTCTTAATTGCACGCTGGGTTTTCACGCAACTTTACATGCTTGTGGCCTGTAAAGATCTCTGGGGCCTTATGGCTAACTCTAACCACACGCTCGAATTAGCGCAGTTTGCATAATCACGAGAACGCGAACTTTAACGTGCCGAGATACGGTTTGTGGTCACGCAACTTTTCGCAATCACCAGCCGGTCTATTCTGCAAGGTAAATGAACGCGCAAGTGAAGTGATAAGTTAAGTGAATGTGATTTTTTCTTGCCTATTTCTGCAGGTAAATGACAAAATATCGAATTATAAGGGTAAGGGACTACAGTCAAGGGTGATCACTCGACATTTTGACATTTCTCTACACTGCCCCCATAAGCCCAAGAGCGGTTACTCAAAAAAATTAGATTTCTGTTATTTCGCGCATCTGATAGCTTAAAAAAAATCGCACCAGATAGACTAAGCAAAATAACCGTATCTACATTGGAATATTGAAATAAAACACAAAAAAATATTTTATTCTTCTTAAACTCATGTTTAAAAACTATTAATTCTAAACGAAATGACGTTATTGTATTTTTAAACATATTTTTAAGAAATATGTTGGTCCTAACATAGGCGCATAACTGAAAACAAATTAAATTATATGTCATTAAGGTAACGAATAATCTATTTTCACAAAAACTCGATTTTCTCGAAATACACCTAGGTTTAGATACCGCTCTTGGGCTTATGAGGGTAGAATAGTAATCGACAAGAGAAATACACGTTCACTTACTTTATCACCTGATTTGCGCGTTCACTTAGCTTGCAGAATCTGAACTGAATCGCTCAGGTAGCCGGTCATTTATTCTTTTCAATAATATCACGACGCGGCTCGATTATACCGAGAAGTTTCCAAGCAATAAATCTTCCAATGACACGTTCCCATTCCCAGCTCTTCAAGAGACCTAATGGCTAAATGATTTGTTCAGAACCGGCATAACTTGGGACGACTTCAAAACTGTTCTCGTCAGGCCTATAAAGCCTACATCTTAGTGGGCGTCTCCATTGCTCGGGTCAATGGTGAACATTTGATAGTATTTTTGCTTGTAGTACGATGTAACAGATTCTAAATTTCACCCATTATTTAACAAAATAAATACTTTATATTGGCATAAGGAAGATTACAAAACTAATAATTGTATCCACTGGCTCCAAACTAGTAAGAAACTGTATTTTTAAAACCAGTGGCTTCTCTCAATGTTTGCAACTAAAACGAATAAGTATAGCACATATTTAAAAATTTAGAAAAATAATAAAACATATAATTAACTGTTTACTTATGAAATTAATAAAATAATTTATTATCGACAAATATAGGTAATTTAACAGAGACTAAATGTAAGAAATACTGATAAGCATTAATAAAATAAATAAATAAAAATGAAACACGCCGTGAAAATCGTCAGCGTGTGGCAGTCTTCAGAATGCTAGCAGCTTCCTAGCAGCATTGCCCCGCTGGATCATCAAGGCTAAATATTTGAGCAAAATATGCACTAGCTTTAGGATCCCTCGAGGCGAGGACCAATCTGGTCGAAATATGTTTACAAAACTAATTGGTGTCGGATGACTACAAACCCAGAGTCACTACAGCCATTGCAACAAACTAAGTTATTGATAAAACACCCGAATATTATTATTTGAATATGGTAAGATGAAAATTAGATTGCTTGATTGAGACGCCGCGTTCTCGCCCCTTCTCGTGCCTTGGTTAGCCTAAAAATAGTCTGTGTCGCGCAAGTTTCGAGAGCCTAGTATTCGAATATGAAAGTATCGAACAAGTTTCAGAAAGGGAATTCGAATATGGAATCGAAAGTGATCCCAAACTCACATAATGGGACTGTTATTAAAAAAGTTCTTGCTTCTGCGAAAACACGGCCGTAACTTTACTGTACCTACTATTTCACTTGTACCACAGATCTTTATCAAGATAGAACCCGCGATTTCTTACACCTACTTCAAATGTTTGGTAAATGCAGATGCACTAACTAGCACGCTGCATAATTCAGTTCGATCTACATCGTCTTGGCAGCAGTATATTAGACGTCAATACAAAAAAAAATTAATTGCGGCAACGCAGCGTGAACTTTAAAAACTCTATGAAAGAAGCCATAATATGTAAATGGACATGCAAATGGAAGAAAACTTCCAGTAAATTTCTCCCGTGACAGCATAATAGGTATACTCGTATACTATGTTTTGTATAGTACGGAATAGTGTAGGTATTTTACAAAAAAATATACGAAATTATACAAATATGGCCGCCCACCCCGGATTCGCACGGGTGTAAGCTCGGCCTTCGGCCTTGCTACAAGATATAATATAGCCTATGTCACCCAGGGCTAGTGTAGCTTCCCAACAGTGAAAGAATTTTTAAAATCGGTTCAGTAGTTTCGGAGCCTATTCAATGCAAACAAACGAATAACCAAATGTTTCCTCTTTATATATTGGTATAGACAATAAAATACGTGGTAATGAGGCCAGCCTTTCTTATTTATTATTAACTAGTGCTTTTGCCCGCGACTTCGTACGCGTAGATTTTTATTTAAACCTTTTTCGTCCCTTCATCCGGCCCTTGCGCAAAATAACATAGCCTATACTTCAATCTGGTTATAGCTAAGCATGTTCGTGAAAACCGCATTTAAATCCGTCCAGTGGTTTAGGAGATGTGCGTGGACAAACAAACAGACAAAAATCTAAAAACTATGTTAACGTGTTTAGCTGCTTATTTTATGACGCCCTGTGTGATATTTTTTTTATATCTCCTAATTACAGATTGTTTTATCTCTACATTTTTATTATATGTATAGAGATATAGATTCCCAATGGTAGCGTTTGAATATATTAGATAAATAGTTAGGTTATAATTCTTTTTGTAAATTATGTTCTAAAATTAGACCTCACAAATACAAAATTATATAAAATGTTGTATAATATACAAAAAATGCGACACGCTGATTCAACGTGACGTGTTTGCGGTTTCTATCTTGATAAAATTCTGTGATTTCTACCTATTTCACTTCACAATCGTCTTTTATCGAAAAAAAGAAAACACAATGCGTGGCAGTTTTTACATTTGGGTCAAGTTAATGAATACTGAGGCTCCATTTAAATGAAAAAGGTAAGGAAAATGAAATGCTGCGTTTTTTCAAAGCCTCTGTGGAAATGATTGATCTTACTTTTGTAGGTAAGCGGTCCCGTTTTATGTGTCAGAATAATTAAAATGAATAATGAAATCTAATTAGTAGCTTAGAACGCTTACTTGTAAATATCGCTTTAGAGCTAGTTCACATTTTCAGGTTAGGCATTTTAGCCATTCTCAACTACACTGTCAGTTCAAGTAGAAAGTAGTACAAGCCTTTTAGGTTAATAGTTTTCTCAATTAAATCGGGGTAGAGCCATAAACCATTAAATAATAAGTTCAAACTTCAACAAAGCCATATTATTTTCTCAATAAACGGAACAAATAAATTATTTGAAACTCAGTGGCACCAACATAATTTTCAAGACTAACGAGTAAATCTTTCGCGAAACAACTGACAGTGCCAATTAAAACTTTCCCCAGTTAAATAAACCTTACTTAATGAGTTCTCACTTTCAGCAATAACGAGAATTTGTCGTCTTTCTCATCACATAACAAGATCACAAGTTTTTTTTTTTTTTTTTTGGGTTTCCTTCCAATTGCAAAAAGGTTTTTTTTTAAATTGCATTTTGCGATGCATGATATCGCAAGGAGCTATTTAATTCAAATCATCATTTATTTCTCCTGTTCTAAGTAAGAACAGTTAATACCTAGAAAAAATGCAAAAAATCAACGAAAGAACTAAATAATTCTTAATTAACATCTTGAACGTAACCCAGATAAATATCCCGACAGAAAATAAGAGGCAAAAACATTTTGAGTGATGGCAAAGCGACGCTGCCGTTCGACGTATTTACATTTAAGATATAGGGAATTCCGCTTTAATTAGGTAACTACATTTCCGTAACACTTCTTAGTAAAAACCAAAGCTGCACCGTGTAAATAAGGAATAAATATGAACAGTAATGAGAAATTTGTATCAGAGATTATGTCAACACTAGAAAGGGACAAAGGGCTCAAAGATGGTACCTCTCACTTTGCTCGTTTTTTCTGTATGAAGTGTTCTGTCCTTTTGAGTAGTAGGTTCATGGCTACGCCATACCATGTTGCGTAGCGGATGCTACGAAGTGTGTTTGTCTATTGTATTTGGTGATATAATATATTTTTATATCTTATTATGGAAACTGACGTGCTTTTCACAGAAATATTTTTATATCATTTGGTAGTATTGATTTAGTTATCATTTAAACTATTTTTATCATCCTATTATTTTTTTAAACTTTGTTATGGTTGCCTGGAAAAGATTGCTTTTAGCAACATGTCCGCCTTGCGGCACTAGCTCATAAGTTTTTCAATCGGTTTGTAATTTTTACTTCTGGTGTAATAAAGTTTAAATTTAGAACTAATGCACGTTTGTACGCATTTTAGGCTTTGAAAGCATCAACTAGTCTGGTAACTTACGATTTCTTTGGATTTTTATGATTTGTATCTCAGATCAGACAAATAAGGAAGATATGGTAAAGTAGCGTGGTGGATGCGAACGCCATCTGGCCTAAATCAGGCAGTGCAATCAATGTGCAGTGAATTAAATGTAGACCATTAGAGTCCACATTCAATTCACTGCAAAAAAGGGCGGAAATGTCATCAGCTGGGTGAACTAAAGATTCAACTAAAGGTATTATTAGTTCATTGATGTTGCTACAAGTTTCTTAGTGTGCGTGAAAAATGAGTAGTGAGCCGTACTTACAGTTTTTGTGTTAAGCGGTTTAGAAGTAGGTATGTTTAGTGAAAAAATTCATAAAGCACGGAGACATTTGAAAACGAACGATAATTGTACTAAGGCATATCTCACATGTTTGTCTAATCTGAGGGGTGTATCATAATGTTTATTTTATCCAATTTATGTAACATCCTATTTATGTTATGTATATTTAATTTATGTGTCCTGTTTGTAGTGGTAGGACTCTTTCGCAGGGGTCCGTCTGGGGAAGTACCACACCTTTGCCATTTATTTAACCGCCAAGCAGTAGTGCGCAAACACTACTGTGTTCCGGATTGAAGGGCAATGTTTCCAGCGAAATTACAGGGCACACAGAGATTTGACATCTTATATCTTGAGGTGACGAGCGCAGTGCATTGCCATCCAGGGTTTTGAGTGGCGTTGAGCTATTATGGGCAAGCGTGAAGAGCCATCAGGCGAGCGAATTCGCTTGTCTCGTCACTCAGTATCTTAAAAAAACACAATTTCAGTATTTCAAATATACAGTTATAAATATATATTTTTTTATATAAGCCAGGGGCTCCCAAACTTTTTCAGTTCACGGCGCATTCACACGTTTAGTTTTTTGTCTCGGCGCCCTAGCTAGTCGAAATAGGGTACAATTATCCTAACTAAACAAATAAATATATGACGGAATGGTTTGGACGGGAAAGTACTGGTCGCGGAGGCACTGTATTTTAATTCTTGACTCCTACACATTTATTTAATGTGTATTGTAAATTTAAATATTAGAATCAAGAGTAAAACTGTTGTTATTTCGTAGTTTTCTTTTAGAACTAATGTGTTGTCTGCATCGTTGACATGAAAAAGTTTTAACAAGTTTTGACTCAGCTCAACAAAATCTTACAATAAAACAAAACGACCGGAATTTTAATGATGAGCAAAGTCATTTTAATCTAAATTCATCGTAAAACCAAACTCATCCATCAATTTGAAGTTGATATCAATCAATCGAACTTCTGAAATGGATATTATTGATGTGATCACTGAATTCCGATTCCAATTTGTGAAGTTAAATGCTACGAAAAGTTTTAACTGAAAGATAATCAGCCCGTGGCGATGAAGATCGAGCAAGTTGATTGATTAATATAAGTTTATATTGTATTACATTTAAATACTTTATTAACTTTACTTATGACTACTTACAAGCGTCCTTTTCGCGGATGATATTTCAATTCTAAGATCTTGTAGAAATAATTTAGTTGTCATTTTTCCATGACTGTTTCAAAGGGGGAAGACGCGTAACTTCCAAACATTGTACTAATTAAATATGGCCTGGTTCAGCTCAAAACAAATCAAAACACACAAATGTTGACAAGTATTACTTCGCGTTCGATTGTGACTGAAGTTGATTAGGCCCGTGGACCTAATTTATGCAGTCCACGTTAAGGAGTTCGCCTGCATCTTCCCACTGTTTACTTATATCAATGACATTTTAAATAATATAATTAATTGGATTAATGATCATAATCTTGAATTAAGTATCGCCAAAACAAAAATAATAGATACAATTTAGACCCCACCAAAAAGCTCCTCTTGACATAAATTTTTCTTTTAATAACAATAACTATAATAAAATGCGTAGATGCGACTGCACTGCTTGATCTAGAACTTGACGGACATTTAAACTGGAAAATTGAGTAGTTTTAGGGGTGGGTTATTTCATTAGGTGGGGAATTTTGTGTTGCTAAGGGTTTTTTCCACGTAATGGCTAGGTATGGTCATTAAGGCAATGCATCATTTTTTTTATTTTTTTTAATGCATAGATAGGCTTGCGATTGGCCGCCAACTCGCCTGGTGTTAAGCGATGATGCGGTCTACGATGGAGCACGCTTGCCTAGAAGAAGCCGATTCACTCGTGATTTGAATATAAGTTATATTTGACGACGAAAACCTTGCAACTACGCATTGTTTTGTAATAACGCTCATAATTGACTGATTTATTGTAGTTACATAAATACTTAGATTTAAGTTGTAACACTGGGGTGTTACAATTAACACACACACACACAACCTTTTATGTGTATATATTATTATATAGTTAGAATAAGGAATAAATAGATAATTAAGATGGATCAGTTCATTTCACACGTTACAGGCTTAAATTAAAACAAACTGCTCATATAAACAGCTCATTCAAAAATGATCGACCCTTCATGACCTTTCAGCAATTACAAAGCTAAAAACCAGGCTTTCATTAAGCGTACCTTTGTTACCGGTAAAAAAAAATCGTGATTAAAATTTGAAATTAGAACCAGCGTTGTGTTACCGGATCGGCGGGAAATAAAGCCTAAGATTTTTTAGCTGCGCGCATTTATTTTATCATCATAGCTTATTCATTCCTTTGCAATATAAACCTTTTTACTAACTCAGGAGTGAGCACACAATTAAATTGCCCAACGATGTGAATTCAGTCACTCGCTTACTTCTTTGGTGAAAGTTTATAAGTTGCTAAGTATGTGTTATGTTGCTAAGTAAAGATTTTAACAGATGGCGAGATATTTTCATGTGCTTTAGTAACGCAAATGTTTGTAAAAGCTTATTCTTAGGTTAGATATCTTTGGATTTAACCTATAAAAGTGGTAAAAGTATGTCGTTTCTGTTCTCATGATGCATGTGCACGGTAGTGTGAAAATAGCTTTGGATTTAGAGCACCCACTGGCAGATATCAGTGATAAGTTAATTATACCAATTCCTGACGTCAACAGAGCAAAATCAGATCTCCGCAATATTATTGGAGTGCTTCTTTTATTAACACGCTTTTAAGGTGGAACGTTTCACGTTTGGCGGGAAATTCAAATTTAAAACAGTTTTTTTGTTCTTGTAGCTAGGCTGAGTAATTATTGTAAACGATAATGATGTTTGCGAAAATTGATTATTATCCTTTACAAACTCGCGTAAAGTTATTTATCTCCAATGCACATTATTACATACATTTGTCAATAAACAAATTTTTGCTGTTTCAAACGGTTTATTGCCAAATGTAAGTAATATGGTGAGTAACTGATTAATAGCTGTACATGATAATGTAAAGAACGACCAACAATTTTCGCAAACACTATGCCATTTCACAATAATCTGGCCTAGATACAAGGACAAAAAAACTGTTTGAAATTTGATTTTCCCGCCAAAGTGAAACGTTTCACCTCAATAACATAGGTAAGTACTTATATAAGCTTAAATAACATACCAATAATAAAAACGACAAATTAATACCTAACTAATCTATTATACCGCTACTAGTGGGAATCATCACCAAAATGCTGGCCTACTACGTTGTATGGCAATGCTCACTCTTTGAGCAAAGTAGAGGCATTCTGGTCATGAGTTGCATCGACCAGTCGTGGTGACAAATCTTTGAATATATAGTGGTTCTTGAAATTGATGAATCAAATTTCTCTAACTAAAGTAGTTTTTTCTAGTGTTGAGTGTTAAAACTAGTTTTAACGTGTGTATTTGTGTGTCTCAGTATCTGTGTGTTTGTCTATGGCATCGTAGCTCTTAAACGGCTGAACCGAATTTGTGTTTTTTTTTGTTTGTAAGGTGAATATCTCGAGAAAGTTCTTTGCTTTTATTCATGAATCTGTTCTACCGATTGAAGATTATCAGCTCTTTTATCAGGTGTTTAAAAAAAACAATGTATACTTGTTACAAATATTGTTATTAGTTCTCAGTTTTGAAAAACTTAGATTAGATTGAATTTTCTACTTCTCTAAACTTCATGCACTTCTTCCTCAGTAGCAGAACCCCAATAAACTTACCTATTAATTAAGATTGAGCCTAAAGCAAAATCTTCAATCTTTGATTAGATTTTCACAGTAGTAAATCATGTCCAAAATCGAAAAAAAAAATACGTTAGGAAACTTCAATATATAAGTAAAGGTCGACCCTGACGAAAACATGGTAGGATAAAATTTTCTCGATAGAAAACCATCACAAAGTTACCTCTAATTTTCAACATTTTTGGTTTGCATTCTGTTTTGGTACATATTATTGAACAATAAATTATGTAAATATTATCACTCATGTATAACCTAGAGCTGACCCTAGCAATTTTTAAAAATATTGTCTATTCTATAAGCTATGAGAGTAGAAAGCACTTGGCGCTTACAACATTTTTAATCCGCGCAATACGCTGTCTTTCGTATCGCGTGACACAAGCTTGAGGCATCGGTTTGTTGCACCGATCAGTTACCATCGCTCTGTTGAAACGGGTAGTCCATGTCAGTTCAGACGTCGAGTACGCTTGGTAGCTTGGTTCCGCGCGTCGTCGCGCCGCCCGTGTTTGTTATCCGTACATGCGCTGGGTGTGGCGAGATGCGCGGGGGAAATCAGAATTTATCCTGCCATTAGGCCCGCTCTTAAGACTTTAATAACTGCAACATCTGGCGTCCATGGTTTTAAACTTAAGCGGGCTCCAAGGCTTTTATTGCCTAAACTGTTTCATCTTAATGACATTAGGATAATAAAATAGTCCTTGAAGTAAGAATGAACTTACTTCCATTCTATACACCACATAATAGATTTATAATTTGCGGATATACTGCTTACCCGACTTCAAAAAAGACGGAGGTTCTATGTTCCACTGTTTTTTATTTATTTGGTTTTTAATGATTCGATTTCTGCGCCAATTATGAATTGATTTCGATGATTCCTTTTTTGTTTTGTAGGCCATAGGTGGTTCCATAAATTCATCAAATTAAGTTTCGTAGTTTGATTTTTAAATCAAAATAACTGTTAAAAAATATCATCCAATTAAACGAAATTGCGTATTTACTTATTTTGAAGTGGGTTTTTTAAATTGATAATTATTAAACATTCATGTGCCGAAGAAGAAAGCTGTGAAAATATTCCGCTTTCTAAAGCCATTTTTGAGTCCTTACATTCATTCGTTATTTAAGAGTAAGTAGCTTTTGTCGGTGAAGTACCTTCCATTCTTGTCAGTCTTCTATGTCTTCACCTCCCTTATTCTAAGGACCGATGTGATAGTGGCCGAGAAGTAGCATGTGCGCTTTAAAATCTGACGGCACCAAGTTCGATCCTCGGCCCTGCACCAATCACTTATTTAGTATCTAAATAAATTGTGTGCAATTTCTATGTCATCGCTCAATAACTGTGTAGGAAAACATCGTGAAAAAAGCAAGGCCAAGAACTTCTAAAGTTCAAAACTAAGTCCAAGAACCTTTAAAGGTCAAATCAAAGACATGACATTCATCATCATGCACTGGATCTGATTATGCACCAGATTATTATTTTTAATGTAAAAAAAAAACTAATATACATCATACAATTTCTCAACATGATAAATTAACAACAAATGCATGCGTGCCAGAAAAAAAACACATCAGTCATCGGACTGCACGTCAGAAGTGAAAACTTAAGTAGTAATTCACCTGTTCTACAATAGATGGCGCTGTTTTAAAATACACGGTATAGCGTGATGATGACGCGAGTTCCATGATTTTTGTTCACCCAAAAAGTGCTCAAAGCGCGTAAAGAAGTTTTCAATAAAAAAAAACCTTTTATTACCTTATTAAATTAAAAACAAACTACCCATCTCCCACTGTCACCCTTCATGTGCATATGGGCGGCTCAAATTACTCAAATTTCGTATGGTATGAAACTAGCCCAAAACCTTGGTAATTCTACCTAGAAACTTGTAATTAACTCTAGATTTTATCAACCTTCATTGAATAGCAGAAGTTTAATGTAATCAATTTACTTCTTCCGAAGAACATAAAATTTTATGTCTACTCAAGTTACAGAGTTCCCCAAAATCCATCAGTTGACAACTTCTGTTTTTGGATAGAATGGAAGAATAAAACAATGGACACGCTACTTGATCTGAGGTTCTAATTTTCACATCTTAAACCAAGGAGAGAATTTTCGGTCAACAACTAATTGCAATACAAATATTTGTAATGCAAATGAGTCATTGGAAAGATATTGGCAGCCCTTTCTTATACAAATAAATAAAGTAGCTAACGTGAATATCAAGTCAACCTCAAGCATCAAGCCGTGCAGCTCTCAAGAACAGAAACATATTAAAGATACAACAAAACAAATGTCTAACCTGTCTGTCAAACAGGCAGATGAATTAGAAATTTGATTAACCAAAATATTAATTTAAAAGGGTGTCACTTTATTAAAACCCTGTTTAAAAAAATAAGATAAATTAATTAAAAACTAGCATCAGGTGACGCGACGGATCTGATGCGAAACAACGCAACTGTCCATCGCAGTGGCAGTACAAGCAAAAGAAAATGCCAATGTAGAACGCTTTTACGAGTATATACGACAGTAAATCAACGGTTGTAATCTCTAAACTGCAAGTTAGTCGAATTCGTCATTCATATAAAGCTTCATGTCCAAAAATGTATTCGTTCATGGACAAAATTGATGCCATCATTACAAAGAAGATAATATCCGCTTTCTTTGAGAAAAGAAAACTTTTTCATTAGGTAACTGAATAATATACGAGCTATTACGTAAACTCTATTATTTATTTTGTTTACTTCGATGTGATTGGAAAACTGGCTAAGAATTCAAAATGGCCTAAGACCAAGGTAAGGTATAATTTCATGTTGTATTTTTTTTAATCTATACAGGGTTGATTTTTTGGAACAGTTGATTTTGATGAGTACTATGGTCTTTTTTCGGCTTAGTAACACTGTTTCGTGTAACAAAATCAAAGACACACACACATAAAAAAAGATCAAAAAAAAAAAAAGATCGACACCGCTTTTTGGTTGACATTCCGAAATCCCGTACAAATTGCTTTGATTCCACTTTTATTGTGTAAACTGCTAGTCTGTGGAATACGCTGCCTGAATGGGTGTTTCCCGATAGTTAAAATCTAGGTGTCTTCAAGTCAAGAGTGAATCGGTTTCTTCTAGACAAGCGTGATCCATCGTAGGCCACATCATCGTTTAACATTAGGCGAGATGGCAGACAAGCGCAAGCCTATTTTATAACAATCAAATAATGACAAAACACGGCGTTCCATTCCGAGGTTCTACACTTCTATTAAAAGGGTGAGATTACAGTAAATATCAGTAGGTATATTATCCTTGTTATTTCCTTCATGTTTTATCTCAAAAATACATACACACTAACTGCGGACCCGCATTAATTTGAGCGTAACGAGCAAAAACTAACGTCCCGCCCAAGGGCAGTCTCATTTCATTTTCAACGCTATAATAACACGGTATAAAGGGGTAGCCGAGCAAGAAATAATAACTTTGCAACCTTGGCCCTCATTCCCATGACGTACCACAGTAACTAATGACCTTCTGGCTTACAAAGCTTGTTAATAATTGAAAAAGTAGCAAACGTGAAAGGGCGACGTATGTAATGAGTTTTACTAAAATCATTATACAGCTGAGACCAAGGATTCAGGGTACTTACTAGATAAGAAACAAGGTCACGTAATGCGTGACAGATTGACTGCTTAAAATGACGTCTTGCACTAGTGATCTTTATTGTTTTTGATAGCTAATGTACCAATTGTCAAGTAAAAATTTGCTATAAAACCTTAAAGCTCCTTTGCTGTGCTATTCTAAAGATAGCGCCCAATCGGATTAAAAAAACACTCCGCGATTTTTTTGTTTTTACTAAGGAAATAACTGACCGAGAGCGAACTTAAGAAGCTCAATACGTGTATTTATTTTTTGTGTAATAATCGTTAATATTTGTGATGAGAAATCTAATAATTTACTGTTACAATATCGTTTAATGTTTTCAACATCCTACGCTGGGCTTTTAATAATGTTTTACTACTGGAATCACGGCCCCGTTGTGGAGTTGTAAAACAAATAATTTGATGTAGAGCGTTTCCAATTTATTGTTACAACATTTCTATAAGAGTTACGGCATTTTTTAGAGGCATGCCCAGCCTTTGAAATATTTTATTTATAGTGAAGCTGCGTGTATAATTTTTAAATTATTAAGTTTTTGAAATAGACTGACTGCGCCCCGTTATTTCACTAGCATGAAAATTCTTTCAAGAATCGTAAAATTTACCGGAATAAAAAGTATTGTCACTCTCAATGTAACTAAATAGTCCGGTTTATAGTTTTATTTTTATTTTTGAAAAGTATTGTCCGTCTCCGATGCCTGCCACAAGCCGATGGGGCCGAAAGGTTTTCGAATGGAGACCACGGACCGGTAAGCGCAGCGTAGGACGTCCACTCACAATATGGACCGGTGACAAAAGAGATCACAGGAAAACGCTGGATGCAGGCCGAACATAGTACCTCCTCCATTTTGGAAGTCTGTAAAAACTGGGTAGTACAATTGTTTTCACGACTCAGATCTTCGCGCACATGCCCATTCGTGATCAAAGCCACATCACTTGAATAAAGGAGGTTTTCTCTGAAATACATTGTCTGGAGGGGGGTTCCCTTTGCCATTTCGAAACACGTTCCATCTAATTAAACTGCGACGATTCATCGAAAATACTACAAAAATATTGTTTTGGAATAAGAATTTCCTGCCTTACGAGTAACCTTCCACCTAATAATATTATAACTGTAATGTATTGGCTATCAGTACCAATTTACGTTCATAAAGCTTCTAAAACTGATCAGAATTAACTGTTTCCGTTCAGCTTAAAGCCCATTACACACGTAGCTATAATATATATTAATATAAATCAATTTCTATGCGCAGCTATATATATTATAGCTGCGTGTGTGGTAACACAAAGAAAGTATTGAAAATATGTCGTACTATGTTTAGCTATGACTCATATTAATATATCTTATAGCTACGTGTGTGATGGGCTTAATACAATTTTATGTAAATTATATTAGTAACTCTGTTTGAGTATTGAAAATATGTCGTACTATGTTTAGCTATGACTCATATTCATATATCTTATAGCTACGTGTGTGATGGGCTTAATACAATTTTATGTAAATTATATTAGTAACTCTGTTTGTAATTATGTTATGTAACTGCATAAGTTCTTGTCTATACCTCAGAAGTAGAGTGAAGATGTAAGCTGACGAAGATATTACTGGGGGTACAATTCTTTTTACCAGATACTTTTATCCTGCTAACATTTTAGCAGTAGGTAAGTATGTCTTATGCGATTTTCCGTAGCATTTCCTTTTCATATCAGGCTTTACTGGCACGGGGCCAAGGGTACTGATAGCGAAGAGCTACGTAAGCAACCGCTGTGTTTTTCTCATTTCGTTGTTTTTGTAATGAAATTTATGATACGCTAGGTTTTTGCGAGTTTCACGTGCTCGTAACTCAACATACGTACTAATCTATATAGAAGCAATACCTACGACATGCCATCATCATCATTATTTTAGCCATAGGACGGCCACCATAGGAGGCCTTCCCTATAGATTTCTAAAAGGGCCGGTTGAAAGCAGGAAGCAGCCTGCATCCAGCGTTTTCCTGCGGTCTCTTTTAAGTCGTCTGTCCATCTTGTGAGTGGATGTCGTACGCTGCGCTGTGCATCTGCTTCGCTATGACTGTGCGATGCTATCCACCATTACGACCACCACCTTCATTTTTGGAGTGTGGAAAAGTGGTATAACTTGGTTTTGTGGTGTTCCCAAAACTTCATAGAAGTCTCTTGTAAAATCTCCATCACTTTACTAAGGCATGACTTGGATTTGACCATGACTATATATTCCAGGACTCTGACTGAGACTATGACTTATTTGACAATATTTCATAAACATTTAAAACATTTCTATACGTGACACTGCCAAATGCACAAAACGCGCGACGTCAAGAAAATCATCTCAAGAGGAAAGAAGAAAAAACAAGCGAAAAGTTCCTAAACTGTTTTAATACGCGATAGGTACGAGTAAGTCCCGATAAATAATTTAAATCATATGTTTAAATTGCAATAGCATATAAGTTATATCTCATACTCTGCAATACTTTTCCGATTAAATTTTCCTACAGTTTTCTAAACAGTTTTATGCTAATTTTTACAAACTTCAAAAAGGCGGAGTCTCTATGTTACACTGTATTTTTTTAATGTTTGATCACCGATTTCTCCGCCATTTATGAGATGATTTTAATGATTCTTTTTTTGTTTGATAGGCTAAAATTAGTTTTTAAATCAAAATAACTGAAAATTTTTTTTAAATCAAAATAACTGAAAAAATATGTCAACCAAGTAACCGACATTGCGTTTTTACTAATTTTGAAGTCAGTTTTAAATGGGATTCTCTTGTATTATAATAGGTCGGGGAAAAAGTCTTTTCGTATTTTGTATGTATAAAGTTGTAGTAAAAATCTTATCCGTTGTACTGTTTGTATCTGGCTGGTTTTGATACCATTAAAAATATGACATTTTAAAAAAGGAATACAAAACGTAAAAAGCAATTTCCCGCCATTTTTCAATTGTTTTTTTGTTCGATAAAATGAGTGAATCTAACGAACAAATTCGATATATTGTGAAATTTTATAACAAAAAAGGGAAAAATGCGACACACGCCGCGAATAAAATTTGTGACGTTTATGGACCTAATGCAGTGTCATCAAGAGTAGCACAATGTTGGTTCAAGCGTTTTCAGTCCGGGAATTTTGATGTCAAAGATGCAGCTCGCTCTGGTCGCCCTGTTACGGATAAAGTCGATGCCATTTCTGAAAAAGTGGACCAAGATCGGCATATTAGTAGTTACGACGTAGCTGAAGAACTGGGGATTGACCACAAAACAGTTTTGACCCATTTGAAAAAAACTGGGTATACAAAAAACTCGATATTTGGGTGCCACACGAGCTCACTGAAAGAAACCAAATGAATCGTGTACTCATTTGCGATTCTCTATTGAAACGTAACGAAACCGAACCGTTTTTGAAAAGATTGATCACTGGTGATGAAAAATGGATCACCTACGACAAGAATGTGCGCAAAAGATCATGGTCAAAGGGCAGTGAAGCACCACAGACTGTAGCGAAACCCGGATTAACACGTAATAAGGTGATGCTGTGTGTATGGTGGGATTGGCAGGGCATCGTTCATTATGAGCTTTTACCGCCGGGCAAAACCATCGATTCGGATCTCTACTGCCAACAGCAGATGAGACTCAAACAAGAAATTGAGAAAAAACGGCCGGAATTGATCAACAGAGTGTGGTCTTTCATCATGATAACGCCAGACCGCACACATCTTTGGCCACTCAGCAAAAATTTAGAGAGCTTGGTTGGGAAGTGTTAATGCATCCACCATATAGCCCAGACCTTGCACCCTCAGATTTCCACCTGTTTCGATCTCTTCAGAATTCTTTGGGTAGTGTTAGATTAACATCAAGAGAGGACTGTCAAAACTACTTGTTGCATTTTTTTGATCAGAAGTCCCAAAAATTCTACAGCAACGGGATCATGTCACTACCTACAAGATGGCAACAAGTTATCGAACAAAATGGCACATATATATTATAATTAAATGTAATTAAACTTGAAAAAAATATGTCTTGAATTTGTTTAAAAAATACGAAGAAACTTTTTCCCCGACCTTATATGTGGTGTTAAAATAAAGCTACACGTGTAATGTTCAAAACATTTATTCCTGCTGACACAATTTCCACTAACCCTAACTTCACCGATGGTAAAGCTTTGGATAAAATATTGTTAACATTAAATAAAACCATTATTTTGACATAGAATTAAAAATATTTAAAACATTCACAGAAATAAAAACACTAAAATTATTAAAAACCAATTGGGGTAACCTATATAGTTATTTCATTTTTATAAATTGTTTTATTACTTTTTAAGCTCTTTGTGTATAAAAGATAAAGATTAGATTATGATGGTGATTAAAAAAAAAGTAGTAAAGCTATGGCTTTCTTTTCGATTATTTTAAACGAATAAACAGAGTATGTACACGCATATAACTGATATTGGCAAACGACTTGAATAATTACCTTAATTTCTAGGTCTCATTGGCGGACTGAAGAGGGTAGGTACGAAAGGTTTTTGTCTGCGCAATTGGTTGTAGCGTGTGCAAAGTGTAAGCTTAGTTGCAGCTCAGATCAGACAAACAAAGTAGATATGCTTTTACCATTATGGTTCGCGCTTAAATGTATTCGTTTTTCTTCCAACCCTTTTCACTATAACCACTTAACCCAAAAACTGTAAGAACGGTACATTTACTCATTTCATCACGGACATTAATGGCCTTACTTAAAAACGTTTCTCAAGTTGATTTTTGTTTAAAATTGCTCCGTCTCGTTTTTCGCGTGTGACGATTGTCGTCAGCGAGAAGTGGAGAGAGCAATTTAAAAAAAGATCAACTTGAATAGATAACGTTTTTAAGTAAGGCCCCAAGAGACTTGCAGTGACCCACTAACTACTAACCACCAGTTTTACATATATTTTTTTACCAATCAACTACTAGTACGCATGCAAAAAAAGGCGGTAAGGCCATCTGCACAGTGATTTCGACTAAATTCGCCGTCCTACCATATCTCTCACGTTTATCTGATCTGAGACAAGCACCAACTCTCCCCCAGCTTGATGTTTGCCGCTCATTACGAGCATAAAGGGTTAAGCATGCGATGTTTATGATTACAACTTCATGAACCAAATTATAAAATGAAAATAATAATCCCATAATACAAGATTTGGTCAGAAACTTACAGCAAACAGTATAATAGAGTTTTTTTTATATAAAATTACATTAAAAGTTATCTTTATACAAATTTGATAAATCCTATTACATTTTATGCATCTTTGTCTTACTTACAAGAAATTGAGACGCTTAAGGCACAGCAAAATTACAACTAAAGGCCGGGTTCCGCTGAAGACAATTAAGGTGACACAATATTTACTGTATTAACTTAAATTGACTTCAATAAATTCCGGCACAGATTAAAATTAATATATAAACTATAGTAGACACTCTTGGTAACAATTTCTTATTTAACTTTTTTTCAAATTGTGATATGTACAAAAATATTTTCCATCTTCACTATCTAACGCTTATTGCTATTTCAAAAGTAATGGAATCAAAACTGCCCGTTATCTAAATGCGATTGTGATGAAATAAATACTAAAAAATAAATTATAAACGTACAATTCTTAGAATTAAAACATTTATACGACCAATAAAGAACCACACAAACCTCTAGCTACACTGCAAAATATACTTTTTGTAAGTACGTGAGCGTTCTTACAAAATATGTTATGAAAAATCAACGTTTGCAGTACAACTATCAGTGAAATTATATCTTAGCACTCGATAATAACCGAAATTGGCACAACTTCACTATTTAAAATAGTCTTAAAATCGGTTCCATCACTAGAACCGATACTCCTCAAATCAGGCACTCGTGTTATCCCTTCTCTGTCTCTCGAGCTGTTTTCTGTGGCTGTGACGTTTCCGCGCAATTATTGCCACTAAAAGTATCACAATAGTCAACGCTACAGCTATGCCTATCCACCAGTACGTGTTATATGATGCTTCTTTGGGATTTACACTTTCTGTTTTATCCCCAGACGCCACAGGATTCTTTATTTCTAACACACCTACCGTCGAAGTTTCAACACTAAGCCTGGAGTTCGAGTTCGAGTCGTCACCCACATCAATAACGTTCTCCATCAAGTCTTCGTGTGTCTCAACTTTTGGTGGTTCCTTTTCCACGTTCTCAGCTGAGTTCGGAATCTCATTTTCTTCGGGTACTTCGCTGACTACAGGTTCGACGTAATCGTCCGATTGATCTTTTTCAGGTGAAGGATCAAGTTGGTTGTCTAGATATTCGTCTAAGAGTCTGTAGTAATCAGTTAGGCCGGTGTATTCAAGACCGTTTTCCTTTTTAGCTAGTAAGTCGCTGACCATTTCCGGCCAGATCAGTCCGTACCCTTGCATCATCGCTTCGCTGTAATAAAAGTATGAGTTAAAATAAGTTCATACATGGTTCGTATATTTATGACCTACATGTTTATAAGTACTTTATACGTATTCTGTTTGTGACTTACTTAAGACGTCCGTTGTTTTCTGCGACATGTTTTAATAGATCGGATTCATCAGATGGAAGCTCTTCAGCATATGATTGGTAGATTTGATACTTCAATATTAGACCCATAAATTTTCTGCAAAAAGTTTAATTTATATTATTGTTTGATCCGTTTTTTTTTCGTTCATGTTACTCAAAACACAAAACTACATTTAGATTTAATTCTACGTACCCAATGTAAGGTTTATTGAAAACCATATAAGGATCCGATAAAAAGTCGACGTTGGTATTCTCGATCAAAGAAAAGTTTTTCCGGAATTCACTCCAACTGTCTGGTATTTTTGAATATGGTATTTTACCGCTCAAAACTCTTAGTCTCCATTCGTCAGCTGCTAAATAGAAGTTCAATCTGAAACATTTAAAAAATTACAATCACGAACACATATATAATTTTGTTGTTATGATATGAAAATCTCTTATACTTATTATTAAATATAATGTGTTATCTATGGGGAAATCTATTTCAATCAGTTATGGATATGCAAATTTAGAAAAAGACAAAATACGGAGTAATATTAACTATTCCAGGACGCTTAGTTAGATTTTGTCTCGCAACGTGACGTCGGTTGCTGATGTCATATTCATATTTTCAAACTTATTTTATTCATATTTATTATTAAAATTTTATTTTACATGTTCACCATCTGAACACACGCAAATATTTTCATGTGATCAGTTGACGATACAATAAATGTATTTATGTCGCGTTTTAACTAAATGACCACACGTTAGTTGAGATCCGTGTGATGAGTCATTGACCAACCCGTCAAATCATTCAAATTAAATCATACATTAAGTTAAATAATAAATTAGGTCAAATAATACGAATCAAATAATAATTTTAGTAATCAAGTTAGGTCAAATTATACACTATAAAGAAAATTACAATAATTGTAATCAAATCTTAATTGTAATAACACTAACTAAACACATGACAAATAGAAGAAGAAAAAGCTTTATTTTTTATCTTCGACCGTATTATATTGCGTTCTATTAATAAGTTCAGTAATATATTTACATGCAGTACGTTCTATGAAGCACCGTAACATATGCGAAGCGGTAAATAGTAATAATATATTTTGTGCGCATAAATCGCTACGCGTGCGACCGACGACTGCGTGGAAGCCTTGCAAGTCATTTGTAATCAACTTACTTTGGTAAATCTCTCAAGGCCATTATCAGTTGTAGAACAAGTCGGTGGTAGTTTGGGTTGTAATTGAACAACTCTAAAGGGAATAATCCAGCTCGGTCCAAAGCATGAGGAGTCAGGGCTAATAATGACGCAAATCCAGGTATTGCTTCGTATATTGCTGAAAAAAAGCATAAGTTTATTACCCTCTCGTAATTGTGCTCCGGCAGAAGTTATTAGATACATATTATGTATTATTTAGGCTTCTGAAAATTATTTTCAATACGTCAAAACAAACAACTATTGTAATACGACTCATAAAAATTCGAGAAAAAATATCAGCTGTTTCATATATTTTGTCGGGATAGAATGTTTTTTTTTGTATGGAATGGTTGTTTTTTTTTGTCTAATTTCGAAAAGTTGTTTGTTTTGATGTACTGAGATCTGATTACAACCCTGTACAATAGATATTTATAAGCCCTCTATTATTCTGATTCATTAATTCAAAAATAAACTATGTAAATTCTTCATCATTTTTCTCACATCAAACATAAATAAAACTTTCGAGTATGAGAATTTTTACCAGAATATCTTGGAGCTTCTCTAAGAAGGTAGGTGTTGTTACTGTGTAAATTTATGATTTCGTTGTATTTTATCTTCATAACAGCCTCGTGTGCCTCTATAAAATTCCCTATGCTGACATCTTTACAAGTGACAGCTCTTATTTTATTCGGTTTACACCAGTCTACCAGTACTGTTGGACAAGTGTTGTTGAAAACCGATTCAGTCCAAAAATCTTTCTCTATGTCTCCTAAATCAAGAGATTGTATTAATTTCTCTGCTTCTTTGAATGCTTTGATGCCACCAAGCCCCTGAAATAAATTTGCAACGTTTAGGGTATTCAGTACATAGAAATGCATTTTATAAGCGTGAAATAAATAAGATCTTTAATAACATTGAAATAAAATCAAAATACTCTACTAATAAAAACATGCATATAATCTCAAAACGTCATACACAAAATGGTGTTTAGATATTTCAATAGTGATAATTATTTTATTTCTTAACTGCTGTTGGTGTATCAAAGTATAATAATTTTTTTATCTTCCTCATAATCACAAAAACTAAAACTTTATTCTAATTTTCCAATTTTACATAATTTCTTTCTAAACATTTCTTTGGAAGAGAACATGACATAAAATAAATGGTTGTAAATAATCATACCTTTAGTTCAAGATTGGCATGAACTTTCTGATATATCCCAGCATGTTTTGGAAGCAGACTTTCTATTAGATTGGACCAATCATCTCCAACCAGTGACCCTGCAAGATTGATGTTTTTATTTAAAAAATGGTGTCTCAAAAACTCTTGAGTAGTCTAACTAGTCCTTGGACAAGAATTATTTACAGCAACGAATATAACTTTGTTTGGCAATCTGCCTTATGCAGACGTGAGAGTGTGAGAATGTAACTTAACTTTCTAAGTTACTTTAACTAAATTAACTTTGGCACTTTACATGTAGCAATTTGTTTAGCTTTTTGCCGCCAGCTTCACTGGTTACAATTGTAACTTTACTCTACGTATCTTAGAAGTTATATGAATAAAGTTTAGAGAATGCAATTTTGACCTGTATAATCTTCATCTTAACGATGATTATACTCTATTTTGTCAACTGCATTAACTGCTGAAGTTTGTCTTAACGGCTTATTTCATTGCTTTTTGTTTTCAACGCTTATCTGTTTAAAAAATAAAACAGGGCTCTAACTGTGCTCTTGTGGGCTACATAGTCGTATAAAAGTTTCACCAAGTCACTAACGGCCTCTGACGTAAATTAAGCCATGATATAAGTTATCATATATCATATATGCTTTAAACAGCTCCGTCAATAACTCGCTGGTAGATATTTTCACGTGCAAAAACGAGATAGCAAATATTAGTGCAAGTTTCCTTGTAAAGCCATTAGTCACATGCCTTTTAGGCTTTTAAGACTTTTGGCATTTAGGGTCTGTTTTAAGAGTCAGAATAGTAGTCTTGTCATTACTACATGGTAATGCAAATATGTGATGAGACGAAAAACTACCACAAAAAATTCCAGTGTAATTACAGAGCACACAGATATTTGACATCTTATATCTCGGGGTGACGAGCGCAGTGCATTGCCATCCAGGGTTTTCAACTGTTGAAGTTCAAAATTCTGAGTGGCGTTGAGTTATGGGCAAGCGTGAAGAGCCATCAGGCGAGCGATTTCGCTCGTCTCGTCACTCAGTATCATAAAAAAAACACAGAATTCACTAGGTAATGTCTCTCATGAATCTCATAAATGTTACTCAGAATTTTAAGTTCAATTCAACAGTTTAAAAAATTTCAACGTTAATTCAGTTAAGTTTGAGTTCAATTTCAGTTTAACATAATCTATGACTACTGTCCAATGCCTTCAAAAAGTCACCTTACGCACGAATACTTACTCAATATATAAGCAGGTAAGGGTTTTCCAACAAAATCAGCTCCTTTGAGTCTCAGTGCAACGTATTTGTGTAGCTTCACATACAAAGGTTTTACGCTGTCCCAAAGCTCTCTTGCTTTTAAAAGGCCGCCTTCGTATTCTCCCAGGCTGTCCCAGTACTCTTCTAAGTTGCTGTAGTCTAGAAAAATATAATGAAAAAATGCTGCAATTAACAAAAAAATACTGTTAGCATTGAGTGGATGTGACTGGGGAGAGACCGGGGAGAGTAACATAAACAAAGAAGGTCTATACCCACCAGTAGGTCACTCAAGGCTGATGATGATATCGAAGGATAACTGATAAAACCCGGTAAGTGCAAGAAATTGCTAATTTTACTTTAAAAATTCTACAACTCTACAGGAATCAAAATTTTGTGTTCTTTCGTGTGCAATAATGTCCCAGATACAATTACAATTTACAATTTTTAGTGGTGTAATCGAATAAGTCATTTTAAGGTCTAACACAAAGATTTGTGTACCAAATAATCAAATAAGTGCTTTTTTTAATATTAGGTATTTAGTAGCTGTGTGACTTGTGTGACAATGATTGCATTTTGATATCTATAGATAGAGCTATCACATCACACATCATCAGCCAATTAACGTCCACTGTTGGACAAGGCCTCCCTCATAGAGAGGGGTGTTGCCATAAACCCCACGCTTGGAAGGCGGCTTGGGGATCGCAGTACGTTCACCGTGTACTATTAGGACGCTGCTGCCCATCCTCCGGTGGTTCTGGTCGCAGTTTTAGTACATACCCGGGTCCAGATAGATAGAGCTATGTTTATCTCTAACGAAGCCTGGTTATTTTTATTTCGATGTTTCCTTTGTTTGGGATTTTATCAGACTTAGCAGTTAAGCGCTCTTTCGAGTTAGACCAATTTCATACGGATATTTTAAACATATTCGAATTTAAAAAAATAAATGTGTTGATGATTAAAAAAAACGATTAGGCATTATATTTAAGAAAACAATGCAATTGGATTGATATTTGGCGCAGGAGAAAAAAAAAACGGAAAAACAGTTTTTCTCGAAATTGAAATTATAAAAAAAACGTGGAAATTTGCTTTAATTCGTTTCAATGTTATTCAAAAGATAATGTGCACCCCAGTCGGTATTTTTTTATTCTTATTATAGTGATTTTTTATCTTCAAAAATGACAATAATGTGTGAATAATACAGCTGTAGTGTGAAGAAGCCTTTTAAAGACGAATAATGCTCAAAATGCTCTAACTAGTCTAAGTCCCCCCCCCCCCCCCCCCCTGGGACTCCTATTTCTCCTGGTCGCGCTATAAATTGAGAACGGCTTTACCAATTTCATTCATCTTTTTTTAATGTTTTCTAATACTTCGTAGAAGGTTCTTAAATTTAAAAACTACTAGACAGCTTTTTGATGAAATTTTGTCTTCCTGGAACGGGTCATAGTAGCGAGGCCGAAGGCCGAGACCCGTGCGAAGCCGGGGCGGGTCACCAGTACTGTATATTTTTACAAAGATATGATGACAAAAATATTAATACGAATTTTTATCAAATTATTTACACAAAAAACGTACCAATGAAAATGTCCCAAAATTTTATATTAACAAGACACAACAATAAGTTCTTCTCTGTTGATTTCATGCTATACCAATAAACTCTTAACATCATTCGTTCAACAAAAGGATCGCTTTACAACCTTTGTAGGATAGCTTTATCACTCGCTATAAAATACATTATTACACGTTTCCTGAAGTCATCTGAAGATCTGAACAATAAACTCTTTACTGCGTTATTAACAGAGATATTACAATCTATGCGAATCTTCAATTTTCTTCCAATAAACCACTTTATAGAGTTTTGAGAGTTTCCACTCATTTAAATTGGAATGACTCCATTTTGAACAAACGCGCTGTTACATCTGTAAGAGCATTATGACTTTCAGGATTCAAAATTGCTTGTATTGGGTATTGAGACCCGTAAAATTACTATTGTTCTTTTTATACCATAGGTGCCAAACAAGCTGACGGGCCGCCTGATGTTAAGCAACCAGCATCGTCTATGGATACCTGGTAACAACAGGGGCATCACAGTTACGCTGCTCACCTTTCAAGACTTTATTAATATACCTTTTTGAAGGGCCCTATGTTATAATTACACGGAAAAGGCGCAGGAGGGAGCTTATTCTACAAGCTGCTGGTATTGCGGGTATTATAGATATACTTTTTCATCGTTATCATGGTGTTTATGCGTAATCGATCAAGTTGGTTATCTTGAACCTACTGCAAGTTTGAAGATGCGTAATCTCAACTTTACAATTCGTCCACCTCAATGGTTGACGGTAACGTTAATTTCTAATTGAATGAAATCAAAATACGAGTATAAAATGAAAGCTATTGGTGAAACCAACTGAGTTAACAGGATTAAAACTTCGTATCAGATCGTAAAGTAGTTCTCCGCTAGTTGAAAAATTAAAGTTTCAATACCGTTGAAAAGCCAAACTTTCCACTACTTGAAGTAACAAACGAGATCGAATACGATTTCTGGTTTGGATATCATTTTTGCAGGAAACTTATCGAAGTATGAAAATTGGCAAATTGGACTAAATAAAGTAGAAAATTGGATGCCGTAGCCACCGAACGTTAACAATAAGCGAAATAAAATGGGACAATGTTTTACGAAGAAATATAAAATGTATTGTGTATTAACCGCTGAAATTAACCGTGCTGAAATTCTGGAATTTATTGATGTTACTGCTCTACCTTTACACCGTAGTTTAGCCTGATTTACATTACACAGCGATCTGTTCAAGCGCAGACGATATCTTACATTGATATATGAGACCTGAACCGTGTAAGATAGAGCAGAATATTCAACTACAAACCGAAACAAACAAAAATATCATTTCCCAGAGAGTCACAAATAGCAAACACGGTCTGCATTCTATTAAAATTACAGGTTTTCCATTCGACATTATATTGAAATTGTTCACATTACAATATCATGTAACGCCCGTAACGTAAAATGTGAATTATATTTTATTCAAGTTAATAACAAACAATCTAATTTCTATCTTATATTTATTAATATCAATGCGAATCAGTGAATGAATGGTACTCACTCATTCGCTGATTCATCACAAAATCTCGAAAACTCTTGACCTACGAAACTGAAAATTTTAGGTGTCTTACGTCCATTGACCATTAAAATCTAATTTTGCGAAAGGCCCAATAAAAGGGGTCGAAAGTAAGCTGAATGTTTACATCTCAGTCTGAGCGTAAGATGTTGTAGACAACAGCTAGTAGGCAAAATAACGTAGAAATCTAACTCCAAAATATAAGACGTGTTTAAATGGATCACGAAACTTAAATGGAGATTAAACACTTGATCCGAAGGGAAGATGGACGGTGGACCAAAGCAGAACCAAAACAGAGTAATAGCCGTCAAATGGAAAGCAACCACCAGATAGACCACCAGCTCGCTGGTCACATGCCATCGATAAAACAGCAGGAAAACAGTGGATGAGACAGGCACATGACTGGAAAAGAAGGTGTGCTGAAGAACAGACATTTATTCAGCAACCGCGGTGTAGGTACTAGGACTTTTACCGATACAGTCAGTGTTGTGTGTCGTAGTGACAACCCTGCAATTTTTCAAGATCAAGTGAGAGTAGGAGAACAAAATATCCGCTCTTCTCGCCGGACTTACCCGCAGTTTTCAGTCAGCTCGTGACCACGGCCTTTGTAACATGGTCGAAACGTCGAACAAAAGGTATCTATTTTTACCTATATTTAATAGTGCGCGATAAGTCCCGATAAATATGAAAACATTTATTCAGCAGTAGTGGGAGGAACACGTTTGATAGTGAGACAAGTATTTATTTTGTAGCAAAAAGAATACACATGGTTAGAGAAATCAGATATATTCTTGTTCTAAACTATGGTAATTATAACCGATTGCAGTCATTTTGCATGATGCAAGATGTCACGGTTCCGCTAACTCCATAAATCAAGAAGTGGGACAGGGATAAGGATGTCGGTATAAAGTTACCGATTTGTGTTGAACAAGGGAAACTTGCCAACCTTCATTAATGGAGAGAAACGGAGAGAAGAAGAAGTAATTTGTCTTAATAAATTATTTACCGTTGTGTTTTGTAGAGTTCCTCAGCAGTGGCAGTATGGTCTCTAAGTAATCCGTCAGATTCGGTAAATTCCTCTCCCAAGATGTCTTCATACGAACTAAAGTTTCCTCATCTTGTTGCCTGGCCAAATTGTAGTGTAACTCTGTGAAAAGAGAAAAATATATGAAATTATCATACAAATATTATTTTCACCCCCCCCCCCCCCCCCCATTTCGGAAAGAGTATTTTTGCTCTTCGATATCTAAGTGCAAAAGCCGTTTTTCTCAGAAATTTCTTGGTGTACTTTTTTTTATTTGCTTTGCTCGCGCCATTTTCTTTTTTGCATGTAGTCATTTCATCTCTGAGGTGGGATGCAAAGTTACGTGTTGCACTCGAGTGCAAAGATTTTTCACATCGTGCTCTTTTGATTCCCTCGCTTTTCCCTCTGATTCCCTCGGTGGCTCAGTTGGTAGTGATCCTACTTTCTGTGCTTGGGGGCGTGGGTTCGATTCCCATCTAGGACAAACATTTGTGTGATGAACATTTGTATTTGTTCTATGTCTGGGTGTTAATATCTATTTAAGTATGTATTTAAAAATATATATGTATGTATATCAGTCTCTGGCAGCCATATTACAAGCTTTGCTTAGTTTGGGGTCAGATGACCATGTGTGCAATAATGTCCCAGATATTTATTTATTATTATTTATTAATTTTTGAATCAATTTTTGAATCCTTCGGTCATCAAAATTGAGCACGCGGTTAAAAAGCAACTTTGCACTCTTGTATAAGTAACTAATAACTATTACTGTGTACTGTTTAAAAGGTTTCAGTTTCTTGCTACCGCTAACAACATACTACATTATATAAAAGTATATGAGAATATTTTACATCATTCTTGTAAATTTACTATTAAAAACATAATTTTATTTAAGTACGCTTATTCAGCACAACTTGAATATATGACTAAGTATAGGACGTTGTTATAGTCTTTTAAGACCACAGGGTATATAGGTACAGCCTAGGTTAAAGACAGCAAAAACCTTCTCGGTGGCCTGCCTCTGTGCCTGGCAGAGGGCACTGGGATCTCCACATGAACGCATCAGTACACAGTTAAAAACTTTTTTATAATAGTAGGAAAGTGCCTTTTATAAACAAAATACAGGGTAAAAAGTGATTGCTATTTATCGTCAGTGCCTTGGCCACCAGAAGCCCTGATATGGCCTGATAAAAGTAATTTCCACTATTCACTTTAACCCTTTCAGTAAAATTTACCCGCAAGTACTTAATACATATGAGATAATTTTATTCGAAAAATCCGGTATTCCTGAAGTTAAAATATGGTTAATCAGTAAACCATATTTTATGTCGCGGGGATATTCTAAAAAGTTGATTACATTCAGAGCACGCAGAGTTCAAGAGTTACCTGACAGCACTTTTTCTTTTTTTGCGGAGCGCAATGCTTCGGCTTGCTTCCGCGATGTTATTCTTAAAAATACAAATTGCTCCCACTAGAAGTAAGAAATTAACTTTTTACACGGCTATTCGTCTTCGCGTCGGTGTTATTAAAAGTTCGAGTCACTTTACGAAATTCGTAACGACTTTGGAATTCATTTTCGGTGGACACTGATCGCGTGGATTTGTCTCAGTGGACTCACTTTTTGTTTTAATTTCTTTACTTTTTTAATTACATAACATTTTTGATTAGAGCTTAGATTACGTTGTTTCTTTTTTATGTTTTTATTCCTGCAACAATGTTTAGTTTTCATGAGAAAGCTACGATTACTAAATATTTTTTTTTTTTATTATATTATTTTATTCACAATTTTAATACATTCGCTAAAAATATCTCTATTTATTCAAAATATTACAAATCGTGAATCAATTGAGCTGTGGGAGGACGATTACAATTTGATACCACCAATCCCCCCCACATCCATTGCTATCCTATGAATATATACCTACAAAACTAATTCTAAACCAAAGGAAAAAAAGAAAACTCTTTTACTTTACGTGCCATTATATAATTTAAAAACGCTGAATATATTAAAAACTATATTTTTCCCCCACGGCTATGGCTGACTTTTTGGCTATAACCTCATCAATATCGTATGGCGACACACCCAGGAAGGGACATAATGCTTCATGTGTGAATCTAAAAGTGCTGAATTCGGAACACTGTTCTAGTAGGTGTTCCACAGTTTGAACAGAAGTGTTATCACACTTATCAGAATCAATGATTATAAACGATGTAGATATGACTTGTGATAGCCCTGAAATAACTTGTGTGATAAATAAATGGATGACATTCTAGCGCATTTCTAGAATTCGGTTATTTTCGCTAAATAACCGAATTCCAGAAATATACTAAAATATATATAATACTAGCTGACCCGGGACTGCGTCCGCGATTTCTTCAGAAAAAATAGCCTATGTCCGACCTCATGATAAATACCATAGCCTCGCAAAATTTCATTTAGCCGTGATTATGTAGCAAACAGACAGAGTTACTTTCGCATTTATCATATTAGTGTGATACTTAAACAGTAAATACGTTTTTTTATTTATAAAATAGAGAAAATTAGGCGGACCACCTGATGGTAAGTGGTCACCGCCACTTATTTATCATGAACAACTACAACATTGCAATACTTTGCTGGTGCATTTTCTACTGTAAAATACGTACTTATACCATAGTTTTTTTTGTTATAAAATCAAATATTAAAATAAATTGTAAACTACAACAAGTTTTCCAAGAAGATTGCCTCAATATTTCCTTACACGAACATACAGTTTCGTACGTAAACTAGCCAAAAAGTTTACTGAAATTCGAAAGTTCGAGAGGAAAAATACGGTACACGCAATTTACCTTGGCAGGAACTTTGCAAATGTGTAAGAGAGAAACAGCACCACGATCCAGCTAAAGCGGGAATGAAATGCAGACTAATTTCAAAGTATATATTGGTAAAATAGTTTTTCTTACCTCGGAGAGTGCAGTTGGTCTGCGAGCCACAATCATAGTTTGTCGCAAATCGGATTTTGTGCAACGCTGTGTCTCCAAATGTCACTAACTGCAACAAGAATTGAAAATACTTCATTAATAACCTTGTGGCATAATGTAGTTCTTGCATACTTGGTAAATCTATGGACGATTTAAACAGTTTCATGTTAGCAGATACGAGTACCTATAGCTATTAATTTAAAAAAACCGCCTTCAGGATAAGTAAGCGGTCGACATAATGATTGATAGTATTGCGAAATCAGTTTTTTGTGGGACGACATCGAGAGCTTTTTCTACGTAATAAAAAAAACCACGAAAATAGGTTCACATATTATGACGTAGTAATAAGTGTACACACATAAAAGGCAGATAAAAAACGAACCAAATAAGCTACTGCAGTGATTATTTTGTATTGTCTTATAAAAACGCTGACCATAAATAGAGCCGAACATCAAAAACAAAAAAAGTGATCAAAATTATAGAAGATATAAGAATTTTAATGTCTTGCTAGACAGAGGGCGCATTATACACTTAAATGATTTCACTTTGAAGTACGTCATAAAAACATACGTACGTACGGCATTTACTTTGCGTAATCCAACCAAAAGTTTAAACGCTTATACTCGTATCGCAGACCTTTACTAGCCAATTTAAATAATTTCTTCAGTATACGTATTTATACATTTAGTTAAGTAAAACGCAATGCTTGTTATTTTAACAAATTAAACATCTATCTATTGAGAATATTCTGGAAAATCATTCCGGCATAACGTTTCAATAAATTTCGAGGGTATATTAAAATACTGAATCTATCTTAATAATAATTTTAAAACAACTAATGTATGGTCTGTCGTTCAAAAACAAATATTAGGTGAAATAGTAAAGACTTAATAAGCACATAGACCGTTCTGATTAACTTCTAGCGTAATATTAAGCTGATGAATTAGACATTTTCTGCTGAGCTCTGCAAGTGGAAGCTATATTTTATGAAATACAATTGGGTATATCAAAATTAACAGTACTGCAATTTAGACTCTAGATAAGTATAGCATGTGTTAAATCCTTTAAATGTGTTCGTTATGATCGAATTACGGGTACGCAAGTTATCGTCGAATACACATGCAAACATACGTACTCACAAACACGCAAAACCGCGGATGTCCATAGATACCATGAACTTTGCTTTGTTGTAAATTAAGGGGATAACTCAGTCTCTAACTTTTACATAATTATAAACAGACAAAACCAGAAAAGTACATCTTGATTGTTCTATTTTACTACTTTCTTAAGCAGAAACGCTCGATGTTAACCTTATCTTCGGTGCCCCGGTGGCTCAGTTGGTAGTGAACCTAACTTCTGTGCTTAGGGGCGTGGGTTCGATTCCCACCTAGGACAAACATTTTTGTGATGAACATTTGTGTTTGTTCTATGTCTGGGTGTTAATATCTATTTAAGTATGTATTGAAAAATATATATGTATGTATATCAGTCTCTGGCAGCCATATTACAAGCTTTGCTTAGTTTGGGGTCAGATGACCGTGTGTGCAAAAATGTCCCAGATATTTATTATTTATTTATTTTTTATTATCTTTTCTCATTTTTTGTCTTTCTTTCACGCGTGACACTCCTTGGCTGAGAGAAATGACCAGATAAATTTAAAGCATATACTAGCATTTATGCGAACGTAGTTTTATTAGTTTTACATAATCAAGCGTCTGCCGCAAGAAATAAGAAGAGTATACCTACTTTCGGTGGAATTTTATCTTTAAAAGTTTTAATTCATAATAGTTTTCTATATTATCATTGTCAGCCATAGGACGTCCACCACTGGACATAGGCCCCCCTTCGGTATTTTGGACGAGAAGACATTGCAAATTTTACCGAACGCTGTCCAGCCAAACCATTTATAAACTATATAGGTGCTAGATTAAGTACGTTGCAGTACTAACTGTATAAATAGGTTTAAAATGTTAGGTCAATCTGATTTACTGCCGCTTTTACAATACTGCAACTCACGTAGAACCATCGTGAAACTCATAAATATAACTGACGATTTATGTCCAATTACTATCTATCTATCACGATAGAGAGCTCAACAATCTCTGGGGCTGTATTTTTGAATCGCTCGTAAGACTTTTTCTATTCGCATACGCAAATAATCACCGGTGATTTCAAATGCGAGTGATCCTATTTTTGGTATTTTTGAATCGCTCGAATTCTGGGTTGCCTTAGTTCTGTCAAACTTTCTATCGATAGAAAGCAAATTTGAATGATATAAACCACTCGTAGAGTTACGAGTGATATGATTTGTTCTAAATACGAGTTTTGGGATTTCGTTCGCAAGTAAATCACATCGCATAAAAAAAGTCCTATTACGAGAGATTCAAAAATAGAGCCCCTGACCAAAATATGTCAATATTTTAAAATATTCGAGTGATCTGACAAACAATATTTGTGGCATTAGCTCGTAACTGTTTTCTATCTGTATGTAATTTTTATTTTTGGTGTATAGGTACCATAAAGAGTTTCTATCTATCTAATACTCCTAATTGCGTATTATTCATCGAAGTAATCAAACCAACACAGACGCATATTAATAAACTCTAGAGCATGGGTATTACGGTATTTGCTATTTGCACAGATATACAGATCGGCAATATATTTCAGTGAAAGCAAGTGAAAGAGACAAATTGATATGGCTCAGCACAAGTACAAAAAGGACATAACAAGACTTTTTTGTCCTTATCGGCGTGGCCTGTTTTTTGGATCAGAAATGTCAAAATCTGACGGTTCTGTGCCAAACAAAACGGGTCTGAATATTGTTTATTGCATTTTTTTGGTGATTTTATGTGATAAATGCGTGTTTCGTCTTAGAAATAATTATAAAACAAACATTTACAATGGTTGGTTGTATCATTTTGGGCTGCAAGTACCGCAGTGAGAGAAAAAACGATGAAATATGATTTCACACGTAAGTAAACATATAGAGCTTGTAATGATCACCTAAATAAATTCAGGATATCAATGCGTAAATATTTTATTCATAATTAGTCCGTTTTATGGTCGATTTGTGCTATTTCCTATGAGTTTTATCAAAATATTAACTGAGAAGAATAACAATCAATGTTGCCAGTTTATAAATGAAATTACCCACCACAATTAACATAAATTATTCGTTCTGCAGGTTTCCAACTGATCCTGGCTTACGAATAAAATGGATCAGTGCTACTGGTTGTGAAAATTGGGTGCCAGGAAAAAATAGTAGAATTTGTTCCAGTCATTTCAATGCCGAATCCAATATCAGAAAGGGAAAAATTATATTTTTGAGCAACTGCAGCTGCTCAGGGTCTAATAAACACACTTAAATGTACTTAAATCAAAGAAAATATATCATCATAAATCATCATCAGCGTGATTTTGTTCAAATAAAACAAAATAATCTTTTTTTGAAGTCTGATTTATCGTGTGTGATATGAGTACTGTAAATAATAGAGTTTTATCTAAGTATCTCATTAATTGGGATGTTATCCATAATTCCATCCATGAAAATAAATAAACTAGCCAAGTGCGAGTCGGGCTCGTGCACTGAGGGTTCTGTACCGTCACAAAATACAAAAAGTAGTGCAAATACACAACATCACACCCAGGCTGTCATCCATCCAAGTATCAACCGCGCCCGACGTTGCTTAACTTGTGGGAAACAGAAATGTGTGACCGACTCGCACGCGGCCAGTATTTATTATTTGTTGTTTTACTTTAGGGTGTGCACTATAATCCGCCAAGTTTGACGCTTGTACCGATTACCGTTACGTACCGTTTGGTTTTTACACCAGAGCAAATACAAAAATACCTTAACAAAAACGTTTGTTGTATGTGTGGATGTGTCCCTCTTTAGTTTTGACTTAATTATATTTCTTAGTTAATCCGTCGTAATTACATATTCTGTGTAAGTTTCAACTGACGATATTACGGCGCGAAAGATACAGCCGTTTAAAGCTGTCTTACCTTTAAACGGATGGATTTGGATCTTAATATTAATTTCTTTTGTTCATACGTATTTTTCAGATATCCTTCCATCTCACAAGATTTTCCAAAGTTTCCAAAATTACTCATTGAAGAGATTCACTACCCGTCTAGTATGTAAATTACCCTAACTTAAAGCAAATAATTTTAATGTGGCAACACACCTTGTTGAAGCGAGAGGCACTGAGCTAGCCACGCTCATTGAAAATCTATAGGTAGTAGGTCTGTGGCTATTTGCGATTGTCGCTGTCAGAATACCGATAATCGCAAATTCAACACGTCTGACAGTTGCAAGACTTTTTTGTTTACAATCACTGCCACCGGTTGCTAATGGCGCTAGTTTCTATGTCTGTTTTCATTGGCAATTTCTACTGTAAATTCTGTAATAGCCATTCCCTATGCCAGAGATAATCAATACAATAAGATTATTATATTTTATTATGGAAACTGACGTGGTTTTCACACATTTTATTTATATTACACGGGAATTACTCACGTAAGATTAGGCCGGTTACTCCAACTATAGTTTCAACCGCATTCGGCGATCTCTATCAAGGTGAATGCGCGCGCGCGGCTGCGTCTCGCTTTGCGGCCTAATCTTACGTAATTCCGGTGTAATATAAATAAAAAGTTTATTATATTATTGCTATATAAACTATCAACTGTGAAATTACTGTTATTCTATGTTAAATTTGATTTATGATTATACTTACGCTAATATCTTGCTGGGAAAATCTAACTATTATTCTAATTTATTATAAAGCATTAACATTAATTATCGTTGCGCTTACAATTATTGATATTGTTAATTGCTACAGTTTAGGTGTAAATGCTAAACTGTTAATTACACATTAAATTTAACTGCGTATATTAAGGAATTACTATCCTAAATACATGTCAGGATTCTGAATTTAGTAAGTGTCAAATTTCACTTTAAAATTATGATTTGATAGTCATTGATAGGAAAGCGAAGGATTCAGAAACTACGGAAACAAATCGGATTTGTATGTAATCTATGTTTGTGGGTTTATATATTTATTCAATGCTAACTTACGTACAATTAACTCGATGCCGCCAGCATTCTGCGGACCTTTGTCTCCATTACTGGTCTTTTGGTCTAAGTTTTTATTTTGTTATGTATTTAAGTTTGCGTAAATTTATGTTTTTTATGTTGATCAATAAAAAATAAACTCGATCGTTAAGAATTTTTTAAGATAAATAATTAATTTCATAAAAAAAAACAGTCTGAATACGTGCAAAATTAGTTTAGGGTTGTGAAGATATACAGGTGTCGTAAGGTCACATTCAGAGTAAAAACTGGTCATTTTAATGCATGTAAAAAAATAAAGTGCTAAATGCAGGAAAAACTGTAAAACCACAAAGAGACCACAAGCCTTCTCCGAGTTTTTTTTAAATGGTTTCATGGTGGTGTCTGAATTTGTGTCCCTCTTATTGCAAGAGCACAGTCAGACAGTTTTTAAATATAGTATCCACTATTATAACGCTTAAAATGTAATCCTCACACTGCACTACATAATAATGTGAACTTATGATCACATGAAGTATAATTCAATATTTATGTTATTCACCAACTATAAGTTTTCATAAGTGTTGAGTTTGTAAACATATTATTTTATAATTTCTTGGTACTTCTATGACTTATGAGAAACTTTCAATGTCTAAAATATTATTACCTAGGTGAAAAAGATATTTTACTTAACTGCGAGAGAAATTTCAAGAAAATTTACTACTGCTCTTCAACCTGGTGTCAATCCCGCATCACTACGCAGAGACGCGAGAGATTTTTGCGCGATTAAATCCAGAACGTAGATATTCGCCAAAGAACCAGAGTCACCGACATAGCTATAAAAATTTGCAAGTTGAAGTGGCAATGGGCAGGGCACATCGCTCGAAGAACTGATGACTGATGGGGAAGAAAGGTTCTTGAGTGGAGACCACGAACCGTAAGACGCAGCGTGGGTAGGCCTGCCACTAAATGGATTGAAAACATTGTGAGAGTCGCGGGCATCCAGTGGATACAGATGGCAGTATGTCGTTCAGTGTGGAGGTTAAAGGGGGAGACCTATGTTCAGCAGTGGACGTCTTCTAGCTGATGGTGATGATGATAAAGAAACTCATGTCTGACCTGCATTTGAGGTCCACACACACTCCAAAAGGACGTGCTAAAGTTTCAGATTATAAAAAGCAATGTTAATACTAACCCTAATCCACTGATTCATATCCAGCATTGTGTCTCCAGGCTGCATCAGGAGTTTGACCTTCCTCCTCAGCACGACGTCATCTGAAGATAGCTTGTGCGTATTCAGAGCGCTCTTTATGTCCGTAGTTTGCTGACGGACAAACATCCCGTACGATTTGTCTCTTTCCAACTGTGGAAAAAAGGTTATGATAGAGCAGGAAAGAGTTTTTTTTTTATTATATATTTTTTATGCTCTAGGTGGCAAACAGGCAGAGCCGATGGTTAGCAATCATCGTCGCCTATCGATACCTGCATTACCAGGGGCATTACAGATACGTCGACCTTAAAGACCTTTAACAAAGACCTTTATTAACAGCCCTTTTGAAGAACCCCATATTGAACCTACTCGGAAATGCCGCAGGAGCTCATTCCACAGATTGCAGGTGTCAGGCAAAAAGGAACACGTAAAACGCACAGTGTGCGATTTCCAACGATCTATGATAAATGTGGATGAACTTTCGTATAAATAAGACGTACAATTTACGTTTTTCATTCACATTAGTTTCGTCGAAAATCTTCTACAACATTTAAACAACAAAAAAATCTTACTTAAGTGATTTAAACCATCCTTTTTTATATGACCGATCAGCTAAGATCACTTTGACCCAAGGACGTGATAAAAGGTTAATTGAAATTAAAATCGACCTTATTGTAATATTTCTAATGTTCAGACGAGGTCTGGCTGAAAGCTATTCAAAGTGACAATTTAGAAAAAAGAAATAGTTTTATCTGGCTCGCTGGGCTCGAAAATATCACCGCGATGCAATTTAGAACAATTTTATTATAACCCATCGGCTCGCTGATTGATTTCTAGAACAGCCTATTCGATAGTGTTAACTATGTTTTAGCGTGTATATTCTATGACGCGTATTATAATAGTAATAAAAACATACAAATAGCGCCATCTAGTAGATCTTACTAAAAGAAGGGCCCGGAAAACTCTCAAAAAAATTTGAAATTAGATTTGATTAGATGTCAGCCCTACCTCATAGGACTGATATTCAACACATGACATTACAACAAACACAGACATTGGGAAACAAATCTGTTAATAGTCTATGAAATAAAATAGAAAAAGCACTTCAATGGTTATTTTGTTTGTCCAATTCAAGTGATTTTTACGTTTTGGAATAGCGTACCTGGCGGAGCATATTATGGAACCATACCCTATCTATTCGTGATATAACATATTTAAATACAAAGTGATATAAGCACAAAGTAAAGAAGACTTATGTTTTATACTAAATCGTAACTAATTCCTTTCATACAGACAGTAGTGTAGAATTTCAAACGAAAAATGCTCTAAATAAAGCAATCCTTTGATTTGCCGAAACGTTCCTTCATTCAATCAGGGACTGGGAGTGAACAAACAAAACAGAACCGGTTTATAAAACCGTTTGGATTTCGTAGTGGTAGGTTTTGGTTTAGATATGTTGTTAGATATTTGCAATCTCACTTTGAAAGTTGAGGTTATACTTTCTTCTCTAAGTACCATCACCACTTACCGGAAGTCAAATAAATTAATAAGTTCATAATGTCATACATCATTGTGAGCCAGGCGGGTAAAAAGTTCATATTCGCCTTCAATCATACTGCTTAGTTAAGGGGAAATCGTAAGAACTTTTTAGAAACCTTTTATATAGTATGTGTGAGGACATACTATGTGGAAGCAGGTGGGAAAATAAGAGTTATTTCCTGCATTCAAGGATCTTGGGAAGAAACAGGTAGCGTGAAACCAAAATTCTACCACTAAGCGATCTGTTCTAGTCGGAAAAGTCCAAAAAACTTCACTTGAAGCATAAAACCTAGTACTCACTTTAAGTGACAATCCCTTGCTATCTCCCACTAGCTCACTCCATGTGGCTACAGCCCGCTGTTCACAGGAGTCCACATAATCCAGTTCCACCAGGTCTACTAGCGAGATAAGCCATCGCCTATCATCGCCACTGGTTGACGTTCCGCAGAAAAGAAGGCACGTTAGAAGAGCAGAGAAGTAGGAGAAGAGAGCTGGCGACTTCATTGTCAACCTGTAAAGAAAGAATGTGTTTTTCAGATTTTATTTTTGTTGATGATGCTGATAGCGTGTAAAACTACAGGGCACAGGTAGTAATAATATTTAAAAAAACAGTATAACATGTTTATGTCCAACCCAGGTATGTCTAAAGGACCCGGGTATGTCCTAAAACTGCGACCAGAACCACCAACGTATGAGCAGCAGCATCCTATTAGTACGCAGTAACCGTGCTGCGATCCCCAAGCCGCCTGCCAAGCGTGGGGATTATGACAACACTCCAAGATAGGTCTTTGTTAGCAGTCGACGTTTACTGGCTGATGATGTCATGTGATAACTTCTATATTTGCAGAAAAAGCAACTACAAAATAAGCATAAGGAATAAGGTCATATTAAACACATCCTCCCACTATTCTGGGATCCACATAAAAAGTATACAGCTTTTTTTACGACCTCTTACATACAACAATGTGTTATCTTTGATTCTCTACTGTTTCGTCACATCTTTTTGTAATAGGTAGGTTTTTCAGTGTTGTAACTTTAGGTTTCCCTTGGGAAATCTATTTTTCGTATCCGAAATCCTATGTTGTTCAAGATATAAGTCCAATTATATTACACGTAATTTTAGTTGTATCATAAATTGGATTTTGATTTAAAAAAACATTAATCATATTTAAATTGCAGTATAATTGATTATACAAATCACACATTATTGGCACCATAAAAAGACTCAAATAGTGCTTAATAAATATACGCAATAGGCGTCTTATCACTTAACATGAAGAAATGAAGGTATGGTATTGAGATGCGTTGTAGCGTAGATATAGTTATGATGGCGTCTAATTTTATAGTGCTAACCGCTACAATGTAAAATGTGCTGCCTGAGTGGATTTTCGCTAAAGTCTGGGTGTCTTCAAATCGCGACTGAATCGGTTTCTTCTAGGTAAGCATGCTCCATCGTAGACCATATCAAGCAAGATGAAGGATAATTATGACTGTCAAAAAAAGTGTGAAGTTGTATAAATTCCTACCTACAGATTAATTTCATCCAATAAAATGAAAGAATCAACTTACTAATCACAATTTCCAATTGAGTTGTCTCACAAAGGCTAACAAGCAATAAAGTAATTCGTGCCTCGACGCTTAAATTTTAATCATCCTCCGCAATTTATTTGAATGAGGGCCTCATTTCAAGAGGAGCTTATGAAGTTCAGCATACTGATAACATTAGCTGTCAATCACAATCGAAACGTTTTACTCCGCAGTCGCGGCCCTATAGTCATGAGACGAAATGTTGCTAACCTCTGATGTTTTAGACTCCCCAAAATTTCAATTTCAAAACATTTTATGATTAATTCTATTTTGTTGTTTTAGTCTATAAAATTGATATACATTAAAACAGAAAATTATATTAAACAGTACTAATAGTAGTTCCAATTATGGCCGCGGGACTTCTCTCGTGAAACGGACTATACAAATGCGATTGGTTTGCGATCACGAGTGAGACTGTAAGCAGAATGCAGGCAGCTACAGTTTCCTCGCAATGCCAGTCACCAGAAATAAGCAAGCCCTGAGACAATTGCAATATAACGAGTCTTTGACAATTGATATGAGTAAACCACAATTATTCTGACAAGATTATCCAACTTTATAAGGATTAAACTTTGTGCAAAATGTCTATCAGACAGGTAGGTGATTTGTTAAAAACAACTGACTTTGTGAAAATAATAATTATATATAATTTTGGCCGGATAAAGAAGAGGTGCTACTATCTGGTACTTCAATTATCTGTATGCAAAACATAACGACGATCGGTCAAAGCGTCGCTCGTAAAAAAGTTACAAACACACATATTAATACAGATAATCTATTGGTGATCTATATACAATACCACACGTCACAGTTAAAAATATACATAACAAGTAAGTATATAATATAAAAAATATATACATAACATTATTATAAAGGATATAGTAAAATGCTTAATGTTACAAAAAACTAACAAAAAACAATGTATTTTATTATTGTACACCAAAACCATACTTTTGTATTTATAATATTAAGTAAGATTATGTTGAATTATAACGTTTCATCCCGGATGCTTCAATTATCTGCACAAACGGCTGCAACAAACGAATTAATGAAAGAAACGCCAAATTAAAGCCTTTCGCGCCATTATTCCTTTATCCTCCTAAAAGGTCGTGATAATAAAAAGTAAAATTAAAGGCGAGCCATTCACGAAATGATTGTGCTTTCAGTCTTCTTCAAAAAGTTCTTTGGCGGGAGATATTAAAAGAACATCAAGTGATGTAGGGCTGTGATTTCGCTGGACTCAATACTCTTTCAACTCAACGGGACTTGGAGGGGTCGTTGTTGACGGAGAGAAATAATAGTTGTAGAGCAATTTTGAGCTACTTCACAAATCCAGAAAAAGACAACAATAAAAAGTAGGTACAAAATATACAATAAACACTAAAATATATTTATGTAAGAAATCAAGCCTAATAGCAAAAACCACCTGCCAGCATTTCCCTACAAAACAGTGTACTATTAGATTGTTGGTGAAATTGTTCAACAACAAAAAGATATTTGAAAGCTGGTGACAGCACTTAATGGCACTTATCAGTCACAACTTTTTAGGTATTGATAATGTACTTTTTTCCTATTGGGGCTTTTGGATGTCACTCTTTATAAAAGGTGGGAAATCAATATTTTGACATTGGCAAGTTTCGAAATGCACGAACAGGGACTTAAAAATGTTATCACACTAATATCATAAATGATGTGAAAGTTTGGATGGATGGATGTTTGTTACTCAATCACGCCGAAACGCCTGGATGGATTTGGATAATATTTAGAATGTACATTGCTTATGTCCTGGATTAACACGTAGGCTACTTTTCATCATCATCATTATCACTGATTTTCATCACCACGCGGGTGAAACCGCCGAGGCAGCTAGTAAATTTATATGTTAGGTATATGTTCTTGTTATGTGTCAGTTGTAAGTTATGTTAGTTTGCGTGTTATATTATAAATGTTATGGGTGTTCCCCGACAGTTACAATTTGGGTGTCTTCAAATCACGAGTGAATCGGTTTCTTCTAGGCAACCGTGCTCCATCGTAAACCGCATCATCGCTTAACATCAGACGAGTAGGCGGTCAAACGCAAGCCTATTAATACATTAAAATAAAGAGATAGTCGCAGCCCTAAACGGAGGAAATGCGAAAGATTTTTTATGCAAATTACAGAATGGCTGAGTTATGCTAAAGTACCTAGCCAGAGAGTGTGCGGAGGCACTGAAATTAAAACATTTGTTTGTACGAGCACTAGAGATAAGAGATTGGGTCATTATTCGGATATTTTATTTTCACCGCAAGTATTCTAATACGTAGTAGTTTAGTAGAAACTTTGGGAATCACCTCTATTACTTTAAAAAAAATTATCAGAGCGCTTGGGTTGCGTGACCAAAATGCTGGTGTTTATATTTGGCTCTACGTATAAGCATTGCAATGAGGATCAGTAAAGTAATAGCAAATTCAATAGAATTACTCACTTTATTCTTCATGACATAAGAATAATATATCTTTTTGAATTATCCAAATCGGACCATTACTTACGAAGTAATAAACATTATGCCGTTCCTGCCGCTAAAAGTAATGGACGCAGGGCGTGTGACGTCACCGAGACGGTCGCCGCCAGTTAGCCGTTGGCAGCTATAAGGCGCGTAGTGTTTTGGGTGGTTAATTGTGACTGATACAAATTAAGTGCCCGATTTGTGTCTAATTCATCTTTTTAATTATGTACAAATATTGTATAGTGCCGAAATGTACAAACACTTCTTTTAAAACGCCAGAAAAACTATTTTTTTACGTGCCGAAAGACCCAAAATTTCATAAAAAATGGTATTCCGTTGTAAAAAGAGATGATAAAACTCCACCTTCCACTATCCAGGTTACTAGACATTGCTGTGAAGATCATTTCGATGTAAGTACCTACTTCCATACCTATTTTTGCCGTTATTTATTTACTTATTTACTATTTATTTTTGCCCGCTGCCTGCGGGTAACTGGCGACGATCGTCACTGTGACGTCACAAGCTATCGTGCCGGCCAGCCAGTGAACTTTGCTAGTAATTTGGTCATAACTTCGTTATTTCTTGTCGTAGAACAATATTTTTTGCACTGTATGTTAAGGATTTCTTAGCTCTATAAATCTGCATTCTCAACTAAAAACGTTACTGATCCTCTGTGGCCATGCCGCCATGCTGGGTACGCTGCTAACTGATAGTGGGCTTGAGAATTTGGATTATCTTTAGACATACAACGGTCCATGGGCATTGCATTTTTTTTGTATATAGGTTTATAGTTATAGTAAGCTTTTTTTTCCCTTTTTTTTGCCAGTAAAATAAAAACCTCTAGACGAACATCACTTGAGTAGAAAAGTTATGAACAAAAATATACATTTTATTGAGTGTTCAATATTAGATTGTACCTACGTTATTCATATGCAATGCGATTACATGGATGACGAATGACTGACAGCCATTACTTAAAGAATACCTATCTTTTAGCTCTATTCAGTTAGAGATACTCCACTCTCCGGCTAAAACTTATACATTCACATCACTAATCCGTACAAATAAGAATAGTTATATGATTATTTACGGGATATTTACCGTGGTAAGGTTGTGGAAGGAGCTCCCGATATTTCAGCGCAGTTACATGCACCATGTTCACGGGAAGACTGAAGAATGCGGGTGGTTGGTGAAAAAGTTCAAACAAAACGATCTACCCTCTTTCTTAGTCTTTTGCTACGGTTATCACTGGAACTCGAACTCGAACCTAATTTTCGACAAAACACACTCACTGTATCACTGCGTATAGTATTTTGAACACATTTTGAACGCGGACTTTTATTTTTAAGGCAACCTAATACTGGATTCCACGCACTAGCGAGTTGAAAACCATCCGTTTTGTCGAGAATTAGGTTCGAGTTCGAGTTCCAGTGATAACCGTAGCAAAAGACTAAGAAAGAGGGTAGATCGTTTTGTCTGTACCTAACTTTGAACTTTTTCACCAACCACCCGCATTCTTCAGTCTTCCCGTGAACATGGTGCATGTAACTGCGCCAAAATATCGGGAGCTCCTTCCACAACCTTACCACGGTAAATATCCCGTAAATAATCATATAACTTTAGTGAACAACTGTGATAGTTTAAAACAGTGTTTAAATAAGAATAGCTCGTAGTTGTTTGAATAGGATACATCATGATGTTAATTCTACCAACGTTCACTGTTTGGGTACACATGAAATATTTTAGGCAAATTAATTGAACTAGCAACATTGAATGCCAACATTTACGAACTTTTGCTTTGATATAATAATCTTTGACGGAAAATCTCAGCCTTTAGTGTAAGTTGTTTAAATATATCTAGTTGCCTCAAGCTCATTTTTTACCGGATGGCAAGGGTGGACACGAAAAGACGACGCCGTTTCCTTATTGATTGTCCGAAGTGCTTTAATTCCACTTCTAATGTATAAACTGCTAGACTTTGGAATACGCTGCCAGAATACATGTTCTCTGATAGTTAAAATATGGTTGTCTTCAAGTCACGAGTGAATCTGTTTCTTCTAGGCCAGCATGCTCTATTGCAGACCGCATCATCACTTAACAACAGGCGAGGTGGCGGTCAAACGGTGTAAATGGTGTAACTAATCTGACTTTGTTTTATTATACAATATAGATTTTACGTTCAACCTTCACGCTAGCATCTCCAACCTAACTACGCTAATCAATCAGAAGCACGAATGCGGACCAATCAGAAGAGAGACACTCAATCTCCCATGGGAACAAACTTGAATTTTGTTCCCGCTGTCCCATAAAGCCAATTGTACTTTTCGAATAGGTGTGATGTTTTTTGTGATGTTTTTTCTTTCTTTTTTTCGTCGATTGTATGGAATGTGTTTATGTAGTCCAATAAAACTTGGGATTGATAAACGCATTTGAATTTGTAATATGGAATTAATTTTGTTTAACGATAATGAGTTACTTGAAATAATGTAATTGGCATACCTAATGCTATTTTAATTAATTAATTAATAAATGCTTTTTCATTTTCCATTTCAAATGATTGAAAATAATAAAATCAGTCGCAAAAGTTGGTAAATGCGTAAGTCAATTCAAATTTCTAAAGAACTGCTTTCTGACCTTTTCGTATTCGCTGGCCCTACCCTGATGGAATAATTTCCCCAGTTCCGAACCAACGGCTACGTCAAGACCCGTTTCAAAGCACCCTCGTCCGCTAACGCCATTTTAAACCTAATTTTCTTAGCAATAAGGCCATAATTGTGAACTGTCCTACCTGTTACACGGTACGTCAAATAACGAAGTCAGTTAAATTGAGTTCACATTTAGGTACTCGATTCCATTTTGTCCCTATCATTTGACGTGACATTTCATATCGCCCGAAAGAACGGGATCTTTGTTTGAACTTGAAATTAAGCTCAAATCAGTAGAAATTAAATTTTCAATTCAAAGTATTTATAATGTAATTTCAAACAAACAACACCTGTCCCTGATAAGTTTGTGAAGTGTCAGAAATATTTTCTTTTCGGACATACTTCATTGTTGACAAGAGCTAATTTTGTAGGTATCCGACGTTGCTATATATACTATATTATACTACATACGACGTATAAAGCCAAAAACAGGCTCCACATTAAAGGAATATTTTAATTTGATTAAAACCAGATAAAAATCTCTTTTGGACTCTGTTACTTTTCTTTGTTAGTGTGATTCAAAACCTTGCCTACTAAATAATAAATATATGGCAATCCACGCGAACCCTATTTGCTCAAGCCCACTACCAATTGGCAGCGCAGGCGCAGGCATTACCACGCAGAATGGCAATGCTTATGCGTTGAGCCAGAAACACACCAGCATTATGGTCACGCGTCGTGTTAACCGGGCACTGAAACATTTATGGAAATGAGGTGAGCTCTCCGTCCCCAAGGGCCCAATGTCTCGACCTCAAATGGCTCAAATATGTAGCTGATAGGTTTCAAACATTAAGGCATCAAAACATTTTACATTTTAAAGACTATTCACACGTAAAAGCATACCACGTTGTTACGACGCCTACCAAATCTTCAATCTCTTAAAATCTTAGCAAAATGTTTTTACTACGACCATTAATTTTGAGGTATAAACTTACAATCTTTTTAGAGTACCTTATTTAAAGGCACGAGAGATCATTTTTTCAACTTTTTGGCATCTTCAGAAGGTAAACATTTTAGCTGCATTTATTTTTATGCGATGTTTTTATCATCGTAATAACGTAAACGTTTACAATAAAGGTAAGAACTGTATACATCTTCTAGAGTGTTCCATTACTTATTCTTTCTATGGCTGTCTTCCTCTCTGAACAATATGAGAGATTCTTTACGAAAATGGCAGTGCAACTACGCTTTTATCATAATATTTTTATTCACAAACGTTTGTTGCTTACGTAAATTCTGGATTTACTATTGTTTCTTGCGAATATTGCGAAATATTAAGGTACGGTTGGCTTGGCTTGTTCTGATAATACTGATATTATGCTTCTAATGCTGTTTGTAGACCTAGAGAACGAACGCAAACGAACGCAACCAAAAACAAGCGAATTTAACTTGGTCCAATCCAATTCCAAGCATTTATTTTCTCAACAGCAGGTGTAACATTGTCATGATCATTTCATCATTGTCAGCCTATCATGTTCCCACTACTGGGATACAGGCCTTAGACCGGTATCCTGACGGTGTTTTTTTTTCACCATTTTTGAGCGATGACAACGAAACTGCATATAATTTGTTTAGGTACTAACTAAGTCATTGGTGCAGGACCGAGAATCGTACCATGCAACCACCAGGCTGTCAGATTCCAAAGCGCATACCTATATGCTACCACTTGGCCACCATTGCTACATTTTTACACTATATCTATACTAATATTATAAGGAGGAAAGATTTGTATTTTTGGATGTTTGTAACGAAATAACTCAAAAACTACTGAACCGATTTTAAAAATAGTTTCACTGTTGGGATGCTACACTATCCCCGGGTGACATAGTTGTTACATACAATTTAATGTTGTAAAAAAAACCCGTGATACTACCAGTAGTACTTACGGTCGTATCAGGCGCAGAATTATCATTCTCATAATAATATGTTTTTAAGTTCCCATTCTCAAATATTCCAAACCAAACATTTTTGGGTGAGAATTAATAAAAGCATGAAAGTTTAATATGAGGCAATGTAGACTCCAACCGCTGGAACTAAGTACTAGAGCCGTATTTAAACTTTTTAAACTCAACTTTGTGAGAGATTACTATATGAAGTTTTCTTTTAGATGTTTCTAGTTATTCACTCCTAGAAAGGAATTAAAACTATTATTGCTGAGTCGTTGATGGTATAGCAACAATGGCTGGGTAAATTACTAAGTATAGTGAACATTAAACATAAAAAAATTGGTTGTTTGTAAACTTGTAAAGTCGGTTTACGGACAATAATTTTACGTGATAACGTATGCGTCACAAGCCGAACGCTTAGGCCGATCGTGCCTCTCTACCGCTTGCTTAGCGCTCTCGCTTGCACGCTCAGCTCAGGCGGAACGTGACAACGAGTCGTGCTTTTTCGGCGTTCATCGATTTGTAAGACGTTATGAAATATAAGAAAAACAAATTAATCCAAACTCTAGTAGCCATTGAAGGCTTCTGCTGGTTACATTATATCAACAGATCAGTTCGATGTTACCAATTTATAAATGCAAAGTTTCAAATATGTACTTCGGTTACAAGCGAGCATTCCATAGTAGTGAAATTAAAATTCTTTGTACGGGTTTTCGATATATCAACAAAGTATCGACGCTTCATGCCCGCCCTGGCCGTATAATAGAAAAATGGGCATGAGAGGATTAGATCATACAGATCCGACGTACACACTCCGAAAATTTTCCGGGATAAAAAGCTCTCCGACTATATCGACGCAAAAAATGACGTGGATTCGTTGTTTGTTGCCCCATGAAAGAGGAACGAACAAACACACATTTGTAGTCATAGTCTTTATATTTATTTTTATGACATTAGTTCCTGCAATCGTCACCTTTACCAAAACACGCTAAAGTATTAACATATTCAAAACTATGGAAACTGACGTGATATTCACACATTTTATTTATATTACACGGGAATTAGATAGATAGATAGATAGATAAACTCTTTATTGTTCACACCACAAATAACATATAACACGATAAAACAGCTTGAAACAAAACAAACTAGTGTAACAATCGGCGGCCTTATCGCTAAGAGCGATCTCTTCCAGGCAACCTTAGGATGGAGAGGATTCATACAGAAGGTAGAAGGCGGGGCGTGAAATAGTGAAAAATATGTTACTTACATTATAATAATAACACATTCTAATACTTAAATAACCTAAAATAACTATAATATACTAATATATAAAAGTATATAAAATATATAATTATGATTAGTTGAATAAATAATAACAACGTCAACAAGGTGGCAACTGCGACTGATAAAATTGCTTAACACGTTCTTTGAAAATATTGAGCGATGGCGCGTGTCTGATAGGCACGGGCAAAGCGTTCCACAATTGAACTGCTCGAAATGCAAACGATTTGCCATAAAAAGTTTCTGAGCGCACTGAGGGGGACTTAAGGGAAAGGGTATCCTTTGATCTAAGAGGTCGAGTATGATAAGAGTGCCAGAATGTAAAACGTTCTTTCAAGTAGTTTGGGGTGGTGGGATTGAAAAGGATATTATAAAGAAGAGATAGTAAGTGAGCATTCCGGCGAAGTCGAATAGGTAGCCACTTGAGCTTTGCACGAAATTGGGAAACGTGATCATATTTGCGTAGACCAAATATGAATCTAATACAGTAATTTTGGAGGCGCTCAAGTTTATTTAGCTGGTCCTCGGTAAGATCAAGAAAGCAGGCGTCAGCGTAATCTAGGATAGGAAGAAGGAGAGACTGTGCAAGCGCAACTTTGGTGGCAGTTGGTAGAAAATTACGAAGCCGTCTTAGCGAACCACCAGACGCAAATAATTTGGAGCTGATTGACTTTATTTGACTGTCCCAACTTAATGTACGATCAAACATCACGCCAAGGTTTTTCAGAGATTCGCTAAACGGTATTACAGTGCCATCGATTGCCATCGAATTACGTAAGTGATGTGGTCCGATTAACCGGCCTAATCTGACGTGAGTAATACCCGTGTAAAATAAATTAAAAAAAAAACATAACTATTTCTTTTCTGAATCTCTAGTGTATTTCCTTATAACTTTATTAAGAATTTGGGATCAATTAGTTTTGTTTTACTCTACAGAAATTTGTCAATGATGAAAATGTAACCTAACCTGAAATAAAAATTAAATAAATCTGGAAAAAAAATGTACCTCAATGACTTGAATCTAAAACGAATGAAAGTTTCTTTGCGTGACCAAAATGCTGGCCTGTATTTTGATCAGAAAGTTAGCCTCGCAATCCAGCGAGGCCAGCATTTTGGGCACTCTGCCTTAAATTAAAGATCGTTTGAACTATCTATAGGCCTTCGTTTCTTATAGATAGTATAAAAGATCTTCAATAAGTTAGTTTAGTTTTAAGTTGTCTCAATGATATACATAGAACAGATGTGTACCTGAAACAAATTTTTAGATCATCACGTCTGGGGCTCGATTTTTGAATCGCTCGTAGGAGTTTTTTCATGCGATGTGATTTACTTGCGAACGAAATCCCAAAAGTCGTATTTTTGAACAAGTCATACCACTCGTAACTCTACGAGTGATACGAAAGTCTGACAGAACTACGGCAACCCAGAATTCGAGCGATTCAAAATTACCAAACCACTCGTATTTGAAATCACCGGTGATTTATTGTGTGTGCGAATAGAAAAAGTCCTACGAGTGATTCAAAAATAGTGCCCCTGGTCGATGCAACTCGGGACCAAAATGCCGGCCTCTACTTTGCTAAAAGACTGAGCATTGCCATACAACGTGGTAATGGAGCCAGCATTTTGGGAACACGTCCCACTGGTAGAGGTTTTATAATTTAGATCAGTAGTTAGGTTTTTTCATTTTTTTATTGCGAAGATGAAATGTTATTTAAATTACCGAAATAAATTTTAAAATGCCAAAAGTAAAATATGAACTTCCGGAAAGTAACAGTTGGGGCCTTACGCCCAACCCTAAACGCGGGCCTGAATAGGTGCAATTTGCAAAATCACGCGACCGCAAATCGTATCTCGGCGTCCGCGTTATTTTGCAAACTGCACCTGTTCGGGCCCGCGTTTAGAGTTGGGCATAAGGCCCCTGGTTCAATCAACCATTTTTTTTGCTGGATGCCTCAAAGCTTCCCCAAAGTATAGTAATAATTAAGGCTAAGATCTGACAAGTTGAACGTATCGAATCTAACCCTTCCGTGCGAGGAGCACACTGTACTCCGATCACGTATCACCTTCAATTACTTTCGTGTCGGTGCTAAATGAGAGGCTCGCAGCGTCTTAGTTTAAACGAGAGCCGGTAGACGTGTGCAATGAGCTTTATTTATGGTTTCACCGATAAGTATCTATCGATTTTTAATGTTGATTGTTAGAGATAGACAACGCGAATCGACATAGATAGGATAAAAAGACAATAAAATCAACCACCAAAAAAACTAAAAAAAAATTGTAACTGTACGAGAAGAGCAAGGCTCACATAATTCAACATTTTTAGATAGTAATGATATTTAATTCATAAGTAGGAATAACAAGAAAACCGATTGTGAATTCATTTTATAATAACATTGCAAACAACATAAATAATTATATCATAGATCTATGGAAATCCTACAATTTGTGAAATGAGCTGCCCCTCCTGCGGCATTTCCAAGTAACTGTAATATGGGGTTCTTCAATAGGGCTGTTAATAGTCTTTAAAGGTTCGCAACGTATGTGTGATGCCCCTGGTGTTGCAGATATCCATAGGGGACGGTGATAGCTTACCATCAAGCGACCCGTCAGCTTGTTAGCCACCTATAGGCATAAAAAAACTATACGTGAAAACAAACAACTGTTATTGAAAAAAATACCAAATCAGCTGCTTCATACCTTTTGTCGGAAGTGAAAGATTTTTTGTGTGGAACATCAGATTTTTTCCCGCGTACTTCGATAAGTCTTAGAGCAAAAGTTGTTTTGATGTACTGAGGCCGCCCTAATGAAGATGCTTACTAGTTACCAGTAGCCCTGTATAAAGTTACAAACTGTTGTCCACGACCTCGTACGCCTTGATTTTTAGCCCCCGATGCAAAAAGAGGGGTGTTATAAGTTTAACGAGTATAATCTGTGAATCAGTTTGTGGCATCATAGCTCCCAAACGGCTGAACCGATTTTGATGTAGTTTTTTTGTTTGAAAGTTGACTTGATTGGGTTTTCTTAGCTATGGATCTATGAAAATCTGTTCAAACATTTGAAGTATATCAGGTCTTTTTTCGGAAGTAAGTAGGTCTTCGTTGGTCAAGTAACATTTGAGATCTTGTGATGAATCAGTCAGTCAGATAGTACCAGTAATCAGTATTGCGGTTTTGTATACACAGCCTAGTTTTTGTCGCAGCTTCACCCGCGTTTTGCACATAACAAAACTTAGCCTACTAAGTCACTCAGAGATTATGAAATTGTATCTTTCTATCAGAGTACCTTTTACCTCAGAAGAAAAACTATTATTCTGTGCCTATTATAAACACACAAAGTTAGAAACTTTATATGTGACAACGAATACAAACGTGGAAATGACAAGTAACCGTTTAACGGTTGTACCTGTGCTTGTAGCGAGTAGAGTGCTACGAAAAAAAAAAACACCAGTCATAGGACTGCAAGTGAGAAGTGAAAACTTAAGTAGTAATTCACCTATTTTATAAGAGATGGCGCTGTTTTAAAATAAACGGTACAGCGTGACGATTACGCCAGTTCCATGATTTGTGTTCACCCAAAAATTGTTCAAAGCGCCTAAAGAAGTTTTCACTTCAAAAAACTGTGAGTGCGCTTTTGGGATTCACGTACGTTTCACCTAAAGTTGTACGTCTTAATGTACATTCATAGATTAATGACTTACGGCCGTTCTCAATAACTTACTTACTCATAACTGACAGTCAAAATGGCTACTAGCGGTAGCTATCTGCATTTCTATAAACTAAGATAGATAGGAGTGTCCTATCTGTGATGGTTATCTATCTGTCAGAGGGTTGATCCCTTACCGTAGATAGGTTGTTTTATAAAACAAAAAACAACAGCATTTCAGAGTCATTTTGTAGGTTACTGTCAGTAGCTCAAATGACAGACAGTTACAGTTTTTGGCTATCTCTCTATTTCGGAAGATAATCAAAGGATAGCTGAATCTAAATACGATTTTGCATATTTCAAGCCAAAAAGTATACTTTGAAATGGATTTGTTCAGTGACGACAGTGATAACGAATTACAAGATTTTTGATTTTTGATTTTGATTTTTGATGATGAAGCGAATTTAATTCAAATATAGTTATTGCAGAATTGGGGTTAGAAAATCGTAGAGTAAACACGCTCGTATTAATTACGAAAGTGAACTGTCGAAAGTAGTAATTTTTAAACTTTCGCGATTCGAACTTTTTCAAGATCATGTGAGGGTAGGAGAACAAAATATCCGCTCTTCTCGCCGGACTCACCCGCAGTTTTCAGTCAGCTCGTGATCACGGCCATTGTAACATGGTCGAAACTTCGAGCGAAAGGTATCTATTTTTACCTATATTTAATAGTGCGCGATAAGTCCCGATAAATATGAACTGTCGAATTCTGAATTTGTGTATAGATTCCGAATAAATAAAACAACGGTAAACCAATTATTGTTGGAAATAACTCCAGCATTGAGAGTAACTTCCTCCCGGTAAGTTTATAGTTTATTTTAGCAGCATTTATTTTAGAGAAACAGACTTTCACTGCAAGCAGAGCACTGTGGAACTCGTGGCGTAGCTCAATCTATGATATATAATGGGCTTCCCGAGGTGAAGTTGAGGCGTCAAAGTTATATTTAAAACAAGTTTAGCACGCTGGCTTGTCCACCAACCGCTTTTCGAAATCAAAAAATAATTTATGGCGTCAAGCGTAACATCCTAGGTAAATTTATTTATTCTACGTACTAATATTCTATCTATTTAAGCCAAAAGGCTTTCATGCTGCATGTCTCCAGAAAATACACTTAGGAAAACTATCTAATTTAAAATGTAAAACACATTTTCTAAGCACAAAGTGTCTTTGGAGTGCTGCCAATAATTTATAATAAAACTCCAAGAAATATACCTACGGGTGACATTAACCTTTTCAAAGTAGTTCTAAGAAAATAATTGTTAGTATAAGCCTACTATAATACCATTGAAGAATTCTTGAAGGATAAATAGAATTTAGGGCCGATTTTTCAATCCGCAGTTAAACGGTCGTATAGTTAACAAATCAATAAATTTATCTATCCAATAAATTTACAGGTTTTACTCCGCAGATAACCTCTGACTATTAAAAAAATGTAACTCATGCTATCAATGGAATAAATCTTATCTGATTCTATAACTAAGGATTCAAAAATCGGCCCTAAATGTAATAGGTGAAGGTGATAGGTATTGAAGAAATTATTTAAATTGGTATATAAAGTTCAAGTTAAGGTTGCCTGGAAGAGATCGCTTATAGCGATGAGGCCGCCAATTGTTTCACTAGTTTTTTAAGTTGTTTTTATGTACGTGTTTAATTTTTGGTGTGAACAATTTTTATGCGAAACAATTTTTATGCGACACAAAAACAGTTCCAATAGCTTATAATACTGATTGTATGAGAATGCTTCATGCCCCGTTTGTGTTCCGTATTTTTTTTTCATCGTATCCCCGTATCTTCTCTCTATTACTCGAGCACGTATCTTCGTTTAATTCCCGTATTATCTACAGCCGTCGTTTTGAGTTATCGAAGCATTACGGAATTCGACGTAAATGAAATTGTTTTGTGATCTTTTTGTACGGTAATTAGGTATGCAAGCAAAAGTAGAAATGAACTCGCATGAGAGTTAAAATTCTGTGATTCTATGATATTACTGTTTGTAAAAGGGCCCCCTGGCAGCAAACTTTTACTAAGGTAATGTTTCCATGCAAACAACTTTGTTTATCAGCCGTTTACCCATTTAAAGCAATCAATCATTTACTTTGAAAGGCTTTCAGAGAGCAAAACAGATATGTAAACAGCTTGATTGTTTTTTCAAACCAACATGAATAAAGATGTTAGAATGTTTTCTATATTACTAAAAGAATCACACTAATGTTCTAATATAACCCTAAGACAATATTAGTGACTAAAAAAGAGGTATTTTTATATATTTAAGTACCAGTTTTGAAATATCGCGATTTAAATGTTTATCGGGACTTATTGCGTTTTTTTTAGGTAAAAATAGGTACCTTTCGTTCGACGTTTCTACCATGTTACAATGGCTGTAGTCACGTGCTGAAAAATTCTATCCTATTATATAATAACTAGCTGCGCTCCGCTGTTTCACAACGGTGATGAAAAATTGTGAGACGATGATGATGAAAAATACTTTAAAACCTATTTTAATACCTACCAAATATACATTAAAAAGTTATAAAAATCAGTCGAGCCGTTTCGGCGGAGTGCAATCACAAACACCATGACACGAGATTTTTATATATTTACTAGCTGATACCCGCTACTTCGTACGCGTAGAGCTCAGCCTTCAACCTCACTACTATGACCCGCTCCGAAAACACAAAATTTCATCCAAATCGGTCCAGCTGTTTACTCACCGTTTAAATCTTCCCTGAACTGCCACAAATATTTCAAGATCAAAATTATGCCAAGGTCTAGCCATTCTCGAGTTTTAGCGAGACAAACTACATCATTTGATTTATGTACAAATAAATAAAATAAATATCTGGGACATTATTGCACACACGGTCATCTGACCCCAAACTAAGCAAAGCTTGTAATATGGCTGCCAGAGACTGTTATACGTACATATATATTTTTAAATACATACTTAAATAGATATTAACACCCAGTGATAGAACAAACACAAATGTTTATCACACAAATGTTTGTCCTACGTGGGAATCGAACCCACGCCTCTAAGCACAGAGGCAGGTACACTACCAACTGAGCTTTCGGGGCTGTCCTGTCCTGATATATAAAGAAAGATATATATTATATCGAGTGGAGACCTCGAACCGGAAGACGCATCGTAGGTAGTCCTCCCACTAGATGGACCGACGACATCGTGAGACTCGTGGACATCTTGTGGATGCAGATGTCGTTCAGTGTGGAGGTTAAACGGGAAGGCCTATGTTCAGCAGTGGACGTCTTCTGGCTGAAGATGATGAGATATATATTTGTGTATTGTTTCCCATATACGTAGGATATTCAACGACTAGAAGGTACAAAATAAATATCGACTTGTATGAGAATACACATTAAAGAGTCTCATCTGTCTGAATGTGAATACGTGTTTGGGACTACTATACGGTCCACTGAACCCGTTAACTTTATCTCACACGTTTCAGTGCAAGAAACTTTAAATGTGCATGAAAGTCATGAAATGAAACTTACATTTATTAAAATACTAGTTGTGATATAGTCGAAAAGATTCTTTTTACTTATCACGTTATGGTATGCTTAATTAAATCCATACTAATATTATAAACGCGAAAGTAACTATTTCTGTTTGCTACATAATCACGGCTAAATCGCTTAACCAATCTCGATAAAATTTTGCGAGGTAATAGTATGTGTCTTCGCCGAGACACTGCGAGTTTCCGTTGTGAAAAGAAACCCGAGAATACTTGTGAACTGTTGTATTTCTTATATTTTGGATTGTTAGCACAGAGGTGTGTGGTTCCGAAAAGGTTGTTCGTTGAAGTCTCTTGAATGACGTGAAGTGATTTTATATAATAATAAAATGGTTAATGGAGGGTACATTATGTCGGTAGCCGTAAAAAGGTTTGACATTTGATCTTCACTGCTTTGTTGATGAAGCGGTAATTTCAAGCCGCGACATATTCCGCCCCGTTGACAGACCATCGGTCTTCAACCTTGAATTTGTTGAATTTCTTCTGGCTTCGGGAGAGGGCACAATCGAACAAATGAGCGCCGAACGGTGCCTCTCGATGTGAGTACATCTGCGACTCGGCTTATGTTGTCAGGTCCCATGTATAGCTTCGTAACTCTCCCAAGTCTCCAACATAAAGGAGCCAGATTGTCTTCTTTGATTAGCACTAGATCGCCCACGTCTAGGTGTGCAGTCTCCTTGGTCCATTTTTGTCTTTGCTGGAGCTCCGATATGTATTCCTTCTGCCAGCGGAGCCAAAAGTGTTGGCGTATTTGTTCCAGTCTTTGATACCGTTGTAGCTTGTTCGGATTGACATCTTGTAGTGCAGGAGATGGGAACGTCGTCAACGGTCTTCCAATAAGAAAGTGTCCTGGAGTGAGGGGTAGAAGGTCGGAAGGATTGGAAGACATGGGACACAAGGGACGGCTGTTAAGTATTGCTTCCACTTGTGTGAATAAAGTTTGAATTTCCTCAAAGGTTAAATGGCTGTCGCCTATGGCTCTGGTTATGTGATGTTTAGCGGATTTAACCCCAGATTCCCACAGGCCTCCAAAATGAGGAGAAAAAACTGGGATGTTTGAGAACCTGATCCCTTCCTGTGCAGCAAAGTCAGAAAGAGAATCATGATTTGCCCTTAAAAAGGACCTTAATTCCTTGGCCGCCGCGGTGAAGTTTCGACCGTTGTCAGAGATTATCTCCGCTGGTTTACCGCGACGCGAAATGAATCTGCGAAGTGTCATTATGAAGTCTTGCATGGACAGACTGCTCACTGCCTCCAAATGTAGACACTTATAACGGGTATCTACAAATATACACAAATAGCATTTAATTAATCTAGCGCCACGTCCTTTACGATTTATTATGTAAAAGGGACCCGCAAAGTCTATGCCGACCGAGAGATAAGGAAAGTCTGGCGTGATGCGCTGAGCTGGTAGGTTTCCCATCTTCGGACAAAGTGTTTTGCCTTGAAAGCGTCTGCACTTTACGCAGTTGTGTACTGTATTGCGAGCTAAGCGTCGCCCGTTTATAGGCCAAATGGTTTCCCTGACAGTGGCCAATAACAGTTGAGGGCCAGCGTGCATTTGTCGGATGTGTTCACGAGCAAAATATATTTTTGTGAAGTGATGTGATGAGTCAAGAACTATGGGATGCTTTCTCGTGTATGAACAGTTGGAAGCGTCTATCCTGCCACCTACTCGTATTACATCGTTTTCTAGAAAAGGTGACAATGACAATAGCTTGGATTTCGCATTTAAAGGTGAGTTTTGTTTTAACATTTTGTATTCGTTAGGAAACGAATCTAGTTGAGCCATGAAACAAAGCTGATTGAATGAGTCTTGCAGCTCATTGGCAGTCAAAATACCAAATTGCTTGTTAGATGGATGCTTTGAATTGAATATGAATCTCTTTACATATGCAAATGATCTTTGTAATTTAATAAAACTTGAATAATTTTCGTATTTTATTACAGGTTCTGCGATGACAGCTGGACTGGATTGGATGATCTTCACTTCAGGTAAGTCATTTTGATTTTGATTTAGTTTGAGATATGGCCATTCACTTTCATCTTTGGCGAGAAAAGCTGGACCATGCCACCAGAGATCTGAACCTTGTAACTGACTAGGATTGATGCCTCCAGAGATCAGATCGGCTGGGTTTTGATTTGTGGAAGTGTACCGCCATGCTAATGGATTTGTAATATCAACGATTTCGCCAACACGATTAGCAACGAATGTCTTTAAATTTCTAGGTGGGCTGCGTATCCACGCGAGAACCACGCTGGAGTCGCACCAATAGACATATTGTATGAATATATCAGGGCTGTGCTTCAATGGAAGCTTTACGCAAAATCTACCTGTGCTCAACCTAGTAGTGTTGTTGACGAAATGCTCTTCGCACAGTTTTTCTTCACTGCTTAGAATTAATTTTGTGGGATTTCTTCAATTTCCCAGAATTTTGTTAGAATCTTGTCGATGTTTGCTTGTATGTTGTATGATTTATCGTGAGACTGATCAATTGAATGGTTGTGAGATTGATTGTATGACTGGTTGTGTGATTGATCGTTTGACTGGTGGTACGATTTATCACTTGACTGATTATGTGTTGGATCGCTCGATTGGTTGTACGATTGATCGCTTGATTGATTATGTGAATAATTAGATGTATTATCTGTATGTTTGTCTGCATGATCGCCTATACAATAGGGTGTATGATTGTTTGTATGTGTGGTTGCATGTTTGCTTACACGGCTGTTTGTATGAACGTGATTATTAATTGTATGAATGTTTGTGTGTGTGGTAGCATGTTTGCTTACACGTTTGTTTGCATAAACGTGGTTGTTTGTATGATTGTTTACTTCATCGTGTGATTGATTGTATGAATTGTTGAATGAATGATTGCATTGTATGTATTTTGCAGAGCTTGCATGGATGGGACCAGCTATGAGCCAGCCTAGTTTAGAGTTGATAAGATTAGGACTTCTAGGCCCTAATGATTGTGTTTCATGACGCAGAACGTCCCAGAATACGTCCGCTCCAAGTAGGACGTCGATTCGTGATGGTATGTTAAAGTTAGGATCAGCTAACTTTATGTTACTTGGTAACTTTAAGTTTTGTATGTTGATGGGAACCTTCGGCAGTTCACCTGTGAGCTCCTTGAGTACTAGACAAGATAAGGTAGCTTTGTATGGATGGTTTTTTGAATGTATTTGTATAGTAGAACTTTGAACTACTTTGTTGCATGAGTTGTTACCTATTCCAATGACCTTTATTGCATCTATTGATTGTGTACTTAACTGTAATTTCTGTTTTAAGTTTTCAGAGATGAACGAGGATTGGCTGCCACAGTCCAAAAGAGCGCGCACTGTCTCCGTCGCGTGAGTCACCGGATTGGATACTTCTATGACTGCTGTTGACAAAATGACTTCGCTAGGAGCCTGCTCGGAAAAGTTTACAAATGACTCCGTATTAGTGGAAGGCGTTGGAGCCACAACACCTGGATGAATGATTGTGGCGTGTCTCAAATTGCAAATTCTGCAAGTTCCCGAACGACAATCTGAAGTCTGATGACCTTGTCTTAAACAGTTGCTGCATAAATTATATTTTTTTATGTCACTTAACTTCTCATTAGTGTTTTTATTCTTGAATGTGGAACAGTGATAAATGCGGTGTGCATCCTTGCAAATGATGCACGACAGCTTCTTTTGTGATTGACTTGTACTTGTAAATGTTTTTACATACTGATTTCGGTCGTGTTTATTATTAAAGTTCTGATTACTGTGTGTGTTTGTGTTTTGTTTATAAAAACTGTGATTAGTTCGCGAAGTAGCGGGTGTCATTGTGTTTGATTTATTACGGCTTATAGCTTCAAGAACATCAGCGCGATCAGTCAAGAAGTGGTTCAACTGATCTAGGGTTGGAACATCGTCGAACGTGTTACGAAGTTCTTCCCATTTTATTAGAGTGTTGCTGTCTAGTTTGGACGATAACATGTAAATGAGTAGCGTGTCCCACTTGTCTGTGGGCTGACCTAAACTAGACAATGCGCGTAAGTTCTTCATTAAGTGGTCAACGAGAAATCGTAAGGAACGTTCCGACTCGCGAGTGATCGATTGCATGTTAAAAATAGCATTAAGATGCTGACTGATAAGAACTCGTTTGTTATCGTACCTTGAGCAGAGCAGTGACCAGGCGTGAGCGTAATTTAATGACGACACTTCGAGATTGCATATGACATGAGCAGCATCCCCTTCGAGATAGCTGATAAGATAATGAAACTTGTGAATATTGGTTATATTAGCGTTGTCATCGATGAGAGCTAGAAATGCATCTCGAAATTGAGCCCAGCGGAAATAAGATCCGTCAAATTTCGCTATTTCAATTTTCGGTAATTTGAACCTTGAATTCTGATCATGATAGCGAGAGTGATGGCAAGGAGTTTCTCCCACCTCTGACTTGCGGCGGGTTGCTATTTGAATGTTTGCATCTTCGACCATTACTTTGGCTCTTGCAATGCATGTGATAATGTCTTGTTCAATGCTTTCCCTCTCCTCTATCTCAGAATCCAAAGAATCAGAATTTAAAACCTCAATTTCTGTTTGTAAATTATCAAAGTTACTGGCTAATGACTCAAATTTATTTAATTTTAGGTTAAGTTCGGCTAATTCTAAGCTATTTATCTCAGCTGATTCAAATAATGCAAGATAATTTTTAAACTTTGTGATTTGGCCTTTAATTGAACTGCGTTTTGTATTTAAATCTTTTAGTTTATTACTAGATTTTGATGATTCCGTAGCCATGATTATAGATGATAAAATTGGGACTTAATTATGTTGTAAACAGTTGCGTTTGTTTTAAGTTACATGAACCTATGATAAGAGTGTAAACAAGCAATGGCTAAATTTACATTTACTGTTTGAAACTTATTTTGTAGTAATTCTCTTTGAATATTGATTTTTATATGTGAAAATCTTTTTGACTTAGCTGCAGTAGGGTAAGGTCTCACTCTCCCCGACGTGATGAGAAGATACTGCAGGAATCTGGGTTCCGGAGACGCCCGCCAGGTGAACGCGATCAGCTGATCGCTCGAATTTGTATTGTGACCGGGGCGTACCGGTTATATCTGAAATAGTCGGCAAATCGGGTGAATAGCGAGAAAAAACACTGATTGTGTTGAATATTAGGACTATGACAAGGATTTACTTGCTATTGTTTTGTTTGTTATGGAAAATATGGAGATTGTGATAATAAGTAGGTCACTCACTATCACTGTAAGTAGGTCAAGCAAAATGTTTGTTGAAAAAGGTTGAAAATTGATTGATTATGGGATGAAATGACTTTCTAATCACATAATAACTAGGTACTTACTTGAATAGTTATGTATTATTGATAATTAAGCTATTTGTAAATTGTTTTGTTATAATTTTGTGAACATGAACTTTAAATTTGTAGGTAGGTATAACCTCTGCGCGGTTTGAATGTGAAAATGTTAATTTTGCACTTTAATGTACAAAATATCGCTTGAAATGAATGTATATTGCTTTTGTGAACTGATTTGATGACTTAGACACACTGTGGAGGCAAATAACAAGTGATTTTGATGTTAGGTTGGGTATGGCTGAACGACAAAGGAAGGACACTTATCTTTTGTATGTGATTTTCCGTGATCCGTGTGAAGTCTTATCAATGTTGCTACACTGCCAGATGCTGCCGGTGCTTGTTGTTGAATCCTTCTTTGCTTCAGGTTACAGGATTGATTTATTTCACGTGGATGCTTCGGTTGCAACGCCGTTGTCTTGATGCAACATGGCACGTCGACGAAGTCCGTGAAAAACGTGATGTTGAGGTCGCCAAAAAAAAAAAACTTATGTCTTCGCCGAGACACTGCGAGTTTCCGTTGTGAAAAGAAACCCGAGAATACTTGTGAAACTGTTGTATTTCTTTTATATTGAATTGTTAGCACAGAGGTGTGTGGTTCCGAAAAGGTTGTTCGTTGAAGTCTTGAATGACGTGAAGTGATTTTATATAATATTAAAATGGTTAATGGAGGGTACATTATGTCGGTAGCCGTAAAAAGGTTTGACATTTGATTTTCACTGCTTTGTTGATGAAGCGGTAATTTCAAGCCGCGACAGTATGTATCATGAGGACATAAACTATTTTTTCCTAAAGAAATTGTGGACGACGCCGCGGGTACAGCTAGTTTAAAATATAATCATCAAAATGTTTGAGTATTGGGTTGATAGTTTTTATCCGACGAAAAAGGAGGTTCTATGTTCCACTGTATATTTTTTATGTATGTTCACCGATTTCTCCGGAAACTGTTGACCGATTTCAAAAATTGGACTTTTGTTAGGTAGGGTATACTTCCAATTTGGTCCCATTGTCACAAAAGATCTGATGATGGGATCACAGGGAAATCGAGGGCAAATTAAATTTTATAGGCACATAATACGTTTTTTTATCTATTTATGTTTTGAAATCGGTTATGTTAGAGTAGATAGATAGAATAGATAGAAAACTCTTTATTGTTCACACCAAAAATTACGAACTTACATAGTAGGTAACATAAAAAAACAACTTAAAAACTAGTGAAACAATTGGCGGCCTTAGCGCTATAAGCGATCTCTTCCAGGCAACCTTAAGTGTATTGTGTTGAGATCAGCGCGCTTTCAGATCAGGCAAAGAAGGAAGATATAGTTAGGTTGTGTAAAATAAGAAACTTGCAGTGATACCAATGAATGCACTAATAGTAGGTAGATACGTTTGTGTTCGTGTATTTCTTAAGCCGGGTCTCCTGCGCCCAAATTCTAACAAAACAAATTAAAAAAAAAAAGTTTAGCTAACATCTGGCTTATTATGGATGTCCGTTCGTACGGGATGGCACGCGATCGTAATCACAATCCTAATCACGAACAGACAACACAATAATCCAGATGTTAGCTAAACATGTTTTATTAATTTATTTTGTTAAATTTTGTTAAATTAGGTTAAGTTTATAGAGTTGTAGAAAAGAATCAGCATCATTGCGTTAGTTATAAAGGAAAACCTTCTTCATTAAGATAAGCTAAGTCTTTAATGTCAATGTACCTATTTAAAAATCAGTTTTGCTATACAATCTACATATAAGAAACTAGCCGTCCGCCCCGGCTTCGCACGAGTGTAAGCTCGGCCTTCGGCCTCGCTACAAAATATAATATAGCCTATGTCACCCGGGGATAGTGTAGCTTCCCAACAGTGAAAGAATTTTTCAAATCGGTTCAGTAGTTTCGGAGCCTATTCATTACAAACATACAAAAATAGGTACAAATCTTTGCTCTTTATAATATTAGTGTAGATAAAAAACATCACATCAAAGTACACTTTCAAAACTGCCAGTTTTCTAATCCAGCTACCTTTTAAACGGTTCCCGTATCTTTCTAAAGTTAAACTGAAAGTACGGAAAGGCCGTGCAAACTAATCCCAGGTATTTTTTCCGAATAAGCCTAGTCTGTATGGGATTTGTTTTAATTGAAACTCGATAGACTTTTCTTTTAAAGGTTAATTAGTTTGCTAAAAGTAGGATCCAGATACTAACTTTGATTTGGTGGGAAAAGTTTTGTAGGTACTTACGGATAAAGATTCCGTAACATCTTTACCTTTTATAAGGGCCAAAACACATGCACACGACACGATGTCGCGTCGTGTCGTAAAAATCTATGACGTTCATCGCCAAAATAGACGATACGACGTCGTATTGTGATACCATGCATGGCACGACATCATGTATTGAAAACTGTCAAAGCTGTCAATGCAATCCTGTGTATATGCCGCATTGCGCTACTTTCTGCGTCTTCTTAATACTCGTAACAACAAGACGAGGACACGTCTAGTGCCGTCTATTGTTCGAGATCAACTAAAGCTATTTTTTTATCGGATACATTTTGGAGAGTGCGCATCAGATCTGCATGATTTAATTCCCTCCTGTCCTTTTTTCTATCGGACTGCCAGAGCGGGCACGAAAAATCGACACCGCTTTATGATTGACATTCCGAAAACCCGTACGAAGCGCTTTGATTCCACTTTTATTGTGCGAACTGCTAGTATGTGGAATGCGCTGCCTGAATGGGTGTTCCCCGATGGGTGTTTTCAAGTCAAAAGTGAATCGGTTTCTTCTAGGCAAGCGTGATCCATCGTAGGCCGCATCATCGCTTAACATTAGGCGAGTTGGCGACAAAGCGCAAGCCTATTTTACAATAAAAAAAATGCAATTTGCTTTAAAAATCACAACGGCATCGTGTCGACGCCGTGCACGACACGACATCGGATTGATGATGTATGAATGTCATAGTTATTCAAGACATGATGTCGCATCGTCATATCACAACGCGACGTCTTGTCATGTGCATGCGTTTTGGCCCTAAAACGTACACGTGTAACTCACATTTCTTACAATTCACGAAATCTCACTATTACACTGTATTCATATAGCATTATTAAATTATATGTAGCAAATTATATGTTATGTATGACTATCAACCCGCCTCGGCTTCGCATTGGTGTAATTTTGGAACAAAAAATAGGTTCAAAACGTAAGCCATGTAAATTAATTTTTCTGCGACTTCGGTGCAAAATATGTTTTTTTTTCTATTTACATAAAAACTAAATTACATTTTATTATACATATAAACCTTCCATGAAAAAATATCTAACTGATGGTGAAAACCAATTCAAAATCAGTTGCGTGGTTAGGAGGAGTTAACGGATATACCTACAGACCGACAGATGCAGAAAGCTACTTCATTTTATACTATGTAGAGATACGGCCAAAGATAGAAACAATCTGCCGGCTTCCTTGTTTCCTGAGAGATATAATTTGGGCCTTTTCAAGGCAAGAGTGAATAGGTATCTTTTAAGTCTGCGGGCTTCATCTTCGACCACATCGTCGCTTACCAACAGGCGAGTTGGTGGCCAAACGCGGACTTTTCAAGTTAAAAAAAATCGATTTGTAATATTACACTTTGGAAGTTAATATAGAAAATAATTCGCATAACATAAGAAAATCATTTTAGACTTTTGAAAGAATTACTCTGTTCTCCAGCAGCAAGAAAACAATTCAAGAAAAAATCTTCACCAAATAAGTTAAAATTATTTTGAAATCACACTAATCGCACCAATATCATATAACGTGAAAGTTTGGATAGATGGATGGATGTATGGATGGATCGATGGATGTTTGTTACTCATTCACAGAGAATCGGTTGGATGGATTTGGATGAAATTTAGAATATACATTGCTTATGTTCTGGATTAACACAAAGGCTACTTTTCATCATCATCATCATAACCAATTTTCATCACCACGCGGGTGAAACCGCGGGGCGCAACTAGTATGTTATATGTTGTTGTCTTGAATAATTAAATTATCTGAGCCACAAAAATTACTCTTAAGGTCTTGATATAACATCTCGACTCCAATCAGCGTTCATCGTCATCATTAGCCATAAGACGTCCACTGCTCAACATAGGCCTACCCCTTAGAACTTCAGTCGTTCACACTTCCTCTGAAAATGATTTGAAGAAAATACAGCTGTTAATAAGGATGTAGCATGAAATATATATACATACACACTTCTTAGGGTAATTGTATATTAATCGTTGATTAATATTCATTTATGAGATTTATCCTATTTTACACTCAAGCTCATTATGAACGGGTGCAATTCAAATATAAGACAAATATTCATCAAACACTCATAAACAGGAATTCATTAACTCCGCCCTTTACTCAACAAACACGTGAGTTCATAATAAACCACCTTTGATCATAAAGGGTAAGCCACAGTGTAACGTTCAAAGTAAGACATAATTTACTACCCAGAGACGTACCCATGTTTCAGTATGTTGGTCAACGTAATATTCCAAACACATTAAAACTGGTAACAAGCACTATTATTTATTATTGCTAAACGGAACTACTCGTTTTAGACAAAACAAAAACCATCTTCCAATACGGCTGGTCACCGAGGAAGATTACGACCACAACCCTCCAAAGAAAAATAACAACCTAACAAACCCTGCAAGATGAATTCTTTGGAGGAGGACTTCACCCGAAAGGGGTTCTTACAATCAGAATAACCGAAGCATAAAATAAATAAATAAATCTATCATAGTTCATATTACTTTATAACTCAGAATACAGACTCTATAATATATAAAAAAAAAAAAAAAATTACACACATCAAGAAGTTATAAGATATGTATTATATAAAAACAAATAAAGAATAAAAATTACATAATATAATCATAGATAGATAAATACAGAATAGTCATAATCATAGTTTATCATAAACATTAGATGTTGTCAAATTACTGTTAAGGTTGCCTGGAAGAGATCGCTTATAGCGATAAGGCCGCCAATTGTTTCACTAGTTTTTTAAGTTGTTTTTATGTACGTGTATAATTTTTGGTGTGAACAATAAAGAGTTTTCTATCTATCTATCTATCTATCTGTTATTTACTTTTTTATAGTTTATAAGAAATAAATGGCTTTTTTATTGATTGATTGATTTATTTAATAGACAAAACATAAGTGCAAATAAAATTGTATGGAATGGCTCCAATCTGTATCATAGTTATCAAGACACCGAAGATCTGATTATTCTCTACATAACCAATCACATTTAAATACTTTGACATCACAAAAACACATACATGTACAGAACTTACACACTTAATCAATAGGTACGTTTTATGGATAGTTTGTAAATATATACCTAACACATATGGTACTGAGGCATGGTCCTTAACTGTTGGCCTTTTGGAAAAACTCTAAAAGTCACACAACGGGCAATTGAGAGAGCTATGCTCAGAGTTTCTTTGCGCGATAAAATCCGGAACGTAGATACTCGCCAAAGAACCAAAGTCACCGACATAGCTATTAAAATTTGAAAGTTGAATTGATTTATATCCTATCACCTTATCAATTACCGTGATAAGGTTATGAATGGAGCGCCCGATATTTCGGCGCAGTTACATACACTGACCGACCAATCGTTGCAACCGTGATAGTTTAATAAAGTATTTTAATAAAATTGCTTTACTTTAAACTTGCATTAAACAAGAAATATCAACATTTTACATTAGCGTGTCTGCTTTGTATTTAATACAACTAAAATTGAGATTTTTTTCTCAAACGGAACTAACCAAAATTTGCAATGCAATAAATCGAAAACGCGCATCAGCTTTATCATTTGCAGTAACTGCGAACAGCTACGGGAAATGCAACAAGAATATGGGAAAATCTTAAACTCGGAAAAATTCCAATCTCTAAAAGTACGGTGGCGCGTGGCGCTTCCCAAGATGCATTTTACATAAGTCTTCATTGGGCCACTATGAAATATGCAAGTCCTTCGCGCTTACATTTCTATTGGAGATTGCATTGGTATAAGCGTTAGGTACACGCTGTAAATCCTGTGGTTACGCCTCGTAAATCGTTGTTAGTTGAAGGCGATAGGACACTGGATCTAGACGGCTTGTTATAGAGCTCAATAACAGGAGATAGATTTTCGAATGACTATATACTGCACCCTCTGAAAAAATAAATAAATGGAAGGCGTTATATCTACTGGTTTCCCCACTGGCATTTACACCCCCCCCCCTCGGTCGTCCATTTGATCACATCATTTGCAGTTTGCAGTTGTGTGCGCTCAATATTGAAGTGTGCGTTTGTAGAACTAGTATGAATATGTCAGTGTCTACAATACGTGTTACCTCGCCCCCTTCAGATTTTGGCAGATTTTTTTTCAGTACTAGCTCGACTTTAAAGGCAGATCCAAACTATATATTATCAAAGACTTATGGCCTTATGGCATAAAATGTAGATTTACAAGCTGACCAAGTATAGACTTTGCGGCCAGACTGTAATAATAGTTACTTAGATTTTTCTGACACCAAAATACAGAAATTTTGTTCATCTTTCTCCATTTTACTTGCTAACCCAAAACGGTCAGTTACTGAACACAAGAGCCCGAACGTAAAACAACATTGATTGAACACAACAAAACTCGTTGTTCAACCTAGCGCCCTTGTCAAAACAATACTCCGAACTACGTCCAAAACATGAGGCGAAGGTAATTTCATCAGTAAATGTCGTGTACTAAACTTCGCGCTAACAAACAGTCTCCTTACCGAAAGAACCGACAAACTAACTTGTCAGAGCAAATTCAAACCACTGAGTTGTCGGAGTACCGACAGTCGCGCTAATGAGTTACGAACAAATAGATCGGGCGGTATCGGAAATCCAAGATTGGATCTTCATTTTATTATAACTTAATTGGATTTCGATATCACCACACCACGTTGAATGCACAGTGCGGCAAAGCAAAAATATTTTTAGGGTTACGTACCGAAAGTGTGTAAACGCGTCCCTATTACTAAGCCTACGCTGTCTGTCTGTTATGTTTGTCCTACCTTTTAACGCCAGTATCTATGAACCGTTATAGATATGAATATGTAACGTTATGGCGGATTAACTAAGAATTATAATAAAGTCCAAAAGTAAAACCTAAAGGAAACAACAGGCCCCCCTAACAACAAACGTTTTTAAAACGTATTTTTGTATTTGCTCTAGTGTAAAAACGGGAACACGTACAAGCGTCAAACTTAGCATGATTATAGTACACACACTATAGTAAAAAAACAAGTAATAAATAATGGCGAAATGAGAGTCGGTGACCAATTTCTGTTCAACACCAAGTTAAGCAACGTCGGCCGCGGTCGGTACTTGAGTGATCGCCTGGGCGTGATCTTGTCTTTTTGCACTGATTTTTACGGAAACCTCAGTGCGCAAGCCCTACTCGCACTTAGTTTGTTTATTTTTGGTAGCAATCAACGCTGTTCGCCGCGCCGAAAGTATTTTAATGGCTTGCAGACCTGCTCTCATATTAATAAACGCAATAAAGGTACCTCAATGCTTGGCTTTATTATTCATCTCTCAAAGTTCCCTCACTCACACCTCAAATGAGGATAAAGTGAGACATTACGTCATAGATAACATCATTAGATCTGTAAACATCCTTTGTTGAGGTAGCCTTAATAAAAGAATCATAAGACCTAATGCACGCCACTAAGCTAGGTCGGCATTTCTTTGCATCCAGTTTTTACCCACCGTTTTATTGTGTTCGTCACTCCATCAGACCGCAGGTGTCCTACACTATAGCCCTGGTGCCGGGGCAATAGAATACGGCACCGGTACCCCCCTGCCTGTAGTAAGAGCCTACTAAAAGGGGACCTATGGGTTCGGGATGGTCAAAGTTGGGGCTCTGACCATCCACTTAAGCGTGCCCAGGGCGTGGTCACACAACGTACTCTACGTGCCCAGTGCGTGGTCACACAACGTACTCTACGTTGTGTGACCAACGTTGTCGGGACTGAGACAACACGCAGTTAGCGTGTTGTCTCGGGAGGAGCCATAGCGCAGTGCTGAGGGCTCCGGTGCGTTCCTCTGGAGATCCCGGAGCCCTCTTGTCAAGCACTAAGGCTGGTCACCGGGGGGGTTTTAGTGGGTCCAATCCCACATAACCTGGCTGCACCCCAATGCAGCCGGGTATCTTTGGAAGATTTCCCCCTCGAAAACAAAAAAAAAAAAAAAAAAAAAAAGGTGTCCTACACTAAGTATACCTCAACATGGTCTACAATCTAGAATGTCTAACCTATCGGTTATCGGATCTTCGGGCTGTGGTGTCGGGTATGAACGCTATTATACGTTTTACTATCTGGAAGTTTTATGTAATGCTAATAGATCAACAGCATCGCATAAATCTTGGAAAAAAAATACAAGTCATAGTTGGAAAAATTATATTCATGCATTTTTACTTAATCCCTTTAGAATTCTATTTCATTTTTGATAACAAAGCGAATGCTCAGAGGAATTAAAATGTCGATAACTATTTCGTTTGTTTGGTTGGAAACGTAAATATTTTTTTCATTAATAAACCGAATGCAATAATTGTATTGTATTCATACAAAGTTTTATTATTCGTAGAATTAGGCGAGAAAATATTGGTTGTTCTCTAGCTTCATTTATTTTGTATTTTCTTGAAGAGATTAGGTGAGTTTTATTTAGGTACATTGTAATGATGTTTACCGAAATAAGCTTTGTATTCATAAGTTGATTATAGTTAAACAATAATTAAGAACGTGCCGAAACTCTTAAGCATAAAATTATATCAGAAACTCATTATTTTTTTGTTATAAAAGATATTATTTAAGTTAGATAACATTTAATAACGAAATAATCTCACATTGTCAAGTTTATGGATTTGAGTCTTAACTTTAGTGTTTTTACGAAGAATGGTAGACTATCTGGGCCATTATTCCGCACGGGCAAACGCGAGCTATCGTGGCCACGTTAAGTTTACCTCAAAAAGTTGGCCTCTATTGCTTAGGAAATAAAGTTCAACTTTTGGAAGTTAACTTAACGCGCCACGGTAAACCGCGTTTGGCCCGTGCAGAATAAGGCCCTGAAATTAACGAAGACTTTTTGGTTAGAAAAAAATTACTGGCCAAGAGCGTGTAACGAGACACGAATATATATTATACAATATAAATTATTGTGTAAAATTATTTATTTTATTTTATTATGGAATCTGTTACAAAACATTCCATTGTGTTACAGTTTCCATAATAAAATAATAGGAATAATTTTATCCTAGTGCTCACTAATTTTGAAGTCGTTTTTTTATATTGATAATTATTAATTTCTGTCAAGAAAGTAAGAAATAAAGCGTTTTTAAATGTTTTTGATCCGAACTTTAATTCGGTTTTCTGAATACTAACTATCGGACACCTATAACAGTTTTATATATATTTTTACGGGGTTGATAATCAATCAAATACTTGTCCAAAATGAATTCTTTCCATAATATTTTGCTTTCAGGATTTAAGTACTCGCGTCGTTAGATTAAAAAAGAGAAAAAAATATAGGTATATCATGTGTGATAACGATGTTTGTTTCCGTTATTATAATTCTCATACATGATTATACTTACAAACTCGTAGTTTGTAAAACTTAATAACAGCTTATGAAGAAGGTCTCACAACCTTTCCTCGGGAATATTGCGTCGTCACGCAGAATAATGATGAAAGACCTTATGGCCTTCACCCACAGCGCCCGATCCGATCTTTGAAACAACAATGCTATCTATTACGCCTATTATTACCCCAAATCGTGGGGTAGATCATAAACACAGCGGTTGTAGAACGGGCTGCCTACAGATAGTCAAGACACGCGATCCTTCGATCGTATCGGCAGATCGGATCGGGTACTGTGCGTGGACCTTTATGAAGTATTCCACGGAGGTTATTTCCTTATTTTTGTTTTTTTCACGCGTGGCCTATCCATCACGCGTATCAGAACAGCTTACACGTTACACTTTGTTTTCGTTATAATAACAATTTAACGTAAACATTTTCAATTATATTTTTTTAAGTAAATGTTGATTGGTGGGTAAAGGAAAATTTAGTAAAATGTTTATTAATAGCAAAGCTATAAGGTCGGTCAAAAAGGTATAATGCGTTTCAAATAAATAAATTTAGTAAGAAAGGTAATAAATTGAAAAATAGTAATTATTAAACAGTTCGTTCGTCAACAGAATCAGAATTATTTATTGACATATTGAAACAAAATATTAACATTATTTACACCTACACAACTATTCTATTAAATATTATATTATCTTATATTTCAATGTCATAGACTCTAACGTATTGATAACTAACGTATAATAATGAATTAATTTAAAAAAAAACACTCTTTAATGGGATAAACTATGTAAATTATTGCATTGTCATCGGTCCTTGATAAGTGTGCAAAATTTCAATTTAATTCGAAGTTTTAAAGTAAGTAGTAGAAAATCAAGTTCAAAGATTCCATTACATAGATACATACATACCAAACTAATAAAAGCGTGTTAAAAAGGGTGGTCCCACAGTTTGAGTTTACTTTAAAATATCACGGTGAAAGCACGCTATGTAACCGGAAAATTTATTGTAGACTAGTGCTGTTGTCCGCGACTTCGTACGCGTAGATTTTCAAACAAAATTTCAACCCTTTTTTCCTCCCTTAATCCGGCCCTTGCGCAAAATAACATAGCCTATAACTTCAATCTGGTCATAGCTAAGCATATTCATGAAAACCGTATTTAAATCCGTCCAGTGGTTTAGGAGATGTGCGTGGACAAACAAACAGACAACAATTCTAAAAACTCTCTTAACGTGTTCAGCTGCTTATTTTAAGACGCCCTGTGTTTTTTTTATATCTCGCAATTACAGATTTTTTTATTCTCTACGTTTTTATATGTTTAGATGGAGGGACCTCCCACGTACTCGGTAATTTTACTGGAATTCTGTGTCTTGGAAAGATCGTTTCTTCTCTGGCAACGATGATATACGCTCCAAACTCCTGCAACCTGCTATGCGTCAATTAAAGTATGAGACGTGATTTAAGAGTACTTTTAAATCCACGCTGTTCGCCGCGTACATAATCGCAGCATTTCACATTTACACAAGATAAAAGACGTTTTTTTTTCTCAGTGCGCATTTTAGGCTTCTGAACTAATTTAGGATGCAACTCGGAACAGCTCACGAAACCCACGTTTAGATCTAAATGGAGAATGTATATAAACTCGGTTTTATTACACTTCGGACCACCAAACTTCAACGTAAACAGCCTTATTACAAAACACGGTTTAACTTTGATACTGGGATTAGTACCAGGTTTAAACCATGTACTAAAATAAACGTTATTACATAACAAAGTTTTTTAACAAACTACGGACTATCTATGGTACTAAAGTGGAACCCCCGAGACCCAGAGTTTTTAGCAGTAGAGTGAGAGTTGAGTTAAGAAGCAAATGATATAAATGTTCAATTGTAGTTAAAAAAATTAAAACGCAAACAAAATTTAAGTTAGGTACATACTTTCAATAGCACTTCAATACCCATTTGGCAGTATTTGTTTTCGTCAATAGTCACCGAGTTTTTCGCGATTTGATTCGATTTGCATTGAAATACAATTTAACGGTCGTTTAACATTCATGAGACCTGTTTAGGGAGTCATGTGTATTTGATTTCTATATTTTCACATACAACGTAAAACTTTGTTATCAAATATTTCATGGGAAAACAGATTATTCAGGCTACGGCTCAGGTATTATTTTCAGCTACAATTACACCAAGACAACGTCATGTGGAGTTTCGTGCAGAATACATCGTGATCGATCCCAATCATATTGTAAATAAAACGGCCAAGTGCGAGTCGGGCTCGCGCACTAAGGGTTCCGTGGTCTGTACCACCACAAAACACTAAAAGTAGTGCAAAAAAACAACACCACGCCCAAGCCAAGTACCTATCCAAGTACCGACCGCGCCCGACGTCGCTTTACTTGGTGGTGAACAGAAAATTATCACCGACTCGCACTTCGCCATTTTTTATTATTTAATGTTTCACTTTAGTGTGTACTATAATCATATCAAGTCTGACGCTTGTACATATTACCATTTTTACATTAGAGGAAGTAGAAAAATACGTAAAAAAATATGTTTGTTTGTTGTATGACTACTTTTGACTTTATTATTATTTCATAGTTAATCCATCGTACCATTACATATTCCGTGAAAATTTCAACTGGCTCTATTACGGTTCGAAAGATACAGCCGTTTAAAGGTAGGACGGACAGACGGACAGACAGAGAGCGTAGGCTTACTAATAAGGTCCCGCGTACACCCTTTGGGTACGAAACCTTAAAAACTTAAAAAATTAAGAAGGGTGTGGTCAAATATGGCCAATCTCACGTGATTAATGGACGATCCCTAGGTATAATCAGGTCTAAAAGCACTCATGAATGTGTTTTCAAACGCAGCAGCAAAAAAAAAACCAATCGCTCGCGTTGTTTCATTATCTTGAAAACTTTTACTGAAGTTCGAATCCAAAATTAACCTGAAGCCACCGAACTTTCAACCTAATTCATATTACCTACCAACAGAGTTAACAAACTGAGTAAACTCTCCGTTTAAAGGTAAAACCGCACAAAGACGCAGACTTGACACGACGCTTAAACATTCTTTTTGATCGATTTATTTACACAATAAATTCTGATAAAATTTTGGCTCGACAAGATTTGAGAACGGCAACCTTAACGGTTCAGCCACTTAAGCGTTGAGAGTTGAGACGTGCGATGCAGCAAAATAAAATAGTGACCACATCTGAACCCTATATTATATACCTACCTATGCCAGAATTCGCACATTTTAGCGCTGCAGCTACATACGTATGCTACATTGTTATCCTAGTGGTGAAAGTAACTTATTTAGTCCCAAGACGGGGTTTGGCGCCCGAGCGTGGCGAGGGCGCTAATAGTTCGAGGAACTAAATAAGTCTTTAACCCCGAAGTAAACACTGTGCTTTTCATTACGAATACAAGGAAACTAAAAATAAAAACATGAACTGACACTGGCAAATTCACGAGAAGTGCGGGACCATAATCTTTTGAGGAGAAAAAAAAAGTTGAAACATGGTTCAATACAAATGTGGAAATAGAACTAGTTTTTTTTTTGGGTCTGGCTGTTGTCATCTGTCACTATCAGTTGAAAGAGATTCTCCCTAAAAAACTATCTCTAAAACTTTTAAAGCTTTGTTTAATCGAGATAGCTGTTTCGGGAAGCGGGCTCTTAGTGTCAAGTTTTGAAAGATTTGGCTTTCACCATGCTGCCACCGCAAGGCATTGTGTGGCAGTCGCATGATTGTTTCTATCATAGAGCGACATGGCAGGATGCGGCAATGCAGGGACTAGGTAACTTCTGTATACTTTTTAACCCATCAAACCGGAAGACAAAAGCATTATGAGCGCTTCGACCAAAATAAAATGAATGGACGGGCCCAGTAGAAGCGCATTTTTGAAGATTACAAAATGAGCGCCAGCGCTCACTTCCTTTCAGTCGGTCTCTAGCCGTAGGAAGTGAAACACGAGTTTATTGTTACGCGATAACGAAACATCTGACAAAATTACGAATTCGTATGCTTTACCGAAGTGTAAATACACAAATAAAACCGATATCTATTTATTGTAACAAATATACTGTACATATTTATAATTAGGTGTATGTCCGACGGTTTTGACTCGTTTTTACTGATCAAGTTCAATGGTTAGGGCCCGTCCATTCATTTTATTTTGGTCGAAGTATGAGCGTATTAAAAAAATCTGAGCACTTAAAATTTACTTATTTCTCTGATTTCTTGTATTAAATTCATGTTCAAGATACAACCAGACACTCGCGCCAAATAACAACTTTGCAGCCTAGTACAACAAATAACTGTTCAAAGTTCAAAGATTTAAATATTGAAAAGTGCGTGTAAGAAAACTGTGGCTCGAGTAGGCTCTTAAAGTATCATGCAAAAAAGCAGATTATCAAAAACTTCATACACAAATAAGATAAAAAATAAAATAATAGGTCGGGGAAAAAGTCTTTTCGTATTTTGTATGTATAAAGTTGTAGTAAAAATCTCATCGATTGTACTGTTTGTATCTGGCTGGTTTTGATACCATTAAAAATATGACATTTTAAAAAAGGAATATAAAAAGTAAAAAGCAATTTCCCGCCATTTTTCAATTGTTTTTTTGTTCGATAAAATAAGTGAATCTAACGAAGAAATTCGATATATTGTGAAATTTTATTACAAAAAACTGAAAAATGCGACACAAGCCGCGAATAAAATTTGTGACGTTTATGGACCTAATGCAGTGTCATCAAGAGTAGCACAATGTTGGTTCAAGCGTTTTCAGTCCGGGAATTTTGATGTCAAAGGTGCAGCTCGCTCTGGTCGCCCTGTAACGGATAAAGTCGATGCCATTTCTGGAAAAGTGGACCAAGATCGGCATATTAGTAGTTACGACGTAGCTGAAGACCTGGGGATTGACCACAAAACAGTTTTGACCCATTTGAAAATAACTGGGTATACAAAAAAACTCGATATTTGGGTGCCACACCAGCTCACTGAAAGAAACCAAATGAATCGTGTACTCATTTGCGATTCTCTATTGAAACGTAAAGAAACCGAACCGTTTTTGAAAAGATTGATCACTGGTGATGCAAAATGGATCACCTACGACAAGAATGTGCGCAAACGATCATGGTCAAAGGGCAGTGAAGCACCATAGACTGTAGCGAAACCCAGATTAACACGTAATAAGGTGATGCTGTGTGTATGATGGGATTGGAAGGGCATCGTTCATTATGAGCATTTACCGCCGGGCAAAACCATCGATTCGGATCTCTACTGCCAACAGCAGATGAGACTCAAACAAGAAATTGAGAAAAAACGGCCGGAATTGATCAACATAAAGAGTGTGGTCTTTCATCATGATAACGCCAGACCGCACACATCTTTGGCCACTCAGCAAAAATTTAGAGAGCTTGGTTAGGAAGTGTTAATGCATCCACCACATAGCCCTGACCTTGCACCCTCAGATTTCCACCTGTTTCGATCTCTTCAGAATTCTTTGGGTAGTGTTAGATTAACATCAAGAGAGGACTGTCAAAACTACTTGTTGCATTTTATTGATCAGAATTCCCAAAATTTCTACAGCAACGGGGTCATGTCACTACCTAAAAGATGGCAACAAGTTATCGAACAAAATGGTACATATATATTATAATTAAATGTAATTAAACTTGAAAAAAATATGTCTTGAATTTGTTTATAAAATACGAAGAAACTTTTTCCCCGACCTTATATTTCGTCGTCGCGATACGGCACTCATTTTGTCATAGTGCGGTCGCACCCTTACCCAAACTCCAAGCTATTTGTCATTCAAGCTACAAACATACCTGGTTGGCGAACTCGTATTCTTTCAAAAGAAAACTTTTCACCGACTTCGACGTGGATTAGCTTGGAGCGAAATTTTTCTCCCTCTACTATTGAGAAAAAGAATGCTTGGTTTATAATAGACACTTTCGTACATTGTTATCATACTTCATCTATACAAAATAATAAAAACGTAGAGATAAAAATCTGTAATTGCGAGATATAAAAAAAAAAACACAGGACGTCTTAAAATAAGCAGCTGAACACGTTAAGACAGTTTTTAGAATTTTTGTCTGTTTTTTTTTTGGGCTAGCGAAGGAACAACTTTATGATTGTTGAGTTCTGTCTATTTTACTAACCTACGCGAACAAATAAATAACTCGTCTATTCTTCTGTATTGTAGATATTTATTATCTCTACAAGTATAAATATTCAAATAATTTCAATTTAAAATTATTTGTTAGAAAAAAAGGAAAGATTTTTACGAACTTAACTTCACAACAGAACACAATATTATTTTCCCGCACGAGAAAAATAATCAATTCAATATGAAAAATCCATTCGATAGCTAAGTCTACTGTTAAGACAACATATTGTATAAAACTCTAGAAGATTTGCACTTCTTCAACATTAAATCTTTAATATGGTTTAGATCAAGACGAAGCAAAACGCAAAACAACTTCATAATACAGATCTGGAATGTTCTAAGAGCGGTTTATTTTACTTAGTGGTTTTCCATTTCCAAGAATTTATGCATGGAATGAGAGATATTATTGAGATGCCGGCATTCATACTAAGAAGGCGGTCGAATATCAAGGACGGTTTACACGATGTAAGTTGCTGGACAACCATAGGAGTGCTCTTTGTGTACTGGAATGAAATATCCGGTTCGAACTGGACTCGTTTATTATAATTTTGAGAGAGCTGTTATTATATGAGAGCTACAGAGAGGGCTACGCTCAGAAATGAGGAGATCCGTAGACGAACGATAGTTACCGACATAGCCCACCGGATTAGCAAGTTGAAGTGGCAGCGGGCAGGGCACATAGCACGCAGAACAGATGGCCCATAGGGCCGAAACGTTCTCGAATGAAGACCACGGACTGATAAGTGCAGCCTAGGCCATCCATCCACAAGATGGACAGACGACCTAAAAGAAACCGCAGGATTCAGGACGCTTCCAGCCAGCCTTTTTGGAGATCGATGGGGGAAGCCCATGTCCACCAGTGGACGTCCTATAGCTGAAATTATGAGAGATGAGAGACTGGTGAATTAGGATTGCCTCAGACATGCTGTACTATCTTTACACTACTTATAGACAACACAGACCTTTACATAAAAATTGTGTAAAACTGTAAATATGCGACAATAACATTGTCTCTATCATTAACTGTCATTTAAACGGCTAAACCAATCTCAATGGGATTATTTTTAACCATAGTTTGGTTACTAGAAGGACCATATTTTGAGTGACGAGTTAACCAATGATGCAGTCTACGGCGAAACACGTTTACCTAATAAAAGAACCCAAAAGTCTCTATTTATTTACTTATTCGCCAATGTACATGTTATAAATTAAGTTCTCAAAAACTAAACGCCGGTACAGGGTTTCAGGGTACAGCTATTAATATATTATGTATACATTCATCAACATGCACTGGGCCAGCAAGGTGGATTATGGACCATCTTCTTCTCTCTCTCTTTTTCTTTCTCTGTCCCAGCAGTGAGAACATGATAGGCTGATAAAGATATAGAACCTCAGATCTATAACAACTATTATTTGTTCTGTGGCTCTACTTAGTTTCGTGTTGGAGGCATACATAGAGAGGGCCACAAACTTCCAAAACCGAGCCCCCTTTCATGTCTAATTAAAATATCTTGCATCAAATCAGTTCTAAAGTTCGTCCACCCGTAAAACTTTCAACTAATTAATTCCGGGACGGACTAAGGAGATATGGTCTGAGAGAATATTTCCCCAGGAGATTAGAAACTTTAAATTATGCACTAAGTTCATCCCATAGTTCCCCGCAGCACCACAGTTTGTGTGAATTAACTAAGGGCCAGACATTATTGTGATCTTAGTAAAAGGCACTAAGTTGCGATTCGCGGAAACTGGAGAAGGTGCTTAAGGTTGTTTTAAATTATGGTAGTCTTAAGTAACTAAATTGTGGCATCGTATCTAATAATCTTAATTAATACCTAAAAACTTTTGAGGGTCAACATTGCTTATTAAATTTTGTACCCAGCATGAAATATTATGTCCATTAAAAACCAAAACAACACAATACATTTAAATTTTTGGCGGATCATAATATTCCACAGACGATTAACTTGAAAAAAAAATTACTTAACAAACCTTATTTTCGTTTTGACAGACCTATTATTGATACGTCATAATCAGAGAGTGCAATCAAAATATTTTTTTACCCCCGATGCAAAAAGGGGCGTTACAAGTTTAACGTGTTTATCTGTGTGATGTGATGACTTGATCGATAGTGTTCTCAGCTATGATTCACAAAAATCGGTTCAGCCTTTTGAATAATTATTATCAACGCTTTTATCGGGTGTTTAAAAAAAATATTTATACTTGTATTTAAGCTTTACGTGCCACCATCTTGAATTTAGGATGACGTCACTTACCCAGTGACCATCCTTGAAGTTTAAGGTTTAAATTGATATATCATCATCAGCCCATCATATATTTCCACTGCTGGGACACAGGACCTCTAACACAGAGAAAGATCTGATGGGCCCTTATCCAACGATCCTGGCCCAGTGCATGTTTGTGAATCACACTAATCACACTTAATATCATATATGTGAAAGTTTGGATGGATTTGGATGAAATGTGGAATATACATTGCTTATGTCCTGGATTAACACATAGGCTACTTTTCATCATCATCATCATCATTACCACGCGGGTGAAACCACGGGACACAGCTAGTATCATATATCTTTGATCTTTTGAGTTAGTTTCATACTGGTTTCCTCAATGTTTTGTTTCGCCGTTTTGAGCTATGTTATCGAAACTGCACATAATTTATTAAATACCAAATAAGTCATTGTTGCAGGACCAAGAATCGAACCAAGTGCTGTCAGATTGTGAAGGGCATATGCTGCCACCCGGCCACCATCACTCTTCGAATCGATATATTATCAATATATTATTTTATCAAAGTTGGATAAGGCGTACATATTAAATACAACCTCCTTTTAGCTTTGCGTCGGTCGTTGCGTCGGGTAAGTAATACGATTACGTAATCTTTTTATCAAGATTACTATTTCTCAGAACTAAAATGTAATATTATCTATTATTAACTAATCCACGCCTATCATTGTAGATCCTAGCAACATTTGAGTAATTGAAGTTGTAGAATGGAAATTGTAAAGCTAAGAAATGAAAGGCCTAATTTTAACGTTGGATTTCTGGCTACGCTCTTATAACAACCATCTATTTCTGAAGTAACAAAAGTCTATAGCCCTTTAAATTGAGTACATCAAGTGATTTATAGTAAGATCTATTGATATGTTGATTTGATGAGAGTACTAGCACACCTCGCGGTATCACCTACTAGCTTCCGAAAGGCGTTATGGAGCTGTTATGATGGTGGTTCATAGGTACTAATGAACGCAACAAGATAACCCCCTTTTTTGCGCTCTTTAGAAAGGTCTTGATGAGTATATACCCCTATATAGGTAAATATTCAAGGTCTGATGATGAAGACGGAAGGTGGCCATAGGAACTACTGAACGCAATAGGATACCCCATTAAAATATGTTTAGTGGATATTTAATAAATTAAGTAAATATGATAAAGCTACAAAGTTTTTCTATTAACTTATTTACATTGTAAAGTCAGTAAAAAGCACTATATGGGTCATAGCTCCCAAATTTGCAGTCACGTAATAGACAATAAATTTTCAGTCGTTGAATAATTTAAAGCGCTCCAGTTACCTGTAAGGCTAGTTTCACACGCTCTTTTTGAATGTTTCACAAGTCCCCACTTTGAGAGCACCCTTAGTTATAAATGATTCATGAAAAGACTAACCCAGCGTTTGCCAATGTTACTTAAGCTGTCCTGTAGTGAACAAGATCTTTTACCAACTTGAATGCATACAAATTTAGTCAAGAAATGTATTATAAAAAATATAGTAGTATTCTAACAATGTATTTAAACAAAAACAGTAATTTCATTGATGGATTATTATTACCCAAAAAACGTATTTATACGAGTCACCGACATAGCTATTAAAATCTGCAAGTTGAAGTGGCAATGGGCATGCCACATCGCTCGAAGAACTGATAACCGATGGGGAAGAAAGGTTCTTGAGTGGAAACCACGAACCGGAAGACGCAACGTAGGTAGGCCTCCCACTAGATCGATCGACGACATGGTGAGTCGCGGGCATCCAGTGGATGCAGATGGCAGGCTGTCGTTCAGTGTGGAGGTGTTAAAGGCGGAGGCTTATGTTCAGCAGCGGACGATTTCTGCCTGATGATGACGATGATGTACCTATTTATACGTAAAACTACATTACCAAATATTTTATTAAAAAACCTAAGCAAATTACAAAATTAAATAAATGTCATGCAATAATTGAGTTGCGAACCTACCTCTTTTTTACGTTCAATAAAAGAGCATAGATAAAAATTAAGCAACAGTGGTCCACAAACGTTGAAATGACGTTCAGCGCTGAAAGCGTCGAAAAAGGCCGATGACATTCAGCGGTGGACTCTTTTAAAAGCTTTTCAAAATATTTGTTGACCTTTTTGGAGCCATAGACAAAGAATAATTTCCATTTTATTTGTTCAGACTATTTCAACATCGTAAAGTAAGAATATCATGAAGTTACAGCTTTTTTAACAGCGAATTGGCTGGTTTTATTTGAATGTAAAAGTTTTTTTTATCCTTACTTAAATTGAATCAATTGTATGTGGTGGAACGAGTCGTTTTGTGTATTATAAAACTCAGTGTAGCTGTCAATTTTGACATAAATTTTTTAGTAGACACGGTTCGTTGTTTTTTTAAGGATATTTTATTACCGAATTAATTATTACCAGATTACCAGACTGTAAATTTCACACGCATATCAAGTATGGCAACAGTAATTGTCATGAAAGTCAAAGGAGGTTTGCTGTCGCTACCAATGAGAAAAACCTTCGTAATTCCTTTATTTCGCTCGCGCATTTTTTTAAAAATAAAAAATATGAAAATATAGGTAAGTACTCGTATCTATTTAAGTATGTACAGTGTAAACTCTTTATAACGAAACTCAAGGGACTGAGCATTTTTTGTCGTTATAGAGAGTTATCGTTATATGGAGTGAACAAAAAAACAACCAAATTAACAAGAATTTTTAATATGTATGTCTTAAATAATAAATGCTTATAAATTATTGTTTACACATATCACGCACGTATCACACAAACTTTTTCGTCAACACTAATCGCTTTCCGTTTACTGGCCATGTTAACAGTTTCAAAGTAGGTTCACGACTGATAATACGATAGGTTCCCAGTATGCTTGGTCGAAGACCATCACTTCCGAGAAAACAATGCGTCATACTGCACATGTTCAAGGCAATTAAGGATAACAAAAGCTAGACCGACCTCGGATGTTTCGGAGCTTCAAAGTCTTTTGTTACCTGTTAACATAACATAAACAATAATACCGATAATAAATATTTACTGTCTAAAATATGAACACATTTCTTCGTAATAGAGAATGGCGTATCGCTATAAAGAGTTTCAATATGTGGGTTTTAACGCAAACCAACCAAGTTGGGCTCACTTCAACGTTACAGGGAGTTTATTGTTATAAAGGATAACGTTATAAAGAGTTTACACTGTATTTAAAAATATATACTCGTATGTATGTATGTATATCAATCTCTGGCAGCCATATTACAAGATTTGCTTAGTTTGGGGTCAGAAGTTGTTTGATTCCGTCATACTCGAAGGTACTACGCCTGATGCATGGCACAGGAGTGTGGTGGTGCTCTTCTTCAAAAAAGGTGACAACACCTTATTGAAGAATTATAGACCCATCTCACTCCTGAGCCATGTGTACAAGTTGTTCTCCAGGGTCATTACGAATCGTCTCGAAAACAGGTTTGATGACTTCCAGCCTCCCAAACAAGCCGGTTTCCGTAAAGGCTGGAGCACCGTAGACCACATACAGACGCTCCGCCAGATTATACAGAAGACTGAGGGGTATAATCGGCCATTATGTCTAGCATTTGTGGACTATGAAAAGCCTTCGATTCAATCGAGACCTGAGCAGTATTGCAGTCCCTCCTGCGTTGTCATATCGACTATAGGTATATCGAAGTGCTGAAGTGTTTGTATAGAAACGACACCATGTCGATCCGATTACAGGACGAAAGCACGGAGCCAATCCAATTGCAGAAAGGCGTGAGACAGGGAGATGTTATCTCTCCAAAACTGTTCACGAACGCATTGGACGACGTTTTCAAGCTTTTGGACTGGAACGGATTGGGCATCAACATTAATGGCGAATACATCACTCACCTTCGTTTTGCCGATGATATAGTTATCATGGCAGAGTCGCTGGAGGACCTCAATATAATGCTCAGCGACCTCAGTAGCCTTTCCCAACAGGTGGGTCTTAAAATGAACATGGATAAGACAAAAATCATGTCCAATGTCCATGTTGTACCTGTGCCGGTTGGGAACGATACTCTCGAAGTTGTTGACCATTACACCTATCTTGGACAGATTGTTCAGTTAGGTAAGTCAAACTTAGGCAAAGAGGTTGCCCGAAGAATCCAACTCGGATGGGAAGCGTTCAGGAAATTGCGTGAAATCTTCTCGTCCAAGTTACCACAGTGCCTAAAGACAAAGGTCTTTGACCAGTGTGTGTTGCCAGTGATAACATATGGTACTGAGACGTGGTCCTTAACTGTTGGTCTTTTGGAAAAACTCAGAGTCACACAACGGGCAATGGAGAGAGCTATGCTCGGAGTTGCTTTATGCGATAAAATTCGGAACATAGATATTCGCCAAAGAACCAGGGTCACCGACATAGCTATTAAAATCTGCAAGTTGAAGTGGCAATGGGCAGGCCACATCGCTCGAAGAACTGATAACCGATGGGGAAGAAAGGTTCTTGAGTGGACACCGCGAACCGGAAGACGCAGCGTAGGTAAGCCTCCCACTAGATGGTCCGACGACATTGTGAGAGTCGCGGGCATCCAGTGGATGCAGGTGGCAGTATGTCGTTCGGTGTGGAGGTTAAAGGGGGAGGCCTATGTTCAGCAGTGGACGTCATCTGGCTGATGATGATGATGAAGCCAAAAAAAAAAGAAGGAAAACTACATAAAATGTAGGTCGGTTTTGGCGTCTACATGGAAAAACATGTCGCCTGTTGTGTAATATTATTTTCCTAAAATTGCGGTTTTTCAAGTATTTGCGAACGTGCTCTACGGTTGGCAAGTGATATAATGAGACCAAACATGTATTTTCGTATTGCTTCCAAACTCCATAGAAGATTCTTGTGAACCCCCACAACTTTACTAGGGCAAAACTTTGGCTTGATTGTGACTATGAATTGTTTGATTGTCTAATAAAACTTCATAATACTTAATACTTGACACTGGCAAATGCACAAGACCTGCGACGCCAAAATAATCTCAAGAGGAATGAATGAAAAAAAAATTTTGCTCAAAATATAAATAGTTGATTGAATCAGGCGTTACTTTGCGGAAGTCCATTTTCAAAACTGTTTTGATGATGAATTTCTAGTGTAATTCCGCTTCTACGTCGCTTCAAGTACAATAAGGAATTTGTGATAAATATTTGTTGGTAATAACGCGACGAGTCTATGATCTCCTGATTGGTGGCTGATTGCGTAGATGAATTACACTGCGTAAGGAGGTGATTGTTACTATAGGCTCTAATCATAGTGTTGACGTGAAACTGACGTAATTTAAAGGGCTTGATCTATTATGACACAAGTATGACTATAGTCCATCGAGATACAATACCTATACTATATATTAGGTCGGGGAAAAAGTCTTTTCGTATTTTGTATGTATGAAGTTGTAGTAAAAATCTCATCGGTTGTACTGTTTGTATCTGGCTGGTTTTGATACCATTAAAAATATGACATTTGAAAAGAGGAATACAAAAAGTAAAAAGCAATTTCCCGCCATTTTTCAATTGTTTTTTTGTTCGATAAAATGAGTGAATCTAACGAAGAAATTCGATATATTGTGAAATTTTATTACAAAAAACTGAAAAATGCGACACAAGCCGCGAATAAAATTTGTGACATTTATGGACCTAATGCAGTGTCATCAAGAGTAGCACAATGTTGGTTCAAGCATTTTCAGTCCAGGAATTTTGATGTCAAAGATGCAGCTCGCTCTGGTCGCCCTGTTACGGATAAAGTCGATGCCATTTCTGAAAAAGTGGACCAAGATCGGCATATTAGTAGTTACGACTGTTGCGTTGCAAAAACCTTATCATGTTTTTTGTTGCAAACCTTTGTTTTGTGTTCTTCGACGCTCAGACGTATCCTGTGAGAAACATTTTTGTTGTCATTTGCTTCGTATCTTCAGGAGTCCTTACTCACTGAAGAACGCCGGTGGAACATAATAACTTGTTAAATATGATGTGGATTATCATTTTGTGTGGGATATCACAATGTTTTACACATCTTTTTTATAAAACTTTCGTTTTAGAATCCTTTATGATTTTGTTTACATATCGCTTGACAGTGACTTGACGTTTGAGAGGTTGACATTGACATTTCGTAGATTCCTGTAGTTTTTTCATTGAGAACAGAATTCATTAAAGGTCTTTCCACACGTCGCCAACGCCGACAGCGTGTAAACAGCCCTTTATTGATTTATCGATTCGGAAAGAAAAGTTATGTTTGTTTTTACGCCGGCAAGTCCTGGCAACATCCTTTTTAACTTTGGTTTTTGATGAAGTGACCGTGCGAATAATCCGCTCCTGCGAATTAAATACCACACCGCAGAATAGTAAGTTATTTTACTTGGTTTTCAACCTGATTCGTTGCCCGCTGGAGATTGAAGCGAGGATTATAATTTTCACTGATTTCCACAGTACGTGGGATGGTTGCCGTACAGAGAATGATAGCATGGCGGCCAACAATCCCATGAGGTCCAAAGCGGTGGATTGGTAAGAAACCCATCTCGTCTTGTTTCCAAATCCACGTACCTAAATTATAGTAGAATTAGAAGTAACGTCGTTGTCTCATTGTTGCAGATTCCGCCGCTCTTTTGTTTTGGTTTGGTGTTTGTGCTTGTAAAGCGTCCATGTCTGCGAAATGACTCGTAGCCTACCATTTTGATTTCGACGTCGATACGTCGCAATAACATTTAGAAGCAGAAATATGTCTTGGTGAAGCTCAATTAATCAATATTAATGCCACGCGCATTTGGTATGTCAATTTTCTCTTAATTTTCTCCCGTCAGTCAAGTGTCTACAACGAAGAAAGAACCTATAATGTTTTTGGACTTTAACTAGAAATTATGTGATCAAGAATTGTAAATTTAACTTCAACGAGCAGAACTGGCCCTTCTGTATCAATTCTTTGGTGTAACTTTAAATCTTAGAACTACAATATTAAAGGTTTAACTTATCTATACTTAACCTAGTACCTAAGTACTTAATTTTACATTGTTTAACAAATGTACTAACATAATAGAAATATCTTAAAGAATGTACCTATAACTAACAGAACCGTCATTGATGTACAATGGTAAGAAATTGAAGAACATATTTTACAATACATAAGATTTGGACGCTAATTCCTTGTCTCATTTCCCAGCATTATCGTGCTGGTGGCGCCCTTGTTAGAATTAGTAATCTCGGATAGGTAGGTCTAACCCCATCTCACCCGCCAGAGGCAGGCCCGCAGAGCGCACACAGAACCCACTACCCCTCGAGCTAGCCGTTCACCACACCGGTGACCCGGTAAGGTAGCACGACGTAGCTGAAGACCTGGGGATTGACCACAAAACAGTTTTGACCCATTTGAAAATAACTGGGTACACAAAAAAACTCGATATTTGGGTGCCACACCAGCTCACTGAAAGAAACCAAATGAATCGTGTACTCATTTGCGATTCTCTATTGAAACGTAAAGAAACCGAACCGTTTTTGAAAAGATTGATCACTGGTGATGCAAAATGGATCACCTACGACAAGAATGTGCGCAAACGATCATGGTCAAAGGGCAGTGAAGCACCACAGACTGTAGCGAAACCCAGATTAACACGTAATAAGGTGATGCTGTGTGTATGATGGGATTGGAAGGGCATCGTTCATTATGAGCATTTACCGCCGGGCAAAACCATCGATTCGGATCTCTACTGCCAACAGCAGATGAGACTCAAACAAGAAATTGAGAAAAAACGGCCGGAATTGATCAACATACAGAGCACACATCTTTGGCCACTCAGCAAAAATTTAGAGAGCTTGGTTAGGAAATGTTAATGCATCCACCACATAGCCCTGACCTTGCACCCTCAGATTTCCACCTGTTTCGATCTCTTCAGAATTCTTTGGGTAGTGTTAGATTAACATCAAGAGAGGACTGTCAAAACTACTTGTTGCATTTTATTGATCAGAATTCCCAAAATTTCTACAGCAACGGGGTCATGTCACTACCTAAAAGATGGCAACAAGTTATCGAACAAAATGGTACATATATATTATAATTAAATGTAATTAAACTTGAAAAAAATATGTCTTGAATTTGTTTATAAAATACGAAGAAACTTTTTCCCCGACCTTATATTATAGTAATTTTAGGTTATTTAAGTATTAGAATGTGTTATTATTAGAATGTAAGTATCATATTTTTCACTATTTCACGCCCCGCCTTCTACCTTCTGTATGAATCCTCTCCATCCTAACGTTGCCTGGAAGAGATCGCTCTTAGCGATAAGGCCACCGATTGTTACACTAGTTTAACGATTGTGACATAACGTTTAAATTGTAGTAAATGTGGCATTGTGAACTATATAATTTACTAGCCGTCCGCCCCGGCTTCGCACGAGTGTAAGCTCGGCCTTCGGCCTCGCTACAAAATATAATATAGCCTATGTCACCCGGGGATAGTGTAGCTTCCCAACAGTGAAAGAATTTTTCAAATCGGTTCAGTAGTTTCGGAGCCTATTCATTACAAACATACAAACATACAAAAATAGGTACAAATCTTTCCTCTTTATAATATTAGTGTAGATTTTTACTCGTATGTATGTACAACGACCCTTTTTGAATGTTTTCACTTAGAGATTGTTTCTCTATAGGTAGGTACTATAAGTATAGTCATAACTTGTAAACAGTTTTTTTAATAAGTTAGTTACTCATTATTTAAGAGCATGTCGTTTACAAAAAATAAAAAATTAGGTTCGTTACGACATGCCATTAATTATGTGAAACTGCTAGGATAACATAATAAACAAATTACTGGCCAAGAGTGTAGAAACACGTATACATAGTAGGGTTCCGTAGCCAAAGCCTTATAATTATGGTCACATTCATAGTTCAGAAATAAGTGATTATAGGAAAATCCGAACCTATAAAGCTAGATGCGTGGTGCATGGAGTTCTGCTCGCACCTTTGGGATGGATCAGCCAAGTAACAGCTTGAGGCATTGGAATATATTGTAAAACCTGCCAAGAGGCTGGTCAGCAACGAATTCCTAATTCGGACTAAAGTTTTTTAGTCTTCAGCATCGGCGCAAGGTTGCTATTCTATCGGTTTTTATCTGATACATTTCGAAGAGTGTGCATCGGATTTGCATGATCTAATTCCCACAATTTTTCTATCGAACTGAGGCACGAAAAGGCGACACTGTTTCATGGTTGATATTCCAAAAACAAATACAAAGCGCTTTGATTCCACTTTTATTGTGCGAACTGCTATAGAATGCGCTGCCTGAATGAGTGTTCCCCGATAGTTACAATCTGAGTGCCTTCAAATCGCGAGTTAATCGATTTATTCTAAGCAAGCGTGCTCTATCGTAACCGCATCATCGCTTAACATCAGGCGGGTTGGTGGTCAAACGCATGCCTAGACTGTTTTAATTTTACATTAGATCTTTTACAAATATTTATATTAAAGCTGTTTCTTCATCTTTAATTGGATGCCGAGGCATAGTGATCAAATATTTTGTGTTAAATGATAAATTCTTGGTATTTAATTTCAAAATTATAAGTAAACTCAAAACTATATCTATTAAATGCAGGTGGATCTAGTTCCAGATTCTAGACATGATATTAGTTCATAGCCTGCAAGTTCTGATCTTGTTTCAAACTTTAATAACCATTCAACTTTGTTAATTTTGGAAATTTCTCAGTACCTAGTACTGTAGTGCCACGTGTTGTAGAGTAGAGACCACGAATCGGCAAATAAAGTGTAATGTATTAGATAAATGGAGGTAGTCTCAATACTATCTCAAACTACCTCCATTTAATTAGACTTCTATATATAGGTCACTGCCTACGAATAAACCTCATTCTGCGATAGTCTGTCTTTTACTCAACATTACATTTGGCGCAGTCGTATTTTTTTTCGAACTTACGTGCAAAAGTGTTTGTGATCATGCCTATAGGTAAAATCGAAGTGTTTGATATCGGTTCCCATAGTTGGGATGCTTATTGTAGGCGAATGAAACAGTTTATAACGTTAAATGGCATAGCGGAAGAATTGCACGTGGCGACGTTAGTTACTCATGTTGGGATTACGTGTTACGAACTCATGTGTGATTTATGTGCACCTGCTTTGCCTGAATCAAAAACTTTCGATGAGCTCGAGTCAATAATGAAGCAACATCTCGAGCCACAGCGGTCGGAAATCGCAGAACGACATGTGTTTCGGCAACGGAAGCAAGCGACGGGGGAGACCGTGAACGAATACCTACAAAGTTTGAAACATCTAGCGAAAACTTGTAACTTCGGTGTATCGCTGGAGGTCAACTTGAGGGACCAGTTCGTGTCTGGTCTCTACCACGAGGATATGAGATCCAGGCTTTTTGCCGAACGCGAGCTGGATTATAAGCGAGCTGTCGAACTGGCGCTGGCGTTGGAGGCGGCCGATAGGCACGCGGCGACGGCAGCGGTGAGTGGCAGCGCGGGCGCCGGCGGCGGCGCGCCCGCCGCGGAGGGCCTGCATCGTTTGGGTTCGGCGGCGACGCGCGGGCTGCGCCGCGCTCAACCAGCGACATCGGCGGCGGCGCAGGGGCCTGCCGCCGCAGCGGCGCCGCGCCGCCCGTGCCCGCGATGCGGCAAGGACGGGCACGCGGCGGCCAAGTGCCGGTTCAAGAACTACAATTGTGATCGTTGTGGTGATAAAGGTCATTTAAAAGTTATGTGCCGTAAGTACGAAGGTGGACGTGGATCGGATTCTTCGCGGACGACTAGAGGTCAGTTTTTTTTAGTTGACTCTGATTCCGATGACGATGGCATGAACTTTTACAATTTATCGAGTGATATTGATGATGACCCGTATTACGTCAATTTGACAGTTGAGAAGCATTCATTACGGTTCGAAGTAGACACCGGTTGCAAATTTTCCGCAATTTCGAAAGCGTGTTATGATAAGTTATTTCAGTATTTACCTTTACAAAAGAAAGCATTAACATTGAAGTCTTACACAGGAGATGTTATTAAGCCGATGGGTTTCATTGAGGTCCAAGTTACGTACGCTTCACGTTCAAAAATACTGCAATTATTTGTCATAGATAACGGTGGCCCGCCATTAATGGGTCGAATGTGGATTAGAGTGTTGGGAGTCAATGTCAATGATTTTTACAGCTTAACTGATACTTGTGACGAATCTGTAGAATGTTTACGTAAAGAATTTCCAGAAGTATTCGCTGATGAGTCACAACCGATGACGGCAATCACCACGCATGTCGGTACTTTTGTTTACAAACGTGTACCTTTTGGTATTAAATGCATACCTGAAAATTTTCAAAAAATGATAGAAGAAATACTCAGTGGCTTGCCGTTCACGGTGGTGTTCCAAGACGACATCTGTTGCGCAGGTACTGATAAAGCTACTAACCTTGAAAATTTGCGAGCCGTGTTAAGCCGATTAAGAGATGCCGGTTTAAGAGTTAATATGTCTAAATGTGAATTTTTTAAACACTGCGTTACCTACTTAGGGTATCGCATTGATAAGGACGGATTACATGCCGATGATAAGAAAGTTGAAGCCATAGTAGCGGCGCCGACGCCCAATGACGTCACTCAATTAAAAAGCTTTTTAGGGCTTGTAAATTTTTACGCCAAGTTCTGTGCCAACATTAGCGATATATTAAAACCTTTGTATGAGTTGCTCAAGAAAAACGCTAGGTGGCATTGGAGCGACGATTGTGAGTTAGCTTTCAATAAAGTCAAAAATGTATTGAGCGTTGGTCCGGTGTTGGCGCATTATGATCCGAGCCTCCCGTTGATCCTTTCTGTGGATAGCTCAGCATACGGTCTTGGTGCGGTCCTTTGGCACCGCTATCCCGACGGTTCGGAGCGCCCGGTCAGTTGCGCATCGCGCACGCTCAACTCGCACGAGCTCAATTACTCGCAGTTAGATAAGGAAGCCTTAGCTATCGTTTTTGGGGTGACAAAGCACCATCAGTATTTGTACGGGAGACATTTTCTGCTGCGCAGTGATCATCGAGCGTTAAGTTACATTTTTGGCAAAAACAAAGGCATCCCGCAGACTGCCGCGAGTCGTTTACAAAGATACGCGGTACGATTGGCTGCATACAATTATGACATTGAATTCATTCCGTCGTCTAGGAATATTTTTGCGGATGTTTTATCGCGTTTGCCACTCGAACAAACGGTTAAGAAGGGACACGATAGCGAAATATTGGAAGGGAGTTATTTAAACTTCATTGAAGATAAAATGCCGATTACATTTAATGAAGTTAAAGTCGAAACTATGAAAGATCCACAATTAAATAAAATTGTGGGTTACATTAAATTTGGTTGGCCGGAACGTTCATTAGACGAAAGGGACAGAGCATTTTTCCCTAAAAAAGACAACATGTTTTTAGAGCACGGTTGTCTAGTATGGGGTTATCGCGTGGTTATACCCACCAGCCTCAGGTCGATAATACTTCGAGAGCTGCACAGCGGTCATTTAGGTGTCGTCAAAATGAAGCAGGTCTCTCGCAATTATTTATGGTGGGAGGGTTTAGATTCTGACATTGAAAAACAATGCCGTGAATGCAGCGCATGTTCGTCACAGCGCGACCAGCCGCCAGCTGCGCCGCTGCATTCCTGGCCCTGGCCTACGGAGCCATGGACGCGACTCAATGTTGATTTCTTGGGACCTTATAAAAACAAACATTATTTGATCATGTTAGATGCAAACACTAAGTGGCTTGAAGTCGAACGCATTTCGACTACATCGGCAGTGGCGGTGATAGCTATTTTCCGAAAAATATTTTCTCGATTCGGTTTACCTAAATCTATTGTGAGCGACAATGGACCTCCGTTTTCTTCACAGCAGTACTTATTTTACCTGGAAAAAAATGGAATTAAGCGCATTCTAGTCGCCCCATTTCATCCGTCGAGTAACGGTGCTGCTGAAAATGCCGTACGGTCAGTCAAACAGGCACTTAAAAAGGCAACAGTACAAAACGAAGATTATGATACAGCTCTATGTAAATTCTTGTTTACGTATAGAAACACGGAGCATTGCACGACAAAGAAAGAGCCCGCCGTGGCCTTATTAGGGCGTCGCCTGCGAGGTAGACTCGATCTGCTACGACCCAACACGGGCGAATTGGTGCGTGAGAAGCAGAGCGCGCAAGAGGAGCGGCGCGGAGGCGAGCCGCGTGACGTCGTGCCCGGGGACATGGTGCTAGTGCGCAATTATGCCGACAAGGATGTCAAGTGGAAGGATGGATTAGTGTTAGATCAGACCGGTCCCGTTTCATTCGTAGTTCGAACGGACAATAATAAGATCACTAAAAAGCACGTCGATCAGTTACTGCACAAAAATCCGCGGAAATCACGTCATTCGTTAGCTAGTGTAGTTCATACAGATGCGAGCACGATTAAGGAGGGTTGGTCGACCCCATTGGTGCAGTCGCCCTCTTCCGCGTTAGGTCGTGCGAGCGGTGCCAGCGACGGTGTAATTGAGCCTGTAGTGGTAGGCGGCGAGCCGAGCGGTCGGTCGCCGACGAGCGCTATATCACCGGTGACGCCGCCGGTACCGGTACCTACTCGGGTCGTGACGCGTCAACGCCGAGTTCTTGACATTCCACCTTGGTATGAGACGTTAAAACCACGCAGAGAGAAATAATACTGTATAGTTGTATAAGTATATGCATTTAGGAATTTAAGTGATATAAGTTAGTTTAATATAAGTTTGTATAACATTACTATATTTAGAAGGAGGATAATGTAATGTATTAGATAAATGGAGGTAGTCTCAATACTATCTCAAACTACCTCCATTTAATTAGACTTCTATATATAGGTCACTGCCTACGAATAAACCTCATTCTGCGATAGTCTGTCTTTTACTCAACATTACATAAAGTATAAGTAACGTAGGATGCCCTGAAACTCGATGGAGTGATGATATACGAAAAGTATTTGGCAGGAACTTATGACTGAGATAATCTAGACTCAATATTTAACTGCAGACGTCCATGAAATTCTATTTTTTTATTATTATTGACAAGTGCTTACAGTAACTGAACAAACTAGCAAGCTAATACTACAAAGACAGAAGTAGTTCTTCATTTATATGTTTCAACAAAGTACTTCAAGCAATTATCAATACAATATAACATGACCCTATTAGAGTATGGCAAAAGTCAGCATGGAAGCATCAGTACGAGAGCTTCCTCGTCGACCCCTTGCTTCCTCGACGTCCTTATGGTCCTACAAAAACTTCAGTTACTTTGACTTAGCGCTTTTTGAACCAGCTCTAATGATACAAATAATTTGGTTCAGAGCGCCCGTTGATTTGGCAATATCAAAAATTTTGTTCGTGCGTTTACCCCTCTTTTTTATGATACTGAGTGACGAGACGATCGAAGTCGCTCGCCTGATGGCTCTTCATGCTTGCCCATAACAGCTCAACGCCACTCAGAATTTTGAACTTCAACAGTTCAAAACTCTGGATGGCAATGCAATGCGCTCGTCACCGTCGCCCGAGATATAAGATGTCAAATCCCTCTATAAGAGAGAGGCCTTTGTTCAGCAGTGGACTTTTACTGGCTGATGATGGTATGTGTGTGTGTTAACAAATTTTGAAGTTGTTTTTTTATAGGTATTGATAATTATTCAAGTACGTATTAAACATTTTATTATTGGTACACAATTTTCAGATCATCCCTCTTGATATTTATCTCCACATATACGAGTACGTGCACGATCTGTTTTAATACAGCCAGAGTAGCTCCAGAAATAAATTGAATACAAATTCAAACGTCAGCTGAATTATCAATCCCTCCAAATCTCTAAAATCAGAAAAACACCCACATTCTGTCGAGAACCATTCGTAAATCTGGATTTTTCTAGTTAATAGAAATACGTTCACGTCTAGGGACGTAATTGACCCGAATCAAATGGAATAAGGATAAGGATGCCAAGTTAGCAATTTTTCTCCCCTCAAAAAAGTATTTTCCTCTAAACCTGGCACTGACGGAGAGCCTGAATTCTGCCAGATTTCATCATGAGTCTCCTGAATTTGGAGTTCACTTAAGAGGGTTAAGGTGCTCTTTGAATCGTTTTGTCTGCTTATGACTGCACTTTATAATGTGTGCAATTATAGAAATTTATTACTCATAATTTCAAAATACTTTTGTTAGTTTCACTTGTAACATACAACGGACGCAGCCAGAGATCTATTCGGATTTGTGAGTCACCTCAAGTGACCTTTGACTCTGTGTGTTTGCTGCCTGTGTTTTGTATTAATTTGAGTGTACATTAGTATATACAATGGGATTGCCATGCAGCTTAACTATAAAAGTTCCAAAAAAAATATGAATAAAAAATACAATCTATGTCAAAAACCTTAATAGTCGATTTTAAGTTACCTACTTCTAATAGGCATTGGTCATAATTATTTAATATGCAGTCGAGTAAAAAGGCTCGAATATTGTGGGACAAACTGTCAGTTTTCCAAATAAAAATAATAATAATTAAAATAGCAAAAAAAACATGTTTATTAACTTCATAGTAACTGCTTTTACATTATTACCTTTACGTGTGTTGTAACACCTAGTTCTTGCAAAAAATTACAAAAAGTAAAAACTAGTAAACGGGGTCCCCATACAACAAAGGTATTTTTAAAATGTATTATTGTATTAGCTCTAATGTAAAAACAGTAATGTACAAGCGTCAAACTTTGCATGATTATAGTACACACCTCAGAAGGTAGACTTGTGTAATCTACTTAGATATAGGTCTGTGGTACATACTCTAAAGCATAATATACTAGCTTCCGCCCGCGGCTTCGCCCGCGTTGTTTGAGAGAAATATAATCGATTTCTCTGCAAAGTAGGTACTTATATTTTAGGACGATATAAATATTTCATCCTGGCTATTGACGACCGGTATGGCTAAGTAGTAGTAGTCGACCCGGGTATGTCCTAAAACCGACCCGGGTATGTCCTAAAACTGCGACCAGAACCTTCAGGGGATGGGCTGCAGCGTCCTAATAGTACACGGTGAACGTACTGCGATCCTCAAGCCGCCTGCCAAGCGTGGGGATCATGGCAACACCCCTCTATGAGGGAGGCCTTGTCCAACAGTGGACGTTAATTGGCTGATGATGTGATGTGGCTAAGTAGTCTAAGTACTAACACATGTGCCTTATGGACAGGAGGTTTCTGGTTAGATCCCGGCCTGGCAGATATTTGAATGGTGAATTTAATTAAATATTTATATGCTTTGGGTCTCACTGCTAGTTATCTCTGTTTTTTTTTTCTTGTTTGTACGTCACCTTTCCTTGACACTCGAACTCGCGGGCCCCTTGCGGCCCAGCGAACCGCGCGACATCAAAAGTTTTTTTTTTACTTGTTTGTACGTCACCTTTTCTTGACACTCGAACTCGCGGGCCGCTTGCGGCCCAGCAAACCGCGCGAAGTCGAAAGTAATTTTTTTTTACTTGTTTGTACGTCATTTTTCCTCGACACTCGAACTCGCAGGCCACTAAATATCGATATCGAAAGTTTTAATGTCCCAGATATTTATTTTGGTTTATTTATTTATTTAAAATAATAAATAATGGCAAAGTGTGTGTCGGTGACAAATTTCTGTTTATTACCAAGTCAATCAACGTAGGGCGCGGTCGGTACTTGGATGGGTGACGGCGTGATGGTGTCTTTTTGCACATTTTTTTGTGTTTTGTGGTGGTACGGAACCCTTAGTTTGCGAGCCCAGCTGGCACATAGCCTGTTTATTTTCCCTTTTGAGGAACGGAACTCTAAAAATAGAGGCTTTTATGGAAACGGAAGTAAGATAAGAGACTCAATATTTCATTATTCCTTGAAACAGCACAAAAGGCCGAATTTCGAGATACAATAATTATATTACAACGAATAAAATCTATTACTTTTTATTTGATGAAACGCACAAATTAAATTTTGAAGGGACCTCGGCTCTCAATATCGGTAACTTTATTGGGCTCTTTTCCATTTCAGCAGCTTAATTTAAAGCCATAAATTAATTTTAATGTTTAATTATTTTTTTCATTAAAGCAGCTAGTACAGCCCGTACATTATTTTATTAATTTTAGCGGTTAAAATATAGAAGTGTCTTGGCTTTGCTAAATTAAAAATTATATATTAGAAAGATGTTTACCAAAAGGTAATAGTAACAAAATATATTTTAATTTATACAATTGAAGTCAACAAAAAAATTATCAGCTGTTCCGTACATTTCGTTCAGTGCGATTGATAATTTTCTATCAATCAGCTGAGTTTATTCACGGTATTAATGTCCATTAGGCTAATTGTATAAGAAAATTATTATTGTTCATAATGATGGGTACAAAGACTTCCATTCGGCTAAGTAACATCGTTTTATGTAACAGTGTAAAAACAGTTTGTGTGTTCTAGAGTGGAGACCACGAATCGGCAAACGTAGCGTAGGACGCCCTGAGACTCGGAGTGACGATGTCCGTAAGACGGCGGGCAGTGGCTGGCAGAGAAAAGCCGAAGATCGGGCTGAGTGGCGTGCCTTGGGAGAGGCCTATTCCAGCAGTGGACTAGTATAGGCTGATTAATATATCTGGGACATTATTGCACACATGGTCATCTGACCCCAAACTAAGCAGAGCTTGTAATATGGCTGCCAGAGACTGATATACATACTTTTTTTTTTTAAATACTTACTTAAATAGATATTAACACCACAAACACAAATGTTCATCACACAAATGTTTGTCCTAGATGGGAATCGAATCCACGCCCCCAAGCGCAGAAAGTAGGTTCACTACCAACTGAGCCACCGGGGCAGTAAAATTATGATGATGATGGTGATGATGTGGCTGACAGTTCATTATGTCAATGCCGCGCTCACCTGTCCGAGTTAAGTCTTTCGTACGTCACGTTCAAAAACTTTGTCGATAAAAAGTAAAACACACGCTTGGGTTGGGAGAATTTAAAACACACGCTTGGGCATTATTTTTAGTATTTGTGGCAAATTATTTATACCTACTCATTTTCGTATTGATAATTAAAAGGATGGCAGAAGAAAGCAAACAAAGTCGTCGATCGTGGCCTAAAAAGTTTTTTTTTTTATATATAGAATAAGTGGCAAACAAGCTACGGGCCACCTGATGGTAAGTGGTCACCGTTGCCTATATACACCTACAATACCCGGGGCATTGTCAGTGCGTTGCCTACCTTTGAGGACTCTATTCACCCTTCGTTTGAAGCAGTCCAAATTATACCTCGGAGGAAAAACCGAAGGTGGTAAGTCATTCCACAACTTACAGGTACGTGGCAGAAACAGTCGATTTAATCTAACAGTGCGAGACTTCCACGTACTCGTGTCTATAATGTGTGGATGGCATTTCTGGCAATGGCGTCCGGTTCGGTGGTAAAACCGGGATGGAGGGAGGGAGGGAGGGACGGCATGGAGTTGCAGTTATCTTAGATGATCAAATTCTCGAGCGATATACAGGGTTGCGTATATACCCAATACAAAGCCGAAAGGAGGACATTGTACTCATCATTATGAACAACTTTCACTATGGGACCAACCCAGAAATCGCTCAAATTCAGCTGTTCCATACATTTTGTCGAGTTCAAACGACCATTATTTTTTCGCTAATGACCTCCTTTTAGCTTAGTGAGAGTTTATGTGTAACCCTGTAGGCATATGTTTTGTGCCATTCTAATTGAGATAAAAATCAACAAAAACAATGTTAAGTTGTCAACTTACCACTAAAATATCTGTATATGATTCTCGCCTTAAAATACCTGTGAACAAAATAACAACAAAATTATTATAATTCAGTCTTTTCTTTTCAGATAAAAAACATGTTATCCTGTTTGTTTATCTATAATTTGTTTGTTTATGTATGTTTATCTTACCAACAAAATTCTACTGAAGGACTCATAAAGTCAGCCCACTACCACATAAATTGTGGATTTTCCGTGGATATATACCAAACATTTTGATTCAACGTTTCTGATCCGTACAGCCAAATAATGAAACAATTTGCCAGATTTCTTGTTTCCTGACGGATTCTAGGTTTTCTCAAGGTCAGATTGAATAGGTATCTTCTACGTCGGCTTTGATATGGTAGGTTAGGTACCGCTATTAAAAGTTGCCATGATGAAATTTCTGAAAAAGGGTGCAAAACAGCACTTCTCAGGTATGGGATGTTTTAGACATAATCCGCAAGGACTCTGTCAAAAAGAATTTTTTGTTATAGCACTTTCTACTTTGATTCGTATTTGTTATGCCCTTCAAAATACATTTGACACTGTCTGAATTCGACATGCTCTCTAAAAGCACGATCTTGATGATGCCATTGCTTTCAAGATCCACAGTTTAAAAATGATAGAGCAACAGTTTTATGGCAAGTATTAGAAGTAAAACCCAGTGATGGAGAGCCGGCAATCTTCTCCCACCCACAATTCATGTTGATAAATGTAGGTGAAGCCACGTAAATCTAGTTTGTGGGCCGTAGCACGTCGATAGTACGCAGACGACTTTATCAGACAAATATCTTTACAAAAATTAGAAATTTGGAGTTGTTTACTAATAGCTACTGGAATAAGCAAATTATTACAGAAAAATTATTGGTATTGTTATTCTTAGTGTAATGTATTAGATAAATGGAGGTAGTCTCAATACTATCTCAAACTACCTCCATTTAATTAGACTTCTATATATAGGTCACTGCCTACGAATAAACCTCATTCTGCGATAGTCTGTCTTTTACTCAACATTACATTTGGCGCAGTCGTATTTTTTTTCGAACTTACGTGCAAAAGTGTTTGTGATCATGCCTATAGGTAAAATCGAAGTGTTTGATATCGGTTCCCATAGTTGGGATGCTTATTGTAGGCGAATGAAACAGTTTATAACGTTAAATGGCATAGCGGAAGAATTGCACGTGGCGACGTTAGTTACTCATGTTGGGATTACGTGTTACGAACTCATGTGTGATTTATGTGCACCTGCTTTGCCTGAATCAAAAACTTTCGATGAGCTCGAGTCAATAATGAAGGAACATCTCGAGCCACAGCGGTCGGAAATCGCAGAACGACATGTGTTTCGGCAACGGAAGCAAGCGACGGGGGAGACCGTGAACGAATACCTACAAAGTTTGAAACATCTAGCGAAAACTTGTAACTTCGGTGTATCGCTGGAGGTCAACTTGAGGGACCAGTTCGTGTCTGGTCTCTACCACGAGGATATGAGATCCAGGCTTTTTGCCGAACGCGAGCTGGATTATAAGCGAGCTGTCGAACTGGCGCTGGCGTTGGAGGCGGCCGATAGGCACGCGGCGACGGCAGCGGTGAGTGGCAGCGCGGGCGCCGGCGGCGGCGCGCCCGCCGCGGAGGGCCTGCATCGTTTGGGTTCGGCGGCGACGCGCGGGCTGCGCCGCGCTCAACCAGCGACATTGGCGGCGGCGCAGGGGCATGCCGCCGCAGCGGCGCCGCGCCGTCCGTGCCCGCGATGCGGCAAGGACGGGCACGCGGCGGCCAAGTGCCGGTTCAAGAACTACAATTGTGATCGTTGTGGTGATAAAGGTCATTTAAAAGTTATGTGCCGTAAGTACGAAGGTGGACGTGGATCGGATTCTTCGCGGACGACTAGAGGTCAGTTTTTTTTAGTTGACTCTGATTCCGATGACGATGGCATGAACTTTTACAATTTATCGAGTGATATTGATGATGACCCGTATTACGTCAATTTGACAGTTGAGAAGCATTCATTACGGTTCGAAGTAGACACCGGTTGCAAATTTTCCGCAATTTCGAAAGCGTGTTATGATAAGTTATTTCAGTATTTACCTTTACAAAAGAAAGCATTAACATTGAAGTCTTACACAGGAGATGTTATTAAGCCGATGGGTTTCATTGATGTCCAAGTTACGTACGCTTCACGTTCAAAAATACTGCAATTATTTGTCATAGATAACGGTGGCCCGCCATTAATGGGTCGAATGTGGATTAGAGTGTTGGGAGTCAATGTCAATGATTTTTACAGCTTAACTGATACTTGTGACGAATCTGTAGAATGTTTACGTAAAGAATTTCCAGAAGTATTCGCTGATGGGCTTGGGACATGTACTGTACGCATGCAGTTACACTTATCAGATGACACACCGGTGTTTGTGAAAGCTCGTTCACTGCCGCTTGCGATGCGAGCCTCGGTCGAGTCAGAGTTGGAACGATTACAGCGTGAAGGTGTTGTTTACAAAGTAGATCGCTCGGACTATGGAACGCCTATAGTGGTTGTTGTAAAAAAAAATGGTGACATCCGTATCTGCGGGGATTATAAAATCACTATCAATCCCAAGTTAAAGGATTTTCACTATCCTTTACCGCGTATTGAAGAAATATTTGCCACCCTTGCCGGTGGGGTACTTTTTTCAAAATTAGATTTGTCCCACGCTTACCAGCAGGTACTCTTAACTGATGAGTCACAACCGATGACGGCAATCACCACGCATGTCGGTACATTTGTTTACAAACGTGTACCTTTTGGTATTAAATGCATACCTGAAAATTTTCAAAAAATGATAGAAGAAATACTCAGTGGCTTGCCGTTCACGGTGGTGTTCCAAGACGACATCTGTTGCGCAGGTACTGATAAAGCTACTAACCTTGAAAATTTGCGAGCCGTGTTAAGCCGATTAAGAGATGCCGGTTTAAGAGTTAATATGTCTAAATGTGAATTTTTTAAACACTGCGTTACCTACTTAGGGTATCGCATTGATAAGGACGGATTACATGCCGATGATAAGAAAGTTGAAGCCATAGTAGCGGCGCCGACGCCCAATGACGTCACTCAATTAAAAAGCTTTTTAGGGCTTGTAAATTTTTACGCCAAGTTCTGTGCCAACATTAGCGATATATTAAAACCTTTGTATGAGTTGCTCAAGAAAAACGCTAGGTGGCATTGGAGCGACGATTGTGAGTTAGCTTTCAATAAAGTCAAAAATGTATTGAGCGTTGGTCCGGTGTTGGCGCATTATGATCCGAGCCTCCCGTTGATCCTTTCTGTGGATAGCTCAGCATACGGTCTTGGTGCGGTCCTTTGGCACCGCTATCCCGACGGTTCGGAGCGCCCGGTCAGTTGCGCATCGCGCACGCTCAACTCGCACGAGCTCAATTACTCGCAGTTAGATAAGGAAGCCTTAGCTATCGTTTTTGGGGTGACAAAGCACCATCAGTATTTGTACGGGAGACATTTTCTGCTGCGCAGTGATCATCGAGCGTTAAGTTACATTTTTGGCAAAAACAAAGGCATCCCGCAGACTGCCGCGAGTCGTTTACAAAGATACGCGGTACGATTGGCTGCATACAATTATGACATTGAATTCATTCCGTCGTCTAGGAATATTTTTGCGGATGTTTTATCGCGTTTGCCACTCGAACAAACGGTTAAGAAGGGACACGATAGCGAAATATTGGAAGGGAGTTATTTAAACTTCATTGAAGATAAAATGCCGATTACATTTAATGAAGTTAAAGTCGAAACTATGAAAGATCCACAATTAAATAAAATTGTGGGTTACATTAAATTTGGTTGGCCGGAACGTTCATTAGACGAAAGGGACAGAGCATTTTTCCCTAAAAAAGACAACATGTTTTTAGAGCACGGTTGTCTAGTATGGGGTTATCGCGTGGTTATACCCACCAGCCTCAGGTCGATAATACTTCGAGAGCTGCACAGCGGTCATTTAGGTGTCGTCAAAATGAAGCAGGTCTCTCGCAATTATTTATGGTGGGAGGGTTTAGATTCTGACATTGAAAAACAATGCCGTGAATGCAGCGCATGTTCGTCACAGCGCGACCAGCCGCCAGCTGCGCCGCTGCATTCCTGGCCCTGGCCTACGGAGCCATGGACGCGACTCAATGTTGATTTCTTGGGACCTTATAAAAACAAACATTATTTGATCATGTTAGATGCAAACACTAAGTGGCTTGAAGTCGAACGCATTTCGACTACATCGGCAGTGGCGGTGATAGCTATTTTCCGAAAAATATTTTCTCGATTCGGTTTACCTAAATCTATTGTGAGCGACAATGGACCTCCGTTTTCTTCACAGCAGTACTTATTTTACCTGGAAAAAAATGGAATTAAGCGCATTCTAGTCGCCCCATTTCATCCGTCGAGTAACGGTGCTGCTGAAAATGCCGTACGGTCAGTCAAACAGGCACTTAAAAAGGCAACAGTACAAAACGAAGATTATGATACAGCTCTATGTAAATTCTTGTTTACGTATAGAAACACGGAGCATTGCACGACAAAGAAAGAGCCCGCCGTGGCCTTATTAGGGCGTCGCCTGCGAGGTAGACTCGATCTGCTACGACCCAACACGGGCGAATTGGTGCGTGAGAAGCAGAGCGCGCAAGAGGAGCGGCGCGGAGGCGAGCCGCGTGACGTCGTGCCCGGGGACATGGTGCTAGTGCGCAATTATGCCGACAAGGATGTCAAGTGGAAGGATGGATTAGTGTTAGGTCAGACCGGTCCCGTTTCATTCGTAGTTCGAACGGACAATAATAAGATCACTAAAAAGCACGTCGATCAGTTACTGCACAAAAATCCGCGGAAATCACGTCATTCGTTAGCTAGTGTAGTTCATACAGATGCGAGCACGATTAAGGAGGGTTGGTCGACCCCACTGGTGCAGTCGCCCTCTTCCGCGTTAGGTCGTGCGAGCGGTGCCAGCGACGGTGTAATTGAGCCTGTAGTGGTAGGCGGCGAGCCGAGCGGTCGGTCGCCGACGAGCGCTATATCACCGGTGACGCCGCCGGTACCGGTACCTACTCGGGTCGTGACGCGTCAACGCCGAGTTCTTGACATTCCACCTTGGTATGAGACGTTAAAACCACGCAGAGAGAAATAATACTGTATAGTTGTATAAGTATATGCATTTAGGAATTTAAGTGATATAAGTTAGTTTAATATAAGTTTGTATACCATTACTATATTTAGAAGGAGGATAATGTAATGTATTAGATAAATGGAGGTAGTCTCAATACTATCTCAAACTACCTCCATTTAATTAGACTTCTATATATAGGTCACTGCCTACGAATAAACCTCATTCTGCGATAGTCTGTCTTTTACTCAACATTACACTTAGTATATTATTCTTCTTGGTATCCAGACATAAATTGATAAAATCTCAAGCGTGGTGCAGAACTAAAAAACCGTTAGCGACGACTTTTTGATCAATAACTATTCCGGTACTTGAAAAGTTTTTTTAAAATATTATTTCTATTGAAAAAAGAGAAGGAAAAAAAATAATGAAATAAAAAAAAGAATGGTAAAATTAAGGAAATGTAAAAGAACATGTTAGATGCAGTGAGGTCTGACTTCATAATTTTCATAAATAGCATAAAATACTGTTAATCAGTTGATTTTAATAACTTAAAAAACGCTTTGTATGCGCCATAGTAGCTTTTTAAGGTTTCTTGGGTGGACCGAAATGGGTAGAAGAGGATTTCGACTTCTCGGGTCCATGCGATTGGTTGTAGTGGGTGTGTGAGCTAACTTTTAGTTCTCTCCACGCCGCTTTTTGCTTAAGAGCCTTCTCATATTTTTTGATGAAAAAAGCAACGAAATCTGAATTGTTAGCATTTTGATTCGATGAAAATAGAAAGATGTATAAGAAATTAAATTTGAATAATTAATAAATCTGTATTTTTCATTCAAAATAATTACATCAAACTTTGTAAAAACCCAACATTTTGATATATTATTACCTCTAATTTACAAAATTAGTTTTTCGTAAAACTCTAGGAAGGAAAGTTAATGAGTTAAGAAAGTTTTCGTTAAATAGGCATGATGACTAATATTTTTTTATTACCTCATAAAAAAGCTGATCATCAATAGAGCCTATCAACGAAAAAATAAAACGTTCATATCTCAGAGATTTATCAGCCAATTCAATTAATTTTTTCAGTATATATAATGTATTTAGTTATATTCACCGTTAAGCCTGTTATTTATAATAAATTAACATAAGGCCACATGCATATTACTATATAAAATAAACAATTTTAGTGTGTTGGTTTATTTGTTTTATATTCGTCTTGTCTTTTCGTTTTGTTCCCGAAAATCCAGATAGTACCTAAATTGAACAATTGCATTTTGTATAATACGGCTCTTAAGATGTTTGCAATACAATAACTCTTTATTAAAAACCACAAAAACAAGGATAACATTATAAACTACAGTAATTATCTGGGCTTTTAACAGGCGGCCTTATCGCTTAAAGCGATCTCTTCCAGGCAACCGTGGCTATAGTAGCTTTATCTAGTCTGTATTTGCTAGTCACCAAAATACCATATATTTTTTAAATTATTTAATAGGCTTGCGTTTGACCGCCAACTAGCCTGATGTTAAGCGCGACAATAATGAAAAAAACTAGCTGGCTTTTGGGGAATTCCCTACACTGAAGAAGAATACAAAAATATTTAGATGATTGGATTTTAGGCACTCACTTCTAAAGTGGCCTTTTTAACAACAGATTAAGTTAATATCTCAATAGCAACTATCCAACAGAGAGTTACGTATTCAAAAACTACATCGTTATAACGTTTCAGCACTTTGATGTAAATAAAAAAGTTCGCAGTAGTAATTAGCTTTAAAGTCTTGCTCAACCACTTTGATTCTTATTGCCTGGATGAAAGTGTTTATTGTCCAGCAAAGCCTTGTTTTACAGATAATGTGAATCCTAGACTTCGGATAGATGACTTTTTCTAAGAACAGAGATAAACACGGGATTTACAGAAAAGTTTTAAAGTCTTTTGTCGCCTTTACGGACTTAGTTCTGTGTTCCATGGACTGGTGGTAATATTTACTCTGTGGAAAAGTAATAAATGTAGGCGAACTCACTGTCTAAACCACTGAAGTGAGAATTTTTTCGTTTCTCTTTTCTGTGGTCGAAACAATCACAGACTTTTATATGTCTGTGTCAACCAGTGTCAACAATCGATGGTGGCTGTTGTTCTGGTATACTTTTTTTGTTTGCTATGCAGATAAAATAATAATTTATAAATAGGTACAGTTTCTATGTAATGTCATTTTTGTAGTGCCTAAAACTTTTATGTAAAGTTTCACAACAGAGGGTCAAAATAAGTAAAGTTTTAATGTTTTTTTTATTATATTTGTTTGTTATTCGCACTTAGTTAATTGAGATTACCTACGAGCTTAATTAACTCAATGCCCAGTTTCTACAAAACCCGTATATTATACAGGGTTAAAGGTGAAGGCATGCTGAGCTAATAAGGCTTCGTAAAATACATCATAATGAACAAATTTTACTATGGGACCAACCCTAAATTCGCGAAAAAAATATCTGCTGTTTGCAATATATATTGAACAGCTATAACAAACCCCTTTCGGCTTAGCATATCCTTTCCTTATAACCCTTTATTAGGTTTCTTTCTTGTTTAATAATTTAATAGCTTAAGATACATATACAGACTCTTTATTAACTTTTTAGTATCTCTTTGTTTCCTAATGAGTGTCAAAGTAGCGTCTAAATTTTACACAAGAGTACCAAAATTTTAACAGTTGAACAGTGTGTCTTTCTAGTTTTAAATAATCATCGAAGTGTCGCCAAATGAAAAAAAATCATTTCTTTGGCGACAAGATAAAATAAATAGAAATAACACCTCTACTGGCAAATGAACAAAACATGCGGAGCCAAAAATGCTCCCTGGATAAAAGAAAAAAAACTCTATATTCAAAGCTCTCTGAAAGCCTCTACTTCAAAATTGTGTGAAAACTTAGCACTGTATTATCCCCCATTCATTGGCATCGCTGTATTTATATAATAATTTCATCGTCATTAATTTCAATATCTGCCAATTTTGTTAATGGAAAATGTTGCCTGAAACTCGATAAGGAGCCTTAAGAAACTCACTCAATGCCATTGCGTTTATTAATATTTATGAGATATGATAACAACTTATTTAAATTAAAGCGAATTTGTTATTGCAAAAGTTTTTAAACTTTAGAAAGTTGAAATAAAACTCTTACCTGTCTAGATATTTTTTCTAATTATCCTATTTATTTTGATATAATAGGTCGGGGAAAAAGTCTTTTCGTATTTTGTATGTATAAGGTTGTAGTAAAAATCTCATCCGTTGTACTGTTTGTATCTGGCTGGTTTTGATACCATTAAAAATATGACATTTTAAAAAAGGAATACAAAAAGTAAAAAGCAATTTCCCGCCATTTTTCAATTGTTTTTTTGTTTGATAAAATGAGTGAATCTAACGAAGAAATTCGATATATTGTGAAATTTTATTACAAAAAAGGGAAAACTGCGACACAAGCCGCGAAAAAAAATTGTGACGTTTATGGACCTAATGCAGTGTCATCAAGAGTAGCACAATGTTGGTTCAAGCGTTTTCAGTCCGGGAATTTTGATGTCAAAGATGCAGCTCGCTCTGGTCGCCCTGTTACGGATAAAGTAGATGCCATTTCTGAAAAAGTGGACCAAGATCGGCATATTAATAGTTACGACGTAGCTGAAGAACTGGGGATTGACCACAAAACAGTTTTGACCCATTTGAAAAAAACTGGGTATACAAAAAAACTCGATATTTGGGTGCCACACAAGCTCACTGAAAGAAACCAAATGAATCGTGTACTCATTTGCGACTCTCTATTGAAACGTAAAGAAACCGAACCGTTTTTGAAAAGATTGATCACTGGTGATGAAAAATGGATCACCTACGACAAGAATGTGCGCAAACGATCATGGTCAAAGGGCAGTGAAGCACCACAGACTGTAGCGAAACCCGGATTAACACGTAATAAGGTGATGCTGTGTGTATGGTGGGATTGGCAGGGCATCGTTCATTATGAGCTTTTACCGCCGGGCAAAACCATCGATTCGGATCTCTACTGCCAACAGCAGATGAGACTCAAACAAGAAATTGAGAAAAAACGGCCGGAATTGATCAACAGAAAGAGTGTGGTCTTTCATCATGATAACGCCAGACCGCACACATCTTTGGCCACTCAGCAAAAATTTAGAGAGCTTGGTTGGGAAGTGTTAATGCATCCACCATATAGCCCTGACCTTGCACCCTCAGATTTCCACCTGTTTCGATCTCTTCAGAATTCTTTGGGTAGTGTTAGATTAACATCAAGAGAGGACTGTCAAAACTACTTGTTGCATTTTTTTGATCAGAAGTCCCAAAAATTCTACAGCAACGGGATCATGTCACTACCTACAAGATGGCAACAAGTTATCGAACAAAATGGCACATATATATTATAATTAAATGTAATTAAACTTGAAAAAAATATGTCTTGAATTTGTTTAAAAAATACGAAGAAGCTTTTTCCCCGACCTTATACGTTTTTACCCAAGACGCAAAGTGTATACCTATAGTTTTGTAGTTAGCATAATATCCATGTTATAGCTATAGACGACGAACTCATTCAAGAATATCATTGTACTTTCTTAGAAAGCCCAGCAGTGGGTACATAATAGACTGAAATATTAATGATGATGATTATATATTTTTTTTAACTTTGGAACCATATAAGTTGGTTCCAGGCGGCGGTAGAGAAAGGCGGCTTGGATATCGCAGTTCGCCGTATACTAAAAAGACACTGCTGCCCATCCTTTGGTGGTTCTGTTCACAGTTTTGGGACATACCCGTACACAAAAGAAAGTAAGGTTTGGTACATATTTTTTTTTTAGGTGTACCTTTTGCGATATTTATCCGCAAAAAATACGATTGTCGTGTTTGTTACTTTTTTACAAAAAGATACCTACTTTTACCCAAACAGGAAGTTTCATATTAATTTCGAAAAGTTAGATACGGAATCATGAATATAAAGGTATATGAATCTGACGACTTTTTTTCTTCTCTCGTAAAAGCTAATTTGCATTTTGTCTCCTAATTAACAATAACAAGGCAAATCGTCGCCTTGCTTTCAGTCGCATTTTACGCAATGCGACACTACGCCAGCTTGTGTCTTCAGTATTAGAAACAAGCTACTTATTTTTTACGTACTGCGAAGAAAATAAATAATATATTCACTTCGTTTTCAAGGTCAAAACGGGACAAAATCTGATTTAAAGAATAGTAGAGATTAAAATGAGGAATTGATTTAATGTTCTACTAAAAATCCGATCAGGAGCTTGTGATTAGCATAATAAAAATTAGTAGCTGCGTAATTTTTTGGGTCGTTCATAAACTAATCGATAAGCTGCATTTTTACCAAGTCAGATGACAGAAGGTCAAGTTATTACACCGGTTACAGAACCAACTAGAATAACAGTAGATTAAGTTGTATTTTTATGCATACTAAAACCTATATTGTACATGTACATTTTTTTAAATAATTTTCGTCTCAATTATAACATAATTTTGAGCAGCATTAAATGATAATTATTTAGTTGTTACTTTTTTTTTGCGGGCTGTTATAGTTGCTGCCCATAATTGTTTAAAAGAAACTCATGCATAATATTGTTGAAATAGTGGCACTCAAATCAAGCTAATTAAGGTTAACAAGTGCTGTCAGAGTAATTAAATTTAGACAGTGGTCGCCAAAATTCGGTTTCACCATACTATAATGAATTTAGAAATGCCGATACCTATTTCTACATTATTTCACAAAGCAAACAATATCCCAAAACGCCTCGAGCAGAGCTTGCCACAGGGAGCATATTGTATGTTCTTGAGAGTATAATATTGTAGTCCAATTCTGTTTACGATTTTATTTACCTACATGTGAGTATTATTTATTATCAAATTCAGAATCTATTTGACAATACAGTTATATGATTATTTACGGGATATTTACCGTGGTAAGTTGTGGTGGTAAGTAAGGTTGTGTGAAAAACTAAGAAGAGGGTAGATCGTTTTGTCCGCACCTAACTTTGAACTGTTCGACCAACCACCCGCATTCTTCTGTCTTCCCGTGAAAATGGTGCATGTAACTGCGCCGAAATATCGGGAGCTCCTTCCACAACCTTACCACGGTAAATAATCATATAAATGTAGTGAACAACCGTGATAGTTTAAAACACTATTTGACAATAACAAGAACAACTTTTTTACCGGAACTTAAAAAAAAAAAGTAAATAAGGCTTGCGCTTAATTAGTTTTTTTTTTTGTGTTTATATTTATGCCCTTGTGACTAATATTGTTTTAATACCTGTCGTGCATCCGTTTTCTACAAACAATTTTTTTTTTCTTTACCTGTCGAACTCAAATTTTTACGTTTCGGTAACAAAATTTACCCGGTACATCTCTAATTGTTGTATTCCCTCAAAAGAAAACCTTACAATTTTAACCAACCTTCTATGCCCAATCTTTTATTTGTGCAGGATGAATGAAAACAAAAACAATAACAGGAACCTTTGTAAACAATGATTTGAATTTTCCTCATAATAGTAAAGTTATTTTTGGACGTAGGAAAAAAAACAAAATACTACAGATTTTCGTAAAATTATGAAGTCTATAATTTTAGTTAATTTACACACACACATTTTTTTTTTGGTGTTGTAGGTATCCATAGGCGACGGTGATCGCTTACCTCCAGGTGGTCCGTCAGCTTCATTGCCACCTATGGCACAAAAAAAAACACAAAAAAAGACAATTGTGTGAGCTCTAAAAAATACATTTGTAATAAGTTCAATTCAGTTCAGTTCTTGGCAATTTTTTAACACTGTAAATATGAATGTTTTAGCTTGTATTTAAATAAAATTTAACAGGATTTAATTTAAAATTTATAGCTTAAAGCTATTTTAAAGTTTCGAGAAGCGTAATATAAGTATTGTTTTCCAAGAAATCAAGGTTATGTATACCATAGTAAAATCAAAACCTACTAATGCCGTTTCGTTTGCTACTAGTCGTAACAGACGTGTCGAACTTGGCTGACAAACCACTGTCTAACAAACGGGAGAGAAAGAGTAAGAATATTATTTCCCTCTCTTTTTCTCTCGTTGGTTGACATGGTTGACGTCAGCCAAGTTGACGTGTCTGTTACGGCTCTACCCACAGAAAAGAGAAGGGTATAGAACGGAAGAGAGATGGAACATTTGTTACGAGGCATACGAGTGAACATGAGTATGCACGTCAACGCGTCAAACTCCGCATCGCAGTTGCTAACTGAATTCGAATTCGTATGCTGCTCCATCGGATTTATTCACAATGCCGTCTTGCGCTGTAATTACGTGTGGTAGAGCTAGAATGGATTTTAATTTTTTAAAAAGGAGGAATTTCCTATCTCCGGTATAGTCTAAATTGTTGATAATTTTGTGATTTCACCGTGTTTAAATTATAAGCCCTTGACAAGCCGTTGACAATAATAGTGGTTACCATAATTTTATCGATATCGATATTTTTTTATTTTTCTTACAACATTTCCTACAATACCTACTTTAGGAGTATTTTTTGAAGATTAAACTTTATTGTGTTATTATTCATTTGTCTTATTATGTAGATGTAGTCAACAACATTATCACACTATTATTATAAATAAGAAAGTCTGCGTATTAATATGTTTGTTTTCACTGAATTCTGTAATAAGTGAATGGATTAAAATAAAATTTGGTATGGAGGTAGGTTATATTCTGGATTGACTCATAGTTTTTACCCTGAAAAAATAGCAGTTCCTATAGGATAGCGGGTGAAACCACGGGGCGCTGCAAGTCGTCAGTAAATCTATGAATTATTAGACAGACAATAAATATTGTTTTGGACCCGGGTATGTCCTAAAACTGCGACCAGAACCACCGGAGGATGGGCAGCAGCGTCCTAATAGTACACGGTGAACGTACTGCGATCCCCAAGCCGCCTGCCAAGCGTGGGGATTATGGCAACACCCCTCTCTATGAGGGAGGCCTTGTCCAACAGTGGACGTTAATTGGCTGATGATGTGATGTGAAATATTGTTTTTGTCTTTTTGGTCTAATAGTCCTTAACAAAATGAATTCAACGAGTCCAAACACGACGGAGTAATAAGTAAAAGTATGTAGTAGAGAGGTTACTATGGCCTACTTTTCTGGCTCCATCATCAGGCCAGTTAAGTACCATCATATTATTTTACAAACATCAAATTTACTTAGTGCAACTGAAACGTGCTTAGAAAAATGGATTACAAATTTTGAATCGGGAAGCTGACAGACATACCAACGATGCAAGTTAAATAAGAGTTTGTAATTTTTTTTAAACGACTAGGGCAAGTTTTACCATAAAATATTTTATAAGGTATACAATAACAGGTTATCGATAAAATCAAAACTGCACACAAAACTGTCCCATCACTAGCTGTGATACCACATTCTAAATTTTATAATATCATTTTATTTTCAATGGCTTCGCATGGATATTGCATTTAACCTTATCAAATAATATTTATTTTTCTACCTATTTAAAGTCACATAAAACGAGCTCTAAACATAGCCTAAATCGATATCATGGTCAAAGCATGACCTATTAAGGTCATGGAAACTTATCTAGCTAAGTTTGTGCGGAGTTTTGGGGCAAAACCGAAAATATTTTTTTTTACTTCCTATTGTTTGCCCACACTCATGCAAACCTACGAACTTACCTTAATAGTATTAAAAGGATAATAATTCACTAGTATAACACAATTACATGCGTTAATACACAACTTTTGTTAATTAAAATAAACAAAATTGTTGAAAAACTCTTTAACTCAAATTTTTTACCAACCACTTTTCGTGCAGTTTAAGGTAGAACTGTTTTAATAATGAGGTACGTTAATTTACGATACGGTCTATATTTCTCTACTAGTATTATAAACCGCACAATAATCGTGCAGTTTTTTTGCACTAGCAACATTTACCAAAATAATTGCACAAAATTCAAGGGGAACTGAACCGTATTGCACCACGAGAAGGTCAATTTTAAACTTTATTAAAATGGTGTTCATAACCTTTTGAAATAATACTAATCTTGACGAATTACTGCAGTCCTTCCTACGTATTTATATTTTGACGTATCGTTTGCATGTGTTCAACTGGCTACAACGGAATTCTTACAAAAATGCCTTGACAGCCCTTCTAATCTAAACGAAAAAAATTCTCACTTCAGTGGCTCTACCATTGCTACGTATCGTACGTCACCGCTCGGCTCAAGTACGGCCGCGCAGTTTGACCAGCTTGCGCGCACCTCTGGTACCTTCTCCTCAAACAAAAATGGTATGTTTGCGTACTTGGGGTTCATCATGGATTAAGGAAACTCCACGAGGAAGTTATAAGCGGAACTAATAAGCCAGGCGCGGCGATCACCTGACAGTCGAATTGCTATTGCCCTTTTGTTAAATTCGACAGCAGTTGGCATAGCTTTCGCTACCCCCGCAACAGAAAGCAAGCATAATGTAAGTAACAATGTACGAGTACTGTTAATAATTTCCATAGAATGGATTAATTGATTGTATTGGTTGCTTTCGACTGTACGATTCAAGAGATCATTAGTTGTCATGGCAACGTGTATTAAGCACCTATTGTTCTTGCAAACAATTAGTAAAAGAGAGTGCTATGATTTGTCTGTTCTAAGAGTAATCAGAATTATTGTTGGCAATAATGAAGCGTTCTCTCTGCTTTTTACCTAACTGTGCAAGAGGGAGGGTTATGTTATTCGAATGTATGTATGTATGATGGTTTCTTTGGCACGCCCTACATCCTGGCCACTGTTACTTTTCAGATACCCACTATTTATATAATGCAGTCGGGTTACATTTTAAGCGTGCTCCATCATAGATCGTATCATCGCATTAAAAAAAATTGGCAGGCTGCCGTTCAGTATAGCGTAGGTACTAAGAAGGAGGTCTGTGTTTAGCAGTGGACGTATTCTGGCTGATGATAATAAGCGTATTTTTAATTTATTTTATTTTTAATTACCTATTATTAATACTGACTTACATAAAGTTAACTAACGAAGCTGGAAGCAGGTCTTTTTAGTGACCATCATGAATTGTTTAGGTATAAATAGGTATAATAGGTACGTAAAGAACTTTGTGTTCTGCTAAATTGTAAATATATTTTCACTAAATCGATTCAATCCAATTAGCTGAATCTACATTCTACATGTCTAATGGATATAATATAATAATAGTAGGGCATTCAAGAGATCGTTAGCTAAGATAGTTAATTGTACTGTTATCGGATTTTAGTATGCGTAATATCGAGCAATTGCTAATTGCGCTTTCCATTTTAGAATTTATGAATAGAGATCTGAGAGAGTATTAAGATTAAGATAAGAAAAATACACAGAAAAATAACAATATACAAAGAATGCACATCACATTTTTGGTAAACAACTTAAAAAAAGTTAACACAGGGTGGTTAGTTTCTTAGTATATATATGTATATAAAGGATAATCGGTGAGCCCCAAACTAAGCACGAGGCTTGAATCTTGGGGCTCAAGTGCGGAGTTTGCTAAGGGTTTATTCTGTGTGTAAAATTCAAATATTTGTAAAGCAGCGAAATATTGTAACCACAGATCAGAAAAACGAAGGAGAGATGCCGTAGTAAAATTAATGTTTGAGTTCAAATGTCTCGAAGTTTCTGTCACTTTTTTCACTGTCACAAGCGACAAATTCTGTTAAGTGTTTTTTTTACAGCGTAAAAATTGCGTATAAAATAATGTTTTTTTTTCTTAAATTCCGAAAGTAGTAACCCTAGGCTAGCCCTGTCATCAGTAGGCATTGAATTCAAATAATGTAATAGTACATTGTTATCCTAGGGGTGAAAGTAACTTATTGTAGTTTATAATTTAATTTGAGTGTCTGTCAGTTTTCAACTGTCACTGTTAGTTGAAAGTGATTCTTCCTTGGGCTGAAATGTATTACTTTCAACCCGCTCCTCAGGCAACTTCAGACCTACTTTCCAAGTATGAGTAATGAAAAATACATTGTTTGAACGTTTGAAACACTTTGCTGTGGTCACAGGCTGATAAATCAATTATGCCCTTTTACCCTTCCATTAAGATAATTTACCCACATGTATCCACAAAACGTGAGCTTTGAGTATCGTTTCAGAACTTTGCATTTCCGGACATGACGACACACCGGACGAACTGCGGTTTAATTCGACTCTGTTCTATTGTGCGAAATAACGAAGTGTCCGCTGCAATTCACGGAATTGTCATAATTGTCGTCACACTGCACACTTTACACTAATCGCACTAATATCATATATGCGAAAGTTTGGATGGATGGATGGATGTTTGTTACTCAATCACGCAGAAACGGCTGGATGAATTTGGATGAAATTTGGAATATACATTGCTTATGTCCTGGATTAACACACAGGCTACTTTTCATCATCATCATCACCGATATTCATCACCACGTAGGTGAATCCGTGGGGCGCAGCTAGTGTACAATAAACGATGGAGTTCAAATGAGATTTAAAACCTTAACGCTCTTTCGCGATGAATGATAATGATGTCTAAAATTATAACACCATTACAAAACGTGCTAGAATAAAAAAAAAACACGGATGCTCATACGATCGTCATGATTACCAGCCTTACATGTTCCCACTGCTGGGACACAAGCCTTCTCTCAGAGAGAGAGAAAGAGAGGATGGCCCTAATCCACAATGCTACAGAAAAGAGAAGTAAATAGAACGGAAATGAGAAGGAAACTCTGTCGCCAGGTATTGTGACAGATACTTGATTGAACATTCTTATTTATGTCAACGCATCGAACTCCGCGTCACAGTTGCTAACACAGTTGCTATGGGTTTATATTATGGGTGCAAGTGGTTACAACAAATTTCTTACAAAAATGCCTTGACAGCCGTTCTAATTTAAACAAAATAAAAATATTTTCTGTGATGCTAGCCCAGTACACAAATTTTAAATCATAATTATTTTATTTGGTTAACTTTATTTGATAACAGTAACGTTAAATCGTTTCTACTGCGTAGAATATGCCAATCAAATATGATAAGCACTCACCTAAATTCGAAATTACAAATCTAATTTTCTTCTACTTGTCCCATGACTTAGGTAAAATTCAGCCCCAATATTGGTTGCCAGGCTTTTTATCGTAATTTTTCCACATAATTTATAAGCCAATTTTCTTTTCAAAAAGTCTTGACGTCGTAAACGGGCTCAGCGGGGTTTTCACTTCGGTAAGTATACAGTCGTTTTCACTTTCACACGACTTTAAGGCTAGGATCCTATCATGACTGGTTCAAACAGTACTTAAGCTCCCTACAAAAGTGTCAACCTCAATTCTTCTTTTTTTATGATACTGGGTGACGAGACGAGCGAAGTCGCTCGCCTGATGGCTCTTCACGCTTGCCCATAACAGCTCAACGCCACTCAGAATTTTGAACTTCAACAGTTTAAAACCCTGGATAGCAATGCACTGCGCTCGTCACCCCGATATATAAGATGTCAAATCTCTGTGTGCCCTGTAATTTCGCTGGAAACATTGCCCTTCAATCCGGAACACAGTAGCGTTTGCACACTACTGCTTGGCCGTTTAATAACTGGCAAAGGTGTGGTACTTCCCCAGGCGGACCCCTGCAATAGAGACCTACCACTACAAAAAACCTTCTTCAAAGGTATTTCAACACCCGACGTAAAAATAAGGTTGCTATAAGTTTAGCATTGGTATCTGTGTGTTGTGAATGTCTGTGGCATCGTAGCCCCCAAACGGCTGAACCGATTTTGGTTTAGTTTTTGAAGTGAACATTTCTTTAGGTGCATTGAGTACTTTTTGGGGGAACAAAAATCATGGAACTCGCGTCGTCGTCACCGAACGCTGTAACGTGTATTTTAAAACAGCGCCATCTCTTGTAGAATAGGTGAATTACTACTTAAGTTTTCACTTCTGATGTGCAGTCCTATGACCTATGTCCTATGTTCTGACGTGCGTGAATGATGTGTTTTTTTGTTTGTTTGAAAGATAGTTTTTGTTTGATCGAGAGTGATCTTAGAAAATTTGTTCAGCAATTTGAAAATTATCAGCTCTTTTATCCAGGGTTTAAAAATAAATAAATACTCAATTTATACTTGTTAATTTTGTATATTTTATATATAAAATGTGTGTTTAGTTTATAGGTATTGAAAATCATATTAAAACTACTGAGTCATTGGGAAACTGTAGTTTTTTTATGGTTCTATCAATATAATATTATGTAGTAGGCAAAATACCTGGTACCTATAGACTAAGTTGCCTGATGAAAACACTCATATTTGTTTGGTCTTGGTGTTAGTTTTTTTTTTTTTGTATTTTTTGTGTTTCTAGTCATCCTGACCCTCGAAGTATCAGTGAGGAGCTACGAGTGTGAAGCGTTATATTTTTTCGTCGTACTTTACTAACTGTTTCCTCTGAACTGTGGCACTGTCTCACCAATATTTATCCGCGTAGTAAGTAACAGAGGCGATTAAGCTCGTCGTGACCTAGCACAAAACGTACGATCAACGTAATATGCTCACCACTAAAGCGCATGATGACGTCATTATGCTACGGCATGCTTACGTCACTACCCACAAGCTTATCCTGAAGGATGAATTGGGATACTGCCAAAGATCCGCTTGGCCGCAATGTATATTGGAACGGAAGATATTCTACAAACATGGATAGCACTTGACAGCTTGATACAGATCTTATTGATGATTGATTATTTCGTGTAATTTAGAGTACCTACCTATGAATTACTAGCTGTGCTCCACAGTTCCACCCGCTATCCTAGAAGAGTCGTAAAAGATAAAAGGCGAGATAAAAAGCTCACCATAAAGTCGTTGATTTAATCAGGTGTTACCTTGTGGAAAACGAATCTACTACTGTAGGGTAACACAAAAATAATTGATCCCAAATTCCTTATTGTGCTTAATACGGTTCAGCCGTTTTGGAACTACAATGCTACAGACAGACATACAGATACATACAATAAATTTATAACACCACTCAGTATGCGTCAGGGGCTAGAAAGAAATACTTAGTGACACTTCACCGTTTTGCTCTATTTCTAAGTCGGATAAGAGAGCACTAAGTTCCATAAAGATCTAGCGGACGGCATTCGAAATCTATAGAGCTACCAGCTATCAGTTAGCTAGTCGATTTGGTCCTTTATTTTTAGCTCAGTCTTTTTATCAGCCACACTACTATTGGTAAAGAAATGTGCACAAAAAGTTGGAACAAAAAGTTAAAGTCAAATTGTTTTTCTACTGGTTCTGCTTTTATTTCAGTTAATTAAAGATATGCCGTTAACTGAAAAAAAAAACATAAAAATTGTTTGTCCATTGAGAGCATGTCATTGTCATGGTGTGAAACTAGTAAAAACAGAATATTTTATACTACTTCTCTTCGGGTTTCAGCGGATTAAAAAATTTATGAATTTGGGTACTGTTAAGCCATCAACCCACATATTTATAAACGCAATAACGGTACCTCGAATCCTCATTGAATCCTTTTACTCACTTTGGTAAAGTTCCCTTCGTTGATCCTCCAAGCCTTCATATTTAGCGTCTTTCAAGGTTTTGTAGACTACCTAAAATAAGGACAAAGCGAGTATTTAAGTCATAGATCATGTCATCAGCTCTTTAGACTTTTTATCTATACTAATATTATAAAGAGGAAAGATTTGTATTTTTTGTATTTTTGGATGTTTGTAACGAAATAACACTATCCCCGGGTGACATAGGCTATATTATATTTTGTAGCGAGGCCGAAGGCGGAGCTTAGACCCGTGCGAAGCCGGAGCGGGCGGCTAGTTATAAAATAAGTGGCAAACAATCGGATGGTAAATGGTAACCCCTGCCTATAGACACCTATGTATCCGGGGCATTGTCAGTGCATTGTCTACATTTGAGAACTCTATTCACCCTTCGTTTTAAGCAGTCCAAATTATACTTTGGCGGAAAACTTGAATAACATCCTATATTGAAGCCTTGATTCAAACTTAACCCTACGATATTTATTTTGATATGCCAAAACACGACTTAAGAGAATCTTAAGGATATCCTCAGATAAGGCAAGGTATCGACTATAAATATGGAGGTCAGAAACGGTCTCTGAAGTCTAGATGTAACAATGTCGAACAAAGATTTATCTAGCTTCAACTTAGTCATCCAGGGTCCATTTATGAGACTAGGCTTTAAGTTAGGCAATCAATATCACCAGTCCTAGAAGTTGCTAATAACTTAAGTTTAGACAGCCTGTGAAGTATAGGTTTCGAACCACAATACTTACCTGAAACTTTGTGTCTTGTACTGATGAAATGATGGTAACGGTAGAGCAAGGGGTGCTAAGAATCTCCGGCAGTTGCTCCGCTACCACCCCCAACGTAATTTGGCCCTGGCAACACATAATATTAGAACATTGAGGACTGACGAGAAAATTGTTGAGCTGGAGGAAGAATTGAGCAAAATACGATGGGACATCATAGGACTATCTGAAATCCGACGAGAGGGACAGGATACGATAGTTCTGGATTTCGGTAACATGCTCTTCTTCCCGGAAGGAGAACGAAAGTCCCAGGGTGGTGTAGGTTTTCTCGTCCGCAGGTCACGCAGGAGTGCGGCGGTGCTCTTCTTCAAAAAAGGTGACAACACCTTATTGAAGAATTATAGACCCATCTCACTCCTGAGCCATGTGTACAAGTTGTTCTCCAGGGTCATTACGAACCGTCTCGAAAACAGGTTTTATGACTTCCAGCCTCCCGAACAAGCCGGCTTCCGTAAAGGCTGGAGCACCATAGACCACATACAGACGCTCCGCCAGATTATACAGAAGACTGAGGAGTATAATCGACCATTATGTCTAGCGTTTGTGGACTATGAAAAAGCCTTCGATTCAATCGAGACCTGGGCAGTATTGCAGTCCCTCGATCGTTGTCATATCGACTATAGGTATATCGAAGTGCCGAAGTGTTTGTATAGAAACGCCACCATGTCGATCCGATTACAGGACGAGAGCACGGAGCCAATCCAATTGCAGAAAGGCGTGAGACAGGGATATGTTATCTCTCCAAAACTGTTCACGAACGCATTGGAGGACGTTTTCAAGCTTTTGGACTGGAACGGATTGGGCATCAACATTAATGGCGAATACATCACTCACCTTCGTTTTGCCGATGATATAGTTATCATGGCAGAGCCGCTGGAGGACCTCAATACAATGCTCAGCGACCTCAGTAGCCTTTCCCAACAGGTGGGTCTTAAAATGAACATGGATAAGACAAAAATCATGTCCAATGTCCATATTTTACCCGTGCCGGTCAATGTTGGGAACGATACTCTCGAAGTTGTTGACCATTACACATATCTTGGACAGATTGTTCAGTTAGGTAAGTCAAATTAGGCAAAGAGGTCGCCTGAAGAATCCAACTCGGATGGGCAGCGTTCGGGAAATTGCGTGAAATCTTCTCGTTCAAGATACCACAGTGCCTAAAGACAAAGGTCTTTGACCAGTGTGTGTTGCCAGTGATGACATATGGTACTGAGACGTGGTCCTTAACTGTTGGTCTTTTGGAACAACTCAGGGTCACACAACGAGCAATGGAGAGAGCTATGCTCGGAATTTCTTTAGCGATAAAATTCAGAACATAGATATTCGCCAAAGAACCAGAGTCACCGACATAGCTATTAAAATCTGCAAGTTGAAGTGGCAATGGGCAGGCCACATCGCTCGAAGAACTGATAACCGATGGGGAAAAAAGGTTCTTGAGTGGAGACCGCGAACCGGAAGACGCAGCGTAGGTAGGCCTCCCACTAGATGGACCGACGACATTGTGAGAGTCGCGGGCATCCAGTGGATGCAGATGGTAGGATGTCGTTCAGCGTGGAGGTTAAAGGGGGAGGCCTATGATCAGCAGTGGACGTCTTCTGGCTGATGATGATGATGATGACTGATGAAATAAATTACAACCTTAGGCACTTAGGAATGTTGATTAAATTAAAACTGCTCTGTCAAGTTTTCTTTAGAGGAAATTGTGTGACAGAACAAATTTTACTTATTACACGCTTGATTGGCGTTTTAAGGAAGGCATAAGTTGACAGAAAAATTAAGAAAATAATGAAGACGCTACTTAGGTAAATAATTTCCACTCTGAAACAGCTCGTGAGGCATCATGGACACATATCAGTGGAAATCGAATAGATTATTAATTTTTAACCGACTTCCAAAAAAGAGGAGGTTCTTAATTCGACTGTTTTTTTTTTTTTTTACTTTTGTTACCTCAGAACTTAGGACTGGGTGAACCAATTTTGATGATTCTTTTTTTATTTGAAAGCTGGTGCTTCCCGTGTGGTCCTCCGATTTCAATTAAGTTCCAGTTCTGTCATTTTTATGAAGTAGTTTTTTTTTGTAATGTAAAAATTATTACCCACGATGGTACGTATTTTGGGAAGGTGTATGTATTTAGGGTCAGACGCTGTATATTTGTTTGTGTTTGTGCAATAAACGAATTTAATTATCTCCACAACAGCTAAACCGCTTTTAATCAAGAGTGTTCTGAGTGCTATGATTCAAGAAAATCTTGTTTACCCGATTGAAGTTCATCAGCTCATTTGTCGGGGGCTTAAAATATTTGTAACTAGCCGCTCGCCCCGGCTTCGCGCGGGTGTAAGGGGTTCGCACGGGGTTTTTTCTTTACTATATATATACCTATATATATATAAAAGAAAAAACCCCGTGCGAACCCCTTACTCCCTTATCTCTTAATCCTCTTAATCCCTTACTTTTTATATATATATAAAAGAAAAAACCCCATGCGAACCCCCTACTCCCTTATCCCTTAATCCTCTTAATCCCTTACTTTATATCTATATTTAAACCTTACCGCATTCAAATACTTTTGGATTCTTCTTTGACGTTTGACACATAAATATGACAGTTTCGTGTCTAGACTTTTTTGCCAAATGGATGTCTGACGTAGCTATGTTAATACTTCAATTATTTCCACGTATCCTGATATTAATTAGGAAATAGTTAACCCAGTCCTTAAAATGCGACCAGAACCAGCGGGTGGGCATCAGCGTCCTATTAGTACACGGTACTGTAATCTGCCAAGCGTGGAGATTATGGCAACACCCCTCTTATATTATGTTTAGTAAAATTTAAAACAAAAACTATTACAAAATGGGTAAGTTTTATTTGAATGAGTGGCCAGCCCTATAGTTAACATTTTCAAACCTCCCCGTCCGAAAGCCTCTGAAATTGCTAATTGCGGACAAGAACTGAGAAATGTATTCTCATCCACATATTCAATTATAATTACACAAAACTTATGAGTGTACCCATCCGATGACTAGCTGAAACATCCGTGTGTTTAACGAGTACTGATCTATTATGACCAATTAATGGAGAAACATTCCGAAGTCTATTGTAAAGATCCCAAATCTGTTTTAAAATAAGGAAGGCCCACAGAAAAGAGAAGGGAAAATTTCTCACTTCAGTGGGAAGGCCGATGTTTTAAATTAACAAACAAAAGAGCCGATAAGTAAAAACAAACGAAGACCAGCATTGTTTTCATTTATACCCAACTGAAAAGAGCTCAATATTGCACAAACTTTTATATAAGGTCGGGGAAAAAGTTTCTTCGTATTTTTTAAACAAATTCAAGACATATTTTTTTCAAGTTTAATTACATTTAATTATAATATATATGTGCCATTTTGTTCGATAACTTGTTGCCATCTTGTAGGTAGTGACATGATCCCGTTGCTGTAGAATTTTTGGGACTTCTGATCAAAAAAATGCAACAAGTAGTTTTGACAGTCCTCTCTTGATGTTAATCTAACACTACCCAAAGAATTCTGAAGAGATCGAAACAGGTGGAAATCTGAGGGTGCAAGGTCAGGGCTATATGGTGGATGCATTAACACTTCCCAACCAAGCTCTCTAAATTTTTGCTGAGTGGCCAAAGATGTGTGCGGTCTGGCGTTATCATGATGAAAGACCACACTCTTTCTGTTGATCAATTCCGGCCGTTTTTTCTCAATTTCTTGTTTGAGTCTCATCTGCTGTTGGCAGTAGAGATCCAAATCGATGGTTTTGCCCGGCGGTAAAAGCTCATAATGAACGATGCCCTGCCAATCCCACCATACACACAGCATCACCTTATTACGTGTTAATCCGGGTTTCGCTACAGTCTGTGGTGCTTCACTGCCCTTTGACCATGATCGTTTGCGCACATTCTTGTCGTAGGTGATCCATTTTTCATCACCAGTGATCAATCTTTTCAAAAACGGTTCGGTTTCTTCACGTTTCAATAGAGAGTCGCAAATGAGTACACGATTCATTTGGTTTCTTTCAGTGAGCTTGTGTGGCACCCAAATATCGAGTTTTTTTGTATACCCAGTTTTTTTCAAATGGGTCAAAACTGTTTTGTGGTCAATCCCCAGTTCTTCAGCTACGTCGTAACTATTAATATGCCGATCTTGGTCCACTTTTTCAGAAATGGCATCTACTTTATCCGTAACAGGGCGACCAGAGCGAGCTGCATCTTTGACATCAAAATTCCCGGACTGAAAACGCTTGAACCAACATTGTGCTACTCTTGATGACACTGCATTAGGTCCATAAACGTCACAAATTTTTTTCGCGGCTTGTGTCGCAGTTTTCCCTTTTTTGTAATAAAATTTCACAATATATCGAATTTCTTCGTTAGATTCACTCATTTTATCGAACAAAAAAACAATTGAAAAATGGCGGGAAATTGCTTTTTACTTTTTGTATTCCTTTTTTAAAATGTCATATTTTTAATGGTATCAAAACCAGCCAGATACAAACAGTACAACGGATGAGATTTTTACTACAACCTTATACATACAAAATACGAAAAGACTTTTTCCCCGACCTATTATATTACCAGAAGACGCCAGAACACGAATACAGAAAGATTAACTTTAAATTGCAGCATGGCTATTGTACTTGCAACTTGCATGGAGGCCAGTAGCACAATGCCTCTTCAGGTATTGTTGTGGACTCAGATTCCGTATTTTTTATTCTCTTTTAGACAGTACTAGTTTGCGCAAAAACTCAACAGTTGGTTGTGGACCAGATACGGATTCAAGGCTTTATGTTTTTTTAATGAAGATTTCTGAACAAATTATCTGTCAGTGTATGGTGGCAAGTGATGACCTCATTCATGTCGTAGCATTCGCTTAGAATGGCATAAGAATACGAAAGCTTAGTGGCGTGCTCGCAGCGAGCAAGTTTTTTGAAGTAAAATGAGCACTTTTGGGGTGAACAAAAATCATGGAACTCGCGTCATCATCACGCTGTCTCAGAATATATAATACATCATCATCATCATCAGCCAGAAGACGTCCACTGCTGAACTTAGGCGTCCCCCTTTAACCTCTGCACTGAACGACATACTGCCATCTGCATCCACTGGATGCCCGCGACTCTCTCAATATAATACATAGTACCTTGTATTTTTAAAACAGCGTCATCTCTTGTTGAATAGGCGAATTACTACTTAAGTTTTCACTTCTGACGTTTAGTCCTATGACTTTGAACGAAGCATCATAATGATACTTAAGCCTATGGCTGTTTTTTTTTGTTAGATGTCTGACAATCGTCACATTACTGAGGAAACCATCTGTCAGTATTAAGGTGGTAAGTTATGCCCTGTAACATTTACGAGCACGAATTACTATAAAGGGCAATTAATATATCTATTTGTGTCAAAATGTTACACGTTACATTACTAAAGATTATCTCAAGTTAGTTGCCATTAACATTGCTTTGTTGTTCCACATTATAAATGACAGTGAAATATTATTGGTTATTTCAAGTTTCAACCATGCACAATTGAACGGCTCTATTTGATATTGAAAAAAATATTACAGAAAACGTAGCCATAGCCTTTTTGTGATTTCATAAAAAAAAAAACATTAAAGGATAATTCACTCTGATCCCGGGATATGTGTAGACAAACCCATTGTTAAGTAGTCGTAGATCGACTGTATTTCAAGGAAAGGGTTTTTTTATTTTTATTTGAAGGGCGATTAGCATGTTAATTTTTGTTGGCTTATGTCCTTACATTAGCACTGAAGTATCTGTTCAAGAAGTGCTAAACAAATAAATGTCAGATGTTGAAATCAAGTCGATCTACGACTACTTAACAATGGGTTTGTCTACACGTATCCCGGGATCAGATTGAATTTATTTAGCACTTCTTGAACAGATACTTCAGTGCTAATGTAAGGTAAACCCTACAAAAATTAACATGCGAACCGCCCTTCAAATAAAAAATAAAAAACCCTTGCCTAGAAATAATGAATGGGTGTTCCCCGATAGTAACAATCTGGGTGTCTTCAAGTCAAGAGTGAATCAGTTTCTTCTAGGCAAGCGTGATCCACCGTAGGCCGCATCGTCGCTTAGCATCAGGCGAGTTGGCGGCCAAGCGCAAGCCTATTTTGTAATTAAAAAAAAAAAACACAAAAATTTACATGCTAACCGCCCTTCAATTATGTCTGTCACGAAGCCCCGACACACGTACGATTGTCGTTACAATCAAAAGTAATTGCCAGATCGTTACTCTACATGTAGGAACGTGTAGAAGGGCTTTTAGCCGTACCTACTCCGATAATGGAATGCCAGCCACACACGTGCGGTACAAATAAACGTTGAAAAACAGGGATTGTTTAACGAAATTTGTGTTTCCTGTGGAAGCAACGTGAACGAATTTATTTATTCGTTGTATTTAATGGTGTTCATGAAAAGTCTAGGTAAGTAATGAAATAGCGTATTTTTGTTCTTCTGTTCAAATTCTGTTGCACTCTTCTCTAAGCTAGCTTGGCTTGAGTGCAGAGTGCACTTTCATTCTTTCATTCTTTTCTTTCAACAGAACTGCCACTAGAAAGATATAAAACGTTTATTTTGGTTGATAATTTTGACTACAAGGCCAATGAGAAAGCAAAATACTATTTATTTTATTAAATGAAGTCAAAATATAAAACGAATAACAATACCTACCTTAGTAAATACAATTAAATAAACTAACCTAAATTAAAATAAAGAAAACAGACTTGATTATTATAAATTAAATATATTAAACTACAAGACAATATGTATTAAGGCCAATGATAATTTGAGTCTTGTCAAGTTTAATTCAGATTAAACTCTAAGTTGAACTATAACAGACTCATTTTAAAGTTGTCACTTTTAAACAACCACGATCTTTGATTAAAGTACTTAATTGACTTTTTGTTTAACTCATACATACATGATTACTACTTGCGCCTCGCGGTTTCACCTGCGTGGTATAGAAAAAATGTGATGATGATGATGAAAAATACTTTACGACCTATTCTCATATCTACCAAATATACATTAAAAAAAATCATAAAAATCGGTCGAGCTGATTCGGAGGAGCGACCCTACAAACGCCGTGACACGAGATTTTTATATATATACTAGCTGCGCTCTGCGGTTTCAGCCGCGTGGTGATGAAAAATTGTGATGATGGTGGAAAATTGCCTACGACCTCAGACCTACCAAATATACACAAAAAATCATAAAAATAGGTCAAGCCGTTTCGGAGGAGTACGATAACAAACATTGTGACGCGATATTTTTACATTTTAGACTAGTCGTCTGCCCCGGCTTCGCACGGGTGTAAGCTCGGCCTTCGGCCCCGCTACAAAATATAATATAGCTTATGTCACCCGGAGATAGTGTAGCTTTCCAACAGTGAAAGAATTTTTTAAATCGGTTCAGTAGTTTCGGAGCCTATTCAATGCAAACAAACAAACAAACCAACAATCAAATCTTTCCTCTTTATAATATTATATACATATATATATATATATAAATATATATATAGTATAGATATATAAATAGTAAGAGTATCATAATATGAACATCATAAGAGGCAGCCTATCTTAGTCCATTGGTAAAAAAAATCTCCAAAGGCACGTCACTCAGCCCTATTTGCGGCTTACACTTCCAGTTACGTATCCTCAGTCCATCCAGTTTCAGGGCGTCTTACTCTACGTTTGCTGAACGTTCTCCACTGTAAAACTCTTCTCTACCCCAACGGTAAACTGTTGTGCGACAGATATGACCAGCCCATTGCCACTTCAGCTTTTGAATACGCTGAGCTATGTCGGTGACTGATAATATATTACAGAGGAAAAGAGCTCAAACTAAAATTACATCATGATCAGCCAGAAGACGTCCACTGCTGGACTTAAGCCTCCTCTTTAACCTCCACACTGAACGACATCTTGCCATCTGCATCCACTAGATGCGCGCGACTCTCACAATGTCGTCGGTCCATCTAGTGGGAAGCCAACCTACGCTGCGTCTTCCGGTTCGTGGTCTCCACTCAAGAACCTTTCTTCTCCAAAAGCAAACTTACCCATCGGTTATCGGTTCTTCGAGCGATGTGGCCATTGCCACTTTAACTTTCAAATTCTAATAGCTATATCGGTGACTTTGGTTCTTTGGCGAATATCTACGTTCCGGATTCTATCGCGCAAAGAAACTCCGAGCATAGCTCGGCCATGGGTGGTCAATAATAGCCAAGGGTGGGTCGTTGACAAATTTCAGTTCATTACCAGGTTCTGGTAATGTCGTTACTTGGACGACCTTATTCATTACTTTCACCGAATCCAAATGACACACTTTACTAATTTTGAATTCGTTTTTTTATTATTAATTATTGTATTTTGTGGCGGAACCTTCAGTGTGCGACTCCTACTCGCACTTGGCCGGATTATTTTATTCTTCTTTGTTCAACTAAATAGTCACACAATTTAAATTGTAGGTACCTATTAGGTATCTAAATCCCATTTACAAGAAATCCAATAGCTCACAGTGTTACACTGTCAAACCATTAATTAATTCCAAACCACTATTGTTTCCAAAGCTATAAGCTACGAATCCTAAAGCCAAGTCATATAGATGAATATAGGTTCAGCGTAGGCTAGGCTTTGACACTCTTGATAAATAGATTTAATGCTAGACTAGCTTAATAATGCTTGGAGTACATAATCTCACATAACATATACTAAAGCCCAACGTTCCCTACAGAGTCAAGGCGAGCTCGCGGCGTACAAGGTGGTGTGGAAAAATCAACTCAATTCGGTTATAACAGTCTAGCCACGACAAAGGCGCGATGTGGCGTGTAAGTTGTGTATTTGAGCTAACGTTAAACAATAAAAACGGCCAAGTACGAGTTGGGCTTGCGCACTGCGGGTTCCGTACCACAATATAAATTGTTAACTACTAAAGTACACTACTAAAATAAGTAAAGTAGTGCAAAAAGATATCATGCCCAGGTCACCCATACAAATATCGACCGCGCCCGACGTTGCTTAACTTCGGTGATCGTACGAGAACCGGTAGTGAATAGAAATTTGTAACCGACTTGCTCTTGGCCAGTTTTTTTAATATTTGTTGTTTTACTTTAGAGGGTGTATGTACCCTTCGACCAAAATAAAATGAATGGACGAGCCCAGTAGAAGCGCATTTTTGAAGATTACAAAATGAGTGCCAGCGCTCACTTCGTTTCAGTCCGTCTCTATATAGCCGTAGGAAGTGAAACACGATTCTATTGTTACGCGATAACGAAACATCTGACAAAATTATGAATTCGTATGCTTTACCGAAGTATAAATACACAAATAAAACCGATATCTATTTTTTGTAACAAATATACTGTAAATTTTTATAATTATGTGTTGAAGTATACTCGTATGTCCGACGGTTTTGACTCGTTTTTACTGATCAAGTTCAATGGTTAGGGCCTGTCCATTCATTTTATTTTGGTCGAAGGGTGTATCTACCACAGAAAAGAGAAGGGTAAAAAAATTCTCACTTCAGTGGTATCTACTATAATCATGCCAAGTTTGACGTTTGTACGTATTACCGTTTTAAAATAAGTTTGTTGTATGTTCTTACTTTTTACATTATTATTATTTCTTAGTTAATCCGCCGTAACATTTATATATTCTGTGAAAATTTCAACTGGCTGTGTATCACAGTTCGAAAGATACATCCGTTAAACGGTAGGAAGCACAGACATACAAACGGACAGACAGACAGTGTAGGCTCAATAATAGGGTCCCGTTTACACCTTTTGGGTAAGGAACCCTAAAAATACACACCCTGGTCACGACACATATGGCTAGGCGTGGTGACGGCAGGTGGAGTAGATTACTGAAAGAATGGTACCAATAGCGGATAAACTTTCCGCAGGCAGAAAACCAGCCCGATTGGTCGACAACATCAGACCCATCACAAGTATTATCCACGCATACGGGGATGAGATTGGCCCGAGAAAAGGATGCATGGTACAAGGGAGAGGAGTAGGTATACCCAGCAGTAGGTTGATACTAGCTGTCGATGATGATAGTAAACAAAATGGAAAGGTTGCCTGGAAGCGATCACTTATAGCGATAAGGCCGCCAATTGTTTCACTAGTTTTTAAGTTGTTTTTTATGTTACCTACTATGTACGTTTATAATTCTTGGTGTGAACAATAAAGAGTTTTCTATCTAGCTATCTAATGGAGAACACTTTTCCACGGCTGTTTGTACACGGCTACAGTCAGCGTTGGGCCTTAGTTAATGGAAAGACTCGGGTAGTTACACAATTGATTTATTTTACCCTACTTCTAGGTCAGACCTATAAATAGCTTTTAATCTAGGGAAGAATCATGGTTATATTCATTTCATCATCATCATTTCGGTCATAGGGCGTCCACTGCTGGACATAAGCTTTCCCGTCGATCTCCAAAAGGGTCGGTTGGAAGCGGCCTGCATAGTGTTATTATAAGTATGTTATATTAGGTTGTTATTTTCATTTATCATGGCTAATTTATATAGTAATTAGAACTTATACGAGTAAAACAATGAACGCACTGACAATGCCCCAGGTATTGTAGGTCTCTATAGGCAGCGGTGACCACTTACCATCAGGTGGCCCGTAGCTTGTTTGCCACGTATTCTATTAAAAAAAACCTTATTTGTGTTTATAACTATGACTAAGAAAATTTGTTGATCCGTTTGAAAATGATCAGCTCTTTTACAAAAAAAAATAAAAATCCTGGATAGAGTGCCGCAAGATACTTTTTTCCAGAAAAAATGTTAGGTTTCAGAGGGATTGTCCAAGCGTGTGGAACCGGGTGTCGCAGCTTGTCTAACAAGATTGCCAAGAACAAGACATTAGTGAATTCGGTAGATATACGAGCCATTTGTAATTTGGTTTGTACACGTAATCGTACGTCGTCGTACGTTGTGTACGTATCTTACTCCATTAAACTAAGCGAAACGTATATTTAATCCTGGAATAACGTTACTAAAACCATCTAAAACTATAATTTACGGTATTCAATGAGATCACATTACATTCTAAATTAATATGTATGATGAATTAATTTACAGAGGCGGAAGTGCCGGAAAGCCTTAAACGGAGGAAACCTGAATCTCTCGGCGAGGGATAAATCTGTATTTATTCAATTTAGAGTTGAAACCATGGGACCGTGGGATCCAGCAGTTTTTTTTTTATGTTAGAGTTGTCCAAACGCCTCGTAGATGTGACGGAAGACCAAAGAGCTGGCGCTTACCTTGGCCAAGTTTGACCATTCAATGTTGTAATGTCGCTAGCTTTTTGGGCACCTTACTCGCAGATAGACTTCACATAAATCCATTCAATCATGTTATATGTTCAAAATGTTGACTTAAGCGAATTAGAAGACGCACTAAATATAGACTCTTAAAACAAATCAAAATGAACGCAAACTAAGAGGGATTTAGTTTATTTTGCGAAGCTACTTTGTGTGTAAAAACATGCGATTGGAATGATTTACGTAAGTGGACAAAATTAATAACGCACCTATTGATTAAGGTGGCAACCCATGGTATTATGTGAAAGCTTATTATGTGGACTGTTCATTTTTATTGTTTATGAAAACTCTGACCATAAATAGAGCCGAACACCATAAACATAGTTGTAATTGTGTTCAAAATTAAAGAAGATTTTATGAGCATTTTTATGTCTTGCTAGAGAGTGCGCTATACTTACGAATGACGTCACATGTAAGTACTCCATACAAACTCCACACTGACACTCACTTTGCAGGAAAGGGACAGAGCATCTTTCTTAATGCGAACTAAAACTTTCAACGCTTATACTTATATCTTAAAACTTTATTAGCCAATTTAAATAGTTTCTTCAGTACGTAAATTACCATTACAGTTATATTTTAAGTATACGAGTAGATTATATTTTTCACTAAGCCTGTTATTTTTAACAAATCAAATCCAATAGCCTATTAGGCGCTAAGTTTCGCCCTTATGTGTTTGCTGTTTATCTTGGAAGGAAAATATCTTAATCCAAGAATTTATAAAAACACCACCAGTTTATGAAAAAATAAAAACACATATTACTAAGTTTAAGAAGAAAAAGGCCTAACCCTGTAGGAAGCCAACAATCAACATAACATTTTGGCACCAAGGACAAAAACATAAAGTGCCTATTTCACTCCGTCAACAGTTTTGTTATTCAACGGACTTCAAAGAAAAAGTAAGAAAACCCATAAAGTATTTTCTTTACAGAACAAAAATATGCAAAATTTTGTATAAGGCATTTATATTGATTCCGGCTGTATTTGTTTCAAAACAATGGGTGATGCAAACAATAACATAAATTATCATGCCCCATCAAACAAATAACAAGCCATGATCTAAAAATACATGATAAATCAGCTTTGAGATTTTTCAAAATCAAGTGTTTTCCCTTATTATAATTAATAAGCATTATAAATGTATCATAGGTGAACAGTAGGTTATAAGACTTTGCACGGGTGCGTTCGTATTGAGATTCCGGTGCCTTCTGTCACGCAAAGAAGCCAGCCACAGAGGGGGTTTTCATCATAATCATCATCATTAGGCTTTTATCCACTGCTGGACATCAGTTTCTTCTAATGCGGTGTGCATTAGAAGAAACTGATGTCCAGCAGTGAACGAAAATGAACACGATCGGAAGCTCTCTGCATCCAGTATTTACCCGTCGTTTTACTCAGGTCGTCACTCCACCTGGCCGCGGTTTCCTACGCTACGTTTGCTTAAACGCGGTCTCCACTCTCGAACTCCTCTACCCCATAGGTTATCCGTTTTTCGGGAAATATGGCCAGCCCACTGCTAATTCAGGTTACTAATTCTTTGAGCTACGAGTATGTCGGTAACTATGGTTCTATGTCGGATCACTTCGTAAGGTTCACACAACCACTATCATCAGCTAGAAGAGCACTCGAGGTGGTGTCACAAGAAGTAGTTTTGTCAAGTAGTTTTTTAATCGCCTCCAATAATACGCCTGTATATTCGGGCACCAGTTGATTTGGCAATGTCAATAATTTTTACTAGCTTATTATTATTATTTTTTAAAATAATTTTTACTCATTTTGTAGTCGGAATTGATCATTATTTTGTTTCTAAATAAATCAAACTCCGTACCAGGTATCATGATCATTTGTTATTTCAAAGTTTCATCTGAACTGCAATGCAAGTACCTTAATTTGAGAATTTAACCCTTTATTAAATTAAGCATTGGTGTTTCAAAATTTGTTACAACCACGTCCCTATTTAGTTTCAGTTTTGGCGCAGAATGCATAATTTGACAAATACCTAATAATTTAAAAAACGGTCATCTACTCAAAATTACGAGTAAGTATTAGAGTATTAGTTTTCGTAATAAAAGTGTTTTAAAAGTAACTTCTACCTACATACAATAAAAAAATGCGCGATAAATTCCGATTGAGTGTTTTATCGATTAATAATGTCTAAATGATAGGATAGATAAAACAGATTTTGTCGACGACAAATGTCATATTTGTCGACAGATAAATATCGTATTTTCTCTGCTGAGCCAAAGATGTCAGTATAGTCAGCTCTTCCACACATTGATTAATCTAGAACATATTGCATGCAAATCCGAGGATTTCCGTACCCTGTGATCTTAAATGGATTGTACCGCTTCTGTGAACGGATCTCACTGATTGCAACCAATAAGCATGATCTGGATAGTTATAGCCCCGGAGATTCAGAATACAGTATGCAATGATCACATTTGTTAAGTCCATGTTCATTTCAAATTCGAGACAAAATCTAAGATTATAGGGATATCAAGTAACGAACATATATAAACATAATTAAATAGACCACAGGTCAGTATTAGTATCCATAGTCCATCTGAGTAAACTTCCTAGGGAACCAAATCTACGATCCGAACAAAAACAATAACACTATGAAATGTTTGTCATCAAAAACGTTTAAAGTTCTATAAAATAATGATTACTGTTTAAAAACTATGAAAAATGCTTATTAAAACAAATGGAGAATCTGTTATTCCATCCCCTGGGTTCATCAATAATATCAGTTCGATAATTGTACTATGTACAGTTCGTTTGTTCATAAAATTTGAAATCATGACACTGGGGCAACTTTCTGACTGCAGACCGATTAAATAATATCTAGATACTATAAACTACAGTTCGTTTGTTCATTGATTATTGAAAATCATGTCACTAGGGTAACTTTCTGACTTCTGACAGATTAAATAATACATAATATGAAATATAGTTCTTTGTTCATTGATTATTGAAAATCATGTCGCTGGGGCAACTTCCTGACTGCTGACAGATTAATTAATAGATACTAAAAACTACAGTTCCTTTGTTCATTGATTATTGAAAATCATGTCACTTGAACTTTCTGACAGCTGACAGATTAAATACAATAAGCTACTGTGAACACAGAAGTACAGTATTTTTTTTATTGACAATTCGAAGTTATGTCACTACCTTGACTTTATTACCCCAGTAACAATAATTTATTCTGTAGTTTAATAGTCCGTATAAATAACCGCATTTCAAGTTTCACAGTTCAGAGATTTCAGTATGCGCTAGCTCTACAACTAATTACTCGAAAAAGTATCTCACAAGCATACTTCGCCACATGTGAAAATTCCCACATGCCTCCTAACTATCAAGTTAATTAATTCAACAGAGCCAAATTACGCAAAAGCCAAAACCACATACATTGCTACAAATTTCAAAGCTCTTTTAATAAACTTGAAGCACTTAGGTGCACAGCTAGAGTGCACAGTTTGGCTTTTGTGGGTGCTCTTTACATTCGAATTAAACACAAAAAAAGACCTTATTAAGTATGTCTGAGTGTCATTATTATTTTACTTACTCGTATTTTAGGCACCTCATGTACTTAGATCGCAGGTTGATGCGTTCCATGCATTAGGAAGCGTCTACCCGTCATACTGTCCATACAAACGAGCATCTGAACATCTGAATTTCAAAGTGCCTTTGTGGGAAGAACTTCGCAAAGGCGAAACGACCTACTATTAAAACGTCTTAAATGTCAAATGTTCGTACAGACAAAATGTCTGTAACAATAAACCACTTAATAGCAAAACGTCTGGGCCCTTATTCAGCACGGGCAAACGCGCGCTATCGTGGCCACGTTAAGTTTACCTCAAAAAGTTGGCCTCTATTGCTTAGGAAATAAAGTTCAACTTTTGGAGGTTAACTTAACGCTCCACGATAGAGCTCATTTGGACCGTGCAGAAAAAATGCCCAGATTTGCTTAAAAATCTACAATTTGACACTGATTAAATAAATGTACAAGATGTCGAAGGCCAAAACCAAATAAGCACCATTTGTTCCTTTTCTGAACATTAGAGATTATTTGAAGGCATTATTATCGTGTAGACTATTAGTTCTCTATCTCACCAGGTCAGAAAAACCTTCTGTATCGTTTAAGTCATTTAACAAAAAAATAATTGAAATAAAACGTGACGAACTATTGTCTAACATTGTTCAGTTTTAAAACTTTATCGTTTTATTGTAACCTCTTTGAATAGCACCTCAAATACATTGAATCAAGGAGATTCCTACCTTTAAAAAAAATGTTGTTTTTCATTCGCCTGCAAATTTATTTGCGTCTCGTGCCAATTGAATCCATCGCTACGTTCAGGATTCAATACCGGCCACCGCGCCAAATAACAACTTTGCAGCCAACAAACAGTTATTTTCTGTTCAACTCGCAAAGACACTGAGAATATATACTTTTCAAATCTTCAAGTGGTTGGCCGGTCGCTTTACAATCTGACGGAACTAGGTTCGATTCTCGGCTTTGCATCAATTATTTATTTCGTACTTAAATATAGTATGTGCAGTTTCAATGCCATCTCTTATCACCGGTGAAGGAAAACATCGTGAGGAAACCGGTATGTCCAAAAACGATCGAGATATTTACAATAAGTGTAGAGTCACAGTCATGCGAAAAATATGTCCGAGCCAAAACTCTGCGCACGCTACGCATTGCGCCGACTTTTTGGTTAGTTGTAAGGCAACTGCGATCCGACTACAACGCCGCGCGATGCAGTGCTACGATGTCCGACGGAGCGGATAATCGTTGAACATTATGCAAGCGACATAACATCTTAATTGAAGTAAATGTGGCATTTTGAACTATATAATTGAAATCTAGGTATGTACAACGACGCTCGGACGTTTTTTTTTTACTGTTTTCACTTGGAGATTATGTCTCATCGGTATTGTATCTCGATTCCCAGAACCTTAAAAACGGTTAAAGACATTCACCAACATTTACTGGGCCAGCATGGTGGATTAACGCCCATCCCTCTCTTTCTCTGAGAGTTGGCCTGTGTCCCAGCAGTGAAAAAACGATAATGATGATGATGATGAAACCTTCAAGATCTTTTGACCGTTTCGCTATTCACCACTCATTTTTCCATGCTCTAATTTCTCTTGGACCTTCAGTGAAGTAGTTCTCTGTTATTGGCAAGTGGAAATGCGTTTTATGGTCAATCTTGTACAGGCGTGATCGCATTAAGAACCAGACGACAGTTGGTGGCGATAAGTCGGTCTTATTACGAGTGTTAAGTGTCGAAACCAGATAGAAATAATCCTTCTCCCAAATAATTTTTAACTTTATATTTGTACAAAGTTTTTTTTAAATTAAGTCTTCACACTGTTATTTAGATTAAAACATTCACTATAATAAACTGAATGGAATTAAAGGAAGCACAGCATGCATTTTATTTATATTACACGGGAATTACTCACGTAAGATTAGGCCGGTTACTCCGACTATTAGTTTCAACCGCATTCGGCAGTCTTTATCAAGGTGAATGCGCGCGCGCCTCTGCGTCTCGCTTTGCACCACAGAAAAGAGAAAAAATTCTCACTTCAGTGCTTTGCACTGTGTAAAATGTGTGAAAACCACGTCAGTTTCCATAATACAGCCTGCATTATTCCTTACAAAATATGTATGTATATTATAAAGGTTTATTAAAAATTGTGTTAAAGTTATTTTGTATATAAGCTCTGTTTGGAGATGATATGCCTAAAAATATCATTGCAGTTGTAGCAACTTTTTATGGTTATATTTTCTACTAGCCGTCCGCCCCGGCTTCGCACGAGTGTAAGCTCGGCCTTCGGCCTCGCTACAAAATATAATATAGCCTATGTCACCCGGGGATAGTGTAGCTTCCCAACAGTGAAAGAATTTTTCAAATCGGTTCAGTAGTTTCGGAGCCTATTCATTACAAACATACAAAAATAGGTACAAATCTTTCCTCTTTATAATATTAGTGTAGATTATAGCGGAGGAGATTTAATTTTGAGTATTTACAATCAACTCCGCCAACATTAAAAATCTTCATCATTTCAGCCATAGGACGTCCACTGCTGGACATAGGCCTCCCCCATCGATTTCCAAAAGGGCCGGTTGGAAGCGACCTACATCTAGCGTTTTCCTGCGGTATCTTTTAGGTCGTCTGTCCATCTTTTGGGTGGACGTGCTATGCTGCGTTTACCGGTCCGTAGTCTTCATTCCAACTACAACTAAATTACTCTCATGAGGTACAATAATTACTACTCTTCAAGCTTTTTCGTTTGATACCCATCACAAAAAAAAAAAAAAAAACATTTACATCAAATAACAGGTTAACAAAAAATATACACCATCCGACATCTTGTGGTGGCGGCCATTTTTAACATATTACATTATTGGGTATAGCATATTACAACGCCCCAGAACTAAAAGTGTATGCTAAATTTCAATGGGTTAGGAGTAACTGGATCTAATTTAGCTTGCGAGATTGGAACTAAACAAATTAACAGATGTAGCAAGTTGAATAAAAGCTAGTAAAAATGTGGCACGCTAGGTTTTCATACAAATTGAAGTGCTTGTGACATCTATGTTGATAAAGATCTGTTTGCGACATTCAAATTGTAAGCCGCTTTATCAAAAAGCAGTAAGCGAATAAGAAGCGCTTACATCAAATCGGCTTAAATCGAAATGGGTATGCACATGAAAGAAGCATTAATTCACCGCGCGTTTTCCTAATTTTACCTTGTCGCATGTACTTGTAGGTATGTTTGTATCGTTGTCATATTAAAGCGGAAATACAGCTCGCCTATTTACTTATCTGCAGATTGATGGCTTTTCCGATGGTGATCTGGAGCCTTACCATACGTTTCAGTTTAGGTGATTGCGGGAAATTACGTGAAAGGAACCTGATCACCGAGATGCTGTTAGCGATAGCGGTCACCTAAATTGAATCGCGTTAAAGAGGTGACGGTACGGGCCTTGACCTCATTCAATATCGGTACTGGCGATGGAAGAAGCTCGCAGAGGACAGGAACCTCATTATAAAAGCTAGAAGCTTCAGTATAGAACATAGTTCGGCAAGTTTGTTGTAAAAGGAACAAAATGGCACGACACTTTGTCTCAATACACTGTTCTAACTGCTCACGATGTGGAGGTATGTGCCGTTTTCGCGTTGGTTTATTCAGACATCAAATAAACATTGGCTAAGCGAGAGTCAGGCTCGAGCACCGAGGGTTCTGCACCAAAAAATGTGTTTCTTTCAATCGGTTCGGGATGTTTAGCGCGCGCACGACCCGCACTTGGCGGGTTTTTATTATTTGTTGTTTTAATTTAGAACATGGACTGCCCCGGTGGCTCAGTTGGTAGTGAACCCAACTTCTGTGCTTGGTGGTGGCTCAGTTGGTAGTGAACCCAACTTCTGTGCTTGGGGGCGTGGGTTCGATTCCCATCTAGGACAAACATTTGTGTGATGAACATTTGTGTTTGTTCTATGTCTGCGTGTTAATATCTATTTAAGTATGTGTTTAAAAATATATATGTACGTATATCAGTCTCTGGCAGCCATATTACAAGCTTTGCTTAGTTTGGGGTCAGATGACCATGTGTGCAATAATGTCCCAGATATATTAATCAGCCTATACTAGTCCACTGCTGGACATAGGCCTCTCCCAAGGCACGCCACTCAGCCCGATCTTCGGCTTTTCTCTGCCAGCCAAATGCAAAATTTCCCAGATATTTATTTATTTTGTCAGTGTGTACGTTTTGCCCTTTATACACGGTTCGCTCTAGCGAAGAAAAAAAAAAATACCTTCGTTTTTTGCATGTGACCTTTATTTTTTTACTTTTTTAATTTATTATTAAGTAAATCCACCGTACATTACATATTCTATGAACATTTCAGATGTCTATTTATTACGGTTCAAAATAAACAGCCGTTAAAATAACAGACAGACAGCATAGTCTTAGTAATAGAGCTATGTTGGGTACGGAACCCTCAAGAGGCGTCTTTCAAATCTCACACACCGTATAAATGTAATTTATCTTTAAATTTTAACGGAAGCCTCCACCGTTTTTGTCAAACAAAATTGAGAGCCATTCGAAGAAAATTTTCAGTTCCATGACGGGATCTGCACGTTTCTTCGCATTTCAGTCTGGAAAAATGTACACAAAGTGACGGCAATCTATCTTATGATAATGAAGTCAGTTTACGTCATCTGTCTGCTGTGTGTTTGAGATAGGAACTTAAATTTTTCCGTCCCGTTTTTATATCCTCGCTTGTGGTGCTTGATAAAAACTTTTCAGACATCTTTTGTGTATTTTTTGTTGCTAGTCGCTGTACTTGAATAGTTTGTAATAATTCTTCCTTACACGGTGGGTAAATAAGAAAGGAAACTTTATTGTCAGTTTTTTAGAGAGGAAGTAAGACAAATTTCAACCGCTGGTTCTGAATTGTATTTTTTGTGAATGTTATGCGATATTTTCTTTAACTATAAACCGATTTTAATTGTTTTTCCACTGAAGTGAGAATTTTCTCGTTTAGGTTTTTACCCGCGGCGAGACGGAAAAGACATATGTTTAATTTGTATGCCAGTTAGTTTTAGCTATTTTCCAAATAGCTACGTCGAGTTTTTGGTTTTGTTTGTTTTTGCTGCGCCCCGAAGTTTCACCTTATATCATCAGCTGTGTGGATTTCTCCTCATATCATCAGTTATCTGCCAGTGAAAGTCCCGTAAAAATCTGTTGAGCCGTTTTATATTCCATAGAGAACATACATAGAAAGAAAAGAAAGAAAGAAAAACATTTATTTTGCGCACAAAACACCACAACATCAACATTACAAAAGAGAATAAAAATAATAAAAAATTAGAATGATACATGTTCAGTTGTCATTGTAGTGTCCAGTGCGACAAAAGGGCAGTGTGCTCAGCTATAATGCTCAGATTTCTCTGCAGCGCTGATTTTCAGCACTCACGGTCACCATAGCTATTAAAATAGCTTGAGATATTTTCAGAAATGATAATTTGCAAGAAACGAAAAATCAAAAGTAACAGACAAAGATTTTCTTTTTCCTCCTTTTACGAGGGATAATTCTGCCGGTTACGTTTCCATGCAGATCAATGAAATTTACATTGTAAATGCTCAAATTGTATCCGCAGATTTACAACGCGTCCGTCGCGTACCAGGAATTGGTTCTGGCGCCAAGACTGTCTGCCAGAATACCATTAAGCATCCTACATTGCTGGTTCGATATACGTAGAGTTAAGTTCCACCGAACACAAATCGAAACTGTGCAGTTAGTATGCCAGCTAGCAAAAGTTATGGTGCAAGGATCTTCGTTGAGCTCTTCCCGTGGTATGCCATCGTTTTATTGCAGCATTTTGAAGTTATTTATAACACGATTTTACGGCTTTTATTAGTCTTACTTGTAACGTGTATGTAAAAAACTATTGAAAGGCGATTATAACATACTTTTCACTGTCCTTGATTTGAAACTTTGTAGTCCAATACAATATTTTTGGTACCATCAAACTGATCTGATGGTGCAGTCTGAAGATGGATTGTGGATCTGTTCAATGGCTAAGCGTGTTTTAAAAGTCCCAACGGAAAAAAAATATTATTTTGGTAGTCATTTCAACGTTTTTAAGTGGTGGTAAGGTTTTTAACACGCTTTTATTAGCTTGGTATGTATCTATGATTGGACCAAATGTGAAAGGCATAATCAAAAAGATAGCTATGCCCAGCAGGCATATGTATATTTAAGATTATCAAGGTTGAGACGATGATGAAACGGTAAAAAAGAAAACAAGCACACAAAAAAGTCAGTCATAGGATTGCACGTCAGAAGTGAAAATTCAAGAAGTAATTCACCTATTCTACAAGAGATGGCGCTGTTTTAAAATACACGGTACAGCGTTCGGTGACGATGAAGCGAGTTCCATGATTTTTGTTCACTCAAAATTGCTCAACGCGCCTAATGAAGTTTTCACTTCAAAAATAAACAAAACAATTCATATTTACATTAAGATCCACTTGGTTTTCTATTACTCGTTGCCATGAGTCGAATCCTTCGTACTTATTTCAATAAATTCCCAGCTCTTTGTTCTCATCAGCTCGCCTCCTCACTGATAATTCGCACTCAACCTACATTTTGTGGTCGACTCGATTATATATTACATATATATCCAACGTTCACGCCTCACTGACAATTCGTTCGAATATCATTTCTGATATTTGGACGAGGAAACAGGGAATTATAATGCTGAATCTTTGTGGACTTAATTCTTTTGTCAGCATTTGGGGTGTATTCGACATACACCAGCGATGAAATGTGATGCAAAGCAAATCCCTTGACTATGTTTTCAATATAACTTTTAGTAATCAATTATTTATAAAAACAACATTCAAATATAAAAAAACTAGTACCAAAATATTGACTAATACAGAGGGTAGATCATTTTCTAAGAAAGATGGTATATCGTTTTGTGAACACCTAACTTTGTATTTTTTGACCAACCATCCACATTCTTCAGTCTTCAACATGGTGCATGTAGTTACATGCACAGAAATATCAGAAGCTCCATTCACAACCTTATCACGGTAAATATCTCGTCTATATCTATTCTATATCTATATACATATAATAAAAAAGTAGAGATAAAAAAATCTGTAATTGAGAGATAACAAAAAAAAACCACACAGGGCGTCTTAAAATAAGCAGCTGAACACGATAGGACAGTTTTTAGAATTTTTGTCTGTTTGTTTGTTTGTTTGTTTGTTTGTTTGTTTGTTTGTTTGTTTGTCCGCGCACATCTCCTAAACCGCTGGACGGATTTCAATGCGGTTTTCACGAATATGCTTAGAAATCATCAGATTAAAACATAGGCTATGTTATATCATTTATTTTAATTCTTTATTTTTACATAAACGAAAATAAAAATCAATTATTTATTTCTTCGTTACCCGAAACGTAATATGAGAATCGTCATATAGCCTCAAGCAAGGAGATCCAAAGTAAAGAGAATGTTATTGACATAGCCATTCAAATTTTGAAACTGTCAACTGTCATTCAGATAATCAGTTTAAATGTAAAGAAGGTTCCTTAACCTTCTTAGATGAATGAACGTGTAGATCACAGACATATAATACCAAGCAGAACCAACAAGCCACAAAAATATTGATGCAAAATACACTACATATACATTACACGCAAACATTTGCAAAACGCGGGCCGGACTCAAGGACATTCTTTTATAATAGTGCTAACAGATACTATTAGATTGTATCTGAAATGTAACGTCACAAAATTTACGACCCCTCCCTACCCCTTGTCAGTCACACTTCGTCGACCCCTCCTCCCCTCCTCTTTATGTGATGGAATTTATGGATGTTCCCATTGGGTATTAATATTCAAACACACCAGACCAAGTCAAATCATTTATTTTTGTATAAAACAATTTACCAGATGTGTCATGTAGTTGCAGGATCTGAATTTGATGGAAATGAGGTATTCTGCAGCTCCCGCAGAACATTTTTGCCCGTAACACCTCTTTTTGTGGCTTTCTTTTCACTTGGTATGTTATCGCTCTGAAAATTATTACATGCAAGTTATCATAATGTAGTTAGTACAACTTGAGATTCATGATAGTGATAGCGACTGTTCATTGAAAACTGTTGTTCCAATAAGCATTACACCTCGTACTCTCTAAGGATTGTACGGAAACCAGTCCGGTCGAACAAATGTGCCTCTAAATGCTTTGAGCACAACAAACTTGTCGCACTGGGCTGCCAATTTTCTAGATTCAAATTCTTCAACCATGCGTTTCTCAACTCTTCATCCTTGGGAAAATCTAAAATGTAATAAAAATGTTTGTAACTTGACATATGTCTAAATAACCCTTTAATTACACTATCTAGATCACTACGTATATATATGACATGAACCACAATAGGTAGGTAGGTACTTTATTTACATTACTTAAGAAAAGCAGCTAGTAATTAATGAAAAAGGTTCATGTCATCATAATCACATCAAGCTGAATCATCTATTTTAATTATACTTCTGAAATACGAATTCTGATTCTGAAATAAATTCCCTGGACAATGTCTAAATACCGTAAACGTAAAACAATGATCGATACAATGAATTTTTAAAGAAAATAACTTATACTATTTTAATTATACTACTGAAAGGAGTATTACATTCTCTTGGCTACTGAATACGTTCCCTGGACAATGTCTAAGTACCTCAAACGCCAAACAATGATCGAATCAATATATTTTTAAAGAAAACTACTTATTAACTTTTATTACACCCACCAAACTTGTACATTTATGAAATTGAAAGAAACACAACCTTCCCAAGCCTTCAAATTGTAAAGTTTATGAAAAATAACAAGAAAAAATAGCAATTCAAAATAATCTCTATTATAACACACGAAACTTACGTGTGAAACGTTATACCGGGTGGCATCTTATGAGATGAATTAAAACACATGAGGACACTGCACTTCACCATAGTATTTTCGTATCTTTTAAAACAAATATGTAAAAATAACTTTTATTTTAGGTAATTTTTGCAAGCCGTGGTTTTCGCTGTCAGCCTTTTGTCAATATATTGATGCTTACCAAAATGGTGACATGGAACACCGTACCACATGCTCATTTTTTTCTATTATGTTGCAACGTTACGACAAAACGAGATACGAATATATGATTTTTGTGTAATCGAGAGAGATGCAAACATAACTGTTTTTGCGAATGTAGTTGTAAAAAACATGTTCAGTCTGTTCTGTATTAAATGTCTGTGGTGTAGATCAAGTATGTTATAACAACTTAGGCCTTACAACCTCTTTGGTGATTCAATCCAATGTATTTTATTCCCAAGAGAATATAATACTCATACGGAGATTTTATTCTATGTTTAGCATTTAAAACACAAAATATACCGCATCCTATTTTAATTCAGTCCCGCGAATAGAAATATTTGAAAAAGGCCATTTGTATGACAATAAACCTATACAACAAAATTCCGGACGCAATAAAGAAATAATAGCACTTTTCGAGAACCAACTTCGTAAGTTTCTAACCCAAAAATATTATTACGAGATAAAAGATTTTTTCGACGGTAAAATTTAGATAATTATAATTAGAAAATAAATATCGATCTATAAATAGTTAATAAAGTAGCGCCTTAAGTTTTGTATGATCTCATATATAATTATCACACATATATATATCACACTAAGTATGTTTTTTTTTGGTAAAATTACTTCTCTCTGTGGTGTGGTTTTGTGACCAGCCACTACATAAGTCATTGCTGCACCCTTGCCATGCAGGGTATATAAACTTATAAAGTGTATAGGTATTTGCAATAAGAATAAAGAATGAATTTAACTATGATATTTTAACAGATAAATAGAATAGTTCCATTTCATGGCTTTTTAATCAGGTATATATACAAATGCACGCGAAATAAGAAATAACTAGCCATGAGCGTGTCAAGACAAGCATATGTCAGGGTTCCGTGGCCAAAGCCATATACTTGTGGTCGTATTCATAGTTCAGAAATTGGATGGTCATAGAAAAATTTGAACGAGCGAAGCTGGACAGTCAAATTTCAGAGATGTATCATCCCGACATGACATGATATACTTTTTATGGTTTAGTTAGACAAAAAGAATACTTCAAAACATGCTCTGCACTGTGGTCACATTATCTTTTTGATTTGAAAATTGTTGACGGTGTTTTTACTTTTATGCTTCTATCAATACTTCACACAAGGCGACATAAAATAAGCAGCTGAACATGTTAAGGCAGTTTTTAGAATTTTTGTTTGTTTGTTCACGCACATATCCTAAACCCCTGGAAGAAAATGCAGATGAATTTAAATGCTGTTTTCACGAATATGCTTAGCTATGACCAGATTGAAGTATATTATTTTGCGCAAGGGCCGGATTAAGGGAAGAAAAAAGTATTGAAGGTTTATATGAAAATCTACGCGTACGAAGTCGCGGGCAAAAAAACTAGTTAGTAATAATTTAATTGTAGTGAATTTGACTCAACTATTATTCAGTTATAATCTAGCAAAGTAGTAATTGGAATAGATACAATCGATGGTTACAGTCTGGGTGTCTTCGAATGACGAGTGAATCGGTTTCTTCTAGGCGAGAGTACTCCATCGTAGACCGCATCATCGTTAACATCACGCAAGATGGCGGCTAAACGAATGCATTTTTTTTCTAGTATTCAACCATTTAGACTACCCCTGTCACTTAAAGCATAAAAGTCTTAAGTTTTTTTACTAAGTACCTAAGTACGTCCATAGAAAAATATGTTTTATTCAACTTATCATGAATCAACGTCTATCTTCTGAAATATTTCTACAGAAAAACCCCACGAGAGCAAGTCACGTACTTGGCAATAAGAATCGCAGTTTTATAGTTTCAACCTTTCAGTCTTAAAAGATTGAGGGCATTGTCTACAGACTATGCATTAGGGTCTTTGTCTAGCAGGACGAGGACTGAAGCTCACAAAGCGCTACAGTGTTGCAGCGGGTTTATATTAATTAGCTAGCTGGGCCGACAGCTTTGTCTTGTCCAAATTTCAATAAATCTTTTTGAGTTGTGAACTTTATTTCATACAAAAACCAGATAAAACTTTATTTTTTTCACCAATTTTCCAGACAACTTTTCCAAAATCTAAAACTTAAATCTCTCATCGGTTTCATACGAACATAAAAAAAATTATAGCTAAAAGGATTTTTATTTTAGTATCGAACTAAAAATACAAAATCTTTATTTTGCAGATAGAGGAGATTTTTAATTTTCTTGCAATTTTGTCTAGCTGGTAACTAAACACGAACCATAATATTATAATAACGTTAAATACTAAAATGGTATACTATATCGGAAACATAACTGGTTCAAATAAAGTAACCCTGATAGCATTATGTCTCTTTCTGTTATTAGGGGTGGCCAATTCAATATGGCTGAATACGTTGTCAAGCAACGTCATGTTCTGAATATACATAGTAAAATATGAGAAAGACAACCGAACTCAGAACTTTCTTCCTTTAAAGTCGGTTAAAAAACAATAGAATAACATACATAAATACAATAACATCATCAAGGCCGCAATAATTGTGTACATTTCATTTTTCATTTTATACCTATCGATAAAATTTTTGATCATCACAAACAGTTGAGGGAGGCCTATGTTCAGCAGTGGACTTCTTCTGGCTGATGATGAGGATAATGAAACAGTTGAGTTTTGGCTTTCTGTCGACTTTGACCCTGAGCGAGAGAGAATAGAATTAGTGAGGCATGGCGACAAGAAACTCACGACATCGCCTTACATCCGTGGCGTGACGAGATTTTTACAATAGACACTCTCTGCTAACATTTGAAAACAGGCTAGAAATTAAAAGGTATTCAACCAACATCAGTTACTTTTATAGTCGTGGTTTAAACTGGTCCCAAAAATAAGCTACAATGAAGTGTGTCCCAAACATCATCATCAATAGCCTGTCGCCATTTCCATGAGATTATTTAAGTAGCGTCAAAAATACATCTGCGCTCGAGGCTATAAGCCAATTTGGGAACCACAGACAGGGTGACACTTTTTTGCAAATCTGTTGATATTGCGACGAGGATGGCAATGGGGGAAAACGACAAATTATATAAAATACACCATAACATGAAATTAATTCATATTAGTATTGAAACTATGCGAAACTAATAATATCTATGTAATAAACTGGTGGAATCGAAGATTGGGCTGAATGATGTGCCTTGGGAGAGGCCTTTATCCAACTGTAGACAGACATGGGCTATGATGTTTTATTAAAAGTTTTTTTTAAAGCAATTATAAGTTTTTTTATACGGATTGCCTGATTTCAGGTGATGATGCGGTCTACGACGACGTGAGCTTGCCTAGTGAAATCGATTCACTCGGGATTCGAAGACATCTAGTTATATATATTTTTATCACGAATAAGTCCGCGTTTGACCACCAACTCGCCTGTTGGTAAGCGATGATGTGGTCAAAGATGAAGCACGCACACGCAGTAGATACATCACTCTGGCATTGAAAAGGCCCAGATTATATTATAGATTGTTAAATATCAGGGACACAGACTAGGTAAGGTATTACGTAGGAAAGTCTTTGATCGGGGAACACCCATTCAAGCAGCGCATTCCGCAGTCTAGCAGTTCGCATAATAAAACTGGAATCAACGCACTTTATACGGGTTTTCGGAATATCAACCATGAAGCGGAATCGCCATTTCCTGCCCACTCTGGCAGTCCAATAAAAATGGCCATAATGGAATTAAATCATGCAGATCCGATGCACACATTCCGAAATGTAATATAAACAATCTTACCGTATTTAGGTAATAATCTGATTATGTCATGCATTCACGCTCATCCAAATTGGATGTTGTCAAAGCTAAGCTAATGCCAAAATTATCTACCAACATCATCATCCTTAACTTTACCAAAGTGATGCAGGACGTGGAAACTCTTCAACAGCCATCACGGCATTTCCTACAGGATGTGCGAATACCCGCTACTAAAGACTGTTGTACCCATGGAATATAAGGAGATGGAATGACGCTTTTTACCATGGTACAAAGACTTTTCTTGTAAAGTAGTGGTTTAAAAATCAATAATGTTATCTATTATTTTACGCACAGTTAAATATAAGTTATTATGACTTAATATTTTCAAGAGAAACACACACACAAACACACATGGATACACATACACAAACCCTGCATGTTAGTTATATCATAATCATCAACGTCCTTTCAAATATATGCATCTCTTTTGTAGTATCTGCCTTTTTGACTTCCTGAAGACTACTGCGACATTCATGAAACGCGTGGTTTGGTTTGATTGGTATGAGCAAATGAGCATCTTTGGTAAGAGTTGCTCTTACTATAAGCTACGCTTGCGCAATACATGTGACTTTTCTAGTTTTGATATACTGTCGTAGCATCACTAATAGCTGTACCAACGGCTCACGACTTCCTTCTCGCGTTCGGTGTAATTTGTTCGAGATTAAAAGACATTAGGGGCGCAGCCAGTGTTTTCTTGGAGTAACTAAGCCACGGCATAATTAAGGGGTATGAAAGGGCTTGATTTGATAGCAAACTCAATTTTACTCAGCGAGTTCTGAGTTCTTGCTTGATGAAAACACCTGTTAGGTGTTTTCGTTTGGCAGATCAAATTTTTCAAAGGTCGCAGAATTTGTCACTGATTTTTTTTATGAATAAAAAGAGTCAGAATACAAAATTTCTCATATGTTTGGGTAATGAAAGGAATTCTAAAGCTATTGATTTGAGTTCAATTATTTTTTAATATATCTTTTACCTACGAGTATAAACCTTGCTTAAAAAAGACAACAATGCTTAAAACTGCTCTGTGTCGTCTTCGCATATCGCCATTATTGGCGAGATATTAACAAAGCAAATTTAATCATTGTGTAACTTAGGTTTATCTTCATCATTAGCCATAAGACGTCCACTGCTGACATAGGCCTCCCCCTTTACCTTCGAAACTGAACGACAATCTGCTATCTGCATCCACTGGATGTCCGCGACTCTCACGATGTCGTCGGTTCATCTAGTGGGAGGCCTACTTACGCTGCGTCTTCCGGTTTATGGTCTCCACTCAAGAACCTTTCTTCCCCATCGGTTATCAGTTCTTCGAGCGATGTGGCCTGCCCATTGCCACTTCAACTTGCAAATTTTAATAACTATGTCGATGACTCTGGTTCTTTGTCGAATATCCACGTTTAGGATTCTATCGCGCAAAGAAACTCCGAGCATAGGTCTCTCCATTGCCCGTTATGTGACTCTGAGTTTCTTCAAAAAGCCAACAGTTAAGGACCACGTCTCAGTACCATATGTCATCACTGGCAACACACTTGTTTTTAGGCATTGTGGTATCTGCTTAGGATAGGTTTAACTTACATAACATTTTTAAGCAATGTCGATACAGTTTGTTTACAAATATAGTTTAACAGTTCAACAGTTTAGTATCATGAAAATTTTGGTCAAATTTTTTGTGCGTGTTTTATAATAAAATTCTTTACACTGTATAAAACCGTAAAAGTATCGTTTGAAAACGGATCCAAAACTTGTACTAAAGTTGTAAGCTAGAGATAATAAAGTAGCCAGAAATTTGGACGTATACCACAGGGTTCCTGCCAACTTGATGATTTACTGAAGTTAAAGCAAAATAAATTGGGTATTTTCTGCTTTGTTTGATTATATATTACCACAATTATGTTTATCTAGTAATATTTTAGGTAAAATAATACTTTTTACAAGCATTTTTACAAATTCCTTTGTTAGTTTGGGTCAAATCTTGCAACTGAATTTTAAAACAGTCATCTCCAACTGATGGCTGTTTTAAAATTAGATAAGCTAAGTGAATGTGATTTTTTCTTACCTATTTCTGCAGATAAATGTCAAAACGTAGAATTATAACGGTAAGGAACTACAATCAAGGGTGATCATTCGACATTTTGACATTTCTCTATAGTAATCGACAAGAAAGATACACGTTCACTTAGCTTATCACCTCACTTGCGCGTTCATTTAGCTTGCAGAATAGACCGGCAGCACTTTTAACAACTTCTAGTATCGTACACGACTTTTTAACGATGGCGCCGTGTCTGAGGGACTTCTTTAATGAAAACACAGACATTTAATACAGAACAGACTGAACATGTTTTTTACAACTACATTCGCAAAAACAGTTATGTTTGCATCTCTCTCGATTACACAAAAATCATATATTCGTATCTCATTTTGTCGTAACGTTGCAACATAATAGAAAAAAATGAGCATGTGGTACGATGTTCCAAGTTGCCATTTTGGTAAGCATCAATATTCTGACAGAAGGCTGACAGCGAAAACCACGGCTTGCAAAAATTACCTAAAATAAAAGTTATTTTTACATATTTGGTTTAAAAGATATGAAAATACTATGGTGAAGTGCAGTGTCCTCATGTGTTTTAATTCATCTCATAAGATGCCACCCGGTATAACGTTTCACACGTAAGTTTCGTGTGTTATAATAGAGATTATTTTGAATTGCTATTTTTTCTTGTTATTTTTCATAAACTTTACAATTTGAAGGCTTGGGAAGGTTGTGTTTCTTTCAATTTCATATATGTACAAGTTTGGTGGGTGTAATAAAAGTTAATAAGTAATTTTCTTTAAAAAAATATTGATTCGATCATTGTTTGGCGTTTGAGGTACTTAGACATTGTCCAGGGAACGTATTCAGTAGTATAATTAAAATAGTATAAGTTATTTTCTTTGAAAATTCATAGAATCGATCATTGTTTTACGTTTACGGTATTTAGACATTGTCCAGGGAATTTATTTCAGAATCAGAATTCGTATTTCAGAAGTATAATTAAAATAGATGATTCAGCTTGATGTGATTATGATGACATGAACTTTTTTCATTAATTACTAGCTGCTTTTCTTAAGTAATGTAAATAAAGTACCTACCTACCTATTGTGGTTCATGTCATATATATACGTAGTGATCTAGATAGTGTAATTAAAGGGTTATTTAGACATATGTCAAGTAACAAACATTTTTATTACATTTTAGATTTTCCCAAGGATGAAGAGTTGAGAAACGCATGGTTGAAGAATTTGAATCTAGAAAATTGGCAGCCCAGTGCGTCAAGTTTGTTGTGCTCAAAGCATTTAGAGGCACATTTGGTCGACCGGACTGGTTTCCGTACAATCCTTAGAGAGTACGAGGTGTAATGCATAATGGAACAACAGTTTTCAATGAACAGTCGCTATCACTATCATGAATCTCAAGTTGTACTAACTACATTATGATAACTTGCATGTAATAATTTTCAGAGCGATAACATACCAAGTTAAAAGAAAGCCACAAAAAGAGGTGTTACAGGCAAAAATGTTCTGCGGGAGCTGCAGAATACCTCATTTCCATCAAATTCAGATCCTGCAACCACATGACACATCTGGTAAATTGTTTTATACAAAAATAAATGATTTGACTTGGTCTGGTGTGTTTGAATATTAATACCCAATGGGAACATCCATAAATTCCATCACATAAAGAGGAGGGGAGGAGGGGTCGACGAAGTGTGACTGACAAGGGGTAGGGAGGGGTCGTAAATTTTGTGACGTTACATATCAGATACAATCTAATAGTATCTGTTAGCACTATTATAAAAGAATGTCCTTGAGTCCGGCCCGCGTTTTGCAAATGTTTGCGTGTAATGTATATGTAGTGTATTTTGCATCAATATTTTTGTGGCTTGTTGGTTCTGCTTGGTATTATATGTCTGTGAATGAAAAGCACTCTACTTTACAATCTGCTGTCAAGATCTCAAGCCAGTGTATAACTGCAAGTACTCTGCGTAAATAAAGCCTTCCCTGTATAGGTACTTATAAATAATTTCACAAAAAAAATTAACCGACTTCCAAAAAGGTTTTCAATAAAACTGTTTTTTTACGTTTGTTAACTTTCGACTGGGTGAACCTATTTTGACGATTCTTTTTTTATTTGGAAGCTGGAGCTTCCCGTGTGGTCCCATTTCATTTGGTCCAGTTTTGTCATATTGAAGTCTGCTTTTTATATTGATAATTGTTTACAGACATCTGTCAGCTTTTTAGTAAATTATGAAATTGCATCAAAATCAGAGTCAAGATGAAAATATCTCAAGGTTTCCGTCGTCGATAATTCGGCAAGATCAGTATTTCCGAACTGGAACACGCGTAATGCTTTCGCACATTTTTTGAATGCTTGCCAAATAGGTCACTGGCATAGTTAACAAAGTGTAGTAAATAAAAAACCAAGGCGACAGCCGCTCCTATCCGATTCTTTTCGTGTTTTTTACGAAATTGTCTAGATGACCACAGTGCAGGCTTTAAACGGTGAGAAAACATGATTCAATGATGATAAATGATTTGCTATTAAAAAATTAAGTGAAATTGGGAAGTGCACATAGGACGTGGAACAGATGGCCGATGGGGCTGAAAGGTTCTCGAATGTAGACCATGGACTGGTAAGCGCAGCGTAAGACGTCAACCCATAAGATGGACAGACGACCTAAAAGGCACAGCAGGGAAACGCTGGATACAGGCCGCTTCCATCCGGCCTTTTGGAGATCGATGGGGGAGGCATATGTCCAGCAGTGGACATCCTATGGCTGAAATGATGATTAAAATGTTATAGATCATTCAAAAAAATACCATCGGTAAGACTCGACCCTGCGCCATCGGGTATATGCCACGAGTGCTCTATCTACTATGCTACGGTCGCTCTCCTGTCTGCCTCCAAATTCTTGAGCTGTCTTTGTACCAATCTAACTTACTGAACCTGCCTTCTGCGCTTGGGGGCTTGGGTTCGATTCCCACCTAGGACAAACATTTGTGTTTGTTCTGTCTGGGTCTTAATATCTATTTAAGTATGTATTTAAAAATATATATGTATGTATATTAGTCTCTGGCAGTCATATTACAATCTTTGCTTAGTTTGGGGTCAGATGAACATGTGTGCAATAATGTCCCAGATGTTTATTTATTTATTTAATGTTGATGCCATCGCCAATCGGTTGAGTATAACTTGTCTTAAATTCAGTTGCCAGATTTGTTCCGCATACCGCGAACGTATAACTACTAACTAACAGGGTAAGTTAAACAAAAATTTGTAATAATAAGTGGTCATACGTGAAGAATATTCCACTTGTGTTTGCTGTGTCAGCCTTTCGCTGATAAACAAGGAATACCGGCTGCTTTAAATAGATGTGGCGAGCGATTTCCGTGCAATAAATAACAGTGTTTATTTCAATGCCTCGAACTTATCGATATGAATGTTTTGGAAACAAATTGCAGTAAAATCAAAACTGTTTTGCTCTTCTTCGCCTTTGAGGTAAAAACAAACCAATCTATTAAGAGTTCAATCAAAGCAAATGTAATGGATGAGAAATTTACAGAAACCGGCAAATAACTTGAAACACGAACTTTGCCACGCTATGATCGATTTTAGGTATATTTGGGGGACCAAAGGGGATACGAAGATATTTCCTAACTACCATCGTATGCATTTGTGTACATAAAAATGTGCCAACTTTATGCCTTTCACCCTGGTTTTTGCTAAGTATGTTTGCCGGTTACACCTGGGTGACAGATCTTCAAACTGCGTTTTTTTTGCGTGCGATTTTCATGAAAGTTACCAATGTAGATAAACTTAAAAAGCAATATCTTATCTACATAGAAAATTTGATCCAAATTGTTAGAGCTGGTTCCGAGATTCGCGAAATAAATATAAGTATATATACGTACAGAAATTGCTCGTTAACTAGACTTTTTTTAACGTAAGTAGACATAAACGAGACTACTTACGTTAAAAAAAGTAAGTAGTCTCGTTTAGATAGATATATAGATTTAAAAAAAAAAAAATATATTATGATATAAAAAGTAATTAAACCCGTGATATAAGAGTTGATAATCTTCAAACAGCTTCAAGTCACTTTTTACACAACAAAAAAATGCTAAATCAAAATCGTTAGTTGTTTGGGAGCACGATGCTGCAGACAGACACAGAGATACACACTTTAATAACACCCCTCTTTTTAAGTCGGAGGTTAATATATTGATTGACAAAGCTAATATAATCTACATTTAAATTTATCGACCGTTTAATAATTTACTAAACTCATTCATTAGGTATGTAACAAATGTTTGCTCTTTGCGCTTGAGACTTAGCCGAAATACCGAAAAATTCAAAATAACATCGATATAAAAATATATGTAAGCAATATCGCCTAGAAGCCTAATATCTTCTGGTTATCTCTTTTCTATAACCACTTTCAGATATTATTCAGTCAAAATTTTATCTGAAAGACGCTCAGCACAAAAGAGAATTTAATTTTGGCTTCCTCACTTTTCATACGATCGTTTTCCAAGGTAAAGGTATCCATAACAAGTTAAATTACACGAACATGTGTTCGTCATTACCCTAACAGCTTTATTTACTTTAACCATAAAGAGATCCTGGAAGCTTTTATACAAGAAATTTTTCGCGAGAGCGAATTTTAGACGTAATTTCGCAGTGAATTACTCGATTCTTAAGCTTAAACGCTATATTTACTTTTGCTTAAGCATAAAAATGGCAATTTAGAAGTGTAATTGGATAGACGAAATACTATCTGCAAATGATGTCTATAGCCAAAATGGGTTTGTTAACGCAAAAAGGTTTTCTAAAAAAGAACTTATTTTCGAGTTCAGTGATTTCTTTAGTGTACTTTATCTAGACAAACAAATACGTTATAAGATCTCATCACATAGCAAAGATAGCTCGACAATTATTTGGAAGCCGATAGGAGGGCGACCGTAGCTTAGTGAATAGAGTGCTCTTCCTTCCTGCCTATTGTTCTATAGAACTGCCAGAGGGAGCAAAAAAAACCGACACCGCTTTATGGTGATATACCGAAAACCCATATGAACCTTTTTTTTTATTCAATTTTTTTTTTGTGCGAACTGCTTGTCTGTGGAATGCGCTGCCTTAATGGGTGTAATCCGATAGTTACAATCTTGGTGTCTTCCAATCACGCAGACTGCATCATCGCTTAACATCAGGCAATCTCTGCATGGTATATAGTAGTAGTATAAATAAAATAAAGTCGCTTTCCGCATCTGTCTATCTGCTAACTCCTCCTAAACCACGCAACGGATTCTGTTGCGGTTTTCACCATCAGTTAGATATTTTTTCATGGAAGATTTATATATATACTCGATTTTTTGCCCGCGACTTCGTACGCGTAGATTTTCATATAAACCTTCAATCCTTTTTTCTTCCCTTAATCCGGCCCTTGCGCAAAATAACATAGCCTATACTTCAATCTGGTCATAGCTAAGCATATTCCTAAAAACAGCATTTAAATCCGTCTTTTAGTCTCTTTTAGTCCGGCATTTTCTTCCAGGGGTTTAGGAGATGTGCGTGATGTTTTTAGAATTTTTGTCTGTGAAAAAAAATTCTAAAAACTGCCTTAAGGCGCCGTGACTGGCTGACTTTTATGCTTTTGAGGGGGTGAAGCAGATGAAGTGGCGGCCGACTAGTCCCACCTACTGCGGGACGCACCGCGTGAATCTGGCAGATGCGCGACGTTTTTTACTTATACACATGTAATTTCGTCACCTTAGTGCAAAGCTCTGTTGGCCCAGCGGTTCAACACTGCGCTAGCGAGCCGTGGGCCTACGGTTCAAATCTGATCGGGTGTAGATATTTTTGGATTCTAATTTTTATAGCAGACAGATAATAAAGTGATCCTATAAGGATTCTGTTTTTTTTGCTTATGAGATACGGAAGCCTCAAAAAGTATTTAACCCGCTGCAAACGAGGGGGCGTGTGGGGTATCGTATATGTAGGTTTCATTCGTACAAACATACACACAATCATCACCTTTTACACACCACACACACACACACACACACACACGAATCTCCTTTTAGAGACTGTAACACTTTTTTATGGTTCCGTAGAAATAAAAAGAACCCATATAAATTCGTTCTGTATATCCGTCTGTCTGTCTGTCCGTCCCAATTTATTGATTTATTTGAACTTTCACCCACGTAGTGATGAAAAATGGTGAGGACGAAGATAATGATGAAAAGTACTTTAGGGTTCCGTACCCAAAGGGTTAAACCGGGACCCATATAAGTTCGTTCGTCCATCCGTCTGTCTGTCTGTCCATCCCAAGTAGGGCATGCAAACCGGGTACCTGAGTACCCGAAAAACCCGATTAACCGACTGATTTGAAAACCGGGTTTTTAGGATTAAAAAACCGGGTTTTTCGGGTTTTTCGAGTTTTTTTTATTCACGATTGTTTATGTTAAATACTACCAGTAGAACATTAATAAACAATAAAACTTCATAAAAACTTACTGTTTCTCTATTTCTTCTCTACTGATCGAATAAATTTAACAGTTTGACCACAATCTATAATAATAATTAGGGATTAGGGAGTAATATATGGTTAAGCTTTGGTTTGACGTTGCCTGAGTGAGGCGTTGTAGTGAGAAGTTTGTAATAGCAAAATAATTATTTTTAAATGATATAACTTCAAATTTGTAACTTTCAGATTTATTCCTATTAATGTGATATAAGACCTTGCCTTTTGCCAAATTTCATGATTCTAGGTCAATGGAAAGTACCCTATAGGTTTTGATTTCCCTGTGAAATCGCAAAATATGCGACATAAACGTTCATATCTTTTGATTGCGTTGACTTACAACTTTTATTTTTTTACAGCCGAAAGAAACCGTAGACCCAAGTATTTAGTATACATTTCAACTTAAAACCTTTACGCGTTCTTGAGAAAAAGGGTCTTGACAGACGGACAACGAAGTGATCCTATAAGGGTTCCGTTTTTTCCTTTTGAGGTACGGAACCCTAAAAAAGTAGTCTAACTGTGCTCTGCAGGCTCACCTGCGTAGTAATGAAAAAATGGTGATGATGATGATGATGAAAAGTTGCCGATTTTTTTTTCTCCCCATAACATCAGTTATCAGACAGTGAAAATCCCGTCAATCAATCGAGTCTATAAAAAAAACATTACACGCATGCATACAAACACACGCACACACACACACGCACGCAAGCATGCACGCTCGTACGTAGTCATGCACATGGCGAATTATTTCAAAAACATTAGAATAATAACAAAAAGTAAATGGTAAACGTGAGATTTGAACCCGGCGCTTACTCAGTCGCAGAGAACTTATCCAATACGTCAAACCGTTCGGCCAACTGGACTATGACAATTGTGGTGAAATTATGCTTCATAAAATAATATATACAAACAAATCGTTACAAAATGTAATTTTCATTCACCTGCCTTTTTAGTACTTATAATCCAAGAAAACGTTGCAGATAAGGTAGTTACTTACTTTACAACTTCCATCAAGGTGTTTTTGTGTCATAAAGTTGAGATTATATTTTTGAGCGGTCAGCGGAACAAAGCGACACACGTCCGTCTAGCAGCGCGCCTCAGCGGTCTCTGTCACATCGCGTAAAAATAAGAAGAGAAGTGAAAAGACGCCGTGGTGGCACGACGTTTCGTTCGACGCGTTCGAGCCAAGTTATGATTAAATTAAATAATAGTTAAAAAAATCGAATTTTTATCGATAAACAAAAACAATGATGCTATTTGTCACAATATTTACCATCATTCTTGTAAATTTTGTCAAGATTTGTTTATAAATTATCGAGATAAAATTGTATGCGTTTAGGCAAATTTCAAGCTTAGAGGTTATTTCATGTTTTTTTTCTATCGAGAAAATTTATCGGAATCGTGTTTTGGATCCAATGGTCCACTCAGAAATATGATCAAGATTAACACATAATTTTTTTACTGCTTCAAAATGAATACATTATCTTAAAAAAATGTTCTGTGAAGCCTTTTTGACTGTAAGACCGCCTTAATATGTTCAGCTGCTTATTTTATGTCGTCCTGTGTGAAGATATTGATACGAGTAAAAACACGGTCAATAGTTTTCAAATCTAAAAGATAATGTGACCACAGTGTAGAAAATGTTTTGAAGTATTCTTTTTGTCTAAACCATAAAAAGTATATCATGTCATGTCGGGATGACACATCTCTGAAATTTGACTGTCCAGCTTCGCTCGTTTGAATTTTTCTATGACCATCCAATTTCTGAACTATGAATACGACCCCAAGTATATGGCTTTGGCCACGGAACCTTGACATATGCTTGTCTTGACACGCTCTTGGCTAGTTATTTCTTATTTCGCGTGCGTTTGTATGTATACCTTGATTAAAAAGCCATGAAATGGAAATACTACTACTATTTATCTGTTAAAATATCACAGTAAAATTCATTCTTTATTCTAATTGCAAATATACACTTTCTTCTTCTAGAAGCTAAGTTTATATACCCGACATAAAGGGTGCAGCAATGACTAATGTAGTGGCTGGTCACAAAACCACACCACAGACAGAAGTAATTTTACCAAAAAAAACATACTTAGTGTGATCGGTTAATTATATATGAGATCATACAAAACTTATGGCGCTACTTTCTTAACTATTTATAGATCGATATTTATAACCTAATTATAATTTTCTAAATTTTATCTTATATCTCGTAATAACATTTTTGGGTTAGAAACTTACGAAGTTGGTTCTGGAAAAGTGTTATTATTTCTTTATTGCGTCCGGAATTTTGTTGTATAGGTTTATTGTCATACTAATACTACTATTGTTAAACTAATATTTAAAAAGGCCATTTGCCTTTTTAAATATTTCTATTCGCGGGACTGAATTAAAATAGGATGCAGTATATTTTGTGTTTTAAATGCTAACATATCACCAAAGAGGTTGTAAGGCCTATGTTTTATAACATCCTTGATCTACACGTTCATTCATCTAAGAAGGTTCCTTAATTTATTTAAAAAGTTTTAATCTGGCTGATTATCTGAATGACAGTTGACAGTTTCAACTTCTTAATGGCTATGTCAATAACATTCTCTTTACTTTGGGTCTCCTTGCTTGAGGCTATGTGACGATCTTCATATTACGTTTCGGGTAACGAAGAAAATAATCATTGATTTTTTAATGTATTATATGTAATAATAAAGAATTTTCATTTTTCATTTTCAAATCCGTCCAGTGGTTTAGGAGATGTGCGCGGACAAACAAACAAACAAACAAAAATTCTAAAAACTGTCCTATCGTGTTCAGATTCTTATTTTAAGACGCCCTGTGTGATTTTTTCTTTGTTATCTCGCAATTACAGTTTTTTTTTCTCTACGTTTTTATTATATGTATAGATATAGATAGATAATAAAACTTACACACGTGCGAAGCCGGGTCGGGTCGCTAGTATTTACTATTTATTTTCTAAATTAAATAATAATTTCGTTGATAACATGAACCACTATAGTAAAATGTGTTTTATAAAAAGATGGAGTGGATATTATTTATTAGAGGGCGCTACTGTATTTGCTAGCATCATAAATTAACCTATAACTATATATAAAGTGATCCCAACATTGCGTACCAATTATGTTTATTACCTTGAAAATATTATGTCGCTGTCTGTCGTCTGTCAAATCTCAACTTACTATCCGTGCCTATACGTATTTATATTTCACGCGTCTATTTAATTATTTATGTTTATCGAGCACGCACCGTCGAAATCGACATGAGGCTGAATTCACACTGGTGCCCAGTATACTTGTTAGCACGCTTCTTGGGGAGCGTTCAAGTATTACGTAAAATGCCCCCATGTAACGCGCCGTAACGTTTTTCTGAACCCTAGTAAAATGTTACGCAACCACCAAGTGACTATTTTTATCTAAAACTCACAATTATGCAGCGTCAAGTACTGGAAAGTCGCTAAAATACCTTTGTTATATAAAAAATGCGCGAGAGAATATCTTTATGTGACCGTTTTGAAGGGTTAAAAAAACAATGTTACGTAACGTGTAGTTCAAACACCCCCTCCCACCCTGTAACGCATCTTAACGTTTAACAAGAAACAACACAAAGGCCAGGCTAATAGCCTAATAAATAAAACAGAGGCCAGGATTATTTCTGAAGATAAACAAACGGACCAGGAATCACGGATTTGTGTGATATAAGAAAACTACCTATATAGCTGCGGCACTTGGGTCCACCCGAAATTCTTTAGATTTTCCCCAAAATTTCCGAAATAAATAAGAAAAGTAAGTAGAGTCAATTTTAGAAAAGTACACAATTAATTATACTATGCTGTGGCCTTCCTCTGATAATCATACGCTAAGTATTTGCTTGCTAAATTTGACCAACATCGCTACAGCCGTTAAGTATTTTTTTTATGCATAGATAGGCTTGCGTTTGACCGCCAACTCGCCTGATGTTAAGCGATGATGCGGTCTACGATGGAGCACGCTTGCCTAGAAGAAGGCGATTCACTCGTGATTTGAAGACACCTAGATTGTAACTATCGGGGAACACCCATTCAGGCAGCGCATTCCACAGACCAGCAGTACGCACAATAAAAGTGGAATCAAAGCGCTTCGTACGAGTTTTCGGATATGTCAACCATAAAGTTGTAGTGGTAGGACTCTTTTGCAGGGGTCCGCCTGGGGAAGTACCACACCTTTGCCAGTTATTCATCCGCCAAGCAGTAGTGTGCAAACACTACTTTGTTCCAGATTGAAGGGCAATGTTTCCAGCGAAATTACATCCACGCAGCGCATTCCACAGACCAGCAGAATGCACAATAAAAGTGAAATCAAAGCGCTTCGTAGTTGTGACAAGGTAACAAACAGGCTGACTAAGGTACCAAGAGTTTAAAATTTACGACTACAATATTATTATGATATTTATTTAAGTAGATATAATATACGACAAATAAGAATAAAAAGAATATTTAAAGCCATTTGAAGCTTTTTCAAAATAAGCTTTTGCAAAATATAAGGATTATGTTAATGGATCAAACATCTCTCATGTTTTATTCATGGATTAGTGTTTGCTGATTGTGAATAAAAAATAAGATCACAAAGCTCCATTACAGTTTATACACAAGCACTTTTTTATATTTAGTTATGTAAGAATAAGTTAAGCGTACGTCCAAAGCCTAGAACTATTGCACGTTACGTTTTTTGCACGTTTTGAAGGATGGTGAGAGAGAATTAAAAAAAAAAAACAAAAAAATATTGTTTTCTATCTCTTCCGCCATCTTATAAATTATACCAACATGAAAATTGCTTAACACCTTTTGTTTGTTTGCAATGTTATTTTAATAATAATTTCCAATCGGGCTTTTTATTCTCTCAGTGATTTTTATCTTCAAAAACATTAAAATGTTAGTTGCCTTTTTAGTGAAAATAGTTGTAAACGCCATTTGCGACCACCCATCTAAAGAGGTTCTATATTCCCTCTATCTATTCAAACTATGCTAAGTACGAACTGAACCTAATATAATATATTATATCTAGGTATCAATACTCGTGCACTTAGGTATGTACATATTAAAATTACGTATAATAATGCTGCGCTCCCCAGCCAGCTGTCGGCTTCACAAGTTTGCAACATTTTTGAAATTAAAAGAAAATCACCGAGAGATTAAAAAAACAATTGTGCATATATCTATCAAGAATCGCGGGCATTCAGTGGATGCAGATGGCAGGACGTCGGTCAGTGTGGTTAAAGGGGGAGGCCTATGTTCATCAGTGGACGTCTTCTGGCTGATGATGATGATATATCTATCAGCATAATATATCTTTAGAATAACATTTCAATTGGTATAAAGCCATTTTCGTGTTATCATTTTAGGGTAACGGAGATCGAAAAAACTATTTTTCTCTATCTGTCGTTCCGCCAAAGTAAATGAATCGACGTACTTTAAAACGTTGGCACGTTATTTTTAAAACAATGCCCTATTCGTTTTAATTAATCCTTAGATTTTTTTTCTTATTATTGAACGAAATATAAAAATTGCGCGATCATAACAGCGCTGATTTGCTAATTATTATTTATTGCGGAACTGTCTATCCAATTCGCTGCTATCCAATTATAATGAAAATAAGGCCGAATAAGAACCTTCCTCCTTTTTTGAAGTCGGTCAAAGAGTAGTTTATTGACTGGGCTTTCCGGATGAATAAGACTATATTTTATGCTACTACTCGAGGATAAAGAAGCTAATGCTAAGGATAGGAAGGATAAAGAAACTTGAAACCAAAAAGTTCTCTACTGAACTAGATTTCAAACCCATCCATCATCTATTCGTCATTTACGGTAGTATTAATATCCTCTGGTTTAAATACGCTAAGTCGTTATGAAAACTGAGAAAATGTTTTTATAGTACACAATGGATAATAATGGTGAACGTACTGCGATCCCCAAGCTGCCTGCCAAGCGTGGGGATTATGGCAACACCCCTCTCTATGAGGGAGACCTTTTTCAACAGTGGACGTTAATTGGCTGATGATATGTGGGTGTGAATGGATAAACCATTACAGAAAAGACAAAAAAAAAAAAAAAAAAAAACTTAAAACTTTACTGCTACTACAAGTGGCAGCATTATTGCTAGAAGCAAATTCTAAGGCTTGATAAAGGTCTTTGTTCTAGGTATATAAAATCCAGAATAGGGTAAGTAGAGGTTATTCCGTGATAAAAAAAAACGACGTGAAGTTCGCTGCAAACGCTATGTAATGAGATACATACTACCATCTCGCTCAGTCTTAAGTCATTCCTTAAGGCATCCCTATACGCGTTTTCACTTCAATTCCGACACAGACAAATAAGTTACAAACGTTTAAAAAGATATCACAACTTAACCTGTATCACGGAATAACCTCCCCTTACCCTACTGCACATTTTTATAACCTTTAGAGCATTATATACCTACAGAGTGACCTTATTAATCCATAATGAGTAATCGTTTAAAATTACATTTAAAACAAAAATGAGCACTTTATTCTCCCTCTAAGTAAACGAAGCATTCAATCTTTTTTATTGCCTACTCAAATAAATTATCCCAAACTAAATTACTCTGATAAAATCTTGTAATCTGTCTTTTTCCGTGGTTGGTTTGTCGACGGTCGATAATCGGGATGGAAACACTGAGCAGCACAATGAACACCTAAAATAGAACAAAGCATCTCAAGAATCAAATATCACCATCTTAGGTACTTTCATAGTGGCTATAGCAAGAAATCCCATCGGGTAATGTCTTAAAAGAAGCCCTACTCTATCAGGCAGGGTGTCGCCTCTCAGCTTGGGTTTCCGACCGTGTCTTCACTACATAGAGGGCACGTTAGAATGTTACGGTGTCCTTATGAATCCACATATTTCATTAATATAGACAACGTTTTAGTCAGGGCATTAAAGGTTAAACTGTCGTCGCTATGTAGCGATAACCTAATCCAAGAGAACAAGTAAGGGTTGATTTAGAGTAGTGTGGACGTCAGGCATTTGTATCTATTAATTCATAATAGAGAAGTGTATAGACTCATGCTAGTAACGCAGACTATTTATCACGCAGAGATTGGTTACTGTCGTCAGTATCTTCAAGATTTTATACACTGTCCGCAAAGATAATATCGTCATTGGCTGTTCGAGACTGACGTCAGGATCTGGAGGGTACGCGGCCAAATCAGGTTCACTGCAAAGAGGGCCTTAAGAAATCTAAAAAGCAGACAGAGCAGCGAAGTATTGACTAGAGCGCACAAAATTGATAGTTACGCTTTCTTCATCTTCATCATTTCAGCCATATGATGTCTACTGCTGGACATAGGCCTGCCCCATCGATCTCCAAAAGGGTCGGTTGGAATCGCCTGCATCCAGCGTTTCCCTGCGGTCTCTTTTAGGTCGTGTGTCCATCTTGTGGTAGATGTCCTACGCTGCGTTTACCAGTCCGTGGTCTCCATTCGAGTATCTACAACGCTTACGCTTTCAAACAATTCCATTAATCTACATTGACCCGATCTACGAGTAGTTCTGAACCTTACCGATAAAAGGTTAAAAATTATACAACGTACAAGTAGGTACAGTTTTTTGTAACTGGCCTACACAGAAACTGTCAATACGATCGATGAAGATTAAACGAAACAGACTCTAATTGACACTTCGCGACGGCCCAAAAATCAGCGCAAGGTGGGCCATACTTAGGGGGAGTTTCGGTAATGAGACACCGTTTGTCTTCTTTTAAAGGCTTCACCAAAATGCTCGTGAACTCACAGATCACAATGTCGTTAGGTGAGATGTTAGGGCTGACAGTTTACCTAGTTTAGTGGTATATACACACTTTTTTTTTGTTTATAATAATGTTTAATCTAGATAGTTAATTAGTTTTAGTTACCATTCATTAAGAAAACTGTGACGGAATCAAACGTTTATATAACTCGATTAAAACATCTCTAGTAAGAGGTTAAAGTTCACAAAAAATAGTTGTATTTTTTTTTTCTAACATAACAAAACCCGTAAAGTATAATATGCGTTTTGTAGGCGGTTTTAAAAAACCGCCTAATGTGTTTCAAAATATACCGCCAAAGTTGTGAAATAGAAAATAGTCGATAACTAAGAACAGCAATGACTTCTGATTTTTTTTATTGCGAATAACTCCGCGTTTGACCTCCAACTCGCCTGTTGATACGATGATGTGGTCGAAGATGAAGCACGCAGACTTAGAAGATACCTTTTCACACTTGCCTTGAAAAGGCCCAGATTATATCTCTCAGGAAACAAGGAAGCCGGCAGGTTGTTCCAATCCTTGGCCGTACGGATTAGAAACGTAGAATCGGAACGTTTGGTACCTATCCAAGGAAAGTCCACTATGTATGGGTGGAAATGGGCCGTTGTATGCTAGCAAAATGTTATTATAGCCTAAACAAGTATTTAGAAGACAAATCAATTATGGAATAAATCGACCCGCTGCGCACTATTGCCATACCCAATAAGGGTCATTAGTGATACCTACCTCAAACATGCTACCTAAGATCTGTATGTGAATTTCGTAATAATATGCAATTAAGTATTGAGTAATTACAGATACTTCATTTTTATTCCACACAAACTCTATTATTCTATTATTTTTTTCGGTATTTTCCTAAACTAGAAGCAAGCAACCCTAGTCCAATGAAAACATCAATTTAGCGCTGGTTCTCGAGCTCTTAAGAGTCCCCGGGAACGAGTTGAAGCATTACTCTCATAAACGAGAATGTAAATTCGCGCATTTCGTAATATTATGCGTAATGATGGCCGGCTTTACTTCGAAGATCGTAAATAATGAATCAGTCGAAAATCAGACCGGAATCTTTCCGGAAACAATTGGAGTGTCGAGAATAATAGAAAACAAATTATATTTTTTCTGCTTTTATTTGTTTGGCGGAGATGAATATTATATGTAGGTATAGCAGGACGTGGTTTTTTTTTTACAAAAAAAATATTGAAAGTTTGTATATTCATGCTATCAAATCTTATATACAATCATGCTACAAATTTAATAAACGATAATTTCCTAAAAAAAAATACTAAATAATTTATCTTACTTAGGTATAATATCCACATATCATACTCGTAGATCAGTGGAAATCACACTGCGATTCACACGATCTTTCTTGCCTCATACCTGCAAAATGAGGAATGAGCTACCTTCCGCGGTGTTTCCGAGAAGCTACAACATGGGGTTCTTCAAAAGGCGAGATAATAGAGTCGTAAATGGTCAGCAACAATACAATGCAATAACTCTTTATTAAAAAACCACAAAAACAAGGATAACATTATATATTACAGTAATTATCTAGGCTTTTAACAGGCGGCCTTATCGCCTAAAGCGATCTCTTCCAGGCAACCGTGTAAAATTTATCCCAAATTCCTTATTGTACTTGAAGCAACGTAGAAGCGGAATCAGAAAAACAGTTTTTACATTCTGTAAATAAAAAAATCTGTTAAGTTGTTTCTGAATGAAATTTAGACTAGAAAATCTTCTTGCAATTGAGCTGAGACCAGTACCTACCTACCAAAGTTATCAATAATTTTACAGTAATGAGTTTGTCGCGTAAATGATTCCTACTTCTACAAGTTTTGTTACCCCTAAAGCTAAATTTATTTTATTTTATTAAATCTAGGCAGATCTTTTGATTGAGATTGAGAATTTATATAATCAAAATGTTGATCAATTTCTGTCGATCGATTCAAAAATTATTCAAATCATGCCAGGATCAGGCAATAATTCTAAAACTTTTTAGCATAAAATTGGTAAGTTCAGAATATAACCTTCTTCGAGCTAAAAAGGTCACAATACCTAAGTTAAGTATAAGTGTTCAATTTAGTATGACCCGGGTATGTCCTAAAACTGCGAACAGAACCACCGGAGGATGGGCAGCAGCGTCCTAATAGTACTCGGTGAACGTACTGCGATCCCCAAGCCGCCTGCCAAGCGTGGGGATTATGGCAACACCCCTCTCTATGAGGGAGGCCTTGTCCAACAGTGGACGTTAATTGGCTGATGATGTGATGTGATGTGTGTTCAATTTAGTAGAATGGGTTATTGTACTAGCTCCACCACTGTGTATTGCCCGCGGCTGTACTAGTTTGAACCACAAGTTCATATTTACAGACAAAATAAAGTACGAATTCGGTTATAAGATTTTCATACAAAGAAGTTTGAATGTTATTTTTTGTTATCATACAACTTTGTCACATTGTAAACTGGTAAAGGTGGGCTTGAGCATTTTGATTATCTCTGTAACATAATTTTCATGTATTTAGTATTAGCTAGCATTCTGTTTAATAAATATATGCACTTTATTAATTTTTTAATCTAATTTTTGTTTGGGGCTTTAGTTGCTATGTGATTATGCCAGCCCCATTTTACAAAGCAACTTACACAATCAAAAGGGACCAAAGTCCCTACGCTGATCTAATATGACCGAGACCATGGCATACAAGGCCCTCGTCGCATCGCACGTGGGTGCGAATAGGATACCTTGAAACATGCCAACATCTCGGAGGTTTACGCCGTACTCATGCAACATCTTGCAAATTTTGTTTTTCTTTTTTGTAAAAGCGGATCTCTGTTTCTTCTAGGTAAGTTTGCTTTATCGTAGATCGCGTCTTAACATAAGGTGAGATGGTGGTCAAACTAAAGTTTGTCTACGAATAAAAAATGTCGAACTCTAGAAACTAAGAAAATATTTCTATAATTCGATAGTACTAAAGCCGCAGACAAAACCAAATCAGTGTGAAATTGAACGTTTATACTATTCCACACGAACAGTTCACTGGGTATTTTAATATAATACGAAAATTGATGTGACAAATATAATTTAATTTATTCAATTATCACAATTGAATAAATTATATTATTGGATAGTGTAATCTGATCAAAGTGGCTAGCAAATAATTAATTCCATCAAACAAATTCTATGTTACAAATACGGAATTAATTACATTAAACCCTGCCATAGCGATATTATCCTTTGTGAGTTAATTTATTAACTGGTTTGAACTGTTGTTTTTACCCGACAACGGCAAAGCCACAAATGGGGGGTTATTGTATTAAATTGTTATAGACAATTAAAAAATTTGACACCTGCCAGTATTTGAACCTGCATCATCCGAAATAGGTTTGCGTTTGACCGCCAACTCGCCTGATGTTGAAGCGATGATGCGGTCTACGATGGAGCACGCTTGACTAGAAGAAACTGATTCACTCGTTATATGACACCCAGATTGTAACTATTGGGGAACACCCATTCATGCAGCGCATTCCACAGACTAGCAGTTCGCTTCGCTCGCACAATAAAGGGAAATGGTTTTATTTATAAAATCGGGGAACCATCGGGGAACACCCATTCCGGAAACGCATTCCACAGACTAGCAGTTCGCACAATAAAAGCGCTGACTGCAACTGATGACGCTTATTTACTAATTCGAAAGTATTTTTTATATTAAAGTGTTGTTCTCACTTTAGGACTTTTAAATCGTATAGACAATTCAACACACTTCAATCTAAAAAATATATATTATACATTTTTAGGGTTGTATTGAAAATGTTCCCACTTTCTCGCAAACGTAACCGCCTCATCGTATCTGATAAAAGAGGTGTATAGGTTCGTGTAAGTTTAGAGATGGTCACTGGGTAGTTGACGTCATTATAAACACAAATACATAGATATAAACTTGAAGAGGTTTACCAAATGGGATACTTACCAAACAGGATATACCTACCCGTTGTTATGCACACCAGAAATAAACGTTTTAAATAACTAAACTTAAGAGCTAGTGCCACAAGTGGCGGCCTTATCGGTAAAATCTAGCTAAATGAGCAAATTCCATTACTTGGAACATTGTCATCCAGGTTAAAAAACTTTCCAGTTATTTTGATTTAAAATCCAAACTAATAAAGCGGTTTGATGAATCTTCTATGGCAGCAATCTGAAAGTAAGTATACCCTTTCAATTAAAAAATAACTTTCCAATTTTATATGATGGAGTGCTGAGGTAACAAAAAAAAAATAATATATGTATTATGTAAAACAAAAAAAGCTGACAAACTGAAGTGGACTGGGCCGGCCACGTAAGTAGAATTTCAGATGAGCTGTGGGTTAGAACCACTACAGAATGGCTGCCGCATGCCATACGACCCCTTGGAAGGCCCAGAAAAAGATGGCGGGACGAGCTTGACTCCCACGCAAAAGACTCGTACACCATAGCATAGAACAGAGAGGAGTGGAAGAAAGGAAGGGAGGCATTTGCCCTGCAATAGGATGGCCAGGGCTGATATAAATAAATATATACATAACCAAATTGAGAACCCTCTCCTTTTTTGAAGCTGGTTAAAAATCTTAATTCAACAATTTCATTCAAAGGTATATGAGGCATCCTCGAAAATTCTTACATCTCCGTACTAAGCCAGTAAGCCTCCGTGACAAAGTAAGTCACACAATTTATACGTTCTTCATGAGACTTATATTTCTAAGTCCCTTTCCCATGACGCCGCTAAGTATACAGGGTGGAAACTTTAATAGAAACAGTAAAAAACAGACCTTAACCGAGCTACGTGATAACAGTTTAACTTTTTAGGTATTCAGTTTAATTTAGATTTAATTTAGTCAGGTATTTAATTACTTTTATTTTATAGTTTGTTAAAAAAAACATTTACTAAATATATTTTTACAATTAAAAAATAAAAATAGTTTAAGAAGAAATTCTATGGATTTTAGAGAAATTTTAATTGGTATTAAAGATATTGAAAAATCAGTTACTAAGACAAATTTGTGTCTTTTGGCAATGCAGTACAGTGATTAGAGGGATCTAAAATATCTATCGGACTAGTTAAGGTAAGAGTATAAGATACTTGAGATTCGATATGTAAATGTCAATCGAAATTCATGAATTATTTTCTTAGATCATGCGAACAACGACCGACACGACAAATTTTGGCAACGATACCGACCGCCGTACACTTTTTAATACCGTTTTTTGGGTTTCGTAGTCCGACAAGGATCCCTTATAAGTTCGTTCTGTCCGTCTTATTTTATTGAATGTTCTAACTTTTATAGTTATTAAGGTAAGTGCATAAAAATTTGTTAAATTACAGATTAAGTATAGATTTTAAATTTTATCAATTTTAAAACTATGAAAATAATGTAATTTTGCGTTTTAGGGGTGGCTGGCTCTCGTACATGTGAAATGGAGAAAAAAAATCCTTCCCCCTCTCCTCGTGTGTGGTACTCCTCGTTTTGTTGTTTGTAGTGGTAGGACTCTTTTGCAGGGGTCTGCCTGGGGAAGTACCACACCTTTTCCAGTTAATCAACCGCCAAGCAGTAGTGTGCAAACACTACTGTGTTCCGGATTGAAGGGCAATGTTTCCAGCGAAATTACAGGGCACACAGAGATTTGGACACACACACTGTCTCGTATCGTGATCGCAAAACGTGTCGTGTGGTGTCTCGTAAGAAAACGCGTTTACTGTCGCAATTAAAGTTTCCCTGTACGCCGAATAAGTATATGGTTACAGCTTAACGTTAACTTAACGTATTATGGGCTTGTAATAGGTCTAATCGATCTCTTGAAGCCAGATAACTTGTTTCATAGCCACTTTACTATGAAGGTTTAGGAAATTGTTCTCTTAGGGACCATTCCAGGCATTTTAGGGATCGTGTAAGACATAAAAGTACCGCTAGATGTTGATAACAGACTGTGACATAGGCATGGCTAACTTGTCTTTTGCTGCTATATACTTTACCTATGTTGTCTCGTTCCTTCGTAAATGTAACCAGTATAATTATTTTTTTAATTTAAACCGATAACGATGTTTTGGCAGCTCGTATTACGTGTCATGCAACACACGGTAGCAGTTCAGTTGCAAATATCACTCGTGGTCACCCATTCGAAAACTTATAATACTTTTATAAATATGACTGCCCAGTGGCTCAGTTGGGAGTGAACCTACCTTCTGCGCTGGAGGGTGTGAGTTCGATTCCCACATAGGGCAAGATTCATATGATGAACATTTGTGTTTCAACAAGTATGTATTTAAAAATATATATGTACGTATATCAATCTCTGGCAGCCATGTTACAAGCTTTGCTTAGTTTGGGGTCATCCGACCGTGTGCAAAAAAAAACAGTTATAAAAAAAAAGTAACAGCAATCAAACTACTAAAACAAAATCCCGTTTTTTTTACAATCGAATCATTGAAACAAAACCTAGACTGCAAAACTACATTTTGGACATAAAGGCGAGTTTAATAACAATGTGATTTACCCTGAGATCGCAAAAAAAAGTTCACCCAACAGCGATGTGATTTCGCGATGTTCATAGCAAAAGTAGTTATTAAATGATGAATACGATACTTCCTCTCGGCACAATACCGCCATTCCGTGTTACCCTGTATAGGTTATATTTATCCCGAAGTAGGTACTCTTGTTATTGGATAACGGGTAAAGACGCTAAGCACTGCTGGTCTGTATAAAATTGACTTATACAGTAAGGAAATTCTGTTACTTAGATGAACAAACATTTATTTTGTTAAAGTTATTTTGATTTAAAAGCCAAATTATTTATCCGATTTTAATAAAATTTCTATGAGACCAATTTGAAAGTATATCCTTTCAATTCGAATTTTCCAAATCGTTTTAATAATAACGGAGTTCTGAGGTAACAAACGTTTAAAATATATAACCAAATTGAAAACACTCTCCTTTTTTCAAGTCGGTTAAAAATAAACACAATGCGCACAGTTTCCAGTCAGTCACTTGTCAAATGCATTGGTGCGCGGTCTTCCCACGTCGCATCACTCTCGAGAGCAAATATATAAGTAAAATACATGGGGCCTTACTTAAAAACGTTACTCAAGTTGATCTATGCTTAAAACTGCCCTCTCAACTTCTCGCTGACAGCAATCGTTACACGCGAAAACGAGACAGAACAATTTTAAGCATAGATCAACTTAAGTAACGTTTTAAGATTGGGCCTAAAGCAAAATCTTCAATCTTTGATTAGATTTTCACAGTAGTAAATCACGTCCAAAATCGAAAAAAAAAATACGTTAGGAAACTTCAATATATAAGTAAAGGTCGACCCTGACGAAAACATGGTAGGATAAAATTTTCTCGATAGAAAACCATCACAAAGTTACCTCTAATTTTCAACATTTTTGGTTTGCATTCTGTTTTGGTACATATTATTGAACAATAAATTATGTAAATATTATCACTCATGTATAACCTAGAGCTGACCCTAGCAATTTTTAAAAATATTGTCTATTCTATAAGCTATGAGAGTAGAAAGCACTTGGCGCTTACAACATTTTTAATCCGCGCAATACGCTGTCTTTCGTCTCGCGTGACACAAGCTTGAGGCATCGGTTTGTTGCACCGATCAGTTACCATCGCTCTGTTGAGACGGGTAGTCCATGTCAGTTCAGACGTCGAGTACGCAAGCTTGGTTCCGCGCGTCGTCGCGCCGCCCGTGTTTGTTATCCGTACATGCGCTGGGTGTGGCGAGATGCGCGGGGGAAATCAGAATTTATCCTGCCATTAGGCCCGCTCTTAAGTAAGGCCCGTAAAGGCAAGCTACGATGCGCCATGCAACATTCTTAGTTGAGATTTCGAGAGACGGCGAGCATTTTTCAAGTACTCAACACATTGGCACGCAATGTTCGCACCGCTCTTCATATTTAGCTTTATGATAATATAACTTGATTTCTGACCTTGTGGTTATTTAGCGACTCGCTCAGCGCTAGGTATTCCGTCTAGAGAAAGCACCTTTCATCCTGGTTTATGATCGGCATTACCATAAAGTTTACCTACATCACGCAGGTTTACGGTCCTCCGCATATAACATTCACTTTTAGTGTACCGAAATATGTAATTTCTGGGCAAAGTGTACCTATTTGCCACAAATTGCCTACATTATGCAATAGAACAACAGTAGAGGGACCACAACGTTTTTACGTGTTTGAATAAAAAGAAACCAAGTTGAAAAGTAAGTATCGTGACACGCGTAGGTATTGTAGAGTTCTGTTGCCACGTTAGATGAAGACAAAGACTTTATAAAACCTAATGCCTTACAACGTTCTTGGTGAAGACATGAATGAAATATATGTAACTAATATGACATAGGTATGTAACAAATATTACATACAAAATGTTTATGTGGGATTTATTGCGCATTTTTTTTTAGTAACACGTGTTCAAATCAAAGTTAACAAGTGAATTATTAAGTGTTTTTGTGATTTCATGATTATTATATTTGTATATAGAAAAAAAACTTACCTACAATATTATTTTAGTTTTAACCAGAGTAAGTTGATAGAAATGAACTTTTATGATTGATAGAATTTTGTCTCGCTCTCTAATGAGAGGCTAATGAGAGAGCATGACAAAAGTCAATGGGTTATTATAAGAATGTTTTTGAGATTATGGTAATCCACCTGAAGGGCGACGATGTAATGGTGCGAGAATTAACTACTTTTTTTTTTTTTTTTTTTAATTTATTTAAAACACATAGTACGTTACATTTTGAATTAGTAAGTTGTCTTAAAACCTATGTTAGATTTATCCAGACAACTGGTTCTCGGTACATTTTTTATTTTAATTTTTACTGTTATCATATTATCCTGAATACAAACGGAGTTTTTATTTTATTTAACTTAGAATACGGTAGCTGGTCAGCCATGAGTCGTAAACAGAGTCTAGTAAATCCTATTAGATTTTAATAGTAATTTCAGTCTGTGCTCAATTTTTTCCGATATTCCTGGATTTTTCAAAAACCGCGTTTGGATAATTTCTATTGCCTTTTTAGGGTTATGTAGTACCACTACAAGGAACCTTATAAGTTCGTTATGTGCGTCTGTCTGACTGTCTGTATGTCCCTCTGCCCGTTCGACCAAATTTTTTGAAAATTTTATAATAAAGTTATTAAGGACTTACCTTAATAAGGCATGAAACTTTGCACAATTACAGTTGTGGTTTAGATCCCAATTTTAGTAAAAAATATATAATTTAGCATTTAAGGATGTTTTTTTTTAAATTAAGGTGAGATTTCATACATCACTTTTTTTATCAAATGCATATCTTTTGTGAAATTATGCCACTAAACTAGCAAAAAAAAAACAATTACTAATCAGGTTTGTAGTGTCTTTAGCTTGTATTTTGTTAAGTTAATAAATGCACAAAAAAAATGAAAAAAAGAAAAAAAAAAGACATTAGTTTCTATACTGGCACTAAACATCCCCAACTTCCCCAATCGTAGCGTGTCTGTGTGGAGCTTCACTAATTGTTCCGTATTTATAGTGTCGATGGCCTCTTTACTTGACTGATATTGCTTCAGGGATCGAGGTTATGAGAGAAAAGACGAAAGGGTCCAGCTTTATTAGCAAGTAGACTAAAAGACGGTGGGTACTTGAACTTTTGCGCTTAGAGCATTATTCTTGCCTGTCTACTTTATCAAGTGCAAAACTGGTATGGGAAAAAGCATTCTAAGGCCTAACGCCCACGAAAGAGAAGCAGCGCACAAGCAAGCGGCCATGCAAAAATGAAATCCTTCTAGTACACCGTATGTTCTTAATTGGCATGTGTTCTAATTATTTTTTATCACCTTATAAAAAGTTGATTATAAATAGAATCCTTAAAAAAAACAAATAATTTTTTTTTCTAAAATAAATAAGATATACCTACTTAAAAACCTCCTGATAAAAGAGCTGATAGTCTTCAAATGAATGAACAGATTTTCTTAAATCATAGCTAAGAACACTCACGATCAAATCATCTATCAAAAAATAAAAATAAATCGAAATCGGTTCATGTGTTTGGGTGCTACATCTCGCACGTTAAACTCATAACATCCCCGTGTTTCGCCAGGGCACAATCAACCCACAATCTACAACAAAAACCAAAATCAATCTTCAATCTAGGCATCTTCAAAGCTAGAGTGAATAGAATTCTTCTAGATCCACGTGTTCCATCCACGGCCACATCGTCGCTTACAGTTGGTGGCCCAAACTAAGATCTATTCTAATTATAAAAATAAAAAATTGGTTTGCGCATAGACAAGCGAAGGTCTAGAGACAATCAAAATGCTACTTCTACTTTGTTACAGCGATACCAAGTGAAAGAATTGCCCATAAAACCAATATCTCCCAGTCAAATATTTCCAAACTAAACCTATAAAAGCACTTGCATAAACAGAACGCATTTAACACTGCATAAACCTGCATCTTTACGACCGCACCTTTCACCAGTGCTTGATGATTTGGATCAATATCCAACATCAATCGCGGAAGGAAACCTCTATGGTCACATAAGTTATGACCGGGCGGATGCATAAATTGTACTACAGTGCCGTCCTATAAAAACCTGCGATAAAACGGATCAGATGGATACGGACAGTGGCTTTGGATACATTGTAGAAAAACATTCAGTTCAACACAGTTCAACAGTATTAAAGTTACCTGGCACAAGAAAAAGTACTTTGTCTTCTGAGGAGAAGGAGGTTCTGAATTCAACTGTTTTTTGTTTGTGTTTGTTACGCGATTACTCCGCCAATTTTATTAATTGATTTTGTTGATTCAATTTTCGTTCGGTAGGTGGTCGCTTCAGAGGTGGCATATAAATTTTATAAAAATTGATTCAAATGGCGGTCGTGATTCGCGCCTAGAATCCACCACGCGGGCCACCGCTCGAAAAAAACACGCTGAAAATTTAGTACCTTTTCATGACGGCGGAGTAAAGGATGAGCTGTCAAGTGTACGTATACGTCATTGTTTTTAGCAAGGACGAGTTATTTGGCCTTACTTCCTTGGGTTTTAATTTAAGTTTGTACATGTAGTTTATCTTGAAGTAGAATATTGCTTTTTTTCCTAAAATTTACTTAACCAGGTCCAGGATCAGGTCCATTATGTCCAATAATCATCATTAGTACCAGACTAAAGGACTCACAGATTCACTCTAAGATTAAGTACGATTCAACCGGAGATTTCGACTTTTAAATTCAATCCACTATCAGCTAAGCCAATCCGTTCAATTACCTATCAATTCTATTCACTAATAGTCGAACTAGTTACACAAACGTCTACTTTCTCGAAAACATTTTGTGTTCACGACCAATTGTTAAATTTGAATTCTCCCGCTTTGGAGCAAAGTGCGTTAGTCTGCCCGTGACATTATTTTTTGTTGACTGACAGCTGGTTAGATTTTGGATAGTCATTGTTACTAGGTGTTAAAAGATGTAATTATGGATAAAAAACTTTCTTAATAAAAAAAAATCTGCCACGCGTTGTACAAAAAATCTGTGATACGTACCCCCAGGCCTCTTAACGCGTCACATCTGCCGGCCGCGCTATTTGCACCACGAAGAGAAACATTGACAATACTTGCGAAGAAATTTGATATCACCTGTTAATTCTTGTGTGTATCGTGAGATGTACTTCTGTCTCTTCACACATCGGACACTAGGCGAGTCCCTTTAATTAATATGTAGTTCATACCCCGTGTAACCGCGGATTAGTACGGGCCTTGTTCGAAGCTCGAATGCAGACGGTCACTTTGTGTGGAACAAATTTTGAAGGTCAAATACCTACCACGAGACATTTCTCTGTACTTGAATTCCACCCTGTACGTAGTGGCTAGAGTTAGTCAGTGTCAAATTATCTCAAAACGTTCATAGTAACAAAAAATTATTTTGCGAATTACCCTGTCTCGTATTGGTTGATAGGTGGGTGGTATATTTTCCTATAAATATAAATTTTATATAAATTGCTGAGGAAAACGTCATTAGCAGTCCCGCAATTAAAAAATATTAAATACTCTTTAATTACGGTACCCATATAAAAGGGTTCGGTAGATAGGTATTCCGGAGTTTAGATATATTTATTTGCTACAAGCTGCGCCCGCAGTTTCACCTGCGTGGACATTTTCGCAGGAGTGCACGAGGTGAAAAATTAATGCCCCAATAACGGACATCCGCTGGTATACATTTTCGCCCGAGTGGTAAAATTTTATCTACGTACCTTTTGAGGTCGCTAAATTTTCGCCTGCTGTCAGATTGACAGGTTGAGCTGGTGTTGACATAACTTTGTTTGAATTTTTTGTTGCAGATATTTTAAGTGGAAATAAAACTTGATATTTATTTAATGATAGATTGATATTTGATATTTTACTAATTATATGTTTTTATATTTTAGTATTTTTTACCAAATAGTAATTTAATATTGAATTTGACCGCTAGTATTGACATAGAGTTATGACACCGTACAGCCTACCACCGTTAGTTTACGCTGGTGAAAAATCTGCCGGCTACGTAAACGCACCCCAGGAATCATTTTTAGGCTAAAAAGTAGTCTAAGTCTCTCTCCGGTATTCCAACTATCTCGATGCACATTAATCCATTGCTTTTTTGCTGCGTGAAAGAAGCAAGCCAACACACTTTCAAATTCATAAAGTATCAGCTGGCAGTGCTGGCACCAATGAAATGCTGGCACCACCATTTTCCAGATTTTCGAAAAAATGGCAGTCATCTTTGCAAAATGCATTTTTTGTGTGTCATTAAAATCAGTGATTTATCTAAAGTTTTGTATGAAATCAACATGCTTATTTTATGTGGTTGGAATCTTTATAAATCACGCTAGCCGACTACTTTACGTAGAAGCAGTTTTTTCGTCACGATTACTGCTTATATTACGTTTAAAACAGAAACCGCCACCTGCAGGGCTAGCATGTGCACCGCGACAAAACTTTGTCAACTCTTTTATCGTGCCAAAGCGAGACAGACGTATATGAAACCGTAGACACAGTGTAGCGTTCTCGCTCCACAAAGTGACGACAATATTTTGTCGCGGTGAGCATGCTAGCCATGATGGAAGATGTCCAACGCTAACGTGTCACGTGTTGACGGCGCTTTGCCAGCCCGGAGAAGTACTTCGAGTCAGCCAAATGTATTTACGCGATAAAATCTTTTTATTAATTAAATATTGCATTTGGTACCGCTGATTGGGGGAAGTGTATTTGCAAATTTTACGGTGCTGTGCTTTACGAGAGCATTTTCACATTTTACGAGAGTGGCGGGCGTGTGAAATGCGACATGCTGTGCTTCGTTTACGTGTCAAGTTTATTTTCATTTTCGGTCCCTGAATGGCGTGTAACCGAAATTCACGTTAAAATTTGACGCAGTTTATTGGCGTTCCTAAATTATTTTTTGTGCTTTTTTTTTTTTGTTGAGAGCCAGTGGATACAATTATACAGGGTTATAAGGAAATGGTATGCTGAGCCGAAAGGGGATCTTTATACTCACCATTAAGAACAACTTTGGGGCCAACCCTGAAATCGCGAAATAAATCAGCTGTTTATTTGTGTAGTGTATACTGTGTATTTGGCAACAGATACGCTGAATCTAAGTTGTTTTAAAATTAGATTAAAACGCCGGCTTACCGACCAAGCGTTTTATAATTTTGACGAGTTTTTAAAAACTGACGTTAATATACAGTTATATGATTATTTACGGGATATTTACCGTGGTAAGGTTGTGGAAGGAGCTCCCGATATTTCGGCGCAGCTAGATCCCGTAAATAATCATATAACTAATAACAGAAATAGAAAAACTCCAATTCAGTATCTACGATCTTTTTGGTATAAATATCCGGGACATTATTGAACACACGGTCATCTGACCCCAAACTAAGCAAAGCTTGTAATATGGCTGCCAGAGACTGATATACATACGTATATATTTTTTAATAAATACTTAAATAGATATTAACACCCAGACATAGAACAAACACAAATGTTCATCACACAAATGTTTATCCTATGTGGGAATCGAACCCACGCCCTCAAGCGCAGAAGGCAGGTACACTACCGATTGAGCTAACGGGCCTGTCGAAACACATGCATGACGGTAAAGTATTTTAATATAACACGGATACATTGTTTTTATCACATTTTTATGTTTGATTACAAATTTTCCGCGGTATCAGTTTTGGTCTATATTAAGTTGTTCATAATGATGAGTCCAATAATATTCCCGAATATTTCCACGGTCTCACCAGTCACCTTGTATAAGTCAGTGAATAACACACAGAGTTACACGGTGAAACATCTAAGCGTAATCCTCACACATGTAACATGTATATACCTACATATATAGATGTATATATATACATATATATATGTATTTGTTAACAGATAAGGGAAGAGCAGCCGACAAGCGTCATAAACTTTCGGAAGTTAATTCTGGAGATGCAGCCACAGGCAACAAACAAGACATAAAAGGGGAGTGTACTTGAATTAAGTATGTGTAGTTTATGGACTCAGATCAGACGAACAAGGGAGATATGGTAGGGTGGCAAGACGGGTGGCCTAAATCAGGCTTGAGTCGAATTGATCCAGCGGACGCCCTTACCGCCATTTGCTGCGTGTCGACCTTCGATCAAAAAATTACAGAGATGCCACAATGACACGGTAATCGCGACAATATTCAATCTGGCTGGACTCAATACGCAGCCAGAATGGATCCACAGTCACACAATAGTTTCACGAGCCGTAACACACCGTAAGAGCCGTAACAGACACGTCAACTTGGCTCACGAACCACCGTCTGACCAACGGGAGAGAAAGAGAAAATTGTCTCTTTCTCTCAGGAGAAAAGTTCCCACTTGCGATTCATACACAATCGCAGTCTCGCTTGCTCAACGACGGTGCACGAGTTTTGACGATGTTGTGCAAATCGAACAGATATTAGTAAACGGAGCCGTAAATGTATAAAATATACCGTTGGTTTTGGTAAAATGGTTATGTTTTGATATAAATTGTAAACAGCTATGTTTATATATGAAACTGCGGACGTTTATTGACTATAATTTTCTACGCGTTGTGACTTCTATGTATATTTTTTTCGAAGCTGTCGACTATTGGTTAGTTTATTGGTGTCATTGCAAGTTTATTCGTGAGTGTGATAAATGAGCCATACTTACAGTTTTTGTGTTAAGCGGTTTAGCGCTATATTGCATAAAATATTAAACATTTGAACTTGAACGATAATTTTACAAAGGCATACCTCCCTTGTTTGCCTGATCTGCGTTTATGGATTACATACAGATAATTCCAAAAATTTAGGTTCAAAGATCTTTATTAATATCACAAGACACATTTCTTACTCAAGCGATATAATAATGTAACATATTCATTCATGTTGGTGAATTACATATGTCTTTTTTGAGGATCTCGGACATACAGGTTTCCTCAAGATGTTTTCCGTCACTGACCTTGAGAGATGGCATTGAAACTACACATATTATTTATGTAAGTAATAAAAATAAATTTATGATCAGTGCAGGGCCAAACTAACGGGGTGTCGTCAGATTGTAAAGCGCACATGCTACCGCTGGGTCACTATCGATCATCCTTACAGGACAAAGCAAGCCGGGCTTATGAGCTTTACAATCTGAATATAATACAATGACTTTAGTACTTTAATAAATTATGTGCAGCTTCGATGCCATCTCTCAACAACGGTGAAGGTAAACATCATAAAGAAACTGATATGTCCAAGAATCTCAATAGTTCAGAGACATTGATATTTACCGAAACGCCCTGGGCCAGCATGATGGATTAGGGCCTATCCTTTCTCTCTCTCTCTCTGTCTGAGAGAAGATCTGTGTCCCAGCAGACATCACTGTGCGTGCACCGCTGCTGGAATGCAAGAGCTCGTTTTCTTTTGTGAATGACGTATGCCGTGTGTATACGTTGGCCTTGGACAGCCTCGACAGCCATACCAGACTGGTTGGCGAACGCAGACGTTGGGCCTAATTCGTTTTTGGTTTTGGGGCGACTAGCTTAAAAGCACCTCGGAGTCCTCCTCGAACCTCTGTTTGGGCCGTCGCTGGTAGTGGGGGATTAGACTTGCCCTGGCACTCTAGAAGGGGTGTGCTCTGGAGCCCCAAGGGTTGTAGAATTTAGTGATTATTTGGAACTAATTAATTATTTGAAGACAATCTAACTTCTGACAGATCCTGGGAGTCTTCGATCCCGTTGGCGGGATTGGTGTGTGTTTGTGTGCCTTTGGTAACCGGCGCCTATACCAAATACGGAATACTTTCTGTTGTCGGGAGCAATTGGATCGGACAAGCCCAGCACCGCCGATGTGACGGCGGTGATAGGGTCGTCCGGATCGCCTAAGATGTTTCTTGGGCGTCAACGGAAGGGAAGAGGGTCTGTCGATTCGGTTGAGTTGTTTTAGGCTTGGCCTACAAGAAGATTGGGGTGGCAGGACGCCGCATCAACGTAGCGGTGGGAGCAAGAGCTCGTGCGCTGTTCGTATTGGTGCGAATGAGACAAGCGGCAGTGTGAGCTAGAGAGCACCTTTCCATTTTACTCATATAATATTTTCAAGACATTTATTTTGATTGGTCGTATTTCAAATTCAGATTCCTTATTGGTTAAAGTAATTTTAATTAAGTTTATTAAAAATATAGCTATTTAATATGAATAAAGTCATTCTACAGTTTACTCTCAACCAGGCGTTGTAATACAATAAATATACCATCCAAAGTCTTCTAAACACACCGCGTTCAACAAAAGCCGATAAAAAGTTGCACTTAGGCCTTTACCTGTGGGTGAAAGCCTTAACATACATTGTAGCACACCCACATATTGACTCAGTGCTTTTATTCCCACAAAATATTCACTGAACCGATATCTAAACGGGAAGCTGAAGAATGTACGTGACATGTAATGATTTGACTTTTATATATTCGGAAAAGCCCGCAAATGTAAAAGGGATGAACAAAGGGATTTAAATATAGATGTATAGAACCTTTTTTAAGTGAATTTGAAGTGGCAAAGGGATGGTAAGATAGAACGTGCGTGAAAGGCGATTTTTGACATTAAAAGGAACGCTATTCGCGAAATATTTATTAACTGACATCAAAAAAGGAGGAGCTTCTCAACCCAAACTGTATATTATTGTATCTATTTTTTAAATGTTTGTTACGAAGTACTCTTGAAGTACGTTAAAAATATCCTGTGTTCCTTATAACTAGAGGTGTGCCTATCTTATAAGCTCTGAAATAATCTTACATAGCAAAAAGAAGACTGAACGTATGAATCAGCTTAAATCTAATATTTCGGAAAGATTCGGTATCAATCTTGATATATGTTAAGGAAAGGGAACCAGATAATCTGTATTGGCTAAATAAATCTCCGGGAAACCGCAAATATAAATAATTTATTGAGGTCTTTATTCATAGATTTAGTAATGAACGACCAACTGAATCAATCATTGTAATGATGTTTGTACGTGCAATAGTTCCGTGGCATATCTATGCCAATAGCATCGCAATTCACAAATATAGAAGCATATTTTATATATTTCTATATGGAGTCACAATCGTGCGAAAAAAATGTCCGAACCAAAACTCGGCGCGCGCTACGCATTGGCTACGCCGACTTGTTGGTTAGTTGTAAGGCAGCCGCGATCCGAGTACAACGCTGCGCGATGCCAGTGCTACGATGACATAGCGGACAAGCGACGTTGAACACTATGCAAGCGACATAACGTCTAAATTGGAGTCAATATGGCATTGTGAACTATATAATTGGTGTCTACGTATGTACAACGACACTCGGACGTTTTTTTGACTGTTTTCACTTCGGGATTGTGACTCTTTAGGTATTGTATCTCGATGATACTAAGCCTTTTAAACATTAGAATTTGACTAAGCTTCAAAGAACTGATTATTTATTCAAATACTACTAATGCCTACATAGAGATATACGGCGCCGCACTGGCTAGCGGTTGACCACAAACTGTCGGCCGTGTTGGTCTAAGTACACCCACGACCCACGGTCCACTACGCAATTCACTGGACGCAAAGTCAAAAAGAGGGCATTATAGCTTGAGTATATGTATGTATGGTTGTATATTCCTACCACAGCCTTCAACTGATTTTGACAAATGTACAATTGGACGGACTTAGACTTCAAGTCTAACAAAAAATAAGGATTTTGATATGAGGTGTCGATAGATTCGCCTTGTTGAGCACACCAAGTTTCTTAGACTTAGCTTGGCCTTACCCGCAATGTAAATTGAATTATAATATGACTGCCATGTGATTATTTTAAATTGCTACGCGGTTATTGCGTTAAACACTGAATTCGTTTTTGCCATAAGTACCCACCAACTCCTTTAGCAAAATTACTTTACAACAAATACATACGCCGTTTTTGTGTGGCTCTGTACTATTATCACTTGCTATAATCGTACAGTCAAATGTTATTTCTATTATGCGTGTTTTTTTTTTGTCGCAGCAATTCTTATCGCAATGATATAAGGTCGAATATTGAAGTCAGTTTGCTTAAAAAAGGGGAAGCCGGTGCTTTCCCATTTGAATGTATCTAATGGTTTGTACTTACGTTAAAATCAGCTTGGTTAGCGCCACTAGTCGCGGTCCTGCGAACAAAAATAAAATTGAATGTTAAAATCATGCCGGAATTGTATACATGCTTACATATTTATTTTACTTTATCGAAAATAACTAAGTATATACCTAAATACTACTAAAATTATAGTTAGTTTTAATAATATTGAAAAAAAGTGTTCTAAAGTAATTTCTAAATTTGAATTATTGTTCCACGCCTATTTATTTATTTATTGACTAGTGCTGTTGCCCGCGACCGCTTGCGTGCTACCTTCCGCGGTGTTTCCGAGAAGCTACAACATGGGGTTCTTCAAAAGGGGAATTAGTAGAGTCTTAAAAGGTCAACAACGTACCTAGTTGTGATGCCTCTGGTGTTGCAAGTACCAAAGGCGACGGTGACTGCTTACTATCAGGTAGCCCGTCTGCTTGTATTCCACCGCGTTCGAAACATGCCGGTTGTTAAATTTTTGAATTGTTTATATCATCAGCCAGTAAAAAAGCACTGCTCAACAAAGGCCTCCCTCTTAGGGTGTTGCCATAATCCTCATGCTTGGCAGGCAGCTTGGGGATGGCATGGGGATTACTTTCACTGTGTACTAATAGAACGCTGTTGCTCATCCTGCGGTAGTTTTAGGACATACCCGGGTACAACTACACGATCATACGTTTGTAATATTATTTAAAAAAACTTACAGACGAACATAGTACCTCCTCCTTTTTAGAAGTCGGTAAAAAGTAAAATAAAGCAACGTTCAAAACACAATCAGCAATAAATACATTCTATTGGACCAGAAGCAATTTTTTATTCACCGCCAAATTCATAATCCAGAAACACGATACCAGAATTTTATTCACGGACGGAAAGTAACCGTTGACCTTATCATAAAAAATATTGTCACTTAATCTGCCTATCCTCGATAAAGTTGACGCCATCTCGTCTCGGCCCATCGTTATCTTTTTCACAACGCTATTCACTTTTTGTATCGATAGGAAGACAGTAACTGGAAAAAAACTGTATTTTTTCACGAGGTTTCAGATACGGTATTTTTCTGGCCACTCCAACTGATCTATTACTCGTTCGCTCGACTGTATTTCCTGTACTTTTTAAGTCTGGTATCGACACCACCCTTGATATTTCAGTATGCAAATACACTTCTCTCATTCAGCTCAAATTGTTGCCGCTGGAGTTGACAAAATGTTATAAACGATTTAATGATATTATCCATTGGATTTGGGGGATCCATTTGATATATCATTTTCTTCGACACAATGATAATTTGACACTAATTACTACACGATAATTTTGCGTCGGTTTTTTTTTCGTGTTGGCCTAGTCGGTTGACCATTGCTTACCTGATGGTAAGTTACGATGTGGTCGAAGATGGCGAATACACCTAAAGTACGACCGCTGAAAGAATGCGTCTAACAGTTGCCATAACATTGTAAAAATCTGAACGAAAACAGGAGAGAGCTACGAGTTTCGTATGCTTGGAGTTTCTTTGCGTGATAGAGTCCGGAACGTAGATATTCGCCAAAAAACCAGAATCACCAACATAGCTATTAAAATTTGCAGGTTGAAGTGGCAATGTGCACACACCACATCACTCGAAGAACCGACCACCTATGGGGAATGGCTCTTTTAACAAGAATGAATTGTTTTTTAAACTCCTGATAAAAGAGCTGATAATCCGCAAACGGCTACATTAATTTTCTTGAATCATAGCTAAAAACACTCAAACAAGATCAAAACACCTTTCATACGAGAAAAACTTAATCAAAGTCGGTTCAGCCGTTTGGGAGCTACGCGGTCACATACTTTTACACAGATACGTTAAACTTATTACACCCCTCTGTTTATATCGAAGGTTAGAAATAGTAGAAGAAAATTATTTCGTTCAGGTTTCTACAATGTCAATGTTTGCGCATTCTCTCAGCACCCGGACTATTATACCTAGGTGCTTGGTTAATAAATATTACCTTATCAAAACTACATGCTCTTCAAAAGGGTTATATGAAAAAGAAGCCATTGCAAATTTAAGACCTGCCTCATACGTAAAGGGACGAAAATCTCCAGGGGTCTCGCGAGTTCTAGTAAAATATAATTTCATACAAAGCCTTTGATGTCACAGAGCAGGAAATAATCGTAAACATTTAGAGACCTAGCGTAAAACAGTTAAGTTCCCTCGTATCTGTCCCAAGACACGAAGCAAGTCTCTTACCATTTCTATAATCAAGTGTGTCGGAAGAAAACAACAAAGTTTTGGTTCCGTCGAAAACTTTCCGTCACATTTCACTGTAAGTAATTTTCTCGCTACGTTGAGCTCTGTAATTTTATGCAAACTTTTTGTCAATGGAAGTTTTTGGGTGTCCTGATGTCCAGGTCCTGACATCCAGTCCAGGATTGATGTCGTACTTTAAACCGAACTTTTATGGAATAACGTCCCGGAAAAATTATAATTTTCTATAGAATTTAAGGTATCACACAAATCGATGTGAATGTTTAGATCAAAGACTTACATGTTCAGACACTTCATCAGTTGACCATTACTGATATAAAAAACACGCCCACTGATTCAGTGGACACTGTCACGTCATTTCCGACCAATACCGTAGGTACGCCATCACTATGCTTTGTTTACATTTTGAACTGACGTTGAATGGGCCAATCAGCATTTAGTAATCCCTCACCCCGCCCCTCAGGTATTTGACTGAATTGTTCCCATTGAAAATAATCGTAACTACAAGTCTGGGCTACGTAGTAAGTAGCCCTAGTCTGTGGTTTAGATATTTGCTAGTCAGTAACTTCAAAAAATAGAATACTTAGAGAAATATCTATCAAAAATTCTATCAAATTATGAAATTATATAAAAACATCCTCTGTATACGAATCGACGGGTCTAACAAAATAATATTACTTCATGTTTTTTTGGTCATCGAAAATAATATGATGATAAAGTTTTATAAAATAACTAACGATTGTTAAAAAACGCACTTATGTGAATCGTAAATGTGAATGCCAAATAAGCCCTAACTTAAGGGGTTTACTGGTATTTAATATCCACCTTCCGGTTCCTATACCTTCGCCACCAAGGTATAATGAACTCATTTTTAAAACAAACCATATGAGCGCAAACATGAAGAAATTCCTAAAGCCACTGAAGAAGTTCTACAACCCACCTGCTAGCTTTATCATCATCAAATTATTGTATTATCATCCGGATTACGTTATAACTACTACTTGCTAAGTTTCAAATCGATGCGACAACTATAAAAAGTTATACATTCGACTTCCAAGATTTGTTTACTTAGTTTGTTAGTAGAATGTTAAAAATCATATTCCTGCCAATTAAAATAATAGCTAAAGAATTTTTGGCCAAAACAACAAAATTCTAAAATTTTATCTTTCAAACAGTTGTGCCATACGAAAATGAAAGATTGCCTAAGCTATAAAGTTGTTCAAACCAGCTGAGGGGAATCTGTGCCTTGTTTGCGTAAATCCCGGTTTTCCGGATCCCAGAGCGAATCTGTGTAATCAGTAACAGAAACACGAGTCGTAATAAAAAACGTCATACAGCAAACGCTCTGTATACTAATGTTCTTCCTCCAGAGACATTTCGGGCCAGGCAATTGTTTTATTCATTGTGCACAAGAAATGATGTGTCCTTAGGTTTCTTATACAACATTATAAAATGACGGATTACGGCCATTTTTAACAGACTTTAGGAGCGAGGATCTCAAGTGGTTCTTTTTTGTGTATGTATACCAATTACTCCGACATTTGTGAACCATATTACGTGATTGTTTTTCTTATGTAGAGGAAGTTCTTGTTGGTTTTATAATTATTTCACTAAATTTGGCTCAGTCGTTTTTGGTCCAGTTCTAATAATATGAATAACTAGGGTGTAAGTTTTATTATTTTATAAACCTTCCGTGAAAAAATTATCTAACTGATGGTGAAAACCACATCAAAATGCATTGCGTGGTTTAGGAGGAGTAAGCGGATATATAAGCAGGCAGACGCAGTAAGCGACTTTGTACTATGTAGATTATGTTCAAGCGCTTTCTATAATTGTGATGTCTATTTATATATTGATAATTATTTGTTTCAGCCAGCAACAAAAAGCTTATTCAAAGAAAAATACTATGTTTATTTTTAATTCATTCTCATTACGTATTTCTCTCATGTCTTAAACTTCAGAGAATTCGTTATTCTTCCTTGAAGACAGTAATATTAAAGGTAAACATTTACATGCTTATATATTATTTGTGCATGTTATAATTTTGTCCGGGTAAACACAAAACCATTTATCCGAAACTCTTACTATAATATATTTATTTTACACTATACTCGGTCCAAATTATTTAGCGTTGACAGCTGAAGTAGATTTTAAAAAGCTGAAATAAAACTGTCTTCACCATCATCATTATTATCAGTCTATCATGTTCCCACTGCTGGGATACAGGTCTTCTCTCAGAGAGAGTGACAGATAGAGAGAGGATGGGCCCTAATCCACCATGCTGGCCCAGTGCATTATGGTACATATCGTGTCTTTGAACTTTTGAAGTTCTTGGACATACCGGTTTCTTCACGATGTTTTCTTTCACCCTTACTGAAGCGATAGCCTCAAAACTGCACATAATTTATTTAGGAACTAAATAACTTATGAGAGGATCGAACCGGGTTCCTTCAGATTGTAAAGCGCAAATGCTACCGCCCGGCCACCATTACTTCCTTTTAATCTGTGGATAAATGAGGAAGTACCGTACTTGCAGTTTTTGTGTTAAGTGGTATACTGAAAAAAATGAGAGAAATATGGAGACATTTGAACACAAACGATAATTGTACTAAGGCATATCTCCAATGTTTGTCTGATCTGAGGTTTCTATTCACCTTTCAGTTGTTGAGCTACAAAAACTCGGTTCAATTCTTAACCTGCATACTACTTCACAAACATTGTGAAGGGAAGGAATTATTTTTAATTGTTCCTACTTGTGCGACACTAGTGCGACAGAGCAGTGTAAAGGTTAGTCGATCGCAGAATCATCTTTTCTCCAGTCCTCAGAATGTTTAAAATACGCGTGGAATGTCCTAAATACACGCCTTGATTACCGTTGTAAATGTAACACAGTGTAATTAACACGGGGTATCTAATTAAGATGAAAGTACTAATAACGAGAGAATAGTGGTTAGAAAATGTTTACTGTTACAACCTAAGAGCGCAGTCAAAAGTTAATTACGTACAAGGAAACTGAACAAAGAGTCTTAGATAAAATGGCCTTAAATGTTTGGAAATAGAAGCAACTTGTAGAGTGCTCTACGTTTTATCTGCATTAGTACCTAGACTGCTTTGTAGCGTTGATATCTCAGAGATTCTCGCGTTTGACTTCCACGCTACAAGACTTGGTAACAAAAGCTACTAGTGAAGAAAACAAAGCAACAAAACAATAGCAAGGTCGGCAAAACTAAGTTTAAAATTCTGCCAATAAATTAAGTGCCTGTTGATAGATGTATTCCGGCAGCTTCTCTTGAGAGTCAGCTCCTATTCTAGGCTAGATGTGTTGACCATATTTAACCATACCGTTCCTCATTATCAGCCAGAAGATGTCCACTGCCGAACATAGGCCTCTTCCTTAGAACTCCATACTGAAGGACAGCCTGCCATCTGCATCCTCTGGATGCCCGCGACTCTCACGGTGTTGTCGGTGGTGGGAAGCCTACCTACGCTGTATCTGCTAGTTCATGGTCTCCATTCAAAAACCTTTCTTCTCCATCGGTCATCGATTCTTCAAGAGATGTAGCCTTCCCATTGCCACTTTAACTTGCAAATTTTAATAGCTATATCGGTGATTCTGGTTCTTTAGCCAATATCCACGTTTCGGATCCTATCGCGCAAAGAAACTTCGAACATGTTCCGTCCTCCACGATATTGTCCTTCACCGTTTTTGAATAATAGCATCGAAATCGTACATAATTTATTTAGATACAAATAAGTCATTAATGCAAGGCCAAGGATCTACAAAGGTGCCGTCAGATTGTTAAGCCATAAGATGGTGGCTTAGCTACAGCTCAGCCACCATCGCTCCATTGATTCATTTACAAACAAATCCACATAAATGTTCCGACTATCGCTCTGAGTGTATCATGCAGTATCGTAGTGGGCAGGAGAAGGGACGATCGTTTGATTACGTCACTCGATTCTGGCTTTTGTTTAAAGTCATACTACTGCTTTAGCTTATATAGCTACTGTGGCTAAAGCCTAAGCTGCCAGTTTAGAAACTTCTCGAAAGGCCTTTTCATTATTCGCATTTCTGCGTGTATTTCTTCTGTATTTCCTTTAAAGCTTATATCAAAGATCTTAAGTGTTACGGCATCTATTGAGATTCTATCACGTCTCCGTGTGGCCACCGCGGCCTTAATGACGCCCTCGCCTCCACGTGGTTCGGATATGAAATACCAATTGCTGAGAAAATATAAGCAATAAGGGTATTTCTGTGTTATAATGGTGAGGGAGGTCGTAAAGGCAGCGGCTGTTGGTATTTTACCAACTTTTGGGGCCAAACATAATCTTCACAGATCTTAACCAAATAGATTTTTAACCACAGATCTGTAATATAAATTGATACTATTAACATAATTGACTGCCCCGGTGGCTCAGTTGGTAGTGAACCTACTTTCTGTGCTTGGGGGCGTGGGTTCGATTCCCATCTAGGACAAACATTTGTGTGATGAACATTTGTGTTTGTTCTATGTCTGGGTGTTAATATCTATTTAAGTATGTATTTAAAAATATATATGTATGTATATCAGTCTCTGGCAGCCATATTACAAGCTTTGCTTAGTTTGGGGTCAGATGACCATGTGTGCAATAATGTCCCAGATATTTATTTTAATTATTTATCACTAGTGTTGTTGCCAGCGACATCGTACGCATAGATTTTCATATTAATTTTCAACCCTTTTTTCCTCCCTTTCACAAAATAACATAGCCTATACTTCAATCTGGTCATAGGTAAGCATATTCGTGAAATCCGTCCAGTGGCTTAGGAGATGTGCGTGGACAAACAAACCAACAAAAATTCTACAAACTGTCTTAACGTGTTCAGCTTCTTATTTTAAGACAACCTGTGTGTTTTTTAGATATCTCGCTATTACAGATTTTTTATCGCTACGATTTTATTATATGTATAGATATTGACTTGACATCTGGAATTTGTGATTGAGGCATTTATTTTTCTCATATATTATTAAACAAGTAATAGTATTGTAAATTGAATTTTATTTGGGTAATCTTAAGATACTTGTATGTTTAAGTATTTAACTGAGATAGTGTACTTAATGATAAGATCACAATGTAAAAATTATTCGACCTACTCTCAAGAAATAAATGAATTACATGAAACGCAGTTTAGCCTGTGAAATACCCGGCAATGAGCCTTAATAATTATCAATATAAACACTGACTTCATAAAAATGTCAGAGCTGGACTGAATTGATATGGGACCACACGGAAAGCACCAGCTTTCAAACAAAAAAAGAATCATAAAAATCGGTTCACCCAGTCAAAAGATCAGAGGTAACAAACATAAAAAATTAAAAAACAGTAAAATTGATAACCTCTTCCTTTTTGGAAGTCGGTTAAAATGTAGTTAGTGTTCATTTTAGTATGTCTTACTATCCCCCAAAATGCCAAAGCCCCACTTAAGGGTGACCTTTATAAATTTACGTTTATGAATATGGGAATATCCTCACCTCACACTTAAGTGTTGTTTTGGCATAAAAAACACCACTTAAGGGTGAGGTGAGTATTCGACGTACCTTACCGTACCTACGTCTAATAATGGAACACTGAATATGGGGGTGATTCTCTGCCGAATACCTCGTTTGCCGAATGCGCTTGAAATACTAAACTTACCAACATTTAAAGTAAAGCTTACACGTGTTTCGAACTCAGTGAGTTAACATTCTTTTTAACAAGCAAACATCTAAATTCCAGAGTCCGTAGGTCATCTTAAACTGGTTCAAGGCTTCCAATTACCAATAGTTAGAAGGATACGCCTAGTTGATTCATTAATTAGAGTCTGCGTAGAACTTGATCGGCCTCGGAACATTAACTGCTTACCCGGAGTAGTTATTGATCTGATAATAAGAGGCAATGGGACGATCATGATCTTGGAATGGGGAATAATTGGAAAACTTTGTAGGTAGCTTTTCGGCGATTGTAGTTTTTTTTGTGTTAACGGTACAGTGTAATGCAATCGTCGGAAACTTTTGTCATCTACACTAATATTAAAGAGGAAAGATTTAAATTTTTGTATGTTTGTAACGAATTAACTCAAAAACTACTAGACCGATTTTAAAAATTCTTTCACAATTAGAATAACGCATTATCCATGAGTAACATAGGTTAAATTTATAAATAAAAAAACTCCACCCGTACGAAGCCGTAACGAGCGACTATATAATAATTTAGAAATCTTAAGTTTTAATGAGATTCCTAGAGTTTTAATACCTCTTTAACAGTTACCAGGTTTACTGAAAAACTAATCCAAAATAGCACCGCTTCATTACCTCTTACTTGCACCTTTTTGCTGTCTATTCTCACATACACGTAAAAAAAAAACTGTGTTGACATCTGTGTATCTGTGCGTCTGTCTGTGGCATGGCATGGTAGCTCCCAAATGGCTGAACCGGAAAGCTTACTTGATCGAGAGACTTCTTAGCTATGTTCACGAAAATATGTTCAGCAGTTTGATGATTAACAGCACTTTTAAGGGGTTTTATTAAATTTTAAATTTAACTTGCTTCACAATATTCAGTGAGCTAAAAAAAATATTCATAAATAAATTTACAAAAGGCAATAAATTATTTTAGCCAATTTTAAAGCTAGTTTTAAGGTTGAATTTGGAGGTAAGTCGTTGAATTCGTATTTTATGCTATCCAATTTATAATTCAGCTACCCTAAGGACCAAATTTAATAACTTGATTGCAGTCTTTTTGTAAAGGTTTCGTTTAATCACTAAGTAGTATTATATTCATAGATAATAAGTAAAAAACCGAAAAACTTATTTTAAGCGTATTAATAGAGGCTCTATACTTGATATTATTATGTCTTCTTTGTAAGGTGGTGTCAGTTGTTACTGGAGAGATTTATCGATGACACCAATTCTCGTGTTGATTTACGAGTTTGTTCCTGTTATAGTGATATTTTTTCCTTAACTGAAAAGTTTTTATTATTACTATGTCTGTTATAGTTGAAATGCCATTCATAGTGTAATATGATGTAAATTGGACAATGGAGAGAGCTATGGTCGGAGTTTCTATGCGCGATGAAATCACGAACGAGGATATTCGCCGAAGAACATAGTCACCCACATAGCTGCTCAGATTAACAAGTTGAAGTGGCAATGGGCAGGCCACATCTCTCGATAACCAACGGAGAAGATAGGTTCTTCATTGGAGACCATGGACCTGAAAACGCAGCGTAGGTAGTCCTCCCACTAGATGGACCGACGACATTGTGAAAAATGCGGGTCAAGAGGAGGAATCAAGAGGATGCAGATGGCAGGCTGTCGTTCAGTGTGACGCTCTAAGTAGCCTATGTTCATCAGTTGTTGTCTTATGGCTGATGCTGATGATTATGATGATGACAGCAAGGGCCTGGAATTCTCTGCCGGAGTCTGTGTTCCCCGAAAAGTATAATAAGTGTCTTCAAATTTACGACAGCAATCAGGTTTATTCTAGGTAACCGTGCTCCATCCTAATCCTTTGGCATCAAGCCTTATGTGGACAAACGCAAGCCTACCAATAATAGAAAAAAGGCTTTGAATGGGTCACAAATTTAGTTTTATTCACAACTGGACGTTACTTTTTTGCTTTGGGGGAAACACGTTGAACTATAAGTATAAATAGTTTAATTTCTTAGGGTTTCTAATTAATTATCTAATTTTATTTGCAACTAGCTGCTACCCGTGGTTTCACTCTATAACATCAAGCTATCTGTCGATGAAAGTCCATCAAAATCAGTCCAGCCATTTCGGAGTCCATACATACATTACATACACACATCGCCTTATATATATATATAAATTATTAGATATTGAAATTAAACACATTTTGACTATAAATTATTTGCGTTACTAAATAATTTTATTTAACCTGTATGGCCACGGACATTGCAGTGTTCAAAACGTCAGTAATTAAAATAAATGTTAAAACATACGCGAAAATTTCAATATAAATAGTTTAGATCGAAATATCGAAATTGCGCTACGCACACTAACAGAAATGCAAATGTACCTACTGTCCACTATTTCATTAAACAAAACAAATGTTAACATAGTTAGCGAGCTTCGTAACACCTTCATATTCATGTAAAACCCGTTTTAACAAGGATTTACTGTCAACTTGGGGCTTGTTTAAATGTCATTTAACTCGGGGTTAAAACTTATTAAACAAGCGTTGCAAGAGATTAGACGTGGAATAACTAATAATCGGCCGATATTGGCTGTACTCTTCAATTAATCAGTTGAGAATGGCGAAAAGCTAACATCGTTCAACAGAACGTTGAACCAGTTAATAGCACTATGGTACACATTCTCTACACCCCAGTAAGTAAAGCAAATTACATTTTAGGACCATAATACAAAAGCGTGTAATATGGCCATAAAAAGTGCCATAAATGTAATGAAAGTTAGATTAACGCAATTAGGGTTAATAAATGTAGCTACATGGTAAAATTTTAACAAGGTTTTTAATTAAATTTGTGACCTGCTGTATATACGGAGTTGCGAGTAAAATAAAGCAAGCCTAGAAGCTCTCAAATGAGTTCCTATTCTACGTACGTATAAAATGTCTAAAACAAATACCTAAAGCTCAAATAACATCCAGGCAACAAGCAACGTGCGGTATTGTTGCATGCAAAAAAAAATTGCCTGGCCCGACAAAACAAAATCCGCACATTGGCAGTCAATACACATTTAACTCGCTTGCTCGCTCTGATGGTTCTTATGAAAATATACTTATATTATCTGTAAAAAAAATACACATTTTAATAAAATCTTACTTATGAAAATAAGCCCAAAATTTCGTACTTACGTATGTCTTTCGATGTATTTTTTCGACAGGATGAGTTCGCATTGACAACCCAAAAAAACATTTTTTCGCCCCAGCTTGCGTCTAAAACGTTCTTCGCAACTATGTAGAACTCTCATTGCAAACAAACGTGAAAATGTTGACCGAGAAGCAGCCAGGGCTATACGTGGGTCCATAAAATAATTAGATACCCCCTAAGACTCGTACTGTACTTTACTCAAACATTGTATGGATATTCACTTAAATATATAATAAAAAATATATATATATATATTATTTAATTAAAACATTGCCTAGCAACCAAACATCTAACATATAACATTTCCAGATGGCTATGACTTGTTATATGAGACAATCAAATAAACTCTGTGTATCCACCTCTTTTTAGTAAAACAGAGTTATTAAATATATTTGCACCACAGAAAACCACCACCACTTGGATTTGCTTGGATTTGTAATGGATTTCGACATGTGAGGTGTCATTTGAATTGTTTTAATATTAAACGAAGCATCATCATCATTATGATGCTTCGTTCAAGGTTTTGATAGTGGGAGTGGGAGTGGGTGTGACATAGGGTACAAAAATTAAGTTGGCGCCCGCGTTTTTTTTAAAGGATCATTATGGGAAGCCTGAGTACGTCCACAGTTGAACATAAGCGTCCCTTTAACCTCTATACTAAATTATAGCCTGCCATCTGCATCTGGATGCCCGCGACTAATGTCGTCGGTCCATCTAGTGGGGGCCTACCTACGCTGCGTCTTCCGGTTCATGGTCTCCACTCAAGACCTTTTTTCCCCATCGGTTAACGGCTCTTCAAGACATGTGGCCTGCTCATTACCACTGCAACTTGCAAGTTTTAATAGCTAGGTCAGTGGCTCTGGTTCTTTGGCGAATATCCACGTTCCGGATTCTATCGCGCAAAGAAACTCGTAGCATAGCTCTCCCCATTGCCCGTTGTGTGACTCTTGAGTTTGTCCAAATGGCCAACAGTTAAGGAAAAAGGGATACATAGTAACTAAACTTTGCTAAATAGGTCAATACTACCATCATTACGTAGGACTCAGCAAATTTCAAAAATAACACTATATATGTGTATAATAAATACTAAATACGCTAAATTTCGAAACCTTTTTTCTATAGGCGGAAACTTGTAACTGGCCCAGTCACCAAATCTATTTTTTAGTTTATACTATTAGGCTGTAAGTTTCCCTAAAAAAGAAAAAAAAATTGCACATATGACACTTACTATAGGTATATGAAATATACACTTATACAATAGTTTATGAGATAAATCGGTATGAAAGAGCTTCGTGTCTACTACGAGCACAGAAAAGAGAAGAAAAAAATTCTCACTTCAGTGACTACGAGTATAGGTATAGATATATAGATATAGGTACGCAGCGCGCAACCGTTACATTTCAGTCGCTTACCTACTTTATGCAGTCAGTTTTTTTTTAATAATTTAAGTTACTTGTTTAACGAAGAGGAAAGCATACACAATGAATAAATTTATACTAAAGCATACGTTAGTGGTACGGATTACTTTTTCTCCGCCTCGGAAATCTCCATCTATCTTGTTTTATTATTCACAACCAACAAGGAGCTGAGCTTTTCATACAAAATCAACTGTTTTATTATAAAAATACTGTTCATAACATAAAAGAGATAGTTTCCAAGAACCAAGTTTGTGGAATAGTCTTTACCCCTGGGCAATGCTATGACTAGAATAAAGTAGCTGGATCTCGGAACGTACTCGTACAATTACTATTTCTGGGGAATACCTTTTTAAGGATAATCTTTTTGTTCTTCCTTAAAGTGTATTCTGTATTTTGCGTATTTTTTTGTTAGTCTTCAATTTGTTATTTTTAACGGACTTCAAAAAAGGAGGAGGTTCTCAATTCGACTAAATGTATGTGTTGTTTGGTATGTTTGTTCCGCATTTACTCCGCCAATGATGACTTTTTTTGTTTGGTAGATCATACTTCAGAGGTGGTCTCATGTTTTTTAATCAGATGACGTTGTAGTTTGTAGGTCCCTTCAGCGAATGTTTTGATGAGGACTTTCAATCTCTGTTTTAACTGTAATTTTTTTATTTAACTTTGTACTTTTAGGAAAAGTCTTAAAGTCGGTATTTTTTTTCTTCAAAATGTATTACTTGAGAGTTACAAAGAAACATAATAAGTTCATTGTTTCCATTTTTATGTACGTCTGTCTGTCCGTCCATCCCAATCATTCAGAACCTTCTAACTTCTATAGTTATTGCGGAAAGTGCATGAAACATACATACATTTGCACAATTATAGTTTTGATATAGATCTAAAGGTTGAAAATTTAACACAATACAATTTTCTATTTTAGGGACAGTTCGACTGTTTGATTCGAACAGTCAGATCAGAACAGATTCGAACTATCGACCCCCAGGTCGTCCCCGGACCCGAAGGCTCGACGAGCTCGGGAGGTTTAAAAAAGATTTGTCGGTGCTGGCCCAGAACAGAAACCATTGGATGGAATTGGGGGAGACCTTTCCCCAGCAGTGCGACAAGATATGTTAATTAAAAATAGGGATAGTTCTGCAACATGTGTTTTTATTTTACCCCTCTTGTGAGGTATCGTTGAATGGGTCTTTTAAAATTGAGGCAAGGTTTCATAGAGCGCTTTTTATCTGGGACATTATTGCACACATGGTCATCTGACCCCAAACTAAGCAAAGCTTGTAATATGGATGCCAGAGACTGATATACATACATATTATATATTTTTAAATACATACATAAATAGATATTAACACCATTAACATCTATTGCAGGTCACTGTACCAGAGCCAACCATAAACTCCAAAATTATATTTATTACTAGTTTTTTTTGCCCGCGACTTCGTACGCGTAGATTTTCATATAAACCTTCAATCCTTTTTTCTTCCCTTAATCCGGCCCTTGCGCAAAATAACATAGCCTATACTTCAATCTGGTCATAGCTAAGCATATTCGTGAAAACCGCATTTAAATCCGTCCGCATTTTCTTCCAGGGGTTTAGGCGATGTGCGTGAACAAACAAAAATTCTAAAAACTGCCTTAACATGTTCAGCTGCTTATTTTAAGTCGCCCTGTGTGAAGTATTGATAGAAGCATAACAGTAAAAACACCGTCAACAGTTTTCAAATCAAAGAGATAATGTGACCACAGTGCAGAGCATGTTTTGAAGTTTTCTTTTTGTCTAAACCATAAAAAGTATATCATGTCATGTCGGGATGATACATCTCTGAAATTTGATTGTTCAGCTTCACTCGTTAAAAATTTTCTATGACCATGCAATTTCTGAACTATATGAATACGACCACAAGTATGGCTTTGGCCACGGAACCCTGACATATGCTTGTCTTGCAATATGCATTGGATTGAATAGCCAAAGAGGTTATAAGGCCTATGTTGTTATAACATCCTTGATCTACACGTTCATTCATCTAAGAAGGTTAAGGAACCTTCTTTAAATTTAAACTGATTATCTGAATGACAGTTGACCGTTTCAAATTTTTAAATGGCTATGTCAATAACATTCTCTTTACTTTGGACCTCCTTGCTTGAGGCTATGTGAAGATCCTCATATTACGTTTCGGGTAACGAAGAAAAGAATAATTGATTTTTTAATTTCTTTTATGTAATAATAAAGAATTAAAATAAATGATATAACATAGCCTATGTTTTTATCTGGTAATTACTAAGCATATTCGTGAAAACCGCATTTAAATCCGTCCAGTGGTTTAGGAGATGTGCGAGGACAAACAAACAAACAGACAAAAATTCTAAAAACTGTCCTATCGTGTTCTGCTGCTTATTTTAAGACGCCCTGTGTGTGTTTTTTTTTGTTATGTCGCAATTACAGATTTTTTTATCTCTACGTTTTTATTATATGTATAGATATAGATAGAAGATATACTTTTAAAATTGGGTTCTATACTAAATCTGTAATTGTGCAAAGTTTCATGCACTTAAATTTTATAACTATAGAAGTTAGAAGCTTCTAAAAAAAGGACGGACGGACGAACAAACTTCTAAGGATTCCTTTTAGTACCGCACGGACGGAATACTATAAAAGTATTAGGTATTTCACAAGTTTTGGTCGTTCAAAGCCGTGTGAAAATGAGATATATACTCTGTTTGGAATTGTCTATCTGAAACTTATAAAGCAGATTTTTTTACGTTAACCGCTCACCTGAGCTTGAGAGCACCTATCCTGACGTCTCCCGTTATATCACTTTTTCCTGTTCCCGTTATATTTCTTTTTTGTCCTATTGAACCTTTGTCCATTTCATTCTGTATCTGTTTCAAGACTATCTATTTACAAAGACACGTAGTGCCTTGACAATCGCTTCCAATTAATCGCTAACGATCGCCGCTCGTTGAAAGAAATCGAATACTTCCCTAGTCTGAATTAGTTTTGCTTTTATTACCTATCGCGATTTTTACAAACGATATTAACCGTAAGCTTCATACAAATAGTGCCGAAATTTGACAAACAAAAGTTCAGCATAGTTGTAATGGTAGAAGTCGCAACCGGTAGCAATAAGTTATTAAACTTAAATAAGTAAAACACGTTCATAGGTGGAACGATGTCATTGTCAAATTACGGGTCGTATCAAGGTCCGATTACCACATAATCGATGCAGGTGACGACAGAGCTGGTACCCCCTAAGGAAAAAAGCAACCACTATTCACCACATAGACTAAGAACTAATTCAAGCTTACTTGATAATTTAGAGGGGTTTTTTTGCTAGTCTATCGCTTTCACTTTTTATTGGATACATTTCGGAGAGCGTGCATCGGATCTGCATGACCTAATTCTTTTCTGCCCATTTTTATATCGGACGGCTACGGTGGATACAAAAAAACGACACAGTTTCATAGTTGATATTCCCAAATCCCGAACAAAGCACTTTGATTCCACTTTTATCAGTCGTCGAGTCCTACGCTACGTTTGCTGATTCCTGGTCTCCACTCTAAAACGTGTCCAGTGGATGCAGTTGGCGGTGGCAGTTTAGCACGCTGTCATTCAGTGTTCTGTGTGGTTGTCATTTCTAAAGAGGAGGCCTATGTTCAGCAGTGGACGTCTTCTGGCTGATTATGATGAGTCTAGAACATGGCTTACCAACGGTTATCGATTTTAGCTTATATAAATTCTTATTGTTCTAGTGTAGTTTAGATTGTTTGCCCCATTTCGCTACATTTTGTTACCTACGTGAGGCTACGTTTGTAACATTATGTTTCTGCTTAGAATCTTTTTCTATTCGACAGTCAAATAAATATTTAGTACGAATAGCAATTTTTATGTTATTGGTACGATTTTTTTATGTATCGAAACAGCTTGGAAGTTTTTATAACATTAGTTTTTATTTGTCATTGCCATTTTTTACCATTTTATATTATTCAAAAAGAATGGGCAAAAGTTTTTATGCCTTTGTTACCTGATAACAAACTTATACAAGGTTACACAGAGTGGTCGAACTAAGCCGAAAGAAGGTAATTTTGCTCATCATTAGGGACAACTTTTGTGAAACCAACCTTGAAATTGCGAGTAAATATCAGCTGTTCTTCAATCGCACTCAAAGAAATGAACGAAACAGCTTCTTTTAGCGATTTCACTTTTGATCCCATAAGAAAACTAGTTTACAATAGTGAGTTCAATAACCTTCTTTCAACTTGTAACATCTTTCCGTGTATCCTTGTCTCAACATTATAAACCCCAAGGAAACCCCGACCGCATTTGAAGGATTTCACCGCCTCCTAGTCCTTGAGCCATCGTTTCCAGTCTCGGGTTAATTTCATCCACTGATGCCGTTGACCCTACGAGTTGGTGGTCTGCTGACAGAACGTTTATCTGCTGTCTGTGACTAGCTAGTAGAAATGCGTGACCATTAAAACGAAAATGGTAACAGTGGAATTGACGCTTGTAAGCTCATTTACATGTCATAGATCTGTGGAATGTGCGCCCTCCTTGCGGCATTTTCTAGTAACAATAAAATGGGGCTCATTAAAAGGGCTGTTAATAATCATAATCATAATCATTTTATTGGTAACATCAATTACAGGTCATTTGTATTATTAAGTATATTAACCTAGGAAGTATAGTAAAAAAATATACCTATTATATCTTTTGTGGAACTACTCACAATAACCTAGTACTAAGATAGTAAGAAAAGAATGTACATATTATATTCACCAATAAGGAGCAATAATAATCAAATACTAATAATGTCAAAAAATAAAAATAATACAACAAAAGAGAATAAATGAATTAACATGTCAAAAACAATAAACTGATGATAAAGTATTACCATACAATTAATGTAATTATAATTTAAATTTAATAATAGTCTTTAAACGTCGGCATCGTATCTGTGATGCCCCTGGTAGGACAGTTATCCATAGGTGACTGATCGCTTACCATCAAGCAGTCCATTACCTTGTTTGCCACCCATGGCTTTACAAAAAAGATACGTTAGAAAAAACATCCAGGATTTATACTACTTTTTCACCACATTGTACATAAATATATACCGTTTATCAGCCAAACATTCGCACCTATAAAACCTTCTTGTAGGTATCTTTTTTTATTTCCTCGTAGTTAAAACACAAAGAACAAGCGGCCCTTTTGTGCTTTAATGTCTACAGCCTTGTATTTTATGGACTGTATAGAGCAGAGCTGATGAAAAACAGATGCTAGTTTATCTCAGATACGATTCTTAGAAGTGGATCTCGCAGTGTTCGCTAATGATTGAAACATCAAATGGTATTACGATATGGTTTTTATTTTCTGTTTTTTATTTGCTTTACATAGGAATGATGAAACACAGTATACTTTGATGATAATATCTCAATATTTATATGTATTTACATATAAATTACACCTGAGACTATTCAAGATACAGATTTCTGTATCTTGAATAGTCTCAGGTGTAAATCTTTGATACAAAATACAAAACATACAAAATTGGACTACAGCGCAAAGTATTTTGTTCCAAGCTAGTGCCTTTAAGGCCATACCGCATCGTAATTCGTAAACACAGAGCTGAAAACACTACTTAGGCTTCTAAGAATTAAAGTAAAACCACATTTAAATCCAGTGGTTTAGGAGATGTGCGTACACAAACCAACCAAAACAAACAAAAATTCTAGAAACTGTCTTAACGTGTTCAGCTTATAATTTTGAGGCGTATGATATTTTTTGACAACGCGCAATTACAAACTTTTACAAATCTCTACGACTTCATTAAATATAATTCTGCATAGATACTTTATATCCCTAAAAATTTACTTTCGACGCCGAAACGCCTTAGGGAAGGTCCACGCCAGAGAAACTTATAATTATATTGTTTTTATCCACATTGTGGTAGCTTTATTCGACCATTTCATTATTTTAACAATGTTGTTACAGATAACGATACAGACACAGTCAGTGTTGTGTGTCGTAGTGACAACTCTGCAATTTTTCAAGATCAAGTGAGGGTAAGAGAACAAAATACCCGCTCTTCTCGCTGGACTCACCCGCAGTTTTCAGTGAGCTCGTGACCACGGCCATTGTAACATAGTCGAAAGGTACCTATTTTTACCTATAAATACTAGCTGCGCTCCGCGGTTTCACCCGCGTGGATAAGAAAATCGGTGGTGATGATGACGATGAAAAGTAGCCTATATAAGTTAATCCAGGAGATAAGCAATGTATATTATATTTGTTATATCTTGAGACTGCCTAGGTGTTAGGGTAATTAATTAGTACACTAGCACTTTGGATAACTCACTATTTATTTATAATCTTTATTCTAAACAGTAGATACAAGTAAACTTCAGTTTAGCTTTAGACGGACACAAGCCAAGAGAGACAAATCTGTGAACGAATGAATATTGATATACTACACTATTTATAAACGTAACGTAATTTAATCCAAATCCAGACGTTTCTGCGTGATTGAGTAACAAACATCCATCCATCCATCCAAACATTCACATTATAATAATTATTATGATATTAGTGTGATTGCGCGATAAGTCCCGATAAACATTAAAATATGTGTTCAAATCGCAAAAATTTAAAAATTACTATTGCTGTTAGTAGTTTCAACCTAGTTTCAAAACATACATAAATAAATCTATCAAAATTTAACAAACGAGTGCGTTTCTTTCCTCGCCTATAATTCAGCTGTATCATGCCGCGTTCGACGTTATTTAAGTGAGTGTAACAAATCACACAATAAACTCACTCAGTTGAATGGATCATTAGTTAGTGCTGGCTGTACCTATTATTTGATACATGTCGTTGGTGTACCACTACTGCTATTTATTCTGTGGTAGAGGTCATCTTACGTTAGCCACATGTGCTAATGTAGATATTATGAGATTTTTGGTCCACCTTTACTTATCATATGACTTTCACATGGTGGATTAAAGGCACAACCTATCTCTCTGAGAGAAGGCTTGTATTCCAACAGTGGGTACAGGATAAGCATGATGATGACTGTCAAGCTGAACATGATGCCTACGCAGTTTTTTATTTTATTTTTTGTTAATAATAAGTTGACCAGATTTCATAGCCATAATGCAAAATCATCTTGAGAATAATACACACAGTAATAAATTCCTGGGCCACGCCGTCGCTTACCATCAGGTGAGTTGGCGGGTTGGGCTGGTTGGCGGTAGGAGATCTATTCAATATAAAAAAAAATACAATATGTATCGTATATAAAAGGAATAAGTATTACTTATATTAAAATATATTATATGTATAGATAAAAATAAAATCAAAAAATGTATACCTTACTCCTAAACAGCTAATCTGTTAAATTGCTACCAGTGGGAATTGGTCTCAAAAAAAATTGTACATATAAATATTATGATACTAATAATGGGTCATTTTAACACGATTTTATGAGCTTGGTGTATATCTATGTAACGGAATCTTTGAACGTGATTTTTACCCCTTTCAAAACGACGGATTGATTTATTCTTTATTACAAGTTAAGCATATAATTAATTGAAAATCCAAACCATTACATCACACACACACATCATCAACCAATTAACGTCCACTGTTGGACAAGGCGTCCCTCATAGAGAGGGGTGTTGCCATAATCCCCACGCTTGGCAGGCGGCTTGGGGATCGCAGTATGTTCACCGTGTGTTTTAGGACATACCCGGGTCACATATGGGTCTTATTTGGGGATGTTAACCATTACATGCTGCAGCTTAAATGGGCAAGGACAACAGAAATGAATTTGCCCATCTTGTCAAAAATATATCCAGATCAGGTTGTTCAGAGAGTATGCTATTCATAAGTTGTATGAATCACGGTGTGACTATTTGAAACTTTGCACACTTATCAACAATGCAATAATTTAAATAGTTTGTCCCATTATCCTTAACAGGATCTTCAGGATTAGCGGTTTTAAAGCGTGTTTTGTTTGTTTTTTTAACTGCGAGAATTATTATTTCAATGTCCCTATGTTATAAATCTAAAGTTACAAAATTCTACAGTAGAGTTCTACTAAACGTTTCAAATTATTGTTATGAAGATTAATGTTATTTTTTTGGTCTTTTATTTACTCATCATCATCATCATTTCAGCCATAGGATGTCCACTGCTGGACATAGGCCTCCCCCATCGATTTCCAAAAGGGCCGGTGGGAAGGGCCTGGATCCAGCGTTTTCCTGCGGTCTCTTTTAAGTCGTCTGTCCATCATGTGGGTGGACGTCCTACGCTGCGCTTACCAGTCAGTGGTCTCCATTCGAGAACCTTTCGACCCCATCGGCCATTTGTTCTGCGTGCTATGTGCCCTGCCCATTGCCACTTCAACTTGTTAATCCTGTGGGCTATGTCGGTAACTTTCGTTCGTCTACGGATCTCTTCATTTCTGATTCTAGTCATTTATTTATTTATTAATATACCTAAATTAGTACAGTAGTAATACAGTACACACAGTACAGTAGTAATATGAGTGTAAACGTCTGTGGTATGTTATGAAAAAGTCTTTTTAACCATAGCATAATTTTTCACTCCAACTTTAACTCTCCGTCCCGTCATTTCCCCAACCCTTATATAACCATTTAATTGTTTTCATAAAGTAAGGTTGAAAAGGTTTTGTCTAAACAAACGATATCTACCTTCGACTTTATTTTTGTTAAATATTTGGGGAGGTAGAGTCAAAAAGCAAACCAAGATAATCTAAGTAAATAATATGATTAATATTTAGCGTAACCCTATTTAAATTTTCAGGCGCTATTTTTAGGGTGATAAGGGCGCAGGAGTGGCATCTCAGTGGCCCTCATAATATTTTATAAAACTCATTACCGCCAAAACGGGTCGTTTTTAACTAATGTGCGTTTTGTAACATGTGCAATAAGTTAAGTAGCAGTACTATTTCTAGTAAAGTAATATTACTCCAAAAATACTTTTTAAATTTTCGAACGCCTATTGAAGTAAAATTTTTAATTACCTATCTTTTAGTGTATTAGTATCTGTTGTTTTTTAAATGAAGGCCCCTGCTCTCTCTCTCTTATACAAATTTTTACACTTCTCTCACACACATTTTTGTGAGTTTCAATATTAATTATATAGAAGATTTAGAAAAAAAAATGCTTAAACTTGTAGGCTTAAAGTCCATACTTATATCTTACGATCAGAGCATATTTTAAAAGTATAATATTTTAATCAACGCCTTTGTCTAAAATAAGGAAAATACAAGCCAACTTGGACCAATTTTATTTTAGAGAGGTATTGGGTATTTTCTTTGAAAATGTCTAGGCGTTTCAAATGCACCAATTTATTGGATCTAGACGTTTATTTTTATTTTAAAGCTGGTCTTAGACAATTTATTTTCTCAAGACTTACTGTGATAATTTCAATTCGTTTTTAGGATTACCCAATTTACATTAAGATATTGTTCCATTTAGGGAATGTCCAAGTAACCGCGAGGCGCATGTATGTAAAAATTTACATAGGTACAATTCAATACATAAGTCAATTAACAGCATATCTTCAATCATGTGAAACAACAAAATAAAACAAACAAGTTTGCTTTTGAATTTTACCGGGTTAGTTGCGTTAAAATCAATTATATAGGCGTTGATGAGAACAGTGTTTTTATATTACCTGCTAGTTGTTAGTTGGTGTATGTTTTGTTGTGTATTGCCAGTGATGACTTATGGTATTGAGATATGTATAATTATGTGGTCCATAACTGCCGGCATTTTGGAAAAACTGAGAGTCACACAGCGGGCAATGAAGAGAGCTATGCAGTGGGTTTCTTTGCGCGATAGAATCTGAAACGATGATATTCACTGAAGAACCACAGTCACATAGCTGCTGAGATTTGCAAGTTGAAGTGGCAATAGGCAGGGCACATCCAGAACTGATATTTGATGGGGAAGAAAGGCTCTTGAGTGATGATCACGAACCGGAAGACGCAAGTAAGCCTCCCACTATATGCACCGACGACAACGTGAGAGTCGCGGGCATCCAGTGGATGCAGATGGCAGGCTGTCGTTCAGAACGGCGTTCTAAGAGGGAGGACTATGTGCAGCAGTGAACATCTTCTGGCTGATGATAGTCATGAAGCTTGTATTGTACTCATATCATATACAAAGGCGGTCAACTGAGTTATGTGAGACTATTTTACAGATTTGTATATCATCAATTTGAAGACCTATTTTATTTAAAACTAAGCAATCCGTATCCGATATCCAAAGACAAGATCAAAACTAAGACCGTCATAAACAGTCTAGTTTCTTCTAACAAATGTGCTTCAAGCTATCAAGATGTTTCTTGATTGGTCGCAGTAATAAATAACGCTACATCTGCAAATCATTCGGTTGTAGACACAGAATAAATCATAGTAATGAAAGCCCTTCTTCAATGGAATGCGATGTTCAGTGCTAGGGCGGCAGCGGTTTGCGCGGACGCAAACAAGACATAAGAGAATTGGTTTTTGGTAAAAGTATTTTTTGTTTTTAAAGGCTGGCAGACATAACACTAAACGGAGATAGAACAAATGTACGGCGGAGTTTTGGCGTCAACGTGAAAAAACATGTCACCTCATTTTATTATTTTCCTAAACTTGTGTATATCCGAATGTTAAAATATTTATTCGACGAAGCATTCCAGTCTGATAAAGTGATATAATGAAGTAAAACATGTATTTTCCTGATGTTTCAAAAAATCCTCAAAAGTCTCTAGTAGAATCTCTCCCCACCACTGTATTAAGGCATGGCTTAGTCTTGCTTTACTGTGATTTACTTTGTTTGACTCTGACTTTGATCTTGACTTATTTGAGGATGTTTAGCGAAACTTAATTATAATTCAATACTGAACACTGGCAAATGCACAAGACGTGACACGCCGAAATCCTCAAAATACAAAAAAGCCTTTACATAATTATCAATATGAAAAACCGACTTCATAAAAATGTCAGAACTGGACCAAATTGAAATGAAACCAAATGGGAAACACCGGCTTTCATATAAAAAATAATCATCAAATTCGGTTCACCCAATCGAAAGGTATGAGGTAACAAAAAAAACAGTAGTAACAGTATCAGTAGTATTGATAACCTCCTCCTATTTGGAAGTCGGTTAAAAAGAAGGTTTTATCTAAAACTGATTTGTGGAAATCGCACGCTGTGCGGTTCCACAAGATCTTTCTTGCCCTACACCTGCAAAATGTTTAATGAGCCCTACTTTCTGCGGTATTTCCGGCCAAGGATTTGTCCAATTTCCTTGCTTTAGTAGCCAAGTATTTGTCCTTCTGGTGGTAGCCGAAAATTCATATCGCGTAACATTATTCAAAATGTAAACGATTTCTGTTTCTTTATTAGCATATTATGTTGTTTTTTTTTATAAAAATATATGGATTAGTACAAATTTTCGTTACCCTTTACAAACAAAATCAATAACATGTTTCAATTATTCACATACCTATTTAATTTAAATATCTCTGAATCTCAATTCTATAAATCAAATCAATAATCAAAAGCGGATTCTCAGATCAAAGAGTCATTGGTTCACTTTCAGTAACTGTTTACCGATCGGCCTATGCAAATAGAGGGTAAAATGGGGTAGGTAAATATTAGGGTAAATATGGCAATATCGAGCATCATGTCAAATAGTTTGTAATTCGACTGGTCGTTACATGAATTGGACATGAGCGAGTGTTTGTTACGTTTTATTGTACTTTTGAACTGTGAAGCTGAACTCTTAGCGTGATTTTTTTCAAAACAGCTAGTCTATATAGCAGACTGTATGGTCTAAGTTTTTGTTAGCTCTAACATTTTCAAAAGACAAATTAAAACCTTTTATCCTGTTGTTTCAATGTAGAATATCGGCTACTAGCTATAATATCATGTTAAATAAGGCTGAGAGTTATAATTAACTGACTAAGAGCGTGTTGAGGCACGCATATGGCAGGGTAAAGTAGGGTTCTGTAACCAAAGCCATTATGATTTTGTAAGTAATCATAGTTCAGAAATTGATAGTTATAGAAAAATTCGAATGTACCAAGCTCTGTGGACTTAGCCAAATTTCAGAGGTGTATCACCCCGACATAGCATATACTTTTTATGGTTTAACCATAGAGAAAACTGTTTGATAAATATTCTTTGTTAAGATAATTTTACAAAAAGGTCAATGACCATTGAGCTAGAACGCCTTGAATTTATTACAGTTTTATCACTGTTACTCAAAAAGTCATCAACTGATAATGTTCGAAATAATTTGAAATGAAAGTTTTAAATATGACCTATCCTTATTTATAAGTTACAAGTTTATTTACGTCCTATAGTTTAGAAATGCAGGGGGACCAACTTTTTGCTACCTTGGCGGGCTATATTTCGCAAAGGATAGACTTTATAAAATAGTGATGTGTGAAACCTTACTTTCAATTTAAAAAACCTTTTCAACGAAACCCCACACGAGGAGTTGCAGTGGAAAAAAAACCTCTCTATTTCACATGTACCTACCAGAGCCGCCCAATAAGCCCCTAAAAAGCAATATTATACATATTTTATACTCTTAAAATTTAAATCTATGTTACAACTGTAATTTTGCAAAGTTTTATACAGTTATCTTAATAATAATACTTTTTTTTTATGATACTGGGTGACGAGCGAAGTCGTTCGCCTGATGGCTCTTCACGCTTGCCCATAACAGCTCAACGCCACTCAGAATTTTGAACTTCAACAGTTCAAAACCCTGGATGGCAATGCACTACGCTCGTCACCCCGAGATATAAGATTTGAAATCTCTGTGTGCCCTGTAATTTCGCTGGAAACATTGCCCTTCAATCCGGAACACAGTAGAGTTTGCACACTACTGCTTGGCGGTTGAATAACTGGCAAAGGTGTGGTACTTCCCCAGGCGGACCCCTGCAAAAGAGTTCTACCACTACAAGTTAAAAGGTTCTAAAAAATTCGGAAGGACAGACAGAGAGACAGACTGACGGACGGACAGAACGAATTTATAAGGGTTTCTTGTCGGGCTACAGAACCCTAAAATCCCAGCAAAAGTGTCTAGAATGTACGATTTTCATTGGCTTTTCAATATCAGTGTTTGAGGGAAAAAAATACCGAGGATAGTTTAACCGCTCTTTCTGTCACTATGTCCACACCCGGCTCAATTACACAGCCGTTTTGTATCACAACAACGTCACTGTATAAGATCTAATCTCAAGCGATCGCGTTACGAGTAATTCCTTTGAAAATTACACCGACACGCGATGTAGACCTTGATCTCTATTTAAAATGTTGTGTTTGTTGTGTTGTGTGTCATTATCAATCTTGATCAGTGTCATTGTAGAGGTAAATATCACGACAAGGCCCTGGTGCCATAACTAAAACACGCATGTAACACGGCGTGTTAAGTTAACCTCTAAAATGTGGCCTCTATTCCTTAGAAAATAAATGCCAACTTTTTGAGGTTAACTCAACCCGCCGCGTTACGTGCGTGTTTGTAGTTATGGAATCAGGGCCCTGGGTGATCTGAAAATTTACCCAATAATGATATGTATATCGATGGGGAAGGCATATGTCCAGCAGTGGACGTCCTATGGCTGATATGATGATGATGATGAATGATTAGTACTTGTTAAAATATGCGTCGCGAATCAAAATCTCGACTAACGTAGCTTGTCTATACGTGTTTATTTATAATACTAGCTGAAACCCGCTTTTTTCCCGCGTTATCCAAAATTTTCCGCATTTCTGAGGAGAAAAGTACCCTATGTCCGTCCTCATGATGCACACAATATTCCTGCCAAACGTTAAGATCGGCCTAGCCGTTTAGTCATGAATAGCGTACTTATAACATAAGTTATTTTATAGGATGATAGAGATGAAAAAAAAAGCCTTTTAATCTCCGTCGCCATTTTATATAATATCAACCTTCGACCAAAATAAAATGAATGGACGGGCCCAGCAAAAGCGCATTTTTGAAGATTGCAAAATGAGCGCCAGCGCTCACTTCGTTTCAGTCGGTCTCTAGCCGTAGGAAGTGAAACACGAGTCTATTGTTACGCGATAACGAAACATCTGACAAAATTATGAATTCGTATGCTTTACTGAAGTGTAAATACACAAATAAAACCGATATCTATTTTTTGTAACAAATATACTGTAAATTTTTATAATTAGGTGTTGAAGTATATGTCCGACGGTTTTGACTCGTTTTTACTGATCAAGTTCAATGGTTTGGGCCCGTCCATTCATTTTATTTTGGTCGAAGATATCAACACGGAAATTGCTTTGTAACATTTGCATTGTTTTTTTTTTTTCTGTTTTGTTAAATAGATGCCAAATCTTTCTTTTCTCCAAATTATTGATAAATTTTACTTCAAAAATGTTGAAAACTTGCGAAAACTGCAAAAATGTTGAAATGATAGCTGTGGCTGGTAAGCGTTTAAGTAGATAATCCTGAAAAAAAATATTGAAAAAATATCAAATAATCGTAAATTATATCAGAACCGCTAAGTATTATACACAACTTTCTATTAGATACAAGCGTGTATAAAAAAGATGATTAACTACATCACTTGATTTGTACATAATGTGCTAAAAAACTTCAATCGTACTGGTCTGATCCGAAAAGCGCTTTTTGGCTAGTTTTTGCCATATTAAATTACGCCACTATAATGGATGTGGATAAAAATACTAGTATTCTCAAGTATCTGAAATTGGAGAACAGCCAGGTTTTTAAGAAACCTACATTTCGCCACAGAATAAACCATATAAACTGAGTTAATAGACTCTTAAAGGGTCGGCAACGTATTTGTGATGCCTCTGGTGTTGTAAGTACCTATCCATAGGCGACGGTGACCACTTACCATCACGCAGCTCTTATTATAGCGTCTTTTTGTAGTAAAAACTACAAAAACACGCTTTAAAATCGCCAATCCTGAAGATCCTGGTAAGGATAATGGGACAAACTATACAAATTATTGCTTGTCATCGGTCCTTGATAGAAGTGTGCACTTTTCAAATCAATCCGTCGTTTTGAAAAGGGTTAAAATCAAGTTCAAACATTCCGTATAGATATCTGTGGTATAGATACATACCAAGCTAATAAAAGCGTGTTAAAATAAAATAAAAAATTGCCAATTGTCACTCTTGTGACTGGAACTGACTGAGTACCAGAGACAGAATCTATGTCGTCGCTTATCTTTCCTTCTCAGAAGATTTGGCGTCCCACGTCCTGTGCATTTTACACTTAATTTTAACTCGAAGCAGGCAGTTCTAGCGCACTTGACATTTATATAGCTCACTTCGTCACTCTTATGTCTATCTCAATTAGCAATGAAAGTAACAGGTGACATAAATAATATCGCTTGCCCTAGAGCAGCCCTATTTGCTCGTTTATCTGCCGGTAACTGTAACACTCACAGACCTATATATTTTTTTGCTACGTAGATCTTCGGTAACACTGCCCTTCTTATCAAACATCAGCTCTGGCGTTTATTTAAAAAAACTTCAACAAAATACCATCGCTGAAATCCGACGATCAGCGAAAGGGTTTATTCAGAGACCATTTCAAAATTAATAGATTCTGGTGTTACCAGCCGAAATTCATTACCCGAACCACAGAGTAAATAATAGTATCCCGACCAAAAAGTTGTATTTACGGACAAAGTAAAGCTTCGACAGCATAATCTTTTACAGATTATTTAAAGTAGGTAAAGGTGATTTATTTGCACAAAACACGAGTAAATCATGCTCCGAATAAAAAATGCATGCACCATCCATGCATCCATGTTTAAACAAATTTCGTTAATTATTTTTATCTAGTCTAAAAAGGTTGTTATTTCAAATATCATGTCTTAAGCAATAGAAATACATTTACATAATCGCAAAATAAAAAATAGAACCTAAGGCAATCATAAATAAAATGTATCTTTTAAAAAAGACTAAGTTTGTAATAGCATTTCTCGACTAAGTGTTTTTTTTTATTTACTTTAAAACCTAACCTAAATATAAAAACCTCAAAAAAAGCCAACGCCGAAGCCAAAGTCGGAAAAAAAATCGAATCATTATTAACGCCGTAACAGACGTACGTACCACGAACCACGGACCGTCGTCTAACCAACAGGAGGGGTGACCAAAGACCAAAGACAAGACGGTGGTCCGTGGTTCGTGATTACTGCACACATTGTTTGCAAAATTTGCCACACTATCGCTGATACCTGAAACTGGCCGAGTGTCCGAAAATGTAACGTCATTGATATTTATAACTGGAGGGGCGTGTAAGTAGCCCTTCCTGATGTGATTGCTCACGAAGCTGGAGTGACTACAATTCCTGAGTGTCAATAAGAAATCACTAGAACCTGCACTGACCTGCAAATGACCGCTTCCATCCCTGTCATCCTGAGAGCAGCTGGCAGATCTCCTCTGCAGCAGGATCTTTATTTCGTGTACAACCAGGTTAGCCGGCCGGCACCTTCACTAGTTTTTATAATTTAAGCGAGAGCGATGAAAAAAAACTTTTTTCACAAGTGCAAGATTCCACCATCAAATATATTGCGTTGCGAGACCTGAGTACGGGTGGTGTATGTCTGCTGGTGTGCGCGGGCACAGCCTCACCCCCCCTGCTCAGGCGGCGGGCGGGAACCCGAGCCGCTTGTTGGCGACGTCGAACTCAGTGTAGTAACGTCCGATGAACACGTCTAAGAACAGCCAACGCCATCTCTCGTGATTCGATGCGGAACTTCGACAAATTCATTGACAAGCAGACAGGTTTGTGTTACTTATCAACAACTCAGAAAAGCGCGGTTTGTTTAAATCAAATCTAATTAAACACTTTCTACATTAGGAAATTGCATGTATATGCATTGGCGCTTCACCATGCACCCCGCCTTGGAAGGTCGTCAGATCTTTCAAAACGAACTAACTTCATGACTGGTCAGAATACATAGCGAAATTAAAAAAGAATACATAGCGAAATAAAAAATAATACATAATATTATGAATAACACTTAATTAAAGATAGTTATTATATTTATGCTAAGCTATTATTGCGTGGGAATGGGATACAACTTCGTGACAGCGCGTTTGTAAATGCCAAATTTGGTCTTGACAATTGCCACACGGATGGTGTCATTAGAACCTTTGAAGACTTGGATAATTACTCCTAATGGCCAGTTCAATGGAGCGGTATTCTCTTGCTCTACTAGAACTACAGTTCCTAATTCGCCATTCGCACCAACGTATGTTGTAGCGTTGTCTGAATAAAGACATGAGACTGGACCACGGCGGGCGATAAAGCGTTTGAACGCTGCCAAGAAGGTTTGAGAAGTCAGATCTGATACAAGTTCTGTATGTAGAGCACGCGTGTGCATACATACAAATAAAGCCACCCATGCCTTCTGTGCATGCTGGCCTCTGCGTCGTGAAAGCGTTATGCGAATCGGTCCTGCATAATCAACGCCCGTATGGGCAAATGTTGAAGTTTCAGAGACACGACACGCGGGAAGATCTGCCATCATTGGCGTTGGGTGCGTCGGATTAACCTTGAAACAAGTGTTGCATTTCCGCAACTTCGATCTAATGACCGTTCTGGCATCTAATATCCAGTAGCGTTGTCGTATTATGGACATAAGAAGTCCAGGTCCAGTATGACAATTCATAACATGTTGATGTTGTATTATTAAATCGACGATATGGTCGCGTTTTGGGAGAAGAACTGGATGTTTGACTTCAAAAGGAAGGTCTGCATTTGAAAGTCTTCCTCCAATCCGTAAAATGCCTTCTTCATCCAAGAATACTGCAAGGCTTTGTAATTTCTTAGATAGTATCTTCCCAGCCTTTATCAGTTTGATGTCCTCAGAAAAGTGGACAGTTTGAACAGCACGCAGTAAAGTCTTCTCTGCTGCTGCCAATCCCAATACAGACCGGGGTTCAATTATTGATTTAGGTCGCGCGAACTTCAACACATATGCAATTATGCGGAGCAATTTTTCCCAAGAGGAAATCCGTTGCGCTAATGCATATACGAGCAACGGTGGCTCTGTATGCGTAGTAACAGCCATCACAGTCGCTTTGTGCTCAGGTAGTTCATTGCAGTCAGCGGGAGAGAATGGCTTTATTGGCCATTCCTCAAGAGCGCAGCGAATCCACGGGGGCCCATTCCACCACAGATCGTGGGATAAAAGTTGCGATGGGAGCATTCCTCGTGAAAGGCAGTCGCTAGGATTTATGGCACCAGCCACGTGGTAGAAATGCTTTGCAGCCAAATTTTCTTGACACTGTGCGACGCGGTTGCTTACAAAAATCGACCAGCGGTGCGGCGAGGAATGTATCCACGATAGAGCTATCGTAGAACCAGAGAACGCATATATTCCAGCAATAGGAATGCGTGGTGCGTAAGTATCGCGCACAGTTTTTACTAACTTTGCCATAAGCAAAGCGGCGCATAACTCAAGACGAGCCAGAGTTGTAATTTTAGTTGGCGAAACCTTTGACTTGGCACAGAGTAGACGAGTTTGAATGCCAGACGGGTAAGTGCAATGAGCGTATACGACACAACCCATACCGTTCATGCTCGCGTCACAGAACGCCACAAGGCGTAGTTCACAATCTATTTCGACACCTATATGTCGTGGGATCCGTAACGTGTCTAGCAGAGGGAATTCTTGCGTTAATGCGGCAAACCGGGTGCGTATATGTTCTGGTGCGAGAGCGTCCCATTCAAAACTGCCCAACCACAATTCTTTAATAAGCAGTTTGGCATAGAGAATCACTGGCGCAACCAATCCAAGCACATCAAACAACCGTGCAACTACCGAGAGTATATTTCTCTTCGTGCATTTTTCAGTTATCGCGGCGGATGTGAAGAAGAAATTGTCTTCACATGGTTCCCAAGAAAGTCCTAAAACCTTTGAAGCATCGTTGCTAACATCAAACTCGAGTGACTTTCGATGTGAGTCGGGTAGACTATCCAAGAGAGCTGGAGAGTTACTCGACCACTTGACTAAGTCGAAGTCACCTGCCTTGAAAAGTTTAATTAAGTCTTGAGCAAGCTGCATCGCAGTTTCCTCATTTTGGACTGAATGAACTAAGTCATCCATATAAAGGCTGCTTTCAGCCCCCTTAGCGGCGTCAGGATAATTCGGGCTCATGTCTAAAGCCAGCTGTCGCACAGTGCGCATAGCTATGTATGGGCTTGACTTGAGACCGAATGGTTGCCTATTGAAGGCAAAAGTGCGAACTTCTTCGGATTCATTGAACCGAAATAAAATGCGTAGGTATTTACGCTGGTCAACTGGTACACCAATACGTAAATAGTGTTGTTTTATATCAGCGTTCATAGCGATAGGAAATAATCTGAAGTCTAAAAGCAGTAGAAACAGATCAGCTTGTAGATTTGGGCCAATGTGTAATACATCATTGAGCGAAAGCCCAGTGTGCGTTTTCGCACTTGCGTCTAGCACGATTCGCGGCATCGGTTTGTCGGGCCTAACCACGGCGTGATGTGGTATATAATATCCATCGGGAGTCAGCTCAGATCCGTCAACAGGACTGAGGTAAACGTTATCCAGGTAATCTTGAATCACCTTATTGTAGTTTTCGCGCAATATTGGTGATAGGCGAAACTTTCGTTCAAGCGACAAAAAGCGGCGATAAGCGGCAGCATGCGAGTTGCCTAGCTCTGAGGGATCTTTGGAAAATGGCAAAGATACTGTGTAGCGACCCACATCATCACGAGTCACGCTGGAGGTAAATATATTCTCGCATTCTGTCTCTTCCGGTGAAAGAAATCTCTTCGTTGGCACTTCTTCGAGTTCCCAAAATTTCTGAACTAAATCATTCAACGCCAACGCGGAGAAGGAAGAGGCAGTCGTTATATCGGTACGAGGGTAGTCACCCATCAAAATCCACCCGAATGTCGTTGATAATGCGTGTGGGGCATGCGAGCCACACTCAACCCTATTCCCTAAATATATGTATGGGAAGAGATGAGCTCCCAGTATGACATCAATATCACCCGGTATATTCCAACTCAAATCAGCGAGCGGTAGTTCAGAAAAAATGCTACTGTCGCACTCAAGAAATTGAGTCGGTAACTGCTCCGCGATACATTCAACCACAAGTGCGTAAATTGTATAATGTTGCTGCGGGTAAACGCACGATTGGATGTCAAAGTAAACATATCCAATAATCGGACGTGAAGTTGCACCAACACCTTTTACAAACGAGTTATGTAGTGGCGTTATTGGTAAATTTAACTTACGGCAGCAATCAGTCGTAATCAAATTATTTTGAGACCCGTTATCAATTAAGCACCTCACTATTGATGACGTCGTACAACCCTTAGGTCCTGCATATACTTGCGCCGTAGACAACAGAACAGTCGACTTCAATTTCGATCCAGCCGTGAGTAGCACTGCGGTATTATGACCTAATGGTGGCGACAGCGAAAGCGGTAAATCGTTATTATCAGCATCTGATGCTATTGGCATGCTAACGTCGGCCTTATAATTGAGCGCGTAAGGTTGCGATTGGGTAGCGGTTTCCAGAATTAGCGAAGCGGTCGGAACGCACGGCGGCGGCGAGCTCACGTCGGCATCCACACAAGACGCGGGCGTGAAAGACGGTGACATAATATGTACGTCACTATGTGTCGTAGCGGTATGCGAATAACTATTATTCTTTTCACCATTATCTTTAGTAAAACAAAGTAAACTATGGTGGCGCTTTCGGCAGTGTTCGCAGACGGAAGTAGAATTGCACTTCAGAAGGTTATGTACTGTACTAAGACAGTTCACACAACCATGTTTCGATTTAATGAATTGATACCTACTATGTGAATCACGTTTTTTAAATTGTAGGCAATTATAAAGTTGCACATGATCAGTACTACCACAGAAAGCGCATCCACTTCGTTTCGTAGAGGGCGCTGCAGCAGGCTGTGCACCAACAGGTGATTGAGCGCTTGGTTCCGTCGCGACGAAAGACTTGTAGATATGTTGACTACGTGAATCACGAGTCAATGTATTGGCGGGCGGTTTATTAAAAGTACTAGGTCGCGAACGCTCCAATATTTTCGCTAGATCTTGTACAAAGCTTATCAGCTGTTTAGTAGTAGGTATTTCAGTGTCCCTAACTGTCAGTTCAAAAGACTGGATGGTATGCGTGTCCAACTTCCTAAGCGCGCATTGGACAAAAATAAAATCAGTCAAATCTTCGATTTGTAACTGTTTGAGCGCTGCAATTGACGCCGAATATTTGCTTATCAATGCCTCGAGGCTGTTTGCATTGTGCGAGCTTGCTTTCAAGTCAAGAATATTATTAAGGTAAAAACTTCCTAATGCGCGTTTGTCTTGGAATTTTTTAACTAAACTGTCCCAGAGAATGCTATAAGTTTCACCAGACGGAATAATACCCGCGGTGAGTTTAAGCGCCTCATGCGTAAGTTTTGAGATTAGGTACTGCACTCGCTGCGCGTCAGACAATTGTTCGTTTAAGTGAATATTCGCCTTAAACGACTGATAAAACAGATTCCAGTTTTCAGGGCGTCCGTCAAAACTAGGAATCACTAAAGGTTCCAATTTCAATACAGGCATAGTCGAGTTACTCGCCCCATGTGAACAGACCTTAGAATTACCAGCTACGGCAGTGGCGGCAGTAAGTTTGTTCCGAACGCGTTTCACTCTTATGTACAAATCTTCAAATGACTCGAGACACGCGTAATCAGGCACTGTGTCCGGTTTTAATTGTATTCTTATTTTATTGTAATTATCTACCAAAGACTCGAACTTATCTCGTAAATCATCAATAGTTTCTGACTCAGCCAGGAAGCTTTCATTCGATCGCGAAGATGAATCAAAAGAAATAACACTTTTTGACGAATTATACAATCGATTCATACGTTGAAACAATAATTCTTTCTTTTGATTCACTAAAACTAACATTACTTCCTGATCGGCTTGTTTTTCCGTCATGTTTACGCAAATAAATCGACAATAACACGAAAAAACAAACTGTCAGCGATAAGTAGGTATTGAAACACAAGTTCATACACACGAAGTTAAATTCAAACGACTTAAAAATTACACTAAATGGCGGAATTATGGCGAAGCGGCGAAATGTTTTTATACCTAATGAAGGTTAAGCGGAATGTGAATAAATATAAGGTAGAACGAAATTAAAGCGTAGAATATTTCTACCAATTAATACGTAGAATTCTAAGAATTAAATCAATTGTACCTAGTATAATTGAGCGGGTGTCAACCTACCAAACTAATTACGTAGGTTAACTTTGAGCGTAAATATTACAGATTTTACCAAAAAAGTTACGTAAAATCTAGGGCGTAAATTATCAGAATTTACCAAAATTACGTAAATCCGAATGTTATAAGGGCGCTGCGTAAGATATTCACCAAAATTACGTGAATATATATATGAATTATGTTGCGAGAATTCACCAAAAAATTACGTGAATCTGCAGTTCACTGGACAATCCGTGACTCGAAAAGGACCAAAGTATGAAGGGGCGTGTAAATAGCCCTTCCTGATGTGATTGCTCACGAAGCTGGAGTGACTACAATTCCTGAGTGTCAATAAGAAATCACTAGAACCTGCACTGACCTGCAAATGACCGCTTCCATCCCTGTCATCCTGAGAGCAGCTGGCAGATCTCCTCTGCAGCAGGATCTTTATTTCGTGTACAACCAGGTTAGCCGGCCGGCACCTTCACTAGTTTTTATAATTTAAGCGAGAGCGATGAAAAAAAAACTTTTTTCACAAGTGCAAGATTCCACCATCAAATATATTGCGTTGCGAGACCTAAGTACGGGTGGTGTATGTCTGCTGGTGTGCGCGGGCGCAGCCTCACCCCCCCTGCTCAGGCGGCGGGCGCGAACCCGAGCCGCTTGTTGGCGACGTCGAACTCAGTGTAGTAACGTCCGATGAACACGTCTAAGAACAGCCAACGCCATCTCTCGTGATTCGATGCGGAACTTCGACGGATTCATTGACAAGCAGACAGGTTTGTGTTACTTATCAACAACTCAGAAAAGCGCGGTTTGTTTAAATCAAATCTAATTAAACACTTTCTACATTAGGAAATTGCATGTATATGCATTGGCGCTTCACCAATAACCCAGTCATACAACTAGTCATGGTTGACGTCACTAATTTAGCACTGAAAATACAATAAAAAACGTGTAAAAACATTATTAAAACTCGGTAGTAAACTGCGTCAAATATTTAAAAGATTGTACGCTCGCGTACTATAGACGGTCGAATTTTTACGCAAGTTGGCGTGAATCCAAAGAGAGCCATAAAGCTAGACACGCATGTAGGGTGAAGTTACAATCCTCCCCTTTTGTTTGCGTCCTCTAACGGTCTTACCCCAATAAACTGGCCAAGTGTGAGTCAGGCTCGCGCACTGAGGGTTCCGTACCACCACAAAATACAAATCAGATAATTATCAATTTAAAAACCGACTTCAAAATTAGTGAAATACACATTTTCGATTGCTTGAAAGACAATAAGGTCGTCCAAGTAACCGAATACGTTGCTTAACTTGGTAAGGAACAGAAATTTGTTACCGACTCGCACTTGGCCATTATTTATTATTATTAAAGTTTCCATGTACTTTATAATCATGCTAAGTTTAACGCTTGTACGTATTAACTGTTTTTGCACTAAAGCAAATACAAAAATACTTTTTGATTTATTATTATTATTTATCTTTTATCTTTATTATCTTATTTATCTTTTTATTATTTCTTAGTTAATCCGCCGTAACACATATTACGCCGTATGCCGTAACATTGAAAATTTCAACTGGCTATTATATTATTACGGTTCGAAAGACACAGTCTTTAAAAGGTAGTACGGACAGAAAGACAACGGCAACGTAAGCTCAGTGATAGAGTCCCGTTTTTACCCTTTGGGCACGCAACCCTAAAAAATGTCCGCATCATTAAAATAGGATGAGGACAACACTGGATCACATTCTACTTCCTCATCGCAGTCAGCGGTAAAGGAAACGTATGAGCGATATTACATGACTCGGCTCGCTGGGCATTGAAATTCATGTTATTCTAAGACCGCGTAAGCAATTTCTTTTTCGTATCCAGGAACGTATCATGATTTAGATACAACTGCTGCTGGGTGCTGGAGCTAGCATATTTATTTTATTTACAGTGTCGCTAGCTGTGCCAAGCAGTTCTACTGGCAATATTACAGTTTCGTCGCATTTATTAGGGATCAATTTTTTTGAAGTGAAATCTTTAGACGCGCTCAGCACGTTTTTGGTGAACAAAAATCATGAAACTCGCGTGAACGTCACCGAACGCTGTACCGTGTATTTTAAAACAGCGCCATCTCATGTAGAATACGTGAATTACAACTTAAGTTTTCACTTCTGACGTGCAGTCCTATGACGGATGAGTTTTTAATTAATATCATTTATCATTTATCATTCATTTCAGCTTATGCTCCCAATGCTGAGACACAGGCCTTCTCAGAGAGAGAAGATGGGCCCTAATTCACCATGCTGGCCCAGTGCATGTTGGGGAATGTCTAGTGTCTACGTGTTTGAACTTTTGAGGTTATTGGACATACCGGTTTCTTCGCTATGTTTTCCTTTACCGTTTTTGAGCAATGCCATCGAAACTGTATATAATTTATTTACGTACTAAATAAGTAATCGATGCAGGATCAAAATTATCCAAGTTTCATTATGATCTGTTCAGCTGATAAAGCAACAGTATGATCTGGAAAGACAGTATTTGTATTCTACAAGCTGCTCTCCGCCGTTTCACCCGCATTGATTCTTTTAGGAACCTTAAATGTTTCCAGCATAAGAAAAGACATATAGGATCACTGTCCGGCCCTCCAACTATCTCTATGCATGGAAAAATCAAGTCAATTCATTGCTCAGTTGCTGTATGAAAGAGAAACAAACAAATAAACAAAACACTCTTTCGAAATTATATTGTTAAAATGATTAAGTGTTAGAAGTGTGCAAGAGGTGAAATAGTACATTGTTATCCTAGGGGTGAAAGTAACTTATTTAGTCCCAAGACAGGGTTTGGCGATATTTCGAGGGCGCTAATAGTTCGACGGACTAAATAAGTATTTAACCCCGAGGTAAACAGTGTGCTTTTCATTACGAATACAAGGAAACTAAAAATAAAAACAAACTGACACTGGCAAATGCACGGAAAGTGCGGGACCATAATGCTCTAAGAAAAAAAAAGTTGGAACATGGTTCAATACAAATTTATGTGAAAATAGAACTAGTTTTTTTTATTTGAGTGCCAGGTCAGTTGTCAACTGTCACAGTCATTTGAAAGTGATTCTCCCTAGAGCTGAAATGTATTACTTTCATCCCGCTCCTCAGGCAACTTCAGACCTACTTTCCGAGTATCACTCATACTAATCATGAAAACTGTATTTTTGTGTTGTTTTCAAAACTCCATACAAGGCTACAGTAAAGTCTCCATCATTTCTCTGTGACTTAGTTTGCTTGACTTTGACTCGTGACTTGTTTGACTAGAAATCGTTACACGATATGTCTACTAAAACTTGATATTATCGAGTACTTATAAATTGACACTGGCTAAATAGACTAGATGTCTGGAGACAAAATTTAAAAGAAAAAACACTAAAATTATGATGACTTCTACGATCACTCATTAATTGCGTCTAGCCAAACTCATTAGTCTAATCTAAGCGATAAAAGCACTCCGGAATCAGCCGACAATCACGCCCATATCTTTAAATGAAAGATTTCTTGGACAGGCCTCAACCATTCAGATCTTCAGCTTTATATCCTTGCGTTAAAGTCCAAAGTCATCACCGTTTGCTATTTATTGCAAGAGCATAGTTAATTTACGATGAAAGCTTAAGACTTATTTATCTCAAGAAGAAATGTATCTAAGTGGCATAGAAATAAATGCGTGGTCCTTCAAAGAGATAATATAAATTAGTTCGTTCAATCTCTCAGGTGGAAATGCCATAATGGTTTCGACTGTCTATTGTTTCCATTAGATTCAATTAGTTCCAGACCGCTTCAATTGGTACGAAAAGGTTTCCTTCTTAGCTTTTTTCATTAATTGACTTAATTCTTTATTGGGTTACTTAGAAGAAAGTGAATAAAGTTCAGTAATTTCAAGCTAAAACGAATTATGGAGTTGATGATAGCAGGCCTCATCATTCACTTGCCGGTCCCAAAGGAAAACCGACGCTGGTTGTTTATGAACGGCATCTTGCCGAGTTGGAGAAGGTTTTTGACACAAAAATTATATTCGGTTCTATTTGAAATTTAATGTTTCACTTGCCATTGTATATTGTGTTTTTTTTTGCCACAAATAAATTATGTCTATAACTATGACTTGTTTTGACTAGCAGGACACTGAAGTTTTGTTCAATTTTATAATAAAAGTACTAGGAATGGTGCAAAATATCGATCGATGCAAGAACTTTTAAAATTTGTTTTAGAGATTGCTCAAGTAAATTTTATTATTTATTTATTTAATACTTTATTACACACTTACAAATTAAGTACAAATGCACAAATGGAGGACTTAATGCTAAACATGTTCTACCAGTCATCTACCAGTTTGGAAAAAATAGTATGTAGGCGTGCATGAAAAAAAAACTTATAAGTTAAAAAACAAAAAGCCAAAACCAAAGAGAATCTGGTCAACCAAAGAAAATAAACTAAAGAACAAAAATAATCAATTTTTGTGAAATGTTAGACTTTGAATCAAAGTCTAACATTGAATTGAAAGCAATGTTTTGTTGATTTGCTAGAATACTTCTATTCTATCAAAAGCTTCTATCGTTTTACTTTTCATGTAGGTATTTTTTGCTACAATGCTCATTACAAACAAAACCACTCGAGCTAACCACCACAAAATATATGAAGCGATCTTAGTCACAAAACTGTGGTATCGTATATTCATATCTCGAATCTAGTAAGTACAAAGTTTAAAAACCAAACTGGTAGACTGTATCTAATACACCGAATGCAAGAGCACTTAAGGAAAAATATGTGCATTTCTGCAGATACATGGTAGAGCGTTTTAGTGATTCTATTCTCAAAGTTTCTCCAACAGTTTGCCCACTCACAGTTCCAGAATGTTCTGCCGTATTGGACAAGAATAGTGAATGTTCAAGAAGTGCTTTTCAAAAGTTTTAACAAGAATGTTATTGTACTAGATAATTTACGTTTAGAATATATTTCGTTTCATAACTAAACAGTTGAAAGTTTGTTGGTTTGTTGGTGGTTCGTTTGTTGGTTAGTTGGTTTTGTATGTATTCTCAGTTTACACTGTAAGTGTTCAAAATTAGTAGGTAATTACCAGGATAACCATGAAGTCTGGATAACATGGCCAATTGGGGTTTTATAAAGGGCTCTGATACCGAATGTCTTTGTGATGTTAACCCTCGGACATTCCACACTTGATGTACTGCGCAGCGTGTCCTACAATCTACAGACTATATAGACGATCGGACTGAAGCCACTGAGATTGACATTGCGGTGACCAAATTCTGGTCCACAAACTTAATTTAAAAAAAAACGAACCATCGACTCGAAAGAAGATTACAATTATACGATTATCAACGGGATTTTCACCGTGGTAAGTTGTGAATATAGCTCCCGATATTTCGGTGCAGTCACAAGGTTACTATGTTTTCGGGAAGACTAAAGAATGCGGGTCGGACCGTTCAAAGTCGGGACAGACAAAATGATCCACCCTGTTCAAAATAAGTGTAAAACACGCAATTTTATTTAATTTGAAGGCAATCATCCAAGTAAACAAAATTTCCAGTTATATTGATTTAAATCCTAATGTTTAAGGCGATTATTTAGCGATTAACCGGTACGAGACCAAGCTGAGAGTAATAAGTAGTATTATTATCATTTTAAATAAATAAAAATCTAAATTGGTTTATAAATGAAAGAAATCCAAGGCAAAAAACATAAAATAGAACCTCTCTAAAACACTGTTTTGAACTATCACGGTTATTCGTTATGATTGTTTACGGGATGTAACATGGTGCATGAAACTGCGTAAATAATCATATAACTGAATATCACTATTTTTTTAAGTCAGTTAATAAATGAAATCTTCCTTTTTGAATGTCTGCTATGTCTGTTGATATGAATTCAAATCTCATCTTGCGTTACCAAAACTCAAATTTCCTCGTCAGTGAAAATAATTCATCAGGTTAACAGGATTTGCCGCATCATAATTCGATCATTTTACTCCAGTTCCTTTCCATAATTAGTCTACGAGTCTTCGAACAACCTCGTTGAAATTACCACCGACGTAAAGATTTTACACGCAGGTGGATATTGTAATCTCTTAACATCTGTTGTTGCGGGTAATCTTTTGTACCTGTTTAAACTAGATTAATAACTGTAAACTGTTTAGTAAAATTTGTATATGATACTGTTTTAAACTATCACTATTACAGTTATATGATTATTTACGGGATATTTACCGTGGTAAGGTTGTGAACGGAGAAATATTCTGTAAATAATCATGTAATTGTAGTGAACAACCGTGATAGTTTAAAACAGTACTATCAGTATTGTTCACTACAGAAGTTGAACAAAAAAGTTGGCCGTCAATGGACGCCGGGCAGATGTGAAACATGACGGCATAAGATAAGAGAGCATAACACGTCACGCCCGTCACGGCATACGAGTCGGTTTTACTGCCAAGGCGCGCCGATAGATGTTTCACATCAAAAACAAAAATCTCAATAAAATTTAATAGAGGAGGAGCGAGATAGAGTAGTAGTCTAGTAAAATTATTTAAAATTAGTTTAGAGCTGGGCGTAAGGCCCAAGGTTAAGGCCTTACGCCCAGCTCTAAACGCGGGCCTGAATAGGAGCAGTTTGCAAAATTACGCGACCGCAAACCGTATCTCTGCGCGTTAAGGTTCGCGTTCGCGTGCTTTTGCAAACCGTACCTATTCGGGCCCGCATTTAGAGATGGGCGTAAGGCCCCTTACTTGTGCAGGGATAACCTGTTAACTATAAGACTTCCTGATGATGGAGCCGGCAGGTGGATAGATGGAACACTTGGTATAAGATTAGTGAAAACAAAACAAATAACCCTAAACTCAAGGTGACTACTAGTAACCATTGAAAACTTCCATTTCCACCTCCGGGCTCCATCATCAGATCAGTTCTATGGTAAAAAATTATTGCATTGTCATCCAAATTGTATTATACTTGCAAAAATTCAAATCGACTTTCACAATCGACGACATTTAAAAGCAGGTTACAGTCGACTTCCAAAATTTGTTTACATTGTTAGTTAGAAGATAACCAAATATATTTTTATGCCATGGGTGGCAAACTAGCTAACAGGCCGCCTGATATTAAGCAATCACCGTCGCCTATGGATACCTGGAACACCAGAGGCATCACAGATACGTTGCTGACCCTGAAAGACTATTAACATCCCTATTGAAGAACCCCATGTTATAGTAACTCGGAAATACCGCAAGAGCTCATTCCACAAATTGCAGGTGTGAGGCAAAAAAATGTCGCATAAAACGCAGTGTGCAAATTCCACCGATCTATGATATTTTGACTTTCAGGCGGTTTTTTTTAAATAACCTTAAAAAAAAGATAGACAGACGACCTAAAAGAGACCGCAGGAAAACAGATGCAGGCCGTTTCCAACCGGCCCTTTTGGAAATCGATGGGGGAGGCCTATGTCCAGCAGTGGACGTCCTATGGCTGAAATGATGATGATGAACCTTAAAAAATGTTAGGTAGTTCTAATCATGAAAACCGACCCTTGTAAGCTAAATAAGGTTGTAAAAACAAGTAGAGTAAATCCCTACTCTATCTTAAGTACTGCTCCAGAAAATGGGATGGACCTACACAAGATATTTTGGGAACATTAACGTGGGTCCTGTCTACGAAATTGCCTTTATAAGCAGGTTATGTATATATGGCAACGTATTCTTACCTACATTATAATATTCTGAATTGGAGGTTTTCTGACAGCTCTAGGAACTTAGTTCTGCAGCCTTCGATAGATGGCACTGACGAGGCATGTTTTTTTGCATTAAATTTGTTTAATGAATCCTAGTACAAGGGAGAGGATACATTTTATTACACGCCTAGGCAAGGCACATTTATGTACGAGTACCTACTAATTTGTGTTGTGTTGTGAAATAACAAGTACTTTGTTAGCAAACAACCACATAATGGAAGCTGACGTGGTTTTCACACATTTTATTAATATTAGGTACACGGGAATTACTCACGTAAGATTAGGCCGGATACTCCGACTATAGTTCAGTTTTAGTTTCAGTGCAAAAAGAGACGCAGCCGCGCGCGCGCATTCACCTTGATAAAGACCGCCGTATGCGGTTAAAACTATAGTCGGAGTATCCGGCCTTATCTTATGTGAGTAATTCCCGTGTAATATAACTAAAACCACATAATACTACAAAAATAAAATAACACAAAAACATACATGACAGACAGTGTCAGACAGACAGATACGAGTAGATATTGTCTGTCTATGATAATAAGCAAGTTTTTTATTGACCTTTCTTTATCTGTGGTTTTGTAAATTCTTTATTTGCATGTTCACGTCAACGCCATCTATTGCATTATTATGAACTAATTATTTCATTTTGGAAAACCTCCTATTTGATACACTACACTCTGCCACAGATTAAGTATCAGTATACACCCGCAACAGTATATGTTTTACGCAGCACATAACATAAATAGAAATACTATTCCACGTTCATTCGTACGTTGGTTTCATTCAATAAAGTTAATAATAGCAGCTGAGCTTGCTGATGATTACATAATCGCAGTTGGATATACTGCATCATTCTCATTAGGATCACTTCATAGTACTTACTTAACTTTCTTTTTTACAAGCTTTTATTTAGTTTAAATTTGACCCACTTTCCGTACTCCGATTGAGCTGATTTTTTGCTCACACCTTTAGGAAAAACAATATGCATTACCCAATATTGTAACTAATATTTTTTAAATAGCCGCAAAAATATAAAAATAAAAGCGTCATTTAAATAAAAGCTTTATTTATAAAAGCTTTTTGTTCTTCTTTTTTAGGGTTCCGTATCTCAAAAAGAAAAAAGGAACCCTTATTGGATCACTTTGTTGTCCGTCCGTCCGTCTGTCTGTCTGTTTGTCTGTCTGTAAATTCTGTCAAGACTAAGGGAATCAAAACTTGACCTAGAATATAGAATAGAAAATTGGCACGAAGCAAGGTCACAGCACATATAAAAGAAAAAATCTGAAAGTTGTTAATTTCAAGTTACATCACATTAAAAAAAGTTTTTGTTATTAAAAACCTACAATTTGTAGTTCGTATGTATGGGAGCACGTGTTTGCCAACTACAAAGTTAAGTTTGTCCATCAATATTTCAACCTATTTTATCAACATTTTTTATCTGCTCAAAGTTCAAAATGTGTCGTAAAGCCGCTTCTTAAGGTACTTTTAGGCTTATACCTACCTATAGTCTGGCAGTAAACAAAACATTATGACCTCTATATCCTCGAGTCAGTAAGAGCTCTCCGCATTCTCCGCGAACTATCCCTGCCATTGGAATGCTCACAATGTGCGTCCCCAACAAGGGGCTTCTATTCAGACTGTTATTGCTTTGTTTTCGTCCTATTATTCGTCTTATAGGAATTATTGAATCGATAAAAATTGATGCTTTCCAGGAAAATCGTAAAAGCAATTTAAAAAAACGCCTGAGTCCAACAATATTTTCGGGACTATGAGAAAAGTCGAAGACAGCACTTGAAAGGGTTTAGTTGATACAAGGTTACAACGGTGATATTAAGCCGAAAGGGGGTCATTACTCATCATTATGAACAGAAAATGCAAAAAATCGAAGCAAATTCTAATAAAAGAGTTTGCTCAATTTTTTGTATTTTCTGAGAACATTTACTATTGTAATGTATATTTTTTTTTAACCATCAGAAAGTAGAGATTTCAACGAACAAAAAGCACACCGACTTTAAAAAAAAAACTAATATTTTGACACGAGAATTTTCGATTGAAAATTAGGGTGCTTTTTTGATATTAAATCAAAATAAGGTGAAAAAATAAATATTTTAAATCAATAAATTACAGTGTATTTGGGACATAAAAAGGAAAGTTTTCACCAAATTTCGTAGAAAAAAACATTAATTTGAAAAAAATATAAATAAAAAACCAAAAACTTGGTTATTTGAATTTTTCACATAAATTTTGAGGTTATGTAAAAAAATTGTCTAGATAAAAGTTGTAGATCTTTTTATTACCTACAACTTTGCATTTAACTTTTTTTCATAGGAGTTGTAGTTTTACCGGAAATCGAGATAAAGCATTTTTTACCCTTAAACCCCCCCGCCCTCCCACTTCCCGAGCTCAGATCGCCTGTAATTTATTTTTCCTTTCATTTTTATCATATTCCCCTCCTTTTCTAATGGGTTTCATCCTACTACTATTTTTTTTAACTTTTTACCATTTTTGAAGGCTTCTACCCTGGTCTACTACAAATTAATGCAACATTGTTATTACAGTCTAGAGGTATTATGTCAATACTTCATTAGCGTTCTCGGTTATACAAATAGCTAAGCCGGAACACCCATGAATTAAATCATAATTGCATCGAACCGATACTAACTTTTCTATTTACTTACTACATAAGTATTGAACGTACGAGTATTTAGTTTTGTGAAAAGTCATGAAATAATAGTTTTTCATCACTAGCACTCGGTAAGCGAGCATTGACGACTCAAAATGCAGACGGTAAATATCACATTGCCGCTGCTAGTGCCATGTCAAAAAGTACCACTAAGCTTATTTTTTTCTTTGACTATGTAGTTTAATACCATGTTAGAAACTTTTTAGTCTGTGATTTGAAGTTCACGACTTTTTATAACCTCTGTGGTGTGAAATAGCAACAAAAATAGCAATGGACCTAGTCCATTGCTATTTTTTTCGCGGGAAATTAAAAATAAAACTAATTTTTCTCAGCAGTTCTTTTTTGGTCTTACACTAGCGATAAAAAGTAGATTATTTATACACGCGAGTAGGTGATCTTTTACACCCTTAAACTATTAGCGCCCTTCTCGCTTCACTCTTCGGGCGCAAAAATATCTCGTGTGTAAAAGATCACCTACATCCCTTGTCATCAACGACCTACTATTGTTCCGTATGATGGAGGGGAGATAAGCTTGAGAGGTTTTCGGTATATTGAGAATAACCTTGTATATTTGACCGAGCGAAGATAGGTCTCAGATTCTAATGCCTAATGGGAGAAGACGGCGTTTGGGCTTGCATGGTTTGTTCGACAATACCTTGCGTGAAAATGATCAGATTTCATGAAACTTTGTAGGCAAGTAGTTCATTTCAATAAAAAAAATTATGTGCGGATATGGATAAAATTGATCGAGGGGTTCCTGAAAGTTCATCCACATATCATAGATTGGTGGAAATCGCACACTGTGCGTTTTACGCGTTCCTTTTTGTCTCACACCTGCAATTTGTGGCATGGGCTCCCGAATCCACCCTGCATTTCCGAGTAGTTTTAATATGGGGTTCTTCAAAAGGGCTGTTAATAAATAGTCTTTAAGGGTCAGCAACGTCTCTGTGATGCCCCTGGTGTTGCAGGTATCCGTTGGCGACGGTGATCGCTTACCATCAGGCGGTCCGTCTGCTTGTTTGCCACCTATGGCATAAAAAAAGGGTAAAAGGTATTCCAAATACGTCACCAGATCACAAATCGGGGCGAACTACTAGTATAAATGTCAAATGGGACAAGCCACCCAGATCCCCAGTTGCTCTCGCTGTCCCAAGCTGAAGTTAGATCGTGCATGGAGTAGGTACTGGTCTCACCTTAGGGATGGTTCTGCTAAGTACCAGCTTGAGGCGTTAAAGTCTATTAAAAAACGTGCCAAGAGGCTCATCAGCAAATAATTCCTGGTTCAAACTAAGCTCCTTAGACTTAAACATACGCGAAAAGTTGCTAGTCTATCGGTTTTTTATCGGTTACATTTCGGAGAGTGTGCATCGGATCTTCATGATCTAATTCCCTCCTGGCTATTTTTCTATCGTGACTGCCAGAGCGGGCACGAAAAATCGACACCACTTTATGGTTGATATTCCGAAAACTCGTACTAAGTGCTTTGATTCTTCTTTTATTGTGCTAACTGCTAGTCTGTGGAAGGGTATTCCTGATAGTTACCAATCTGAATCAGTTTCTTCTAGGCAAGCGTGCTCCATTGTAGACCGTATCATCGCTTAATATCAGTGAGTTGGCGGTCAAACGCAAGCCTATTAATAAATAAAAATAGCAAATTGCTCTTTTTGATACAGTGTTCAAGTTCAAATCTGAGCAAAATAGGTCGAGAGATTTCAAAGATATAGGGGTCGCGAGGACGCAGTTCGGGCAAACAACTACTTATAAACGAGTTACTACCTACTTTTTAACAAGTAGGAAATCGGACCATCACCTCCCTCCCATACATTGTGGACTTTCCTTGGATACGTACCAAACGTTTCAATTCTACGTTTCTAATCCGTACGGCCAAGGATTGGAAAAACCTGCCGGCTTCCTTGTTTCCTGAGAGATATAATCTAAGACTTTTCAAGGCAAAAGTGAATAGGTATCTTTTAAGTCTGCATGCGTCATCTTCGACCACATTGTCGCTTACCAACAGGCAAGTTGGTGATCAAACGCGGACTTATTCGCGATAATAAAAAAGTTTAAATCCGACAATAATAATTACGTTCACAAATTAAACAACAGCTTCATTCAGCTCGCATTTGTGATTAATTATTCAAAGTGCCATTAATCAAAGTTATCATTATTCCTGGTTAATAAACTGGAAGCTCTGTTTGTGGAGATAGCAGTTATGTTGTGTTGCTTGATTTGAATAATCATGTCGCAAATGCCGATTTTAGTGACGGCAACGGATTTATTTTCTCTAGAAATTCATAACTAGTTGTTAGGACAATAATTTGGTGCCGGTGTGGGAACTTCAATGAATTCCTTCTGTTGTGGATCGTTCTATTCCTTAGCCTAATTTCTTCAGTGGACTGTATAAGGTTCTTGAGGTAGGTAGAGAGAAACGTCGAGTCTGGTGTACGCGAAAACAATGACCATTTATTCTTTTTTTTTTTTTTTTCTAATGTGACTTATTGCTGTTGGCCTTGCGGCCTCTACAGCTTGACCGGACTAGTTGGTGAACGCAGAGGGCGTTGGGCCAACATGGTTTAGATTTTGGGCGACAAGCGCAAGGGCACCTCGGAGGTACGAGCCTCGGCTTGGACCGTCGCCGGGAGTGGGAGATTAGACTTGCCCTGGCACCCCAGAAGGGGTGTGCCCTGTGGCCCTAGTAGGTTGTTGAACTGAATGATTATTTGGAGATAATCTAACCGATCTTCTAACAGATCCTGGGGGTCTCCGATCCCGCCGGCGGGATCGTTGTGTGTGTGTGTGCCTGTGGTAACCGGCGCCTATACCAAAAACTGAATATTTCCTGTTGCCAGGAGCAGTCGGATCGGACGAGCCTAACGCCGCCGAGGTGACGACGGCGATGGGGTCGTCCGGGTCGCCTAAGATATTTCTGGGGCGTCTACGGAGGGGTGGAGTGTTTGTCGTGTCTGTCGAGTAGTTCGAGGCCTGGACTACGAGAGGGTTGGGATGGTGGGGCGCCGCTTCAAAGTAGCGGCGGGAAGTGTGCTTCATATATTGAAGAATGGACGGGAGTTCGAGATCGCAGTGCAAATCGGCGTTTCGCATGTACCAGCTAGCGCCGACCGCTCTGCGTATGAAACGGTTTTGGATGACCTGAAGCTTGTCCAGGTCAACGCGGGATGCGTGGGCGAACGCCACGGAGGCATAAGTCATGACGGGACGGATGCAAGTTTTGTAAATTGTCAGCTTATTCCTAAGTGACAATTTACTACGCTCGCCAAGGATGGGGCTGAGACGGCCTAGGAAGAAAGCCGCTCGGTTGCGGACTATCTGGATATGTTTTGAGAAAGTGAGGTGACGATCGAGGGTCACGCCGAGATATTTGGTGGAGTGTGTCCAAGGGATGGGCTTCCCGTGAAGCGTGATGGGTTTAGCGGGGGGATTTTTGGATGGGTGGAAGTACATTGCTGCACTTTTGTCAGGATTGACCGTGATGGCCCACTTCTTGAACCAGTCACCTAGGTGAGTGAGGGCTCGTTGAAGGTGGGCCCGCTGGATGATCTTGTTCCACCCTCTGGTGTAGAGGGCGGTGTCGTCAGCGAAGAGAGCTATGTTCACGTTGGGAGATCGGGGAATATCGCTTGTGAAAATCGTGAAGAGAACAGGTGCCATGACGGAGCCTTGAGGGACACCGCCACCAATGGAGTGAGGTGAGGAGCGAACTCCCTCGACGCGATAGCGAAAGCTTCGAGCCGTGAGGTAGTCTTGTATGATGAGTACAAGACGGTCTGGCATTCCGAATTGATATAGCTTGTATATCAACCCGTTATGCCAGACTTTGTCGAACGCTTTTGCGACGTCGAGGAAGACCGCAACTGTGCCCTGATAGATGGGCTTGTGGGTGAAGCCGTGGGATGGTTTCTTATTGAAACCTTCAAGAATGTACTCCGTGATGCGGTGCACTTGTTGGACGCAGGAGTGTTTGGCTCTAAAGCCAAACTGCTCGTCGGGGAGGAGGTTGTTGTCCCTGATGTGGGACCAGATGCGCTTCAGAAGGATGCGCTCATAAATCTTCCCCAGAGTACTGAGGAGACTAATGGGACGGTAGCTGGAGGGCTCAGAAGCCTTTTTACCTGGTTTGTGAATGCCGATTACGTCGGCAGACTTCCAGGCATCGGGAAAGATAGAATTGTTGATGGCCGCATTGAAGATGCTGACTAGAAGGTACACAAGCGAGACTGAGAAGTGCTTGAGCACTTTATTTGAGATGCCATCGGCACCAGGGGCTTTCCTGACTTGGAGGCCCTTGATGATCGACTCGACCTCAGAAGCCGTGACTGGCTCGAGGGTATCAACGGGCGGGGTGGAGGATTTGTGTTCGACTTCGCTGTCCACCGCTTCGCGGTGGGCAGGGTCGACCTGAGCTAAAGAGGGGCAGCATTGCTGCTCGAGGCTTTCGGCTAGACATTCGGCCTTTTCCTCGTCTTCGAAAGCGGGGGGGAGATCAGGTCGGGTGAGGGGGGGCATAGCAGTCACGGTGTCAGATTTCAGAGATCTAGCCAACCGCCAGTATGCCTGGTGGGTTGGCTGAATCCCTGAAAGTAGGTCATCCCACCTCTGATTACGGAGCTCACTGATGCGGTTTTTTACGGCACGCTCGTAATACCGCAGAGCGGCTCTGTTATCTTCGGTGCGATACCAGTCAAAGGCCCTAGCGGCAGCGTGTTTCGCTCTCAGAAGCTCCTTCACGTCCTCCGGCAGGACCCAGCGTTGGTCTTCCTCGGCTGGGACCTGCTTGGAGGATGTACCTATAGCGGTGCGAAGATGGCTAGTGAGAGCGTCGATTGAGGTGGTGACGTCGTCAGGGGTCACGATGTCGTCGGGGATTTTGTCCAAGTCTGGAGAATTGATCGCCTTTAGGGCTTCGCCTAATTGCTTCCAATTCACCACGGTCTTGGTTTCAGGAGGTCTGTCAGTCGGGTCGGGGCCTAGTCGCATAAGGACGGGTCGGTGGTCAGATTCGAGTTCGTGTAGCACCTCTAACGAGCGTAAACGAAGTGTTACGCCTTTAAGAAGTGCTATGTCGAGTACATCAGGTCTTAGGTCCAGGTTGGAGGGAAAGATTGTCGGGGTGCTGGGAGGGAGGATATCAAAGTTGAGTTCGTCAGAGAGGGAGTTCAGGAGGTTACCCTTCACATTGGACACGTTGCATCCCCACATGAGGTGCTTGCTGTTGAAATCGCCAGCCAGAATGACGGCGCTTCCTAGAGACAGGAGGGCCTCGAGGTCGCTCCTGTGGAGGGTCTTGTTACCGGAGAGGTAACAAGATACAAGTGTGATGGATTGATGACCGGTCATCGAGAGACGGCAACAGGACGCTTCCATAGCTATGAGGGGAGGAGTAGGGATAGGAATGCAGTGAAGAGACCTTTTGTAATAGATAAGAGTCCCGCCTTTCATGGCGGTAGTCCTATCATTACGTACCAGCAAGTAGTTTGCGATCCTAGGATCCCTCTTGCTTGGTTTTAGAAAAGTCTCGTTCACAAGCATAACATCGACCTGATGGGTCGAGAGGAATTGGTGAATCAGGGGGCGTTGGTCCCTTGATTCTGTGGAGAGGCCGTTGGCATTGAACCATGCCAACGATAAAGAACGAGGTCTCAGTCTTTTAGGTGTACTATCCATGATAGTTACCAGAATTAAGACGAGGGGACAGACGCTTGATTGAATCAAGAAGAGTGGAGTGCTCTGCCAGGACGTCGAAGACGTCGGTGATGTCAGCATTCCGAATTTTGCGGGCTACCAGCCGTACTTCCTCACAGTCTAGGGTCGTGGCAATTTCTACCAGGAAGGCGAGGTCCGACTTTAGACCAGAATGGCCTGAAGAGGGAGGGGCCGAATGGGGCGCGAGAGAGGGACGGACTTTGTTCTGGACGCGAGCAGATGTGGTGGCCGGAGTTGCAGTGGGCGGCTGGGAGGCCTGAGGGGCATGCAGGGGCTTGGTCCATGCATTGGTTGACGGTGCAGGGGCGTCCACGTATTTGGGAGCCTGCGTGACGGGGAGTTTCGACTTAGAGCCGGCTCCTTTGGAGTGAGAAAGCTGGTGGGGACGAGGGGTTTTGCCCTGCCCCTTTGCGGCCCTCGGGGCCTTGGGGCAACCACGATAGTTCGCGGTGTGTCCCGTGGTCCCGCAGAGCACACAACTGGGCGGGGTTTGGTCGCCCTTTTCCCGCGAGCATTCGGAAGTGCTGTGCTCGCCGGCGCACTTGACGCAGCGAGGAGCAGCATGACAGAAGCGGGCAGCATGCCCGTAGAGCTGGCAGCGGTGGCACTGCCCGGGAACACCTTTGCGGTGCGGGGTCTCGACCTTGAGGCCGGAGAGGCTAAGAACCGCCTTCAGATTGAAGATGGTTTTCCCCTCTGGTGTTTTGTCTAAGATGACCAACACGAGGTCAAGAGGGGTTTTGGCCCTACCGCGGTACATGCGGTGGACCTCTCGGGCGGGGAAACCCTGGTCCTTGAGATCTTCGCGGATCGAATCCACGGGGATCTCTTTGGGAAGGCCGCGTATGACGACGCGGAGGACCTTTTCTTCCTCAAGCGGGTGGTTGTGGAAGGCTAGGCTCTCTTCCCGGAGGACTCTGGTCAGGAGACGGTAGTTGTCAGAGGTGGTAACCCTGATGCTAATTCCGTCACTGACGGATTTTGCGACGAACTTTATGTCATTGTCGGACATAATCTGGGAGACGCGCTCCCAGTCTTCTCTTCGTCGTAAGACAAGAGGAGGGGGGGGTTTGGAGGATGTTGTCGCGGGCGTTGGAGGAGCGGCGGCAGCATCGGTCGGAGGCATAGCTCCAGAAGATGGGCACTGGGCCTTGGACGGAGGAGGGGGGGATGCAGAAGAAGCAGGGCGCTTCTTGCCCTTGCCAACGACTGTGAAGCCGTCGTTGCAAGCGGTGTCCATCTCCTCTTGCGGAGGGATGGGATCGAGAGAGGCCGTGACCTTGAGTGAGGCGCGCGAGTGGCTCCTCTGGTAGGATTTCTCCCGAGGGGCTACAGAGCGCGAGCGCGACCGAATGCGCCTGGGAGAGCGCGAGCGAGAGCGGCTCGTTGAGGGAGCCCGGGACTTGGAAGCAGAGGCTGGGCCTTTAAAGGAAGGCGTCAGCTTGGCCGCCGCGGTGCGGTCATGCCCAGGCTTGGGCTTGGGTGGAGCCTTACGGGTAAGGGAGGAGGACGGGGAGGGGGAGGCTTTGGAAGCTTTCCCGGTAAAAAAGGAGGCCGCGAACGTCGCTGGGGAGCGGAGAAAGTTCTCCGCGTCTGCCGGATTGGCAATAAGCTGAGCCAGGAAGGGGCCTGAGAACGCTTCGAGGGCGGTCTCGAGATCCTTCCTGGTCGCCATATTAGCGGAAGGCTTAATTAAACAACGTTAAAAAACAGAGTCAAAACAAAGTCAATATTGGGTTGGGGGGAAGGGTCCCCCCAACAGGCTAAGGTGAATGTAGTCTCCCTACTGGGGCAGGGAGATGAGTACCGGGTGAGTGAGTAACAACAATGTGAGATGAGTACACGAAAAAACAAGTGAGTGATAACGTGAGGTGAGTACCTGGTATCCACGAAAACGGCAACGGCTGGAGCGAACTAAACAATGAACAAGCACGCACGCTAGAAACGGCAGCGGCGGCGGACACTACGAGCACAAAACACACACACACGAACACGCGCGCGCGGCACAGCGGGATGCGACCCGCGCGGGGGCAGGGCCTCCGGCGGATTGAGGCGGGGGGCAGCGAGCGGCGGTCGGGCACGTCCGTACGGTACGGTGGCGCGAAGCGAAGTCGTGTCGACCATTTATTCTAAAATTCTTGCCTATTTAAACAATAACGAAACAAAGACTTATTCTTAGAACTAAGGTATTAATGCTATGGATCACACGCCGCCGTTAGGTAGCCGCTCGCGGGCTGTGCAGGCCGGCTCGGCCACACCCCCGTCTCGCCCCGCGCCGCGACCCGCGGTCGCCTTTGATCGGAAAGGGGCTCGGCGTCCTCAACATCCTCCCCTCGGCGCAGCTCGCGAAGCCTTCCTCTGGAACTCTCTCGAGGACGGCGAGCTTGTAGGAACGGGCGACGGAAGACCACCTTCGTCTTGATGTCCATGATGCGCACGCCGCCGTCTGGCCCGGGGTAGGTTTTTTCGACGATTTCCATCGGCCAGACGTTCCGGGGCAGCGTGCGGTCCACCGCCACGACGACATCTCCAATCTCGATGTTCTTGTTCTCGTTCGCAGCTTCGCCTCTCGGAGTCAAGTTGGGCAGATATTCGCGAACCCAACGCCTCCAGAAGCTGTCCGCAAGTGCTTGGCTAGCGCGCCAAGTCCGGCGGTCCACTTCGCTGCATGACCCGGTCGTTGGTAGTCCGCCGGTCGACCCCATCAAAAAATGGTTGGGGGTGAGCGCCTCTGGGTCGCGCGCGTCCACGCTCACGTGTGTTAATGGGCGCGCGTTGATGGCGTACTCAGCTTCCGCCAACACGGTCTGTAGTACCTCTTCGCTATCTTCAGTATGAAAGCGTTCGGTCGGCCATTGGTCCTCCGGTTGGTGTAGAAAGTTTGAGCCACGAAACCATTGGTCCTCTGAGGTGATGTCCGCGCTCGTAAATCTCGTAGCGTCGTCCGCGGCGTTCTCTAAAGTAGGTACCCAACGCCATTGAGCCTTCTCTGTTGACTCCGCGATCTCTCCGAGTCGGTGAGCAACAAACGGTGTATATCGTCGCCGGTCGTTGCGTATCCATTGAATGACCGTTGACGAGTCCGTCCAATAAATCGTTCGGGTCACTTTCAGCCGATGCTCTTCTAGAATGGCGGCGGCCAGCCGCGTCCCAATAACGGCGGCTTGTAATTCGAGGCGCGGTATACTCTGCGTCCATCGCGGCGCCACTTTCGCTTTTCCAGCGACTTGTGCTATGACGATCGTGCGGTCCGGTCGTATCGCCCTCCAATAGGCGACAGTGGCGTAGGCTTCTTCACTCGCATCGCACATTACGTGCAACTCTATGTTGTCGCACGCCTCCAACGTGTAGTTACGCCGTAGTCGTAGACGTTCGACGTTCTGTGGCTGATGTAACCATGCAGCAAAGCGCTCGGCATGTTCGTCGGGAATTTGTTCGTCCCATGTTAATTGTTCTCTCCACAGAGCTTGTAGCAGTATCCGTCCCCGGATTGTGTAGTTAGTCGCGAGGCCAATCGGGTCGTATAGCGACATCACGGCGCTTAGTGCTTCTCGCTTGGTCGGCGGGCGGGCTTGAGCGCGCACCTCCTCCGGGACACGGTGCATTCCAGTATTGAAACCCAGCTCGTCTTTATCGGCGTTCCAGAAGAGCCCGAGTATTTTGTTGCTCGCGGCTCCCCCCAGTCGAGTAGGCGCGTTCGCTCTCAGTTCGCTCGATACGTCGTTCAGTATTTCGGTCTTGTTTGAGCTCCAACCTCGAAGTGTGAAGCCAGCGATCGCGTGCACGTCACGTAGCTCTTGTATCGTGCGGCGGGCTTCATCTTCGTTGTCGTAGCTGTCTACAAAGTCATCCATGTAGTGGCTTTTCGTGATCGCCACTAGAGCTCGCGGGTGTGTTTGAACGCACGCGCGTGCGTTATAGTCGCGCACACTATGCGCTAGAAACGGTGAGCTCGCCGCGCCGAAGATCATGCTCGTCATTTTATAGATTCGTGGCGGGCTCGTTCGGTCTGTTCCTCTCCATAGAAATTGCTGCGCGGGTTGATCCTCCGATCGCAGCTTTATCCGCAGAAACATTTCCTGTATGTCGGCGGTCACGGCGATGGGTTTCTCCCGAAAGCGGAAGACGACCCCTGGCAGGGACAACAACAGGTCAGGGCCCTCCAGGAGCCGGTCGTTGAGACAGACATTATTGCTTCGATGCGCTGCGTCAAACACCAGTCGCCGCTTCCCGGGTTTGTTTGGGTTCTCCACAGTGAAGTGCGGCAGGTACCAGTTGACGGTGCTCTGTCCTTCGGTGCCATCGCATACTGCCGCGTAACCTTTTGTCAATAGGTTTTCGATCTGGGCCGAGTACTCTTTGGCGAAGTCTGGGCTGGCGTCCATTTTTCTCACCATTCTTTTCAAGCGATTCAGGGCGGCGCCGTAACTCGCGGGTATGGTGACGTCATCACGGCGCCACAGTAGCCCCACCTCGTAAGCACCGTCGATCTTTTTTACAGTTTTGGTTAATGATCTTATCGCTCGTTCGTCCGCTTCGCTCACTCGGGGCTTGAGCGATATGTCCAATGACTCGATCTTCAAATCATTCTCAACTAGTTTATGAAGTCGTTGATCGTGCGTCTCGCTCTCACGTATACACTGGTCGGGTGCGTATACGTGCAGGACGCTCTCGCTCTGGTATGTGAAGCTGCGTGGCGCGGTTCCGTGTACCACCCATCCCAGCTGCGTGCGTGATGCGGCCGGTTCGTTAGGCGCGCCGACGCGTAGCTCTCTTGACACGATGAGTTCCCAGTAGTCGGCACCCACCAAGATAAGTGGGCGTGCTCGGTCGTAGCACACCTCGTTCCCCAAGTCTCGCAGGTGTCGGTGTTTGAGAAGTGATTGCGGTGCCGTCTGTTCTCGAAGTCGTAAATTTCGTACGGTCCGTGCTTTGACAGTGTATAGCGCTGTCTCACTCTCTCCTTTTAGGCGGATCGTCACGAGCTTGCTGTCTTGCTCTCGCTGAGTCATATTGACACCGCTCATCTTTAGAGGCTGGTTTGGTCCGTCGGCGCCGATGCTCGTAGCTAACTCTTGGTCGATTAGAGTTATCGTAGCGCCTTCATCCAGCAATGCGAATGAGCGGACTTCACCCTTAGGGCCGGAGACCACGACGGGACACACCTTCAGTAGTACTTCTCGCGGGCCGGTAGCCTTTGAGGCGGCTACCGACAGTACCACGCCGTCGTGTGTGGGCTTTTCTAGTTCGGCGGACCGCGCGGCCGTTTCAGTAGAGGCCGGCGCGGACTTTACGTCTTGGTGTAACGTCGGGTGATGCGGGCGGCGGCACTTGTTCACGCCGCACACCTTTTCTCTACAGTGAACTCGCCGATGCTTTTTCGTCACGCACTTGAAGCAGAGACCATTTTCTTTGACAAGGTCCCATCTACGATCGATACTCAGTGCGCGATATTCCGGGCATTGGGGTAGCCCGTGCGGGTTACTGCATTTCGGACAGCGATCAAGTTGCTCGTGGTCATTTTCCTGTTCGGTGTTATACACGGCAGGCTTCCTTTTAGCAATCGCGCCGACGTTTGTTTTCACTTCGTTCCTACTGGCCGCCGAGCAGGTAGGTTGCGGCTCGTAGGCGTAGCGAAGTGCGATCTTCGCTTCCCGCATTAGAAACTGTGACAACATCACTATGTCTGGTTCTTTAGATTCTTCGTGTGCATGTGCGTACTCGTACCATTTGTTCCGTAGCGTTGGTGTGAGTTTTGACATAACTTCTCGTGTAAGCTGCATGTCGTATAGGCAGCCCCGACGATCCATGCTTTGAAGCGCAGACACGGCATTTTGGACTTTAACGGCGAGTTTGTTGAGATCTCTCGCCGCTAAGCCCAACTTCGGGATTCTCTTGATGTCTTCGGTGATTTTGTCTACGATGGTTTCGGGCGACCCGAAACACTGTTCTAGCGTTTCCATAATGCGGTCGGGTGTTGTGTCCGTCATGAGATGAGCGGACACTGCTTCCAGCGCGTCTCCTGTCAGCGATGTTTGTAGGCGAAGCACGTTCTCGACGGGCGGGATCTTGAAAAATATCGTTGATTCTTTCATCGCAGCCTTGAAGCGCAGCCACTCGGTCGGACTGCCACCGAACTTCGGTAGGTCGCAGTTGTAGCGCCGCTGTGGTCTAGACATCCTGTCTAGTACTTCCGCGATCTGCGGTCCATAGCTGCGCGTGCGGCCCGGTGTAGGCGATCGGTCATGACGATCGAATCTCGTTCTTTGTTCAATGGGGTGCGACGGTTCGTGTCGCTCCCCCCGTGATGTAGCCACGCGCAGCCGCTCGTTGACGCGCTGGCGCTGATCTTCTGGATTCGTAGTTGGTTCATCTCGAAGGCTTCCCTCAGCTTCAGCTTCGGCAATCTGATGGGCAAGCCTCTTTTTGATGAGGTCCGCTTCAATCTCGAGCTCCTTGCGTTTGATAGCGGCGAGCTTCTCGGCAGCCTCCAGTTCAGCCAGTCGTACTTGCAGCGTAGAGTTCGTTGTACGCCGCGATCGGTGCGAGTGGTTGGAGGGTTGCGGTGATACAGCTCGTTCCCGCGTGTTCGTTACGGCAGCGGCAGGTGCTCCACCCGGTCCGGTCGATGGGCTGGCAGCGGGACCTTCTTCCTCCGCCGGTATCGAGGGTGACGCCGGCGACAGTCTGGTCTGCCCACGCAGCCTTTCTTGTTCGATGCGGTGGAGCTCTTCCGCGCTCATTCGTTCAGCCTCTGATCTTGTGATGACCATTGTCGCGACAGTCTGGTTCCGATGTTCCTCTTATGGTTCTTGCTGATCCGGCTTCCGAAGGAACAGAAATGTTGTGGATCGTTCTATTCCTTAGCCTAATTTCTTCAGTGGACTGTATAAGGTTCTTGAGGTAGGTAGAGAGAAACGTCGAGTCTGGTGTACGCGAAAACAATGACCATTTATTCTAAAATTCTTGCCTATTTAAACAATAACGAAACAAAGACTTATTCTTAGAACTAAGGTATTAATGCTATGGATCACACGCCGCCGTTAGGTAGCCGCTCGCGGGCTGTGCAGGCCGGCTCGGCCACACCCCCGTCTCGCCCCGCGCCGCGACCCGCGGTCGCCTTTGATCGGAAAGGGGCTCGGCGTCCTCAACACCTTCTTTGGTTTGGTCTTGATTTCTTTATTATATTAACTTTAGATATTATAATAGGTTTTCTTAAATTTTGACAAAGATGCATTTTGCATTGTAACGTAATGGCGGAAGGAAGAAAAGAGAAAGCTTGTGTCCATAGACAAAATTATCGTTACATAGAGCTGCGCTTGAGTCCTCTACTTTGCTTGGTTGTGTGTAGATGGCTGTACACGCGACGCGACGTTACGCTGTGTGTTAGTGCATTAACACTAGTAGTTCGCCCCGAACTGAGACCGCGCGATGTTTTGTTTTATATTATATAACTAGTACTAGCTTAGTAAAAGTGATTAATATTTACTGTTTTCGTTCAGCTTTTTTGTAATATTATGGCAACTGTCAGACGTTTTCTTTCAGCAGCCGCACTTTAATTGACAAGTGATTATTATTGGTACTACTTGTATTTTTTTTATCTGTTAAAATCGTTTCCTCGCATTTCCTTAAATACTTATCAAGTTACTCTTTAACCGACTTCCAAAAAGGATTCTCAATTCGATCGTTTTTTTAAAATGTTTTTTACCTCAGAACTTTCGACTGGGTGAACCGATTTTGATAATTCTTTTTTTATTTGAAAGCCGGTGCTTTCCGTGTGGTCCCCATTTGGTCCAGTTCTGACATTTTTATGAAGTCAGTTTTTTTATATTGATAATTACTTAATAGACAACCTCTGGGTACTCTATCAATGTTACATAACTTTAGTACCAAATACAGTCAAACTCAGACTCCTAATGACAGCTCACTCATCTTCAATCGACTTTGAAGTTGAGCAAAATGAATGATATTTTGATCACCATTCATTAATCAAACTATCTAAATGCAATCTACTGGGGCCAATTCGTCACTGAAATGAGTACACAGTATGGACTGATCCTGTTATTCTTAGTACTTATTATTCATACTTTTTGGTCACAAATAAACTATTTCTTTCTTTTTTTCTTTCTTTCTAGTTACAAACTTTACATTCCCACAAAAAACCTCACTAATGCACTCTTTAGAATTTAGGTTAACGCATCATAAACTTCACGGTGTTAACATCAGACAAGAAAGAGACATGCCTTAGTACAATAACTATTATTTATGTACAAATGTCTCCGTCTTTCATCATTTTTTTGCACTATACCGCTAACCGCTTAACGCAAATAAAAACCGGCCAAGTTGTATGGGAGCCCACAATAAAAAAATATTTTATTCAGTTTTTTAGTATTTGTTGTTATAGCGGCAACAGAAATAAATCAAAACTGTTTTAATGATGAATTTCTAGTGTCATTCCGCTTCTACGTCGCTTCAAATACAATAAGGAATTTGTGATAAATATTTGTTGATATCACAAATTCCTTATTGTACTTGAAGCGACGTAGAAGCGTAATGACACTAGAAATTCATCATTAAAACAGTTTTGAAAATGGACTTCCGCAAAGTAACGCCTGATTCAATCAACTAGAAATAAATCATCTGTGAAAATTTCAACTGTCTTACTATCACGGTTCATGAGATACAGCCTGGTACAGACGGACAGACAGAGACGGACGGACGGACAGCGGAGTCTTAGTAATAGGGTCCCGTTTTACCGTTTAGGTACAGAACCCTACAAATGTATAAAATTGTAGGTATAAAAGCTCCGAAATTCTCGTAGCAAACTGAAAGCTACGCCGTAGGCCGGCAAAGTATACGTACCGCCATTTTAAGATTGTTCGCTCTGTGTCGCGTCATCTTGCTTGCCGCATTTTGTCACCACGTAGGACAATGCGACAAGGGCTTATTATTCACAGTGGAATACTCTTAATTAACGACGCACTCATGAGATGTATAAGCCCTTTTTCAACCTTGTTTAAAAGAACTTTTTGTTATGAAATAGCCTTTTTCGTGGGTAACAGTTAATTTGGAGCCTTATTGTGACACCCAGGACTTTTGTAATGAATGAGAGAACGTTATGAGGTTATCATACTGTTCTGTAATACTCGTAGTACTATATTAAGTAAGATATCATGATGAAAATTAATTATTTGTCGTCAAAATTCATAATACGGTAAACATCAAAAAACCCGAGCAAAAATATTTTCCCGTTCATTTTAAAGGACCTTTTCAATGGTTTGTCGCATTAGGGGGTGCAGACATTTTTTTCCATCCCCACTTTAAGTGCAACCGTTTGGTATTTATGATATCTCTGAACTTATACAAATTTAACTTACCTCATTAGTTTGGTTTCGTGTGGTTGGTTTGGGCTGTACATGGGAACATAAAAGCATGTACATGATTATAAATATAAAATTAAAAAATCTTTGTTCGCGTCTGGGTAACTGAAAACGCAGTTTTTTTCTGTTTTTACATTAAAGTAAGAAAAAAAACTAACTACATTCGCGACGAAAACTTTATTTCCCAATCTTAGTATTTTTCGAAACTGACCAACAAAATTCTCTCTTGACACATTTTCTTTTTAATGGAAAACATTGCCGTATAACTATTCTGACACATTCCCGAAACATGCCATACCCATCACGTCGTGTTAGGAAATACCCATCATAAGTAAAGGGTTAGGGAAGTGTCAACACCTCGTTAAATGTAATTGAGGATTTGTGTGGCAGCGTAAAATGGTGACCACGCATTGACAGTGAGATATTAGTTCTAACCCAAAGTGTGTCTCGTCTCACAATCTGTCATAGGCACTTGGTTCTTTTTGGAGAAATAAAGCTTTTTTTCATAACAAGCTTTCGTCGTTCGTTGTCTGCTGTAAAGAAGCGAATGTATTTTTTTACCATAATTATAAAATCCTTACTCATTTTGATCATGAATAACTTGCAAAAATCTTCTAAGACCTGCCACACGATGTCTAGTAAGTGTAATAGTGGCGAAAGAGCGGCAAAAAATCTGTTTTATCGTGTACGGGCAGAAATAACGGTGGTGCCGTCTTCCGAAATGTATCACTTGAACTTCACTGTTACTTGATAATATACCTACATTCAATTGCCTTATTTGGCACACCACCGTATTAAGTCTCAATTCAATCAATCAGGGTGATATTTTGCCGTTTTTATTTTATTGTTTTTCTAGTTTCATATAATTATTATTAATTAATTAAGGACATGCGTTAATTGAAATTGAGTTGGTAATAATTCACCAAAATAACTGCAACAAAATTACTTCATACTTTTTTCTATAAATTTAGAGAAATATTAGAGAAAAGAATGGAGTAATTTTGCTTTAAATTATCTAAATCTATAAGAGTTTGTAAATAAAAGAAAAATGCAATTCTTTTCAAATTGCTCCGGGTCAAAAAAATATGTGAAAAATTTGTTTTTTCATAACATATAAACATTTTTATTGTTTAACCTACGTTTAAATTAATAACTAAAAACTAAGACTAAAACCTAAACAATTTAATTAATTATTTTTATTTTATTCAGTGATAAGCTTGCGTTTGACCGCTATCTCACCTGATGTTAAGCGATGATGTGGTCTACGATAGAGCACGCATGCCCAGAAAAAACCGATTCACTCCAGATTTGAAGACACCGAAGATTGTAACTATCGGGGAACGCATTCCACAGACTAGCAGTTCGCACTATAAGTGGTTAGTACGGGTTTTAGTTTGGCTGTTAGTCAATCATACTTAACTGAATCGATTTAAAATAAAAACTGATTTTATCGTATTTGACCAGCGAATTAGTTATACTATTCGCTGTATTTTACGTTATTTTTATTTACACCTTGTCCTTGGTGTTTCCGTGATCTCAGGTAGCTTAGATGAAGTAGGTCTGTATTAAACAAATTTAATAGAAGATAGATTTAATAGATTTGATTCAGAAACGTTATCACAATTCACAGTTGTACTCTTAGGCCCTTCGTACACAACGCTTCGGCGGTAGTCGCTTGGAGACTAAAATTGTCGAGTATCGAAGATTTACATAACATTGTGTACGAAGGGCCTTAGTTTCAAATGATAGATCGAACATCGATAAGACATAAAATTGTTCAGTGGAAAATCGAAATGGAAATATGACATTGCATGAATGTTACAAGAATATCAGCTTTTCTAATTTGTACAAGATTGTGAGAAGAGCGATCTCTTTGCAACCTTGTGAAAAGAACACGGTGTTTATTTGACTTACACTTTCTGTTACACATCATGGTTTAATATATTTATTTTCTCAGATTGCCTATTTAGAGAAAATAAATGTTGGGTTAGTAAATAAAAATAACAAAGTCAGAACGGAATACTTAGTTGATAAATACTTAAGATTATCATGGAATCTAAGGCTGAGTTCACCGGCCAGAGCTACTATTTCTTTCGCATATTTTCAAATATTTTAAAAGACAAAAATTGGATAAGTAGGAATAAAAAAACGATGTAAGTTACGAATCGGTGAATTGGTTGTGTAGATAGGTAACTGAAACTGGATGGTTACAATCGAAATGTTTGTTAATCAAGTAGTGTAGGTAATAGGTATGGTTTTTTTACAGAACTTTCGACTATTTTGATTATTTTTCTCTCATTTGGGCGACCGGACACTAGCAAAACCAGCCAGCAACTGACGTCGCACCGGTGCACACGACGCCCTTGTACACCGACGAGTTAGTGCCATTCGCACTAGTTCATAAGGGAGGTCTTTATATATACACTGTGCTATAGAACATTATCTAATAAACGCTGAAAGAAGACCATTGTACTCATCATTACGATCCACTTTTGCTACGGGATCAAATCTGAGATCCCAATAAAAATATCAGCTGTTCCATACAATATTTCGCTATTACTTTTTAACCCCATATCGGGACCTCCTTCCACAACCTTACCACGGTAAATATCACGTAAATATTTATATAACTGTAGTGAACAATCGTGATAGTTTAAAACAGTGTTTTTGTAACCGACTTCCAAAAAGGAGGAGGTTATCAATTTGACTGTTTTTTTTAAAGGTTTTTAGATACCTCATAACTTTTGACTGTGTGATTCTTTTTTATTTGCAAGCTGATGGTCCAGTTCTGATTTTTTTATGAAGTCTGTTTCTTATATTGATAATTATTCTATGTAACTGTTTTTCTCTCAATTTCAGGGTTGTTCCTGTAGTAAAAGTTGTCCGTGTTGACCTCCATTCAGCTACTAACTATCGTTGATCCTGTATAATGATAAAATGTACAATTCTTATTATCCGGATTCCTGATTGGTGCATAATTTAACGGCGCAAAAATTCCATCACCTTTTATCAATGGCAGTGTAAAGTGCGGGTATTGGAGGGTCCGTTTTAATGAAAATGTACATCCCTTAATGGGAATCGCGGGGGTTGCAAGATTCTCAAGACTTCGTATTGATAAATTCCAATGCGTACGAAGTACCTTCTGGCCAACATTTTGCATGAATTGAGGGTAATATTGCTTAAAAAATATTTTTGTTCTAATCAATTAAAAATAAAGATTTGGATAGTTCAGGATAGGTATTCAGTTTAATTTAGATTTAATTTAGTTGAGTTATAATTTAGCTTATTTATTTGGATATTTACTAAAATATTTATGTTATTTAATGTTCTAGATAATAAAATAAATATACTTAATTCATCAATTAAAATAATATCTATACACAGGTCAAGTGTAATATTTTATACTAAGGAACGATTAATTCCTATAAATAACCTACTTTAGGTCTTAATTAGCTTTTGTAAACAGTCTTGGTTATGTTGTCTTAATGCTACACTTTCGTCTGTTTTCTGTTTTTAGGGTTCCGTGCCCAAATGGTAAAAACGGGACCCTATTACCGAGCCTACGCTGTCTGTCAGTCTGTCCGTCCGTACTACATTTAAACGGCTGTATCTTTGGAACCGTAACAGGTTGCCAGTTAAAATTTTCACAGAATATGAAATGTTACGGCAGATTAACTAAGAAATAATAAAAAAGTCAAAAAGTAAAAACAAAAGGGTGTCCCCATACAACAAACGTATTTTTTTACGTATTTTTGTAATTGCTCTATTGAAAAACGGTAATACGTACAAGCATCATACTTGGCATGATTATAGTGCACACTCTAAAGTATAACAACAAATAATAAATGGCCAAGTGTGAGTCAGTGACAAGTTTTTGTTCATTACCAAGTTATAACTGGTAATTTCTTTACTTGTGCGACCGTATCATTTTTTTCACCGAATCCAAATGATACATTTTACTTATTTTGAAGTCAGTTTTTTTCAATTGATAATTAATGTATTTTGTGGTGGTACGGAACCCTCAGTAAACGAGCCCGACTCGCACTTGTTTGGTTGTATCCGTTTACTTTACTAGCAGCCTCCCGCGGTTTTACTCGGCGTTCTATAGAAACCGTACATTTCATTTTCATTTGGTATTTAGGTCGGTTATAACTAAGGTCTTGCTCGCGACGCTACGGGAGTACGGGAAAGACGACAAGGAAACCACGCAAGACAGATCAGAACTGGAAAAGAAAAACTGGTAAGAGCTCATTCCAAAAATTGCAGGTGTGAGGCAAAACTTAACGCGTAAAACGCACAGTGTGCGATTTCCACCGATTTATGATATGGGGATGAACTTTCAGGCGGTGGTGGTGGCTGGTGCGATAATTAAACCGCTTTGCTGGCATCAGATCGAACAGTTCTTCAGAACATTCGCTGTTGTTAATGCAATAAAAGACACTAAGAGACCCGTCTCTGCGCATGCTGGCTCTAGGTGTTCAGTGAGCTTGGGATCGTCGACAATTCTGACAACTCTACGCTGTAATGCATCAAGTGGCTCAAGCTGATACTTGGGTGCTCCGTTCCAAAGATGGGAGCAGTACTCCATGTGAGGTCGGCCTTGCGCTATGTAAAGCATAAGTTTTTCGCTTAGTGTGCCTTCAGCAGTGGACGTCTTCTGGCTGATGATGATGACTGACCAACATTAATAACTGAATGCTCGTCTATTGCAAACCATGTTACCCAGATTAAGTCGGATCATTAGTTTCGCCCGCCAGCCAATTTATTTTATTGATGCTTTGTTTAATACGTCTCAACAGGATCAATTTTCGCAATTGCTCAAATAAAATGTCAACAACGCAGACATTTTGAAGGGAGCTTGATGGTTTAATTAATTTTTCGCTGGGATGCTTCTGTCAACGGACTTTTGATATCGAGAAACAGCGTCTCGCTGTCCATGTTTATTTTTATTTTTTATTTATTACATTTATGCAAACACAGAAGTATATTAATAATAATACAAGTGAAAACGTTTTAGCTGTTGTTTTTAGGTCGCACATGGCGTTAAAAACAAAAATATAAAAGCTGGAATAGTTACGTAGTATAATTTTATTACTAAACCAGCCATGTTGCTGGCTTTAATGTAAACGATATTTTTATGTTGCATTAAAATAAAAAACTGCGCCAAGTGGTCTGGGCGTTTGCGGCCTGTTTTCAAGAATATTAACCAAGTATTTTTCAAAAAATACTTACTTAGTTTTTTATTCATTTTTATCATTGGAACTTCATTTTTGTGATGACACAGATAAAAGTCCATTGCATCATTTCGCAGACGAAGGCGAATGCTGCAAAAAAATTAAAGCAAAACAGTGTTCCAATAAAATGTATATGGGTTACACGGAACGATACGGTACTAAGCTAAAACGAGGTCATTGTTCTTATGATTATGAACCACTGTTGATCTGGTCAACCTTTAAATCACGAAATAAATATCAGCTTTTCCATATATTTTGTTAAGAGTAAAGCTGGAAACAAACTATCGGACGCGGCTGATGGACGCGGCTGACGGACGCTACTGATAAGTCTGCAGTCTTTCAAAAGACAACAACGGCTGACAAATACATCCGGCGCGCCAGATTTCTGTCGGACGTCCGAACGCTCAAGGCCAGCCCAAGGTTACGTCCACACTTACGTATGCAAAGCTCAGTGTACATTCATTATCTATATACCTTTATGTAGCGTCCGTCAGCCGCATCCGTCTGATAATTTGTTTCCAGCTTTAAATTGTATTGTTTACCATAGAACTGCAATTTTATTTTTATTTTAAGTTTAGTCGCAGTGTAAACGTTGTTCATAATAACGAGTAAAATGACCTGGTTTCAGCTTAGTACCATCCCGTGTTACCTTGTATTGATCAACAATAGCTATACAAATAACCAAATTTTTGTTACGGTCCTGTATAAAAGAATGTAAAAACAACCAAATCAGGGTCCCGAAAAATCCCACATAAGCGTAACGACGTGTTTGAATCCCCAATTTCCTCAAGCTTTCTCGGAAAACCTTTTGAAAATCCTGTCGGTCAACAAAATTTTGTAACAAGGATAATTTAATAAGATTTTTTCATTAAAATGCTACTTAATGCTAAGAAATTTTTATTATAACTCCTACACAAATACAAAAAGGAAACATTTGTTGTTTTTCAATATTTCCAATCTTGTTTGATATCTAAGCTCATTTGGTACCAGAATGTCCAATGGAATTGTAATAATTGAGGTTATATTCAGTGGAGAGTCGAAATATTGGAATATTATGGTAATACGTTACTGGCTTCTGATATATTTGCACTTGATCAAGTGACCCTTTAATGCGAAATCGATATCGACTGATTTCTGACTTTTTAACCATACAAAACGACTGAGTTTTTTTCTGGTGTCAACAACTGACAAAAATTTATACAGGACCAATTTGAAATCGACCGGCCTCGAATATTTCGAATATTTACCGGCCAAAACTACCTGTTCCTCTATATTTTAAAAGGGAAAAAAATAACTAAGCTGGAATAAAAAAAAACCGCATATTTTTGGAATGATACTGCAAACGTTCTAAATTATTTTTATGTTTTTTTTTATTTTAGCAGAAACTATTTTTTTTGACCATCTTTTAAAGTATCACGAAATTTTATTTAAACCATTTACAATGTTATTACAAAAAATAGGTTTTAATTATTAATTCTCTATCATTGATTTTAGATTAGCAAAAATTTTGAAAATGTGCGAAAAATTAAACTCTAGCTAATGAGCGTGGTATAAAAACTGGTATAACAACAGACAGCTTTATCGCTATTAATGAACTCTTCTAGACAATCGTAGGTAATTACTTATAAGTATTTGAAATCAAAGGATATTAAGTAAACCTATGGCTACGGTGGTCTTTGGACGACCGTAAGGGCGTCCTAAATACCACAGTCTGACGCCAGTGAGAGGGAAATCTAAGCGAGCTCCAATGACCTGAGTCACATAATATGGTCTCACCGCGCCAGCTTCGTAAGTAATTAGCTTTTACTTTACCATTCCCAATTGGCACTAAAGCATGACGCTTAACATCAAACGAGCGACATGCTTGTCTCGTCCCCTCGATGCATTACCTAATAATAATGAATTGTCAACTGATGATAGCTATTTTGATAAAATGTAGTATTCACAAATGTAAAAATTTCTACATAATATTTTTTTTATGCGTATTTAGGCTTGCGTTTGACCGCCAACACGCCTGATGTTAAGCGATGATGCGGTCTACGATGGAGCACGCTTGCCTAGAAGAAGCCGATATAAATCAATATTCGAATAAAACAAATGGTTTCTTAAATATTCACCATAATTGATTAGGTTACTTCAGCTGTACTGTTTTTTCTTGTTTATCTGTAACACTACACAAATAAATAGATACTGGAAACCTCAATTTTTACGATACGCACATTATATAGGTTAGTTGAGCTTTAAATAAAGATTGAAACTAAAAACTTTGTTTTAAACTGCGCACGGAAATAATCGAGCCGAGATTTCTAGACACGGGTTATAAGCCCTTTTGACAAATTCTGTATAAACAAAATAATATAATTCAAAAATCTAATAAACCTACGTAAATCAGATATAAATAACTGTTTGGTTTTTTCAACTCCTTATTTCCGCGGATATGCAAAATGTCTAAAGTGAAATGTCCTTCCCCGAAAGTTTGCCCACCGAGCTTCAACACGGGGCTTTTCAAAAGGGGTGTCACCTTTGATACATCACTTAGGTAAATGTATACTCAAAGGGTGTCACCTCTCCGCGCTGCCAAAACCAGCCGCGGTTCATCATCATGAAATCAGCCAGTAGACGTTCACTGCTGAACCTCCCTTTTGACCTCCACACTGAACAACAGCCTGACATCTGCATCCACTGGATGCCCGCGACTCTCACAATGTCGTTGGTCCATCTAGTGGGAGGCCTACCTACGCTGCGTCTTCCGGTTCGTGGTTTCCGCAGTTTCCGGTAAGAAACCTTTCTTTCCCATAAGTTATCAGTTTTTCGCGCGATGTAGCCTGCCCATTGCCACTTCATCTTCAAAATTTAAATAGCTATGTCCGTGACTCTTGTTCTTTATCGCTTACCATCAGGCAGACCGAATGCCTGTTTGGCGCTCTTTTAGTAAAAAAAATTAATAAAATTTATTTACATGACAAATCTACGCCGTCAGCCAAAATATCAAGTAGTTACGTCGTATCGTAGCGTGCATATATTTGCGTGCATGTGCTTAATGTTACGTCCACTGCTGAACATAGGCCTCTCCTTTCGAACCGAACAACAGTCTGCTATCTGTATTCACTGGATGCAGATGCCCGCTAATCATAATAATGTACAATGTACATGAACCTATTTATGTTTGGTCTCAAGAATAACGCTACGCAGCGACCGAGCATCTACGCAGCCGAGAAGCGACTGACTGCACACTGGTACGCAGTATACTTGCTAGCACCACTAAATGGCACCATTATAAAAGTTCATTTGCCCCGTCTTTACGATATAAGTAAATGGTTCACAAGTAAATAATTGGCACTTAAACAGCTAATAACAGTTTATCTGAAGATACAGCGAACACACGATCATTGGTGAAGAGAAAGTATTGTTTGTCGATTCGGTAACGTTTAACGGGACTCCGCATCAGGCTTACCCCGCAGGGGAAACAAAAGCCTGGATATCGGCACTTTTTACGAGCACATAATAAGGGGAGATTTACGAGCCAGATTTGTAGGTAAATAAGGGTTTATACCTTGTAACAATAGTCTTAGCAGCATTGTTTTAGCCGTTTGATTTGCGAGCGTAGTTTATTGGAGGTCGCGGATTCTAGATAATCTTTTTTGGTAGACGTTTGTTACCGGTGTAGGTCATAACTTATTGATTATATTGTTTTTAGGACGTGATACAATTAACCAACAAAACAACTAAATTTGTAATAAAATACAACTAAATATAAACAACTTTTTTACTTATAAAACTAAGCTGAAAAGAATTCGCTGTACTCATCATTATTAACAACTGCTGACATGAGAACAACAATAACATGCACTGGGCCAGCATGGTGGATTAGGGCCAGGGCCCGTCCTCTCTCTCTGAGAGAAGGCCTGTAACCCATCAGTGGGGACATAATAGGTTGATAATGATGATGACCTTAATCCGTTACAGAGTTGAGTGGAATTAAACACACTCAAACACAAACTTTAATTTTTATATAAGTTTTTTTTGTTTCAGTGCGCTCATATTTACTTAGTAGTGATTTAAATCCATACAGTCTTATTTTTGACTGCACACAAATTACTTTAATTGACGAGTGTCATAAGCCACTTTACAATTTGGCCGTATTTAATACACTACTATGACCAAACAACATTAGACAACGGGGATAACCAACATGACATCCATTGGATGCCCGCGACTCTCACAATGTCGTCGGTCCATCTAGTGGGAGGCCTACCTACGCTGCGTTTTCCGGTTCGTGGTCTCCACTCAAGGATTTTTCTTCCCCATCGGTTATATATAGCCTATGCATAAAAAACTACTTTAATATCAGTTTATAATCTAATTAATTAATTGAATTCCCTCCTGCCCTTTTTTCTATCGGACTGCCAGAGCGGGCACGAAACATCGACACTGCTTTATGATTGACATTCCGAAAACCCGTAAGAAGCGCTTTGATTCCACTTTTATTGTGCGAACTGCTAGTCTGTGGAATGCACTGCCTGAATGCATGTTCCCTGATAGTTACAATGTGGGTGTCTTCAAGTCAAGAGTGAATCGGTTTCTTCTAGGCAAGCGTGATCCACCATAGGCCGCTTCATCGCTTAACATCAGGCGAGTTGACGGCCAAGCGCAAGCCTATTTTGTAATAAAAAAAATCGTCGAAGATATCGCGTATACTTTCTCGTAGGTACAAAAAAAACAAGTCGACTTAAGACTGGTTTTTTGAAGTTGAAAACATCTAGCGCCGCGAATTAAATGCCCGATGGTATGAACCACTGAAGTGAGAATTTTTTCTTTTCTGTGGTATGAACAGTTTAGGGTTCGTCAGTCGCGGCTTACGGACGCATTTTATAGTTTGTTTGCAGCTTTAGCTAATTTTGATTTAACTTAATAATAATATAAACATCGAGTTTTCAATCTAAATGTTACACATACATAATCAAACGTAAACATTATACGCACACGGTTGCTAAGCTGATCAATTTTCAAATCACATGTCTGTTCAAAGGCCCAGCAACGAATCTCTTCAATTAAATAATTTTTCGGCAAACTTTCTCCAAAAGCTTTCCCGAAATCTACAGAAAAATTTCAGCCTTAACGAACTAAGATTCAACAACAAATACCTACATTTCTCTGACTTCGTTAGTACGGTGATGGAACCCAAAGGTCTGCCAACAAGAGAGACCTTGCTTAAATCGGCTACAAAAAATACCGAACAAAATGAGATCTCCTTTTGAATTAGCATAAGTTGTTATCTGTTGCATATTCAGAGAATTCAAAGGAGGTTTTGAGTATTCTGTAGCGCTTTTAAAAATTAATGAGATTTTAGCGGTATGGAAATGCGTTTGTTTAACCTGCTAGCACAAAGTTCAACAACAATTTAAATGAAACACGATGAAAAGTCTAAACAAGACTATGCCAAAGAATGAATTGAACGTCTGGAAACATTTGTGTGCAAAATAAAAGCCTTTAAAACCTCTTTTTTCGACTTCATTCTTTCGTCTAGTGCAGATGTGTTTTGCATGTAATAGACACGCTTAGGACACTTTTTATCTCAGAAAAAACAAAAAACTTGAAGTTCTTGATGCACTGGTAGTTAACAATACAAGTATACGTTGTCTTTTTTAGGGTTCCGTACCCAAAAGGTAAGGGGGCTCCGCTGTCCGTCCGTCTGTCCGTCCGTCCGTCTGTCACCAGGCTGTATCTCATGAACCGTGACAGTTAGACAGTTAAATTTTTCACAGATGATGTATTTTCGTTGCCGCTATAACAAAAAATACTAAAATATAGAATAAAATAAATATTTAAGGGGGCTCCCATACAACAAACGTGATTTATTTGCTCGTTTTCGCTTGATATTTATAACGGCAAGAGATAGACGCTTGAAATATTCACAGAATATTTAGTTATATATTCACTTTAAAAATAAATTATTAAATTAAAATAAAATAATTATTTAAGGGGGGCTCCCATACAAAAAAAACGTGTTTTTTTTGGCCGTTTTTATAGATAATGGTACGGAACCCTTCGTGCGCGAGTCCGACTCGCACTTGGGCGATTTTTATTTTAAATCCTCCATTAAAAGAGCTAATTATCTTCAATCAGCCGTTTGAAGATAATTAATTTCTTAAATAGCTAAGAACAACTCGATCAAGCCATTTTTCAAACAAAAATACTCAATCAAAATCGGTTCTGCCATTTGGGTGCTACCTACGATCCCAGAGCCAGACACACAGATAATATAAGACGTGACACTTCTAAAAATCTCTCGTTTTGCACTGAGGATTAAAATCAGCATGAATTGGCATCTGTGACAAAGTTTCATGAACTTTTTTTTAAATGCCATAATGTGGCAAACATGCTGATAGGCCGCCTGATGGTAAGCTGTCACTGTCGCCTATGGAAACCTGTAACACCAGACGCATCAAAAATACGTTACCGACCCTTTAAGAACGTACTCGTCAATCAGCAAGGTAGAAAGCCGAGACCCCATCTCATCCAGCAAACAAAAAATGGAACTCGTGATCCGCCCTAGTAACTGGAACATATTGCTTTTTATTAGGTACTCCACAGCCCTTCAATTTATCAAACTCGTACCTTTCCGGATCATCTTGATAACCTCAGCTAGTGTGCTCTATTTCGACACCGTACACTGAATGATGATACACTATGAACTATGACAGTACACCATCTCTGGGCATGTGATTTACAAAATGAGATTGTTGACTTATTTCAAAAAGGCAATTTTTTTTAAATTGCAAAATAGGCTTGCTCTTGGACGCCAACTTGCCTGATGTTAAGCGATGATGGCCTACGGTGGATCACGCTTGCCTAGAAAACAAATTGTTCTCTAAATAAGGTTCTCTTATCTAAATAAATCTTTACATTAGAGCAAATACGATTAAAAAACATTTGTTTTATGGGGACCCCTGTTTAGTTTTTACTTTTTTGTTTGTTTTTATTATTTCTTAGTTAATCGTCGTACATATTTTTTGAAAATTTCAACTGGCTATCTATAATGGTTCGAAAGATACAGCCGTTAAAAGGTAGGATGGACGGACAGACAAACAGGGTAGGTAGGCGTAGTAATAGGGTTCCTTTTACAGCCTTTGGGTACGGAACCTTAAAAACTACATAATAAAGCCAAAAATCGTATGTTTTATTTATATCTATTAAACTCAGGTCTAGTAGGCAAGCATACAATTATTATAAAAAATTCGGTACTCAAATCAATCAATCGTTATTATTTGACACAAAATAGCAGTTTTTTCCGGTATGTTACGTTACCTTACTGTGTAAGTGTGTACACACTACTACGTAAAAAAATTAAATATACTTGTTTTTCGATTCTAAGCTTTGTCGGTTTAAGACTTTGCATTATGTAATCCAGACATAGTCCACATACGATAATTTGGTACCACCGAACTGATCTAATGATGGAGCCAGGTGGATAGCGGAACTCTTCAATGGTTACTGGTAAACCGGTCGAGTTTCTCCTTTGCTTTATTCTAAAGAATAATATAAAGCATCTTTTTACCAAAAAAATAAAAAATATATGATTAAAACTCTTTATTGACACTTTCTCTTTTATTTTATTTTTTTGTTTTTTATTTTTATCTTCTATAATTTTTATACCTTTATATCATAAATCGTCTTTTTTTCTATTTTTTTTTTCTCTTTATTTTTAGGGTTCCGTACCCAAAGGGTAAAGCGGGACTCTATTTTTAATTATTTTATTGATGTAAACTTTATACTCGTACGAAGTTGATTTACTACTCTCATTTCCTACGATGCCGGCCGCACACATCGATACATTAACCTAAATAAATATCTCGATATTATTACGTAATATTCTTGTAGAACCAAGCTGGAGTTTTATTAGGCAGCGGATATAGACTACTTTAGAGGAACTTTCAAAACTTTAACGCTTGTCCTAGATTCGGCTTCAGTAATATAAAATAATCGTTTTATGGTACCGTTAACGTTAATAGCTAGAAAAGTTCTACTGATTGAAATGTGTGTTCGAATTAGTTGAAGAATTGTTTTCCTGATTTACGAAGTGGTTCTATTTTCGGGAATGTTGAAGGAGAAACGATTTTTGTCGAATTCTTTGTAATGCGTCAACTCCATGGACCCTATAAATTGCATGCCCGTTGACGCAATACAAAGAATTAGAAAATAAATTCGATAGATCTCTGGTTTGTAATCGCTTCTCTCAAAGTATGTTAAAAACCTTATTTAATTATTCATAACTTATAAAACAGAAAATTTACAATAACTTAAAATAGTAACTAAAAACTAAAACTTAAAATAACTATATAAAAACTTTAATTAAAAGACCATTAGTGGAGGGAAAGGTCCCCAGAATGCAGGCGGCATTGCCACGTTGAATGTCAATGCTCAGTTGTGCATAATTAATTATTCGTCATCATCATTATCAGCCGATCAAGTTGCAACTACCTCTCCGGGCTGGCAAAGCACCGTCAACACCTGCGCTAGTGCTGCAGATGTCCATAGGCGGCGGTTTTGTTTACCATCAGGCGGACTGCATGCTAGGTTGCCACTCTATTTTACAAAAAAAAAAGTTCCCACTGCAGCTAGGACACAGACCTTCCCTGAGAGAGAGAGAGACAGAGACAGAGAGAGAGAGAGAGACAGAGACAGAGAGAGAGAGAGAGAGAGAGAGCTGAGAGAGATTTGGCCGTAATCCACCATGCTGTCCCATTTAATAATATTTTGATGGATTGTTTTTTTATTTTATTTTTATTGATGAGACAAGTTTTTATAAATGGTTCCACGACCGTGATAATGAGATATGAACTTTATTAAAGCAAAATACAATGGTTTGAAGTTAACAAGTATCAAATCTTTTTCTATCAATATTTTTTTGTTCAGTGTGGAGGTTAAAGTGGTAGGCCTATGTTCAGCAGTGGACGTCTTCTGGCTGATGATGATGAAATTTATTTATGTACCTATAAGCGAGAAATATCATAATTATCACTTACTCATTCACTGACTGACTCGTCAGGAATACTACTTCGTAGGTAAATTTCAGCTTCGTAGGTTACCTAAAACCTAGTATCATCCCTGCCTAAACCCTACGCTAAAAAGGCCACGGATTGATATTTTCTGGTTCATGGTTGATTACCACAATAATTTATTACAAATTAGGTCATTAGTAATTTTCGTTATTGACAAGTTTTTTTTTTTTTATACAACCCGACTGCATTATATATATAAAAGTCTTTATACATATAATGCAGTAGCTGAAAGCTGAAAAGTAAAAGCGGCGGGCTGCGTACTTATCTATACCTACTCGTAGTAGATACAGAGGTCTTTCATACCGCTTTATCTCGTAAACTACTGAATATTTCATACTAGTTTTATACATTTTTGATATTTGTTGAGTGAGCTCTACAAAATGATGGTAATATTGACCTATTTTGCAAAGTTAACTTACTATTTTCCCCTTTTTGTTGCGGACGTCGTCTTGAATTTTTGTAAATATCTAATCCCTCCTCACATAAGAGAGAGGCTGTAGAGCGTGCCAAATAAACCTACATACATGCACTCGAAAAAACATAACCCGCTTCTTGCGCAGTTGAGTAAAAAAATCTGACTATCATACAATTTCAATCAATTTCATCAGGCGAGCGACTTCGCTCGTCTCGTCACCCAGAATCATTTTTTTTTATAAATAAACGTTTTACGCTGAAAAGCGCACGTGAAATCCAATATTGGTCTGTTAATATGGAAGCCTTGTGTATCTTCTGTCAGAAATTCGCAATAAGTAAAATATGATGTTGCTTGACAGCCACATTATATTGGACAAGCCTGCCAGAACGGGCTCCCAGATTTAAAATCTAATTTGGACCGGTTCTTTATATATGATGATTCTGTGTAGGTTCTGGATATATTTTCAGTGCGCGAGCCCAACTCGCATATTTTTTTTAATGTTAGTAATATTACGTTATTTCTTAGGCAAAGAAAAGTTTCACAAATTGATTAAATTATCGGAAACTTTTGAAAATCTTTTTCTATGGGATTATTGTATGAACCATACATAGGTACATACATACAGTAACGTCTCTTTCTCATTGGGGTAGGCAGAGATAAATCCACATCTCTCGAGACTATATCTCTCCACTTCCTACAATCCTGATACACACGTCTTTCGTTTCTTTTTCTTCTACTTTCATGAGTGTTTTCATACAAGGTCGTCGATTACGGGTACCTTTGACGAGGCCTTTTTGTATGTACCATAACAAAAAAATTGGACAAGACGTCTGTCGGGTCAGCTAGCTAGAAATAAAGGTTATGAAAACCTTGTCGGCTTACTCAGTAACTTCAAATTTTGTAAGTAAATAAATAAATAAATATCTGGGACATTTTGCACACATGGTCATCTGACCCCAAACTAAGCAAAACTTGTAATATGGCTGCCAGAGACTGATATACGTACACATATATTTTTAAACACATACTTAAATAGATATTAACACCCAGACATAGAACAAACACAAATGTTCATCACACAAATGTTTGTCCTAGATGGGAATCGAACCCACGCCCCCAAGCACAGAAGTTAGGTTCACTACCAACTGAGCCACCGGGGCAGTCAAGTATCAGGTGTGGGGTAGTAGTTACTCATAGTAATGGAATTTGTTCGTGTGATAGATTAATATTAGGTATGACGCATCAAAGGCATGTCAAATTCGATCACTACATCATTTACCTCCCTGAGCAGACAGCTTATCTACGCCTTTTCAGCGAACTTACCTGAAAAAGAAAAATAATTATAAATTTTCTAGACAAGTATTTTGAAACATGATACAATACAATACAATATATCTTTATTACACACCGAAAAATACAAAAGAAACTTAAACTAACATCAAAAATAAATAGACGGCAGTATAATGAGCGGCCTTATCGCCTAGAGCGATTTCTTCCAGGCGACCTTTGGATGGACAGGACTAAAGAATTTGAAAAAGGTCAGATGTTGATATTCCTAAATTCCCACAATACAGAATATGATCTCTTCTTGATGATGATCATGATGGTCTCTTTATGATTCTGCCATTTTTAATTTCTCATTTGGTCCATCGGGAATCATAATAGATCAGATTCTTATTCTCTGTATGAATTTTGACTTCAATAAAAAGTTATATCAGATCGATGCTCTGTACTGTATGATAGGGCCTCTAACTATATCGTTCGTTGTAGCGTATTCCAGTCTTATGAGATAACTCATCATAGTTCATCATCAGATTATCTTCAGAACTGTTCGATCTGATGCCAGCATCGCAGTTTTTCATCGCAGCAGCCGCCACCGCCTGTAAGTTCATCCACATATCATAGATCGGTGGAAATCGCACACTGTGCGTTTTACGCGTTCTTTTTTTTCTCTCACATGCAATTTGTGGAATGTGCTCCCCCTGCGGCATTTCTTAGTATCTATAATTTGGGTTTCTTCAAAAGGGCTTTTAATAGTCATTAAGGGTCGGCCACATATTTGTGATGCCCCTGGTTCTGCAGGTATCCATAGGCGACGGTACCATCAGGCGGCCCATCTGCTTGTTTGCCACCTATGGCATAATAAAAACTTAATTTTCAATAATATTATCATAACCAGCCCAACTTAGTCCACTGCTCCACTGCAGGGCATAGACCTCACCCAAGGCACGCCACTTATCCCAATCTTCAACTAAGCTTCACGTTTATCGTCACTCGACCTAACCTCAGGGTGTCCTACACTTCGTTTGAGATTCGTGGTCTCCACCCTCAAGCATGAGATAATTGTCTGTCCTCATCTAATTCCACCTTCTCTATATCTTATCCTAATTAAATACGTAGCGGATTAGTCATCGACCTTTATTAAATTCAGGTCAACCCGGATATTTCCATCATATTGTAATCATACCGAGGCGAATTCTATAGGTACCTACGTATTATTAATTTGTATCCTAGCCGTGGACGTGGATTAAAGCAATTAGATATTTTGCTTATTAATATAGGAGAAGAATTTTAGATGTAGAATCTAAGAAACACCCGTCATCTTTCGAAAATAAGAATGTTTTCACAAAATAATATGTAAAACTGTTGAAATGTTTTAATTTCTTTCGGAATTCTCGAAAGTAATAATTTATGTTTTGAAGTAATACATGTATTCTGTGGTAGTATGGCGTTTAAGATATTATAATTTATAACTATATATACCATCTAGGTAGATCTAGATTCAATTTCACCATCAACATCTGTGTCATCCAGCATCGCCAAGCTTACATTCTAAAAACTTTTCCAAGGAAGTGAAGTGCTTTTTGAATTTTTGTATGAGGCTTGTTATTTTAATTAAGAAACTAATATAATTGTAAATAAATATCTACTTACACACTAAAATAAATGATAAGGCTCTTTAAAAAAAATAGTATAAGTAACAAATAAAAGCTTTTTTTTATTTTATTTTTTGTTATTTGTAGATACAAATAAACTAACCTTAAATTTAAACGGTTCATTTGAAGTCAAAAGTTCATTGAATTTTAGTTGTTTTCTAATATATAAATCTCAGACCAGACAAACAAGGGAGATAATATGTCTTAGTACAATTATCATTCGTGTTCAAAAATATCTCTTTGTTTCATACATTTATTTCACTATACCTACTGCTACACCGCATGTAAATACGGCACTAATAAACAAACAAATAGTTCACGTGCAAAAAGGGGCGGTAAAATCGTCTGCTGGGTGAGTTCGACTAAAGACATCAAGACTGATTTAGGCCAGATGCGTTCGCACCCGCCACGCCATCTTACCATATCTCCCTTGTTTGTTTGATCTGTCTCAATAATACAGTTTTATTTCCACGATGGAATCGATAAAGTACATGCATTTGGGGTAAGAGACTGTGTGTTAGTGTATATATCTTTATACATCTTTTCTTGAAAATAATAAGTCCGTCTTCAGTATTTATTTTTATATGCGGTGGATTTTATCTAGGTTTGATCAAAATCTGTCCAGCGGTTTAAAATTCGAATAATTTGTTTAGAATTAGTCATGGATTTGCATATTTTGCTCAATAACCGAGCCTTGCGATCCAGCGGGGTAATACTGCCAGCATTCTATAAACCATGCCGTACGGTAACGATTTGAATGGCGTGTTTCATTTTTTAAAATATTTATGTTATTTTATTTTAGTCATGGATTTGCATATTATGCTCAAAATTGAGCCTTGCAATCCAGCGGGGTAATACTGCCAACATTCTAGGAACCATGCCGTACGGTAACGATTTGAACGGTGTGTTTCATTTTTGTAAATATTTATTTTATAAGTTTGCCTTAAGTCGCTGTAAATTATATTTTTCTTACAAATAAACGTATTTAGACTTGTAATTAGTTGTCTAGCTGCTATTATACAAAGTAATTGGAACCCCAAAGGAACTCCGTTATTCAGAATGCTGCTCGTAATCGATAAGCTTTCCGGGCACGACCCTTATATCTTCGCCATTATTCATAGGGAAATATGCCTATTTTTCCTTCCCCACCTCCGATATTAATTCCCTACCTCAGCCTAAATAAATTAGGTCAACTATTCAATATTGACTTCCGCTTATACTACCTTATTATTTCTGTTACATAAAGCTTTGTGTACCGGGACTGAGCAAATAGTTCATCTAATAGGCCCCATTTATATTAAGAGGCAATAATTCAGTGGCTAGACTAAGAAATATTATGTACAACGGATAATACCCAGAATAAGCGCTTTTGTTCTTTTTTAGGGTTCCGTACCCAAAAAGCGATGGTGGCCAACCGGCAACATGTGCGCTTTACAATCTGACGGCACCCGGTTTGATTCTCGGCCCTGCACCGATTACTTATTTTAGTAGTACTTAAATAAATTATGTGACGTTTTCGAAGCCATCGCCCAAAATCGGTAAAGAAAAACCTCGTGAGGAAACCGATATAATTATATGTCCAAGAACCTCAAAAGTTCAAAAACTATTTGGGTACGGAACCCTTAAAATGTTTTGGGCATTAAAAAGACAGTGTTATCTGTATATATAAAATTCAAAGTCCTGACTGACTGAGATATCAACGCACAGCCTAAACCGCTGGTCCTAGAGACATGAAATTTGGAGGGTGTATTCTTTGTGAAGTGTATGCGCCCACTAAAACCTTCTGCTCATAAGGCACATGTGTTAGTACTTAGCCATACCGGTCATCAATCCAGTATGAAATACTTATATCGTTCTAAAATATAAGTACCTACTTTGCAGAGAACTCGATTATATTTCCCTCAAACAACGCGGGCGAAGCCGCGGGCGGAAGCTAGTAAAAATATATAATAACAGATGTTATCTACTTGGTTAGATGTTATTTCATTTGAGTTTTAAGTTTTATTAAAACTACCATTTATCCGCGACTTAACCCTCGTGGTTTGAGGGAAAACAATACATTTTGTGAGTATATTTTGCATGAAAGATGCATTTATGTGGGTAAATAAATTACCAAAGTCTGTATATTTAGACGACAAATGAATAAACATAGAGGAGAATTCACCAGAATTTGTGAAACAATAGCAATAATTCAGCATGGAAGAAATTGGTATTATGCTTAGGCTGGCTAGGATTATGTAATATGGGGATAGGAAACAAGGTCATGTGATATGCGGCACGTTGTATGCAGAAGTTGACGTATTTCAGAAGGTACGAGTATGTTCATTGTGTTTAAGACCTAATGTACCGCTTCACAGGTATACAAACATGGCCATTCTGCATGGAGACCAAATTTTGTGACACTGTGGCACGTCCTAAGAGCTTCCTTCTAGCTTTTTGTAGGATTCCATACCCAATGGGTTTAACGGGACCCTATTACTAAGCCTACGCTTTCTGTTCATCCGTCTGTTCGTCTTACTTTTAAACAGCTGTTTCGTTCGAACCGTAATAGATAGCCAGTTGAAATTTTCACAGAATATGTAATGTAACGGCGGATTCGCTAAGAAATAATAGTAAAGTCAAAACTGATCTGATGCTACCAATCTGTCAGAGATCTGATACTATTAGATAGTTCAGTGATGTCTCTGCAAATTTTATAGTGTGCGTGAAAAAATTATAAGTGAGCCGTAACTACTTGCAGTTTTTGCGTTGAGCGGTACAGTGAAAAAATGTATGAAAAAAAGAAGACATTTGAACACAAACGATAATTGTACTAAGGCATATCTTCCTTTATTTTCTGATCTGCATGAGTTGGAAGCGATGTATAGCTGCGACTTGGAAAACCCTCGCAAAAACAGACGAAACTTTACTTCGGGTTCAAAACACAACCGACATCGCGCGACAACAAGAGCTTCTGGTACACGCTCTTTGTCAAGTCTCTGTAAGAATACAGCAGGCATATAAATTTTATAGCATTATATCGAGCGATATGGATCCAAATAATTATTATCATCCGTTCTGACCTCAACTTCAGTTTGCAATAAAACGTACCACTAACCACGATAACAAAAAATAAATCAAACTTGGCAAAGATTTCGGCACAAAAGAAATTCTCTTTGACGAGAAGCGGGAAAAGTTTAATTTTGTTTATGTAAGAATATAATTCTTGAGTATTCCATTTATTCGGGAATCCTTTCATCTTGTTTTCGTTGGATACTGATTACCCATTTCATTGCTAAAGCTACTTCGGATTCAGGAGTTAAATAGAAATTCTGGTTTCAATACAATGTTTAAGGTGAAAATCTGTTTAATATTCTATGAAGATAGTTCTCCTAACTAGACTGAGTGCTCTAACTCTAAGACTTGGCACTCACTAGCGTCTTCAACATCTTGCTAGCTTTGTTATATTGAATTTAAATATCTCAAATACAATCAAATGTTTTAGTCTTGGTTGCACCATAGTAGTAGTTAAAGTTAAGGTTTATGACAAATTTGACAACAACAATAACGCTTACTGATGCAGTTACTGCGAAATGCGTCGCACCAGCGTATTCACTAGCACAGTTAAAGTTACCAGGGTCGCAAGTCAAATGAGACCTTATTTACCCCAGATGCAAAGCTGTAATTATATTTTACGCATCTGACAGATATTTAACATAAACAATAAGAGTAACCAGTGAAGCGTGGGCAGTTACAGGTAGAGTTAAAGTTATGACGTCAATAATGACATATAAATTATAGTGTTAGGTTAGGTTAGGCTTTTTTTCGGCCAGCGAGTTAGTCGGTAGCGTCTAATGTAACAGTAGGGTCACGAGTAATGTTACTTACTTAAATTTTTTTTTATAGGAATAAATGTATCAAAAACAGTACAGAATTTCATTTGGAGAATGGGTTTAGGACTAGAAGATTGCCACCATAGAATGCTCCGATTTGAAAACTATTCATTGACGAAAAAATATGTAGAAAACAAACAATATGTACTTATAACCTACTTCAGAAGTTCAGAAGTTGAAGCGGCGATGGGCAGGCCACATCGCTCGAAGAACTGATGACCGATGGGGAAGAAAGGTTCTTGAGTGGAGACCACAAACCGGAAGACACAGCGTAGGTAGGCCTCCCACTAGATAGACCGATGACATTATAAGAGTCGCGGCCATCCAGTGGATGCAGATGGCAGGATGTCGTTCAGTGTGGAGGTTAAAGGGGGAGGCCTATGTTCAGCAGTGGACATCTTTTGGCTGATGATGAATGAACCTACTTCAAATTACAACTAAAAACCAATTTAGTAACCCGATAGCAGAGGAAATTGTTCGCAAAATGCTGGCCCCATTACCGTGTCGTATGGCAATGCTAACCTTTTGAGCAAATTAGAAGCTAGAATTGGAATTTGCAAACACATTAATACTATATCTCTATACCTACACTTTAAGACAAGTAAGCGCCCATAATAATTAAACTAACAAAATGCAACAAAATAATCACTTCTTAGCTTATTTAAAAACTTACGAAGCGTCAACAAAGTATAAAGATTGTAAAGTTTATAAACAATTCAAAATTCTAAATAGAAATAAATAAATAGTAAATCTTATTGTGAAACAACAATTAAATCTATAAGATTCTAATCTTCTATTATGCTTATCTAGTCGTATACATATATTTATCAGTTTTTATAGAACTAATTGCTGTATTAGCGTGATAATGATAGGCATTTTTCAGCTCCAAGAGATGATTCAGTCTGAGTTATTAGCAGGCATTAGTGGTATTACGGTCGACGCAAACACATCAGTAAATTAGTTTTATTACTTAATGTACTTTACTATTCAATTCCAGATAAAGCATTCTTAATAAAACTGCAAAAACATTTGCTCCTGATTCACAATAACTCTTTCGAGTTGAGAACATATTCGTCTAGGTTTTATAGTCTGTAATTATATCATAGTAAAACAGCGCTAGCGTATGGATCGAAGGAGGTATGTTAAAAAAAAAATCAGCAAAATGTGAAATGATTTACCTTCCGCGGTGTTTCCGAGCAGCTACAACATGGGGTTCTTCAAAAGGCGAGTTAATAGATTCCTAAAGGGTCGGCAACGTAGTTGTGATATCTCTGGTGTTACAAGCGTCCATAGGCGACGATGACTGCTTACCGTCAGGCGACCCGTCTGCTTGTTTGCCACCAATAGCATAAAAAATGTAGAGAACGAGAATATGTGGGCCGAATTCTACCCGAGGCATACGTGAGTCCATGAATGCTCAATGCCGCCAAGTAAAAATAATTCGGAGTTTCCAATTTTCACATTTCTCTAAAGCGTTGACAAACCAAATTATGAACATTGATATATTTTTTTATTGTTTAATAGGCTTGCGCTTGGCCGCCAACTCGCCTGATGTTAAGCGATGATGCGGCCTACGATGGATCACGCTTGCCTAGAAGAAACCGATTCACTTTTGACTTGAAAACACCCAGATTGTAACTATCGGGGAACACCCATTCAGGCAGCGCATTTACGGATGTCTGTGGTTATAATTATGATCCAATCGCAAGACACTTGTCATTATAGGTATCAGATGACGGTTATTTATTTTGTCTGCAAATGTTAACGTAATCGTAATGCATTTGCTTCTTTTTAAAGAGAAAACGAAATCAAGCCTTGTTGCAAATTTAAATACGTACCCACACGTTATTGGGGAGTCAAATATGATTGGTTCTCGACTCTAGACCGAATCAGATTCAAATGTTCCTCGAAATCTGCTCTTTAAACAATAGACAGATTCTACACCGAGTTCGAGACAATAAAAATAAATAAATAGTAACTTAATCCTAAAATGTAGAACAATACTACAATAAAGTTAAATGATTATTTACGGGATATTTACCGTGGTAAGGTTGTGGAATGAGCTCCCACAACCTAAGAAAGAAGACTAAGAAAGAGGGTAGATCGTTTTGTCTGTACTTAACTTTGACTTTTTTCACCAACCACCCGCATTCTTCAGTCTTCCCGTGAACATGGTGCATGTAACTGCGCCGAAATATCGGGAGCTCCTTCCACAACCTTACCACGGTAAATATCCCGTAAATAATCATTTAACTTTAGTGAACAACCGTGATAGTTTAAAACAGTGTTTAATACTACAATATCTAATCTTCTAATAATTTATCTAGCCATTTGTTTAATTTAATTTCAGTAACCTATCATCCTTTGAAGAAATAAATTATGAAATATCATTATCATTTTAGATAACAAAACATTGCACTTGCTAACTACATGGACCAATTTGTTGGTTTTTTAATAGTTTTATAACGTAATTAAACATTTCTAGACCGTAATCTAATCTGACCTCATTCTAGCGAGTCCGTTGTGGTACTTATTCGACCTTATCTCCACGCTGCGAATACATTGCAGCGTTACAATTTAGGATTATTTCCTCACTATTTTATAACACGGTGTGTTAAGACAAACAAAAGATAATAAACAAGGAGTACTGAGTAAACGAAGCAGCGAGATGTGTCTGAAAAATATTTTGTTCAAACATTTGCTGCCGGGACGCTGGAGATTTGTCTCCTGTTTGTACTGGAAAAGGTCGGGAAATAGAAAATGTCAGCAAAATGTGCGATCTTTTAATTGACCTTTTCCTTAATAAGTGTTCTTTAACGTTGACTTTTGAACGTAAGTATAAATTCACAATTGGAAAATAAGAAAAGTTTTTAACGAGCATTTTTGTTGAATCAAAAAACAGAGCTGGAAAGAAAATTAATAACAACCAAAGAGATTTGAACTTTCGTTAGAATTATTTATAAATAGAATAAACTTTACACAAGTAGGTACTTCCAAAATAATATTATACTTTCCTTGTTATTCATCGATGTATCTTTTATTTGTCAGAAAGTCGGTAACTTTTTAAACATTATAAGTACAAGAACATGTATGTGAATAAGTATATGAACCACAGACTTAGGTTAGATGCCGTGACCTCTATTGCGTCTTTTTCCCGTCTTATGTTGGATCAGTGCTCCAATAAAACTTTTTTGCAATTCATTTCGATCTCCGTCGTCTTGGCAGTAGCACGTCAATATAAAAATATCAAATTGCGCCATAGTACTATGAAAACCTCCAAAAACAGTTCGCCGTGCAAATGGAATTAAACTACCACTCATAGAATTTTTTTCTTAATTCTATGCTACCACTAAATTACTCTCGGGACGTGGAAAAAATTCGCCACTGGGTTTTGAAAAAATAATAATAATTATAAACATATATTATGTAGTATGAATTATGCACTTTACTTAACATTGAAATTAAATAATTTCTTTTGTGTTACAGCTAAACGAAAAAAAGACGTTTGAAAGATTGCTATCTTGCTGATCAACCTAAGTAGTTCAGAAAACAAGCACAACAAAATTCCAAGAGCAAAAACTAAAACAGGAGCTCTACAACTAAATTGGCACGTAATATTAAATAACCTCAAAGCATTTGGTCACGTTACAGCAAACCTTGCAGCGGGAACGGTCCGAGAGTTTTCCAAAGCCCCTTCAATTTGTCATAACGGCGAGGGCTATTTGACTCGCCTTCTGGATGAGTGGTCGCTTTATACGGCCCCACACTAACTGTTACAGTATTGCTACCGCTTTGTGAACTTGTATTTCGGAATTGGTGAATACTTGTATTATTTAGATTCAGTCATTCTCAAATATATTGTGAACAACATCTATGTCAAGTATTTTTCTAGGAATCAACGCAAAAACCTAACAAATGATAGACGTGCACTCAATATTTCTGAAATAGTCTACGTAAGAACGGATTTAGGGAAATTCCAGCTCTAAAGACTGGTCCCCTTAAGTTTGTATGGAGATATATATATAAAAAATAGGCAGCCCCATGACTGCCGAGACTGCACTGACGAGAGAAGTGAAAACTAATAAGCCACATTACCACCATTAAATAGCATGTCGGTGACACGAACCCATAAGTTTTACCCCTACCAAAAATCGCTCAACGCGGCTAAAGAAGTTTTCACTTCAAAAATTGCTATCTGATGAAACTCAAATAAATAAAATAAAAATAATAACCTCATGTTTTACATTTGTCTGAAAATCAAGAAAAGGTTTTGAAAAAAAAAGGTTTTTATAGGACAACGGATGAAACCGTAGGGTAACATATCTTAGAGAAAGATTCGAACGCGGTTTTATTTATTTACCTCCTCGTAGAATGATTCTCCACCTGGGACATTTTCGAATATCTATGCCATGAGGTTCTGAGCCATGATAAGGGACCATTTAGCATTAGACTTTTCAGGTGGAAGAAAAGCGGTAGATGGGACTCTTTAAGAACTCAACTGATAGAGCGTAAAGTCAGATAAGTTTTTTTAAAGCAAAGTCGAATAAAATTTATTTTCTTTCTTTCTTTCTTTTAGAAAAGCAGATCATTTATGCAGTGGGTTGATAATGTTGAAGATACTGTGATAACACGAAATAAGAGGAAAAAGGTAAGTACAGATAGATAGATAAAAACTCTTTATTGTGTATACCAGAAATAAAAATCAAACAGATAGAAAACACTTACGAGCTAGTGCCACAGACGGCGGCCTTATCGCTAAACGCGATCTCTTGCAGGCAACCATTACGTATAAAAATATATCTGGGACATTTTTGCACACACGGTCATCTGACCCCAAACTAAGCAAAGCTTGTAATATGGCTGCCAGAGACTGATATACGTAGGGGAAGGGGGGGCAAGACGGGGTAGCGGGCAAGACGGGGTAGTGGGTCTCATCGGCCATGCAAAAGACCAATCACAACCGCTCTGGCTCCTAATGACGCGACATTGTGTTGTTTATTAGTCAGCGCTGTGACCGGCTTGTGAGTCCACACGTTTTCCCCCTAGCGCCAAAAACTCGGTTTTTGCCAAGTTCGTTGTGATTTTTGTGTTATACATAGCATGTGTTTTTTACCTGAACATAAGTTTTCTAGAACTGAATGAAAGTTATTTTTCTTTATCAATGATTACACCAGCAGGTAAGAATATGTTTGTTTTCATATTTTGATTTGATTTTTTAAGACATGTTATTTTATTAAAATTTGCATGGGAGGGCAAGATGGGGTATGGGGTACCCCATCTTGCCCCTCGAAGAAAATTATGATTGACTTCATGGTCTTTTAAAGTTATTTGAGTTTTATCTTGTTTTAGGATGAAATAGGATGATGAAAAATTATAAAAGATAGACGGATAGGGAAAATTGGAATGAAAAGAGTATGAAAAATGCGGTAGATGATGTAATTGAAGGGAGAATGGGGTATAAATTAGCGTCGAAAACATATTCTGTGCCACAAACGACCATCGAAAGTTAAATTAAAGCAGCTCGTGTAGCCCTAGAAGATCCTGCTGCTCCTGTTACTTCAGTGAAAGTTTCTTTACGCCCAAAAAAGCGAACATTTTCTGATGAAAGAACTTTAAAACTATCTAATGGATATCGTCTTTATGAACTTAGGTACAACAAAAGAATAAAGGGCTTTGGCATACACTCTGGCAATAAAAAATAGAAAGCAACATCTCTTTAACTCTGAAAAAGAAGAAGCTGGCAAAGATTAGGTTCAGGGATTTTTAAACAGGCATCCAGAATTGCGTTACATCCTCTTCGGGAAATTGCGTGACATCTTCTCGTCCAGGACACCTTAGTGCCTAAAGACAAGGGTCTTTGACCAGTGTGTCTTGCCAGATTAAGTTACTGAGATGTGGTCCTTAATTGTTGGCCTTTTGGAAAAACTCAGAGTCACAAACGAGCAATGGAGAGAGCTATGCTTGGAAATTTCTTTGCGCGATAGAATCCGGAACATGGATATTCGCAAAAGAACTAGAGCCACCGACATAGCTATTAAAATTTGCAAGTTCAAGTAGCACTGGGCAGGCAACATCGCTCGAAGAACTGACAGCCGATGGAGAAGAAAGGTTCTTGAGTGGAGACCACGAACCGGAAGATGCAGCGTAGGCTCCCACTAGATATTCCCACGACATTGTGAGGGTCGCGGGCATCGATTGGATGCAGATGGTAGGATGTCGTTCAGTGTGGAGCTTAAATGGGGAGGCCTATGTTCAGCAGTGGACGTCTTCTGACTGATGATGATGATCCAGAATTGTCGATACTAAAACCAGAAATCACTTCAGTTGCACATGTCGCTGGGTTTAATAAACAAGCTGATGAACAGTTTTTTAACTTCCTCGACAACGTTTATGATGAGCACAAACATTCGCTTGGAGATTGGGATGTTTGCAGTGATTCTGTCTGGATGACAACTGAATTATATTCCTTGGCTGGTTTAAGAAGTTTGTTGAATTTAGTGGTACAGCAGTTGATATTAAGTAGATGACCACAGCACCCATACCCAAAACCTTGACGTCGCTAATGAAGCTCGTTCCAATGGGGTTATTATATTATGCTCTTCACACTCGACTCATCACTCACTCGTGTGGGAATTGGGCACACTGTAGCTGTGCTGGGATAGATGACGAGGACGACGAGGCAGTATTTGTTTAAGAGTTTTGCAACCACAAATAGAATATGTCTCCCATACCCCATCTTGCCCCATAGGGTACCCCGTCTTACCCTACCTAGGGGGCAAGATGGGGTGTTGACATTTTTGCCGAAATTTGTAAAAAAAACATCTTTTCTATTAGTATAAACTTTCTGAAGTTCCTTATTTTCAAAGATAGATTATTTAAGTGTAGTTATAAATAAATAAATATTGAAAATACTTAAAAATGTGTGTTCTATTACGCTCCAAACATTAAGGACCCCATCTTGCCCCCCCTTCCCCTACATATATTTTTTTAAATACATACTTAAATAGATATTAACACCCAGACATAGAACAAACACAAAATGTTCATCACACAAATGTTTGTCCTAGATGGGAATCGAACCCACACCCCCAAGCACAGAAGTTAGGTTAACTACCAACTGAGCCACTGGGGCAGTCTTCAGTCAGTCAGTATAGGTAGTATGTTGGCTGTAGCGTACCTACATTATTTTACTTTCATTAAAAAAAACACCTGTTGCATTATCAGGACAATTTTATTCTTGGTTCCGATAAGAATATGTTGTAGTATGATAGCAACAGGACACAAAGTTACTTCTAAAGTTGGTCTGCCGAAGCGAATCCTGGCCTAGAGTGAAAACATGAAAGAAGGCCGGTAAAAAATTACAAAATATGTCAAAAGGTATTTATATCAGAAAAACTTTGTTCATTTGATTAGACTTAAAAATAATGGCCTAAAACCGGCACATTAAAAGCTGTCTCTGATTTTAGGATCCCATTCGAAGGTAGTTTTATTTTTTATCGAGTACTATGCAATCAACGTTCAATGGTAGCCTTGATCAATCTGTTATCTATATACGATATATTGGCTCTATTTTCGTATAAATAATATTGCATCTTTTTTTACAGCAAAAAATATAACTTGAATGTTAGCGAATAAAAAGTCTATGGATCAAAGCCTACCTTTACTTTCTAACATATTTTTTGTAGAAACACAAGATCCAACAAAGCTACATTCGAGTTAGTAATTTCAACAAGACTCGTTGTATTGGAATCAATCATTCATTGAGAGGAGTCGTCATCACACAGTCACACACGCACACTTCATAAATAAATCGACGCGACACGCATGCGAATGAGTTCTACGCAGGTTCTACGTCCAAGTTACTGGAGACAGCGGAATATTATGACAATGAAGTTGACCGGTAGAAAGTTTTTACAGATTGTAACATTTTCAAGGGTTTTTTGTTGTATTTGGAAAATGACAAATGACATACCTACTCACAAATGATAAATGATATACCTAGTGACAAAATATGTCAAATTAAATAGTGACAAATTATGACATAGTGACAAAATGACAAATTGACTGTTGCCAATCTTATTACCAGCTACACAGATATACACAGTAGATCTGTGACCAGCTAAGAGTTTCAAAAAGACTAAAGGTCGGTTTGTTTGAACCATAGCCTTCTCACTGTCAGAGTTCTATTGTGCTCGCCGACTATAATCCCATCGTTTATGGTGGTCGTAATTATATATTAGATAACATCACATTGATTTAAGATATGATAAGATAAACAAAATCACACATTGCACTACGTTGAGATATATACAAAATTTAACAATTATGTAGATTTTTTACAGAAAATTTAATAAATTTTTATCTTTAATGTCCAACAATTATGTAAGATCATACTGAAGCGTTCGGGCGCGTCCACACGCCGTCTTTAATAGTCAGATCGAACTAGATCGAAATATAATGACGCATTTCACAGGTGGTCATATTTTTTGGTCTTTTTTTGGATGTGACCCCCACCTCGTCATCATACAATAATCTTTACCACATTATTTGTATTACATTATTAGAACCCGTCTATTCTCGTAGCTTACACCATGTCTCCGCATACGGTCATTGGTTTCAAGAGTTCACGTTTGAAACTGGCAATTTGCGCCGCAGTGACGCAGGCACGGCGTGAATAAACACTGCTTTTTGCTTTCTGCACTTTGGCACGAGTCATTTTAAGGGGAAAGTTTGAAGGTGGGGTGAGTTTGGCACTATGTTAACTGACCTGATACTGAAGTAGCCCTAATTTTTGATGTGAAAACTTCTTCAGGCGCGTTGAGCATTTTTTGGGTGCAAAAAAATCATGGAACTCGCGTTGTTGTCACGCTGTCACAAAATACATAATACACAGTACCGTGTATTTTAAAACAGCGCCATCTCTTGTAGAATAGGTGCATTACTACTTGAGTTTTTACTTCTGACGTGCAGTCCTATGACTGATGTGTTTTTTTATAGGTCATGAAAATTCTTCAGAACTATTACATCAAAATCAAACTATTTTACCGTGTCAAAAAATATGCATAGGAGCTTAAGACGTTCGAGAGCGTCGTACACATTACCGACACAGGTAGATGCGTTCTACATAATGAGTTTATTTTATCATCTCTATTTCATTTCGCCTTAAGATCTCATTTGTTTAATATTTTAAGTGAGAGTTGACATATGGTACTGAAACGGGCAATGGAGAGAGTTATGTTCGGAGTTTCTTTTCGTGATCAAATCCGAAACGTGGATATTCGCTAAAGAACCAGAGTCATCGACATAGCTACTAAAATTTGCAAGTTGAAGTGGCAATAGGCAGGCCACATCGCTCGAAAAACCGATAACCGATGGGGAAGAAAGGACCTTGAGTGGAGACCACGAACTGGAAGACAGCGTAGGTAGGCCTCCCACTAGATAGACCGACAACATTGTGAGAGTCGCGGGCATCCAGTGGATGCAGATGGCAGGATGTCGTTCAGTATGGAGGATAAACAGGGAGGCCTATGTTCAGCAGTGGACGTCTTCTGGCTGATGATGATAACTGTGCAATGTGCATACTTTGGCAATTTTGGCGAAACTTTAGTAGACAAGAATAAAATAATAGTAAATGAATCTGTCAAGTAAACGACGCGTAAAATTCCATCAACAAGTAGACTGGAATTATCTATCAGAACTTTAGCACAGAATACTGCACACGCAAGCATAAACGTAGTCCCGAAAGACGTTGTTCAACAGTGATGGGTAGAAATAATCAAATTTCCCGAAAATATAGGTATGGACGAATATAATTTATAATTGGCGAAAGAGGGAGGACGCTTATATCCTGCCGTAGGCTGAATGACTCTGTCAATAAAGATGATGACTTAAACATGGGATAGTCACAAGCTTTATTATAAGTACAGTATTAATATAGTTTGGGAATATAATGAGTTATTAAGTATCTTCTAAGTCTGCGTGCTTCATCTTTGACCACATCCTCACTTACCAACAGGCAAGTTGGTAGTGAAACGCGAACTAACTTGCGATATAAAAAAAAAGCTGACAAAATGATAATGAATTTTACTATGGAAACTGACGTGGTTTTCACACATTTTATTTATATTACACGAGAATTACTCACGTAAGAGTAGGCCGGTTACTCTTTACACGGATTAGGTTAATAAAATGATAATGAATGTTTGGAAAAATGTACTGTACCCTTAGTACAAGATTTGATAGTTTTCGAAAACTTTTTTCGTTTTCGTTTTGATGCATACATTGCTGGGCTGAAGCTATTCGAAACTATTTTTCGTATTTGAGTGAAGCAACCTATACTGCCGATTACTACCGATTTTAGTTCATCCGCGTTTCCGCTAGAGGCACTTTACTAAAATGTATGGGACAATACGGAAACGAAAAAAGTTTTCGAAAACTGTCAAATCTTGTACTAAGGGTACTGCTCTTAATTGTAAACTTAAAAGTTATCATTATCACAGCACTGTCTTACGTGTTGATTTATTTTGCAAACAACCACCTTCTTTGCATGTCTCAGCCACTATAAAAACTGCTCATCTATCTTCATTTTCTGACCCCATCAATCATTGTTCCCCAGTTAAGGTAGAAAAACTCGGTCACTAAGCATTTTTGCATTACCGCCCCATGACGATCAATCTAAATTTCTGTACTGAGTCAATCTATCACTAGATAATTTCCGTGCTATATACTCAACACTATCCCTTTTTTCTTAGGTCATCCTTGTGGTATCATTGACATAATAGCACTTTTTAGGGATCCGTATCCTAAGGGTGTAAACGGGACCGTATTACTAAACCTACGCTGCCTGTCTGTCCGTCCGTCCTACCTTTTAACGGCTGTATTTTTCGAACCGAAATAAACAGCCAGTTAACATTTTCACAGAATATGTAAGTAATGTTACGGCGGATTAACTAAGAATAAATAATAACTGAAACCAAAAAAGGTTAAAACTAAATGTGGGCCTCCCCCCATACAGATTATTTTAATTTTTTTTTGTATTTACTTTGGTGTAAAAATGGTGTGTGTGTGTCGTCAGCGTAGAAGTAGCGTACAAAATAATGAAAATTTTCTTAAAACCCTATAGTAGCAACCCTGGCACTGTGACCGAGAGTAGGTAAATTAGACACTAGACAAAGACACGTCTGAGTCCGTCTACTGTGGCACCTGTGGTGGTACGAAATATTTTGACCAAAAAAAAAACCAGATACGTATCTGAGACACTTCTTTTTAGTAAGTTTGTACTATTCCATCATTCGATCGAAGGGTTACATCATCTATATTTACGCTGTAATACCTGACCGTAAACCTCGGATTTATGATATAATCCAACACATTTTTCACGAGCTCTTTCCGACTAAGGATTAGATACGTTTGAGACGTAATAGCTTATGAGTACAACGTTAGATGTTGTTCTGTAAAACCTTGACTTAAGACTAATCACGGGCTAATTGAAAAAAAAAACTGAGGATTTGTTATATACTTAACTGATTAGTCTGAGTATAAGCGATTAAATTAATCATAATGATGTAACCTTGAAGAAGACTATTGCTAGTTGAATAACAAGAAATTATAGGTATAGAAAAATCTTGAGATTTCTAAAGCATGGTATATATATTATATTACAGGCGAAAACTGTGACTTCTTGATAAACCATTACATCTGCGCATTGTCCTAGATTCCATATTGGTTTATTTAGATGGTCTGCGACCAGAATCACCGGAGGATGGGCTATTATGGCGCTACCTCGCTATGCGCTCTCTTAGGGAAGCCTTTGTTCAGCAGTGGATGTTAACTGGCTGATGATGTGATACAGTGTTGCTGTTATTCTTACACATACAATGGCCAAACCGTTGTAGTAATTTGCATGAGCCATAAAAAAACAGTTAACACGTAAAGATACAAACAATACATTAGGAAAACACTTGTTCCAAGTTCGTAGTGTAAATTTTGCAGAAAAATGTTATCAGAACTTCAATTCTTAGATATTTCAAAATGAAAATATAGATTTTAATCGACTTCAATAAAGGTTTTTTTAAATGTATTTACACCGACATCTCCGTCAACTGTAGGTCGATTTCAAAATTTTATCTTTTGTTCGGTAGAGTAAGTACTTCCAATTTGGTCCCATTATCACGCAAATCAGGATCTGACGATGGGATCTAAGGGAAATCGAGGGCAACCCTCAAATTTTATAGGCACTTATAACGTTTATCATATTATATTTTCGAAGTCGGTTTTAATTTGATCCACATGTATTGACTCGCTTGAAGTAGAGAAAACTCGATAATTTAAAAATAGGCGTGAATTTTGGTTGGAATAGTTACATGGTGCGAATGGTAAGCGCTAGATCAACTGCTATTATCAAAACAGCGAATAGTGCTGGGTCACGACTGAAGCCAACACATCGTTTTTTCCCCTCATTCGTCTTTCAATGTCATATTTTTTACAGTTTTGGTAATAGCTTAATGACGAGACTGATCCGGGAGTGTTGTTAGTTCTTTATTATTATTATGATTCATTCTACGAGTGATTGTTCCTTTTTTCCACGTGTCTAGATTTTGCGGTCAAATTTTCACGCAGCAAACAGCGCGCGTTTAAATTTGACTCACACTTGTTAATCAAAAAAGGGATAATCAGTTATCCCCATTTATTCTGGTCATTGTCCAGAGGTTCGAGATCTGTGCAGCAATACAAACACAAGTTCATTAGCTTGAGTGAACTCAGTCTGTCCTGTGTCTGGCAACGGTGCAAACGTACGATGCGCGATTTTGGAGTATGAAAAATAACCAAAAATGCCATGTTGTGTGTTTAGAAAATTAAATACTTATACTGGGACGGCTGTAACGTTCTATGGGTCATATGTAGGTAGCTATATAATATCGCCATGTTTTTAGTTTTTTTTTAAGAGTTTGCGTCTCTATTGGTAAAACCTCATTGGTTGGAAATGCCCTGCGTATGATGTCGTTCATTTTATATCTTCAAAAGACATCAAACGCGCGAGCAAGATAGCTGCACCCGGTATTCTGGCCTTGAATATAAACTTGTTATAAGTCTCATGCCGTTTTATTGAGACTGATTGAATTCACGCGGTTCACGTCGGGTCGGGTATCACATGTTCGTATCGGCAATTCATCGGGAATGTTGATATTGAGCTCTCTATTGAAGTTCGATATTACTCCGTGATTATATAACGAAACTGCAATATTACTTTTGGAGGAAATAAGAGATTCTTCCCTATTAAAATGTCTATCAATATTATCGTGGAAGTTTGCCAATAACCAGGTACTTTCAAGGCTTAGATAATCTTCAAATGACAGACAGGACATTGCGTGTTTCACAAAAGAATTAAGTGCTGTATAAGGTAAGAGTAAGTGACAATAATTATGATCCACAAAAACAATGTATATTTATCTATCTATATTTATATATATCTAATGTATATCTATACATATAATAAAAACGTAGAGATAAAAAAATCTGTGAAGCGTTTATAGTAAATCTTTCTCCACCCTTTATAAACTTAAAAGTTCAAACTTAGTAAATATTGCTTAAATTTTCCTTACATTTATAGCCTACACTCTACTATAACCTCGCCAAATCTACACCCCGCTAAGCCTCCAAATCCCAGCTTTATATTTTTTCGTGACAGCTATTCGATATCGAAGAAACTTAGCCGACTGTTTCTTCCAAAGAAAATAACAAAGGATCAGGAATCGCGATTGACGTTAGGTACTACAGTCAGCATGTATGTTTTTTTCCGCGCTGAGACCCTCATCTCCCAAACATGCTGCTCACGGCTAAAGTAGTAAAGTATTAAACCGCTCAACATGCGCAGAGACGTTGGGTCTCTCTGTATTTTATCGTATTTACAACGGGGAGTGTTCTGAAAACTGTTTGATCTAATGCCGGCGTCGCGGTTTTACCATTGCATTAGTGGCCACTGCCTAAAAGCTCATCGTAGATCAGTGGAAATCACACACTGCGATTTGGAATGGGTAGCCCATTGCGCGGCATTACCGAGAAGCTACAACAACAACAACATGGTGTTCTTCAGAAGGCGAGTTCATATATTCTACAAGGGTCGGCAACACAGTTGCCTCTGGTATCAAGTATCCATAGGGGACGGTGACTTCTTACTATCAGGCAGCCCGTCTCCTTGTTTGCCACATATGGCATAAAAAAAGTTGGAAATAAGCTCGATTTTAATACATCTCACTTCAAATTACTTTTTCATCAATTATAGGCAGCTATTTATTTTAAGTTTTAGTTTTTATTTAGTATTTTAAGTTTTCTTTAATTTTCTGTTTTTTAAATTGTGCATGATAAATTATTGAACAGGCAGCTCATTCTTTCTTATTTTGACTAGGTCGGAACCCAAACCGACTAATTGCATACAACATCTAGACGCGCGGGAGCACGTCAAAGCAAAGTCTCGAGCGGTACCGTGTGTAATATTACACGAACTATTTGGAGCCACTTTTGTCCCCCTCATTACTCAAAAACTACTTCACTTATACATGTCAAATTTCGCATATACCTATATTGAGACTTGCGAGATACATTTGTGCTCCAAATTTCATAAACACACCTCGAACAGTTATTTAGATATTAACGTCCAAAAATCGTCATTTTTATCACTGACTGACCAAAACTCAAAACTCTAACCCACTTCCAAATGACCTAGAAAGTTCACACTTGGCATCCAGATAGGTAGTTGGGTGGATAGAAAAGAATAAATCAGAAACTGGTGAATTTGTATTATTTTATTATAATTTTTTCAATTTAATTGATTCTATTAGGAACACTTAGACCTTAGGCTTCAATATATTATCCTAAGTTAGATCTCACTTCTTTTGTCGTTGAAGTCAACAACCAAGGCATATATCATATCATAATATTGACTTGGCTCTCATATCCCATTTATATTTTTGATGGGATCTGAAATAACAATAACATTAGCATCGCCTCACAATTGCATTCCTCAGACATTCACCACTAGTTTTCGTCTGACTTTTTGACGAAACAATTGATATGAAATCTAGTACACACAAAAATTACTAAGGTCATGCAGTCAGAGCTCTACTTTCACCAACTTGTCTACTTTCACAACTTTATTTACTGCATTTTCTATTCAACTAAACTCGCTCCAAGCAGCTCTGACAGCTGCATTACATTGTAAAAAGCTAAATAGGGAATTGCATTTTCGCCACAGATGATTCCTTTACACAAAAGGTGTTAACGGAATCCTATTACTAAGCCTATGGTTAGCTGTCCGTAGGGGGGGCATCTATTAGATACGTGAGGCGTTTAGGGGGGGAGGGGGTCAAGCCGAATCTCACTCAATCTCACGTGGGGGAGAGAGGGGGTCTCGGCAAATATCACGTAATATTTTTTCCTGCAAGAAATACTGTAAAATTGCAAAAAACTGGGCTAAATGATAAAAATAAAATATGCTAAAGTTTCTCCACTAAAATATCGTTCAATCCTATACTTATAACTTATTATATACTAATACGTTATATACAAAATACAATAAAATACACATTTTTAAATATCTCACGTGAGATTAGGGTGTGGGGGACGTAATTAATGGACGCCCCTTAGGTATGTCCGTCTGTAACTATGCTAATTGAAAAGGAAGACATTGTAACTATAGTGAAAAATAGATGTTTTTGTGTCAGGGTAAACCTCATTGTAAAAGTTTTCTATAATGATTACTTTGCTTGAGCTCCTTTTGAATTAGCATAACCCTTTTGAATAACCCGCTTTATCCACTACAATGTATAAAAACAGTTACTCAGAATCACTGAATTTATGATTTTAAATAATGAAATAGAAAGATTTCAACAGCAATCCATTGTGGTAACTGAAACGCCAATCGGAGCTAATGACGTCACGATTATAAAAACGAACACTTTTTTCTTCAATTTCGGAGATGTTATTACAGTTGACAACATTGAGTTAAGTCATAAGGAGACAGCAACCAGCAACAGTGAGTGTTTTTGATACATATTCAAAATTAATTCAATAAATATTTATTACGTTTTAAATTGTTATCAAATTTCACACTTTTGATATTCTACTGACATCATTTGAAACATTCGAAAAATCTCATATACTTTTAATTAACTTAATTTTATCAGACTACCATTTTTGATAACAATTATAATTGAATTGTAATAGGAGTGTTTCTAATGTCTTTCATGCATTTCTAACCAGGGCTTGAGATTTAGTTTGATGACCAGATGGACCCCAAACGAAAAAAAAAAACAATAACATTATAACAAAACGTACGATAAAATCCGTTAAAAGTTTTTAATATCTTATCATCTCACTAATATCATATATGTGAAAGTTTGGATGGATGTATGGATGAATGGATGGATGTTTGTTACTCATACTCAATCACGCAGAAACAGTTAGATGGATTTGGATGAAATTTTGAATATACATTTCTTATGTCCTGTATTAACACTACTTTTCATCATCATCATCAGCGATTTTCATCACCACGCGGGTGAAACCGCGGGGCGCAACTAGTTGTTTAATATATACAAAACTCGAAGAAACAGTTCAAAGTAGTAGTGTTATGTCTGATCGTTAACGAGTCAGTTGTTCCGCCGGGCTTAAATTCGTTTCGACGACACCAAGGTTTTTAGCCCAATTCTCCTTTTTACTCTGAAAACCGCATGAGAGAGCTCTCATTCAATTAAGCTCTATCTTACGTTTCACGTATTAATTAGGAAAGGACAAAAAAAAGCACTTTCTATTATTTTTTGGAAATTGTCGTTTTAAATACTAGAGAATACGTCGAGTTCGGTTCATTATTTTAATTATTTCTTTTCAAAGCTTAGTGTCTTTTTTCTTCTTTTTATGACACTAGAATTACTCACGTATAGTTAGCATAGCACAGTACAAAGCGAGAAGGAGGAGCCGCACGTGCGCATCTGCCAAATGCAGTTTAAACCATAGTCGGACCGGCTTAATCATACGTGATTAATTCCAGTGTCATATAAACAAAATGTGTGATACCACGTCAGTTTCCATAACATACTGTCAATTCTTCTACGCCAGCAGCTTATTGGTAAACCTATTATGATATAATTTAGGCCTTTTCAAGGCAAGAGTGAATAGGTATCTTCTAAGTCTGCGTGCTTCATCTTCGACCACATCGTCGCTTACCAACAGGCGAGTTGGTGGTCAAAGGCGAACTTATTCACGTAAAAAAAAAACGCGTTGGATTGCCAATGGTCTGAGCAAATTTTTCCAATTGCGATTCGCTATTTGATCGCGAGGTGGCGGAACAGATAATTAAGGAAACATTTTTTTTTTGTTTTATAACTGACTTCCAAAAAGGGGGAGGTTATCAATTCAACTGTATTTTTTTAATGTTTGTTGCCTCAGAACTTTCGACTAGGGGAACCGATTTTGAGGATTCTTTTTTATTTGAAAGCTGGTACTTCCCTTCTGGTCCCATTTGAATTTGATCCAGTTCTATGTATCTTTTTTACAATGTTACAATTAAAAAGTCAGTTCCACACAAAAATTATTATAATAGACATCTGTCGTAACACCTCAGTACTAAATCAGGCATGCGCTCTCTAAAACCGATAGTGCAGAGGGCGCATATTTGGTCCAACTCTGACATTTTTATGAAGTTGGTTTTTGTATTGATTATTAAATGTTGAAAATGTGCGGAAGATAAAGATGTGTCCGATGAGCACAGCCCCAAAATCAGACACATGTGTGACATCAAACCCATATCTTAATTGCAGAGGACAGCGAGGAAAACGATTCCGACCCTTGTACCCTATTTTCTTTTAGTGTTTTTCCCTGGCAATTAACATCAAGATTGAATTCGTTTGTGAGAAAAAACCATTTACTAGCGGAATGACATGGCTTCGCCCCTTATTACACACCTCTAGCAATTATATTAGATACTAGTTGCGCCCTGCGGTTTTACACGCATGAATTCCTTCAGGAATGGTATACTTTTCCGGGATAAAAAGTATGATTATAAAGAAAGAAAGATTACATATTAACAGCGGATCACTCCCCAGGCCACCATAAAATAATCTCTACACGAACTATTAAAAAATTTCATTGACCAGAGTGCCTAGTGCGAGTTTTTCCAATTGCTATTTATTATCTATTACTAGATCTATGATTTGTATGAGTTACTTCAGCAATGCCATCTACCTGGTGTTTGATGGCACTGTTCTTATTTCATACAAATTGTAGTAAAAGTTGTTCGAAAGTAGTTGTTGTAAAAACGTGATCGAGTAGTTTAACACAATTGGAAAAACTGTAACTAGGCACTCTGTTGCTGCGTGCAAAAATAAAATGAACCCAAACTCAAGGGGTTTACTAGTTGCCATTGCAGAGTTCTACTAGCCATCTCCTGATTTCATCATTAGATCAGTTCGTTGGCACCAAATTATTGTATTGTCATCCGGATAGAAAACATTATGTATATCTTCAAATTGATATGACGATTAGAAGTAGATTAAAATCGACTTCAAAAATTTGTTCACATAGTTGGAAGTGAACCTCAAAAACTGGTAATGAATCACAGCCACAGTAGTTAATCCATGGTACAAGCTATAATGGCCTAATTTCAGCAGTGGACATCTTCTGGCTGATGATGATGATAAGCTACCCCCATTTCACAATCCGATCTGCGGTTACGGAGTTGAGTGCACAAACAAACGTACACACACACTTACAAAATTTCACATTTATAATTTTAGTTGCGTTCAAAGGTACAAAGCAGCAACATAATATGCAGCCCGCGAAACAAGTTCTACAAAGTCCCATTTTTTCTCAGCAATGGCCCATAAAAGCTCAGTAAATATCAATTCCAAGCACTTCTGAACGGACATAATATATTTATCCAACCGCAGAATTTATGTATCAGAGAAAAAATCTCTTTACCTACAAACCCACAGACAGACTGATCACTATTTGTTTTCTCGTCCCGACGTAATAATGTTTGACCCCATTCGTTTGCCCAATCATATAAATTGGCTACCAACATTTGCAATATATAGTATAAGCATTATATTGTAATGTCCGCATATACTTGGCTCGAAACCAGAGAAATGTTCCATTATATTGTAAATTTGTATACAGTTTCGGTTTGGTATAAATTTTGCGGTTACGAAGTTTATCTGCAATTTTCCAATTGCTTCAGTTTCCTGAGATACGTGAGTGATTGAGTTAATGATTATATGTGAGTTAATAGATTCTTAAAGGGTCGGCAACGTAGTTGCCTCTGGTGTTACAAGTATCCATAGGCGACGGTGACAGCTTACCATCAGGCAGCCCGTCTGGTTGTCTGCCACCGCATAAAAATTGGCTCTTCCTGTTTCTATACCTACAACCTGGTACCTATCACTATTTATTCAGCAGTTATGACGAGAATAGCTATTGTCGCTTTTTGCTGCACCTGTACAATTTTGTGAATAACTACATTAGTGCCGCCTATAGTGGCTTATTAAAATTAACTATTAGTATAGTTTTGACGTTTAACGACTGACGCCCGGTTTCTGAAACGCATTTCAAATATTAAATTGGTCAACAGCTTGTCGCAATTAACAATCTGTCAAACAATTGTGGGTTTCTGAAAAGCTAGTTACCGTAAAATTAACTAATTATCCGTTGACAAGAGATTTATTATTTCGTATGGCCACCCTTGCTAAAACCAGTCACCTTCATTCACTCACTTATGTTTTGTGTCTGTCTCTACCTTTTGAGGTTTTGACTTGACAAGAAATGTCAATTCAACTTTTTTAAGTCATTAAAAATAAAAGATTGGCAGAATTGTCACACTATAGTCGCAGAGACCATAAATCCAAGAAGTGAAGTTAAAATATAAGATTGTATTTACAAGAAAATTTCTTTCGAAGTTTTCTCTTAATTACCGAAAATAAATATGTCGCGTAAAAACTATACGGAGAAAGAAATAGAGAGCCTTTAAGTAAGTGTCAAATCGGCTTTCCAATTCATAAAATGTACGAAATATGAATTTGCTTTCGGAGTTAAAAATTTGAGCGAAGACTTAAGTTAAGACCGCTTTCTTCCAGTCCTGTCCACTTTCAAGGGTGCGTACGAACTATAGGGGTAGAAATCGATGTGTGCCTCTACAGGTCTACCAACTCTGCGAAGGCCGGATGACTTTGGCCTATAGTGTAAAGGAGAAACCCAACATTCTGGCTATTCAGCCTCAAACTCAACTCTCGACGATATCACCACACCACCCACCATTCCGCAGTGTACTAGTTATATGCCTGAAGTACGTTTTTCCCAGAGGTCGGTACGAAGGAAACCCATGTTCCTTGATGTACGAAAGTTGAGTGAGTTGGATGGCATTCCGGCCAATCGTCCTTAAAACTTAATTAGGCTCCCGAGTTGACTCCAGTCTGAACACGTCTTTTCCAGCTTTTTATTCAACTGGACGGCCCTAGTCCAACCGATCCCTAAAAATATACACGCATATTGCAAGGTGATAGAGTGAAGTGGTAAAAACCCACCAGCTCCTCGGGTACCTGGAGGAACACCAGCTCATCAGTGATCGCCAGTGCGGAAATAAGAAACTTGTTTGGAACAAGTTGGAACAAGAAGAAACTTTTTTTAAGAAACTTTTTCTTTTAGTTATCAATATTTGCTTATAATTTCTTCTGACACTCTGTTAATTGGTAGATTTTCGCTAATTAGCTAATTGATTAATAACAAGCATTTAACATGCGAAAAACCTTTTCGGAAACCCAAAATTGTTTTAATTTGAGTTTTATTGTAGATTGGACATTTGCGTTAACAGACTGTCACATGAGATTTTCAGCAACCCAAAATACGTTTGACATTGGATTAACAAACTGTTGAGTATATTTTTCGCTAATTTGCGTTTCAGAAACCGGGTGTTAGTCTTGCATAGAGGGATCTGGCGTAGAACCGCTAACCGACAACCTAAAAAGTAATATTAGAGGAGATAAATGGTTAGGGAATATTACAGGGCCTAGCGCCCTGAATATGTACAGAACATAAACATAGGCTTGCGTTTGACCGCCACCTCGCTTAACATCGGGCAAGGCGGCGACCAAGCTAAGGCTATTTATTACTTTATAAATAAAAAGTTTTAAAAAAATGTTAATGCTGCCAACAGAAGTATTTATGGACGAACGTGAAAATATGAACAACATACATGAATCCATATAATATAACAGAGTCCATACAACAGACTCCATTTATAAATGCTCAGTTTCTGCCAATGGTTCTATAGTATTTTTCTTACAAATTGCGTGGATATTAACGTAATATTTTACGTAAGTATCCACGCAATTTTTGCTATTCATTTAAATTGTTGCCTAGAATTGAGAAAAAAATTATTGGAAGCTTTTAATAATTATAAGTCAATCACAGCTTAGAACACCATAGGAAATGTCAATAATTTTTTGTCTATAACTCTAACATTCTTTTTTTTATCGAAGGAGACAAAAGTTTGTCTACAATAACTTTAGCAACGGTCAAATCTCTATTGTCCAATTTTGGTAGAAGCGGGTTCTTCAATAAATAAACACTGAATACCAGGTATTTACAACAGAGGTAATAGAGAACCGTTTTTGTGATAATATTTTATTATGATGTGGTTACTTTATGCTCATGCGTCATCAAGTTCAAAATTACGCTACAGTAGGAATTTTCTTTTGCTATGCGTTAAATTTAACAGTCTATACTATAGATATGAATATTGTCAAGGATTTCTTTCTGTAGAATACCGGGTAACGCTTAACTCAATAAGCATAATATCGACGGCGGAAGACGAGAAATCTGATTCTGAGAATCCTTTAGAATTATGAACTGGAGATATACAGGGTTTTAAGCTCTGGATGTACCAAGCTGAAAAGTCATTGTACTCATCATTATTAACAACTTTTACTACGGGCCCAAATCTGAAATACTTCTAGGTTGTAACAATATGAATTCTAAGAGTTCATTCTCAAATAAAAAAAACTTAAACCGTATTCTAATACAGTTTTAAAGTTAAAATATGAGCAAAAACGGTCCAGGGTTTAGTTTTCTCAACATAATATTATACTTAATTAAAACAGCCTTGAATATAAGTTAAATACATAATAATAGGTCTGATGGTTATAGTTTTCGGGAAACAAGGATGGTGACAAGAAATTTTAGTTAGTTAGCGTTAGCATTTAGAAGATCTAAACCTGACTTTTGTTTAGATCAGTAGTTGAACTTGTGACTCCTATATAATCGCAAAACCATTAGGAAACCATTAAGATAGATTTTAAATGATTTGTGAAACTTAACTTTTTTTTCTATCTATTGTAATTCATTTGGCAATTTATAAAATATTTTTACGGCCATTGGACTTTGGTTCGATTAACTTATTACTTGTTATGTCTAAATTGTGGCGTTAGTACTGGTCGATTTTTCAGTTACATTGTTAAAATAATCTGGAAATAGTAGCCCCCTACTATTCTACTATTTTAAGGGGGGTCAGCTGTTCAAAAAAAACACGCTCAACAAAATGACGAACGAACGGCTCAGGCTTCGACTGAGTACCCCAATCGTATAACCCTGCAAGAATGTATTAAAAATAAGATATTAAAATTTCGTTTCGGTAAAAATAAAATACAAAAGTTTCATTTAAATTAATTTCAATTTAATAATTTTGATTGCGACTGGTTCTAAGAGCCCAATATTAATTATGAGTTTTAGAATATTTCATTAAGCAGACATTGTGCTCTCATTCAAGGTCACCGTTTTGTCCAAATTTGCTCTTGGCACTCTAATATTCCCTAATATCACAATGTTCAGAAGGTCCCCAGTGGTTTGTAATTAAGTCATGCTCGTTTACAGAATATTTACAGAGAGACAACTCTGAAAAATAATCATTTACATAACACAAGTGATTTGACATGTTATTCCCCGTGAAACTGATACAAGTATAAATAAAAAAATATACCCCTTTGAAAGAGCTTATGATCTTCAAACAGTTTCTCGATTAAGTCTACATTCAAACTACAAGTGGATCACATCAAAAACCAACTTAATCGGTCCATATATAACTATAGTTTTGAACGAATTTTCTTTCTACTCCTCCGTTGAGAAGTTGTACCCTTCATCAGCAGCTTAACTATATGAGATGATGATTATCAGACGCAAATACTTGGATAGAAATTATATGAAAAACGTAATAAGTGCCTATAAAATTTGAGGGTTGCCCTCGATTTCCCTGATACCCAACGTCAGATCCTAACTTGCGTGAAAATTGGACTAAATTGAAAGTATACGGAAATAAAGAAAAAAAAATCGGTCAAGAATTGGCGGAGATATCTGTGAACATACATAAAAAATAAAAAACAGTGGAACATAGAACCTCCACCTTGTATGAAGTCGGTTAAAAACTGTAAACACGGCACATTTACTAGTTTTTACCGCACACTAAGAAACTTACAGTGATAACAATAAACTAATAGTCCACATGCAAAAAAAGGGCGACAAGGTCGTCTGCAGTTTGACTATATAGCCATAAAGCCGGATTTAGGTCAGGATGCGTTCGCACCCGCCACGCCATCTTACCAGTGCCGTAAATAGGGCTGTGCCAGCGGTGCCCAGGCACAGGGCGCAGACACTGTAGGGGCGCAGAAATGACCGCACCAGAACCAAGTTTTGTTTTCAAGGGCGCAAATATAAAAGCTCGCACCGGGCGCATAAAAGGCTAGTTACGGCTCTGCATCTTACTATATCTTCCATGGTTGTCTGATCTGAGATGATTATGCTGATTGTACAGTTTTACAAGTTCTGATAAGATTAGATATTTTTGAGCCTTAAACTTCTAAGTATGATATTTTAAAAACGAAAAATGTGTCCATTACCACGTTTCTTCGTTCACGTGTTCTTTATAGATAGCACTAGCTTTGTTTTTCACTACACTAACTCAAACGGTTTTGTTCTCTTAAATCTTCTAATAATGTTTGTGTGGTCAAGAAGCTGGATGGCCTCAACATTCACACAAGTAAATCTATCCGATAAATTTTTACTCATTTATAGTTCATTTAATTAAACCTTAATTTTATTGTTACTATTGACATGCACCTAATTCTAATTTTATTTTATTAGCTGATTTTAATGTAATTTGTGTCAAATGTATATGGGCCTGGTCTGAAATAAATGATTAATAATAATAAATAATCTGTTATTTTAGTTTTGGATCAATTTTTTGACAATTTATTTTTTTACTACATGTGGATTAATTCAATAAAAAAAGGGAAAATACCTTACTCACTACCCCTTATTAAACAAAATACAAACGACCTCTAACTCTACAAAAACACGACTGCCCATGACCGTGACCGTGACATGACTGACCGCAAACTGACCGTGAAGGTCTAAATAACTTTGTTAGTTTTCTACGTGCTAGTTTACCGTGTGTTGTGTATGGAGTTGTAAATCTATCTGTTATATAATCTGTAATATTCGTTTTGGTTCTCAATTTCTAGGCAATTTTATTTTCGACTATACATGCGGACTAAATTGACTTTGTTATTCAATAACTTTGTTAGTTCTCTACGTGCCAATTTAGCTACTACTGTAACTTTTTTGATTATAATAACTTTATTAATTAAATAACTTGGTTCATGCAACCGTTACATTTTGTTTTATTGTTTTCTTTTATTTGTGCGGGTTGTTCAAATTTTCAAAGGTTTAGGGCCGATTTTTCAATACTCAGTTAAAGAATTTTAATTTATAAATTCCATTAATAGCATGATTTCGAATTTTTCAATAGTCAGTTAGAGGTTATCTGCGGAGTAAAGCCTGTAAATTTATTGTACAGATAAATTTATGATTTCTTAACTATCTGATTATTTTACTGCGGATTGTGTCACGTTAATTCCTTGCAAATAATTATTAGTTTCGTATCTCTATCCTTGCTTATGCTATCAGACAACGAGACACCCTGACGTAATTTTAATAACATGTTATCCCTTGCAACCTTGAATAACCTTACCGAGGCGAGTGACAACATAGTATATTAATGTTTAGTCAAAACTTTAATGAGTTAGGCAACAAAAACTTCCTATTAAACTCAAAACATCTTACTCGAATCCGAAGTGTTTCTAAGTACGCACAATATGAATATTATCATATTAATAAGGACCTACTTATATGTTCCGTAACCAGACTGGTTAGCCCTAATGTTAAAGCTTTTAGGCTGTTTTAAATTGCGATACCTAAGTATGGGTTAGGATTTGAAAAAATTTCATTCACTCCTAAAATTAAATTAAATACTCGCTTTTTTAAACTTATTATCACACAAATATTATAAATGAAAAATATGTTTGTTTTTTTCACACACAGTAACAGAGCGACTATTCGTCGTGATTTTTTGCATAGAGCTAGTTAAAATCTGTCTTCAAATCGCGAGTGAATCGGTTTCTTCTATCGTAGGCAAGCGTACTTCATCATAGACTGCATCAAGGTGACTGTCAAACGAGAGCCTATTATTTAAAAATAGTTGGATGGTCAGAGAGTCATAATTATATATGACTAGCCGTCCGCCCCGGCTTCACACGGGTCTAAGCTCGGCCTTCGGCCTCGCTACAAAATATAATGCCTATGTCACCCGGGGATAGTGTAGCTTTCCAACAGTAAAAAAATAATTCAAATCGGTTCAGTAGTTTCGGAGCCTATTCAATGCAGCTTTAAACAATCAAATCTTTCCTCTTTATAATATTATATATAGTATATATAATTATGATGAACAAATATATGAACGATTCCTGAGGGATTATCTACGTGGGTAAAACTGCGGGGCACAGCTAGTTAGGAATAGTGACAGTAAATAGTAAGATTCAAATTACAGTTGTATCACCATAATTATAAAATTATTTATTGACTCAACAGCGTATTCACTTGCATTGTCAATAATTGTCCAAGCTATTATATTGGCGTTTCGCTGAGAATGTCATGACTTTCGTGACCCACTTTTATGTCAACGTATATATGGCCAATACCCAAAACAGCATATACCTACCATTAATGATTCATGCCTTACGATTGCAAATTCCTATAAAAAGTTACCATACAATTTCTCAGAAACACTTGCAAAGATTATTTCGTGTTGGTATTTTTCTTGTGAATATTTTGGCGTAGAGCTAAGAGTAACGTAGATAAGTAGTGCAGACAGTAGGTACAATATCAGGGGCCTTACGCCTAATTCTAAAAGCGGGCTCAAATACGCGCAGTTTGCAAATTCACGCGAACGCGAACCTTAACGCGCCGAGATACGTACCATTTGCGGTTGCGCAACTTTTCGCAATCACCTAAACTGAATCCTTTATAACAGGTAGGCGTAAGATCCCAGAAAGTCATTTTAATGTGAAACATGTATTGGCGCGCTTTAGAAGTAAAACCTACTATTGTGCCGTGGCGGCAACTGATATGACGCTCTCTTATGCCATCATGTTCCACATCTGCCGGGTGTCCCATGTCGGTCAACTTCTTTTTACCAGTAAATTCTCATATCTATTTTTTTAAGTAACAATGGCTTGGTTATTTTACCCACTCTACAGGGTTCAGACCAACCCTGAATTCGCTTTCCATAGAAAACCGTCATTCGACATTCGACAAAATGTATGAATTAGTTGATATTTTTGTTGCGATTTCAAGGTTGGTCCCAATGACGATATAAATTATCTGTGGTTGGTCCCATAGTAAAAGTTGTTCATAATGATTAGTACAATGACCTCCCTTCAGCTTTACACAGGGTATATGCGTAACCCTGTATACAACGGTGAGCTCCGCCAATTGTTTAAGCCACGAAGCGGAATTGGAAAGAGATAAGATATGAATTTGGGACTACACCGTTAACAACAGTGTGATAATACTTATCCCTGCTTGTAATATTATAATCAGATAATAAATTATAACAATGCAATCGACGCGTGCCTGCTATTAATAACGATGACAATACCAAATTTTACCAAAATTATAATTAATATATTATTTTAATTCATTATAATAATTACCGATGACCAAATTTTTACTAAAGCCGGTTCACTACTTCTCTTACATACAATGCTGGCAGGGATAAACATTTTTAACACGCTTTTATTAGCTTGGTATGTATTTATGTATCTATGCAACAGAATCTTTGAACGTGGTTTTCACCCCTTTCTAAACGTCGGATTGATTTGAAACTTTGCATTCTTATCAAGGACCGACGACAATGCAATAATTTAAGTCCCATTATCCTTACCAGGATCTTCAAGATTTGCGATTTTATAGGGTGTTTTTTATTTTTTTATTATATTGTGAGAATGATGAGGAAAGATTTTACTGTTCACAAGCATGCGACATTATTTCTTTCAGTTATCACTAGCATTGAAATAGATTTTTTAAGAAGGTGACGGAAATAATAAGAAATTCCTGAAGAGATTTAAAAAAAAGCAGCTCGTAGTTGGTAATTTCGCTAACAGACTTTCGTAAGGACATCATTGACGTAACATTAAACTTCGTTAAATAAGAAATAAGAAGACTATACATCTAAGGAATTTATTACTTATAGATAAAGGGGCAAGTGCGTTTATTAACTAAATAAAATACAAGCTAACACCAACACTACACAAACAGTTATACTGCCCATTATATACCTATAGTTGAAGGTCTAAAGACAATCTAAATGCCAGTGGCAATCAAGCCCACTACCATTTAGCAGCGACAGCATATGCTGCCGGCATTACCACGCTGAATGGCAATGCTTTATATGCTTGTGCGTTGAGCCAGAAACATGCCAGCATTTTGGTCATGCGTTACAATAACCAGGCGTTCTTAATATAAAGATAAAGATTTTTTTAAATGTGGTGAGTTGAAGGAATTCATGTATTCTAAATATTACATTTAATTTCAATCAAGTGCCAATTTTCTGGCCCAAAATCAACTGATATCTTCAGTTCTAAATCCAACAAGCGTACACTGAGAAAAAAAAGCTACTTAAATGAACTACTTACGTAAGGAGCTTGTAATTTACTACTTACCACGGGTGTAGCCTACGTATCAATGGTGCCGCATACTTAGTAATGGTGCAACATACTGTTGCGTTTAGGAGCAACATCATGTTCCATAAGGACGTTGTAAATTTGTACTTATAATGTAGTCACATACTTAAAAAGTATGTTCTACCATTACATTAAGTAGTCATGCCGGAAATACGTACGTAAGTAGGCAACAACATTACACTTACTTGATCGGATTTCATAATTACGTACTTTACACTTACGTCTCCTACTTTTTTAATGTCTCCGGACACACGATATCCGTGGCTATACGAAATATATTTATGAAGATATGCCGCAACATTATACGTAAAAAACACCATGCAACCTACGTATGAATAGAAAAACTTGTAACTGTACTGTATCTATACAGGATTTATACTAACTAGCTAGCATGCTCTTAAGGGCTTAAGCGGTTTAAAAAAACAATAGCTGTTCCGTACATTTTGTAGATGGTAAATGACATTTTTCTATGGAACAGCTGATTTGACAGCTGAACTTTAACTGCAATTTTAATAGGTAGTTCTTAAACTACAGATTCAAATCGAATGTAATTCGAAATAAGTATCTCTTATGCTTTCTTGGACATTGAAATTTTAGGGTTCTAGCATTATACATAAGGAAGTTAATAGAAGTAGTATAGTATAGGGTTAATTGATAACTTATTTATTGATGCGGTAATGAAGGAGTTGTGTGGGTTAGGAGGAGGTAAATACCTACACGTGACAGGCCAAACACTGTTTATGGTAATGAGATAAGTATAATCACTGCTTGACACTTCCAAATCACGTCACGGGCACTATAAAGTCGAAAACCATTGAAATATTTGATATAAAATAAATAATAAATAAAAGTATGAGAAATGTTGCAGACCACGATGTTGTGTTGCACGATGTGTGTTTTCAGTTTATAGGTACATAGTCTGTAGTTACTCTGTGATGCATGTTGTGTCGCGAATAATCTGGAAGCTCCTATATAAACGCGTTTTACGTAACCAAGCTACTTTTGTAAGTAGCTAGGTTATGTAAAATAAGTAGGCTGGCTACTTGTAAGTATGCTGTACCATTATAGAAGTCGGCACGTGTCGTAACTAAGCTACTTTTATAAGTAGCTAGGTTATGTAAAATAAGTAGGCTGGCTACTTGTAAGTATGCTGTACCATTATAGAAGTCGGCACGTGTCGTAACCAAGCTACTTTTGTAAGTAGCTAGGTTATGTAAAATAAGTAGGCTGGCTACTTGTAAGTTGCTGTACCATTATAGAAGTCGGCACGTGTCGTAACCAAGCTACTTTTGTAAGTAGCTAGGTTACGTAAAATAAGTAAGCTGGCTACTTATAAGTAGGCTGGCTACTTGTAAGTATGCTGTACCATTATAGAAGTCAGCACGTGTTCAAACATGTTTCGCGCCTTTTTAACTACCGACGAAAACAGAGGGGTGAGGTAGTTGGACGTGTGCGTGTGTGTGTGTGTGTATGTTATGTGCCTCACGCGGCCGTAATCCTGTGCGTTTTCTTAAGTAAGCGCATACAACCATCTCGCTCGCACCTACGCGCGTTTCTCGCTGGGTGTCCCTTTTACAGTGCGCCGTTGCGTCCTCTACCGCGCATGCTTTATGCTTTAGTCGTCGCCGGATCATCTCTCGATATAGTGTTCCGTGCTCTCGATCAACACGGTTGTACGCGCGCGCGCTGTCAATTGTAACCTACGGACTTTTTTACTATTTTGTGTCTTAGTGAACTAATAAACTGTTTCCCTGGGACCTTCTCTGATGAATGACGAGGCCTTGAGGTCGCTGTTCGAATCAGTGACGCGGACTAGCACTTTGACTACGGTACTCGTCGCTCTGCTCCCCGGATATTTCTCAGCGGAGCTACCGGAGATTCTCTCGACGCTTTCATCGATGCGGCAAATGCATACAAGAAATGCTGTGCCGTATTCGATGAGAATTCAGTGCGCGGACTGAGCTTACTTCTCACGGACCAAGCTGCCGTCTGGTGGCTGGGGATGAAGACTTCTGTCAAAACTTGGAGTGACGCTGTAACGGCCTTAATAGGTGCCTTTGGAGACCGGCAACCGCCACACAGAATTTACGTCGAGCTATTCAAACGCCGCCAAGATCAAGGTGAACGCACCGAACGCTTCATCGCCGTAGCTCGTGCCCTATTAGCGCGAATACCAGCCGGCGACCTCAGCAAGAAAGTGCAGATCGACATTGTGTATGGTTTCCTTAATAACAAAATCCGGGAAAGGTTGCGCCGTGACGAGGTAGGAACATTCGACATGCTGCTGCGCAGGGCGTGGCAAATTGATGACGCAACTGATAAAGCAAGACAAATGCCACTTTCGCAAATGTTCGCCGCCCACTCCTCATAAACTGTCAGCGCGAGTCGAATGCGTCAACCGGCTCAACAACCCGCCGGCACCAGCATCGTCGCGGGAGCTCGCGGGCTGCCCGCACCTCGACCCGCCGCTGTTGCCGCTCCCGCCACCATCGACTCAGCTGCCACGGTTGCTCCTGCACCAACCACATCAGGTACCACAGGTACCACCTCCGCGGACACCGCAGGAAGAAGACCACGTTCGCAGTGTACTTATTGCCGCAAGTTTGGACATGAAAAACGCCAGTGCCGAGTTGAGTCCAGCATAAATAACTTTCTCTCGGAAGTGTGTGATAATGGTGATAAGGGTAAAGAGAACTTTTATATAATAAATGGAAATTTTAATAATTTGTATTATTTTATCTTCAAAATCCACTAGCTGATGCAAATGCCTCGTACATAAGTTATTTTTTGAATAGATGTTTTAAGTACAGTTAGGTATATGAATAGCTGTTAGACTAGTATTATACATTTGTATTGTTTGTCCTACTTATTAACAAACATATACTGTACAGTTCAGGTATAGTGAACTATTTATGGTGCATCCTACGTATGTAAACATTTTTCACAGGTTCCATACTGGCTCGTGTCTAGTAAAAGCATGGTGCGTCCTGGCGAATATTCTTGCTCTGTCACTGTAGTCATCATAAAATATGTGCACTACAGTAAAAAAGCTAGAATAATTGCTAGGATGCACCATGCTTTTATTATACCCGAGCCAGTAAGGCACCTATCCGACATATCTACATACGTAGCATGCACCATGCTTTTACTGGACCCGATCCAGTAAGGCACCTATGCGACATATCTACATACGTAGGATGCACTATGATTTTATTAGACCCGAAACAGTACGGTACCTATGCGACATATCGACATACGTAGGATGCACCATGATTTAACTAGACCCGAGCCATTAAGGCACCTATGCAACATATCTACATACGTAGGATGCACCATGCTTTTACTAGACCCGAGCCAGTACGGTACCTATCTGACATATCTTCATACGTAGGATGCACCATGCTTTTACTAGACCCAAACCAGTAAGGCACCTATGCGACATATTTACATACGTAGGATGCCCCATGCTTTTACTAGACCCGAGCCAGTACGGTACCTATGCGACACGTACCTGGTACGTACTGACAGCTACTTATGTAAGTATTAAAGTCAGGTAAATTACGTAGCTTAACACAAGTATGCCGGCTACATAAAGAAAGCTACGTACACAGCATGGTGCCGGCTATAAGCGTAATAGTGTCCTGTTTTGCTACTTAAAATAAGTATGGCGGTCCAGGAAATTTTTCTCAGTGTACGAAAGGGCTTCGCTAAAACATAGGTGTTTAATTTCATTACGAGTGGGTACGACTTCCTTGACTTTTGCTTGATTAATTTATCGCCCTAAACGAAAACAGGCACAATTGGCGGAACGGAGCGTTGGTTGCATACAAAATTACAAACGATTAAGATTTCAAAGTAAAATGACATAAAGCAAGCAATTTAGTAATAGGTAATAGTCATACAAAGTGATTTAAGTATTTATTAGAAAATTTATTTTTCTAAATTAGTGGGAAAAGATTTTAGTTTTTTTATCATTTGCTTGCTTATGTGCTTAGTTATAACAATTTTTTGTAATGGGACAACATATTATATTATAAACCCACCTGTCATCTTCATACCGTGAAAATTTCGCGGATGACATGTGGTGTGGTGTGTGGGCAGGTTCTAATTCAACTTGCACGATTTTTCCTAAGCAAACCAAAAAAAAAAAAACAATTTACTAAAATACAGGGTTTTATATATTAAAAAGCTTGTAAAAATCTTGTAAGTATAGCTTAGTGAGCGTTTGTGGCCGAACGGTAGCAAATTTATAATCTGACGGCACGCGGTTAAATCTTTGACCCTGCATCGATTAATACTTATTTAGTAAGTACTTAAACTTATGTAAGCTATGTGCAGTTTCGATGGCATCTCTCAAGATCGTAAAAATAAAAAAGCTTTATTTCAATGACTTGGATAAAAAAAAAAAACATAAATTTTCATGTTGGTAAAAATTATAAGTATTCTCAGTCACAACGCGTTTCCGTCGATGTCTCCTGCCGGATGTAAATAAAAAGCCACCCATAAATCAACCAAAATACAAGGCTTTGAATAATAAATAGCCACTCTTCTGAATACAATCATAAGCAAAATAATAATAGGTATTTTTCGAAAGACGCTAAGCGTGGGTATCGTGATTTCTTTCTTCACGGTGTGGTTATCTTCGCAATTTCGTCTAGCTTTAATTTACGTCCAATCCGACTACTCCTACACGACTACAGCAACAAGAAGTATTTCGTTTTTGGCATAGGTGTCGGTTACAAAAGGCACACATACACACACCGATCCCATGGCAGGTTCGAAGACTACCAGAATCTGTCAGAAGATCGGTTAGATCTTCTATAAATAGTGAATTAGTTCAACAACCTGCTAGGGCCCTAGGGCACACTCCTTCTGGGGTGCCAGATCAAGTCTGATTCCCTACTTCCGGCGACGGCCCAAGCCGAGGTTTGTAACATCAAGGTGCTGCGGTAGTTGCTGTGAAAGAAATTTGGCCCGACGCCATCTGCGTTTGCCCAGTCAAGCTGTCAAGGCCATAGGAACCCAAAAAAAGATTTAATTTCATTTTCAAGATCAACAGGTCGGCAGCGGTGCGGCAATCACGCAGGGCAGCAGTGAAAGCAGGGTGGCAGCAGACGCGGGGCAACAGTAGTCATGGGATGACGGTAGATTAGGTAGCAGTGGATAAAAGGCAGCAAAGCAGTGAAGCGGCAGTGGAAGTGAGATGGTGACGCAAAATCAATACACAACACATCCATTTTATATGACCATTCCCGAAGACATCAGGCATACAAAAGAAGCTCTCACTGCCACTCCCGCCCCCGCTACACGCTGACGTCAAACGTGGACTAACAAGAAGTTATATTTTGAATGAAATGTTAATTAAGACGAAATTGGGAGTAATAGGCAAACAGGAAACAATAGGCTCGTTATCCTCTAATTTTCTCACCCAAATAATTTGACTATCTTTTCAAATTATTGCTAAAGTTGCTTGAAAATATTTGTAATTTCAAAAAACTTAGATTATTCTGTTTTAAACTGTCACGGTTCTTCAGTACAGTTATAATTATGATTATTAACGGGATGTTTACCGAGATAAGGTTGTGGATGGAGTTCCCGATATTTCGACGCAGAAACATGGACCATGTTCACGGGAAGACTGAAGAATGTGGTCTGCCATGCCAAAATTATCGGATCTTCATCTTCAACCTTATCACGGTAAATACCTCGTTAAGAATCATATAAATGTAGAAACCTAGATTATTACGTAAACATTAAATAAAACTTCAAAGTTTAATAAAGGATTCCATTGAGCTAAAATGATGTGTACTTACATCTTTTTGGCACACATCTTGGTAATTTTTTACCAACGTTTTTACAGGCAACCCTGATAATATTAGACTGTGTATATTATACGAATGTGAAACGATTTTAATGATTCGTTTTTTTAATAGGTTATATAGACAGGAGTGAAAAGAGCTACAAACGGATAAACAGATTTTCTAGAATCATAGCTAAGAACATTATCAATCAAGTCACCTTTCAAACAAAAAGAAACCAATAAAAAATCGGTTCAGCCATTTCGGAGCTACAATACCACAGACAAATACACAGATACATTGTAAAATGTCTTATTTTATTACAGTTATATGATTATTTACGTGATATTTACCGTGGTAAGGTTGTGGAAGACTAAGAGCGCGTTCATACGACACGATTTCAACGCGCGCTGATCGCGTTCGGGTAGTAGTAAAGACGGCGCGGGCAATGCGCGTGCGCGACGCGGGTTCGAAGCGTTTTCTATTTGGACGTTAAGCGTGCGCGCGATATTTATATAAAATATGTACTTTATCTAAAAGACATAAACTATAAATTCCAAAGTTTCTGAGCAGCGAACGGCGCGTACGCGACTCGCACGCGGTGTCGCACCGAAAAAATTCGCGCATGTGTGAACGCAGCCTAAGAAAGAGGATCGTTTTGTCTGCATCTAACTTTGAACTGTTCGACAAATCCCCCGCATTCTTCAGTCTTCCCGTGAACATGGTGTATGTAACTGCGACGAAATATCGGGAGCTCCTTCCACAACCTTACCACGGTAAATATCCCGTAAATAATATAACTGTAGTGAACAACCGTGATAGTTTAAATCAGTGTCTTAATTCATTTTTTCATGACTTTAGTTACTTATTAAATTGCAATGCACTGTACAAACCCGCACCTTAAAAACTATCGTTATTCATTTCACTTGATGAAATCGTTCCCGGTATCTCTTACAGGCCAAACATTTGAACTGTAGAGTTGGCCAAATGATCGAACTAAAATTTTCTTATCGTAACTGAAAGAGTTTTGATTAGAAAACAATGGTGGCTCCAGATTTCAACAGTATAGATAAGATAGTCGATCTGTATTTGCATACAATGCTTGTGCTGGGCAGGCGGCCGTGTCAATGGACACCAATTTAATCAACTGTAATTTGAGATTACACCTCACCTTAGAACTTTGTCACCATAACCAGTGTAAATAATGTTTTGAAAACAGCTGTAATTGAACGTTTTTTTACTGTGGCAGAGGACTAAGTGGTTCGCATGTTTTATTTGAGAATGGATACTGAAGATTCAGTTACGTTCAAAGAACACCTTTTAAGGGATTGATGTTTTGAGATAATTGGTAATGCTGGTTCTTGTAAAGGAAATCTTATGGGTAAACAAATAACATCTTTACGATGACATAAGAAATATCGATCACAAAACAATGGATACTACGTTTGTGATACAACGGAGCAATGTTCGTCATCTTTATGGAACTCTTTTTTCCACAAATAAGGTTCCACCGTCATTACGTTTGTGTTTTTTCTTCTTGAGATTATTTAGGCGTCGCGCGTCTTGTGCATTTGTACTACTTACGCAGTGCAGCGATCTAAAATATGTCTTGGAATCCGATACTAAAAGACGCCATTGTATGGGAACAATCTTGCGCAAGTTCATGCCAATCATGAAGGACCCGCTTCATCATCTTTTCCCATGTCATATTTTTTGTACACACTTAAATGATATTAAATGAGACAAACATTGGCTGTGTATTACCAGGCCTGGCGCACTCCGCACTTTATAGGTATGAAGCTACAAGTAGGCGTCTTGTCGGACTTGCCGCGCGATAGACAGAGATAACGCGACAAGAGTTACGCGATAGACAGAGAGGCAACTTCTAGGTTAATATAGCTGTAGGTAGTTAGCTCTCGCACGTCCTGAATTGCACTTTATTGTGTGATAGCAAAAAAATATGTCTTACGCGACTAAATTAATTTACTTAATACCTTTTCTCAAACGTCGTTTTAGTGTCCATTATTTTAAAAACAAGTTTCGTCGAAGTGTGTTCTTAAAATAATGGACACTAAAACGACGTTTGAGAAAAGGTATTAAGTAATTTAGTAAATCAAATGTCAAAGATTATTTGACCGGAAATTCTACTTTGATGACATTACAATATTAATAAACACGCGTCAGATGACATGACATTGACCTATGATAATTTTAGTTGATAATAAAAACATTTAAGTAAGGTCATTAAACTCAACCAACAGCTGTTAAATAGTAATAATTGAAGTAAAAAATACGAAGTCTTCATACAGAGTTACACAGAAAGGTCATGCTAAAGCCATAAGGAGGTAATTTTACCAAGGATCCATGCTCTAATATGATCGTTCTTGATTTTACTCAGTATAATGAAAAACCTGACTTAACTATGGAATTAACCACGTAATACCATACCAACCATAATTAAAATACTTTTCCTCCAGGAAATAGGTATGCTTTATATCGCGTGGGTTTACACGCGATATAAAGTTAGTTAGTTATTTAACTATGGAACTAACCACGAAATACCATACCAACTATAAATAAAATACTTTTCCTACAGGAAATAGGTATGCTTCAAATCGCGTGTAAACCCATGTGATAAAGGTAGTCTTTATACATTTGTTGTATTTGTCTTTTTACATTGACTTATATAGTAAGGAATGGGGCAAATGAGCTTTTTCAATAGTACATCAGTGATGCTGAGTAAGTATGTCGCGTATCAGTGTAAATGAAGCCAGTCGGCTGAAGATATGTTTGGTGTGCAGTTATGACTCGCCGCGTCACTTGAGAGCACACTTAAACAGGCTCGTGTAATATTTACAAGGTGCGCTCGCGATTGGACCCGTATTGATATTTCTTCAGCAACCGTACATTTTCCGGGATAAAAAGTATCCTATGTCAATCTCCGTTTCTTCAACTATCTCTATGCAAAAATCATGTTGATCCGGTGCTCTTGCTGCGTGAATGACGATAAACAAACACATTTTTGCATGTATAATATTAGTATGATTAACGCGTATGAGCACTACAATGTTATGTAGTTATATGTCAACAGATGGTTGGTGATAAACATCATCATCATTTCAGCCATAGGACGTCCACTGCTCTAAATAGGCCTCCCCCATCGATCTCCAAAAGGGAAAGTTGGAAGCGGCCTGCATCCATCGTTTCCCTGCGGTCTCTTTTAGGTCGTCTGTCCATCTTTTTTTTTAATTGCAAAATAGGCTTGCGCTTGGCCGCCAACTCGCCTGGTGTTAAGCGATGATGCGGCCTACGGTGGATCTTATGAGTGGTCAACGCTGCGCTTACCAGTCCGTGGTCTCCATTCGAGAACCTTTCTGCCTCATCGGTCATCTGTTCTATGTGATACGAGTATGTACCCTGCGCACTGTTTTTCAACTTGCTAATCCGGTGCTAAACATATTGGGAAGCTAAGTTCGGAAACGTAATCCGACATTCGGATCATGGTCTCTTGATATTTAGCTTTATGGTCTATGTATACGAGACCGCAAGATAAGCAGACTGTATCATTGTTCAGACACCCGACTCCATATCAACACACTAACTTGTATATAACTTGCGACAGTTGAGTCTAACTTTGTACAATGTAAGTAGAAATTTACTTCGATTCGATATTACTAGATGACTCTATAGTCGGTCGAGTTGTGTTCAGAAATTGGTATACACAAAACTTGTGCGGTCTTGTAACTAGGGTTGCCAGATAACCGGAACCCAACGGGATCGTCCTGGAATGCAAGCCCCCAGGGCTTGCCAAAAATGTCACGGAGATCCCGGAATTTCCAAAAATGTCACGGAGATTCAAAAATCACTTCACAAATATTACTAGGCAATGATTTGAATTTGTACGTAAGTGGTGCGATGGTCAAACCACACTTGTTATTTTTTTTTAATGGCCCTCCACGGACTCCTGATTCCGTGACTTTTGTTATACTTATGTAACTACCAATTTGTTAACTTAAACGAATTTACGTTAGCTATACACAATACAGGGAGAGGAAAGATAGTTATATCTTAATCTAAGGTTAAAACAATGCAGTCATATTATTACTAGTGTGTGTGTATACCGAGCAGACCAGCCATCCAGCGAGCGACCCGCAAGCAGCACCCGATCACGAGTATGACTCATGTGCCAGCCATCGCCCTCCTCAACCATATTTGAGGGAAGAGCGACCCGACACACGACGCCGCCGCAAGAAAGTGGCTTCGATGGTGAGCATTAATGCTCGAGGCATACACACGAGGCGTACGCGGACGACGTGGCGGCTATCATTACGGCACCTAACATGGACCAGTTAGAGGAGAACATAAATAAGGTAATGTCTAGCCTCGACGGGTGGTTTCGTGGCAATGGCCTGGCGTTAAACTTAAAAAAAAAAACACATTTTATTCACTTCTGTCTCTCAGGTCATGCCACGAAACCACTAATAGTCATGTTAAATGGCGTCAGGGTTGGACAGGTAGAAAGCACTACATTTCTCGGGTTCGAAATCGACCGGTGCATGACGTGGGAGCGCCATATCGACAAGGTGTGCGGCAAAGTAAATAGTGCGTCCTTCGCACTCAGGCGGGTGTCCCGAGTGGTGTCCGCGGAGGTGTCTCGCGCGTGTTACTTCGCCACGGTGCACTCGAGGTTGCAGTACGGTGCCGAGCTGTATGCGCGCGCTGCCGACTGGGAGCGCGCCTTCCGAACGCAGAAACGTGCTGTTCGTACCATCGTGGGCGTGTCGCGAACCACTTCTGCGAGACCCTATTTTAAAGAGCTCGGGATACTCACATTACCTGCCATTCTGATTTTCCAGGTGGCAGTGTATGTGAGGAATAACCTGGACCTGTATAGCAAACGAGGAGAGAAGCACTCTTGCTGCATCCGGAACGCAAACAAGCTGGTCGGTATCCCACGCTCCCTCACGAAATCCAGTAAACTGACCCACGTTATGGGCCCGGAGGTATACAACATGTTGCCGGATACAGTAACAACTGCTCCAAGTGCGAGCTGTTTCAAAAGCAGACTCAAGCGCTGGCTTATCGAGCAAACATTCTATGACTTCAATGAGTTCATAGCCAAATAAAATAATATTATAATAAATAAAATAATTAAAATAATTAATAATAATACATAATGTAAATGTATAGAATTTTGTAATACCATTGACGTGTAAATTTATAATTATGAATAAATGACTTTGACTTTGACACAATCCTTATTTCTAAACGCTTTTTTTTTTACATTTCAAAGCCTTTTTTACACTTGATATTAATACATGTCAATATCAAGTCAAGTATGTACTATTTGTTTTGTGACCATATTGTGTCTCGGCCGTCGGCCGTTCTCGTCTCCCGGCCCTGGTGCTTTATGTTTTTTTTTTTTCGTATATATCTTTCGTACATCCTCTAAAACAGTATACAAGAAAAATCTTCTTACTGCTAACTTATGTGTCAGCTGTACTTAATAAGTATTTTTATGTGTCCCGGAATTTCTTCCAGCATGTCCGGCAACCCTACTTTTAACTAAAATTACGGTTTAACTAAGTGCAGTTTGTGTTGCAGTGAGTTCTAACTTCAAGTCTTTAGGCTCACCCAGAACAGTGTTACTAAACCAAAGGGGGTCATTGTTATTTATCATTAAGAACAACTTTTAAGGACCAACCCTGAAATCAAACTAAAATCTATTCTGTTGTTCTGAAAATTTTCATTCATAGTCATCAGCTTTGACTATCTAGTCAAGAATCTTGCCTATGTTCAGCAGTGGACGTCTTCTGGCTGGTGATGATAGTCAAGAATCAGAATCAGAAATCATTTATTGACAAAACTGTGTACAGAAGATGGTAAAATAAAGTTGTATCAACAGTCTGACCTTTACGAGCGTACAATAAGATAAAGTAATTAAAGTAAGTAATATGCTAACTTAAAAATTACAGTTTCTAATTAAGTACAATTATTTACAATCAAATTGTAATTGACTAATTATCTATAACTATCAAAATATTCTATCATCTTGTAATTACCCTTTGGAAATAAGCCATAGTTTGGAATTTGTTGTCAAAGATTAACAGGTGTGATGTTCATAAATGATGAGCACACATAAATTAAATGTATCATTGATTGGAAAAATAACAGTATCATATACCTATATGAAAAATTTACGTTAAAATCATCGAGCTTTATTACTACGTATAGAGAAGCTACCATAAACAAAGATCATGCTCCATTTTGTTAAGAATATAACCTAAAGTTTGCTTCACCGCCGAAACAATAATTATTTGTCTAACCAGCCAATATAAACATTCAGCGCTAGAACGCTTATAAGGTATAGTTTTCTCGCGACGAAAAAGTCGTAAGCGCCGCGATTTTTCAAAGCGCTTACGCGTTTCGTTCAACGTTCTGCATCAACCTGTCGTTGCTATAGACTAAACTGCTGACTGACTACAGAAGTGACGTAGTTTTATATTACCTAACAAGCTTCAATTGAATTCGCACTTTGTTTCATAATTTATTATTAGTTGAATTAATTGAACAATAGAAAGTATTATATTATAATATGAATATTTCAGTTAAATTAATTCATTCGTTTAAGTATTTAATATATACCATTGTTTGCTTAATCACACTAATATTATATTTGCGAAAAAGTTTGTGCGTGTGTAAGGTATGTAAGTGTGTTTGTTCCCAGACAACTCGGTAACGGCTGAACAGATTTTGATGAAATTTAGTATGGGGGTAGCTTATACCCTGGATTACCACATAGGCTTTTCAGGGAAAATATACTATTCCTATGGTATAGCAGGGGAAACCTCAGGACACTACTGGTTTTTTATATAGATTACGTCTTGAATTGTAGGTAGCACAATTATACTAGTAATAACCTTTCCAGGTAAGCTAATTATTCAATACAAAATATTTCTTCTTGATTAATGGTATGTCCCTATATTAACTGGTTCAGAGCCATGGAGAGTCTCATTCCTTAAAAAAATGCCTTGTGATTTGATCTAAGATAAAATAAAAGCCGTAAGTATTTTTTGTAATAATATGTTTATTTAGTTACCTTTGAACAGTATAAGTTTAGTTAACTTTTGCCGCTTAGATAAAACATTATTAGTCTGATCAGTTTTAGCTTCATGTTTCAAGCGAATTGTTGTGTACTTGTTTATGATGGCTCGTATCAAATGTGTTCTGTGATTTAAGGTGCTTGGTTGATTAAAAGAATGTTGAAGTAAAGATGTAAATACTTCCTTCTGAACAAAATATTCCAAAGTATTAACTGTAATATAACTAAAATAATATTTAGTAGAGAGATTGGTTCCAACCACTTTGTTTTATAAGTTTTCGTATTACAGTTTCCGTGGCGACACATATTTTATATACGTCTTCTGTAGAGTACTGCAAGCCACCCATATCTTTGATAGTTATAAGTTTATGATGTGGCAGCCTTTCTGTTGTACTTAAGCTATCCACACATACTTCGCATTTTAATGACCTTGTCAGAATCCGGGAAATGTAACCAGATATGTCCATTGTTCCAGTACTACTGTGACACACTCTTGGCTAAAAAAAACATAACATAATTAATATTAATGACGACTGATATAATATTTTGTTACTTGTCTTGAGCAAAACTATTTTCATGACTGTTACTTACATCTTCACAAGGTACAGCAGACTTCTTCAGAAAACGCCTTCCCGATTTTGTGGTATATTTATCCTCTTCGCGAAAATGCAAGGAACATAATGTAAGTATTATTAGATGGTAACCACGTTTCTTCGTTTCGATTGTTCTGGACAAATGCAATCCATTTTTCTCTATCTTTACGGCCCAGACGTGGAAACCTTTAAAATTAAAATTATATTTTACAAAAGACAATAATTATTTTTCATCATATTTTTTATCTTTTTTTATTAAATCACTAGGCAGTACTTTTCTAAATATGTGTTAGATTATTATATTCCACTATAAAAAAAAACTTCAACTAATTCTACCTACACTTGTTACAAACACAATGTCACATCTTAATTTTTAGTCTATGACAAATGACGCAACACGGCATCCACGCTACGTCCGAGAATATTTTGTTCGACTTAAATTGTAAAATTTGTAAATGATTATCTAATTACTCACCGATGGAAAGTTATTCCTTTGCACTTCGACGTATTCTTTGAATTATTCGTGCAATATCTTAACACACACGATACCATATTTAATACTTTTGAACTTTTTTCGTTTTAAAACAAACATGACTTAATTGCTCAAGAGCTAGCAAGCAACTAAGTGATGTGCTGCCATATGACTGCAATTGGACGGAACATAGTAGGGATGTGCGCCGTCTCCTCTATACGTAGTAATATAGCTCGATGGTTAAAATATCTTATATCTTTCGCCCCTTTAGATAGCCAGTTGAAATTTTCACAGAATATGTACCTACCGTCTTACTTAAAAATCTTTTTACATTCTTGAGAGACCTTTGATCTGCGGATCAAGCGAAATTCTTACCTAAAACCAAAAAAAAAGTTGCGAGGGCTTTGAAAGCGCTCTCAATAGCTGTCAAAATTTTACCACTGGCCGGACGTTGTTAAGAGACCTTTGCGAGGCAATATGGCGGCTTTTTAACCAATCAGCATAGATCACAGTATATATCGGCCAATCAGCATTTAGCTGATTGAATAACATTCTTTTAGGTTGTTTTTTTGTTGTTTGGCTAAGTTTTGTGGTTATTTATCATGGATTTGTGCAATTTCCGAAGGGATGTGGACATGTTACGCCAATTTAGAGCTCCCGCGTTGAAAAGAAGGATACGCCAGAGAATTAAGGCGTGATCCGATACATGGTATATATGATTTATCGGATGATGAATTTCGGCTGAGGTACCGTTCCAGCAATGAAAATATCCGCCGGATTTCTGACTTGCTGAGGGCAGACCACGGAACACTATTCTACAGGTGAATCTGCGAGGTGGCGGCATCCCTGTGGAACTGCAAGTAATGGCAGTAATCAGATATTGGGGCCACCATGAGGTAGATAAAAAATACTTATTTTGTTCAAGTTTCGTGTTATGCAGTATGTATGTGAATCCAAGATAAGTAAGAAAGTTATGTTTTATTTTTAGATCCAAGAAGACTGCGCGGATTGAGCCAGCAGACGCTGTCACGTGTGGCCCGCAAAGTAGCAATAGCGTTGGCTCCCAAAAGTTCACAGTAGGTACATAAAAATGCCTTTGAATATTATGATGGAAAAAGCCAACGCTATCAGCAAGTTTGAAGCTATTTGCGGCCTTCAAGGGATTATGGGTGCAATAGATTGCATGCACCTAGAAATAATGAAGGAGACGTTGGCCAGTATCACATCAACAGTAAGAGACATTTCTCTATCAATACCCAAGTAAGTACATATCTTGCACAATGCCATTCCAGCTTGTATATTATAATCCATGTCGGTATTCGTAGAACGGCATGCAAGATTTTATAGTCACGCATAGCTTTCTAACCCTGCCGCACACTGCTACTGTGTTAGGAAGACAAGGTCAAGTCCCAGCAGTGGGAACTCATGTTTATAGGTATTATGATAAATCACATGTGTCACTGACATTGCTGGGTGCAGCTAGTTATCAGTAAATAATTTTTAAATGTAAAAAACGATTTTCAGATCGTCTGTGATGCTGACCTTAAAATATGTGACATCGTGGCACTGGAGGCAGCACACATGATGCGTTTTAACAACCGGCATATCCGAACCCGCAATGTTGTTGAAAGGTACTTCAGTGTCTTGAAGCAGCGATTTCTGATATTGCTGAAATTGATGAGGGGTAACTATGCCAATATCAAAACTACGATAGTGCTGTTCTGCACAATTTGTCGATTCTTTACAAAGAACTAGGTGAGTTACTCTTTTTTTTATTAGCTTTGCATCTAGCATCTCAGCTTTTTGTTCGAAGAGGATCGGAGAGAGGGTTAAAATAAAAATAGCCTTTATTCTCTGATCCAATTACACAATTATATACTAGTTATACTTACTACTTAATTTAAAAAAAAACAATACTTAATTCTAAAAAAAATTGTTTGTAACACCAGTTTCAGAATCAGGTTGTCCTCACTGGACATAGGCCTCCTCTAGAAGTGGCCATTTCTCCCTATCTCTGGCTATTATGCGCCACCCTTTTGGTAGGTCAGCCTCCCACCTTCTATGTGGTCGTCCCCATGATCTCTTCCCATCTCCGGGGTACCACAATATGACCTCTTTGATCCATTTTTGTTTAGGGAGTCTGACTACATGTCCTATCCAATGCCATTTTAGTCACTTGATTTTCTGTGAGACATCTGTCACGCATGTGGCCTTCCATATTCTGGTCAGTCTTCACTTGTCCTTCAGCTTAATGGGCAACATGCTTCTCTCCATTCCTTGTTGACATACCTTGAGTTTTTGGGTGCGAGCCCTTGTTAGGCTCCAGGTTTGGCACCCATAGGTAAGTATTGGTAGAATACACATGTTGTACACTTTACGCTTGGCAGGCATTGGGATTTCTTTGTTCTTCAGTTTCTTTTAGTGTAATGAGCTCAGGTGTAAATAACAAACAACACCTGGGCTCGTTACTGGAGAAAGGGTTACATTCTGTTAAATCTACTGCTTCATCCCACTGGTAGTCTCAGGGTGCTTTGTGTGACAGTGGACATAATTGTATCCACCCGTTGTCCCACCAAAATAAGTTTTAAATGTCTGGCTATTTATTTTTCTATTAATTCATTAACATTTCTCAGAATCTCCACTCTCAAATGACTAGATATAGGAACATTGTAATGCATTGAATATGACAATCTCCTTTTTTTAACCGACTTCAAAAACGGAGGAGGTTCTACTGTATTTTATTATGTATGTTCAACGATTTCTCCACCAATTATGAATTGATTTTGATGATTCCTTTTTTGTTTGGTAGGTCTTACTTCAGAGGTGGTCCCATATAAATTTCATCAAAATCAGTTAAGTAGTTTGGTTTTTAAATGAAACTACTACTACTCACTGAAAAAAATATGTCATCCAAGTAAACAAAACTGCGTATTTACTAATTTTGAAGTCGGTTTTTTTAATTGATTATTTATTTCCTCAGATACAGCACAACTTTAACATGAAGAAATGACAAACAACGAGGACATTATCAATGATGACATTGGCCGAATAAGTCAAAGCATTTTTATGGAAAATAATTTATTATAAAATATATTACACTTACACAAAAACTAAACATGTATTTTAATTAAAAATCTTACATAAGAGCATAGATTTTAAATATGTAATCAAATACTAAACATATTTTCAGTACTAATTCTCTCATAGTATTTTTATAATTATATTAAATAGGTATGTATTTTTGATTAACTTTACTCTCGAGGTCTAGCCCGGATATTTGATAGGCATTGGTGGAGCTGAAGCCAACCCCAAGAGTCCCTAATTCTAATTCAAAGTTAGGGTGACAAGACCTGCACTGACACTGGCTGGGGTGTATTGTGCATTTAGCTAAACACATTTACATAAACCAGCCAAGCTCCTAAGATAACAGAGCAAGGCTTTGGGTCGCTGCCTAAACTATTCTATCCCTATTTTGCCAGGTGTTTTGGTATTGGAGACTTGTGGTTGTTGATTTTCTTTAAGGAGTCTCGACTTGAATCATGTCTTCTGTGGCCTTGCAATAGTACATGCTACATGGACTCGTTTTCGTGTAGAAAGCTCGACAGCACCTAAAAAAACATAATAACATTAGAACACATGACAGAGTTTTGACTTCCTACCTGATTGCACAAGTATATGGCAAGCAGGATCAATTTGCGAACCACTATAGCTGTGGGTAAAGACTTCGGCACGCCTTAATTAAATCTTATCATATTTTTTTTGTCACAATCCGGCTCCAACTCAGCATGATGCCGGTTGTAAACAACCGACGCTGGTCTTCCGTTGGGCCGGCAGGTGACTTCACGCACGAACGTACCACACGGCACGTGCACAAACTAACTAAATGCTTAATTTATTGAATATTTAACTAAACGAGCAATTATTAGACTGCCCCAGTGGCTCAATTGCTAGTGAACCTTCCTTCTGCGCTTATTGGCGCGGGTTCGAGTCCCACCTACAACAAACTTTCATGTGATGAACAATTGTGTTTGTTCCATGTCTAGGTATTAATATCCATTTAAGTATGCATTTAAAAATACACAGAGGGAGTGGTCTCGGATTCTAATTGTCGCGAGGAACACTGAAGTACAAGCAACGATGGTAGAAGTAACATGTTTATCTATTTTTTATTTATTTGAAGAACCAAGGTTTTGGAGGAATTGTAGGTTGTATTTGGCCATAAATATTGCCTGTGGTGTTCTTAGACCTCTGGCAGGCCATATTCCAAGTAGTTGTGGTTGGCAAACAGAGGAAAGATCATGGGTCATGTTAGAATAACGCCTTGGCATAATGAATCGAATTTGAAACAAGGAATGGTGCGTGGCCTGCAATCCAAAACTCTTGGACCTCTTTTATAATAGATCATGTTAATTCGTGCATTTTTAAGGGTCAGCATACAACTAAAACTTGGTAATTACCTTTTCCTGTTCACTCCAATTTATGAAGCGATTTTTTTTACGAGCTCCATTTCTAATCCTTTTTATCCTTAAATTTCGGCTCCAGCAGAGTGTTTTCGCTACTGAATGCTGAAATCGAAACTGTTCACTGTTGAAATCGGCTTGTTTTCACTAACACAAGTTAAAATATTATTTATTTATACAGAAAATGCGCAAAAATTTAACCCAGATTGACACACGCGTGCTCTGAGTACCGTCAAATTTGACACCTGACATTGACATTCATATTACCACTGACGTAAAAATCAAAATTTTCATACATTATTCGTTCAACAAGAATTTTAGTCGATTATTTTTGCTATAGTCTGCGCCAACTGAATGATTTTTGTTTCTCTGTGGGTATTTTATCTGAGAGAGGGATAAAATAGGTTTATGCAGATATATGGGTGAAAAAAAGTTGATCCTGGATCAAGTCTTAAAACGCCTCGCAATTGAGAGAGGTTTGCGAGAGGATTATTGTGAAGATTTTTAAGTAAGACGGCTAATGTACAAATGTACAGCGGACTAACTAAAAAATAATAAATAGTCAAAAAAAGTAAAAACTAAAGGGTCTCCAATCATGCCAAGTTTGACGCTTCTTTACATTAGAGCAATTACAAAAATACGTTTGTTGTATGGAGAGCCCGCTTAAGTTTTTACTTTTAGACTTTTTTATTATTTCTTAGTTAATCTGTCGTAACATTACATATTCTGTGACAATTTCAAATGGCTATCTAGTACGGTTCCAGATACCGATTAAAGATAGGACAGACGGACGTACAGACAGACAGACAGCGTAGGCACAGTAATAGGCTTCTTTTGTTACCATATGGGTACGGAATCCTAACGAGCAAAATAAGCATAATCGTAAATAATGCAGAGTTCTATAAACAAAGATTATTCTAACTTATTATTATCTTATTATTCTAAGATTATAACCTTCTTTGCGTCCTATTTGCATAACTTACGAGATGTTTGTCATATGTGTGGAATGAAGGTTTTATGCTGAGTTTTGAGTTCAAAGTACGAATTGAACTACTCTACATACGTCTACATGTCTACATACATCAATTGACCCAATTTTGTCAAATAAATATCGTCTCGTCAAAATATTAATTCTGACTTCAAAAAGTAACAAAAACACAGTCTCACTTCACACAAAAGGGTTTTGCATTACAATGCCCATTGGTTTGGATTTGTTGACCAAACATTTGGATTTAGAAACAAGCGATAAAAATTGTGCCTTCCAAAATGCTATATACGTATGTAGTTATAGATACCAACTTTTAAATGATGAATTGAAACTTTGATTTGAAATTTGAAACTCTGAATACTTATCAAGGATGACAATGCAATAAAGTATGTTTTTTAGTTTATTTAAACTGCGTTAATTATTCTATCAACTACATAATTTTGTAAGAGCAATAAATATATAACACTGCACAACTATTTCAACACAAAACACTGTTTTAAACTATCACGGTTGTTCACTACAATTATATGATTATTTACGGGATATTTACCGTGATCAATGCAACTATACGCGATTATAATAAGAATTTAAAGAATCCCATGAAGTTTCAACAGAAAATACGTAGATACCTTACTTAACATAAATTTCTTATGTGCATACTGCATACGTCTAAATGTATATCGGTCTAAATGTATGTCTGTCTGTCGCATTTCGTATCCCAACTTACTTGTCTCTCGTCTAAAACCTTTTCCATTGTACGACAATTTTATCATGCAACGAAAACCCGCAGCCACAAAACCTGTGCTAACATTGCCTCACTCGGAAGAACGCTTCGTGGACTTAAGTCAGTACATAAACTCACGCGACTGGCGTTCTGAAACGCCTACTGACGCAGGGATTTTACGACGAATACTCTTTCGATAACTTAACAGCGTCGATATTTTTGTACTACTTTACTTATAACTATTTAAACAAATCTTGCAGTCAATTTTATTCTTCTTTTAATAATTGTCTTATCGATTTGATATCTATACCCAACAATGGGATAAAGGAAGTCTGTGGTCGATGATTAAATAATTAATACAATTTTTCTGAGAGTTTTCCTCCCATTTATTAATTATAAGAACATTACTTTTATCTTTAGACCGTCAACGGTCTGTAGGTCGTCTACAGACGTCTGTTTTTGTATAATATAATAGGCCAAGTAATTTAGATTTTAGTGTTCGTTGGCTTGTATTTTGTTTAGTTAATAAAAGCAATGGCCAGTAAAAAAAAGTATTTTCTATCATTCTATCAATACAATAATTTTAGAGCGTACAAATTCTTCATAAAAAAAAAACAGGTGCATGTTAGGACGGTACATCCTTTACTTCACTAGATGGCGCTACCTTTTCCATAATATATGTTTTTTTCTTATTAATAAGAGCAAAACATTGATATCACAGATACTATCGTGCACTGTATCGGAAGCCCGTTGCGAGATAATGCAAATAACGTCGGCAAACACGGCCCGAATCTTTTATCTGAGGTGGACACTTGACGAAATTGTCTTGTAATCTTACGTAGAGTTGTTTAGAAATTATGTTTTGATAAGTGCCTTAAGCCTTTTTTGGAGTACATTATTTAAAGCAGGGTTCAAATGAAATGGCTTTATAGAGTATTTGGTAGACAAGTAAAGCTGTAAGGAGGTGTGTTAAACAAAACCTGATAATTTTTATTACGATATTTTGCATCGTTTGTGTTTTCCCGTAATAATATACATATCCTAAGAGAATAAATAACCTTCGAATCTAAATAAAAATAATTAAACTTCTTTAGCGACAAATATGGCAAAAGCAAGATAATCTATATGGCCTAAGGGTTAGGCCACGCTGTGATGGGGTGATACCTTAAGTTTTAAGCTATCAGCCCATCACAGCGTTGCACCCAGCTACCAAACTGCGTGATTTTATATGAAAATATGGGTATTGCAACTTCATATCTCATTGGCAAAGTAAGGCAGTGGCTAGCAGTAAAGAAATAAGTTGAAAATAAAGAAAAACAAAGCATAAAGACAAAGAAAAACTTAGCTAAAAAGCTTACCTTCTTTAGTAACAAAGGTAGTGAATAAGTATTAACCTTCGGCAAAACTTGGCAAAAGCAAACAAGATGTACTGAATTAATAAAGACGGGAAAATTGCTCGGACCTTGAAAGAAACTCGCTTAAAGTAAATATTCATCAATGGATGAACCATTAGCAGCATTAGCTTGTGCAACTACATAACCACAAATCTCCAAGGGGTTAGAACGCACTAGGACACAAAATGATACATGTCACGACGATCAATCTGTATAAATCTTATATAAAATTTTCTTATATAAAACTTGTACTGGGGCCAGAACGCTACTGTCAGAGTCGGGCATTCGGAAACTGACCTAATAGAGATTTGCCGTGGAGTCAGACAAGGTTGTATTTTGTCACCCCTGCTATTCAATCTATACTCAGAAGCAATAATATCTGAAGCACTGGAAGAACTGGAAGTTGGAGTCAAAGTAAACGGGAGGATCATAAATAATCTGAGATATGCTGATGATACCGTACTTATAGCTTCAACAGAACAGGACATACAAAAGTTACTAGACCGAGTGCATGAGTGCAGTTTGAGTGCAGGGTTGAATATGAATGTGTCTAAAACTAAATTTCTGGTAATATCTAAAACCCACCTTAATCCCAGAATTAGAGTAGCAGGTTCAGATCTAGAGCGCGTACGGATGTACAAATACCTCGGTGCTTGGGTGAACGAAGAATGGGACAGCGAACAAGAAATTCGAACCCGGATCGAAATTGCTCGAGCAACCCTTAAAAGGATGGAGAAAGTTTTGTGCAGCCGTAAATTATCACTGAAGCTAAGAATGAGAATGTTCCACTGTTACGTCTGTCACGTCTGTGTTACGGCCTGTGGTGTTGTACGGTAGCGAAGCTTGGACTGTAAAAGCTAACACCCAGAAGCTATTTGAAGCTTTCGAGATGTGGTGCTATCGGAGAATGCTACGTATTAGCTGAACACAGAAAGTCTCCAACATCAGAGTACTCCAGCGCATCGGCAAGAGCCGTGAACTACTGCAGACCATCAAGAAAAGGAAAGTTGGGTATCTTGGCCACGTTTTGCGACACGAAAATACCAGCTTCTCCAGTTAATAATGATGGGCAAAGTTGAAGGCAAACGACGCGCTGGGAGAAGGAAAAAATCGTGGTTACACAACATCCGGGAGTGGACCAGCATAGCTAGCGTTGAACATTTATTCCGCTTAGCACAGGACAGACAAAAGTTCGCTGAGCTGACGACCAACCTCCAGTAGTGGAGAGGCACTTGAAGAAGAAGATATAAAAATTAACCCCTATTTCTCCTGGTCACGCTATAACTTATGTTGTGTGCTGCAATACGAGATTGAATTTTAAGGGAGGAATTTCTAATTTGATAATCAAATCAAATCGATTTGAAATCATTGATGATTTCTTTGTATTTAATGTAACGATAGACACCGAGAGAGTTTGTCACTTTTCGGAAATTCACACTCACTGATTTTATATATTTTCAGTAATTTGAAAATATGCGAACGAGAGAACTGCAGACGAGAAAAGCCCCTTTAAATCCAATGCGCCGTAGTGTAGTCGTATCCTCAAACTGCCGTTTGCTGTTATCGCTTTAAGTGGCTCGTATAAAGTCGAGCACATTCGCCGAGTTACGACCAACTCGAGCCTCGAAGCAAATTTTACAATTTCGTACGAAACAGAAGTTTTTTATCGCTCTACTAATGATATACCCTCAGTAGGTGACGTTTATCGCGCAAATTCACATAAAACTCGGATTAACGTAACATCGTGACCAACTCTAGTCTTTTTATCTGAATTAATTTCAAAGCCATGAATATTCATGAGGTCTAACACAAATGTTTGTCTCGACAAATTAAATTTTTGTAATGGCTCTAAAATTCGAAACATAAATAAGTTGCTGATCTTAATTTAATTAGAGTGCTAAATTATTCAGTTGGCTTAACTTTGGCTTTGACCGACGACAGCATGGAGATAATGTTACACGTTGAATATTAATGAAGTTAATTCCATTATCTCAAAGCTTTGCAGTGACATACTGGGGAAAAAGAAATCTCGCCTGAAACACCTATGACACACTCGGACAAGGCCTCAAATGACTAACTTGGACGGCACGTCCGTTATTTATCCCAATCGTGGTATCTTGCCATTTAAAATACTGGGACTTCTCAAATTTTCCGTATCGACGCCGAGCGACGCGAACTAGTTTTGTCAGATTAGCTTTCATTTATATTTCACTAGCTTTTTTGCCCGCGACTTCGTACGCGTAGATTTTCATATAAACCTTCAATTCTTTTTTCTTCCCTTAATCCGGCCTTGCGCAAAATAACATAGCATATACTTCAATCTGGTCATAGCTAAGCATATTCGTGAAAACCGCATTTAAATCCGTCCGCATTTTCTTCCAGGGGTGTAGGAGATGTGCGTGAACAAACAAACAAAAATTCTAAAAACTGCCTTAACATGTTCAGCTGCTTATTTTAAGTCGCCCTGTGTGAAGTATTGATAGAATCATAAAAGTAATAAATAACACCGTCAACAGATTTCAAATCAAAAAGATAATGTGACCACAGTGCAGAGCATGTTTTGAAATTTTCTTTTTGTCTAAACCATTAAAAGTATATTTCCGGCCAGTTTCGCTGGCCACGGAACCCTGACATAATGCTTGTCTTAACACGCTCTTGGCTAGTTATTTCTTATTTCGCGTGCATTTGTATGTATACCTTGATTAAAAAGCCATGAAATGGAACTACTCTATTTATCTGTTAAAATATCACAGTAAAATAAAATTATTTCTATATTCTTATTCTTATTGCAAATATACACTGTATTCTTCTAAAAGCTAAGTTTATATACCCTGCATAAAGGGTGCAGCAATGACTTATGTAGTGGCTGTTCACAAAACCAGACCACAGACATAAACATATAAATTTAAGTATAGTTAAATCTATTACATAAATATTATATATACTATTCAAACTTAACCTAGGGTGAAGTAATTTTACAAAACAAAAAAAAACATGCTTAGTGTGATAGGTTACTTAATTATATATGAGATGATACAAAACTTATGACGCTACTTTCTTAACTATTTATATATCGATATTTATTTTCTAATTATAATTTTTTAAAATTTATCGTCGAAAAAATCTTTTATCTCGAAATAACATTTTTGGGTTAGAAACTTACGAAGTTGGTTCTGGAAAAATGTTATTATTTATTTCTTTCTTTATTGCGTCCGGAATTTTGTTGTATAGGTTTATTGTCATGTACAAAGAGCCTTTTTTGAATATTTCTATTCGCGGGACTGTATTAAAATAGGATGCGATATATTTTGTGTTTTAAATGCTAACATAGAATAAAACCATGAGAATGTAATATGGAGCTTGGAGCTTCCCGGTGTGGTACTGGATGTAGATGCGACCTGGGCTATAGGGACAACGTCATGTATGCGGTCGGCTAGGTCTGCCAGCACATCGAGTGATGACGTCATCTGCTGCGAAGCAATGATGTCTGCGTGCTGTTCGGTAGGCGGCTGGTCCAAATCATGCGTAAAAAGTCTTCTGGAACTCCGGGGCCTGCTAGGTGTCGTAGATGACGTAAGAATTGAGAAGGCTTACGATCACCTAGCTCCTCGTGTGTTAAAAGTTGCTGTACCTTTTTTTCTCTTGATGCGGACAAACGTTTAATTAGCTCCAGCTTGAGTTTTTCGTACTTCTCGGTCACAGGCGGGTTGACGATGATGTCTTCGACTTCAGCTGTGTATTGCGGGTCAAGTTGTCCAATCACATAGTAGAACTTGGTTCTATCTGCAGTGATGTTGGAAATCGCGAATTGGCCTTCGATCTGGGCGAACCAAATCGCCGGCTTCTCGGGCCAAAACGGTGGAATTCGCACGCCAACTCGGAATACATTGTTATCATCTTTATTCTTCGTGTCAGCCGCAGTGCTATCAGTACGATCTAGCGGCATTCTGACCTTTGTCGGTGGTGTACGGTCCATTCAGTGGTCACCAATTATAGTGGATTTGTACTATTTATATAGAAGGAGAGGGTTAAGCTACCGACAATGGAAGAAAATAGCTGAGTCCGAAAGAAATTATAAATTTAATGCAAAGAAAAATCTTAGACAAATCTTAGAAAAAGCGAATGACAATTCCATTTGAAAATCGGTGTTCTTTTATTTTTTTCTTTTCGCGCCCCAGCGCCACACGTCTTGGAAAATTGGAATGAAATTCACGAAGGTTGGCGCAAGGAGTACGAGTACGCCACACTCCTACTCCATGCACTGGAATGAATCACCAAAGAGGTTGTAAGGCCTATAACATGCTTGATCTACACGTTCATTCATCTAAGAAGGTTAAGGAACCTTCTTTAAATTTAAACTGATTAACCGAATGACAGTTGACAGTTTCAAAATTTTAATAGCTATGTCAATAACATTCTCTTTACTTTGGATCTTCTTGCTTGAGGCTATGTGACGATCCTCATATTACGTTTCGGGTAACGAAGAAATAAATCATTGATTTTTATTTTCGTTTATGTAAAAATAAAGAATTAAAATAAATGATATAAGATAGCCTATGTTTTAATCTGGTAATTTCTAAGCATATTCGTGAAAACCGCATTTAAATCCGTCCAGTGGTTTAGGAGATGTGCGCGGACAAACAAACAAACAAACAAACAAACAGACAAAAATTCTAAAAACTGTCCTATCGTGTTCAGCTGCTTATTTTAAGACGACCTGTGCGATTTTTTTTTTGTTATCTTGCAATTACAGATTTTTTTATCTCTACGTTTTTATTATATGTATAGATGTATAGATTATCAGCCTATCATGTTCACACTGCTGGGACATAATATGCCTTCTCTCAGTGAGAGAGGATGGGCCATAATCCACCATTCTGGCCCAGTGCATGTTGGTGAACGACGTCTTTGAACTTTTGAAGTTCTTGGACATAGTTACCGGTTTCTTCCAATCGTTTTTGTTCACCTTTGTTGAGCTATGGCTATGACATCGAAATTGCATATAATTTATTTAGGTATGCTACCACTCGGCCTTCAAGTAATGCTCATTCCCAGGTTTTCTATAATAATGTTGGCTAAATTCATTATGACAAAAATTGTGAATAAGTCCACCATTATACGAAACATGATTTAGGATTCGCTTAGAAATTTGATTTAGTAAATGTTTTGCCTCCGGTCTGCCGGGCGCCGCTCTACCACAACTTGGCGTCTTGTCATTCAGGCTAGTACAAAGACGACTATCTTCGGATCTGCTAGAAATCAAAGCGTAAACAAATAAACAAACTTTTGTTTCTGTTGTACTATTTATTTTACTCTGGGGTTATAACAAAATAACAAGTATTTGTTTTAAATAGGTGGGCATTGTGACTTGAATAACCCTTGAACTAGACACCTCCATAAATTCATCCTTTTAGGTTCAATGGTCACACTAAATCTCAAAAGAGTTTAGATAAAACGGCTCACATACAGCGAAAATCTCTAGTATTTTAAGCTTATCTTGTCAAAGTCTAGATTGTACATATAGTGATGTGGGAGCTCTTATGGTGGAAAAGTAAAGACTTCCTTTATCATGAATGTGAGTGAGGGTAAAAAGCTTTGTGGGTAAGTGGGTAAAGAAAATTATTTGATTTTTTCACAAGCTTTCCTTTCGTCTTATCTTGGTTGTTCAATGTGTGCGTTGCGTCTGTGTACGTAGGATATAGACGTAGGGAAAATTGCTATCGTTAAATTCGAAAATCGATCGTTCTTCATCGGCTTCTCCTCAAACATTGCGACCCGAGATTTTCTTAATTCTCATTGTTCTTTTGTTGAGGTATGTTTCAAAAGCTAAGACTATAATTGTTATCAATTTAAAAATCGACTTCACAAAATAAGTTAAAGTCAGCGGGTATTTTAGGTCTATATGAAAATAAATAAACCGCTGCAAAACGCAGCAGAAAAATAGCTGGTTGCAGGCCGCTTCCAACCGGCCCTTATGGAAATGAGGATTTTGGCGATGGGGGAGGCAGTGGACGTCCTATAGCTGAAATGATAATGATGATAAAAATTAAAGTAAATTATTTTCCTGTATTGTATTTAGTACACCCAATTTACTTACCTTAAATAGAATGCTATTTTTATAGTTTTAGCAGTTGTTTTCAGCATTTAGATTAGCAATATTATGCATGTTCACATTATAAAAAGCAATTATGGCTCCACACTTTACGATCTCAGTACCGGCTGTGACACGGCAACCGTAAAAGATATTAATATATTATTGCACTTCTCCCCTGTGTTATGGTTGGAAATTCGGATTATAACCTATAAGATTTCAAAATTAAGGAAGAATGAAATATTACCCGAATGGGCTCATTACCAAAATTATGATTTATATATTTAATTAGAATAATTCTGTACAAAATATACTATAACGTGATTTCTGATATCTACTATATAATATATTTTTTCTCGAATTAGTCCGCGTTTGACCTTGAACACAAATTTTCATCACATGAATGTTTGCCCTAGGTGCCCAAATGCAGATGGTAGGTTCACTACCAACTGAGCCACCGGGGCAGTCAATTCTAACGATGCCAATAACATGAACATTGATACAGGCGTTTAGGAGTTATGGTAGAATCAGGAAACTAATCTACCTATAAACACGAACCCAAATAACATAACATTCCTTATTTGGACAATCGTGTATGGTAACAAAGTTTTAACAAGAAAATAAAAATCCTTCGATGTTTTATTTTTAGGAAAGAGATCGAAAAAAAACAACAAAAAACAAATTCTTTTAAAGTAACTGTTCGCGTTTTACGTATTTAAATAGCATCTACCCTATCATCAGCCTGAAGACGTCAACGGTTGAACATAGACCTCCCCTTTAACCTCCACACTGAACGACATCCTGCCATCTGCATCCACTGGATGACCGCGCCAGGTACCTAAATACCTACCATTGAACGATTTCATTTTGTAACACGGCGCTTAACAAATAATATAAGTAGTGATAGTTTAAACCACAGAAAAGACAAGTAAATATAACGGAAATGAGAAGGAAACTGTCGCCAGGTATTGTGACAGATACAGTGATTTGTCGGACAAGTATATGGTTGTCACTTCAGGGTGTACGCAAATGACAAATCCAGTTATATTCTTCATCCTAACTCAACCTACAGTCGACATTTGTCGGACAAGTATATGGTTGTCACTTCAGGGTGTACGCAAATGACAAATCCAGTTATATTCTTCATCCTAACTCAACCTATTCAACTGCATCTCCTCTGTCAACTCGTTCAAGGGTTCTCAGACGACTAAAGCTACAGATTTAACTGTCAATCATTGTGAGATCCTAAAATCTAGGCATTTCTAAGGCAGGATCTCTGAAGAGATTGCGAAACGACGTATTTATGTCAAGGCGTAAGACGATAGAATTCCTTATAGTTACTTCACTTACCGCCTGCACGCCTTAACAATTTACTGTAATGTTCCTTTAATGAATGCAATTGCATTGCGTGTCGGTTCTAAAATGTATGTGTACAGCATTAAAATAAACATAAAACTAAAACAATTCTTAACCAATGGATATAAATAATACGTAATTTAGCTTGTACCCAAAGGGTAAAACGGGACCCTATTACTAAGACTCGCTGTCCGTCCGTCTGTCGGTCTGTCTGTCACCAGGCTTTATCTCATTAACCGTGATAGTTAGACAGTTGAAATATTCACAGATGACGTATTTCTGTTGCCGCTATAAGAACAAATACAAAGAAAAAATAAAACAGAATAAAAAAAATATATATTTAGGGCTCCCATACAACAAACGTGATTTTTTTTGCTAGTTTTTGCTCGATATTGACAACGGCAACATTTAGATTTGAAATATTCACAGAATATTTAGTTATTATATACACTTTAAAAATAAATAATTTACGTAGAACGAAATTCCCTCGTACCCCCTACGGTCCACCAGAGACCTAAAATCATAGAGGAAAAATTGTATTTTTACTTTATGCCTAAAAATCAACGATTATGCCGTCGTAGGTCACTATTTATGATGTTTGTACATGTTGTACGCGTACCTATCAAAAAACCAAGAATTAAGTTTTGAATACTAACTTTTTCTCCTCATAATATCATCATAATATAGCAACAAAGAGTTCTAAAGTTATTAAAACGCTAAGCATGTAATTTTTAAAAATAAGATTTGAAGTAAAGTAAGCACTAACCATTAATGATATTTTCTGCGTTCTGTAAGAAGTAGTTGTAGAAAACAAATTAAATACATACGTGACCTCTTAGCCCTATTCCAACAACACTGAATATTATAGGTTTCCAAAAATACACGTGAACAATGAAATGACGTCATTCTGTATGTTTTGATGTCATTGTCGACCACAATAATTGAAGATGCTTATTTTTATCCAAACTGCTTCTTCTTAAGAAAAGGAATCATAGGTGACGTTATGAGGTCAGCGTTAATTTCAAAATTCTGGACAAAAGTATGAACAGGAAAAAACCGAGCGGTATTTTTTTTCGGCTGTAACAATTTAAACTAGATTCTGGAAGTACTATCGTCGCTTCTCAGGTGAGTTGTGGTCAAGGGCTAGTCCATTTCATCATAAAAAAATAATTATGTGCGACTCTTTTCTTAGGTTATGAAAATAGGGAAACTATGAAATAGCGAAAAAAATATCAGCTGTTCCATAGAAAACAGTCTTTGACAAATTGTATGAAATAGCTGATAATTTTTCACGATTTCAGGGTTGATCCCATCATGGTTCATAATGATGAGTATAATGGACCCCTTTTTCCTTAGTAAGTACACCTTTCCGCATAACCCCATATATATAATATCAATACCTGTGTAATAAGTATTTATTTTGGAAATATTTACAACAAAATCATTGCTTTAGGCAACAAATTATTTAGTGTCAAATAAACTAGAAAAAAAAATCTGCAAGTTATCTTACGTATTTGCGACTTGGAGAAAGTGCTAATGCTACCAAAATTTGTCTTGATTGTTTACACGTTAAGAAAATGTTCTATTGTTTTTATGTTATGTACACAGTAAATTTTAATTAAAAAAAAACTTTGCGGTAGTGGGATACATTTAATAAAAGGAGGTGGAATATTGTGTTCAAATTTTAATGGAATTTCCCTTGAAGCTCATTCAATGAAATCGCTAATCGATTTCAAATCGCTAGAAGTAATAGTGTTCCATGATCTAGGCCCTTTAAGAAAAGGAAGAACTCTGTGTATGGTATATCACACTAATATTATAAATGCGAAAGTAACTCTGTCTGTTTGCTACATAGTCAAGGCTAAGCGGCTTAACCGATCTCGATAAAATTTTGCGAGGTAATAGTGTGTATCATGAGGACGGACATAGGCTATTTTTTTTCTGAAGAAATCGCGGGTGCTGCTAGTAAATTCATAAAAAGCAAAACTTATTGGTTGATAATTAAAGTTTTAGTGAATAAATAAAAACATGTTGGTTGATAAGTAAGTATTAGTTTTAGTGAATAAATAAATATTTGATTTGATTTAAATGAAAAAATAATCATTAAAATTCATCAACATTGGCGAAAATATCGCGTAGTATAAAAACAATCATTAAAAGTACAATTCATTACATGAACTTGAACTTAGTAACAATGTACTAGCGACGTCACAACATGATTGTAATTTTAACAAAACGACTCTTACCAACAAAAAAATACTTGAGAGGTGCCAAGGGACACCCAGATGGCACGAAGTTCCTATCTATGAGAGAGAGAGAGAGAGAGAGAGAGACAGAGACAGACAGAGAAACATGCGCACGCCGCACGGCTTACGACTATAGCAAAAAGTTTCGTTACAACTTTTGGTCTTATTTTTTTCCGTCTAGCCCCCTTTCGCAACGTGCGAAAGAGAACTTCGTTCCAACAAGTCTTACCTCTTATTATCCATTTCTATTATCAAGTTCAGTGACAGAGACATTGCAAACGCTGAAACTAAAAGACAGCATTAGAGCTCTAGAATACACGCGTCACAAAACAACACTAAACGTTTGGCTAATATTAAAACCTATTAAGATAGAAATAAGGACTGGAATGGATTTTGAAATGACCACATATTTAATCCCATTTCGATTTCAATTCAGGGAGATACATTTACTTAGAATACTTAAATCAAAACCTGACGCCGTACCTGTTTTAAGCTATTCAGTTTCGGTGACTGTAACAAGTTGGGCAACCACAAACCTTATCTCAGCGCGTTAAGGTTCACGTTCGCGTGTTTTTCCGCAATCATCTAAACTGAATCGCTTAAAACAGGTGACGGTATGGCCCCTGATGGATTTTATGAACTGACTCAGCATCTGCATATCCATTAACCAGACTGAAACTTAGCCTACCTGCAAGTCCTCATAAAAAACTGAGCCGCGCTAAGAAGCGCTCTGACAGCCGCATAGGTACGTAAATTGTACAAAAATTAATGAAAATATATACTTTAAGGTGATACGTTTCACGTATGGCGGAAAATTCAAATTTCAAACAGTTTTTTGTTCTTGTAGCAAGGCCGGGTAATTATTGTAAACGATCATGATGTTTGAGAAAATTGATTAATATTCTTTACAAACTCTCGTAAAGCTATTCATCTCTAATGCACATTATTACACACATTTATCAATAGACAATTTTTTTGCTGTTTCAAACGGTTTATTGACATATGTAAATAATATGGTGAGTTACTGATTAATAGCTGTTCATGATAATGTAAAAAACAACCAACAATTTTCGAATTTCCCACCAAACATGAAACGTATCACCTTAACATTACAACCTAACGTTAAAAAAATAACCACCAACGTCAATGCCGGAAAGAAGGTACTAACAATTGTACCTGTGGAGTTTTGACGCCAATGTAAAAAGTTCTTAGTGCAGCTCCGTTATAACCATACTCTTTTATGAATTTTGTGACTTCAGGATGTAGGTTTGCGACATTTTCCCTGTAACAAAGTCTGTGTAACAAGTAAATAACAAGTATGTAATATATTTATGTCGTACTTTTAGCCAAACCGAATGTCACAGCCCTAGTTGTGTGCAAGATCATTACGAGACTCCGCTGATTGGCTCAAAAGGCTACTCGCGGACACCGTAACTAAAGATGCGCCGTAGCAGAAACAACCTACTATGGATGCGCCGAAATTGCTTATACACTATATGGGGAATATTCTGAAGAACTGTTCAATCTGTTGCCAGCATCGCGGTTTTATCATCGCACCAGCTGCAACCGCCTGAAAGTTCATCCACATATCATAGATCGATGGAAATTGTACACTGTGTGTTTTACGCGTTCTTTATTGCCACACACCTGCAATTTGTGGCAATCCTGTGGCATTTCCGAGTAGCTATAATATCTGGGGTCCTTCGAAAGGGCTGTTAATAGAGTCTTTAAGGGTCGGCATCGTATCTGTGATGGTGTTGCAAGTATCAATAGGCGACGGTGATCGTTTTATCAGGCGGCCCGTCTGCCTGTTTGCCACCTATAGCAAAACAAATTAAAATGTAATTACAGGAAAGTGGAGTCAACAAGGTGTATCAATGACCTAACATAGTTACAACTAATAACTTAGAAGGGTTGAAAGCCCTCCTTACAGTACCTATTTAGCTGCTCATGCAAATTTCATTAAAAGCATAATTTTGTAGTCTCACTACACAACACAGTGCAATTCGCCTTATTGTGCTTGTACCCTAAACGTGTACTAAAGGCAGGTACTGTAACCAGTCTTAATAGCGGCATAGCTGACGTTACACCACTATCCTGGGAACGTTTCGAGCTAAAATATTCCAAGCTGGGTTTATCACAGATACGTTGCAAGAATACCTAGTTTCTTTGTATTTTTACTAAATTTTCTTCTAGATAAAATCATCAAATCTTTTTGGTTGTCTAGCTGCAAAATAGGTCGATGATATTGTTACATTTTACTAATTATTAAGTACTTATTATATTCTCTACGTGCTTATATACATATATATTTCCCTTTATGTTTTGTATTTATATTTTCTGCTGTTTTCTATATTATTTGCGTGTTTATTCTTCGAATGTTTGTTTTTTAACTCTGTTTGAAGTCCTATGCGTCTTAGAAGGTCAGTGCTGAAAATCAGCGCTGCAGAGAAATCTGTAGCATTATAGCTGATCACTGCCCTTTTTTGACACACTGGATACTACAACGACAATTGAACATGTATTATTGTTATTTTTAATTATATTTATTCTGTTTTGTAATGTTGATGTTGTAGTGTTTTGTGCGCAAAATAAATATTATTATTTTTTCTTTTAAACTTTGCGAGTCGACCTCAACACAGAAGCATATTATTATGGCATTTCAAGAAAAAATGGTTCTCCAGTAGTGAGTTTTCTTCTTGCCTCTCTCTTGAATTGTGGAAACTGTGAGTGAATAATTATGGGACGCGAAACTGAAAGCAACCGCTGTCTGCCCAGTGGTTGCTTTCGATTGCAGCTCCAGTTCGTTGGTCGGCAGTGGAAGAGACTACCAAAAGATCGAATAAAAGTGGTGCGCTGAAAAGCAGACCTAAACTTAGGTACCAATGGGTAGAAAATTGCTAATGATGATGATAAAGACATTTTAGCTTTTTCCCACTTTAAAAACGATTTTGTCAAATAGGTTGCGGTAAACCTTCACAATGTAAAATATACTTCCTACTTGGAATAAAATCACACGGTTATAAAATATTTCACACGAAACAATCAAGCCAAGCTTCACTTCAACTCTCTTGTAATCAAAGATGCTTGACCACATACATTTGAGGCCCGTGTGAAAAAATAACACGGTAAAAACTGTTTCGAGAACGGGTCAATTTTAAAATAGCAAAAAATAGTTTTTTGTTGTTTTGAAACAAAATGTTTTTACTAGTAGAACTAAATCAAATTGCTTAGTTATACACCATTGTACTCGTAGGTTTGTGTGAAAATGGCGGAATATCAAAGAATGTTGCGTCAAGCAACGTTCCAATTCTAAGATTCTATAGTTTTGTACCTCATCGCGTCCGGCAGATTTGGTATACACATTATACAATTCGTTTAGCGTTCAGGCATTGGTTACGCAATTCGTCCAACTTGTTTTCAAGTCCTAATATTATCCAGTCCTATCCAGTACGAATTTTATCAAGTACGCATTTCGTCCAGTAAATATTTCTTCCAATACACATTTCGTCTAATACGCATTTCGTCCAATACGTGTTTCGTCCAGTACGCATTTCGTTTGGCATATATAGACGCTGGGTCCCGAGGGGGATATACTGGTATCCCACTTTAGAAGCTTAATCTAAAATAATAATATAATCGTTTCTAATCCGTACGGCCAAGGATGGGAACAACTTGCCGGCTTCCTTGTTTCCTGAGAGATATAATCAGGGCCTTTTCAAGGTAAGAGTGAATAGGTATCTTCTAAGTCTGCTTGCTACATTTTCGACCATATCGCCGCTTACCAACAGGTGAGTTGGTGTTCAAATGCGGACTTATTCTCGAAAAAAAAAGTAAACATTCTTCCATAGTAAGTAGCAAGTAACCTTTACATGACAGCTTTCGAAAAACTACACATAGTTTCAAGCATCCCTTTTATTAGCATATGAATTATTACTTTCTCATAGGTAGAGCGTTTTCTGTGGAGCTTCGGGAACTCTGATGGAATTTTAACACAACTTATTTGAACACATTACGTTCGCCGTAAACTCCGTCTAACAACCTTAATATTAACTGAGCGAATTTATTCATTAAAACCGTCTCGACTCCATATCGCGACTGCACATTTTGTGCGGAACATGGTTACACTTTACTTTGATACAGTTAATCAGCTATGTTATTTTGTAACACGATTTTATTAGCTTTACTTTATAACTACACAGCTACACACACAGCACATAGCACGTAGGACAGATGACCAATCCGAAAGGTTCTCGAATGGAGACCACGGAGCGGTAAGCGCAGCGTAGGATATCCACCCATAAGATGGACAGACGATCTAACAGACCGCAGGGAAATGCTGGATGCAGGCCGCTTCCACCCGGCCCTTTTGGAGATCGATGGGGGAGGTATATGTCCGTCCTATGGCTGAAATGGTAATTATGATAACTAACTAAGAATGGAAACAAAACAAAAGCATACAATGTATGCTGTCTTCACCTGTAATTATGGTGACATTCAGTTCTATTTTTGTTTGTCTTTAACGTTTTGATATTTTTTGTATTCATGTACACAGTGTCAGTGAAGGTGTACTTAAATAAATAAATAAGTAGATTTCGAGATTTCGTGATGGGTCAGTCAGTCAGTAAGTGAGATATTTCATTTTGGATATAAATTCGGATGACAATACCATGATTTGGTACCATCGAACTGATCCCCAAGCCGCCTGCCAAGCGTGGGGATTATGGCAACACCCTTATGAGGGAGGCCTTTGTCCAACCGTGGACGTTAATTGGCTGATGATTTGAACTGATCTGATGGTGGAGTCAGGCCAGGAGTGGATATAGGAACTTTTCAATAGTTCCCAGTAAACCTCGAGTTTGGATTAATTTAGTTTATTTTAATGATACACATATCAAGAATTCCACTATAATTTCTTATTTTATAAAATTTTCGTTGCTTTCGCTTTTCAATTTGTAGACATTTGAGTTCTTTTTAGGGAATTTTTCAACAGATGTATGTAAAAAAAATAACACGTACGTAGTTATTCCTTCGCAAATTATACTCGAATGATATACCTATGCTAATTGACACCACGACAATGTGAAGTCGTTATATAAATAATCAAACTTCCTAGTAGGTACAGCAAGTTATAGGTAAACGTTTTAAATTTACTCATAACAAGCAAAAATTCTTACCTACTTGTATTAGAACGAACTATCTTAATACAGAGGGAGGTACCTCGAAAATTATCTAGCACACAGCCGCAAACTTAGAAATCAGCGTGCTCTGTACTTTCGACCGCAATGTCGCTTACTAACAGGAACCTTATTCCATACCTCACGTGAAATTCCATGCCATAAACGCGTGACGTCATAACATGAAAATTTAATTGAATATAATTCTCACACATTCACGTAGCCAAAGCACGCTTTAAAATCGCTAATCCTGAAGATCCTGGTGAGGATAATGGGACAAACTATTTAAATTATTGCACTGTAATCGGACCTTGATAAGTGTGCAAAATTGAAATTTAATTCCACGTTTTTAAGTAGTTGAAAATAAAGTTCAAAGATTCCGTTACATACATAACTAGCTAATATAACCGTGTTAAATTACTATGTACAACATTGGGGCCCAGGATGTAAAACGCTGACTTATGCTGATAAAAAAAGTCTGCAAAATGATCGATATATATTTGATACCCCGTTGGCTATCAGTTGGTAATGAACCTGATTCTGGGCTTGAGGGCGTGGGGCAAACATTCATGTGATAAACATTTAATTTTGTGTTTGTTAATATCTATTTAAGTATGTATTTAAAATATATATAATGTATGTTCAGGGTTAACGTCTTCTTTAATGACGCTAGAGTAGGTATAACACAATCGAACCGACCTTCAACGTATAGAAACATCTCATTTCAAATATAATCATTTTATTGCGTTTTTTGGCTTTTCTTTTACGCCATAGCGTTATCCAAAGACGCAACATGATGGCCCATGACCAGCAAACCCGCGAAAACAACGATAAAACTCTAAATTGTGAAAAATTGAATACGTCGACGATCAATACATAACTGTATTGATCGTTGACGTATTCAACTTTTATTGACTTTTTGAGATTGTTTAGGGGATATTTACCGTGGTAACAGTCTTCCCGTGGACATTGTGCATGCCGTTAGACTTGTCGATGACCCGAACCTATCTGGCATGTTAGAGCCGCTGAGCTTGCGCCGAGACATTGGTTCGGTTATCTTGTTCTACAGATACTATAACGGGGAATGCTCTGATGAACTTTTTGACCTCATCCCTCCATCCCGGTTTTACCACCGAACCGGACGCCATCGCCAGAAATGTCATCCACACATTATAGATACGTGGAAGTCTCGCACGGTTAAATTTAATAGGTTGTTTCTGCCACGTACCTGTAAGTTGTGGAATGGCTTACCACCTTCGCTTTTTCCTACGAGGTATAATTTGGACTGCTTCAAACGAATGGTGAGTAGAGTCCTCAAAGGTAGGCAACGCACTGACAATGCCCCGGGTATTGTAGGTGTCTATAGGCAGCGGTGACCACTTACCATCAGGTGGCCCGAAGCTTGTTTGCCACTTATTGAATAAAAAAAAAACTGCGCCTAAATATCGGGAGCTCTTTTGCACAACCTTACCACGGTAAATATCCCGTAAATAATCATATAACTGTGATCAACAACCGTGATAGTTTAAAACAGTGTCGATGATCAAGTTTTTCGAAGCAACAATAGCTTTCACAAACAATTTCCACAAAGTTTTATATTCTTAAGAGTTGCTTAGTGTGTTCAATAATAACCGGCCACGTGCGAGTCGGACTCGCGCACGAAGGGTTCCGTACCATTATCTATAAAAACGGCAAACAAAACACGTTTTTTGTATGTGAGCCCCCCTTAAATATTAATTTTATTTTAATTTTAACACTTAACTAACTTTTTCAACTTAATATTCTGTGAATATTTCAAGCGTCTACCTGTTGCCGTTATCAATATCGAGCAAAAACGAGCAAAAAAAATCACGTTTGTTGTATGGTAGCCCCCTTAAATATATATTTTTTGTATTTGTTTTTATAGCGGCAACGGAAATATATCATCTGTGAAAATTTCAACTGTCTAACTGTCACGGTTCATGAGATACAGCCTGGTGACAGACGGACGGACAGACGGACGGACAGCGGAGCCTTAGTAATAGAGTCCCGTTTCACCCTTTGGGTACGGAACCCTAAAAATGACTAGAATATTTATTTATTTATAAACCACACAGAACACACAAACATATGTTTAAAGATGACTAACTGTATAATTATTAGTAAACTGTTGATGTGTGCCGACTTTATTATTTAAACAACGTGACGTGAATTTACGATTTACATTTAGTATTATGAAGCATATAATTTTAGGCACCGTTTTACTTTACGACTGATTAATTTGACAAGTAGGTACGAGAATTCTGGAGTCGCATATTTTTTACGACAAAAGTTTATTTTCTGCTGAACACCTGGATTCCTAAATTGAATGGAGGTTCATTAATCTTGCAGTATTTTACTATCATTTTAGTGATATTAAATTAAACATAAAAAGTGTAAGTAATTAGTGTACAGTGTAGAAATGTATTAAATAGTAAAAGGTACTCAACGACTTCAAACTAAATTAAAAACTTTCTCCTACTTAGTACTCATTATTTTACGTCAGGTCCCATAAACTTTGTTAATGCATATAAATAGAACTATGTTATTCAAAAAAAAAAAAAAAAATTTAGACAGATTCATGCCTGAAAGAACTCAGAAGAATTTCCAAACCTGATGGAGAGAACAAGCAAACATACATTATTGAAAATGTATTATTGGATATGAATAAGTAAAGGTTTCGTACGTCAAGTCTTACGTGAACGAGTCCATTCTTATTCAGATGACGTAGATGCGGATCGCCTTTTTTCTCTGTGACATGTAAATAGTGGAAGCAACGATGTATTTTGAACCTTTGAATTTGATATTTATAACCGAGTCCCGTAAAGTCCCATTGGGTTTGTACCTGTACGTTAACTTTAGTTTCAGAATCTGCAAACTACGTGTTGATACTCCCCTGATAATAGATTTGTTTTTCCTGTGCAAATATTCCTTTAGAATCAACTATTTTTAGCCCCCGACGCAAAGAGAGGGGTGTTATAAGTTTAACGCGTGTATCTGTGTATCTGTCTGTGGCGTTGTAGCTCCCAAACGGCTGAACTGATTTTGATTGCTTTACTTTGTTTGAAAAGTGACTTTTTTAAGATTGTTCTTAGCTATGAAAATAGGTTCAGTTCTTTTAACGGGGTTTTTTTTAATGTTTCAATTTATAATTACAGCTAACCACTGGAGGATGAGCAGCAGCTATTAGTACTTACACGGTGAACGTACTGCGATCCCCAAGCAGCCAGCCAAGCCTGGATAAACATAGACTACTTTTTAAGAGTGGGCCTAAAGCAAAATCTTCAATTTTTGATTAGATTTTCACAGTAGTAAGTCATGTCCAAAATCGAAAAAAAAAATACGTTAGGAAACTTCAATATATAAGTAAAGGTCGACCCTGACGAAAACATGGTAGGATAAAATTTTCTCGATAGAAAACCATCACAAAGTTACCTCTAATTTTCAACATTTTTGGTTTGCATTCTGTTTTGGTACATATTATTGAACAATAAATTATGTAAATATTATCACTCATGTATAACCTGGAGCTGACCCTGGCAATGTTTAAAAATATTGTCTATTCTATAAGCTATGAGAGTAGAAAGCACTTGGCGCTTACAACATTTTTAATCCGCGCAATACGCTGTCTTTCGTCTCGCGTGACACAAGCTTGAGACATCGGTTTGTTGCACCGATCAGTTACCATCGCTCTGTTGAGACGGGTAGTCCATGTCAGTTCAGACGTCGAGTACGCAAGCTTGGTTCCGCGCGTCGTCGCGCCGCCCGTGTTTGTTATCCGTACATGCGCTGGGTGTGGCGAGATGCGCGGGGGAAATCAGAATGTATCCTGCCATTAGGCCCACTCTTAACCAGGAAAAATGAACGGTACCTGTACGATATCAGGTAAAACCGTGGGGCACAGCTAGCTGTGATCTGATTTAAGTACCTACTATTTATATAATGGTTATGAATGCTTCAGTGGATGCTAACGGGAAAGTCGGTATTTAATCGAACCCCTGTTTTTGCGTTATGTATTTTTAATGAAAATGTTCCGCGCTCCAAGCATTAATAAAAATTCATTTCCAACGAAAATAATGTACAACGGATATAATACGTAATGGTGAGGAACTGGATCAATGCTGTCTCAAATTTGTAAGCAATAAAATGTTTCAAATTCATAACTGTTTCTTTGGCGGTTCTTGAGATTCAAAGAAACAGACTGAAGATGGACTTCCGCAAAGTAGGTAACGCCTGATTCAATCAACAATCGAAGATATTAAGTATCAGTTGACAAAGTGTGTGTAAGTGTGTTAAGATATTAAGTAGTAGATTTGTATCTTGGGCACAAGTCGTGCCCTCCACATTCACGGGATGTTCACAGTCGTTCGTGAAACCCGCCGCGAAATGGACGTAGATTCTGCTGCTGCAATAACTTTGTTTGCTGTGGCAACATATTACTATTTAGACGTCCAAAACAAGAAAGTTATTAAAAAGCGTTGGAAAAAAAGAAGATGTTAGATGACGTCCGTACGCCTTTATAGACCGGAGTAAACAAGAAGTAAACTGGCGCGGGGCCGTGAATGTGGATGTGTACGCGTGAACGCCGCGCGAAGGGGCGCGAACCCTTTGTCGCGGGACAAAATACCGACTCTGATCGGGGAACAGGTATGAACGCGCGTGAACCCCGCGAAAACCCTCCACATTCACGTTCACGCTTGTTCTCGGAGCTTCATGGCACTAATGTGGAGCCGCCATAATGTGGAGCCGCCATTATATAGTAGGTACATGGGTCCAGTCAAAAAGACTTCGCAATTGCGATTCTGAATTTGCTGGTTAGAAATGTATAAAAAAATACATTGCCCTCACGGGGTCTCGGTTGAAAAAATTTAATGCCTCCAAACGTTGGTAAACAAACAGACGGGCTGCCTGATGGTAAGCAGTTACCATCGTCTATATGGATACTTGTAACACCAGAGGCATCACTAATACTTTGCCGACCCTTTAAGACTCTCTTTTTGAAGTATCCCATATTGTAGCTTCTCGGAAACACCGCAGAGTGTAGGCAGTTCATTCCACATTTTGCATGTCTTTGGTTTTTGAGACAAGAAAGATCGTTTGAATCGCACAGTGTGCGATTTCCACTGATCTATATGAGGATGAACTTTTAGAAGATGGCGGTTAGAGCGAAGTCGAAACCGCGATGCCGGCATCAGATCAAACAGTTTGTTCTTTAGAACACTGCCCGTTGTAAATGCGATAAAATTTACAAAGAGACCCAGTGGTGGGTGAAGGGGGACCACCGGTGGGCCGATACAAATTTAAATAAATGTTACTTATGTGAGAGCTCTTTTTTCACCATTTCATCCCACCTTCCGCTTTTTAAAGCTAGTTCAAACAAACAGTTTTTTATAGCAAAGGATCAAAGCCACCCTTCTTTATACCCAAATAAAGGGTACGATAAAGATAGATTTGCTGAAATATATTTGAGCAGATGTGATTCGTGGTTTATTCATGAGATTCGGTCAAGTAAATTCAATAGGATATATTACGTCTTCACAGCATATCTGTTTTGACGTAAGCAGTGTTGGCTGTTGCAATATTAGTTCCCATTTTAAATCCCTTCCCCTTTAGGGGAATTTGGCTTTCGCGATAGGCGCCTTTGCCATCGTCAAGTCGTGTATAGATTCTCTTAGTGTTATTTTAAGGTGAATAAGTAAATAATACGTGAAAAAAAGGGATATGGGAAGGATTAATTAAGGACGTGACTAGTGAATAATTATCAATTTAAAAAACCTACTTCATAAAATGTCATAACTGGACCAAATGATACAGGACCGCACGTGTTCTGAGGTAACAAACAAAAAAAAACCAGTCGAATTGGGAACCTCCTCCTTTTTGCAAGTCGGTTAAAAAGAGAAGAATTTATAAACAAACAAACAGATTTATGTTATAAATTTGATGATAAAGTCAAATAGAGAGTGAATTTACTATCCTACTGATGTGCTGATGATAGATTTTGTTCGTAGGTACTCTATTTTAAGTTATAGTTAGCTTTTTAAGCTTTTGTTTAGTAACATTTTCAAGCGCTAGCATTTAGCAAGGTAGTAGATTTTTTGTATTTGTAAAATGACAAAATTCCTTACGATTGCGTAAGGAATTTTGTCATTTAATAAGGCCGCGTTTGACCACCAACTCGCCTGTTGGTAAGCGACGACATGGTCGAAGATGAATACCTGAGTGTATAATAAGGTTGGCAACTGTCATAGTCTAAAGCTACTATGACAGTTGCCAACCTTATTATACACTCAGGTATTTATCTTCGACCACGTCGTCGATGACAAAATTCCTTAAGCAAAGCTAAAGCTACAATGACAGTTGCCAACCTTATTATACACTCAGGTATTCATCTTCGACCACGTCGTCGCTTACCAACAGGCGAGTTGGTGGTCAAACGCGGCCTTATTAGCGATAAAAAAGTTACTTTTATTTTTCTATACACCAGGGCCCCGATTCTACTAAACCAATTGTTTTTCAATTGTTAATGAATTGCCTTTTTTTTTGTCACTTTATCTATACCAAAAGTGTCAAAAGGGCAATTTTTGGGGCAATTCATTAACAATTTAAAAACAATTGGTTTTATAGAATCGGGGCCCTGATATGACCTAATTTAAGTAGTTCGTGGTTAGGTCAAGTGGTATATTGTGATAGGAGTAAGGCAGTGACAGAGTGGAAGCCGACGAAAAGCAAAGCTTCGCATCCAGTCGCGAGATTGGTCGACAAAATTGCGGACCGAGGGAGAAGGCATAATAAGAGAGAAGACCCAGTAGTTGTATAGAAATGCCTTTTACCTAATAGCTTCGAAACCGAAATAGTAGTTCCTCTCTTCCGATTAATGTAAACGTAACGTGTACTTTAGGTAAGGTAGTTTGTACTAGTTCATAAATTTCACACAACTTTTTTTATTTTTAAATTTTAGGGAAACTTACAGCCTAATAGTATAAACTTAAAAATAGATTTGGTGACTGGGAAAATTACAAGTTTTCGCCTATAGAAAAACCAACAATAACTTGAAAAGTGTATTTTTTTATTGTATAATTAATTAGGGACATGCTTTAAACTAAAAACAAAAAAGTTATGTAAGCATGCATTTTTTTTGTAGACGGTACATTCTTTTTTACGTAAAACTATGATCAAAATCATAAATTATTAGCAAAGATATAAACCAAGGTAATGACATAGCCAAAAAAATGCAAGGTTTTCATATTTATCGGGACTTATCGCGCACTATTAAATATAGGTAAAAATAGATACCTTTCGCTCGACGTTTCGACCATGTTACAATGGCCGTGGTCACGAGCTGACTGAAAACTGCGGGTGAGTCCGGCGAGAAGAGCGGATATTTTGTTCTCCTACCCTCACTTGATCTTGATCTTGAAAAATTGCAGGGTTGCAATTGCAACCCTGCAAAAGGAAAAATTGCAAAAAGTGGTCACTACGACACACAACACTGACTGTATCGGTAAAAGTCCTAGTACCTACACCGCGGTTTGTACATTTGCTTATTATGGGATTCCACGACGCCGCTAACTTAAATCCATCCTCCCGGTTGAAATTGCGATGTTTTCTGATTTCAACCGCTTCACGAACCATTCTTGAAAAATAATGCCGTTCAGTGGAGAGGACCTTCGGGTCGTGGAGCTCGATCCAGTGACCGGACCCCGACTCAAGCAAATGTTCTGCTATAGCCGACTTCTGTGTCTGGCGATTTTTGACGGCTGCGATATGTTCTTTGATCCTTTCTGCTATGGTACGCTTTGTTTGACCTATGTAGGAACTACCGCAGCTACAATCAACCTTGTACACACCAGGGGTCTGAAAAGGAATAACGTCTTTCGGCGACCTCACGTGTCTCGCCAACTTTGATAAGGGGGTATACACTGTTTTGATGGAGTACTCTTTCAGCAAGCTCCCTACCTTATCCGTTACTCCTTTAACGTAAGGCATGAAAGCCGGTTGCCGCTCGACGTCAGTCTTTCTCTTGTGGCATTTGCGTCTTGCCCGACCGCGTTTAGTCACACCATAGCCATTTCTATTAAGTACCTCCTGAACATGCCTTTTTTCAGCCCCTACATGTTCAGGGTCACAGAGGGCGTCCGCTCTGTCCAACAGAGACCTGGCCACCGACTGCAGATGGCGAGGGTGATGGTGTGACGTAGCGTGTAGGTATCTGTCCGTGTGCGTAGGTTTTCTATAAACCGAGTGAGCTAACGAGCCATCGGACCTCACCATCACCTTGACATCCAGGAACGGCAAAGTTCTTTCCACCTCCAGTTCATACGTAAACTTAATGTTGGCGTGAATCGAGTTGAGATAATCCACGAACTGGTCTACTGCCATATGAAAACATGTGTTCGAATCGCGAAAGTTTAAAAATTACTAAAATGCAAGGTCATAAACTATAACAAAGATGTAAAAATAGTAAATAATAATAGCGAGGTCATTCATGGTAGTTTTATTTTATTTAAAAAAATAAACTACATTAAAAACTAAGTTTTACGTGGCAATTAATATTTTAGCAATAAATATGAAATAAAAACCTAAAGTAATGTGATTGAATTATTAATTGTGAATTTGCGACATTGCTGAAAAAATTGGTAAAATTTCTGTGAAAATTAAGCACAGAGTTGTCATCTCGAACCAAGAAATCGAGCTAGGAAATAAGAAATCTCATTGCACTTATATCTGTGATCGATATTTCAGCTACACTATGGCTGAGTTGAACTTGCAGCTCATATTTCATTGCTTGATACGTTGCCAAAAGTGGGGAACGTGATCTTTTTCTACAATCTCGTACTATGAGCCTTAATTCTGCTGAAGACGTAAAAGTTATGTAGTCATTCCAACGCAGATAAGACCCGTGAGACGGCTATCAAAACTACTGTACCGCTGAAGGTTCGTATACTGCTCTTTTTTTTCTAAAGTTTTGCCGGTCTTGGTGGTTACTTTCGAGTTCGACATAAACTTGGTACACTTTTATTACTTGGTAGAAAATGATGACGTTTATCTGACTCAACGTATATAATATAAGCATTGCCATTCAGCGTGGTGGTGGCGTGGCCAGTATGTTGGGTACGCAAGCAACTGGGCTTGAGCATTTGGATTAAGTATCACAAATAATATTCGAAGAACCGATAACCAATGGGTAAGAAAGGTTCTTGAATGGAGACCACGAACTGGAAGACGCAGAGTAGGTAGGCCTTCCACTAGATGGACCGACGACATCGTGAGAGTCACGGACATCCAGTGTATGCAGATGGCAGGTTGTCGTTCAGTGTGGAGGTTAAAGGGGGAGGCTTATGTTCAGCAGTTGACGTCTTATGGCTGATGATGATGTCAAACTATTTACGGTAAAGTACGATTCACATTACTACTGACCCAAATGGGGTACGTCGCGTTTGTAATTTGTTTCACACGGGCCACGCTACGTAGTTTGTCATCGTAAATTTTGCTTACAAGCAAGCAACATGCCATAAAAACACATTTCATCATTAAACTGAATCATTCTTAACCCGTTAAGTGCGGGACCTGCACTGCACCTTGACTTTGATAATCGCTAAAGTTGCGTTCAATCTACAGTCATTGAAGTTAGCAATAACAAGTAGACAATAATATTGTCTATGGAAGCCAGAATTAACTGTAATTGAAACTATAACTGAGACGAATCAATATGTAACGTCAATCAAGCAGCAAGGTAGTTTTGCATTCATAAAGGCCTGATCAAAGTGTAAAATTTCACTCAAGTCCCTACGTTAAATCTGTTGTAAACCGCCTCTTATAGTCGCGCAACTCATCGGTAGAGTTGCTTCGTGGAGCCACCATCGTAACTTCCAAATAAAGCTTATAGCCTCCCGTAGTAAATTTCAGTACATTCATTTGACCACTTCGACAGATATGTCAGGCTTTTCCATGAATAGTGGGATCCAGAGTCACTTCGCTCATAAACTATTTAAACGAAATTCGAAACGCTCATTGTTTCTATCCGTTTGTAATACAGATATTAATTCAGTTTTAGTTTGAAATGTTTATTGTTAACATATTAAACCCTTGTTACTTGTATAGTAGTAAGCTTTGAAGTTCGTTTAGTAGGCCTAAATTCCAAGCTGGCCGGAGAAGAGACTGTGAGTCAAAGCACAAAATAAAAGGAACTACAGAAGGCCGGCTCCATACAACGAGTATTTTCAGACGCACCCAAACAAAAACGTGTATGTTCAGCGATCTCAGATCAAGTCAGTCGAACGCCAGTCACGAGAGGCCGCGCATAGGCAATACACGTACTTTTCGTTTTCGGTAACCAATTTATATGCTTTTATTTGGTAACCCTTTTGTAGTAGAAATAAATGTTTTTTAAAGTAACATAATTTATACTTAATACACTGTTTTTAATTGAAACTCCCAAATCTAACCTTTTCACTTTTTATAATATTGTTGCATTCCCACAATCTAGCTCTAGCTCTACGGTTTCACGTAAGTACAGGCCTGGCGCACTCCAAACTTTAGGTATGAAGCTACAAGTCGTCGCCTTGTCGGACTTGCCGTGCCCGCTGCCGCGCGATAGACAGAGATAACGCGACAAGAAGTACGCGATAGACAGAGAGGAAACTTCTAGGTTAATATAGCTGTAGGTAGTTAGCGCTCGTACGTCCTGAATTGCACTTTATTGTGTAGTAGCAAGAGTCGCTACTTATTTAAACGCTTTGGCAGAGTGAATCTTCAGTACTTGTACTTATATGTATTCTGCGGTAGGTATTAAAATCAAGGTCAACAGAAGCCGGCCTTCTGTACCTGTTTATTTTATGGTAAAATTTAGGTTTGGAGTCTCAACATACCGACTCTTGGCACCTTCAAAGGCACGTAAAGATTCACCTTTCAGGATTAACCTTTTGACCGTAACGAAATAAACTTGCAACGTTTTTGAAAGTCAGCAAGTGTTACTGTCTGGTAGATCATAGTTTTATAAAAGCTTGGCAGAAATGTGATAGAGTTTTTTTGCTGGAGATGTTTGTCGAAGTAAGCCGATAACGATCTAATCTGTTTTATCTATATTTTTTTTACAATAAGTGCTGTGTAAATTTGATCAGATTCAAGCTGATTTTAAGTTTCTCTTCTTGTGTTGTTGATAAAATTAAAACCATACCTTTATTTTTAACCCTAGACGCAAAAAGAGGGGTGTTATAATGTATAACTTAAAAGTGTGTATCTGTGTCTGTCGGCGGCATCGCACCTCCAGGATGGCTGAACTAATTATGTTATAGCTTGTTTTTGTTTGAAAATGGACCTAATTGAGTGTTCTTAGGTATAATTTAAGAAAATCTGTTCATCCTTTTGAAGTTTATCAGTTCTTTTTTAATTTTTAATGTATGTTTGTTAAAAAATAACTTGGGATTTCACCCTAATCTATGCTGGGGGGACATTTGCGCTTTCCAAACAAGATTGTGACATACGTCAAGTGCAGTGGAAGGCCACCGATCGGAGATTTAGTTATTCTATCCAGCCCAAATGCACCTCAATTCAGTATCTTTGGATGCTTTTAGGCGGTGGTGGCTAGTGCGATGATGAAATCGCGATGCTGGCATCAGATCAAACGGTTCTTCAGAACATTCCTCGTTGTAAATGCGATAAAAGACACAAAGAGACCCAACGTCTCTGCGCATGCTGAGTGGCTCTAGGTGTTCAGTGTACTTGGGATCGTTGACAACTCTGACAGCTCGTATCATAGATCTGTAGAATCGCACACTGAGTTTTACGTGATCTTTTCACCTCACATCTGCAATTTGTGGAATGAGATATTTTAACTAATTTCCAAGTAACTATAACATGGGGTTCTTCAAATGGTGACGTATCTATAATGCCACTATTGCGACAGATATCCAAAACCAACGGTGATCTCTTACCACCAGGTGGCCCGTTAGCTTGGTTGCCACATATAACTTACAATAAAATAAAAAAAGGTACTCTAAAGGGGACATAGTAAAATGACAATCTTATCAACAATAAGATTCAATTGGCTATCTATTACGGTTCGAAAGATAAAGCCTAAAATGTAGGACGGCAGGACGGACAGACAGCGTATGTTAGTAATAGGGTCCCGTTGACACCCTTTGGGTACGTAACCCTAAAAACAAACAAAATCGATGCGTTTGAAGCATCAGACGCATTGATTTTGCCTTATCGCAGACACCCGCAATAATTGGAGAATGGAAAAAGAAATGCTAGAATTAAACGAACCAAAGTTCATAGCGTAGGCGTTTAATATCTTCGGATGCGCTTTAGCGCTGAAAGAAGACAATTATCTCGAGTCTAGACTAGACTACATGCTCAGCTTAGATTATTCTCGGTGGATTGAGGGCAAAGTTGTGTTGTTTTATAGCATGTTGTGGTGTGCACTTCGGATATGTTTAATTAAAGAATAATAAACTTTAAGGACAGTCGAAATATTTTTGCACTAAAACACTGTTTTTCCATTTTTGCGCTAGTTTTTGAAGCTGTTTTATCGTGTATATATAATTTGTGGTGTGAACAATAGAGAATTTATTTATCAATATTTTTTTCTATCTATTTCATATATTATGTATTATTTATAGTATGTATTGGTAATTACAAAGTTTTACCAATATATACTATTCAGTATTTATTTATATATATATATATTACTAGCCGTCCGCCCCGGCTTCGCACGGGTATAAGCTCGGCCTTCGGCCTCGCTACAAAATATAATATAGCCTATGTCACCCGGGGATAGTGTAGCTTCCCAACAGTGAAAGAATTTTTCAAATCGGTTCAGTAGTTTCGGAGCCTATTCATTACAAACATACAAAAATAGGTACAAATCTTTCCTCTTTATAATATTAGTGTAGATGTATTATCTACCTATACCGCCAAGCCAACCCTTACTTATCTTTATGTCCATCCAAAGGACAAGGAAGGTTATGGAAGAAGTCGCTTAAGGCGATAAAGCCACCTATTAAACTGCTTGTTTTTGTATTAAATTAAGTAACTTTATATTTTTATGATGTATTTTATTGTAGTCCGTTTTAAAAGAACTAATAATCAAACGAACAACTTCTTCAACGTCCTCATAGAAACGGAAGTAAAATTCAACAGGAACACGTCCGATTAAACAAACGATGTGCTTAACACTAGTTGTTAAAGTTTATAAATAAGGAATTGTCGTTTGAACCGTCAACAACAAGTGAAGATGGAAGTGTACTAAAACTAGAGACGTCAGGAAGCACTAAAGCTTAAAAACTTTCCAGACACGCTGTGAGAGCTGTTAAATTTATTTCATGTTTCGAATCAGTAGCTATAGAAAGGAAACGTGCATAATATTTTAACAGGGTTACACGGGATAAGTATATTTTCTAAATTGAAAGTTCATTCCACTCTTCATTATGAACATCTTTTACTATTGTATCAATCGTGACATGCCAAAAAAAACTGCTGTTAAATTAATTTCGTTGATTATGAATGATGTTGTTTCGCGGAAAATCTGAGCAGTTATAATTTATGAACTTTGTATAGATCACAGATTTTTTTTTGTTTAAATTAGAATGGGTGTCAAGGCATTTTTGTAAGAAATTTGTTGTTGTAGTTGCACCAGTATAAACGAAACGTCAGTCAATCGAAATCAGTTAGCAGCTGTGACGCGGAGTTCTACGCGTTGATCTAAATAAGTTCAATCAAGTTTGTGTCATAATGCCTGGCGATAGATTTTCCTTCTCATTTCCGTTCTATTTACTTCTCTTTTCTGTGGTATAGATAGCCTAAGGGCACAAATTCAAAATTTCAATAGAAGCCTACATGTTCGATAAAACATTTGCCAAACTTATTTTTTAATCTAAAGTCTGTAACATCTGTCAAGAAAGCAATCCTGTCGCATAAAATTCAAATGAATCCCAATGCAGTGAGTTACTGAAATTAATATTTGATTTGAATATTCTGTTCGAGGTCGAAACTGAATAAAAATTGGACGAATAAGATTAACGTTGGTTAATACCAGCTTTGAAAGACAATGTTCGCAGATTTTTTATTTAAATTCAGTCGAGTCTAATCTGCGATCATACAGTTCTTTTTTATTTTTTGCATTCATCTAAGTCTTGGCTATAAATATGACTGATGGGCAATTTCGTTTTTTTTATGTAACGATTCTAAGTTCTAAGATCTATCTACATTGCCTGGCTTTACCTAGTCTTCGACATTGCCATTCAGCGTGGTAATGTTGCCAGCATGCTGGGGTCGCTGATATTATCTGTTCATCCTGTCTACTTTTCAAGCTAAGTGAACGCGCAAGTGAAGTGATAAGCTAAGTGAATGTGATTTTTTCTAGCCTATTTCTGCAGATAAATGTCAAAACATCGAATTATAAGGGTAAGGGGCTACAGTCAAGGGTGATCACTCGACATTTTGACATTTCTCTATCGTAATCGACAAGAAAAATACACGTTCACTTAGCTTATCACCTCACTAGCGCGTTCACTTAGCTTGCAGAATAGACCGGTGTGATACGCCTAACGTAAACGACCTTGCAGTATTATAATTCACGATTAGCAATAATGATATCACAGTTATCAACATATCGACACAACATGATATCACCGAATAGTCTTCAAAAGGATTTTCTGATATTTTTTATTCCTACTTACCTACTTTGTTCTTATCAAAATCTTAGCCTATGCGATTATGCAAGGGATATACCTACCTAAGTTTTAATTTATTTTGTTTTATATGCATTGTGTCGATTATAATTTTGAAGGTTAATTTCGAAGTATAATTTTGAATATTTAGGTATAAACTACTTAACTATATGTAAATAAAATAAACTTTAAAATGCCTTGTAGATACTGCTAAATTAACTAAGTGATCGTGAAATCTTTTGAGTCACGAAAATTTGAAGGACGCAATTGATAGTGTGAAAAAACTATCGAAGAACGAGTTAAAAAACTCATATTTTTACGTAGTACTATTATTTACTCTGCGGTTTATTTAAGTACTAGCTAGGTCTATTATTAATAGTTAGTGTATAGTGCCAAGCTAAGTGCTAAGAAAGAGTCAAACATTGTTTTAAACTATCACGGTTGTTAGCTACAGTTTTAAATATATGATTTATCAACAGGATATCAGTTATATAATTAAATCCACAACCTTATTAAGGTAAATATCCCGTTAATAACTACATGACACCACAGTGTCAAAAAAAAATCTGACTATTCTGCACGACTGTTTTTTGAAGCAGTTTAAACTATTATTACCTAGGTAACTTAATCAAAAGTTTTATATATTGTGGAAACAGGCGTGGTTTTCACACATTTTATTTATATTACACGGGAATTAATCACGTAAGATTAAGCCGATTACTCCGACTGTAGTTTCAACCGCACTCGGCGGTTTTTTTCGCGCGCGTTCACCTTGAAAAAGACCGGCGAATGTGGTTGAAACTATAGTCGGCGTAACTGACTTAATCTTACGTGAGTAATTCCCGTGTAATATAATTAAAAGTTGTTTCCTAGCTCACTTCGATTTCAAATAAAATACATCTAGATACGGAATATTGCGGTTAGTGTATCCTAGGCCCTTTAAATTATTTTCGAATGATCTTCTTATTCATAAAAATATTGTCTAAAACAAGGTGAATAAATGAGGTAGCCACGGTAGCCACGAGTATCTTCATAAGTATGTATTTAAAACTCATTTGGTCACAAAATAAATTAATTTCTCAATTATTATTCTGAGAGTTAAGTAATTGACTTAAGGTCAAGCTTCTACTAGCTGTAACATAAAACTCAATCAGTGCAATTTCCTAAACTGAGGTAAACTTTAGCCCGATAAGTCTTTTTGGCTTAAAATCATGCTTAAAAGAAAAACAAAAGGAACCAATTCGCATCGCGGAAACCAACAAAACGAATTTCATCGAGAGAACCAACTTTCAAGCTAATAACGAATTAAAACTTCAGAAGGTCGATTTGCTTTTTCATATCAAATAACCTACCTCCTTTGGAGGGGAAATCGTAATTCTAAACTCGAAACTTAGATGAGTTCTGTTCTTTTACCTACTAAGGATAAGGGTTGCCATTTTACTATAAGGAAGTAAATTTGAAATAGGTAGGTAGGTGCCTACATTAAAAAAGTATTGTTATAGCCAGCTTAAAAGCTTACTCAACGCCTAATATTCACATAATTTAGACCCAGCAGAACTCAAAAATGATTTTGATAGCCCATGCCCTAGTTAATTAATATTTTCTCTAATAACTATATTTTTTTTTTAATCCCCAAAAAAAATTTACAAGTAGGTACTTATGTAATCACTTCGTCATCATCATACTTATTAAAAGCTTTTTTTTTTATAGTGACGACCTTAAATTTAATTGTGTGTAACTACTAGGATAACCAAAAAAAAGTTATAAATACTTATTATTAAGTTATGTTAGGTCAAAATGTAAAAAAAATAATTACTTAAATTCCAGATAAAAAAAGAAGAAGATGCAATTGTATGTTTAGTTAGGTAGGTAGGTAGGTACTTAAAGAATGAAGTGAACAGTTGAACACAAATAAAGAACTAAGTAAGAGTGTGCATCAGATCTGCATGATTTAATTCCCTTCTGCCCATTTTTCTATCGGACTGCCAGAGCGGGCACGAAAAATAGACACCGCTTTATGGTTGATATTTCGAAAACCCGTACGAAGCGCTTTGATTCCATTTTTATTGTACGAACTGCTAGTCTATGGAATGCGCGCCCTGAATGTGTTTCTCGATAGTTACAATCAGGGTGTCTTCAAGTCAAGAGTGAATCGGTTTCTTTTAGGCAAGCGTGATCCATCGTGCCTAGACCACATCATCGCTTAGCATCAGGCGAGTTGGCGGCCAAGCGAAACCAAGCGAAACATTTAATAAAAATAAAGTTTAAGGTAGGTAGGTAGGTAGGTAGGGACATGACGTGTAGTTCTTTATTTTGTGTTGTATGGAGAGAAGACTCGTTTTCAATATATGAGTCTTCTCTCTAGAATATAAACTAAAATACCTACCCACTTGCATGAAATGATCCTACAATAGGTAGTGTTAGACTATTACTTTATTTACGAGTATATAATCATTTGTATCTAATATTATTATGAACCATAATGTAAAAGTATTTATGCTCTGTGGTGATGAGCATCTGTTGACTGTTGACAGATACAATAGTAATGACGTTTCAAACGGTAACATTGACTTTGACAGATACTCGTCACCAATAGATAATTGTCAGTGAAATTTAAGACTGGCACTTGATATCGAGCTGTAAAGCAAATAGGACATTATTGTGATATTATAATAAATCCTTAAATATCTTAATAATCCTGGTTTCATTTCTGAGATTTAAGCGTAGTCTTTCATCTCAGAAGTGGGATTGAATGCGCAAGCCCACAATTTACGAAATTTCTACGAATATTAATTTTGTGCATTAATATCGTACACGCTACAGAAGTATAACTTCAAGCTGCATGATGCCACCTCGGCCGCAGTCACTCAGTTGTAGAACCCTTGATGTCACCTCACAATCAAGATCGCGTGTATCGCGAGAGTAGAAAGCAGACGAAGAGCACATCAAACGAGAGAAAAGGAGTTGATCACCCATGGTCACTTCGCCGAAAACTTCGAGGCCAAGCGGCAGGACGAGTCGTTCGCGAGAGCGGTGTGTACTTTCTCGTCATCGCAGTAGAAGATTGAGTCGCAGACGCATGCACGAGAATCGACCAGCCGTAGCCAGCCACAACAGAATTGGCCGCCGTAAGCGGAGTTGCAGCTTCATGGAGAGTTCCAACCGTGAGCGGAGTAGCAGCTGCGCAAGATCTTGTCGTGAGCCAGCCGCGGATGTGAGTAAGAAGACTCACAGCCTAATAGCCAAGTGTGTTTGTTTCTGTTTTTCATTATGCTAGACGTGATATACTTATCACTGACATTATTGCCACTAATTCAAGATTGGATTAGAAAATGTAGAAGTGAAAACTCATCTCATAATCTTGGTGAAGATCACGCGTCGCGTGCTATTAAAAAAAAGAGGTACAAAGTCATGTCGAACGTTAATAGATGGCGTTATACGTCGTTCAAATATGTAAACGAAAAAACTTTATGATTTCATACGTGTTTTAAAAAAAGTTCAAATATGTAGGTAGATTGGAAAATAATAAATGAGCCGAAAGTAAATGTGCAAAAATCTATTTTGAAATATTATCTCTTCATTTGAAACAGAATCTTAAGTTAGTGCTCACAATGTGTAGATTCTCCAAAATAATCATGAATATACAAAATTAAATTGCTAAAAGAAGTCGCTCAGGTAGATGAGGATTTAGTAAACTCTTGTGTGTTCTATCACACTTGCAGTATTGCATAAATTGCATGGGCACAGTTAGTTTATCTAAAGTGCTTATAATGATATTGTAAGATACTATAGTTATAGCTGTCAAACCTCTACAAAAACAAACTTCATATTATTAGTTGCCTATTCGGTATTATAGTTGAGTTACCTGTCAGTAGTATGAATCATGACCATTCATCTTTAAGTAGTTTTCGGGTAAAGTAGGTACAAACATACTAGTTTGAAGGTGGTGTCTTAGGAACAGATCACAAAGCGTGTGCGCCACATAATTATAAGGTGATTACCAGTAGTTCTGACATTTTCTATAACCCTGACTTTGCTATGAGCGACACCAGAAGTTGTAACATTTTGAGTAATGTAATAATAATAACCGTTTTGATAGCACCAATATTTTTATAGTTTAAATAGTTGGTAGCGCCAACGGTTTGATAGCACCAAAAGTTTTTATGGAACCGATATTTTTATGAAACCAATAGTCTTTCTGGAACCGGTAGTTTCAATTAATCTGATAACACCGATAGTTATGTATACAATATCATCAATAGCATTCATTATTGACAGTGGCCGGTAGTTCATTCAGTTTCGGACTGAAAAAAAATATATATTTTGATTTATTGGAAGTAATAAATCGCCAGCCAGCAAATCATATTATTATCTCTGTTTACATCGATTGCTAGATAAATGAAGTAATCGCCACTTTGGGCTATTTTCACTTTGAGAAATTAAATATATTTAATATTCGGCTATACGTTGAATTTTTGAAAGAAACAAAATTTATGTATGATACATGTAGAAACCGATCCATTGTGCTATGTGCCTATGTACGGTGTACTAGGCCAAGTGTGCTTAAAAGTATGAGACCACGGAGAGTGCCATTGAGGAGGCAAATGAAAAAAAAAAAAAAAAAAATATCAAATAAATTATTTACGAAACACCGTCTTAAACGAAACAATAAAATTATTAGCGCTATGTAGGTATGTATGAAGATTACCAGCCAAATACTATAGGTATTATAATATTTTTATGAACATTATTTCATCTAAATGCAATGACATGAGATGAGATGAAATGATATGAGATGATATGATATAGTGTGATATGATATGGTATGGTATGGTACGATATTATACTATACGATAAGATACGATAAGATACGAAACGATACGATAGGATACGATATGATAGGTATTATAATATTTTTATGAACATTATTTCATCTAAATGCAATGAAATGTGATGAGATGAAATGATATGATATGGTGCGATATGATATGGTATGGTACGATACTATACGATACGATACGATACGATATGATACGATACGATACGATACGATAGGATACGATATGATAATATACGATAAGATACGATACGATAGGATAGGATACAATATGATATGGTATGATACGATACGATACGACACGATAAGATATGATACGATACGACATGATAAGATATGGTAAGATACGATACGTTACGAAACGATACGATACGAAAGGATACGATAGTATACGATAGTATACGGTAGTATACGATAGTATACGATAGTATACGATAGTATACGATAGTATACGATAGTATACGATGGGATACGATATGATATGAGATGTCAGTAAAAATGGAATTTGAATAATAATTAAATTTGCATTTTAGGGTAACATAAAAAGTCTTTTAAACAATAAAGGCGTTTTTAGATTAACAAGGTCTTAAATTTTTCCGGCATATTCCGTATGAAAGCTCTATTAGGGATGTCGGTTGTTTATTATAAACAGTGATACACGTGGCATAAATAGTATTCAAATTTATGTTTGTTCTATGAACAAGTTTGTTGAGTAGTTCATTACAACATCAAACAATAACTGGCCAAGAGCGTGTCAAGACATGCATATGGTAGGATTCCAGCCAGTTCATTTCGATTGATGAATAAATGAAGTATTCGCCACTGTGTGGCGATGATAACGGATGATAATATACGAGTGTTTCATATAATTATTATCATCCCGACATTACATGTACTTTTTATGGTTTAGTAAAAAAAAAATAAAAAAAAAATAATGATCGTTTTTAGGGTTCCGTATTAATATGATCTATGAGTATGGCTAGTTGTAAATTAAGTTTCTATGTATAAAAGTTTAGAAATGCAAAAGAGAGGCAGGAGACTATCTTTATGCCACTTGGCGGGCCATATTTCGCAAAAGATACACTTGATAAGAAAGTGATCTATGAAACCATACCTTCATTTTTAAAGACATATATTTAACGATACCTTGCAAAGAAGAATATGACAATAAAATCGAGGTTCTAATAGTTTCCAAAATATAGTTTCCTAACGATAGAACGATATCAAGACGATTGTTTAAAGTTCATATCTACGTTTCTGCGGGTATTCTAACAATGATTTTTATGTGACTTTGAGGTCTTCGAGGCTAAGTGCATAAATGTTACTGAGTGGCCATGTTTGCCATGATTGGACTATGTAGGTTCTATTATGGAATTGGCCATGTGTGCCAAGATTGAATAGGCATGTGTCCTAATGTTTAATTTATTACATATAACAGGCTTAGTGAATATGACTAAATATGTACATTAAACATACTGAAAAAAAAAAAAAAAAAATAATTGACTGATAAATCTCTGAGATATGAGCGTTTAAAGTTTAAGGTGGGGATAGAGAGGGGATGCCGATTTGTATGCCGAGCCTGAGGCTTGATGTCATAGCTCGCTATAGTGCGCCCGCTGGTTGGCATGAAATTAAAATACTTATAACTTATTTATTTTTGAACTAATTTAAATTTTGTTTTCGTTGATAGGCTCTATTGATAATCAGATTTTGTTTTATGAGGCAATAAAATATTATTAGTCATCACGCCTATAATGTATGTTATATTATGATGAATTTAGCCATGTGTTCCACGATTGGATTATGTTTGATCAATAATGAATTTGGCCATGACTGTGTGTACGATTAGGCATACTGAATGAAGACTGGCTATGTGTGCCAAGATTCGAATATGTACATTATATTCTATGAGTATCTACTTTAGTTAGTTGATTGAAATAAAAATAGTAGTAGTAGTTGATTGAATAGTAGAAGCGAAATTACACTAGGAATTCATCAGAAGAACAGTTTTTACTCCCTACTTTGACTGACTGTGCTAGTTGCTACTACTGAATTATGTTTGACGAGTTTACGCAATCACTGTGTCCCGCTCGACGGCTGAGAGTCATTAGTCGTCGAATTAATGATAAAATTTATTATATTTTCCCAATTGAGTAAGCTCAAATATTGCATTGGATTTTATGAAAGTTATCAGTTAATTACGGAGTAGTTGTTTGACTGTTTAATTTTGAATGTAATCTGCCGGAGACAATGTATGCATACGACATACTCCACTGTCATACGACAGTGGAGTTTGGCGAAGATGCCAGCACTCCGCCAGATGCGTCACCTAAGTGGTAACAGCAGGCGACGTAGTCAGCATATCGACAGCGAGCGATGTGGCCAGCGTGCCGACAGCGAGTGACATGGCCAGCGTGCCGACCGCACAGATGATTGCAGATTGTGACAGACTGTGCAAGAAAATATTGTAAGGATGTCAGGAGCGCGAGTTACGAGCAATCAGTGCAGAATGAGAATGGTATCAATGATTGGTATCACACAGATGATTTCAGATCTTGGCAGATCTTGGCAGACTGTGCAAGAAAATATGGTGGGGATATTAGGAGCGCGGGTTACGAGCAATCAGTGCAGAATGTGAATGGTATCAATTATTGGTATCGCACAGATGATTGCAGATCGTGGCAGACTGTGCAAGAAAATATGGTGGGGATATCAGGAGCGCGGGTTACGAGCAATCAGTGCAGAATGTGAATGGTATCAATGATTGGTATCGCACAGATGATTGCAGATCGTGGCAGACTGTGCAAGAAAATATGGTGGGGATAACAGGACCGCGGGTTACGAGCAATTAGTGCAGAATGTGAATGGTATCAATTATTGGTATCGCACAGATGATTGCCGATCGTAACAGACTGTGGAAAATAAATGTTTAGTTATTACCGATTATAACCGTCATAAGTACGAATTAGGTATCTTATTATTCTGATAATTACTATTGTTTTGTTCTAACTTTCATAATGCAATTTCCGAGATGCCAGAAGACATCTCCATCGACCTATCTATGTTGGCTCCTAATAACGTCTGAAAGTGCGAGGACTCACTTTTTTGAGGATGGCCGAGCTGTTAGACTATTACTTTATTTACGAGTATATAATCATTTGTATCTAATATTATTATGAACCATAATGTAAAAGTATTTATGCTCTGTGGTGATGAGCATCTGTTGACTGTTGACAGATACAATAGTAATGACGTTTCAAACGGTAACATTGACTTTGACAGATACTCGTCACCAATAGATAATTGTCAGTGAAATTTAAGACTGGCACTTGATATCGAGCTGTAAAGCAAATAGGACATTATTGTGATATTATAATAAATCCTTAAATATCTTAATAATCCTGGTTTCATTTCTGAGATTTAAGCGTAGTCTTTCAGTAGGTAGGTAGGTATTTACCTAAACGTGATACTAAACCAAGCATTTTTTGTTCCGACAGCTGTAGTGTAAAAAATACAGAAAGAAAACCAAGAATTCCAAACACTTTCGTTAGGTTTTTGAACATAGACTGTAGCAGGTAGGTACCTACCTACCCGATATACTTTTGCGAAATTAAAAAAAAATCTATTCAGCCTTACCAATTTTATTGCAGCTGTCAGAGCAAATTAATCCTTGGACTGAGCATAGCTATCCTTTATTTGTCAACGAAATAAAACTGTCAGTCGGTCACTCGATATAGATTAATGATAAGCACCTGCTATCCAAATAGGTAGCTCAATGATTCCTGAGTAGGCAAATGTAGGCAAATGGCTATTAACAAATTAGATGACAATTACAATACAATTAGAAAAGGAGGTTATTAGGTTTAGGTTTTTTTTTAGATCTACCTTCAATTAAAAATCATTCCTTGTACCTACGCAAGGTCAATGGAAAGAAATTTAGTTGAACAGGAAACTGCATACCTACTCTAGAAAACCTTATCTATAAATTCTCTGCTCTTAACCGATAACAATATAACGACTGACTTAGAGATAAACAAATACCTAGATAGGTACCTAATATTATGCAAACTACAGTGAACTTTACTCGAGATCCGGTCACGGCGAAGCCGTTCATTTACTCATTTGCAAATGACATGGCCACAGACGATGCTAACATTCTACTACAACTGTTAGGTCTGTTAGACAGTAATTATTAACTAAAGGAGCATAATAATTTCAATAATTTACTTCCCAAACTAAATTTGCTAGGTACTAATTACTCGTATTTACATAGTCAATTATATTTCAAAAATTCCAAGACGTATCCGTCACAAAAGAGACGTCAAAATACTCACAGAAACAAAAAACGCCGGTAACTCGTATATCCAGTTGTACTCAAAGTTGTGACGAATCAAGGAGTAAACTTTAGAACTTTTATCACAATTTCACGAAACTGCAACACAGATAGGCGTCATATTGGCACTGAACTAATACATCACTGTTTTAAGTTTTTTCGTATCGTAAGTTATTAGTCGCAATTTTAGAACACTCGCACGTGGTGAATACGTACGTTGGAACCGCGCGGCGATTGCTCGCAGACTGACTCGCTGAATGAAGTTTGAATGAATCGGGCAATCGGGATCGCCTTCGAGTTTACATTGAGTCGGCGGAATGTGTAGTAAAGTCTTGGTCTTGGGTTCTAAGTAAATAAGTGGACGCGCGAATGCGTGACGGTCAAGCATTTTAGTTTTTGCCAACATAATAACGTTTGTTACAATACATCTATTTCAAACTTAACACATCACTACGTAATAAAGGTCTTTTAATAAAGAGTTATCCTATCTCTTATAATTTTGGTACTTACTTCCCTATGACCTTTTATTATCTGTAATGGGAGGTTTATTTACCAAACAGAAATAAAAATAAAAAAAACATTTAAATGCGATAGACGTTGACAACGAGAATATCCGTCAAGAATGCAAGGACCTACCGCCGGAGGTTCTAGCAAGAGTGATGGAAAATGCCATAAATCGGGATCGAATGAAATAATAATCGGAATCAATTCTGGTGACGGCCACTTAGCCGATATAATTTTCTCGAGTTAATGAAAAAGAGTTTAAGACCTCAAATACGTACATAATCTAAAAGAAGAACCAAAGTTTTTTGTTGATTAAAAAGTAGGTAAGTACAACCAATGAACATCGGGTAAAATCTTTTGCACAACACCGTTTTTTCTCCTATTTTCTATTCTGTGGTAGGTATACAATGGCACATAGCACATAGTACGTGTTACGTATGCTAACACCAGTAACAAAGGTCAACAACTTTGAATACTTACCTAATTTTAAACAACGTGCTATTTTTGTTAATTAGAACATAACCAGTCGGTGAAATCAGGCTAATTTAAATATATTTATAGAGGTTAGTTAGTACTTTACGAGTAAGACTTGTTTTTTTTAAGCTTCCGATAAAATAGCGTATATGTTCAAACGGCGAAACAGATTTTCTAGAATTATAGCTAAGAACAACTTTGATCCAGTCATCTTTTAAACAAAATCAAAATACGATGCTACAGACAGACATACAGATTCATACACACGTTACACTTATAACACTCCTCTTTTTGAGTCGAAGGTTAAAAGATACAACATAATACCAAGTAGATATTTCTTCGATATTTACTTTGTTTGCTAGTTTTAATCACGTCAACACGGCAATGTGACAGCCCAGTTATGACAGTTGGTAGTGATCCTGTCTTCTGTGCTTGGGGGCGTGGGTTCGATTCCCACCCAGGACAAACATTTGTGTGATGAACATTTGTGTTTGTTCTATGTCTGGGTGTTAATATCTATTTAATTATGTATTGAACAATATATATGTATGTATATCAGTCTGGCAGCCATATTACAAGATCTGCTTAGTTTGGGGTCAGATGACCATATGTGCAATAATGTCCGAGATATTTATTATTTAATTTAAAAATTAAATTATTCAAAAAAATCCTGTAAGTCTGTCTGCCTGCCTGCCTGGTCGGTCGGTCGTTTGGCATCCACTTTGAAAATATGACTATAATTGTATTTTCACCAGAACTAAAGGTGTATGCAAAATTCCAGCAAATCAGTTTAGAGAAACTGATTCTAATTATATAATTATAATTATTATAATAATAATAAAAAATAAGAAATAAGTTGAATAAAAGCTAGTAAAAATGTAGATAGGCATGCAAAGCAAAAAAGTGGGTAGATAGCAAAATTACTTTTACATAATTACTGTCATTAACAGCACTCAAAGCCTTAAAATACTTTCCACCTCATAATAAACCGTGTTACGACGAAATAAAATTCAAACTGCCACCTTAACTTTTATCGTCTTTTGTAGGTACCATTACAAGCGACGTCCGTGGCTTTGTATAGGTGTTCTATAATACCGGTGCTACACTCGAGGCATTAAACGAGATGGTGATAATGGCACACCCAGTATTTAGTATTGCATAACCTGGTTATACCATTGTTTCCACCTACACTAACATTGGCAGGGATAGGATTTTTAGGTAATAAAACTGTACTTACATGATCCATTTCACGTCTTTATATTTCACTCTTACTTTAGGTATATTACATAGAGTTTGAAAGATTCAGCGTGACGCCACAAAGTATGAAACAGAACTGAACTAGTAGTCCGACTCTTCGTCGTTTTATAGCACTCCTTATCGCCATTTCCATGCACAGACGGCGCGAACGCCGATGCCTGCGATTGGCTGTTAAAACAAGCAATCGCATGCACGGCGGCGCCACTATCGGCGTCTATGATTGGCTGTTTCAAAATTACCCGCGAGTTAGACCACGTAGTCGGTTGTTGGTTCAATATCAATTGAGACATTCATAATAAATATGATTAAACTAAAGGATTCTAAACCTTAAATATAAGTATTGTTAACAGTCGGCCATCCAAGTGTCATAGTATGTCCGCATACTATATTGCATTAATTAATCATAATTATCATAATATATAACATTATTAATCAATATCTAGACTATATCTATATACTTTGCCTGACTTATACATGTGTAAAGAGATCTAAGTTATTTATGATTTTACAAAAGTTTCTTATCTCTAAATTTATACATTTGAGAAAAGTATAAATAATTATATCATCTAATTTAAGTTCTTTTAAGTGGGGGTAAAATATTTTCCATCGAATACAAAAATATACAGCCAGAAGAACCATCGGCGACATTTACTAGAATAAAATAATTATAATATTCCATTACAAATTAAGTTTAACAATACTTATTGAAATATATGAATGATTGAAAAGTACTTACTACAGTTATACAATAAATTACATACATTCACGACGGACGCAATCCGCGTGCAATATTTAAAGCTAAAGTAATACGACGGGCAAAGTCCGCGTTCAATAAAAGTTGAGTGTCACCAGGTACGACGGAAGGTTCCGCGTAAATCATATAAATAATAAACCAGTGAACGACGGGCATAGTCCGCGTTCAATAAAAGTTGTGTGTCACTAGATACGACGGAAGGTTCCGCGTAAATCATATAAATAATAAACCAGTGAACGACGGGCATAGTCCGCGTTCAATAAAAGTTGTGTGTCACTAGATACGACGGAAGGTTCCGCGTAAATCATATAAATAATAAACCAGTGAACGACGGGCATAGTCCGCGTTCAATAAAAGTTGTGTGTCACTAGATACGATGGAAGGTTCCGCGTAAATCATAAATAATAAATCAGTGAACGACGGGCATAGTCCGCGTTCAATAAAAGTTGTGTGTCACTAGATACGACGGAAGGTTCCGCGTAAATCATATAAATAATAAACCAGTGAACGACGGGCATAGTCCGCGTTCAATAAAAGTTGTGTGTCATCAGATACGACGGAAGGTTCCGCGTAAATCATATAAATAATAAACCAGTGAACGACGGGCATAGTCCGCGTTCAATAAAAGTTGTGTGTTACTAGATACGACGGAAGGTTCCGCGTAAATCATATAAATAATAAACCAGTGAACGACGGGCATAGTCCGCGTTCAATAAAAGTTGTGTGTCATCAGATACGACGGAAGGTTCCGCGTAAATCATATAAATAATAAACCAGTGAACGACGGGCATAGTCCGCGTTCAATAAAAGTTGTGTGTCACTAGATACGACGGAAGGTTCCGCGTAAATCATATAAATAATAAACCAGTGAACGACGGGCATAGTCCGCGTTCAATAAAAGTTGTGTGTCATCAGATACGACGGAAGGTTCCGCGTAAATCATATAAATAATAAACCAGTGAACGACGGGCATAGTCCGCGTTCAATAAAAGTTGTGTGTTACTAGATACGACGGAAGGTTCCGCGTAAATCATATAAATAATAAACCAGTGAACGACGGGCATAGTCCGCGTTCAATAAAAGTTGTGTGTCATCAGATACGACGGAAGGTTCCGCGTAAATCATATAAATAATAAACCAGTGAACGACGGGCATAGTCCGCGTTCAATAAAAGTTGTGTGTCATCAGATACGACGGAAGGTTCCGCGTGACTGATATAAATAAATAAATAATGATTGAGCTCTTGAATTTTTTTTTTTTTAACATACTTAGAAGCAGATTTTTCTGCTGAGCAGAAATATTAATGCCCCTAAAATAATCTCAGATTCGAAGATTTTTCCACCTTCTTTTGATCATACATGTGGCTTGTAGTATTGACGTCTTTATGTGCGTCATTTAACTAGGCCACTAGACCACTGGCAATAAGGGGATCTTTTGGAAAGGTTATTTTACGAAATAGCTGACTTTTTCAAATTGCCGGACCATTAATTTGTTAATTAATCTAAATGAAATTATTATAAAATTTATTTGAAATTATTATTTATACAATATTTATACAATTTTAAAATTATTATAAGGAATTAATACCGTTTATTGACGTGTAACATAGGTGTTATTAATAAATATTTGTATTTGTGTTTGTAATGCTCTCAATGGACTAGTGTTCACGACAAGGTGTCCTTCTCCGTTCTCACTTAAATGATAGTCCAGAAAGAACGGTGTAGTGGACTCCTTTAAAACATCTAGATCCACCTTCAATTTATATTTCGCCACAATATGACGAAATTGAGTATACATCTAGTATCGTAGCATCACAATTGCAAATTCATTGCTTGAAAGAAGGAATGCATTGCTCTCACAGTAGACAGTATACATTTAATTTGCTATTTATAGCCGCGCCCATTAGCTAGCTATGAGATTTACAAATTGCTACTGGTCTTTCGAAAAATCAGATGTGGTTGTTGTGTGAAAGTCTGGTCTATCAATAATGGAACATGCATATTTGCATCGGGAAATATAAGGAGCATATAACTTTGCACCTACATCAACGATAATAATTTTTGCTATCTGCCTTCCTATACAATGTACGACAGAATTGCCAGAACCTCGTAAAGTAGGTAGATCATAAACTATAATCCAATACAAGCCAATATTTTGGAAAGCAAACGAACGTATCATCGAACATTCACTCCCAAAGTCAATATACGATTGGATTGCATACCCATTTACAAAGGCGGTTTTGTCATACTTGATACTAGGCTCAGGCGCGTCGATGAGTTTTGGCTTAATCGGTAGCAAACATCCAGAAGAGGGCATGAACTCGCTACCACTACCTAAACGCATTACTTTTTGCCAGTTGTTTCGTTTTTAGGTTTGAAAAAACAATTTTCAGAGTCGTGGCCGACTCTGCTGCACTTAGTACATCTTTTTATAGGCTGCGTGCATTGCAAGACAGTATGTCCCTCTTTTTTACAATTAAAACAGTAGGGAGGCCTATGCGAAAAGTTATATTGTCGATTAGGTTGTGTTTTTAAATGGTCAGCGTTTGTTTTGATGCTACGAGCATTACGCAAGTACGGCAAAAGTTTGTTGGGGTCGTCAAATTGCGATGCTTCCGCACCAAGTCGAACAGACCGATCGTCAATACCATGTAACAAACATTCAACGGCTTGCCTACCCGCTATACCGCACCTATTAATGAGAACCAGTTTCTCGTAGAAATATTCTTCTAGGGAGTCGGTATACTGGGCTCTTTTGGCTAGCATGTCACTTAGCATTTGACCATAATTTTCTTTGGATGGAAAAGCAGTTGAAAGTTTATCCTGCCACTCGACCCATGAAAACAAGACAGATGGCAGACCTTCATACCATCTTTGAGCTGTTCCCTTTAGTTTTGGCAATGCGAAATGAACAATTTGCTTTTCCGTCCAGCCATATATGGTAGCACACTCGTTGACCTTATGAAGCCACATAGCCATCGTTTGTTCCCGTTTTGATGGGTCAAACTCGGGAACCGTGTTGTGTATGGAGCTTAATTTTTCGAAACTATTGTTTGAAATTGATTTGAGAGCAGCTGCAAGTTCAGCCAGGTATGGATTACTATTATACGCAGTAGACTCACCACTGGGGATTACAGCTTGGCTAACGTGTTGGTGTCCCTCACGACTATCAGGCTGGTTTTCAGAATAGGGCTCGAAGTAAGGCGCAGCTCCGCTGCGCGGGAAGTGCTCAGCTTGGCTGCTGGAACGGGGCTCGACGCGAGGCTCAGCTCTACTGCGCGAGCGGTGCCCAGCTTGGCTGCCAGAACGGGGCTCGACGTGATGCTCAGCTCTACTGCGCGAGCGGTGTTCAGCTTGGCTGCCGGAACGGGGCTCGACGTGAGGCTCAGCTCTACTGCGCGAGCGGTGTCCAGCTTGGCTGCCGGAACGGGGCTCGACGTGAGGCTCAGCTCTACTGCGCGAGCGGTGTCCAGCTTGGCTGCCGGAACGGGGCTCGACGTGAGGCTCAGCTCTACTGCGCGAGCGGTGTTCAGCTTGGCTGCCGGAACGGGGCTCGACGTGAGGCTCAGCTCTACTGCGCGAGCGGTGTCCAGCTTGGCTGCCGGAACGGGGCCCGACGTGAGGCTCAGCTCTACTGCGCGAGCGGTGTCCAGCTTGGCTGCCGGAACGGGGCTCGACGTGAGGCTCAGCTCTACTGCGCGAGCGGTGTTCAGCTTGGCTGCCGGAACGGGGCTCGACGTGAGGCTCAGCTCTACTGCGCGAGCGGTGTCCAGCTTGGCTGCCGGAACGGGGCCCGACGTGAGGCTCAGCTCTACTGCGCGAGCGGTGTCCAGCTTGGCTGCCGGAACGGGGCTCGACGTGAGGCTCAGCTCTACTGCGCGATCGTCGCCTAAGTATATGCCTGCCTTCCAGGGTATGCACCACACGTTCTCGTGGGTAGTCCTGAAATTCAGATTATTCGCGCAAAGTCACTGAGTAATTACTGATGCTCTAGTTAGAGCAGGTTGACTAGAACCAAGTAATAGTAGTAGTACCACTGGTAGTAGTAGCACTGGTAGTAGTAGTAGTAGTAGTACCACTGGTAGTAGTAGTAGTAGTAACACCGATAGTTTGACAAACAAAATAGGATGGAGATAATTATTAATATAGCCAATAAAATTTCATCCTAAAAACAATCAGCAGGAAAACAGCATAAGGTGGGAAAACTATTAATTTAAAAATAAAAATAACGTTTAAAAAGAATATAAGCGTTTTCGTATCCTGCTCTGCAAACCCCTTCGTTTGATACCAATCTCATGATGATAGGCAAGAAAATGTTGTCCGCCATCTTGGGGCTTTCGCCATTTTGATTTTATCATCTAGGACCAAAGTACTTGGCAAGGCAAGTCCAACCAGGCAGCCCAAACTCGAGAGGGTCACATCGTTTCCCTTGGGACTGCCCCTTCTGTTTCCACTATTAGACCAGCTCGACGGTACCATAACATCGTATTCTAGCCGAATTTACATAATTATGCAAAATTTTGGCTCAATTGGTTGAGGATAACTGGTCTAAAATTTAGTTACAAGATCTGTCCCACACATACGAACGTACATACGTACTAATAGGCAAAATGAATAAAAGATTACAACAAAAAAAAAATGCGGGTACTATTGGTAGTCAAGGAGGGAGCAACTTTCATATAATTTATCTATCATCATAGCATAACCCCAGCATCCTACCAGTTCTTTGTTGTGTGTTTAGCCATTGAATATTTGCAAAATTACAAGATTTTAGAAAAATCAAATAGATACGAGGATGAGCGAGGAGGGAAAACATAAATATAAAATCAACCGTTTTGTCCAAATTTCAAGTTAATCATTTGCACGCAAATCCAGTAGGGTCGCTAATAGCGAATGAACCCAATCGGAGCGTAGTCGATTGAGTTGATCTACACTGACACAATATAATTAATCTGGAATTAAGCCAGCATCACTGGATAGTCTCGATCTAGGTCGACCAGCAAGTACTAACAAGAATCCCTGACCAATTGTCGTTTTTGAATGCAAATGAATAGGCTACGTACTTCTAATTTAACAAATTAGCAACAGCATTTTTTTATTTTTTTTTGAGGGCGTTTAGATCATCCCACTTCTGATATAATGGCACACCCAGTATTTAGTATTGCATAACCTGGTTATACCATTGTTTCCACCTACACTAACATTGGCAGGGATAGGATTTTTAGGTAATAAAACTGTACTTACATGATCCATTTCACGTCTTTATATTTCACTCTTACTTTAGGTATATTACATAGAGTTTGAAAGATTCAGCGTGACGCCACAAAGTATGAAACAGAACTGAACTAGTAGTCCGACTCTTCGTCGTTTTATAGCACTCCTTATCGCCATTTCCATGCACAGACGGCGCGAACGCCGATGCCTGCGATTGGCTGTTAAAACAAGCAATCGCATGCACGGCGGCGCCACTATCGGCGTCTATGATTGGCTGTTTCAAAATTACCCGCGAGTTAGACCACGTAGTCGGTTGTTGGTTCAATATCAATTGAGACATTCATAATAAATATGATTAAACTAAAGGATTCTAAACCTTAAATATAAGTATTGTTAACAGTGACGATCTCTGGTGACGATGTAACGATCGTTTTCTATTGGCGTCTGACAATCGCCAGCCGGGGCAATCGTTAGCAGAAATGTCTACGTAACTGGTCACTGGAACTAGGTCGGTATGTATACTGATAAGCGGTAAATTCACAGGTAACACTTTTAACAGGTTTTACAGCGAGTATTTTAACCGACTTTCATATAGGAGGAGGTTATCAATTCGACTGTGTTTTTTTATGTTTGTTACCTCAGAACTTTCGACTGGGTGAACCCCTTTGCTGTAATTTTTTTATTTGAAAGCAGTTACTTCCCGTGTAGTCCCATTTGGTCCAGTTCTGACATTTTTATGAAGTCTATTTTTTATAAGTACTGATAATTTTAATTTTTACCGACTTTCAAAAAGGAGGAGGTACTATGTTCGTCTGTATGTATTTTTTTAATTTTTATTATGAACTGACGTGGTTTGCACATAAATAAAATGTTATTATTATTATATATTATATTAATATTTGACGTTTCAAACGCTGCAGCGTCCGTGTTAACAGATAGATTATAGGGGACGGATGTCTATAGGAATGTTATGAAATTATTTACAAGTACGGCCAATGATTTTTAGTGAAAACATTCCCTATGTACGCAGTAGTTGCTCACGGTGTCCAGAGGTACCTGTTAAAGGTGTTTAATTTCTTGTAATAACCAAGAAACCCATAGATATTATTGTAATAAGCGTTATTTTGATCGAGCAAAGATAAGGTACCTATAGAACGACTTTGTATGTATGTATTTTTGTGTGTTTGTATATCTGTATATTTGTACGACGCTAACGTGCACACTGATAATACGATCTTCATCAATTAGTTTATTTCAATACAATTTTAAATTATTTCTTACGTCTGCACAATTGTTACACAAAATCGATTATCCACACTAATATTATAAATGCGAAAGTAACTCTGTCTGTTTGCTACATAATCACGGCTAAACGGCTTAACCGATCTCGATAAAATTTTGTCAGGTAATAGTATGTATCATGAGGACGGACATAGGCTATTTTTTTCTGAAGAAATCGCGGACGACGTCGTGAGTACAGCTAGTAGTAGGTACATAATTATAGCTCCATTGTGACCAAGCTGACAGTGACAAGCCAGACTGTTCATCAAGTAAGCATCTCCTCAGTATTCGAGCTCGGAAGACATTTAAAGGATTAAATTAACCATAATTCGACATTCATATACCGTACTGAATTTAATCAGGGCTGCCCTAAAGAATTACGTGATCCGAGCCACTAATGGACCAGCTCTAATGCGGAAGTGATGTATTTCCTTGACGTTTTATTTGGAATACCTTTGAAAGAAATGTAAGCTGTATTCGACCAATTTCCCTTTTTTGACCAATTTTCTTCATGTCACTCAAGTTCCGACAACTGGGCACGGTTCAAATATTTCAGAATCCATTTTAAATGCCTACAATAAAGTGCCTGGTGGTGTAATGCGACGCGTGACCCAAATTCTGGCGTGTTTCTGTCTCAAAGCATAACCATTGCCATTCAGCGTGGTAATGCCGCCAGCATGCTAGGTACGCTGCCAACTTGTAGTGGGCATGAGCATTAGGATTGTATTTAGAACTTTAACTGTCTAAGGAAAGTCTAATTCTTTTTTTTTGTAGTGTCAGCTTATATTTTGTTTATAACTTACCAGCTAATAAAAATACTAATCTTGAAATACCTGATATAAATAGGTTCAACTAGCTTTAGTAATAATATGCCTACATTATAAATTCTTATGAAAGAAACACTTAACCAACCTGGATACTACTTATCAATTTAAAAGATTTTTTTTAGCTTTGAAACACGAAAATACAAACAATGGATTTGATTCTACTTTTTTTTCACTATCCACACTAATAAATAAATGCGATTATAAATGCGAAAGTAACTCTGTCCGTCTGTCTGTTTGCTACATAATCACGGCTAAGCGGCGTCGATAAAAATTTGCGAGTGAGGACGGACATAGGCTGTTTTTTTCTGAAGAAATCGCGGACGAAATCGCGGGTACAGCTAGTAATCCATAAACTGATTTTAAAAAAAAACTTCCCATATAATCCATCAGTGTATTTGACTCTACTTTTTCTTTCACAATAATTCAGCAATGGATTTGATACTACTTTTCTTTCACTCTCCATATGATGATCGATATCTCACTGCAAGTTATGTATATACAGTATATCACATCATCATCAGCCAATTTACGTCCACTGTTGGACAAGGCCTCCCTCATAGAGAGGGGTGTTGCCATAATCCCCACGCTTGGCAGGCGGCTTGGGGATCGCAGTACGTTCACCGTATACTATTAGGACGCTGCTGCCCATCCTCCGGTGGTTCTGGTCGCAGTTTTAGGACATACCCGGGTCCATATGTGTATATACAGTATATACACAGTTGTATATACTGTATATAAGTAATGCATATACAGTATATACACAGTTGTATATACATAACTTGCAGTGAGATATCGATCATCATATCGATGGAGAGTGAAAGAAAAGTAGAATCAAATCCATTGCTGAATTATATATACAGTATATACAGTACAGTTGTATATATACAGTATAATAATAGTATAGTATATTTTATAGTATAGTATTGCTGTAGGAATTTTCTCCCCCTTCTGCAGTACTAACCAGAAGGGCTGTAGGTAATTTTTGAAGGTAATTTTTTTCTTTGACCAGGCGGGCTAACATGCACACCGCGACAGGGTTTTGTCGACTCTTTTTGTCGTGCCAAAGTGAGACAGGCGTATATAAAACCGTAGGCACCTTGTCGCGTTCTCGCTCGACAGGGGACGACAGGATTATGTCGCGGTGTGCATGTTAGCCATGCAGGACACTACGAAACCATTTTTTTACCCGATTTTTTTTAGTTTTACCAATATTAATTCGCTAATTCGACTTGAAACGCCCGGTACCAAATTAGAACTTTGTGTGCGTATTCAGATTAACTAAGTATCTCAAGGTACTTCCCGCGGTTTTCCAGGATTTTTTACACATCGCAAATTCTAAACAATGGCTATTCTTAAAAAGAACCTCCGGGTATGGACATAACAAGGAGTAAATTGAACGTGTTCAAATCGCAGTTCAAACGAATTGTACTAACAAAGGCGGTTCTAGCAAAAACAATTCCAAAGCAATCAAATAATGACTATTGACGCGTGAACGGAGACTTTTGTAAGGGTCGCTGCAGACTGGACAATTTCCCCAGCCGCAAGGACGCCGCAAATAAAAAAATATATTGTTTTTGTGTTTTTTTTAAGGAAGGCAAGCTAATATTAACACTACAAAAACTAGTTAGACTGCTCATAGACCGTTGAATGTCTAAAGACAATCCAAATGCTCAAGCCGACTATCAGTTGGCGGCGTACCCAGCTTGCTGGCGGCATTGCCACGCTAAATGGCAATGCTTATATGTTGAGCCAAATATACGCCAGCATTTTGCTCAAGCATCGCATTAACCAGACGCTCTGAAAGATTTTTGGAAATGAGGTGTGCTCCCGGCCCCAAGGGCCCAATTCTCGTCCTCAAATATGTAACCACTGCCAAGGTTATCATATTTGCGCTGTTTGTGCTGCTCTGCCGAATTGGCAGCTGCACCAGTCCTCCTTGTGTCTCAGGAAGATGTGACGGCGCCAAAGTATCACCACAAGTCGCGTCCCATACGAATTATTAAATTAATTTTTAGGGTTTCGTACCCGAAGGAGCCAACGCTTGTTGTGCTACTTTTTAACGGCTTTATCGTTTGAACCGTAATAGATATATAGCCAGTTCCAATTTTTACAGAATATGTAATCTAACGGCGGATTAACTAGCACTTTCTATTTTCTGTATCATTGACTCATAACTCTAGTAGTTATCAAGAAGAAAACTTTATTGCGATATCCGATGTATCTATTAATGTCCCTGATGCCAGTTCTTGAGATGGCGTTGATTTTTGTTTATAACAGGACAAACGGTTACTTTTTATTTTCTGTGGCAATAACTAATAGTAGTTATGAATGAGAAAACTTTTTGGGATTTCTGTTTTTTTTTTTTTCTATAGCTAATATCAACCCCCCTGATGCCGGTTCTATAGATGACGTTATCGTTTTACTGACAGAAATGGAGGAGATTCTCATGTTGATGCGGACAATTTTTTTTTTGCCCATGCATAACTTTTTACAGAGCAGTCTGACCAGTATGTTTTTTTTTCGAATTATAAATTACTGAATGCGAAATAAAAAATTAACAGGCATTGTCTCTAAAATAACACTCACATATTATTAAAGCTATTACAAAAAGAAGGTGAAAGAAAAAACCTCGAAAACTTGCAATATTTTTTTTACCTCCTTCGCCAAAATAGAAAATATCATCATGAAAATTGCTTCAAAACATTCGCAATGTTATTTTAAAGACAAATCATTTGTAATTTCAACCCAACGATTTTTTTTTCATCAAAAATATTGAAACTGTTTACAATATATAGCTCCGGGAGCGCAGCTTTAAGGTAAAGGACGTAGCTAAATGGAACTATAATGAACGAAATTCGTTCCAAAAAACATTTTTATAATTACGAGACAAAAGGAGGCAAACGTAATTATTTGGTTTAATTAAAACCCCAATTAAGACTTTACTTAATGCTAATAATTTGATAAAAGAAGTGGTGAAGGTAATTTTAGAATGCTTAATTAATTAAGGTGAAGTTAATCCCCGAATGATGAATGGTAATTTTAGAAAAGTTTTTTCAACGTATCTATGGAATAAAAATTTTAGGCGTTTAAAAACAAAAAAACTCGCTTTAAAATCGCTAATCCTGAAGATCCTGGTAATGATAATGGGACAAACTATATTAAAATTATTGCACTGTCATCGGTCCTTGAAAAGTGTACAAAATTACAATTTAATTCGACGTTTTGGAGTAGTTGAAAGATTCCGTTACATACATACATACATACATGGAAGCGGAAATACACTAGTGATTCATCAAAAAACAGGTTTAAAGAATCAGATGAACTACCGCGATTTGACGTCTGATTCAATCATCTACACTAATATTATAAAGAGGAAAGATTTGTATGTTTGTAACGAATTAACTGATAAAATACAGAATCGATTTTAAAAATTATTTTTCCATCAGAATGCTACATTGTCCCTGAGTAATATAGGCAACATTTATTACTAGAATGTAAAAAAAACTCCACCCGTGCGAAGCCAGGACGAGCGGCTAGTGTTTCGTTTATTAAATTCGTGCTTAAATTTAATTGCTTTGCCTGAGCGGACACACAAAATGACAATCGAAATGCTTTTTATATTTTATTTAATACACTAGTGCTGTTGCCCGCTACTTCGTACGCGTAGATTTTCATATACACTTTCAACAATTTTTTTTTCCTCTATCCGGCCCTTGCCCAAATAACATAGCGGATAGCCTATACTTCAATTTGATCATAGCTAAGCATATTCATAGAAATCGCATTTAAATCCGTCCAGTGGTTTAGGAGATGTGCGTGGACAAACAAACAAACAGACAAAAATTCTAAAAACTCTCTTATCGTGTTCGGCTGCTTATTTTAAGACGCACTGAGTGTTTTTTTATATCTCAGAATTACAGATTTTTTTACCACTAGGTTGTTATTATATGTACCTATAGTTAGATAATAGATATATACTAGCTGACCCGGCAAACGTTGTTTTGCCTTATAAATTATACCCTTATCACTTAGGGGTATGGAAAATAGATAGTAGCCGATTCTCAGACCTGAATATGCATATAAAATTTGGTAAAAATCGGTAAAGCCGTTTCGGAGGAGTACGGTAACTAACATTGTGACATGGAAATTTTATATATATAGTGAATGATTATTAAGAATTTTGTTTCCCAATTTCTGTGTTTGTTGCAATAAAGTGGCACTGGAGTCCAGTTGCCACTTTATTGTACCCTGTACTGTACAGTGACGAAGATAGGTGTCAACTCGGAATGCCAGCCCTGGATCATCGGAGCTCACCGGCTAGGGCTATCTCATTGGCACATTTTCAACATTTTTGAAGATAAGAAATCATAGGATTGACAATTAAATATTTAATTAAAGATGGTGTCTATTATTTATTAGACATCATCTTTAGTTTATGGTATGGCGGAACAAATAGAAAATAACTTTTAAAAAAACCGAACTTCTTCATCATACTAACGAAATTTGCTATATATGTATTTTATACTATTACAATGTTATTTTAAAGATCTGATCCGTTTTATTATATTCTAACTCAGTGGATTTCTATCTTCAAAGATGTTGAAAACGTTCGAAAGTTAAGATCATAATTACATAAAATTTGAGTGAAGCTCTGAAAAGCTCTCATTGTTAGGCAAACCGTATTCCAATATGGTCATATCTCATAAGTCTCATATTATAGGTACGTCTTTTTATACAAAGTTACCTATGTGTTATTATGAATTTCTTTGACAACTGCTCATCCGATTTTTATGAAACCCAGCCTCTAAATAAGCAAGCAATATCAAGTCGAACGTAGATACTCACAACTAGCTTTTTTTAGCTTTTAGCGGTAAAAATGTTATTTGCGTTTTTCAAACAACATTAGGTAGGCACGTTTATATGAGAAAAAAACCCAGAGAGCCCTTGGGATATTACAGTTTTCCAAGATCTCTTTTCTTTCATGGTGTACACTAAGCTATATTATTAGTACCAACTGAGTTTCTATCGCGATTTATCTTATTTACGATCTCTCGTTTATATTTTTTCTGTATGTCCGACATAGGAAAACCTCTAGCGCGTTTCGTTTCTAAATAAATACGGTATAATTGGTGGTGAAATTACAGCCGACACTATACCTATCCCAAACAGTGATTCCATGTTTAATGAGCCGTAATGTACAATACAATACGTGTGTTACCGGATATGTGTTAAATTTGGTTTTCAATATAATTCCTAGACTATATTGCAGTTAATGCCCAATATGACCATGCAGGCATGGTATAAATTAAATGTTATTTCGAAAATTTGCTTTGGCAATTTGCTATATGTATTGTCAAAATCATTACCGGAAATATATGAAAACGATGAAGAGGTCACTGGAAAGTGTTACGGATCGCAGATATTAAACATCAGATTGACAAGACATTACATTACATTTAACAGATAAAACAGTCAGATGACAGTGAGAGCAGGTTAAGTTTTTTATAATAATCCGAAAACCGAAACCTTTTCGGTGATAATAAAAAATAGAAGCTGTAGTGTTATCATACTTATATTTTTATTATTTAAATGTTATGGACAATTCAATAATTTTACGACCGGCAGGATTCGAACTTGCGCAAAAAACATACAAAAATACCAAATCGAAACACACGGTGTAAACGCACCGAGTGCTCTAACCACTATGCTATGGTCGCTTTTCTGTCAGCGTCCGAATTCTTGAGCTGTTTTTGCAACAAATCTAATCGCCATGTATAATAATTTATGTATATAACATTTAAATAGTAAATCGAAACGTATGGAATAACATTTCAGTATGAAAATTACTTTCTAGTTTGGATTATTGCGTTTTACTGTTCTCCATACATTTTCTGATATCATTATTGATTATTCTCTGATTACGCTGTTTTATGCCTATTTTTACCCCCGCTCCGACGTAAACAGAAGGATATTATAAGTTTGACGTTTGTATCTGTCTGTGGCATCTCATAGCTCCCAAACAGGTGATTCGATTAAGATTTAGCTTTTTGTTTGAAATGTGGCTTTATCGAGAATGTTCTTAGCTGATTCAAGAAACTTTGTTCAGCTGTTTGAAAGTTATCAGCTCTTTTATGGAGTGCTTAAATATTATAGTTGTACGTGTTTCTTAACACTATTTTTATATTCGATACAAAATACCTAGGATGTCTACTATGTCTAGCCGTTCTATATATTTACAAGGAGATGTACGAAATTAAAATAAAATGGTAGTCATAGCTATATCAGGGTGAAATTGTATACAATACCTAGCCATTCTTTATAATGGCGTCATTTAACACATTTACGGTAACACTTGCACTGACTGAATAATGCACGCATGTACGTCTAGATGTTACACTGCCTGTCGTATGTAACCTTCACGCAATGACTTATTAATATTTTTCTTTGTACATGTCGTATATTTTATTAAATCCAGTGGGTTTTCCAGTGAAATACAGGACATACTAATATAAAATTACTGCAGCAGATTCAGTATTTATGGATAGATGAATAAACATGAAAAAGTGGGCTAAGACCAGCATACTTATGACCATAATAATAATTAATTAATTTAATTAATAAGGCAGGTGCCGTTTCTCATTCTATAGATCTGTTATTCCATCCACAAGTTGTTCACCTCAATAGCCCAGTCTTTTTTAATCCTATACTGTACAATAGTTTCATATTCCTTTTTATACATATTTCATAGTTGCATGTATTTTATATTCAAAAGGGCCTCTTGGTGTTGGCTTCGGCCCCACCAATGCCCACCAAATGTCCGGGCTAGACCCGTGAAGAGAAATAAATAAATTAATTTAAAAAAAACACGCTTAAATGGAACAAACTATTTAAATTATTGCAATGTCATCGGTCCTTGATAAGTGTGTAAATTTCAGTTTAATTCGGTTTTTTGAAGTACTTAGTTGAAAATCGAGTTCAAAAATTCCGTTACATACTACATAGCGTATTTAAAATGCTTAGTCACCGCCAATAATTGCATAGTATTTTTCTCAAACATTGCGTTTTGCTATTATATTCACCTAAAAATACATAAATATTTTAGGGCAATTTTCGCCTTTCATAAAAACGTTGTCAAGTAATTAAACTTCGAAAAAAGTTTACCATGGCTTGTACTATGAGCCAATCACAGCTTTAAGCTATCTGGCAATTTTTTTTTCTATAGTTAAGCAATTAAATAAAAGCTCTGTATTCGCCATTTTTGAGTGGAAAACGTTATCAAACCTTTTTGCTCATTGGAAATATTGTACCTACGCTGCATACCTGCAAAGAAAATACAAAAATTGGCCGACTGTCACTTGAAAATAAGCTCTGAAAGAAAAGTTTTCGATAAGGATTCTTTATATTATGAACTCAACTAAAAATAAAATCTATACATAATAGGTCGGGGAAAAAGTTTCTTCGTATTTTTTAAACAAATTCAAGACATATTTTTTTCAAGTTTAATTACATTTAATTATAATATATATGTGCCATTTTGTTCGATAACTTGTTGCCATCTTGTAGGTAGTGACATGATCCCGTTGCTGTAGAAATTTTGGGACTTCTGATCAAAAAAATGCAACAAGTAGTTTTGACAGTCCTCTCTTGATGTTAATCTAACACTACCCAAAGAATTCTGAAGAGATCTATATCTATACTATTATATATTATATATATGAGAGCTATATATAATATATAATAGTACCTACCGTAGAGATACAAATATCTGTAATTGCGAGATCAAAAAATAACACATGGCGTCTTAAAATAATCAGCTGAGCACGTTAAGACAGTTAGTAGAATTTTTGTCTCTTTGTGCACGCACATCTAAAACACTGGATCGATTTAAATGCAGTTTTCACGAATATGCTTAGCTATGACCAGATTGAAGTACAGGCTATGTTATTTTGCGAAAGGGAGGAAAAAAGGGTTGAAAGTTAATATGAAAATCTACGCGTACGAAGTCGCCGGCAACAGCACTAGTCATTATATAAAACTACACTTGTCTAATGGACTACTACCCGCAGACATCGTTCCCAAAATGCTGGTGGCTTTTCCGCGATCGATTGCATTAGGTACTGATGCGTTACGCTAGATATCGGCAAAACCTTTAAAAAAGGTACCAGCCAGAAATTAATAACCAATGTTTAAGAAAACACATTTAATATCACAGGGTGACGAGCGCTGAGCAGCCCGTCTATTCTGCAAGCTAAGTGAACGCGCAAGTGAAGTGATAAGCTAAGTGAATCTGTTTTTTTCTTGCCTGTTTCTGCAGATAAATGTAAAAATATCGAATTATAAAGGTAAGGGACTACAGTCAAGGGTGATCACTCGACATTTTGACATTTCTCTATAGTAATCGACAAGAAAAATATACGTTCACTTAGCTTATCATTTCACTTGCGCGTTCACTTAGCTTGCAGAATAGACCGGCAGTACCGTGCAACGCTTTGAACTGTTGAAGTTGGTAGATATTTGGGAAGTACTGAACTGCTATGCAATAACTCAGTGTGTGTATCGTAGACTCATAAATTAACGGACAACTTGTCGACAGATTATAACAACCAACCTCTCTGTGATTAACAAAGTTTAATTAAATTAAGCGCCCTCGCGCCGGAACCCTAATTCGATACTCTAATTATCTTGATCGCCGAAATGATTTATATATTCATTTAATTCTGGAGGCTATCTTGGATTTAGTAGAGATTGGAGTTTGCTTGGACTCGATTAATAATGTGTCATCTTTATTCGAGATATGAGGAGAAATGTAAACACAATATTGACGGCCCATTTGTTGTATTGAAGCCATTGAGATATGATTGTAGCAACGAGCTACGAGACTGCAAGGCTACGAGGCCGAAACAGTTTTTGTCGCTTATCATACATATTTATAAAACAGGAGCGAACCGATTGTGATGAGCAAAAGAAAAGCGAAATAATCGAATCAATCATCATACTTCGTATTAATTAATATCTTGTATTATAAATGCAACCGGAAGGCGCAGCGTAGGTAGGCCTCCCACTAGATGGACCGACGATATTGTGAGAGTCGCGGGCATCCAGTCGATGCAGATGGCCTGTATGTCTGTCTGTCTGTCTGTCTGTCTGTCTGTCTGTATGTCTGTATGTCTGTCTGTATGTCTGTCTGTCTGTCTATCTGTCGGTCTACTAATTTTGAAGTCTGTTAATTGTTTTGTTAAATTGATAATTATTGTATTTTGTGGTGTTACGGAAACCTTAGTGCGCTATTCAGACTCGCACTTGGCCGGTTTTTATATACGTTTGGCCACCAACTTGCCTTATGGCGGCTCCACATTAGTGCCGTGAAGCTCCGAGAACAAGCGTGAACGTGAATGTGGAGGGTTTTCGCGGGGTTCACGCGCGTTCACGCCTGTTCCCGGATCAGAGTCGGTATTTTGTCCCGCGACAAAGGGTTCGCGCCCCCTTCGCGCGGCGTTCACGCGTACACATCCACATTCACGGCCCCGCGCCAGTTTACTCCGGTCTCTAAAGGCGTACGAACGTCATCCACCATCTTCTTTTTTTCCAACGCTTTTTAATAACTTTCTTGTTTTGGACGTCTAAATAGTAATATGTTGTCACAGCAAACAAAGTTATTGCAGCAGCAGCTTCTACGTCCATTTCGCGGCGGGTTTCACGAACGACTGTGAGCATCCCGTGAATGTGGAGGGCACGACTTGTGCCGTGAATTCATGGCGCGAATTCGCGGCACTAATGTGGAGCCGCCATTATGATAAGCAACGGTGTGTCCGATGATGGTACACTGATCTAGAATAAATCTATTCACTCTAGCCTTGAAGATGCCCAGATTGTAGTTTTCAGGAAACAAGGAGGACGGCAAGGTATTCCAGTATAAATGATACCCTAAATCGTTGAGTACGAATCTTTTCTTATTTATCTTTCACGCAAAAAAAATTGCTGAGAGATAGAAGGCTGAGGAGTGACACAATTATCCCTGAAAAATATATGGTTTCTGAAGGAATGTCCATGCTAGAAAATCGGGGCGTAACTAATCTTAGATCAATTTTACTTGTAAACTGTTTATAGTATGCATTTTGCATGAGAGTATTACAATATAAACAAGGTAAAATTTTGTTACAGTAATATTTACTTTGGTAGCCTTTCACGGAAAAAAGAAATTTTTACAGAAGTTACAACCAAATTTTATTTTTTGTACAGTCAGAGTGTCCTTCGAAGAACCAATAACTGATGGGAAGATAGGTTCTTAAGTGGAGACCAAGAACCAGAAGAGTAGAAGTAGGTAAGCCTCCCACTAGATGGACTGGCCACATCGCGAGAGTCGCGGTCATCCAGTGGATGCAGATGACACGTAGTCATTCAGTGTGGAGGTCAAAGGGTGAGGCATATGTTCAGCAGTGGACATCTTCTGGCTGATGATGATGATGACAGTCAGAAAAAAAAAATTATATGATTTGGCAGTAGGCAAGGCATGAATCTCAGCGTCAGTAGTTTACCTAGTCTTGTTTGCAGTGATAGAAAAATTTCCTACTATAAATATTAGGTACCTGGCAGTACAATTTGAAAATTTGATCGTACGGGAAAATACTAGACAGGTAGGTGTGGGCCATTAAACAAATCAATATTAATGTTTCAATATATACATGCGCCGCTGGGAGTCGGAAGCTTCGGCGAATTTTATTTGCCTGTGAATTAAATTAACAAGATTTATTAGTACGTAGAAAAGAAAGGAACATAAAAATGCTTTCGTATCGTCTCAAATGGTTTTCCTTTAAATTGTTAAACTGATTCCTTTGGCCTAATTACCTCAAAAGAATTAGCATTAGAATTTGCTGAAAAAAAATACGTGGGTACTTTATTACCGACTAATTCGATGAAACTAAGTGTAGTCGATTTGAAAAAGAACAAAATTTATGACAGTGGTCGATCAGCTCTTGTTTAGAAGCCGCGAAGAAACATTCCTTCTTCCATGTTATGCCTGCCGCTGAGCGAAGCAACGCTGCACAGAGACGGGTGGAATAAAAAGGGGGAGGTTTAAATGCTTTCATCGCACTTACCGACATGCGAGGGCAGTAAAGCCTTTGGCACAATTGAAACAATGACGAGAATAAAATGAACTAAGCGGTTTTTCGTCGAATACCTCGTCCCAGATAACATATTAACCTACTTTGTGGTCTCGACATGGATGCGATGACACTTAAGCACAGGCCACATTGCGAGCTAAGCTAACTTAGCCCAAATAGATATGGCGTATATTCATACTTCGGTTCACACCACGAACTACAAAGCTAATCTAAGCAGGCTAACTGAACTATGAGTACAAGTGAGCTAGTTTAACCTAACGATCTCAATTCTCTACCGTGCATGTCAGCCATCTGTGGTGCATGTTTTCTTGTCAACTTTGCTCGCGGTGTGGCTTTATATTTTTACAGCGCATATAATACAGTTTATGTTTAAATATCTGATCACGCTTTCACAGCTAACGTGAGCTTAACCCAGCAAAATCAGCTTAGCTTCTTCATAAAGTGCATTCATGAAATGTGCGTCAAGCTACTTATTCAAGTGATGATGTCCATCAGACTCTCAAGAACACCGTACTAACTATAAGGTTGGTTTTCAATATGTTCTGCAAGGCTCTGAGGGAAACTGAGTCTGGTGTGGGTCAGTGAGTTACACTAAAAGTTCTATTACTAATCTGCACATGGTAATCTAATAATGAAGAGAGAAGGATATAAATAGATAGATAACTCCATTGTTCACACCAAAAAGTACAAAATTGACCTTTGGGCAGTCTAACTGTTTTTGTCGAGTTAGTTTGTGTTTTGTTTAGTTAATTGATATGTGTTGGAAGTGAGTTCCAAAAATCAATCTAGTACACTCAATCGTGTAATGGCTATTTATCTTCCGTACATTTCGTTTGTTCGCATAAAAAACAGTGTTATTGGGACTTGGTTCAGAGGGCTTGAATGTAATTTCCCGTCTCAACGATTCCACGTCTTAGAGAGCAACATCTCAATACTCAATAAGTTATTGCAAATTTACATACAGATCTTACTTAGGTAGCATGTTTAAGGTAGGTATCATAATGTCCCAAATTGGTAATTATATGATTATTTGCTAATTTAATTCTTCTGCTAATAATGATGATAAATAAATTAGCTGTATTTTAAATCTCCAAATGTGTCTTCCTAAATCCAACAGGATGTTGATCTAATATCCTTTTCTTTCTTGCTTTGAACATAATTCATATTTATCTTTAGATATACGTAGGTAGGTACATCTATATAGCAACTAAAGCTCCGAAGTGCTAAATTAATGCGTATTTATGAGCGTTTATGTTTGAATACATAATTAATGAACTGTTTTCGGGCGTACGTTTCAAAACTGTACTTGCAGTCGTGTAAATAGTTTGGTAATTAAATACAGGGTTACGTATATACCCTGTCTCTACTAAGCCGAAAGGAGGTCTATATGAATGGTAGTCTAAACGCACCTTAACCAACGATTAATTTATCAGGGAACTCTGGATGAGTTCCTTTACCGGCTGTTAACTTCACCATGAACTATTTACTGGCGAGCAAACTTCTTCTAGGTGTTTCATTTCAAACTTGCTGTTAACGAGCGATTAAATCTAACATTTATAGTCTACTTTGAATCGCCTTTAACAGACTTATTACTTTAATATTTCTAGCTATAACTACTTCAAAGTTAAATTATGACTCGAAATGAATTATGAATCGACTAGCAGCATTTAAGACCTCAGAAGCTATGAAGTTCATCTCATACTTTTCGCTGACGGAAATTATCACGCGCGAAAACAGGACGGAGCAATTTTAAGCATTGCTTAAGGTCTTTGTCAGTGCCGGCTTCCCGTCAGTTTTAGAACACAACGGATTGATGAGGGACGATGACAAAATATTCGACGGGTTGACCTCTATTCCTTGGAAGATGGAGCGGCCTCTGGTTTGGGATGCGACACACTAGCGCCGTCCCATCCAGTGGTATAGCTAGGTAACCTACGGCCCTGGTGCAAAAAAACAGGGCCCTATCTAAACAGGTTAGGTTTTATAATATAAATACTTTAAAGGTATAAAGCTACTCTATCATCAGCTCTTTATTGTGCTCAAAGCAACTTACTATATGTATTGGTGAGATTATAGGTACATGGGGTATTCTGAAGATGGCTTTTTTTAGCAATTCAGTTTGAGGTTCATTGTTCAGGGTCCGAGGGCCCCCTGTGTTTGAGGGCCCCAGTGCACGGCATCGAATAGCCCTCCGATAACAACGCCACTGGTCTCATCTTCCGCAATTCTGCAAAAATGGATAATAAATATAGATATTTAGACAGGAAGTACAATTTGGGGTACAAACTTAAGGACTGGAGTATTGAGGATTTAGGAATATCGTTTTATATCTAAGATTTGTGTCGAATCATAACATAACATAGGTACCCTTAATAAAACTCATTGGGTGCGTCAAACTCTGCCACAACATTTCTAACTGACCCAGATTCCAGTATTTACTATATTTTCTAGGTAAAACCTTTTGGATCCCCAAGGACTCACTGTGCTAATTGCTGATTAGGTGAGGGAATAGGGGAGACGGTCTGAACGTTAAAATTTGGTACATTCGTTAGTGAAATGGATGGTAAAATGCAACATATTTAACCAGTTTTGCTAGATATCCTCTAGAGTCTTGATCGCACTTAATATTGTTTGTAAGTATGTATGTTTGTACACTCATCAACTCCGTAAGAGCTGAAGATATTTGAATAAAATTGTTTTGGATGTAGCTTGATTGTAACCTGGATTAACACAAGCATTTATCGCGGAAAACCATGCTTTTTGTAGGATTGCTCGCTGTTGCAGAGAAGCTGAGAGTCACTGCTAGCCATTTTGTATGAATAATATTACATGATTATGATATTACTCAGTTTATTAATAACAATGTTATATTATTTTTTTTGCTAGGGTTGCCAACCTTATCTACTGTTAAAACAGTTTTATACCTACTTTTAAATAAATAGATATCAATATAAAAAACCGACTTCATAAAAATGTCAGAACTGCACCAAATATGCGCCCTCTATACCATAGCGCGTGAATTAACTAGGCACTATCGGTTTTAGAGAGTGCTTGCCTGATTTAGTACTGAGGTGTTCCGACAGATAATATGTTTTGTGTGAAAATAGCTTTTTTAGGGTTCCTTAGCCCGACAAGGAACCCTTATAAATTCGTTCTGTCCGTCCGTCTGTCTGTCTGTCTGTCTGTCCATCCGTCCGAATTTTTTAAAACCTTCTAACTTCCATAATTATTTAGATAATAAAATGAAATTTTGCATAATAACAGTAATAATATAGGTCTCAATTTTAAAAGTATAAAAAATATATTATATTGCATTTTAGGGGTGGCACTCATACATGTGAAATGGAGATGATATTTTTTTTCACTCAACTTACTCGTGTGGAGTATCTTTGAAAAGGTATTTTAAAATGAAGGTAAGGTTTCATACATCACTTTTTTATAAAGTCTATACTTTGCGAAATATGGCTCGCCAAAGTGGCAAAAAGTTGGTCCCCCCTGCATTTCTAAACTAAAAGACATAGAAACTTGAATCTTACACTACAGATAACGATAAGATAAGTTATACGATGCACATGCTCCATTACGTGCTATTAAAATAAAACATCTCCATCCAATAACTCCATCTCAAGTGGGGTGTTCCCTGCAATCTGGAAAGATGCGCAGATTATTCCATTGCCTAAGAAATCCAACCCTAAATCATTTTCTGAATACCGTCCAATTTCTATCCTTTCTTTTCTATCCAAAGTCCTCGAGCGTCTTGTTCACAGACAACTCAATGAATTCCTCAATAGGCAAGACCTCCTTAATCCACTCCGATCCGGTTTCCTTCCTGGGCATAGCACTGTGTCTGCGCTTGTAAAGATCACCGACGATATACGCTTAGGTATGGATGACGGCAAGCTTACTGTTCTAGCCCTGCTAGATTTCAGTAATGTTTTCAATGCCGTTAACTTTGACATTTTGTTGGCGATCCTACGCTCTATTAACATAATTATCTCCATCGGTAATCGATTGGTTTCACAGTTACTTGTACGGGCGCCGGCAGCGTATACGCCTCGAAGATATGTTTTCTTCTTGGTGCAATACAATAGCTGGTGTACCTCAAGGCGGCGTTTTATCTCCTCTACTCTTTGCTATTTTCATAAATTCTATTTCCCAGCGCCTTTCTTCTTCCTACCACCTATATGCAGACGATCTCCAAATGTATTCGCAAGCCCGACTCAACGATCTGGACATAGCCATAGCTACCATTAATGCTGATCTGCGCCGTATTATAGAGTGGAGCAATTCCTATGGTTTAAAAGTCAATCCCACTAAATCGCAGGTCATAATAAGGTCATAATCATAGGCAGCACTTACATGATCTCTGGAATAAGTTGGGCTACAATTCCTAAGGTAGTCTTTGATGGCACTGTAATACCGTTTAGCGAATCTCTGAAAAACCTTGGCGTGATGTTTGATCGTACATTAAGTTGGGACAGTCAAATACAGTCGATCAGCTCCTAATTATTTGCGTCTGGTGGTTCGCTAAGACGGCTTCGTAATTTTCTACCAACTGCCACCAAAGATACGAGAATCTATGTAGGTATCTACATAGACTCTCGTATCTATGTAGATATTAGGTATGTATTAACATACCTACTTACTTATCCTACCTTCATTCTTGCATTACAAATAGGGGTTAGTCTCACCCTTAACAGGGTTACCAGGTAAACCAACACTCCAAAACTGTGGTTCTAAGGATTCTCTATAAAGATACCTAGTAAAGTAGTGTTTGCGTAAAGTGTTTGCGGAATCTACCGAAGTTGATATAATTTTCAGTGTTGCTGTAAACAATTTTATGTTTACCCCACCTGTTAACAAAAGATCAATATAAAAAAACCGACTTCATAAAAATGTCGGAACTGTACCAATATTGGACTGGATAAATAGGAATGGGACCACACGGGAAGCACCAGCTATCAAATAAAAAAAGAATCGTCAAAATCGGTTCACCCAGTCGAAAGTTATGAGGTAATAAAAAAAACGAATTGATAACCTCCTCCTTTTTGGAAGTAGGTTAAAAAATATGACATTTAAATGGGTAAACAAAGCAATACGATAACACTTTATTTATACACCATGAACTCTTACTCATTCACTCTCACTCATTCATTTTAAAAATAAATAAATAAAAACGCTAATATCACCACAGGCTCGTTATAATAGGTCGGGGAAAAAGTCTTTTCGTATTTTGTATGTATAAAGTTGTAGTAAAATCTCATCGGTTGTACTGTTTGTATCTGGCTGATTTTGATATCATTAAAAATATGACATTTTAAAAAAGGAATACAAAAAGTAAAAAGCAATTTCCCGCCATTTTTCAATTGTTTTTTTGTTCGATAAAATGAGTGAATCTGACGAAGAAATTCGATATATTTTGAAGTTTTATTACAAAAAAGGGGAAAAATGCGACACAAGCCGCGAATAAAATATGTGACGTTTATGGACCTAATGCAGTGTCATCAAGAGTAGCACAATGTTGGTTCAAGCATTTTCAGCCCGGGAATTTTGATGTCAAAGATGCAGCTCGCTCTGGTCGCCCTGTTACGGATAAAGTCGATACCATTTCTGAAAAAGTGGAGCAAGATCGGCATATTAGTAGTTACGACGTAGCTGAAGAACTGGGGATCGACCACAAAACAGTTTTGACCCATTTGAAAAAGTCTGGGTATAAAAAAAAACACGATATTTGGATGCCACACGAGCTCACTGAAAGAAGAAAGAAACCAAATGAATCGTGTGCTCATTTGCGATTCTCTGTTAAAACGTAACGAAACCGAACCGTTTTTGAAAAGATTGATCACTGGTGATGAAAAATGGATCACCTACGACAAGAATGTGCGCAAACGATCATGGTCAAAGGGCAGTGAAGCACCACAGACTGTAGCGAAACCCGGATTAACACGTAATAAGGTGATGCTGTGTGTATGGTGGGATTGGAAGGGCATCGTTCATTATGAGCTTTTACCGCCGGGCAAAACCATCGATTCGGATCTCTACTGCCAACAGCTGATGAGACTCAAACAAGAAATTGAGAAGAAACGGCCGGAATTGATCAACAGAAAGGGCGTGGTCTTTCATCATGATAACGCCAGACCGCACACATCTTTGGCCACTCAGCAACAATTGAGAGAGCTTGGTTGGGAAGTGTTAATGCATCCACCATATAGCACTGACCTTCCACCCTCAGATTTCCACCTGTTTCGGTCTCTTCAGAATTCTTTGGGTAGTGTTAGATTAACATCCAGAGAGGACTGTCAAAACTACTTGTTGCATTTTTTTGATCAGAAGTCCCAAAATTTCTACAGCAACGGGATCATGTCACTACCTACAAGATGGCAACAAGTTATCGAACAAAATGGCACATATATATTATAATTAAATGTAATTAAGCTTGAAAAAAAAATGTCTTGAATTTGTTTATAAAATACGAAGAAACTTTTTCCCCGACCTTATATGTACAGAAGATGTCATAGGCTCTTCACTAAATTAAAAACGGCTACTGTCACAATCATTTGTGCTTTATGTCAAAGTCAAGTTTTTAAAATAACACTCGTGATTAAACAACTTCACTTTGGTCAGCCATCTTGAGGGAATTCAGTTTTTGGAGAACATGCAGCGATGTTGACGCTCAGAATTCGGATACTCTCCGTGTTCTGAAAACGAGGAGCCGCACAACAAACGGTTTTTTTTTTTAGCTATGAACGCGCAAACCTGTGTCTTCGTTGGGTTGAACTGAACTAGGTTCACTAAAGTTATATGATTATTTACGGCATATTGGGATATTTGGGAGCTCCTTCCACAACCTTACCACGGTAAATATCCCGTTAATAATAACTTTAGTGAACAACCGTGATAGTTTAAAACAGTGTTGAACGAGGTTCAGTTATGAACGAGAACGAGATATAAAGTACATTCGATTAATATACCGAATTATTAATCGAATGTACTTAATTTAGGCCCGAAAATTTTACCTACACAACCGGCCACGGCCTCAGTGCATATATAGGTACAGTCTTATGCACTCCATGTGATTTATCGTAAAAAAATTCTATCGTAAAAAAGTTTAATCAAAAACTATGGCAAAGCTCATTATTTAGGCAAATAAATGTAAATTTTGTCTGTCTCTCACCAATTCTTAGTCCGGAAATGGGTGAAATCCTTCAAAGTGACAACACTATTAAGTTTGACGAAGATGAAAACGAGCTTTCCCAGCGATCGTCTTACAAACAACTTGCGAGGACTTATCTCGGACTTACCTCTGTGTTTACAGTAACCTGACACGTCTGATGACCAAGTTTGTTTCATGGCCCGAAACTGGTAATGAATTGAGTTTGTGTCAAGTTTTTTTTTTCTTATTGGCTTGTTTTAGAGGATCTAATAGATAACATACCAAAGCAATCTTTGTGGCAAGCTACCGTACAAATTTTAATGCATAATAAAAAAAACAATGACAATTAAATATAAATTTAATATTTTAAGCCCCCTATAAAAGTGCTGATAATTTTCAAACGGCTGACCAGATTTTCTTAAATCATAGCTTAGATCACTCTCGATCAAGTGACCGTTCAAACAAAAACAAAAAACAAAATCGGTTCAGCCGTTTGGTAGATACGATGCCACAGCCAGACACACAGTCACACTGACACAGATAGATACACATGTTAAAATAACACCCCTTTTTTCCGTCAAAAAATTGAGAAGCTCCTTGTTGGAAAATAACTAGGAAAAAACGAATTGAATTTAAAAAATTGAATTTCCTAAATAGAACAAATTTTCATCTCAAAATCAACTAACATATAGTTTTTTGGCAAACTAAAACTGTCTGGAAGTTACTAGTCAGTGTGAAAACCGTTAAAATGCATTTGAACGTCCGAATCGTTCCAAAATGGTGTTTAACTATGTTAAAACTTCCTCTTCCAAATCAAACGGTTGACCAGCTGAAAACCGTTTCTGTTTGCTGTGCCCTGCGGTTTTATCCGTGGGGTCATTGCCCGATCTTCTCAGTGTTTTTCGTGTTATACCTTATAGTCTAAGATACGATCATAGAAATATATACCCTCATCTATCAGGTATTTGATGATGACATAGTTTATAATCCATCATTATAGACAGACCTTCCAATCTCTATCCCCACAAAAAACGCTTATAAAATATCTCAAAAATTTATCAGGTAATTTAAATTATTGTTTCAGTATGTGTAATTTTAAATTATATTCTTCGCTAATCCTATTATCTTGTAATAAACTAGCCGTCCGCCCCAGCTTCGCACGAGTGTAAGCTCGGCCTTCGGCCTCGCTACAAAATATAATATAGCCTATGTCACCCGGGGATAGTGTAGCTTCCCAACAGTGAAAGAATTTTTCAAATCGGTTCAGTAGTTTCGGAGCCTATTCATTACAAACATACAAAAATAGGTACAAATCTTTCCTCTTTATAATATTAGTGTAGATGAAACATTATAACACAAGCCTATTATGGTGTTAGTTACCTAACCAGTAAACAAAGTTTGGGTAGTTAATTCGGACAACTAATTTCTGGTCCACCCGCAACTTTGGTATCTTGATTTATAATTAATGTTGGGACTCAAAGTGGGTAGGTACTTTAGGACACGTGAGAGAGCAAAATTAATGGAGGAATTACATGCGTATATTTATTTTCTACAAGCAATTTATCTGGCTTCTAGCCAGCTCTCTAGCCTTTAAGAACTACATACATTAAGAACTTTAGAAACTATATGTACCTCATAGAGATAAATAATGTATTATAAAACAGAAAATTAACGAAAACTTAAAATAGTAACTAAAAACTAAAACTTAAAATATTGTAGACCATTAGTATTAGTGAGGGAAAGGTCCCCAGAATGCTGGCGGCATTGCCACGTTGAATGGCAATGCTCAATTTCTGTCCGAAATAGAAGCCAGCATTTATAACACCTGACGCCTCCACCAATCGCCTGGCCAAGTCCCGATAGTCTGTCTGTACCTCCAAGTGTCATCTTTTTTTTTTTTTGGAAAAAATTAACGAATACTTGATTTTTGGCGTTATGATTCTATCAAATAGAAAAATTTATTTCTGTAATATATAAATAAACTAGCTGCGTCCCGCGGTTTCACCCGCATGGTGATGAAAATCGGTGATAATGATGATGATGAAAAGTAGCCCATGTGTTAATCCAGGACATAAAAATAGCCTATGTCCGTCCTCATGATACATACTATACCTTGGAAAAACTTTATCGAGATCGGTTAAGCCGATTAACAGTGATTATATAGCAAACAGACAAGAGTTACTTTCGCATTTATATATTAGTATGGATATGGATATGGATAGATTAGTATGGATGATCTATATTTATTATTGAAAATAACGGCTTCAAGCTTTGGAAAAACTCAACATTACAACTTATTAGTGTTGTAAAACTCTCGGAGGAAAAGTTTGAGATGGATTTCGTTTAATTACTGACATAAACAATTTTAATGTTTTGGTTTACTTGTTTTATATTTGTCTTGACAATTTCAGCTTTATTTTTCCTTTTATGCCCAAAAACCTAAAATCTAAAATTTTATGAAGCATTTTGTAATAAATCTGGCTCTTAACATTTTAAATGCAAAAGTGTATAAAAACTGTTTCTCTGTCAAATCTCTAATGTAAATTCTGTTTCTACATCGCTTCAAGAACAATAAGGAATTCGGGATAAATTTTACTCGATAGATATTTGTTAATGATGCTAATTTAGCCTAACCTGTAATAAAAAATTAATTTTGAGCCAAAAATTAATAATAATGTTTTTTTTTTTTTAATATTTGTAACTTTCAGTATATATATATTTAAAAGCGGAATTACAATTTGTCAGAAAAACAGTTTTGAAGATGGACTTCCGCAAAGTAAGTAAGTTAGTGTCAGCTTATATTTTGTTTAGTTGATAAAGGCACTTGCCATCAAATATTTATAAGAACGGTGACCTTTTAACCACTCACTCCTACGACTATCTCGTAGGAGTACTGGATGAAATATTATAATAACACTTTCTTCTGAAGATTGCCCTTTGTTGGAATTACACTTACACAAGAAATCTAATATTAGTCTTATATTTCGCGAATGGAATGGAAACTTTGAAACAATGTAATTTTTTTTTTGTTTAGTTAATAAAAGCACTAGCCGTATTAAAAATGAAATAAGCGTATACTACTTACTAATACGAACAGATTTTTTTTAAATTATTTTATGACCAGTGTGACAAATTTCCGTGCAAGTCCTAAAATGTTCCGGACCCGGGTATGTCCTAAAACTGCGACCAGAACCACCGGAGGATGGGCAGCAGCGTCCTAATAGTACACGGTGAACGTACTGCGATTCCCAAGCCGCCTGCCAAGCGTGGAGATTATGGCAACACCCCTCTCTATGTCGGAGGCGTTGTCCAACAGTGGACGTTAATTGGCTGATGATGTGGGACAAATTTTGATAGAATTGGACTATTTAGTAGTGTATTATAAAAATTGATAATTATAATTGTTATATTTAAAAATATAATAATATTTTATTTGTTTTTTTGCAAATATTTTAGCTTTTTCTTACGGGCCACACTAAAAAACGTAATCTACGAAGTTGACATACTGACGCATAATAATTAGTAATTTAATTATAACCATGGTTAATTACTTAGTAATTTATCCATAAGAAATGAAAATAGTTTATTCCAGATTTACATCCATATCAATTAATTACAAACTATACACTAAACAATGATTATGGCCATAGTTAATGAATAAGTAATTTAATCATAGTTAATTATTTAGTAATCAACTAAGGTTAAATGATTGATGATTATTATATAGTACAAATTCTAAAGTAAAATAATAAATAATGGATGACTGCGAGTCGGTGACAAATTTCTGTTAACCACCAAGTTAAGCAACGTAAGGCGCGATCGGTACTTGGATGGGTGATCGCCTGGGCGTGATGTTGTCTTTTTGCAATACTTTTTGTTTTTGTGGTGCTACGGAAACCTCACAGTGCGAGCCTGATTCGCACTTGGACAGTTTATTTAGTATTTAGGTAGAGGAAGCACTCGAAATGGTCCCACAAAAATTTCATTTACTTTGGCGCAGTAGTTTTTAACCGTCTTCATCTGTATGAATGATTTTGTGTGAGTGTATGTTGATTTGGAAATAACAACATGGGGTTCTACAAAAGGGCTATTGAAAGTATTTGCAGGTTAGCAACGTATAGCTATCCATAGCGATTATCGCTTACCATCAAGCGACCCGTTAGATTGTTTGCCACTAATGGCATAATAAAAATGACGTAGTCGTTTTTTGTATTGATAATTATTAAATTAGCATGGATCCTAAAAACATTTTATATTCTACTACAACATGGCCATTTTTGAAGTGACAACTTCTTTAGGCGCGTTGATCTCTTTTTGGGTGACCAATAATCATGGAACTCGCGACAACGTCACGTGTATTTTAAAATAGCGCCATCTCTTGTACAATAGGTGAATTACTACTTAAGTTTTCACTTCTGACGTGCAGTCCTATGACTAATGTGTTTTTTTGTTGTTGCTATGTATACACTTTTTATACATCTTTGCTAGCAATTTAAAAAACAAGGTATATTTATTACCATCTTCACGCTAATTTTCTTGGTTTGGATTATAAGCTTTAATTGAAACAATGCGATCTTTCATGGTTTACGAGGCCTTCTAGTAGCAATGACCTAATAGGATGGAAACTCATTTTTACGATTTCATCAAGGTGATTGTAGGGCTAAGTATCTAATGAGAAAATGCTTAGAAAGTGCTTTTCAGGAAGTTAGGACAACTTCTATTTTAAAATAAATAATTTTGAAAGTTTTTAATTGGCTTCTATAGAATCACACTAATGTGACATATATGTGGATGTTTGTTACTCAATCACGCATATAAAACGCATCACGCAATAAACGGCTGGATGAATTTGGATGAAATTTAGAATACACATTGCTTATGTCCTGGATTAACACATAAGCTACTTTTCATCATCGTCATCATCACCGATTTTCAACCGCGGGGCGCAGCTAGTAAATAATAAGTACAAGCTCTACTAAGTTCCGTGCGATAGTAGTAGCATCGACAAAAAATAGATCCATCCATCCTTGGTGGTAGCAAGGATGATTTTAACTAGGATCGTTCTTGGTGGTAGGTAATCCACAGAAGTCCAATAACTGTCCGTAACGTCATGCTTTTTATAATGATGATAGCATAGAATAAATAATAGTACAAGTACTAAGATCCATGCGATAGTAGTAGGTAATCCACATAATTTAAGTAATTGTCCGTAACGTCCCGCTTCGGATAATGATGATTGCATAGAATAAATAATAAGTACGCTCTACTAAAGTCTATGCGACAGTGGTAGGTCGTAATCCACCGAAGTCCAATAACCGTCCGTAACGTCCAGCTTCTGATAATGATGATTGGGTTTCCACTGATCACCACTGATTGTGATCGAGATGTGATTGGGTCAGTTTGCGTGAATCTTTACAATGACTGGCTATTTATATAAGAGGTAGACTTCAGTCCGACATCTACCAATTCAATTTACGTAAACCTATACAAACAATACAAATAAGGTTGGTTGAAATTGACGGGCTTTATTTGTCTTGTTTCCCATGAATAGAACAAACAACTTGACGTCACGCAATCTCGCCAATGAAACCTTTTAATTTCTATAGATGTTGAATGACGCGTCTTTTGGAGAAATGTAAATATACCTACTTAACAATTCTTGTATAATGTATACTATTCAAAATGTGATGAGGATATAAATTACAAGCATTCTTACACTGGAATCACATTTTATTCTACATTTCATTACTTGCGGTTGATTTTTATTTGCATGTTGAATTTTCGTAATAAAGCTGTCAAGACTTTATAAAGGTATATCCAGTACTTAATTCCAGGCAATACTTAACTCACCATATTATACAAACATTATTTAAGGATTACTTAAGGTTCTGCAGACACTGAAAATGGGCGAGAAGTGATGTGGGCAGTGAATTCACTACACATTATAAGCGTATTGCACGCTACGCATTGAAAGCGTGTTTGTGAGCTATGCATTAAAAGCGTATCGTGCGCTACGCATTGAAAAATATATTTGTGCGCTACGTGTTAAACACGTGTTGTGTGCTACACGTGAAAAGCATGTTTGTACGCTACGTGCTAAAAGCGTGTTAGATAGATAGAAACTCTATGTACACAATACATCAGAAATCAAAATTACAAATAGATAGAAAACACTTACGAGCTAGTATCACAAGTGGCAGCCTTATCACGTGGCGTGGCGGTCGCGGTGGCGGGCTTATCGTGTCGTGCGCTACGAGTTGAAAGCGTGTTGTGTGCTACGCGTTGAAAGCGTGTTTGTCCACTACGTACTAATGGCAGATGTTCGCTACGCGTTAAAATCGTATTGTGCGCTACGAGTTGAAAGTGTGTTGTGCGCTACACATTCAGAAAGGCAATTTATTACACAATATATATTTATTGTAATGTATTCAAGTCACGCCGCTAGCGAGCCAAGTTGCTTTTGACCAGTCTTTCTACCAAGCTACCTACGCTAGCAGCTGGCATACTATTCCCGCTCTGCTTTGCTCCTTACTCATTTGCAGTACATCGTGGTTCGTATTGTTCATTATAATATATAATTACCTCCAGACCACGTTTGGACCGCGCCGCTTCTTACCCACTTTATATGACATGAGCTTGACATGAGATAACTAACCATGCATAGGATGTACGTTCGTGTGTGTGGGACAAATCTTGCAACTGATTTTTAGACCAGTTATCCTAAATCGATTGAGCTGAAATTTGAATACTTAGAGCCGTAATAACCGTAACAACTTGGCTGACGTCAATCACGTCAACCAACGAGGGAAAATGAGAAGGAAATTATATCACTCTTTCTCTCCCGTTGGTCAGACGGCGATTCGTTAGCCAAGATTGATATTATGTATAGATTGGGAGACAAATACAATGCAATGTTATGGTACCATCGAGCTGGTCTAGTGATGGAGACAGAATGTGGCCATAAGAACTCCTAAACGAAATAACGTAACCCTGTGGGTTTGTTGAATTTGTTCTAGCACTTTGGTTCTAAATAATAAAACCAATATGGCGGACGCCCCAGGATGGCGGACAACATGTCCATATCTACCATCATGTTATAGGCATCAAAAGAAAGGGTTTACTTGGAAGAATTCGAAAATGCTTGTTTTTAAAAAGTATTTTTAAATCAATAATTTTATACACCTAGAACACATGACGTCTCTTTTCTCGTATTCACAAACTCTTGCCACTCCAATTTCGCTCTACGAATTTATTATCTATGTTTAAACGTAGATTTATATCAATTTAAAAACGTAACGTTTCTGCTAGAACCCTCGTAAAAGCAGGTTTTTATTCCAGTCTCAGTCAAATTATTAAGAGAACTAGCTAATGCCCGCGACTTCGTACGCGTAGCGCAAAGTAATTAGTGGGTGGACGATTAGACTGACATATCCAAATATAAATGTTACACTAACGAACACGAACGGAACTTTAAATAGGCACAAATCCATCGGATTATTTATACTGAATATTTTATAGATAATACCTACACATATGACATGATTGTAGATTTATTGCTCTCCATTTTAATGCTGATTGCCATACTATCGTCATAGTATGATTTTAGTCTAGTTTTAATCTGACTCGATACAGGTATCCCGACATGTCCATAGTTTCAAATATATTTCAATCAAATAATATATTACTTTCACTGGTTAAATACGTTGGAAGTGTGGAGCCATGGAGCCAATAAGGAAAAAAAATTGGTATAAGTCAAGCGAAATGTCATGCATGACAAACGTTATTATTGAATTATTAGTAAATAGTAAGTAGGAAGCATGGAGCGGTATCTATAATTAATCGCTGTTATTTAACATTACTCCGCGTAAAGACTGCCAATCAATGATGTCTAAATAATTTTTGCCCGCCTTCTGCGCTTCGACCCTTCCAACAACTAAACCGCTTTCGTTCACCACCATAACATCCAAAATAGCTGCTAATCATAGATCAGTAACAGATTAGATGCCGCGAGTTCACCTACTTTGCGTGTCTGTTATTGGTCTTAAGTTTGATCCTGGCAAAAAAATGTATTCATTTTATTCTCCGTCGACTTGGTATATTAGCACGTCAGAAGTCAATACAAAAATAAACGTACTTTAAATTACGCCATAATAAACTGTAAAACCTCTTCAAAAGCAGTTGGCTGTCCTGAAAATAACAAAAACAAAAAAAACTATTTGGTGCAGTCTATCGGAAGTTATGCGGGTACATACATTTCGGCGATTCGTTTTTATTTCATCATCATCATCAGCCAGAAGACGTCCACTGCTGAACATAGACCTCTCCCTTTAACCTCCACACTGAACGACATCCTGCCATCTGCATCCACTGGATGCCCGCGACTCTCACAATGTCGTCGGTCCATCTAGTGGGAGGCTTACCTACGCTGCGTCTTCCGGTTCGTGGTCTCCACTCAAGAACCTTTCTTCCCCATCGGTAATCGGTTCTTCGAGCGATGTGGCCTGCCCATTGCCACTTCAACTTGCAGATTTTAATAGCTATGTCGGTGACTCTGGTTCTTGGCGAATATCTATATTTTTATTTACATATACATTATATGGCAACAGCCGCTCCCGTCTTCCTACGTACCATGTCTGCGATTAGAAGTCTGTCATTACGACAACATTACTATAAAATAAGCTAGATGGCGATATAAATAATTATTAAAAAAATATTTTTTTACTATTTATTATCATAAATTAATATAGCCTATGTTTCAATCAGGTATTTTATAAGCATATTCATGGAAACTGCTTTGAAATCCTTCTAGTAGTTTAAAAGATGTGCGCGGACAAACAAACAAACTGACAGCCGTCAGATTTGTAGTTCCATAGTTTGAAAATAGATTGCGTACTAAAACGATGTTTTGCGAAAAAAATGAAAATTTGCTTAAACTTTACGAATAATATTATTAAAAACGTAATAAGGTATTCAATAATTCCTAAAATAATGAGTGTAAATGGATCGTAGTTTCACAAATATGAAAAGTGCGTCTATTATAGGTAAATAAGACACTTTACCTGAATCACGCAAACGGGATTTTTTTTGCAAGTTAAACCGATATCCGGTATTGCTTCTACTTAGTTAGAAGTCATGTGTGAAGGTATTTGATCTACACATTTATAATATGGTAGGGATAGGGATACATAATGTAGGTACCGAAGACGTGATGGAAGTAGTAGGGATTGATTCATTCTGGCTCACCAAAAAATCTCTACATTTTGTAGGTGCTTTTCGGAGTGAAATATCTAAGCCAACCTAAAAAAAAAAAAAAAAAAAAAAAAAAAAAAAAAAAAAAAAACAGAATTCAGCTCCACTTATGTACCTACTGTAGGTACATAACATTATTTTCTTTTTCTTATTAAATACGATCCGTTATCGAGCTAGTTTGCAACTAGAGTTTTATGTTCGATCGCAAAAAAATGTTTTCATCAGAATGCACTTTATGTTTATGGGATCACTATCAATTAAAATTTATTGCTTGGAATTCGATCGCAAAAAAATGTTTTCATCAGAATGCACTTGTATTTATGGTATGGGTGATAAAACCTGACTGAACCTGCATAATTTTTTTCCATGGGATCACACACTGGTCATATAAATTCTCGAACAAAGAAAGCCTTCCCCGCTTTTTTTACGGCATCTATTTCACGAAATGTATTTTATTTAATGACTTCCCTTCCCACACTGTTGGACAATGCACAAAAACACCTTAAAGGAAACCTTATCTAATCTGATTTATGATATCAAAAAAATATAATTTAATGATCTTTCAAAGAACCTCGTGTCGTGGACACGATCCAACCTGTTAAGCTTTTAAAAAAACCTACCCTTCGAACATAATATAAAGACGGGGTAGCATATTTGTAGCTCATTCTGGTCTTAGACTTTCATCTCTCACAGTATAATTAGCCTCATCCAATCCAACGCAACTTGTGAAGAGCAATTTCTCATAGCAAAATTATTCCGTGACACCAAATATTACAAAGTATTATTTTTACATTGCATCGATACAAAAAGAAAATGAATGTAAGTACCTACATATTACTCACTGATTGTTTTTTTTATTGTGTAATCTTGTGTATCGTCAAATTACAGTTCAATTCTATAATTTTATATATGTATAAACTAGTATATGTAAATAATTCTTGTGAAGTTCGAGTATACAAATATTGGGTACAAATTTGATTTTATTGAGTGGATGCAAAAGGCAGGCTGTCGTTCAGTGTGGAGGTCAAAGGGGGAGGTCTATGATATGTCTATGTCTATGACATTACATTGCTTATGATAATTTATCACTTTTTCTTTTGTTGCAGAGCCCATCGTACTCTCCTGTGGAGATTGATGAAGAAATCAACACGCTTAAACATTTCTATTATCCATTGTCTGATGAAGAAAAAACATCAACCAGCCTCTACAATCAGGAACACAAGAAACTGGCTACTTGTAGACGTTCCAATAGTAGTGATCTGGATGAGTTCTTTGCTGAAGAACCACCCAAGAAAAAGAAGAAAATCTGTTCATCTATTGTTGGACGTGCGAACAATGACGGTGGCACATCATATATTTCAACAAACACAGATGACGGCGCTAGTGCTACCCACCTAGTTAAAATAGAGGTGTATGAACTGAAAAAGTTGAGGAAAATTCCTGTAAGTCAACATTGGAAATACGCAACGACTCGCATTAAGTATTACGGCAAATCTAACAACAAAAATTATGAAAATATCAAAAGTGTAATGTATAGCATTACTAAAGAGATAGCAGAAACTACTGATTGCAAAAAGTATTCGTTCCAAAACAATGATTGATTGAATAAAAAAATGGGGTAAAAGAACAATAATTTTAATCTTTGAATGTTGTATTGTGTGTTTTGATTTTCGGTCATGTAATTTTTTATAGTGGTAAGCAAAAAGTGTTATTTTAAAAACTATAACTATAGTCTTTTGAAATTGTATTGTATAGTATACATAATTTGATAAGTTTTAGTTTTTAACCAACTTCGAAAAAGGAAGAAGGTTCTCAATTCGAACCTTATTTTATTTTTTTATTTAATACATATCTTTAAACTAAGGTAGTATATTACAATGTGTGTCTTTGTGTTTTATTAATGTCATAAATAAAAATATACTCTAAATTTCTCACATATTTTTTATTTCTTTATCATATGCTTAAAAATACACGTTTATACATTTCTCTTAAGATTACATCATTACACAAAGTATTTTTAGTAAACATACTTACAAACTCTAACATTGATAAACCCTTAAATCTATAGTACAAGTACATTAAACAATATTCACCACAAACAGAAGTTAGCTCATTTTGAATAACTTTACTATTACACCACCATTTATTTGCATTTCTTTTTAAAAACATCATATGAGGATTAATAGGTTTACGACCAAAACTGTCGAAGTATTCCCCGACACCATTAGTATCCACATAAATAGCCACCCAGTGAGACCCTGGTTTAGTGTCTGGATCCAGGTTACTAATCAACAAAATAGGTTTCTGTAAATACATTGGTAAACGATTGGCCGCAAACACATTGTACCGGAAATATGGATGGATTTTTTTAAGATTATTTTGTAATTCAATTGAATTCATTACATAAGCTTTACAAAATATACGTGTAACAGTGATGATAGTTAGAATCAAATTTAACAATAACTAATAAATACATATCTTATAAAAACTAACTACTGTAATCAACACTTATATTTCTATTTTTGTCAATTTCAATGATATTATCGAATTCAGCATATACGACGCAGTTAACTGTTGTAGTAAGAGCAGACTCAAATCTAACCTCTAACCTGACACTACCATGTCGTACGAGATTCCAGTGGGCAGTCGAGTTGGCAGACAGATCTGGTGTTAGATCGAATACCATTAAACAGTACCCATTTGGATATTGTTCCCTAGAAATCCCATTACCATCATTTAAAAAATGAATACCTGTCCCTGAGAATAACGTGTGATATGCAGTTGAAAACATATCGTTACTAAAAACAGGCTGCAAGGCTTTAGAGGGAATTTGTTGTCCATCTATATAGAGACAGAAAGTGTTAATATCATAGTTATGAAAATTAAATGGATTCTTTGTGTAACTACCGTTAAATGCAGAGTTATCTATAAATCCAATAATACATCTTTTTGGAACTTGACCGAGAAATATATTATCAAGCGTTTTGCCTTGCACCCCTGAAGGTATCGTTAAAACCTTAACTTCTGCACGTGTTATTGGGTATTTAGCAGTTGTAGTAGCGAGAACTTTTTGGTGAGCAAGCAAGACAGTTGGATTGATTCGAGCTCTACGAATTATTAAAGACGCATCTGTAATGCATATTTTTAATTTAATATCGGGTGTAGAGCTCATAAGATTGAATGTATCTCTAGATCGAACTAATTTTACACCGATTTCCACACCATTGATTAAAAATTTTTCTTGGTTAAAAATGTCCCCATGTAAGTGACCAATCATTTCCAATTCCTTACTTTCCTTCACAAATGTTTGTCTTTTATTAAAGCCTTTGTTTGTATTGTCGGTAGAGTCCATTTTACCTGCAGTATCTTCATACCAAAGGCCACATGTTAGATGAGATTTTTTCGCTGGTTCAGCATAATTCAATAAGTTTTCTAAGTAAGCACGATACGCATATGTATTATTTGGAGGAGACACAAGTTTTTGATTTAAATACACATCTAATTGACTAAATATTGAATGCAACCAATTGTTAACAGGAGCTACAATAGCTTCTGGAGAAAGTTTCGTTGAATCTTGATTCACTACTTTAGCTTTTATGTGAAGCATCGTATGTGATAAATCAATATAATCATCGCCTGTTCCGGGAATTTGAAATTCAAGAGGTCCATCATCAGTTAATGATGAAATTGGTTTGTAGTGAATCCATTGACCATTCTCTATACTTGTTTGAGTGGCTGGTAGTGCAAACAAATCAAGCTCAGATTTAACACACTCACATGAATGATTATGTAAAAATGACATTGTTAGTTATTATTATTACAGCTGAAAAATATCGTTGTGTATTTTTGCAGCCTTTTTAACTGTTCTCTCTTTAAAACTTGAAGATGAAATGCGAGGTCTTAGTCGTGCTTTCTTATTTATATATCCTGAACCTGAACCACGCATAATATTATTTATTTTATCATCTGCTCTTCTCTTGAGATTTGAAGTTGCTTCTTTGAGTCTGTTTTTAATAGATTCTTCCATAGGCTTTGCGCTAACCATATCTGACAATACTCCTACACCAGTGTCCAATGCTTGTTTACCAATCGCTTTAGCTCCACTGGACAGAAGAGGTAATACAGATCGAAATAACCCTCCGAGAAAACTTCCTATGCCATGACCTCGTTGATGCAGAGCTCCTTTATAAATTACTCCTATCCCAGAACCAGCTTGATGTGAGTAATAATGTTGATATGGACACATAATATCATTTCCACGGTGTGAATACATTATACACGCATAAAGTGGAGCTTCACACACGTCGTCCCAAATTGAAATGGTATTTTTTCTCCTGTACTAGACCTTATATCTATTTCAATTGTATCAAATTCTCTACGCATAACAGGTAAATAGTGAGGTGGTGAAAATACATGCATTTTATTTGCCCCATAGATATACTTGGCTGGGTCTAATGGTATTATTCTTAACAAAGGTGCCATTACATCCCCTACAATTTGTGGTTGAATTATATCACAATACACAAATAATTGAGATGGTAACCCTAAGTATAAATTTGCTGGGCATCTACTAAAACGTTTTGCAACAATATTGGTATCAGGGTCAAAACCCAATTGAATACTTAATTTTGGTGATAATTTAACTGATATTAGATTATCATTAGTAACTGTAGTTGCAACTAGTTTTGAAACTTTATCATATCGAAACCTTAGTTCATTCTTTGAATTTAGAGTCGTTAAAATATCATCTATATTATCATAATTTGTTGCAGGTATGTAACTTTTATACATGACTATTGATGATTGTGTATTATTTATTTCATTGGGTGTTGTGACTTCAGACATTTTCATTCGTTTAGTAACATACATAATGTTCTCGCGTTCTTGAACCGTAAACATTGTGCAAGGATATTGAAACTCCACAATTCCCACAACCCATTCTCCTTCTAAAATTATTGGTTTTGGTAGTTTTGTTGAATAGTTTGTTGTTTTATTATCTGGGAAATAGTGCATGGAACTATTGCTTGGTAAAGTTAGATAAAAGTTATGTTTTATCATATTTTTTCTAAATCCGTTGCCAGGATCCAAGAATTGAACTTATTTGGATAACCTTTCCACTTGACTAGCAATTGCTTACTGGAACCTGAATAACGTGAACGGATTATTTTATCTATTTTGAAATTATTGGAAGGGTTGTATGTTACTTTTTGTAATTCTTTTTCATAGAAAGTTCCTGTAATTGGTTCATTTTGTAAATCTTTCACAGTGTATACCACTAAAGGAGATCTATCAATGATTGATGTTATGATAAAAATTTCATCGCTCCAATTAGTTTCGTAACCTTTTTGGAAAATGTGCTTGTATTTCGTTATTCGAACATGATCACCCACATTAAATTTTGGTTTATGTGTGGTTTTTGATGTGGAGGTTTTATTGCGATCATATAAGTTATTCCACACTGTCATAATGTTACTAGAGTTAACATCACAAGGTCTCATTTTTATACTTCTATGAAAACTGCTATTGTACGATCTAATCAAGTCTTGTAGTATGTCTATGTATCTGTAAGTATTATGATGTGTAAAGTAACGCCACATTTTCATCTTTAGAGTTCGTTGAAACCGTTCAACAATACTAGCTTTAATGTCGGGATTGTTTGTAGTGTAATAATTGATTTGTTTTTTCTTTAAATATTGTTGTACATCTTTTGAAACAAATTCCGTACCTTTATCAGACTGCATGTGACGTGGGGTAGCATTAGTTTCAGTGAAAATGCTTTCAAATGATTCTCTTATAGAGTCAGATTTTTTATTTTTCAGAGCTCTGGCATAAGCATATTTACTAAAGACATCAATTACACAGAGTATATATTTAAAATTATCATTATGTTCACTGTATGTACGCATATCACTCAAATCAGCTTGCCATAGTTCATTATAATTAGATAATATGTATTTGTTCCTAGAAAATCTTCTTTGAACGGGTTTATGTAAAGTGTACGTCTCCTGTGCTTTCAACCAATCTATTGTTTCTTTTCTAGTCATTTTTCCTTTCATTGCCTTAGTCAATTTATCAATGCTACTGTATCCAGCAGGGTTAGAAACATCATAGTAAATGTCTTGAATTTCTAATAAGGGGTCCATTTCTCCCAATCAATTTTTCTCTTCACCTTATTACCATGGACCTTTTCTCGAGCAGGTGTAGCATCATAAAATTCACCCTCACTAGATGATTCTTTTGTAAAATCTTGGATGTGTAGTGTATTGATATAATTAAATCTCTTTGGATTACCTATGTATGACAATGGTAATTTGATATCTTTCAAAACGGTTAAAAACTGTTCCCAACCAATTGGATTACTGTTTTTGAGAGGTCTTAAAACATCGTTTACGAGGTCCACAATATTGCTTCCGGGAATTTTAGCATTATTAATTACGACTGTCCCATCTTCATCCCAAAAAATTTTATCTTTATTTTGGGAAATACTATGTAGCAGCAATTCTCCTTTTTTTACATATGTTTTCGGTATTAATTTCAATAAGTAAGAATGAGAGTTTTCTAAATCCAAATTTCTGTTTTTAATTTCTTTTTTCAACTTGACTTCTTCTTTGAACGGCGCCTCCTGTGATACTGCTTTATTTTCTTCGATGTCTGTTAATATAGGTATTTTAATTGGTTCACGTTCTTTTCCAGTAAAATACCAATACCGCTGTAATGTTTGTTGATAAAGCATCCATTTTTCACGATCATCTATTTTCATACTAGACACCTTTTGCATATCAGCATCCAATCGTGACATGGGGCTTTTAACGTCTGTCTGTGGTTGGTTTTTTAATTTATTTAATACTTCCGGTTCTACCAGCAACATCTTTTTTGCATGTTCCATTTTGAATATTGACCTAACTGTTTGCAACGAAGTTACCCAAAAGAGCACTTAGTACAGAACCAAGTATAATTGGTAAAAATGCACCACCTTGTTGTATAATTATACGTTTTTTTAATTGTGGTTTTCCTTTAGATACTAATTTTCTCAATGTGTCTTTGAATTTATGTAACTTACTTTTTTCTTTTTCTTTTAAAGGTATCTTTCCTCTAATCACATTGTAAATACATTCACAAATAAAATTTATTTCGTCTTCATCACAAGCTTTTAACAATGCCTTTTGATATTTGGGCTTAAGGATATTTAAGGATTGCAATAGTTCTCGATGTGTGTTGATTCTTCGCTTCATTATGTAGTTATAATCGAAATTTGGTCTTGTATTCCATATTTATATCCTTTTTTGGGGGTGTATACCACAGCATATTCATCAAAAGGAAAAATATTTGTTTTGAAACGACAAATATCCAATGTATTTTGTTTTAAGTCGATCATTAAGTATCCATGCGCCTTGTTTGTAGCATCTTTGTATGCATCTTCAACAAACTTAGAATTATCTGGAAATACTTGTCGAGCCAAGTAACGTATTTGAGTTTTATCCCTAGGATTCTTAAAATAAATGATGTAACTAGAGTTTAGTGATATATCACGCTGGCCTTTACCCTGATGAAATAAGTTTTGTGTTAAATAGAAAACACTCAAATTTCTGTGGTGGCTTCCTTTGGTAAAAATATCAACAATCCTTCCATCAGATTCTCTCATTAGGTCATCAATTATAATTAATGTTGGTTGCTTTCCATCAAACATACTTAAATCAGGAATGCCTTGAAAGTAGTTGACACTATTCATATTATACAGTGGTTGCATTTCATCGTAACACCACATTATTTGAGAAAACTCATCATTGCAAATACTCTTAAAATATTTTAAAAAATTGGTTACAAAATTCGACTTCCCGCAGCCACTTGGTCCAGCAACAATTGCAGTAAAGGGGTGTTCAAAGTGTATCATTTTATAATACGTGCTACTCCTACAACGTTTTAATTAGTTCTAAGGTAAATATTAAAACATACTTCTGTTGTGGAAACAATAATGTTTTTTTAGATTATTTATTATTTATCAACTATTTATACAAGATTTATATAGAAATAAAAACACATTATAATTGTGGTAACTAATCTAAAGTAAATAAAACATGCACATATTTAAAAAAAGAGAAAAAACAAATTACACATTTTACTAGATCCTTACATAATATCATATCTGTATTATTATTTATTTATTTACAAATCTAAAATTAACTCATGTAATGTTGCCACCATGGTGGTAATGAAAACATAATCCAAACATTACTTCTACAATATCATTATTAAAATCATTAGGTGCTATTTACACACACACACACGTAAATTCCGTTAGCTTCTCAAAGTGTAGTGACCCCATGGTAAAGTATTTACCGAATCAGGTAAAATAAATCGTTTTGTATCGTTAAATGATAAACAAATCTTGTTAATTTTCTGGGTAAAAATTACATGTTTTAACGATTTAAACCTGAACATATTTGAAAATTGAATATTTTTGTTAAACAAACAGTTTTTATAATTTTCCAATTTCAGGCTTTTAGTTACACATTTATTTACACCCTTAGCTTTTGTGATGACTTTATTTTCTACTTGCATTGCATACATTTTTGATCTCAAGCCAACAAACTCAGTGAAAATTTTTCCGTTGTTTTCATCCTTAAATAACCCAATTTTTTTCTTGTTAAGAAGAGGAAACCCAAACACATTATTTGTGGGATAATCAGATGTATCGAAAAACCTGTGGATATCGTGTTGGATATCTTTATAAAAATCTTGTGTGAAGATCTGATAAACCAGACTGTCTGTGTCTGTATAAAGGAGTGCAATATTATCAAATTTATTTTTCATGTAGTTATAATGAAAGTCGTACATAAGAGTTTTCGAAATATCTAATATACAAAATCCTAGTTGGGTCAGATGCAATAATTAAAAACGCACAATACAGTGTAAAAATGGAGCCTGAGGCTAATTATACTGTGAGAGATGAAAGTCTAAGACCAGAATGAGCTACAAATATGCTACCCCGTCTTTATATTATGTTCGAAGGGTAGGTTTTTTTAAAAGCTTAACAGGTTGGATCGTGTCCACGACACGAGGTTCTTTGAAAGATCATTAAATTATATTTTTTTGATATCATAAATCAGATTAGATAAGGTTTCCTTTAAGGTGTTTTTGTGCATTGTCCAACAGTGTGGGAAGGGAAGTCATTAAATAAAATACATTTCGTGAAATAGATGCCGTAAAAAAAGCGGGGAAGGCTTTCTTTGTTCGAGAATTTATATGACCAGTGTGTGATCCCATGGAAAAAAATTATGCAGGTTCAGTCAGGTTTTATCACCCATACCATAAATACAAGTGCATTCTGATGAAAACATTTTTTTGCGATCGAATTCCAAGCAATAAATTTTAATTGATAGTGATCCTATAAACATAAAGTGCATTCTGATGAAAACATTTTTTTGCGATCGAACATAAAACTCTAGTTGCAAACTAGCTCGATAACGGATCGTATTTAATAAGAAAAAGAAAATAATGTTATGTACCTACAGTAGGTACATAAGTGGAGCTGAATTCTGTTTTTTTTTTTTTTTTTTTTTTTTTTTTTTTTTTTTTTTTTTTTAGGTTGGCTTAGATATTTCACTCCGAAAAGCACCTACAAAATGTAGAGATTTTTTGGTGAGCCAGAATGAATCAATCCCTACTACTGATGGAGTCTAGAGCGATAAAATTTTACTTTGGATTTTAAGATGGGGTGTTCACGCTAAAATTCTGGTAGAACGGCGTATGATAATGAGCTGTAGGTTTACATAATAGCGAATATAGGTATAAAATAATAGAAAAGCGTAAATATAAAAGACTAGCCGACCGTCCCGGCTTCGCACGGGTATAAGCTCGGCCTGCGGCCTTGCTACAAAATACAATATAGCCTATGTCACCCGGGGATAGTGTAGCTTCCCAACAGTGAAAGAATTTTTCAAATCGGTTCGGTAGTTTCGGAGCCTATTCAATGCAAACAAACAAACAATCAAATCTTTCCTCTTTATAATATTAGTATAGAAAATACAACTGACTGATTGACTCGTCACGAAATCTCGTAAACTACTTGAACTCCGAAGCTGAAATTTGGCAGGATACTTACGGGGCGTAGAGATCCGCTAAAGAAGGACAAGGGGTTGTTAAACGGGGCCGAATTAAGAGGGTCAAATGGAGGTAGAACGTTATATATCTACGAAGTCGCAGGCCACAGCTAGCTCGCTATATAAAAAAATAGGCTAGCGTTTTTACGCCACCTCTCCTAATTTTAAGTGATATTGCATACTACGATGGAGCATGCTTGCCTAGAAGAATCAGTTCAGTCTAATTACATATGAGTATAATGACATCCCCGAATATATCTACTGACTAGCTAGTCACCCAGTAGATGAAAAACATAATGAATGGAAGTTAGATCCACTGGATCAATGGATTTTATCAAACTTTACAGCGCTGAAAAATGCAAACTTCAGCTTCATGACAGATAAGCTTTTATAAATACTCAAATAAAGTTCATTGAAATCCATATCTTATCTTAAAACCTACACAAGACGTTTTATATTGAAATCAAATCATCCGACGTGCTTATCTCGAATACTATTAAGAATTTAAATTCAAAAATACTGCATACTTCGCTGCTTGGATAGACGTTCAATTTTCTAAGCGCAAATAATTTCTCAAAAGAAAATAGAAAAACAGAAATTACTTGCAAGAACTATGTTTGTTTACTTTTAGAAAGAAAACAGGTATCTTGTGAGAAGTAATAATGAAATGCCATTTCACGCTGTTTCTTCTTTGAAAGAAACGAAAGGTGAAAGAATATGTGATACAAGTAAAACATAAAACAGGTAGGTAAATACCGTTCACACTGTGTCGGTACTCCGTAGGTTTCGTTCAACATGAACGTATAGCGCTCATAGCGTTCACTATGCCTCATATTCATGGGCGAAATATAGGTCACACGAATCCTCATTGTATTATAAACGGATAATCAAAGTTCAAATTACGCGTCTCAGAAAAAGGACAAAGCTTCTTCCCGCTTTGTCATTTATTGGGCCAAGTGACTTCAGTGACGTCACATTCAAGAATCAGAAACAAAAAATTAAATTAAATTATCGGCAATCTTTGTAGGTATAATGTAAGGTCTTAAACTAGGCAAGCAAAAAAGTTCTTTATGTTCATACAATTTATAACTATGTTCAGTAGTTAACTAGTCAGAGCAGCTGGTCCATTCTGCAAGCTAAGTGAACGCGCAAGTGAGGTGATAATCTAAGTGAACGTGTATTTTTCTTATCGATTACTATAGAGAAATGTCAAAATGTCGAATGATCACGCTTGACTGGAGTCCCTAACCCTTATAATTTGATTTTTTTGACATTTATCTACAGAAATAGGCAAGAAAAAATCACATTCACTTAGCTTATCACTTCACCTGCGCGTTCACTTAGATTGCAGAATAGACCAGCTGATAAGTACACCTACTCGTGCTTCGTGTAAGTACGGTTGGTTAGCCTCACTATAATATTCATTAATTCCTCAGACATGCAGACTTAGTACCATAATACAAGAACAACTGTTGAGAGACATTACTGAGAGGATCACATCTAAATTTACTCATTCCTAGGATACGAATTATGAAGTCTAGTTTATACAGACATACATAGCTGCCTGTATAATGTTAATAAAATATAGAAGCTATTCAAAAACCAATTTAATGTGTCAATTATTAGATACAAATATCTAAATCTAAGGTGGAATAAGATATAACTGCAATTAAGATCTAAAACTACTTAAAGCTAATTAGTACATAGAAGAAAAAACAATCTAAATAGCCCTTGGTAGGAATAAAAATTGCCAAAATGTTGGCAGCATTGCCACGTTAAATGACAATACTTAGTTTTTGGCTAAAATAGGCACCAGTATTTCTGTCACCAGTCGTCTCCATCAAATGTTTGCCAGACTAAGGAAACAAACTAAAGATCTCTAAAATTTTGTAATTGGATAAACTAAAATTAAAATAAACAACGATAAATATTTTCAATTTTATTACGGGAACTGCGGGGTTAACACGGGAATTACTGAAGTATGATCAAACGATAAAACGATATTTTCAGTTAATTTTTGCTAATTACTACTAAAGCTATGCAAAATACATCATTGAGTCATTGAATCATGTGTCGTAACAATAAACATAAGCTTATCCATAGATTTAGGATAAATATTTTTTTAGGTCTGTGAGTTTATCTTCTAGGACGTACCAAAAAACAAACTTTGTTGAATTTTGTTTAATGAATAAATAAAACACAGTCCATTTTATCAAAAACCTGAACCAATACTTATTAAGTCCCGATACAAAAATTGTCGGTAATCCCGACTTAATACGAACCGTTTCGTACTCACAGGTATTACAATTGTATTCAAATGCGAATATTGGTTATTGATTTTATGATAATGGACTCTTTTTTTCTCACGGTAGGTGTGCGTCAAAGCAAAGCAAATTTTCAAGCTTTTATTCAACCAGCCCTGTTAGTTAGTATGTATGTTTTTAGGTATATCTGAGGGACAAATCTATAACTTAATTTTAGACTCAACCGATTGAGCTGTCATTTATGAAATGGGCTTTCAAAATACTTTAACTAATAATATTACTTGTTATAATTTTATTATCAATAAAAAAAACTGATTTCGTATTTAGTACATAATACATAGGTACTATACGCATTTTTGTTTATTTGGATCACATATTTTTTTCCAGTTATTTTGATTTAAAAACCAAGTTACTGAACCTAATTTGATGAAAATTCCCAACCGACAAATTCCGAATTCCACCCTACGTGAAACCATCGCTACCCTACCTTAAATTCAACTTCAGCTACGGCCCTGGGGTTGGAGCAAGAGAAACAGTTGCTTTAGGCGCCAGATAGCACGGGGCGCCAAAATGACAAAAGTTGAAAAAGATCGAGCAAAATATATAAACTTTATGGCGCCAGACGTCTCGGGGCGCGGGTGGCGTTTAGTGCACAATTAATTGTTTGTAACCAGCATAAAATTTTGGTGTGGAAATAGTTTACATCCTCAATTAGCACATGTGCTACTTTTTCATCCAAAAAAATTTGATAGTTTTGCTCCACTCTCTAGGCTAGGGCAGATCAAAGGCTGGCGCTGACTAGCTATCCCAATACATCTTAATCATAATCCATTACCTAAATCCATAGGCCAATGTATGCATAGTGCAGATCTAACTCGAAAAACTCGAAACTGCTTTGCTCTAATTCTCGGCATTTCCTTGCAGTTTCCTCATTTACAAACATCTCACCACAAATACCACAATCCTCGAAGCCACAGATTGGCCCACTTTCCTAATTTGACTCTTCATAACAAAACTGAATTGACTTCGTAAGATCTATGTGAAAACTTGGCCGGAGTTGATGCCAAGGAAAATCTAACACATCAACAAAAATGCGCGTACAAGTTAACAGAACAAACAACTAAGATTCAGCCGTAGTGGTCTGTGTGTTGTTCTCTGTTTGACAGTCACCACATTTGAGTATATACTCGTATGTATTCTGTAGGAATTTCAGTATACCTTCTCAAGAATCATCATGCTGTGGTTTCTTTACCAATTATTACGATGTCTTCTATCACCTAAACTTGTGTGTATGTATTGGTTTTAACCCTTGACTATTCATTCAAGATCTTATGAAGCTTTTTCTTTAACTTGTGAGACAATTTTGGCAGTATTCGTCTTATGTATTTGCCAGTGACACGTATTTCAATATTTTTTTTCGTCAAGATTTGTATCGTCAAGCAAATCATAGTCAGTATCAAGTCCAAGGTATTTCTCAGTAAAGTGCTGGAGAGTAGGTATTAAAGGCTTCTATGAAGTTTTGGAAACATTACGATTCACCTCATTATATCTAATCTAACTCGAGCTCGAGTTAGATCGCGAGTATTTATAACAAGTGGACCACATTGAAAACCGATTTCGAAAATATATGAAAAACGTAATAGGTGCCTATAAAATTTGAGGGTTGCCCTTGATTTTCCTGGGATCCCATCATCAAATCCTGATTTGGTGACAATGGGACCAAATTGGAAGTATACCCTACTGAACAAATGTTTTTTTTTTTCGAAATCGGTCAACAGTTGGCGGAGAAATCGGTAAAAAAATAAATAAATACAGCGTGTAACACAGAACCGTCCTCTTTTTTCGTCGGTAAAGTACACCTTTTTACACATAAATACTAGAAAATTCTAGTTTAGGCAAGTAAAACAATAAAGGGTCATGGTTTTTTTACGTAGGCGCCTGGTTTTGATTCGTTATGCATCTGCCAGTGATGAATTTCAGTATTTGGTTTTCTGTACCTACCATATATTTTGTGAATAATGGATATCAATCTATATGCATCCATAGCTAGCTTTGGCGCTAAGCCAATTGTCCTATCTATCTTATGGGTGAATATTGATTTCAGATTAATCCTAGGACATTAAAGCTAATAGAGTTTAGGATTTCTTTTACCCTATCTACATCCAATATAGAATTATGGATGAAATGGATTAGATAGATAATGTAGTGATAGAATAATATGTATAAAAAAAAATTACATTATCCTTCTCACTAATATTTTGTAGCACAATTATATATCGCTAATATGTAAATCATGGAAAGAAGAAATTCAGCTCTCTCTGAATTTCTTTAATAATTTATTCCAGACCTATTATTTAGTTAAATGCTCAAAACGCGCAGAGCCAAAACATAAATACTCTGTGATGAAAATATTGACCACAATGAAAAATAATAATAAATACATAAGTCATACAAGTCAATTTGACAGCATTTATTTTTCATGTGACTTTTTTAAATGTATTATTTTTCATTCGTGGTCATCTTATTTTAATTTGCTAGTGATTTTATTGGCATAAAAATGCAGTCTGTTGTTACGTTCGAGAAACCATTGCCGCATTTGAGTTTACCGGATTGGGATGCACGACTTTATGGACTACAGGTTGGGTTTGACAATTTCACATTCGTTTTATTTTAAAAAAAAGGTATAAAATATATAATAAGTAAAAAAGAAGGATAAAATATGTAGCTTGGCATCTGAAGAGCTTTGTCTATCAGAAGGTCATTGCATAGAAATGAGTGAGGTAAATTATGTATATTACTTTATGGGTAAGTGCACCAAAGCGCGGCTGGTCGCTTAGCGCAAAAATCTGCCAAAATTGTTCGGCTGTTTGTATTATATTTCATTACTAGCGATCCACCCCGGCTTCGCACGGGTGTAAGTTTTACTAAATATATAAACATTCCGTAAAAATATATTTAACTGCTAACTGGTGGTGAAAACCGCATCAAAATCCGTTGCGTGGTTTAGGAGGAGTTAGCGGATTTACAGACAGACGGACGCTGAAAGCGACTTTATTTTATACTAGCGATCTGCCCCGGTTTCGCACGGGTGTAAGTTTTATTATATATATATATATGAAAAATTGTGAAAAATTATCTAACTAATGGTGAAAACCGCATCATATTCCGTTGCGTGGTTTAGGAGGAGTTAGCGGACTTACAGACAGACGGACGCGGAAAGCTACATTATTTTATACTAGCGATCTGCCCCTGTTTTGCACGGGTACAAGTTTTATTATATATATAAACTTGTGAAAAATTATCTAACTAATGGTGAAAACCGCATCAAATTCCGTTGCGTGGTTTAGAAGGAGTTAGCGGATTTACAGACAGACGGACGCGGAAAGCGACTTTATTTTATACTATGTAGAGATGCGGAGCTTAGCTTAGCGGATAAGTTTTAGGCGCTCACGATGCAATCCACTTTGCCATAGCACATTGGCACTTGGCACAGCCAATACTTATGCCATTACGTGCTTACCTAGCTGGCTTTAGCGCCATTGTTGTAACTATTTGTCTAGCTCTTCCATCGTCTTCAGCTGCCCACACTGGCACAGTGGGTACTAGGTACTTTTTCACTTTCAGTCACTGCTTACATACGTAATTATCACTTCTTCGAGTCTCAGATACGGTGTCCTATCGATTAGTAGTTTTTTTTTAGTAATTCAGTACCGCGACTGTGGTATTATGTATTTTGTGCTGAGATGTTTTTTTTTACGTTGGGGCCAAAACTCTTCAGCAATTTTGCTAGTGGCGAAACCATGGAAACCTCATGATCATAATCCGCTCATTCCGCCCACTGCAGGTTAAAAGCCTCTTCCCATTTGCGCCAATTTTCCGTGTCTAATGCTAATCCCGTCTATGTAGAATAGTATGTAAAATAGTAGTTGCTGCTGGACTCGTCACTTACCCTGAATACGGGAGTAGATCGAAGTCAGTCAAATACGGAAATACACTCTAGCTCCATGTAATACGTTAAGCTGATGGTGTTGGCAAATTACAAAAGTTTTATAGGTCCCTTGAGGTCTCTATTACCAGCGCCGTTCTATCGTACGTGATCGAACCCGATTTACTTTGAATAATGGTTGTTTTACTTTTTAACTGATATTCATAGACCATGGGCGTTTACAAAAGGCTTCACTGTACCTACGTGCAAGCAATATTTCCCTTGTAGTCTATCTATGTCGTAGACAAAATTTTAGTTTGCTAATCGGGGTTATTTTGTTAGTAGCAAAATACTCGATACCGCGTTGCTATGATGTTTTTTGCAGGCGTTTGAACTTGACTAAACCTGAGTGAATATTAATCTTCAGTCAACAATGACATTTAAAACTATGGATATCGGGTTTGCGCTCAAAAACTTGTGAAATAAAAACTGTACTTAAACCATACAAATTATTAAGGTAATCTGTGGATTTAGGCTCCCTACATTTGTAGCAAAATGTAGCGTGTGTAAACAGGGAATGAGGATTTAGTCCAAACTCTATTTCGTGTGAGTGATATCCTCTAGTAACTCTAATGACGCACTGGAACGACTGATAATTCAAGGATCGCTGCGTGCGTGAAATACCTGAGGTTGTGTAAACGACAAAGGATTTACGTAGGTTTTTAAATACTTAGGACACATTTTTCATGACTTTTGTATTGACCCAACAACGTCAAAGTGTTTGTAAATTATTGGCAGTCAAGTTCGGTTACTCGTGAAAATTACAAAAATTCCGTAAGCAAAGTTTTGCATTAATACATATACCACACTCATGACGCGTACTTCTCAAGCCTATAGACCCTGCCTTCCTCCTTGTTTCCTAAAACTACAATCTGGGTATATATTCAAGGCTAGTTTGAATAATTTCTACTAGATCAACGTTCTATATCCTCGACCACACCATCGTTTACCATCAGGCACGTTGGAGGCAAACGTAGATCTACAGTAAATATCATATACCTATACCTACGTACTTACTTACAATAAAAAAAGTTTTTTCAGCATAGGCGGAGGCTAGGCGGAGCTACCATTCTCCAGTCCATTTTTAATTTTATCGCCTTCATTTTGGAGAATCTAAACTAGAGCTTTTGTTCAAATATCCACTGAACTACATCATGTTTTGCTAAATTCACATCCTGAATACGACAGGTAAAGTTTTTAATTCATAAGTTACCTACTTGTTAACATTTCGTGTGCTCTGCATTTAAAATATAACCCCGACAAAAAGTTGAAACTATAAATCTCGTCCGCCAACAATTTTCTGGTCGTTTAGTTCTCAACTGTAATCTTATTCGTTTTGCTTTTGGTTAAGCTTCAGAATACAAAAGCGCAGTTGCATTGTTCGCAACTGCTAATGAAATAAATTATGTAAAACACCCCACTGGATGACGATTCCTTTCAGGCATTGTTTTTAAGGGGTCTTTTATAATAAAAAGTTTTCAGTTCAATGGTGTTTGAATTACTTATAACAAAAATGCAATGAAGCGTTTTATCTTCTTAAATGAAGGTCTACATATACTTGGAAGCATTTAAAATTAATGGTTTCTTCATTGTTTTGAACTTAATTCAGTTAATTTAGGGGAGCAAAAACCAACGCCAACAGAGAGTCAACAAAAAATCCTAGGAGCGACAAGCGTTGGGCAGGTAATCAATTCTCAATTAAAATGATAAATAATAGGTAATGTTAACAGGTTCAATCAGATACAAGAAGAGCTGATGCCTTCGACCTTCGCCACAGCGCTCACCAGCTTCGCAACGAGACTAGAATCAAGACAGAATGGGACAGCTACCACAACAACAACCGACTCAGGGCTAGGTACGTCATCATCTCATCACGAAACCAGATCTGATCATGGCTGATCTGATCTGATCTACATTGGTGAGGAAGCATGAAAGGCGACACTGTTTCATCGTTAAAATTCTGAAAACCCTCTGAAGTAAATTCCAATTGTAGATATTGTGTGAATCGCTGGACTGTGGAATACGCTGCCGAATAGTCGATTTCAGTTTTGCGTTATCATCAGTTCACGAGTGAATAGGTATCTTCTAGGCCATCATGATACATCGTATATCGCTTTGTCATTTAATATCAAATAAGAAAATTAAATCTTCATTGCCAGACTGAATTGACCCAGTGACCCACTCTAAGAAATGACTCCTTACACTTTTTTTTTGGTAATTTGGTCTACGATGGAGCACGCATGCCTAGAAGAAACCGATTCTCTCGTGATTTAAATAAGAAACCCAGATTGTAACTATCGGACAACACCGAATCAGGCAGCGCATTCCACAGACTATGTAGACTTGTGCCTTACATGTTTCCCTTGACTTTGTGGAGAGGACTAGAGACCCACCCTTTCACTCTTGTTCATAATCATCATCAGCCAGAAGACGTCCACTGCTGAACATAATAGGCCTCCTCCTTAGAACTCCGCACTGAACGACAGCCTGCCATCTACATCCATTGGATGCCCGCAACCCATCTTACGATGCGACGCTCTCCGTCGGTCCATCTAGAGGGAGGCCTACCTAAGCTGCGTCATTATTAGATGCAGACCAGTTCAGTTAGCCATAATTAATAGGTTATTTTTATTATATGCAGATTTATATGACCCAGTTCGCCTATTGGTTAACATTATACTTAATTTTTCACAGAGTATACGAAATAGAACAATGGAAGTCGACTCTTCAAGAGCTCCTCGACCGTATCGAGCGAGAGATGTCAGCCCTCAAAGAAGAGAAGGCCTCCACTGAACGGGAGCTGGAACAACTCAACATGCCTCTCCTTGTCTGCTCCGAATGTCTCTCCAACAGGGATGGACGACGGAGCACCGAGCTGACCTATGATCTCGCTGATACTGAGTTGAAGAAGGTAAAACTTTTTAGTTTTTATGCTGGGTTAGAGCTAAGCCGAAAAGAGGTAACCTCTTTTTAACCGACTTCCAAAAACGAGGAGGGTTTCAATTCTACGGTATTTTTTTGTTTGTTACCTCAGAACTTATTCAACTAGGAGAACCGATTTTGATTCTTAATACCTAATAGGCTTGCGTTTGGCCGCCAACTCGTCTACGACGGAGCACGCTTGCCTAGAAGAAACTGATTCACTCTCATACCATTTCATTTAATCATTTGATTCATTAATTTTTTCCTCATAGCATTTAACAAAAGTCATTAGGATGGCGGATTTAGGGCCCACCCTCTGAGAGAAGGCCTGTGTCCCAGCAGTGGGAACACGATAGACTGATAATGATGATGGTAATGATGACGCGAACGTGAACCTTAATGCCCCGAATTACGGTTTGCGGTCGCACAACTTTTCGCAAGCTCCTAAAACTGAATTGCTTAGAGCAGGTGAAGGTACGTCCCAGGACTGACAAGCTATTCAATCGGTTTCACCGGCTGAGATCGTTTGACCCTCGTTTACTTGGAATCGTAAAGTCTAGATCAGTGGTTCTCAATGTGGTAAATCCCATTATAAAATTCATGGAAACAAGTTGGACTCTATTTTTGTATTTACGTGATATATTTGCCGATTATGGACCGATTTTAATAAATTTTTACGAAATAGAAAATTTTGGGATGATTCACGTTCTTTGAATTTCACCCAATTAACTGTTTTTTGTCATTAAAGATATTTTGTGTTATAGATACACTTATTTAAATTGAAAATTAAATTTTCTGACAAGTTTTTTTTTTTCTAAACAAGAAAAACAAAACCAGAAGTTCATATAGGTACTTAATTATATTAACCACATCATCACATCATCAGCCAATTAACGTCCACTGTTGGACGAGGCCTCCCTCATAGAGGGGTGTTGCCATAATCCCACGCTTGGCAGGCGGCTTGGGGATCGCAGTACGTTCACCGTGTACTATTAGGACGCTGCTGCCCATCCTCCGGTGGTTCTGGTCGCAGTTTTAGGACATACCCGGGTCCAATATTTTATATACTGGGGTATATTAACCAAGTTTCATCAAAATCCGTCGAGTAGTTTTTTAATAATAATATACTTAGTCAAAAAAATCCACAATACACTGCAATAAGAACATCGTGTGACCAGAGGGGTTATAAGCATCACTATCGTTTCATCCCGCTCGCGCATTATGGTGTCAGTAAGTTGGCTTCCAATATAATAACCCCATATAGCAAGCCATTACAGATACATTCTGACTTTAGATAGACAGAAACTCTTTATTGTGTACACCAGAAATAAAAAATACATACAGATAGAAAACACTTACGAGCTAGTGCCACAAGTGGCGGCCTTATCGCTAAACGCGATCTCTCGAGTTTAGTGTACAATATAATTACGTTTAATTTAAAAAAACATACGATTTCTAAATATGAAGGTAGGTAAAAAAGTTTGGAAACCAGTGACTTCTAGTCCTAGATCCAACTCCTATTTAAAAGTCTATTTAGAGTCCATTTACTGATTAGGTTCTGTCAAGAATCGCGATACCTTCTAACCCAGACCTAACTACGTCCCCTTCATTAGAAACTTTTTGAATTCATTATTATTTTATCTCTCTAAGAGAATTATGTGGTTGAGTGAAGTTTAGGGGACCTAATTAGTCAAGTTAAATAGTTTTTGTGAATGCTCTTTCGCCTCTAAAACGGCCTATTTACTTAGGCATTAGAAATAATTGTGAACAAAATAGGATTTTAATTTTCGAATGATTGCGGTAGAGTATTATGTAGGTAGATGGTTTACTAGCTAATACCAAAAATAATAGTTTTATTTTTGATTTAATGATATTTAATGATTTACTCAGACAATGATACGAACCTACCGTTCGGTAATTTTGTTTTTTTCCTCTCCGAGTAATATATTAATTTGGTTTTGGTTTAACCCTATTGGAAACATTTTTTTTTCCTGGATAGTTTCTAGGTATATAAGCCTCTTTATTGGTTCAGGGCCCTTATTCACTAACTACAAACACGCTCGTAACACGGCGCGTTAAGTTCTCGTAAACCTCTAAAAGTTGGCCTTTATTCCCAAAGAAATAAAGGCCAAATTTTTTGAGGTTAACTTAGTAATTTAGGGCCCAGGATTTAGGTTAGTCTACACAAAATTTTATCTAAATCTATTCAGTCATTACGGAGTTGACTAGCATCAAACACTAGCGTAAAGATTGTGCTTTCGCATTGATAAAATGTTACTTAGTGCGATGGTTGTTTTGAAATGTTTGGTGTGTATCAAAATGAAACCAAATGGTTTTGCCATTTTTACTGTATTTACCCTACACCTTTAAGAAGTTCAATTTCATCAGCATTAGATACTTTGTCCCGCTGTTCCCAACAAAAACTTGATGTTTGTCTTATAATCGTAAAACGGGCAATCTTTCATCTCTCCATACAGGAACTGTGCGTAACCGAAAGCAACAAGAAGATGCTCATCGACCGCTGCCAATCAGCCTGGGAGAAGATCAATAAACTGGAAGTCGTAAAGTTCAAACTGCAGCTCGATCTCAACGATAAAAACGAATCCCTACAAATCGACAAGGACATGCTCAGCCTGGACAAGGATTGTGCGAATATAACCTATAAAACTGACTCCCTGAAGACCCCGAAAAGGTAAGATTTATGTAACTTGTTTTCGTCTAGCATACTTTTATACTGCGCTTCAGATAACGGCTTCCAGAGTTGGGTGATCAGTTTTTTTATTAGCATTGAGAGATGTCGTTATCCTTTTAGTAAACGAAAAACAGGATTATTTAGGCGCGCTCCAAGTTTTGTTTTCCGTACGGCACTGCGTACTCCAATATCATGTTATCTTGTAAAAACTTGCGATATGAAACAGCTAAATATAGTAGTTTTTTGCGACTTGGGTCAGTCATCAGGCATGTCAAATAAGATCTCGCCAAAAAAATAAATGCTTTTTTGCAACCTTTTTCCCAATTGGCACTCTGGCTACTTGCCCAGGGCCCACCGGTCGATAGGGACCCCCTAGTTCCAGATCACCAATCGATAACCGATAATTATTAGGTACCGAAAAACATATTTCGATTTTGGTTTCTTCTAGGCAAGCGTGATCCATCGTAGGCCGCATCATCGCGTAACATCAGGCGAGTTGACAGCTAAGCACAAGCCTATTTTACAATTAAAAAAAAATATTTCGAAAGAAACAAAGGTAATGACTGACTACAATACCTACTTGTTTATTAGCTTTTGCATGCGCAAAGGTACTCTACTCTCGCCCGAAAATAGTGTTCTGTCAAGGTCATAGGTAAAAGACGGCCCTGTGGGCAACATTGTTTCTCAATAATTGATACAAGTTTAGAAAAAAAGAAATATAACAACAAAGGTTCTTGGACATACCGGGTTTCCTCGCGATGTTTTCCTTTACAGATTTTTCAACTTTCTAATACTAAAGGTCAACCACTGAGAAAAAGCGCTTGACAGCTGCAATAACATGGTAAAAATTAGAATGTTTTTTTTTTTTTAAATATATTTAACGGTATGGTACGAGTATATTGTTTACCAGCTACAAACTTAAGTTCAAAAAGCAATAGTAAAAGTGATCAGTATTTACTGTTTTCGTTCAGCTTTTTACACTGTTATGGCAACTTTACGACGCATTCTTTCAGCGGCCGCACTTTATCTTGAACTAGCCGCCCGCCCCGGCTTCGCATGGGTGTAAGCTCAGGCTTCGGCCTTGCTACAAAATATAATATAGCCTATATCACCCGGGGATAGTGTAGCTTCACAACAGTGAAATAATTTTTTAAATCGGTTCAGTAGTTTTTGAGTTATTTCATTACAAACATCCAAAAATACAAATCTTTCCTCTTTATAATATTAGTATAGATAAAAAACACCTAAAAATACAAAACTCTTGGTATTACTGCACATAAACACTGTAGAATATAAAATGTGATAAGATTTCAAACAGTTGTTCTTGTTGTCCTCAGCAAAGTTGTATTTACAGAGCCCGGTTAATATTACACGTCTTGCTTTAAAACAATTAAATTGTTGAAAGTTTACGGCACTCCCTTAAGCCTCATTGCACCTGGGGCAGGTTTAAAAGGAACACTCTAGCTTCAAGTTTCATAAATAAGACGAGATACGAGTTAGGCGTCTAAAAGCCGGTTCAAGCCAACCATTGAGGTTTTTTTCAGCTTAAATGTTAAGAATTTTCTTGAGCTACCGGGTAATGAGACTGAGTTGAATATTTTAATTCTTTGTTAGTTTTTTTTTTTTTAAATTTGTTTCTACATTTCTTTTCTACTAATCTATTAAAGGTTTGAAACTTTTACGTATGAATAGAAAACTCTTTATTGTTCCCACCAAAAATTACATACGTACATAGTAGGTAACATAAAAAATAACTTAAAACCTAGTCAAACAATTGGCGGCCTTAGCGCTATAAGCGATCTCTTCCAGGCAACCTAATGCTCAATTAAACTAGCTTCGCCCCGCGGTATCACCCACGTGGTGATGAAAATCGGTGATGATGATGATGATGAAAAGGTGCCTATTTGTTAATCCAGGACATAAGCAATGTATATTCCAAAATTCATCCAAATCCATCCAGCCGTTTCTGCGTTATTGAGTAACAAACATCCATCCATTCATCCATCCAAACTTTCACATATATGATATTAGTATGATTAGTGTGATTTTTATACTAGTATGGGATATTTACCTACCGTACTTTTTGTTATCCGCTATTTCGCCGCAAGTCCATTCCCTATGTCGTCATCAGCCTATATATTGGACCACTGCTGAAAAAACGCTCTCCCAAGAAACGCCATTCAGCCCAATCTTCGGCTTTCCAGTTGCCTTACGTCTATCGTCACTCTATCAGCGGTTCCATTGTTGAGTGCGAATGACAGTTTTATATGGAACAGCTGATCTTTTTTGGCGATTTCAGAGTTGCTTCCGTAGTAAAAGTTGTTCATAATGACGGGTACTATGGCCCCTTTCGGCTTAGTACACCCTTTCCGCATAACACAGTATAGCTAGTGATGATGTTCCTTCTGATTACAGGATGATCACGGGCCAGCAGTGGTTAGACATGTGCGAAGCCACGAAGAAGATGGCGATAGATGAGCTAACAGACACTCTGCGTCTACGGGAGTCCCTCTTCGTCGCCAGGGGCAGAGCGAGAAACGCTTTGAGAGCGCAAACTGACGTGACCAACTACATGCTCAGGAGGAGGATTTACGACACGCAGAGGGCCAGGAATGAGTTGGATTGGCAGAAAATGAAGGTAATCGACAGTTTTAGTTCCGTACTCACGAAACTTTGTCTTTTTCCCGACGACACGAAGCTTATAATAAGCGGTCAAACAATAATTGTTTGACTGCCACCTCGCCTGTTGTTAAGCAATGATATTGTCTACGATAAAGCACGTTTGCCCAGAAGAAACCGATTCATTTGCAACTTGAAGACACCCAGATTGTCACTATCGGGGAACACCCATCTATTTACATAAGTATACCTATTCCCACCTAAACGCCTGAAACCGTTTTTTGTATAAAAAGACTCGGTAGATTCCTCTTAGTTCAGGCATCGTCGTTGTGAAGGTTACTCATCACAAATACAATATGGAGAAATGTAGAGTTGAAAATAACTTTGACTGCACCACCTCATGTGACGTACATAATTGTGTATGTAATTTGTTTTTAGTTTATAAATAAAAAAATACAAAGGAAATCTTCAACAAATACTCAGCTTAAGTGCAGACGGGTTGTGTGTGTAAGATTGCACCGACCAAACCACCAGCCAATCCTCTTGGTAGGCTGCCTGATGAAATATCCCTGTATCACACGTTATGGTCTAAGCGGATTTTAGCGGGGCGTAAGAGTCTAGTGAGAAACATGCCAAGAGGCTTATCAGCCACGAATCTCTGGTTCAGACTTAGCTCCTTAGTCTAGCTAGAGCATCGACAAAAGTCTATCGGTTTTTTATCGGATACATTTTGGAGTGTGCATCGGATCTGCATGATCTAATTATCTCCTGCCTATTTTTTTATCGGGCTGCCAGAGCGGGCACGAAAAATAGACACCGCGTTATGGTTGATATTCCGAAAACTCGTAAGAAGCGCTTTGATTCCACTTTTATTTTCCGAACTACTAGTCTTTGGAAGCTCATTGAAAAGACTTTTATTTTCCGAACTGCTAGTCTTTGGAATGCGCTGCCTGAATGAGTGTTTCCCGGTAGTTACAATTTGGGTGTTTTCAAATCACGAGTGAATCGGTTTCTTCTAGGCAACCGTGCTCCATTGTAGACCACATCATCGCCTTTACCAGGCGAGTTGGTGGTGAAATGCCAATTCCTAAAAAAACAATGTCTATGTTGTTCTTAGCCGACTTCCCTAGCCTTATTGTCGGCTGAACTGATGCCGACAAAAAAATATTTGTCTGTCATATCATTGTTTTGTGGTGCAAAAATCTACTAAGTTGTTTATCTACTTTTCGAGTATTCATTGAATACCTTGTTTTACTACTCATTAAACTAGGCTGCTTGCATCCACCTATCACTACGAATGACCTCACATGAGGGGTTAATTTGTTACTCAGTTCGTTGTTATCAGACATGAAACAACAATAATATTGTACTTAATTTGTCGTAGTTATTGTTCTTATCAGACGTTTAATACGCACTAAAACAAAGGGTCTTTTTCATTTTATGATATTAGGGGTTATAAAAAGTGTAGCTACTGTAAAAAAATTGTTTTACGCAATGAGGTTTTACCAATAGAGACGTCATACTCATTAAACACCACTAATAATATGGCGATATTTTACTATTAGTTGCGGCACGCGGTTTAACCAGAGTGGTGATGAAAAACATGATGATGATGATAAAAAGTACCCTATGTATTATTCCAGGACATAAGCTATCTACATATATTCTAAATTTCATCCAAATCGGTTCAGCCGTTTCTGCGTGAAGGAGTAACAAACATACACACTCACGAACAAATTTTCACATTTATAATATTAATGTGAAGTGTGATAGCTATTCTACATAGAACCCATAGAACTTTACAGCCTTACAGTATTTTGCAGCCGTCCCAGTATAAGCATTTCACTTTCTAAACACACAACATGACATTTTAGATAATTATTCATAATCTAAAGTCTCGAATCCGTTACAAACTTTGTTTACTGAAAAGATTCTGGGCTGCGAGAACTGTTTTTTTTGTATCTCGTCAATTCACATTCCATTAAGTTTATTTATTCAAAAAAATACAACAAAGCCTTCTAGTCGTGTATGATATATGAGCTTATTTCATAATACGACCCTTACTGATTTCGTATTCCGTTATTATCTAGTTATTGCAATGGTTTTTTTTTTTTTTTTTTTTTTTTAACGCGAATAAGTCCGCGTTTGACCACCAACTCGCCTGTTGGTAAGCGACGATGTGGTCGAAGATGAAGCACGCAGACTTAGAAGATACCTATTCACTCTCGCCTTGAAAAGGCCCAAATTATATCTCTCAGGAAACAAGGAAGCCGGCAGGTTGTTCCAATCCTTGTTGGTTTTCCACAAAATCTGCTCGAGTGTTTGTAAAATTTTCTTTTCGATATTTTTTTCTCAAATCTTTTAAACTTCTTATCTAGTTAGGATTTCAGATAAGTAGATTTTCAAAAAAACACAGAACTTTTTTAAATTCGTTTATTTTGCAGCTTTGGCTTTGACTGTTTGTAAGAAACTGCTTCATTTAATAGGTTTGTTAAACCATTACAAAATAATTCATTTTTAAAAGAAATTCTTTGAAAGTTATAGTGTTTCTTTGCTGCCCAATCGCAATTTAATTTTTTTTAAGCTTTTTAGGAGTGTCTGAATCTATTTCTGGTAGGGATTAACTATTTCTAGGCCAAATAATTTTTCAGTGGAATTTTTAATACCTATGAAACTTCGTATAGGTACTTGTATCTCTGAATTACGTTCCTTCTCGTACTAGCGGAAATATTGTACAATACAATACAATATATCTTTATTACACACCGAAAAATACAAATGAAACTTAAACTAAGTTAACTCAAAGTTGTATGGCGACTTGTCGACTTTATTTCTCGCTGGCGTGGATTGGTCAGATTTACTTTTATTTTGGAGCTGTGGCTTTCCGTTCCTGGCTTAAATACAGCCACTGGTTTTACAATTCAGTTTTTGTTAAAATTCTGTGTTAGGTGAAATGTGAGAGGAAACAGAACAGAGAAGAGCTGAAAATAGAGCTTTGTAGATAAAAGTAATTGCTTTGTATTTTTTTATGAAACTTTTTTTGTTGCTTATCGTTGTGTTTTTTGTTTTTCGTCTTTGCTGGGCTTAGCCCTCTCCCAAGGCACGACACTAAGCCGGGAGTTGAGGCCGTGTATTTTAGGGCCAGACGGCGGCTCCCCGTCATATTGTCGATATAATTAACTATTGCCACAGGGCCAGATTATCTCTAAAGCAGCCCACTAACTCAAAAAATACTGAAAATACCGTAACGACTCGGATTAAAACATTTTCAGATGGAAGAGAACATGGACAAGCTTGCCGGTGAATTAAAGACGATGGGAGAGCAGTTTGCTGACAAAGTAAACGCACTCAAAGTCGCTGAGACCCGTTTGGAGACCCGCGGCTACAGGCCTGGAATAGAACTGGCGTCGGATGAGGCTGATATAGGACTGAAGGAAGAAGTGAGGAACCTGAGGGAAACTATCAGGCAGCTGCAAGAGAAGCTGGATTGTTGCAAGTAAGTATAATATCTATATGCGCCCTACAGTTACTTGATAACTTTTTCGGACACATTTCTTTAATATTGTCATCATCATCAGCCAGAATACGTCCACTGCTAAATTGTTCATAATGATGAGTACAGTGAGCCCCTTTCGTTTTAGTATTACCGTTCCGTGTTATCCAGTTTATGTCATAGCATATTAAGACAGAAAAGGGAGCCGCCCAACAGCAAACAATCGATTATCAAGAATACACAATCAACAAAAATAATCAAATTAAAGTCGTAAACGCTAGAATATCCAGATGCAATCCTTTTGTTCTTACTTGCTATGTGAGGAATAATGTATGTTTTCTAATCAGTTTGTTTACTAAACTGCTCCAAATCTTATTTTGTTGAATAAAAATTGTCAGTACCATTTTCATTCGTTCAGTAAGCTTGCATTAGTACTTATAAATTCATTGAGCTAAAAGCGTCAATGCAATACATTCGGTAACTAGGATGTATTCAGGATTTATTTGGGGCTAAAATCGAATTTTAATGTGATCAGAGTTATGGTCTTAGTGAAACAGTCAAATTTGCAAATAAATCGCGCGTTACAAAGTCAGGGAACCCTTCGGCAAATGTCACAGGCACCATGCTACACCGCACAGACTTATAAATGATTCGCAAATATGACAAGTTTACGTTTTAAACATGACCGTAATATTTTTAATAGTTAATATTGAATGCTCACGCAGATTTTGACGAAGTGAAAAGGTTTGTAGCTGATTTTTGGCAGACGAAACATGCTAAACTAATAAATTATACTATTTTTATTTAAATTAGGATTCTAAAGTTACAGAATATTTAATTTAAATTACGTTTTTTTATTAACAATAGGCTTGTGTTTGACCGCCAACTCACCTGACTTAAAAGTTCGCATCAGTTTTTTATTATTTTAATCCTTTGCTCGCTTACCTTTTCGAGATCAGAAAAGGTAAGCGAAAGCAAAGGAATAAAATAATAATTTATTTACATTTTCATTTTGTGCGTACCTATATCTAGTGTCGTAGGTTAACGCCTCAGGCCCCTACCTGAGTCCGTCCACATTTACGAAGTTAGTAAGCCAACAGTATCGCATCAAGGGGCTTATTTCGGTTAATGGACGATTAAGTCCAACCGAATGGACAATATACGTTTGAGTACAATAACGTTGTCTACTCGCATTCAGGGTTTCAACTATAATAACAGTGATTTACGACTTAATTAATGAAAGAGCTAGAAACAACAATAGATCTAGGATTCTGACTGTCGAAAATAATACCCTCGTTTTATATTGGGGCAATTATTCGTTTTTTTATGCTTATTTTGTTTGTGTTCATAGCATCTTCTTCTCACAATGTAATTAATTGCTTTTTCTGGAGTTATCTGTGATGAATAAAAAATCTGCCATTTTTCATGCATTAAATGTAGAATTAATTTAATTAACTATCACAACACTGACTTTCCTTTAAGCAAAAAGAAGAATATTACCCAATACCTACTTACTTAATAAACTAAAATGTTGTAACCAATGCAGAGCGGGCACGAAAGTTAGTTAAGGTTGGTTACTCCAGATTAATAAATCCAGGCTAACTAGATACTTTGCATGTTGCCACTGCTGTGGAATAAAAAAAATACAGCTTCACACATTTTTTGTTTCCACCTCTTCCAGAGCAACTTACAATGCTTTGGAGGCGACCACCGTCAAGATCTCCATGGACCTCGCAGACAAGAATCAATCCATGGAGGTTGATACTAGGTCCCTGGAGATGAGAGCGGCCTTGGTACCCAAGAAAGCCCAGGGCACTGACAAGAACTTGATTCTAGCCAGCATGAAGGACGAAGTGCCGGAAGTTCAAGTTTAAAATTTATGAAACATTATGCATAAAGACCAAAGCAACAAAAAAATCGTGTTTAAATTCGTCAATTTTTTTATTTTCATAAACAAATTTTTGGTGTGTTTGAAATAGGTACTTTATTGTGAAAAATAGTGTTCGAGATGACTGTTATAATTAAACGTTTTAGTTTACAAGTAAAAAAATATATCTGTAAATTGGAAATAAACATTCATGAAAATTTATATGAAGTTTGTTTTGTAAAAGCAAAAAAAAGCAATACCTTAAATGAAACCTGCTTTGTGATTCATTGCTACAGGTTTGTAACCTTTCATCGCTATAAATATTGAAAAAGCTGAGATAGTTCTCTAAGATAGGTCTTGCCTGCACGTGAAATCGAAAAATAATTATTTAATTTCGCACGTTTCAAACGTCAGCACACATTGGATAGAATTTTAGCAAAGACCTGACTTGATATAATTGTTTATCAGTTAAACTCATCAATACAGATTATAGATAGTATTCATTCCCCATATTACAACCAGCCTTACTAGCAGGAGTAACACGGTTTTTTTACCTTGTTAGTACTGGTAGTAAGGCTGGTTGGCAGTAACACGGGGAACGAATAGATAGGTAGTTTAGGTCATAATAATATCATGAGAGATTAAACTACAAAGTAGCTAGCAATTGTAATATGTAAGTAACCATAAACTTAATATAATTCGCTCTTGATTCGTGGTACAACCACTATGTTCAACTGGTTGTACCACGGGAATGTAAGTCTACTATAAAAATATAGTTCGCACGGGAAAGAAAGTCTACCCAAAGTCCAATCGGTTGTACCACGGGGAAAAAACCAACTGTCTGAATAATAATTATGCTTATAATGACTCGACCAGTGCTTTAAAAAAACGTTTATTTTTTTGGCTTGAAAAAGAAACATGAAAAAAATTTTTTTTTTTCGGTTTTTTTTTCTTCGTAAGAACTACCGATACCGTTTAATATAACTGTTTTAGAGCATCTGCACCGTGACTTTATCCACGTGGATTACTCCTTATATCATCAGCTATCTGCCAGTGAAAATCCCATCAAAATCGGTCAAGCCATTTTTGTATCCTTAGGAAACATACAGACATCGCTTTTTATATATAATAAGAAAATAGTAATATATTTTAAAACTATAATATTTTTCTGGTAAAGTAAAAAACATGAAAATATTGGCAACATTGACTGAAGTTACCTACATCGGTACATTTATAGATCATTATATGAGACATTTTGTGATTCAATAAGAATTAAAAAACACATTTAAAATGTGAATTCCAAAAATAAAACAGTATATAGCTTATCAAATATATGGTTTTTCTGAAAAAAGAAAAAAAAAACATCAGGCTTTTGTAGAGTTTTTTTTCTTCAAAAAAGTTAAAAATAATCTTTTTTTTTTTCAATTTGCAATACTAGACTCGAATAAATAAATATTTAGCATGCACTCAACTGAGAGTGTAGTTATTCAACATTTTAAATAATACCCGCTAAAGAGGCATTTGTACCACATTGTAGCGCCACTCGTGTGTAAAACATTATGTAGGTCGTAATTTTTCGCTGTTACTCGTATAATATGAACTTTGTAGATACAAAACACGCTTCGTGTAGGTAATATGAAGTAAATTATTTACTGAGTTACACAGAATGGTAGTAAACCGAAAAGTCATTGTACTCGTTGTTATGAACATAGTTTACTATGGGGCCAAGCCACTCCTGAAATCGCAATAGTACATTGTTATCCTAGGGGTGAAAGTAACTTATTTAGTCTCGAGACGTGGTTTGGCGCCCGTATAGTGGGCGCTAATAGTTCGAGGGACTAAATAAGTCTTTAACCCCGAGGTAAACACTGTGCTTTTCATTACGATTACAAGGAAACTAAAAATATAAACATGAACTGACTAAAGAAAATATGAGTGACTGACACTGGCAAATGCACGAGAAATGCGGGATCATAATCCTATGAGGAGAAAAACATTATTTGAAACATGGTTCAACACAAATGTGAAAATAGAACAATTTTTTTGAGTGTCTGTCAGTTGTCAACTGTCAGTTGAAAGTGATTCTCCCTAGGGCTAAAATATATTACTTTCAACCCGATCCTCAGGCAACTTCAGATCTACCTACTTTCCGACGAAGAATTTTAACGGTTCACAGGAAGGTATCATTGGCACAAGAAAATGTATGAAAAAGCATTTTTTTTTATTATGATTTTAGTATTCGTATCATAGTAAAAGCTGTTCATAATGATGACTGAAATGACTTCCTTTTGGTTCAATACGACCGTTCCGTTTAACCCTACATAGCCAACATTGAGACGTCATCAACATCTTTGAATTGTTTTCATGAAACCTTAAAAACCTGATAGCATCGTGTGAACCAAGCGAAAAAGGTAAAACGCAATTTAAAATAATGGTCTATAAGACCCAAGACAATACATTTTATGCTACTGCCTAGGTACTGAAGTACTGTAGGTGTCTGCTATCGACCTGAATCGATACCTGAAGAGTCTGGAGACCTTTGAACGGCTCATCAGGTTGGGTGCTAAAAATATTACCTGCCTTTTTAGTACGAGGGAATCTTCGAAGCAATTTGGTGAAAGTCTGTCGCGCTATCACGTACTTAAGATACCTGAGTCATCGGGTTGTTAAACATGAAAAATATAATCAGAAACTCTTGGCAAAATTCAAATACTATTAAGTAGTACGCGTCAGACTTAAATAATAGTCTTTTTTCTTAAATATGCTTGGAAATTCGATAATTATTTGGACAATCTTCTTCGAGATAGAAATAAATTGGTGTTCTCGACCAATACACGCAAGCAGTGGCTATGAAAATCCATATATTTACCTTATACCACCTGTATGAATCCTCTCCATCCTTTTTTTTTATATTAAAAACAGGCTTGCGTTTGATCGCCAGCTTGCCTGATGTTAAGCGATGATGCGGTCTACTATGGACGCCTACGCCTACGGTTGCCTGAAAGAGATCGCTGTTAGCGATAAGGCCGCCAATTGATGCGCTACTTTTAAAAATGTTTTAACGTGTATTATGAAATTAGTGAACAAAATAGTGCAATGATGAAAAACTTCATATAAATCAGATTTCATATAATATTTTGGTTCTATACAAAAAATACGTCCTTTATGATCGGTTTTGTAGTGAGTTTTGATAACATTACAACGCAGTTGAAAGAAAAGTACTTTATCATGAACCGGTTACCTATCTAATGTTAGGTAGTTCAGGTAACTTGTCTTCACAACAAATCATAACATTTCAGTCGATAGCCCCAAGCTACGGATATTGCGTTTCACTACAGAATATAAACACGCGTATGGGCGATTTGTTTGAACTTTAGGCGAATCTAAACAAGCAATAACGCCTAAAGCTGATCCCTTTTTAGTTTTCCTCGTATCTTTGTTACGGACGATTGAGGCACGTCGGTAACAGAGAGGCCAATTTATATATAGTGTTGAGTCGGAGCTGCCATCGTTTTCCTCACAAAACTAAAAGCACCCCGTCGAACGTATTTAGTTCTCTTATTTGGCCAACTCGGTAAATTTAATCTCTTAGTTCTCTTATTTGGCCAACTCGGTAAATTTGAAGTGATCTCCTCCCCGTGCCATCCCTTAAAAATGCGTGGGTAGCCGTCGGCAGGTCTTTGAAGACAAATGTCGACGGGTTTGCGTGTCGTGAAGCGGGAGTGGGACGTAGGCTTGCCATCTTAGAGGGAAGTTGGGCTACGAAGTCTTCTGTGTTGGTGTCTCGGTTGGTGTCAACCTAGGTTAGCGTGCTCTATTGTAGACAGCATGTTCATCATGTTGTCTAAAATGCAAGCCTATGATTAAAAAAAAATGTCTTAACCCAGCAAGCCGCTTTTTTGCCTACTATGACGTCACAAGATCAAAACTGTTTTTCTGATGAATTTCTAGCGTGCGTTAGATGTACAGCTCTCTACTACAGTGCTGTCGTCTGCGTACCCAAATGTACCGGGCTTTAGCAGATCGTTGATGTGCAGCAGGAAGAGCGTCGCAGAGAGCACCGACCCCTGGGGGACACCGGCATTAATTGCCATACGATCGGACGTACAGCCATCAATGACAACTCGGATCGACCTATCCCTCAGGAAGACCGATATCCACGCAATGAAACCAGCGGACAAGCCAAAAGTTAGGAAAAAAAAAACTAACTAACTTAAATTAACTTTATCAACAAATATCGACCAGGAAAATTTATCACAAATTTCTTATTGTACTTGAAGCGACGTAGAAGTGGAATTACACTAGAAATTCCTCAGGAAAAACAGTTTTGAAAATGGACTTCCGCAAAGTAACGCCTGATTCAATCAACTGTCACAAGATCAATTAAGTGGTAGCACAGAATATATTACATAGTCGTATATAGTAAAAGTCACATAAAAGAAAAACAATATTTTTACTTCTCTTTTCTGTGGTAAAAGTAGTGGTAGTTTAACTCTATTCTCACGGCTAACTGCTTTTACAGCTTACTATGGCTTAAATTGATATTGTTTGTAGGTACTTATTACTTCTGACGTGCTACTGCTTAGACGATGGAAATCGAACTGAATTATGCGACGAGATAGTTGGAGCATTGATCCAACTTAAATCAGACCACAGACACGCAAAGTAAGAAACCCGCAGCGGTGGTTGGTATAGACTGATCAAGCAAATCCTATCTAAAGTCATTTATTCAACATTTAAGAGCGTAGCTCTTGTCGGTGGAGTAATTTCCAGGCTTGACGGTCTTCTGCCAGCGTTTTCACCTCCCTGTACGACATGACATTTGCCTTCTATTTTATCTGGTCTACGAATACTCTTCTTGGTCTTCCCGGACATCTCTTTCGTTCTACCTTTCCCTCTATGATAGTTTTCATTAATTTGTCATGTCGTACAAGGTGGCCAAACATCTTCCCTCTTTTAGTCTCTATACTCGCTAGTAGATTTCTTTTCTCATCTACCATATTTAACACTTCCTGTTTTTTTTCTTTTTTCTGCCCAGCTTATTCTTCCTATGCGTCTCCAACACCACATTTCAAATGCTATCTTAAGTAAACCTACATAATATCCCTAACCTAATCACCAGTTCTGTATAGATAATGGAATCCATCGGGACCCCCATTGACTGCCGACACGCTTAGTTTCAGTAAGTGATCGGACATGAGTATAAAAGAGCTAGGATTCCTCCGAACATCACATTCCAAAGCCTTCCTTCATCAGAACATCCTAACTTGGAAATCCAATCAGTGAGTATTATGATAAGCTTCTGTTATTCCTTTTTTGTTTGTTATTAATTTTAATGCAACGATATTGAGACCTATGGACACGGGTTGGCGCTCAAATATTTCCGCACCAAAAGAAAATGTAATAATGAAAGCACTTGTGCATTTAGTTTGTAAAGTGATGACACAATGGTAGAACGTCAACCATCTCTTTATTTTTCTTTTGCTTACTTTAGTTACAATTTTCGTGCTGTCTCACTCTTACATGAGTTTATTTAATGCTATAGAGCTATCACTGACAAAACGTTAAGTATCTACGTATTTTTAGCAAGCTAATGCTTACAAGTCAACATTTGTTGCAAACTAAATTACACATTGTTAAAATTGTGCGAGATAAGTTTGTCGGTATTTCTGAATATATATATATATGTATAAATATACATTGGAAAACTCTAGACAATCTTTTCTTTAAATTTTGGACTAGACCCAACCAACCATCCATCCATGTACCTTTGTAAATCGATGTTTTATTGCAGAACTTTTGATTCTTTCGAAAGCTCTGAAGCTTTTCAGTGGATTATTTTATACGTTTTTAAAACTTTTATGCGTTGTGATTTAAAATATGCAATATTGTTAAAAGCAAGCTTATGTTGATATTTTGTCTGGCATGCAGGGTCTGCTTTGCTATTTAAGTGTTTTTTTCTATTTGCCTCCAGACAGGATAATGGCATCACGCACCTTTTGCATTTTGCCAGAGCCAAGTAGGTACCGACATAGTTATTTATTAAGTTGTTGTAAAATGAAGTCAAAGAAGTCATAGTCCCAGTCAAAGTCAAGCAAAGCAAGCTCGGTCAAGTCCAAGCCATGCTCCAGTAAAGTGATGGAGACTCTAATAGAAGCTGCTATGGAGTTTTGGAAACAACAGAAGACATGTTCCGCCTCATATACCACTTTTCTACAGTCGAGCACGTCCACAACACTTAATAAATAATAATCCACCGTTAATACACATTAACACTCGATAAGTTTAGGAAACTAATACGAAGCGATTTTATCACGTTCTCGCCAAAAATCTCTCCATGAGAATTAAAACAAGTGAATAGATATTGATAGCCACTTTTTCATCCATATAATGCCATCATTTCTGTATGGTCATTAAAATTAAAGAGCACTCTGAAAATTGCCATCGGAATTAAAATATTTGCTACACTATCTTCGTAAGCCGAGACAGTACAATAAGTAGAAACTTACTTAAATTTTCTCTAAAGATATATATATATATATATATATGTATATAAATTACCAACGACAAGACCTTCATGGCCAATAAGCGTATTAAGTATGATTGATAAATTTAATATTCAATCTCGCGTTACAAAGGAATCTTTCCATACCTGTTCCAGAAGTACCGGTTACACAACATGCGAGGTAAATACCTACTTACGCTTTGTCACAGAAGCTTTATTTATTCACGGTAGTTTTTTTGCTAGTAAACTGTTAAACCAATTCCCGTTTAACTTGGTCAGCCATCGTCATATTGCACACGTTAGTATGAGAACGTGAGTTCATATGCGGAAATGTCGTTTTTTAGACGCGCACAGAAATCAATCAAAAACAAATCCGGCAGATTATGAGTTTATCATTTTAAGTTTAGGAAGTTGTAAGTGTATTAACAATTACAGATATTTACTGGCCGATAACGAGATCCGCTTCCTAAAGCCAAAAGAGGCTTGTGCGAGCATTCACACGAATATTTTCCACGCGCTCCCCATTGCTGCTTTGAAACCGTCAGCTTAAAATCCTTCCTGAAAAAACCAGACATGCAAATAAAACTTTGAGACAAACGATAGCTATCTTTACGTAGCACACGACTCGCAGAGGTTATTTACATTTGACTTTTGTTCGTAGGTACGGAAGTGAACTGCCTTTGTCTCGTAGGGAGTTCACCGCGACAACAAATTAATTCATTTTGATTATTGCTTTTCACGTGTTAACGATCTTTTTATTGGGCTGATTCATTCAGCTTCAACTACGGTCGATTACGTCAATGTATCGGCATTATTTAAACCGTAGGTACAATACAGTCTGATGATTTATCTCGACAGGAAGATAACCAGTCTCACAAAATCAGGTTTCTAACGACCGATACGAGCTTTTTTCGTTTTGGAACATTAGACTTCTGTAGTAGGTATATTTATTAGCATAAAAATACACGTTGATAATGTTCCAAAAAAGGAGCATCCTCTTCAAATGTTTGCACAAAGTAGAAATGTTTTGTTTAAATATGGTCTTTTATAGAAGAAGTGTAAGGTTCACAAAAGTAGAAATTTTGCGGGTGATCAACCGTACAGGCATTCAGGAGCCCCCGGGCTTTACCGAAGGTAGCCCAGTCTGTTTACAGGCAAAAGTATAGCGTGGACATACCCGTTGGCTGTAAAGATGGCAATAACGTCACTGATGGTTAATAATTTCGTATCATTAAGAAACTTTCCACTTTGTATCCTCAACGTTATTTATGCACGGTTTTACCAAAAGATTGGAATAGTTACGAAAACGCGTCAATCTTTCTTAGAAATTATTTAAACGCTTAACTATTACCATCACTGAGTATTATTTATTTCACCATTTCACGAGCATTTTACATAATGTCTTTACTGGCCTTCGTAAATCAATCCTTACACAAATTGATGACCTTTCCTCTAAAGAAAATATTAATACAGACTCCGAATATTTTGATGCATTGGTATTAAACTCGTAAAAACCCCTTTAACTAGCTAATAAATCCAATTATTTTTGTAATACAAAAATGTTTATATTCTGTCACCTTTAGCACGGCCTCTGGGCCTAGAGAAAATCACACTAATATTATAAATGCGAAAATGTGATTGTTAGTTGGTTTCGCGCAGCGATAGATCAACAGATCGACGTATTTTTTTTAGTGGACGAACTAGCACCCTTATCTCTATGGGTTAAATAATACAAAATAACATTTTAGATCTTTTAGAAACTCTAGTTTTAACTCTCGAAGATGTTTTTTTTTTATCTCCTTTCCCAGATAGAGGTGCAGAAATAATGGCGTTATCCACGTTATTATCGTCTCAAAAGTCCAAGTTCCTACTTAGAACTTTAATGCTTTCGCAAAGGTAGTAGAGTCTAGCAGAGATCTGCTTCCTGAGCTATCCCTTGCGCTCGCGCCGATGCCTACCCCCCACCTTGTGGCCTGCAACCATAGTTGGTAACATATTTAAACACGTTCCATTTACGTGCGGTCGTCGATGGACAGTTTTCCGTTAATATTTTGGCATTTTTCTCTTGGCCATTTGTTTATGGGGATGCCAGTAGTATGAACTATAGTAACATACCCAGTTAAAAGTATTTGTGGTGTGGTACAAATGCAAGGACAAGTAAAGCTGTTTACTAAAACTGATGAGGTAAGTTTTGTGTTGTGATTGTGGCGCCTTATTTACTTAGTGCTGCTGAAATTTCGTTTTGTGTTTTGCATATACTGTTTATTTGTAATCTCTGATAAAATTTGGAAATTGTAGATGTCGTTACCTTTTCTAATTCCTAGTTATTTTCCAAGCAGGTAAGTAATTGTTTAAATTATTTGGTGAAAATTGGGTGAGTTCTAAGTATTCTAACCTGAGCCAATAAGGTTAGTACAGACAGCGTCAATTTCATTTTAGCGTTCAGGGTGGTCAAAATAATCGAAAAGGCATTAGTTTCTGTTATTCATTATTATGTTTTCAAATAAAATTTCTACTGTATTCTTGCGACTATCTTTGTATAATTCATTTTTCATAAGGTCCGACATAAATAAAATAATCTTGAACGTTGAAAGTTTTCCTTGAAACAACAAAGTTGTGTATGGACCTTTTGGGATGGATCAGCGAAGTGCCATCTTGAGGCGTACGAAGTGCTGATTACAACTTTATTATGTGAACTGTGAGATAGTGTAATGAGCTGCCTGAATGGAAGTTCCCCGAAAGTTACAATTTGGGTGTCGTCAAGTCACAAGTGAATAGGTTTCTTCTAGGCAAGCGTGCTCCATCGTAGGCTGCAACATCGCAGGTAGTAGTCTAGCGCAAGCCTATTAACCAATAAAAAAGTTTGTCATCTTACATAATATTGGCAACTGTGATTCTAAGATAAATAGACCACTTACATGCCTACAAAAATATGTGTATTTTGCCTGGGTACCCACATATAAATAAATGTAAGTACGCCTTTTTGATTATTTTGACTACCGTGAACGCTAAAATAAATTTGACGCTGACTGTACCAAAATGAATATGGCTTACAAACCTAATGTTTAATAATAATAAGCGGAGTATAATTATGTGAGCAACTTTGCATTTTCAATTACTCTTAAAGTATTTTATTAATTCTTTTGTTAATTCCGTTTCTTAGACCCCAACAAAATGGCCGGAAAAATGACCGCAGCTTTCGTCGTCTTCGCCTTATTCGCTCTCCTGAACATCGGATACGTGAGGAGCAACCCTGCTATCGGTGAGTTGACAGCTTGGGGAAACAATGCTTCGTATCGATTCGTACCGAAATGGCATCGCACCTCTGCGGTGACCTAACCAAGCACTTTTCTAAAGATGTGTAAAAAGTGTGTAGTGGGGTTGCCAACTTTTTGCATACAAATAAAATATATTAAGCTGGTAGAAAGAGATTTAACAGTTGGTATTCAAGAATAAACCTCCTGCTAGATAATGTCTATCTATGTATCATGCAAACCAAACATAAGACATTTTAGCCTTAGAGTTGAGCAGGGTTCAAGAATTCAAAAAAGGCGGAGGTGCTGTTTCACTGTACTATATATATAATGTATATTCACCGATATCTACGCCTGATAAACTGTTGACGGATAAAAAAAATCGTTTGTTCGGTAGGGTATACTTCCAATTTGGTCCCATTGTCACCAAATCAGGATCTGATCCCAGGGAAATCGAGGGCAACTCTCAAATTTAAAGGCACTTATTACGTTTTTCATATATTTTTGAAGTCGTTTTTAATGTTCCATTTGTTAACACCATGGTGGACAATCCTAGTATGTAGTGTAGAGTAGAAAACGTAGAATGAAAATTGCAGAGTTGAAATGGGAAGAGTAGAGCAACATGGAAGGCATGCGCGCTATAGGCATTGTTCTACAACGCCGACAACGCGACACTGAAAAGTTAACAAAATGTAAATAGGGAGACCTTTGCCCATAGCAGTGGCTTCTAAATGTTGATATAGCAACTGCCTACACGGGGTTTATGTACACTGTTGCGTAGATCGGTTTGGGCCATACCTAACCTACCACACGTCGTACTAACTCGCAGTGCAACTGATCGCAACTTGTCGCTTTTTGACACTTATCTAGGACAATAGAATACCTAATTTTTAGTGGTGCTGCTTACTGCAATCTCTGTATAAATGGCAAGTTATCGAAAAGACAATTTTAATTAAAATTAGTTCATTTAAGTGGCTTAGATGGCGTTGAAGGCGCCATCAATGGTTGCAGAATTATGTTTCTCCAGCTGTCAGAAGACCGCCTATTGGTCCTTACGTGTTAGTGTTCAATTGTTAAGCAGTATAAATGGCGGTAAGGAGGTATCTAATGTCAGGTAGGCATATCGCTATAGATTAAACACTTCTAAATGTTAGACACCATAAACAGGGCAAGAACAACTGAACCCAATTGAAATGTTAAGCGTATACTTATTTCGGCATTTTCAGTCTGAAAAATAACACGACCTTTCAGTGAAACAATCCCGTAACATTTTCATATCTTTAGGGAAATTAGGACGCTTTCCCACGCGTTAACGTTTCTAACAGAGAGATTAAAGAAAAGTCACAGCGCAGTCACGGAGGTTCTAGAAATTTCCTTTTTACTCTATGAAAAAACTATGAATAAAATTTGATTAAAAATGTTGTCAAAACACTGACGAGATTAGATACCTAAAGCTGTTTCTTTTATTCAAATGATCTTCAGATAACGTACCGTCGTCTCTAATATACTTAAGGCGTTACTATCTTTAATCGTAATCGGATTAGAATATGATTTTCTCAATCAATGGGTTTTTTTAAACACACAATACTAAACGTTTTTTAGTGTTAGAATTTTCCGCCTGTGTTCTGAAACATCAAACCAACTTACTACTTACTTATTAAACGTTGCCATCCTCGTCATTATCCCATAAAGTACGGAATAAATTTTGTTACTCCAATATTAGAAGTTTCCTTTGAAACAAATCCCGATCATTTCTTTTTCTTTCGAGTAGATATTTCCGACGAATAGAAAGTTATCATTGCGTACTCGCATAGTGATGCGATGCGTGTTTCCTCATATTTTTGCCTTCTATCAAGTACTTTTATTACAACATGTAGGTACGAGTGGGTACAATCAGCAACAAATTGATTTTAGCGTTCAGGACAGTCAAGAATCGAAGAAACATAAATTGATTTGATATTCATCAATAAGCGTATTCTGACTGCGTACTTGTAGGGCTACGCTGAAAGGATAGTACCCTTTCCGCCTAAAGCCTAAAGGGGTCAGTTATACTCATAATTATGAACAACTTTCCAACCAACCATTAACTATGGGAGCAAAAAACAATTTCAGCTGTTCCATTATATTATTTCGTCGAGTGTAAATGATCGTCTCCTATAGAACAGCCGTCGAGATACAATACCTACAGAGTACGCATTGCACCAACGTTTCGGTTAGTTGTAAGGCAACCACGATCCGACTACAACGCCGTGTGTTGCCAGTGTTACAGTGCCCTAGCGGACAAGCTTCGTTGAACACTATGCAAGCGACATAACGTCTAAATTGAAGTAAATGTGGCATTGTAAACTTCATAATTGATGTCTAGGTATTTACAACGACGCTCGGACGTTTTTTGACTGTTTTCAGAGAGATTGTGACTCTATAGGAATTGTATCTCGATGGGAACAGCTGATATTTATTCTTAATTTCAGAGCTGGTGTCATAGTAAAAGTTGTTCATAACAATGGGTTATTATTTTGGCTTTTGGCTTACTACACCTTTTCCGCGTAACCCTGTATAAAAAAACTATCCCTTTTCGATTCTTTTGAATAACCTAATCGCTAAAATCAACTCGATGCTGACTGTACTACGTATGTTTGACATTCGTGTTTGCGCAAGATTCGTGCAGTATTCAACACTGAGTGTAGAATTCGATGTGTGAAACACGTGTCTCGTAGCACGTGAAGCTTCTAAAGTCAGCGATTATAGGTCAGGCAGGATCCTTACAACATACAAGGTAAGATATCACGATTACTTTAAAAAAAGCATATGTTCATCTTCGTGATATTTATGTTAAAAAAAATTCTTCGTGTAGGTATATACAAATTACAAAATTTGACAACGGGTCCAGTAGGTCCTTTTGGAAATCGATGGGGGAGGCCTATGTCCAGCAGTGTACGTCCTATGGCTGAAATGATCCCACGGGATCGGTTCGAGCGGGCGCAGTTGACGTAAGAGTCATACAATCAAAGACGAAGTTCAAGATGAAACCTTTTTGGACCCTTGAATTCGGCCCTTTTGCAAAATAATTTCTTAGACGTCTTCAACACTACACCCCATTAGAAATCTTCTTGCCAAATTGCAACTTCGCAATTACAAAATTTTCACCATAAAATTCAAGCTCCCATTTCACCTCCTTAACTCGTATTTCTCTGAAAAATCTTACTTACTACAGTATTTATTTTAAACCATTAACTTGAATACCAAATTCCATGTCCCTAACATCAAAAACAATGGGGTTGCAATAAACTTTTAACCTCCATTTGCCCCCCTTAAATCGGCCCTTTCGCAAAATCCTTCCTTAGCGGATCTCTGCTCCTCGTAGGAATCTACCTGCCAAATTTCAGCTTCGTAGGTCAAGTAGTTTTTGTCTTCTTGTTTTCAAACTGTTTAATCATGTCCATCGAAAGGTTGCCTGTAAGAAATCGCTGTAGGCGATAAGGCCGCCCATTATACTGCCGTACTTATATTTTATTTTTTATGTTACTTTAAGTTTCTTTTGTATTTTTCGGTGTGTAATAAAGATATAATGTATTTTATTGTAGTTTTCGAGAGTGTGATGAGTCAGTGAGTAGGTAAGTGAGTGAGTGAATGTATTTCGCTTTTATATATATCTACCTATAGAATATTTCGTGTCTGTGCTGTTAGCCGTTTAGGAGTTCTCTCGTTACGAGCCAACCTTGATTGCAGTAGCCATGTCATGGTGAGACTTAGAATGGAATATCTTAATTAAATGCGTATACAACATTTCATATATGTGCTGCTAACCATTGAGGAGTTCCCTAGTCAAAACCCAACCCTGAGTGCAACAACCATATCATGGAAAAACTTCAAACCGGCTGTCATTATAAAATGCGTTCACAAAATTCCGTATCTGCTGTTGACCGTGGAAGAGCTCCTTTGTCTGGAGCTCATCTTGGAGTCGTAGTCAATAAATGTTAGCATTAGGTACGAATAGAAAAATAAGGAAGAAAATTTCAAGTCTCTGACAAAAACCTGTCACACCGGCAACGTTTCAGAGCAGACAGCCTAGACTGGAGACCACGTGACTCAATCAACTAAATCTGTCTTACGTGCACATAATAAACCACAAGAGATACTGCTATGTTATACAACTCACGTATAAAACTGCTAAGGATAACGACCAAATCTAACGGCTTACGCATGTAAAACATAACAAAAGCGTACACAGTGACGTTGTAAATAAATATTTCGCAATTTTTTGACGGCTGTAGGTTTCGCGACGGGGGAAATTCCATTAACGTAACCTTACTTCATGAATTTCTTTTGAATAATGTTTTTCTTAGTTGAGTCTTGCTTTCTATAATTCTAAATGATGACTCGATATAATTTTCTTCATTCTTTTTATCGATAATTATGCAGCGTTTGACCACCAACTCGCCCGTTGCTAACTCGCCTACTTTTATGTGGTCGAAGGTGAAGCACGCAGACTTAGAAGATACCTATGCAGATTGTTTCTTAACAACCCACATCCCATCATAGCTATAAAACATATATTACCATAAAAATTGTTTTAAACCATTTGCAGTGTCTTAAGACTCTACAGTCAGTAGCTATTTATTTTTCGAAGAGGTATTTTTTTTTCGTTTATGGAAAAGTTACTCTCAAGATTGTTTTTATTTAAGTAATATTTTTTTTGTAAGTATAGCAGTAGTTCTTTATTCATTTTTTTTAAATGCGCGTAAGAGATTAGTTGTGCCGTAACTAGCCTTTTATGCGCCCGGTGCAAGCTTCTGTAACTGTGCCCTTGAAAACAAAACTTGGTCCTGGTGTGGTCATTTCTGCGCCCCTCCAGAGTCTGCGCCCTGTGCCTGGGCACCGCTGGCAGTGCTGGCACAGCCCTATTTACGGCACTGGAGATTAGCTCAGACCATCATAAGGAATACGCCTATTTGCAAGGCCACAAGTTAAATTGGGAGAGGGATGTTTAGTTAGCCATACAAATCCACCACCTAATTGAAATAGAAACGAAACATAATATATGCCCAAAATATCTAATGAAAGCCGTATTATTCATCCACATATCATAGATCGGTGGAAATCGCACACCGTGCGTTTTACGCGTTGTTTTTTGCCTCACACCTGCAATTTGTGGAATAAGCGCTCCTGCGGCATTTCCGGGTACCTACCTTAGCTATAATATGTTCTTCAAAAGAGCTGGTGGTGCCCCTGGTGTTGCAGGTATCCATAGGCGACGGTGATCGCTTAATATCAAGCGGCCCGTCTGCTTGTTTGCAACCTATGTTTTTTTTTGTATTCTAACTATTTTTAAATAACTCACCAGTTAGGTAGGTAGGTTCTTACTTATTTGACTAAAATGTGTCTAACCACAATAATAAACCTCTTTGTTCATCAAAATAAACACCCCAGTTAAGAAGCTCACGTGAAAAAATTAAAATCTAAGATAGCTTAGTCGTAATAAATTGGGGCGTCCCTTAGATAAATCTATTTAAAAAGCGGATAGTAAACTCCCTGATCCCTGCCCAATAGATCGTTAAAGTTGGCCTAATTCAACTACGTAAGAGAATTCGAACCCTCTTGAGGCAGTCCGACCTATAATAACATCATTATTGACAGATTATTTCCGGAAAAGTTTTAGATAATTTTATGAAGATGCTTGGCTTTCGGTTTCCTGAATAATTCACTAATTAATTACTTGGCCCAATCTCTCAATGAAATGTTCAACTAATTTAAAAAGGAGGTTCCTCCTCAATTCGACTATATACCTTTTTTGATACGCGATTAACTGCCCCTTGAAATTCAAGAAAATATCAAAGGTGGTAATCGGGCCGAATCGCCTTTATTTAATTTCGACCACTTCGTTTCTGTTTTCTGTAGAAGTTTTTTTTTTTCTTCAAATTGTAAAATAGGTTTGCGCTTGGCCGCCAACTAGCCTGATGTTAAGGGATGATGCGGCCTACGATGGATCACGCTTGCTGAGAAGAAACCGATTCACTTTTGACTTGAAAAAACCCAGATTGTTACTATCGGGAACACCCATTCAGGCAGCGCATTCCACATACTAGCAGTTCGCACAATGAAAGTGGAATCAAAGCGCTTCGTACGGGTTTTCGGAATGTCAACCATTAAGCGGCATATTCTCTATCTACACTACTAATAATATTATAAAGAGGAAAGATTTGTACCTATTTTTGTATGTTTGTATGTTTGTAATGAATAGGCTCCGAAACTACTGAACCGATTTGAAAAATTCTTTCACTGTTGGGAAGCTACACTATCCCCGGGTGACATAGGCGAAGGCCGAGCTTACACTCGTGCGAAGCCGGGGCGGACGGCTAGTTCTGATATAAAACTGGTAGGTACTCGTAGTTATATACCAACTTAAAAATGGGTCCCAAAGTAACTTTAGTACTGAGTTTATGCTTCGCTCGGACAGCGCTTAAACTTGACACAAATGTAATTTGCATAATAAAACAAAACTTAACAAAAGCCGAACCGGCTAGAAAGAAGTTATTCAGGTTTGGTGGCACGTCATGCAAATACACAGAAAGGCCAACCACTTTAAAATACCTAATGGTATATTAAGTATTTTGATGACATTATTAGCATCTGGGTGTATTTTTATGTCTAACGAAGTAGGCAGGTTTAATGAACGATTCACACCAGGCCAGTTGATGAGCCATTCTATTTAGCCAAGCCAGTAAGCTAGTCAACAGCCAGTCATTTAATGAATTGCCTCTATTTACTCGTACACAACGACAATGCCTTGGCTTAGTAGAGAACAGTAGCTCGTCAAATTGCCTGGTGTAGGGACATGGTCCATCAAAACTAAATATATAGCTACTTTGAAAAAAGTAACAGTCAATACTTATTCTTTATGAAATGATGCTCATTTGTTCGCCTAATACCTAATTATTAGGGTCAGTGATAAAAAAATGCATCCGTGTGATCTGTGGAAAAATGAATTCTGATTTTGAATAGCCATTCAATCAAATGTCCATATCCTTTCAATATTCCTCAGTAAGCCAACTTGTCTCGTGACCCCTATCTTTACAAACCCTTGACCGATTTTCCTCATCTTCGAACTTAAAAATAATATTTGCATAATCTACTTGCTTACATAATTTTATGAATATTGGATCAAGCTTACGCAAGTTATCTTCTAACAAACATACACACACTAAAAAAAGCTTTGTCTCGACAGAATCAGACTTCTCTTCGCTCGGTCAAAAATCAAAACAATATTTGTCCCGAGACTCCCGAAGCAACAGCTGATATTGTATCACCGAATACGACAGCATCGCTTTAATCAAAATAGTTATTCATAAAGACGCGGCTACCGAGGCAATGACCCCAATCCGAGTTGCTTTCGCCCACCTTACGCAATTTTGCCTTAGCCACTTACACTTGACCCCGTAACGACAGTTCGCGCGAATAGAACCATCCATTATGGATGTAGCCTTACTAACGGGGTGGCCAGGCTGTTAATGCGGCTAGGACTATTTTAACTGCAGATAATCTAGATAGACAGTTTTTCTTTGTTATAACTATATATCCTATCTTATGTACAAGAAGCTAAGTGACTATTACTAAAAAGGAAAACTGCGAAAACAGGCCTCCTAAAACACGTTTTTAGTTTTTTCTCCGAATATAAAAGGTCTTGACAATTAATTTTTTCATATTCTTATGGTCATTTGTATAATGCAGTTTAATGTAAATTCGTTTTATTTATAACTAAAATAGTTCTTGAGTAATTTAGAGTTTTTAGCGTTTGTCGATTCCGTTATTTAGTTATGAGGCGGGCGCCGACTCGTGCGTAGACTCATGCATATTTTTGTCACTGTTTTGCGCAGGGGCAAAACTTGTATTTTAGCTGAAGACATCGCCTCTTAACGATCTAAGTGTAGGTAGCTTTTAGGCTTTGGCTCTCCCGGCTAATAGATGATAATTTACCATCCCTTAGACGAGATATGTTTATCACTGGATCGTTCGGGTTTATCGGCACCTTAATAGTCGAGCACGGGGCAATATTTTACACACATTATTTATTCACAAATGATTTTTCCGACCAAGGTCGTTTAGGATTCCACTTGATTTTTGTGCGCCCTGTAGGCTATACTGTCCTGCTGCTGCTAAGGCTACTTAGGTCTAGGGGCGGGATACCTACGGGCAGGTCTGAAATTCATAAGAAACTGGGCTTCTTTCTTGACGAATTGAAGATAATAAAGAACATTTGTCGTTACAAAAGTAACGTTTTCAACCAATTTATGGTGAAAATATGCTTTAACCTGATTAACTTTTAATAGCGTATCATCATCTAATCTCATTTTAAGTGTTTCGAAGTACAAAACTTTCATATTCTCAAGTCTTAGTTTTTCCAAACTGATGGTCACCATCTCCACCGCACGCGGTACCGCATCGGCACCATTCATGGCTGCTAACGAGACCGTAGAATATTGTAGCGGATTGAGGGTTACATCCTTGCGGGGTTTAGTACTTACCGCTTACCCTGTAGGATCTTGCGGAGGATGGTACCTACTTGCCGTCCTAAATACCTATGAACCATTAGAAGTAAGATAAGTATATAGCTAGGTAAGTATAGAAAAAGTCCATCCCAAAATGCCGGGATCAATTTTTTTCTAGTGTAATTTTGTTTTGTAGTAATCACGTAGTTAGATTAAGTATTTATAGTTTTTATTCCAGTAATAGGCTTGCGTTTGACCGACAACTCGCCTGATGTTAAGCGATGATGCGATCTACGATTGAGCACGCTTGCCTAGAATAAACAGATTCCCTCGAGATATGAAGAAACCCAGATTTGTAACTATCGGGGAACACCCATTCAGGCAGCGCTTTCCACAGACTAGCAGTTGTCACAATAAAAATGGAATCAAAGCGCTACCTACTTTTAGTTATTTCGACTATATTTTCACCCGCATTCAGTGATCTTTTTAAGGTAAAAACCATCAGTGTTCATGATAGTAGATCAATGGAATCCATTTTAAAGGTGTAGTTGACAGTCTTAATTTAAATAAAAGTGTTGCTGTCTTTATTTAGTCGCCTGAAATAAAAAAAAGACAGGAATATTTTTTGTAAGTTTAATACTGCCAAGTTCTCTCTTTTTGAACAGACTACATAATAATTTTATTGTGGGTGCAGATCAATGAGATACAATACCTATAGAGCCACAATCTCCAAGTGAAAACAGTCAAAAAAAAACGTCCGAGCGTCGTGTACATACCTAAACATCAATTATATAAGTAGTTCACAATGCCACATTTACTCCAATTTAGACGTTATGTCGCTTGTATAGTGTTTAAACTCGCTTGTCCGCTATGGCATCGTAGCACTGGCATCGCGCGGCGTTGTAATCGGATCGCGGTTGCCAAAATAACTAACCAAAATGTCTGCGCAATTCGTAGCGTGCGCCGAGTTTTGGTTCGGACATTTTTTTGGCACGATTGTGACTTTATATGTATTGTATCTCGAAGCGGTAGTGTTTTTCACAGTATACCTACCTATCAGTATTTATTTATTCGGTACGAGATCAACGCGCAAATCACCGAGTTTCAGTGGGTGTTGACTTACGCGACATAAGCACGCTAGGGCGGTATGAGTTCCGAAAGAAAAATACCGCACACATTTGATTATTGAATTTCAATTAATTATTTGCACTGAGAAACAGTGAAACGGCCAAATGTATCAGATTCATCAGAACTACGAACGTCATCAGTCAGCAAAGCTCTCGATGACATGCTAATGCAATCTAAACAGAGGAGTTTCACAATCAAATCCGAGCACAACGGATTAAAAAATATTTACGGTATTTTCCAGCCACCGGCTACGACCCGATGGAGATCTGCATCGAAAATTGCGCCCAATGCAAGAAGATGCTCGGAGCCTGGTTCGAGGGGCCGCTCTGCGCTGAATCCTGCATCAAATTCAAGGGAAAACTGATCCCGGATTGCGAAGACTTCGCCTCCATCGCGCCATTCTTGAACAAGCTGTGAGGCGCTCGACGGACGTCCAACACTGGCTTGAATAAATGTTTTAGAATTCTTTGCTTCTGCCATCATGCCATTAAATTAGCTTTAAAAGATGAAGCAAACATGTGCTTAAGTGAAAATGATGTTATCTAAAAATAGTTACTACGCAGTACCGGCGTTGCTAAAGAAATGTAAAGTTGAACAATGCCTAAAATTGTTCTGTCAAGATCTTGTTGACGGTAATTGTCACGCGCAAAAACGAGACTTGTCAACAATGCTTAAATTGTTAATTTGTCCAACGTTTGTAAGTAAAGCCGTTAGTATTATATTATCGGAAATTGATGTCGTTTATATTGGCTAAGGGTGAACGCAACAGACATCGATTTTCTTCATCGAGACCACAGAAAAGAAAAATATTTTTTTGTTTAAAATAGAACGGCTGTTAATGCATTTTTGTAAGAAATTTGTTGTAGCCACTTGCACCCATATAAACCCATAGCAACTGTGTTACCAACTGTGACGCAGAGTTTGACGCGTTGACATAAATAAGAATGTTCAATCAAGTATCTGTCACAATACCTGGCGACAGAGTTTCCTTCTCATTTCTGTTCTATTTACTTCTTTTTTCTGTGATCGAGACATCGAAAACTAGACAGTTCTAAAATTGTTTTCTCACGTATTGACGAAGATGTGGCCACTATGACATTGCTGGCAAGTTAGATAATTTTAGTATAGAATGGTACAATAAAATTCACGCCATTATTCAGTTAAAATAAATCGTTATCTAAGACCCTTGAACTTTTAGCATTTGACTGTTGTGAACTAAAATTACCTTATTCTATTACTTACTAAGTAAGTTGACGCCTGTTTGACGGCGAGGCGAAAGGCGATACGGTTATGATCCCTTTCCGAGTTGATATGTGTGCTATGACCTTTAGTATTGTTCTATCTCAGAGATAGTAGGCAGCTTTTTAGTAGGAATATGACAAGGTTCACCAAATGGGGTACTTACCAAACGGGAAGTACCCGTTTATTAACAGGGACTTTGGAATTATTCTGACGATGAATCGGCCGTCAATTAGTTTTATGGCTCGAGTCGTCAAAAACACATGATGGCGTCAACTTATTGCAATTTACGTTTTGATATTGAGACCTAGAAACATTTTCCAAAACGAATTATTCAGTAAAGTAAAACTCGCGTGTAAAGCTATGACTTTATAGTTTTTATTTGCCACAGTAACTCTCCCAAGAGGATAAATGAAGTATTATTTTTTAATGTACTCTTTCTTTCTAAAATCTACGTAAGATTTAATACGATGTACCAGCCGACTATATGCCAAAGTACTTAATACTATATACTTTTAAGCTTGATTATAAGATTTTGTACTCTTGTACTTTTATACAGGGATTGTTGTAAGATTATCCTAAAATAAAAATAAATGACATAATCTATATGTAATTTTATTGTTTTATACCTACTTTTTAATAAAAATATATATTTATTATTATATTTTATACATTTACATTTTTACTAATAAGCACAATTAAACCTCGCAGAGATTTGTCTTGGTGCTAGGTTTTTAAATTAAAATTCATTCAACTAACACAATAAAAACATAGACGTATTACAAAGCTTAATTATATTCTTAGAATTCAATGAGTTATCTATTTAGGTACGCAAATATATAAGTAGATATACATTTTTTTACACATAAAAAAAAATGGTCTAATACCAAATAGTAGGCACTTTGAAATGTATGAAAAAAACATCTGCATTTACCTTATAACACTATTCACAAGGGGTATTTTAAATGCGAAATAAGTTATTACAATAAACATAAAATATGAAAATTACTTAAAATAAATGTACACTAACTTAAACTAAATAATTATCAATATACAAAACCGACTTCATCAGAACTGGACCAAATTGAAATGGGAACAAAAGAAAAGCACCAGCATTCAAATAAAAAAAAAAACATCAAAATCGGTTCACCCAGTCAAAAGCTCTGAGGAAACAAACGTTGAAAAAAAAAAAACAGGCGAATTGATAACCTCCTTCTTTTTGGAAGTCGGTTAAAAACAAGTCAAGTGGAGGAAGGTTGTTTCGGTTGGTGGAAGTCAAAGCGGCCAGAGTGCAGCATTGCTAAGTTGAATGGCAATGCTCATTTTTAGCCACAGTGGGCACTAGCATTCCTGTCACCAGTCGCTTTACTAAACGTTTGGCCAGGTCCCATTGGATATAACATATTACATTTATATTATTAATGTATTCTATTTATTTACACTATCCAAATCATTTATTATATTTTATTTCATATCTAGTTACGTATATAATTACACTTTAACACACATAACTCACACACATTAGATTTCATGCATTCGTCACACTTAACATAAAATTATATTTATTCATTATAGCAGCGCGGCGCGCGCGCTCCTACTGTCTCGATTTATCGTTACGACGCAGCGCGCGGCTGGCGCTGCCGCCGGCTAGTGCCGCCTGCGCGCCTTATGCCCGGTTCCTATAACTTACAAACGGATCGTTCTCCTTACGATCAGTAACATTTTAGACGAGGCGTAAGTCAAAAGTGTTTCTGTATAGTACCGATACCGAGCATGATTACGTACCGCTTGGTTACGTACGGATGGGAGGGTCACTAACGGACGTTCGTAGCCGTAACGTATGAAAATGCTGGTGTAAAGTGTTTCTATTAAAAAAATCATCCGTCAGTTCAACTGTCAAACATATGTCAGATTGAACATCCGCAGGTAACTTGCGTACCGGCCGATTTCGGGCGGTTTTGTGCTAGTTGTTTGACTAGTTTGATAATTTGCCAGTTTTTTGAAGCAAGAATTATTAAGAACTATTATGGAAATGAAATTACTACATTTATTAACTGATTCTGATGAATCGGATTATGACGAACCTCGTACTTGTGACTACAAAGAACGAGTGAATTATCTGTCGGTATTGGACGATTTGGAATTTAAAATAAGGTTTCGTCTGGATAAACCAGCAGTACAAGAATTACTGCATGAAATATATCCACACCTAAGAGTGTTTGAAGCCAGGTTAGTGCCCCTGAATAACAATAAATATACTATTATACATAACCTCATATACTAAGGTAATATTTACGAAATCACCAGTGAAAGCACATCCTATGTAGGTAATTATTAATGTTTGTTGATTTTGTTTAAGGAATCACGGAATATCTCCAATACATCAGTTACTATTAGCTTTGAGGTTCTATGCTATAGGAACCATGTTATTATCGGTGGCTGATTTTATAGGAGTGTCTAAAGCATCAGCTTGTTGCATTGTACGTGATGTTAGTTTCGCTATAGCACAGCTATACAAGAAATACATTTACATACATGATAACACGGAGATGGATTTTTATAACATTGCTAGCTTTTATAACGGTGCACTTAATGGCACACACATTCGAATACAATCACCAAGTAAGTAGGTACCTAGGCGTTCTCACATGTAGCATTTGTTTCCGAACCTTTACTGCCAAAACTGATGGTTATATCAGGCATGTGAGGACGTACCAAGTAACATAATTTAATTTATTAGAAGCAGTCGCAGTAAAATCTGTAATACATCTATTACATCTCATATTTTTTCCAGATTCACTAGAATTCCGTAACCGAAAAGGATATTTTTCCATTAATGTACAAGCAGTATGCAATGCCAATTTGCAATTTATGAATGTTGTGGCTCGCTGGCCAGGCTCTGCTCATGATGCAGCTATCTTTAATAGTTCAGAGTTGCGTGGTTGTAACGTTCCATGATCGTTACCGACTTCCAATACATGGCAAATGGCACATAGCTAGAAGCCAAACTTAATAAATTAAAAAGGTCACTACTATGACATAAACATTGTTGACAGATGAAGGTGATTGACGTAATGTCAGTCACTTTCATTTCGTTAAGCGAAAAATCATTGTTCTAACCCTCGGAAATATTAAATTGCATTTTTAAAAGATTCGGGTATGTAAATATCATATTCTTTCTAGAAGGAATAGGTTATATATAGAACCCGAACTAAAAATCTCGCTCATTTGTGCAGCGGTACTCCCGTGTGAAAGTCGTTCAGACTTAACCTTTAAACTTATAATTAAAATCTTGTAGCCCCGTACTCCAATCGGGTAAGTTCCGTTCAGAGTTAAAACTGGAAATACTTTTAAAATGTGAATTATCTTACAAGCCACCTGTGTTGTAAAACGCAGTGCAAGTGCGGTTCATATACGTACAATCTGCGGATATGGACGCGCGCTGTACTTATATTCTAATATAATTGTGTTCTAAGCTCTTAAAGCATTCTGTAATCTTGGATCCTTCCGATCAAAAACTGTGTTTAACGCCGGTACCACGTCATGTGAGATAATGGGCGCCTGGTCCGATCTGCCGTCTTTTCTTCGGGACTCACACGACGTGGCCGAGCGGCTTCCGTATTGATCCTCATGCGGAGTTCTTCGACGCATTTTCAGGCTCCTACCCTCTACTGTACTACGGCCACGATACTAACAACAGCGTCGTGACGTGCTGACCTTACTCCGGCCACGTCCCAGCTGGGACCTTACTCGCTACCACGTTGACCGTACTCCGGTCACGTCTCTAACAACAGCGTCGTGACGCGCTGACCACACTCTGGCCACGCCCTGAAAACCTTACGGAGCTGTCTCGTCGCTACGCTGCCCTGCGGACATCCTACGTGCCACGAGCCGCGTCGAGCCACGCGGCGATCGGCGCCCCAGCTCTTCAAGCTAAGTCTCTAAACAAGGGACCAACACTTTTTTATCGCCATCACCTTCCGAGCTCACGACCCTCTGTCTGACTTGTAAATTCATTCGCTTGCTCTATTAAATCTTAACTTATACTATCATAAACTCTTTTCTTTGGAACACCTACCCACTGCTAGGTAGAACTTTACCAAGCTTCACTTGGTGAACGTTTCAGTGGCGCCCAGGTATTAAGCAGGAAGGTTGATTAAAAAGGTGTTGATCTCTCTGGCGTGGTATATTCACGGCTCCTTCTCTGTAACCTTGTGTCTGTCTGTAGGCTGATTGGTAAATATAGCCCTGTGCTGGTGCGGGAGCTTATTTGTTAGAATACCCAGCTGTAGCTTCCATGCATGTCGTAAGAGGCGACTAAGGAAGACAAGGTTACACCTACAGAAGTAACGCCCTTCTGTCTGCGTCTTAAACGCACTATAATATATTTTTTTACTTGATTTTTACAGGCCACGCCCTGTGCTGGTGCGGGAGCTTATTTGTTAGAATACCCAGCTGTAGCTTCCATGCATGTCGTAAGAGGCGACTAAGGAAGACAAAGGTTACACCTACAGAAGTAACGCCCTTCTGTCTGCGTCTTAAACGCACTATAATATTTTTTTTACTTGATTTTTACAGGCCACGCCCTGTGCTGGTGCGGGAGCTTATTTGTTAGAATACCCAGCTGTAGCTTCCATGCATGTCGTAAGAGGCGACTAAGGAAGACAAAGGTTACACCTACAGAAGTAACGCCCTTCTGTCCGCGTCTTAAACGCACTATAATATTTTTTTACTTGTTTTTTTATTATAGTATAATTAAAATCATTTAGTACTTTTATACTCGACTTATCTTAAAATCTTGTTCTTTAAACTCAAATTACCAAACTTACCACCCAACCTACACTCGGAACATCTAACTTGTATTATTGTAAAACTTGCTCTCACGGAAACTTGCCCGATATCTCTCTTAAAACTAAGATTCTAAACTCTCTTTGACGTAGGTATATAAAATGGCGTACCCCATTTATACCTTTTTGTCTCTACAAAAAGCTGAACTTGCATATGAGGTTGCCCTCCGTGGTGGTTCCTCGGATGACTCTGTGCAGGAACTACGGAAACAGAAAATGAAACTTGCAAAAACCTCCAACTGTACTACAAACTAAAAAATAATTTACCACTATAGCTTCCCTCTGAAGAAAATCTAATTAATCTAGCATCTAAAACTTGATAATGCAACTCTAAAAAATTAAATAAAAAAAAAAACCTGACTTGAAAAAAATACTTAGAAATATTTTTATTTACATATATCATATAATATCTATTTATGTATGTCTATTAAATATCAGAAATAGGGCGGTTAGTGTACTCTAAAACTGAAAGCCTTCACACTAAGAGCGGTTATTGCAAACTCTTTAAAAATAAGCCTCTAAAATGCTAGGAGCGGTACTCGTGAACTCCATAAAAAAGCCCAAAACACGAATATTAATTAATATAACCTTTAGCATACTAGGTAACTCAAGTCAGTCGTCACCACAGCTATAGCAAACTAAACACTTATAGTTTACTGATAGTTTAACTCTATCGATACCCAGATAACTTCTCTAAGGTCACCTAGACTACAAATCGCTACCTACAATCTTATGGTCCTATACTCGTATACCACTACTACACTCTCTTTGACGTACTAACTAGCAAAATAGTTCCTTATTTTGTTAGCTTTTCTTTTATTTTGCTGCTTTTAAGTATTGTATCTAACATTCTTAACAGCAAAAGGAAGAACCCACCGGTATTCTTGCCGTCTGTATAGGTGCCACTATAGCATTTATACAGCGATACCGGACTCTTCACAGTACGCCACAAGTCTTATTGGGAACTTCAGACCATAGCATCCTGATTACATTAATTTTACACTCGAGCCTACTTAATGTTAAAATATTAGACTCAGCCCTGGACGGGGAAGGTGCAATTTTATAACTAGGATGCTAGAGAGGTCAGCGAATTTTCTTGAGCAAAAATTCTTAACTGAAAAAGGGGGTATGTAACGTTCCATGATCGTTACCGACTTCCAATACATGGCAAATGGCACATAGCTAGAAGCCAAACTTAATAAATTAAAAAGGTCACTACTATGACATAAACATTGTTGACAGATGAAGGTGATTGACGTAATGTCAGTCACTTTCATTTCGTTAAGCGAAAAATCATTGTTCTAACCCTCGGAAATATTAAATTGCATTTTTAAAAGATTCGGGTATGTAAATATCATATTCTTTCTAGAAGGAATAGGTTATATATAGAACCCGAACTAAAAATCTCGCTCATTTGTGCAGCGGTACTCCCGTGTGAAAGTCGTTCAGACTTAACCTTTAAACTTATAATTAAAATCTTGTAGCCCCGTACTCCAATCGGGTAAGTTCCGTTCAGAGTTAAAACTGGAAATACTTTTAAAATGTGAATTATCTTACAAGCCACCTGTGTTGTAAAACGCAGTGCAAGTGCGGTTCATATACGTACAATCTGCGGATATGGACGCGCGCTGTACTTATATTCTAATATAATTGTGTTCTAAGCTCTTAAAGCATTCTGTAATCTTGGATCCTTCCGATCAAAAACTGTGTTTAACGCCGGTACCACGTCATGTGAGATAATGGGCGCCTGGTCCGATCTGCCGTCTTTTCTTCGGGACTCACACGACGTGGCCGAGCGGCTTCCGTATTGATCCTCATGCGGAGTTCTTCGACGCATTTTCAGGCTCCTACCCTCTACTGTACTACGGCCACGATACTAACAACAGCGTCGTGACGTGCTGACCTTACTCCGGCCACGTCCCAGCTGGGACCTTACTCGCTACCACGTTGACCGTACTCCGGTCACGTCTCTAACAACAGCGTCGTGACGCGCTGACCACACTCTGGCCACGCCCTGAAAACCTTACGGAGCTGTCTCGTCGCTACGCTGCCCTGCGGACATCCTACGTGCCACGAGCCGCGTCGAGCCACGCGGCGATCGGCGCCCCAGCTCTTCAAGCTAAGTCTCTAAATAAGGGACCAACACTTTTTTATCGCCATCACCTTCCGAGCTCACGACCCTCTGTCTGACTTGTAAATTCATTCGCTTGCTCTATTAAATCTTAACTTATACTATCATAAACTCTTTTCTTTGGAACACCTACCCACTGCTAGGTAGAACTTTACCAAGCTTCACTTGGTGAACGTTTCATGGTAAATAATTTTTATTTAATTCAAGTTTTTATCTAATTTACCTTTAAAGCTATTTCACTGATTTATTCATTTTAGCGCAGTGTGAAAATGGAGTTTTTGGGAATAAATGGTTACTTGGAGACGGTGCATACCCTCAGAAAAATTACTTATTTACTCCTTTGCTAAATACAATGACACAAAGGCAGCAACTATATAATGAAACTCAAATTCGAACTAGAAACACAATTGAAAGGTATTAATTACTGCACCTCATAGAAGTCCTTATCTTGATTTGATTGTTTGTTATTACCTACCTATAACTATTATTATTTTGTTATAGATGTTTTGGAGTTTGGAAACAGAGATTTCCAGTTGTGGAATTAACTTTACGTCTGACGCCTTCCAAGGGTTAATGCAGTAATTATTGCCACAGCGGTACTGCATAACATCTGTAGGTTACAAAAGCTGGCTAATGACATATCAGAAGAAGAAATTCCATCAGAAGTTGTAATTCCACTTGTGGAGGCAGTTCCTCAACTCCCTTATACTGAGACAACTAATGACATAGAAAGATATACCTTGTTTACTGAATATTTTGAAAAGTAGGTACATACCTCAATATAATTTTTATTTATTGAAAATTGCTTGCGTTTGACTGCCATCTCGCCTTATGTTAAGAGATGATGGCGTATCATCTTTGGCACTGTATCTTTTAGGGAACACCTGGCACATTCCAGTGTAGCTGTTATATATATTTACATTAATGTATACTAGCGACCCGCCTCGACTTCGCACGCTTAGTCGCTACTTAGCTACGGCGCGCAGCTCATGTACTACGACACGATTCTCCGGCGCAAATAAATACGTTTATATCAAGATTCAGCCATCTTTCATCTGGAACTTCAACGCAATCACAAACTGGTGACCCCGACGTGATGGCTGAACGAAAAACAGAAATGAAGCAAACTACGAGTAGATCCCACACGGAAGATACGCAAATTAACGTCGATACGCAACCACGTCGACCGTTCAAGATGGCGTCCACACACGTAACGCCGAGTACGCCGTCACCGCCGATTCGGATCAAAATCCCTCCATTTTGGCCTGAAAAACCTGCCATCTGGTTTGCGCAAGTGGAGGGGCAGTTTGCCATCGCTGGAGTGACCGATGAAACGGCCAAGTTTTACTATATTTTGGCCACGCTCGATCGGCAGTACGCCGCCGAGACCGAGGACATCCTCACCGGTCCTCCAAATTACAAACGGTTGAAAGAGGAACTCATCAAAAGCAACCAGTAGAGGGACAGGACATACCCAAGACCGCGATCACCACACCACTTGACTAGGGGCCTGTTTTTTGATCCGTGGTTAAGTCAAGTAATGGTTAAAAACGGTAACAAATTGTTTTTTTTAATTCCTAGTTAGCATGACCAGAGGTCAAAAATGCTACCATTAGTTTAGTTACAATATATAACCACCGCTCCAGGTTGGGTTAAGCAAGATGGCGGCTAGTAACTGACGTTGCAACAGCTGTTTCGTGTGATTTTAATAACCTGGTACTTAAGGTGATACGTTTCACGTTTGGCGGGAAATTCAAATTTCAAACCGTTTTTATGTTCTTGTAGCTAGGCCGGGTAATTATTGTAAACGATCACGATATTTGCGAAAATTTATTGTTATTCTTTACAAACTCGCGTACTTAAAGCTATTTATCTCTTATGCACATTATTACACACATTTGTCAATACACAAATTTTTGCTGTTTCAAAAGTTTTATTGCCAAATGTAAGTAATATCGAGGATAATTTTAACTAGTCGTCCTTGGTAATATGGTGAGTTACTGATTAATAGCTGTACATGATAATGTAAAGAACAACCAACAATTTTCGCAAACACTGCTATTTCAGAACAGATGCCCGGCCTAGCTACAAGGACAAAAAAACTGTTTGTAATTTGAATTTCCCGCCAAACATGAAACATCACCTCACCTTATCACCTTAATAATTAATTAAAATATTTTGCGTTACTTTGATATGTCGGAGAATTCATCGATGAAATGAAAAAAATTGAAATGAAGAATCGATGAAATCGATCAGGCGATGAAATAATAATTGTTGATTACGTTTTAATAAGGAGACCGAATGGTAGGGGAGGAGGGGGCATAGTGGGGTCCCCATATTAATTCACGAATGAACGGCCGTATTTAAATTCTAATGGCGCTCAGTGATTGGTCTTTAGTCGGCGCGTGCCCTTGACCGCCGTCACAAGCTCCCGCTAGACGACTTTTTTCGTTCTCAGTAATTTATAATAAAATTGAGTTTTCGTTAAAAGTTTCGTGTTAATTCAATTTGGAATCATTTTGGGACATAGTGCTGCAGTCGGGATGGAATATCACTAGTGAATTCGGTAAACTATATCGGATTTCACGTCTCAACTCCAGAGTTGCCGATAAAGAAAGGTAAAATGTCGCTGTCCGTGCTTTGTTGTTCAAGGCGATTGGGGCAAAGTGGGGTACCATGTACGGGGTATAGTAGGGTATACTACCGATGAGGTTCCCCACTTTGCCCCTTATTATTTTCGGAAATTACTTATTATGTTATTATATCGATATATGTGTTTGTTACGGACAAAATGGTTCGAACTTATAAATAAAACTACAAACCAACATGCATGGTCATCGGAATCCATGAAAAAGGCAGTACAGAGTGTTATATCAGGAGAAAAAGGATATAAAAAAGCGTCAAAGGCCCATGGCGTTCCACAAACAACGCTTGAACGATATGTTCTTCAGCATCGGAGTAATCCTGATGATATTGTATTTAAAAAGAAGCTGGGCCATTATACAACTGTATTTTCTCAAGAACAAGAGAAAGAACTAGTTCTGTATATAAAAACAATGGAAGCGAGGTTTCATGGTCTGACTTCCCTTGAACTAAGAAGACTCGCATATGAAGTTGCAGAAAAAAATCAAATATCCCATAAATTTAGCACAGATAAAAGTCTAGCAGGAGTAGACTGGCTGAAGGGTTTTTTGAAGAGGCACCCAAATATTAGTTATAGGAAACCGGAATCCACCTCCGCGGCCAGAGCTATGGGTTTTAATAGAGTAGCTGTTGGTAAATTCTATGAGCTTTTGGAGGAGGTATACAACAAACATAAATTAACACCACAGCGTGTATTTAATTAAGATGAAACAGGTGTTTCTACAGTTCCCAAAAGCCACTCCAAAATTCTAGCTTCTACCGGAAAACGGCAGGTGGGTGTTGGAATAGTGTTACAAAAATCAATCTGTTTCACTCCAACCTGTAGATAATTAGGTATTTCTCTTTCATACATATTATTTACAGTAAACTTAACAGTGCCCTTATTGTTCATAATATTCTTCTAGCTTAGTAGGTTTAGTTATAATGTTAGTCGTTGTAACTCAGCGCTAGAGCACATACACACCTCTCCTACAAATATTAACGATAATAAAAAAAAGTATTTAATATCGTTAAACTACATTTTTCATTGGCTTCCCAATTCCAACAGGTTATGGGCCCAGTGACTTTAAATAGCCTTTAAATAACAAAAAATAATAATAAATAAAACACTTCAAGTGCAGTGAATACTTTGTGAACTTTGTTGAAGCAAGTATTAAGTGTTTATGGTATTCTAAGTGACTTTTAAAACACAAATATAAAAAATGGAAAATTCAAGATTAAAAAGAAACATTAAACCATTTAATGGGGACAAATACAGTGTGTGGAAACTTAGAATACGTAACTTAATGAGTGAACTAGATGTGCTTCAAATAATCGATGGTGAAATTGCATTAGACCCAGATGATGAGTGGCGTAAAAAACAGAAAATAGCAAAAAATACAATAATTGAGTACCTATCAGATTCTTTACTTGGATTTGCAAATGATGAATTGACAGCGAAACAAATTTTCTCAAAATTAGATGCCATCTACGAAAGAAAAAGTATCGCTACGCAACTCGCCTTGAGAAAACGACTGCTGAACCTAAAGCTGGTAGGAGACAATACCTTGATCAAGCATTTTCAAGATTTCGATGACTTAATAACCGAGTTAGTTGCTGCTGGTGCTAAACTGGACGAGGTGGACAAGGTCACACACTTATTTATGACTATGCCAAACAGCTATGATGGTGTAATCACTGCCATAGAAACGCTTACTGAAGATAACATTACTTTGACTTTTGTTAAAACGCGGCTTCTAGACCAAGAAATAAAACTTCTACATGAAAGACGCGACACAAGCTTAAAAGTCTTACAAGCTGAAATAACAACAACAAACAACAACAACAAAGCAACACAGAACTCTAGCCCTGGCAATTTTAATAAACGAAATTGGCATCAAAAACAACAAAAGAAGTCATTTAAAAAGAAAAATAATAAACATGTGATTTGTCATCACTGTGGAAGAAAAGGTCATTATAAAAGAGACTGCTATTATAACAAAAGAAGCGAACAATCCAAACGTTTTGAAAATAAAAGAACTGTTCAGGCAGTTAACATTACAGATTCTAAACCAGATGTACCTAACATCTCAGGATTTGCTTTCATGGTCGGAGGCGAATATTATGAACGTGAAGATAAAAATAGTATTCAATTCATTTTGGACTCCGGAGCTTCAGATCATTTAATCAACGACGAAAATCTGGCACAATTCTTCACGGAATTGAAACAACCCATTAATATTTCTGTAGCAAAGAATGAAACCAAAAGCAACAAAAAGCATCAAAGAAAGGTAATCTCCAAGTGATAAGCAACATGGGCATTAAGGGGATGCTACAGGATGTTCTATTCTGCTCAGAAATTCCATACAACTTACTCTCCGTCAAAAAGATGCAACAAGCTGGAATGACCATTGTTTTTGGCAAATGCGGTGATGTACTGATATACGACAAGGAAGGTAAGGTGGTAACAAAGGGTGAGTCATTGAATAATTTAACTGGCATTAATTTTATACTTGATAGACTTGCTTTAAATGCTGAAAGCTCATTAAATAGACTCGTAAACATAAATGATTATGAATTGTGGCACCAAAGACTAGGCCACATAAGAAACTCAAATTTAAAAAAAAAATGCAAGCAAATGTTTTCTGATATTGAGCAAATAAAACACATTCAACCAACCAATAAACTTTGTGAAGCTTGCATAAATGGAAAACAAGCATGTTTACCATTTAATTAATTAAAATCTAAAAACATAAAACGACCTCTATTTAATGTGCATACAGACGTGTGTGGTCCAGTCACTCCTTCAACACTTGACGGCAAAAACTATTTTGTAATATTTGTAGATGAATACACCCACTACTGTGCGACATACTTAATAGCCCATAAATCAGATGTTTTTGCTGCATTTCGAGATTATGTCGCAAAGTGTGAAACCCATTTCAATTTAAAGATTGTAAATCTGTATTGTGATAATGGTGGTGAATATTTGTCAAAAGAAATGAAAGAGTTCTGTTTGCAAAAAGGTATTAGCTACCACTTAACAGTACCACATACCCCCGCTTTAAATGGTATGGCGGAACGTATGATACGAACGATAACAGAACGTAGTCGCGCCATGCTATCGGGTGCTCAATTAGATAAAACGTTCTGGGGCGAGGCAGTGTTAACTGCTACTTATTTGATAAATATCAGTCCCACAAAAGCACTGGAAGCCCATGTCGCAAAAACACCATTTGAAATGTGGCATGATAAAAAGCCGCAACTGAAATATTTAAAGGTATTCGGTTAAACTGTCTATTTCCATAATAAAACCAGAAAAGCCAAGTTTGATGAAAAATCACTAAAAGGAATCTTGGTTGGTTATGAACCGAATAGTTATAAGGTGTGGGTTATGGATAATGAAAAGTTCGTGAAAGTAAGAGATGTAATTGTGGACGAGATTAATTTCTTATCAAACAGACCGTTGAAGTCTGAAGGAATTTTACCTGAAAACAATTCAAGTGCTAAAATACCCGCAATATTAGGTCCACCACCTAATAAATCTGTATATATTAAAACAGATGAGCAAACAGACAATTCATTTCAAAATGAAATGGTTTCTTCTCAAAATGAGCAAAATTCAAATGATGTAAGAAGGAGTGAAAGGATTAAAAACTTACCTAGTGTATCTTATAACGAAAATAACGATATTTCTGTAAATTATTTGTTATATGCTGAATCGATACTATACACGATACCAAGATCATTTAATCAAATTGAGTCCAGGGACGATAAGCTTTTATGGGAAAAAGCTATACAAGAGGAAATAACATCTCTAATTGAAAATGAAACCTGGTCGCTAGTACAAAAACCAATGCATAGAAATATTGTTGATTGTAAATGGATATTTACAATTAAAAATGATGAGTTTGGAAAACCTTTAAAATATAAAGCGCGTTTAGTTGCTCGTGGTTTTAGCCAGGAATATTTAATTGACTATAATGAAACTTTTGCTCCAGTTGCAAGAATTACAAGTTTTAGATTCATATTAGCTTTTGGAAACCAATATAATTTACTTGTCCATCATATGGACGTTAAAACAGCATTTTTAAATGGAAAATTGAAGGAAGAAATATACATGAAAATTCCTGAAGGTATGTCAAAATGCGAAAATCTAGTTTGCAAATTAAATAAAGCACTGTACGGATTAAAACAATCCACACGTTGTTGGTTTCAAATGTTTGAACAAGCTTTGATTGAAAAAGGTTTTCGTTACTCCTCCGCAGATCGATGCATTTATATTCTAGATAAAGGTGATATTTAACACATATAATGCCGTACTAACAAATGAACTAACTGTATTTTTTTTTTGTAAAATACGGCCATGGAATGTGAGGAATGTCTTAATTCACTATTTTCGTTACATTTTACATAATGTAATAGTGAAATAAATAAATAAATAATGGTGGCTGCCATATATGGCTGACGCGGCGCCACTGTAATAAAATTCTCAATGGGGCCGCGTCAGTCATTTTGTCAGCCATATGATTTCAAAAGCGCGCGAAACGAACGCGTCGCTCGCCGCCGCCGGCGCCATTTTGATTGTTTAGCAGCGTGTGTTTGCCCCCCGCGCGTCATTTGTCGCTGTGCATCGAAGAAGACTGCAGTAAATAGTTGTTCCGTTAGTGATTTAGCGAGTTATTTGTTACTGATTTGTGATTTTCAACAAAAAATGGAAGATTTTGATGATGATTTGGACTACGAACTATCGCAATTAGATTTAACAGAGTATAATCAAGAATGTAACACATTATCAAATAGTGATGCTACACAAGTATTTGACGTTGATCTCGATGATACAGTATCAATCGCACGGACCAAAAATCATCATCGATGGCAGATTTTATCCGACAGTGAAGATGATCAGATTCCCGTGTTACCAACCTCACGAAATACTGAAGTATGGTTCAATCCGTTGGGTAAGCAACCAAGTATTATTCCATATACTGAATGTCCTGGGCTTAAGCCATTTTCATTGCGATCCAGCATGAGTTCAGCTAAACCAGCAGAATTTTATTCATTGCTAGTACCTGATAGTATATTCGAGTACATAGCCGAAGAAACAAATCGCTTTGCTTTACAAACCTTGAACAAAAGTGCAACAAAATCATACCGAATGCAGAAATGGATGCCAACAAATTGCCATGAAATTAAACGGTTCTTTGGCATTTTAATTTGGATGGGGATAGTGAAACTACCTCAACTATCTTTGTACTGGAGCACTAACAAATGTTTTGAACAGCAATTTGTCAAGTCCATTATGAGCCGAAATCGATTTGAACTCATTTTGAGGATGTTGCACTTTGCCAATAATGAAATAAATCACAATAAGGACGACCGATTGTTTAAAGTTAGACACTTATTAGATATGCTAAATGCTAATTTTAAATGTCATTATACACCTAATCAAGAAATGTGTGTTGACGAAAGTCTAATCCCATTTCGTGGCCGCGTTATTTTTAGGCAATACAATAAAAATAAGCGACACAAATACGGGATAAAACTTTTTAAGCTGTGCTCAAACCCAGGATACACTGTAAAAGTGCAAGTTTATGCTGGCAAAAATTATGACAATGTCAATACTACACCGACTAATGTTGTCCTTGCCTTGTGTGACGATTATCTAAATAAAGGACATACGGTTTGCACAGATAATTGGTATACCAGTTTGGATCTGGCACGAAAACTACTAGCAGGACAAACTCATCTCATAGGCACACTTAGAAAAAATAGACGAGGTTTACCTCAAACAGTTGTCCAAACCAAACTGAAGACAGGAGAATTCTCAGCTCAAGAAAATGACGATGGAATAACAATTATGAAATGGAAAGACAAGCGGGATGTACTGCTGCTGTCTACTAAGCACTCCGTAAGTTTCAGAAGAATAACTAAAAAAGGAAAAGAAAAAATTAAACCGTTGATTGTGGTAGATTATAATCATGCAAAATCAGCGGTTGATCTGTCAGACCAAATGTCCTCTTACACGACCCCTCTTCGGAAGACAACGAAATGGCCCAAAAGATTGGCGATGGAGTTATTATTGAATACAGCGATTGTAAATTCATATATTTTATATAAATTAACAACCAAGAAGAAGCTCTCTGTCGTCCAGTTTAGAACTGCGTTGGTTGACTACCTCGTGCATACAGGAGTCTCGGAAACTAGTGCCTCCTCTAGACCTAGGCGAGTAAAGCATGAATTGAAGAAAAGACAAGGATTGGCCTCTGCCTGTCGTAAATATTGTGTGAGGTGTTATAAAGAACACTGTGCCCAATTTGGAAGAGTTCATGCTCGAAATAAAACTAAAAGAGTGGTAACATACTGCGAAGATTGCCCGAATGAGCCACACTATTGTATCAGCTGTTTCAATTTAGACCATAGATATGTTTGAGTTTAAACGTGTTTGAACATGATGATTGATGTAGATTTGATTTATTATTTTGCCAATGCCAACTTAAATATGAATAAAAGCAATTAAAACATTTACCTATAAATTTTATTTGCAAAAACCAACTATTTTTGTAATCACTCTTTTGTTTTCGAAACTTCCACTAACAAACTTGATATTTCTCAAAATGTAAGTAAAAGTATCAATGCCATCATTATAGTTATAATTTACCAGGCCTTGTCAACCATACTACATACAGTTTAACATCAAAAACGTGGCTGACGACGAAAAATCGCGCTTTCAAAACAAGCATATTCCGTCAGCCACATATGGCTGACACGGCCCAATTGGTTTGGAAAATGTCAGCCATATGTGGCTGACGAGGCATTATATGTGTTAAAAAAATATCTATGTGGTACTTTATGTAGATGATGTATTAATTTCGACTGCAGATGTAAATATCATGAACAGTTTCAAAAACTACTTAATGAACAAGTTTAAAATGGTAGATTTGAAAGATATTAGATGTTTCCTGGGTATAAAAGTTGAACGATCCATCAACAAAGTTACAATTGACCAAAAAATGTACATAAAAACAGTCTTGGAAAAATTCAGTATGAGTGATTGTAAACCTGTCAGCACACCCATGGAGACCAATGTTGATTATATCGCATTAAATTCAAACGAAGTCACAAAGGCCCCTTGTAGAAATCTCATCGGATGTTTGATGTATATTATGGTCTGTACTCGGCCCGACTTGAGCTTTACTGTAAACATTCTAAGTCGATTTGCTAACAAAAGTAATTTTTTATTATGGTCATATTTAAAAAGGGTATTACGTTACTTGAAAGGGTCAATGGATTTAAAGTTAACATATACCCGGACTGACTCAAGTGACTATAACGTAAACATCCTCTGTGGTTTTGTAGATTCAGATTGGGGCAATGATTTAATAGAACGAAAGAGCACCACTGGTTATTTGTTTAAATTATTTGAACAATGCACAATATGCTGGCAAACAAAGCGGCAAAGTACGACGGCGGCATCATCAACTGAGGCCGAGTATATAGCCTTTGTGAATGTGTGAAACAATGTTTGTGGTTAAAATCATTAGTAAACAGTATTAAGATTGAAATCCTTAATGCTATCCCTATTTATGAGGATAATATGGGGTGTATAAGCATTGCTAACAACCCCACAAGTCACAAAAGATCGAAACACATAGACATAAAGTATCATTTTTCAAGGGAACAAGTGGAGAAAAATGTTATTAAAATTATTTATGTCCCCACAGGTAATCAATTGGCTGATGTCCTTACCAAATCTTTGCCAACGGTGCGTTTTTCCGAGTTAAGGGAAAAACTCGGTGTAATCTTATAATTTAATAAAAGTTAAAGTTACATATGAAGAACCGAAAGTGAATAATGTGTGAATATTATATCAAATGCAAGAAATGTAATTAAGTATAGTAATTTAAAGATGATTTGGTCTGATTGGGGTTTTCTGGGTTTTCCCCAATCCTGCGCAACGAATGTTGGACCAAGATGATTGTATCCCCAGACAGAGTAGGAAGAAGGTGTGTTGTGTGATATTAATTGTAAATAAATTTGGTTAGTTTATTTTTATAAAAGAGATTAATTTTTGAGGGGGCGTGTTGGAATAGTGTTACAAAAATCAATCTGTTTCACTCCAACCTGTAGATAATTAGGTATTTCTCTTTCATACATATTATTTACAGTAAACTTAACAGTGCCCTTATTGTTCATAATATTCTTCTAGCTTAGTAGGTTTAGTTATAATGTTAGTCGTTGTAACTCAGCGCTAGAGCACATACACACCTCTCCTACAAATATTAACGATAATAAAGAAAAGTATTTAAAATCGTTAAACTACATTTTTCATTGGCTTCCCAATTCCAACAGTGGGAACTTTAACATCTGCAGAAAGAGGAAAATTAATGACCACCATAAATTGCTTCAGTGCAGTCGGTAGCTACATGCCACCAATGTTCATTTTCCCAAGGAAGCGAATGAAACCGGAACTACTTGATGGGGCACCAGCTGGGTCATGGGGAGAATGCCATGAATCTGGCTGGATTCAAAGCCACCTGTTCGTTCTTTGGTTCAAGAGGTTCATAGAATGGTCACATGCTCGCAAAGACGATCCAGTGCTTCTATTGCTAGATGGACATGCAACCCATATAAAATCAATTGAAGTTATCGATATGGCTCGCGAAAATGGAGTGATCTTGTTGTGCTTTCCACCTCACTGCACTCATCGTCTCCAGCCACTAGACGTTGGGTTTATGAAGCCACTGAGTACTTATTACAGCAATGAGGTGAAAAATTGGCTAAGAAATCACCCAGGTAGGGTGGTAAGCCAATATCAGACTGCTGGAATTTTTGGAAAGGCTTTTATAGCTGCAGCTACTATGACAACTGCTATAAATTCCTTTAGGGCAACAGGTATTTGGCCTGTTAATAAAAATATATTCACCGATGCAGATTTTGCCCCAGCTGAAACTACTGACAACCCGGACCATCCAGAAGTTGTTTATAATGCCACTGATTTGCTACAAACAAACAACTCACAAAGTTCCTCACGAGCATCATCACCTCTGAATCCTCTGACTGAAGACGTAGAACATCAGCTGATAGGCATCAATGCCCATGACGAACAGTCTATTGACACATTACTTGGTTGCCAGACACCACCACCGACAGAAACCTCAACCAATCCATCCAACCTAGAACACGTGAGTAATACCCCAGGACTTGTTAGGCCAAGTCCTCTGCAACCTGGCTGTTCTGTTCTTGGATGACTTATTAATATCTGAACGACCTTATTATTACTCACGTTATATTAGACCGGATCGTGAGTAACACCCGTTCAGATAATATCAATAATCTGTGAAAACCACGTCAGTTTCCATGATACAATTCCTGACCAGTTATTTTTTCCCGGTTTTCATCGAAATTTTGTCAATTTTTAATTTCATATAATTAAAAAAAAAAAAAAGTAAAAATAATAATCATTATTATTAATATTATTTAAATTGTTTGATGAAAAAAAACATTATTTTTTTTAAATTTTATCACCATAACTTTTGTAAAGTCTATTTTAGACCGGATGTTTTTATATTTTATGTTAATTATGTTACTTTCCAGATTAATATATTATGTAAGTTATTTAAATTATAATTTTCTTGTTTCAGAACTTCGGAGATATCGAGACCAAAATTGCCGATTTAGAAACAAAATCACGAAGCCAGAAGCAAACATTGCAACCATTTTTGATACGCTCTGGGACTATAGGAGAAGATAATATAATATATTACTATCTGGTCATCGACAAGGTGAAATATAGGTTTGAAAGTGCAACAAAGGCATTCGACACCTTGTTCAAGAGCTACCATGCTCTCCACGCTAGCTACCCACAAGCTGCTGCGCATTTGTATTTACTGATACAGAGATGCGTTTACGGATTTGAAACGAGTTATGATAAGGTAGTGCCATACATCTCCGATATGTTGACCTTAGCTAAAATGTAAGTTAATTTTAACCCTTAAATGCATAAAGTAGTAAAACTGCAACATACCATTCAAACGACCATAAAATTATTAGTATGAGTTCAATGCATGCTGTTGCAGGATTATTACTATCATGGTGATATATTTAATCGAGTGGCAACACACTTTTTTTCTTCACGACTGTCAAATTTAAATTGATTTTGACAAATCAAAGCCGATCGTAATTTTGGAGCGGATGAAAATTGTGTATTTGCTTTGCAGTGTAATTATTTGGTTTTCGAAGGTACGTTCAAACAAAATTAGTTATTTTACGTAATTATTCATCTTCTTTTCAGTACAATTTATAAGTTATAAAAAAAACTTTTGGTGTGTTCGGAAATTTTGTTTATTTTGTTGTTGTAAATCTGCAACAATATGCATTTACTAGAAAATGTCCCTGTTTAGTTACTAACTATCACTTTTATTGGTTTTCAGATGCCATACTTGAATCAAAAGCAAATAGAAGAGTATTTAGCTCTAATAAATGATGGAGAGATTTCGGAAGATGATCTTGAGGACTCGGATACAGAAGGTAATGAGAATTTTTATGAAAATAGAGACGATTTGCTTCTCGATCTTGAGAGTCCATTAGAAGAGGAAAATGATGACCCCGATAATGATCCATTCATGGCAGGAGACCCGCCATTGATAAATGAAGCTACAGCAAATGATCAAGTGCCACAGGTTCCATTCCCCTCAACAAGTCAAGCTAGTCGCCGAGCAACTATGAGAGGACTCGTATGGAAGGTAAAAAAAATTGTTTTGAATTCTGACCAGACAGCTTTTCATGGAGACACTACATACCCACCTGAACTGAAGGATGAGGCTACTACTGGTACTCCCTATAGTATTTTTTCACATTTTATTACATCAGAAATAGTTCAAAGGATTGTGGAAGAGTCTAATTTGTATTCCGTTCAAAAAAATGTGACTAAACCATTAAATTTATCTGAAACTGAGCTAAGAAAGTTTATGGCGATACTGATATACATGTCTGTTATAAAATATCCCAATGTACGGCTATACTGGTCAAATACTGTAGGTTTTCAACCAATCAAGGACATAATGACTGTCAACCGATTTGAGACTATTCGTAGATTTCTACATTTCAACAATAACGAGAAACATTTACCCAAGGAACACCCACAACATGATAGGCTCCATAAGATAAGGCCTATAATTAGCCATCTAAATGAGAAATTTGCTTTAGTTCCTATGGAACAAAAACTCTCAATTGATGAACAGATGTGTGCCACAAAAGTGGCACACTTCATGAAGCAGTATTTACCTAATAAGCCCCATAAGTGGGGGTTTAAATTATATGTGATGTGCAGCGTGAAAGGTTATGCTCATAAATTTGAAATATATACTGGCCAAGAGAATGAACGGCTTCCAGATGAACCAGATTTTGGGCCAGTGGGAAATGTTGTAGTCCGGCTTGCTAGAGGTGTCCCAAGGCATATAAATCATATAATTTATTTTGATAATTTTTACACCTCTACACCTTTAGTTACCTATCTTGCCAAACAAGGAATCTATAGCCTAGGTACTGTGCAATCTTACAGGCTAGTGAACTGCAAACTGCCGGACAAAAAAACAATGATGAAGAAATCTGTTCCTCGTGGAACTTATGAAGAGCAGATGACTGAATTTGACGGTATTGATTTGACAGCAGTTACTTGGAAGGACAATAAAGTTGTAACTTTTCTATCTTCATATGTTGGAGCTGAACCTGTGGGCCAAGTAGAAAGATTTGACAAGGCAAATAAGACTAGAATTAAAATTTCATGCCCACATATAATAAAGGAATATAATGCCCATATGGGCGGAGTGGACCTAATGGATAGCTTTATTGGGAGGTACCGAATTGCAATGAGAAGCCGAAAGTGGTATCTTCGTATCTTTTACCACTTATTGGACATGACGGTAATAAATTCTTGGCTTGTGTATAAAAATTTAAAAACAACTGAAGCCAATTCATCAGTTCTAAACCTATGTAACTATAGACTGGAACTAGCTGAGGTATTAGCCAAAGTAAATAACTCATTTGAACTCTGCAACAAAAGAGGAAGGCCAAGTACCAGCAACAGTGTTGAAATGGAAATACAAGCAAAAAAAAGGAGAGGACCAGCTCAACATATTCCTCCTAAGGACATAAGGACTGATAATGTTGGTCACTGGCCTGGTAATTGTGTTCGCAGCAGATGCAAAATGCCTGGATGCAAGGGATACACGCAAAACAGGTGTGAGAAGTGTGGAGTAGCTCTTTGTCTTACCACAACCAAAAATTGTTTTAAAAAATTTCATATGTAGTTATTGTCTAGTGAGTGCATAGTGTTGTAGTTCTGCAACAAATGGTTTTTAGTAAAAATAGCTATGAAAATAAAAAAAACTATTTTTTTTATTATTTTTCCCTAAATCAGCATATTCATGGCGCCAAAATATATTTTTTCACGGTCTATAAATAAAATCATGCATAAAATCATGCATTTAAGGGTTAAAATGTTTTATTTCGGGACAACAAAGGTCAAATTTGGGTATAACATACAAAGAGTTAAATACTAAGGTAAACATTGCAACATATTGATATGAGATTAACTCAAACATCTTTGACTGACATTATTCCTATGCACGTAAACCTAAACTTCTAAACATTTATAAGCTACGGTATTCTGCAATATGTTGAAATGTAACAAGTGTGGTAATGTATACGAAAACTTTCAACCTTATTTCGTACATTTGCGCTACGCTCATAATATAACGAATTATTTTTCATGTCCTGAAGAAAACTGTACACGGCTGTATCATTCTAAAAGTGATATAAAAAAGCATTTTATATCTTGCCATAACAATAAGAAACAAAATACCACTAGTGATGTATTAACTGAATGTTTTAATGCAAATACTGTAAGGCACGCTGTATCTGACTCGTATTGTAAAGTCTCAAAAGAACCGCCACATCTTGATGATAATGTTAGCTAAGAAACTTCAGATCTTAGTGAATATTTAACAAAAGTTAACGATGCAGTCGCAACATTTATCACCGAGTTACATAACATTTCTAGTTTCCCCAGAAACGTCATACAATCTATTGTTCAACTAGTATCAAACTTGATTTTATCAGAACCGTTTAGTTTATTAAAGAATTCATTGAAAGAGTCGGATAATAGTTTTTTGATGATATCAGCGCTGCAGGATTCGTTTTTTTATTTTAATACGGACTATAAAAGAACGACTTACTTGAAGAAGCTAGACACATATGTTAAGCCTGTTGCAAAAACTATTGGTGTCTCTCAGCATAGTAAACAGGAACATGGAAATCCAGTGATGTTTTTAAAAAACAGAAATTCATATTTTATGCCTAAAAGTTTTTCTTGAGGTACCCAATGTACTAAAAACCATATTAAAATATCAAAAAGATGTTACTAAAGATTCAAATGTGCTGAGAAACGTTGTAAACAGCACTTCATGGCAAGATACAAGCAATAAATGTGAAGGTGAGAACATAATTCCAATAACGGTTTACTACGACGACTTTGAATCTGGCAATCCTTTGGGGAGCCATTCCGGAAACCAAAAAAATTGTGCTGTATATGCTACCATATCCTCGATTCCTCCGAATTATAGTAGTCGCTTAGATTATATTTGGCCTGTTCTATTGTTTTACTCGCAAGATCGAGTTGCTTTTGGTAATGAATCAACGTTTAGACCTTTGCTAGAGGAATTAAAAAATTTGTACGAAGAAGGAATCAGTTTAACATGTGATAGTTCCACAGTCACTGTAAAGTTTGCCGTAGGAATAATATCTGGTGATAACTTAGGTCTGAACTCAATTTTAGGGTTTCACGAAAGTTTTTCCTCAAACAACTTTTGTCGTATTTGTACAACATCTAAAACACAAACAAAAGTAGATACCAAAGAAAGACCCGAAAATATAAGGAAACAACAGGATTACGACTCACATTGCGATAATGGTGTTGGTATAAAGCAGAAATGTATTTGGCATGACTTAAGTTATTTTCATGTATATAATAACTTAACTTGTGATAACATGCATGACTTGTGCGAAGGAATACTCAGATATGACATGTGTATGATTATTAAACACTTAATAGACTCGAAATATGTTGAACTAAATAATTTAAATTCTAGACTGCAATATCACACATATTTAAAAACTGAAAAAAATAAGCCGCCGCCGGTCCTAAAAAGACACTTGCTAAACGGGCAGTATATTTTCTCAGCATCTGAAATGTTGTGTTTGGTTAGAAATTTTAGATATATAGTAGGAGAATTTGTTCCGGATAATGATCCCGTTTGGTGCCATTACTTGTTATTATTAGAAGTAACAGATATCTTAACTTCTCAAACTTTTACACCAGATTTAATAGACTACTTGAAGAACTTGCTTGAAAGTTACATGGAAAATTTAATTGAAATCTTCAGTTGTTCTTTGAAACCAAAACTTACTTCTTCACTACTCGAGAAATATTAAAAAACTCGGCCCTCCTATACTTGCAAGTGCATTTAAATTCGAAACAAAACATAGGAATAATTATAATAATGGGCCAATATAAAAATATGGGCGAGCACGCCCTTAAAGGGCTTCAGGATTTCAGGGTAGCCCACGGAGTAAAAGTTGTTCATAATGGATGAGTACTAAGAGTCCCTTTCGGGCTAGTGCACCCTTTTCGCGTAACCCTGTGTTTCATTCTGGTCTTGCTTTGAGACTTTCTACTTTCCAACTAAGAAAATTATTTGTTTCATCTGAGAAGTAGAATTATTAATTCAAATCTCGAAATTACTTACTTGAAGCAACAAAACATCTTGATATAAGTAAATATATTCTTCAAATAACGCACAGAAATCGTTCACCTAAGATCAATCTGATTTTAGTCTGAAACCCCCGATTATTCAAACTAAGAATATTACCATACTCTCCCTAAGAAAATACATTCTTAATTTCAAAACATCAACAGTCTTTACTTAAAACCAAACATTCTTTAGGCAAGTAAAAGGCATTATTCGAACTAAGAACTTTTGTCTTTGGAGAAGATTCTAAGTTATTTAAGGTTAAGACAAAGAAATACTTTACTTAAGGGTATGCATTTTCAATTCAAACATTATTTCACCCTTGACTTGACATTTTAAAATTTTAGGACTAGAAAAGGTAATTATTTAAACAGAGATCAATTTAGTTTTAGTATGAAATCCCTAGCTATTCAAATGAAGAACATTGATAATCTCGCTTTGAAAATCTATATTCTCAGTTCAGAAGTAGTATTAGTCTCTGCTTAAGATTTAAAATACTTAAGAAAAGTAAATGACATTATTCAAATAAAATGTGTAAAGTATTGAAACGAGAGAAATTTTTATTACGTATAAAATTATGTTTCTTAAATTAAGAAATATTAAAATTAGTTCAAAAATCAGGATTCTCAGTAGAAGCTGTTACATATTTTGTCTCAAAATAAAATATTATTTCCTTCAAAAAACTGTTGCCTTGTACTAACATTCAGTTCTTTGGGTTTAAGATGTGACCGAATCTTAATTCAATGAAGCGTTTCTTGAATTTAAACAACGCCGATTCTCAAGTTAAAATGTTGTACGGTCTCAACAAGATGAAACCGTCTTCAACATAATTATAATCTTGACTAAAAAATAAAACTGTACTTAAAAATCAAACTGTACTTAAAATAAAACTTATTGTCTCAATTGAAAAATACTATTATCTTTAACTAATACTAAGATTTTGTTCATTTAAGACTTTTGCGTTCTGAGCGTCAACATTGATTGTTTTATTAGACGATTATTATGTTTTCTATTAAAATAGCTTTGTTTTACTCCAAAAATAAAATAGGTATACATCAAAATCTTTAACTGTCTTTGTTCAAGAAAATTGTGAGTCTTGAAGAACAAGAAACCGTTTCTTCTTGCATGAAGACATTGCAAAATTCTTCTATCGATAATATATCTTCTTTATATGAGACATTAAAAGGTTGATTTGAGCTTATCAACTAAAACAATAAAATGCTTTATTCAAGAAAATATTGTTTTCCCCATATATGAAACCATATTATTCTTGACCAATAGATATACTCTTGATTCTAGACTTTTTTTCTTTCCGTGCATATTTCATCAGACAGAGTAAGCTTACCTAATTGTTATGTATTTGTCTAAAGGGTTCCGTACCATTACCTATAAAAACGGCAAAAAAATCACGTTTGTTGTATGGGATGCTCGATATTGATAACGGCTGATATTTGATTCCTAGTTAGCATGACCAGTGGTCAAATATGCAACCATTAGTTACAATATATAACCACCGCTCCAGGTTGGGTAAAGCAAGATGGCGGCTAGTTAACTGACGTTGCAACATCTGTTCCGTGTGATTTTAATAACCACCTTAATAATTAATTAAAATATTGTGCGTTACTTTGATATTTCGGAGAATAATAAAAAAAAAAATTGATGATTACGTTTTATAAAGAAGACCGAATATAAATAGACCAATAAATCTGCCTCCATACTACAGGGATGACGATTTTTCAAAGCGCTACAGATTATCGAAATAAATATGTGTGATATGAGTCGTAAATGAAATACAAAGTGATTAAAGCACGCCAACTACGAGAAATCATGGTGTTACACCACTGGAACAATTATTACTTACATGAGGATTTTATGCTACAGGCAATATGCAGGAATGTTCCGGAAAACTGTACGGAGTTTCAAAATCAACTGCAAAAAAAAACGCAGTGTCAATGTAAATTTGTCTTAAATTTAAAGATTTTACTGTAGGCAATGCAACGCACGTTGAAGAAATGACAGAAATAAAATTTAAAGCAAACCAGTCGAATGTTTTAAAACGTGACTTATTTCCCTTTCTTGTCCGAGAGATTACATAGGAGTTAACATGCAGCACTGCGTGTTGCCAGGTCGCTTGTCAGGTCACTTTTTTCACCTTTAAATTTGACCAAAAAGTCAAAATATGTTGATAAAATAAACAATTCTTTCGCAAAACATAGAATGTTAGAAGAATTGGAAAAGATGACTCAACAAGAGTACTTAAATAATGATGACCATTGTTACATGAATGACCCAGGCCAAGTAACTGAATTCCTTGAGGAAGTTATTTATTACATTTCAGGGTTTGTGGTCAAAAACTTGCAAAAACAAATTGTTTACGAAGATTAAATAACATCATTAATAGGCTCCAAAAAAGATTTTTTGACATCTTTTAAAGATAAGGGAGGTTTAGAGTAATGTATATTTCATATGCAAATAATGATTATTTTACTTATTTTTTTTTATGTGGCCCTTTCAGTAAACTTAATAACATAAACGTATTTAAAATGATACGCAACGTAATACTGCAAGTAATGCATTCAAAAAAACTATGGAAATATTTTTCATACTTTGAATGTACATCAGTTTGACTTTGGATTTTTTGAAGACCACAAATGTTTAATTATTAAATATATCTGCGAAATACTGCAAGTAATGGATTCAGTTATTACATTACGACGTAGGATTTTTTGAAGACCACAAATGTTTAATTATTAAATATATCTGCGAAAAGTATTTCTTACAACGGCTCACTGTGTGCCTTGGGAAATACCACACCACCTTTGTCCACCTGAGTGTGCCTTGGGAAATATTTAGTTTCCACCTTGTTGTCAAAACTTATATTTAATGGCCCATTTTAAATGTTCTCGTTAAATCGGCAGGAGTTGTTTGAAAGTCAACATCCTGGAATATCGCCGAGCATTATAAAAAAAACTGCTATGCAATATGTTTAGTCTGACAATATATCTGGTATGTGTCGGAGAAAGTACAGAAGGGAAAAAAAACCTGGAAAAGCTAGGGTCGATAATTTTCTGTTGCGAAACGCTTGTGATTTGACCGTACGCAGTACGCAAAATATCAAAACAGCCCGAGCTGAAAAAAGTTTATATAATATTTTGAAAATTTACAGGAAACTATCAAAGATGTTCCTGAATCGAACATAATGAATTTTGCCGAAGCCAACTTGAGTGAAACGCATAAGCATTGCCGTTCAGCGTGGTAATGCCAACAGCATGCTGGGTACGCTGCCAACTAACAGCGGGCTTGAGCATTTGGAAGGTCTTTAGACCTTAGAGATATCTAAATATTAGATATAAGATCATACGCATCTAGATTGTTAATATATCAAAGCTTAGTAATAACTTTAAGACGCGTTACAAGTGACATGTTAGAAGACGAAACAGAAATTCTCACCCAACGGCACTAGGTAGGTGAAACATGTTCGAAGACGAAACAGAAATTCTCACCCAACGGCACTAGGCAGGTGAAACATGTTCGAAGACGAAACAGAAATTCTCACCCAACGGCACTAGGTAGGTGAAACATGTTCGAAGACGAAACAGAAATTCTCACCCAACGGCACTAGGTAGGTGAAAAATGTTCGAAGACGAAACAGAAATTCTCACCCAACGGCACTAGGTAGGTGAAACATGTTCGAAGACGAAACAGTAATTCTCACCCAACGGCACTAGGTAGGTGAAACATGTTCGAAGACGAAACAGAAATTCTCACCCAACGGCACTAGGTAGGTGAAACATGTTTGAAAACAAATCAGAAATTCTTACCCAACGGCACTAGGTAGGTGAAACATGTTCGAAGACAAAACAGACATTCTCACCCAACGGCACTAGGTAGGTGAAACATGTTCGAAGACGAAACAGAAATCCTCACCCAACGGCACTAGGTAGGTGAAACATGTTCGAAAACGAAACAGAAATTCTCACCCAACTACGCACTCGGAATTTATATACTCGCCAGCCAATATCACGCCGAAGCCCACAGGAAAAGTGCCGCCGCCGCCCTGCATGCCCGGATGCGCCCAAATGTGCCGGCTACGCCTCCGGCACAAAAAAATCAAGCCAGGGAAGCCAAGCCACATGTTATGAACTATTTATTTTCAGTAAATAAGTAATTTGATTTCTTCATCGATCTAATCAAAGTTTTTTTTTAATCTCAGCAGCAGCACAACCCAGTACCAGCACCGACCAAATTAGCAAACCACCAACAACAAACCGGCAATTTCGGTACGAAGCGTCGCCCGAACCTGAAATGAGCTCCCTCCACAGAAGTTTAAAGTTTAGGTAAACTCACTATTGTTCACACCATTCATTTAATACATCTGTCAGAAAGACACACATAATTATGTTGAGAACTAAACTCGGTCCAAGGATTTATTTGCTCTGACAGATAAAATTGTAAAAAGCAAATTTTTATATATTTCACTGTAGTAACTAAAGTATATACCTGCTACAGTTATAAATTTTGCTGAACACTAGGGTACCGTTTTGTGCTGTGGTATTTCTGTATGCTGTTTTAGAATATTTGAAAATGATGTAGAATCCACCGATGGAGGTTTTTATGAAAATTTCGGACGATAGAATTATAAATATGATCGTCCAGGAAACAAACAGGTATGCCTTCTAAAACAATGTAAAAGGTTGGACAGATGTGACAAGCGCCGAAATTTGGTCATTCTTTGCAGTAATGTAGATAGATAGATAGATAATCTTTATTGTTCACACTACAAATATGTAGCTGCAAATCATTGCCCCTTTACCGGTAGAGAAGGAGTATTGGTATGCATGCCTGCCGTAATTGCAAATGCAGTTTAATGGACGTAACGAAGTATACTCGGTTCCTTGCCATAAAAAAATCTCCATTTCGTCGATAACACTGCACTGCCACTGACACAAATGACAGGCGAAAACATTAAGTTACAAAAAATACTGCCCATCCTAAACCACTTGAACAGCAAGTTCTACACTTTATACTTACCCAAGCAGAACATTGCTACGACGAGTCGCTCCTTCTCTGGAAGGTGAAATCGGCGGTATTGAAAAATATGGCAGGTATAAATACAAACTGCAAGTGGTGTTGGACTACAACCTTGCCAAGGGAGGCGTCGACGAAAAAAGATCAGATGCTACAGGCATTTTCCGTGGAAAGGATACGCAACCTCATCTGGTACAAGAAACTATTTCGCCGACTCTTTAACATATTTAAACATAACGCGTTTGTTTTGTATAACGTGGGGAAAAACAAAACTCAACGAGTAGCGTTGACGCAAGAAATTATAAAAAATAAACTACCAAATCCTCAGCTGGAGCTCTGGTAATGGTGCTTTAAGAAGAAAGTATTTTCCCGCATTTTTAAACCCACTTTGTATGGGACGTCGTAAAAAATTAAGTATCCTTTCTTGTGGAATCAATCAAGGATAATTATTAATAAAAAAGGAAACGAATAAACTGTCGACCATTTGGTACTGATGTATTATTGGGTGGTCTACAAGGACTTCCAGATGATATTGAAGAATATTGTCACAAATTAGAAAACGTTTTCAAAGAATCTTTTATTTCGTTCGTTGGTGAAAATATTGGGAAAATGTTATATGGCACCTTAAGTACAATTGAATTCTCTCAACCATGCGATTACTTTCCATCACGGTATTTTTAATTGAATTATATGTCAGGGTAAGAATTGATTATAATATAATTAAATTCAACAAAACACAATTAAAAACACCTAATAATATATGTTGTAAATATTTATCGGTTACATATCTGTAACGAGGCAGCGCGCGTTGAAATTTAAATAAAATAATCAGCAGTGACAACGAGATTGAAGTCGGCCAATACAAGACGTTCATTACGGATCTTAAATCGGAATTTAAAAACAGGCAAGTTTTAAGAAAATTGAGAATGTTGTAGAAGTCCTCAGCAGCATTTACTCTCTGCATCCTGATGGTGAATAGAGCAACGAAGCAGCAATTGTTTTCGGGAGTGATAAAGCTACTCTGCAGATGGAAATGATCGATTTCCAAGAAAACACAGTTTTGAAACACAAACATGTGTTTCAGTGTGTTACGAAGTTTCCAGTGAAGAGTTCTGGATAAAATTTGTGTGTGGTATAATAAATATCCAGAACTACAAAGATTAGCTTTGAAACTTCTTACTTTAGATAAACTTCGGGAAAGTCTGTGATGAAAAGAAAAAAGAAAAATAAACTCATACAAATGCAAAGCTCAGCTTAGGCCTCGCGGACTGTAACTTTCTACTCAAATAAAATTGGTCAGGTTCGTCGCTATCGAAATTTTGAGCAAAAAGTATACGCAGAATGTAAGCGTTTACACATGTGAGGTAGAGGTCAACAAAAGCTATCCATCTCAGTCCCTCTTGTTAGGTTAAATGAATAAAAGACCGAGGAGATAGGGACCGCCCCAACATAGAGGGTGGGAAACAAAAGGTACCACCGATACGACAATGGGCGAGGGATGCGCTAGGATATTTAGATTTTGAGTCAGTCAAAAAGCAACTTCGAGATTGAAACGACAAACGGCAAACAAGATAGAACTACGTAGACGTCCCAAGCTTCTCTTGCGAACCTCGTCAAAATCACGATTTTCATTTCCATCATTCGACCTGCAGTAGTATTTGGTTTTCGTCATCACCGAACAATCCCACCGGAGCGGTAGCCACCCCACATGCGCAGACGCACACGAGCTGACCGGCACCAGCGCCCGAGCGGGACGGAAGTTACACGCGTGGTCACGATCTCCTCGACCCTTCCCGGTCTGCACAACGGAGGCGGCGCCTTTCGTGCACTACACCGGAGCGCCGCGCTCAATGATGGGTATATAGATAAAGCACCGAATCATTTAGTAAGATTTAAACTCAAATTTGTTTTTGTCTCTCCTAACATTAGTGATAAAAATTATATTATTTACAGAAGCGAGTAGGTGATCTTTTACACCCTCAAACTATTAGCGCCAAAATATCTCATGTGTAAAAGATCACCTACTTCCCTTGTGTAACAATCTACTATGTTGTTTTATTTTAAGGGGTGCTCAGTAATAACCCGCCTCGGGTGGCAACCCATGCTACGTCGCCACTGTTACCAGTCATGATATTACAACATTTACAACATGAATCAGAAAATAAGTTATTATGTATTTGGAAGAAAAAGTTGCAGAGTTGAAGCTTGTTGAAATTATTCGATACAACAAATCATGGAATTTTTTAGCGATCGTAATAGACGCATCTATGTCGTAAAAAACATGACAAAATATAATATATGAGTTATCTTTGAATTTTTTTTAATGCCGTTCCGTCCTGTTCCTCCTACGGACTAGGATTTTATAGAACCAGAATATTTTAGGTGGTGCTCAATAAAAACCCAGTCATGATATTACAATATGAATAAAATAATGACTTATCTGTTATCTGAGGAGAGTTCTTTTGTATAGAAACGAGACGTTGAGTTTTTAACCGACTTCCAAAAAGAAGGAGGTGTTCCATTCGACTGTTTTTTTTTTTTATGTTTGTTACCTCAGAACTTTTGATGGGGTGAACCGATTTTGATGATTTTTTTTTATTTGAAAGCTAGTGCTTTTCTTGTGGTCCAATTTTAATTTGGTCCAGTTCTGTCATTTTTATAAAGTCAGTTTTTTTATATTGATAATTATTATGTAATCGTGATCTATCATTCAATTCAATGTCTTGCGCGATTAAATAATACATTTTTTGCGATAGGGTTTATACTTAGATTTTTTTTTTCATTGGTATTTTTTTTATACTTACCATTAAATTTATTTTTTTCATTACTATTCCATATGGCCTATTTGATTTTTTAATTACAGTTTGTATGAAAAGTGTTAATATGACCCGTTGGCCCGAGCACTGTTAAGGCGGTAAACCAGTTTAACCAACCGTATGTATTAGGTAGTAATCGCTGGTACAGCACTCATTGGTGTACTGCTGATTGTTGAGCGCTGTAGTATCGTGTTGAGCGTCAGTTGACGGACACTTCCATTGGCTGGCTCTCGGGCTCCGCTGCCGGCATTGAAGCCGCCGACTCAGATGGATCTTGGGATTCTGCTACTGTAAAAAAGCAAATATTTTTATTGATGACTTGGTAGGCGTTTGACCGGAGTATTCAGGTCTAATACCAAGGCCTTACGCCCAACTCTAACCGCGGGCCCGAATACGCGCAGTTTGCAAAATCACGCGACCACAAACCGTATCTCGGCGCGTTAAGGTTCTCGTTCGCGTAGTTTTACAAACTGCGCGTATTCGGGCCCGCGGTTAGAGTTTGGCGTAAGGCCCCTGATCCCATGCGATAATGGATGATAAACTGACAGCCATTAATAGTGAATAGACATAATAACTAATTATTTATACTACATCACAAACAAACTGATCATAAATATTATGTAACAACAAAAACAAAATTAAAATGTATTCAAAAATAAACAAGCTAATTCCATGCTAGGCATAGGGTGCACTATAGCAAATTATTAAGTCGAGACGCACGCGCGCCATACAAATGCTATAATAACACACGATTTTCGGGAAAGGGACAGAGCATCCCACTCTCAATACCCAACAACAACTTTAAATGCATGTACCTCCGTACTAAGGTTCAGAACCGAAAAAATCCCGGAACCGAACGTTTTTTAAAACGTAATTTAAGAACCGGGATTCAAAACCATTCCCGGTTTTTTCGGTACTTTCGGGACTCGGTATCGACATCATAAAATCTTATTTTTATAGCACAAATTGTACTATCGGACTGTCTGTTTGTATCTTTGTATCGAACATGCACTGTAATTTAGAATTATCATCATTTTCTACAAGTAAAATATAACGCTTGTGAAAGTAAAACGCTGAAAATCTTCCGTTTTTGCGATGGGAGATGAAGACGATTTAGACTGTACACCTTTAACTAGATTTTTATTTAATTTGATAATCAGCTTGCATTTGATCGTCAACTCGCCTGATATTAGGCGGTGATGCGGTCTACGATGGATCAAGATTGCCTAGCAGAAACAGATTCACTCGTGATTTGAAGACATCCAGATTGTAATGTAACTATCGGGGAACACCCATTCAGGAAGCGTATTCCAGAGACTAGCAGTTCGCACAATAAACGTGGAATCAAAGCAATTCGGAATATTAACCATAAAGCGGTTTCGAGTTTTGTGCTCACTCTTGGCAGTTCGATAGAAAAATGGGCAGGAGGGAAATAGACTAGCAACTTTGCGCCGATGGTCAAGACTAAGAAGCTAAGTCTGAACTAGGGATTCGTTGTTGATGAGTATCTTGGCACGTTTCTCAATAGACCCAAACACCCCAAGCTTGGTTGATCCATCCCAAAGGTGAATGCAGTATTTACTTGATGTGCAGTATTTGTCCACGCACATCTCCTTAACCACTGGACGGATTTAAATGCAGTTTTCACGAATATTAGGCTAAGGCTAAGCATATTCGTAAAAACCGCATTTAAATCCGTCCAGTGGTTAAGGAGATGTGGTTGGTTGAAGCTTGGTTGATCCATCCCAAAGGTGAATGCAGTATTTACTTGATGTGCAGCAGGAAGGGCGTTGCAAATAGCACCGGCCCTTGGAGGACACCGGCATTAATTGCCAATCGATTGGACGAGAAGCCATCAATGATAACTCGAATAAATCTATCCATCAGGATGTCCTATATCCACGCAACGAAACCACTGGACAACCCAAATGAGGAGAGCTTGCTACTAAGATCGTCATGCTAAACCCTGTTGAAAGCATTTGAGATGTCGAGGGTAACGGCGAAAGCTTCCACATACGCCAAGGGTTTGTTAAGGACACGTTCTATACGTGACTGAGATTGGCCCGTAGTTAGCAGGGTCGTCACGGCAACCTCTTTTGGGCACAGATTGTACATATGCAAGCTTTCGCCCTTACGCAGACAAACACTTGATTAGACGATGACGATGAAAATAACGATGCAGATTATTGTTTTCTGATGACAACTGATCCAGCCCGCTACTCAGTGGCGGTTTCTTCACCTTTGGTAATTCTGACCATTCTAGTGAAATCTGTATCTTTCTACATCCTACCCGACATCAACCCTAAAGGACTAGGCTGGTGTGACAATACAAGTTAGGGGATTCGAATGAGATGCGATCTTGCGTCTTATCACTGACAGTCAGTGTGATTTTCTTCTGATGATTCTTCAACCTGCACAGATAGGACGAATGCTTAGCGTCAGCAAATGGAGACATTTCTTTCTCCAATTTACCACTGAAGCAAAGCTCGCTATTAGTGCCATACTAAAACGCGCACACATGTTACATATTACGGAGATTGGGCCGATGCTCAACACCGTAAAGCAAAGGATTTGCGTCAGAAGAAAAAAACGTTTAACCAGGCTGCCACGTCCTGCAAAAAGTTTCTACAGAGAGCTCGCTTTGACTAGATTAGTTGATATGGAAACAAACTGCCTTTGTACCACTCTGCTGATAATAATACAAAATCAGTAGAAGCAAATTAATGCCGCGTCTACTACCTTAACTGCTGAAACCTGATAGGACACTGGTTCACACCGCTGAAGAGAAGGTACTTATTTACTTCACAGTTTGCGGAGTCTTCACGTCGACCTACCAGTAGTATGATACCTCCAACAACATTTATGTCTGAAGTTCACATTGGCCAAATAGAGGTTCGCAAAACACTCCGCAATCTTAACGTGAACAAATCATAGCCATAGTTTTGTAGACATATGTGCCTGTATTGACACACATATTGACACGCCTTTTTGTCTCTCTCGAGACTGGTCTAGTGACCAGTGAGGCCGAAAATAATGGAAGCTTGCAAATCTGCAACCAGTGCTCAAAAAAGTTGAGCCAACCCTGCTAACTATAGGCCAATCTCGATCACGTCCATTCTCGGTAAGACTCGTGTTCCCTCTCTACAACAGGCCTCTGGTGTACCTGGAAGCAAATGACTGAGGAAATCATTAGCCTCCAGTCGACAATACGAATTTCGTTGAGACTGGTCTACTGGCGATTTTCTAGCGTACGCGCGTAGATGTGAGTGCACATTTGGAATGAGACCATCAGGAAATACTTAAATACTGAAAAATAGTCGGTGTTCAAATAAAATCAAATTATTTATTTATTTGCCATTTCCCTCGACATCTCAAAGGCTTTTTACAGTTTGGCATGTTTTTTTTTTATGCGTAAATAGGCTTGCGTTTGACCGCCAACACGCCTGATGTTAAGCGATGATGCGGTCTACGATGGAGCACGCTTGCCTAGAAGAAGCCGATTCACTCGGGATTTGAAGACACCTAGGTTGTAACTATCGGGGAACACCCACTCAGGCAGCCGTCTGAGTGGTGGTCTATTTTGTTCTAATCGGTCTCGATGGTCTTATTATCAAGCTCTCGTCTTTTGGTTTATCCACCGGATTGTTCGTTTTATATCGGACTTATAACAATAGATAGATTCGAGTGGTATTTGATGCTGCTCGTCCGATCGATTGGCAATTAATGTTGCTAACAGGGATCAGTACTGTCGAGAACGCTTTTCCTGCTGCAAATCATGGGTCTCCTCAAGCCTGGTACTTGGGTATGCAGTCGATAGCACAGAGCTACATATTCAATGCATGAACTGGTTGACTACAAATTCAGTCCCTCAGAGAGGCCATGGTTGACGCATGAACTTGTCCCGTAAGGCAGTTTCCGATTGGGGCGATACCAACAATCCTGGTCAAGATCAATGTAGCTAAGGCCCACGCACATCATTCCAACTGGCTCCTACTTTCCGGGATGTAGATATACCGATAACTAACCGGCTTGAGCTTTTGGGCGTTTCTCTGACATCAACCCTCAACTTTGGCTCCTATATTGAGAATAAGGCTCATTGGCTGCCAAAAAGCTGGGTATTCTTCCAAAGATGCGACGGTACTTCACGTCCAAACAGTTGTTTTTTCTGTACCAAGCACAAGTTCAGAAGTGCATGGAGTGCCTCCTGCTCGCACCTTTGGGATTAATCAGCCAAGTACCAGCTTGGGACTCTGGAGTCCATTGAGAAACGTGACAAGAAGCTCACCAGCAACATCGGCAATGAATTGTTATGCACGTTGAAAAAGATACACAACTTTGAAGTTAAATTCAGAATAATAGTTTGACGGAGTATCTGAATTTTTTCGTCCAACGTGCGATGCACCCTAAATGTGGAACGAAATAGACACACTGCTTAAACGTATCCACTATAAACCATACTACCAACATTAACATCCGAACACCAAACCTCTTAAAAGTAGGTGTATTATTATGTGATAGAAAGAAGAACAGTACTCCAAACTAGCAAGAACCATGAATAGAACTCTTTAACTTATTAAAATAGTTCATTTACTTATTACTACTTCTTGATTCAATCATTACTGCACCATTAATTAAAAAAAAATAAGGTAGTACCGAAAGTACCGAAAAAACCGGGAAATCACGGTTCTGATGACGTCGAGTACCGAAATTCCCGGTTCTCAAAATCAGTACCGGTTCCGGAAACGCTACTCCGTACTAATAAACTGATTTTGACAAAATTTCTAAACGTAAATCTATTCTATATAATTGGAATGCGCTGCCTGAATGGGGTGTTCCCCAGTAGCTACAATCTGGGTGTCTTCAAATCACGAGTGAATCGGTTTCATCTAGGCAAGCGTGATCCATCATAGACAGCATCATCGCTTAACATCAGGCGAGTTGACGGTCAAACGCAAGCCTATTCCTAAATAAAATAAATAGAACCCTCCTTTTTTGAAGTCGGTTAAAAATAAAGCGCTCAGGCGCGCCTAAAGAAGTTTTCACTTCAAAAGACAGTTCCCATCAATCAATATTTGATGGATGATGGATGGATTCAACTTACATTGCGAAGTTTCCTGAGATACATCCATGGAGGACTGGGACTCGTCCAAAGCTGGAAGCTGAAATCATACATTTTTTGGTTTTGAAAAGTAGGCACATCATAATATACATGCCAAGTGTGAGACGGGCTCGCGCACTGAGGGTTCCTTACCACCATATAACCTGTTAACAACTAAAGTTTAAATCCCACCATAATATAAATATAATCCCAAATAACCTGGCTGCACCCCAACTAAGCTGGGTATATTTCAAAGATTTCTCCCTCAAAAAAAAAGGCCAGATGCGTTTGCACCCTCCACGCCACCTTAATATATCTCCCTCGTTTGTCTGATCTGAGTGCAAGTAGTGCAAGTATGTAGGTTTCTACCTGAAATAAATGTTTTTATTTTATTTTAAGAGCAGTTAACATGCTTACCTCAGGAGCATATCTCGGCATCTTTCCATCAGTGTGTCGGACACTGAACGGTACACAACGCTCGTAGTAATCAATCACAAAGTCAGAATATGCCCGTCCCAACTCTTCACCTGGCACCACGTCAAGCTCGAGACAGCCTTGCCTGGAAATTTTGAAATATTTGTGTAACCATGGGGTGCTGCTATATATAGTATTGAAGTTTGGAAGTTACAGGACCTTGCAACCAACTTGCAAGCAACTTGGATGAGACGTCACAGATATCACAAACAAGACGTCTGAGTTTTTTTTTAATGAAACCTTACTTTTGGTTCAAGGCCTTATTCAACAATATACAAGGGAATGCATTCAAAAAGTTTAGGGGTTGGGTAATGATAACATTATTTTATCCTTTAAAATTTAGACATGTTTCTACTTAGGGAGGTGGGTAAAAAGGTTTGAGCCACTTACCATTTAACTAAGAAGAAAAGTTCATTATGGAAAAGCTGACCAGCTAGTATCATCTCTGGTTCCAGACCCCTGGCAAGACCCCGAGGCTTTTCGATCTCCTGAAATAATGATTTAATAATAATATTTTATTTATACATTATAAAATTTGGATTTCATAGGCAAATCAGATCTATTTAACCTCATATTCACTTTAGCATTTGTGGACGTCTTAAAGCAAAAGATACTTTAGTATACATTTTTCAGTTGCATTTTTACAATTATTTAAAATAACAATTTTGAATAAGCCTCTGGATGTTGAATTGACTAGGCTCATTTTTTTCTGAATCTAATCAACGGGTTATATTCGCACATGCAAATATACCACTCTGATTATAACTATTTACATTGTATGGTACTAATTCCTATCCACTAGTTTGTATAGCATTCTAGCTAAGTTTAAAAGAGGCTCGGCCAGAATGCTGTCACAGTAACCTAATTAGTAGCCTACTGGTTGATTTTACTTAGAACAGTTCTATGGATATTTTGGTTCCAGACACATTCCATATTAATGTGATTAATATAATCTATGATGTATAAACAAAACAGTTTGGAGTTCTCGATTTTAGGGACTATTTACGCCAGGCCGTTTGACAAGCTATTCTACTGAGCTGGTTAAAGTAATTTTTGTAGGCAAGTTCACAGATATAATAATTTAAAGTTTGAATATGAGCAAAAAGGGTCAAGTGGTTGTGAAGATAATAGTGTTGTGCTGTCACAGTTTTGGGCGAACAACTAGTAACTTCAAAAGTGACAAAAAATAGTCCTCACTTCAATTTTCTTCTTCTGTTCTTTCTTCTCTCGTCCTCTACCTCGTTTCCTTGTAGTGAGTGGCTCTTCCACTGGCTCCGGAACGGCTGCCGCAGCTGCAGCAACAGATGCAAGTGCTGCATCTTCTCTCTCCTTTTTGAGACGAGCCTCTTCATATGCAGAGATGAGCTCAGGGCAATCCAGGTTGTCTTCTGGCTCCCAAGTGTTGTCTTCACTGTTAGCAACAATTACAAAAGATATAATAGGTTAGGCTGGATCCTAATCAACCATAAATGTAATATTTTTTTTTAATTGCTATACATAATGATAACGTAAAATATAACAAACTAGCGGCCCCGGCTGCACACGGGTGTAAGCTCGGCCTTCGGCCTCACTACTATGACCCGTTCCAGGAACACAAAATTTCATCAAAATCGGTCCAGCCGTTTACTCACCATTTAAACCTTCCCTGAACTACGACAAACATTTCAAAACCAAAATCAGCTAAATCGGCCCAGCCGTTCTAGAGTTTTAGCGAGACTAATAAACTACAATTGATTTTTATATAAATAGATATGTTGTTCTAATTTCTGATCATATTTCATGATTATTAATCATATTCCTCCCCATTAGATTTCCACAATGAACGACAGGCTGCAATCTGCATAGACACCCATCCCACGACTCTTACAATGTCGTCAGTCCACATAGTGTTTCGTATTCCGTATTCTATCGCGCAATGAATCTCTGAGCTTAGCTCTCTCCGTTGCTTGCTGTGACTGAGTTTTTTCTAAAAGACCAGCAGTTAAGGACCACATCTCAGTAACATCTTATCACTAGCAACACACACTGGCTAAAAACCCTTGTCTTTGTTTCAGAGCCATTCTAATATCATAATATATATGTTCTTGGTGTAGTGTTGGGTCAGTTTGGCTCTCTTGTCTTAGCTGTACTGACAACAGGCTGAAGGGATCTAGCAGATGCCACTCGCATCTGGAGTGAGGCCATCAAGAAATACAGGGAAGCACTAGCCTGACATCTCAATCATTTGACAGGGATTGCAACATTATTAGCAAGCTCTTTCTTTGGGATTTTTGTTTTGCATATATATCAGGTTTCCTGAGAGATAGATTGATTCCAAAAAACATGTGTGCTTGTCCAATCAAATGGCAATTAATGCCGGTGTCCTCCACGAGTCAGTGCTCTTCGAAATGTTCTTTCAATGATCTGTTAAAGCCTGGTACAAATCCACATCCAATGCACAAAACAATTCAATGACTTAAAATCCAGTCTCTGAGGCCATGGCTGAGTGCATGAACTTGTTTTTTATGGCAGTCTTCGATTGGGGCGATGCTACCCTGGTCAAGTTCAATGCAGGTAAGACTCAGGCGTGACTCACTCCATTCCATTACTGACTGGCTTGAGTTCTTAGGCGTTGCTCTGCTTCAACTCTCAATTTTGCCTCCTATATTGAGAGCAAGACTCAATTGGCTGCCAAAAAACAGGGTACCTATCCTCTCGAAGATGCGACGGTACTTCGTCGGAACAGTTGCTTTCTTTGTATCTAGCACAAGTTCGGTTGTGCATGGAATATTGTGCATACTGCATAGCTACGCAAGGTTTTGATTAAAAATAATTGGTGGTACATTTCTATAGACATCCGTGATACATCATCTAGTATACCTGTGACCACCGGCAATGAATGAATTAAACGAATAAAATACACGCGATAAACAAGTTATTGTTTTGTGACAGAAACTTACTTAGAGTAACCTTTCCATTTCAACAAGAACTCCACCTTCCCGTTCTTGATTCGGCGATCCAATATCTTCTCGACAGAAAACTCCTCGCGTTTGCCGCTCACCGGGCCAGAGGCAAGCATGGCGGATGCCGGACCTGCCTCCATGGGTGGCTGTGTATACGTTTGTGACATGCTGTCTGGCTGAGTGTATGTCTGCGACATGTCGCCGAAGGTACCGTCCATTGTAATGCAATTTATTTGCTACAATAGAAACAATAGTATATACCGTCACTGATAGTACCGGAAATAAGAATTTTAGGTAAAAAGTAGTAAAAACAACGCGTAGACCAACTCGCGCCTAACTTCAGAGGGCTCATAAAGTTTTGCGTGTACGGCATGATATTGTAAGGCATAATAATACACAGAGTGATAATTGGTGTCCATGTACATTGATTATCATGCTGTGCAATATCATACCGTGCAATATTATCATGCGGTACATTATCTTGGGATGATGACTAATATTGTTTTTTTACCTCTTAAAAAAGGTGATCATTAATAGAGCCTATTGACGAAAACAAAATTTAAATTAGTTCAAAAATAAATAAGTTATAAGTATTTTAATTTCATGCTAGGCAAAGAGCACACTATACTGCTATGACGTCAAGCCTCAGGTGCGGCATACAAATGCTATACTAACACACTTTGCGCAAAAGAGATGGAGCATCCTCTCTCTATCCCCACCTAAAACTTTAAACGCTCATATCTCAGAGATTAATCAGCCAATTCAGTTTATTTTTTCAGTATATGTAATGTACTTATTTAATTATATTCATCACTAAAAGTCTCTTATTTGTAATAAACTAAACATTAGGCCACATGCCATTAGAATTGACTTGTAAATTTATATGTATTAATAAATGACTTTGACTTCGACTATTTACAGACTGATATTTGATGTACAAATACACGAATTATCATGCTGTGCAATATTGTGTCGTACAATATTAAGCCGTACATTATGCACACTGTGATTTTGTACAGCATGATAATTGATGACTATGAAAAAGTCAAAAACTATAGACCTATAGCTGTTCTTTCGGCTCCCGGCAAAGTCTTTGAATCGATACTGAATCGCCATATTACTAGGCAGGTCCAAATACAGCTAAGCGAGAGTCAGCATGGTTTTAGAACTGGCAAGTCTACAACCACAAATCAGATAAACTTTGTTGACTACGCGGTAACAGAGATGGATCGAAGAAAACAAGTAGATGCAGCCTATTTCGACTTTAAAAAAGCCTTTGACCGCGTCGACAACGGTGTCCTTTTAAAGAAGTTTGCCACTATTGGATTTACGCCTAAGCTGCTAGAGTTATTTGCGAACTATTTCTGTGATCGTATACAGTATGTACAACTCTCTGGATTCCGATCTACTCCTTATCCGACCTGTTCTGGGGTAAGTCAAGGCAGCACGCTGGGTCCAACCCAGTTTGTAATTATGGTAAACGACTTGCCTGAGGTTGTCAGAGCGGCTGAATGCCTGATGTTTGCTGATGATCTGAAGCTTTATTTAGGTATTAGTAGTATGGATGACTGTGAGGCGCTGCAGAGGGACATCGATAGCGTGGTGAAGTGGGGAGAGATAAATCACTTGGAATTTAATAGTTCGAAGTGTAAAGTTATCTCATTTACCCGATCGCGGAGTCCCATATCCTACGATTATCACATGTCTGGTGTCAGTCTGGAGCGCGTCACAGAAATTCGAGACCTGGGGGTGACCTTAGATGTGGAACTAACATTTAATCAGCATATTATGGACATCTGTAAAAGAGCATTCAAATCTCTCGGTTTCGTCATGCGGCAAACCGCTAGATTTCAAGACAGGAACGCTATAATTACACTGTTTTATTCATTTGTTCGTAGTAAGCTCGAATATAATGCTGTAGTTTGGGACCCGCATGAAAAGAACTATACGCTCATGTTGGAGCGGGTACAAAGAAAATTTGCTCGCTATCTATATAAAAAACTATATGGATATTATCCTTTTTTGTATCCGTCTCTGTTCGTCGTTGGTATGGTGGGCATCAATACGCTAGAACTGAGGCGTAAGTGCTCGCTATTGATGCACTACTATCAACTGCTCAATGGGCTGATCGATAACTCTCGAGCATTGGCTCGCTGCTCACTAGCTGTGCCAGACCGGGTGCGGCACTCGCGCGCATGCTGCGTGCGGAAACTGTTCCAGACCCCGCGCGTGCACACCGACACTGCTCGGTATGCTCCTACAACTCGCGCCATTAATCTGCTTAACGATCTGATTGATCAGTGTCCAGATGTGGATATTTTTAACACTAAATTTAACATTATGATGGACGTATGTGTAATTTTCTTAAGTGACCATACCTAATGTTAAATGATATACCTAATATATTTTGTATACTTAATTAATTGTAGTATTGTCAAATAACTTAATCTGTTCTGCGTAGCAGAAAACAATTATTTAATGTTGGCTTGCTGTGCGTGTTGGCTTCGCTGTTAGCGCAGTAAGCATCTGTCCTTAAATAAATAAATAATAATAAATAAATAATAATAAAACTGAAGCTTCTTAGCTCAAAATGAGTAACAGATCTGGCACACAGAGCACCCCCAACTTGAGTAGGTTAGGTTAGAAATGGATCACAGAACTGACACAGAGCACCCCAACTCCACCTTGTCTTGTGGTTCCTATCCCTAGAGTGTATATAAAAAGCGCGGGAGCCAGAATCTCAAGGGATGTCCTGAGAGAGTGTGGCGAAGCAACACTCAGGGGCGACCGTATGAGCTTCTGGCGGGAGCCCACCCAGAGTCAGACTTGAGTTGGATAAGTTCGAAATGTTCAATCAGATCCATTCAATCGACGCAACAGCCAATCAGAGCATAGACATTTCAGCAATCATAACCAGTACGGGAGATGCCACCTTATATCATTTTGTACATTATCGGTCGTACATTCTCGGCCCGTTTCGATTAAGGGCCCTTATTCCGCACGGGCAAACGCGCGCTATCGTGGCCACGGTAAGTTTCCCTCAAAAAGTTGGCCTCTATTGCTTAGGAAATAAAGTTCAACTTTTGGAAGTTAACTTACCCCGCCACGATAGAGCGCGTTTGGCCCGTGCAGAATAAAGGCCAAGGTCGGCCCATATTTCACGATATGATAAAATACGGCATACTAATGTACAGACAGATAAAACGTGGATTTTTCTCAAGTACATGGATTATTGCCAATTTTATCGTATCTATTCGTAGACAGAGAAAACAATAGACGCAATCACATTTCCTACTCTTTTACTCCGCAGCGAAACAGCCATATGAAAAAATAGCATGCGTGAAAAAGAAGGATCTATGCTTTTTGCCTCTTTGTCGTTGTAACCGGTTGACTCCAAGCTCTAATTGACAGTATGGTGACAAACATTGAGAGATTTTTGTGTTTTTTCGGAAATAAATCATCTAAATTCAATTCGTTATCCTTAAATTATTATCCTCGTGTGGTCAAGAGTATTGGATTTCGTCACAATGGTGCAGTGTTGTGTTTTGGGTTGTCGGAACAGAACAGAACAAGGTTTATCTGATGTTACATTTCACAGGTTTGTAATGGCCGTTTTTATTTACAATATATCGTCTAAAATCAATAAAAATAATAAATATGATGTATTGATGCAGGGGCAACATATTTAGATGTGAAGTTTTACTGCAAAATTACAAATTATACAAAAGCAAAGAAGAACGTAACCTCAAAGATATTGAGTTAGGGCTGCCATAATGTAGCTTTCAATTTTTCCCTAGTTTTCTAAATGTTTACCGACGATGTATTGAATTTGACAGATTTATTTTATGCGCTCAAATAAGATGCCATTACTGTATTATCGGTTTTGTATAGCAGCGTTTTTTTTTTAACGAAAAATGATTTTTTGTTTGTACTAAACTAATAGTAGAGTCGGAATCTATGTTATCTGTAATCACAGAATTTACCATATACTTAAATTTCCTAATATTTATTTACAGATTTCCATCGAATGCAGGACCGGTAGAGATTTGGATACAAGCATGTGGTAGATATGATTGGAGACCAACACGAAATTCCAGAATTTGTTCCAAACATTTTAAGAATGATTTATAAAGCGTGGAGAAAAAAACTATCTGAAACCAGGTGCTCTGCCAACTAATGATATTTATGTGAGTAACCAGAACCACTAACTATGACCAGTAAAAAAAACAACTCATAAGTTTTCCACCAACGAGAATTATAACTTTAGTGAACAACATATAACTTCAGTGAACAACCGTGATAGTTTAAAACAAAAAACGTTTGTTGTAGACCTTTTTTCCGATTTTATTATTATTTGTTATTGAATCCGCCGTAATTCTTACTCCTTACAAAAGCGAATGTAACTCTGTCTCTCTGTCTGGATGTTTGTTCGCTTTTCACGACTAAACCGATCTTAACGAAATTTGGCAGGAAGGTAGTATGCATCATGAAGACGGACATAGGGTACTTTCCCTCAAAATTTGTTGTCAAAAACTGCTTGGTTATAATTTTTATGGTTTCGTAATATTGAAAATAGCTGATTTGAGGGTGTATATGTGTAATGAGTAATTCCCGTGTCATATTACTAAAATAAGGTACATTCATTTTGCCGTGCCCTAATTTGCTAATTTTATTTTACAGACTTCTGATCTTACTTCGAAACCAGGGGGTTCAGATTCAACTGGTCAATCGAAATTTTCAGGAAAACGACCTGAAACGCTAGATTTAGAAATGACAAGAAAACATGAGGCTTTATAATCGTAACTTGGCTATTATGTATTGATTTTGTTCTTATTTCTGTTAATTTAACTTAATATATCTTCATGTAAATACTAATTATCAACTATCTTACCTACTGTCTAAATTCTACCTATCTATGCAGGCCTATGTTGGTGTTGCAACGAGGCATTTACACAATTTTAGTTTATATTAGTGAAAACTTTTTTCTGGCTTTTGTGTAACTATTCATTGTATATCTACCGTGTTTGTTTTCCTTGTAAAATAAAATAAAATATAACCTGAAGTTTTACTGTTTTTTATTTTATTACAATAGTAATAAAACCCACCCTAACTTCCCTATCTTCTATGGAGCCATAATAAAGTGGCAACACTCTTAGAAAATATCGCTATCTCTTATCCGGTTACAGCGTACTTGTGTCCATTGGTTCCTCCGTCTACGTATCTATTATTGGCTTGATAATAGATACCCCATTCAGCCGTAACCGTAGTTGTTATTTAAAAAATACATGACCATGGGTACAAAGTCATTCGGTCGTAATATTATTCAAGTTTAGATAGTCTTAAATAGAACCAAACAAGTCACAGTCAAAGTCAAGCAAAGTAGGTAAGTGTTGGTCAAGTTAAACTCATGCACCAGTAAAGTGGAAACATGAGTGGAGGCTTTACAATAGGCTTCTATGGAGTTTGAAAACAATACGAAAAGACTTTTTTCACCTTGATAAATCACTTGCTCAAACTCGAGCACGTAATTAATAATAATCCACTATTATTACACATTAACACTCGTATCAATATTAGGCAAAAAACATATCCTTGAAAATTTATAAACAACTACTTGTATTTGTTTATATATATGATACTAACGACCCGCCTTGGATTTGCACGGGTGTAAATTAGAAAAAATATGTGAAAAATGTGAACGTAAGTCATGTAGTTAAAGTTATTTTTCGGCGACTTGGTTGCTATTGTTTTTTTTTTGCTACTTCCGCAATCGCTACGTTCCTGCATTATAAATCTGTAATATTATCTTCGAAAATATTCATTTAAATTACATGCTGTACAGAGCCATATTGATCTACCTATATTCAATGCACAATGTATTTAAGGTACTTAATTGGATAAGGATTAATGCTGTATTGCTTAAAATCGCTTCGTAAATAAGCCATTATTTCTCGTCAAAAGGAAAGAAAGGATAAAAAATTGTTATTGTGGGTTATCCCTAAGAGATAGACATATTATACCATTGCGGACTTTGTTGTAGACCTTTTTAAGGTGTACAATACTCTATTACATAATTTTGATTTATCTCGTAGGGTTCAGCCAGCGTTTGCAATGTAAGCGCAAAAATGTGTTTATTTACGACATCACATTAGAAACATCTAAAATTATCAGTTTTTCTCTACTATATTATGCATGTATTATACATAATTATAAACCTTTCTTTTGAATCACTCTATCTATTTAAAAAAAAAACGCATCAATATCCGTTGCTTTGTTTTAAAGATCTAAGCATACATTATTTACATACATATATATGGGACAGACAGCGGGAAGCGACTTTGTTTTATACTATACTAGTGATAGTGATGATAGTGATAGTGAAGTGATAGTGATAAATTATTAATGCTTATGTTTCTGTGTAGAAATCTTATAGAGACATGACATCTGCAGGGTTAGCATGCGCACCGAGACAAAATCTTGTCGTCACTGTGTCGCGCGAGAAAGCAACAAAGTGCCTACGGTTTCATATACGGCTGTCTCGGTTTGGCACGATTAAAAGAGGAGACAAAATTTTGTCACGGTGTGCATGCTAGCCCTGCTGAGCCCTTATTCACTAACTAAACCACGCACGTAACGCACCACGTTAAGTAACCTCAAAAAATTAGACCTCTATTTCCTAGGAAATAAAGGACAACTTTTAGTGGCTGACTTAACGTGCCGCGTTACGTCCATATTTGTAGTTACAGAATCAGGGCCCAGTAAAATTCATACGGGGCGGTATGGCTTTAGCCTGCTCAGAAATGGGCAAAAATCCAAACAAAACTACGATGTGTCAAAACTCAAAGAGAATATGTCAAAGTCAAACAAGTGTGGGTGAAAAAAAATCAAAAACATTTTAGTTTTGTTTTTTAGAATTTTAGATAATTATTCGATATTTCTTATGTGTAATTAACTAAAGTACGGCAAATTTTTTGTAAGTACCAATTATATTAGGCAAGTAATTTTCAAATGAGGGAGACGAGTAAGTTCTTGTTCAAGGTTAGGAAAAACTTGGTATCGTCGTAGGTTTCCTTTCCTTTTTATACATCAAAGATACCCATATTTAAGTCTAGCCTCCTAGACTAGCAAGATGTGAATCGTGTGAATGATTGCGACGTGTTGTTGTGATTGAAAAGGAACATTACAAAGGTACAGGTTATAGGTACTCTAGCGGCTAGAGTGGGTACATCCATGAATTCTCCTTGATAGATTTCTTTGAACTAAATATTTATGCTTATCTTTGAGGTGCATTAATTATGTTCCTTATAAATCACATACCTACGTGTTAGGCAACTAGTAGTTTTCTCTACACCTAGGCCATTGAACAGCCTAGCCCTTTGTTTATGGTTTGGATGCATTTAATTCAGCTATTAGGTGTCCTCCACTAAGACCAGTAGCTCGCAACGCTCCCGCAGCGTTATCGGAGACCCGAGGTCACGCTGCTGTATTCTACCAGCACATGCGCGGCAGTTTCATCTGCCTCCACCGAATCTTTGACAGAGGACTCTGTAAACCGGATAGTAATAATTATCAATATAAAAAACCGACTTCATTAAAATGTCAGAACTAGAACAAATTGAAATAGGACCACATGGGAAGCACCAGCTTTCAAATAAATAAAAGAGTCAACAAAATCGGTTCACCCAGTCGAAAGTTCTGAGGTAACAAACATAAAAAATTAAACAAACAAAAAACAGTCAAATTGACGACGTCCTCCTTATTGGAAATCGGTTAAAAAGATGTTTGATTAGAGAGCAGTGTCTAGTGCTTACTCCAATGACCTTTCAGAGTTATCACATAATGTCAATAAGGAGTATCACAGATTTTATTCGGCAGTGTCACATACCTACACTCAAAAATATATTGTTTACCCACAAACAACTGAATTTTTATCTTAGTCTATAATAACTCTTGATTACTCTATAATTTCAGAGAATGAACAGCCCAACCCCGTTCACGAGTAGCACAGCCTTTTGTGCTCAGTGCGGCTCCATACTTCCTCTGCTGCAAGAATTTGGCTCAGTCAAATGTTATTCCTGCAATGCTTGCTATGAAGCTGACAGTAAGTAGTTTTAACACCATGAAAGTCCTCTTCGTTAACGTTAAGGTGGTTTCCGTATGTTCTGTTAACCAAAGACAGATTTAGATGGAGCATGCTTGCCTAGAAAGAACATGATTACTGTAGATTTGAAACACAATGTACCCTTTGAGGAATACAGGCTCCGACAGAGAGTTAGAGTTAGTTGAGAGCATATATGGGGCCCTGACTCATCATCATGAGATGAGGGTTGTGTACCACTACAAATTACAAAAAGTAGTGCAAAAATGAAAACATCACTTCTGGTTCATAGTCTCCACTTAAAAACCTTTCTTTCCCATCGGTTATCGGTTCTTTGAGCAATGTGGCCTGCCCATTGCCACATCAACTTGCAAATTTTAAAAGCTATGTCAGTGACTGTTTCTTTGGCGCAAATCCACTTTCCGGATTCTATTGCGCAAAGAAACTCCGAGCATAGCTCTCTCCATTCTCTCTGCAACTCGAGTTTTTCCAAAAAGATAGCAGCAATTTTTTTATGCTTTCTTTAAATATCATTTTTGGCAATTCCGACATCTGGGACATGGGCCGGGGACAATCCAGATTGGCCCGAGCCATTGAGCAACTCTACTTATGCATAAGTACTATCCATTATGGGCTTTAATTTTAAATTTTCATTTCACAGACTTCACAAATGTGAAATTCGAGTACACAATTCACTTCAACACAGTGTCCACAATAACAAACGAGAAAATATTAAACACAGACGGTCCTGAAGGTCCGGTTGTGGAGAGAAGATGTCCCAAATGTAACAATGACAGAATGTCATATGCTACTCTACAGTTGAGATCAGCTGATGAAGGTCAAACCGTCTTCTATACATGCATTAGTTGCAAGTAAGTGTTCCTATTTTGTACTATCTCTGTCCTGCGGTTTCACTCACTATGCTACATGACTCCTATTTTATTTTCATAGGAAAACTTATAGCTAGGTTCAAAATTAGATACAACAAAGATAGAAGGCCAATTACAATTTTTCACAAATATTAAAGTAAATATAGACTCCTACGAAAATACACAACAATAAGAAAGCTAAGTTTATTAAATAAGAAATAATTTCCAATAAAAAAAAATATTACTGCATAAAAATGTCAAAATTGAAATGGAACTACATGGGAAGCACCAGCTTACAAATAAAAAAAGAATCGTCAAAATCGGTTCACCCAGTCAAAAGTTCTGAGGTGAAAAAACATTTGAAAATACAGTTGAATTGAGAACCTCCTCCTTTTTGGAAGTCGGTTAATAAGCTGAGGGGTATTGAACAAGTCATCATTAATTTTCTCAGCAAGAGTTTTGTATTTACTGCATGCTCTTATTATGAAACTATTTTGCCTTTGTTTACATTGCACGGGTGGGATGCAGAGGAAATTCGGCCTTAGAGAAGCGGCAGGTGCGCGCAGTCTCAGAACGCCCGAACAACTCCGAACAGTCAATCATACCATTTATTTGTAAATTCAGGGTATAAGCTACCGCTATACCAAATTTTATCTAAATCTATATTCAGCCGTTACAAGTTAAGTCACAAAATAAACATGTACAGAAGGCCTGCTTTGGCTTAACTTAGTTTTTATAACCTACTTGCAATCATATCGAAAGCGGCTGGCAATGCATCTTTTATGCTCTGTGGAAAGTTTAGATTTGGGAGTTTCAATTAAAAACTATTTATTAGGTACTAGTGACCCGTCCTGGCTTAGCACGGGTGTAAGTTATTCCATATAGCTATAAACCTTCCGTAATAAATTATTATCTAAGTGATCATGAAAAACACATCAAATTCCGTTGCGTAGTAACATACGCGGAAAGCGACTTTATTTTATACTATGTAGAGATATGTTACCTTAAAACATATTTATCTACACTAATATTATAAAGAGGAAAGATTTGTACCTATTTTTGTATGTTTGTATGTTTGTAATGAATAGGCTCCGAAACTACTGAACCGATTTGAAAAATTCTTTCACTGTTAGGAAGCTACACTATCCCCGGGTGACATAGGCTATATTATATTTTGTAGCGAGGCCGAAGGCCGAGCTTACACTCGTGCGAAGCCGGGGCGGACGGCTAGTGTCTAATATAAGTGGGTAACCAAATAAAAGTCTACAAATTGGTTACCAAAATACAGTACAGTAAAGTATAAATACAGTATATTATACTTATATTTTCTTATATTTTCAGATACAAGGAGACTGAAAATTCCTGAAGAACCAACGTTATAGATGTACACTTTGTGATAAGGTTTTGTTTAATTATTAAGTAAATGTCATTTTGTAATTCTGTATTTGTTATAATTATGACAAACCCTCCTTGTAATTAGACTGTAGTTTTCTAGTAATAATAAGTTGACTCACATAATACCTTTACCTTTAGGTGAGCTATAATGATAATTATATTATAATCATTGAATGACAAATTTTGCCACACAATATCTACGAGTTTTTTTTTGTGTCAAAACTTGTCAACAATATAATTTGCTCTTAAAAGCGGAACATTGCAACAAAATTGCTCTACTTACTCGTATGTGTGTGGATTTTCAAAGGAAATTACTGGTGGCTAAAACTCACCAGCAATGAAATTCCATACAACTTTGCTGGCGCCTATTCGAGTAGCACAGAATGGTCGACTTTGCTTTTTGATATATGTATATAGTTTGGATCTGCCTTTAAACTTGAGTTAGTACCGAAAAAAGTTTGCCAAAAACTGAAGGGGCGAGGTAACGTATTGCACACACATTCTTACTAGTTCTACAAACGCACACTTCAATATTGAGCGCACACAACTGCAAACGGTGTGCTCAAAATGTATACGAATGGACGACCGAGGGAATTGTAAGTGCTAAAGGGGAAACTGTAGGTATAACGCTTCCATTGAGACTTTGCTCGACGTTTGTCAAAGAATGACAACATAGAAAAAAAACATTTTTCAGTAAAAAAATTATAATAAAACATGGCATTATTTGTGATATCGCATTCGCATCAGCAAGCACCACAGAAAAGAGAAGGGTAAAAAAAACTCACTTCAGTGGCCAGCACTATCACCAGTCTTCATTTTCGGGAGCGTTTTCCTTGGGTCTTACGGGTACATTTTTTAAAGGATTTCGATCCGTACTCGCTACGATCGATTCTGTGGCATTTTATCGAATTTGTCGATTTAACTGTAAAATTTGTCGATCGATAAAGAATGGTACTTGCACTGCTGTGGGTAGGTGATTGCGAAAAGTTGCGCAACCGCAAACCGTATCTCGGCGCGTTAAGGTTCACGTTCGCATAATTTTTCGCACTGTGCTGTTTCAACCCCGCGTTAAGAGGTGGCCGTAAGGCCCCTTGTATGTCAATTCACCATTTCACGTATTATACCACTTTGAATACCATACTTTCATGAAAATCCATATTTTGTAGTGCGTTTTGCGTCGATATTCAAGCTTGCCCCTAGTAAAGTTGAACTCACCCTGCAGACGACCTTTTAGCCCATATTTAACCGACTTCCAAAACGGAGGAGATTCTCTTTTTTTTTTTTTTTTTTAATATTTGTTACCTCAGAACTTTCGACTGGGTAAACGAATTTTGATGATTCTTTTTTTATTTGAAAGCTGGTGCTTCCCCTTTAATTTGGTTCATTTCGGACATTTTTATGAAGTCGGTATTTTATATTGATAAATTACTTATGCTGTGGCCACACACTACGAGTAGCGAGGAAAGTAGGCAGAGATATAATGTGGCTGCGATATTCTTCCTGGCGCTCGTCATGCTGCTCGCCTTGCCTACCGCCACAGAATCTTGACTTACCAGTGGCACAACTGCGTGACACTACCAGTAGTGCCAAAGGGAAATAGAATAGGTACAGAACGTCGGCTGTATACAATGAGCATAAACAGGCAGTAATTTTCGCCTAGGTACCTTTCTACATTGATTAGTATTTTTTCAAATACCATAAGTGTCTAACAAGCTAACGAGCCGCTTGATTGTAAGCGATCACGATCAATTTAAAAAAAAAAACATCAATCCTGTTTTTTATGTTGCAAACAACAATTCTGGTAGGATTTACTCATTGAAAATTAAGACAATTGTCACATGAAATGATGATTAGGTGTTTCTCGTGTGCGTGCACATGTTTACGCTCCTTGTAAAGGTCGGGGAAAAAGTTTCTTCGTATTTTATAAACAAATTCAAGACATATTTTTTTCAAGTTTAATTACATTTAATTATAATATATATGTGCCATTTTGTTCGATAACTTGTTGCCATCTTGTAGGTAGTGACATGATCCCATTGCTGTAGAAATTTTGGGAATTCTGATCAATAAAATGCAACAAGTAGTTTTGACAGTCCTCTCTGGATGTTAATCTAACACTACCCAAAGAATTCTGAAGAGACCGAAACAGGTGGAAATCTGAGGGTGCAAGGTCAGGGCTATATGGTGGATGCATTAACACTTCCCAACCAAGCTCTCTCAATTGTTGCTGAGTGGCCAAAGATGTGTGCGGTCTGGCGTTATCATGATGAAAGACCACGCCCTTTCTGTTGATCAATTCCGGCCGTTTTTTCTCAATTTCTTGTTTGAGTCTCATCAGCTGTTGGCAGTAGAGATCCGAATCGATGGTTTTGCCCGGCGGTAAAAGCTCATAATGAACGATGCCCTTCCAATCCCACCATACACACAGCATCACCTTATTACGTGTTAATCCGGGTTTCGCTACAGTCTGTGGTGCTTCACTGCCCTTTGAACATGATCGTTTGCGCACATTCATGTCGTAGGTGATCCATTTTTCATCACCAGTGATCAATCTTTTCAAAAATGGTTCGGTTTCGTTACGTTTTAACAGAGAATCGCAAATGAGCACACGATTCATTTGGTTTCTTTCAGTGAGGCCGTGTGGCACCCAAATATCGAGTTTTTTTTTATACCCAGACTTTTTAAAATGGGTCAAAACTGTTTTGTGGTCGATCCCCAGTTCTTCAGCTACGTCGTAACTACTAATATGCCGATCTTGCTCCACTTTTTCAGAAATGGCATCGACTTTATCCGTAACAGGGCGACCAGAGCGAGCTGCATCTTTGACATCAAAATTCCCGGACTGAAAACGCTTGAACCAACATTGTGCTACTCTTGATGACACTGCATTAGGTCCATAAACGTCACATATTTTATTCGCGGCTTGTGTCGCATTTTTCAGTTTTTTGTAATAAAACTTCAAAATATATCGAATTTCTTCGTTAGATTCACTCATTTTATCGAACAAAAAAACAATTGAAAAATGGCGGGAAATTGCTTCTTACTTTTTGTATTCCTTTTTTAAAATGTCATATTTTTAATAATATCAAAACCAGCCAGATACAAACAGTACAACAGATGAGATTTTACTACAACTTTATACATACAAAATACGAAAAGACTTTTTCCCCGACCTATTATGTAGCCGACTTTCTGTACTTCCTATTCTGTAGTGTGTGGCTGCCTAGCGAATAATATTAGGTCTAGCTTTATTAGATGAAGTAAAGTAGTAACAAGCATAAATTTTAGTTGTAACCATTTTACTTAGATAACTTAAAAATATTAATACGTAAAATTATTTGATATGTTATAAAACTACTCACTTTTTGATAATTCATACTCAGTGATTTTATATCTTCATTAATGTGCGAGCAAGATAACTGCAGACTGGAAGAGCCCCCTTAAGGTACCCTCCGAAACATGGTAGCGCCGAGGCCGGCTTCAATAGGTCACATGAAACGGGACCGCGTGCGCCGCGTCGCTTCATTCACGCGCAGGTGAAATGGGGAGTTTTCACATCCCGCACGCGCTACCGAAGAAGAATCTAACATTTTTTACGCACCGACGAAAGAGACGGACATAAGGGACACGGTAGCATCGAAACGAGACGCTAAATAAGTTTTTTGATCGAGAGCGTGGCTGCTTTGAGATGAGGTAGTAATTAATTTGATCAGCCCGTGTACGTTGGCTACGTTTGGTGAAGGGAACGGTCGATGATTTTTGTCGATGAAATATGCTCTCTAATTGAACTTTCTACAGTCTTACTCATAGATTTAGGATGTCAAATTTTAGGTCTATGGTCTTACTACAGAAGATTTCTCACAGCCTCCGGCATTGGCGGATGGTAGCTTGTCTGTCAATTTTTTTATCGCCTTCATTTTGGGGAGTGTTCACAGGAGCAGTGTCAGCTGTTCCCGTCAACCAGTTTCCACCATAAGTCATCGAGGCGGTCATTACAACCTTACGTCGTGAACTTTGGTAAAGTCCGCAGCGTTTCCAAAATTCCTTCTTAATACAGTGCAGTTCGCACAAGAATGAAATGCGCTCCCTGCCTCGATGTTCCCTATAAATTACAACCTGGGTCTCTTCAAGACAAGAGAGAATAGGCACCTCATGGGCAAGCGTGCTCCATCTTAGACAGCATCGTCGCTTACCATCAGGTGAGTATTGGTAGGTGGCATCATAAAATAAAAGTTAAAGAAATGGGAAATTAAAGCCTTAGTTTGGGCTGAACCAGGTATTCTAAAATAATGAAAAGATTTTCTGAAAAGCTGACAAGGTATAAAATATTGTACCCGCTTACATATTTAATTTTGAAATATAGAATCCCTCCGCCATATTAGTCCTGCCTACATAAATAAATCTATCGGAGAAAGCATCAGCTGCCACGCTGGTGACATAGTAAATCTGTAGCCAACTTGCGGTCACTTTACAGCCATAACGCTTAGAGGTGGTACATGGTAGGTACATGGAACTTTGCGGTTTTATCGATATCGATAGTGGCTTCCACCTGTAGAGCTGTAGTCACTAGCCGCGGGGGCCGGGCGGGCAGGTGCGTCCAGACGCGGCGGCGCGCCAGTTCGCCGCGACCGTCGCTCCGATCACACGCCCGCGCTCCGTGCCATCTACACAACACTATTATCGACACGTGCATGGCACAACCCTAACTCACCCCGTTCTATTTATCGATGTGTTTTGTGAACAACTCTCGAGACAGGATTTCACCATTTTAAATTCGGTAAGTTTGAACTCGCTAAGTAGGTTTTGTGCGCCTGGTATTTGGGTTATGTTTTGGTTTCAGTGTGATAATTCAGTAACGCGTTACCAATCGATACCTTAACGTGTTCCGATTGTTGGGAACGGTGAAAAGTTTTTTAAAATTAAAAGTGTGTCACAGTTACGTTTATGCTGCTTTAAATTGGACTCTATAAGAACTAGGTCGCAAAGCGGAAATTCCTATATTTCCTATATAATTTTTTCATAAATTAATCTGTTCAAGAAAACAGATTAATAAAAGTCATATTTTCCGTTGAAAAACGGGCTGGTACCAGATCAGCGATAAGATAGCGGGATACCCGTGCATGGATTGACAAGAACCCCTCACCCCGTACAAAAGACATCAACGCGCTGCGCGTACGCGTAACTTTGCACTCAATAGCTGGCTAGTCAACGGTGTTGATGTCAAGTCATGTTAACACGGACACACGTTTTGTATAAATACATTCGAAATCGAAGGCATGACTCGAATGTTTCAATAGTTCAATTCGCATTCAAGTGTTGATGAGAAGTGTCCTGTTCTAACAAGAGACCAATTAAGACGGCTCCTAATTGGACTATTGAGTAAGTTTCAGCATTGTAATGCAAATTCAAGCTTTATTTACGGAATAATTGTGATGAAATTGCTTATTTCATGCGAGTTTACAGCTTAATACTAAAATATATTTAGCACAATACGCTTTCACGTAGGTGCTATGTTACTAAATATCACAATTCACCTTTCATATTTTATTGCTGGGTAATTCTACTAAGTATGATCATGATCGTCAATTTTCCACCCCTTGTTGAGTAGGTAGTACCTACCATTATTCCGGTGAGCCATTTTTTATACTCGGCCCAAGCTATTTGTAGCGCTTAGGTTGTAAAAAGTTGAATGAAAAGTTGTAAATTCTGATCACTTCTAAAGATTTTGGACGTAATATTTCTGACAGTTTTGTAGTTAATATAGCGAAACGTACATACAGCGAAATATTAAAAGAAAATGTTTTTATTCAGCTGTTAACAATGTCAGGTATTGCTTACTAAGAACGGTCATAGCTGAAAAAAAAAAATACATTCAGTTAAATAGGAAAGTGGTAAAAACTATCGTATTTTCCTTTGATCTTCAAGTTTATATATGAAAGTTCTAGATGCGCCTCGTGGTCGCACCCGTTATCCTAAAACAAATAGGTTAGTTTTTCCGTGATAAAAAAATTGCCTCTATACTTATAGGTTAATCCAGAGCACTCCATCGAAATCCATGCAGCAGTAACGGAATGAATGAACGAACGTACACTAAATTAAGAGATGAAAATGTAAAGTATACCAATTGTCCTATTTCCAAAAATTAATCGCATTCCCTCATCAATTATCACTTGTCCGTCTAATTGGACACTAAAACGTAGACTTGACATGTGAAACATATCGTGGAAATTTTGATTGAGACGTCGTGAATCGCACAATGGGCAGCGCATGGCTCAACTGTTATTAGCAGTGGCTAAAAAAAAGTGGCTAAAGAAAAGTTGGCGTTGGTAAAGCGTGCGGCTTTACTGACTTACACGTAGTTACCTGTCAGTTGTGGAATGGCTTACCACTTTCGGTTTTTCCTCCGAAGTACAATCTAGGCTACTTCAAACGAAGGGTAAATAGAGTCGTCAAAGGTAGAGAACGCACTGGAAATGCCCTGGCTATTGTAGGTGTCCACTTACCCTTAGGTGGCTGTGACCACTTACCCTTAGGTGGCCCGTCGCTTACTTGATATTTATTCTATAAAAAATCTTATGTTACTTTTACTTTGAGATAAGAACTTACTATACAATGTGTTATTAAAGGTGTAGTAATACTGAGGGTATGTATGTACTCAACATTATGAAAACCTTTTACTGTGGGACCAAAACTGAAATCGCGAACAAAATTTGCTGTTCATTGAGACTCGACAAAATGTGTGGAACAGTGTTTTTCAGAGTTGAGATCATAGTAAACGTCGTTTGTAACAATGAGTACATACATAGCCTTCAGTACTACTTCACCTTTACTATACACGTATAATAAGGGACGATTTACATTGAACTGTGAAACGGAGCAAAAAATATATATTTGAATTTGTCCATGAAACCGTGAGCCGCTGCTAGTTTCCAATACTAATTGTCCAGTTGTATTTATTGTGTCTAAATATTCAAATACACTTGCTCATGCAAAATCTACAACATCTTGTATATTAAAGAATTTTGGAGCGCCTCTATAAAATATTGTTAGTAAAAAGTACGTTCCACAACTAGGTCGCCACATAACATAAAGTATAATTAACTTAGACTCTATTTACGTTCTTTCACGGACAGTACACACGTACCGTGCGTAGGCTAAAAAGCAGCCAACCAACATAACTAAAGTCCAATGTAAGTTGAGCCCTGTCTTGTTAACTCGCTAAGGTAGAAAGCAGTCAACTTACATTAGATATTGATGGCTGCTTTCTTGCTTACTTGTGGCAGTGCAAGCGTATATAATATACGTTTGTGAGACGCATAAATACGCCAACTGGGGTAATAGACGGATAATATGAGTACTAATTTCCAGTCTGAGCGGCGTTAAAGTAAAGCACGTTAATAACATAATAATATGACTTTTTAAATTAGATAAAATACATAACTTGTACTTTATAAATAAAGTAACGAAATAGTTTCACTCTAATGATATGAACGCGAAAGTAACTATACCTATCTGTCTATTTGTTACTATTTCGTGAAAAAACAGCTTAAAATATTTTGATGAAATTTTGTAAGTAAATAGTGTGTGTCTAGGGGGTCTTCAAATCACGAGTGAATCGGTTTCTTCTAGGCAAGCGTGCTCCACCGTAGACCGCATCAATGCTTAAAATCTGGCGAGTTAGCGAACAAACTCAAGTTAATTATTAGAAAAAAAAAGTGCCACCATGAAGATGGACACATCATTTATCAAAAAGTGCGTGGCGGGAAAATTTAAAATTATAATATCGAAAAAGTAACTCAATGATTATCAGGATATATCAGGTAATAATGTTCAAAACCTCTAAGATCGTTTATTCCTTGGCTTTAAAGTGAAATCGTCAACATGAGATTAGTTCCGATATTTGATGGCATGAAAATTTGAATCGAAAGTCGTACAGACTTACGTTTGCGTTGATCTTTTTCATTTATTTCGTGGAATAAAAGTCGATGAAACGAATTGATAGAAAACTTTTCAATTGTACGTACCGCAACAAACTTGCAAAAGTAGGTTGTAATAAAAAATCTACTAGCTGCGATTGATTTCCTCATTTTCCTACATTTCCGGGATAAAAAGTGTTATAATGACGTCGATTCTCTTGTCAAATTGTCTAGACTAACCAAATTTGACAGCTCTAAAATTGTTCTCAACCTCTTCTCATTTAAAAAATTATAACAAATAAGCACAGATCTACATATCTGTGCAAATAAGTAAATAAATAAAAAGCTCTGATTCAAAAAGTATAGTTGAAGTATTTTTGGAGTATAGCTATTATTTCTAGTGACATTACGTTACATAGGTTATAAAACACAGATTAGCCATTTCTGGCGGTAATGAGTTTCATAACTATTTATGATACCTTATGATACTAATAATGACAGTTCAAAAATACTTCTCGAGTGACTATGGGAGTTCAATTTTTATTTACTTATCTTTTTGCAAGAGCGTCGCCAGCCCATGGCCGGGGGGGGGGGGGGGGGGGCAATTTAATATTGGGGGGAGAAGGGGCAGCTGCCCCACTCTGCCTCCCCTTGGTGACGCCCTTGTCTTTAATTATACCTGCTCTCTCTTTACCTTAATAATATTAAAAGAGGTGCAGATAATTTTAAATTTTTCAGATTGGTTTAGCTTAATCTACTAGGTTTGTTATACAATAGATCATAAATGTTAACTTCACAGCAATCCAATGCTAACCCAAGTGTTGCACGCGTATCCATCTGCCCGTATGTTCGACATATCTAGATTACGGGGTCACTGAATGGCGCGTTCCGTACGCAGCTTTACATTTCCGAGCTCAAAACTGCACAAAATGGATTCGAATTTAAATAATTTATTTGTCAGGACATGGTAGGCACAGGTACGCATCCTTATAAAGTAGCATACAGGGTCGTACAAACTGAAATAATATTCATGTTGCCAGGTGTGGCGTACAAATGGGAGGAATACAATAGATTTGTTCAAAGTAAAAAAAAAAATTATTACAATATTGTCAAAATGGCTATTTTTTACTAAAGAAATTAAACACATGTCTGTATTTGTTGTTTTCTTTTTTTTCTAGCTCCTAGTCTCCAAATCAAATGTTTTAAAGGAGCCATAATAACACATTTTTAAACACAAACACTGTTACATTAAAATAAAGTATATAATACAGTAAGTTATTAAAGGATGTAGTTAAGTAATTGTAACCTATTCCCGCTTCACAAGTGCGAATATTTTAAACAAATTTCGGAATTATTTTCAAAGTTAATGAATCTTAGTATACTTTTTATCGGCTTATGAGCGGATGCAGCTTTTTATGTCATAATGTATACAATCGTATGACTTTCTTTCAAATAACCAAAATACCAGTGAAATTATCAGTCGCTGTTAAAAATAAAACAAAAAAAATGCGATATAGGAATCGTTTCCTCTTTTTAATTGACTTCAAAAAGGAGGGTGTTCCCAATTGGGTTGTATTTTTTGTTGTATGCCGTAAGTAGGTAATTTAAACCAACTGATTCAAATATTAAACGTTTAAGCAACCTTTTGACTTTAATAGGAGATATGATGATTTGTATTACTTTGGCTACCAATAAAACTTGTAGTCGGCAGGGTAAATACTCAATACTGAATGATTTATTTTACACTATGAAATTCGCAAACAGCTGTTTTAGCAACACAAAATTTAAGGCCCTCGTCTAAGCTATCGACGACCGACCGACGACATTGTGAGAGTCGCGGGCATCCAGTGGATGCAAATATCGCAGGCAGACTCGCGGTCAGCTTGGAGTTCTAAGAGGAGGCCTATGTTCAGCAGTGGAAGTCTTCGGGCTGATGATGATGATGATGTCTTTTCGGGTTTGGGCAGATTTATTCTCATTTTTTTTGTATGTATATTTAAGTAATGCTTTGCATTATGACATGTTTTCATTTTTTGACAAGTTAAACTTTTCTCTTGTCTAGCTAGTCTAGAGTATGACCCACTAGCTCTACAACGCGGTTTTACTCCTTATTCTCCAGTATTTGTAATTTTTTATATTGTTTCCTTCACTGTGTATCGTCAGATCAGTTCAATAGTACAAAATTATTGTAAAGTAATCCGAATTACATATACTTACTTGAAAAACAAAAATTGAAAAGATAATTTTTATTATAAAAAATACGCATCGGCTAAAGATCCTGCTCCTTTTTTTGTCTATTAAAAAGTACATCAGTTAAAATCGACGTTTAAAATGTATTAAAATAGTTTGTTACATGGTACCTCCTGGCATCAAGATCTGTAAAAGGAATCAAACAGACATACAGAGTCATTCTTGCTTATAATATTAGCGTGATTGCATAATGCCATTTCCTTAGTATTTCATCACTAAAATTCAATTTCTCACAGCCACCCCACAGAACAGTTAACACACATAATCTTTATCCGTACTCTCACTGGCCGTAAAAATGGCGTTGGCTAGCGGAATTCCATAAAATCATTATTAATTTATTAATGTTATACAGAACGATGTGGCGCACGCTCTCTCCTCTAAATGGAGCTTACGCTTCGGTGATCATATCTACGTGATATGTCCTCGTATGAAGAATTGTAGTGGTGGAAACATGGCGTGATGAAGCTATTTCGGTTGATAATAATTGTAGCAACAAAAGAGGAATGACGGCATTCCGAAGAAGACGGAAATAGAGAGATGAGAGAGACTGCTCAGAAGGCCGAGAATGTCGCTCTCAGGTAATAGGGGCTTGTGTATCTCTGGTACTAGTACATATTATTTATCATTATCATATTAAGAATTAATAAATTGATTTTATTTAGCTTATAATCTAAGATTATGTCTACCTGTAGATAGGTTGTATCTGCCACCATATTGACTAGACGAATGCAAGGAACATTATCATACTCGTTACAGCTTCCTCAAAAACTATGCTACCTTAATTTTCTATTAGCTTTTTTCCAAACTACAAAACAATGTGGTACCTACATTGTTTCACATACGTTTGGCTCTGTTGAGGAGAGCGATGGTCGCCGAGCGGTAGCATGCGCGCTTTTGTCACTCACAATCTGACAGTACCCGGTTCGATCCTCAGCTCTGCACTAATGACTTATTAAGTACTCAAATAAATTATGTGCACTTTCGATGCCATCGCTCGAAAACGGTGAAAGAAAACAACGTGAGAAACCGGTATGTCCAAGAACCTCAAAAGTTCAAAGACACATAACATGTGTATGTTATGTTATTCCACCATGCTGGCCCAGTGCATGTTGGTGTCAACATGCACTGGGCCAGCATGGTGGATTAGGCCCGAGTTCCAGCATTAGGAACATGATAGGCTGAAATGACGACGATGATGACCTTTGGCTTCACTTTGCCTGGACGATAAGAGAAGTTTTTTTTATGATACTGAGTGACGAGACGTGCGAAGTCGCTCGCCCGATGGCTCTTCACACTTGCCCATAACAGCACAACGCCACTCAGAATTTTGAACTTCAACAGTTCAATACCCTGGATGGCAATGCACTGCGCTCGTCACCCCGAGATATAAAGATGTCAAATCTATGTGTGCCCTGTAATTTCACTGGAAACATTGCCCTTCAATTCGGAACACAGTAGTGTTTGCACACTACTGCTTGGCGGTTGAATAACTGGCAAAGGTGTGGTACTTCCCCAGGTGGACCCCTGTAAAAGAGTCCTACCACTACAAGCATTAGGATCATGATAGGCTGAAATGACAATGATGATGATGACCGTTGGTTCCGCTTCGCTTGGACGATAAGGGAAGATGAAGCCGAAGATGGATGGATGGATTACGCATGCCCAGAAGAAACCTATTTACTCTCAGCACAGAGGTTAATTTATCAGTAGCATCTTAATTAATTTTGAGATCCACACGATAAAGTTATTAGGTGTGTTTTAAAGTTTAGCCCAATAATAAATCTTCAGCAGTGACCGGTTTTCACTTTGATTTAGTGATTAGTACAGGTGTCAATGAGTACCTTCTAATCGAGTGGCCTATGTTTAATGTGAGTTATAACTGTGAGGGTACTAATAACTCACGTCTACGTTCGAATTAAACGCCTGCCTACGCTACATTTAGCAATTATGCATGCTTTAACCCGACTCTTGGTTTATAGTACCAGTTGAAATCGATCTTCTTAAACGATGACTAACAATAGGCTTTCAACTCATTTGAGAGAGACGTCTTTTATACCTCATTTAGATATAACCATCTCATCATCATCATCATTTCAGCCATAGAACGTCCACTGCTGGACATAGGCTTTCACCATCGATTTCCAAAAGGGCCGGTTCGAAGCGGCCTGCATCCAGCGTTTTCCTGCGTTGCAGTGTTTAACCGTCTACTACTTAATATTAATAAAATATACACTTTGACTAGAGAACCTCCTCTTTTTATGCTCAGATAAAAATCTTAAATTCATTCTTTCACATCAGTCCCCACTCATACGTCACGTTAGCATAACGGTGACGCGGTTTCCTGGTCAAAGCTTTGCCTCTACCAAAAAACGCTCAACGCGGCTCTCTGTTTGCGTCGCGGATTAAAAACAAATTACAGAGTGAAAAGAAATAGGGCATCTTGATTGGTCCGTTTATTTTTCAGTATTTTCAACATAACCTAATTTGTAACGAACCTATAATCACATAATACTTAGTTTGGAATTTCCTCTAATTCAACCTAGTACTGAAAAAAATCCGCCAAAAACTGAAAAGGGCGAAGTAAACAGTTCATCAAATGGACGACCTAGGGGTGTAAGTGCTAAAGGGGAAACTGTACTCGTAGGTATAAGACACACTTTTTTTCTGAGCTAACTACATATCTTCACCAATACCTCAGTATAATATTCAAAAACATTCCCAATCAAATCATTTCTCAATCGGATGGCTATGGACTATGATAACGGATATCAAACGCATTAACGGGTCTTTAAACAGCTGCTTCGACGAATTTTATGTGGATAGTTTGTATGGCAATGGCATTCCGTTGAAAACGGGCTAATTAGGTATAATGGGAATATATGTATGTTAGGCATATTTTGGATTGGCTTGCTAAACTGGTGTTGTAATACGACGCTGGATGGAAATTATAAAACTGGATATTTGACTGCCAAGATTGGAATCGTTAAACATAAATATAAAGATAATTTATTTGCACAAAATACGAGTATAATACACACATTTGAAAACACATGCATATTTAAAGTATTTGTAGCTTACTATCAGTTTCGCCTAACTGGCGTGAAAATCTAGAGAGATGGATAAAATACCATAAATATAATATAATAATAAACTTTATTTTAATTTAGTTAAGTTTATGTCTTTATTTTAATTTAGGTAAGTTTATTATGATTCCAAATATGTATAATTTTCTAGCTATTAGACTGTTTAACTTGTTAAGTTAATATGTTATTTTAAAAACCTTCTTTTAATCATTTAAAACATTTTGTAGTTCTTTTTGAACTACAGCGATAAAACTAATAATTACATACAGGTATCAAAGACATTCTAGCTTATTATAAATCAAAAAGTACCTATATGTTAAGTCGGGATGATACATCTCTGAAATTTAGCTAAGTCACCAGAGCTTCGTTCTTTTGATTTTTTCTATACCTCACCACCAATTCCCGAACTATGAATGTTACCACAATTATATGGCTTTGGATACGAAACCTACCATATTCATGTCTCGATACGCCAGTTACTATTAGCATTTCTTGGCCAGTTACTATTAGCATTTCTTGGCCAGTTACTATTAGCATTTCTTGGCCAGTTACTATTAGCATTTCAATCAATCATTATCAGCCTATCATGTTTCCACTGCTGGGCTGGGACAGGCCTTCTCTTAGAAAGAGAATGGGCCCTGATGCATACAACGCATGCAGCAACAGTGCATGTTACGGAATGTCTGACTTGGAATTTTTAGTGGAAAGTAAGGTGAAAAGGTCTTAAATTGGCTCAGCATAATGCCGGCTGCTGATCAGCGCTGTTTGGTTGGTGGCTGGCGCTGGTTTTAATTTCTTGGACGTGCTAATTTCTTCGTGATATTTTCTTTCATCGTTTTTGAGCGATGTCATCAAAACTACACAATTTAATTTAGGTATTAAATAAGTCATTGGTGCAGAGCCGAGAATCGAACCGGACACCATCAGATTGTAAAGCACATAATGCTACTGCTCGGCAATCATCGCCTAATTTGCCTCTTATTTTTATTTTTAACATTATTGTGCTTCTTGATCTCATTTCAGTTGAAGTACAGCGATCGTTAGGCCGGTCGATTTTTAATCAAACACCTAAACATTTTTTTGTACAGTTTGGCCCACTTTTTTTCATACAAATATTCAAAATGTTTACTTAATTAGAAAATTTACAAACAAGTATTCAAAATGTTTACCTAATTAGAAAATTTACATTCGTTTTAAGTTAAGGTGAGGCATATAATATATTTTACTAGGAATATCGTGCTTTCGATTAGTTTTAATTAAAACTAAAATTTTATTACATGTAAACGGATTTACATAAAAGCAGCGTGCGAAGTATTTGCGTGTATCTTGAGTGTTAAAAAGCGTTATAAAGCTGTATTAATTCATTATTAATTAAAATTTTAATGTGCTGTTCTTCTTAACGTGAGTTATATCGATGAAATCAGGTACTTATGTGATTTCGATATATCGATTTCGTGCTTCGATCGTTGTTTGAATAATATATACGAGTATATATTAAGTATACTAGATGACCCAGCAAACGTTGTTCTGCCATGTAAATTAATACTTTACGACCTGCTCTCATACCTAGTAAATATAGATTTAGAAATCATAATAATTATCAATATAAAAACCGACTTCATAAAAATGACAGAACTGGACCAAATTGGTTGACCACACAGCACCAGCACCAGCTTTCAAATGTAAAAAGAATCATCAAAATCGGTTCATCCAGTCGAAAGTTCTGAGGAAATAAACGAAAACAAGTCGAATTGATAACCTCCTCCTTTTTGGTAGTTGGTTAAAAATAGGTCGAGCCGTTTCGGAGGAGTGCGACCACAAACACCGTGAAACGCATTTTTATATACATAAATATAGGTAAATGCATTATATTTAGAATACATTAAAGTCAGTTGTATTGTGAAACTGTACGGAGATGTTAAGGGTTAAAAGCAAGTAGGTAATAACAGTTTTGTGCATATCGATCATCATGTCATTATAAGACTGCTGAGGTCTCAATCTTTTAAACCTAACAAACTTAAATAGGTTAGCTATTAAAAATAACAATAAAGTAAGGACGAAGCAAGCAGTTAAACCATAAAATTATGCTTATCAAAATACTTCTTCAAGTAGTAAAAGTCTACTTACCTGTCAAAATACTCCGGTTTACCGCTCCTTTCTTCCGCGGACCTGCAAGGTGTGGAAATGTAATATCCTCCCCCGAAGGTCTTCCCGCTGAGCTTCAACATGGAGCGTTTTGAGACGGGTCAGGCCTGGCGCACTGCACTTTAGGTATGAAGCTACAAGTAGTCGTCTTGTCGGACTTGCCGTGCCCGCTGCTGCGCGATAGACAGAGATAACGCGACAAGAGTTACGCGATAGACAGAGAGGCAACTCTAGGTTAATATAGCTGTAGGTAGCTTACACGCCCTGATGCACTTTATTGTGTAATGTCATGAGTCGCTATTTATTTTAATAATTTTACGGAGTGAATCTTCTGTACATGTACTTATATGTATTCCGTGGACGGGGTGTCCTTTTCGGGCTGGCAAAGCATCAACACCCAACACCGCTAGTGTCACAGGCATGCATAATTGGTGGTTTTTGCTTCTGCTTACCATAAGACAGACTGAATGCTTGTATGCCATACTATTATTAAACAATAGTCCTTCAAATAGTTGAATACTTTATTAAATAATCAATCTTTCAAGCTTTGTTTATATTAAAAACAACTATGGTCGAGGTGAGTTCTGGTATTAAAAAGATGAGTATTTTTAGGGTTCCGTACCCAAACAGTAAAAACGGGACCCTAATACTAAGCTTACGCTGTCTGTGTGTATGTCCTACATTTTAATGGCTGTATCTTTCGAACCGTAATAGATAGCTATTTGAAATTTAATTTAATTTTATTTAAGGATTAACTAAAACAATAATAACAAAGTCAAAAAGTAAAAACTAATGGGGGATGCTAAACAACAAAAGTAATTACTTAAAATTTCTGTTCACCACAAAGTGAAGCAATTTCGGGCGCGGTCTATATCTGGATGGGTGACCGCCTGGGCGTAATTTTGTCTTTTTGTACTACTTTCTTTATTTTGTGGTGGTACAGAACCCTAAATGCATGAGTCCTACTTGCACTTGTTCGGTTTATTTCTTGTTTAGCATAACCCTTAATTTACATAACTAAAGTTCCCATATTAAGTCACTTAAATGCCCATTACGAGTAAAAAAACAAACTAAATAAATAAAATGGTCACCTAAGTACGACATCATCTAATCTCCAGCAGTTGTTGCGGAAAATGAATTTTGTGCGTGAGTTTGCAATCACGGTACTTACATGACAGGGTTGTCACCTCACCAAATTGACACAAACTATCGTAACTTACCACTGTTGATATTATTGTTTTGCTGGGATTTTATTTCCTTTAATCATAAATGTTAAAATATAGTAAGTAAATAATGTGGGTAGCTAATAATAAAGGTACCTAGAAATAAAATCGATGCTTACATCTACAAAAATACAGTGAAGTGAAGACATGTTTACCGTGGACTTGTAAATAGGCAACCCTACTCTCACGACACACGCAAGCTGCGCGCGCGCCTGCAACAAATGTACCGTAATGCGTTGTAAGTTGAGAACGAATAGAAATGGCATTCTTGACCTCGGCGCCATTTGTGTGTGACAAGCTTTATTTGCACACCATGAGATCACTGATAAGTGCTTAACATAGTTTATACTGCACGGTAAGATTGCACTTCGTCAACGCAATAAATGCATGTGGATGAGGTAATGTGATGGTTTGCTACTCGTAGCTATTAATTACTACGAATGTCTATCTTTAACAGGAGAAAAAGACGGCATATGTAGTTTTACGTTCGTTTAATAGTGTATGTAAATGTGCCATTGTCATAAGTTTTATCCGTTTTTACTGAATATTTTCATACCATATTACTCATAGCTATGCTTAAGGCCGCTTATATATCTCGCATATTTCAACATCATAGATAATAAATAACAGAGAAAAAAACGATTAAGCATTATCTTTAGAATAACAACTTTACTTAACAATTGGTATAAAGAAATTATTGCGTTGGAATTTTATAGTATGGTCCAATTTCGCTGTATGGTGGAGAAGATCGAAAAAACGTGTTTTTTTCGATCTCTTCGCCAAAATGAAACACACCAAAATAAAAATACATTAAAACGCTTACAATGTTATTCTAACAAGAATTACTAATCTTTTTAGGGTTCCGTACCCGAAGGGTAATAACGGGACTCTGTTAATCTTTCGAACCATAATAGCCAGTTGAAATGTTTACAAAATATGTAATGTTACAGCGGATTAACTAAGAATTAGTAATAAGTCAAAAATTAAAATAATATGGGGTCCCTATACGACAAACCTATATATTTTTTAACGTATTTTTGTATTGGCTCTAGTGTAAAAACGGTAATTCGTACAAGAATCAAACTTGGCATGATTATAGTACACACTCAAGTATGACAACAAATAATAAATAACGGCCAAGTGTGAGTCGGTGACAAATTTCTGTTCATTACCAAGTTAAGCAACGTATTCGGTTACTTAGACGACCTTATCATTTATTTCACTGGATCGAAATTGTATATTTTACTAATTTTGAAGTTGGTTTTATAAATTGATAATTATTGTATATTGTGGTGGTACGAAACTCTCAGTGTGTGAGCCTGACTCACACTTGGCTGGTTTAAATTGTACTTAGCGAATATTTATCTTTTAAAATAATAATGATCAATACAAAAACCGACTTCATAAAAATGTCAGAACTGGATCAAATTGAAATTGGATCACACGAGAAGCAACAGCTTTCAAAGAAAATAATCATCAAAATTGGTTAACCCTGTCGAAAGTTCTGAGGTAACAAACATAAAAAAAAAACAGTTCAATTGAGAACCTCCTCTTTTTGGAAGTCGGTTAAAAAAAGGAGATAGCATTAGCCTGTGAGATCGGTATTAAAATGTTGCATGCAAAGCTAGCTTAAAGATAGAGGTGAAGTGCTTTTCGATACAGCCAATGATGATATTCGAAACCCTCAAGACACGCATGTAGAGTACGTAGCATAAACAGTAATAAAATTTACAGTGATCGTTTCTTGAAGTGTTCAGTTTTAAACTAGGTACAAGTCTAAGTGAATATTATCTTTGAGAAAGAAATAAAACGGGATAAAAGTTTGTACCTTTTTTGTTGGTTTTTTAGTACTTGGAATAAGGTCATATATGATAATGTCATACTGACAATATTTAAATAAAGCATTCACAACGCACTTCGAACTTTTCAAGGAGTACTAAGCCAAATCAATTTAACATCTTTTAAAAGTGTTTTGACTAGCATTTTTTTATCAATGTTGTTCCATTGATCAAGAACTTTACAAAAAAAAACGACTTCCTTACAAAAAAACAATACTTTTGTGTGTGTAACAAACATGTTACGCGATATTTTCGTAGACTGTGAACCAATTTTAATGCTATTTCTTATGTTTAAACTACTTTTTATTTATTTAGTAATAGGCTTGCGTTTTACCACCAACACGCCTGATGTTAAGCGATGGTGTGGTCTACGATGGAACAAACTTGCCCATTTATTTAAATTTAAAAGAAATATTCCACTTTCAAGGGAAAACTACAGTCAAACACCTCAAGTCCAACTTAAGTCGGTTTGTGGGGAAAACAACGTGTATAATGTTTATTTTATTACTTAAACCAAACCGTTTCATATTTATTAATTACTAGCTAATGCCCGCGACTTCGTACGCGTAGCACAAAGTAATTAGTGGGTGGACGATTAGACTGACATATCCAAATATAAATGTTACACTAACGAACACGAACGGAACTTTAAATAGGCACAAATCCATCGGATTATTTATACTGAATATTTTATAGATAATACCTACACATATGACATGATTGTAGATTTATTGCTCTTCATTTTAATGCGTATTGTCAGACTATCGTCATAGTATGATTTTAGTCTAGTTTTAATCTGACTCGATACAGGTATCCCGACATGTCCATAGTTTCAAATATATTTCAAGCAAATAATATATTACTTTCACTGGTTAAATACGTTGGAAGTGTGGAGCCATGGAGCCAATAAGGAAAAAAATTGGTATAAGTCAAGCGAAATGTCATGCATGACAAACGTTATTATTGAATTATTAGTAAATAGTAAGTAGGAAGCATGGAGCGGTATCTATAATTAATCGCTGTTATTTAACATTACTCCGCGTAAAGACTGCCAATCAATGATGTCTAAATAATTTTTGCCCGCCTTCTGCGCCTCGACCCTTCCAACAACTAAACCGCTTTCGTTCACCACCATAACATCCAAAATAGCTGCTAATCATAGATCAGTAACAGATTAGATGCCGCGAGTTCACCTACTTTGCGTGTCTGTTATTGGTCTTAAGTTTGATCCTTGCATAAAAATGTATTCATTTTAATCTCCGTCGACTTGGTATATTAGCACGTCAGAAGTCAATACAAAAATAAACGTACTTTAAATTACGCCATAATAAACTGTAAAACCTCTTCAAAAGCAGTTGGCTGTCCTGAAAATAACAAACACAAAAAAAACTATTTGGTGCAGTCTATCGGAAGTTATGCGGGTACATACATTTCGGCGATTCGTTTTTATTTCATCATCATCATCAGCCAGAAGACGTCCACTGCTGAACATAGGCCTCCCTCTTTAACCTCCACACTGAACGACATCCTGCCATCTGCATCCACTGGATGCCCGCGACTCTCACAATGTCGTCGGTCCATCTAGTGGGAGGCCTACCTACGCTGCGTCTTCCGGTTCGCGGTCTCCACTCAAGAACCTTACCTACTTCCCCATCGGTTAACAGTTCTTCGAGCGATGTGGCCTGCCCATTGCCACTTCAACTTGCAGATTTTAATAGCTATGTCGGTGACTCTGGTTCTTTGGCGAATATCTATATTTTTATTTACATATAGATTATATGGCAACAGCCGCTTCAGTCTTCCTACCTACCATGTCTGCGAGTAGAAGTCTGTCATTACGACAACATTACTATAAAATAAGCTAGATGGCGTTATAAATAATTCTAAAAAAAAATTTTTTTTACTATTTATTATCATAAATTAATATAGCCTATGTTTCAATCAGGTATTTTATAAGCATATTCATGGAAACTGCTTTGAAATCCTTCTAGTAGTTTAAAAGATGTGCGCGGACAAACAAACAAACTGACAGCCGTCAGATTTGTAGTTCCATAGTTTGAAAATAGATTGCGTACTAAAGCGATGTTTTGCGAAAAAATTGTAAATTTGCTTAAACTTTACGTATAATATTATTAAAAACGTAATAAGGTATTCAATAATTCCTAAAATAATGAGTGTAAATGGATCGTAGTTTCACAAATATGAAAAGTGCGTCTATTATAGGTAAATACGACACTTTACCTGAATCACGCAAACGGCATTATTTTTGCAAGTTAAACCGATATCTGGTATTGCTTCTACTTAGTTAGAAGTCATGTGTGAAGGTATTTGATCTACACATTTATAATATGGTAGGGATAACCGGTACCATGAATATTGAAAATCTTCACATTAATAATTTGATTCATTAATATTAATAGGCACCTAACGGTAATTATTAATACTTACTGCATGTATTACACTGACTGTAATATATACATGTATGATTTATTTTTTTCTACAAATAAAGAATTGTCTATTGATGGTAATGGGTGGATTATTATTAGGGAATGAATCCCGTTTCTTGAATTTCATCTATATTTTGTTCTTATTTTTTTAGAAAAAGTCAGTTTTAAGCTTTTACATATATATGCTACCATCAGGCGGCCCGTCTGCTTGCTTGCCACATAAGGCATAAAAATCGCCGTGTCTATAAGTTTCGTACGTCCATTCAGCCAGCGGACCGCGCCATTTGAAATTAAAAAATCTAACGGATGCGCGGATCTTTTAAACAATTGTTCCAATTTTCTTCACATATTAATGCAATATTGCTCTCATTATCATGCTGGGAGAGTTATTAGTGCTGTGATTAGCTGTCGGTTAAGAAACTAACCGTATGGATTTAATGTCTCGCTACAAAGCAGTTATGACATCGATAATATCGTAATCTGTGTCCGGTTTATGATTATTAACAGTCGTATCGATTACTATGTATCTTGTAGTAACTTCTATATTTGGTGGAGTTGGCCAATGAAGTGCGTACGCGTTAATTAGCAATGTAGCATGTTGATGGTTTAATCCAAGGAAAACAATATAGTTTCGTGTTCAACATTATAATGGTTAATGGTTTCTTTGTTATTACCAGGGTCCGGAATTCGCATAGCACTTTTAATTTGTCAAAGGAATTAGAGATTGCACGATTATCGATTTCCGATAGTCGATTATTTCTCTACTACTGTTTCGCGCGAGTTAAATGCATATTTAAATAATCTAACTGTACCTAAGCTAAATAAAAATATTTACAGTTACACAGTTTATAAACATAAGTAAAAAAAACCACACATTAATATACGTCGTTTATTAACTTAAATTTGTTGTTTTAATATGGATAAATAACACATTAAAATTCACTGTCGAAGGATTCGGTTTCAGATGTGCTTCCACTGTTGAAGTCTACTGCTTTAAAATGAAAATAATTAAAATATCGATAATCGATCTATAAACGTGTAATCCCTTTGCCAAATTAAAAGTGCTACGAAAATTCTGGGCCCTCCTTATTACTTTATATTCATACAGGGTTATTTTTAAATGAAATGCTGACAAGGCAGGGCGCACTATACGCGTGCCTTTGGCCTCGCTAATGAAGATATAACTAACTTTTACTTATTATTTTACTTTTTAGAGAAGTCTAATTATAAATTCCACGTTTCTAACTTCAAAAATAAAGGACTTGCATACAAATTTTATTCCCCTTTTATGGGATGAATTTTAAAAAATTCTTTAATTTTGCTCATCTTTGTTAAGGAACAAATAACCTTTCCGCATAACCCTGTATATACACAATTAGTTCACTAGCTATCCACACAAAAACTCTATCTTGATTAGCATACAATTGATCATTTATTTAGTTAATGCCTTCATCGCTTACTGTTGACAGATCTTTGTGCGGCTAACATCCCAGCTTTACCTTTTCATTGTAATGAATCTTACTCCGCCTACGTCTTTAACCTCTTAATGCTTCTTTTTTTACCTCGGGCAATTCGGAATAAAGAAATTAATCGACGCGATCGTGTAATAAATGGTGTCATTATTATTTTAATTAAGATGCACTTGGTTATATATTGGATGAGTAATGGTATCAGAATCAATCTTTTGACCTTATAATAGATTATAACTCATATTAATAGTCATTTATTACCTATATTGCGATCACGTCGATACTCGATGCTACTTTTTGTAAGCTTTTATTTAAATTGGCTTGATAGTATGGATCAAATCCTGCACCTAAATTTTAAAACAATTATCCCCAACCGATTGAGTGGATTAAAAAAAATAAATATTTACACGTTTAGTTTGGATGACAATGCATGGTTGGCTAAGTTACTTCATTGTAAATCTAATAACGCGGACTCCCAAAGATGGCGGACCAGTATGTTATAATGCATCTCCATGATATCAAATGAAAGGGTTAGCTGACAAGAATAGGAAAAATAAAAAATGACGTCACACGAAATTCAATATGGCGGACGCCCCAAGATGGAGGATTTTATCTACCATAATGATAAGGATATCTAATCAAGGGTCTGCTGAGAAGACACGGAAAAAATGACGTCACTCAGCAAAAAGTTTGTTTTACTCGACTGCGAAAGGAGGATTATGTTTTTCGGGTGTATGTATGAATGACGGTTTCGACATGTGAAATGTCATTTGAATCTTTTAATAGTGCAAGTGACATAGGGTACAAGAATTCAAGTTGGAGTTCGCAAAAATAGGGAAAAATAGTAAGTAAACTTTACTAAATAGGTCAATATTACCATCACTATGTAGAGCTCTTCTTAGCAGATTTCAAAAATATATAACACTACTATGAAATATCCAGTAGTACGAGATAAAGCGGTATCGAGCTCTGTATCTACTACGACTAGTACGAGTATAGGTATAGATAGGTACCAGCGGTGCCAGATTAGGCGAATTATCGCCTTTTAGGCTAGTAGTACGCTGCACGTCGTTGTTACATACCTACTATTTATAAAACGCAGTCGGGTTATATTTTTTTTTAAATAATTTAATTTACATGTTTAAATAACTAATTTTATTTTACCTCTGATAGCGACAGTAGATTGTATATAGCTAAATAATAACTGTAAATTCTGGATAGTTTTGAATGTAAGTTTTTTAGCTTGCATTCGATATACTACAGTGAAATATTTTCATTCAGCTTTTTCGACCGAACAGATTAGACGACCGGTTTGACTCAGTGGTAGCACGTCTGCCTCATAAGCAACAAAGTCTCATACAGAAACAACAGTTTAATGACAGACATAGATCATCGATCTAAATTATTTTATTTGTAGAGTTGTTCCACGCGTAAAGTTTTACCTACTACATATTTTAAATGTACAATTTTTATTTACCAATTTTTATTCATAAATTATAAGTAAATATAAAACTTTTTTTTTTAACAAGCTTTTGTGCTTTCAATGTGTATGAGTACAACATTTCGTTTCGTTTAGGAGTTCTCTCTTTAGAAGCAGTAGTCATGTCATGGTAAAACTTAAAACCGGCTATTAAAATAAAATGCATACAAAAAAATTCGTGTCTGTTGACCATTGAAGAGTTTCTTTATCTGGAAATAATTCTGGATGTCGATTCAGGTCATGCTTACCACAAAAATGCATTGTCATCGGAACTGAACCAACTTGTGAAAAATCAACTCAGTAATATAAAAGGAAGTGGTTTTAATTAAGCTTGCAAAATTTTACTCAAACAAACATGTAAATTTAGCAAGGCAAATAATAGCTTGTAGAAATAATTAATTAAATTGTTGCTCATGTAGCATCTATGATTGATTATTATAATTTCCTTTTTCTGTATAATTTATTGTAACGTAAAATTGTTATTTTTGACACCATAAATAAATAAATATCTGGGACATTATTGCACACACGGTCATCTGACCCCAAACTAAGCAAAGCTTGTAATATGGCTGCCAGAGACTGATATACATACATAATTATATATTTTTAAATACATACTTAAATAGATATTAACACCCAAACATAGAACAAACACAAATGATATATTATAGTGTTATCTATACTAAAATTATAAAGAGGAAAGATTTGGATTTTTGGATGTTTGTAACGAAATAACTCAAAAACTACTGAACCAATTTTAAAAATTCTTTCACTGTTGATAAGCTACACTATCCCCGGGTAACATAGGCTATATTATATTTTGTAGCAAGGCCGAAGGCCGACCTTACACCCGTGCGAAGCCGGGGCGGGTGGCTAGTTAATATTTTTGTATTTGAAACTTAAAATCTTGATCGAGATAAAATGGGACACGAACCTCGATTCGATTCAATAGAAACTATCTATGCTCTTCAATTAATCTACAATTTACTGATTTATATCTCTCAGCAATAACCCTTTCATAGGTTATCAAACACTTCAGCGGGTCCATAGAATCCGTCGAATTAATGACACGGTAAAGCAGCGATGTGTAACTAACAAAGAGATAATATCTCAGATCGTGAGATATTAGATACCTTATTGATATTGTACTTAATGGTGCTTTATTATTGTAATTTTGTAATCGATGAAAACGATTCGTGATACTTAGATTATGGGTAATTGTAGAGAGTACGGTAAGATCACAGGCCACCACGTCCACATATTGCTCGTGTTTGCTTCAAGATCGTTCCAGTTTTTATTTTTTTGGTAAATAGTTCTAGATAAAAGTATCATTAAAAAAAAAACACAATCATAAAAACAGTATCATTTCAATTTCACAGATTCTTTCTTTTAGTTTGTAACTTAATGGTTGCCTGGAAGAGATCGCTTTAAGCGATAAGGCCGCCACTTGTGGCACTAGCTCGTAAGTGTTTTCTATCTGTGTGTAATTTTTATTTCTGGTGTACACAATAAAGAGTTCTATCTATCTATCTATCTTAGTTAAAATGATCTGGAAATTACCTTTTTTTATTAACAGATTTCGCTAAATTACAAACTTAAGAAGGAAGTCTAGCAACGCGTATGTACCTATATTGAAATTATGTAGCCGTTACCAACCTAATGCTTAGATGCGATAAATGCCAACAAAAACATAATAATGTGAAAAATTATTTCGTAAAAAGTGTCTTATGTTACTTTCCTTCCGTCAAACTATTTCTTTGCAAAACGTTGTTCTATTTCTGCGTTAAAGAAGACCAAACAAACACACTTTCAAATTTACAATGTTAGAACGAATAATTTATTTCTCAATCAAATATCATAGAATTTGTACTCTTCTATAATATATCTTCTATCTTATTCTCTACTTACATAAATTTTAAAATAACCCTAACTTATTTCACCGTAAGGTCTAAAATTGCCTATTTCACGACTATCACAATAAACCGTTGGGCAGAAATAAATCTGTCATACAGGTCAAACTGCTTCATTAAATCTCCTATTAATATATAAAAATAAATCGCTGTGCACAACCTTTCCAATATAGAGATCCTGTTGCTGACCGTACCAGAGACTTTAGTCAAGATAGACACCACAAAAATGTCACGTTGTGTGAAAACCCACCGTGCCGCATTTTGTACCTACTATCAAATCAAAATCAAATTATTTATTTCTCAGAACATGGTAGGTATACATACAACTAAAGTAACTTACATCTACATACATTTTGTCTCTCAGATGCCTATGCTAGGTTAGAAGTATCAGAGATGTGCGAGGAAGTTGCACGCCTACATACCATTTTTGTTCCGACCTGCTGAATGACTGGTAGAAAATGTTAAGCATTAAGTCCTCCATTTGTACATTTCTAAATAATTTGTGGGTATAATAAAGTATTAAATTAATCAATAAGATGAGCCGTGCGCGAGGAAAAAATCGCCCAATAGGAAGCAAGGCAAATGAACCGATCCTATTGGACGATTATTTCCTCGCGCATCGCTCATCTTTCTCGCAAATCTGTGGTGGATACGCAGCCAAAGACGGGGCACAGCCATGCAAAGTAGGTCAACTTGTAGTGTCTGTACATGATACAAAGTTATAGTCTAACAAGGTTTAGTCGTGAAATCGCTTTATATCCTTCGATAATCTCCGATATTTACACAGATAGGCTCTTTCACGCCCCTAACGGGTCTTTAATTAGTTAAATAATTAACTTTCTATATAATTAATTGTACAACAGTTTTATTAATCATTACAAAGTAAACCTTAAGTCTGTAATTAGTAGTTTGCACCATGGTTTGTAATTTTTTTGTGCAACTCGTTCACAAATTTTTACATGTTTTTGACACTGAAAAACTTGAAAATTAGGGATTTTTGTTTCATTTTGTTATCTCACCAAATCCACATATTAAACATATTATATCCTTCAATAAAAATAAACTAGTAAATTAGTTCAATATTGAATGATTGGATTGTCCACAACCTGACCTGATATTAAGCGATGATGCGGTCTACGATAGAGCACGCATACCTAGAAGTATACTTGATTCTATAGCATTGAAATGAGTCTAAGGTTGAAATAGATTTGATGGAGTGTCCCGCGTTCGCATCTTGTCTTCTGAGTCGTCTTGCTACTAAGATTGTATGTCCTACCTACCGTCCTACGTGAGGTATGGTGCACTATGTAAAAGATTTCAACGCGCTCCGCGTGCTACGAAAACATTGCAGTAACACCGTGTTTTCAAGTCTAGTTTCTATAATCTATTTATCAATTTAGGTTCGCCGGAGGTTCGAATCATAGCAGCTGTAACACAGGTTTTACCTAGCACAACTGCTTCTGATCTACCTACTAGACTCAAATGAGAATTGTAAAAAAAAAAAAAAAAAAAATTTATTTTATTATTTTTTATCTCATAACATTCTCGTGTAATATTATTATTATTAGTTAGTATATAACATAGGTTACAAAATATAGTGTTTTTTAAGTTTTTTGGAAATAAATGTATTGTATTGTATTGTATAATTGTAAAAAAGGACAAAATTAAAGACCTCGCGGCATTTTGGGCCTGCTGAGGGGCCTTGTGAAATTCGGTATTCATAAACAATGTTTTAAGTAAAAAAAAAACAATCTGCAAATATAGCAAACATGAATAGATTTTTACTCTCAAATATCTTTAGTTATTTCCGAAAAACAGGTACAAAAAGTGACAATAGTTTATTATAATGTCTCAACTAATAGGTAGATATACCTAAACATTTTTCACCGTAAAAGACGATGACCTATAATTACAGCTACGAACGGCCGGTTTTATCCAGAATTGGCCAAACATCTTCGTGCTAAGATCATTGATAGGCTTTTATATGGATTTGATTTTAGAGCCTTTCTAGAGATTAAAAGTGTTGAAGATTGGCCTTTTAACGCCTAATTGGGTTCGATTCCCATCTAGGACAAACATTTGTGTGATGAAAATTTGTGTTTGTTCTATGTCTGGGTGTTGATATCTATTTAAGTATGTATTTAAAAATATATATGTACGTATATCAGTCTCTGGCAGCCATATTACAAGCTTTGCTCTGTTTGGGGTCAGATGACCGTGTGTGCAAAAATGCCCAGATATTTATTTATTTTATTTAATTTTCACACAACTTGTCCCAGCAAAACTTGAACATATATATATGCCTTGAATATGTGAAACTAGTAGATAAAGAAAACAAAAAGAAAAACAGTACTTGCGGTGGGTTTTATTTATTTTGGCGGCAATTTTTTTATATAGTTAATACTTAAATAACATACTAATAGCTGTCAAGAAAAATAGATCTGGAATTTGTGGGCATGGCCGTGGGATTCCGAGGGTAAGTATAAAACTAAAATTTCTTCATAATTATAAGTATAATGGCGTCCTGTCGGCTAAATACCAATTTTGCGTGTAACCTCCTCCGTGCATCGTTCCCCAGTGCTAGGGGTCGTGACCCATCACGGCATCAACTTCTCCCTTACGATGTTCCGCCATCTGTTCCAACTTTAGCAGCATGAACCGCTTCGGCAACGTTGATGTTGAGGGTGGTGCGGATTTAACATGTCCAACGCATTGGGCTCCTTCCTCTCGATCTTTTACCCTCTATTTTTCCGGTGACGATTAGTTTTTGGAGGTTGTCACCAGGCTTACGGGCTATGTGCTCGAAAAACTCAAAAACTCTCCGAAGGCACGTGTTGGAAAGCCTTAGCTTTTTATTGAATTTGAGTTCTTTGAGAACCGATGTTGGTTCTATGCGCAGTCCATGGGATAAGAGACCATTTTTCTCCATCACCACATTTCAAAAGCATCTATGCGCTGTCGGTTTTTGGCTTTAAGAGTCCATGTCTCACTCTCAACCCCGTATAGAAATATAGAGAAAAGGAGGGTGTTGAAGAGAGTCATTTTAGTGTTATTGCTGATGCTATCGACATGAGACGTGGCATTTTTGGCCATCCCAATTCATCTGCGAACTTCATCCTCACAACAACTGCTGTTGCTAATAATAGAGCCCTGGTAGATGAACTGAACCTAGTAAAGGTGTGATTCGCTACTGTATTGTAAGATTTTAGTACTTAAATAAGTCTTAGGGTTTTATGTGTGTGTATTGTTTGCAAAGATTACTAATCTTTGAAGTTATTTACGATGCGTTCTGACTGAGCTTTGTCTATGAAGTATTGTAATCTTAACTACGGCACTTGTTATCTGCACATTACATAACGTGTTATTACAGTTTTATGTTTGTGTTAGTAATAATCTTGACTTTGTTTTTTAACTATATTTAGGAGTTTTACCTGACTTCTCAATTCAGTTAGTTTTTTTAATGTGTTTACACTAATTACTCCGACATTTGTGAACCAACTTACGTGATTTCTTTTACAAGCTTTTATTTAACTTGCCTTGTTTCTTGCAAATAAATTTTTAAATAGTTATCCCCAACCGATTGAGCTATAATTTTGCATACACGTTTAGTTTGGATGACAATGCATGGTTAGTGAAATGATGTCATTCAATGATGTGATCCAATATGGTGGACCAGTTCTTTTTTATGCAACCCTATGATATAGGTATCAAATGAAAGGGTTTGCTGAGAAAAATACGAAAAATAAAATGTCATCATAGTAAATTCAATATGGCAGACGCCCCAAGATGGCTCCCGATATTTCAGTGCAGTTATATGCACCATGTTCACGGGAAGATCCGTTAATAATCATAATGTAGAAAACAACCGTGATAGTTTAAAACAGTGTTTTGAGTAATATACTTAAAATTCTAAAGCTGCTCTCGTCTTCACGCAAACGTCCAATGATCGTCGCCAAAAAATCCACAGGCGACGCCTGCCACGAAGTTTATTCGTTTTATAAATCATTCCACTTTGCTGCGCATACGCATACAGCGTATGAATACATTTCACGGTAAGATATCGGGGACTGGGCCAATGTTTTATACCGTTTATTACTGTATGCTTACTGACCATTATAGTTTTTTATGTGTGTCCGCCCGTAATTTTTGGTTTTAATTCTGACAGGTGAGATTTTATGTTAACGTCGCTTTTGTGATACATATACAAAGCTATATTTTTCACTCATAAATCATGTCAAAGTAGGTAATAAAACAAATTATCAGTAATTATTATAGTAATGTTAAACGGACAAATTTTTAGTTTAAAACAGCTACGTGCGTAGGTATAACGTATTGCCTAAAGCTACATTTTACTTCAAGTACCTTGGGGTTCTTCAAATGGTGCAATCATAGTCTTCAAATATCGGCAATATATATTATAAGTAAGTTAGTCATGTTACATAGTGTCCATTAGGTGTCATGTTAAAAAATTGTCTTGATGTTGTTACCTTCAAAGCAATTGCGTATAAATCCATGATGCTAATTGAAAGCTCGTAAACTATCAATTGTCATATCACCGCACGACCCGAGCGGTCAACTCATCGAGCGCGCTCGAAACCCACAGATCCAGTCATAGTTTGTGTGGACTTGCGCTTGCGCCGCGGTAGCCGTCACATGCGGGTACCGTTACGGAGCCAACGTTGGCGCTCGCCCGACCTACGACTGATAATATTACTACAACGATATTGATGATATTCTAACATATTATATTTTTCTACGTTTAAGCAAACGTACTCGTAGCTTGAGATGGCTTGTGACCGAATTCCAAAGGAGCGACGAGCCGCTTAAAGCTCTCAGAAATGAGGAGCAAAGAGCTGACCACTGAGCTAGTTGGCTTACGTGAAGTGAGGTACATATTATGTAGTTCACGTACAGTAGGAAAACATAGGCTACTGTAAGCCAGCCTATAGGAAAACATAAAGGGGCTACAGTTCTCTCGACAGCACATGAATATATTAAATCACAGAGTGTGAATTTACAAGTAGTGGCAAATCGATGTTTTGCTGTCTATAATAAAACATATATATGAAGAAATTTGCATTTAAAATATATTTAAATTTGGCGGAGAAAAATTATAATAAGACGGAAAGAGCCCTCCTTAAATGTTGATGCTATGTTTTGGCCGAGGCAAGGTAAGCGTAGCGTTGATTGTCCAACTGCAAGATGGTCGACGATATTATCACTATCGCAGGTCGAACCTGAACACAGGACCAAGGCAGATGGCAAAGCAATATAGAGGCCTATACCTAGCGGTGGGATAAAGAAGGCTGGGGATGATGATGACGATGCGGATGATTTGTAAGAAAATCCCTTAACAAGTGGATCGCATTAAAAACAGTTCACATTAAAAATATATGAAATAAACGTAATAAGTCCCTATAAAATTTGAAGGTTTCCCGCGATTTCCCTGGTATTCCATTATAAGATCCTGACTTGGTGATAAGGGGATCAAATAGGGAGTATACCCTACCAAACAAAAGTTTTTTTTTTTAATCGGTCAACAGTTGGCGGAGAAATCGATGAACATACATTTAAAAACACAGTGGAACATAGAACCGTCTTCCTTTTTTAAAGTCGGTAAAAGTTGCTTACAGTCGATCCAAGTATTTTTAGAATTGACAGCTGTACTGACATTTTGTCATTCTAAAAACCTCAATGTAATAATAAGAAACAGATACAACTTAAAAAATATAAAAAATTGAGGTTAAACTTTAGACATTTAATATATTTGTTTTTTTTTACTGAATTTGACTTGAGTCAAGTCAAATGATGTGGTAAGAACCAACTTCGCTGGGTAAGAATGGAAAGACCAATTTTTTTGTGGATAGCAACGACCATTCAATGATCTATTCATTGAAAACTTGACGTCAATAGGGCTTGGACTGTCCAGCATAAAATATTAGGCTTACCTACGTTAGCCATCCGCGTTAGTCATCGAAATTGATGTTAGTCGTCAAAATCGCTATGTATACCATGTATGTAACAAATGGTGACCGATTAATCTCTGTCCAAAAAGTAAGGTAAAGTTATTTTTGCAATCATTGTTTGTGTCCGAATTATCATACTTTATACAAATGTTTCATCTAGTAGAGGCCTACGCTACCTACGCTGCGTCTTTCAGTTCGTGGTCTCCACTCATGAACCTTTCTACCCCCACGAGTATCGGTTCTTTGAGCGATGCGGTCTGCCCATTGCCACTTCAACTTGCAAATCTTGGCAGCCAACATCGTGAGAGTCGCAGGCATCCAGTGGATGCAGATTGCAGGTTGTCGTTCAGTGTCACGTTCTAAGGGGGAGGCCTATGTTCAGGAGTGTACATCTTATGACTTGATGATGATGTTATAAATACTGCGTATTTGTTGTTTGTTGATTTTTTGTACAGAGATATTTAAGGGCCCGGAGAGTTACATAGGACACTTTTTATTCCGGAAATATATACGGGTCCTCAGGAAATGTCCACGCAGGTTACCACGGGGCTCAACTAGTTAAAGATATTCATAGAAGAACTTTAACACGAAAATGTTACTATATATTTTTTTCTTTTTTCCAACTTGCCCTATTATCAGCCAGCATTTTGACCTCTTGATTCTGGACAAGGTACTTTTACATTTCCTTTTATTTAGCCTATGAAAGTTATTCTCAGCTTTCTCTCCTTTATCTTTTCTCCTTTTATGGTACATAAAGTTGTCCCAAAGCCAAACAAGTTTCTCATTCTCTAATGTTCTTTACTGTTGCTAGGATAGGACGTAAAATTTATGACTAGGGTCTAAAATTAAACTAAAACATGGTAGATGTTAAGAAGCCTACAAAGTGGGTATGCCTAGGTTTTTCACCTGGGCACCACCTAAGCATGCAATGGATTACTTACACCACGCTGGTCTTACTTACGGAAGACCAGCATCGGTTGTTTACGACCGGCATCATGCAGAGTTGGAGCCGGTTTGTGATAAAAGTAAAATAATATATTATGATAAGCTCTAGTTTAGTTATATTTTTAACTAGTGTTGACTTCGTAGGCATAGATTTTCATATAAACACATTTTTCCACCCTTGCAGAAAATAACATAGCCCATACTTCAATCTGGTCATAGCTAAGCATATTCGTGAAAACCGCATTTAAATCCATCCAGTGGTTTAGGAGATGTACGTGGACAAACAAACAAACAAAAAATCTAAAAACTGTCTTAACGTGTTTAGCTGCTTATTTTAAGACGCCCTGTGTGTTATTTTCTGATATCTCACAATTACAGATTTTTTAATCTCTACTTTTTTATTATATGAATAGTTTGTTATTTTTTACTTTCTATTGTACATTGTGGTTATTTTTGCCACAAATAAATTATGTCAATGTCTGTCTCCACGGCCTCGTGCTACAACCGATAATGTTTATTACAGCTTCTTTTGACATATTTCAAATACTAAAGTTATATGATTATTTACGGGATATTTACCGTGGTAAGGTTGTGGAAGGAGCTCCCGATATTTCGGCGCAGTTACATGCACCATGTTCACGGGACGACTCAAATACTGTCTGATTAAGTATCCCACAATACTAAAGCAACCGTTGAGAAGACATCTGACAGGCACCAGTAGCGACCAGAGACACTTCGAATAAATTAAGTGTGCCCCTGTCACGTGTCATAGGTAACAAGGTTCTGGCGAGGCGTGACTTACTACGGTACATGATACGTAGCACAGGAAGTAAGATACAGAGACACAATTCGGACGCGTAGAAAAAGCGAATGTTACATGCATCAAACAATATCGTAAGTCCAGTTTAGCATGGCGAACTTTCCTTTTTAACCGACTTCCAAAAAGGAGGATGTTCACAATTGAACTGTTTGTTTTTTGTTACCTCAGGGCTTTCGACTGGGTGAAACAATTTTGATGATTCTTTTTTTATTTGAAAGTTGGTGCTTCTCTTGTGGTCCCATTTCAATTTGGTCCAGTTCTATCAAGTACATTTTTATGAAGTCGGTTTTTATATTGATCATTTTATTATCATTCAAATAGAGTACAAACTCAAACGTAACGTCGCTTGTTTGTCATCATGAAATGTTGAGACACTTTCATCATCATCATCATTTCAGCCTATCATGTTCCCACTGCTGACTGCGGCTCTATTCCACCTTGATGGCCTAGTGTATGGTGGTGAATGTCATATTTATTTAAACTTGGGCATGCCGGTTTCCTCACGATAATTTCCTTCACCGTTGAGACACTTTGCTTTGGGCAAAAAATTGCATGTTTTCTTTCTATAGAATACTAGTTGTATCTTGTGTTTTTGTGCGATTTTCCAGTTTCCCAACATTAACCAGAAAATTTCAGAACTTACGACCGAGCTTCAAGGCTAGATTGAATAGTTTTCTTTCTAGATCAACGTGTTCCATCCTCGGCCACACCGTCGCTTTACCATACCTGGCGAGTTGGTGGCCAAGCGTAGACATGAACCAATAAAAAATTTGTACCAAAACATTTTTTTTGATATGGTATTTCGGTTAAAAAAAGGTAACAGACAGTAGACGTATTTATTCTTAATATTTTTGGAGGTTTCAATCTGAATGTTTCTAATCTGCCGTTTCAAGTACTAAGATACAGTGTATTCGAGAGAGTAGCACCTTCGACACTTTAAGACGTGCTGGTATGTTGTACAGTTCACTTTACAAGTATAGGTTTGGTAATTATTTGAGGAGATGTAATGTTAAACGGTGTTCCATTAGACACACTGGTATTTAAACTTCGCCAGCTAAGGCATAAATAGGCAGGTGTAACTATTAGATGTGTTTTGCCAGTGATGATATATGGTACTGAGACGTGGTTCTTAACTGTTGGCCTATTGGAGAAACTCACACAACGGGCAATGGAGAGAACTATGCTAGGAGTTTCTTTGTGCGATAGAATCCGAAGCGTTAAAATACCCATTCGCCAAAGAACCAGAGTCACCGACATACGAGTAGCTTCTAAAATTTGTAAGTTGAAGTGATAATGGGCAGGCCACATCGCTCGAACCGATAACCGATGGGGAAGAAAGGATCTTGAGTGGAGACAACGAACCGGAAGACGCTGCGCAAGTAGGCCTCCCACTAAATAGACTGACGACATGGTGATCATCAAGTGAATCAGTCACATAGCGTCGAGGACGTTGTCAATACGGCTGTTTCTTTTAAAATATTTTTTTAAAATGTTTGTTGTCGAAAGTTCTGAACTTTCGACTAGAACCTATTTTGATGATTCCAGTGTGGTCTCATTTCAATTTGGTCCAGTTCTGTCATTTTCATGAAGTCGGTTTTTTATATTGATAATTATTTATTTATTTATTATACATTTATGTTACTTTAAAAAAAAATACAGTTCTTAAGTTATTGACGACGGCAACAGAGTCATACCTATATCAATTAAATGTAGATGATTTTAGTTAGTTATCAGATTAGTTTTCGTTTTACGAATCATACATTAGAATCGAGACTAATGTAATAAATAATAAAAAATAATAATAATATATGAATAATATATTGTTTTTTTAAGTTTTGTGATATATAATAGTTTACTTATGTACTAGTTTTGTATATCCTCAAATGTGACGTGTGATATTGTATATAGTTCACCAATAAATTATCTGTATCTGTAATGAATACATTTTTAGTCAACTTGATTTTGTGTTCGTTTTTGTTTTAGGACATTTAGGTTGCAATTATGAAGGAGAGATACTTACCCGTTTTATGAATGTCTTGGGCCTTAGATTGCGAAACAGACAATTGTGTTTCCAAGGAAAAATCTACTTAAATCATTCCACTATTATTGATACTCAAAATGTTGTAAGATTTTTATAAGTTCATGAAACATTCGTTAAGTACAAATGCTTTCCCATAGCTCAGCACATTAATTTTATCCTTCAAATTGGATGCCCCGCTGGGCTAAAACGGTTGTTACAAATTAATTTATCGACTTAAGAGATGTACAGCTCTTGTTAACATTGGTAATTTCGTGCTCGATGGTTTTAGAACTAAAGCTTATTTCAGACTACGCTACTATATACTATTGTGTTATATACCTAATATAGCAAATAATATTAAGGAAATAAGGAAGGAGCCAATAATTTATATTACTAACAGAATAGTAGTGTGAACATGTCCATAATAATGTATGGTGCGCGATATTGTTGTGCTATGAACTATATGCTATTATATTATAGCTTAAACACTGTTTTAAACTATCACGGTTGTTCACTAAAGTTATATGATTATTTACGGGATATTTACCGTGGAAGGAGCTCCCGATATTTCGGCGCAGTTACATGCACCATGTTCACGGGAAGACATATTATAGCTTAGTCTGAAATAAGCTCTTTGTTATGATTTTGGTAGATATGGTGCGCATACTTTATTGCAGTGCGATATTTGTAATCGGCATAGACGACGTAGAAATATTTTTTTATGATTTCATAAATAGTAGATGCGTCTTGTGGTTCGACCCGCAATCCATCAGGAATCGTTATATTTTTCAGGATATAAACTACCTCACTTGTTATATGGTAATCCAGGGTATAAACAATTAATTCATGGTTGCCTGGAAGAGTTAGCTTTAAGATATAGGGCCGCCCATTAAAAACTTAGATAATATTTTCATTGAAAAATATTTGTTTTCCTTGTTTGTGAGGTCTTGTAACAGTTATATTACCTTATCTTATTCTTCAAAATCTTGGACCAAGTAGGTATAAAAAGAAAAACTATTTTAAGAAAGTAATTTAGCCATATAATTAAGTGGAGAAAAATGGCAGCATTTAAATTATACATAATTTTAATGTTGCCATTTTTCTCCACTACATTGAAAGCTCATAGTAATTCTGTGTGAAAAAGAAAGTGTCATTAGAAGTAGATAGTGAAACACGAAAGAGTTGTGGGAATACAACCTACCTAAGGCTTACTATTATTTACACTAACCAGTGATTATCAACTCTATGAATTACTTTAAAGCAGAGTTTTTCCGTAATTATTACCACCGCATACGATTCAATATTATCTGATTTGATTTTGTTCATTCGTTTTTATTTTCAACTCATAGGTACTCTTGGGCTACGTTTTCGATAAAGCGTATAAAGGCGTTGGTGGTCAGAGTAGAACGGCTGCGGCGATAGTGGCCCAGCTGCGGTGAGAGTGCCGTGGCTGCGGCTAGAGTGAAAAAGCTGCGGTGGTGGTGGTGGCAGCCTAATTTGTATGGACCCGTCTCGTCACCGTCACGCTCGCACCACCACCCCGCTACCGATTTTGCCGCATAAAGTCGAAAACGCTGACTTTAATACTCATTTATAATTTTACTGTGCAAAACTAATAGAATATGATTGAAAGTGTCTACGGCTTTCTGCCCTTTCCCACGCTTAGTTATGTGTAGAAATTAGCGTAAGTGTAACAAAATAACACTACAGTACTGCGCAAGAGTGTTTCATCGTAGACCACATTGAGTTAGTCGAGGTAGTGGTTAAACGGAAGCTTATTTATTTATTTATTTTTATTATCTTAGAGAAACCAACGTTCTTAATAAAATGAGATAATAATTCATTACCAAATCAAAAAGCGTTAGGGCAAAATTATTATAGGGGCTGTATAAAAACCAACAAAAACAAATCAACGTTAATGAAGCTTATGTGGGACAACCTCGAAAGCTTCTACAATCACATTCAGTTATACATTTCCACACATGTAGGAATAATAGGTGTACATACTTAGAAAAAATCGGATCGAATTTTGAAAATTTTTCTTTTGACGTCGGCTAAAAAGTGGTGCGGCCTTCGTGGACTACATGTTTGTAAATATTATAACTAAACTGGTAGCTTTTAAAGTAACGCCAAGTGATTAAACCAGTATTTTTAACCGATTTCAAAAAAGAAGGGGGACTTCCTCTCAAGGAGGAAGGAGAGATCTCAATTTGTTAATCAGAACTCCGTAATTTATGAACCGATTTGGAAAACTCTTTTATTAATGGCAAGGATTACTTTCTAATTGGTACCATAGAAATTTCATCAAAGTCAAAATCAGTTCAGTAGTTTGCCTTTTAAAATAGTAACTGGAAGATTTTGTTATTTGGATCACAATATGATCATCCAAGTAACCGAATTTGTCCATTTTATACTAATTTTGAGAAGTCAATTTTTAAATTGATAATTATCTTGTTTCAGGTCTTCGAAAACTATCAACAATTGATCCCACCGTGTGTAGTGATGTACCTGTCTAAAGTGGGAGCATGTTAAGTGACAATACGGCTATCTTAGTGGACATACGGTGACGGGTGACTGTGTTCGTGATACATGTTAGTGTGGGGGTAAAGGATGATCGTTTGGAAAGCGAAGAGCACTGGGCGTCGGAAACGCGAGAGCTGGTAAGGAACTGTTTTATTACCCTTTTTATAACCCTTAGGGAAGTCAAATGGAAGTTTTGTGGATAGGATTTTTATATCCCTAAAATCACCTGCAGCGAATGTTTCCTTCTAAGCTTAACTGACATCCAAAAAGAAGGAGGTTATAAATTAGACTGTTTTTTTTTTAATGTTCGTTACCTCAGAACCTTCGAATGGGTTAAGCAATTTTGATGAATTCTTATTTGAAAGCAAGTGCTTCCCGTGTGGTCCCATTTTAATTTTGTCGTTCTGAAATTTTTGTAAAATCGGTTTTTCATAATATAATAAATTTTTCTAATTTTTCTGTCGTGCTGCCAGAGTGGGCACCAAAATAGTCACTGCTCATGGTTGATATTCCGAAAACCCGTACGAAGCGCTTTGATACTACTTTTATTGTGTGAACTGCTAGTCTGTAGAATGCGCTGCCAGAATGGGTGTTCCCCGATAGTGACAATCTGGGTGTCTTCAAATCAAGAGTGAATCGGTTTCTTCTGAGGAAGCGTGCTTCATTGTAGACCGCATCATCGCTTACAGGCGAGTTGGCTGTCATGCGAAAGCCTATAATTAAAATAAAAAACAAATAGACTGATTTAAAGCATGACCCCATGTTTTTTGTTATTAATTTGCCAGGCATTTGACGTCACCATACATGTTTTTTTTAAAGTTTTGGCTCCATACTTTTTATCTATTTAGCAAGTGATAATATTTTCAAGTAGTGGACTTCAAGTAAAAAAATAACGATCAAGCCACAGGCAATGTCAGGCAAAGTATTTCACGGTCAAGAGCGTGGTCGAAGGTAACCTAATGCCTAGATTAGCAATGGACTCTCTAAAAATCTCACTAAATTCAAAAACTAATATTTAGGTAACAAAAATATAATAAACAGTTAGGATTTCAAACATTGTGTCACAAATTCTTTATAATATTATAACCATAAATTAATAATTCACATTGATAAAGCTATATTAAATTTATTTCGTGATATTCGCATCACGATTATCGTTTGACAATTCATATATTATTGATGGTTTTATAGTTTTCTGCAAAGGATACCGTTTTATAACCACATTTTAATGTCACGGCTTATGAGGAAAGTTACATCAGTCTGTGAAATATTTATTTTATTTGCTGGCCATTCCGTTATTAAACACCTTAATTATTTATGTTTTAAATGTTTGATTTTCATAGTTTTTGTTAGTTTACATGTTTATACACGTTTTCATCAGCTCTCCTACATAAAAAAATTTTCAAGATAAAACGTAGTTTACGAGTATGTTAAAACATTAAAATAATAATAAATATGTGGAACATCATGTAGTTTGCACGCTCGACTATCATAATAGGTCGGGGAAAAAGTCTTTTCGTATTTTGTATGTATGAAGTTGTAGTAAAAATCTCATCGGTTGTACTGTTTGTATCTGGCTGGTTTTGATACCATAAAAAATATGACATTTGAAAAGAGGAATACAAAAAGTAAAAAGCAATTTCCCGCCATTTTTCAATTGTTTTTTTGTTCGATAAAATGAGTGAATCTAACGAAGAAATTCGATATATTGTGAAATTTTATTACAAAAAACTGAAAAATGCGACACAAGCCGCGAATAAAATTTGTGACATTTATGGACCTAATGCAGTGTCATCAAGAGTAGCACAATGTTGGTTCAAGCATTTTCAGTCCAGGAATTTTGATGTCAAAGATGCAGCTCGCTCTGGTCGCCCTGTTACGGATAAAGTCGATGCCATTTCTGAAAAAGTAGACCAAGATCGGCATATTAGTAGTTACGACGTAGCTGAAGACCTGGGGATTGACCACAAAACAGTTTTGACCCATTTGAAAATAACTGGGTATACAAAAAAACTCGATATTTGGGTGCCACACCAGCTCACTGAAAGAAACCAAATGAATCGTGTACTCATTTGCGATTCTCTATTGAAACGTAAAGAAACCGAACCGTTTTTGAAAAGATTGATCACTGGTGATGCAAAATGGATCACCTACGACAAGAATGTGCGCAAACGATCATGGTCAAAGGGCAGTGAAGCACCACAGACTGTAGCGAAACCCAGATTAACACGTAATAAGGTGATGCTGTGTGTATGATGGGATTGGAAGGGCATCGTTCATTATGAGCATTTACCGCCGGGCAAAACCATCGATTCGGATCTCTACTGCCAACAGCAGATGAGACTCAAACAAGAAATTGAGAAAAAACGGCCGGAATTGATCAACATAAAGAGTGTGGTCTTTCATCATGATAACGCCAGACCGCACACATCTTTGGCCACTCAGCAAAAATTTAGAGAGCTTGGTTAGGAAGTGTTAATGCATCCACCACATAGCCCTGACCTTGCACCCTCAGATTTCCACCTGTTTCGATCTCTTCAGAATTCTTTGGGTAGTGTTAGATTAACATCAAGAGAGGACTGTCAAAACTACTTGTTGCATTTTATTGATCAGAATTCCCAAAATTTCTACAGCAACGGGGTCATGTCACTACCTAAAAGATGGCAACAAGTTATCGAACAAAATGGTACATATATATTATAATTAAATGTAATTAAACTTGAAAAAAATATGTCTTGAATTTGTTTATAAAATACGAAGAAACTTTTTCCCCGACCTAATATATACCTTTATGTTATAGAAAAGGGAACGGAATAGGTATTTCCCAGGCAAGCGTGCTACACCTTCGACCACATCGTCATCATCATCGTCATCGATATTTTCGTATATAAAAACTCAATACGACCTCAACATACAGGATTACTCTACCTTGATGCCCCTGTGGCACAGTTGGTAGTGAACCTACCTTCTGCGCTTGGGGGCGTGGGTTCAATTCCTCCCTAGAACAAAAATTCATGACTGTGATGAACATAAAATTTGAGTTTGTTCTGTCTGGGTGTTAATATATTTTAAAGTATATATATATATATATTTTTTTTTTTTTATTATATGGCTCTTCACGCTTGCCCATAACAGCACAACGCCACTCAGAATTTACGTACGTAATATATGTATTTATATCAGTCTCTGGCAGCCATATTACAAGCTTTGCTTAGTTTGGGGTCAGAAGGCCGTGTGTGCAAAAAAAATGTCTCAGATATTTGTTTATTTACTTAAAACCCTTAGGCAATTATTTTATTTCGGCCAATTATCCTTTGAGAAATAAATAATTTTGTATTGTATTGTAGAATTGCTTCCCATCAGGTAAAATTATGGTCAATCACATGCCAGTATTTACGGATCTTGATAGAAAGGGAAATGTTAAACATCTATATATATAAAAGAAAGTCGTGTTAGTTACACTATTTATAACTCAAGAACGGCTGAACCGATTTGGCTGAAAATTGGTGGGGAGGTAGCTTAGAACCAGGAGACGGACATAGGATACTATTTTGTAGCGAGGCCGAAGGCCGAGCTTACACCCGTGCGAAGCTGGGGCGAGCGACTAGTAGACGATAAAAAAGGGTATTTACGATATTTTGCGGTGGTCGAGAAATACGCGTGCCAAACATCTACACTATAGGAGTATATAAAGAGGAAAGATTTGTATCTTTGTATTTTTGGATGTTTGTAATGAATTACCTCTAAAACTACTGGACCGATTTAAAAAATTCTTTCACCATTAGAATACTGCATTATCCCTGAGTAACAAAGGCTATATTTATTACCTGAATGTTCAAAAAATATACATCCACCCGTGCGAAGCCGGGACGAGCGGCTAGTTTATAAATAAACTACCTCTTACCTTTATAAATAGACTGCCTCGGTGGCTCAGTTGGTAGTGATCCTACTTTCTGTGCTTGGGGGCGTGGGTTCGATTCCCATCTAGGACAAACATTTGTGTGATGAACATTTGTGTTTGTTCTATGTCTGAGTGTTAATATCTATTTAAGTATGTATTTAAAAATATATATGTATGTATATCAGTCTCTGGCAGCCATATTACAAGCTTTGCTTAGTTTGGGGTCAGATGACCATGTGTGTAATAATGTCCCAGATATTAATTAACTCACATACTAGAAAAACAAAATCCTGTTCATATGTACGCTCACTATATAAAACTGACTTCAAACACGCGCAGTTACAAAATACAGCGGAACCACACAGTGCTGTGTGCATGGTCATATGGTCACATTTATGGCAGAGAACCTTGGCTTCCCTTCTCGTGGTTAAATGCTCGAAACGCCAAAAAAATAAATCCTGCTTTCTTAATACGTAAAATTTCTGGTAACAGCCTTAGCCTTAAAAAACCCCAGACTCAGTTTCACAAAGCCTAGACTGGCCTCTACTAAAACCAGACCAGTCTGACTTTCATGAAAACGAAGGTCATTGCCAGTATTTACGGCGCTTAACACACGCGGCAGTTTACAGTGGTTACTCTATAACCACACCGGCTTTCGGTGGTTCCGTGGTTAACTTGTGGTCCGGTATACGTAAATTTGATTGATGAAAACGACCCACATACCAACGGATGAGAGTCGATTCAAGGAAGAGAAATAAAAAAGTCAGTTCATGAGGAATTTTTAAGGGTTCCGTTGAAATCTTTAAGATAACATAAAGAAATAATAGTACAATACATTACATTATTATACATTTTTATATAAAAAACAAAGTAACTTAAATTGATACCAAAATCGGTAGTATAATTTAGGCAGTATAGTAGTACAGTTTTTTTGGATAAGAAATAATAATAAGGTCAAAAAGTAAAAATAATGAGACCATACAACTCATACAATAAACGTATTTTTGTATATACTTTCATGCAAAAAGGGTAATACGTAAAAGCGTCTTTGGCATGATTATAGTAAGTACACACACTCTAAAGTAAAACAACAAATAATAAACAATGGGCAAGTGCGTGTCGGTGACGAATTTCTGTACACCAACAAGTTAAGCAACGTCGGGTGCAGTTGGTACTTGGACGGGTGCCCGTCTGGGCGTGATGTTGTATTTTTAACCGACTTCCAAAAAAGAGGAGGTACTATGCTCGTCTGTATGTTTTTTTTTGTATGTTCATCGATATTTTCGCCAATTGTGAACCGATTTAAAAAAAACTTTTTTAGTTCGAAAGGGTTTACTCTCGAGGTGGTCCCATTATCATCAAGTCAGGATCTGATGATGGAATCTCAAGGAAATCAAGGAAAAGCTAACAATGTTTGACCCACTTTCCGGTTTCCGATTGCGCTGAAATTTGGATACTTATGTGAATTTTGTAACAATGCAATAATCTGGTACTATTGAGATCATCTGATGTAATCCTTTTTGTATTTTGTGGTGGCACGGAACCCTCAGTGCGCGAGCCGAACTTGCACTCGGCCGCTTTATTTTCTTGTACAATCAGACCCGCGCGTTGCAGTAACCTTTACCGGTGATCCCTAACTGGACTTGCAGCGGTATTTCAAAGGAGCTCTTCCAGTCCGATAAGGCAGGCTCTCTGGCCCCAAAACCGTCTGATAAACAATAATTTATCCCGAGCCTGTACGGCCTTTTATTTCATACTAACATACCACTTACAAGCCACATATTTGTACCTTGTCAAAATATCCTAATTTTGGAATTTGTAAACATTTTGTATTGTCTATACCATTTAAGTAACAGACGATTGAACTAACCTACATTGAACCAACCTATACCTTAGTTCTCTGAACGTAGGCCTCTCCCAAGGCACATCACGCCAATAAACTCGATTTTTACCGACTTCCAAAAAGGAGGAGGTACTATGTTCGTCTGTACCTATGTTTTTTTTTGTATGTTCATCGATATTTTTAGAATTTGTAATACGTAACCAGAATAGATGCGTATACGCAGCAGTGAAATGAAGAATGCTGTTGACGGTGATGATGATAATAACTAAAAAAAGTTGGGAAATTAAATTAAATTTGAATGAAATTTTATTTAATTTATTTATTGCACAATGTGCATATTATGAGCACATAAATATAGTTCTTAAAACTAAGGTTAGTAATTTAGTACATATACCCCATTAGGGCGCTGCAATGGAGTGGACGAAAAACATTATTTACTAATATCTATCACAAAACATACATAATATAATTAAGTATAAAATAACGGTTATAAAATATATTTCTTATTTAATAGTCTTCGAAATAAGAAATAACGAAATAGAGTAAAATTATACCTAATGTCTTAATATCTACCACCAGTCATCTTCCATAAAATTTTGGAGTGTTTTAATTTGGATTTTAATATTGTCATGGGGTTCTTCAAAAGGTGAGTTAATAGAGTTAACAGGGTCGGCAACGTATTTGTGATGCCTCTGGTGTTACAAGTATCCATAGGCGACGGTGACTGCTCACCATCAGGCGGCCCGTCTGCTCGTTTGCCACCTATGGCATAAAAAAAAGATTTCATGTCTTTAATCATTTCACAGTTTCATGCTGATTCAATTATAATTGTTCACGATGTCAATTGACGATTCCACGATTCGCATACAAAATTGCAATTTCTCATGCATTTGTAAATATGCAAGTGTAAGGTATTGGGGAAAATCGCGTCTATGCGGCGAACTAATCAAGCGCGGTAGAGACGCGTATACGACCGTAATGAAGCTAAGTAGAAAATCTAGAAATCGGTATCGATATTTCAATGCAATCACAAATGCCATGATCAGAAATTGATCTTGGAAACAGAGCAAACTATAGCCGGAGTAACCGGCTTAAGCTCGGCTCTTAAATGAACGAGAATAATAATTATTATATAAGAAATTAAAACGCACGCTTATGGAGGAGCCCAAACACGAGGGGTAATTAAACATGGCGACGAGAGATAGAGATGGAGAGAAAGGTGGATAGTGAATTTTCTGCTAGATCTAGCCATTTGGGAGCTACAATGAACTTATCTTTTTCAGCCCTTTTTTTGCGCAATCTAAAAATACAAGCTAATCGTAATCACTACAATAACTTGTTTTTTTTAACCCCAGATAAAATAGCTGATAATTTCCAAACGGGTAAACAAATTTTATTGAACTCTCGATCTAGTCACCTTTCAAACAAACAAAAAACTCAATCTAAATCGGTTTAGCTGTTTAGAAGATACGATACGACGGACAGATACACAGAAAAACTTTAAACTCATAACAGCCCTCTTTTTGGGTTGGAGGTTAAAAATATAAATCGTTGTTTAGCAATCGAGGTGTACCAATATACTCAATTGTTGAAAGGGCTATGCTCGGAGATTCTCTACGAGATCGAATCAGAAATGAGGAGATCCGTAGGCGAACGAGTTACCGACATAACCCACCGGATTAGCAAGTTGAAATGGCAGAAGCAGGGCACATAGGATGCAGAATAGATGGCCGATGGGGCCGAAAGGTTCTCGAATGGAGACCACGGACTGGTAAGCGCAGCGTAGGATGTCCCACCCACACCCACAAGATGGACAGACGACCTAAAAGAGACCGCAGGAAAACGCTAGATGCAGGCCGCTTCCAACCGACCCTTTTGAAAATCGATGGGGGAAGCCTATGTCCAGCAGTGGACGTCCCTGAAATGATGATAAAGATGATGAATATACTCAAAGCTATACAAATATTAAACAATCCCCACAAACTTAAATTACACCGTTATACCATCGCATGTCTACGACATACCCCTGTCTACATATCGTATCTGCAAACGCTCATTTGCCAACCAATACTTACCGTAACGGACCTTCTGTACTTATTGATATTGTATTTACAGGCTCAAATCCGACAAACAAAAGAGATATGCCTTAGTACAATTATCATTTATGTTCAAATGTCTCCGTGTTTTTCCGACTTTTTTTACTATATCGCGCAAATACTGTAAGTAAGTATATGGCACACTTTCTCTCTTTTTTGACGCACATTCAGAGATTCAAAGGGACACAAATTAACTAACTAATAGGTACTCAACAAGCAAACAAGACGACAAGGTCGTCAGCAGGACACGTCACGACTAAAGGCATCAAATCTGATTTAGGCTAAAAAAACACACCCACCACGCCAGCATTTTTTATTATTCAGTAATAGGTTTGCGTTTGAATTCCAACTTGCCTAATGTTAAACGATGATGCGGTCTAAGATGGATCACGCTTGCCTTGAAAAAATCGATTCACTCGTGATTTGGAGACACCCATTTAGGCAGCGAATTCCAATTAATAGTTTCAACAATAAAAGTGTAAACAAAGTGTACGTGTTTTAGGAATATCAGCCATAAAGCCGAGTAAATTTATCGTGCCCACTCTGGCAGTCCGATAGAAAAATGGGCAAGACGGAATTAGAATTAATTTCATGCAGATCCGATGCCAATTCTCCGAAATGAAATATCTCTCTTGTTCGTATGATCTGACTTTATAATAGGTACAAAGTGAAAACGCTTAGACCAATCAGGCATAGTAGCCTCCTATTATGCCGATAGGTAATGATGTGTCTGATTACAACTGTCAGTCAAGATTGTACCTGACTGTTGAAAATAAATGGGCACTAAGTATTAACGCATGTCGACCACAGTGTACTGGAAAGAAAGCAGGAAAAGCAATGAAAGTGGCGGTCACCGGTCAGATACACATACTGTTTAACATTTTGAAGATAAAACATCAGTGTTTTTTTAATACAAGTTGTGTATTTAGGGCCCTTTAATTTAATCACAATCTCGCCTAATGTTAAACTTATAAGTAATTTAATTCTAACTTAAACTTCTAAGTATGATATTTTAAAAACTAAGAATATGTCCATTAACACGTTTCTTATTGTCTCTATTAAGGCGAAGACACTTTGATCACGTGTTCTTTATAGGTAAATATTTTTAAAAACAAGCTTTTAGGATATTTATGTACCCCAGTGTTTGTTCCGCATAAAACATCTCAGCCCTCATTTTATGCCAGTTTCGGCTCTAAAAACAATTTTATTAATTTTCTAATAAAAAAATCCCATTTCGACCCGTTTCTTACTCCCAACCAAGCAGCCATGTATTGGGGACACTTGGAATGGGTTATTATAATTGAATGCATACAATATTACGTGTCTGTACTGTTGACCGTTGAAGAGTTCCTTAACCTGGAGCTTATCCTGGATGTCAATTCAGGTCATGCTTACGATAAAAATACTTTGCAATCAAAACTGAACCAATATGTAAATTATTGTCGTAGTTTAAACAACTAAAAATATGCTTTAAAATCGCTAATCCTGAATATCCTGGTAAGGATAATGGGACAAAGTATTTAAATTATTGCATTGTCATCGGTCCTTGATAAAAGTGTAAAAGTTCACATCAATCGTACATTTTGAAAGGGGTGAAAATCATGTTCAAAGATTCCGTTACATAGATACATACGGTACATAAGGTAATAAAATTGTGATAAAAATCAATTCCGTAGGATAAGAGGAAGTAGTTCTAATTCAGATTGTAAGATTTAACCTAAACAAACAAACATATTTAATAGATAAGTTCTTACTAGCTTAACCGGAACGTTAAACATACATTATGAAACAAAGCCCTAGTTAAATAAAATCTCATAAAAATACAGATTTGACACTATCTTTCGAATAAAATTATATAATGACTCCCGTTTTAGACAACTTTGGTCCGGACATTTTTTGTGTTGACCCGATATCAATTGCTTTAAATAAGTAATAACTTTAGACTATTTATTTCAGTCCGTAGTTTCGTTTACAGTTGGTGACTATAGTATACCATACTTACAGTTGGTGGCTACAGTATAACATACTGGTATGTCTGTGTTATTGCAAAACGTGCGGTTTGCGACTTTCATGGTTGGCTGAGAAAGCGCTTCCGTGGTTAAATTGCGACAAATAAAGATATTAGTGTATGATAGCTTAATAAAAAGCTGTTGTTCGACTGTTTACTTTATAGATATTTATGCAGATTGTGTTACCCGACAATAACAACCCATCCCCCTTACTTATTACATACTCTACCCCTATAGGTGATGATGATGAAACTCTGATTCACTGTATCCCTAAAAAAACGCTTTACCTAGTCAGAACTAACGAAAGTAGAAAGTAGAACAAAGTTCTCAGATTTCTTATAACGGTTATATACTGTTTTAATTTACAGTATTTATACGACACCCAATCTGAAGTACTTAGAATACACAGAAACCTATCTCTAGCCTGATAGCTTCGACATTTCACTAATTAAAATAATCCAAATATGGACTGTAATTGTCAACACAAATGATATATGCGACTAATATTACAAAACTGTAAATAATGTCTGTAGAAATAATATCTGCCTATATCACCATTATTGGACTTATCAGCGACATAAATAACATTAATTGACATCTAAGACTATTCCTGAGGGCTTATAGTAATTAATTGTTTGTAATTTCGCCGCCACACGATCTAACTATCGGTTTTAATAAATGTTTTATTTGATAAGTTTAGAGTTATTAGTTCGTAGTAGCTGGTTGATGTAGCTTTGAAACGTGACAACTTCGCAAAATGTTGAATTCTTTCAATGTTGTCTTTTACTCTTTTGCAAAATGTTGATAAGTTTATTCTATTCTATTCTATTCTTGACTTCGTAATATAGTGAATTCTCGAAATGTGTTATATTCACATTCAACAGCGGGTAATTACATAAAACTTCGTGCAAACCTATCTTGGGTTCTTTAGTTGTTAAAAGAACAGTATTTTTTCAATATAAAAAAAGGGTGTTTTTAATTCGGATGGAAATTCCTTAAACCATGTAGAAGACTAGAATTAACAGAAAATTTCGTAATAAATTAAGTTCTTATTATTAGCTAAAACGTCTTTGGTACTACCACGACGATTATTAAAACAAAACCCCGTTGAAATAGAAAAAATATATAAATAAAATAAATAAATATCTAGGACATTATTGCACACATGGTCATCTGACCCCAAACTAAGCAAAGCTTGTAATATGGCTGCCAGAGACTGGTATACATGCATACATATATATATTTTTAAATACATACTTAAATAGATATTAAACACCCAGACATAGACAAACACAAATTTTCATCACACAAATGTTTGTCCTAGGTGGGAATGGAACCAACGCCCCCAAGCCCAGCATTGGGTCTCAGTTCAGATGGATGGTAACAAAAAATTACCCAGCACTATTGTGCTTTTTTGATTTTTTAGTAAGCGTTTTAGATTTTCAGATTTACTCTTAGATTAGGTATATTATTAGACGAGCGCCTCTTTACAGCGTAGTATAATTAATATTTTTTTATCATATAAACAAAAATATTAATGATGAATTAGTTACATCAAATATTTTAGCTTTTAGCTGAATTAATAACAAATTCATACAAAAACAGCTATTAAGTATTTTATAGATGTGACCTCCATTTCTAGGATTTTCATTTCCGGTTATCAAATAACGGTAAAACTCAGGGCGTAGCTCCAAAGATAAAACCTTCCTACGGATTACCTGAGAAAAGATAATTTATAGTTTGATTGTTTATTGTCTATTTCATTTATCTAACCCAGCAGATTTTTGGGTATTTAGGATTTTTTGTAGAAATCGGTTCTTAAGTTTTACATTAAATATTACAATCTGCGAGATAATTTGAATAAACTTTAGAGGGTCGACTTTAAGGTATGATCTAAATTGACTATGTACTATAAGATAATTTTTTTTTTGTGAATAGGTGAAATCGAGAGTTTTAAATTTGTTTTCCTCATCTATTTGTATGGATTAGGTTATTTATCACATACATAAGGAGGGTTGTTGCATTCTAACACATTTCTTTGGAAATAAAGATTCTTATAAAGACAATAACTATTGACGTGATTAGAAACGCTTGTAAGTTGCAAATACTTGCTGCAAAGCCTTTGACTTTTTACAATACCCAATCAGGTACTCATTTTTAGTTCCATCGTATCTTCGGAATATTTTTCGTTTTAGAATTAGGGCTAAGTCCATTACTGTGTTTACATTATCATTATCAGTTCACACCAGTTCATTGCTGCATACATGTATTTCTTAAGGTACTTAACATTTTTTTTTGGCTTTTCTCTTCACATTCATTACTTCATTATAAGACTTTGTGTTTACAATGTTGTACAAATTCATGGCATCACGGTGCGAGTCGCGACAGTGACCGCCTCAGTTTCGCTTCTAGAAAGCAAATGGCCCATCTGACACTGCGTTGGTTTCAAACCCGTTTACATGTTATTTATTCATTAAATTTTCACTTATGCAAATGGTTATAAACTCCCGTCTTCTCAGTCTTGGTTCCTGTGAACTATGCGGCGTCCGGTTAGAAAAGCTATGAAAAATTGTTTGGCATTCCAATGTGACGCTGTTTTACTGATTTAATATTTATATGTATTCAACAAAAATATATTTAAAAGCATTGGTGTATAACATTATCTTTATTACAATCTACTATCAATGTATCCCATTCGTTATTCGATGTTCTTATCAGGATCGAATCGTAGCTTTGTCATTAACTATGGGTTTTCCGAATAGGGTTTCACCTTTGACCAATCGTCATATCAGTTACAATCTTGACCAAGTCACTGAGAATAATATTTTTATTGCTTTGATGGATGTTGTGAATTCTTTATGACCCTCAGCCCAAATCTCAGACTGCTCTGCTAGGCATATGGCTAGTCATAGGTCTCTCCCAACAAGGCACGCCTGATCCTCGTTTTATACATTTACCGTTATTCCATCGAGTTGAATTGCAAACACATAGCTAATCATTGTTGTTTATTTTTTCAGGTTCAAAATGGCATCAGATGTAACGTCACACATAGGAAAAGCAACTTTAGTATGTTTAATACTCGCATTGGCAAGTGTAAGTGAAAAATTCATACTTTTATTACATTAAGGAAAGAGAGAAGCGGTGAACATGTGCTTAATCAGTTCTTAATAAAGAACAGTTATGATAATCAACGTATTTTTGTACATAAATTATTCTTTGTTGTGATAATTTTCTTCTGAAATGAGTTTTGAATGTCACGTATTTCGGTTTTAGTCATTTATTTTAATGTTGTAGATCATTTACATTGAATTATACGGTTTCATCTTCTGTCTATCTATGCCTAATAACACGATGACTGAATTATCAGTTGGCGCAATGTCTAATATAAGACCAATTTCTTTTAGAGGATCATAATCAGATCCAAATTCTTGAACGTAACAATGGTTGAAGGCAATTGCGTAGTCATTCATCTCTTTGTCAAAGAGCGATGCATATTTTATTTGATAGTTCATCAAATTAAGATCAATGATCCGTCAATGAGTATTAGATTCAATATGTTTTATAGTTTCTCTCATGTCTAGACGCTTTACGCCTAGAAATCTATGCACCCAATGACATAGCATAAACAGTTTTTTGGCTATGATATTAATCGGTACGCTTTCATTTTCATCTTGTAACGTGGGAACGAGTATTTACGTGCTCTCTGCCGATTTTGGTTCGAATAAAAGCGATATTGATTCGAGTTTTTATCTGATGTCGAGTTGCGGACACGAACGTTTGTGTAAAAAGTTTACTAGAATAGAGCTCGGCGTAGTTTTTAGTTTTATCTATAATCAAGGTTTATTTGTACGTGTAGAGATTTTGGGAATGAATGAATTATTGTTACTATGTTATCTCCTAATCTAATCAGTACTTTGCGATGAACTTACACATTTTTAGCTAGATAGAAATAATAACTGGGTAAGTGCAAGTCGGGCTCGTGCACCGAGGGTTCCTACTCACACTTGGCCTGTTTTTATAACTTGTTGTTTTACTGTAGAAGTAGCACAAAAATCACACCAAGTTTCATGCTTGTATGTATAAACGTTTTTGCAATAGAGAAGATAATAATCACGTTTTTGTGTAGGTACCTCGTTTAATATTAAACTGTTTCCTTTTATTTGCAAATCTACAATAATATCACCTAATGTTGCGAAAATATAAACCGGCTGTCTATTACGGTTTCAAAGAGATATTTTTATAGGTAGGTCTTTATAGATAGTACAAAAAGCATAGCCTTAGCAATATACACAGCCGTTGTCACCTTTTTGAAAGGGAACCCAAAAAAATACATATGTGTAGAAAAAGAAACATACGAGCCTAGGTCTGTTTTCAAAGCATAACAAAAACAAATTGCACTTAATGATAAAAAAATGCACAAGCTAAACAGAATGCCACATAATCTATGTTAATTAAAAAAATTCGATTAGCTAATCAATATTATAAACATTAAGTGCTTTCTGAAAATTTTGCAGTCACTTGCAAAAAAGACCAACGCTAAAACAGGCAAAAAACTAATAAAAGAAGCCAGTTGAACGTTTCTGAATTAGATAGAATAAATGGCAAAGTAGCGTTTGTGTGCTCATAAATTATAAGTAAAAGACCGAATCCCGTACGTCCGTCTACAACAAAAACCCCGACCTAGTGCTACGTCGAGTAAGCAGAAACGAAATACCGTCCTTGCGAGGTCGACATAACATGACCAGTCTACATGAGATCTCACCACCTTGCGTTTATACCACAGGATGGCTCAACTTCTGGCCTGATTGACCACTCTACATTGACACCTGACTGCCTCGTCTCAGTTGGACATATGAGTTCTTATATCTGGTTCTCTGTGTCCGCTCCATTTGATCTGATGGCAGCGCATGCGCGTCCGGTGGCACACATAGCGGACATATCGCACACATACAACTGGACCGACGTTTGTAAAAACATACGGATAGAGGATTGTACGGTTCGCAGAATAGTTCTAGTCGGACTGGTTGCAATTATTTTGTAGGCTTAGCTTTCTAGTTTGTCCTACGGTTTTTCTTGGCGTTTTGAAGATTCGCAAAGTCATAGGTTTGCTAATCTATGACATCAAACTTTTCACCATAGCCGAGAACTTTTGCTTCTCAAGTAAAATTTAGTTGTGTTTTTGCCATTTACCTCAGCATGGTTGGAAGCTCCAGTGTTTTTCTGTCATACAGTTAAGTAATTATATTTTTATTGTCATTCTCCAGGCTAGTTTATCTCAGTCTAAATATTTTATGTTTTCTTTATCTTTAACTGTCACTACCTTCTTTATCCCACTGTTATGTATAGGGACTCTATCTTGTCTTACTATTCACTTATTGAAACTTAAGTTACTCTTGTTAAAAACGGTTGTAAAAATTTCCCTGTATGCTGTAATAATATAGTATATCTTAACTTGCTGTCTCTACGTAACGGTGTGAAGTTTTAATTGCTTGCCAATAACTTTCAATGGATCGTTGCAATTTTCAACTTTGCTATGCTTGCTCTTCTTTTGCGTTTTCCCACATTTTGTTTAATCCAATAGATATCCTGTTAGAGACGCCGAGAAATATTGTACTGACTTACTGATGGAGTATCAGAATTTAATATTCCTCATTAATCCTGTTGCATTAATGGAGCAATATTTGTATACGTACGTATTTCTATCACACTCACACACATCATCAGCAAATTAACGTCCACTGTTGGACAAGGCCTCGCTCATAGAGAGGGGTGTTGCCATAATCCCCACGCTTGGCAAGCGGCTTGGGGATCGCAGTACGTTCACCGTGTACTATTAGGACGCTGCTGCCCATCCTCCGGTGGTTCTGGTCGCAGTTTTAGGACATACCCGGGTTAACGACGACCAAATAGACGTATTTCTATATCTATTTCGAATTTTCGAGAAAGCGTATAATAATTTCGATAAATTGTGCATTATGGAGGAATTTAGTAGTGAACAATACAAGTGAGGCTATTCTTGAAAAAAAAAAATACAGCAAGAATCTATGCGTTCAGTTCAACGGTACCAAACTATTGTATTGTTTTTTTTTCCAATGGTCAAGAGCTTTTATAAACTAAACGAAATACAAGCTAACACTAACACTACATAATTCTCGTAGTTAAAAAAAACTACAAAAATTTATAATATTGAAAGTCGTGGTAAGGATAATGAGAATAACTATTTTAATTATTGCATTGTCATCAGTCCTTGATAAGTGTGCAAAGTTTCAAATCAATCCAACGTTTTATATATAAGGTCGGGGAAAAAGTTTCTTCGTATTTTTTAAACAAATTCAAGACATATTTTTTTCAAGTTTAATTACATTTAATTATAATATATATGTGCCATTTTGTTCGATAACTTGTTGCCATCTTGTAGGTAGTGACATGATCCCGTTGCTGTAGAATTTTTGGGACTTCTGATCAAAAAAATGCAACAAGTAGTTTTGACAGTCCTCTCTGGATGTTAATCTAACACTACCCAAAGAATTCTGAAGAGACCGAAACAGGTGGAAATCTGAGGGTGCAAGGTCAGGGCTATATGGTGGATGCATTAACACTTCCCAACCAAGCTCTCTCAATTGTTGCTGAGTGGCCAAAGATGTGTGCGGTCTAGCGTTATCATGATGAAATACCACGCCCTTTCTGTTGATCAATTCCGGCCGTTTTTTCTCAATTTCTTGTTTGAGTCTCATCAATTGTTGGCAGTAGAGATCCGAATCGATGGTTTTGCCCGGCGGTAAAAGCTCATAATGAACGATGCCCTTCCAATCCCACCATACACACAACATCACCTTATTACGTGTTAATCCGGGTTTCGCTACAGTCTGTGGTGCTTCACTGCCCTTTGACCATGATCTTTTGCGCACATTCTTGTCGTAGGTGATCCATTTTTCATCACCAGTGATCAATCTTTTCAAAAACGGTTCGGTTTCGTTACGTTTCAATAGAGAATCGCAAATGAGTACACGATTCATTTGGTTTCTTTCAGTGAGCTCGTGTGGCACCCAAATATCGAGTTTTTTGTATACCCAGTTTTTTTCAAATGGGTCAAAACTGTTTTGTGGTCAATCCCCAGTTCTTCAGCTACGTCGTAACTACTAATATGCCGATCTTGGTCCACTTTTTCAGAAATGGCATCGACTTTATCCGTAACAGGGCGACCAGAGCGAGCTGCATCTTTGACATCAAAATTCCCGGACTGAAAACGCTTGAACCAACATTGTGCTACTCTTGATGACACTGCATTAGGTCCATAAACGTCACAAATTTTATTCGCGGCTTGTGTCGCATTTTTCCCTTTTTTGTTATAAAATTTCACAATATATCGAATTTGTTCGTTAGATTCACTCATTTTATCGAACAAAAAAACAATTGAAAAATGGCGGGAAATTGCTTTTTACGTTTTGTATTCCTTTTTTAAAATGTCATCTTTTTAATGGTATCAAAACCAGCCAGATACAAACAGTACAACGGATAAGATTTTTACTACAACTTTATACATACAAAATACGAAAAGACTTTTTCCCCGACCTATTATATCAGCCTCCTTGACGTGTCCGTCAACGGCGAACCTGACTATGCCAGTTATGAGCGCACAATGCAACTGACCATCAGTATTGTATGTGTAAGTGTAGGTAGTAATCCGACGTTTTGAAAGGGGTGCAAATCACGTTCAAAGATTCCGTTACATAGATACATACCAAGCTAATAAAAGCGTGTTAAAAATACATATTCTCCGTATTATATATACTAACAAAGTTTCAAATCGAAACAAAAATTAGAAGTAGGTAAAAATCGACATTTAAGATGTGCTTACATAGTTCCTAGATAGTAACTTATAAGTAAAGCTGATAGAAGCATGTTGTAAATACTCTTTTTTGCAACTGAAGATAAACTGAGGTTATTAATTTATTTTATAGATTTGTACCAATTTTCAAACACCGGACGGTGGGAACTATGTTTCACCTGCTGGACCATAAATACCACTATAACACTGCCAATCAATCACCTATCAGCTAATAAGCCCAAGAATCAGCAAGAAACGTTTTTACGACGCCTTTAAAAAAACATTAATCATTATCAGCATTACTGAAGATGAAGAGACATCAAGTGTTATAATAATATAATCAATAATTTCTTTATAACTTCGTACAGTAGCGAAAAATCTCAGAAACAATATGGGGAAAAATGTTTGTTTTTCTGTAGCTATCAATAATCTGTAATGAGCTCCATCAACTAAAACAGTCACAATACTCAACTTGTGCGTCAGTTGCAGCTATTATTTGCATAAATAGGGCTTCCACTCGGTGCTTTTGACTATTTGACTATCTTTGGTGGCTAAAAGTTGAAGTTACTCTCTTGCATTGCTGTTTCCCGATAGTTACAAACTGGGTGTCTTCAAGTCGCGAGTGAATCTGTTTCATGTAGCAAGCGTTACTCCATCATAAACTCATCTAAGGTGATGGTCAAACGCAAGCCAGTTATGCAATATTTACTTTCCTAATCAGAGCTAAATGCATAACTGGACTGTTACAGCCTTCTAAACCTTAATCAGAACGACACAGTTAATATATTATAATCAATTGGTTTTTGAGCATTTACATAGCATAGCGAAACAGAACATTCTATAGGCATCTTATTTATTAGAAACATCATTACGGCAGTCGTTGAAAGAACTTTCTTTGAAGTATGTATGCAATCATCAAGAATCGCATGCATGTACTATTAATGAATTCTTAAGTTTCGCGATTGTAAAACATTGAAATGAAACACTTTTAACGGATTTAAAAGCGTGTATTTTACATTATTTTAATTCCTGACTATTAGACTGTTTAGAACACTTTGAAGTGTCCGTGGTCATAGGTAAACTCGTCGTCTACCTGACATGGTCTCTTATATTTCTTTACTTCTCTCTCCCTCTTATGTCAAATCTCGCAAAAATATGAGTAATAATTCAGCAGCAAAACTGGCTAACAAACTGGATAAACTGGCTAATTGTCGTGCCCCACCCGCGAGATGACAATCTATTTGTCGAGAATACAACCGCAGCGAAGTGCGCCTTCAAAGATGCAATTTGTCGAATCATATGATATCGTTCATCTTTATAGCTTGGCACTGTTTCGTAAATGTCAGACTGGTAGCATTTTTCGTCTGCCACCACATACCAGTTGTGTTCAAAAATAGCGCTAGATTTTGATATGTTTTATAAATATTATTGAATCAATTAAACACTGTCATTTATGGTGTGCCTTGAGGAAGACCAATGTCCAGCAGTACCCTAAATTAGGTTGATTATTTTGATCTATTAGCTCTGTGCCTATCCTTTAAAACTTATTACGACTTATCAATTCTTCGAAATTACTTCCTTTTTTGTTAATGCCACTACGACGTTCTTGTTCTTCCAAGATTCTCGTACTGCGTTCCGAAACAGAAGTGAAGCAATTATAGCTCAGTCAGTTGCGCGTTGGACCTTTGTAGTGTGGGTTTAAAATTCCAATAATGACCTTAAGCTTTCGGTGAAGCATAACATCATCGCGAGGAAACCATAGCATGGTGGGAAGGCAGTTTCTAATGCTGGCTAGCCAAGATGAAATGTTGGCGCCAAGAAATGGCGTGTTCCGGCAGCATGACTTGAGAGTCATTTTCCATTCAAAATAAAGTGTGCTTACCATCTTTAACCACACCGTCACTTAACGTCAGGTGAGTTGTAGTCAAATGCTTAGCCTGTCGACCATAAAAAATGTACAAAACGGGTTGTTTTGTTCTTTGACTGAGGAAAAATTCCAACATTCCTATGTGCTACGCCTTTTCCATAGAATTTGTATTATGGCGACAGCCACCGACCAAACCCTAACCTACCGTCACGTCCCTTCATACACGTCCTGCTACAACATGTAATAGATTGTGAAAGGCGTGCGAACCGCGTACCCAACAACACCAACACATTCTGCCTGGCCCATTGTGAGCAGCACGTACCTCAATTGTCCACAACTAATCACTTGCCGGCGACAAGCACTAACAGCGGAGTAGAGATTACTGAGAAAACTTGCAGAAGTTGAACATCTGCAAGCAATTTTCGCAAAACAATCGCAATTTGATATCTGACCTATTTTCTATTAAGTTTCTGTTTTCATCAAAATCATCATCCACAGCCTTCTTTATCTCACTGCTGGGTTTAGGTTTTTATCTTGCTGTGTTATCTGACTTGTTTGAGTCGGCAGATTTATTAAAACAAGTTCACTTTAAAGTACAATTGCTAACAAATGGACATGTTTAGTAAAAAAAACAAAAACAGTTCTAAATGCCTATATCTCTAAGCTACATATGACAGAAAAAGTTTGCCTCTGAAGATAGCTGTGATAAGTTATTTATCTTGTGCTCCTCTATTCATGAGCTTGCTTAACTCGTATCAAGATCAGGTTTAGCATTTACATGACGATATAACTCTAAACAACAATGACATTGTTAGCACCAGGTCACTGGTTTATGTTGAGTCGCAAGTCCTGCAAATTGTAGTGCATTCTCCCATGCATAATGCAGGAGAGAGACTAACAAAGTTAAACATAGTGCACTTACGTGATTCGAATGAAGGAACTCAAGAAATCGTAACGGTCACGAATTTACCTATCCAAGGCGATTCTCAAGGCATGAATATGCAGATTGTTTGATTACGCCCCGTCGTGGAATGCTAACGGTTGATTCACATGCTCCTCAATTACTTCGGTTTCAGCCATCGAAAGTAAGGTCGAGCCGGTTTGAGGGCTGCTATTTGCATCGCGGCACCTTAGACTGATTTAATTGAACGTAAGCACTTGTTGCAGTACAGATGGGAATGCTATTGGGAACTTGTCGCACCGTTACAAATTCTTGTAATTTGTAATGGTGTGTCAAATTCTCAGTTTAATTGTCGCTGCTGAAAATATTGGCTATGAGATTCTATATTTACCCGTGTATAGAGTTTTTTTTCCTATATGTTGTTTGACCCCGTACTCTATTGAAATCTACGATATGATAATATAGTACATTTACGAGTAAATAGATAAGAGGTATTAAAAAAAAAGCTGTAGGAACACGAAACGACACACTACTTTAATCTTCTCCTTTGACAGGCAGTTTGGGAATCGTAGTAAGTTCATCGTGTACTAATTGACCCTGCTGCCCATTCTCCAGTGATTCTGGTCGCAATTTAAGGACATATCCTGGTAAACCTGCCATCCTACACAACACAAAAGTTGCTTTATGCCATTTGCAATGTTATTCTAAAAATAAACGTGTAATCAGTTTTTAAAATTCATCTTTATTGTTTTTTTATCTTCAAAAATGTTGAAAATGGGTTGCGTTGCTTGGAGTTAGCTGTAGCGCACCGTTAATGATATTTATTGAATGGGATATTATGCCGTGCTAAAAGGAAGACTCTAAAGTTGAACTCTGACTACTTATAATATGAATATTGTTCTCGTTTAATCTTGTTTTTCTAGTTCTAATTTAGTCGAAGAGATCGTCGACCTTATGAATAATGCAGATATTAATACCATTAAATAAACCTACCTAAAACTGTCTAATATTAGGATGTCGCTAACTAACCGGTTAATATCTACAATCATGGTTTAGGTCAGATAATAATATTATCTTATCTCTTTCATAGTTTTCTTTTATAGATGTTTAAAATCTTTCTAGCGGTTAAAAAGTTCTAAGCTCTTTTCCAAATTGGTCGTTGAATTTTTAATTTTTATTTATTCTTGTTATGATACCAACAATATAACGTTACCATATAACCTATGGTATGTTATGGAAGCTCTTTTTCAAATTGATCTTGGTTTTTATATTAACTTGTCTTGTAATTATAATATACCATATATTTACCAATGATATGATTATTAACAAGAATAAATAAAAATAAATACTACAATAAAATACAAATACTTATATGTATTAAATTGTGCAAGTGTGACTACTTTATGCTTTCCATTGAAGTTAAATTGAGATTTTATCAGAACCGCTAGCACTGCTGTAGCGCGGCTTGTCTACACGAGCTATCATTGGTGTTATCTAAATAGCTTATTATGGCATTGCCATAATCGTATTCGTATACTACGTAGTCTAAAATTAGTAAGTGATAATTGGTTTAATTAATAGAGATGTTTATGCAAAAGTGGGCGGATATATGCTATAACGTATATGAAAACTTATGTTTAAAATTCATCTGAAATTCTAGATAATATATATGATCCGCCAAGCGCGCGTGGATTTAGGTTTTATGCATTTAATTAAAAAACAAATAAAAAAAATGCGTTAATGTTCAACCTTATTTGTTGTTGTTGGTTGTTGGTTTTTTTTCCTCTCAATATTTCGCTATAATATAATTATCAGCTACAAACTACAATGTTGCGTGTAAAAACCTAACATAAAAATTAGAATTTATGGTTTTTATTCAACTTTTTATAATGTAGTCACTGCACCTTTTATAGTAAAAAAAATCCGCACTGTATAATAAAATTTCTCTTTTATGTTATTTATGAACGCATTTCAAATAAAATTTGGAATGGAGTGTAATGTAGTGCGTAAATGCAATATACGTATAAGGGCATCCTTTTCTTGAAGCAAGACAAATCTATTTGAAGGCGAGACAAAAAATCACCTCGAGAAACTAATGAAACTGTACAAAAAAACGCAAAATCGAGTCAGAGGTGCGCAAATCGACGCAGTACGAAATCCATGTGCAGGCGGAAAGGGGCAGTATATCATTCAATATGTCAAATTCATTAAAATAATCCAGGAGCTTCACTAATCAGAAGTATAGGGTGAAAAATAAAATAATACAGAATTTTTGCCCAAAGTAACACTATTTAAGGTAATCCAAAGAATTAATATATAATTTTAAAACTGGCTTAGTTCTAAGGTTAACCTCATGAATAAATAATAAATATGTTGTAGGTTCTAATGAGAATACGAAGATGAGTCTGTAGGTTTTTAAATGTGTGAAAAAGAATTCGAACGACTCGAGAAACTCGAAGAATTGCTGTCGAGAACTCTTGATAAATCTAGAAATCGTAAACAGTTTTAATTTAGGCGAGTAATTTTATAAAAATGTAATCATGACTTTTTGATAGACTCTAGACCCTTTTTACCGCGTTACCTTTTTAATGTTGGCAAGCGATGATGTTGTCGAAGATAAAGCTCGCTGACTTAGAAAATACTTATCCACCATGACCTTGAAAACGCCTAGATTGTCTCTCTCAGAAAACAAGAAACCTTGTCCAATACAAAATATTAAAGCAAATAACCAAGTGATAATGATAAAAAAATATTGGTTCAATAAATACTTTATTGCATACTTTGTTATTACAATGTATTTCTTTTTCTACCAATATCAGCATTATCTTCGTGTTGGTTTTGCTCGAGAGACTCGTGATTATCAATTTAGCTAGCACAAGAGCTTGATCTTATTGATTTACAATTACCATTCTCATATCAACACGAAATCTTCTGATTAAATGCAACTTGTATCGAGTAGACGAGTTTTCAGACTACGCTATGATAATTTTCGAATTGCTAAGTCTCAGCTTCATTTTGTACTTAGAGTGTACACGCTCGTATTTAGTCCAAATTTGTGCATGGAAAATGTACGCGAGTGTGTGTGCTGTAGTGCTATGAACATTTACATAGCGAAAACAAAACTGGGTCCTTAATTTCAATCTCGCATGAAATTCCTTGACATATACTCGTGCCGTCATAACAGAAAATTTGACTCTCTGACCTTAGTCTACCACATAAACTCGCGTGGAATTGGCAATCTCAAGTTTGCTAACGCTATGAGGCGCGTAATACGCTCGTTTTGAGCTGTCAAAATAACGTGGAGCAAAAACGTAAGACGCGTTTGATTCGCTTAATATTGTAACCACGGTTGCCGTTATTTGTAACCATGGTAACTGTGTAATACGTTTACGGCGGCGCGTTATTAGCATGTTTTGTGGTGTCATACAGAATTAGAGCACTGTACGGGGAACAAAACAATGTGAAAAAAAACGTTGCAGCATATGTATTCTGCAAGCCAAGTGAACGCGCAAGTGAAGTGGTAAGCTAAGTGAATGTGATTTTTTCTAGCCTATTTCTGCAGATAAATGTCAAAATATCGAATTATAAGAGTAAGGGACTACAGTCAAGGGTGATCACTCGTCATTTTGACATTTCTCTATGATAATTGACAAGAAAAATACATATTCACTTAGCTTATCACCTCACTTTCGCGTTCACTTAGCTTGCAGAATAGACCGGCAGGAAAACGTATGAAGCTACTATGATATATATTATAGCGTGGTATGAAGAGGCAATAAATGGCATGGATTTCAGGTTATGCTTATTTATTAGACCGATTGGTTGCTTGATGGCGAGGCTCGCAAATGAAAACGTTTATCTGATGTAGATACGCTGCTGTTGTGACATTTACGCGTAAGCTTTGATTGTGAATTGCCTATGTATCTAGTGTTTATTTTACGGGCTACATGGTTAATGGCCAGTTTAGAATGTGATTTTGTTGCAGTACTTAGCTAGGAACTTATGCGCGGTAAAAGTATAAGAAATAATTAGATATGAGAAGCGCACTACTTAGTTGTTATTTTATGCGCCGAACCACTTTTTAGGGTACTTTTTTATGGCTAATAAGTCCGCATTTGACCACCAACTCGCCTGTTGGTAAGCGATAATGTGGGAGAAGATAAAGCACGCAGACTTAGAAGATATACCTATTCACTCTTGCCTTGAAAAGGTCCACTACTTACTACTACTTTAGAAATAACTTTTTAGGTTTGACTGGCGATTTTTTTTTCAAGTCCTTAGTCGTGACTCCAAAAACCTAGTATATCGGCTAACAGCTACAGTCTTACTTTCAATCACAACCAAAAACTAAGAAGAAGTGATAAGAATAAAAAAAAAACTAAACTTTTTATAAAGTACTGCAGCTCACCGAACTAAAATAACTTGGACGGAGTAAAGTTACTGTATTAATGTTTAAGAATGAAAACTGTATTCTCCATCTAAACAAGCCATTTAAGAGTAGAATGACCTTCAAATAAAAACCCTAATTTTTTATAGAATATACACAAATGCGGTCAGCATTTGTGACTCATATTTATGTTCAGCAAAAAAGCCAAATTGTATCTTTAGATTGGAATGAAAAGCCTTTAACACTGTACTTATCCGAGGCCTCAATTTGTACGTGATTATGAAACCAATATACCGATAAGACAGATGTTATAACGTCCAAAAGGTATAATTTATATCCCATCACATGGAATAGGAATAATGTGTTAATACAAGCAGTAACGCAATATATCAACGAGGAAATAGACTCTGTTTTTTTAAGTTACTTGACTAATTTTGCGAAATAATGAACTTATTATGGACAAGCCTATGTAATTTCCCGTCAATTAAATAGGGAATGAAGCTCTGGAAACTTTCACCTCCTATTTAACATTTTAGGGGATGAATTTCCAAAAACGGTTATATAGCTGATTTTAATTTGTAAACAGACGTCTTAAGTCCAAACTTCCACGTTTGAAATCTAATGTCTGAAACTACTGATATGATTTTATTCAAAGAAAGATGCACTATTCCTAAGTGACACAGGCCGCCATATTTAAATCACAAGCGGGCGAGGTTGAAATAATCTTCTAATTTGATTATAGTTTAGTGTAATCTTTGTGCAAACGAAGGGTGAAACAATGAAATACAGGATTAATACAGGGTATTACAGTTGTCAACAGGCAGTGGTGACCACTTACCAGGTGTCACGTCGTTTGTTAGCCATTAATTCTATAAAATGATTGTTACAAAAAAATTACGATTTTTTTCACAGAAAGTTCAATAAATAGCATTCATCCCCTAATTTTCCACCCATTACGGTGGAATATTTTCTTCAAATTTAAATGGGATTTAAGTTATATAAAAATTTACGGGATATTTACCGTGGTAAGGTTGTGGAAGGAGCTCCCGATATTTCGGCGCAGTTACATGCACCATGTTCACGGGAAGACTGAAGAATGTGTGTGGTTGGTGTAAAAGTTCAAAGTTAGGTACAGATAAAACGATCTACCCTCTTCCTTAGCGCCTTCCACAACCTTACTACGGTAAATATCCCGTAAATAATCATATAACTTTAGTGAACAACCGTGATAGTTTAAAACAGTGTTTAAATGGGATTGTCCTTGAGAATGTCTACACAATAAAAATATACATTATTATCGGTTTACAATTGGTGAAGATATTACATAACATACACACACACAAAAACATTCGAAATAACCGAAGTCCCTTTTTTAAGTCCATTGAAAATAATAAGTTATTATTTTGTTTACTCTAAAGATGGTCCAATTTAGGTACTTACTATTAGATTACAATGCGAGCATTTATGCAATGTCAGTGCAAAAGCTCTCATCAATTTCAGTTTAAGAATTTGTAGCAAGCTTTTCAACTGCGTTTACTGTTTTATTGTGTTACAAGGCGGCTTGGTATAAATAAAAGAAATGGAATGATAATCATCAAATTACACATTGACGGTGTACGTTTAGGTCGGTGAAACAAAAAACTCGGTCAAGTGCACGGTTTTAGTGTCATTGGATTTTGAGCTTGATGCTTTCAACGACTAAGACTTGTGCTATTTTTTGTTTTACTTAACGTAAATCAACTTAAACGGTGCTTAGTTTTTGCTATAATCAAGCGTAACTCAAAATACTTTTACCACATTTTGTGTGTGCGTTTAAGTGTTTGACAACTCTTGATACAACAGAAATAACTGCTATTAGCAGTTAATTTATTGCTATATATTGAGTAGTTATGAAAATAGATGAAGACCAATATTCTAAAGTTGTTTTGACATTTTAAGGCCTTCTCACCAGTCAGATATCTCTCTGGAATATAAAAAAACAGAGTTAAAATGAGATTATTGAGTGGAGCATTTAAAAAACTAATCAAGTATCTTAAAATAATATAACAAATGGTTTTAACAATTTTCATGATGCTATTTTATGGGATGGCTGAGAAGATAAACAAAAGAAGAAATAGTTTTTTTTTGTCTACAGCTACACACTACTTCTACTTTTCCAAAATGTTTAATTCACAACTATCTATTTGTTAGTGATTTAGTACAAAAAAACATGAAAAAATTGTCAAAAAATAATAGGCGGATAAAAAAAAGCAATTAAAAAAACCAACAAACGCAAGTTCAAATTAAAAAATATCAATATGAAAATGTTAAATATTTGCAGTGTTATTAGATTGAATCGATGTTATAAAATTTTTAGTTAAGGAATCTTATTTTGTAATATGTAGAAAATGTCTGAAATTAATTAGTAGACGCCACTGGTGATAAGAGAGTTGGCTCATTCCTCAAACAGAGAATGTTTTGGCAATTTAACGCCAGAATGCAGCCAAGTTTCTTAGTTCTTTACCACATGGACAACATCTTGATTTAGATTTTTAGTTGAAATGTAATAATTAAGGCTTTTTGTTTGTTTGCTTTGTTTGTATACTTTTGTACATTAAAATACAACATTTTAAATATGTATTGGCCCAAATACCATTAAATGATACAGGATTTTTTTTTGATCAAAATATCTAAGAAAATCAGAGGTAATTGTTTCGGCTGTCAATCTACCCACAACACAAAATGAGCTTTCGCACGGCAAGGTACAGCCTAATCATGTCAGTTTGGACACGCGATTTTTTTTCGTCGTTTAACAGTAAAATAATTATCTATCCAGTATTCAATTAACACTGTGAGAAAATGACATGTCTATCGGTGGAGGCCGTCGGCATTTCTAAACTATCATTATCATTACGCGAGCCGCGGATGTAGACTGTGACTAGATGGCGCACTGATACTATTGTAGAAGTAACTAGCGTGAGCTTGATTTATAATTCCGACTAGCTAAGCTAGCTAAGCGAGTATTAAAGTGTTGGTTGATACGACTAATATTCGCAGTAGACAGTAGAGTACAGTAGATTAGTTACGACTCGATTTTTATTTACGTCTCAGTAGGTTTCAAAACTCATCTTTTCATTAAAGGGGACAAACAACACAAAATTTTCACTCATTGTTTGAGTGCCAAAGCATGAAAAATATACCTTTTTATTTGTCATTCTATTCACATAATTATCGATGGCGACATGTTTATATTTTTTTATAGTCATGTCATTGTGAACGCAACTAGTCCAGTCGGGGCAGACATTTAAATAGAAAAAAATCCGGGGAGCGATTTTTTTTAACGTCGGGGGGGGGGGGGGGGGGGATTAAATTTCCTTGTGGAAAATTAAATTTCCAACAACTTTGGATAGGACCATTTTTGCTCTAAAGTTGAAAATTAACGAGTTATTTCAAAAAAACGAAAAAATTGAACTTTAAAACAAGATGGCGGCGAATGCTCTACCGGGATTACTTAGAAAATCGAGATTTATACTCCCAACCACCCCCTCCGACGTTTAAAAAAAATCGGTCCCCGGATTTTTTTCTATTTCAGGCTAGTTTTATGTCTACCCCGACTGGACGAAACGTCCGAGTTTGGTAATATATTAGGATTATTAGGTGTGTGAAATTTTTACCACTCATCATCATCATCGGCCAGAAGACTTCCACTGCTGAACATAGGCCTCCCCCTTTAACCTCCACACTGAACGACATCCTGCCATCTGCATCCACTGGATGCCCGCGACTCTCACAATGTCGTCGGTCCATCTAGTGGGAGTCCTACCTACGCTGCGTCTTCCGGTTCGCGGTTTCCACTCAAGAACCTTTCTTCCCCATCGGTTAACAGTTCTTCGAGCGATGTGGCCTGCCCATTGCCACTTCAACTTGCAGATTTTAATAGCTATGTCGGTGACTCTGGTTCTTTGGCGAATATCTACGTTTCGGATTTTAATTTTTACCACTCCATAGGTTTTATTATACAATCACGCAAGTTTCATTATCTAGTTAAAGTCTAAAATATAATTTAATAATTTCTAAAATATAATGAGACGGTGTACCTGGTAATTTTATTCTTATTTTGAGGAGAAAAATTGATTTAATTCAAACGATTAAATTACTTAATTTTTCTATACATATTTCTCTACTTACATTAAAATCTTTTTCACTAAGAACTATTATCATCTATCATCTACTCTATCACAAAATTCTATCAAATTTAACTCTTGCCCCTTCCATTGTCTCTAGATCACCACAGATCACCACCTGTCGCCGTGCCAATGACCGTCGTGGTAGTTGGTCAGAGTATAACATACATAGTATAGTGCCAAAAAACTCTGTATATACCTACTTTTTTAATGCCCAGAGAATAAAGCGAGGCGGTACGCGCTTGTAATTGGTTGGAACGCGATTTGGACCTTTGATTGATGCGGAGGGCGTGTTCTTCTTGGTTCTACGTCTTAGCTGAACGCTACTGAAATCATGGACAATTTGATAGCTGTAGCGGTTATCATTTTAATCTACAGGGTTTCGCGGAAATATTGTTCTGAGACGAAAGGGGGCCATAAAACCCGTCATTATGATGTATGATGATTATGCTGTTCCTTACATTTTGTCGAGTGTGAATAACCGTTTTCTGGGACTTTTTATATTTTTTTCGCGATTTATGAGTTGGCTCACATAATAAAAGTTATTTATAATGTCGTACTATGGTACTATGGACCCCATTCAGGTTAGTATATCCTTTCCGCGTTACCCAGTATAACTAAAGTGGCCAAACAGAACACATCTAAGTGATCATAGCTTGGATACCTAAATAGTTCTTATCGTAGGTGATGACAGATGCCCTAGATAGTTCTTAGTGGTCATAAATTGTTATTCATAAATGTTGAACATAGCAAGAAAATTGGAGCTTTAAATATTATTTAAAAAGAAGCTACAGTATTTGAGTCGTATAAGGCATAATGAGAAATTGCTGCTAATTCAACAAAATCCAAAGAAAGCCACCACCTAGATGAAGTTTAGTTATCTGGTGCCTCAAAAATCTCCGGTCGTAGATTCATATTTCGGGCACTCGTGTCGAAAGGTCGAATAGCTCATTGTAGCCGATCTCTGGTAGGAGATGACACGTAAGAAGAAGTACGTAAATTAGGGAGTTTTGTACAATCAGTTGTGCTGCGTTGCTTGTGTATATAACCTTAGTTTATTTCGAGTCTATTGCTTTTTTCTTTATTCTAACAATATTCTACTTCTATATTTTTTATTCACATGTTTAAGCGTGTATTAAATGTACTGTTTTTTATAAGTAGAAACTTTTAAATGGCCCCTTTGTCTTTAGCTAATTATTAACTCTGTTAATTAAGACCGTTAGTTTCTCTAAGATAATATATATAAAATAAATAAATAAAATAATAATTGATCGTGTAACTCTACAAAATTTTAATCGACACTATCTATTGGTACATTTCGATGTATCTACTAAAATCTAGGTTTAGCTTTTAGTTACAATAAAGCTAAATTAACGTTTAGCTTTAACATTCGTATTTATTTTTACCTAATTCATAAATTATGTACATAATTACTATCTTCAAAACAATCATATTATCATCAAAATGAAATAAAAATCTGAGATACTCGTAGATCAGTTTGATCTTACTTCGAAATGTCTTATACAGTTATATTGCAAGATAGTGGTGTCGTTTCTGCTGTATTATTGAACTAACCAAACTAAACTAAATGTTACAACTCTAAAGTTTTTGATCCCTCATCTTTATCTCACATAATATTGAAATGAAAAGAGATTCATGCAGACAATTTTAGTCCTGTCGGATTGGTTTAGTTTATTAAACGGTATGACAGAATTGACGCCAGTTATACTCTTTAACTGCTGACTAAATGAAATTTTGTTCTTATGAGCTTAAATCCTGGTTTAACACAAAGTAGGCTACAAAATGTATCTTGAAAAAATAAATCGGTTCTTGTACAATAGCGAATGAAACTACAACTTATACACCGTTCTACAATACAGTATTTTTTTTCTGAATTTAAATCATCATCATCATCTGCCAGTCCACTGCTGAACATAGGCCTCCCCCTTTAACCTCCACGCTGAACGACATCCTGCCGTCTGCATCTACTGGATGCCCGCGACTCTCGCAATGTCGTCGGTCCATCTAGTGGGAGGCCTACCTACGCTGCGTCTTCCGGTTCGTTGTCTCCACTCAAGAACCTTTCTTCCCCGTCGGTTATCAGTTCTTCGAGTGATGTGGCCTGCCCATTGCCATTTCAACTTGCAAATTTTAATGTCGGTGACTCTGGTTCTCTGGTGAGCATCTACATTCTTAATTTACGCTTTACCTAAATGCTGGTGTGTTTGTGGCTCAAAGCATAAGCATGGCCATTCAGCGTGGTAAAGCCGCCAGCATCAGTACGCTGCCAACTGGTAATGGGCTTGAGTATTTGGATTGTCTTTAGATCTTCACAGCACATGCACGAAAAAAAATCTTTACATTCTTTCATAATTATCGATTTTCGACTTTTTTTTCGTTCACAACGCGACAGCTAAACGGGAAGTGGATGGTAATTACCGTCACTTACCTACTTTTCAGAGTTGAAACCGTCCAAGAGTAAGTACTTAGCGCAGGTAGTTTTACATCTACCTATATTTAGACACAATTAGATGATGTCAGTAGATGCTTTTAGTGCTCTTATCGATGCCGCATGACAAGTATTCTCAGGTGGTCAGACCGGAGGCGTAAATCTGTAGACGCGTTTTTATACACACGCACAGAGTAAATTACAGAGAGACAATATTGGAAAGACAGTAAACACTTTTATCTTGTGATAGGGGAAACAAATTATGTGTAATATAGGGTTTCATAATGCTCAAATTTTTATTGCATATTATGAAATTTACCTATAGATCTTTATCACATAATGACCGTCATTTGTTTGTCTCTTCTAAATTCTAGCATATCAAAGCAATAGGTATGTTTTAAGGGTTTCGGCAAATTTATTTTCATTTTCTATGTCTTTTATCTACACTGATATTTTATTATAATTATGTATTTTGATTAGATATGGGTTGGAGCTATGCATAACTAATTTAGAGGTTAATAAGATTAATTTATGTTTATATATATCTTATTCGATAATTTTGGTTATCAGCTAAGGTTCGGTTCTTACATTAAAAACCCCGTCTTAGTGTCTAATGAAGACCACATCCCCGTAGGAATAAACTAATTCGAACTTAGGCGGCATCCGAATACTCACGTCTCCCTTCTCCCACAAAGTCACAGGCTTCGTTACTTTACCATCCTAGGAAAGAGAACAGAAGGCAATGGAAGAGACAAGACACATAGCTTTCTTTTAGTTGGCTCGTACAATAGACAAGGGTTAAGCGATGTCACCATTATTATGTAGAGCAAGCGTCAAAGCAGTTTAAGTTAAAAAAATATCTGTACGAAGGTTGGTTTTCGTTGGTTGGACATCGTATTCTTTTACTTAATCTGTAACATACAATCGCGAGAGTTTTGTGAACAACTTTAGGCGGCTTGTTGCTATGGTCAACTGTGACCTATTCTACGATAATGTGACGTCACTGACGTATTAGTTTTATTGATATAACGGCTCGTGTGCCTACTCTTTCAGTTTTTCTAGGTCTTTGCGTGTTTTGGAATGTTGCCTATTGAACTATATACATAGGTAATTAAACATTGGCTCGATTAAGTTAAATTACTATGATGAAAGATAATTGTATTATTATTTATTTAACATTGTATTCGGTACTTATTTTAATGTAATATTAATCTTATTTTAAATAATTCAAGCATACACTTATCTGGTAAACAAGTATGTACCATACCTACACAGTAATCTATTTATTTTTCTTATGTCTAGTTAAACTTTATAACTAAACTGCATTAAGTTATTCCATTAGGAGTGATCAATTATGCTATTTTCATCAAATATATGCGTATACAATACATTTCCATAAACCAACAGAATTTCATTAAACATTCCTGCATCCGGAAGAAACTGGCATTCCTAACATTCTTCGGCCGCAGCCACAAAGCAGGTTATAAAATTTAAAACCTTATTTCAAGGTGACTCATTGTCATAAATCGCTTTCTTTTCGTATGCGCCGACTTCTTCATTACACATTACTTCATGTGTCCACACAAAAATACTTCATCTACTTTCTTATAATAGTGATGATTTTGCAATGATAATTACGATAAATCATTGACAAATATACGCAAATAATTTGTTGCTGGAAGTTTGGTAATGAGAGTACTCATTGGAAAATCTCTTGATGGTGGTTTTATTGCGTAAGCTTTGGTGTTTGCTTTTTTTGATTATTTTTGCTATCTTTCGTCATATGAATTTCACATTTTCTTTTTCTTTTCATACAAATTATACGCCTTCATTCATTCAAATATTTACATATGATTACGAAAAGTTTACTACATTCCTCGATAGTTATACGAATCATAATTTTAAATCTTTGCTTTTGATATATAATTTTTCCCTATGTCAGTTCAAAATGTATGTACTGGCCTATTGTGTAATAATATAAGAGAATCGATCCAAACATACACGCCTTAGCTCATCTGTATTTAATTTTTCACTATGTAAAAAGTTGTTCCAATAAGAAAAAAATATTGACTCGTTAAATTTTTCCTGTTGATACAAAAGAACGGACCAAAAAAAGAACAAAAAAATTACAAGCCTCCATTAATAAACTGAGACAGCCCACTCAATAAATTGCTTTTTACAAATCTTACGTCGGAACTATTATTTAATCTGTAACCATAGCCCAACCCTCCGCAGGCAACACGTCATGTCCAGATGCCAATGACATCGCTATGACTAACTTATGAATGGAAACGGTGAAAGTGGGTGCGCACCTGATTAGCAAGCTTTTCGGAATTATATATATAAATGACGATCCTATATTTACATGATAGTCTGAGTCAGTATCAAGGAGACTTAAGAAGAGATAGATTATGTCTCGAAGAATCGATAATAATCTTTTGAGATAGAGACGTGACTCGATTTATGTCTCGGAGAAGGAAAAATGCGAAATAATACAATTTGATAAGTAACCGACTGGAAAAGTAGTTTCATAGCTTAGTAACCATAATCTTAGTCAAAGACTAATAAGTAGCATAATGTTGAGCTTGACAGACCCTCAAATGTTATCAATTCGCACTGCGACCAAGAATTTATCAGAAAATCATATATCCTTTGGTTTTATCTATTTATTCGTTGATATTTATAAATGCAGCTTGCAACAATAAATGCAAGCCATAATAAGGATAAATTACCGCAAATTTGTCTGAGCAGTAACCCTTTGAACTTACAACTATTAGCCGCAAGAGACAAGTAAACAGAGAATTTGCATAAACAATAAAGTAGCTGTCAGAATAAACGATGGCCGAGTCAGATACCGAAAGATGGGGGAAATAAGATGTGCAATCGATTGTGAAGAATATCAACGTGAGTAGTGTTTATGCTATATCTTATACCATTTTCATATATTATGCAGGATCAGTACAGCATATACGATATGTTTTTTCTCTATCATCCGTCATGTCTGAGTTCACCCTCTTTATGCGACATGTTAGTGTTGTTTCATTATATCTTTATCTCTATAATTAAGCAAAGTTGTTCTAACAAGTTTCTTTTCTACATTCTCCTGAAACCTGTTATTGTTATGCATCAATATTTATTTAATCCAAGGCTTCCTTATCACTGTAATTTGTTTATTTCTTATGTCTTACGTTAATCTGACTGTTAATTTTAACTGCCTTTTTTATATTTAGCCTGGATACTGGTATCTATATTGGCGTGTTTACCATGTTCTTAACTAGGTTTACAGCGTTAAAATGATCTGAATTTCTTATCATTAGATTTTGAGAAAAAGTTAGGGATGTAAGATTTAGTTGGGTTACAGGAAATGGTGAATTGAATTGTTTAGTCTCCCTCGATCAGTAACGTAGAAAGGAATCTCAATGGGTGTTTCCCAATTACCATGAAACACAGTTACTCAACACTCTCACTGCACCACCATAGTTATTACCCTAACTCGTCACGGTTGACATAGTTCGATGTTAGTGGTGGAAAGCTCGTTAATTCAATTTGTTTTTCCACAGTCTTCTAATGCTCCGTTGTTAGCACGCGATTCTTTCACGCACGGTCGTTAGAGCTGACTGATTTGATCGTGTTAGAGAACACTATTTGCAACTTTGAGTTTTATCTTTTTATTTTGCAAGCTAAGTGGTTTTTTGCATCTAAAAAGGTTGTACCTAAAAATCTCTACTATAATTTATGTCAGTATCTTTCTCTTTTATTGGCTACGTATCCCACGTGGTAGTTGTTTTTATCTCTTTTTAATTATATTAGTAGTATAATTTCTACGTTTGATGTTGTTGATTGTTTGTCGTTAATTTAGGGTTATATCGTCACATTTGGTTAGGTTTGATTACTGTTATTTGCCGCATTAAAAAGTAGCCTTATATTAGACAGCACTAATTATTACGACGTAGGTCCTTTTTGAAAGGTGACAAATAATAAATGGCAGATGTTTAATTAAATACTATTGCCCGAATAAGGTCATAAATAAATTATTTAAAAATGCTTAGTCGGGAAAATGCAATATCTAATTCTTCATCGACATCTTACAATTTTATTAGCTTCCAGATTTTTGACTAATGTTACCTTAGTTTACAGTATTTGAATAATTTTTTTCTTATCATATAAATCTACCTGGATTACACTCAGCAATAAAAGCTTATCTATTAGAAATCTTACCAGTAAGTGGGGTCTAATAACCTCATTAAGTAGAAAGTTATCTGAACCCAGTATCCCATGTTCACTTTTTAGGATTCCGTACCCAAAGGTTAAAAACGGGACCCTATTATGCCTACGCCAACGCTATCTGTCCGTCCTAACTTTACACGGCTGTATCTTTCGAACCGTAATAGATAGCAAGTTGAAATTTTCATAGAATATGTAATGTTACAGCGGATTAAGTAACAAATAATCAAAACATCAAAAATTAAACGGGGATCCTCATACAACAAACGTATTTTTGTATTTTGCTCTTGTGTATATTAGTAGTATATTAATACTTATAAGCGTCAAACTTGGCATGATTATAGTACACATTAAAGTATAACAACAAATAATAAATAGTGGCCAAGTGCGAGTCGGTGACAAATTTCTGTTCATTACCAAGTTAAGCAACGTATTCGGTTACTTGGACGACCTTATCATTTCTTTCACCGAATCGAAATTGCATATTTTACAAATTTTGACGTTGGTTGTGTTTTGTGGTGGTACGGAACCTTCAGTTCGCGAGACCGACTTGCACTTGGCCGGTTTTTTATACATAGGATAGGCCGTCAACGTCTCTTATTTTTTATCAGTAATATCAGTATCATGGGTTTAATAACAAAAAATCCATAATATTATCTAACAAGGTTTTTATCTCCCTCTCTTCCAATCGCAATAAGACAGCATTTTCTTACCTCACATTTCTGAATCCTATGTCATAAAGTTCGCTTACTTCACGATTGGCATTCTCATGACATAAAAGATACAGACTTTTATTGTGCACAACAGAAAAAAAATATTACGTACAGTTAAAAGTTAACATTATCTATGTACGGAATAAACCCAATCTTCAGGAAAATACGTGTTGAGTTTCTAACCTATAACTTCACCACCCAAACTGACTGATTTCAAAAGGTCGAGTCTCCCCTTTGATATTTATTTATTTATTCTGCTCTTATTCAGCATTTATTTTTTTATTCTTTTTGGGAGACTTCCCCCAAATATTGGTTCCATACGTACGACCGTCAGTAACGTCACGTGTCGACTGACAGCCAGGTTTTTGGCTTCCAAATTTGGCTCACACCAAAACGCGGGAATTTAAGTACGCGATCGCTCGTGAACATGTAACCTACTATTTGGGTAGTAGGTGCTCGTGAACAAGAAGGAAGAAAGATTTGAAACCTTGTGACATATTACGACAAGGTTTCTAATCTTTCTTCCTTCTCTAAGGGTTCAAGTAACACTTATACCTCTCATACACACCACTAAAACAATTTAGTGTTAATTTCATCACAATTTTCGCTAGTTCTATAAATTGATCCATCTAACAGTAGCCATACGAGCTCGGCAGCGTTGCGTGGACGCGTGCCTGACGCCATTACGGTAATGACGGGCTCGTATAGAAAATATACAGTAATCGCACCAGCTGTTCTCTACGGATAGTTATTATGTGGAATCAGGGGTTTCTAATACAAATGCGTGTTCTAAATCTTTCAAGAAAAGCGGATAAACATAAATAATGAGTTTTAACACCTTCTCCCATATTGTACATTATGGGAACCACATATTAGACAAACAAGGTAAGGTATATGATAAGGTAAGGTTTTACTGATATGGTAAGGTGGCAAGCGGGTGTATGGCCAGGCCTGGCGCACTCCGCACTTTAGGTATGAAGCTACAAGTAGTCGTCTTGTCGGACTTGCCGTGCCCGCTGCCGCGCGATAGACAGAGATAACGCGACAAGAGATACGCGAAAGACAGAGAGGCAACTTCTAGGTTAATATAGCAGTAGGTGGTTAGCGCTCGCACGTCCTGAATTGGACTTTATTGTGTGGTAGTAAGAGTGGCTATTTATTTAAATGCTTTTGCGGAGTGAACCTTCTGTACTTGTACTTTATGAATTCTGTGGTATGGCGAAAGCATCGGGCCTGAATCAAGCTTTATACCTTTTAAACTCACCCTGCAGACGTCCTTGTCACCCTTTTTTGCATGTGGACTAAGTGTTAGTTAGTTCACTGGTGTCACTGTAAGTTTCTTAGTACACGTGAAAAATAAATAAACGGAGAAAGAATAGGTAAAACACAGAGCCATTCAAACATGAACGATTATTGTAATAAGGCATATTTCCCTTTTTTTGTCTAATCTGATCTGAGATGATCTGAGGGAACCTTACATATTAGGAAATGCAACATAACGGGATTGTACTATAAGATAATTTAAAATTTCGGGAAATTTACATTATAAAATTCAAATTTTAGGGAAATTCTCATTTAATATTTTGAGCACTTAATATTTTGTCAAGTCAACGAATTGGTCATAAAAGTTGGAGTAGTCTGTTTTACCAGGGTAGTCGGGAAAGTGATGAAGAAGGAGTTTTCTGTTTCTTTGTAAATTCCTGTAACTGAAACGGCAGAAATGTATATAGGAGTTCATTTTTGTCTCTATGTCTTTCGTCTCAAAGTTTCATAGACTTTAAATATAACTTTTCTTCAGATAACCACTCTTCAACTAGAAGTCTACCACGTTTGTTGTTAACTTCAAAATTGAACATCATACTGAAAATAAAACTCTTAATAAGAAAAATGTGGTTATATGGTTATGTTTCAATGCTTGTTTATTATTTCAACTTCCAGTTCTTAACTGGTTATATTAGGCCCGCATTAAAGCTTAAAAATAAACACAAAAGTTAAATCATTATCCCAACTTTCTCTCAATTTATCATCGGTCTACAAAAAAGGGTTTCTATTATGAAGACCAGCATATAATAATACGAAGGATACAGCGATGATTGCCGGGAGGCGCAATTAACGCCGCATATCTATTGAGATCCCATTATTTCCTCAAATACCAGTAGGGTTGCCATCTTTGGTATCATTTTAGGTTAAAATTTACTTCAGAGTTGAAATAAGGTCACCGTTAATAACCTATGTAAATCCATTGATGGGTAGGTATCTAATGTACATCGCAGCTTAATCTTTACTTATCAGCATTCTTGCCACCTTAAGCCACTCATTATAATGTCTCTACCTATCTGCCTTACCTATTACTTTAACGATTTGCGGTTTCCCGTCGATTCATCAAGATTTATAACTTTGAGTTGAACTTTTGCGGTTGTTTCTTCTACAAAGCTTAGCTTACATACATTTTTCTTGATATTTTAAGTTGCCTAATATCTTTTGCATTGATATTGATGTGCGGTAAATATAAAACCAGTTGGTAGCTCATTGAAAATGCTAAAGTATGTACTGTTTTTCTTGATATATTTTTTTGTATTAAATTGATATAAATATACAATTTATTGTACCAGAACTAAAAATTACATAAAGATAAAAAACGTAACAACTAGTTAACCCTGAAAGATGGGCCAGAGGATCACATAGAGGGTGTCAAAACGGACGAAGGAGTCAAGGCAGCCTGAGAAAACGCTAGCACGCTGACCTCTACGCATTCTAGATAAACTGGTCAAATCTGGCGAATTTCGCAACGTCTGGAAGTAAAAGGGGGAGACCTTAGCCTAAGAAGTGGGACAGTATAGGTTTAAACAAGTTTTTTATTGAAAAATATCTTTTTCCAACCAAGCTTTTATGAAATTAGTGATCGGAACGGTGTGCTGATCAAAATGAGCCCAAACGCTGCTAGCCCACTATCATCCATCGAAATTGCCGTTGTCCATCCTCACCATTATCAAATCACCTGATTTGATACAAAATACAATACAATACAATATTATAGTGACAGCGAGGTCGCTGTAATCAGAACTTGACAAGTATACCAATATTCAGCTCAATCGAACACCGGGAAGTGGGTCATATTTAACTTGCAAGATTTGATTACAGACAGACACCGGGACAGCTGAAATTAAATAAAAGCTTGTAAAAAGAGCTAGTGTGCTCGAGCAATAATCATGGTAAAACATACTTTTTTAAACAGCTTTAATTGATTATTATCTTGTATCTTTTTGGTAAAATTGAAAGGGATTTACATTATAGCAGGCACTAGGCAGTATTTGACTTAATTATTCTTGAATATATCTCGTAAAATTAAAAGAACCTGTATTAGATTCTTAAAATTTTGTTCGTTATCTCTTTTATGAATCACTTTAATTTACTTGAAATTTGAAATTCCAATAAGTCCCTTCACCCATAAATTTCGAAATAGATTACAACCAGTTAAAAACTGAACTTTTAATTTGACAAAATGGAATCGATTCTTGGAATAGTGCTCAGAATATAATAAGTAGAAGAAAAAGTTTATAACCAGTTTTGACAGCTTTCTTGTAAAAGTAATTTCGACAGTTTCTTTTTACAAAACTTGCGTATATTTAAGTATCTATTATATCTTTACGTTTATATAAAAGCGAAATATCACTCACTTATCACGAAATCTTGATAACTACTTGACCTACGATGCTGGATTGTAAGAAAGTATTTTGCGAAAGGGTCGAATAAAAAAAGGTGGATTAAAGTTTATATGAAAGTCTACGCATACAAAATGTGTGTATAAATACAAAACCGTAATATAACCCACAGATTGAGTGTATTCTGCATTCTATTGCGAAAAGAAACTCCTAGCTTAGCTCTCTCCATTGCCCGTTTTGCGATTCGGAGTTTTTTCAAAAGGACCACATCTCAGTACCATAATTATGTTATCAATCAACACAAATTATTGTTGAACAAATATACAAACAAACATACATAGAAACGCCGATTTGTCCCATTAGAATCTGAGCCTTTTTTCGCTCGTTAAATAAGTTGAACCATTGATTGCTCTCGGAAGCGATGAAAGGTTATTTATCGTAATAACTGAGGAAGGGAATCTTCGATTTACCACGTGCTTTAAGTAGAGAGTTGTACTTGCATCCATTTCGAAATAGGCACCTGACTTAGTTATTATCGTAGTTTAGCTTATTATCGACTCTTGGCGAGTATTAGTCGACTTATAGTGTGTTATATTATATGTACCTACGGTTAACTGAGTTAGAAATATCAATAAAGTCGATTTTTACTCGTAAGGCTTTAAATAATTTTAATATTTATTATTATCAATAAAATAAAAACAGAATTCAAACATAGTAAATATTATACCTACGTAATTTAAACTACATGGAACCGCTATCGTTGAAATTTCTATGGGACCAATATGAAAGTAGATCCTTTCAAATAAAAAAATATCCTTTTGAATCGGTTAATCGGTAATCCATTTTCGGTTACAGCTCTTTCCATCAGGCAAGTTGGTAGTCAAACTTAGATGTATTCTGTACAATATTATTATATATCTATATACTATTGGATATACATTTATATAGGCTAACGATATTAATGAAATGTCCTTTAAATATAAATAAATATCGCGCATCAGATCTGCATGATTTAATTCCCTCTTGCCCTTTTTTCTATCGGACTGCCAGAGCGGGCACGAAAAATCGACACCGCTTTATTCCAAAAACCCGTACGAAGCGCTTTGATTTCACTTTTATTGTGCGAACTGCTTGTATGTGGAATGCGCTGCCTGAATGGGTGTTCCCCGATAGTTACAATCTGGGTGTTTTCAAGTCAAAAGTGAATCGGTTTCTTCTAGGTAAGCGTGATCCATCGTAGGCCGCATCATCGATTAACATCAGGCGAGTTGGTGGCCAAGCGCAAGCCTTGGCAAGCAATCTTACAATAAAAAAAAAAAAAAAAAAAAAAATCTGATGGTAGTATTAATGATCTAATGCTAACATCTGAAAAAATCATTTATCAAACCACAAATTCAAAAAATACTTAAACACATCATAGAGCCATAACAGACATGTCAACTTGGCTGACGAACCGCCGGCGCCGCGCGCCGTCTGACCAACAGGAGAGAAAGAGAAAATCCGTCACGTCTGGTACGGCTTTTTAGCTTCTACTTTGCCATTTTCTTCACTAATCTCCATTATAATGAGTTTGCAATTTAATTACTCATCCCTATTTCAGTAAGTTTATTTGCTCTGACATCTGCAATAACATAAAAAACTGATTAAAACATTTAATTTGTTGGACCGAAATAAAAAGAGCTACCGTTTTACGTTCAAAAACAGCGAAAGTAATCAGAGTGCGTAATTTTTATTCAGCTTTTTTTTTATAACTTTTTTGCAGATGTCAGACCAAATAAATACTCGGACCGAGTTTAGCACACAGACTAGACCTTCACCGTTACCGTATACCGACTCTACTTAGCAGCAATGACGCGTAATAAATTCAATAAGCGAGATGGATTATTGTCACTTTCACTATCAGATTAAGATATCACTATCAGTGAAGCTGCATAAATGCACTGAAGGTTGGACCTTTCAGCTTGATTAATCAACAACAGATAAAAAAGGGTAAATTAATTCTAATGATAAATAATTCTTTCACGTAAAATAACCACAGCTAAAATTTTCGAAAAGTTCGTTTACAAAATTGCGTACATTTTAGCAGCGAGATAAATAGTGTTATCTCGTTCGTTCTTAAGGAAAGTTGGAGATGTCTATCTCAGTTGTCGAATTCCTGTTCGGCGCGTGGGAATGAAATGCGCTTGCGTCGTTCCTGGAACGTGCGCCCGCGATTCATCAAATCACTCTCAGAACAAAGAGTAAATAAGAAAGTTGGCAGTCATATAAGGAAATTTCTTTAAATTTTTCTTTCTTCGCGAATGAAACCAATTTTTAGTCTCACATCTAAATTCTTGAGCGTCACACGTCTGACTATACAGGGTAACGCGTAAAGGGTGTACTAATCCGAAAAGGGGTCCATTATACTCATCATTATGAACAACTATGACTGCGACACTATACCGTCTGGGACATTAAGACAGACAGACAGCGTAGGCTTAGTAATAGAGTCCCGCCCGTTTATACCCTTTGGTAAAGAGCCGTTTACACTCTGAAAATCACCAATCTGTCAGGTCAGTCTTTGGATGGGTGACTGGCATTTGCAACTTAGTGCTACCTGCATCGCTAATTTTTCTTATTACTTAAAACATCTCAGCCCTGGCAGATGCCTTCGAGCGGTCTAAACTCGGCCATAACGAACTATACCTGCCTTATTTTCTTTGTATACTTATATATAGTTAGGTCTGCCTTAAACTCAAGCTAGTACCGAAAAAAGTCTGTTAAAAACTGAAGGGGGTGAGGTAAACATGTATTGCTCACATTGACATATTTTTACAAATTCTACAAACGCACACTTCAATATTGAGCGGCACACAACTGTAAATTTACTAGTGCTGTTGCCCGCGACTCCGTACGCGTAGAATTTCATATAAACTTTCAACCCTTTTTTCCTCCCTTAATCCTTTGCGCAAAATAACATAGCCGATCAGAAATACTTCAACCTGATCATAGCTAAGCATATTCGTGAAAACAGTATTTAAATCCGTTCAGTGGTTTAGGATATGTGCGTGGACAAACAATCCAAGAGACAAAAAATCTAAAAACTGTCTTAACGTGTTTAGGTGCTTATTTTAAGACGCCCTTTGTGTGTGTTTTTTTTTATTATATGTATAGATTCTAAGTTTATTTCAGAAGCGTTTTCCTTATATTGATCCCTTCTGTACCCATTTCAATTTTTTATCTTTGTCCGCCCGACTTGCCAATCATCCAATTTTGGTGTAAACGTTCCGTTCCTAAATTATTATTCTTTGCCCTTTTATTATGTTTACACTGTTTCCATTCCAAGAATCCGCTGGTTACATGTCTGCGGCGCTTGGCGGCTTGTTGGAAACTGCATATGAAACACCAACATGTATATTACAGCAGCAAATAAAAACCAGTCCAAAATCAGTACTTATTCTTACGTCAATAAGATAAAATATTACGCATTGGGTTGTAGATCAGAGTTTGTCTGTAGAGGAATAATTATGCACTTTTTACGCAAGGCTCCATAAATTGACGCGAATGGAAAAATGTTTTTCTACGTCCTCAATATCTGGAGCATCTGTATTGTTGTTCAGATCACAAGGAACAATTAGAAGATAATAAAGATAGAGTAATGCTATAAATTGATTTCGTGGAGACTATGATGAGTGTGAAAAGTTGGCAGCGTTGTTATTGTGTTGGAAAATAGTTGATAAGGAACCTCAAGAATGTTGTTGAGATTTTATGTCATCTTCTAGATGCGGTATATCAATAAAAAAGCATTGAAGTTTTTTTCACTGGATTGATTTTCACAACCTCTCTGATATTCATACATATGTACTATGATACATGCTACGAGTTATATGCTCTGAATAATAAAATTACCTTTATCACATTTTTATTTTTGCTCTTCTATCAATCTTTTACAATATAATATTATATCAGATCACAATAATAAGCCAGTAAACGTCCACTGCTGAACAAAGGCGTCACTCTTAGAGAGGAGTGTTGCCATAATGCCCACGCTTGGCAGGCAGCATGGGGATCACAGTACGTTCAGCGTGTACTAATAGGACGCTACTACCCGTCCTCTGATGGTTCAAGTCGCAGTTTTAGGATATACCCGGGTCCCTATAATATATATACATTTCTAGAAACAAAATATTAAAAAAAAACTTGAATTGCATTGTTTTGATAAGAATGTAAAGCTTAAAAGCACAAAGTTCACTCTTGAATGCTGTATAGTGCTTATTTAATTAATCTTAATTATTATAACACTTTATTTCATAACATTCTCGGGTCTAGCCCGGACATTTGGCGGGCATTGGTAGAGCCGAAGCCGACACCAGCCGCAGGCAGTAAACACGCTGTGAGCGTGTTATAACAGTAATTATGGTTCAAAATAATATGGTAACCATAGTAACAAAATTCAAACGCGTCAAAGGATTTAAACGCGATTTCCGATTGGATACTAAATCCTCTTGACAAACACGCTAGCTTGCTCCACGTTATTTTAACCGTTCGTTAGGAACCTCATCGCATAATCAAACTTGATGTTGTCAATTCCACACTGTAATGTGGCCGTATCATGAGTTTGGCTCATGCCAAAAATCCTCTTAGGCAATCCCCTCCGAAGCAATTTTTCGATTTTTTATCATGAAATTCCCTTTGGTTCCCATGTGAGTGCCGGAAGGGGATTATTGGACAAATAGTCCAGAAGTCCTCTTTTTGGCTCATTTCACAAATCCCTTTCGACAAACATTACTAAAACTAAAAGCTAGAGTCAATTTTTTCAATTACATTTTCATGTTATGACGTCTCGTGTTTGTGGCAAGGAATCTCATGTGAGATAGAGAATAAAGACCCTGCATTGAACCTAAAACAGCACATAATTCCACTGTAATTATTACGACTGAGAGCCAATATATCTTTAATCACCTTAGAACACACAGTCTAGTTTTCCTACTGGCCATGCAGCCATTTACTATTCTGCTAATTCGAGTTAACAATTCCCGTAAAATGTTTAGTTACTTGCTTACTTCAATATTTCTCCTAGTAAGAAAGTAAACAAGCCATAAGAGAGCTGGAATTAGTCGTTTGCGATGTGTTAATAGTCGCTAGTAAATACTTCGGGTAATTCTATAATTTGTGCGCTTTTATGGGTAGTGTGGCCAGTCAAGGCAGTAATTCTGAATCTTTAGATTCAAATCTACAAACAAACGCACGTTTGTATTCATAATAATATAGTTAGGATTACTAATACATAAACACTCTCTCTGCTTAAGCGGCTTGTTCCCAAACGTGTCCTAAAAAATCCCACTTGCTCCAAAAAAGCTAAAATTTAAATATGAATACAATTTAATTCCCTACAAGATCCAAGAGTTAGCAGAGTAGAGTTAGCTAAAATACTTCTCACTGCTGACAAAAACTACATACCGACTGTCCCCATGGATGGGTTATGATTTTAAGTGTGCACACAGTTGGCTTTTTTCGTGGATTTCACTCCCTCATATGACAACAATACAGTTGTTGGTTTAAAGATAACTTACTGAAATGAAATGTAACGTTTATCACTAAGGGTTGTTCACTACAGTAATGTGATTATTTACGGGATATTTACCGTGGTAAGGTTGTGGAATATCGAGAGCTCCATCCACAAACTTACCACGGTAAATATACCGTAAATAATCATATAACTGTAGTGTAACGTATTATGTACTAAATAAACAAAAAAAGATCACCTCTTCATCTTGTGATTGTATGGATCTTTTAAAATTAAAGTGAGGTTTGATACATTATTTTTGATCAGTCGTACTGGTTCCAAAATATGATCTGATAAGAATATTGTTGACGGTTTTTAAATATATTTTTAAGGTAATAAACTTGTAATATTTTGCTACAAAGCTCGTTCAACTTTTCTGTCCATTACAGACGCGGACGAGAGCAGGCGAGCTATGGCCAATGGAGCGGCCGGACGGCATGCCAGTCATACAGTCGTTAGAAGTCATGTGCGGAAAGGACCACATGGATGTGCACTTAACATTCTCACATCCCTTCGAGGGGATAGTCTCTTCAAAAGGTTAGTATTTTTGTAACGAGAAACTTTGATACAATGAGCGGTTTTCTGACAGCTCTAGGAAAATAGTTCTGCAACCATTGATAGAGGGCGCTGACGAGACTTTTTTTACATTTGTTCAATGAAACCTACAATACAAGGAAGAGGAGACATTTTATAACACGGCTAGGCAAGGCACACATATGTACCTACCAATATGTGTTGTGTTGTGGAAAAACAAGTACTTTGTTAGCAAACAATAACCAATAAATACTATACTATGATTTTTTTTTGCAAGTGAAACCTATATCAGGCGCTATACTACGAAATAAAATATATTTTTTTGCAAGTGAAACCAATATCAGGCATTGCTTTCATTTAGAAATCATGTGTGACGTATTTGATCTACATATTTATAAGATACTAGTGCGGTTGCCCGCGACTTTGTACGAGTAGATTTTCATATAAACTTTCAACCCTCTTTTCCTCCCTTGGAAAAATAATATATCCTATACTTAAATCTGGTCATAGCTAAGCATATTCGTGAAAACCGCATTTGAATCCGTCCGGTGGATTAGGAGATGTGTGTGGACAAACAAAATAACAGAGAAAAACTCTAAAAACTGTCTTATCGTGTTCAGCTGCTTATTTAAAAACATTCTGTATGTGAATTTTTTTGATATCTCGCAATTGCAATTTTTTTATCTCTACGATTTTATTACATGTATAGATAGATATGTATAGATTAAACATATGAAAACACATTACACACATACATTGACTCAAAAACCGGTCCTTCTCAGCATTTTGCTGGTTGTACACAACCATTCCTGGATACGGCAAGTGATGTCACGTGATTACAATACATCGATACAAAATTATTCTTGTCATCCTGACAAATGCAAACGACAGTTACTGTTGCAGGCCTACATAAAACTCACGGTGGCCACTTCGTCACAGAAACGAGCATTTCACTCAAAAAGCCAACGGTTAAATCAAACTGTAGTGTGTAAAAGAGCAATGCCGCTCATAACTGGGGCATGGCAGTATTAATAATTCAGTATGTATCAGTCATAATTGTTAGTGAAACCTTGGCAATTACTTACCACAATTAGAAGCGGTCTGAATACTACGTAGGTGAGATACGAGGTGAGGTGATAGTGAGGTTTGTGTACCTATATAGTTCAGCTAGTTGGTATCATTGTATTAGTCCCCTATTTCTCCAGGCGGGCTAACATGCGCACCGCGACAGGGTTTTGTCGACTCTTTTTGTCGTGCCAAAGCGAGACAGGCGTATATAAAACCGTAGGCACCTTGTCGCGTTCTCGCTCGACATAGTGACGACAGGATTATGTCGCGGTGTGCATGTTAGCCATGCTGGTCACGCTATAACTTGAAAATGGCTTTACCGATTTCAGTTATCTTTTTTTAAATAAGTAAATATCTGGGACATTATTGCACACACGGTCATCTGACCCCAAACTAAGCAAAGCTTGTAATATGGCTGCCAGAGACTGATATACATACATAAATATTTTTAAATACATACTTAAATGCCTTTATTACCTAAATAAAATACAAGCTAACACTAAAAAAAACAGTTAGACTGACATAGACCGTTGAAGGATATTAAATAAAATATATTTAAATAGATATTAACACCCAGACATAGAACAAACACAAATGTTCATCACACAAATGTTTGTCCTAAGTGGGGATCGAACCCACGCCCCCAAGCGCAGAAGGCAGGTATACTACCAACTGAGCTAACGGGCTAAATGTTTTCTAATACTTCGTAGAAAGTTCTTACATTTAAAAACGGCTGGACCGATATTGATGAAATTTTGTGTTACTGGAGCGGATTATAGTAGCGAGGCCGAAGGCTGAACTTACACCCGTGCGAAGCTGGGGCGGGTCGCTAGTATTAATTAATATAATAAAAACGTATACATAAAAAATTCTGTAATTGCGAAATATAAAAAAATATATATCACACAGGGCGTCTTAAAATAAGCAGTTGAAAACGTTAAGACAGTTTTAGAATTTTTGTCTGTTTTTTTTTGTTTGTCCACGCACATCTAAACCACTGGACGGATTTAAATGCGGTTTTCACGAATATGCATATGACTAGATTGAAGTATGGGCTATGTTATTTTGCGAAAGGGATGAAAAAAGGGTTGAACGTTTATATGAAAATCTACGCGTACGAAGTCGCGGGCAACAACACTAGTCTTAAATAATATTATTAAACCGAAAGTTGCTCTGCCTCTCTGTCTGTTTGTTCGCTTTTGACGACTTAACAGCTAGGCTGATCTAAAAGAAATGGTTGCAGAACTGTGTTTTTCAGCTGACAGAAAATCGCCCGTTACATCTAACCCTGTATTCTACTATCATTTCAGTTCATGGTTTTTATTTTTCCATTATCTTAAAGCACTCATTCAAATATGACCGTACAGCATTTACGCCGTTTCACACGAGTTATAGCTAACTAACGTGAAATATTTTCTCATACATCCCACAGATCATGAGAAGTAGCTAGAAAAGCCGTCTTCAATATTTCTATAAAATCCACTGTCGGTTGAAACTTTCTATCATTATCACGCAGTTTTTGTGCAAATATCTTCGCGATGCATAACATTTGGATGTCGACAAAACCTGGTCTAAATAAAAATAAACTAAAATATGACTTAGTGGTCCCTATAATATCTACGCAACTCCTGGACCAATTTTAACTAGTTACTTCCGAATTATATTAGAATAAAATATTTGCGTACAAAGTTTTATCACAATCAGGTTAAAGATACGTCGATAGTATACGATCGTCGAACAAACATACAATCTCACAAATATACACACAAACGTCAATCTGTTTCCGTACTATAAGACTTTTGCTTCGCTCAGTCAATACACTTTTATATAATACTAGGTAGTTATTGCCCACGACTTTTTACACGTAGACTTTCAACCCCCATTTGGCACCCTTAATTCGACCTTTTCGTGAAATCTTTTTCAGCGGGACACCCCATGGAATCTACCTGCCAAATTTCAGATTCATAATTATAGGTCAAGTATTTTGCGATGTTTTATGTTTGGATTGAGTCATGGAGTGAGTGAATTTCGCTTTTATATAAATAATATAGATCGTAAAAGATACAGCTTTTACTTGGAGCATTGGAATACCTTAGTACTAGTATTTGTTGCAACGCTTCAGTGGCGATGGCTGGTGTTCTTTCTTGATGTTTCACGCGATTCCCTGTTTGTACATTCCAAGATCTTTCACAGTTGCGTGATAGAGCGCTCAGAACTTTTCTTACTAGCATTTTCACATGGTTCTAAAATAGTCTATATTTAGCGGTAAGTATTAGGATTGATTCATACCACACCGACCCCCAGTCAGACCCATTCAGAAATGTGAGCCACATTCATCTCATGTACACCAAAATATTTAATAGAAAACTTTGTACGTACCTGTTTGTCTTCTGAACGTTTGTTCATCCTCGTATATACTCGCCCTTCAAATTTCGCTAGCCTTCTCCAATATTTTCCCAACGTTTCATGAACTGTCCGAATGTTAATAAGCTCTGTCTGTTTAGATGCTACCCTCTAACCATGATCTCTAACCCGTTGATAATGAGCTTTATATCTACTTAATTCAAACTTGAAACCTAGACTAAATACTTATTAATATTGATTTACGAGTATTCATTACATCTCATCGTGCACTGGGTTGGAATTCTACTGTATATGACAGCTCAATTTCAGAGTCCATCAATTAATACTTTAAATTTAAATACCTACTCCGTAAATTCCCTTTTCTAGTTATTTATTTCAGTGCCATTTCGATTAACACTTTATGTCTTAACGGACAAATTGTATTTTTTTAAATATTTTTTTATTTAGTCATTAGCTTGCGTTTGACCGCCAACTCTCCTTATGGTGTCAAGCCAAGATGCAATCTACGATATTGATGTCTAATTTTAAAATTTACATCAATAATTTGGTATTGTACCTGTACGTATTAGTAACTAGCTGCGTCCCGCGGTTTCACCCGCATGGACTTCTTATAAGATCAGCTATCTGCCACTGAAACTGCCTTCAAAATTGGTCCAGCCGTTTTGGAGTCCACAGGGAAAATACGTGTGTATGTACTCGTATGTTCCCTGTGGTCCCTCAATTCTTATTTCTCAATTTTTATATATTAGTAATTACAATGTTTGTCATTTTATTAACCGACTTGAAAAAGGAGGACGGTTCTATGTTACACTGTTAGGGAAATCGAGACAAATTTTATAGGCACTTATTAAATTGTTCATATATTTTTGAAGTCGATTTTAATGCCATCCACTTGTTATGCAAAAATGTAATCCTTGGAATATGCAATTTACCCTAACTATCACCTCTTAAAACCAATTCCAGTATAACTTGACTGTCCAATCTAACCATTTGGTTACTGTTCCGCAGGTCAGCACGGTGACCCGAGGTGTGTGTACGTGCCCCCGTCGACAGGCCAGACCTACTTCTCGTTTCGGATCGCGTACGCGAAATGTGGCACTAAACCAGGTATGTAACTGATTCTATTAACTAGGTATTTAGTACTTGTAGAGTTCATTCGCCCGAAGAACCGATAACCGATGGCGAAAAACCGGAAGACGCAGCGTAGGTAGCAGCCACTAGATGGACCGACGACATCATGAGAACCGCGGGCATCCAGTGGATGCAGATGGCAGGCTGTCGTTAAGTTTGGAAGGTCTAAGGAGGCCTATGTTCAGCAGTGGACGTCTACTGGCTTATGATGATGAGATTTTGTTTACTGATAAGACGATTAAAAAAACTAATTCCAACGGACTCGATAGATATCGAGGAGGCATGTGATATGCCAAAATTGTTGTTTAATTCGTTTATGCTAAATTAGCACTGCTTCTATGCTTTAGTCCTTTTTTCAGAGGTATACATACAAAAAATGCGTTGTAATATTATATTAAGTAAAGCTTACCAGAAGAGTCCTGATATGTTCTAATTGACGTCAACTTCAAGCTTCAAAACGAATTGATTCGAGCATGACTCATCCTCCATTGACAAAAGGACCATTGTTATTTTATGGGCGTTAAATGCGATAATACTTTCAAATAAACCTAATAAAACGATTAAAGTCGGCGCCACACTAAACATTTCTTTTTCCCAATTACGATGTGCCTTTCATAAAAGAATGAAACTTAAAACCTATAGACAAATGTCATGAGAACTTTCATTTATTTTGATGTATTCCTTTTTCCATTTCTTCGTATTGTTCCTTTACGCAACTAGATACAGTTTTCCTTTTCGAATCACATTAATATGAAAGTTTTAGTATTTTTAGTAACAATTTGTGCTCGGATAGCCGAATCTCTACAAAGTTATATTATAAAAGGACTGAATCCAAATGGTCATTGAACTATGAGCTGTGAGCCATATACTGTAAGGAGTAAAAGAGAGTTAGAAATGACAAACTGCGTCTGTAGTCCGCTTAAAACCAACTACAAACTGGACATTAATTGTTATTTGTAATTCTGCTGTACTTTTCCGAGATTGTACTACTCGTATATACCCTGCCGGATCAAAAATGTAAACAAAGTAATGTCAACAAAATGTCATTGTCAAAGTGACAGGCCAGGTGCGCTCAACCTGTTTATAGACACTATATTCACATTTATAGTGCGTTTCACCAACGAGTTTCCTCGCCGTAATGTTGGCTCCCCTGCACTTTCCCTGTAATGTGTATGGGAAGTGCAACGGAGCCAACATTACGGCGAGGGAACTCTGTGGTGAAACGCACTATACCTGCCCGTCGTAGTCCGGCACTCTCGGTTCTGACCGAATTACTGCCAGAAAAAAAAATTTAAAAAAATATGTATGTAATGGGAAATGGAATGGATGAATGATGGAATCGAATAGCCAGAGCTATGTACATATTTCGTTCTCACATTTTCAAAATTCACTGAGTAGAAAAAACGATCAAGCATTGTTAAAAATAATAATTCAAAAATATTACCAGATCTTGTGATGATGACTATTTTAGCAAAATATTTTTATCTTTGTCTTTTGCAAAAACAGAAATAAAATCACCCATGAAAGTTGGCTTAAAACATTTGAATTATTAGAAATTATACTTATTTTTAAAATAGATACATACTTAGGAATAATTTCTGATAAAACATTAAAATGATGAAAACGCGTGAACGAGATTGTCTGTGGCAGGAAGACGTCAGAGTGACACGGTTTATAATAATTATATAATCTTTATTTTATAATATTTAGTTATTATTATCGTTAATACGATAAAACGATAATTTCCAACATCGACCTTCAGGCAGGAAATCATATTAAAAACTTGAACGATTATTATGTTATAACAGTTAACTCTTTAAAAATAATTAATTATCCTTCGGGTTTACTTTCGATTCTTGTCTTCACTTTCATTCGCTAAAAATTAATTACTCGATGCAGGTTACGTTAAAACAGAAATAAAATTACTTTAATGATTCCTTAATCCGTTTACCGTCGAAAGAAATGGATAAGTCACTTTTAACCAGTTATTTAACTTTTGAATGATTAGAAAAGACATGTTATATTGAATTTAACCAGTTGTTTGCTCAAAATGTAACTTGACGACCCTTTATATAGTTTCGTTACCTTGATCTCAGATCAGAAAAAAGGGAGATATGGTAAGGTGATGTAGCAGCTGCGAACACATCAGGCCCAAAACAGGGTTTATGCAATTTTCTGCCTTTAGTTGAACTTAACCTGCAGACGGTTTCGCCACCTTTTGTGCATGTGGACTAATTAGTTCGTTTATATGTGTTGCTGCTAGTTTCTTGGTGTGCGTAAAATAAGTAAAAGTGCCGTACTTCCACTTTTTGCGTTTAATGGTGAAAAAAGTCCATATCTTTCTAGTGTGTCTGATCTCAAAAACGTAAGGTGGATATATTAAAATTATTCGCCCGTTCAACACTATGTGGGTTATGACTTGAAACTTTAATGGGGTAGATATTTAACTCAAAGCAGCTTAAAGTAGATACAAAAACAATTTGCAAATAGTCTGCTATTATTGTGAACGTAATCCGTACAATCTTGCAATGTAACCCATTGAAACTGTAAACAAATCTTCGGTTTGTAGTTGGTAAGATTCCCTCATCAGATTGTTTTGACCTTTTCCAACTGCGCATTTATAGCCATTGAGCAAAGTTCACTGAAACCAAGGAAGATAGTCATCCTTGCTAAAACTTAAGATGGTGATTAAAATATTTAATCACCTGTTGACAATATTATAGGCATGATGACAGGAATAAAACATCATTGAAATAATAATAATTATAGTTTTAAAAACTCATAACAAGCTTATTTATAACTCGGTTAATAGCGAAACAAATTACAGAGCCATATAGCGGAAAGACGTCAAACATCATTTTGACTGCCCCGGTGGCTCAGTTGGTAGTGAACCTACTTTCTGTGCTTGGGGGCGTGGGTTCGATTCCCATCTAGGACAAACATTTGTGTGATGAACATTTGTGTTTATTCTATGTCCGGGTGTTAATATCTATTTAAGTATGTATTTAAAAATATAATATATGTATGTATATCAGTCTCTGGCAGCCATATTACAAGCTTTGCTTAGTTTGGGGTCAGATGACCATGTATGCAATAATGTCCCAGATATCATGCGCTGCGCCAGCGCAGATATAAATGGCTCTGTCAGTATCATTCGCATCAATGAAGATATCCACTTTCCAGCTCCTTATTCTCAACAGATGAGTTCGATGGTATCAAATCAATGTATTGTCATCTATCAAATTACATATACATTTAAATCAAAGCGACAATTAGTAGTCAGTAAGTATGTACAATAAAATTTATTTACAGGACTTCATCACATTGTTAGATAACTTAGTTTAAATATCTAAGTGTGTTACAATGAATTAGGTTTGAAAACGATTACCTTATTTTATATACTGCTTTATTTACTGCTGTATTTTATATAGCAGTCTGCCATAATAAGTGAAATGCCAATCAGAGCAAATGACGTCACGATCATGGTTTGAAAATTTGAAGAGAGATTGCTGACGGACTTTTGACGCTAACGTTAAACTATAGTCAGAATAACTGGCTATCTTACGTGAGTATTTCCTGAAGTATACTTAAAAGATGGCTAATACCACGTCATTTTCTAATTATACGCTTAAAACAAAATAAGCAAATAATTCCTATTTTCTTACGCGAATTTTCACGGTTCCATGAAACGATTACAAGCATCGTAAAACATCATAAACATCAAAGCGGGGAGTTAAATAAGAAATAGAATGGTTACTGCAATCATCAGCCTTATACTTTGAGTAAACTCTGAGAATGTAATGACGGCTTTTTAATTTTATGTGCGGCAATGCTATGCTTTTTATCAAGGAAAAGCGCAAACTAGATAGTGACAGAGTAAAAGCCACAAAACTTCAGGAAATACACCGCCAGATCACCTACTTTGCATGTCTATATGGCCTGTCTTAACTTGTAGGGTTCATTCCCGGGAATTCTCGGTAAATCGTTGGGTTTTGTTCCCGGGAAATCTAGCTCGAGAAAAGTCGAGAACTCGAGAAATCATGTACCTATATAGAAATTTAATTTATTTTTTCTAATTAAATTTTTCTACCTGAATTAAAGATATTACCGTTTTCTTTCATGTTATTTTTTTTATAGTAGCGATGTTGCAGTCTCTCCAGCGTTTTCATATCGACTATAGGTATATCGAAGTGCTGAAGTGTTTGTATAGAAACGCCACCATGTCGATCCAATTACAGGACGCGAGCACGGAACCAATCCAATTGCAGAAAGGCGTGAGACAGGGAGATGTCATCTCTCCGAAACTGTTCACTAACACATTGGAGGACGTTTTCAAACTCTTGGACTGGAACGGATTCGGCATCAACATCAATGGCGAATACATCACTTCACCTTCGTTTTGCTGACGATATAGTCATCACGGCGGAGTCGCTGGAGGACCTTAATACGATGCTCAGCGACCTCAGTAGCCTTTCCCAACAGGTGGGTCTTAAAATGAACATAGACAAGACAAAAGTCATGTCCAATGTCCATGTTGTACCCGTACCGGTAATCGTTGGAAACGATACTCTCGAAGTTGTTGCCCATTACATCTATCTTGGACAGATTGTTCAGTTAGGTAAGTCCAACTTAGGCAAAGAGGTTGCCCGAAGAATCCAACTCGGATGGGCCGCGTTCGGGAAATTGCGTGACATCTTCTCGTCCAAGATACCACAGTGCCTGAAGACAAAGGTCTTTGACCAGTGTGTGTTGCCAGTGATGACATATGGTACTGAGACGTGGTCCTTTGACTGTTGGCCTTTCGGAAAAACTCAGTCACACAACGGGCAATGGAGAGAGCTATGCTCGGAGTTTCTTTGCGCGATAAAATCCGAAACGTAGATATTCGCCAAAGAACCAGAGTCACCGACATAGCTATTAAAATCTGCAAGTTGAAGTGGCAATGGGTAGGCCACATTGCTCGAAGAACTGATAACCGATGGGGAAGAAAGGTTCTTGAGTGGAGAACGCGAACCAGAAGATGCAGCGTAGGTAGGCCTCCCACTAGATGGACCGACGACACTGTGTGAGTCGTGGGCATCCAGTCGATGCAGATGGCAGGATGTCGTTCAGTGTGGAGGTTAAAGGGGGAGGCTTATGTTCAGCAGTGGACGTCTTCTGGCTGATGATGATGATGAACTAGCCAAAAATGGTGCTGTCATTATAATTATGAGTCTGAATATTATTTCTGTATAAACAAAAAGTTAATTAGCTTATTCATAAGATTATATTTTATTATCTATACATCTTCTATACATATAATAAAAACGTAGAAATAAAAAAAAACTGTAATTGCGAAATAACAAAAAAAAACACACAGGGCGTCTTAAAATAAGCAGCTGAACACGATAGGACAGTTTTTAGAATTTTGTGTTTGTTTGTTTGTTTGTCCGCGCACATCTCCTAAACCACTGGACGGATTTAAATGCGGTTTTCACGAATATGCTTAGAAATTACCAGATTAAAACATAGGCTATGTTTTATCATTTATTTTAATTCTTTATTATTACATAAAAGAAATAAAAAAAACAATGATTATTTTCTTCGTTACCCGAAACGTAATATGAGGATCGTCACATAGCCTCAAGCAAGGAGGTCCAATATAAAGAGAATGTTATTGACATAGCCATTATAAAAATTTGAAACTGTCAACTGTCATTCAGATAATCAGTTTAAATTTAAAGAAGGTTCCTTAACCTTCTTAGATGAATGAACGTTTAGATCAAGGATGTTATAAAAACATAGGCCTTACATCCTCTTTGGTGATTCAATCCAATGCATTTTGCAAGACAAGCATATGTCAGGGTTCCGTGGCCAAAGCCAAGCCAAAGCCATACTTGTGGTCGTATTCATATAGTTCAGATATTGCATGGTCATAGAAAAATTCGAACGAGCGAAGCTGGACAGTCAAATTTCAGAGATGTATCATCCCGACATGACATGAAATACTTTTTATGGTTTAGACAAAAAGAAAACTTCAAAACTATGTGGTCACATTCTCTTTTTGAAAACTGTTGACGGTGTTTTTACTGTTATGCTTCTATCAATACTTCACACAGGGCGACTTAAAATAAGCAGCTGAACATGTTAAGGCAGTTTTTAGAATTTTTGTTTGTTTGTTCACGCTCATCGCCTAAACCCCCGGAAGAAAATGCGGACGGATTTAAATGTGGTTTTCACGAATATGCTTAGCTATGACCAGATTGAAGTATAGGCTATTTTATTTGGCGCAAGGGCCGGATTAAGGGAAGAAAAAAGGATTGAAGGTTTATATGAAAATAGTGTTTGAATATAATCAAAGTTTTATAATTAATTTGATACTTTTATTTGAGAGGAAAACCACTAAATTTGTTGGCGTTATTGGAACCAAATAGTATGACAAAACGTACGTGAATGTAAATTTCTTGGCAACCCGAGAAGCCTCGAGAATTCTCGAGACCCGAGAAATTGAAAAGCTCGAGAAATCATGAACCCTTTGGATCAAAGCTCCAACATCATTCAGTTCGATCTCCGCCGTATTGGCTGAAGCACATCAGACGTGAATAAAAAAAAAAACAATTGGTCAGAGTGAAAACTCTTTGAAAGCAGTCATTGCTCATGTGATGTCATAATAGGTACAAAAAACGCAACACGCTTGGTTTTCATACAAATTGACTTATCTGATAAATATCTGTGTAACTCCGAAGAGTGACTTGATCGAGAGTGTTCTTAGTTGTGATTTAAGAAAATCTGTCCACCCGTTTGAAGATCAGTTCTTTTATAGGAGTTTTTTTTTACTTGTCAGCTATTTACAGCTGTGCATCTGGTATATTCTGTGAAGAAAGCTTGAATTTACTATTACGAGTATGTTTAAATAATTGCCGTGTCCCGACAAACTGTGTACGGTATTAACTGCCGTGATTATTGCGGGTAATGTTAGCCCCTCTTTAGTCCGTTACCGTAAACAACTTGGTATGTCAGTATTGCGTGTTTTCTGGAACTTAAGCCCTTGCAGCATCCATACTTTAGATTTTTGTTAATTGTGCTTAATTGATCTCATGCGATTAATTCAGCGTAAGTAAAAGTAATTCTCACTTAAAATTTTGTAGGTACCTAAATGGTTTTTAATATTACCTAGTAATAATAATAATAGGTCGGGGAAAAAGTCTTTTCGTATTTTGTATGTATAAAGTTGTAGTAAAAATCTCATCGGTTGTACTGTTTGTATCTGGCTGGTTTTGATACCATTAAAAATATGACATTTTAAAAAAGGAATACAAAAAGTAAAAAGCAATTTCCCGCCATTTTTCAATTGTTTTTTTGTTCGATAAAATGAGTGAATCTAACGAAGAAATTCGATATATTGTGAAATTTTATTACAAAAAACTGAAAAATGCGACACAAGCCGCGAATAAAATTTGTGACATTTATGGACCTAATGCAGTGTCATCAAGAGTAGCACAATGTTGGTTCAAGCATTTTCAGTCCAGGAATTTTGATGTCAAAGATGCAGCTCGCTCTGGTCGCCCTGTTACGGATAAAGTCGATGCCATTTCTGAAAAAGTGGACCAAGATCGGCATATTAGTAGTTACGACGTAGCTGAAGACCTGGGGATTGACCACAAAACAGTTTTGACCCATTTGAAAATAACTGGGTATACAAAAAAACTCGATATTTGGGTGCCACACCAGCTCACTGAAAGAAACCAAATGAATCGTGTACTCATTTGCGATTCTCTATTGAAACGTAAAGAAACCGAACCGTTTTTGAAAAGATTGATCACTGGTGATGCAAAATGGATCACCTACGACAAGAATGTGCGCAAACGATCATGGTCAAAGGGCAGTGAAGCACCACAGACTGTAGCGAAACCCAGATTAACACGTAATAAGGTGATGCTGTGTGTATGATGGGATTGGAAGGGCATCGTTCATTATGAGCATTTACCGCCGGGCAAAACCATCGATTCGGATCTCTACTGCCAATAGCAGATGAGACTCAAACAAGAAATTGAGAAAAAACGGCCGGAATTGATCAACATAAAGAGTGTGGTCTTTCATCATGATAACGCCAGACCGCACACATCTTTGGCCACTCAGCAAAAATTTAGAGAGCTTGGTTAGGAAGTGTTAATGCATCCACTACATAGCCCGGACCTTGCACCCTCAGATTTCCACCTGTTTCGATCTCTTCAGAATTCTTTGGGTAGTGTTAGATTAACATCAAGAGAGGACTGTCAAAACTACTTGTTGCATTTTATTGATCAGAATTCCCAAAATTTCTACAGCAACGGGGTCATGTCACTACCTAAAAGATGGCAACAAGTTATCGAACAAAATGGTACATATATATTATAATTAAATGTAATTAAACTTGAAAAAAATATGTCTTGAATTTGTTTATAAAATACGAAGAAACTTTTTCCCCGACCTTATACATGGCCACTGGAGGAACTGTGCCAGCGCCCCAGAGCTCCGATATTTCCGAGTTATGTTGGCCCGGGTAGGTGCTGGTAGGGGGAAATCCACAATACAACCCAAGTGGGAGTCAGTGCAGGTCTTATACGCTCCCATATCGAATAAGATTAAGAGTAATACAAGGTTGGGGTGTACTAAGCCGTAAAGAGATTAGTACTGACCGAGGAAAAAGAGATTTCAGAACCTAATGAAAGAAGTCAGCGTGTCTATGTTTGTTTGTTTGATAACTTGCATATCGTTAATTTGATCTTCATGAAATATTGTAGGCAAGTAGTTTATTTCAATACAATTATTAAGTTCGAATATGATCAGAATCGGTCCAGGGGCTGAAACGATATAGGCGAAATGTCACTTCGGGGCGAAGTACAAGTAGTGATCATTATCATACAACTTTTATTATGACACCAAACCCTGCCCTGCCCTAGCTGTGTCATACGTTTCGTTGAGTGTGAATGAATCACACTTAAAGAAACGTATGACACAGCTGAAAACTATTTTCGCGATTTCAGGGTTTGGTGTCATAATAAAAGTTGTTCATAATGATCACTACTTGATGTTCGACCTGAAGTGAGATTTCGCCTAGATATATCTTTTCAACCCCCGGACAGATTCTCTCTCTAATTATTCTATGGAACAAATGATATATTTTTCGCGTTTTTACGTGCTAAAAGTTGATTGAAAGGACCTGGTTTTGGCTTACAATATGTTGTGCTAATACTTAATTAATTTGATTTAGTGAGACCAACTTGCTAGTAGAGTTATCCAAATAGTGATACTTAAAAGCTTTTTCGGATGACTGCCAGTTTTGTTCAGCAAATATGATTTGCTTCCCCGTTATACTCTATGCATTTGGTAAAAGTTTTGGTAGTAGACATTACCTCTTGAAAGATTTATCTAAAAGTACTTAGAATGTCTTTGATAATTATCATCTAAGAGACCACACAAGCGTTATAGGACGACGCAGTCGGCGGTATCTTTCTGTGCTATCAATCGCTGCCTTCAGCATTAGCCAGATGGATGTGACAAATGAATGGGAAATCCTAAACGCCGCCCCGAGCTAAATGCTAGGGCTAGCTAGCTGATAACCAGTCGAATTGGTTACCAACGTCCCAACAAAACATGGTGGCGAATTAAATATTATACCACATTATAGACGTTGGGAATATACCGTACGATACTGTTAGAAAACGCATATACCTACGTATTTACATTACCTTAGTAATATTTCTAGTTATTTGCTTGAAACTGTAGCTTCGCCACCTTGTATATCTCTGCAATGCTTTGACCGATTTTACTCATATTCAAACTTTAAAATTGTATTGTAATGAACTACTTGCCTATTAAGCTTAATTAAGATAGGATTCACGGTACCTAACCAACGCAAGTTATCGCCATTTCTAATAGAAACGTACATAATTATACATACAGCGATCTGTTGCCGTAGAGTTCTTTGCTTAGCTTGGTTAGTAAATTAGCGGCAGGCCTCGCGGTTTTGTCTCTTGGATTTTGTGGCCATTAGGAAGTAAAAAAAAGTATTTATAACTGCACTGGAGCTTGCTCTACTCAAATTACAATCGGGCCATTTTTTTGTGTTCTTTACTCGAAGGGTCTAACCCCTTACTACGCCTACGCCGTCTGTCTGTCTGTCTGTCCTACCTACTGTTTCTTTCGAACCGTAATAGATAGGCAGTTAAAATTTTCACAGAATATGTAATGTTACGGATTTTAGGAGAAGGAGGTTTAACAAAAAAAATTGAATAAAGCCAAAAAGTATAAAATAATTGGTTTTGCAAACGCTTTATTAAAATGTATGTTTGTATTTGTTCTAGTGCAAAAACGGTAATACGCACAAGCGTAAAACTTGGCACGATTATTATACACATTCTAAAGTAAAAAAAGCGTAAAAAAAGTAAACAAATGATAAATACTGACCAAATGCACGTCGTTGACAAATTTCTGTTCACCAAAGTTAAACAACGTCGGTACTTGGATGGATAACCGCCTGAGCGTTATATTGTCCTTTGCACTACTTTTATGTACTTAAGTAGTTAAAAATTTATATGGTGGCACGGAATGCTCAAAGCGCGAGCCCGACTCGCACTTGGTCGGTTTATTTATCTCTACTATGTCACAATAGTATATCGGCTACCAGCTACATTCTTACGTTCAATCTCTACCAAAAGAAGATCAAAATTAACGATTTCCATTCGGCTTTTCACAACCTACTGCAACTGTCAGAGATAATAAAAACTTTACTAGAGTATAGTCGAGAGTAGGGTACTAATGATTTCCTGCATGAAAGCGTACGCGTAAATTGCCACTGCATTTTTAGCAATCACCAATTACTCAAAAGAGGAAGGAGCCCTCCACAAAAGTCAAGATAAATAACGTGGCAAATGAATGGAAGCTACGCCAGACCAACTACATTCCCACGATAGCCATTTCTATCGTTTAATTTATTATAGGAAAATTGGCTATACATTCTTCGCAAGTGAAGTTAATATTTTTACTAGAAAATCATAAAGTGCGTAATAAACACTGAAATTTTCAATTTCATTGCTTGAATAACGTTTCATGCGTCGGAAATAAAGAAGAGTTAGATGTTTGTTTACTTTATTATTACCTTTTAATTGCTTTTATATTCTTCTATAAACACACTAATAATAAACGCAGTTGAAAACATTATCATTAAATAAATAATTATAATAATAAATGCGTAAAGTAAGTCTTTCACAAAACCTTATGTAGTTACCGTACGAGTGAGTATCTTCCGTATCATTCATTTACATTTCCGTATATATTCAGCATTTATTTATGGATTTCTTTTATAGTTTGACGACGAACACTATCATTTTAGTTAAACTAAGTTAGAATCTGTTCTAAAAGAGAGGGAACTGGTGGTGAGTGCAGGGACTTGGCTAAAAGGGGGAGAACGAATTTTACATGGAATCTGCCTCTGCCATCTGAAGAATTTCAAACTCAGCTATAGTGCGGTTCATCAATGAGGACTTATATACATGCACTTGTAAGTACGAAGGCAAGTTAAATACAAGCTTGTAAAAATGCGGAATTATGAAAAATAGAGATCTTTTGGTTAAACACTTACTTAGATTATAAATTATAAAATAACTAATATGAACCCTTACTTACACCTAAATAGAAAACTCGCCTGGCCCAACAGCCTTTACGTTCTATAAACTCTGATTCCTAGTAAGTATCGGTAATTCGTAACAATTTAGCAATAAATCGTCGCCAAGTTGTAAGGCTGGTCCCATTTCAACAAAGTCAGTGGGTTTTTCTTATTGCAATTCCTAGTTGTGTCCAGTACGGACGGATAACGGGCGCGTTCTCCCGCTCCTTCTGCGAACCTTGCTCACGCGCATTGTTTCTCGGAATCGCCACCCGCCCGACTGCATAGCAAACTACACAAAGACTATTTTCCCATATCAACAGCAACACCATCCCTCAATCCTCATCCAAGCGTATTTCCTTCCCGACAGTACTTACGACTCTAAGTACCTCTGGCGGGACCAGCACTCGGCGATAATGCGAAAACCGATTTTAGACCGTATGATATAGAGTCTGAATATGTCAACCGCGAGTCAAACTTGGAAGATTAATGTCCTAATGGATGTTGGCGGTGTAGGAGTGTAAGCTGCTAGCTTTTAAAGGTCAGTTTTGCTCGGACGCTCTCGGCCCGAGACCACTGGTCCGATCCGCGTTCTTTGGACGACTTCCACTTTTTGCGTAAGTACATCCGTGTAAAGCTCTAGCAATAATAAGGGGTTTGAAAATGAAACAGTTTCTAACGCAATAGCGATGGTAGCCGACTGGTAGTATGTAAGGTTTACAATCTGACGGCACCTGGTTCGATCCTCGGCTCTGCACAAATTATTTATTTAGTTTTTATCTAAATAAATTATGCGCAGTTTCGATGCCATCGCTCAAATACGGTAAAGGTAAAAATCGTGAGGAAACCGGTATGCCCAAGAACCTCAAAAGTTCAAAGACATAATGACATTCACCAACATGCACTGGGCCAGCATGGTGGATTAGGGGAGGCAGTGGGAACATGATACGCTGAAATCATGGTGATAAATAAAATGCCTAATCCTATTAATTAGTATACATGTACATATTGCAGTGGTAGGACTCTTTTGCAGGGGTCCATCTGGGAAAGTACCACACCTTTGCCAGTTATTCAACCGCCAAGCAGTAGTGTGTAAACACTACTGTGTTCCGGATTGAAGGGCATTGCAAGCCAAGGGATTGTTTCCAGCGAAATTACAGGGCACACAGAGATTTGACATCTTATATCTCGGGGTGACGAGCGCAGCGCATTGCCATCCAGGGTTTTGAACTGTTGAAGTTCAAAATTCTGAGTGGCGTTGTGCTGTTATGGGTAGCGTGAAGAGCCATCAAGCGAGCGACTTTGCTCGTCTCGTTACCCAGTTTCATAAAAAAAACATAGTTGGGTAAAACAAAGATCGTGTTCAGAGAGCTTTACAAAATTGAAAATTATCGTTAAATAAATAAAAAGCACGTTTTTATTACTTTTATTGTTTGTTTCAGACCTTCACGGGCAGTTCTACGAGAACACAGTAGTAGTGCAATACGACAAAGATCTCCTCGAAGTGTGGGATGAGGCGAAGAGGCTACGGTGCGAATGGTTTAACGACTATGAAAAGACTGCCTCCAAACCACCTATGGTCATAGCTGATTTAGACGTCGTACAGTTAGACTTCAGAGGTGAGTAACATTATTAAGCATATTTTTGATGTCTTCCCCCATTCATCTGACTTCTAGGGAACGTACTTAAACTACGTGATCCGTTCAGGGGGGACGGGGGGTCTTCAAAATACCACGCTTGGTCACATCTTAGGCTTTCGTCATGTTGCTTGGCGTCACCCGACAAGCGAGCTTTATTAATTAATACATTAATAAAGACAAATATGAGCAATTTTTTTTTTCGTTCTCTTTGTAAAAAAATATTTAAAACCATCTTTATGAATTACTACGTGAAAACTAGAGGAAACCGAGAGGGGAAAATATGAGTCACGTAGTATGGGTACGTTCCCCTATTTTCTTCAAAAGTAATTTTATTGAAATTTTTCCGATCCACCTAAAAATAAATAAAAAAAGCATCCTTTTAGTAAAAAGTATGTTTAAAAAAATTCCATGTTTTATGTTACGCGGTGTCTTTGCCGAATGTGAACCGATTTGAATTTTGCTTTTTTATTGAATAGAATTTAGCGAATCCACCGAAATTACAGGGCACACAGAGATTTGACATTTTATATCTTGGGGTGACGAGCCCAGTGCATTGCCATCCAGGGTTTTGAACTGTTGAAGTTCAAAATTCTGAGTGGCGTTGAGCTGTTATGGGCAAGCGTGAAGAGCCATCAGGCGAGTGACTTCGCTCATCTCGTCACTCAGTAGAGTATAAAAAAAGACGTAAACAATAATATTATGAGAGTAGTCCCAATTAAAGTTGAAGAAAGTATTCTACATCTTAGGATAGAAAATTAGAGGATCCTGTATGATAAATTTCATCCACTTCCCGTAAAGCCAGTTTTATATATTTTTGGTTTATAATATACATAGAACTAGACTCATGAACAAACTAATATCAGTCTTGGAAGTGGAACCCACCTGGTTCGACCCAAGATAATGGCAATATGGATGACCCATTTCAATATTAATATTCCTTATTAGTCATTGAGTTCATTTGACTTTGCTGTTAATTTCAGGAGACAACGTCGACTGCTGGATGGAGATCCAAGCAGGAAAGGGCCCCTGGGCAGCGCCGGTATCTGGAATCGTCCCTTTAGGATCCACACTCACGCTAGTCGTCGCCATCAACGACTATCGAGGTAAGGGACCAACCTTCGTACTATTCTTTTTTAACCTAACACAAATTACGCTGAATCGCGAGTGAATCGTGAATCGATTTCTTCTAGGCAAGCATGCTCCATTGTACACCGTATCACAGACGAGGTGGTGGTTAAACGCAACCCAATTATTTAATAAATAAAAAACAAAATTGAACAGAGATAACACTTAAAAATACGTTTGGCAGAACGAATGTTGTACAACAGTTTTTTAAGGCACTCTTCATCTATGGCTTAATTTAACGGTGTAGCACAGGGTTGACGTCTTGTCCCTTTTTTTTTTATAAACTTTTTTTTTTTTTTGATATTATATTATCTACGTTTGGCCACCATTTTGCCCGATGGTAGACAACAGTGTGGCCGAAAATTGAACACGTTAATATAGAAGAAATCTATGCAATGTGTATAAATACGAGTTTAAAATGGCATCAATCAAGACAACATACAAAAATTCACTTTAAGAAAGTACAAAATCTCTATTACAAAACTATTAAACCCAGATTCATTATCATAAAATAGTATAAATTCTCTTATTACAAATACAAACGTATTAAATCCAGATTAATTAGCTTAACAAAATACTTCATTACTCTATCTCTTTATTGCAGTTAAGTTAATGAAGAAAATAAATGTTTAAATTTAGAAATATTCATAAGTCTAATCATGACGGTAAAATCACATATCAATTTTACGTTCACCGTTAATTCATTTAAAGATTGGCGTCAGTGAATGATTAAGAACTTGAAATTGATGACGAAAAAAATAATTCACACCAATATGTAATTGTTGATTTCAACATTTCTTTGTGATTTTTTATTCTCGTTTTTAAATAATGATAAACGGCTGTTGAATGCAAGTTGGTTGTATATGACAAAGACTTTGGTTATCAGCTTGAAAATGAACACAAAAGTTGGTATGTTGACAATGGAGCGACAAATCACATGACAATGCGAGCAAATTTTATATTTAGTACACCTGATTTGAGAGAAAGAAATAAAGAGGTCAATCGGCGAATCCAACTCGGTTGGTTAGCGTTCGGTAAACTTCGCAATGTCTTCTCGTCCAAAATACCTCAGTGCCTTAAGACGAAGGTCTTCAACCAGTGTGTGTTGCCAGTGATGACATACGGAACTGAAACGTGGTCTTTCACTATGGGCCTCATTAGCAAGCTCAAAGTCGCACAACGAGCTTTGGAGAGGGCTATGCTTGGAGTTTCTCTACGAGATCGAATCAGAAATGAGGAGATCCGTAGACGAACGATAGTTACCGACATAGCCCACCGGATTAGCAAGTTGAAGTGGCAGTGGGCAGGGCACATAGCACGCAGAACAGATGGCCGATGAGGCTGAAAGGTTCTCGAGTAGAGACCGCAGACCGGTAAGCGCAGCGTAGGATGTCCACACAAGATGGACAGATGACCTAAAAGAGACCGCAGGAAAACGCTGGATGCAGGCCGCTTCCAACCGGTCCCTTGGAAATCGATGGGGGAGGCCTATGTTCAGCAGTGGACGTCCTATGACTGAAATGATGATGATGACACCTGATTTGAAGCCTATAGCACAATTATAATTTAAAATGCTTTAGACCTACTTAAGTATAAAGCCTCTCACATCCTAGATATAAGGTACAGTTTTGAACTTAATAATTCAATGTTTTTCATATTAAACACACGCAATTACTCAATGTTCAGTTATTTCTAATTGCTGCTTATTCTACCAATTCTAAACTATGCCCACGGAATTGACCATTGTGCTCTCCGCTGTTTAAAAAGCAAAAAAAAAGTTTATTGTTGTAATTTCGTCATGAACTCCATAAAACTTGTTTTTCGGTTTAGCGTTCCGTGTATGGCATAAAATTTATTGCTTACTGGAAATGACACTTTCCAGTTGTGACAAAAAGTTTCTTGTTAAAAACGTAACGATTGAGTCAAAGTATATGATATTCTTTTGTATAAAAATAATGGCAAAAATGCATGTGGTCCGCCTGATGGTAAGTGGAAGCCATCGGCCATTGATATTAGTGTGAACAAAGGTGTTGTCATTAACAACTTTGCCAGTAATTCAAAAATATCAGAAAAAATCATTTTGGTAAATGTTGAAGTTGCCTCTGCTGCGTAAGCCGGTCCTAAATCTCTCCATTTTTTTACCGATTTCCAAAAAGGAGAAGGTTTTCAATTCTTGTATTTTTTGAAATTTTATTTTTTTAATATTTGTTACTTCAGAACTTTCAACTGGGTGAACCGATTTTGATTATTCTTTTTTTATTTGAAAGCTGGTGCTTTCCACGTGGTCTCATTTCAATTGGGTCAAGTTATGATATTTTTAGTAATAATTATCTTCTCACCTTTCTCGTCTAGAATCTTGAGTCTAAAACAACATTAACGAAAAAAGGGTGGATTTATTTATATAAACTTGACACATCTCACAAATACCGAAAAACTAATATAAATTTAATGTAATTAAATTCATAACTAATTTAGCTGGGGATATGAGCTTGCAAAAAATGTACACTAAACGCACAGTTGCTTTAGTAGTTAGCACGGTTTTAGTCTAGTTAGTTTCGGACATTTTTGAGCGCTGACCATATTTTAAATCATTGCATATAAAAAATATTTTTGGATTCACTTTCTTCGCACTCAATTCTTCTAGTAAAATTTGTATGGAACCAAATTTATCTGACCGGTTTTCTCGCCGTATAATGCGTGGGAGAGCCATTAACTTTTCTTTTGTGTGCTTTGTTTTATGGTAAGCAATAAAAATATTTAGCACTTTATTTGCTACATGTATTGACGTGGTTTGATTAATTAACACATTCTCACTGCATCACCTAACATTAACCAACTATTTATGAAGATAAAACAATTATTGCAGGAAGATAATTTTTTTCTTTCTAATCACAAGACTTTTACGTCTTTGATTGTTATCTTGTAAAGCTGGACTGGCCATGTTTAACCATCCTTTACTTCAAGAATAGCAGACTTTATTTAATGTCTTTGGGAAATCTTCGCAAGATACCCAGCATTGGGATGTAGTAAAGTAAATTGTGAAGGGTCGCTCGTTTGATTACGTCACTCAGTACGGGCGTTTTTTAAGAGTCAACCTATTTTACACATATGCTATTGATTTGGGTTATATATCTACTGTGACACCGTTGTCTTTTCTGGACTCGCTTGAATGGGAATTCCCTAAATCTGACCACCCATGTGCCAGAACAGCATATTACTTATCTATCCTTAAATTTCAAACATGTCAGATTCAAACCGTCTTACTCATATTCAGTTAAAATGATCTAATTGCTAACTAGTTTACTTGTATCTTTATCTTTGCCTAATATTAGCCTCTTTGTCTATTTATGCTGAGAATAATAGAGTTTATCATTTTAGTACTCACGTTAGCACGATTGTTTTTCTAAAAGCAAATAAAGGCATCTTTGTGAATGCTAATTTACATAGTTGAAGATACATCTTGTTTAACTATTTGCTTAAAACAAAAAGCGTTGTGGTCGGCGACTAATGGAAAAAGGCTCACCGCAATGTTTTAACTGTAATTATGTTTGACAATATGCATTTTGTACGTGTTTTCTACCTACATTTTGTAGAAAACATTGCTACTGGAATACCAGTACTAGAACACGACCAATAAGTTTACAAATTATTTTAATAATATTTTTTTTATTGCAAATCTATTTGCAATATAAAATAAAGCTAATAAAAACAAAAAGTCCGACTAAACAGTTAAAATAATTCTCGCAGTTAAAAAAACTAAAAAGACACGTTTTAAAATCGCTAATCATTAAGATCCTGGTAAGGATAATGGGACAAACTATTTAAATTATTGCATTGACATCGGTCCTTGATAAGTGTGCAAAATTCGAAATAAATTCGTAGTTTTTAAGTAGTTGTTGTAAAATCAAGTTCAAAGATTCCGTTACATACATATATACATATATCGCAAAAAAAAAAAAAATACGGTCAAGCCGTTTGGGAGCTACGATGCCACAGACAGATACACAGACAAACAGATGCACAAACACACAGATACACCTGTTAAAATTATAAAACTTTCTGAGTCGGTGGTTACAAATACAACTCCACTTGTATCTAAGATGGACGTACCCGAAAAAATAAAATAAAAACGTTTTTTTTTAATCATACGAAACTAGCAACACACCCCTTTGCACTTTGGCTTTGCACGTGTGTAATTTAGAAAAAAAAGTTGTGAACAATGTAAACGAAAGCCATGTAATAATAGGCGACTTGGTTATTAAATTTAGTTTTTTTCTACTTACATTAAACTTAATTAGGTTTTTTGCTTTATATATATATATATATATTTTGATATCTCGCAATTTCATTTTTTTTTCTCTAGGCTTTTATTATATGTATAGTTATAAACCTTATGTGATTTTTTTTCTAAATACTGGTGAAAATCGTATCAAAATCCGTGGCGTGGTTAACTAGGAGTTAGCGGATGTATAAAAAAGACAGACAGACAGACAGACGCTGAAGACGACTTCATTTTATACTATGTAGAGCTGCCTATTGCTGCTGTTTCTACCTCCCATAAAGGTCACTCTGACAATATACTACTGTCATGTAAATGGAAAATAGCTCCATTGCCTTCGCCTACGCAATTTGTGCCTTACTCAATTTTACGATGAATTGCACGTAAAATTTGCAATTAAATACAATCTTATGTCTATTTTCATTATTTTATACCTAAAAAATTAATAAAAAATAAGAACTACATATATAGTTATATGATTATTTACGGGATATTTACCGTGGTAAGGTTGTGGAAGGAGCTCCCGATATTTCGGTGCAGTTACATGCACCATGTTCACGAGAAGACGGTAAATATCCCGTAAATAATCATATAACTTTAGTGAACAACCGTGATAGTTTAAAACAGTGTTTTAAATATATAGTGCCTAGACTGGTTTTCAGCTATAAAATTCTTTACAATGATACAAGCATGTTATGACTATATTAGATATGACCGTGATATTATTGTATTGTTTTTTTATATATAGAATATACCTACGTTTGATTTTTGATCATAAATTTTCAGACAATCTTATTAAAATTATTGTGATGTCTTATATTACCTTAGCTCGTCCAAAACTTTTGGTGAAAACATAAATTTACTTTCCGAAAAGTGTTTTTTCAACAACAAAAAAATAATTTTTTGTTTCGATATTTTTTTTATTTTACTGAGTGAAATGAAATAACAAATTTTACGTCCTCTGCATTCTATCACTTTCTATCCTCGGGTACTTGCAGTATTATTTATTCAGTACCTCGGGTTACGATCCCATAAACCACTGCACCTGACTTATCAACTGAATTTATTCATTGGGCCAATGACAATCAAAGTAATATTTCTCTAAACTGCCTAGTAAAAGTTGAATGGCCAACGGTCGCACCATTAGCCATTCAACTTCAATTCAATTACAAACACAGGATCTGTAAAATATGTAAAATAAAAATAAAAAGTACTGAGTTGACCTCTAATAAATTTATACATCCTAGTAGTAACTTCAAATAAAAATCTTAACTTTAACCTTTTACTTTTTATAACAATATATATCTATACATAATTATTATTATAATAAAAACGTAGAGAAATATAAACTGTAATTGTGAAATATCAAAAAAAAAATCACACAGGGTATCTTAAGCAGCTGAAAACGTTAAGATAGTTTTTAGAATTTTTGTCTGTTTGTTTGTCCACGCATATCTTCTAAACCACTAGACGGATTTAAATACGGTATTCACGAATATGCTTAGCTATGACCAGATTGAAATATAGGCTATGTGATTTTGCGCAAGGGCCGGATTAAAGGAGGAATAAAGTTAATATGAAAATCTACGCGTACGAAGTCGCGGGCTACAGCACTAGTATCTAAATAAATTTGCAACAAACGAAGACTCAATGTACAATACATATTCATGCCTTTTACTAGCTTGTATTTAACTTATGCCTTGTTAGTATGGGTAAAATCTTGCAACTGAATTTTAAAACAGTTATCCTTAACCGAATGGGCGTAAATTTTGCATATACGTTTAGTTATGATGACAATGCATGGTTATCTAAGTGACGTCATTCTAAATCCAATATGGTCGACTCCCAAAGATGGCGGACCAGTTATTTCATATACATTCCCATGAAATGGGTATGAAATTAAAGTGTTTGCTAAGAAGAATACGTAAAATAAAATGTCATCAAACTAAATTCAATTCGGAGGACGCCTAAAAGCTAGTTTTTTTTTAATTATCAATTTTATTTATTGATTTGGACATCCATAGTTTTGAATATCTTAGGGTCGCACTTTATTTCTACTCTCAGATCAAGTTATTGTGAATATAATAAATCTTGTATTACCGGAAACATAAAATAACCGCTAACTCCACACGGGCGTAGGTATCAAAACTTCCTGCCACGAGGGAAAAAGTAAATGTTAGGACTTTCTTTGGCTCATATCATTTAAGTTTTTTGTACAGAATGTACTAAATTCGGTGTTACTAATCCGAAAAGAGGTAATTTTTAATACAGGGCCAAACCAGAATATGAAAAAAATGGTGTTACATTTTCGTTCAGTGTGAATGAGATTTTTCTATGAAAAGGTGTTTTTTTTTTGCGGTCTTATAGTCAAAAGTGGTTCATAAAGATGAGCTTAGCCGTTACGTATTTGAGTGTGGACAAGCACACTTACACAAATTTGTAATGTTATATTTAATATTTCGTCTTACAGCGTACCTGTTTTCAGTAGATTAGAGTCGCTATTTGCATTTTTAGGGTTACGTATCCAAAAGGTTTAAACGGGACCTAATACTTAAGCTACGCTGTCTCTCTCTCTGTCTGTCCACCCTATATACCTTCCTTCGATCCGTAATAGATAGCCAGTTGAAATTTTCACACAATATGTAATGTCACGGTGGATAAAAAAAAGTTAAAGCTAAAGCCCACAAAAACATTTCTTTTTAAAACGTTTTTTGTCTTTGCTCTAGTGTAAAAATGGTAATACGTACAATCGTCACATTTTCTATGATTATAGTTAGTACCTACCTACACACTCTAAAATAAACAAATAATAAATACTGGCCAAGTGCTAGTCGGTGATAAGTTTCCTCCACTTTTTTGTTTTATAACCTTTTTTTTGTTTTTGTACCTTATTTGGTGGTACGGAACCATCAGTGCGCGATCCCGACTCACACTTGTCCGGTTTATTCTAAAAGACGTACAACTCATTAAATTAAACAAAAAAACTGAAAGTGATTTGAATTAGCTATATGTAACATCTAAATAGCTTTATATAAGTTTTCGAAAACAGCCATGGCGTGTGAAAGAGTCCAGTTTTCGTCACCCGTTCCACGTGCGTCAAAACTCGTAATATAGCTTCGATAATGGTGCGCAAACGCAACTAACGGTACGGTGGAATAGTAAAAAGTAAACTGGACAAATATGAGCGAATGGGTTTGCTTAACGGATCGGCCGAGATGCGACGAAGGACAGACGCGAATGTATAAAACTTAGAGACGGCTATCGGTAGAAGCTGTCGCGTAGATAGGATGAAAAATACTGAGTGAATTGAGAACTTTTCTCCGTTTCAACCGACGAAAAAGGACGGTTCTATGTTCCACTGTTTTTCCTTTGGTCCCATTGTCACCAAGTTAGGATCTGATGACGGGATCCCAGGGAAATCGGGGGAAGTCCACAAATTTTATAAGCTTTTATTACGTTTTTTCATATATTTTTTAAGTCTGTTTTTATTTTTTTTATGTTCTTTAGTTTCGGTTAATAAATTAGTGGTAATTTTTACCGTTGAAATATAGGATAGTACTTTAGTTGACGCGTTTTTCTTTAGCCGCATTGAGCGATTTTTGATAGAGGTAAAACTAATGGTTTCACGTTGAAATGCTAAAGTGACACGTGCGTCAGACTGAGTTTTAAGTTTTCACTTCTGTCGGCAGTCCTCATGACTGCATTTTTTGTAGTAATTTATTCTAAAGCGTTATGTTAGTTTTGATATATTTTAACATCTTCTATCACCTTGTATATGTATAAAACGCAAACGAAATTCTGGTAACCGCGCCGCATTGGATTGCTAGATGGCGAGAGATGTAATGATGCGTTAAGATGCATTAAGATATGACGTTTACATCGTTCCGGTATAACAAGTATATGAAACATTTAGCGTAGGTGTTTCTGCAAACTTACTGACGTTTGATCTAACATATCTTTTACTTGTTTTGTACGCTCTAAGCCACACCTCTTCAACTGTCCATGTTCTAAATACATTTGCAAATATAAGATTTTTAACCTTCGAATTGCTATTTCATCGTTAACTGACAGTTTGAAGCTGCCCAATTAGGTTAATTTTTTTCATTTAGTTAAGCTATTGGTAGCTAGGATGGACAGCGTTTAGGAAATAACGTGACATCTTCTCGTCCAAAATACCACAGTGCCTAAAGACAAGGGTATTTAACCAGTGTGTGTTGCCAGTGATGACATATGGTACTGAGACGTGGCCCTTACCTGCTGGCCTTTTGAAAAAAGTCAGATTCGCACAGTGGGCAATGGAGAGAGCTATGATTGGTGTGTCTTTACGCGATAGAATCCGGAACGTGGATATTTGCCAAAGAACCTGAGTCACCAACATAGCTATTAAAATGTGCAAGTTGAAGTGGCAATGGGCAGGCCACATCGCTTGAAGAACTGATGACCGATGGGGAAGAAAGGTTCTTGAGTGGAGACCACGAACCAGAAGACGCAGCGTAGTTAGGCCTCCCACTAGATGGACCGACGACATTCTAAGAGACATGGGCAATTGGGCAGTGGTTGCAGATAGCAGGCTGTCGTTCAGTGTGGATGTAAAAGGGAGAGGCCTATTATCAGCAGTGGACGTATTTTGGCTGATGATGATGATGAAACTCTTGGTAAAGTCTTTTCGACGTCAATCGGGGAGAACGATTACACTCATATGTCTAAGTCAATAAATTAAGGTGTAAAGGCAAACTAATTGGGAGTAATTGTTTTATCATTTGATTTTAATTAAACAATTAGGGACATTGTCTTCGCCAGTTTGGATTACGGTAAATTGGTTTATATTTCTAGTTTTTACGATATTTAAATAAGCTTCCAGTGACCAAAATGTTGGTCCATATTCTGCGCAACGGGTCCGTGTTGCAATCCAACGGCAATGCGGTCAGCAGTTTGGAAAATACGTACGGGTAGCGGTTTATTAGATTAGTGCAGTTTAATATATTTATATTAGTTTTAAATACATAGATAAAATATTATTTAGCCTTTACGTGTCTACTTAAAATAGCTGGTAAATATATTGTTCAGCTAAACTTTTGATAAATAAAACAGCAGATAATTTCGATTTGATCTGGAATTTAATGTATCACTTGATATAATAATGATCTTTAAAAACCGAGGTCTCAAAACGTGGGATTATGTTCGAACATTCGAATCATTCCCAGTTATTGGCAATAGACAATGGATTGGAATATCTGAAACAAACGATACGTTAAATCTGAACTGGCACCGGCCCATAGACAATGTCCGCTCGTGCGAGTACTCTTGTTATCAATCACGGATGTTTATGACTCGGCGAAGTTGAAAAGATTTTCTGTACTGCGATCGGTTGGTAAGTGTATCTACTCTTGTGGATGTTAAAAGGTTTATAGATCTAGAAAGCACATAAGCATAATACACTGACCGGTACGGAATGTGACGTACGGGTCAAGTTCGAATCATCTGACAAAACAAAATTTTCAGGTTATTTAATGTGTTGATTATTTGAAGACCTCATTTCGATGAAAAGGTCTTGACCTTTCCAAAAGTAATTTCGTGACCATTTTTGTGTCCTCCAATATCTTGTACCTACAAAATTTTAATGTGCAAAGAGGTTTGATTACTTAGGGTTTTCTTCTAAAAGAGGCGAATATGCATAGAGGTTAGTGTCGGCGCCACTCGTTCAACCGAAGATGGCGATGATGATGATGATGCTTCTTCAGCAGTGGCACCGACGTGGGTACGTTTTCAATCTTGATTTCTTCCTAGTTCTTGAAGGTTCTTGATCTTGAGCGTTCCTTGTTCTCGGTCTCGGTGGTTCTTGATCGTTCCTTGGTCTTGAGTCTTGAGAGTTCTTGTAGTTCCTTGTTCAGCTGAGGGTGAAGATGAGGTTTCGGAGAGAAAGGCTTGTTCAGAGTTGTTCACAATAGCAAGATGCAGTTGAGAGTGATTTATTCCATAATCTATGCGGCTTATAATCTAAAGTACGGTCCGTCACTTAGTATCTAACTCATGGAGTATCGTGTTCATTGTTCGCTAATGAGAGACATTCTTTGTGTTCGCTTACATCATTGTTTTCGTGTTCGCGTGACTAATATAATGCCTTACATTTTACAAGCTAAGTTATGTACTTTACGTGTCTGAATATTTACAATGATTTCCTATCGTGTTCCGTGTTCGTGGTTCAAAAGTGTGCCTATAGTGTTTGTGTACCTAACATGTGGCCCTAGTGTTCCTATCGTGTTCTGTTCTGTGTTCTTAGTTACTAGGTACCTAATAAAAATAAATCTAGACCTATTCCTACCTATTTTCATGTTCTTAACTTAATCGATCCTAACTATGATTCTACACAATAACTAGTTGACAGAGCGGGTCGGCTCACCTGTCGCTAACTACCTAAAAGATTTTATTTACACATTCCTGTTCCTAATCGTTCTTATCTATGATTCTATATAATTACTAATTCGCGGAATGGGTCGGCTCGCCTGTCGCTAACAGTTCTCCTCCCGGCGAAGCTTCAGCGGAGCCCTCTACCCGTAGCACGGCGAGTCTCGTGGTCGGTCGGCGGAAGATCCCGTTGCGTGTCCTCACGTCAGCGCTGCGCACGTTGCCATCTGGTCCGGGGTAGACTTGCTCGATGACGCCTCGTGGCCAGATGTTCCGTGGTAGTGTTGGATCGACAACTACCACCAGGTCGCCCTCTCGTAGCTGCTCCATGTTTGTGGTAGTGCCTTGACTCGGCACTAGCGTCGGGAGGTACTCGCGTACCCAGCGGCGCCAAAATTCGTCAGCGAGGGCTTGGCTGGCGCGCCAAATACGTCTGTCAGCCAACTCGCAGGATCCCGTAGTCGGCAGGCCTGCTGATGAGCCCAACAAGAAGTGGTTGGGTGTCAGGGCTTCTGGATCTCTTAGGTCGACGGAGACGTGAGTCAGGGGTCTCGCGTTCACGCTGTGCTCAGCCTCGATGATCAGTGTCTGCAGGATCTCGTCTCGTGGTGTCTTCTCGTTCATGGCAGCTGTGAGGGCCACCTTGATGGACCTCACCAGTCGTTCCCAGGAGCCTCCTTGGTTCGGTGCCCCGGGCGGTATGAAGCGCCAGGACACTCGATGCAGCAGTCCGTAGTCACGCAGAGCTGGTGTCCACTCCGTGTAGGCAGCCCGTAGCTCTGCATCTGCTCCCTTAAAGTTAGTCCCATTGTCGCTCCAGATAACTGCGGGCCAGCCTCGCCTGGCGGCCATCCTCCGGAGTGCCATGATGGCTGAATCAGTGGACAGAGAATGGACGATTTCAAGGTGTACTGCCCTCGTAGTCAGGCAGGTGAACAATGCCCCCCAGCGCTTCTCGCGTCTTCTGCCAACTGCCACAACCAACGGTCCAAAATAGTCCACCCCGCAGTTCGTGAAGGGGCGGTGGAAGGGCTGGAGTCTCGCTGCTGGTAGGTCCCCGGTCACCGGGACCTTGGGCATGGCCTTCCGGATCTTGCAGAGCGCACAATCCCTTGCAGCGGCTTTCACGGCTGGTCTTAGCCGCAGGATCCAAAACCGCTGTCGAAGGTCGTTTACCACTCGTTCTTGGTTCGCGTGCCCTGCTGCTCTGTGTTCCTTCTGAATCAGCAGCCTGGTGAAAGGATGGCGGCTGTCCATGATGATCGGCTGCTTGGCTGCTGCTGGAACTTCGGCCGCACCAATTCGTCCGTTGACGCGCAGTAGTCCATCTTCGGTCAGGATCGGGTCCAGCTTGAATAGTCTGCTTCTTGCTGGAATCGGCTTGCTCGCTCGTATCAGGTTCAGCTCCTCTTCAAAGCTGTCTCGTTGGCTCCTTGCCACCCAAAGTTGCTCTGCCTTCAGTAAATGGTGCGCTTCCATGGTCGTTGTTCTGGTCCGGCATCTGTGGGCAAAAAGCAAAACAAGGGCAGTTGCTCTAATAAGACGTTCGTAGTTAGAGAACCGGCCTATATCTGGAAGTATCTCGTTCAGGTTCTGCTCGACATGAAGCTCGGTGTGGAAGGTTTCTTCGTTTTCTTGCTTGTGTTCGTCGACTGGATTCTTGAAGTCTGGCCATGTGTCCCTTCGATCTTTGAGGAACGCCGGTCCTCTAAACCACCAGTCCTCGTTCGTGGGAACGTAGCCGGCGCGTGTCGCGAGGTCAGCTACGTTGTGGTCGGTCGGGATCCATCTCCATTGCCCCGGTTCCGAAGTCTGCAATTTCACCCAATCGATGTGCGACGAAGGGTGTGTGCTTCTTAGAGGCTTCGCTCTTGATCCAGTGGAGCACCGTTGTGGAGTCGGTCCAGTATGTCACCTGATCCGTAGTCCATCTGTGCTCGTGTTGTACGGTAGCAGCCAGCCTTATCCCGATGACTGCTGCCTGCAGCTCCAATCTTGGGATGGTCTGTACTCGGAGTGGCGCCACTTTTGCCTTGGCTGCGGCCAGGATCACGTCCGCAGTCCCGTCGCTCTTTTCCATCCTCCAGTAGACAGCTGTCGCGAAGGCATTCTCGCTGGCGTCACAGAAGACGTGGAGTTGGCGGCTTACCGCTTTCTCCTCCCGGTCATAGCACCTAGGCAGCTGCAAATCTGCAATCAGGCGCATTCCTTTGAGCCACGCCATGAAACTCTTCGCGTTTTCTTCCGGTAGCGTCTGGTCCCAGGTCAGCTTCTCTTGCCACAGCTTCTGGAGCATGATCTTCCCCGTGATGCTGTAGCAGCTCAGAAGGCCAAGCGGGTCATATAGAGACATGACGGCGCTCAGTGTCTCTCTCTTGGTCGGTGGCCGGCTCAGGTTCTTGACTTCTCGGCTGACTCGGCTGAGTGACGTGTTGAAGCCCAACGTGTCATTCACCGAGTCCCACTGGAGTCCCAGTGTCTTCTCTGGGGCGTGGTGGCCGGAGAGCAGCTGCGTTCTCGTTCGGGCTCGCAGCTCTTCTGGTATCTCGTTCAGTATCCTAGTGTTGTTGGAATTCCAACCGCGCAGCTTGAATCCACATTGCCGGTGGATTTCATCCACTTGCTGGATGACCATAGCTGCTTGTTGTGCGTCGGCGTAGCTCTCCACAAAGTCATCCATGTAGTGGGCTCCCTTGATGGCTTGGACTGCTTCCGGATACTGATCTGCGTAGTCTTCAGCGTTCTTGTTCCTGACGCTGTGGGCAAGGAAGGGTGAACTCGATGCTCCAAAGATCATGGAAGTCATCTTGTACTCCCGCGGCGGCTTAGTGCGATCGTTTCCGCGCCAGAGGAAGATCTGTGCCGGCTGGTCCTCCTTGCGAATCTTGATCTGGAGAAACATCTCCTGGATGTCGGCGGTCACGGCGATCGTGTTCTCTCGGAACCGGAATAGTATCTTCGGTAGAGACTGCAGCAGGTCGGGCCCTTCCAGGAGAAAGTCGTTTAGATTTAGTCCTTGTGACTTCGCCGCGGCGTCGAATACCAGACGTACTTTCCCTGGCTTGTTCGGGTTGGACACTGCAAAGTGCGGCAGATACCATGCTCTTGGATTGCTCAGCTCGCTCCCATCACATGGCTCCGCGTAGCCTTTATGGAACAGGTGCTGCACCTGTTTCTCGTACTCGGCTCTTGTCACAGGGTTTCGGTCCAGCTTCTGCTCCAGGTTGCGCAAACGACTCCATGCTGTTGCATAACTGGGTGGCATCTTCGGTTCGTCCTCTTTCCAAGGCAGACCGACCTCGAAGTGTCCGTCGACTCTCCTCGCTGTTCGATTGAAGATCTCGACGGCGTGCTCTTCAGTCTTGTTCACCTTGGTCTTGAGCGATACCCCCAACGCGTCGATCTCGAAATGACGTTCGACCAAATCTTCTAGACGGTCCGTATTCACGCTGAAGACGTGAAGCACTTCGTCAGCTCCCTGCTTCAGCACCGTCTTTGGCATCGTCCCGTGGATCACCCAGCCGAGGTTCGTTTGTGATGCCGCTGGCTGGTTCTTCTTCCCGAGGCGCAGCTCCCGGGACACGATCAATTCCCAGTTGTCTGCCCCGATAAGAAGACGTGGTCTGCCTTGCTCGTAGCAGACGTTCTCTTGGTCCAAGTCCATTAGGTGGTTTAATCGCAGCAACTGGTCCGGGATCGTCTGCGAGCGTAGTTCCATGTTCTGCATCGTTCTCGCCCGTATCGTGTGCATCTTCTTGTCGGCGCCCTGGATCTGAAACTTCACATGTCGGCTCGTCGTGTCCTGTTTCTTCATGCTCACGCCGTTGATGCTGAGCGGCTTGTTCGGTCCTTCAGCTCCGATGCCCCGTGCTAATTCGTTGTCTAGCAGGGAGATTGTAGATCCCTCGTCAAGCAGCGCGTAGATCTTCATGCGTCCTCGCGGCCCGATGATAGTGACAGGGCAGATCTTCAGCATCACCTGCCTCACGGTGGTCGTGGTGGTGGCAGTCACCGACTCCACGTTGTCTTGGGCTTCGGGCGTGATAGGACTCAATGATGGCACTCGATTGGAGTGCAGCATCGGGTTGTGCGGATGTCGGCAGCCATCGATTCCGCAGGACTTCGCCTTGCAGTTCACTCGGCGATGGCGGCTGGATATGCTCATGGTCTTGAACTTGGGACATTTGGTGAGCTCGTGTTCTCCAGTGCACTTGACGCACCGGTACTTGTTCTCATTGGTCTCCAGTTCGTCGGTCGCGTAGACTGGCTTCCTCTTAGCTGTGGTGTTCTTCAGGGTCGTGACTTCTTTCCTATGGCTGGTCGAGGGTGCTGGTGTCGTGGTATATCCATGTCTGAGGGCCCGATCTGCCTCCTTCATCAGAAACCGGGATAACACGATGATCTCGGGATCCGCAGTATCGGCATGGTCCTCAGCATAGTCGCACCATCTGGATCGCAGATGAGGACTCAGCTTGTCCATGACGTCCCTTGTCAGCATTGGGTTGTACAGGTAACCCTTGTGGTCGATCGCTCGAAGCTCGCTGACTGTGTTCTGGAGTTTTATCGCAAAGATGTTCAGTTCACTTGCGGACGTTCCGGGTTTCGGCAGCTGGCGCAGATCCTGGATGGTCTTGTCCACCAGCACCTCTGGTCGTCCGAAGCACTGCTCCAGGGTCTTCATTACGATGTTGGGGTCGTCCACCGTGTGAAGAAGCGCTGACACCGCTTCCTTGGCTTCTCCGCGCAGGCAGTTCCGAAGCCGCGCCATGTTCTCCAATGGTGAGAAACCGTAGAGCTTCGTGGTATCGCGTAGCGCTGCCTTGAATGAAAACCATTCGTTGTTGGCACCTGAAAACAATGGTAGATCATAAGTTTGGCGTGGTGGTCGTTGGGCCCTGGACATCTTGTCCAGCGCTTCCACTAGTTGGTCGATGCCTCGTGTTCTTGATGTGCTTCTCGCCGGCGTCGGTGACCTCGGTCTTCGGTGTTCGCCACTGGGCCGGCTGCGTGACTGCTCCTCTCGTCGTTCATCGAAAGGCATCCCACGTTCAGGGATCGCACGCCGTTCGCCATGCTCCAGTGGACCACTGGCCACCGCCATGTTCTGGATCCATCTTGCTGTTGCATTGTTCGTTTCGCTTGGCTTGGTCTCGTTCTCCTCGGATTCTTGAATCAGCTCCAGGTCCAAGGCAAGCTTTCTCCTGATCTGTTCGGCTTCCAGCTGCAACTCCTTCTTCTTCAGGAGTGTCAGCCGCTCCTCCGCTTCAAACTGCGCCTGCCGGATTCTCGCTGCCACACTGCTTGTTGACCGGACGGATGCCATTGATCGTACCGATCGCGCAGGTGATACGTCGCGGTGACGCTCCATACGCGTTCCTGGCAGCTCCGCAGGCAGTGTGACATTAGGGCCGGTCGGCCCTCCGATCAGAGAGACTTCCTCCTCCCGTAATTGGGAGTCTGAAAGCACGGTCACGTTGCGGCGCTCCATCACAGACGGTGAGTGTGGAGAATCTTCAAAGCGGATGATACGGCGTGCGTCTTCCGGGTTGATCACGCTGATTCCGACGGCTGAAGTGTTCGTTGCTTCTTCTTCGTTCCCAGCTTGGCTGCGCGTCTTGACCATAGCCCGTGTTTCGTTCTACACGTGCCCAGGCGTAGACCCGGGGTAGTTCAGGATCTGGTGTAGTGCGGGTCGTTCACGCACGATCCGGCTTTCGAAGGACCAGAAACTGTCGGCGCCACTCGTTCAACCGAAGATGGCGATGATGATGATGATGCTTCTTCAGCAGTGGCACCGACGTGGGTACGTTTTCAATCTTGATTTCTTCCTAGTTCTTGAAGGTTCTTGATCTTGAGCGTTCCTTGTTCTCGGTCTCGGTGGTTCTTGATCGTTCCTTGGTCTTGAGTCTTGAGAGTTCTTGTAGTTCCTTGTTCAGCTGAGGGTGAAGATGAGGTTTCGGAGAGAAAGGCTTGTTCAGAGTTGTTCACAATAGCAAGATGCAGTTGAGAGTGATTTATTCCATAATCTATGCGGCTTATAATCTAAAGTACGGTCCGTCACTTAGTATCTAACTCATGGAGTATCGTGTTCATTGTTCGCTAATGAGAGACATTCTTTGTGTTCGCTTACATCATTGTTTTCGTGTTCGCGTGACTAATATAATGCCTTACATTTTACAAGCTAAGTTATGTACTTTACGTGTCTGAATATTTACAATGATTTCCTATCGTGTTCCGTGTTCGTGGTTCAAAAGTGTGCCTATAGTGTTTGTGTACCTAACATGTGGCCCTAGTGTTCCTATCGTGTTCTGTTCTGTGTTCTTAGTTACTAGGTACCTAATAAAAATAAATCTAGACCTATTCCTACCTATTTTCATGTTCTTAACTTAATCGATCCTAACTATGATTCTACACAATAACTAGTTGACAGAGCGGGTCGGCTCACCTGTCGCTAACTACCTAAAAGATTTTATTTACACATTCCTGTTCCTAATCGTTCTTATCTATGATTCTATATAATTACTAATTCGCGGAATGGGTCGGCTCGCCTGTCGCTAACAGTTAGGTTAGAGTGACAGACAACAAAACAATTATTGTCATTCACGCGTGGGTGAGATTGGGTGCATTGGGCAAAGAGAATATAATAGAAGATTACTTGTTTTTGGCAAAAATGTTTTTTAACCTTTGCCATAAAAAAAAAAAAATAATAATGATAGAAGAGCATTGCAAGAGCATTGGGTGAGGAGTCTCCGTAGCAAAGAGAATACAATCCGTAGGACACGGAACACTATTACTCGCGGAGCCGTAGGAGTATTACGTTCTCTTGGGTGAGGAGTATTACATTCTCTTGGTGGGTGAGAGAATCAGCGCCGTACGCCTGTACGTACATTTACATATATTTATACATTTTAGGTGAAATTTTATTGATAGTTTTGTTCCAAAAATAATGAAACAAAAGAATACGGGCCTTTTTTTCAGTGATCAAGACGTATAAAAATTGCACACTCCAAAAAAGTTACCTTGTTTATTATTGCAATTTGGAGCGAGTAAGTATTTACTATGATCATAGTAAATTTTACTGTATTTATTTACATACTGTATTATGTAGAGTGCAAAGGCGATCTGTGTCGCTGGTGAACATAGGCCTCCCCTTTTAACCTCCACACTGAACGACATCCTGCCATTTGCATCCACTGGATCTCCGCGACTCCGACAATGTCGTCGGTTCGCAGCGTCTTCCGGTTTGTGGTGTCCACTCAAGAACCTTTCTTCCCCATCTGTTGTTGGTTCTTCGAGCGATGTGGCCTGTCCACTGCCACTTCAACTTACAAATTTTAATAGCTATGTCAGTGACTCTGATTCTTTGGCGAATATTCACGTTCCGGATTCTATCGCGCAAAGAAACTCCAAGCATAGCTCTCTCCATTGCCCGTTGTGTGACTCGTGAGTTTTTCCAAAAGGCCCACAGTTTAGGACCACGTCTCAGTACCATATGTCATCACTAGCAACACACACTGGTCAAAGACCCTTGTCTAGACACTGTGGTATCTTGGAGAGAGAGCTATTTACATTGTTCTTAAATAGCGATTTAGGCTCAGGATTAAGTGAAGTCCAATGGCATTTTATGATAATATGCCAAAACACGCCACGGCTTACTCGGCTTGTCTTTTTTATTCACTGGCTATTAACCCTCTGTATCGTCAATTGAGTTGCACCGTAAAACCTCGCATTTAACTGGCAACATTGATTTACGTTGGTACTCCACGGCTCACGTCATCCTACTTGTACATGATTGAGATGCGTTCACAATAGGTCGTTCATTTTGTTGGCGCCACGGGTTATAGCCGCATAGGAGATAACACAGACGCGTTAGTCTGGCTAGGCGTGTATCACGGCGAGCTAGTAGCTTATAGCCCTTTAACATAAAATGTATAGCCTTGAGCCTTTTACATCTAACCTAACGAGTACGAAAGTAACAGAGCAATTATACAATACTTACAATACAATATCTCTTTATTACACACCGAAAAATACAGAATAAACTTAAACTAACATCAAAAATAAATATACGGCAGTATAATGGGCGGCCTTATTGCCTAGAGCAATTTCGAATTATAAGGATTATATGGTAATGGAACGTTTGGTAATAAGCCGAAACGCCTATTCCGAACATTCGTTGATTTTCATCATCAGCCAGAAGATGTCCACTGCTGAACATACGCCTTCCCTTTTAACATCCACTCTGAACGACAGTATCTGCATCCACTGTATGTCCGCGACTCTCACAATGTCATCAGTCCATGTAGTGGGAGGCCTGCTTACGATGCGTCTTCCGGTTCGTGGTCTCCACTCAAGAACCTTTCTTCCCCATCGATTATCGGTTGTTCGAGCGATGGGGCCTGCCCACTGCCACTTCAACTTGCAAATTTTAATAGCTATGTTGGTGACTCTGGTTCTTTGGTGAATATCTACGTTCCGGATTCTATCCCGCAAAGAAACTCCGAGCATAGCCCTCTCCGTTGCCCGTTGTGTGAATCTGAGTTTTTCGATGAATATGATTGTATTTTTTTTCAAGGAACGGTTTTTTTACAATTGGTCCCTTAGTAAAAGTTGTTAATTTTAGTGACAACAATGACCTACTTTTGGATTTATACCACTGTTCCGTGTAACCCTGTATACCTAAACGTCAGGATAAAATAATCTCTGGTGAGCTGAAATACGATAGAAAAAAGCTTGCACGCAGCGCCGGTTCACTTTGCGAAAGGGTCGATTTATGCGAGGCAAACGGAGGTTGAAAGTTTATCTACGTTTGTCTACGTTTACGAAGTCACGGGCAACAGCTAGTATACATATATTTTTTTAAGTTCAGTTATGCGTCGGATCAGCGCTATGCGTGCCAAAACCAACTTTAGCAAGTCGCTGTGAGAATCCTTTTTCATTAAACACAATTTCGGAGTGAGTCTTCTGTTACTTTCAGTACTATTATAATTTATTCTTTACCTGGGTTAGCAACAGAGGTGACAGACGTTTTACGTTCCTGCAGTAAACTGGCTTGAAATACTGCGATGTTTACGGAATGTGTGGGTGACAAGATTTAAAACTATGCAGCTATGCAGGTGCTGATTTTATACCTTCTTTTTTGTAAGAAGTAGGGAACAAAGTACAATATTGCAGTCAGTTTGAAGTAGAAATCAGTGTTGATATTTGAACTCTACCAAAAATCGCTCATCAATCGCTCGGATGAGTTTTAAATTTGAACGATTAAGTTGCACTTTGGACGAAGCGAAAACGAAATCGAGTAGTGCTGATATTTGAAGTAAACATAATTACCTATATATTATAATATTTACATTATTTTTTTTTGACAATAGCCTTGAGTTATACCTAATTCAAGGCGCTCAAGACTAATAATAACTTACCTACTGAGATAAAAATTTCAAAGAATTATCATCACGTCTAGTCGACCCAACTCGTGACCAGAATGCTGGCCTCTAACATATAATACTTTGCTCAAAGAGTGAGCTTTGCCATACAACGTGGTAATGGGGCCAGCATTTTGGCGACGATTACCACTGGTAGCGGTTTAATAGATTAGTTTAGTAGTTAGGTATTAATATGTCGTTTTTTATTTTTTTACTATTGGAATGTTATTTATATTATTGTAAATAAACTTAATTAATTTGGCTTATGGCCAAAGTACCCCATAAGTACTGCAAAATGTAGGAATATTTTGAACACTAAGTAAATATAATTTTACTGTAAATAATTAAACACCAGGGGCCTTACCCCTAGCTTCACTTTTGCGAGCCAACTTTTAGTAGGTACCTGATAGGTACCTAAAATAAACCAACTCATTTAAGCTGCATCGTTTAAAAGCGTCTAACTTGAATGAACGTAAATCCGTTTTACTATGCGTGTGTGCGCGAAAATAGCAAAGCTTGGCGGCTATCAAATAACTACCGCTTTTCGTAGTTGATGGTACCGTTTAGACAAATAACACCTATGCGGGTCAACTTTTCGAGCTAGGGGTAAGGCCCCAGCTATTTAAATTAGCATTATATAGGTACAAGGCATGTGATAATACTCTAGTACGTTTTATTCTTTGTACACAGTTTTTTTTTATAAATTCACTCTGATTTTATGCTCGTCCGAACGTTCCTGCCTTTTGAAAGTAAGCAGCGTGAATAAATATATTTGTAATCAACTAGTTAAAATAAACTGTAAATATGTTAGTGTAAACTTCCTGATTTTAACTTTTATTATTTTTAATGGAATCAAATACAAATACTTAAATAAATTTATAAGCGGAAACTTATAATTGGCCCAATCACTTGATGGTTACACTTATATTATTACTAACGGGATATTTACCGTGGTAAGGTAAATAATCATATAACTGTGGTGAACAACCTTGATTGTTTAAAATAGTGTTTCACCTAATATATATTTTCAGTTTTATACTATTAGGCTGAGTCACAGAGAAGAAAAAAAAATGTTTAAATTAGAACGGCTGTCAAGGCATTTTTGTAGGAAATTTGTTGTAGCCACTTGCACCAATATAAACCCATAGCAACTGTGACGCGGAGTTTGACGCATTGACATAAATAAGAATGTTCATCTTATATCTGTCACAATACCTGGTGACATAGTTTCCTTCTCTTTTCTGTTCTATTTACTTCTCTTTTCTGTGGGCTGAGTGTTTCCCTAAAAATGCAAAAAAAACTTTTTCGATAGTCCAGTAGTTTGGTACGTAGTAAACTATTGATTCACTACTTTTCTAACAGACAAGTTTCTCGTAAGAGCTTACAATTGAATAGATATTAGATACAGCCACTGAGCCATTACGCCTGTAAAGTATTGTTCGCACCCACTCAGCTGATAATGCAAGCACCTTTTAGTGCTACGCGTGCTGGCTGTGGTCTGAGCTACGACCTTATTGCGGCACACGCACTCTATTTGAAATGAATTAGTTTATTGTCCAGATTTACATTCATAATTTATTAAAATAAAACATTTAATACGAAAATTACACATAAAAAATTGATAATTAAGATTAATCATTACAATAATTAAGTAATGGGCGCTTCGAAAAACTATATTTTTCGATGTATTTTTTAATCGAAGGATGGGCGTGATACGCCCTCCACGTGCTTTATTTTAAAAGTTTTGTATCGAAACGTTGATAGATCGTAGATATCTCCATTGATAATGCTTCTCTTTATTGGTCTTTGAAGACTACCTTTATTTTTTTTTCTACCTTTGTTTCTGTACCTACCCAAAGGGTGTCAACTATTACTAAGCCTACGCTTTTGTCTGTCTGTTTGTTTACGTCTCTCCTTTTTATGGCTGTACCAAAGATTTTATAGACATTTTATAGTATGAAATCTTTGGGCTGTATCTTTTAAACGTTTGTTATCTCTAAACTGCTTCATTTATGGACCGTTTTGAAAAATATTTTTTAAATGACAGTATAATATTTATTCAGTAATTCCTATAATTTCATCAACATCGGTTTAGTAGTTTGGTTTTTTAATCAAAATAACTGGAAAATTCGTATTTTACTTATTTTGTGCAGTCGGTTTTTTAAATTGTTAATTATTTAATTATACAATAGGCTTGCGTTTGACCGCCACCTCGCCTGATGTTAAGTGAAGATGTGGTCTACGAAGAAGCACGCTGGCCTAGAAGAATCCTATATTTACCGATGATATTTGTGACGTCACTGATTACATTTAAAACTTGTCATTGAATAGTGTTATAAATATGTGAAGTGGCAATAAACCTCACGGCATCGCAGTTAAATAAAACCTTGTCACTATAGGTATGAATATTTGTGTTCCACGTTGGCCAACTTTGTCCCCGCAGCTTTCTACAACTAATGGAATATTTGTATATCACAAAACAACTATTGCTTTATGTTTGCACATATTTTAACTAAACGATCACCATTTGTTTATTGTTTCTGCTGTATTTACTCAAACTGTACTTATTTACACATATTTTGTTGTTTTAGGTCGTGAGTGTGTACGAAATGATAGATAAAAACTCGATCTCTATATTTTTTTTTTTTTTTGAATGTTTTTTTTTTGTTAACACTTTTTTATTAGCATCGTATGTACCTATGTATGTATGTAACGGAATCTTTGAACTTAATTTGAAAATACTTCAAAACCACACTCATCAAGGCCCGATGACAATGTAATAATTTAAATAGTTTGTCCCATTATCATTACCAGGATCTTCAGGATTAGCGGTTTTAAGGCGTGTTTTTTTCAGTTATTCAACTTAAAAAAAAAAAAAAAACTGCGAGATTTATTTATTGTTCTACGCGATTTGTTTTAGTACTTGTAATATACAACTAGCGACCCGCCCCGGCTTCGCACGGGTGTAAGTTTTATTAGATTTTATTATTGTATATAAACATTTCGTGAAAAATTATCTACCAAATTGATGGTGAAACCCGGTCTTGCCGTCCGTTGAAAAAATCCGTTGTGTGGTTTAGAAGGAGTTAGCAACAGACAGATAGACGTGACTTTATTTTAGCCTATATAGAGAAGAAGAGAAGTCGGTAATCCTTAATCCAATAAGTTATTTTATTTTATCTGTGACGCTTACCATTGCGCAATGGAATAAAAATCCCCCTTTGATTTACCTAACAAAGAGATTTCTATTCCTTATAATTGGCATAATTATGTGAATTTATGACCTTTTTGGTCACTAAATAGTTGATTGAATCAGGCGTTTGAGTTATAATTTTAACATTTAAATTAAATAATATTTCAGAGTTAATTAATTTTTGTTTCTTGTTGAGGTTAAATTTCATTTTATGTAATTGATATTTTATTTCAAGTTAGGCAAAATTAAACTCGATTAAATTAACTTCATCAACAAATATAATTATACCAGGAAAATATATCACAAATTCCATATTGTACTTGAAGCGACGTAGAAGCGGAATTACACTAGAAATTCATCAGGAAAACAGTCTTTTTGGTTACGTTTTGAGTTTGTAGAGAACGAATGTCATGTACCTATAAAATATCTATCATGATGAACGACTCTAATGGACATTGGACAGACCCTCTATCGTCGCTTATTATCAGACGAGTTGGTGCCTATACGATCTACTCTACATAAATAAAAAATAAAAAACTGCTGTATCTTTACTAAAACTAAAAGTGTATAAAAGTTTGATCTTTTGGCTTAGTATAGTACTTACCATTGTTCTGCATAGCTAAACATAATGTAATATAACATCGATATTTTATATTTCGGGCCCATCAGGGTGACACTACGGGTGACGGGGTGACGACGGGATAAATAATACACATACTTGTAATTATACATACTTTTTTTTCTTTATGATACTGGGTGACGAGACGAGCAAAGTCGCTCGCCTGATGGCTCTTCGCGCTTGCCCATAACAGCTTAACGCCACTCAGAATTTTGAACTCCAACAGTTCAAAACCCTGGATGGCAATGCAGTGCGCTCGTCACCCCGAGATATAAGATGTCAAATCTCTGTGTGCCCTGTAATTTCGTTGGAAATATTGCTCTTCAATTCGAAACACAGTAGTGTTGCACACTACTGCTTGGCGGTTGAATAACTAGCAAAGGTGTGGTACTTCCCCAGGTGGACTCCTGCAAAAGAGTCGTACCACTACATTATACCACGACATATAATTGATATAATAATAAATTATGTGAACCAAATCAGACTCACCAAACTGCACCGAGTATGTGGTAGTCGAAGGCGTGTGTCATGTTGTGACAGAGGCTGAAAGGTTCGATTTCTACCAGTATACCAACCTTAACTTAAAAGATGTTGGGTGGTGTTACAGTGTGCTAGCTGATCCCTTATCGGAGGAGTGCAGAGTGCTATGAGGGATGGTTAGGCCTTGCATTAAAAGAAGAACATAGGTTTAAGAATGGGACCAGGTGGACCCATAATACACATAATTATAATTATACATAGGTAGATACTTATCTACAAATGAGTTTTCTGTAATGTTTTCAGGTGAATTCGACATGCGAGTGAAGTCGTGTGCCGCATCAGATGGTTCGGAGCATGTCATCCAGTTGTCGGACGAATATGGATGTGTTCTGCGACCTAAGATGATATCAAGGTAAATTGTTTGTCACACATTCCTTTGTTTCTATTAAGCCGGGTCCGCTGCGGCATGTTTTCGTGTTAGCTAACACACTAACTGTTAGCTAACACCAAAAGTCACATCCACGTTTCGTGTCAGTAACATTATAGTGTGTTAGCTAACACGAAAACATGCCGCAGCGGAGTCTGTTAAAAAAAGGTTATGCAATATTTTCTCTACTAAAGCCAAGTATATAAGTAGTCAAGATTCAGGGAGCGTCGCAGTGATGATTTTAAATTTAAGTTACATAAAAACCGATGTAGAGATTTGCTCAGAAGTATACGAGCTTATTTGAGGCTTTTTAAAATCTTAACTAATTTAGGTGTAGAACGCTTAAAATAGTTGAAGGGTCGACACAATCTCTAGTGGTCTACAGCCGTAGATGCCGTACATCTGAAGCACATACAAGGAATCTCGTAAGCTTGTTATGTGTTAGTTATTTTCCAATAAAAAGTTGGAAAACTTCAAAAACTGGTGGGTTACAATAATCTAAAAAAAAAAAACTCATAATAAAATATTCTCATAATACCTTTACATTGAATTTTGTCTTGCTCTCTCAGCTAATGAGAGAGCAAGAAAAAAGTCAATGTAAGATTATTATATGAATGTTTTTTAGATTATGGTAGACCACCTGTATGAAACCATAGTATAGATAAAGCTATGGAAACCAAAACGGAATTGATGTCAAACGAAGAACTAACAAATCCTTTTCAACATTCCAGATTCCTAAAAGCCAAAGCGGCTGATGAGCGTGCCACAGTCATCACTTACGCGTTCTTCCACGCTTTCAAATTCCCTGATGCCCTGAGCGTCCACATCAGGTGTAAGGTGGAAATCTGTCGACACGGTTGTTTGGACCACTGTCAACTAGCGGGGGTTACTCCACAACACGGACCAGGGGCGCTGGATAGGAAGGACGATAGGACACATCAAGACCACAATGACATCAGGTGAGATCACTCTGCCTTGCATAAAACAAGTGCTTTGAACACACCTAACAAGTACACTGCGTTATAACTTAAACCCAGGCATTTATTAAATATATAAAATACTTTAGCGGAATGTGAAATGAGTTCATAATTGAAAAAATATAATCATTTTAATGTCTTGCTAGACAAAGATCGCACTATACTTACGAAAGACGTCAGATGTAAGTACGTCATACAAACTCCATATTGACACTTGCGGGAGATTTTGCGGGAAAAGGCCAGAGCAACCCTTCTTAAACCGAACAAATACTTGAAACTATTATATCTCAGAATTGTATCAGCCAATTTGAATAGTTTCTTCAGTAAGTGTTACATTTAATTATATTGTTCCCTAAGCCTGTTATTTTAATATATCTTTTGCCTTTTTCCAGCGAACTAACTGCGGACGAACAAGAGCCACCAATAGACCCCGAATCCCTACTCGACGATAGTTTCGGCGACGAAGTTTCAGGCGACATAGTAGAAGCGCCCGCGCCATTAAAACAACGTGCGCCGCTCCGCGCACCTGCGCCCGTTCAGGAGCCGGAAGCGGACCATTCTGTCGACGAACTGGTGCAGGCTCTCACTAGGCCCTTCACTGTATGTCACTTTGTCATTTATTTTACTATGCATTAGAAATTCAGGAACTGGCGTCACCAGGCACCAGCATGGCTGTAAAGGTAGCAGTCTGCCGTGTAGTGCGGCACTGTACAGTGTTATGGTGAAGTAGTGGAGGTGTTGAAGAGAAACTGCTGATGATTGTAGAATATAGCAAGTTTAATAATAAAAAATTCGGGACATTTTTTCACTTACGGTCATCTGACCCCAAACTTAGTAAAGGTTGTACTATGGCTGACAATGGCCGTATTTAGCGACTAACCTAGCTGCAATGTAACTTCATTATCATAATTCTATAGTTTTTAGGGTTCCGTATCCAAAGGGTAAAAACGGGATTTTATTACTAAGCCTACGCTGTCTGTCTATCTGTCCGTCTGTACGTCTGTCTGGCTGCTTGAGTGACAACCAGGCTTATGCACAACCAAAATTATATTTTCGTCAATTAAACCTGATTAAATATTTTTCAGGACCGTCCTACAGACCTAGAGCGTGAACGCGAGCGTTTCCCGTACGGACCGCGCAACCTGCCCGACAATGTGAAGACTATTCCCTCTGGAGAGACCGTTGTTGCTGCCAAACCACCTGGTCCTGCCGTAGCTGGCCCGAGGTAATGAAAACTGACTTAGGAATCAACATACTTGCCCAATTTATACCAACAAACAGTACTCCACCCATGCTCAGATCACAGTTTTAGCAGATCGTAGATAAGCAGAGAGAGTTGCACTAAACTTTAGGAAACATTAACATTGATGGCCGTTTCATTAAGCGAACAGCCGGTAATCACCACTTGAATCGATGATTGATCCCTCAGGAAAGATATCCACCCAACCAGTGGGCATACGAAGAAAGCTTAGAGCTTTTTAGAAAAAACAATATCAAACATATTGTTTTGTTTTCAGATCACTGAGAAAGCGTCGTGCGGTTCGCGATGCTCGTTCAGCTGATGTGGGCGTGTCCGGAATATACGAAGTCGTGTCTGAGAATGATCTCGACTTCGGACCAACGCGTCGGGAACCAGTCACTGTGTTCAGCGGAAAAATTAGAGAAGAGGTAAGCTGATATGAGAATAAATTAATTTTGCTAAAGATAGTTAAGAATCTGTGATCTTTCAACTGTGATTCTCATATTGTTCACGTATTTTGTCAATGATCTATTTATATAAAAGTATAACCACGCTTTTTCACTGACTGATTGACTGACTAAATTAATATAGAAAACTATTTGACCTACAATGCTGATATTTGGCAGGTGTAGATGTCCAATTGTCCACTAAGAAAGGAGTTTGCGAAAGAGCCAAATTAAATGGGGCACATGGAGGTTGAAAGTTTATAATTATGGTAGTATAATAGAAAAAAAGTTTCCTTTTTTATTGAGTTTTAGTCAAGAACCTACTTTATCATAATCTCAATTCCAGGTGGTTTACGGCATCTGCATGGGCGCTATTCCGTTCGGCGCTTTATTCGCATCAGCTGCCGGTGCGGCAGCAGGCGCGGCACTTGCCGCTGCAGTATTACTACACAAGCTACGAACAAGGCAGTATCCGGCCTGTGCTGCGCCTGCGCATCCGCCTGCTTCACATTCTCTAGCGGCTTGGATGGCGTTGAGACTGCTGGGGTCCCCGCATCACGTCGCCTCGCATGACGGATAGTTTCGTGATTGATGCTGTGGTAGTGTTGTACTGTGGTGAAACTACCGATAACTATAGTGTAACGGAAACACTCCCGAAAGCGAAAACGAAGACTGGTAATAGTGCTGGTGATTACTAATAAGATACCATAAAAAAAATTGTCCGCAATGTAACGCAAATAAAATATCAGCTGCCGCTAGAGGTCAACGAACGACCTGTGCCGCGCGTACGCTTGTACGCTTTACATTGCTGGTTTGCAAACTTCTAAACCACAAAAACATCAAGTATAAGGCAAAGGGATGGTATTTGATTGTAATTTGATAGTATAATAATGGCGTTTTGGTTTCGAGAGCCCCCGGGTTTCCCCTACACCCGGTATTTTTCAAGATGCCTGCCCGGGGTGTTGCCCCAGCGTCCAATGGAGATCCTGGTGCACAGAGGTAGCGCACCGAGGGATTATAGTAGGTGCTATTCTACATAATATGTACCCTAATACAGCCGGGTCTTCTAAATTTGCTGTTAAAGGCTTGTCTTGAAAAATAAAACACATGGGACACAACCAACGATCATAACAGCTGTTGTATTTCTTCCAAACGTGTTTCGTCATCGATAATGTATTAACGGGGGGAAAACACTTCGAAAACTGTAAACTAACTCGCTGAAACTTTTTAGATGCTATTTCGCAACTTAAGGAGGCGTTTAGCTGTAATTTAAAGTATCTAAAAAACGAAAGTCTGTTATTTCCATGTGTATATTGATTCATATTGATAAAGATTTATTTATTTATTTATATGAAATAATAAGTCCTTTATTGATGATATTAACCTAAGACTGTATAAATAAAATTCTTCTATAACATTAAATGAGTAATAATTAATGTTTTATGAATAGTGAGCTAGAAAACTAAATCAATAATCCTATCTTTTTGTTTTGATAGATGATAATTACATACTCAGTAATATTTTCTTTAGAGATAAGAGTAGGTTTTGGTTAGAACTGGAAAATATTAAGTTACGGCCGATATCCAATAAAGCGGCAAGTGGTGAGATGTTGACCAATAGGAGAGCACATAATAGATTAACTACATGACGTCATATCAATTTGTTAAATGTCAATGGCCATTATCATACTATTCTCCGGGCCTAACCAAAGTTGTTTTCAAAATGACATTTTATAACCACCTATAAATCGAAAACTTACTCTTTATATAATTAGATATAAGATTCATTTGTACATAATAAGTTTCGGAGCATTCGATACCTGACAAAACAATTTTACGTAATCGGTTTTAATATGGTCAGTCAAAAACATATAAATTTATTTATATTTTTAAATAATTTTCTTATGCATCATGATAGGCTAATCCGTGCTAAAATAATGACCTATCAACTGCCGTCTGATGAGACGTGTCACAAGTTTTTTTTTTTATAGAATAGATTAGCCTGTCTATCTATTTTTATGCATAATATGGTTAATTCATAAAATGTATACTTAGTTTTTACTTTAGTTTGTAAGTGAAAATGGTTCTATAGAAAATGTATGGTGCTAAGGTCGTGCTACGGATTATATCCTAATGAACCAGATTTTTTTATAATTCCATGTGTATATTTTTTACTCTAAGGTTTGTACAGTATATTTCTATTTTTAATACTATTATTTAAAAGAATCAAGGTACGAAATCTGTCAATAAGAATTTTGACATTTTTCGTATGGTAAAGCTGTCAAAAACCGTTATGACGAAATTTATGAATGAATGCTCAAAAATCGATTCGCTTTAGTTTCTTACTATCGGATAAAATGTCAAGTCATGCCATTAGTGTAAGTTATTTGTTTTTTCATAATATCCTTTGCATTTACTGGCTTTTACAATTAGATTGGTGAAAATAATCCCTCTAGAATAAATCCTAACATAAGCTGAGACTGTCTTTATCTTTAAAACTATAACTAGTTGGCACACAAGCTTTTTTATTAGCACACAAGCTTTTTTATTAGCACACAAGCTTTTTTAAACAGGTGTTGTCCGCTCCGTAATGTCTTTTGATATCGATAACGTAATGATTCTGTTCACGTCATTGTTTTCATCAAAGAACTTATTGCAAGAAAATTAAATGAAAAAAAACGCGAAAAAGCTCAGAATTAAATGCCAACTACTATAAAAACAATTGACATCGACGAGAGACATCGATTGACATTTATTAATATACAAAATGAAATGGCACAGTAAAAAAAAAAAAAAACTGGACTGAACCTTTTACTGAATAAAATAGAAGCTATCCATGACTTAATACCAGACCTAATTAAAGTCCTTAGTTATTTAAAGAAAAATCTGTTGAATTATCCAGATACCTTTGGATGTCTAAATCGAAATCTCAAAAGTTTACAATGTTATTTCGTTTTTTTTTTTTTTTTTTTTTTTTTTTTTATTATTTTGATTGTGGACTGGATCAGCAGATAGAGGATAGGGGTTTTGTGACACACTGTACTTATAGAGACTCGCAAATATTTTTTTAGTTTTCGGTATTAACTTGAGTAATTATTTATCATTATATTAGTAGAACTTATTTTTATACATATAATAGATGTAATCAATGAATGTAAATTATATTATATTTTCGGTTTTTAGGAGTAATTTCAAATAATGTTTATTGGGTTCTTGCTCCACACGTTTAATTTTAAGTTATAGCATTAAAATTAACATAGCGAAATATAGTTTATGCATACGTAATTATTAGGTATGTAAAATATATAAATATTGTGTTTTACACTAGTAATTGAAACACCAATGAATGTTTTTATAATAAATTGATACTTTCAGGATTGCATTTATTTTCATAATCTACATATTTTATTTATTTTTGTACTTACTTATTTTCGTCTTTGCTCAAAAATAATGTTAGGGTTAGGTTTTATTAGTATGCTATGATTACTTTAAGTTTTAGTTTTCTTTAGTTTGTAACAGAAATGGGTTTGAGAGTGCTGTAATTACCTGGAGCCTTACGCCCAACTCTAAACGCGAGCCCGAATAGCTGTAGTTTGCAAAATCTCGCAACCGCAAACCGTATCTCGGCGCGTTAAGGTTCGCGTTGGGCGAAAGACCCCAATTCACATAGACACGTAGTATTACACGTTTTGTTATTAACGCCGTTTCCTCATTTGTAGGTGCGGATGTGTTATCAGTATGCGGTATTTTACTTTTGGATGTTATTACTCCCTCGCCCCGCACCCCTCTGCTTATACCGTGTAAGTAAAAGAGTACTTATTGAAATATAGCAGTCTAGCAAAGAATCTTTACCGAAACAACACAGAGCATACAGATAATTATTCTCGGAGTTAAAAAACGAATGAACACGCTTTAAAAACGCTTATTCTGAAGATCCTGGTAAGGATAATGGGACAATCTATTTAAACTATTGCATTGTCATCAGTCCTTAATAAGTGTGCGAAGTTTCAAAACAATCCGACGTTTTGAAAGGGGTGAAAATCACGTTCAAAGATTCCGTTACATAGAACCATACCAAGCTAATATAAGCATGTTAAAAATGGCACCGTACTGACAAATGAACGAACAGGCTCAAACCTGTTAAGTTTAAGACAATAGAAGTAAATAAACTTGAAATTAACAAGCCTTGATTGAAATAGTTTAGGCTTTTGTCACAAGGCCCGGTGTCGACTTATGTGACGTGACAACGAACATGCCTTTTTGGCTTGAAGCAAATGTCTTGAATGTCTCTAGAGATGTAGCGCGTTTGGGTAGCGCGTCTGCGAACTGACCACATGAATCATCACATGTCATGCAACGTCACTTAGGTGGACATGGCGCTCAAAATGTCAGCCAAAAGCAGACTCTCAAACTCTAATGTAAACGACACGCCACCCAAAAATCTTGCATTTATAAAAATACTATTATAATAAGTTACATAGTGCTTTCGTTTAGAAAACGAACTCCCTAAGTGCAATTTTATTGTTTAAAAATACACATTTCTTTTAAGTATACTCTTTGATGGTTGCGGTACTTATAATGTTTCAAAAGGAAACTTTACTTTATTTATTTTAATTCTGGGGATATTTTATTTGTATTCATAGATTTATTGTTTTGTTTATTTTAAGTTTTTTTTTCTGAATGGATGTGGTGACGATGTGTTTAACGCGTAAGCACCTGTTAATTTTGTTTAATGGAATTAAAATTATGTTGAAACATTATTTTTTTCTTTTAAATTTATAATTAGAAGAGACCATCGTCCATTAGACTTAACACAAATTTGGCTAAATCCAAGACATTGGTAAAATATATCTAACAACTTCTCTCAACGCTCTAAAGTATTACAACAAATAATAAATAATGGCCAAGTGTGAGTCGGTGACAAATTTCTGTTCATTACCAAGTTATAACTGGTAATTTCGTTACTTGGACGACATTATCATTTCTTTCACCGAATCCAAACGCCTCATTTTACTAATTTTGAAGTCGGTTTTTGTAATTGATAATTATTGTATTTTGTGGTGGCACAGAACCCTCAGTGCGCGAGCCTGACTTGCACTTGGCCGGTTTATTTTTTATTAGGTATACTTGTTATGTTTTGTTTTAATGAGGGTGCCACTCTGGGCCATTATTGCACATATGGTCACCTGACCCCAAACTAAGCAAGGCTTGTAATATGGCTGCCAGAGACTGATATACGTACATATATATATATATATATATTTAAAATAGATTAACACCCAGATATAGAACAAACAAAAATGTTCGTCACATAAATGTTTGTCCTAGGTGGGAATCGAACCCACACCCCCAAGCGCAGAAGATAGGTTCACTACCAACTGAGCCACCGGACTAAGTTGCTAAGTTGCGTGGGATTAAAGTTCTTAGGTATATAGGTAAGTAGCCTACGAGAGATTGTTAGCTAATTACCAACAGCCTTGTATGTATCGCAGGTAAATTGTCAATGCCGTGAAATTATAATTTCACTAGGTAAGGTTAGGTAAGTTTATAAAAAACATTTTTGGGGTTCTTCAAAAGGGCTGTTAATAGAGTCTGTGTTGGCAACGTATCTGTGATGCCCGGGGGGGCATCACAGATACGTTGCCATATGGATACCTGCAACACCGGGGGGTGTTGCAGGTATCCATAGTCGACCGTGATAGCTTACCATCAGGCAGCCCGTCAGCTTGTATGCCATCTATGGCATTAAAAAACCATAGGACTGCACGTCAGAAGTGAAAACTTAAGTAGTAATTCACATATTCTACAAGAGATGGCGCTGTTTTAAAATACATGATACAACGTGACTATGACACGATTTCCATGATTTTTGTTGAGTGCTCCACGTGGCTAAAGAAGTTTTTACTTCAAAAACTTGATATAAACTTAAAATTATAATTTCATTCGTGGAATTGTAATTTCACGGCATCGACAATTTACCTGCGACATATACCTACACAAATGAGTGTACTTCGAGAAGCGAGATACCAAAATATCCAGGCAAGTTTACCTACGACGCTTAGATGCGTCATCACGTTCCAGCAGCATGAAAAATTTGTCTTCGCGCTCTCGTGGGACGTAGACTATAACGAACAATTAGAAAGATGTAGAGAACTCTTCTACAAACGCTAACAAATGGCGACGTATTAGTTTCATTTTGTCAAATGAAGATAACCGCAAATACAGGCTTTGTCTAGTAAGGCAACCAGCAGGTACTATTATTTTAAGAAATATGGTTGGAAATTAAGTTTTTTTATATATGTCATGAAGACGATTAGACGAGATAGATTATAGAAAGTTATATATTATATACCAAACTGTATGGTGGTACCTATCATATTACAATTATTTACCTACAGACAGTTTACGATGAACGTGGAAGGCGGAAAGTGTAGCACAAGAGAGTCAGAGAGTTGTGTGACCCTTGGATCAGACAAATAAGGGTAAGGTGGTGTGGTGTGAACGAATCAGGCCTAAATCAGGCTTGATGCAGTCTTTGCGGGTTGACAACGTATCTGTGTTGCAGGTATCCATAGGCGACGGTGATCGCTTACCATCGGGCGGCTCAAACTCATCAAGCAAATGACCTTGTTGCCTTTTTTTTGCATGTGGACTGTTAGTTCATGGGTGTCGTTACGACTTTCTTATATATATAGTTTTCTTTATAAATATTGCCGTGAAGTGGACGATATTTTATTTAAAAACCAAGCGAATGAATTTTTTTCCCATAAATTAACTAACAATAATTTAATTAAAAATACTAGCGGCCACATTTGGATTGGCACTCTGGTTGATATTATATTCTCCTAATCATAAATATGCGTAAAAATTTGGTTTTAAGCAAAAACACTATGACCACACTAATTCTGCAGCTTAGCTGAGCTTAGTTTGTTCGATACACCTTGTCCCCTATACGTAGAGCTGCAGTAGCATATTCTGTATGACAGACTACATTAAAATTACCCAAGAAATTTACCTATGAAAAGTGGCCTGGCCTCTACTTCGCTCAAAGAGTGAGCATTGCCATACAACGTGGTAATGGGGCCAGCATTTTGGGGACGATTCCCACTGGTAGCGGTTTAATAGATTAGTTTAGTAGTTAGGTATTAACATATCGTTTTTTTTAAATTTTTTTACTATTGGAATGTTGTTTAAGTTATTGTAATAAATTTTGTCTGAAAAGTTGGTTAGTTTCCAAAAAAAAAAAATTGTTGCCAATCAAAGCTGTGGAACAAGTGATTTCGAGAACTGTACCCATAAAGCCATATTAAAAGTGTTTTGTGTTGGAAACTTTACTTGTTAGCTATACTAGTTAGTTATGTAGGTTATTAGCATAATTTTGTTAGAAAATATTCTCCAAAGAAAATAAAACGTAAACCATTCCTTCATAACTTTAATTTTCCAATTTATAGTTACATGTTTCCAACCTTTAAATAACATTGAATTTAATATAGAGCCGTCAACAATTCGTTCATTTCGTAACAAACGATAAACTTTACAATAGATTCTGAAGAAAAACAACGAATAAATAAATGAGAAGAGGTACTCAGGTGGCATAAAATAAACAAATTACACGTAGTTAATGACTACAATGATAACTTAACTAAAATAAATAAAGTTAATACTAATGACAAGTTATTTTAAACTATAAATGCTAGCGGTTCACCTAAATGTTGATATACCACATTATTTTCATTTTCCGTTGCCCCTATTCCAAACAATATTCGGAAAGAGGTAACAGAAGATTGTACTTATTTTATTTAATACTAAAGTGTGTTTAAAATAATTTGTCCTATCTCCTCACTTCTATAACATGTCGTAAAATTCAACAATTAGGAAACAATACGGATTAACTGTAGCTTCATATTGGCAATTGTTTTATTAAACTATTTCAACAACTTACTCTAGATTTAGAATAAATTACGTAAGTAAATGCAGAAATTGTTACTAGGTATATACTCATTGAGCACACTGTCACGAAAATATATATTGACATGTTCTTACTTCAGTCTCATCACACTAATATGTACAAATTACGTTAAAAATGGCGCTGTTACGAGTAGAAGCGACTTTTTGAAATTACATGCGCCGTCGGTGGGTGCGGTCGAGGTATCGTTGTCACAGCCGCTGTCTTCTTTTTGAGCGTTGCAATCGGTCTTAGCTTCAAGAACAAGACCGCTGAGACAGCGCAGGAACACAACAGCGTGGCTAATAACGCTCCGAGAGTTGCAGCAAAACCAGGAGTGGTCATACAGACGAGGCCGTGCGCAGGAACTATTTTAGGAGCGGTGCTCTCTACTGCAGTATCCATGTTCAAGTCACCAGCTGAAACCACTCGTATGACTCTGTTCACGCCGACCTCTTTCTCTGGTGACGTAGCTCGTCGTTGTCTCCTCACTCTCCTCTCGTCTCTTCGAATTTCCACTCCAACGGGATATGAGTCGATTTGGGGAGGTCCGTACTCTGCTTGAGAGGCGATCTCATTCGGCCCGCCTTCTGAACACTGTTCCGGACACCGGTATCTACAGATCTGGATTGTACATTGGAAGTGGACTTCCATAGAGTCAGGGAACTTGAACGCTTGGAAGTGGGCGTACGATAACACGCTGGCACTCGCTCCGAAGTTCTTAATTTTTGTGAATCGTGACATTAACTTCGGGCGTGTAACACAGCCTCTTCGATCGACTAACTGGATGGGTGCGCGTTGGCCATCATGGGCTACGCAGTCTCGCACTAGCATGTCAAATTTTGCGTCGTCATCTTTAATAGCCAATACCATGGTCATAGTCTGTCCGATCTTCACGAGCCCAGATACCTCGGAAGCCCAGGGTCCTTTACCAACTTGAATCTGCATCCAGCAACCAACATTGTCACCAGCAAAATCTGCCCTGACCACATCGAGCATATCTACCGGGAACGGTCTGAAAGTGACTGCCTTTTCGTACTGGTCATGCCAAGTGCAGCGAAGCTTTCGAGCTTGATCCCAGACTTCTTGAACTTGTGGGTCGTATTGAATCACAATAACATTTTCGAAGTAAGTTCCGGCCGCTGCTACGTCTCCTCTATACCTAGGATCGCCACTACCAGCCGTGCCACAAGCGTGAGCGCCAATTTCAAAGGAAGCGGATGTTCTTCCTAGATTTGGTGGCAAGTGCACGCACTGGTGGTTAGAGTAATGTCCCTTGGAGAAAACAATACCAAAGAAGGGCTTGTCGAAGCTAAGAAAAACACGCATAGCATTCTTTTCGCACTTGACGTCTAAAGAGACGATTTTGGGCATGTCTGGCGCCGGCGCAGGCCACACATCACCGGCTCCGCTGAAGACTTTCTCGCTGGCTGAGGTCTGAGCGTCGGCAGGAGGTGCAGGCTGAGAGGGTGGTCCTCTAAAACCAGGTCCAATGTCGTTCTTGTGGTGGTTAACTGGAGGTCCATGGGCGAACGGCTTGGCGTGGATAGGGTGGTGGTTCGAGATTCTGGGCATACCTGGAATAGAAGAGATACATTTCTTTTTAATAGATATCAATATAGGGTATTATGATGGTATTATGTCTTTGAAAATGTAATACAGGATTCTCTAATAATAACTACAGAGAACCGATGTCAGCGTTTGGGTGATTTGTTGAGCGTGCTCATGAGAGTTATTATGGAAAAACAATTTGTGTATTTTTTTAATTATTCTATTACATCACAAATCTAGGATTCTAATTTCTACATTGAAATAGATTCCATCTAGCTCATCTGTGTTTCATCCTTAACCAGTGTTCGCCATTAAAGTTCAGTCTAATAAAAATCTAATTTACTAGGTACCGATGCTTCAGTATACTCACCTATCGGATGGTGTGCTTGATGATGCTGTGGGTTAGGCCTCCTGCTGTGCGGCGGCGGCGCTGGCGGGGGTGGTCCATTGTATGCGTGGCTCGGCGAGTCTCGTTCCTGGGACTCCATAGCCATCTGGTCTGATGTTGCCTCGGCGGGTTGTGGCTCCGCTGGGTTCCCGCCACTGGCGCCGCCTTCGTTAGATGGCTGGTCGCTGAGGGTGCCGCTCTGGAATTTACACGAATCATAAATTATTAATGTTGCAGTGAAAGTAGTAGAAGCTCGTAGGACCAAGGCCCACAAAAGAAAGAACGGCCTGAGGAAATTAACTACTAAATGATAACACAAGAAACAGAATTTCTTCAGGAAATACTGAAGTTTTTAGTAACTAGGCTGAAGTACTAGACAGGTTTAAAGAACTTTACTAAGACAAAGACATAAGACATAAGTTACTAGAAACGCACAAAATCAGGCAAATGAATTATTTTAGTAATCAGTTGTATTTAACTATAGGTCAATTATAGCATCTTATTTTTCCGACGTAATTAGCTATTGTATAATACGGATATAGTAAAAATTTATAACTGAAATACTAATCGCATAATTATAGGAACATAACACTCAAAATCTCAATATTAGTCATAAGAAGCCACAAAGAAGATTTGTAATAAAAAAATCCCACGGTGATGAAAGAACCATGTTTCTGATCAATTAACATTTTTAAAGGTATATAGCTTCACCAAAGCCACTTATCGATGTGTGAAAGTTGTCTATCTATATTATGTTTGTTATATTCTGGTTTATTAACTGTTTTATTATTTAAAATCAATATAAATCTACACTAATATTATAAAGAGGAAAGATTTGTACCTATTTTTGTATGTTTGTATGTTTGTAATGAATAGGCTCCGAAACTACTGAACCGATTTGAAAAATTCTTTCACTGTTGGGAAGCTACACTATTCCCGGGTGACATAGGCTATATTATATTTTGTAGCGAGGCCGAAGGCCGAGCTTACACTCGTGCGAAGCCGGGGCGGACGGCTAGTAATCAATATAATATAACATCTTCATGGCATCTCCGAAATTTGAATCAAAGTTCAAAGAGGCTAACAAAGCGTTATAATAGATTACCTTGAAAGGTACAGACACAGAGGTACAATATCTGACCCATTTTGCTTTGATGAGAGCTAGACAATCAAGACACCACACAAGTAACGTTGGGAAGGTAACTATTGTTGTCTAGTATCAAAGCAACATGTGGTCAACAAAGAACTATTGTCTATTTCTAGGTAGATACCTACGAGTCTAAGTAGAGTTGTGTGTTATTTGCTAAAGAAACGAAACTGAAATGTTTCAGGAGATTTGTCTACAATTGAACAAAACTAAAAATAAAGAAAGCTAAAGGTATAGTTTTAATTGGGTGAGAATTATTTGATTTATTTACAGTAAAATAGAGTTAATTAAGTAGTCCTAAATGATAATTAATTTCAGGTAGAGTGCCCAAAATGCTGGCCGCGTTGCCTCGCTGGATGGCGAGGCTAACTTTCTGACCCAAATATAGGCAAATATAATTTATATTTTATTTATCAAAAAAATAAACTTAATTTAACAGTATCAATTTTACAAAATAAAGCTCAGTGCTATAATTCGCTTTTTAGGAAACTACTACTATCAGATTGCAGTTTGTTTTGACTCTCTAATTTTGTGGGTTTAAAAGTTTTATTTGTAATGGCTTCATGTTTTTTTACGCACAGCAGCGGCTGTGGCAGCGGTTTACTCGCAATTTTTTCTGCATTTTTCGGGATAATATCATGTGTCCATCCTCGATTCACACGTACTTACGATACCTACTTTATTTGCTACATCAAGATCAATTCATAAGATTGTACCTTTCGCATATAGAATATTAGTGTGATAAAAACTTTGTAGAGCATTCTAGAGTAACTTAAGAGTAAGTATCTACCGTCAACCATCAGGCTAATATTGACGTGCACTTTCTCTCAAAATTCTTACGTAATTCAATAACAAGTTTAATCCGTCCATACCCTCCCTAATGACTACCCACAGTACATCGGTATGTTCGTACCGACTCGTAAATCTTTATCGAAAAAAAATAAAAATATATACACTTTCTAATTTCATTGCCTCGGGCGGAACAAGTAATAAAAATTGTCGGTAAAGTCGATGATATGGTTAATTTGGTACTTGATAGCTGTTAATATCCGAGCTTGAGAGCATTTTATGTAAGTTGGAACTCACGTTTTCAAAGCACATCCAGTGAATTTAAGTGCATAGTCACTATAGTTTTAGTTGACAAAAATTTATCATCATCATCAGGCATAAGACGTCTGAGCATAGGCCTCCCCCTTTAACCTCCACACTAAACGATATCCTGCCATCTGCATCCACTGGATGCCCGCGACTCTCATAATGTCGTCGGTCCATCTAGTGGACGGCCTACCTACGCTGCGTCTTCCGGTTCGTGGTCTCCACTCAAGAACCTTTCTAACCTTTGTCAAAAATTACGAGCACTTTATTATCTTTTGTAAATATAGCCAATAGACCTTAAACCCTTTTTGACTTAAAGGTTAAAAAAGATCGTGCCCTTTGTCATCTTTCACTTTTTTGTCAATTCTTACTATTACAGAGCTATACGGAAAGGGTGTAATAAGCTGAAAGGGGTCCATAGTACCCATAATTTTAAACAACTTTTACCATGGAACCAACCCCGAAATCGTGAAATAAACTGTTCCGTACATTTTGTCGTGTGTGAATTGAATGATCTTTTTCTACGGAACAGCAGTTTTTTTTTTACTATTTCAGGGTTAGTTCCATAGTAAAAATTGTTCATTATGACGAGTACTACGAACCCCTTTCGGCATAGTACACCCGTTCCGAAACTTAATAAACAAATGACATTACGCCACGACGGCTTGATTTTGATAAGTTTCTAGTTTTGACAGATTTGGTATGGAAAAGCTGTCAAAAGCAGTCATACTGAAATTTTTGAATAAGGTACCGGAAGGTGTTGGATTTTCAACTGACTTAAAAAAAGATGGGTTTCAATTCAACTGTATTTTTGTGTGTGTTACATGATATACATCTTCGCCGATTGTGCACTTATTGTTATTATAATTTTTAATGAATTTCTCGAGGGTCATCATCAGCCAAAAGACGTACACTGGTATTGGGGGGACCCCTGCTGTCTCCCTCTTAGACTTCCACACTGAATGACAGACTGCCATCTGCATATACTGGATATCCGCGACTCTCACAATGTTGTTGGTCCATCTAGTGAGAGGCCTACCTACGCTGAGTCTTCCAGTTCATGTTCTCCACTCAAGAACGTTTCTTAACTATCGGTTATCGTTTATTCGAGCGATGTAGTTTGCCCATTGCCACTTCAACTTGCAAATCTGAGCAGCTATGTCGATGACTGTGGTTCTTCGGCGAATATCTTCGTTCTGGATTTTATCGCTCATATATCCCCATATACGATCCCCAAGCCGCCTGCCAAGCGTGGGGATTATGGCAACTCCCTTCCCTATGAGGGACGCCTTTGTCCAACAGTGGACGTTAATTGGCTGATGATGTGATGATGTGATGTGATATCCCCATATATAAAATTAAATATTCCACCTCTAGGGGTGGAATATGAATCCCGTTTATTAAATTCCACTTCAGTCGAAGTCAGTTTTAATATCTTTGGTTTGTAAAAAGTATAATTATTTGCTCACAATAGCAATCCTACTCACTTTACCTTGGGAAAATGATTAGAAAAAGTTTTCAGCCACGTTCTGATTTATCTAACTTTGACCCAATAAGAAGTTGTACGGAATTCAAAGGAAAAAGCGAGTCGTCAACACGCCTCGTTACAAGCACATGAGGAGACAAGCAGTAAACAAGATCCACAACATCGAAACACTTTATCATTTTAGAATCTATCTCCTTCGATGCAAGTTTCAAAGTCGTGTGGTTGAGGAAAGGCCTATTCTGCAAAGCGTGGAGGTGCGGCTGCGGGTGCAGTGTGTCAGTGCTCGGTCATTGCACTTGGACTAGATTTTACTTTCGTTTTATCGAGGATGTTGTGCGTGTCAGAACTGCGATCGAGATGTCATTTCCGAATTGTGATGTCTGATCAGAATATGACCATAGTTATGAATGTCAATATTGCGTTTAGTTTATGCAACGCAAAATAAGGAATCGCAACGCGTGACCATCATACTTAATATGTTAATATCATAAATTCGAAATGTGTTTGTTTGTCGGTTTGTTTGTTCATCTTTCACGCAGCAACAGAGCAACGGATCGGCGATTTTTGCGTAGATATAGTTCAAGAGCTGAAAAGTGACATAGTCCCTAAAAACTTCCATGGGAAATTTCTTTAGGATTGTCAACGCGAGTATAACCATGGAGCACTTACGAGGTAATAAAAATGCCATTAGATTATTATTTTTTTAATTGTATCTGCATTTATTATCGGTCGATAACCGTCTAGGGAGTTTTCTAGAATTTAAGAATTGTTGTCGTGGAGATGATACCATAAAACGCTTAATTTTCAATCCGTGAAGAGGTACAATTTTTCCTAACATTTTAAGCAGCAACCGCCAATTCTCCTTTCCTATTTCTCCACAATATGGCTTCTTTAGGACGTCGGTAATTTCAACGAACGTGACCCAAATATTCAGCGGAAAACGTACATTTTCTACGTAGGAAAAAATAGGAAGATTCCTTCCGTCCGTCATAAAAGTGAGCAGGATTTCAAGATGTGTGCCGTCGCTGTAGGTCGCTATGTGGCCGGCCGTTGGGAAAGCGAGCTTTTACTCTTCCAAGGCGCGACCATTGTCGTAAATCGACATCTGTTGGCCACTTTATGGCCACTCGATTTTCTGTCACTTCGCAAATTGGTACGTGTACCTTGGAAGTTAGACTAGTATTCGATCTTATTTAACGTTATAGGATTCGATTTCCTTTCAGTTCATGTTACGTTGTTAAATTTTAGATGTCATGCCGGCGTTTTTAAGATTCATTTCTTAATCACTCTCACATTCAGCCATATTTCTTTTTGGGATAACCTAACGCTCATTTCTTAAGCATCATCAGCAACATTCCGCCTCATTTTGATATTAAATTTACCTCATTTCTCGACTTGTTTTAGGAGCTGTTCTTTAGAACCGCTTAAATCACCGGATATTTACCTACATTAAAAAATCCGGTGGTAGAATATGGCTGAAGAAAAAAATGAACCTTATAGACCTTGAGGTTTTACCCTTTTTTAAAGCTGCCTCACAATTTATAGGTACTAAACGGCACCGAAAAGTATGCCATGTCTATGGTAGCCTAATTTCATCTTGGCATAGATTTATCAAAATCGGTTCAGCCATTTAATCGTCATAAGACAATTAACAGAGTTACGTACTATTAAAATATTGGTTTGATGTTCTACACAGAGCTACTAGTCAATAAATACTAGGAAAAAAAAAAATTAAGATCACAAACTCTATCATTAAATACCCGCCCAAAGGCTTCCTAGATCTTAACATGATTAATAGTGCTAACGATCAATTATACTGCGTGCGCCTTAAAATAGGACCTTCAGACAAAATATGGCTTTGTCAGTCAAATTCGTGCTGTTATCCACAGCTAGCCTGTTTCAGCGTTGGCGGAAACGTCAAGGATGATATTATAAGTAAAAACTTTACTTATAGGTATTTTACTGTTTGGCAAACGGTTCTGGAAACGGAGCTAACCTTTTTGTCCGACAAATATCAGGGTAAAATCCAAACATATTGACGATATTAACGATATTTTATGTTTTGAATACTGAAAATGAATAATTCATTGGATTTTCGTTACTAAAGAATGTTTGTTCAATATCTACCGAATATAATTGAAGTATTTTCATATCTTTTCAGTAATTTTTTTTCTTTACCTCGTTAATTCCTTTTTTAATCGAGTGATCTAATCTTAAGTGCTTGCCGGTATTTGCCATTTACAAGTTGTTGATTGTATTATTATTTAAGTAGCACTTTCAGGTAGCAATACTAGATACATAGATGGATGAGTAATGTAAATACATGCAAACGTATGAGTCTGCAAAGTTTCGTTCTATAGTGAAAGAAGAAGAAACACCCGGACCAGGGTATGTCCTAAAACTGCGACCAGAACCACCGGAGGATGGGCAGCAGCGTCCTATTAGTACACGGTGAACGTAGCCGCCTGCCAAGCGTGGGTATTATGGCAACACCCCCCTCTCTAAGAGGGAGGCCTTTGTTCAGCAGTGGACGTTACTGGCTGATGATGTGAAAGAAAAAGAACAGAAAAGAGTGAGTGTGATTGAGTGAAGTGAAGTTCCAAGTGTTTTGTAAGATAATTAATCTGTGAAGTTGATAATCCACGCTCTAACGACTCTAGACTAAAAAAGAAATACATTTTAAAAGTAAATACTTAAGAAATTGCGTACAGTTTACTTGCTACTAGCCATAAAAACTTCCGATCCAAGATAACAAAAATAATTCCCAGCTACGCCAAGAAGTTGACTTTATTACCCCATAATTGAATATAAAAGCCCCAGAGACGGCGTCTTTGACGCTTGATTTATACTAAAGAAGAAAACATTTTGTGAAATCAAGTAATTTACTTCCATTCGGAGAATTAACTCCACGCTTCCGATGCTACAGTGTTTACTGTATGTACCCTTCTTACTTTCCACAGTAGGGTAAACAGGTAAATGATGTTGCAGACGGAACTGGCCACGTCCGTCAGTGCAGTGGGTCGACGTGTGTCCATATTTGGTCGATCTGCCCGATGGCCGTGTTAGATGCCTATATCTTTCTGTTTCTGCTTACTGATACGCCCTAACACAGTTCTGTGTTTTCTCAATGGCTGTTTACTTTTTTTATTAATTTATCGCCTCTTTTGTTCAAAGTCAGTATCACGGTATCGGATATAAACATATTACAAGTTCTGTAACTATGTAGCGGCTTCAAAATATTACTACGTAAAATTGTTTTGTACTCTGGTAACTACGTGTCTTAAAGGAAACGGTTTGCCGATAAGAATATGAAAAATAAAATGACGTCACACTGAATACAATATGGCGTGTGCCTAAAAGCTTGTATTTTTTTATTAATAATTTTATGTTTAATTTTGCAAGTCGATATAGCGCGAATTAACAGAGTAGGTTATTTCGTGAGATATAGTATGAAGTCTGCCTCATAAGGACTACGATTAAGATACTACGAAGAAGATTACGTTTTATTTCGGAAAATTCGAGAAAAAATTATAATCAAGTAAGTACGAGTAGGTAAGGCATTAAAATAGGTTGTTTTATAGGCTACTGGACTGATTACTTTTTATTGTCTTATAGAAAAGATGAAAATAAATAGAGCCGATCACTGAAAACAAGCATTTTAATATCTTGCATACTTACAAATGACGTTGCCATCGTACAAACTTCCTTCTGAAACTCATTTTTTTGGGAAAGCGACAAATAACCTATTCCTAATCCAACAAAAAAAAAATGCTTATCTCAGCCGATTTAAATATATTTTTCAGTATATATTGATTACAAATAATTATATTTTTCACCGAGTCTGGTATTTTTTTTAAACAAAAACGAATTGTCAACTAGCCTATTCCTTTAAATACATATATAATTACTTTTGTAAATTAAAGGTAAGTAATTAGTTGAGTTTTTCCAAAACTTGAAGCCGTTATTTTCTATAAAAAATAGAGATCTATTTAAAACAGAAACTGAATTTTCTCTAAATCTTTCTATTTGATGGAAAAAGAACGCCAAAAATCCAATATTCAGTTATAATTTTAGGTCCTGATATTGAACGGTGCATTAATTTGGTAATTCGGCTGTTAAAACAGTTGGTATAAGTTGTAAGTTGAGTTGATAAAAACCATTAACTTTCGAGTGAGCGCCGCCGGTCTATTTTATGAATGATATGGCTTAAGGAAATATTATACAATAATATTGCCTGTGTAGAAGTTTGAGTCATACCTAGTTGACTATTTATTGTTTTCGCGTAGTAAATAATAAGATAAGACAAGATAAGACATTTTGTTATTTAGTTTTTTTTTTCGGTTCTGATTGTAAATTGTGTGCCTTTGAAGAGGCTATCAGGCGAGTTGGCGGCCGAACCAAAACATATAAAAAAACCGACTTCATAAAATGTCAGAACTGGACCAAATGGGACCACACGGGAAGTACCAGCTTTCAAATAAAATAAAAATCATCAAAATCGGTTCACCCAGTCGAAAGTTATGAAGTAACAAACATTTAAAAACAACAGTCGAATTGAGAACCTCCTCGTTTTTGGAAGTCGGTTAAAAAAGTCTGAACTGAGACATGATACAATATAACAATAATGCCTAGCTATCCATGATAATTATGTTATCCAATGTAATACTGAAATGCATTACAAGACGAAACCAAATAAGTACAAGGAAATGGCATGATAATAGTGCACTGACTCAGATTTCATTTATCTACCAAAAACTTCAAGTGTTAAATGCTTACTTACAATTTATTTTTGTCAGTTATGACTACAACTAAAACACTGTTTTAAACTATCACGGTTGTTCACTACAGTTATATTTACACAGTCTTCCCGTGAACATGGTGCATGTAACTGCGCAATATCGGGAGCTGACGGTATAACCTTACCACGGTAAATATCCCGTAAATAATCATATAACTGTAATATCCACCTAATTATCCACCCGTAAATCCGCTAAGCTTTAACCGTATTGAAATCGCGGCTAATCAATAAATTAGACGTAATTGATAGTTTTTTAAGAGGTAAGAGCGCACTAGGGTGCTTTGTTACTGTGATAAAATGTATCATTGTAGTGAAATTGTATAGTATTTTAAGTAATTCACGGCTTAACAAGTTAATAAAGATGAATTTCACAAGTATCAAAAATTATAACAAAATAAAAAAAAACAACATTTTTTTGCAGAATATTCTTGAGCTTGGCCGCCAACTCGCCTGATGTTAAGCGATGGTGCGGTCTACGGTGGATCAGGCTTGCCTAGAAGAAACCGATTCACTCTTGACTTGAAGAGACCCAGATCGAATTTTATTTAAATGCTTTTAAAAAGATGAATGTGAAATACACAGAGCATTGTGTTTCTAAGTGTGATTACACAGAACATTGTGTTCCTAAGTGTGACTACACAGAAAACTGTCACAAAAGTGAACTGACACAAAAATTGCTCTAGCTAATCTATGTTGGCCTTATCTTTAATTACTATTGTTGAATATTGTATACATTATATAACGCTGTAGAATGAAAGATATTTTTTTTACTAGCAATAATTTCATGAGAAAATGATAAATAATGCCTGATTTTCTTATAATTATTATTTTTTGTTATTGTCTAACAATGTACGAGCCTAATGCGTTGTTATCTTTGCCGCCGTCCTCACGGTCGGGTGGTCAAATAATAATTTAAGTGCACTCTTTCTGGTCTGTTTATTAATCTTTGATCGGACATTGATATGCTATCGTTGAACATTGGTTATTTCTGTGGTCAATTAGATAAACTTTCTCATTATTTTTGTTTCATACTTAGGTACTTAATGACTTCTTGTAAGATAACAATCGAAAAATAAACCAGCCAATTGCGAGTCGGGCTCGCGCACTGGGGGTTCCGTAAAATACAAAAAGTAGTGCAAAAAGACAACATCACGCCCAGACGGTCAACGTAGAAAAGCATTTGTTTGTAAAATCTTCTAAGTCTGCGTGCTTCATCTTCGACTACATCGTCGCTTACCCGTGCGCGCTGGTGATCAAACGTGGACATATTCGCGATAAAAAAAAACAATTCATTGTTATTAATTTTCATCCCCACTTTACAAAATCGTTATCTTGATGACGTCATTTAACAAATGATTATCCCTGAACCTTCATGAATTTATAGACATTTAGGGACTTACTTAAAAACGTTACTCAAGTTGATATACGCTTAAATATGCTCTGTCTCGTGTGTGACGATTGCCGTAAGCGAGAAGTTGAGAGAGCAATTTTAAGCATAGATCAACTTGAGTAACGTTTTTAAGTAAGGCCCTTAATTTATTGCCGCTTTTATACCGCGCCACCTCTATTCTCTAATCAGCGTTGAACCATTTGATATTAACTTTCAATGAAGTACTTCCGCATTCAATAACCGTTCAACTCTACCGCCCATTCAAATGCGTAAAATCTTAAGCCAATCAGAATAAAATGTTTTTATACACGCACAACAGCCAGCCCCTTTCTACCTTCACTCAGTCCATTGGACAAACAAATTCATATTTTATGCGTGACCAAAATTCAATTGATAGAATGTATTCATTGGTGCTCGTTACCGTAAGTAGACTTCCGGTGTCTATGTCGTTACTGATGTTGTATCCAATCAGAGCGATGCGAGGTACACCTTTCTACACTGCTTACAAAATGTAAACCATTTAGGTAGTCGGATGTGTGGATGAAATCGGTATAACTTAGTGAAAAGACCACCTGTTAGGCGTTCTTTTCTGGGAATACCCTCAAACGAGATATTGTTTGCGAGTTTGTGACTTTTCTTTCTTCCTGATCGACACCGCTTTATGGTTGATATTTCGAAAACCCGTACGAAGCGCTTTGATTCCACTTTTATTGTGCGAACTGTTAGTCTGTGAAATGCGCTGCCTGAATGGGTGTTACCCGATAGTAACAATCCGGGTGATCCTGGCACCAATTGTAATTTTTTACCGACTTCCAAAAAGGAGGAGATTCTCAATTCGACTGTTTTTTTTTATGTTTGTTATCTCACAACTTTCGACTCAGTGAAACGATTTTGATGATTCTTTTTTTTAATGCTGGAAAAAGTTGTGTCATTTTTGTGAAGTCGTTTTTTTTAATATTGATAATTATTATTCGGTTTGTTGATCTAGTTTTGTCACAAAAAATCCAGTTAAGTATAAGTATAGGTACTCATACTATCCAATTTGTAAGTTATAGTTAACATTGTCTAGTAGGTAGGTAGTATCTGTCAATATCCGGTGAAAGTTAAGTATAAATAGGGAAATTTCTCACCATGTGTAATATGAGTAGGACACCTATAGCCATCCCCCGCCTCAGCCGCATCTTGAACTGTGAACAAACAAACCAATCGTCACGTACGAGGATGATGTTTATGATAGCTAAGACACTGTCACATACGACAAATTATATACACACTACATCTACCTACTTCTGGTAACATATTTGAGCCGTGTTGCAAACCGGGAGCTAAACTTATTTTTAAAAATATTTCAGAATGCCAGGTTAACACATACACACATAACACGCGATCAAAAAATTTCCTGCTGCCCATATTTCTATCGGTCTTCTACGGGCACAAAAAAATCGTCACCGCTTTATGGTTGGTATTCCCGTTCCGTAAAAAATCCGTACGAAGCGCTTTGATTCCACTGTTATTGTGCGAACTGCTAGTCTGTACAATGCGCTGTCTGAATGGGTGTTCTCCGCTAGATACACTCTGGATGTCTTCAATTCACGAGTGAAATTGTTGAGTGAATTGTTCTAGGCAAGCGTGCTCCATCCTTAACATCAGGATTGGGCAGTCAAATGCAAGCCTACTATTAAATAAATATATAAAAAATGCTAACGTGTTTCTGGCTCAACGCATAAGCATTGCCATTCAGCGTGGTAATGCCGCCAGGAAGATGAGTAAGGGAGCGTTCAAGTATTATGTAACGAATTTGGGGGGGGGGGGGGTCTTGTAAAACGTTACGATGCGTTACAGGGGCGGGGGTGTTTGAACTACGCGTTACGTAACATTGGTTTTTTTTACCCTTCAGAACGGTCGCGTAAAGAGATTCTCTCGCGCATTTCTTATACAACAAAGCTATTTTAGCGACTTTTCGGTACTTGACGCCGCATAATTGTGACTTTTAGGTAAAAATGGTCACTCGGTGGTTACGTAACGTTTTACTAGAAACCTTTTAAAACCTTTACTCAACTGTCTCTAGATATTGATCGATCATGTTCATGAACTTATGATGTGATGACATCATTTTATTTGGTTTGAGATTTACGATCAAACAGGAACGAAGGTCAAATTTATTTGTTTTGTCTTAACGTAAGACCCTTTTAAATTAATATCAAATTTCAACAATGACTGGTGTGATTATAATTAGGTAGGTACATAGTTTTCCTATGTAAATAAGTAAATAGACAGCATTAGGTTCTACTTAGTTGCAAGAGTTGCCAGTTAATTTCTTAATTTTCACTTAAGTAAGTATGTGGTTTCGATTCTTAACTTGACACTTTCCAACACTCAAGATGTTAACCTGTCGTTTAACCTTGTAAATATGTCAATTACTACTTAGTTGATAGTTAATGGTTTTTAAGATACGCTACATTCAATAAGGATTGTAGGAAGTTTTCCCGATAACTTTTCTTACGTAAACACTGTTTTAAACTATCACGGTTGTTCACTAAAGTTATATGATTATTTACGGGATATTTTCTTACGTACTTAAGTAATTTTAAGATCATTTAAGTATTTAATTTGGTTGTAACACATTGAAGTTAAACACTTTTAATGGATTATGTTTTTTTAGATACGCTACATACATTATGGTTTAAGAAAACGAACGAAGTAAATAGAACGGAAATGAGAAGGATACTCTGTTACCAGGTATTGTGACAGATACTTGATTGAACATTCTTATTTATGTCAACGCGTTGAACTCCGCGTCACAGTTGCTATCAGTTGCTACTGGGTTTATATGGGTGCAAGTGGATACAACAAATTTCTTACAAAAATGCCTTGACAGCCGTTCTAATAAAAAAAAAATCTTTTCTGTGGTTGTAATATTTTCTGGTCGGTTTATGTATGTCCATACGACTGGTTTACTTATGCATATAAGATGAAAGTGAGAGGTTTTTCGGCTGCTTATCTAAATCCCTGAAAGATTTTTTTTTATTTGTTGTGAATGCGTTTCTAATTTATGATTTCACCGAACCAATGAAATTTACTAAGCTAGTTCAAAAATGCAAAATCGTTTTCAAGTCTAATCTTACCACGACCTAAGGCAAGAACACAGCTAAAAGAACTGACATTGACTAATAGCCCAACGTGTAATATCTGTGATTACAATATAGAAAGTGTTCTTTTGTTCTAAGCTTTCAGTCACGGTATAATACTCTTTTCTATACAAATTAGGGATGATCACGAACGCGATAATTTCACGGTTATAATCTTCATTCATACAGACCGACCAATTTATTTGTACAGTTGGCCAATTGATAGAGTTAAAAGAAATCCACGGCTAGCTCTTAGTGTTGTTCAAAAATGCGATGCTGGCGCCTCCCCCTGAAGTTAAGTTAGTTGCACCATGGTATTAATGAAGAAAGTTAAACAATCAAATGAAATAGTGAATGCACTTTGGTTTTCCTTAATTAGTCGTGAATGGCTTTGTTTTATGTAAAAGTCCGAATCTTACTCGTACTATACTCATTCTCAATGTTAATTTAAGCAGGGAAAAGCGGAATAAAATTTTCATTTTTCGCCGTAGGGATTCTACTTGGAACTTACTCTGATTTTTTACCCCTAGAGAGTAAGGCTTGGGGGATACATACAAGCTTCTGACGCCATGGTTGGGGTTGCCATTTCACTGGTGGGTTTACGGGTCTTGAGGGCTATCTCCTCATCACACTGATTAGTAAAAGCCTCAGATTCATTTAACGGTATTTTATAATGTTGTTATTTTAATATATTTACAATCCCTGCATCGGATTAACTTATATACGAAAATAAAAATTATATTTACTTGAACTTCTTGCCCACAAAATGTCATGAAGATCGAATGAACGGTACTCAAGCTATCGCCGACAAACATAAATTTGTTTAAAAGCCGAATTGTCCTTGTAGACTTTTCGCTCGGTCAATGAACAACTTTTATTATGGGACCAACGTAACGACCAACCCTGAAATTGTGAAACAAATTTCAGCTTTTCGTTGAATGTCATTTTTATGGAATAGTTTTTTTTCGCAATTTTAAGCCTGGTCCCATGGCAAACGTTGTTTATAATAATGAGTATAATGACCTGCTTTCGGTTTATTAATCATAATCATAATCATTTTATTGGTAACTAGTAATTACAGGTCATATCATGTTAATAGTATCTAAGTACTAATAAAGCAGGTTAACAAACTTATTATAATAAACTAGCATAGGTAGTACAATGGTAATAATGTACCTATCATATTAACAGCATAAAGAAAAGTAATAATAATTAAATAATCAATGTCAAAGTAATATACAATAAAAAAAATTAGCATAATATCTTAATTAATTAACATTAGCGTTATGTCAAAAATGAATAAATCACTATGTCAATTAAAAAAAAAAATATATATATATATATATCTATTGCTGCGTAGTGCCTATTATTTAATTACAACTTAAATTACCGTTCCGTGTAAACTTATATAAAGAATCTTCTTGTGTTGCGTTAGAAACTCAGTTCAAGGGGTGAGTGGGTCACTGCAGCCTCACAGTCTCGGTTTATCTCAGATCCCTTTTACTCCGTCGAGAGGAAAAGTCTGTGAAATTCCGGCGCATGTTCATATATAGGTGTGGAATGTGAGTGAAATTTACTGAATTTGGATGAAATAATGCTGTTGGAAAATTAACCGGCCAAATGCAGGTCGGGCTAGCGCACTAAGGGTTCCGTACCACTACAAAATACAAAAAGTATTGCCAAAGAACATCACGCCCAGACAGTCACCCATCCAAGTATCGACCGCTTAAGTCAGGTCTATAACCTTTGGCTGTCTTAGGGTCTAATCTATCTTCTACCTATTTATATAAAAATCTATGGGTATGTGTTCCCTATTGACTTCAAAATGGCTGGACCGATTTTAATTATATTTGCAGACGTACAAGGTGTACTTTTTGGAAAACACAAACTCCCCATAGAGTTTATAACATTTTTGTTTTAAATAAATAAAAAAGAGCGTTGAAAAGTTTGCGGTCTGTCTGATGGTTTAAGCTGTAATCATCGCCTGCAACACTAGCGGTGTTAGTGGTGCTTTGCCAGCCTATATATCGTAGGTAGTAAAAGCAACCCTTTTAAAACGTTTCATGTTAAAGCTCGGCGGGAACATGCGGAAAAACAGGGAATATCTTCGGGGAAAGAACCTTCCCTATCACCTATTACCTATATTTCCCTACCATTGTAGATCTGCGAGAAAAAAAAGCGGAAGAAATGGATAGTGTGTGATTTACAGCTTTGCAAGATGTGGGGGTGAGTCTTTTGATGGTGTCAAGACGTCCGTTAGTTGAATTCCCACACAGGACTGAGATCAAAAAGCTATTTCAAGCATTCCCCAATAATCCTAACACAATTATTGTACAAGCGATGGTTTCTGAATGCCATTAAAAAGTGAACTGTTCCACTTTTCAGTCGCTTATCAAAACAAAGTCAGGAAAGGTCAACCAGAACAACTTGCCGATGAAAGGAAACTGAAATTGCCTTTCAAAATAACATCTCATTTCACACATCAAAAAGAACGATCCGTCGCGGGCAGTCCACGGCATTGATCAACTAAAGACAGAAAGGTACATGCAGTGGGAGAGAACAGCGTTTATCGCAGGTAGCTACGAGTATGTACTCAAGGTACTGTGAGATTCACAAACTGATCATAATATGTAAGTTTTTTAAAAATGAATTATTAATAGGCTTTTGTTGATCGCTACTATGCCTGATGTTAAGCGATAGTGTGGTCTACGATAGAGCCCGCTTACCTAGAGGAAACAATTAACTCGCCACTTGAAGACGCCCAGATTGTAATTATCGAGGAACACCCATACGTATAAGTAAGAAGTGTTTTCTTTGTGTGGAAACAATAGCTGTTTCACATTTTCTGCGGAGTTCACTTACTGCCTGCATGTGTACTGCACAACGTTTAATTGGCAGGAGTTCGCGAAAGTAAACGCGTGGACACACCGGTGGCTTTAATCACCAAATATTTTGGGCGTTCCCGTCGAACAAGTCATGTTTTCCATGCAAGTGGGCCGTGGGACCACCGGGAGAAAGTGTACACCCGGCGGAATGTGCCGGAACTCTCTGATGAGCGTTTTTGCAGTGAATTTTCGCCAGTAAAATATCTACCAAGCGTCCAACAAGGTTGTACTTTGTGGCCTTAATTAAAAGGCGCGGTGTGCCCACACCTGATGCAAACTTTTGACGATTCAGGCGATTTTTTGTACCATTTTATTTCGAAGTATAATGGCTTGCAAATTTAAACAAGTAATAAAACGCTTCATTGAGTTTATAGCCGCTGGAGCATCAGTTCGAAGCTACATCTTTTCAGCTTTAAACGTTATGATATCAATAACAATTTGCGTTTAATTGGTTTAGGATTCGAAACACAAATATTGCTTGAGTATCGCGATTATGGTCAAAATAAAATGGGATATTTTTACATTATTTTCTTGTTTTCTTTTAATAACATTTGGTTTCACGTATACTTTTCAAAGATTGTAAAAACATGGTTATTTTATAGGGGTTGAGCCCACGGTTTGACTCTTTTTTTTAAATATTTTGTTCTATTATGGCTAATTAAGTTAAGTACACTACTTTCTTTATAATTTTGTCAAGCTCAGTTCAGCAGTTTAGTTGTGAAATTTTACAAGCACTTAGACAGAGAGACAGAAATGTTTTTATCACAAAATATTATTATACTCCGCTAAGAAATATTGAGAGAGATGTTGTTCCTTGGCCCTGCAACAATGACTTATCTAGTATTTAAATAAATTATGTGCAGTCTCGATGCAATTGCTGAACAAAGCTGAAGGAAAACATGGTGGGGAAACCGGTATGTCTAAGAAGACATATTATGTCTTTGAACTTTTGAGGTTCTTAGACATACCAGTTTCCCATGACATTCACCAACATGCACTTGGCCAGCATAGTAGATGAGGGCACATCCTCTCTCTCTCTCTCTCTCTCTCTCTCTCTCTCTCTCTGAGAGAAGGCCTGTCTCAGTCTGGAGTAAGAACGTGATAAGCTGATAATGATGATGATGAAGAAATGTAAAGTTCAGAACGCTCAAATTTTTAAAAAGCTATATGAAAAATAGGACTGCACGTCAGAAGTGAAAACTTAAGTAGTACCTATTGTACAAGAGATGGAGCTGTTTTAAAATACACGGTACGGCGTGACAGTGACCCGAGTTCTATGACTTTTGTTCACCTAAAAAGTGCTCAATACGGCTAAAGAAGGTTTCACTTTAAAAAAAAACTGATCCCTTTTGTTAGTTTTTTTCACGTACTCATAAGATTGTAGCTAGTTAATAATACACTACAGTAAAATATCACAAGAAACTGTTTTCATTCTAAATTTTACTGTGGCTTGCAGAATGTTTTGTTGACATTATTCGTTGTTTTTTTTTATGGCATATGTGTCAAACAAGCAGACGGGCCGCCTGATGCTAAGCGATCACCGTCGCCTATACCTGCAACACCAGGGGCATCACAGATAAGTTGCCGACCCTTAAATACTCTATCACCAGCCCTTTTGAAGAACCCCATATTTAAGCTACTCGGTAATGCCGCACATATTGCAGGTGTAAGGTAAAAAGGAACGCGTAAAACGCACAGTGTGCGATTTCCACCGATCTATGACATGTGGATGAACTTTCAGGCGGTGGCAGTGTTTTTACCGACTTCCAAAAAGGAGGAGGTACTATGTTCGTCTGTATGTTTTTTTTTTGTTGATATACGCGTAGGTGTACGACAAATTACGACACAAGTGCGTACAGTATCAAATTGACTCTAATGACTGTTCGTGGTCGTGTAGGTGGTAAATTACTCGCGTATAATACCTACTTTTAGAAAGCTGATCTATGGTTATCAATTAACGAGTTCCGAGTTCCCTGGGACATAACAATAATTACCAACCAAAATAAATGAAAACGGTATCAAAATAATGATAAAAAGATTTTATTTATATTATACGGGAATTACTCACGCAAGATTAAGCTGGTTACACAATATTAAGGTACACACTTGTATAATTATATTATACATTATTATAAATTTGATTGTTTTTTTTTAATGATAAAATTCATACGATTATTTTTGTATTAGAAACTCGTATTGAAATGGATTCAACTTAAAGCAATAATTAAAACTCTACTATTTTAATCAAAGCCCAGTCAACGACCATTTCAATTTGGTTGGGTCATTAAAAACGTGTTTGCTTATTTGGGCATGAGATTTAGCTCTTATTGCGTTTAAATAAGGTCCATATTTGGTAGTGTTACGTCGAGTCTGGGGCTCTTACTTTCACTGGGGGACTTGACCCGCTTAGAGGGCCCTTCATTGAAATTTATTATACCTGTATGATTTGTGAGAATTTCTGATTCATTTTATGAATAGACGGTAAACTATTTAATGCGTAGGTGTTGAAAAAGAAACTATTAAATCTTTGGAGGCTTGTAGATCCCAACTCAAGCGTCCGGGTTTTGATTTGTAGTAAGTAGTAAGTACTAGACTAGTTTAATAAAGTGATATAATATATTTTATACAACTGAGGAAGTAAGAATACGTCATATCAAGTGAGTGACGATAAAGTTACGGTAAGTATATCTAAACTAATATTGTAAAAGCGAAAGTAACTCTGTCTCTCTGTCTGGATGTTTGTCACGTTATCACGGCTAAACGGCTGAATGGATCTTGATAAAATTTGATAAGGAGTTACTGTATTTCACAGAGAACTCCGTGGTTTTACCCTCGTGGACATTCCGTTCAGAACATTAATATTTTTCAAGACAATAATTATCAATCACTCTCCGGCTTTTATCTCTATGCCAAAAATCTCAAACATATACGTGTTTATAATATTAGTATGATAATACAGGTAAGGTAAAATAAACTTCCATTAGGTAAAATAAATAACAGCTGCTAGTATAGTCCAAGCACAGAATAAGAAAAGTCCTTAGTCCAAGCCAAGGACGTTATAAAAACTAATGCTTTATAACTCTCTGCTTGGTCTAAGTCGCATTATCATAGACAAATTAGAAAATGACTAAAATTTACACCTGCAAGTCAATTATTCTCATTAAACTGAGACTACATTATCTGAAGAGGCGGTTAAATAAAAATATTAAAATTTTCTTTCAACTCTGTAGAAAAAAATGTCATAGTGGCTCCACTACTCGTCTCTAAATGAAAGTTGAGTGTATTGTAAATTGATGTAGTACATTGTCAAGTCAATGAAACACTCTCCAGTCTAGACCGAGACTAGACCGTGTGTAAACAATATCAACGAGAGGTTTGAGGCCTATCGACGGACTAGATCTGGAGTGCGTCGACCCTGCCCCGGCACACGCGAAATTGAAAGTAAATCGCGACAATGAATGTAGTCTACGACGCTGCTGCGCTACGCCGTAGCACCTGATCCGGCCATTTATTTGCTCGAATTTGATATGAGAATTTGGGAACATCTAAGCCAAGCATGTTTTTAATCTCTGGCGAACGCTCAGATCAAATAAAAAATACCGATGGATAACGGTGTACTGCCAAAATCAAGTCAAAATCGCTTCCAAAACTACTTAAATTCCCAGTAAATAAAGATTCAAGGAGGGTGCATATTTTTCATCTTTCACTGGCAGATAGCTGATTAAGGAGTAACTTGGGTACTTTTATCCCAGATATAACGCGGGTGAAACCGCGGGGCGCAGCTAGTCTCTTATTCAGGCTTATACGGACTCAACGGAAATAGTTGTCTTTTATATATTTAATAATAAGCTTGCGTTTAACCGCTAAGTCGTCTGATGTTAACCCCTGATGTGGTCTTCGATGGAGCACGCTTGCCTAGAAGAAACTGATTCACTCGTAATTGGAAGACACCCAGATTGTAATCAGGGAACACCTATTGAAGCAGCGCGCTCCACAGACTAGCAGTTCACCCAATAAAAGTAGAATCAAAGCGCTTTGTACGGGTTTTCAGAATATCAGCCATAAAGTGTTGTCGATTTTTCGTGACCATGGCAGTCCAAAAGAAATATGGGCAGTATATCAGATCATGTAGAGCCGATGCAAACTCTCAGAAATGTATCCGATAAAAACCAGATAGACTTCAACTTTGTGCAGGTTCAATGCTAAGAAGTTTAGATGAACTAAATATTCATTGCTGATGAGCCTTTGGACACATTTCTCAATAGACTCCAATGTTCCGACGAGAAGAACCGTCGCACCTTCACAATCATCGCAATATCTTTTATTAAATACTTAGTTAATTTTTAAATACCAAAAACCTCATGGCTGAAAGTTTTTTTTACTAAATTTTGGCACTATTAATTATCTATACAATCGTGACTTAAAATCATGACAGATTAAAGTCAAGATACTGACATTAGCCATTTGTCAAAAACGCTATTAACATTATGAATAGATAAAGTGCCTCGTGATGCTCATCTTCGAAATAGAAAAGCAAACTGAATTATTTCTTAAACAAACAGAACGCACCTTAGACGAAAGTTTTGGTTTGTTTACACTTTCTCTTAAAGACACTTCGAGGATTTTGAGGATCTGTCACTTTAACGTCATGCGATGTCAACCTGTCAAACCAAGCGTGACGTGCGACATGCGTAACACGAGAAAGAGACAGATAAATGAGACTTGTATTGCGTATGAAAGAGATAATGTGTTATAGTTTCGGCCAGTCGATGTTACAGTAACGGTCAAATCTCGTATCGGCGGTCATTGACATTGACTTTTGCTTTCGCTAAAACTTTTACTGAGTTATTTAAGCTCTGATATAATTTGAAATGTCGTGTCTTTTCGTATTTTTATAAACAGTTGTCAGTCACGATTTTAGCAATAAAATTCATGATTAATACCAAAGTGTAACTTTTCTGGCAAGTGCGTTTATTAAATAAACAAAATACAAGCTAACTAACACTAAGTATGAATTTAAATTTTAAATAACCTCTAATAAAAGAGCTGAACATCTTCGTACGGCTGAACACAATGACTGTTTCAAAAATGGAAAGACGCGTGACATCCTAACATTGTACCCATTAAATATGGCTCGGTTGTAACAAAGTTTTGACAAGTACTTTACGTGCTATCACAAACGCCAGTTCGATTGTGACTGAAGTCGATTAGGCTCGTGGGCCTAATTTGTACGGTCCATGTCAAGAAGTTCGTCCCGTATCTTCCCACTATTACAGGGCACACAGAGATTTGACATCTTATATCTCGGGGTGACGAGCGCAGTGCATTGCCATCCAGGGTTTTGAACTGTTGAAGTTCAAGATTCTTGTCTTTTTATTATTCCTCTTACGTGAGTAAACTTGCCTAGTCAGAACTAGCCAAAAAGCTATTATAATTTTATACTCTAAAAATATATATTATCTTATATGATCTTATTTTATAAATCATCTGTATTTATTTTTATCGATATTTAAATATCGACAAGCAGTGAGTCATCTGGAGTATTTTGAACAGTAATACCTTAATTACCTGCATTCTAGCAAATAAAATTGATTCCATTTCATTTAACTAAACTGTATCCAGTAAAATCGATCGACCTCATCAATTATAAAAATAGCGAATCACAATTTCTATAGAAGTATCTGCAGCTGCTTTCACATGGCGTACTCAGAAATGCGCTAACGGTCGTCTAATTGTCACCAGACAACAGACAATGCAGACTGGGAACAAGGGTGTCTCATCATAAACCTAGAATGGAGACCTCTTGGCACACATTTGCTTGTGAAATACTTATGCATAATAATTACCTGCAATATGTGGAATGAGCTTCCTCCTCCAGTATTTCAGATTAACTATAATATGGGGTTCTAAAAAAAGGTGTTAATAAACTCTGTAAGAGTAAGCAATGTATCTGTGACGCCCCTGGTTTACAGGTATCCCTAATTGAAGGTGATCACTTTCAATCAGGCGGCTTATTAGGTTGTTAGTCACAGCATAAAAAAAACTTGTAGGATTCAAAGTTGGTAATGCGCAGGAGAATTAATCAAGCTACATCTTAATATCATGAGAGTTGTAATCTAAAGTCTATCAAACATAAAAAGGAGATAAAAATAACTGTAGCTGTAGAGTCTGGTCGTAGGGTTTAAATTAAATATTGTAGGTATATTTTGAGATTGTCCAAATATGCCCAGAATATTTTTTCTCCGAGATATAAATAATTCGACTAGCGTTCGACCTAAAATTGCATTTTAATTAAAGGTGCTTCCGAATTTTGAATTCTCACTAGATTACTTCCCAATAAAAACAATTTCTCATTGCGAATTCTATACTAAAGTAAAATAAACCTATTTGTAGAGATCTCTCCACATTCACACCTCATTTGAAGACCAGTGTCTTCATCGTAAACCCACATCGCGACCAGCTGACATAGATTGTCTGGAGGTCAAGTTTAGAATAGAAATACGGAATTTATTAAAACCTGATAAAGCTTAAGGGGAACACCTGGCCGGTATACCGACCCGATTTGCTAATAGGATTCTAGAAAAAGATTTGTAGATCTGTCTGTTGGATAGATCTTAATTATTTCGCTATTTCACTTTAAAATACTACTATGAGTAACAAACATGATACAAACTATTTTGTATTTCTTTGAACTGAAATACAGAAATGTTTATTTTGCGATAATGAAGCTTAAAACTGGGCAAAAAATTGATAATTAATAAAGTGTTTTATCTAGCAAAATCATAATGCAAAAATTTGCCATAATCTCGTTTTTATGTAAACTTTTAATAAACACAGTATTTTCGGTAATCGTCATTAAAATCTACATTGGCACAACAAACTTTTTAGTTGACTGAAGCACTTGTGCGAAGCTTTTAACAACATTTTTTATGCGAACATCTAACTCTTTTCTACAGATGCTATCGTCAATCATACTCATATCTATCAAATCATCGGTAAACCATTTCAAATTAGTTTTTACTACGAATATTTTTTTTGCTACGAGAACTGTTTAAGTACTTGTACGTTAAATGAACCGACATGATAATCTTAGAATCACAGCAAAAGAAGTCTTAAGCAGTTGACTTTGGTAAGTAAACATAAAATTGACGGTCGAGCAGCGTAGGTTTATTCTTCGGACAGGTTATGTACTCGTAATGAGAAATTGCTTAACAATATGCAAATGTCGATGAAAATAAATCAATGTATCGAGTAGTGAGCGGTAAGTAAGAGTAGTCAAAAACGAAAGTAGATTCGATCTAAAATCAGTTCCGAAACATCGGGTGAGCATCGGATTTTGGTCAGTCGGTCGGTAACTTTCACCGGCAACTAATTAGCGATACTGGATATCGATGTTGTATCGCTGTTTACGAAACACAAATGTCGATGTCGATAAACGCACATGCCTATTAACTTGGTCAACTGATTAGATTAGCTATTATATTATACGTGATTTTGATCTTAGTAGTTCAATAATTCGTTACGTTATTACATTGTTAAACCTCGCCCTCGCGTGCTCGTGATATTATGTCACTATTGTACCTCCTGCCAGTTAAGTCGAGACGTTGGCGCAGGTTTTAGGAATCCCTGTATTACTCTAATCAAAAATCAAAAAATGTTAACGCATCTGTGGCTCCCGAATGGGCTTATTTAACCGTGAGCGCAAGTATAGTTCGGACGCTACATAAATCATATCTTGTATATAGATCAATTATGAATATAAACAAACGCTTATGATTTATTAAATTGTATTTATCAAAATTATATAATTTAGCTTAAATGAAGTAGTATCACTTTTGATAATTACGCTTATTATAATAATCTGATTCATTTTTTCTGTAATTTGTTAAACAATTATTACGAAAGAATGTTATCTAATTTATTTATTTTATTTATTAAGTAGCAGCAAACAGCCAGAAATATGTAACAATATAATGTGGATAGATCAATAAAATTAATAATAATACAGCACATATCACTATTCACAGTTTACTTTCAGAGTAATATAAATTTTTCGCAAACATTTTAATGTATTTTTGTGTAATGAAATACAATTACAGTGTCATAAAAGAAGTAGATTTTCTATTCTTTATCGATATTTATAGAGTATTGACTACTACAACCCTAGCGAAAAGCTCACCGACCATTCACGCGTACGCACGAGTAGGTGCGCGCGCGCAGTTCCTGTTGCCTAATCTGTGCTCGTTATCGATTGGGCCGGCAGGTATATAATTGGAACTGAACCTACCTGCTATTGTTACCTTTGTTATCTGATGAACCATTAAAGACTTACTACAATTTTGGCGCTATAAATAAAACGATGACATTTTCTTTTTTATTGATTTTAAAACGAGTATTAAAGTATATATAATAATAGAGTGAATGAATAAATATAGCGTAGGATAATTAGCGGCCTATGGAGTAACAACTAGCTTAAATTTTGGGACAGATAAAAATTATAGGCCCGTTGCATAGCTGTGATATCACCTGCAACACTGCAAGGGTGCGGGGCAAGTGTACCAAGGGCAAGTCTACAAAAGGCAAATCTCCAAAGGGCAAGTCTACAAAAGGCAAGTCTACAAAGTTCGAGTTACACGGCTGCCAATTAGGGGAACCTAAAGTCCAGCAGTACACAAAATATACGACAAAAAGACTTCATAAAAATCAAGCACACACTACTATTACTTTCAAAATGTTTATATATGTTCAGATTGTAAATGAAAAAGTAAACATAATTCTGAAATCAAAAGTTTTAATGTAGTCATAATATCCTGTGTAAACAGGCTGCAATATCGTAAAAAGGTCGGCGAAACTTCCAATAATGGAGTTGGACAGGGCTTAAATTATGGCCAGACTTAATGATAGAAGGTGGTACACAGAAGTAACCGCGTGGTGACCAAGACTAGGTTGAAGGAACTCGGGCTGACCGAGAATGTGGTGGACCGACGACATCAAAAGAACTGTTGGAAACGAGTGGATGCGACGTGCGAGAGATTGGGGAGAGTGGCATTAACAAAGGAAAACCCAGCAGGGGGTCATTTAAAGCTGATGATGATTAATTTAAGGTTACGTATAAACGAAGAGAGAAGAGATTGAGAGCAATCTGGAAGTGATCGAGAGCGATCTGGAAGAGATCGCTTATAACGATAAGGCCGCCAATTGTTTCACTACTTTAAAGTTGTTTTTGTCATAAGTACCTATGTAATTTTTGGTGTGATTAATAAAGAGCTATTTATCTATCTAACGAACAATGTTACCTTCATACTATTGTATCAATTCAATAACATACAAGACGGCTTAACAATATCAATTTGCAAGCAATGGTTATGTTTCGACAAAACACTTTCAATACAGGTCAACGAAAGTGTCATCTTATTGTTCTATACAGTTTTTATATTTTGGACACTGTAGGTAACTATACCAATTTGTATATTAACGTGTATAGGTAGATAAAAGTATTGTATGTGTCGTATGTAAGTAACTGATCAAACAAAAGATCGTTTGTAATGTCAATTAGAGCTAAGATAATGCAGTCAGTGGTAGAACACGATTTTGACTTTCTCCTCGGGTATTTTGATTGTATAAGAAGTAACTTGCAGGCATTTGATTGTGTCACTAAGTATTGCCCTGTTCCAGGTCAAATATATGAAAGATCAGAAAGATCATCATCTTTATAACCAGCTCCTTATGTATGGATAATGTTGTTCCAGCGCCTGTTGAAAGATCTTACTAATTTTTGAATGACTGAAAAATTTAACTCAATCAATTGATTAATTACCTAATCGAAGAAAGTTAATAAATCATTTGTATTATGTCTTCTTTTGTCGTATCACTACTTAAAGGCACTTCGATTTAAACTTTGATGTGACACAAATGTACCTAGAGAAGAAAGAATGCAAAAATACTAACTCAAATCTGTAGTGCGTTTTGTTTTGCTTAAGCTTGCGTTTTTTGCCCCCTCGCCACTGACGTCTAGAAGAAACCATTTTTCATAAAATGTTGCTATATACATTTTATGAAAACCCGCATACTATTAAAAAATTACTGAAGATTATTAATGGTTTTATGATCATCTTTACAATGTTAAGGATGCCACATTCAACAAAAATGGATACATATCAAAACTGATAACACTTTAAAAATGTATGCGTGATCAAATAAAAATAATAAAAATTGGCGTCAAATTGAGAATCTACTCCGTTGTCTGTCTTTTCATTAGTTATATAAGTAATAAGAAGTAAAATTTAGCTGCAGAGAGAATACGTCAAACCTATTTTGATTTTTTTAAATATTTTATATTATTAAAATTACGTATTTAGCTTACATTCAAAAAGCTAGTAGAAATGATCAGAATTTACCTGCTGTTTTTGTTTAGCTTATAACAATGTTATGGCAACTGCCACACGCATTCTTTTAGCGGCCGCACTATAACGAAAACAAGGTATGCGTATGCTCCTTATGCTCAGTGCAAACCGCCTACCGCCAAAACATCAGCCGACGTACAGACAGACACTTTCGCTGTCATTCGAGATCCGCTGATCCGCGAACCAGTTCGGAACTTCGGATGTTGACACCGCAGACGGAATTACGACAGCTTTGCTGAGTACCGACACTAAAAACAAAAGATTTTTATATGTTTATCTCAAACATGGTTAGTATTTAATTTTATATTATTTGAAGAACACGGCGTGAGAAAAAATCTACTTTGAGATCTAAATTAATCTTTACCTCAATCTAGACCTTAATATCTTGCTCTAATATAATTATTGTAAGTATGCATTTCGAAGAGTGAAAAGTTTCGATTAAGTTTATTTTACTAAAAATTAACTGACAAAAATTAGTTAGAAATTACTGATTAAAAAAAAACTTCTATATATTTGAGTAGATTTTTACGTCCATATTAGTAGTAGTACGCCTTGGTTTATTTATGAACTTACATTTTCTGGCCTCTATCCAAAAATGCTCCTATTGTTTGTCACTATGGTTTATACTTATAAAGTTTAGAATATTTCCTATGAGATATTATTCGGTTCATTGAGACTTCGTCAGAGGTGTTCAATTCTAAAAAAACAACGAGGGTTTTGCATGCAACCTTAATCGGCTAATATTATATTTATTTACAGAATTATTAAATAGTTAATATGTAAAATATGAAGGGTTATTTACCATGATTATACATTTTCATCGTTCATCACTTTTCTCGCTTTATGATATTTTTAATTGACTGTACTTGGTACGAAAATTGTACGGAATATAATACGAATGTTGGCGTTATACGATTTTAGAACTACACTCTGGATTTTGGAATATACACATTAATTCTTTTTAAAACTCGGCAAAGGGAATTCAATAAAATTAATAAACAATAAGATTAATACAATAACTACTAAATTTGAAATTAAAAACCCCAAGCCTTAGGCTATAATTAAAGCGTAGAGCAATAGAAAGGCAGTTTGAAATGCGTATGCGCAGTTATAAAAGGCCTTTTGTGGAGAAATCAACGTCTGTCACACGACGCCGACGTCAATTGATTCCGACTTCAATTGCGTTAATTGGAATGGAACTATTGGGAATATGTGGACAGGTATTTGAACATAGTGCTTATTAGTATATTTTTTTTGACAAATTGTTTTTCTCTACCGGTTACAGTAATACACAAATGGCTTTTGTATTTATTTATTACTGTAAACTGTAGAAAAACGTCATCCCTGAGATTATTTGAGATATAACAACGTCTGATTTTCACACAAAGATACGCCATTATTCCACAATTTTGCTGAAAGTATTATATATTATATTTGCATCTTTTGCAATAAATGCTTACTTTTTTAGAGTGCGTAAAATTTATCAAGTCATCAGTATTTAGTATACAGTAAGTTCATCAACCTTATTTCACGTTATTTTTTATAGGATTGCATCCGGCAACAGAAAACTTCCAATATGAGTACAAGGTCCAATAACTGATAAAGGAAAGGGTGAATGAATAAGCAAAACGCGTGGGGCGCAGCGCTGCGTGAGTGCGTTTCGGATGTAGTTACTATGACACTTGACAAAAAAAGCATAACAAAAGATACAAAAAAGTATTTGTCTTTTTATTTTAAATAAGCTGGACGAATGCAAAACTTGCTTATTCCAAAAAATTTATACTGTATATCGGAGCTTATAGACCTAAGAAGTCACCGACATAAAATAGCTATTAAAATTTGCAAGTTGAAGTGGCAATGGGCAGGCTACATCGCTCGAAGAACAGACAACTGATGGGGAAGAAAGGTTCTTGTGTGGAAACCACGAACCTAAAGACGCAGCGTAGGTAGGCCTCCCACTAGATCTAGACTAGAGACGAGATTGTGAGAGTCACGGACATACAGTGGATGCAGATAGCAAGCGGCCGTTCAGTGTGGGGGTTAAAGGGGAAGGCCTACGTTCAGCAGTGGACGTTTTCTGGCTGATGATGGTAACGGAGCTGGTAACTGTCAAACTAGCTCTATTAGACACTTTCAAAATACAAAAAAAAATTATTGATTACTACATTTCTTATACCATCATAAACAACTTAAAGCTAAGACTTTAAAATCTTAGCCTTAGTGAAAAAACGTCCGAAAAAATCCTGATAGGCAAATTACGCAAAACCTGACAAGATAAATAGCCTTAAATTCATCTCAGATGCGAATGAGTCTGATTTTAACGTTGCTGTATAGATCCTTGACCTAAATTTTAGACCGGTATTTGTCTAAATTCCGTAAGCATTTTCCATTAAGCTTCCGTTATTTCAAACCAGATTTAATATTTCACCTCGTTTTCATTAATCACCGGATTTACTCATCTAAGCAATAAAAATATCTGAAAAGTGGAAACAGTAAATGATTTAATTTTGTTATGCGTCATGATGACTTTTTTGGACTTAATTCTAAACTGCTTGATATTTTCGTCTCAAACATAAAAATATATAAATAAAGCTGACACCGTGGAATTTAATTTATTCACAGACAGAAATGCCAAACGCCGCCAGGATTCTTGACATATCTGTCATATCAAACGAATTGTTTGCGGACTTTTGTCATAATGCGTTAAAAACAAGGAAAGAAATTTTGTAGGTCCTTTAACTCCTATAGTGCCGTTTCAAGTTTTTTTTTTGTTATATTCAACACCGAGCGTATCTTTAATTAAAAATGTCCATAAATTAATATTTTGTATTGCATAATAGCTGCGCCCGACGGTTTTACTTACGGCTTTAGACAGGAAAGTTTAGAAACCAAAATAGGTGTTTTACTGATTTATTTATTTAACATCTAATATTTCAGGGTCCATGCGCAGTACATTAGCGCATGGTTTTGAACTGTTGAAGTTCTAAATACTGGATGACACTGAACTGTTATGGAAAAGCGCGTTACTTGCCATTAGGCAATCAACTTGCTCGTCTCGTCACTCTAACTCAGTTGCATAAAAAAGCTATTTTCTTCTTTTATTTTTGGTTTGCACAATTAAAAGTTTATATCTTATATAGATACCTATATCTTATCTAGTACAACTTTTAATTTATTTATGCAGCTACTTGCTGCGCACTACGGCTTCACCTGCATGGAAATTGATGTGTCGCAAGTGGAAAACAATATCAGACCAAAATAAATAATTTAAATTTGGACAGTAGTCGCGGACATACGTGATAACAAACATTCACACACACAAACTTTCGCATTTAAATTATTAGTAGGATTGCGATTAGCTTATGTTTGTATCCTATTAAATTAACATGAAATAAATTCTTTGGGAACGCACCTTGCCTACTTAAAATCGACTAGCCCCACAACTTTCCCTTTTACGATGTCAAAAATTGCGCCTAAACAAAGTCGCTCTCAAGATATTAATTAGCATTAGAAAATTCACACGATATGGTAAAAACACTACGGTCTTAAAGGTGAGAACTCAAAACTTTTACTCAATAATTAGAATACGATTGTGTTGTAAATTGTGCGACGTTCCATTTTGTTCCCAGTGTATAATAATATTGTCTGAAGTTTTACTTTTATCGTGATAGCGGCTTTTATTTAGGTGAAGGTGTGTGTCAGGGGTCAAACGTGGTTTTATCTCATGGACATTCAATGCTGAATACGTAATTATGGGCAATTGACGTGCAAATTTGATTTGCTTTGGAGTAAAATATTTTTAATCTTACGAGCTTGAATGGTTTTTTTTATTGTTTAAAATCTACGCGCAAAAGTAGTTTATACACAATTATAGGCTTATAATTATTTGGCTACCACTTCGCATTATGGAAAACGATGATGTGGTCTACGATAGAACACGTTTGCCTAGAGGAAACCGATTCAGTCACGACTTGAAGACGCCCAGCCACTGGCGCGGAAAATAAACTCGTAAATCAAATATGACAAACTATGTATTGTCTAAACTCTTTGAATAGCACCTTAATTAATTTGATTCAAAGTAGTTTATATCTGAACTTAAGAGAAATATAATATTTTCTTCTCATAAGTGACATAAAAAGTGTGTTTCATTCGCGACTGCAAAATTTTATGCGTCTCATGTCAAATTGAGTCAATCCCTACGCTTAAGATTCAATACTGCAAGCACTCGCGCCTAATTCAGGCCGAATTCTTCAGTGGCAAAAAATAATAACTATACATTAAACTTTCTGACGATGGATCCGGGAGGTAGATAATTGATCACCATAATAGGTACCAGGAAACCGCTAGGTCTGGGTAATTAGGTAGTCACATAAGCGTCTTATGTAGATTTTTTTCACTATTATTATTGTTATTTTATGTTAGAACAAATAGGTTTCCAACTTGAAGAAGCCGTCACAGTCAAAAGTTTGATCGTATAAAATTTTATGCTCAAGTAGAGATGTAACTAAGCTTTCATAAATATTTTTGTTTGATGGATGGATGATTTAATTAAATTGCTGATAAATATTTATTGCCGCGACCGATTATAATAAATTCCGTAAGCGAAAGCTTCAGAATGATTGCCGGCGTGTCTATCACAGTGTTGAGCTTAAACACTACTCCACTCGATGATAGTCATATCAAAAACAAGTTTAGTAAAGTGTCCATACCAGATACGTACCAACATTACACATTCATGACTATGTACAGTCAGCTACACTATCAATTACGTAATTTACGTATGTAGTTGATATGTCGTCATATTTTGGTTATAATAGCCATGTAATTTTAGAAACGTGATCACACTGGCACGTGTACTTGTTAGCACCATTTAGGGGCGAAATACTTTCCCAATGGTACTGAACATTAAAAAAAAATAGCCCCGTCCTTCATATTCTGCCAATAAATACATACATACCAGAATACATATATACCAGAAAAGTATTACCCTCCTTGTAAGTAGCAGTAAACTCTTCGAAATAGAATCATAAACACAGGTCCATAGTGATGTCGCTGACTGTACGCAAATTGAATAAATGACATCACGTCTGGCAACATACAATAATAATCCGAATAAATCTTATATCATTCATCTTCTAAGTGAGAGAAAGCGCAGGCGCAGATGGACAAAAACAAATGGTACAGTCACGGAGGATTAAAACCTATACCGGAGATGGGTTTCACCTATTAATGACTAATAGTCTCTATTAAACGAATGCTTGGGCCCTTCTGTTTCCTGTTTACTACTCTTGGATCCGTGATTGATGGACTGCGTTTCCCAAGTTGTTTGCAAAATTGTAGAAAATTGTGCGTATCGTAATAATAGTGTCATACCCAGACCGTATCGTATCGTAGTTCCATAGTAAGAATGGTATTGCCATCACTGATTTGATTGATTTTTATTTGTACCTTATTACTTTTCTTTGAAGAATATTGAATTTAGTTTGTATATAGTTGTATAAATACAACTATATGTTTGCCTAAACATATATTTTTGAAAATTTTAACCAAATTATCAGGTTTCTGATAATAATATCAATAAATATTTTCAATGATATTACCATGAATAATGAATGACTGAAAATTGCCATTATTATCAGATTGTAGGTAAAGGAGGTTGGCCAATGGAAACATGTTACACATCGCATTCCTTTTTAACCGACTTTAAAAAAGGAGAATGGTTCTATGTTTTGACTGCCTCGGTGGCTCAGTTGGTAGTGATCCTACTTTTTGCGCTTGGGGGCGTGGGTTCGATTCCCATCTAGGACAAACATTTGTGTGATGAACATTTGTGTTTGTTCTATGTCTGGGTGTTAATATCTATTTAAGTATGTGTTTCAAAATATATATGTATGTATATCAGTCTCTGGCTGCCATTTTACAAGCTTTGCTTAGTGTGGGGTCAGATGACCATGTGTGTAATATAATGTCCCAGATATTTATTTATTTATGTTCCACTGTATATTTTTAAATATTTTTTTAATGTATGTTCACCGTTTTCTCCACCAACTGTTAAAAAAATATTTTGTTCGGTAGGGTATACTTACAATTTCGTCCCATTGTCACCAAGTCAGGATATGATGATGCGATCCCAGGAAAATCGAGGACAACCTTCAAATTTTATAGACACTTATTACGTTTTTCATGTATTTTTGATGTTTTTATGTGATCACACAAAGGTGGCGGTCAAACGAAGGCCAAAATAACAACATATACCATCTATGGTAGTGCAACTTCAACAGTTGCTAATCTCATTAATAGGTCAGTCCTTCCGTGAACATGGTGCATGTAACTACGCCGAAATATTGGGAGCTCCTTCCACAACCTTACCACAGTAAATATCCCCTAAATAATCATATAACTGAAGTGAACAACCGTGATAGTTTAAAACAGTGTTTCATTATTAGGTTATTTGAAAATCTACTTAAACATTATAAAGTTTAGAAAATACCAAAGTTTATAATGATTGCTCAGAGTACAACAGACAAAAGGTTTGGCAATTGATATGGAAATGAGGGCTTCTCAATTCCAAACAAACTTTTTTAATATCCGCATCAGAATGATGAAATTGTTGGAAATAAAAACTTTTCCTCGAAAAATTTAATGATCGCTGTTATTATTTCGCTGGTCGCATCATTGATTTTGTAGAAATATGAAGAAAAAAAAACATACAAATATCTTGCTGAGTAAGGTTAACAAACAACAAAGCAACAAAAAAAAACAACAACAGCAGGTAGCAAAGCGATAAAAAAAGAAAGACAAAACCTTAAAAAAGAGCTTTTGCAATAGAATTTTCTCTTCGATTTTATCAGTGTCTCATATTTTTCTCGTCAATAGGTCCTAGTTAAGTCTCGATTCCTTTGAGATGAATCGAGACTTAACTTGTGTCATCTTTGGGAATAACTAATAAAAAAAAAAAAACTCATATTTTGTACTCAACACCTGGCAAGGACATGAGATACTTTTCCATTTGTACGAACCTGTATGCTACTTTGATTATCTGAAAAATAAATGATGTGATTTGTCTACCATAATCATTATTACTCCACGGCATCACCATAACCATCATCTATAGTAGAAATGTTAAGTACGTAGTAGGACGTATTTAACATTTCTACTATAATTTCTCTCCCATTCCTCACGATTTTTAACTTTCAGTCACACTGCCCTTACTTTCTCCAAGCACGATTGAATCGATCGTAATGCCAACTAAAGTTAAGTCCAAATTGATAAATACCCATGTAATCGAAGATAATTGACCGTTTTACTCAGTCAAAATATAATGATTGTAAATTAACCCGTGAAGTGTTAAACGAGTGTATTAACCCGTGAAATGAACCATGTAATTTGATTGATTAGGATTGACAAAAGACGATCAATTTCACTAAAGTGATGCTGATTATAACCAAAAGAGTGATTTCAATTTGTTGCTAAAAGAAGTTGAGGAATAATGGGCTGTTAAATTTTGTAACGTGATTGATAAATTGAACAATTAGCATGCAATGAATAAAAAGTTTAGAATACTCATTACTTAGTTGTGTGAACTTCATTGCAAATGACAGCCTATAATTACAGTTGATTTGTGACAGTAAAGATATGACTAAAGTGATGCTGATTGTGTGAATCAGAGATGTATCAACAGAGTGATTCCGATTTGATGATTTAAAAAAAGTTGAATATTATTGAGCTGATAAATTTTGAATGTGATCTATAAATTGAACAATTTGCATGCAACGAATGAAAAGTTCAAAATACTTATTACTTCGTTATGTGTTTTTTTTAAATATTTATATATGTAGATCTACGTTTGGCCCAAAGGTAAGCGACGGTGTGGACAAGGATGGAACACGTTGATCTAGAATAAATCTATTCACTCTAGCGTTGAAGGTACGTAGATTGTAGATCGCAGGAAACTAGGAGGACGGCAGGGACTTCCATTCTTGGGCAGTACTTTTCATAAATGACGATCCAAAACGTTGAACACGTATATTTGGAATTTCCACTTGGAAAGGGTGGTAGTGTGCAGTGTTTCTACTTGTCATGTAGTAAAAAGGGGAACTTCGTTACAAATGACAGCGAATATTTGTTGATTGGTTACAGTAAATATTGAATAGGTTTTTGAATGGAGACCATGAACCGGCAAGCGTAGCGTAGGGCATCTAGACTCGGTCCAAGTATGTGTTTGCTCTGACAGCTGCAATAAAATCTTAAAAAGCTGAATGTAAACAATGAATACTGATCACTTTCGCTATTTTTGAACGTAAGACTGTAGCAGGTCAGATGTTCAGTGAAGAAAAAATATTTATTTTATTCTGATTGTTACATTGATATTTCAGCTATTAGAATAAATAAATATTTGGACTCAAGTCTGAAGTCACTTGACTCAATGGGGTAACGGTATGTTTACGTAATAGTGAAGAGTACTAGTGATTAGAAACGGAAAGACAAGGATTGGGCTAAGTTTCGTGTCTTAGAAGATTCCAATGCCTAATAGCCGATTGACGGGATGTGAATTGATGATGACGAATTTTCTAAGAAACATTGTCATGATATTTACCAAAACAAAAAAAAAATGTATTCATTAAATGGTCTATAAATTACCACCCGCAAGCCTATCATTGCATTGCAAAAGCAACAATTCATTCGATTTTCATTAATTGCGTTTGCTTCTTATTAGAAAGTACTAGTTTTTTCGTAGAATCTCTAAAGAAAATCAGTAGAAAACAATAAAAAAAGTACTAAACCAAGGCCAACGCCTGTAATGTCAATGCTTTCGAGTCGAGTTTACGCAATGCTCTCGCGCACCGGAAAATGACGTTACGACGTATTTATTAGTTTCGGTTCCGTTTAGTTTGCAAATGACTTAGTCTACTTTTTGTATGTTCGAAATGTTTTGCTAAAAATTAAAATGGTTATTGAATGTTTAATGAGCTTACTGACCTTGAAAGTAGAAGAAAGTAAGTAATAATTACTTCCTTCCTGTCTAAGGAATAGAAAGAGGGAAGAAATGCATTTGCTTTGCAGTGGGACGGTCTAAGCTAATATATGAATGATAACTGTGCAAAATTGAAAAATAAAGGTAGCAACTTCGACCAAAATAAAATGAATGGACGGGCCCAGTAGAAGAGCATTTTTGAAGATTACAAAATGAGCGCCAGCTCTCATTTCGTTTCAGTCGGTCTCTAGCCGTAGTAAGTGAAACACGAGTCTATTGTTACGCGATAACGAAACATCTGACAAAATTATGAATTCGTATGCTTTACCGAAGTGTAAATACACAAATAAAACCGATATCTATTTTTTGTAACAAATATACTGTACATTTTTATAATTAGGTGTTGAAGTATATGTCCGACGGTTTTGACTCGTTTTTACTGATCAAGTTCAATGGTTAGGGCCCGTCCATTCTTTTATTTTGGTCGAAGGGTAGCAAGACCCGTAGTTAGGTGAAAAGATGACCAATAGTGTGAGACTGGGACAAAGTTGTGACTGAGGCAAGATAAATTGGGCGTTGAACATCAAGATTTCATGATTTTTTTTCAACTTTGCCGGTTGAACCTGGACCTAATGCTTAAATAACAAGCAGTGCAATAAGAGTTTCTATTTAGATGTTGGTTAGCGCTGAATTTAGTACTACGTGCATCCTGGGCGAGATTTTGACGGCGCCTCCGTCAAAATGTTCAATTCTAATCTTTGTGTGAAATGCAGACAATGCTTTGCCTTTTCGTGCCAATGAATTTGACAAAACAGATACGTGGTGCTTAGGCCCACCCATTCTTGATAGGAAAATCTGAAGGAGCGTCTTCGGCGCCTTTTCTAAAACCAGGATTGATGATTATAAATCGTTTGAGTTGTTTTTAAATAAATATCTGGGACATTATTGCACACATGGTCATCTGACCGCAAACTAAGAAAAGCTTGTAATATGGTTGCCAGAGACTGATATACCGTACATATATATATTTTAAAATACATACTTAAATAGATATCAACACCCAGACATAGAACAAACACAAATGTTCATCACACTAATATTTGTCCTTGGTGGGAATCGAACCCACGCCCCCAAGCGCAGAAGGCAGCTTCACTACCAACTAAGCTAACGGGACTGTCAAAAGTTTTAGTAGGTAAAAAATTCTCACTTCAGTGGTCTAAGGTATAGATATCATTGGATATGTGATATTTGTGAAGATGATAGTTTGTCTCCGGAACACAAGATTGCTGACACCACTCACCTACACGCACACGCTAAATTAAGTACCTTATCGTGTAACCTAATCGTAGCTACTTGTTTCAAAAAACCTAGTTGCTGACCAAATATATAGTAGCCTAGAGATATATAGGTACTCGTATCGTATATCAACATCATTAAACTTGCTGCCTCCTAGAGCTAGAAAAAAGTTCGCATCAACGGAAGTTCCCCAGCCAGAGCGGGTAGCCATTCCTGGAATCCCCCACTAGCACAACCTTCCATCTATAAAATATAGGCCTTGTAACTTAGATGATAAGGTTGAAATCACGATGTTTTCCTCTCCGTAACACTGACATACTTGTACTGCGATCCGCTCTGAATATATTACACGTGCTTATAAGTTTATATGTATATTATATATGTGTATAATATGCATACGGATACGAAATATAACCATCCGGATTCCGGTCTGCGGCTTTCATGTTAATATACGACTTACTAGTTATTGCCCGCAGTTTTGCCCGCAATTTCAGTTTTCACACTCTTTGATAGAAAAATGTAATATCCTATCCTTTAAACCAGGAAGTCATTTATCTTCATGCCAAATTTCATTTGAGTAAATTCAACCAATTTGGCATGAATACGTGACAAACAAACACCCAAACTTTCGAACTAACATTAGGTATAACGTAATTTGAAATGGTAATTTCAGTGATTTCTCTACTTGAGTGAAGTTTTTGAGCTTAAGTTATGCATGATTATGCGTTTTATTTTGTTTGCATTATGTATGCGTGTCTGCTCTTAGTTGAGGGTAAGGTTACATAGTTAGGCATATCTAAAAATTTGAAAGCTCGGTGGGCGCGGCTAATCAAATAGCTTTGGTAAAACCAACATTAAAAAAGGTTCAATTCGACTGCAATTTTTTTGTTTGTATCTTACGCGATCTGTCGATTTTAGTTATTCATTTTAATAGGCTACCCATTGAATAAAATTAAAATTCAATAAGGCTGAAAATTTAGGGAAAAAACACAGCTTATTAATCTTACCGTGAAGTGTGTTGTATTTTTTTTTTTAATATTTTTTATTTGTATGTTATTGATGAAAATTTCACATCTCTGTAATCGTTGTTCAACTGTTGTTAGCAACTGTAAAACAGGCGCGAAGCTTGCATATTTGTTATTAGAACTATTTCATAATAACGTTTGACATTTTTTTATGACATTTGTAACCAAGTACAATAATCCGTTTTAAAATAGGTACACGCTATCAGGCAGTTTTCACCGGGGAATTGCATTAAATTATGGCGTCATTACGCTTATCATAGAAGAAAATTATGGAAAAAAAAAAAGGTTTATGCACCGACCATCTTATCTGTTGTTTAAGCCAATATTGGTACATGCATTATTAGGATGGGATTTGCTAACATCAAATTAGGATAGATACTTGTGGAATTATTATTATTACAAATGATAGGATAACTATGTGTTATAATATGTCTTCGTTATGTGTAGAAGCGGATTTACACTAGAAACAGTTATGAAGATGGACTGCCGCAAAGTAACGTCCGATTCAATCAACTATCTTAAAATACCACAAAATAATGATAACAGATAACTATTATCTAGGCTTTGACGTTGCATTAATAATAATAGTAGGTATACACGTAAGTCAATCTTATGCCTATTTACATTTTATTTTAATGGGTAATGGGTTTTCAACGTTTTTTTCTCTCGTACCTATATCATAATATAAACAAACAAAACATACCGTCCGGTCTTCCAACAAAAAACCAAAGAGCACAGCCAATCAGGTCCAGCAAGCACAATCACAGTTCGCACTAAACGTCAGTCCACAGACAAGTTTTTATTTTTCAAAAAAATTAAAAAGTCAAACGCACATGCGCGGGAATGCGTTTGAAATTCGAACGCGGCTGTGCGCGCGCGCCAGACTGAGAATGACAAGTGCCGAGAGCGCAGGTGCCAACCTCCCTCTAACAAGGTCACGCCCCTCTCTTCACACTCATTTCACCGGGAGAAAGTCTACCTACATACATACCAAATTTCCGAACTGATTGACTCGAATGAATTAACCGATGTGTGGGATGATGAATGGAGCTAAGGGTCACCGTGGAATCTCCGCGGTGTGCCTTCATCATTGTCATAGGTCGCGATACCGATCGCTGGATTGATCGATGGGAGCCACCGGGCACTCAATGTAAACCGCTTGCGTAAGAGCATTTGGAATCTCATTGTGTGAGAACCAAACAAAGATGTGTTAACCGATACCAATCGATTTATGTGGGCAATTTTGAGACTGCTTTAAAAACAGTAGCAACGTTCAGGTAGCAAGCAGATGCATTTAGCGAAAGATCTTAAAACGTGCCGATAACCAATGGGGAAGAAAGGTTCTTGAGTGTAGATTAAGAGACTACGAACCGGAAGATGCAGCGTAGATAGGCCTTCTCCTAGATGGACCGACGGCATCGTGAGAGTCGCGGGCATCCAGTGGATGCAGATGGCAGGATGTCGTTCAGTGAGGCGTTTTAAGGGAGAGGCCAATGTTCAGCAGTGTACGTATTCTGGCTAATGATGATGATGAAGACATGCCGACATAACAAGATAAGTACGATTTAAAAAATTCTGATGGGTCATTGTGTTAAAAATAGACGCTGAATGTAACTTTTATTAAAGGACACCTTAGTCATATCTAGAGCAAAATACTGGTAAAATTATAGTTATACCTTACATCTAACATTAAAATAAATTTTAATAATAATATTATAATGTTTTAATATGATTAATTTTATGGATTATTTAAAAAAATTGACATGTGATTATTATTATGAATGAAGTTATCAATATTATAAGCTGACGTTTTTGTATTTACAATTTTTGAAGACAAATCTGGTAGACTATAACTAAATCTTAATAGACGAGATTGTAACGAGTAGGAGGCAACGAAGAAGATATACTTAATAGGTAAATAATAATACTGGAAGAAAACTATACGAAAGTTCCTACATAGCTTTTTAATAATTTACTCATAAAGATGCGTTAAAAGAAAAAGTGAATCCACAATCGATGAAACTATCATATTCACAATTTCAGATTATTGGATAACGTCACAGTAACAATGACTTCAACCTCAAAATTTATCATCGCTGTAGCACTTTGTCACAGAAAGCTTTGGTTACAATAACGTTATATTGTATTACTAGTAAGTTTTTGTATATTATTACAACAAAGTAGCTAAATAGCATAGTTATTTTTTAAGTTTGACTTTATCTCGATTCTGTCGGATAGCGATGATCGATGGAGCCTTTGTCGCGGTTGTCGCACGGTTCCCATTCAAAGCAATCGATTGTGATAGTAATTTGTATGAAATCGGCTGTATACTTTGAATGAGGTTCGGATGCTTTGTTTTTTTTTTCAAATTCAAATAATTTGTTTGTCAGAACATGGTAGGTACTAGGTATATACAAACAATGAAGCATATCTACAGGGTTGCTCAAATTTAAATGTTAAATCTAATGTTCTTCTAGGTGCGGCGTACAAAACAATTATGAAAACTCCCGATAAAAGAGCTGATCTTCAAATGTCTAAACAGATTTTCTTGATACACGGCTTAGAACATTCTTGATTAAGTCCTTTTAAGCAAACAAGAAAAAAAAACTACATTAAAATCGTTGGGAGTTACACATACAGATATACAAGTAAAATTTATAACACCCATCGTTTTGCGTTGGGTGTTGAAAATTATGTCAAAGTTAGAGTATTGTTAAAATCACTTATTTTATACATAAACTAGCATGCCCGCGCGGCTACGCTCGCGTAGTATAGTAATCCACTTTATTCCCATTGAAATTAAATACTTCCAGCAGTGTTTTGCAATGTACGTAGTCACACGGACACAGCAAAGCGTTCGCAGAAATTAAAATAATGTAAAATACGCGCGATAAAATCCGTTAAGTGTTTAATTCTCATTGCATTGCGGAAACCAAAGAAAGAACTAGACGGGACGGGAGTAAAGTGACTCCCGTCCTGTTCTTTCTGATATAGCACCGCATCCGACCCTTAATCCGCTGCACTCTTATACCGTCTTTTTCAATACAGCCAATACTACTTCAGTCTCGCCCTTTTCGATTTAATCCCACATTCGTCCAATCCACTCCACTTATATACCGTAATCCACTCCATTTCCATACTGTAATCCACTCTATTCCCATCCCGTCCTTTCAGATACAGTCCCGCATCTGTCCCGTAATCCACTCTACTCCAGTCCTACCCTTTCCATTCTAATACCACATCCATCCACTCTACTCCACTCCCATACCGTAATCCATTACACTCCCATACCGTAATTCACTCTACTCCATCTTGCCCTTTCAATTTCAGTCCCGCATCTATCCCATAATCCACTCTTGGCGGCCACTAGAGTGTGGTGGCACTTACAGTTGTTGACTCCGGACACAGCTAAAGTAGGTATTGAAGATAAGTGGAGGGTAGCACAGACATAGAGTCTTCGAGAAGCTCATACACGTGTTATTTACTTTATTAATTGTCCGTAAGTTCGGAACCATGAATAATATTAGCTTTAATTAGATACTCATCGTGTATTTTCTAAAAAAATATGGAAATGTATGTAAATATGTCAATCGACGTTATTTATGGGTATGTATTTTGTTTATGGTAAAAAATGACAGATGGTGTATAAGATTTTGTTTAACGATTTTTTTTGGACTCTACGGCAGAGTGCAGATATTGGTGGATTGGTTGGAGGGTTTTATTTCATAATAGGCTTGTTTTTGACCATGGTCTAACATGGAGCACGCTTGCCTTGAAGAAACCGATTCACTTGCGATTTAAGAAACAAATATTATAAGTATCTATCGGGAACCCCCATATTCAGGCAGCGTATTCACCAGTCTATCAGTTTGCAGTCACAATAAAAGGGCAATCAAAGTGCTTCGTCAGATTTTCGAAATATCAACCATGAAATTGTTTTATCCATTTCCTTTCTATCTGGATACCTTCGGAGTTTAAATAAATAATAAAACTTGAAAAAGTTTCAATATCTTAAAGTTTCTTATCTAGCTACTTAATTTAAACATAATCAAGGCAGACTTTGTAGATACCTGACACGCCATCAATATTAGAAAGCCGGGATCCTACATGTAGAAGTGATGCTATGTGGGACGGACGGACCACCCGTTGGCGACGGCAGATGAGGTATGCGCTTGCGATAATGTAGATTATCGAATGAGTCACGAGTACGATAACTACCAGCAGAATTCAAATTTAGATAAAAATCCTGAACTAATAAAAAAAAGGTGGTCATTTTGAAACATTAAAGAACTTGAACTTTTCAAACTGATTTCAACAAGGACTGATTATTTAAACCATCTCCCATCCTCTAATACATATGCCATCCATATTGGCTCACCCTCTCTCTCTGACAGAGAAGGCCTGAGTCCCAGTAGTGGGAACATGATGATGATGAGAATGATATGAAAGAAACAAGTAAAATAGCCTGAACTTAACTTACTTATTCTTTTTTGTAATTTTTCATTTCTGATGTGCATAATTTATTATTAACTGATTAGGTCAATCAATAGAACAAATGGCACATTGCATTTGTTTTTTTTTTTTTTTTTTTTTTTTATTTATGATATACGTTAAACATTTAATTTGTTTGCTAACACCAAAAAACCTCGCCGAGGTTTATCTTGGAATTAGGTTCTCAGCTTTTATACATAGAAGAAACACAATTTACTTAAAGTTATCTTTACACAGTGAATAAAAAATTAAAGTAAACAATCTAGGTACATACTCGAATATCGGAAAGAACCGAGCGAGTGCCGAGTGCATGCTCGTCGGTCTCTTCGGATGGCTTCGGCTTGCTGCGTAAACTACACTCGGCCGTCACTCGTTCCGACCAGAATATACATGATGCTCCTTGTGTCTTTCTACTACTTAGGTAACATTTACCTATAAATTATTTACCATTTTCTAAAAGTATTTTTACTGATGATGGATCAGAGTTGCCAATTAAAAGAAACTGAAAAATTCATTGTAAAAACGATAAAATAAATAAAAATAAACGTATGTAAAAAACGATACTAGTAGAAAAACTAACAATCCGTGAAATTGCCATGAAATTGAAAAAGCGTTCCGATGTGCATAAAAAATACGAAAAACGAAAGTTTTCACCAAAGTCATTTTGTGTCTAGAGCCTAGAATATTATTTACCCGAATTTACATTTTCCCACGTCTTCTTTAGATCATGGGACAAAGTTTCTCCACTACGCCGGATATTTGCCTAAAAATTTCTTTTCCTTAAAGTTGGATGTTACTTCTACAAAATACTAAGATTGCAACTTAGGATACAAAAGTTTTTGCAGCTGTGCCATATTCAGTAGCTGACTTCTGTCTGTTTTATTTTAGTGAAGTTTTTCCTTTAAATTACTAATTATTTCCGAGATTACGTACTTAGAGCGTTTGTAAATATTTCTACCCTACAAAAACTGTAGGTAGTAAATAATTATTTAAAGAAACCTAAAGGAAATGAGGTTATTTTAATTTATGTAGAGGAATGGTGCTTATAAAGATCAAACAAAAGATAGATGCGTATTTTATTTTAATGACAACAAAATATCTATGTATAGGTACTACTATATAAATATATATACATACTAAGTTAATTAAAGGAAAGACAGCCTGAAAGAGATTGCTCTTAGCATTAAAAGGCATCGCTAGTGCACCATGTTTCCATTATGTACAAAATAAAACCCTTATCTTTTATCTGACATTCATAGTCCAAATTCGTAGATATTACGGTTTATCAAAAAGGGTTCAATGTCATCCTTAGCCCACATCAGTCCACTATTCACCTCATCCTGATCTCTTTTCTTCTCCAGTCAGACATTCAGTAAAATCAAAGAATATAAACTTTGTCATTGTATTCTTTTTTTCACGCAAAAGCAAAACGATGATACGGACAAAGCAGATGGCGAGACGCCTCGACAGTTGCACTTGAACTCATAACCACGGTTGCGTGCGTTTGTATAAATGTTTTACTGTTATTGACTGATACTGTGGATTGAAAAACTGGATAAATTATGCATCGGATGCTTTGATCGCTCTTGCATTTACCGAATCGTAACGGAAAGTAAATCGTAACAGGAACTAAAACTAATAAAATATATATTTAGCACGAATATCACAAATGCGAAAGTAATTCTTTCTCTTTTGCTGTTTGATAACCTTATCTCGAATACACAGCTAAACCGAATTTGATAAGTAACTTGTATCCAGGGGCCCAACGTAGGTTAATTTTATCCCTAAAAGGAAGAGATAATTGAAAAATCACTTGGGTGTACCGCAGGGTGCTGTTAGTGAATTAAAATCATTGAGATTAAAACTAATGGATCGGGCTGGCGTTGCCACGACTTAATCTGAAGATCTCAAACGGCTCACACAACTTAGACAAGATGTACGTGTTTGTGCCGCTATGGTCGAAAGTTTAAGACAGTTGGGGGGCGGAGTCTCGAGAACAACTGGTGATCGAAATGCTGGCGCATATACTTTGTCCAAAAAATGAGCATTGCCATTCAACGTGGTAATGCTGCCAGCATTTCGGCAACTTTTACTTCCACCACTTGTCTTTATGAAAAGTTTTTTAGGATTTAATTTTAGTTCATGTTTTTTAATAACTTGTGTTTATAAACTCTATACTACAAACATGTTTGCACTGTTAGAGCCCAAAAGATCTAAAAAGATCGCGAATATTTCTAACTCTGTATGCGTAATATAGGTATATTTTGTTTATTTTCTCATGAACACAATTAAAAAAAAAAAACTGTTTTGTTTACGCCCTTATCATATAAAAACGTGCCAACACTTTTTTTTATTAGAAAAGCGATAGAAATCTCTACACTACCTTTCTTACCTCAAAGTAAGTCATTTAGCTCATGTTACACCTGAATGGTGTCAAATCGTCCATAAAATCTAAACGAGTCCTCACCAAACTTGATATTTTTTCCGCGACACGCGTGGAGGAAGTGAAACTCAGGCGCATGTCGGTCGGCAAGGTCGCTAGTAGGATGCGACTGGCCTCAGGCCTCTGTCACTGCTCGTGCTCGTACATACTGATAGTACATTCGAATGGGAAAGGTGCAACTCTCGCAAATAATCGACATATTTCTAAACTGTTTCTTCTCTAGTGTTTTCCGCGATAAAGCGGATATACACAAAAGATTAGTTTTGAAGATGAACTTCCGCAGAGTAACGCCTGATTCAATCAACTATCGAAATATTTATGTTAGGTGGCGTGGCACATATGGCCTAAATCAGGCTTAAACCCTTTTAATTATATACTTTATATATATATATATATATATTGCCAAACTTACCCTGCAAACGACCTTGCCACCTTTTTACCATTAGTTAGTTCATTGGTGTCAGTGTTTTTTTTATCAGTCAGTCAGTGTTTCTCTTAGTGCGAGTGTTTTTTTTAAGTGTGCCGTACTTATAGTTTTTGCCTTCAGCGTTTTAGTGGAATGTACGAGTAGTGAAAAAAAAAAGTGAAACACGGAGACATTAAATTTGAACAAGTACGATAATTGTACTAAGTCATATCTCCCTGCTTTGTCTGATTTGAGGCTTTACGTTTAATAACTACCTATGGAGGTGTACATTGAAACTCATTGAGGAGTTTCAAGGGTACTAAACCCCTCAAATTTAGCCCATTTGGTTTATTGGAATGATTCCCATACATTACACTTAGTGACACCTTTGTCTGATGATGAAGCTGGAAGTGCAACTTATCAATAGCTAAAACCTCTCAACTTTGAGATCTTTTATTTAGTTTTAACGAGTCACATAAGCGTGGTTTTATTTTGGTTTTTTAAACTACGACTATTTAAATAAATTGTTCTCATAATACTATAACTTGACATTCAAATAACTGTGGACTTTGATTTACTGAGTCAAAATAAGTTGTCATATTAGAAGAATTACTAGGATTAAATAAGAATATAAGTGGCTTATAAGTATTAAAAGAGGTATGAATTTACATAGGACTTAATAGACAGAACGTGATGATTATATTATAAGAAAAATGCAGATGTTAAGTTTAACGAATGTAAAATGCTTCTACTTTTCTTCAATATTCAAACAGGTGTGATTCGAAACTTTTAAATATTTAAAAGGATATGCAATCCATAAGCGTTTAAATTTACATAAATTGGTCATAAAATCATTGATATATTTGCATCAGAATTCTACACATTTTAATTTTATGAATTTTTGGTTGCTAAGTATGCACAACTGTTATTCTGCTTCTATATTTTATCAATTTTGAAATAATCTATGTGTCTAGCCGTCTTTATAGTATCGTGTCTTAATAATTTTAGAAATTTGGTAGATAAATGTTCAATTAAATAAAATGTAGAGCATTTTTTTATTATTTAGTTATACAAAAAAATACAATAGGTAGTTACTCATTATCTTAAAACTTATGTTAGTTCTATCTGGAGCAGAGAAAAGTTTTTTTTTTGTTTAAATTAGAACGGCTGTCAAGGCATTTTTGTAAGAAATTTGTTGTAGCCACTTGCACCCATATAAACCCGATAGCAACTGTGTTATCAACTGTGACGCGTAGTTCGACGCGTTGACATAAATAAGAATGTTCAATCAAGTATCTTTCACAATATCTGGCGACAGGGTTTCCCTCTCATTTCTGTTCTATTTACTTCTCTTTTCTGTGATCTAGACAACTCGTTCGCTAAGTTAAACTGCAAATAATAGTGTTGTACTCCTAACAGTGACTGCATGTTCCCGAATTTAAAAATGTTTTTTTTTCATACACTGAATTCTTTGTAAGTATTATTACGTAAGTATTACGTTTGTTATTTGACTGTATCTCTCCATATCTACATATAATAAAAACGTAGATATAAAAAATCTGTATTGCGATTTATAAAAAAAAAAACTCACAGAGCGTCATAAAATAAGCAGCTGAACACGTTAAGACAGGTTAAGAATTTTTGTCTGTTTGTTTGTTGTGTATGCGGTTTTCACGAATATGCTTAGCTATGACCAGGTTGAAGTATATATGCTATGTTATTTTGCGCAAGGGCCGGATTATTATTTTTTTATCCCCATTTCACATGTACCAAAGCCACCCCTAAAATGCAAGATTATACATTTTTTATACTTTTATATTTATACTTTTAAAATTGAAATCTGTATTACAACTGTAATTATGCAAAGTTTCATTCACTTATCTAAATAATTATAGAAGTTAGAAGGTTTTAAAAAAATCGGACGGACGGACGGACAGACAGACAGACAGACAGACAGACGGACGGACAGAACGAATTTATAAGGGTTCCTTGTCGGGCTACGGAACCCTAAAAAAGGTCCGATAAATGTTCTTATTGACGTCACGTCACTTGACTGAAAACACTCTATGTAGGTCCAATGTCCTTATGACGTCGCAGAGAAGTAAAAAGAGGAAACTGTACGGCGAGAAGAATTTGGTTGCTTATGTGTAACGTCACTTATGTCACATCCCCCATAAATGACAAAGGATCCGTTTACGCGGTAGTTTAATAATTATAATTTTGATCCGCCATAATAAACACAAACAATTATTTACCAGTGTTTTTTACGTGTAATTCGGGAAGCTTTTTCACAAAAAATTATATTTCGGGGTGTTTGATTAGACGAAGGCCAAATTAGAGTATATCATTGTACCTACTCATCATTATAAACACCTTTTATTAAGGGTCCACACTGCAATCGCGGAAATAAATCACCTGTTCCAAAGGAAAATGTCGTTTTCACTAAACGAAATGTATTTAACAGCTGTTTTATTCCACGTACATCCATTATTAATAGCATCCTCATAAAGCGTATGTCCAATAGCAAGTTGCGCGTGCGCCGCGCCGCGTGCGCCCCGGATGCGACAAATGCGTTTCTAGGAGAACCCTATTTATCTTCAGCGAGGGTACAAAGTTAATCAACATTAATAGTTAAATGTTTAAAGTTGTTTACCATATAGATCCCTTATCCATATAGATCGTACATCTTCTTTTCTTTCTTGTAAGTAAGCTATAGCGTTAGAGTTGAGGCGGTTGCTTGGAAGCTTTTGACAAGGTAGCGCCTAGTCTTGCTGTTACCAAGGATGGATGGCTGTTACTGATTAAAATAAACAAACTGAGTAGATACACATACCTAAATATCCAAACTGTTACTGATAAACACAAGTTTATATGTAAAAACACTAGCTGCGCCCCACATTGTATTGTGTTTTTAGCTGATACCCACTACTTCTTACGCGTAGAGCTCGGCCTTCGGCCTCGCTACTATGCCCCGCTACAGGAGCACAAAATTTCATCAAAATCGGTCCAGTTGTTTACTCACCGTTTAAACCTTCCCTGAACTTCCACAAATATTTCAAGATCAAAATTAGCCAAATCAGTCCTGCCATTCTCGAGTTATGGAGAAATAGGGGTAATTTTTATATACATAATATATAGATAGATTATAGTGGTACTAAGATTGTACCTACCAATTGTATTCAATTCAGTTTCTTTCATTTCAGACTATTACAACACCCATACCCTAATTTGTACACATAATTTGACAAAACTAAAAAATTTAAGAAATAAATTATACAAAAAAAAATGGTATCTAATAATTTATTATTCACAACTTAAAAAAAACGAAAATTAACGAAAACTTAAGTACTAACTAAAAACTAAAACTTAAAATAACTATATAAAAACGAAGAATATCGTATTAAGTAATTACGACCCGGGTATGTCCTAAAACTGCGACCAGAACTACCGGAGGATGGGCAGCAGCGTCCTAATAGTACACGGTGAACGTACTGCGATCCCCAAGCCGCCTGCCAAGCGTGGGGATTATGGCAACACCCCTCTATGAGGGAGGCCTTGTCCAACAGTGAACGTTAATTGGCTGATGATGTGTGTGATGTGAAGTAATTGTAATAAATTCATATAATTTTATATATCTCTAACACGTGTAACTGCAATTTGTTATCAATAAAATAATATGAACTAAGTAATTTTTACGTTAAAGTGGTGTCCCCACACTTTAGAATCTACTAATTAAATCTTACAGAGAATTAAAATGGCTACGGTCGCTTTCCTATCCACCTCCAAATTCTTGACCTGTAATTGCAACCAATCTAAGCTCTTCCTATTATTATTTTTAAAACACCGTTTGTAGTTATTAGGTAATTAAGTACATTAAGTACAGATCTCTCTATGGTTTTCTACCATGTGTGAGCCAAAAAAAATAAGAGTGGCAAAGCGGTTTTCTCCGATAACACAAAATGGTTCTGCTTTCACCTTCAGCTCTATTAAGTACCTATATTTTATTTATTCCCGTAGACCAGAGTTCTGGCTAAGGATGCAGACACCCACGGCACAAATATTACTGGCATAGAGAGCTCATAACACTAACGATGCAAAACGCAGCAGACTCGGCTAATGGTGGCTATCGGTCTAATTGCACGCTGTAGACCATATAATATTATTTTGTATGGTTGCATTTGTAAATAAATGTAGAGAGTTGCGGTTTCTATTGCACGAAATATCTCATTTACTAGGTAAATAACAAAATTGCTTTTCACTTGTATCTGCGTGTTTATATTAGAAAATTTAATATTTTTACACCAAAGCAAGGCATTTACCACCCAGTCATGTTCGTACAATAGTATTATCCGATATTCTGATTTTGTTGAAAGCTGGAACAAATGGTGGCGCATCGTATGGAAAGATTTGAAGCTAGGGAATCAGCGTTTGGGTCACGAAGTCTCGTCATAACATTAGGAAATAGACTAAGAGGAGAATGAAGACAAAAGGAAGTAATTTTCATTAACACTACTAGAAGTCGGGAAAGTCGCCTGACCTCAGATCAGACAACCAGGGGGATGTAATTTAGTTAAATTATCATTCGTGTCCAACTGATGAACGATGGGGAAGAAAGGTTCTTGAGTGGAGGCCATGAATTGGAAGAGGCAGCGTAGGTAGGCCTCCCACTAGATGGAACGACGACATTGTGAGAATCGCGGGCATCCAGTAGATGCAGATGGCAGGATGTCGTTCAGTGTGGAGGTTAAAGGGGGAGGCCTATGTTCAACAGAGGACGTCTTCTGGCTGATGATGATCGTTCGTGTTCAAATGGTCCCATTTTTTTTTCTTTAACGCTAAACCGCTTTACACAAAAACTGTAAGTACGACTCACTTACTCATTTTTCACGCACGCTAAGAAACTAGTAGCGACACCAATGAACTAATAGTCCACACAAAAAGGGCGACAAGGTCGCCTTCAGGATGAGTTCGATTAAAGGCATTAAGCCAGATTAGGGCATGATGCGTTCGCACCTACAAAATTTCATGAAATTATCGTCGAACTAATATACAAACTATTAAAAATACATACAAACGGCGATTCGATTCTATAGACTCTTAGACAGGCGTAATTCGGTGAATAATACCAAATTTCTCTGTATTACCACACAAGTTACCAAGTTCACAATTTACACAATAATTAACAGTACAATTTGTGCGCATTAACATATTCGTGGCCCATTCACCCGCGGCGGCACTTTTTCTGCGTACGCGCATGAGTGGGCATAATTCAAGAGTTTGTATGTACGTTCATACTTTATATACACATCAATGGTATGCACATTTCTCTGTGGGCTACTTTCTCATTGAAGAGAAAAAAATAAAGGGATTGCGAAACGTTCTAGAAGATACCAGGACTTTCTAGCATTGTCTTTAGACTTCTTCCAGAATTTCACGCATAGTGATACCTTTTAACGCCGCGAAACGACAATCACGTGAAACGACCTATCAACCTATAGGTACGGAAAATGTCATCTATGCAAAACACGTCAAAATATGTTTTCGGAACAAGTTGGCCGTCACGGGACGCCTGGCAGATGTGAAACATGACGTCACGTCCGTCACGGCATACGAGTCGGTTGTACTGCCAAGGCACGCCAATAGATGTTTCATATCAAAGCCCCTTGAAAGAAAGTGTCACATTGGCATCTTTTTTAGACTTTTTGACATTTGTAATTTATTTATTTAGTTACTTTTAAGATTATTTCTTTTAAGATTACTAGAATTTAATAAATTAGTCGTTATAGCGTGTCATCGTGCGTTAAAACCTTCTTTCATAGTCTCCCCCCTTCCCTCTTTTTTGTAATGTGACTGTATATAATGCTCGGGGCGTCAACCCTCATTGCGCAGGTTCGAATTCAGCTGGTGGTTTTTTTTTTAAATTGTTTTATAACATTTAAATAGTAATACCTAAAGTGTGGAACAATACTTTCTACATTTTTTTTATCATTCTCGTATCTTTATTTAATCTATGTTGTTGTCCTTTTCGACTATGGTTGTTGTATTATGGAGACATTTAATAAAGCGACAGATCTCTTAAATTTATAAAAAGATTGAATTACCGGATTATCTTCCCAATAACACTAATTAGGTAATTTATTTGGACTCCGTAGATCAGATTTGGTTAATGTTTTCGAGATAATCAGGGTTTGTCAATTAGATATTTCCAAACCCTGATTGTATATTAAGTATGTAATGTACTCGTATATCCGCTAACTCCTCCTAAACCACGCAACAGATTTTGATGTGGTTTTCACCATCAGATAGATCATTTTTTTCGGAAGGTTCATATATACATATAATAAAACTTACACCCGTGCAAAGCCGGGGCGGGTAGCTAGTAATTATCAATTTAAAAACCCGACTTGAAAATTTGCAAAATACGTAATTTCGGTTGCATAATACGTATAATACGTATTTTCTAGGATATTAGATAATATTGTCACCTAAACGAAAAAAAATCTCACTTCAGTGATTGTCATCCAAGTAACTTTGCAGTTATTTTGATTTAAAAGCCAAACTACTGAACCGATTTTGATGAAATTTCTGGACCAATCTTAAAGAAATCTATACAATCACAATCTAGGCATCTTCAAAGCAAGAGTGAATAAATTTCTAGATCAACGTGTACCGTCCTCGGCTACAACGTCGCTTACCATCAGGCGAGTTGGTGGCCAAACACAGATCTATTCTATATTTTTTTTAAAAACCTTACACTTACCTTAAACCTTAGGCCGACTATACAGACATTGGGCTATTAATGATTTGGTCGGGCGGGCACTCTCCACTGCATCCGTGCCCTCGACTCTGGAACCAAACGGCATGATGAGAGACGATGGCAAGAGACCGGACGGAGCTAGTCTGGTACCTTGGTGTCTTGGCCGATCCCTGGTCTGGGACGCCACCTGTGTGGACACCCTGGCTCCTTCTCATGTCGCCAGCTCTGCTCGCAGTGTCGGGGCTGCGGCCGAACAAGCCCAAATAAACAAACATAGGAAGTATTCACAGCTCAGCGCACATTATGAGTTTGTTGCGCTAGCTGTGGAGACCCTGGGCCCGTGGTCGTCCGACACAACAAAGTTTGTCAAAGATATTTCAACTAGGTTGATCCTCGCCTCGGGGGATCCTAGAGCTGGCCTATTTTACACAAAAATTAAGTATTGCCATACAGCGAGGCAATTCGGCCAGGTGTTCTAGGAACCCTGCTGCACGGTGGTGATCTCGACGGAGTTTTTATTTTGTAGGACATGTTTGTTTGTTCTCATGTGTACATAATTTACCCAATAAACTAAGATGTGCACTTAACATATTAATTAATAAATACTTACAAACCAAATCGGTTCATAAATAACGGAGTTCTGAGGTACAAATCTAAAGAAAAACGAATTGATAACCCATTCTTTTATTAAAAAGCAGATAAATAGAAGTAGCTGTACAAAAAAAAAAAAAACACAAAGAGGTACTTTCAAAGGTGATGAATTCACGAGAACTCCAAGCTTAGGCCACTCAACCTGAATATGTCCAGTAAGTGATAAGATACACCCACAAAATGGACCCCTGGAGTATCTTTAGCTCTCTTTCGTAGACCTTATTACTCAGACCATAAAGGTTATTTTTGTAGAGCTTATTAAAAAAAACTCAAGGTTGGTGACTACTTTCCAACATGTCAATAAGAGCTTTCGCTATCTGTGACCGAAACTCTGGTTTTGTTTGTTTTACTTGTTTGAACATTCTTTTTTGTGCTCTGTGTGACGAGATGTGTAGTACGAGAGCTAGACAAAACTTTTTGTAGGTAAGTACTGGTTTTGTTGCCGAAAATAAGGCCTGCTTGAAGTAGATAAGCCCAAGAGCGGCCATAAAATTAAATGAAGAGAACAAACGGAAAAATATACTTCAGATAGAATAACTGAGCACAGATTGTATTGCGTTTACAAGCCAAGCAAGCAAGTAGCCAAGCAGTAGTGTGCAGACACTACTGTGTTCCGGATTGAAGGGCAATGTTTTCAGCGAAATTACAGGGCACACAGAGATTTGACATCTTATATCTCGGGGTGACGAGCGCAGTGCATTGTCATCCAGGGTTTTGAACTGTTGAAGTTCAGAATTCTGAGTGCCGTTGAGCTGTTATGGGCAAGCGTGAAGAGCCATCAGGCGAGCGACTTCGCTCGTCTCGTCACCCAATATCATAAAAAAACAAGGATTCATAATCGCACAGATTATGTAACAAAAAATATTTTTTTTAGTTTGTGTCATATTGTCATTTGCTAAGCATTTTTAGTAGAAATTATAACAATGAATGTTTTAAATTAAAAGTTTCATTTTTGTGCATAACGTATCTCACATGAATAATGAAACTTTGTGAAATGACAACGTGAAAAAGTTTACGGCACGTTTGAGCGACTTTCTCGCTCCGCGGAAAATCTTACATTGCAACAAAACTACCATAATAATTATGTATCAAAACTCCTCTTGTAAAGTCTCCAGTTCGTTACTAAAGCAAGACTTGGACTATAGACTGTGACTATCATTTGTTTAACGATATCTTCTGGAACTTGTTTCCTGACAACTACAATTTAGGCATCTGCAAGTCTAGACTGAATAGATTTCTTCTAGATCAACGTGTTCCATCGTCGCTTACCATCACGCAAGTAGGTGGTCAATAGTAGATCTATACTAATAAAAAAAACTTCCAAATTATATTGTAGTTACTTGTCACTGGCTAAACAGATAAAATGTCGAGTGCCAAAAAACTAACTTGCTTTCGATGGAAAGTGAATTTCTCTTTCTCATAATTAAACATTATGATATAAAAAGTTAGTATTTATAATCAGTAAATATTTAGATTTTGTCATTTTTGACTATTTAGATTGTATCTATCTACTTATTATTCGATCGCTAGCTCCCAGCCCATAAACATGGCGGATCGTGACTTTCGTTAGATGTGTTAATTTATTAGTAGATTCTGTTAGCTTACAGGGAAAGTTGTTCTGAATGACCTTCATTACGTGAGAGATGTAAATCTTACGAGTGATTACTCCTAGGGCGAAGGAAGAGAGTATGATATTTATTTATTTTTTGGACAAAAATTCGCAAAACTTTTTCGACGATGAGTTTGGTACATGGCAGAGCACCAACTTCTAACTAGGTTGATCTGTATTTAGGATATCAGTCCCTTCCTGTCAACGTATTAAAAATAATGTGTTATGATGGAGATGATAAAAACAACTTAAAACTAGTGAAACAATTGGCGGCCTTATCGCTATAAGCGATCTATTCCACGCAACCTTAAGAGATCTGATCTGTGGTAGGAATAATGCAGAGTATTATGCTTAAAGCCGTGATTAATCCTAATCAACGATGCTGGTATCAAAAATAACTAAATTTTTTCTTTACTTCTCTAGTTTTATATTTTGTTGTATATTGTTTGTTGATCCTTAAATAAATTGAAAAAAAAAAGCCCTCTATTTCTGAATTTTAGCAATTTAGGTCATTACAGTTTGTTTGTCTCTCCGTGGTTAACTTAAAATTATAAAAATAGTCTCATATAAAAATGGAATGTTTTATTTAGGAAAGCGCAATGACCGAAACACGATTAAGAACATTTCTCTCAATAGAAAAAAAAGTAGCACCGGAAACTGACGTGGTTTTCACACATTTTATTTATATTACACGGGAATTACTCACGTAAGATTAAGCTGGTTACTATAGTTTCAACCGTATTCGACGGTCTTTTCCTCGCCCTTAACCGCTTGTTGTAATTTTACACAATTCAAGAGGCAGCACTCGCGTATTTTAACCATTTTTTAAATAAAAAATCGAAGTAAAGATAAATATAAATAGTTGCATAATTAAAAATTAAAAATATATTGTTGTTTAAGAGGCACGCTACGTGTAATATCTAAGTACATAACTTAGATATTACACGTAGCGAGTTTATATTTGAACTAGCAGCAGCCCGTGATTTCACCCGCTATCCTGCTGAATCCATCATTTGTTTCGGAATAGTAAGCCTATGTGTTAATCCAGGTTATAAGCTACCTTCATTCCAAATTTCATCCGAATCCGAACTCTTTACTAAAGAGTTGAGTGGGGACAAACAAACTTTATGTTATTAGTTAAATTTCTAGCCTGTGACCACACAAGTATCAGATAAATCACCACCGAATCAGGACTAACAATTTACCATTCAAAAATGATCGTAAAATAGCTATAAACATAAAATTTTAATTTAACCGCGCTAAATTAAACACAAACAAGACGCATGGCTATCTAAAATTAAATCGACGTATATTCTGATATAATACAACACCACGAACTACCCATTTAATCCTCTCTCACAGTAAACTTTTCTTCTCTCTCTTCAGCTACTTTGTAAAATAAAATATTTTTTTTAAATTGAGACAAAGTTCCCAAAGTTTAAACTTACGAGGTTGATTGCACTGAGAGTAAAGATAAAATTTTACGATGTTAATTGACATTTAAAATGGAAAGCCGATGGTTCACGCATCTCGAATGTGTTCAGAGAAATAATGAAAATGAACTGAAAAAATCTGTACGAATGTCGAATGTCTTTAGTGTAAGACAGGTTTGCAAGAGATCAAACGACGTGAAAAGATAAACTCTATTCGTTATTTACCTGAGTAAATCCATGGAACGGAGCAAAAGGGTTTAATTAACAAAAGACTAGTAAAATATATTTGCAAGATAACAAGTGATACCTTGTACCTACTAATATGTATTCTGTGATGATACAAAGCTTTTTATACAATGGCGAAAAACTACCTTGTAAAAGTCATTCTTCAATTGTTCTTTGCAAACGTTTTTTTTATCGGATTGTACCATTATTAAATTATAGTACGAAAGTTCCATAAATCATGACATTATCATCATCATCAGCCTATCGTGTTCCTACTGATGGAAGACAGGCCTTCTCTCAGAGATAGAGAGAGTGAGAGAGAGTTGGTGAATATCGTAATCCTTTGAACTTTTGAGGTTCTTGGACGTATCGGTTTCCTCATGATATCTTATTTCACCGTTTTTGAGCGATAGAATTGAAACTGCACATAATTTATTTAGGTACTGAATAAGTCATTGATAGATAGATAGATAAACTCTTTATTGTTCACACCACAAATAACATATTACACGATAAAATATCGTATACGTATCTCTTCCAGGCAACCTTAGGATGGAGAGGATTCATACAGAAGGTAGAAGGCGGGGCGTGAAATAGTGAAAAATATGATACTTACATTCTAATACTAACACATTCTAATACTTAAATAACCTAAAATAACTATAATATAATAATATATAAAAGTATATAAAATATATAATTATGATTAGTTGAATACATAATAACAACGTCAACAAGGTGCAACTGCGACTGATAAAATTGCTTAACACGTTCTTTGAAAACATTGAGCGATGGCGCGTGTCTGATAGGCACGGGCAAAGCGTTCCACAATAGAACTGCCCGAAATGCAAACGATTTGCCATAAAAAGTTTCTGAACGCACTAAGGGAGGGGGGGACTTAAGGGAAAGGGTATCCTTTGATCCTTAGATACTCTTATCATACTCGACCTCTTAAGGTCGAGTATGATAAGAGTGCCAGAATGTAAAGTAAGAATCATTGGTGCAGGGCCGAGGATCGAACCAGGTGCCGTCAGATTTTAAATCGCACTATCTTTCATCAACCATGTTCTTATAATTCCTCTTTATTCAATAACATTATCGGGTCTATCCCGGACATTTGGAAGGCATTGGTGGAGCCGAAGCCAACACCAAGAAGCCCTGTTGAATATAAAAAATACAATTTTGTAATGTGTATAAAAAGGAATATGAAACTATTGTATAGTATCGGATTTAAAAAAAAACCTGGGCTATTGAGGTGAAATACTTGTGGATGGAATAACAGATCTATAGAATAAGAAACGGCACCTGCCTTATCCTGTCTCATCTCAAAATATATTTAGACAGGTGATGACTTGCCACCTACTGAATGGGCCCCCCATAAAGGCTGCCGTATCTTGGCACCGGAGGGGCAACATTGGCGTGGGTGGCTTAGGGTGTAGAGAGGTGTGCTTCACTTTCACTAAGACCTACTCGCGGCGTTATGCCCTTTAACACTTCCACCCTGGAGCTTAGGTTCTTAGCTCTTGCGTTTTCCTTCCCTGGACGGCCGGTTAAGGCAAGCCAGGGGTCGGGGTCTCATTTAGCTCCCATGGAATCGGGGTACGCGGTGTCGCCACTCACCGACGGCTCGCCATAAAGCCGCCCTTGCGTTTTTATTATTATAATTATGCTAATATTATAAATGTGAATGAGTGTTTGTTTGTCCTTCTTTAAAGGGGTTCATAGTACCCGTCATTATGAAAAACTTTTACTATGGGAGCAACTCTGAAATCGCGAAAAAAATATCTGCAGTTCCATAGAAAACAGTCATTCACACTCGACAAAATGTATAGAACAGCTAATATTTGAGGAACTATAGAACCCTTTGGCTTAGTACACCCTTACTGCATAACCCTCCATAGTATTACGGTAAAATAAAATATTAAAAAAAAACAGATTTTACAATGTCAGACGCATTCTTTATTGTCGTTTTACGCGCCACCTAAATATTTTCCCTATTAAAGTACCTACTCATATTGTCGTAAACAATTACCTACTTAATAAATTATTAATTCTACAATACCTAATAATATTTACCACATATCGAGGGAATAAAACAAAATACTGTTTTGTGAGAGTTTCTGCCACTATCCACTTGATTACCATTTATTTGTTGTTAGAAATTAAAACAAACTTGAAAACTGGTAATTGAACAAACAGAGACGCCGTAGAAAGTGTTTGTTTGGTACATTTTTAATTGGTTGTACCGGATAAACGAGGTATGGGAATACTACATAGTTAGCAAGGAAATAACATTTAGGGACGGGCACGTATAGTTGAGAAAAGGTGAAGATTTTTTTATTGACTCTACCATCCACTACTCAAGTGTTTTATATCACCACAAGCATGTCTTGTCCCGTCGGTTTTTGATTTATCTGAATTGTATAAAAGCTTTGGAAATAAACTGAAATTTCTGAAAACTTGACCTTCATAGTTTTATTTTCATAACATTTTAAGTCATCATAATAATCAGCATAATATAATCTTATATATAGTCCACTGCTAGGCACAAAATTCAACTTTTCAACTGACTTAAAAAAAAAAACGCTTATTTGTTTCTTATATAATATCTCGAGGATAATTCAATTTGAATACGTACGAAGCGCTTTGCGCGAGTTGGCGGCCAAGCGCAAGCCTACTTTACAATAATAAAAAAAAAGAATGTAAATAAAATATTACATGAATTACACCCATTTCTCGTGAAGTATTATAGTTTTCTTCTTAAGCAATAAAGTAACCACCTGCTTGTTCAAGTACCTATTATAATTACCTATCTACTTACATTTCATTAAAAAAATCTCCATCATTACATTTCCAGCATGTTATATCCAAGAACATTTTAGCACCCCACCTTCATTACAAAGTGTTTCGATCATCAAATCGATCGGCTATCGAAGACGATTATAAATCAACATAATTACAACTTACCATCGAATAATCCGATGGTTACTAGTCGACATTTTCTAAGAGAAAGTGAATCATTTTATTGCGAATACTTCCAATAAACAGGTTTCTTATAGTGTCTCGAAAAAGAAACTACTAGGCGTGAACTATTTTATAAGTTTGATGTTCCTAATCTCTATTGAAAGCAAGAGTGAATCGATGTTTTCTAGATCTGTGTGCTGGGCTTAAGTCACCGCGTGGCAAATCGTAAGTTTATTGCCGCATGGTAATTTAAATCAGATTGTGTAGAGCTAGCATGGCACAGAACAACAAGCCGATCCTACGAAATCACTATTTGAATAGCTGACTTTAAGTAGAATTACTATGTATACCTACAAAATCTAATTGTAAGCAATGTCAGATGTCTTTGGGTAGACAAAAACTGTTGACACTAGTTTAGCCTAGGTAGCCTTCTTACTTCTTCTTAAGCCTTCTTTCATCCATATCTAGACATGGCCTCTCCTAATTTATCTTAGCCTTAGCCGTAGCCGTGTTTGGCTTAGCTAGCCACTTACTAAATCTTGCATAAACGCTTCATATGTTACCTGTTGTATAATAAGAATTATTTAGCTTTCACGCGCCCCGCACCTTTTTTCGTCAGCGTGTTATGGTTTTTCTACTTGTTTTATATTCGTCTTGTCAATCACGGCTTTGTTTTTTCGTTTTCTGCCCTAATATACAAATATGTAGTACCTGAAATTAAACGATGCATTTCGTAATACGGCTCTGAAGTTGTATATTACCTAGGTACCTAGATAATAAGATGTAATTGTCCAGGCAACTGGTGACTCAAAGTTGTTTTAAACCAAGTACATACCAACATTTCGATATGAAATTAAAACGGCTAGTGTTTATACTTTTACTTGGCCGCCATTGTATGACGCGACTCTTGCTTGACACGGCCACTTGGCCATGTTCTTTTGTGTCCCATTTTCCCAATGACATTATTCATTCAATTAACAAAGATTGTTTCTGATTATAATATTACCTGTTTTTTTCGTCTCAGTTTGCTGATCATCTTATACTATCGGTTGAGTACGGAATATTCATAGAATGAATTCGGGACATTTAATAAATATTCGGGCAATTTTTGCACGCACGGTCATCTGACACCAAACTAAGCAAAGCTTTGTAATATGGCTGCCAGAGACTAATATACGTACATATTTATATTAATAATTAAGAATATAAATCGCTGTCAGTTAAGTAAAGAATAGAAATCGGTTGAGATAGGGAAAAAGTAGTGAATGAGACGTCATAGGATGAATATTTGGAAGCTTAGCAATCGGTTTAGCTTAGCAATCGGTTTAGCTTAGCAATCGGTTTAGCTTAGCAATTCTTTGGATACGAAACCGCTGTTGGTTGAGTAAAGAACAGAAATTGGTAGAGTTAGGGAAAGTAAACCACAAGTAAACCATAACCCCAATCCACCATGCTGGCCCAGTGCATGTTGGTGAATGTCATAATGTCTTTGAACTTTTGAAGTTCTCGGACATACCGGTTTCCTCGCGATGATTTTACTTCATTGTTTTTGAGCGATGGCATCGAAACTGCACATAATTTGTTTAAATACAAATAAGTAAATGGTGCAGGGTTAAGGATTGAACCAGTTGCCGTCAGATTATAAAGCGCACATGCTACCATTCGGCCACTATCGCTTTATTGGCTTTTTATAATATTAAACGTGTATGTTATAGTTTATTGTATATTTTTTCTATTACATAGGGTTCTTCAAAAGGGCTGTTGTTAATCGAGTTTTGAAGTTTAGCAACATTTCTTTTTTTTATGATACTGTGTTTCGAGACGACCGAAGTCGCTCGCCTGATGGCTCTTCACGCTTGCCCATAACAGCTTAACGCCACTGAGAATTTTGAACTTCAACAGTTCAAAACTCTGGATTGCAATGCACTGCGCTCGTCACCCCGAGATATAAGATGTCAAATCTCTGTGTGTCCTGTAATTTCGCTCGAAATATAAGGTCGGGGAAAAAGTTTCTTCGTATTTTATAAACAAATTCAAGATATTTTTTTTTCAAGTTTAATTACATTTAATTATAATATATATGTACCATTTTGTTCGATAACTTGTTGCCATCTTTTAGGTAGTGACATGACCCCGTTGCTGTAGAAATTTTGGGAATTCTGATCAATAAAATGCAACAAGTAGTTTTGACAGTCCTCTCTTGATGTTAATCTAACACTACCCAAAGAATTCTGAAGAGATCGAAACAGGTGGAAATCTGAGGGTGCAAGGTCAGGGCTATGTGGTGGATGCATTAACACTTCCTAACCAAGCTCTCTAAATTTTTGCTGAGTGGCCAAAGATGTTTGCGGTCTGGCGTTATCATGATGAAAGACCACACTCTTTATGTTGATCAATTCCGGCCGTTTTTTCTCAATTTCTTGTTTGAGTCTCATCTGCTGTTGGCAGTAAAGATCCGAATCGATGGTTTTGCCCGGCGGTAAATGCTCATAATGAACGATGCCCTTCCAATCCCATCATACACACAGCATCACCTTATTACGTGTTAATCTGGGTTTCGCTACAGTCTGTGGTGCTTCACTGCCCTTTGACCATGATCGTTTGCGCACATTCTTGTCGTAGGTGATCCATTTTGCATCACCAGTGATCAATCTTTTCAAAAACGGTTCGGTTTCTTTACGTTTCAATAGAGAATCGCAAATGAGTACACGATTCATTTGGTTTCTTTCAGTGAGCTGGTGTGGCACCCAAATATCGAGTTTTTTTGTATACCCAGTTATTTTCAAATGGGTCAAAACTGTTTTGTGGTCAATCCCCAGGTCTTCAGCTACGTCGTAACTACTAATATGCCGATCTTGGTCCACTTTTTCAGAAATGGCATCGACTTTATCCGTAACAGGGCGACCAGAGCGAGCTGCATCTTTGACATCAAAATTCCTGGACTGAAAATGCTTGAACCAACATTGTGCTACTCTTGATGACACTGCATTAGGTCCATAAATGTCACAAATTTTATTCGCGGCTTGTGTCGCATTTTTCAGTTTTTTGTAATAAAATTTCACAATATATCGAATTTCTTCGTTAGATTCACTCATTTTATCGAACAAAAAAACAATTGAAAAATGGCGGGAAATTGCTTTTTACTTTTTGTATTCCTCTTTTCAAATGTCATATTTTTAATGGTATCAAAACCAGCCAGATACAAACAGTACAACCGATGAGATTTTTACTACAACTTCATACATACAAAATACGAAAAGACTTTTTCCCCGACCTATTATATTGTCCTTCAATCCGGAACACAGTAGTGTCTGCACACTACTGCTTGGTGGTTGAATAACTGGGAAAGGTGTGGTACTTCCCCAGGCGGACCCCTGCAAAAGAGTTTTACCACTCTAAAAAAATCTATGTTGCCCCTAGTGTTATCTATTGGCAATGGTGATTGCTTACCATCAGGCGGCCCGTTAGCTTGTTGGCCAGCTACAGCATAAAAAAATAAAACATTACTTTCACATACTGGATGACATCAAAAAATCAAGTCTTTTTAGCTTTTAGTGATTTTTTAACAAATTTTTACTAAACGACAGTTTTTTAATTATGTGAAACTAATAGAATTACAAAAAAGGTAAATTTTTCACATTTAGTTGGTAATAGTTGTATGAAAATTAAGCTTTATGTTATCGCCTTGGATTTAGGTGGGGTCGGACAATCAGAGAAACGAGAACCTCAAACAGGGTCCAAAATGGGTGTCTTACAATCTGGGTGTCTTCAAATCTCGAGTGAATCGGTTTCTTCTGGGCAAGCGTGCTCCATCGTAGACCGCATCGCGCTTAACATCAGACGAGTAGGCGGTCAAACGCAAGCCTATTAATGAAAAAAAAAAAAACAAAAAAAAAACATGCGCCCTCCAAACTTCTCCACATAAATTATTCACTAGTATCTGAGAATAGCTACTTAGCTCTTTGTAATTTATCATATGATCCTTGAATATGGGCCGTGATGTTGCCCTTGACCAAATTTATCTCCCCTCAGGAGTTTTATTGATCATTCTACCCTTATTACGAAGCAAGGCACGGTTCATTGAGCCCGCTTATAATAACGACGGTTTGAGCCTGTTCTTTACGATCCTTTTATGGTTAAAAACTTACGTACTCAAAACATACTCTCATAACCTGTTTTTATAGCTAGCTCGGTTAGAGTTACCGAAACGGGGCCCTGAGGCAACCGGACGAAGAATTTTTTTCATTAAAAAAAAACACTGCTAACCCCTTTTTACCGTCTTCAAAAAAGGAAAAAGTTCTCCATTCGGTTACTTCAGTAGCAGACCTAGGTCTGTGGGAGTAACATAGGTAACATAAGGGTAACCTTTGTATGAAGCATTTTGACCTCAGGTCAACTCTCGCTGAGCTAGAGGTCGAAAACTGGTCATTATGAAGGTTTCTAGGACAGAAAAAAATCGACCGCAAAATTTTTGCGCTGTTGACCCTTTTTTAATATGTCACAGCACGATGGTGGGGGGGGGGGACGACATAGTGAAGGGCAATCTTTGGCAGTGACACTTTGACCTGAAGTCAATTATTGCTGAGCTAAAGCCCACCCGGAGTCCGACACAGCCTAGGGCACCGCGATTTGAGTTGGTTAGGTTCGACATGAGTAACAGATCCGAGCACCCTGAGTATTGTGGTCCCTACCCCTAGAGTGTGTATAAAATGCGGTAAATGCTGTGATGCATTAGTTACCATTGAAATGTTTTTTTTTGTACTTATCTTTCTTGTAAAACGTTACGATGCGTTACAGGGGCGGGAGGGGGTGTTTGAGCTACGTGTTACGTAACATTGTTTTTATTTTTTTAAACATTTTTTTAACCCTTCTGAACGGTCGCGTAAAGAGATTCTCTCGCACATTTATTATATAACAAAGGTATTTTAGCGTCTTTCCGTTACTTGACGCTTGATAATTGTGACTTTTAGGTAAAAATGGTCACATGGTGGTTACGTAACGTTGTACTAGGGGGTGGGGAAGGGGGGTACAGAAAAACGTTACGACGCGTTACGTAGAGGGGAGGGGGCATGAAAAATCTCCAAAAATTGCGTTACGTAATACTTGAACGCTCCCTTACTTACCGAAGCCTTAAAGATAAAACCTTAAAAAGCTTAAAAATCCACATAAAAACCACTTAGACCCTCGTAGAATATTAATATGCTTCATCAGTTCATTTTTATGGTTTTACTGCTTCCACGGACCCTAGACATTAATTAGTTAACATACTCTACGACCAGTGCTACGAGAGCTACGATTGCCTCCTATTTATCTTCATTTTCTTCTTTAAGTTTTAACCGACTTCAGAAAAGGAGGTTCTATATTCCACTGTTTTTTTAATGTAAGTATATTCACATAAATTTCATCAAAATCGGTTTAGTAGTTTGGGTTTTAATTCAAAATAACTGAAAAAAAATGTCATCCAAGTAAATGAAATTGCGTATTTACTCATTTTGAAGTCAGTTTTTTTTTTAAATTGACAATTGTTAAGTGTACAGATATTATCTTTTTGATGATTGGTTGGATCTATTTGTTCAAATACCATGATTTAAACAGTCTACAAGTCAACAAAAAACCAATGAATGGATGTTCCCCGATAGTTACAATCTGGGTGTCTTCAAATCACGAGTGAATCAGTTTCTTCTAGGCAAGCGTGCTCTATCGTAGACTGCATCATCGCTTAACATCAGGTAAGTTGGCGGTCAAACGCAATAATACAATAAAAAAAGGCCATTTGCCATTGATATTGAGATTTAAATTATCAATTGAAGATGTAGCTACGAGGAAGTAGGTATCTCTATTTTTTTAGCTATTCTTTACTTTATATTTTTTATTATTTACGATCAAAACAGCTGAACTGATCTTCTAAACATATAATACAAGGAAAATAAATAAGCATACATCAAAAGAATGGTCGAACAGATTTCGGACGGAAAATGTGGAGAAACGGATATCGCGTTTTTTTTAACTTTCTCATGCATTTGAATCTTAGAAAAAATAAATAAATGGAAGCGTTATACCTACTGTTTCCCCTCTGGCATTAACAACCCCCCCCCCCCCATGGTTTTAACAAATGGTTATCCATTTGATCACATCATCTATTTAAGTATGTATTTAAAAATGTATATGTATGTATATCAGTCTCTGGCAGCCATATTACAAGCTTTGCTTAGTTTGGGGTCAGGTCATTTATTTAAATTTTATTTGCAGTTGTGTGCGCTCAATATTGAAGTGTGCGTTTGTAGAACTAGTAAGAATATGTCAGTGTGTGCAATACGTGTTACCTCGCCCCCTTCAGTTTTAGGCAGACTTTTTTCGGTACTAGCTCGAGTTTAAAGGCGGATCCAAACTATATATTATCAAAGATTTGAATTGACTTAGCATTTACTTCATTATCATCTTATGTACTTATGTGTGTTTGTCCAATATTACAAAGTTTTCGTTCCAATAGCACACTTTATTTCTTTTTACAACTACAAGAGTCATTACAGGTCAGGTTATACTGGACGTTACCTTAACCTCAATACAACGTAGTAGACAGCCCGGATCCGAGCTTCAAGTTGAATGGTCGATCGTTTGTCGCCGCCTAGTATGAAACATGTTTCAGATCACTGTTTAATACATTGTTGTAAGCATGTAAGGGCCTTACAAAAAACTTTACTCAAGTTGATCTATGCTTAAACTTGCTCTCTCAACTTCTCGCTGACGGCAATCGTCACACGCGAACGAGAGAAACAAGATAGAGCAATTTTAATCATAGGTCAACTTGAGAATCATTTTTAATTGGAGCCCTATGTGCTTAGCAACAATTTTGATATGACTAGATGCTATTTGCCTAAATCTTAAATAAATAAAAAAAACAGATGGATTACGGCATCCTGCCAAGGAGAACATCGCTTCCTAATCTACGTGAATGTCAAACTGAAAACATCAAACGACTACGCACACACAAATAGGGAAACAAATTCGTAAATAATTTATTAACGTACCTATTACCTAAATCAAAGATAAAACTGTTAAATAATATATAAAAAGCATTTTAACTGGCATTTTGTTTATCCGCTCAAGTGAAGCAATTATTAAACATTATTTAAATCAAAACCACATAGTTTTATCGGATTAGGTACCACAGGTAATGCATGGAGATTGCGGAGTTATGATTTAATGCTACTGGTAACACAGCTTCGATGACGTAGGTTGTGTCAGCCACGTGACCCTTGTGTTTCAGAATGCCTGGCAAAGTATAAAATATTAATAGCGACCCGCCCCGGCTTCACACCGAGATATTCCAGACTATAATCTATCCCTGTGCCAATTTCATCCAGATCCGTTCAGCCGTTCTGGCATGATTGAGTAACAAACATACATCCATCCAAACTTTCACATTTACAATATAAGTGGGATTAAATCGTACCATGAGAGTCTCGTTGTAAAATAGCCAAGTTTTTAGTGAGTTTGTTCTTATTCAAAATATAAAAGCAATTTTTCATAACATTTTTCGTTGAAAATTTTCTACCGGCAGCTAATAAAGTTTTAAGCGAGTCCCTAAATCCACAATATCCGGTCGTTTACCTTTTACAGCCAGATTTTGGCTCGTTGATATAATTTATGAGCTCGTCTGTAGCTCCCGTCGTTGAAATGTAACTTTAATATAATAATGATTTTGTTAATTAAATAAAGATGTTAGCGTTAACAGCTTTTAGATTCAGATAAATCTTTCTGGAATTTAGATTTTACATTTATACCTAAACTTGCACGAGTTAGGTAACCTACATGTGAACATTTTTGTATGTGCTATTTGTAAAACATAAATCAAATCCTAAACATTATTTTGGCTAGAGTTGGTCAACTAATCTTAAAATTTTAGGAAACTAATTTTAGTAAAACGGTTTTTAAGTAGTCATAAAAAATGCTTATCCTAATGAGGGACAAGTTAATTTTCAGCAAAATAATATTATCTATTGTTTTTAATAACACGAATAGGGACAGAAAAACACCAGACAAATCATTGATGATATGTATTTATGCATATTTTTTTTAACGTTTGTTCAACAAAAACATTTTTTATCACACTATTTGTGTAAAATAGAGCACTGAGTCCTTAATTTCCAGGTGCCCAATTAGCATGAGATTCTATATTGCCTTGAGCAGTACATATTAACTAAATGTCTACATATCCCCTATAGTGCGACTAATTACAGGCAAAACTCCTTCTTCTTAAGAGCATCTAACTCCATAAACACACTGGAAGACTTTCCTGACTTTGACTTGTTTAATACATCCTCGAATTCAATCAGACAAAATATTAGTAAAAGGTGGTTTGGTGTGTCTCCCCAACTGTCTTGTGTCCCATAATGTAAAAAAGTATATCTTTATTTGTTGTTTTCTTGGTTTATTGTTTATTTTTTAGTATTAAAATTGCATTACGACATACTCGTACGTGCAATATATTAATATATTTTTTCCGTCTCCATGCACAATTTATTTCAATATGCGGAAACTGCTAAATGGTGTTTAATTATTTAATATATAAGTAATCTAGTTATTTATCACTGTATGTTTTCCAAATAAAATAAAATAAATAAAAATAAATAAATAAATATTTTGTAATTGGAAGCCAAAATCCACATTAGGATCATCGTGCCACCCCAGTAATGCCAGCTAGAGTTATCAGAGTTCGGGTCAGCTCTAACATCATCCTGAAAATTATTAAGTTAGACTATGTTTTCTTCCGGCATTGCTGCGACAGACATACGTATGTCAATGCTAGATAAGAGAGAAGGGTACTAGCGATTGTACTTGTCATTGACATTATATTTTAAATTGTGTCTGTGTTTTTATGACATTGAAAATTTTGTATTTTATTGAATTTGGTTTTTTAAATCTTGATTTAATGTTTTTTATTTTATTTTAAATTATGTAGTATGTAAAAGGCGATGTATGTTATGGGAACTATGGACTCAAAAATGGCTGGACTGATTTTAATGGGACATTTACTGGCAGATAGTTGATGATATAAGAAGTAATCCACGCGGCTGAAACCACGGGACGCAGCTAGTTATGTATATTTATTTATTTATTTAATACTTTATTGCACACTTAAAAACTAAGCATACAAATAAATGCACAAATGGAGAACTTAATGCTAAACATTTTTTACCAGTCATCCACCAGGTTGGAAATGGTATGTAGGCGTGCATCAAAAAAACTTATAGTTTAAAGACAAAAAGTTGGTCAACCAATGAAAATAAACTAAAGAACAAATTTTTCACAAGAAATAGATATGCTGCATATAGTTAAAACTGAAATAAATGAATTTGAAAACTGGCAGAACATTTTATTCTGCAGAAATAGGAAGCATGATGCCTACAATAGCAATAAACCCAAGTACTTCCTATTTTTAGTGCAGTCAGTGGTCACGTACTGGAATGCTAAGAAAGTGTGCAGATACGTGAGAGCGCTAAAGAAGCGATTGTGATTCTGAACGCGCACTAATTTAGATTCGCGGGAGATGCCTTGCAGCTTAGGTATTCTGTGGTGTGGAGGCATGGGCCTGGGAAATAATAGAGTGTCCTCAAACCACAGCCGTGTCTTTGCTATAATGGTTCAAAGACTGGTCTGCCTGCCTTAGCAAGCAATTTAGATTAGCAAGTAAATCTAAAAAATAAATTTGAACGTGATTCGAATTCCGAAATAAGTTTCTGAAAAAAAACAATAAATTTTTTGGTATAGACTTTGTCAGAAAAGCCTTGTTCGCTTGATATTGAATATTGATGGACAAACATCCTTATTTTACATAAAGAGATTTTTAATAAATAGAGCTGCAAACAAGCATGTTCTCCGCCTGATGGTAGTTGAAACCACCGCCTATGGACACCTGCACACTAACTAGCTGACGTTTTGAACACAATATTTTAGGACATTGTGTCCGAACTGCCACTTTAAAATTTTCTAGCAGTGTTGTCGGTCCTTTGGCAGCCCAGAGAACCCATGTATTTTAGATACGGTTCTAAGCAAAAAATCATAAGTAAGTATCACCTGCATTATATTTAAATCTGAACATAATGTCCCCCCTTTTTACTTTAGTCTTTTATATTGTTTAAGTCAGTCATGTCTATCCATTTCTATCACTCGCGTACCGAAGCACAAACGCAAGTAATGCGCTTCTCGCATTTAAACCGGCGTTCCGTTGACCGCTTTGAGATAAGACGGACAAATTGGTGAAAAGTGCGTTAGTACATACTTATGAAAAAGTATGTACTAACGCAATTACCGCCTCAGACTCCGTACCGGGCACATTCCTGGCAACAAATTCAAGTACCTAATGAAAAAAATAGAATCACCGCTCTGCTGTTTTTGCGGGTCGGTGGAGGATGTACATCATGTGTTGTCGGAATGTGCGCGGTACGAGGTCCAGCGGAGAACATTGTCGCACTATGGTAGCAATGTAGGTTATTGCAACAGTGTCTTGGCTTCACCTGGCTCCAGGGAGTCCAAGATGCTGATGCAAATGTATCATTTATTTGTAGATTATAAGTGCCCGTGTGGGAGTTGTTAGAGTTTGTGTGATAAATGTGTTTACTGTAGCTTTACGGGGTGGCATAGTAATTTTATGACAAAACCCCATTTATTTATTTTTAATAATAAAGATTTTAAAAAAAATAACGCAATTACCGCCCTTTTTGGACTATTAGATAGTTCATTGGTGTTGCTGCAAGTTTCTTAGTCTGCATCAAAACTGAGTAAGTGTGCCGTTTTTTCATTTTTTGTGTTAAACGGTTTAGGGAAGATAAAAATAAGTATAAGTGTAAGGTTGCCTGGAAGAGATCGCTTATAGCGATAAGGCCGCCAATTGTTTCACTAGTTTTTTTAAGTTGTTTTTTATGTACGTTTGTAATTTTTGGTGTGAACAATAAAGAGTTTTCTATCTATTTATCTATAGTGAAAAAGTGGATAAAAGACGAACACATTTGGACACGAACGATAATTGTGCTAAGAATTAACTTTTTTGTTTGTCTGATCTGATCTCAGTCCATACCTACTTACCTATTTGGTTAACATTATTTTAAGTGCAGCACGTGGTCTTGATGGATTTTATCAATGAAATGTATAATTAATGACAGATACGAAATTTTTCACCCGGTGAAACCCGGCGGATAGGCCTCCCACTATTTAGATAGACCGATGCGACGACATCGTAAGAGCCGCATAGGTCTGTAATCGCGGGCATCCAGTGGATGCAGGCTGTGGTTCAGTATGGTGGAGACGACGAAATTTTTATACTGTTATCTGGGACACGTGGCTAGGATGCACTCTGACAGATGGGCCCAGAGGATCACACAGTAAGTGCCTGAAAACGGACGAAAGAGCCAAGGTAGGTCGAGAAAACACTGGTGCGATCATTGATTTATATGAGCGATCCTTAAAGCGTTCCAGACATAAAGTGGCCAAATTCGGGTGGTCGCACTGTCCGGAAAGATATAGGGGAGACCTTTGCCATGTTCTGAATCACGTTTTTCATGCCGTGTTGGTTCAAATTATGCGGTTACCGTCGCGTTATTGGCTTTGATTCGAAACGCACCCTAACAATGTTTATTGTATGATAGTTACAAACCAATAATAAATGTATGTAATCGATTTGGTAATTTTTCTTACGTAAAAAAGTATCACTGCGTGTCCGGCGTTAGGTGTCTTGGATGTAAATTCTTTTGATGCCGGATTTGGCAATTTTTTACATTCTTGAAATTTTTTCGTGTATGAGCTGTCAATAGAGAAATTTGGCTTATGTAATGATTTAGATTAGAAAGACTATTTCATTCATTCTAGATTAGTACCTGGGCGACCTTATCGAAATACAAAATTTTATCAAAATCGTTAAAGCCGTTGCCTAGATACGCGAAATGAATTTATATAGAAAAGAACTGCTTTTTAAAATGTATCTGTTAATTAATTTTAACAGATGAAACTGAAGGAAGCGGTTTTGTCTGCCGTAGGTATAAAAGCACTACGTGATCATCTGGTCATCGTATTTATTGTTATGCTAGTCTATTGGTTTTTCATCGGATACATTTTGGAGAGTGTGCTTCAGATCTGAATAATTTAATTCTCTCCTTCCCATGACTGCCAGAGCGGGCACAAAAAATCAACACTGCTTTACGGTTGTCATTTCGAAAACCCGTACGAAGTGCTTTGATTCCACTTTTATTGTGCGAACTGCTAGTCTGTGGAATGCGCTGCCTGAATGGGTGTTCCCCGATAGTTACAAACTGGGTGTCTTAAAGTCAAGGGTGAATTATAGCTACCTAAACTTATACATATAGGTACCTACCTAAAACATTTCTTTTATAATGGTACTACATGCATGATAATGATATTTATAACGCCGAACTGCTCACACAACCCTCGTAGCGCAGGGTTGAGTTTGGGCATTAAAAACCCCACATTTAACCATTGAGTTAAGTACACGACGTACAGACAAGTTGTTTAAAAAAACAACAGGCGAGTTGGTGGTCAAAAGCGGATATATGCGCGATAAAAAAAAAAACGCATCGACAAGAGAACTTCCACCTTTTTTTGTCAGTTAAAAATCCTTGTAATGTCCTTGTTAAAAACTTTGGTGCAAATCTGACTGGGCATCGCTCACGCTGAGCTTTATGCGGCATTAATGCAACGAACAAAGTGACTTTTTCAATCTAGTTTCATCAATGTCAGCTACAAAAAATATATCTTCTTCACCCAAATTAGAGCCACTAATATCGCATTTCGCACGCATTAACCTAATCAGTAAATATATTCATGCATCAGTATTTCGTATGTAGGTAATAGGCACACTATCACGGCCCGAATTTGCTAAAGAACAAGTTGGTTCGGAAATAGTAGACACACCTGCTAAGCTATGTGGCTCGAATAAATAATTCAAACTTGTTTATTGGGCTTCGTTAATCAAAGTTTGATGGAAAACGGTTTGGCTTCAATTAGGCGTAGCCAGGAGAGAGAGGTGGACGTGGGGTCTTCCCATTTAGTACGAGATCCGGCTGCAGAATTAGTGCGGTCATCGAGTATTTGCTTAAAACTAAATTTTTACGCATATTTATGATAAGGAGAATATATATCAACCAAGGTGCCAATCAAAACGTGGCCGCTAGTATTTTTAGTTAAATTATTGTTAATTAGTTTATGGGGAAAAAATCATTCGCTTGGTTTTAAAATAAAATAACATCCACTTCACGGCAATATATACGTATAAATACTCGGAAAAACCACGGCCGCACCTCTTTGCAGCCAGGTGTAAACAGGTAAGATTTTGGTACAATTTTACGGTCATAACTGATATTTATCATTTATATATCAAATTAAAGCTAATTGTTTTCTTATATCGCAGTGAAGTGGACGATATTTTATTTAAAAACCAAGTGAATGAAATTTTTTCCCATACATTAATTAACAATAATTTAGTTAAAAATACTAGCGGTCACATTTTGATTGGCGCCCTGGTTGATAAATATTCTCCTAATCATAAATATGCGTCAAAATTTGGTTTTAAGCAAAAACTCGATGACCGCACTAATTCTGCAGCCGGATCTTAGACTAATTTAAATATGTCATAAAAATTACTAAATTATATAGCAAGTAGGCTTTAAAGAATGAATAGAAGCGGTGGTAGCATTTGTGCACTTTACAATCTGACGGCATCTGGTTCGATCCTCGGACCTGTACCAATTAATTATTTATTTAGTACCTACTTAAATAAATTATGTCCAGTTTCATTCTTGATGCCATCGCTCAAAAACGGTGAAGGAAAACATCGCAAGAAAGCCGGTATGTCCAAGAACCTCTCAAATTCAAAAACGTAATGACATTCACCAACATGCACTGGGTCAGCATGATGGATTAGGCCTATCCTCTCTCTGCGAGAGAAGGCTTGAGTCTCAGCAGTGGAACACAATAGGCTAAAATGATGACAGAATACATGCTAAATATTTCCAAGCTAAATTGAAATTAACAATTAGGTTTCTACGCTGCTTTCTTGTAATTAGGTAAAACATAGAGGAACATGCAAATAAGTTTGAAACTTCAACCGAATGTATTAAGCCCTGAATTTGAATACTCTCTCACGTCCAAGGACATGAGTAATGCCTATTTTTACTTTACATTTCCAAGCCTTTATGTCTATATGATAAGCAGACATGAGACGAGTAGATGTATTTTCCAGTTGCCGGAAAAATTGGGTGAAGCGTAGAACAGAAAAGTGGAACTAAATCGTTGTCTAATATAATGTGTTTAGAGTTTATTGTTTTTTTTTTTCAGTCTAAGCAATAGCCTGTGTAGGTACCTGCATGTTCGGTATCCTTTCGTACCTTCAAGAAGAACTTAATAGTCTGTATTATTAATGTTTTATGTTTAAATTATTTCATAATCATCATCAGCCAGAAGACATCCACTGCTGAACATATGTTAGGCCTATGTTACATTACATATGTTTAACCTCCACACTGAACGACATCCTGCCATTTGCATCCACTGGATGCCCGCGACTCTCACAATGTCGTCGGTTCATCTAGTGGGAGGCCTACCTACGCTGCGTCTTCCGGTTCGTGGTCTCCACTCAAGAACCTTTCTTCCCCATCAATCATCAGTTCTTCGAGCGATGTGGCCTGCCCATTGCCACTTCAACTTGCATATTTTAACAGCTATTTAGAACAAGAGTCAAAAACATTTGTCGTTGACTCTTGTTCTTTGGCGAATATCTACGTCCGAATTTTATCGTGCAAAGAAACTCCGAGCATAGCTCTCTCCATTGCCTGTTGTGTGACTCTGAGTTTTTCCAAAAGACCAACAGCCTTAATAATGTATGTAATATTAAATTATGTAACTAAGTAAATTATCACTCGGTAATTCACGTCGAGACAGACTTTTGTTTTACAAAACGCAAGTGCGATCTCACTGCTCCTCTTTGGAATGGAGTACCCAATTATCAGTTAGATCCTCTCAATGCATTACAGCCTAAAGCTGTCAGAATTGTCAACTATCGCAAGCTCACTGAATATCTAAAGCCGCTCAGCATGCGCAGAGACGTTGGGTCTCTTTGTATCTTTTGTCGCATTTACAACGGGGACTGATCTGATTTTTTTTTTCATCTGATACCGGAGTCGTGGTTCTATCATCGCGCTAGCCACCATCACCTGAAAGCTCATCCACATATCATAGATGTGTGGAAATCGCATACTGTGCATTTCACTCGATCTTTTTTGCCTCACACCTGGAATATGTAGAAATATATCTATGGCGGCATTTCTGAGTAACTATAGCATGAAGGGGGGTAAAAGGGCTATTATTACGTCTGTCTGGTCAGCAACGTATCTGTGATGCCCTTGGTATTACAGGCGATGGTGAGCTTTTACCATCAGGTGACCCGTTAGATTGCTTGTCACCTATGGCATAAAAAAGAACAGTTCTAGTCTGTATTTTTACGATGTTTTTATTAACTCGTTTACATGTCTGTTTGTTCGGTGCCAATTTCAAAAACGATTTTTAACTAACTTCCCAACGAGCTAGAGAATTGAAACTTTTAATATAAAATGACATAACTGGATAACAAAACAATTTATGATTTTGCTTTCTTTATAGTTAATAGCTTATAATAAAACCGGCAAGTGCGAGGCGGACTCGCTCACGAAGGGTTCCGTACCATTATCTATAAAAACAGCAATAAATCACGTTTGTTTATGGAAGCCCCTTGAAATATTTATTTTATTCTGTTTTTTTTTTGTATTTGTTGTTATAGCGGCAACAGAAATAGATCATCTGTGAAAATGTCAACTATCTATCACGGTTCATGAGATACAGCCTGGTGTCAGATAGACAGACAGACGGACAGCGGAGTCTTAGTAATAGGGCCCCGTTTACCCTTTGGGTACGGAACCCTAAAAAACATACTCCGATGGCGCAGCGACCCGGATCAAAGTCTCTGGCACAAGAGAACGTCATCGCTCTAGAGCTGTCTCTCGCCAATCGGTGACATGGAGCTCGCGCAAGTCTGACTCTACGGCGTCAAACGTAACCCTTCCACGTAAAAACAGTAGGTATGCTATGAAACCGGCTGGAAAAAAAAACATTGAATTAACAAAAATCAATTAAACATAAAATTTTCGTCAATTTTCATTTTGATTTTTTGGTGTTGTACTATTTTTAACAGACTTCCAAAAAGGAGGAGATTCTCAATTCGACTGTTTTTTTAATGTTTGTTACCTTAGAACTTGTGACTGAGTGAACCGATTTTGATGATTCTTTTTTTATTTGAAATATGGTGCTTCCCATGTGGTCCCATTTCAATTTGTTCCAGTTCTGTCATTTCTATGAAGTCGGTTTTATTATATTTATAATTATTAAGTTACATACTTAATATATTTCCTCTTAAATATTGTATTTCCAATTTGGAATCCATTTAAGGGCCGCTAATGTGATTCCAATGGTACATTAACGCATAATGATTTATCATAATGTATTAAAAGGACGCGTTTAATGGTGGACCATTCGTTCTTATCAAACGAGGTCAAAGATCCTTGTCTATATATGTTTACTATAATTTTTATAGCTCTTTGCATTATGTATAAGAGAGAGTGTAGAAATATATATATGTCTATACATAGAGGTGTTAGTAAGTTTCGTGGATTACGCGTTTGGTGACAGAATTTTTATTCGATTTTATAGACATTTTATGTAAAGGTACCAACGTTGGATGATGACGTGAGTTTTTATTTCTATCACAAAATCGATCCAACGTGGTATATCCGTATGTTTCGTATAAAATTATATTATGCACAACTTAAAAAACCGAAAATTTCAAATATGAACTTAAAACTAAAACTTAAAATAGCGAAAAAAAAATTTTACTAAAAGATGTATGTGACAAAAAAATCTGTATTTTTTTCTTGGAAATGTGACGTCTATAATAGCAAAAATGCAATTCATTTTCAATGTTCTAAAACAGGGGTCTCCAAACTACGGCCCGCGGGCCAAATCCGGCCCGCCACTGCCATCAATCCGGCCCGCGACAGGAATTGAAACTCGCGGAATTGTCGGTGATTCAGCCCTGTGGATCTGATAAAATTAACAACTGATATGACTGGTCTTAGAAATTCAGACAATTGCAAACATTTTCCGCACAAGGACTGAAGACTGTAGCTGAAATAGATAGTACCTAGAACCGTACATAGTATCACTATTCGACACTAGATGTAGTTACGTGTCACAATACACAATCAATAGTAATTGAAATGCAATAAAAGCCTATGTTTGCTTAGGTGGGCAGAAAAATTTAAATTGTTACGGCCCTTGCAACATACCGAAAAAAATATTATGGCCCCAAGGCTTCAAAGTTTGGAGACCCCTGTTCTAAAACAATAAATGTCAAGAAATTAATATTTATGATTTAACTTTTACCCGAAGCTCCCGCTGTGCTTAAATCGCCGCATTAGTGAATGTGTTACTTAGCTAATTTATAGGTAATTTCAAACTTAACAACTTAATAAATAATAAAAAATTTGGTGCTAACTTATTTGGTTAAATAATAATATTTAAATTACTACAAGTGCTGATAAAAGACAGAAAATCGGAATAAATATGCCAAAAACCTTAAAAAACATAGATATTTCTCGCAAATTGTTACTAGGAGCTCATAAGAAACAATTCAATTATGGAATAAATCGATTCGCTCTGGAGTTTATTGCCATGCCCAATAAGGGTCAGTATGTGATAGAATACTTACCTACTTTAAACTTATTGCATATAATGTGAAATTAATTATTAAGTTCAAATAAAATAAAAAGTTACCACCAAATACAGTAAATCTTCTATGACGCTGGCTTCTACTTGCTGTCAAAAATGATGAATAATTTTATCCCAAATGACGCATAAAAACGTGTAACATGTCACCGTGTAGGTACAATGTTTAAGGAACAATAGACAAAAATATCATTAAAATATTTACTAAAGCCCAGTGAGTCACAGATAATGGTATGCTGGCAGCGTCCCGTCGACCATTAACCGATGTCCCATACTAAATGATAACAAAATATCCTTATTGTGTGTACCTATTGTTAGTCCATCATCAACACTTGGATAATCGATACGTAAACATTTTGGTTACAAAAATAAAACTTTTAAAAATAGAACTATTACCAAAAATTAAAAAAAACCTGACTAAATTACAACATTGGAAAAAACAACTGAATGTCGTAAGCTCGATAATCGCGCAGTTTTGGAAATAAATAGAGATTATATTGTTTTAATAATAAATTTGAAATTAGAAGCAAGGAAAACACTCTAACTTTGATGAAAAACATTTGATCGAATAAGTAGGAGAAGATTCATAGAAGTGCATGAAAGTGATTTTAAAAATGGTGAAATTTCATATTGTTTTGGTGTTGCTATTGATCTCAATATGCGCTACGTTAGGGAGAATTGTTAACAAGAAGAAATGCCCGGAAGTGAGAGCAGCACCCCACTTTGATCTATCACAGGTCAGTCTATTAAATACATAATTATAGAGGTATACATTTCTGCGATCTTAAATTTATAGGCACGTCAACAAACTGTTAATCTTAATGATTTAAGAGCTTGCTAATTTGAAGGCATAACTAGGCAGTGTCAAGTAGGTCAATAGGTGGAGTCATTCGTTAAATTAAATTTTTGATTATTATTATTTTACGAGAAATGGGCTTTTCTGCGTATGGCATACTTTTTTCATGGAAATTTTAAGCTATCTTATATAATACTAGCCGTCGTCCCGGCTTCGCACAGGTGGAGTGTTTCTTTTTTTTACATTCTGGTAATAAATATCCTATCCTATGTTACTCAGGGATAATGTGGCATTCTAATGGAAAAATAGTTTTAAAATCAGTCTAATAGTTTTTGACTTAATGCGTTACAAACATCCAAAAATGCAAATCTTTCCTCTTTATAATATTAATGTAGATAACATATTATTGTCAAATACTACAGGACAATTAGAAGGACAGCACACTATCACCCCTTCCTCGTGGGAATTCCAAAGATTCTTATTAACGATTTGTGTGGTCATATATGATAAGTACTGCCCAAAAATGGAATTCCCTGCCGTCCTCCTTGAGTCCTCAGAACTACAATCTAGACATCTTCAAGGCTGGAGTGAATATATTTCTTCTGGATCTTTTAGAATTATTTTGAAGTTACATGGCTAGGCTCATCGTACAGCCTCAGATCAGTCATCAGACAATCAAGTTAGATATTGTAAGGTGGCTTGACAGGTGCGAACGCATTTTGCCCAAAATTAGGCTTGATGTTTTTAGTCGAGCTCATCCTGTAGACAGCCTTACTGCCCTTTTTAACCTACTTTAAAAAAGGAGGACGGTTCTATGTTCCATTTTTTTATGTCAGTTTATAATGTGCTCCGCTTGTTATTTTTATTTGCATGTAGACTGTTAGTTTATTCGTGTCGCTGCAAATCTCCTATACCTACCCCTATTAATAAACGTAGAGTAGCGTTGGAATAGTTATTTCGTCTTTTGTCTATTTCGATCCAGTTCAAAATTTGAAAAAGAGAAAAAGACAAAATTCGGCGTAATTCCAAGACTACTTCACGTTTATTAATAAGGGGGTTAGTCTTTGAAAAAATTACACTAATATATGTGAAAGTTTGGATGGCTGGATGGATGTATGGATGGATGGATGTTTGTTAATCACGGTGAAACGGCTGGATGGATTTAGATGAAATTTGGAATATACATTGTTTATGTCCTGGATTAACACATAGGCTACTTTTCATCATCATCACTGATTTTAATCACCACGCAGGTGAAACCGCGGGGCGCAGCTAGTCTCCAAATAAACACATCAAAGTTCTGACACTGCACCACTGCTCCTATCGAGACAACTGTGTGATGTGTTGTCTAGGTTCCTCGTTAGAACAACGACAGCCACACAACGTTGTTTTCCTCTGACGGAGCACGCTTCAGTGATGGTCAAAGCCCCAACTCCATCCTGAACCCAGAGCCTTTTAATAACCTCTTACCACCATATCAGAGAAACAAGCTAGATTATACCTTAGTTAAATTATTATTGTGTAAGGTTTTAAATCTGGTTATTGAATTCGCGAGTACTTGGTTTTACTTTCCTAGTACTTTATCTCGTTTCCAACTGTCGCTATGACGGAAAGGGGAAGGGGAAACGTGATGGCGGGTTGTAGACGAGAGCGAGGCTGGGCATTCTGATCTGAGATGCGGTGCAGTAAGCACCTTCAATATTGTACATTGTTTCTCAGCCCTAGTGTACCTAGATTTAAAGTGCTAAGAATGATTAAAGTGCAAGTGAATAAATATATGGTACAAAAGTTTATGTCCAGAGTCTGAAATAAAATCGCTTTCTACCAACTAAAAGGGGTTTTGCTACAATTGTTAGTGTTCAAGTTTCGTCGTCTCTTTTACTTTTTTCACTATAACCAACGCAAAAACAGTAAATAAATACAGCACACATGCTCATTTTTTTCAAACTTGCAGCATCGCTTTCTAAACCAATTAATACTTAGTTCAAAAAAGGCAAAAAGGGTGGCAAGGCTATCAGAAGAGTGATTTAGCCTAAAGGGAGAAACTCGTATCAAGCTTGTTTTAAGCTTGATGTATTTGCATCTATGACCTACCACACTTCTTACCATAATAATTATTTCCCGTTTGTCTGTTCTCAATGATCTCATGCAGCTCTTAACACAGGCGTAAGGGATGTCAGTGCCGTATTATATTTGCCTTGGCATGAGGGCTAAGCCCGCCTTGGGCCTAGAATGATTGAATATCATTTAACGATTCCATATAAAGAAATCAAAAATTTGAATTTCTTTAGCTCGGACAACAGCAGGCCTATATCATCAAATCAGTACTCATTTAAAAGACACAAGTACCGATACTACCGATGCATCTAAGTTATATCGTACATATCACGTTAACACTGGAAGTATGATTGCGTAGGCGCACCGCTGCCCGGATGCTGAGTGTTGATTGATAACAAGCATACACGCTATTTAATTATACACTGTGAAAATATCATTTATAATGATCAAGCAATCAATATTTGTGCTACATTTGTACTTGCTACATATGGAATATTTTGATTTACTGAGTTCTATCGATGTTTTTTCTTGAGACACCGTGAGACAAGAGGCAGGATAAACTTGTTTAAAATGTTACATTGAAGCAAAATATTATGGGAAAAATACATATTTTAAGGCAATTTAATCTTAACACAAAATTTACCCTACAGAACTTAAAAATAAAACCTTACAAGCTTTTATTTAACTTTCCTTGTTAGTTTTGATCAAATCTTACAACTGAATTATAAATAGTTCACAACCAATTGAGGTGAAATTTCGCATACAGGTTTAGTTTGTACGATAATGCATGTAAGCTAAATGACGTCATATAAGTCCAATATGGCGGACGCCCCAAGTTGGCGGACAAAATTTTCTTATCTACCGTCATGATATGGGTATCAAACAACGTATCAAATGAAAGGGTTTACCGAGTCGAATACGAAAAAATATCGAAAAACTTATATTTTATTTGTTTTATTATGTTTCTAGGAATGGAACAATCTCCTGGCTTCGTTATTTTCTTGAGAGATATAATCTAGATCTTTTTAAGTCCAGAGTGAATATGTATCTTCTAATAAGTCTCCGTGAGCCACCTTCGACCACATCGTCATATACCAACAGGCAAATTGGTGGTAAAACGCAAAAAAAGTTAGCATAATATTTACAAGTATTTCCCACCATCAAGGAATTACTAGAAGTACTAGAACGGAAAGAACAATTTTTAGAACTTGTTATAATACTAGAAATTATAAAATTAAATAATGAAAAAGACCACAATTCGTTGAATTTCACTATCAATTCATTGATTACTCATATAAAAATTAAAAATCCAATTTCTCGCAAATCCATTAATTAGAATCTATTGAAACATTAATAATCACAGCTGGTAACATGTCAATACATTCATTAGCATTAAGATTCAGTTGAAATGGAGATCTCACTTGCACTTTTGCCAAATGACTCAATATTGATATTAACTGCTAAATACACAACGTGACTTTATCCTTTCGCTTTCTATTTCAGTGAGTTTTCAATATGGTAGCAAGACTATGCAAATAAACAAATGATATCTCATGACTAATAGGACTCTACCACACTACGCGTTCCGGCAATGAGCCGGGAGCGTCGCCATTTAGACGCATTGGCAGCCACGTGACGGCACTTGACGGCAAGCGATATTGTGTAAAACAGTTTTTTCCAAACATGATGCCATGATGCTTGGGCGTGTGCTATCCTCCCCCACCTACGAGTAGTTATATTATTATTTTATGTAAAGCATGAAATTTAAGTTTTTTTTATATATTATATAGAATAAGTGGCAAACAAGCTACGGGCCACGTGATGGTAAGTGGTCACCGCTGCCTATAGACTCCTACAATACCCAGGGCATTGTAAGTGCGTCGCCTACCTTTGAGGACTCTATTCACCCTTCGTTTGAATCAGTCCAAATTATACTTCGGAGGAAAAACCAAAGGTGGTAAGCCATTCCACAACTTACAGGTACGTGGGAGAAACAGTCGATTAAATCGAACAGTGCGAGACTTCCACATATCTATAATGTGTGGATGGCATTTCTAGGGATGGCGTCCGGTTCGGTGGTAAAACTGGGATGTAGGAATGAGGTTGAAAAGATCATCATCAGATGATGAGATTAGGTATAAAAGACGTCGCAGCTCTCATAAGTAAAAACTTGAAGTTTGCCAAAGAGCAATGGAACACAGAGGACGGGCTGAGTCCGTAACACAGCATGGCGTTCCATCACAGGTGTAATTAACCATCACCTAAATGCCGCTTATTTGGTGTCTAAACAAAAATGCAGCCCGGAAAGGCGTAGAAAACACTGGCATGCGGATCTTGATGAGGGTGTCTAAACGAAAATGCAGTCTGGGATGGCGTAGAAAACACTGGCGTGAGGATCTTGATGCATTCTGGGAGGAATGGCAGGAGCCAGCGATGGACCGAAAATTGTGTTTGTGCTTTGATTGTGATTGTTTGTGGAGTAGAGGGAATCTTTACCCAACGATTGGACCGTTGGTTTTTTATCCTGTATAGGTTAAAAAAAGGTGTTGCAGAAGCATCTTCCGGATGTTGCGCCGTCATCTCTGTGCACTAGCCTTTACTAAACATAGTTTTTTTAATATATATAATTCAAGTGATATGCAGCATCAAGGTAAGTGATCCCCGGTGTGCTATCCACGCGTGTAAATAGTTGGAGAAAACTAAAAGCCAAATACTTTTAGTAGACAATTGTAGTTAAAATTGTTGCTACTCTACGAGGCATATTCCCAATCTTAACCTTAAAACACACAAATTCTCGCGCCTCGATAGCTCAAGAGTCAAATAATTTCAAAGATTTGAGAAGTTGTAAACCAAGCTCTGAACTTTGGACACGTTATCTATAGCCAGCTCTATCGTAATAGCGTTTTGATTAGATTCATGAAGGGAAGCCATAAGCGAAATGCTCCATCACGTTTCTCAGCTAATTACTATTCAAATAACTTGGGTAATTAGTACTTGTAAGCACTTTAGTGAGAACTTGTAAGTATTTGTACCATATAGAATACCCGCATTATATACCTCCTTTAAGAAAAAACAACCTCCAGCAACCTCTTTGGTAGCGACAGCAACCTCTTTTGATTTAGATGACTTTTTTTCACTTTAATTATTGTTCTTGTTTTTTGTTGGGAAAATAAAGAGAAAATCTTTGATAATGTATATTTATCAGCGGGGAAAATATGAAAACCCCAAAAAATTTTTTTGTTTATCTGATCGCTACCAAATTTCAGAGGACTCGCTGGGCTAATCTGAAGGTTGCCTGAAAGTTTTATCAAAATCGGTTTTGCCGTTTCGGAGTCCATATGGAGCAACATACATACATTCATGCCTTTTATCCATAGAAGATAGATAAGTCGAGTATAGAGTGCGCACAGACCTATTTTTTTTTATCTATGGGAGTGCGTATAGTAATATTCCTCGGCTATGCTTAACAGCCACAGCCGTTCATCTCATTCGCACGTTTTCAACATTTTAGAAGACAAAAAAATCACTTGGTTAGTATTTATAAAAACCGATCGAGCATGAAATTTCAAATAACATACGAAATAGTAAATAGCTATTTGTCTTGATACTTTATAGGATGACGGAAGAGATAAAAAAATATAGTTTTTTTTTTCGTCCGCCTAGCCTACTTGCCTTGTGCGGTGTGGTGGTATAACGGTGCGCATCTTCGAATATAAAATATACACAAACTTAAAAACATACGTACGACCGCCAATCTGTCTCCTTACGCTATACTCCCATAAGCTTCGCTCGGTCGATAAGCAAGGGTGAGGAGAGAAAGTCCTACATGCCTTCACGCGTCCCATGTGGGGGAACTGATGGGAAACGAGATGAATAAACCAGAACTTTGTTTGGTCAAGTCCCATAGACATAGACAATTAAAGGGCATTTCCTATTTCATCATCATCAGCCATAAGACGTCCACTGCTGAACATATGCCTACCCCTTTAACCACCACACTGAACGACAACCTGCCATCTGCATCCACTGGATGCCCGCGACTCTCATGATGTCGTCATTCCATCTAGTGGGAGGCCTACCTACGCTGCGTCTTCCGGTTCGTGGTCTCCACTCAAGAACCTTTCTACCCCATCGGTTATCGGTTCTTCGAGCGATGTGGCCTGCCCATTGCCACTTCAACTTGAAAATTTTAAAATTTAATTACCTATTTAACTAACAGTAATTAATATTGGAAATTCGTGTCTCCGAACCAGATTAAAATTCAATCTCTAACGCCTTCTAAATTTATCACCGCAACGTCTGGCTCGTTTCTGGCAATAACATCTTTAACAGGCACTTAAAATTTCACTCTTGGTTACCGTAAACATTTATCAAGCAATAAGTCGACCAGGTGGGCTACCATAATCTCAAAAACATTCTTATAATAACCTTACTTTGAGCTTTGTCTCGCTCTCTCTCTGCTTTTGAGAAAGCAAGACGAATTTAAATGTGAGGTTATTATAATAATGTTTTTGAGATTATGGTAACAGGGCCGGTAATTAGGAAGAATGATTTTGCCCTTTGAATAATCAAAGATAATATAATTATTGTCTTATTGGATGAGTGTCTAATTGGCAAAGCAATCATAAAAAAATATTACTGAAAATGCATGCTATTTTCACGGAGTTCCAAGTTTTGTATTATACCTACGTACTATACGATATACCAGTGTTTCCCAAACATTGTTGTGCCCTAGCCCGGTAATTTCACACTGCCCCTTCGTGACCCACTTAACACTTTTAAACCCAAGCTGGTTACATTGGCTAAAATAATACACATATATTAATATGTAGTATTTTTTATTTTATTAATACTACATATTTTTATATCACCTATTTAGTATATTTACGATGCGTCGATCGATATCAGGTATTATTTTTAATACAAGGCGGGAATGTTGCGACACGGTATTTTATTTTGAAGGCCCGGTACCGGGTCGCGACCCGAGTAATGGGAAACGCTGCGATATAAGATACAATACAGTATAGCACAACACATAGTAAAAAATTACATTAATTAATGACGTAAATATAATGTAGATTTTTTATTGTTTGTAGCTTTGTAGTGCAGCTCTACGGACCACGCGGGTTCTTGGTTAAATAATCAAATGGTTGTCAGCGCCGTTCAGTTATACTTGCTTACGACTTGGCAAATAAGAAGTTAAATATATTTTTGGCTTTATATTTTCAGATGCTTGGAGACTGGTATGTGGTGGAGTACTACGCGAGCGCTGAGGAAGCCTTATCGTACAGCTGCATGAGGTCTGTCTTCACAGAAGAAGATCACATACCTGCCTCCGGTAAAATATTGTACTATATACTATATCTATGAGTATTTATAAGATTTTCTTATCGACGATATCATAACCTTTAAATATACGTATATTACCCCCCGCGGTTTCACTCGCGTGGTGATGAAAATCGGTGATGATTATGATGATGAAAAGTGGCCTATGTGTTAATCAAGGACATTCGCAATGTATATTCCAAATTTCAACCAAATCCATCCAGCCGTTTTTGCGTTGTTGAGTATTAAACATCCATCCATCCATCCAAACTTTCACATATATGATATTAGTGTGATTTATAAGGAGTATCGAGTTAGTCTAGCTCATAAGTTCATAGCTACAGTTCATAAGCTTTAGAGCAAACTATACGCCCTGCTTATAGATCCTTAGATAGTCACCATCACATTCTCTCTTCCAAAGCACACCAATTAACTCAATCTAAAAATAATACTATGAGAAATGGTCATAAAAGGGGGTTAACAGAGATAAAACTCAGAATGTCACTCACCCTGCTGTTTTTATTCACCCATTTGTTTCTATTTATCCCGCTGTAAATATTCACTTAGTTTTATTAGCAGGCATTTTTATTTTATACTAGCTAATGCCCGCGACTTCGTACGCGTAGCGCAAAGTAATTAGTGGGTGGACGATTAGACTGACATATCCAAATATAAATGTTACACTAACGAACACGAACGGAACTTTAAATAGGCACAAATCCATCGGATTATTTATACTGAATATTTTATAGATAATACCTACACATATGACATGATTGTAGATTTATTGCTCTCCATTTTAATGCGGATTGTCATACTATCGTCATAGTATGATTTTAGTCTAGTTTTAATCTGACTCGATACAGGTATCCCGACATGTCCATAGTTTCAAATATATTTCAAGCAAATAATATATTACTTTCACTGGTTAAATACGTTGGAAGTGTGGAGCCATGGAGCCAATAAGGAAAAAAACAATAGTATAAGTCAAGCGAAATGTCATGCGTGACAAACGTTATTATTGAATTATTAGTAAATAGTAAGTAGGAAGCATGGAGCGGTATCTACACTAATATTATAAAGAGGAAAGATTTGTACCTATTTTTGTATGTTTGTATGTTTGTAATGAATAGGCTCCGAAACTACTGAACCGATTTGAAAAATTCTTTCACTGTTGGGAAGCTACACTATCCTCGGGTGACATAGGCTATATTATATTTTGTAGCGAGGCCGAAGGCCGAGCTTACACTCGTGCGAAGCCGGGGCGGACGGCTAGTCTATAATAAATCGCTGTTATTTAACATTACTCCGCGTAAAGACTGCCAATCAATGATGTCTAAATAATTTTTGCCCGCCTTCTGCGCCTCGACCCTTCCAACAACTAAACCGCTTTCGTTCACCACCATAACATCCAAAATAGCTGCTAATCATAGATCAGTAACAGATTAGATGCCGCGAGTTCACCTACTTTGCGTGTCTGTTATTGGTCTTAAGTTTGATCCTGGCAAAAAAAATTATTCATATTAATCTCCGTCGACTTGGTATATTAGCACGTCAGAAGTCAATACAAAAATAAACGTACTTTAAATTACGCCATAATAAACTGTAAAAGCTCTTCAAAAGCAGTTGGCTGTCCTGAAAATAACAAACACAAAAAAAAACTATTTGGTGCAGTCTATCGGAAGTTATGCGGGTACATACATTTCGGCGATTCGTTTTTATTTCATCATCATCATCAGCCAGAAGACGTCCACTGCTGAACATAGGCAGGATGTCGTTCAGTGTGGAGGTTAAAGGGGGAGCCCTTTAACCTCCACACTGAACGACATCCTGCCATCTGCATCCACTGGATGCCCGCGACTCTCACAATGTCGTCGGTCAATCTAGTGGGAGGCCTACCTACGCTGCGTCTTCCGGTTCGCGGTCTCCACTCAAGAACCTTACCTACTTCCCCATCGGTTAACAGTTTTTCGAGCGATGTGGCCTGCCCATTGCCACTTCAACTTGCAGATTTTAATAGCTATGTCGGTGACTCTGGTTCTTTGGCGAATATCTATATTTTTATTTACATATAGATTATATGGCAACAGCCGCTTCAGTCTTCCTACCTACCATGTCTGCGAGTAGAAGTCTGTCATTACGACAACATTACTATAAAATAAGCTAGATGGCGTTATAAATAATTATTAAAAAAAATTTTTTTTACTATTTATTATCATAAATTAATATAGCCTATGTTTCAATCAGGTATTTTATAAGCATATTCATGGAAACTGCTTTGAAATCCTTCTAGTAGTTTAAAAGATGTGCGCGGACAAACAAACAAACTGACAGCCGTCAGATTTGTAGTTCCATAGTTTGAAAATAGATTGCGTACTAAAACGATGTTTTGCGAAAAAATTGTAAATTTGCTTAAACTTTACGAATAATATTATTAAAAACGTAATAAGGTATTCAATAATTCCTAAAATAATGAGTGTAAATGGATCGTAGTTTCACAAATATGAAAAGTGCGTCTATTATAGGTAAATACGACACTTTACCTGAATCACGCAAACGGGATTTTTTTGCAAGTTAAACCGATATCCGGTATTGCTTCTACTTAGTTAGAAGTCATGTGTAGAAGGTATTTGATCTACACATTTATAATATGGTAGGGACTATTGCTGTTTCCCGCGTACACGTAGATTTTCATATAAACTTTTAACCCATTTTTCCTCCCTTAATCCGGCCCTCTCGCAAAATAGCATAGCCTATACTTCAATCTGCTAAGCATATTCGTGAAAACGGCATTTTTAATCAGTCCAGTGGTTTAGGAAATGAGCGTGGACAAACAAACAAACAGACAAAAAATCAAAAAACTGTCTTAACGTGTTCAACTGCTTATTTTAAGACGCCCTGTGTGATATTTTTTTTGTTATCTCGCAATTACTGATTTTTTTATCTCTACGTTTTTATTATATGTATAAATATATATATAGAGTATATGTACCTAATAGATAAAGCAGTTTTTTATATATTTCCAGATGGAACATTAGAATGGACTCCAGCGGTAACGATGAACTTCACCTACCGTTTCGCTGACGACCCCCTAGGCGAGACTTTACTGGGAAACATCACTTGGAAGGTGGACCTGAACGAGCCTGCTCATTGGACGCATGCGGAAAGCACCTGTAAGTTATTGCGCTCGCGCAAGTAAGTATAGGTAACACTCGTGCGACCCGCTTCCAACGAACCAGAACACTTTAGATATAAGTAGAGGCTTTAGATATAGGCCGATAGCGGTAACATAGGCAGATGTGAAACATGACGGCATAATATAGCGTACTAATGTCTGCCGTCACGGCATACGAGTCGGTTTTATTGCTAAAGTGCGTCAAAAAATATTGCACGTGAAAAACATTACTTAATGGTAATTTACGTTATATAAGGAATAGTTTCAACTCTATTTAACCCCATTAGGGTATAATTTTTCCAAAAAAAAACGATAATAAAACTTACCTTTACTTATAAACGGAGTCTAAATACCAACTTACACGTTTCTAACTACAAAAACGACGAACTTCCATACCAACTTCCATCCCCTATTAGGGGATTTAGTCCCCTTTAGGGGACGATTTTTTAAAAATCTTTATTGGTCACTTTCGTTAAACAAGGATCACTAATGAAACATAATGCCTCTAGACCCAGCAAGAACTTTAGGCTTTGGTTGTCTGTCAGTATTTAAGATGTTTAGTATAGAAGATATTTGTAATCAGCTTTCTCTCTTTTTATAGATGAGGGAATATACAACACATATGTGCTCGATACGGAATACAAAACCTGGTCCCTCCTACTTCACTGCGCGGAGAAGACCGAAGGCACAAGGTACCTCACCGCCTTCGTGTTATCCCGAAAGAAGTTTCTGCCGAAAAATGTGATGGCATACCTGAGGGATAAGCTACCGAGGTAAGGCTTTTAAAACTTTTCAATAGTTCAGCAGGGGTAAGAAAAACGGCAAAAAAATAAAACCTGGATACCAGTTTTAAAATATATTGGTTTTATGTTCCTTTATTGAACACAAATTTTACCGAATACAAAGGGGGAAGTCCAATGTGGGGGTGTTTAGAGTATTTATCTAAGGCTAGAATGATTTACGGACTGGCGAACTCTTTCTCCACTGACACCAGAAACTTACCTAGTTGGTTATATATTACCTAAATTTATTATGTTACTAGCTTTTTTGCCCGCGACTTCGTACGCGTAGATTTTCATATAAACCTTCAATTCTTTTTTCTTCCCTTAATCCGGCCTTGCGCAAAATAACATAGCATATACTTCAATCTGGTCATAGCTCAGCATATTCGTGAAAACCGCATTTAAATCCGTCCGCATTTTCTTCCAGGGGTGTAGGAGATGTGCGTGAACAAACAAACAAAAATTCTAAAAACTGCCTTAACATGTTCAGCTGCTTATTTTAAGTCGCCCTGTGTGAAGTATTGATAGAATCATAAAAGTAATAAATAACACCGTCAACAGTTTTCAAATCAAAAAGATAATGTGACCACAGTGCAGAGCATGTTATGAAATTTTATTTTTGTCTAAACCATTAAAAGTATATTTCCGGCCAGTTTCGCTGGCCACGGAACCCTGACATAATGCTTGTCTTAACACGCTCTTGGCTAGTTATTTCTTATTTCGCGTGCATTTGTATGTATACCTTGATTTAAAAGACATGAAATGGAACTACTCTATTTATCTGTTAAAATATCACAGTAAAATAAAATTATTTCTATATTCTTATTCTTATTGCAAATATACACTGTATTCTTCTAAAAGCTAAGTTTATATACCCTGCATAAAGGGTGCAGCAATGACTTATGTAGTGGCTGTTCACAAAACCAGACCACAGACATAAACATATAAATTTAAGTATAGTTAAATCTATTACATAAATATTATATATACTATTCAAACTTAACCTAGGGTGAAGTAATTTTACAAAACAAAAAAACATACTTAGTGTGATAGGTTACTTAATTATATATGAGATGATACAATACTTATGACGCTACTTTCTTAACTATTTATATATCGATATTGATTTTCTAATTATAATTTTCTAAAATTTATCGTCGAAAAAATCTTTTATCTCGTAATAACATTTTTGGGTTAGAAACTTACGAAGTTGGTTCTGGAAAAATGTTATTATTTATTTCTTTCTTTATTGCGTCCGGAATTTTGTTGTATAGGTTTATTTTCATGTACAAAGGGCCTTTATTGAATATTTCTATTTGCGGGACTGTATTAAAATAGGATGCGGTATATTTTGTGTTTTAAATACTAACATAGAATAAAACCATGAGAATGTAATATGGAGCTTGGAGCTTCCCGGTGTGGTACTGGATGTAGATGCGACCCAGGGACAACGTCATGTATGCGGTCGGCTAGGTCTGCCAGCACATCGAGTGATGACGTCATCTGCTGCGAAGCAATGATGGTCTGCGTGCTGTTCGGTAGGCGGCTGGTCCAAATCATGCGTAAAAAGTCTTCTGGAACTCCGGGGCCTGCTAGGTGTCGTAGATGACGTAAGAATTGAGAAGGCTTACGATCACCTAGCTCCTCGTGTGTTAAAAGTTGCTGTACCTTTTTTCTCTTGATGCGGACAAACGTTTAATTAGCTCCAGCTTGAGTTTTTCGTACTTCTCGGTCACAGGCGGGTTGACGATGATGTCTTCGACTTCAGCTGCGTATTGCGGGTCAAGTTGTCCAATCACATAGTAGAACTTGGTGCTATCTGCAGTGATGTTGGAAATCGCGAATTGGCCTTCGATCTGGGCGAACCAAATCGCCGGCTTCTCGGGCCAAAACGGTGGAATTCGCACGCCAACTCGGAATACATTGTCATCATCTTTATTCTTCGTGTCAGCCGCAGTGCTATCAGTACTCTCGTTAGAGAGTAGTATATTCCTTGATCAGTACGATCTAGCGGCATTCTGACCTTTGTCGGTGGTGTACGTTCCATTCAGTGGTCACCAATTATAGTGGATTTGTACTATTTATATAGAAGGAGAGGGTTAAGCTACCGACAATGGAAGAAAATAGCTGAGTCCGAAAGAAATTATAAATTTAATGCAAAGAAAAATCTTAGACAAATCTTAGAAAAAGCGAATGACAATTCCATTTGAAAATCGGTGTTCTTTTATTTTTTTCTTTTCGCGCCCCAGCGCCACACGTCGTGGAAAATTGGAATGAAATTCACGAAGGTTGGCGCAAGGAGTACGAGTACGCCACACTCCTACTCCATGCACTGGAATGAATCACCAAAGAGGTTGTAAGGCCTATAACATGCTTGATCTACACGTTCATTCATCTAAGAAGGTTAAGGAACCTTCTTTAAATTTAAACTGATTAACCGAATGACCATGTTGACAGTTGACATAGTTGACAGTTTCAAAATTTTAATGGCTATGTCAATAACATTCTCTTTACTTTGGATCTCCTTGCTTGAGGCTATGTGACGATCCTCATATTACGTTTCGGGTAACGAAGAAATAAATCATTGATTTTTATTTTCGTTTATGTAAAAATAAAGAATTAAAATAAATTATATAAGATAGCCTATGTTTTAATCTGGTAATTTCTAAGCATATTCGTGAAAACCGCATTAAAATCCGTCCAGTGGTTTAGGAGATGTGCGCGGACAAACAAACAAACAAACAAACAAACAAACAAACAAACAGACAAAAATTCTAAAAACTGTCCTATCGTGTTCAGCTGCTTATTTTAAGACGACCTGTGTGATTTTTTTTTTGTTATCTCGCAATTACAGATTTTTTTATCTCTACGTTTTTATTATATGTATAGATAGATAATTATAATCTTTATTTAAGTTATAATTGTATGTAAAGGGGCTAACGTAGACTTGAAGTCTAAAAACCCCAAAAAAAAGTAACCCGACGCAGAGTCTATACCTATTCTTTAACATTTGGTTTGGCTGTCTATTTGTGCGTCGGTCTGTAAAATCGTAGCTCCCAAACGGATAAACCACTTGATTTTGATTTAGTTTTTTTGTTTGTTTGAAAGGCGATTTTCTCGAGGGTCATCTTAGCTATGATTCATGAAAATCTGTACCGGCCGTTAGAAGATCATCCGGTCCTTTTTTTTTTTTTTTTTTCAATTTATTCTATTACATAATAAATATGACATATTATCCTGACAATTTAAATTTTAATAGTATTGTATTTTGTATTGTATGACATATTATCCTGACAAATTCAATTTTGATTGTATTGTATTTTAAGCTGATATCAATGAGTTAGTAATTTTAAATGTTTTTTCCTTATTATGTCCTTATAATTTTTACATGTGGATGGGTTAATTATGGGGCTCTTTTAACTGTTTTTTTTTTCATCTTAAATATTGCGTACTCATATTAGTTATACGCTTTATCCAAATTATGAATTTGACTTTAACATACGGTGTATAAAGGAAAAGCAGACCTAAATCATAATGTTATCGTCAGTTGAATCGGCCCTTTCTCCACACAAATCTCTTTCATAACTTATCGAGGTGTCAGATGCAATATTGTTTCCCCATCAGTTTCCCGCCTTTGGCGCGCATTGTCAACCCTTGACCTACTAATATTATGGAATAGTATTTACACATTTTATTTTGAAATAATAATAATAATTGAAGGAATAAATTCTCGTATTTTTCTAGTAATTACCTATAATTCTGCCTAGTCACGACATAATTAGCTCTGCTCTGCTGTTACCCGGTCGGGGGTTAAATAGAAAGACGTAGAAAAAGATTCTGCCTTAATTTAACGCACTTTTATTAACTAAAAAAAAACCCTTTATGTGTTTGATTGCCTTGAAATTAATTCATTTTGTGTGAGTAGTTCGAACCTAAAACTCTTCAATACTATCCATTTTATTCGTAGTTCATTTTTTGTAATCAAAACTACTTTTCAATATAGGTCTTGGGATTCAAGTGGCACTTTCAATTGACTTTTAAGCGGTGATATTAACAACTTTCCGAATATGAGAAAAGAAATGTTACTATATATGTAGAGTAGGAGTAGTTCTATCTATGTAGTTGTGAGGGTCACGGGCATCCAATGGATACATATAGGAGGATGTCGTTCAGTGTGGAGGTTAAAGAGGGAGGCCTATGTTCAGCAGTAGACGTCTTCTGGCTAATGTAGAGTAGCGTAAAGTAGGTATAACCAAGGATGATTTTTCGTTCTTGGTATAACTAATCGTATATAAGTAGATATCCATGCATGTCATGATTTGCCTAGGCTTATTGTATCACCCGTCATAATTTAGCATATCAATATCTCGTCGTCTCACGTGTTTTCATATAGTATTGTATTTCTTAGACAGCTTTAAACAGTAACATGTAGGTATTTAGTATTGAGTTACAGGTTTTTCATGTAAAAGTCAAAATTCGTCTGCTGCTGAAAATGAAGGTCAAAAGACATTGTCTACTTTGAATAGAGGTTTTGACTCAGCGCAAACATATACCTACTGCTATAGTGCAGCCTCTGAGAAAATGCATTTGACAGCTGCATTAACATTGTAAAAATCCGAATGAAAACATTTTCTTTTAATATTTTACTGTAATAGGTATATATGCTACCAGCAAAAATTTTACGTTTAAAAGTTCTGAAAAAGTGACCAAAATGTACTTTTTTCGCTTAACTTTTTATAATGTTATGGCAACTTTTAGACGCATTCTTTCAGGGGCTGCACGTTAGCATTACACTGTTTTCAAGCAACAGCTGCTTAGTCCATTGAAATGTTACATGAGCTTTGCATTTTTTAGAGGACGCAATTTATACCACGTAAAAAAAACGCGCCTACAGACCCTACCTCATAGGCAGCGGGGAAAAGAGTTAGGAATGAATAAGTAAAGTTGTACAAATTGAACAAAAAAAAAAAACCAAAATTTTAGGTTGTCGTTCAGTGTGGAGGTTAAAGGGGGAGGCATATGTTCAGCAGTGGACGTCTTATGGCTGATAATGATGATGATGAACAAAAATTTTGTAAGAAAATATTTACAATTAAAAATATATAAAAGTTAAACATTTCGTTTGGACCGGATTCTCATGAGCATTGACTAACCCGGTCAACATTGGAGCGCTGTAACAGCGTTTTAAATGAATGAAATTAAAGAAAAAAAAGGGTAAAAAATTCCTCAAAAGATCATCTTCAAGATTAGTCTGAAGTTTTGTAAAATTAAAAAAAAGTTATAGAGCAAAAAAGAAAATTTTTATAAAAAATTCTCACTTTTTTGCTTATAACTTCTTGAATTTTTAATTTAGGGCAAAAAGTTATACAAACATAGTTTGTAGGCAAAACAATTTGCTACAAATTATGTCTTAACAATTTTTTGTAAGACGCATAGTTTCCGAGATATCGCGAAAAAAGTGTTTTCACCCCTTTTTCCAAGATGGCGGCCGGGGGACAAGAGTCGCGACCCCACAAACTTGAGGTTAAGCTTGTATTGACCCCCCAAACATGTCTCAAAAATAAAATTGCGTCCTCAAAAAAATGCAATATTCGGTCCTTAAATTGTAACATTTAATAATAAATAAATAATAAATAAATATCTGGGACATTTTTGCACACACGGTCATCTGACCCCAAACTAAGCAAAGCTTGTAATATGGCTGCCAGAGACTGATATACGTACATATATATTTTTAAATACATACTTAAATAGATATTAACACCCTGACATAGAACAAACACAAATGTTCATCACACAAATGTTTGTCCTAGATGGGAATTGAACCCACGCCCTCAAGCACAGAAGTTAGGTTCACTACCAACTGAGCCACCGGGGCAGTCAAATTTCAATGGACTAGCTGTTATTTTTGCACTATAGCAGTTTCAATCGTTTTCTTTAAAACTTGTTTTTCCTTTGTTCGGCTTTTCTATCAAAAAACAAAGGATATTGCATGCCATCACCGCGAAAATAGTGGCATAAGTGTCAATACATACTAGCTATAAATATCACAGAAAAAAGGGACATATTTTTATTTTTTTATGATACTGGGTGACGAGACGAGCGAAGTCGCTCGCCTGATGGCTCTTCACGCTTGCCCATAACAGCTCAACGCCACGCAGAATTATGAACTTCAACAGTTCAAAACCCTGGATGGCAATGCACTGCGCTCGTCACCCCGAGATATAAGATGTCAAATCTCTGTGTGCCCTGTAATTTCGCTGGAAACATTGCCCTTCAATCCGGAACACAGTAGTGTTTGCACACTACTGCTTGGCGGTTGAATAACTGGCAAAGGTGTGGTACTTCCCCAGGCGGACCCCTGCAAAAGAGTCCTACCACTACAAAAATATTTATACATATTTTTCTCTTCTGTGATACATTTATGTTTAGAGATATTTTTATGCATCGCTAGATAACGAGTAACAGAATACAAACTGCTGCACTGGCGTGGCCTGGCGGAGTTCTAGGTCAAGGTCCTCCCAAAAAAATCTTTTAATATTATTTTTTTCCCTCCAGATACGACGTGGACATTAACTACGTGTTCCCCATAGCCCACAATGACTGTTCAGACAAGCCGGTCAGAGCCGACTACTCTCCTATCCTCGTCGAGGTAGATAGCAAGGTGCCCAAGAATCCTGGAGTTAGCTACAAAGTCGCTTTTGGACATTAGATACCATATTAAGTTTAAAAACCTTTAATTGCACAGGATCTGTAACCCTTACTATTATAAGTTTTATAACAATTAAATTGTTTAATATGGTAATGCGTTTTTGTAATACATACATAATATATATATGTAATCAGGATACTTAAAAAACTAAAAAAAACACGCTTAGCTATTAATGACTTCCACTATACACCTCACTGCTCCATCGTCAGATTTCGACACCAAGTGTAATGCATGGAACTCATTCAAAAATGGTTACGCGTAAAGGGCATAATAAGCGGAAAAGGGGCCATAATATCCATCATTATTTTCCACGTACCTAAGTTGTTTTTTTTCATCATCATAGTGAATATTTTAGTCCACTGCTGCGAATATACCTCTCCCAAGACACGCCACTTGACCCTTTCTTCGGCTTTTCGCTTCTAGGCCTTACATTATATCATTACGCCATCAAATCTTTGGCCGTCTGTACTCTACATTCAATTAAGAAAGTCCAACTTAGGCAAAGAGGTCGCCCGAAGAATCCTACTCGGATGGGCAGCGTTCGGGAAATTGCGTGAAATCTTCTCGTCCAAGATACCACAGTGCCTAAAGACAAGGGTCTTTAACCAATGTGTGTTGCCAGTGATGACATATGTTACTGAGACGTGGTCCTTAACTGTTGGCCTTTTGGAGAAACTCAGAGTCACACAACGGGCAATGGAGAGAGCTATGCTCGGAGTTTGCGCGATAGAATCCGAAATGTGGATATTCGACAAAGAACCAGAGTCATCGACATAGCTATTAAAATCTGCAAGTTGAAGTGGCAATGGGCAGGCCACATCGCTCGAAGAACCGATAACCGATGGGGAAGAAAGGTTCTTGAGTGGAGACCACGTAGCGTAGGTAGGCCTCCCACTAGATGGACCGACGATATCGTGAGAGTCGCGGGCATCCAGTGGATGCAGATGGCAGGATGTCGTTCAGTGTGGAGGTTAAAGGGTGAGGCCTATGTTCAGCAGTGGACGTCTTATGGCTGATGATGATGATGATGATGATGATGACTCTACATTTGGCGATTCGTGGTCTTCATTCTAAAAATCGTCTACCCCAATGGTTATCCGTTCTGCGATAGACTATAATCTGATTACTATCACTTTAGCTTGCTTATCGGTGACTTTGGTTCTTTGGCAAATTACTTTGTTCCGGATACGATCTCTCGAAGAAACGTCGATTATTGCTCTTTCCTAGCTCATTGCACATTGCTCATTGTACCTTAATCTTGTGGACCGCTTCAACCATATGTGTTTACTTTTTGGCACTGTAAGTCATGACAGGTAGAACGTATTGGTTACAGACTTTCGTCCTTAGAGTTTAAGGGATACGTGACGAGAAGATTCGTTGGAATTTGTCCAAAGCCGCCCAGCGCAGAATTGTTTTCTAGTTCTTCTCTGACAAACTACCCTGGTATAATAAAACACTTGACAATAGAGTAAAATCAATAGCCGACGCAACATGATGCAACACTCATAATTGTAAAGATTACGACGACCCTGAATTCTAAGTCTATGACCAAACCAAGTAATTCATCAAAAGGAAGTATTGTACACGCACTGGAAGTACGGCAAATTTTTATAGTTTCACAGTTCAGTGAATACAGAAAATTCATTGTCGAATACTTCAAAGAACTGATAGGGCATGCGTGGCGTGCATGCATGATTAGTACGCTATAAAGGGACATGTGGCCATACAATGGACTTTATGTACATGTATGATGTACTTGACCGTGTCAAATGGAGTCTACAATACCGTACGTAATTGGAGTGCCTCGCGTTGAATAGGACATAGTACGTTAACCCATGTTTCAGTCTTCAATATGTTCTAAAATACCTGAAACAGCATGGTAACATGTCAATGTAAATAAATAGATGAAAGTAGAAGACACTAAGAATAGGATAAGTTCAGTGGTGAAGCGTAGGACGCCGGGCGGCAGATTGCATAAGCCGTATCATCTATGACACTATAGACTTAACAAGTGAATTACTTACGTGTGATTAAGCCGGTTACACCCATCACGTAACCAACATGACAGTTTCCATAGTAAAAGCCTCAATATTGTAATATTTTCAATGGCTTTAAGATGGCGAATGGTGCAAGCATATTTTTTGTCAACCCTGTTAATATGGGTAACAAATGAAAGGCGCTGTTTCGAATGTGAGTGACATCACACTAAATTCAATATGGCTACCGCTCTAAGATGGCGAATAACATTTTCTTTGCTAAAGCTAAAAGCTTGTTTTGGAAAATTCTTTTTTAGGATAACTTATTTTTTAAATTCAAATATCAAAAATAGGTGGCAAAATTGGAAATGACCCTGGATGACAAATCAAAGATTAAAAGTTTGTTGAGATCAATTTGTGTAATATTTATGTCACCACTGGCAACTATCGGGATTTGTTTTTTGAGAAAATGGGAAACAAGGTCACGTAATGCGGCGCGTTGATTGTAAAAATTGGCGTCTTTACTAGGGTTGGTTATTATTTTGACAGATATCATACTATGTAAGCTTATTAGATGTGCCAATATCTGTGATCCGCGGTTTCCGCGGGGATAACATCATATCAGTTATCTGTCAGTGAAAGCCCCGTGAAAATCAATCCAGCCGTTTCGGTGTCCATAGGGAACATACATACATATAGGTAAATACACAATTCGCTTTTTATATAGCTAGCTGCAACCCGCGGTTTTACCCACGTTATGTACCTCCTTGAAGCAACCTCCTTGGTAGCGACAGCAACTTCCTTTGACTTAGATGACATTTTTTCTTTCTATGATGTAATATGTCAATGTCAACTAAGTACTATATACTTCAATTCTTGTTCTTGTTTTTTGTCGGGAAAATATTAAAACCAAAGAGATTAAGGTGATACATTTCACTTTGGCGGGAAAATCAAATTTCAAACAGTTTTTTTTGTCCTTGTAGCTAGGCCGGATAATTATTGTGAAATGGCATAGTCTTCGCGAAAATTATTGGTTCTTTACATTATTATGTACAGCTATTAATCAGTTACTCACCATATTACTTACATTTGGCAAAAAAACGTTTGAAACAGCATAAATTTGTTTATTGACAAATGTATGTAATAATGTGCATCGGAGATAAATAACTTTACGCGAGTTTGTTAAGAATAATAATCAATTTTTGCGAACATCATTATCGTTTACAATAATTACTCGGCATAGCTACAAGAACAAAAAAACTGTTTGAAATTTGAATTTCCCGCCAAAGTGAAACGTTTCACCTTAAAACAACAAAATCTGTTAATCTGATCGCTACCAAACTACACAGGACCACGCACTGAGGATTTTCTGATAATTAAAATAGGTTTAGCTGTTTCAGAGTCCATAATAATTATGTACATACTTACATACACATCACCTTTTATGGCGGCTCCACATTAGTGCCGTGAAGCTCCGAGAACAAGCGTGAACGTGAATGTGGAGGGTTTTCGCGGGGTTCACGCGCGTTCACGCCTGTTCCCCGATCAGAGTCGGTATTTTGTCCCGCGACAAAGGGTTCGCGCCCCGTTCGCGCGGCGTTCACGCGTACACATCCACATTCACGGCCCCGCGCCTGTTTACTCCGGTCATCGACAAATCCGGTCTATAAAGGCGTACGGACGTCATTTACCATCTTTTTTTTTCCAATGCTTTGTAATAACTTTCTTGTTTTGGACGTCTAAATAGTAATATGTTGCCACAGCAAACAAAGTTATTGCAGCAGCAGATTCTACGTCCATTTCGCGGCGGGTTTCATGAACGACTGTGAACATCCCGTGAATGTGGAGGGCACGACTTGTGCCGAGAATTCACGTGAATTCGCGCGTGAATTCACGGCACTAATGTGGAGCCGCCATATAATGAATTTAGCTGCGCCCCACGGTTTCACCCACATTTACAATCACATTTTGAATACAATGAAAATTAACGTAACCTGAAACAAATATTAATTAATTCTGAATTATTTTTAATTATAAAATTATTAAAGTAATTTGAAACAAAAATTAATTAATTCTGACACATGAAATATATATTAATTGAAATTACATGTATTTTAATTGAATTTAAAAAGTAATAAATTGTAAATTGTAATTGTGTTGTTCAGGTTACGTTAATTTTCAATTTATGTAATTAATATTGTATATCAGGTTAGGCAAAATTAGACATTTTGAATAATTTAGACATTAACTGCAGGCGAAGTGCGAGTATTCACTACGTAAAATACGTATCAAATTTCATACAAATTTTGATTTGTATGAGATTCGATTCGAAATTTTTGTTTGTATGGAATTCAATACGTATTTTACGTAGCGAAATATTATGCTTTGCCCACTGATGTAGATGAGGGCTTTGCTATAATGTTTATATAAAGAACTATAGCGACCCAAGCCTGCTTCTCACGGATGCAAGTTATATATATAAACCTTCAGTGAAAATTTATCTAGCTGATGGTGAAAACCGCATCAAAATCCGTCGCAATGTTTAGGAGGAGTTAGTGGATATACAGAAAATCAAACGCGGATGAGACATTAACAGACAATCAAACGCGGAATCGACAGTATTTTATTAGCCTATTTCATAAAAGGCGAAGGTTCTATGTTCCACTGTATTTTTTTATGTATGTTCACCGATTTCTCCGCCAATTATGAAATTATTTCGATTTTTTGTTTGTTTGGTAGGCCATACTTCAGAGCTGAACCGATGTAAATTTCATCAAAATCGGTTTAGTAGTTAAGATTTTAAATCGAAATAACTGAAAAAAATATGTTATCCAAGTAAACGAAATGGCGTATTTACTAACTTTGAAGTCGGTTTTTAATGTGATGCACTTGTAATGTTTTTAATGTGAGGCAGAGAAAACACTAAGGATAAAACAAGGTGACTGTAGTTCCAGTTTTAAGCACGTTAATTATAAGTAGTATCTCATTGTAAGCGAAGGGAATGAAAAAAATCGATAAAAGCCTTGTTTGGCCATAGATCCTTGTAATTGGAAAATGGTGCTTCCGGCCGTCAGCTCACCTGAGTTAGTCAAATATAAAGACTATATAATTATGACAAGGCTTGTTTTGTTCTTTATCGTATTCAGTACATTCAAGTCATAACATCAGTTTTTTTTAAAATAAATTGTGCCTAAATCTAGAATCAGTTATATGATTATTTACGGGATATTTACCGTGGTAAGGTTGTGGTAGGAGCTCCCGATATTTCGGCGCAGTTACATGCACCATGTTCACGGGAAGACGGTAAATATCCCGTAAATAATTTTATAACTGTAGTGAAGAGAACAACAGTGATAGTTTAAAACAGAGTTTTAAATCTAGAATCTCCCAAACGTCCCAAAGAAAATGTTTTTTGTTGGGTTTCAAAAGATCTTTGTTTTTATGCTAACTGGCTACCTGTAGGTAGCCAATTCATTCAAAGGAGTCTGTAGATCATCTTTTTTAAATATATTAATGCAAAACAAAGGATTCAATAGAGCATCTGTTTATGTTGCATCAAAATGATAATATTATTCGAGTAAGTCTTTAGACAGAAAACAAAACAAAAAGACAATGTCAAAATGATGGTTATTCACCAGTGATACCTATACAGCTGCGTAGTCTGGTAGATTGGACCATGGTAAATTATAACAGTGGTCGTGGTCATCATCATCAACATTTCAGCCATAGGACGTCCACTGCTTGACATACGCCTCCCCCATCGATTTCGAATAGGACCGGTTGGAAGCGGCCTGCGTCCGGCCTTTTACTGCGGTCTCTTTTAAGTCGTCGGTCTATCTTGTGGGTGGACGTCCTACGCTGCGCTTACCGGTCCGTGGTCTCCACTCGAGAACCTTTCGGCCCCATCGGTCATCCGTTCTGCGTGCTATGTGCCCTGCCCACTGCCACTTCAACTTGCTAATCCGATGGGCTATGTTGGTAACTTTCGTTCGTCTACGGATCTCCTCATTTCTGATTCGATCTCTTAGAGAAACCCCGAGAATAGCCCTCTCCATACCTCGTTGTGCGACTTTGACCTTGCTAATGAGGCCCATAGTGAGAGACCACGTTGCAGTGCCGTATGTTATCACTGGCAACATATACTGGTTGAACAGTGGTACCTATGGTCAACTGATAATCAATTAAAATGAGAGCGCGCAAGTGGCACCCTTATTAACATAAACATAGCATGTAATATAAATTTTATTCCAACAGTCAGTCGGAATTGCGATGAAGCATTTCTGGAGTACTACTTCCAGTAACACAGCGTATTGCACAGCTTATTAAACGCATATTAGCTAAAAATTGCCGTTTTTAGCGGTAATGAGTTTCATAACTATATGATACGTCATGCCATTAAAAATAATTTCATCACCTTCTCGAGTGACTATCGGAATCGAAGCTCTATTTAGCCACGTTATATACCTATAATGCCATTTCCTAAAAAGGGGGCCACTCCCGCGGCCTGTTTAAAATAAAATAAAAGTGCTTAGAAGTAAAAAAACTATTTTCTCCATCCCAAATAGGCCTTCTAGAATAGAGGTCACAGACTTTACGACGTCGAATTTATCACACTGGCACGCGCCTACATTTCAGCTCCAAAACGTCACCACACTTCCTGAGATTTCTGCATGAAATCTTCTTCAGCGACCGTCAAATATGACCAGAACAAATCCATTAGCCTCATCGTGGAATATCTTAGCTGTATACTCTTTGCCAATTCATTAGTAATTCAGGTGACTTACGCAAAAGCCTTCGCTATAAGTATGAAAGGAACCGACGGCGGGTTTTTCATGATAACTTCGGAAACATGGCTCTAAACCGGGCGTGCTTGGCTCTTCTGCTCTTTGTGTGTTTGAATTCAGTGGCGGGCAAGGTGCGTGTTTGCAATCATATGGACTTTTGTGCTTTTTTCAAGTTTATGATAAAATCAAGTTGTAACGTTCGTTTTTTCATAAAAATTTCATTGTTTTAAAGTTTAAGTTCTGTTGTGGATCCAGTTGTGGATTTTATAAGTTGACGTAAAGTTTGGAAAGGGTTTATAATTTTTTTTGGACCTGTTACATGCTAACCCAACAGTAGTATCAACCCGTGGATTTACAAACATATGGATGCTGTCTAGTACAAAAAACACGGAAAAAAACTTTTATTTATTAGTGATAGGCTTTACGTTTGTCTACATCATACAAGGGCCCTTATTCCGCACGGGCAAACACGCTAGTAACGCGGCGCGTTAAACTAACCTCAAAAAGTTTATTTCCGAAGGAATGGAGTTCAACTTTTTATGCTTAACTTAACGTGGTAATTTTTTTTGAGTTTTTGGTCTGGCTACAGAGGCCTTTGGACCATGTCTTTATTTGCTTGACTCTGACTGTGACTATGACTTGTTTGACGCTACTTAAGATTAGTGACAAAAATATAAAGTGCCGTGATTCAAAATTAAAGTGGTCACGTTAGCGCGCGTTTGCCCGTGCGGAATAACGGCCCTGATGTTATTCAAAGATGCGGAATAGGGTGAAGCTTAGGTTTTAGCGCCAACGTGAAAAAAGAACATTTATCCCCATTCTATTATTTTCTCAAACTTGTGTATTTTCGAGTGTTAATGTGTAATAATTGTGGATTATTATTTATTAGGTATACGTGAACGTGCTCAAGTTTATTGTGAGAAAGTGATGTGACGAGGTGAAACAAGTATTTTCATGTTGTTTTTAAAATTCAATAGAAGCCTCTAGTAAAGTCTCCGCCTCTTTTCTAGGGGATGACTTTGACTTGACCGTGACTTGAACTTGGCATTTATTTATATATATTTTTTCATTATCTTAGATTAACTAACGGTCTTAATTAACAGAGATAATAAATAGTAGGTACAGTCAAAGAGGCCATTTAAAAGTGTTTACTTATAAAAAAACAAAGTAAATTATTAACGCTAAAACATGTAAATAAAAAATATAGATAGAAGTAGAATATTATTAGAACAAAGTTTGTAAGTTTTTTAATACGATGTCTAATAAAACCTGAAAATATTTCAATAATTGTCACTGGCAAATGCACAAAACGTGTGACACCAAAACCCATAGATTTAGGATGTGCAAAAAATTTTTTAGGTCTATGCCAAAACCTCTCAGAGGAAAGAAAAAGTACGCGTACCTACGGGAATATAAATTCATTCTCGATTTAAAGACACGCATATCGTACTTTTCGGATAACACAGACTCTAGTAGAAAGTCCCATTTAGGTATACATTATTTTGAAATATTTGAGTAATACCTAAAAGCAGATTTAAGTCCGATGGCGTTATAAAATGTAGCTACAAATGTACACTAAATAGTTTCTGCTAATAAGGTAACCTTTACTACCTCTTATGTAGGGTAGGTACTATGCTCGTTTCGAGCATGGATAACACCACTCAACAAATAACAAACTTTTTTTTTCTGAGTTCCTACTATGTGATTATAGCTGCTTGTTATTGACCTAATACATATATGTAAATATATTTTTTAAATAACATCTCATCTTTTTTTATGTAACTTTTTGAGTGGAACTATGTAGTGTGGGCTCGCGCAAAAAACACTTTAGGCCACAAATTACGCGGAAATAACACTTCATGACACAAATTCAATTTCTCTAGCCATTTCTTGGAGCTCTTTTGTGCAACTGGTTCTGCGATGACTATGAAGATGATGGATCTGCTTCCAACACCTCAGCGGACTACGACTATGATTGTGGAGATTGTGGACCCCAACGGCGGAGGACAACCACACTAGCGCCAACGACGTCAACCACAGCTGCGGTCATGCCTGGGCCCAACCCTAGCGAGTTCACTTTAAATATACGTAAGTCATTGTCATCCTTAGTTTCCTTTATGAACGTCTCGTTGAAACATCATCTCAAACATTTGCTTCGACGGTAACTGTGGCTCAGTTGGTAGTGAACCTACCGTTTGCACTTGGGGGCGTGGGTTCGATTTCCACCTGGGGCAAACATTTATGTTATGAACATTTGTGTTTGTTTTATGTCTGGGTGTTAATATCTATTTAAATATGTATTTAAAATTATATATGTACGTTATCAGTCTCTGACAGTCATATTATAAGATTTGCTTAGTTTGGAGTCAGATGACAGTGTGCAAAATCTGAAAAATAATAATAAGCAAATGTTGCAAAGGTTTAGGATCCTGGTGATTCCAGGTAATAGGATTTTTAGTCCATACCGTCACCTGTAACATAAGGCGAGTTGTGGCCAACCGTCTAATGAGTCAACCATAAAAAACACCGTGAAGAACTTTTTTATCGTAATTACTATCCTTTTTAATATCATTCAACTTGTCATTTTTACTCTGCAAAACAATGAGAATATGCATGCAATTCGCCATCAAGTAGGAAACCAATGAAGTCATCGTTTCACTAAGATTTTTTGGTGCTCCTATTTGGTGCTCGAGCACTAATGAATCAGTCTAATTTCTTTTTTTGTTGCGATTAGGTCCGCCTTTGACCACCAACTCGCTTGTTGGTCGATGATGAAGCACGCAGATTCAGAAGATATCTATTTAGACTATTCTTATTTTTTTATTTATTTTTATGATACTGGGTGACGAAACGAGCGAAGTGGCTCGCCTGATGGCTCTTCACGCTTGCCCATTTAATAACAGCTCAACGCCACTCAGAATTTTACACTTCAACAGTTCAAAACCCTGGATGGCAATCTACTGCGCTCGTCACCCCAAGATATAAGATGCCAAATCTCTGTGTGCCCTGTAATTTCGCTGGATACATTGCCCTTCAATCCGGAGCACAGTAGTGTTTGCACACTACTGCTTGGTAGTTGAATAACTGGCAAAGGTGTGGTACTTTCCCAGGCTGACCCCTGCAAAATAGTCCTACCACTACAATTTATTTTGTTGATCCATCTAGATGTCTTTAATTGTTTGCTGGGGTAACGCATCTCTTGTACTTGCTATGTACTTAAGTATTCATAAATGTTTTTTTTTTCAGCACCTGGCGGTACTGGCTATACGGTTGTATTGACAAACAACGGGACGAAATGGGGCATAGTGATGGCCCCTCAGCAAGCCGCGGGAGGTCAGGCTACCACCACTGGCACCACCACCGTGGTGACCACTACCACCGCTGGATCTACCAGTGCTCCTGCTACAACGGGTGCTGCTACCACGGGTGCTGCTACAACGGGTGCTGCTACAACGGGTGCTGCGACGACAGAAGCCCCTGCTGCTACCACTACTGCTGCCGCCACTACGGCAGCAAAGTAGCTGAGCCCTTACAGAGCATCTTCATGATAAAAAACATAGGCAGTCGCGTCAATATAAAAATAGGTACCTACCTAAAACTTTCTTATATTATCAGACCAGTAAATCCGGCCCCAAAAAATTACTACAAATTCCAAAAATATTTTAGTAGACAACACTTTGCAACGTACTGTATCGCCTTAGGTATTATAAGCGTACATAGATCGTTTTTTTAACACCTGACACAAATATAAAGAATTATTAAATAAAAATCGAATATATATGTATTTAGTCTCTGGCAGCCTTATTACAAGCTTTGCTTAGTTTGGGGTCAGATGACCGTGTGTGCAATAATGTCCCACATATTTATTTATTTGAAAAAAAAAATTAAAAAACTTTATTACTGCAAAAAACAATAGAACATTGAAGTAAGAAATATTCTACGAGATTTAAAGTATTTTGTATAAAACAATTATTATTTTGGATTCCTTACTAGACAAACCTGTACCAAGAAAACCAAATTCCCGGTAACGATTAAAATTCACAAAACTCATTGGCGAACCTCAGTGAACGGGGTAAAGTTGCTGGTCTTTAGATGAATAAGCGTTAGTAAATATAAATGTGATTAGGTACTTCGATAAAATATGCTTAATTTATCGATTATGTGAAATGTGGCGCAATCCAATTTTTATTGGCTTGAAATAAAAATGTGGAAAAAATTGCATCAATTTTTTCGGCATATAAAGTTTAATGTTTCAATATGGAAGAAACTAACTTTAAAAACTAACCAAGTTTTTCGAAGACTACGAAATATTTTTTTAGATTTTGTGTACTGTAAAATATTTACTAACTACGACATTGACAGCTCCAAAAGGCTTTCTTTAGCGTTTCAAATCTACGCGCCAAAGTATTTTTTATCTGCTAGCGCGGAAAATAAAAATGATATTCAAACGGAAAGCCCGTGACGGGTTTTAACTTTAAAAATTTTCAGCATTTAAATATTCCAACCTTCTTGAATAGCAAATACTCGGATTCAAGGAGGTTCCTTTCTTGACTTAAAATAAAAACAATATTTTTCTCGCTAAGGTTATGTAAGAAGATGTGTGTTTTACTTGTATTTTATGTATTCAGTGGTTTTATTCGGCTGGAAATGTTATGTAAGGCAATTGAATTCATCGCTATTATGCTCAGGATTTATACTACTACTATTATCTTAGAACTCTTTGCTTATCTGACATTACCAGGCTCTATCGCGTACTAACAACTTTGCAGCCTATGACATAATATGTACCTAGTTGATGGATCATATTGCAAAGTTTTTATTTGCTACTTAAGACCTTCGACCAAAATAAAATAAATGGACGGGCCCAGTAGAAGCGCATTTTTGAAGATTACAAAATGAGCGCCAGCGCTCACTTTGTTTCAGTCGGTTTCTAACCGTGAAGTGAAACACGAGTTTATTGTTACGCGATAACGAAACATCTGACAAAATTATGAATTCGTATGCTTTACCGAAGTGTAAATACACAAATAAAACCGATATCTATTGTTTGTAACAAATATACTGTACATTTTTATAATTAGGTGTTGAAGTATATGTCCGACAGTTTTGACTCGTTTTTACTGATCAAGTTCAATGGTTAGGGCCCGTCCATTCATTTTATTTTGGTTGAAGCTTAAGACATGTGATATGTACCTACTTGCCTTAAGTCCATTTTGCGTGTTTTACATGGTAGCTATTTTGGCTACGACGGGATTAAATCGGACGCAGTAAGCCATCCACAGGAGTCTGTCTTCAAGTAGGTAAGCACCTACTACAGTCCGTAATGACCTTGTTTTCTGTATTGTTTTATAAACAAGTACGCGAGTCGAATCGCGCATTGTGAGACTTTAATGTATTCTGTGCACATACAGAATAAGTAAGATAATATTCATAGTTGTACCGTGAAAATGTTGTGCTTTAATAATATATTCTGCTTCGTCTAAAAGATTTTACTCAAACATGGTTTTTCATTTCATTATTTTAAAAACACAATTCAATAAATATTGGAATTTAAGGTCTTAGACTTTCCTAAAGTAATTGGTGGCCAATTTTAGTCTTATAAAATACCTGTTTTTTTAATAAGTATATTTTTACGCTGTAATTTGCTATCCAAATTAAATTAAACCTTAATTCGCGGTCATACCTATACATGATAGGCGTTTTTTGAAGATTTTTTTTTCATTAAATTAATAATGATGATTATAAATTACCCATATTTTTTTATAATATTTTAATGTAGATTTACTGATACTTATATTAAGTCAAAAGTCGTGCAACTCAGACAAAATTATAGAGTTGTAAACATTGAATAATTGTTACAAATTATAGTTTTATGTAAAATTAGTTATAGGTAGTACTTAGTTTCCTTTTATTTAATAGGAAAATTCAAGGAAATTACACCTATTAAGTGTGCTGTAAAGGTAAAGCTACAGTTTCCAAGTTTGTTTAACAATGTCAGCGGATATGCATTTTTGTTTAGAAACCTATTGAAAATTGTTGAAGGCACGCCTTAGTAAGCTCACAGACCAGTACCTATGTATTAAAACTGGTCTTTCGTACGTTCTAGGACGTTTTGTGACGTATTTTGTATGAAAAATTATAAATAAATTTTACCAAAAAACTTTTTTTTCCTTAATCTGTAGGTATGCCTCCTCATTTCCATTTCAAAATTGTGTTTCTTTATTTTATACAATTTGTTTGTTTCTTTTAGTTTTAGTTGAAAACGGTAGCAACCAGTTTCAAAATCACATCATCATAGTCATCATTATTTCAGCCATAGGACGTCCACTGCTTTACATAGGCCTCCCTCACAAACCCCCAAAATCACATAAACATTAAAAATATGATAGTTTGTGCGGATGTTTTTATATATTAGTTCTCATTACACTCATTAATAACGAGGTGCTGGTTAAAAAGAAGATATCGCACAGCCTCCAACATAGGCGGAAGGTAGCTTGTCTGTAATTTTTTTATCGCCTGCCTTCATTATGTACAATGTGCAGAGGAGCTGTTAAAGCTGATTCCGTCAACCAATTTCCGTCAAAGGACATCGAGGCGGTCATTGCATCCTTACGTCGTGAACTTTGGTAAAGTCCGTACGCAACGTTTCCAAAATTCCTTCTTAATACCAATTAATACGAACTGCACAGGAATGGAATGCGGTCCCTGCCTCGGTGTTTCCTATAAATTACAACCTGGGTCTCTTCAAGATGAGTGAAAAGGCACCTCATGGGCAAGCGTGCCTCATCTTAGACCGCATCGTAGCTTACCATCGGGTAAGTTGTGCGCTGCCCATTTAATCATTAAAAAAACTCTACTCCGTAATATAGCTTTGGACGGAATTTTTGTTGGAAATAGTTTGTACCCTGGATTAACACACAAGATACTTTTATCTCGAAAAATAACAGACGAAACTGCGGCTCACCATTCAAAATTTCGTCAAAATCAGTTTAGCCGTTGTGGAGTTGAGTAGGAACGTCAGATCAGACAAACAAGGGAGATATGACTTACTAAAATTATTATTTTCATTCGTATTCAAATATCTCAATATCTCATCCAAGTTTTTCACCATACCTACCCCTAATCCTGTAAGTACGGTACACACTTACTCACTTTTCACGCACACGTAGAAACTCTCAGCAACACCAACGAACTAACTAAAAGTTCAAATTTTTTTCAGTTACCTATTTTGATTCAAAAACCAAAATATTAAACCAGTTTTGATCAAATGTATATGGGACAACCTCTGAAGTATGAACTACCAAACAGAAAAACATCAAAATAATTCACAATTGGCGGAGAATTCGGTAAACATATATTTAAAAAAAACAACAACAGTGGAACATAGAACCTCCCCTTTTTTGAAGTCGGTTAAAAGTAGGCATTATGCTTGGAGCCAAAACATAAAAAAAAACTAGGCACATTACATGGTATAAGTACGTAGGTATTTAATTATGTAACTGGATCTTTCTGTCTCGCTTCGTGGAAGGTAAGCCAGTTAGGTCATGGCTTGAAGCTAGTCTAGTTCCCTGCGACATGCACTTAGGTGTTACCACAGATCATTATCATGATGGATCCCGCGACCAAGTCAGTTGTATGATAATTCAGGGTGCTGTATTTTTTGTTTCTACTATGATATCACGAGAGCAACTTAGTAGTAGTAGATGAACTTAATTTTCACGGCCAACTGTTTCGAAGAGATGTCGTGATTTGATATGTTTTTTTTTTTTTTTTTTTTTTTTTTATTATTTTCGGAAAACTAACAGCTACTTAAAAAACATTATTTATTATATATATAATAAATAATGTTTTTTAGTTTTCTTGACTTCTGACGTGCTACTGCCAGGTCGATGGAGATCACTGAGATCACACGATCTACTCGTATCTTGCGTCACAAATGCAAAATGTAGAATGAGCTACCTTTCGCGGTGTTTCCGAGAAGCTACGTCCTGGTAATCTTCAAAAGGTGACTTATCTTAAAAGGTCGGCAACGTATATTTATGATGCCTCTGGTGTTACTGACATCCATAGGCGATGGTGACTGCTTACCATCAGGCGGATTGCTTGCTTGTTTGCCACCTTAAAAAAGAACATCAGTCATAGGACTGCACGTCAGAAATGAAAACTTAAGTAGTAATTCACCTTTTCTTCAAGAGATGGCGCTGTTTAAAAATACACGGTACAGCGTGACGATGGCGCGAGTTCGATGTTTTTTGTTCACCCAAAAAAGGCTCTACGCGCCTAAAGAAGTATTCGCTTAAAAAAAACACAACTTTTGCTGTGAGAGCAACTCTAAAATTGCCAAAAAAAAAACACCTCTATCATAGAAAACGATCATTCACTGGACAAAATGTATGGACCAGCTGATATTTTTTTCGCGATTTCAGGGTTCATCCCATTGTGAAAGTTGTTCATTATGATGGGTACTATGGACCCCTTTTAGCTTAGTATATCCTTTCCGCGTAACCCTATATAGTTGAGATAAAATGAGGCATAATGATAATTTCTGCTACTTGTCAATCTATACCAATTTCATAACGCAAGGGTGAATACATTTAGGTAAGATAGGTGCCTACGTAAGATAAATACCTATATTACATTTGACCTAGTTAGTAAAGTAAATGAGTACAACTTTAATATACTATGTATACTCAAAGGGGTACAAGCTCTGCACCTTCATTAGATTGTAGACTCTACATTTAGTAGGTATAAGTACCGTTTTGAGGTAGAGTTGGTTAATAATTATAATTACCGTATGTAACACAGAAGCCTGGAATCTCTTGAGAATTTATCAAAGTAATGTCAGATTATACGAACACGCACCAAGTCTTGTATTCAAAGTATTTATTTAGGACAATTAAATCCATTGTGTTATTACAAACAAAACTAAAAATTATTTTTAGATAAGATGAAGTCCTCATTTAAGTAAAGTCCTGATGATTATAATAATATCTGTACATAAATAAAAATTATATGCTATTCGTTGGTATGCGCATCACATAAAACGTTTTTTAAATATTTTTAATAGTCTCAATAAGGTTTCAAGGGAAATAATTGTTTTAAAGGTTACCAGTGATTTGGAAAGTTCGTGTTAAATGAGAGCTGTGAAAGCTTGCTTTTCGGGATTTTTGTATGAACTCAAAAACAAATTCTTATTATTATATTTATGTTTGGGCATACGTAACGTAACGTCTGTTGAGTCAATTAGTACTACTAATGAAACATAATTAATAATTGATATAAAGTTAGCTCTAATATAGATAGACTCCCAGTGGGCGAAGTACCTACGAATTTTCACAACGTTAAATATAGGCTATGTTATTTTGCGCATAAGCCGAATTAAGGGAGGAAAAAAGGTTGAAAATATATATGAAAATCTACGCGTACGAAGTCACAGCCTATAGTATACAATAAAATACAAATAAAGTGCCTACATGTTATACTATAGCAACACTATTTCAGAACTTTCCTACCGTCTTGGTCAAAGCCTTAACTCAAACTTTATTTCTAGCTAAATAAATAGGTCTATAGGTGTTAGGTTTATTATAAGAGTATCATTTTTTTTATTGCTAGCATTTACATCTTTGCCTTTCACATAAATGTGTTAATATAGCAATAAAGCAGGTCTAGATTTAATTAACAGTTTTTGCAATAAATTTAAGCTAACTTAAAAAACCTTTTTGAAGTGAAAACTTCTTTAGGCGCGTTGAGCACTTTTTCTGGTGACATTTCTGGGATCATCAACTTTTCATCTAAAAACGTTTATTTCACACGACCACTCTCTTATACCTTGCGCTCGTCTGCCATAGAAGACGCCACGACGTTGTGTCTACACTTTGTTAACGTGTCGTCACATATTTATGACATACCTAAATACAGTCAATACTTTTTTTTATGATACCTACTAACCTTCTTTTATTTATTTTACACACCACAAACAATCGACTAAAGCATAAACTTTCATATCAACAACAAACAAGTTAGGTACCTCTGTCAAAACTTACCATGTCGATATGTCGTTAGCATAATGGCAATCTGCCTAATTATAGAAAACCATGATTTTGCATGTTGCTTTGTACACTAGACAGGCGGGTTGCATGACAGGCTTGTAAAGTGTTGCGCATTTGCGCATGTTAAACATATTCGGAAGTTTTTTTTTTTATAATTACCGTCTAGTCTATTTTTTTTATATAGCATAATCAGCTTTTTAATAGTCCGCTGGACTTAAGCCTACCCCCGAAAGGGCGATTGGGTTATATACACAACGCTGGCCCAGTTGTAGGTTGGTGGATTCACATACGCCATTGAATTTCTTCTCCGTACGTATGCGGGTTTCCTCACGATGTTTTCCTTCACCGAAAATGTAGTGGTATACCTATAAAAATCCGTACATCAACTCCAAAGAGCCATTGGTAAGGACCCGGGATTTGAACCCGCGACCTTACGCTTTCAAGTCTAGCGGTCTCCCGAATAGGTTACCACGGCTATAAATATAATTTATATATTTTTATATTAAAATTAAATTAAATAAAAAACCTTTATTTGACCATGCTGTTATACATTTAATCTTAGCGTCTATTATTTATTACTAAATTAGGTACTTGGTTAATTAAGCAGGGTCCCCAGCAGGCCTAGCACGGGCGGTGGAAAAAATGTCTTTCCACTGTTTTTATCCGCGCGTAGACGCGACAGAGCTAGAATTGTCTATTTCTAGCGGGATAAAAACGGTGGAAAGATAATCTGTCCACGGCCCGTGCTAGGCCTGCAGGTTGGGTAAAGGCCTCCTCCAATGATGCCCACTTCTCTCTATCCTGTGCCATTTGCCACCACTTTGGGCCGGCGACTTTTATTATGATTTTTTATATTATAACCTAATAAATAAATATTTGTAGGTGAAAAAAATAAAACAGTAAAATTAAACATCATCACCATCATTTCAGCCATAGGACGTCCAGTGGACTGGACTTGGGCTTCCACCATCGATTTACAAAAGGGCCGGTTGGAAGCGGTCTGCATCCAGCGTTTTCCTGCGGTCTCTTTTAGATCATCTGTCTATCTTTTGGGTTGACGTCCTACGCTGCGCTTACCGGTCCATGCAAGCAATTCTGAAAAGGGCTCATAACTTTTTAAGCCACTGGATAGATTTCTTTAAACATACCTAAGAAAATCGGTCCAGCCGTTTTAGAGAACAAGAGTAATACACAGGGTTTTAAGACACCAACATTTTGGTCTCACGTTCCTACCTCGCATTAATCAGGTGCGCACAGTTTTTTTTAAATAAAGTTCTTTTTTTAGGTACTAATTATATTAAAATATATATTATATATGTATAAAAAATATAAACTATAATATATATATTATAGTTATAAAATTCCATCGCAATACGACGGTAGAGTCGTTCATGGATATTGCAACTAAATTTGTAACACAAGGCACAGAATAGATATAGCACAAGTACACAAGGTAGGTAACCCACGAAAACGTTAAGAAAATAAATATAACCTGCTGTCGGTAAAGAACACTAAGTTGTGCATTTTACGACCATTTTTAATTTTCTCTCCATGTTCGTTTCACAAAAACTGGGATGCTATTCTGGGGCAATATAAATATTTTTTGTCACCTTTGATTTTTTGTCAGGCAATAGACATTGTTTAACTCAACTGTCACTTTCTTTGTGACGGACAGAAGAGTGACGGGAACGCACAGAAAAGAGAAGGGTAAAGAATAAGAAGAAAGAAATAATAATAAGAAATCTAAACGAAAAAATTCTCACTTCAATGCAGGAACGGACACAATGTCGATTGCTTTAGAACCAAGTCGCGGGCCACACGTTTTTCATTGATATATGCAACTATATTCATGACCAAACTGCTGGCGTTTATCTGGCTCAACGTATAAGCATATATTGCCATTCATGTAGCGCAATACGCCGTGTTAATGCCATGTTAGATACGCTGCCAACTGGTACTGGTACTGGTAGCAATTTTATTTTGCTTGTATTATGTATAGTTAATAGGCACGTTTAACTATACACAATACACAAGTTAAAAAAAAGTATCAGAGCTCAGAAAAATGCAAATTACGGGCACTTTTATTGAGATGGGCAGTCGATATTTAAGATGACGGGGAGATATGTCGAGTGGTTCAGAATTGCCACCCTGGGCAAATCAGTATTCCGACGGCGTCTTCCCGCAAATTAAGCGTCTGTTTACATAAAACGTAAACTTTTCTTATTTAATTAAAACCAAAAGAATTCTTCAACGTAAGAAAGCACCCAAAAAGAGTTTGAAGAAATGTAATCATTGGAAAATGGTAATGGCATTTTGGGATAAAGTTAAGTACTTTGAAGTATGAACGGCTTTGAGGAATGGATCACTCAGTTGGATTGCCTGCTTGCTTCTTTTCATACTAATGGTAGGTACTTTACGTCAGAGCTAAGAAATACATAATGTATACCATCGTTGAGATACGTTTATTTGCTTGATACAAAAGAAATTTATATGCAAGTGTTTTTTTAACTGACTTCCAAAAAGAAGGAGGTTATCAATTAGACTGTTTTTTGTTTGTTTGTTACCTCGAAAATTTCGACTGGGTGAACCGAATTTGATGATACTTTTTTTTATTTGAAAGCTGGTGCTTCCCATTTGGTCTAGTTCTGTTTTTTATTTATGAAGTCGATTTTTTATATTGATAATTATGTAGCGATGATAGCTCAGTGGTTGGCGCGTTCGAATTTCAATCCTCACGGTGTTGGTTCAAATTCCAACAACTATCTTGAGCTGCTGGTGAAGAAGGATAACATTGTAAAGAAAGCACAGCATGGTGGTAGGGAACTTTCTAGTGCAGTGGAGCTCTAGCCAGCGGGCTAGGCCCTCATGTAGTTCAAAGTTAAACTGGCCAATAATAATCAGAGAATGGAACGGGTCATGCTTTTCAGTCAAATAACAAGTGGCAAATTGGGGCAGACGTGACCGCGGGCCAGGTAGGCCCGCCATAACTTAAATCTCGTTGCTAACCCCCGATGATGTACTGCCGAAACCTCTACATCGCGAACTCAGTTTGAGAAACCCTGTGTTCTATGGGCACACTTTTTATTTGTTACGACGATAAGAGACGAATTAAAAAAATATCCTCCCTTAGTGCTCATCTATACGTTACATAAGGAATACTTGTGCAAAATTTCACCGTGTACCACTATAACTGCCAAAAATTGGTACGGTACAGCATAATTAAAAAAAAACAGACACACTAACAAACTTGCAGTGATGCCAATGAACTACCTAATAGTCCACGTACAAAACAAGTCGATCACATTAAAATCAAAATTCAAAAATATAAATAAAAAACGTAATACTTAAGTGCCTATAAAATTTGAGGGTTGCCCTCGATTTCCCTGGGATACCATCATCAATAATAATAATAAATAAGGCCTCCCTCATAGAGAGGGGTGTTGCCATAATCCCCACGGTTGGCAGGCGGCTTGGGGATCGCAGTACGTTCACCGTGTACTATTAGGACGCTGCTGCCCATCCTCCGGTGGTTCTGGTCGCAGTTTTAGGACATACCCGGGTCCGGGACTTGGTAACAATGCGACCAAATTGGAGGTACACCCAACCCAACAAAAGTATTTTTTTTAAATTGTTTAACAGTTGGCGGCGAAATCGGTGAACATACAAAAAAAATGTACAGTGAAACATAGAACCGCCCTTTTTTTTATGTCGGTTAAAAATGGGCGGCTGGGTCGTCTGTTAGGTGAGTGCGAATCAAGCCTCAAGCCTGATTTAGGTCTAATGCTGTCGCATCCGTCACGGTACATTACCATATCTACCTTTTTTGTCTGATCAGAGATATAACTTAAGAACTAAGCTGTTTTCATTGTAGTGGTGTCAAAATTGTCGGTGATGCTATACGATTCATCCAAGGATTCATCAATCAATCTTAAGATAAGACTTGACTGCTTGCCTAAATAATGGTCAGGCTTAGTAAAAAAAACGTCGCCGAGTTTTTTCACGTTTAATCACAAAATAGGTGGCATAGGAAAGTCGAAATTTAATTTCCGTAGTTCACCATGAGTTAGAATTAGAAACAATGACGGCTTAAACTTTCTTGATTTGAACACATGTCATATTGGGTGTTAATCTATTTAATATGTACTCGTTTATATGTGTATGTATATATTTATCTATTTAAGTATGTATTTAAACGAAATATTCGTATGTATATCAGTCTCTGGCAGCCATATTACAAGCTTTGATTAGTTTGGGGTCAGATGACCATGTGTGCAAAAATGTCCCAGACATTTGAAATGTTTATCGCACATTTTTTTATTGAGATAAAAATAGTTAAGTAGGTATATACAAAAGGTACCTATTTTTACCTGTAATGGGCGTATCGATTTGAAACTGCAAGTCTATTTGTAATCCAGATGAAAATACATACTTATAACACTTATTACATATTTTTTTTTTTGACATTTAATTAATTGTTTGTATTAGTTAATTTTTAATTTAATTTTAATTAATTGTATCCTTTATTTAGCCTTAATAATGTGTAATTAGTGTAATTGGTTTTAAGCCGTACTAATGACAATAAAATAAATACAAATACAATAATTTGATATCATAGAACAAATCAGCACCAACAGGTCACCTTGCCATATCTGCCTTTTTTGTCTGATCTGAGATAAGGACCCACCTAATTAATAATAGACCGCTTTTTCACCAAAAATAATTACTTTTCCCATCCCATGTGAACTCGTTAAATACTTCAAAAGCAGTGTGAATAATAACAATCAATCATGTTATTGTAATGAGTAGGAATAATCATTTAAAACACTTTTTTTCCCATGGAACGATAATTTCCGGACTTGCAGGCAACAAACGTGGGCATTTAGTTTAAATTACATCACACTATGTCATAATTTCAGCTATAAGACGTCCACTGTTGGACATGGGTGGTCTGTTGGCCTCCCTCATCCATCACCAAAAGGGCCGGTTGGAAGCGGCCTGCATCTAGCGTTATCCTGCGTTCTCTCTTAGGTCAACTATCCATCTTATAGGTGGACGTGGCAGCACTTACCGGTCCGTGGTCTTTATCCGAAAACCTTTCGGCCCTATTGGCCATTTGTTCTGCATGCTATATGCCCAGCCCACTGATACTTCAACTTGCTAATCTGGTGGGCTATATATATCGGTAACTTTCGTTCGTCTACGGATCTTCTCATTTCTGACTCAATCTCGTAGAGAAACCCCGAGCATAGCCTTATGAGGCCTATAGTGAGAGATAACGTTTCAGTGCCGTATGTTATCCACTGGCAACAAAAATCTGGTTGAAGGGTCGAAAACTTTTGTCTTCCTATTCAGGCATTTTTTCCGCCTAATGGTAAGCGATAATCAGCACCTTCGGACACCTGCAACCGTAGCAAAACAAAATTTTAGGTCTATGCCTGCAACACTAGCGGCGTTGTCGATGCTTTACCACATCGGAGAGATGTTTTTAAATATCCTATAAAACGCTACATTTTGAAGCTCGGCGGGAAGTACTTCGGGGGAAGGACAGAGGGACAGAAGAAGGTTTTTCCACAATTTATTTTTATGCTACCTCAACACGATTTTATTCAAATTCGTAAAGCCGTTACAGAGTTGAGTTCGAACAAATATACACATGAACCCAATGACGATATAATATTATCTTTGCATGTACCACACCACCCCACACAACCTTTTACACATATAATATTTGTGTGAAGTCTATGTTGTTATTATGTTTGGGTTAAATGCTAGGGCTTGTTAAATCTTAGGGATATTAAAGCCATATTCCTACTGTGACGAGGGCCTAAGGGTTGCATCCCATTAATGCCCTCAGCACCCAGCCAGCGCCTCCTCGCCGCAGTAGACTAAATAAATAATGGCCAAAAGCGTACTGAGACACGCATATGGATAGGGTTTCGTTATAATAGAAAGAAGATAGTAAGAGTAGTAGAAGTTTACAAAAATCATAGAATTATATTTAGACTTTTCACAGTAGCTTTTCGACCGAAGCTCTGTGAACTTAGCAAAATTTCAGGGATCTAACATCCCGAAATAACATATATCTACTTTTTATGGTTTAACCTTTAGAAGTTAAAAGGTTATAGAGAATTAGGACGGACGGACAGATGGATAGACAAGCAGACAGAACAAACTTATAAAGGTTCTGTAAAAATACGTAACCCTAAAAACTCGATATTGATTTGGCTCACGTAATAAACTTCCTTATTTCTTGATTTGGCTAGTCAAAATCATGTTCTAAGCGTGCATCACGCGCGCTGGCATCTTATGGACCTGGTGAACCACGGGCGGGCACCCCGGGTTGACGGCGAACTTTGAGATAGTGCTGGCCGGAAACTGGTCGAATTCTGAAGTGATACCTAAATGGACGGCGACCTCAAGGCGCCTAAAACCAACAGTCTGTTGTTTGTTTACCTTTTCAAATTTCTTAGAAATAAACAGCCAAGTTCGTATTCATTCAGAGAAAAAGAAAAGTGTCCGAATGCAACGACCTGTTGATTAGTCCAGCCTCGGACGCCCTTACTGGTTAATTACTTGCGCCGGACATTTGTGTTTATTTATTTAGAGGTTGGTCCACTGCCAATTAAACTTGCTAACTTGCAAACGCTCCGTGGAAGATAATTGGCTGGGTTTTGTTCATTATAGAGTCGCAATTTTTAATCTTGTTGCAGATTTTTTTAATACAATACGGACCTTTTTTTTTCATTCCCATTTGGCTCCAGACGACTTGTCTATTTAGCAAGTATTAAGTTTAATAGAACTTTTACGAAACGAAAAAAGGAAGACGTTATCAATACGACGCGTATTCTAGTATTTCTAGTATAATAGTAGTCAAATTTGTCAAGTTCGAGATATCTTCAAAAAAGTCATACAACCTTGAACGAAGGATCATCCTTCGTTCAAGCATACAACAGTCAAAGTGGAGCGAAGTCAGCCATTATCAAGTCCAAGGCAAGTGAAGTAGTGCCAGCTTTATCCAATAAGCTTCTACGGAGAATCTGAAACAATTAGATAGGTAAACAACACCACCTACAACGCGTAAAAATGGTATTATTTATTTGTGTTTGGTGCCAAGTGCCAAAGTGATTAATTTAATTATATTGTTAATATGTTTTAAATGTTTATCGGGACTTATCGCGCAATATTTTATTTATTTTTAAATAATCAGTCGTCAATCGTATCAGGGTCTCGAAGTTGTTGACCATTCCACCTGTCTTGGACAGATTGTTCAATTTGGTAAGTCCAACTTAGGCAAAGAGGTCGCACGAAGAATCCAACTCGGTTGGGCAGCGTTCGGGAAATTCCGTGAAATCTTCTCGTCCAAGATACGAGAGTGCCCTAAAGACAAGGATCTTTGACCAAGTGTTGCCAGTGATGACATATGGTACTGAGACATGGTCGTCAACTGTTGGCCTTTTGGAAAAACTCAAACAACGAGTCAAACAACGAGCAATGGAGAGAGATATGCCCTGAGTTTGTTTGCGCGATAGAATCAAGAACGTGGATATTCACCAAAGAACCAGATTTACCGACATAGTTATTAAAATTTGCAAGTTGTAGTGGCAATAGGCTAGCCACATCGATCGAAGAACCGATAACCGATGGGAAGAAATGTTCTTGATTGGAGACCACGAACCGGAAGACGCAGCATAGGTAGGCCTCCCACTAGCTGGACCGACGATATTGTGAGAATCGCGGGTATCCAGTGGATGCAGATGGCAGGTTGTCGTTCAGTGTGGAAATCTAGGAGGAGGCATAATATGTTCAGCAGTGGATGACTTCTGGCTGATGATGATGATGATGAGTTTAGAGCTAAAATTACACAATCTGGGAAATGTGGGTAAGTTAAAACCTAATTAAAAGGATTTTGAACTCTGATGGTGTTTGAAATGAGTAAATATTTGCCTAGGTAGGTATCCTTGTGATAAACAGTTTAGATGGTGTTCGGATATAAACAATTCAAACTTGTTTAACACACCAGACTCCAGATGGGATATCCAACAAAGACACGCGGCCGTCCCCACAATTAAGTTCTATTTACGACACGAAAAAAGTAAAACAATCGCGAGCAGGAAGACGGGTGTTTTTAATTAGGAAACCGGCTCGGTAAAAGCGGCCTTCCGTCATTGTACAGACAGGAAAGCATCATCGCTGTTTTAATGAAGTAGAAGCACGAACGGGCAACGATGCGCTCGCGCAGCGAAGACGAGTGGAGCGACCCGCAGTGCCGTCGCGCATGCTGAGCGTATCGCGCGTTCGCTCCTGTCAATGTTTCCATTTTCTGTCAAAATATCGAGGTCGATGACACGCGCATCGCTATGACAGTTTAAATTGATTTTTGAAAATGGAATCGATCGAACTGGTTTTGGTTTGCTGAGGTGCGTTTGGGTTGCAGTGTTTGGGTGGGCTATTGTTCCTTTTTTTTGGGAGAGTCGCGACGAATAAGTTTTTAATCGAACCTCTATGAACTTGATTCCTTGCTAGTGAAAATACTTTTCTAATATAAACTTTCTGACTAAATAATATCTTTATGCTCACAGTATACAATAATTATTGCGTTATTAGGTATAGTAAGGTGCACGCATTTTTTCTCTGACAGCTACAAAAACATTGTAAAAAGCTGAATAAAAACATTTCCCTTTAAAGTTTTACTGAACTATTTTGGATATATTTCGGGGTAACGAGCGCAGTGGCGTTGAGAGCCATCAGGCGAGCGACTTCGCTCGTCTAGTCACTCAGTATCATAAAAAAAATCATCTCTACATGGTTTATGTTAAAAAATCTAGCGAAAGTTTTCATTCTAGATTTTTACAATATTATTGCAGCTGTCAGAATAAATATTATATGCTTGGACCAAGTATAAGTGCCATCATCATCATGTAAATATAATTTACTGGGTACCTCAAAAAATAACATAAAAAAGTCTAGGCTATTTACTACAGAAAATTAAAACAAAAACCCACGCAAAGTCGCAAAACAATTCATAATTTTAAACGGTTTGTCAGGTTTTGATCAAACATAACTAAGATAAGATTTGCCGCAATAAAACTTACTTTCAAATTATCCGCACTAAAATCGGTCCAGCCGTTTTGGAGTTATTTTTTAATCAAACTTACACACTTACATACAATCTCTTACCTTCCATAGTAGGAAAAAAAACACTTAAAAACGAGATCTAGGCTAGGCCATAAAATATGCCTGTGAATTTCTCAGCTTTTAATTATTTTACTACCTTGTTGATTGGTCTCGCTCATATATCCAATTTTACTGCTTTGTTGACGTTTAATTTAATGAAAAGGTCACATTCAGTCCGAATTGTCTGTAATTACTTGATCTGGTTTCAGAAAAAATGGCAGTATTTTTTTTAGAGTATCTTACCATACGTGGTTACCCATGGGCAACAGTACCTAATGATCACTAGTTCTTACAACAGGTATATCAGATCAGATAAACATGGGAAATATGGTAAGGTGGTGAAGCGGGTGCGAACGCGTCGGGCCTAAATGAAATGATAAAAAAAAAAAAACTACAAAAACAACAAAACATTGAAGCAAATTAATATACATTTATGAGAGCTTAAAGTATTTTGCATGAGATAATTATTATTAAACAACACTTTCTTTTGGTTTCTTCACTAGGCAAGCCTGTATCGAGGAAACCGAATTCCCAGAAACAATTAGAATTAACAAAACCTCATTGGCAAGACCGTGAAAGGGTTAAGGTTGTAGATATACTCGTAGGTAGCTTATTCTATCTGAATGGGTCACAAAATTGTTACAGTATTTTTTTTTAATACTTAAGTTAAGTTATACTTAAGTTATACATAATATATTGAACAATGTGAATAAAAATTAAGAAAATAAAAATTATTATTAAAACAGTAATTTAGAATTTTTTGTAGCAGTGGGTGTGACAATAATTTTGTAAGTAGGTACGCAAATACATAGGACCCTAATATAAAATTTTTCATAAATGAGGCTAGATGCCTTTATTCCAATTTACCCTACAGACGAAATTTGTGGTCGAGACCTTACCTTGGGGCCGGCCACCCATGATTTGCACAGGGCCAAACATTTGGTGGAGGTGACAGGTGACCGGAATGCTGGCGCCTATTTTGGGCAAAAAATTGCATTGCCATCCAGCGTGGCAATGTTGCCTTCATTCTGGCCACTTTTTCCTCCCCCGATGGGCTTTTAGATTATTAGTCCTTTTTTATGAATTTTGTTTTATAATATCTTTATTTAGTTTTAGTTTCTAGTTATCAATTTAAATTTTCGTTAATTTTCTGTTTTATAAGTTATTTTATAAGTCGATTAAGTCACTAATTCAATTTGAATTTCTAATCTTTAAAGTAAATAAAACCCCATTAGTATATCTTTATTTGTATATCGGTCGGTATCGATTAATTATTTTAAGTTTTAGTTTTTAATTAATTTAATTAAGTTTTCATTGGTTTTGTTTAAAGTTGTGCATAATATAATACTAGACAAAAGACTATATAACCCTTTTTTGCATGAGAACTATTAGTTAGTTCGTTGGTGTCGCTACAAGTTTGTTAGTGTGTGTGAAAAATGAGTATATAATACATTGTATACTTAAAAAAATTGCGCGGTATAGTGTATTAGTAGTGACATAAGGGTGTGAAACACGGAGACATTTAAACACGAACGATAATTATACTAAGGCATAACCCCTTGTTTTTAAGATCTGAGGTTATACCTATACATAGTGGTGCATTTACCATTGAGCGCTTCCGTGGATCGGTCACAAGAAATTGTATATTGTAGAAATTGATGTATGTTCTATAAAAAACTAGCTAAACCATGTCATAGGCTTTCGGGCAGCATAAATTTGACATCAAGGTTAGCTACTCAGCCTTTTCAAACTGTCTTATAACGTATCGAACTAATGCGGCATTTCCGAGTAGCTTTAATATTGTTTCTTCAAAAGGGCCGTTTATAGAGTCTTTAAGGATCGGCAACGTATCTGTGATGACCCTGGTGTTGCAGGTATCCATAGGCGACGGTGATCGCTTTCTATCAGGCGGCTCGTCTGCTTGCTTGCCACCTATGACATAAAAAAATGAACCTTATGCTTTTTTAATCCACTGAATAGTTTTCAAAACCAAGAGCTGCTCCTGTTTGTCTGATCTGAATTTGAACTCAAAGAGAACATATAACGACTTACAGTTGCTTTTAATATAAGAAAGAAACAATAACCTGGTCTTAATAAAATTCAAGACCACTGTGTAACCAAGGGCATTCATAACCACACAACAATACATTCCAATTTCAGATACCAACGAAAATACAGTGATTCTCAAGTGGAGTGTATTCAGACAGTCAATATGATGCTCAGACTATGTGTACTGTTGTTCGCTGTGTGTCAGGTGCAAGTCCTGGGCAGGACCAGGTTCACCAGGTCTCAGACCACTAACAGCCTGTCCAGGGCGCGGTGTGACCTCGTGTGCTTGGAGAAGAGCAGGGAAGGAAAAACTGAGGTGAGTTTAAGAATTTCACACACGATTAAAACGAGATTCACCATCGAGTCACCAGAAATGGTCCCAAAATGCAGTGTTTATTATAAACCGAAAGCACGCTATCAGTCACAGTCGCGCATTTGATACGTTAGTCAAAACGGTTGCTAATTTAAAAACTGGTCCACAATTAGTGCGTGCATTAGTCCGCTTTTATTTGCGTTGTCGTATCTAGTTTTTATTATCGTTAATTTACACTAATTTTCTAAATGCGAATCTTTATATGCAAATGTGTCTGTTGCAGCACAGTTATATCAGAAGGATTTGTTTAAAATTCCGTGTCATTATAGATTGTGATACGTATAGGATAGTTTTTTCTCGGAAAAAATGTGGAAAAACCAGTAACAAACTATGCGTTATACCTACGTCTAGATCCAAGGGCTCGATTTTTATATCGCTAGTAATAGTACGAGATCCGGCTGCAGAATTAGTGCGGTCATCGAGTTTTTGCTTATAACCAAATTTTTACGCATATTTATGATTAGGAGAATATATATTAACCACGGTGCCAATCAAAATGTCGCCGCTAGTATTTTTAATTAAATTATTGTAAATTAATATATGGGAAAAAAATTCATTCGCTTGGTTTTTAAATAAAATATCGTCCACTTCTCGGCAATTAAAAAACTGTTTATGTAGTGTTAGTGTTAGCTTCTATTTTGTTTAGTTACTAAAGGCACTTGCCCTACTAAAAAAATATTTGAATATGTATTTAAAAATAAATCTACACTAATATTATAATGGGGAAAGATTTGTATTTATGGATGTTTGTAATGACTTTGAGTTAACTCAAAAACTCCTAGATCGATGTTAAAAGTTCTTTCACCATTAGAATGCTACATTATCTTTGAGCAACATAGACTATATTTATTACTAATATGTTTAAAATATTAATCTCCACCCGTGCGAAGTCAAGACAGGAGCTATTATATTATTTATAGATAAATCTATGACAGCTAAAAGCCGCAGTTTCCCCAATATAAAGTTCAATAAGCTGTTTCGAACTCTGCAAAAGCAAAAAGCTTATGTTTGACATTTAAAATTGTACGTTCACAATTTACACGACAAAAAAATCCGCAGACTTATTGTAAGTACTATATCACAGAATATTTCCGCAGTTACTAAGATACAATGCTGTGAAAAAATGAATAGTATCAGAGATAAAACCAGCTGTCATAGGAATCACGGATCTGCAAGTTGTTAAAGCATAAAGCATTTAGAAATAACACTATCAAGATTGCTCTCGTAGAGTTCTCTGAATTAAATTGTGGGCAAAAAGTGTTGGCGTATCTCTTGATTCAAAATTGCAGGTAGGAAATTATATTATGAAAGATTCTGATTCAGACTTGGTCATCTAAAGGTAAGATACCTGAGGGAATGAATACGTGGGTGAAACCGCGGGGCTCAGCTAGCTTAAGCGTGGTGCTTACAGTCAAGCGAGTTAATTTCTTGTCTCGTGACACATTGCTTGTTCATTTATTGTTTTTTATTGTAAAACTAGACTAACTTGCCCGCGACTTCGTACGCGTAGATTTTTATATAAACATTCAACCCTTTTTTCCTCCCTTTCGCAAAATAACATAGCCTGTATTCAGTCATAGCTAAGCATATTCGTGAAAACCGCATTTAAATCCGTCCAGTGGTATAGATGTGCGTGCACAAACAAACAAACAGACAAATATTCAAAAAAACTTCTTTGTTTTATTGTGTACTGTGTTTTTTTATATATCTCGCATTTTTTTATCTCTACGGTTTTATTATTTCCCTAAGTAGATAGATACAGAATTGAGTATGCCTACCTACTCATTGCTTTCCAATTATCAACCCGAAACTCTAGACTATATTATTTGCCTCAAGAAGAAAAATAAAAAATAGAAAGAATAAATTAAGTAAAATTAAATAAAAATTTAACCCGCGATAATAATAAGGCTGGTCTTCAAACCTTTAAACGGTTTTCTTGAATAACTCTCGGTCAAGTCACCTTGTTTAGGAGGTACGACGCCACAAACAGACACACTTAATAAATTTATAACACCCCTCTTTTTGCGTCAGGGGTTTTAAAAAATTAGAAAAACTTACAGATGGCTCAACTAAGGACTTAAAAAATGTGGTAGGCTATAAAAAGCCTCATTTTGCAAAGTTACTCGTAGCAGTTCCGAAAGCTGTAAAAAACTTTATTTTCGATAGCACTTAGCTAAGTTAGCCCTCCCCTAAGCTCGGTATCGTAAGTTACTTACCACGTACGCTTCGGTACTTTTTCGTAGGAACTTTTCACTGTGCCACGTTTTATATCATTCAATACAACGCGTCGTTCGTACCTATCTAGATTATCCGCATTTTGTGCGTAAAATGTGACTAGAGTTTTCCAGGTTTTCCAGATAAGCAAATGTACAGCAAGCATCGATAATGTTACTAGCTGCGCCCCGCTTTCCTTGTAAATCAAACGTATTTTTTTAACGTATTTTGTATTTGCTTAAGTGTAAAATCGGTAATATGTACGAGCGTCAAACTTAGCATCATTATAGTACACAATCTAAATCTAAAGTATAACAACAAATAATATATAATGACCAAGCCGCGAGTCGGTGACAAACTTCTGTTCATTACCAACTATTCGGTTACTTGGATGACCTTGTAATTTTTCTCCCCGAAATCGAATATTTTACGGAACCCTCATTGCACGAGCGCGTCATGCACATGGCCGATTTTATAAAAAAAAATTAAAAACTGTTTTTCTGATGAATTTCTAGTGTAATTCCGCTTCTACTTTTATTTAAGTTAGTAATCGGATCGGAGATGATTCATAGTTTTAAAAGGGTCGATATTGTGAAACAAATAAGCAAGTGTATGCTAATTTGTTTACTAACGAAGTTGCGCTAACGGAACTATGTTGAGAGAATGGTTCTTTTATAAAATGTACTTGCTCTATCTATAGAGCACTTGACTTCTTTAATCATTCATTATTATTTCTTAGAAAAGATCTCAATTGGTTCCTTTCGTTAACTTTTGTCTTATTGCAAAACAGATGATAAATTATAAGATAGAACTTTCGAAAATTTTATAAAGAATAAGGTTTCCATTTCTATCCTTTTCACAGATATACAATGCATTTTGGATATTCATATAAACGAATAACTGTTTTCATTTATTCAAAGATCTATTTATCATAATATAGCTGTTGTCAGACTTGAAGATAATGGGCTAGAAAACGTTAGTTTTTATAATCGCCATTCTATTTCACCCTGAGTTTGTGATCGACAATGAAACTCTCATGATTTTTTGCACAATCCGCTTTCTATGAACTTCTCAGCAGCACCTACGAGATCTTCTGATGCGTCTATCTGTTTCTGTGCATTCAATCAAAATTATCTTTCCTGGCCTTAATCAACCTAGTTAATAGTCATTTAGATTAATCTGAACCAATTCATTTTTAAGCAGATGGACGTACCACGATATTTCGTTTTTCACGGATGGAAGTACATGGACAAACCATCACCCTTGAGTAACGAATTTTAGCTTCTACATATCTCATATTATAGTTTTATTGCAATGATACATGGTGTTCCAAAAAAGATCTCAACAGCTACCATACTCAACATCTTTCTATTTTTATTTATAGACACATCAGTGCCGCTCCAAATGCCGCTCTCAAGAGCAGAAACCTGGCACCTGCCCTACTCAAGATAGTCCCAAATGGGCCGCTGCATGCATTGAGTCATGTAACTCAGATTCCCAGTGCGATGGCACGCAAAGATGCTGTCATCACGGATGCGGAGCGACTTGCAGCGAGCCTGTCGATCTTCTTACTTTACCTGGTAAGACGCCCAGAGTTTTTTTAATGAGCAAATGCGATGTTGTGTAAAATTATTTACTCTTCGGTTCGGGAGCACTCTGAACGAGAGCTAACCCATACTGTGCAAGTGCTAGTGTAAGGCAGCTGGGCAGCTGCCCCTCCCTTGCAAGGCATGCATTGCCCCTGCGCCGTACCGTGTTACGCCCTTGTAAGACACTGTCATAAATGTGAGTAAAATGGTGAAAATTTGGCACCTGCCCATCCAATATTTTAATTTGCGTATTTTTAACCAAGGACTTGTGATTGGTCCAAGTACTTATTTGCTCTGACAGCTGCAATAACGTTATAAAATAAAATCCGAATGAAAACTTTTATTTTTTATCGTCTCAGTAGAGCGACAATTAACTAAGTTGAGTTATGTATTTCTTTTTTATTTCATGTTACAATTTTATTGAAGCTGTCAGAGCAAATAAATACTTCGACCGAGATTAGGCCATTGCAACGAAGCGCAATGCAATGGCGCACAGAGGTGCTGCCACCATGTATGTACGTTGCCTTACAGTAAGTAAAGTTTTTTTTTTACCAACATGAGTTGGTAAAAAAAACTTTACTGTATTTTTATTGGCGAGAATTCAGCGTTTGCCCACTCCAAGACATTTCCAAGTAAAGTCTTGCTTGCATCCAAGTCAAAGCTACCCTCCACTCTTCCCTTCCTGGATACAGTGTATGCAAAATCGTGGATTCCTTTGCTGGATTTTCAACATGATAGTGGTATCCTGATGGACCCAACCACAAGCAAAAACACAACGACCAAAGAGATGTCGTTATATAACAATGTATGTAAAATGTAGATTTCTTCCTCTCTTATTTGCAGGTCTCCCAGCAATGCCAATTGTGGAAGAAGCTAAAGAGAAACGCCGCAGCAAAGTCCAAATCAGATGGTCTGGGGGAGTGGGAGACGTTGCTAGGGCGGTGCCAGGTCGAGTTCTTTACATCCTTGAAGAGCAGCACCATCTGGGGCCGAAATACGAAGAGATGAGGCTGGGCGACTGGAACATGCTGCTAAGGACAAACAAGTAAGATAGAGGATAACTTTTTAATTACGCTAGGCACCTAACACATTGGAAACTTCAACTGGCTTTATTCTGTGAATAAAACAGATCCAACATTATTGTAGACCACACACACATAGAGACTGGACAGTACCTGCACTTACCCAATGTATCAAACCGTAACCCTCAGCGTAATAATCCAAATATCATTGCCCAAAGGTTTAATAAATTTACTAAAATGTACGAATAGTCGAAATACCCGAAAATATCCCGAATCGCATTATCAGATTCCGGATTTGTTTTTGACTATTGTCTTAAATACCTGATTTCGGGAGAATTCTCTCAAATCGGCAACGCTGAGGTACCCATTTACCCATCCACAAAAGTTATTTATTTATTTATTGAAAAACAGTTCAACGGTTCGATTTATGATACCGTACTTAGATCAATGTCATAACCAATTCATTATAGTTACCAACTCGGTTGCCTTTCTCGATACGTAATAGAACGCAATAGAAAGTATGAATGCTTGAAGACAGTTGGTACTTGTCCGATTACATTATTGTTGCGTATCGTGTACGTGATAATTTTTATAATGGTACCTATTAAGGCAGGCTTATGCACTTGTTGCTCGTTCGCACTAGGGGGCATGTTTTTGCAAATTTATCTGATAGGTACGTGTTTGTCTTTGTTTTGGAAATAAGCATCTTCCGAGACAACTGTCCTCGTGTACCAGAGACATCAAGAGTCTCTCGATATTCTTTTGTCCTGGCGCGATCCTTATCTTCAAACATTGTCACATCAAGACCAGTCTCGTGACACTTTTTTAGACTTAGAAGGCTCTGCTCGGCTAAAACCGACAACCATCGGTCCCGATAGAGATGTCTTGAGATGATACAAAGTTTATAAGTCCATCTGTTGATGCAATGTCTTGAGGTAAATGTTCCCTAGTGCGTACTAGGCGTTACAGAAGCATTTTCTACGTGGATTTCTCCTGTTGTAAAAAAAATATATTGAAAAAATGAAAATTGAAAAGTAAACCTGCTAAGAAGCCGAAGGAAATCACAATTTAATTTTATCGAAGCAATTTGGAATGCTTGCATAATGTCTTATGTGATATTAGTTCCTTTTGTTGCTACACCAGACAGACAGAGAGCATATATAAAAAGACAAATTTTTCGTTCTAACTAGCGTAATGCTCATGGCGTAGCTTGGCTAAGTGTTCCTAAAAAGATCGCCGAAGTTAATCAGCGGGAAAACAGATCAATTTTCGGATGGGTGTACGCGGGTAGCGTTTACAATTGATAGTTACCGTGGGTTTGATCTTAATTTTTAGGTGGCAGTTTTAGAACGGCACTCACCAAGCAAGAATCTAAGCACTAGGCGTTTGCTTTGGGATTTTGTTTCTTACCAAAAAATTTGACTTCATAGCCTGAAGGAGCGACGCATACAGAAGCGGGGACGCCTGCCTCGTCCTCGTCATTTTCAATGATAATTAGTAAAAAAACTCCGGAAGAACGAATTCTAGATAGGTACTACGAAAGAATGCTTAGTTCGTGAAAGGATGTGCATGAGTAACAAATGCTTACGCTAAGAGATGAGTGGTAAAATTAAATTAAATAAGTCTCTATAACAACCATTCAGCCCTTCAGAACTTCGGCTATCCTCCAGCCTATAGGAACTTTATCTAAGACTGCCAAGCCCAGGTCACTTGATCGGACAATGCCGCAGCAAGCGTACTTATGAGGAGTCGGACACTGAATTGTATGAAAATCGTCTAGAGTAGTCTGATTGTTCCGTCGAAGCATGCGTCAGTGGTGAGGCGGAAAGCTTGACGCTGCCAAAGAGTATACCTAACTATGAAACCATGATTAAGTATGATCAACGCAGTGTTATGCATTCCAATAAAGTGACCAAAGCTTTAGGTTTCAACCGTATAGTAGGTAGGTAAATACTGATCTAGTGTCAACTTACATGTGTAAGTGATACCGGGATGTTAGAATTCTCACGTAACATGCAATGTCATTGTCTTGTCACCAAACACTTGATAGGCAGGAGTAAATACCCAGATGGATTTTAGCTTTGCGGACCTTTTTTAGTATAACATTTATATTTTATGTAAATATAAAACCGTAGATGTATGAAGTTATCGATTTAATCGATGCGGTCTTATAGATGCTAGAAATTTCTTATTCTAATGTTGTTCCCAAGATGGAGCAGAGAAAATGCGTTAGGGGTAAGAGTTTGTATTTTTGTATGTTTGTTTATATTTATCTGTTACCATTTTTCTTCAAAACAGCTGGACCGATTAGAAAGCCTATTCATTTGTGATGGTTTTAGCTATATTTATTACAAATCTCTGTCCACTGGTTTAAAAACTATGAGGTCTATTCCGAATTTGTCGTAAGTTTTTAAATTTAAAAATACTGTTTTAAACTGTCACGGTTGTTCACCACTGTTATATGATTGTTATAACGGGTATTTACCGCAATTCGGTTGTGGCTCAAAATACATATAAGAACAAGTACAGAAGATTCACTCCGCAAAATCATTTAAATAAATAGCGATTCTTGCTACTACACAATAAAGCGCAATTCAGGACGTGCGAGCGCTAACTTCCTAGAGCTATATTAACCTAGAAGTTGCCTCTGTCATCGCGTAACACTTGTCTTGTCTATCGCGCGGCAGTGGGCACGGCAAGTCCGACAAGACGACTACTTGTAGCTGCAAAGTGCGAAGTGCGCCAGGCCTTTTTTTATGATACTGGATGACGAGACGAGCGAGGTCGCTCGCCTGATTGCTCTTCACGCTTGCCCATAACAGCTCAATGCCATTCAGAATTTTGAACTTTAACAGTTCAAAACCCTGGATGGCAATGCACTGCGCTCGTCACCCCGAGATATAAGATGTCAAATCTCTGTGTGCCCTGTAATTTCGCTGGAAACATTGCCCTTCAATCCGGAACCAAACACTACTGCTTGGCGGTTGAATAACTGGCAAAGGTGTGGTACTTCCCCAGGCGGACCCCTGCAAAAGAGTCCTACCACTACACAAGGCCTGGTTGTGGATGGATCTAAAAAAAATAGGGGCAGTTATAAGCACTGTGTTCTAGGGTAGACTGAAGAATGCGGTAGTTGGCAAAAAAATAGAATGAGCGCAGATAAAACGGTATGTACTAGGTACCCTAGGCACGGTTGCCTGGAAGAGATCGCTTTAAGCGATAAGGCCGCCTGTTAAAAGCCTAGATAATTACTGTAATGTATAATGTTATCCTTGTTTTTGTGGTTTTTAATAAAGAGTTATTGTATTGTACCCTCTTTCTTAGAAACAAAATCAATAAGACAGAACGGGAAGAAATAATGGAAGGGGGAGCATCGAGAGCGCCTTCCATACCTAGTCTTATCACGGTAAATACATCGTTAATAATCAGTATAACTGTATTTTAATTTTACTTGTTATTATAGAACAAAAGTGTCACTGCGAGAGGTACTGAAGTCAGGCCGGTGGTACCGGTTCAGAGTGGCTTCGGTCGGCACGTCGGGTTCCAGGGGGTTCTCAAACCCCAGCCCCCCGTTCACACCCCGCAGGGGACCCCGGCCTCCCCCTAAACCGAAGAAGCTGAAAGTGCGACCGCTCAAAATCGAAAACGGTAAGAAAACAAAAAGGTTTTAGAAGCATTTATATCGGTCCACATTTCGGCTGTTATATAAGGTCGGGGAAAAAGTTTCTTCGTATTTTATAAACAAATTCAAGACATATTTTTTTCAAGTTTAATTACATTTAATTATAATATATATGTACCATTTTGTTCGATAACTTGTTGCCATCTTTTAGGTAGTGACATGACCCCGTTGCTGTAGAAATTTTGGGAATTCTGATCAATAAAATGCAACAAGTAGTTTTGACAGTCCTCTCTTGATGTTAATCTAACACTACCCAAAGAATTCTGAAGAGATCGAAACAGGTGGAAATCTGAGGGTGCAAGGTCAGGGCTATGTGGTGGATCCATTAACACTTCCTAACCAAGCTCTCTAAATTTTTGCTGAGTGGCCAAAGATGTGTGCGGTCTGGCGTTATCATGATGAAAGACCACACTCTTTATGTTGATCAATTCCGGCCGTTTTTTCTCAATTTCTTGTTTGAGTCTCATCTGCTGTTGGCAGTAGAGATCCGAATCGATGGTTTTGCCCGGCGGTAAATGCTCATAATGAACGATGCCCTTCCAATCCCATCATACACACAGCATCACCTTATTACGTCTTAATCTGGGTTTCGCTACAGTCTGTGGTGCTTCACTGCCCTTTGACCATGATCGTTTGCGCACATTGTCGTAGGTGATCCATTTTGCATCACCAGTGATCAATCTTTTCAAAAACGGTTCGGTTTCTTTACGTTTCAATAGAGAATCGCAAATGAGTACACGATTCATTTGGTTTCTTTCAGTGAGCTGGTGTGGCACCCAAATATCGAGTTTTTTTGTATACCCAGTTATTTTCAAATGGGTCAAAACTGTTTTGTGGTCAATCCCCAGGTCTTCAGCTACGTCGTAACTACTAATATGCCGATCTTGGTCCACTTTTTCAGAAATGGCATCGACTTTATCCGTAACAGGGCGACCAGAGCGAGCTGCATCTTTGACATCAAAATTCCTGGACTGAAAATGCTTGAACCAACATTGTGCTACTCTTGATGACACTGCATTAGGTCCATAAATGTCACAAATTTTATTCGCGGCTTGTGTCGCATTTTTCAGTTTTTTGTAATAAAATTTCACAATATATCGAATTTCTTCGTTAGATTCACTCATTTTATCGAACAAAAAAACAATTGAAAAATGGCGGGAAATTGCTTTTTACTTTTTGTATTCCTTTTTTAAAATGTCATATTTTTAATGGTATCAAAACCAGCCAGATACAAACAGTACAACCGATGAGATTTTTACTACAACTTTATACATACAAAATACGAAAAGACTTTTTCCCCGACCTATTATGTTCGTCTGATGATTGGCAAGGATGCGAATAAATTCACTTATCTAGTTAGATTTTCCCAGTCACTACGTGAAGTAATAGTCACTATTGCCAGTACATTGATTGATTCTCCATAGTAAAACTTGGATAGGCAAATCATTATATCGATCTACTTTTGCTTTGTGGATAGGTAATTTCAATCTCTAATCAAGGCACATTATCACATAAGGCCATCATAAACCTCTCTTTATGAGGTGCTTAAGTAGTTAAAGAAAAGTAGGTATATAAAGAACAGAGTGACATATAATTATATATTTTTATACTTCTTACGCATGTTTCTACATTATTGTTTATACATATTAACTAATGTCATTTTAATTAAGTGTATTCTCCGTATTTTTATTACCTTTTTAGGGTTCCGTAGCCCGACAAGGAACCCTTATAAATTCGTTCTGTCCGTCCGTCTGTCTGTCTGTCTGTCCGTCCGTCCGATTTTTTTTAAACCTTCTAACTTCCATAATTATTTAGATAATAGAATAATATTTTGCATAATAATAGTAATAATATAGATATCAATTTTAAAATTATAAAAAATATATTATATTGCATTTTAGGGGTGGCACTCATACATGTGAAATGGGGATGTAATTTTTTTTTCACTCAACTTACTCGTATGGGGTATTGTTGAAAAGGTCTTTTAAAATTAAGGTAAGGTTTGATACATCACTTTTTTATAAAGTCTATACTTTGCGAAATATGGCCCGCCAAAGTAGCAAAAAAATGGTCCCCCCCCTGCATTTCTAAACTATAAGACATAGAAACTTGAATCTTACACTACATATAGGTCATGTTTAAAACCTTCATTCAAAATTATTTCGAACATTATCTGATGATGACTTTTTGGGTAACAGCGATAAAACTGTAATAAATTCAAAGCGTATCCAAACAAATAATGTTTCCCAATCAGTTTTCTCTATGTTTGAACCATAAAAAGTATATGCTATGTCGGGATGGTACATCTCTGAAATTTCTCTGAAAGTCCACAGAGCTTCGTTCGTTCGAATCCACACTAATATTATAAATGCGAAAGTAACTCTGTCTGTTTGCTACACAATCACGGCTAAACGGCTTAACCGATCTCGATAAAATTTTCTAAGGTAATATTATGTATCATGAGGACGGACATAGGCTATTTTTTTTCAAATCTAAGCAACAGAAAATGTTTAAAGTTATTATGGTGATGAATCGGTGTACGAAAATTGTATGAATGTTTTCCGCATGCTCTTTACGTAGAAAATATAACTCCTCTTATATCCTATTCCTCGAATACCGCTAATATCCAACAACTTCCCGTCCTGCTTGAAGCATTTGTCTGTGCGCTTTAGTTTCGCCATGACAATCAACAGTCCACAGGGACAGACGCTGCAAATTGCGGGCGTGGATCTCTCTACCAGTTGCTTCAGTCACGGCCAGCTGTACGGCCCTGTCTAGAGTGAACGATGCCACAAATTTATTTGTGTACGCTCCAGGAAATTTAACTAAAAATATTGTTAGTAACATATTACTGCAATTTCCGGCGCCTTCATCTCTTGGGACAATTTAAGATTCACGCAAACGAAGTTGCGGGTACAGCTAGTTTGTCTATAACTATCAATTTCTGAACTATGACTACAATTATATGGCTGTAGGAACCCTACCATACGCGTGTCTCGACACGTTCTTGGCCAATTATTTATAATAGTTACTTGACTGTATCAAGCGTTACTTTGCGGAAGTCCATGCATCTTCAAAACAGTTTTTCTGAAGAATCTCTAGTGTAAGCTATGCTCCGCTTCTAAGTCAGTTCAAGTACAATAAGGAATTTGGGATAAATGTTTACTCTATTTGTTAATGAATTAGCATCAGTTAACAGTTTTTTTTATAATAATTGACATGTTGTGATTTTAAGTAGATAGCAAAATATTAAAAACTCATGACGTCATATTTTCTTTTACTTTAATATTTGTATTTTGTACGTAAATACATTATCATGTTTAAAAATAATTCTTTGCGCACCTATTTTAAATTGTTTTGTATCTGTGACTTTATATTGTGCAATATTTGTTTTTTTTACTTGGTGACGCCATACTTTGTGACCCATGTCACAAAAAATGGCGTCACTTGTGACGTGATAGAGGTGTACCATGAATTTGGCCATTCCGCAGAAGGGGGCGGAATGGGGGTAGGTGAGCCACCATTCAAGAACACTACTTCCAGCATCATAGTTTGCGAGTGGTATGGCAGATGATAATAATGCGCAGGAGACACGGGGGGCTATGGGTACCCCCAGTAGACTAGCGGCGGCAGTGTAACCCCCATGGCAGGGTAGTAGTAGGTTAGGGGACCGGGGACAGCACCTTGGGGGGCGGCAACCCAACCTGGTGCTGACTGAGCACCAGGTTCATGTCCTCACCGGAGCACTGGAACACCTCAATATACCGCTATTTCTTCACCTAGTCGAAAGTTCTGAGGTCGTATTGAGAAACTCCTCCTTTTTGGAAGTCGGTAAAAAAAACTATTGCACTGCACAGTAAACTTACCAAATTTTTCCATCAAATCAGGTACAGTAACGGTGAAATTAGAATGGAAGGAGCCAGAGTCTGACCTGCCAATACTCCGGTATAAGGTGTTCTGGAGTCGCCGCGCGAGGGGCATTGGTGGAGAGCTAGACTCTGTTCTCGTCAATCATCAGAACGTTCCTAAGGTAAGGAAGGCGGTAGATATCAGAGCACAGATCGATTTTGTGGACAAGATATTGTTGCATGGAGATCACAAATGATTCAAATGAACCTTAGATTATGGCACCTGACTCTGGAAAGTTAATAATATTTAAGTACATAGGTTATTTGCTTTATTGTGTGTCTGCTTAAATTATGAAGCTGTTTATTTCTTGAGTTGCATTGAATGGTGTGTTGATAACAAAGATAATTGGTTGATAATTTACAACTGCTATGATTTGAATTTATATATTACGATAGACTTATAATTTTAGTAAAATTTTTAGGGTTATTCAATTACTGAGCTTACGCTGTCTGTCTGTCTGTTTGTCTGTATGTGTGTCCGTCCAACCTACCTTTAAACGGCTGTATCTTTCCAACCGTAACCGTGTTGCCAGTGATGACATATGGTACTGAGACGTGGTCCTTAGCTGTTGGTCTTTTGGAAAAACTCAAGAGTCACACAACGGGCAATGGAGGGAGCTATGCTTGCAGCAGTTTCTTTACGCGATAAAATTCGAAACGTGGATATTCGCCAAAGAACCAGAGTCACCGACATAGCTATTAAAATCAGCAAGTTGAAATGGCAATGGGCAGGCCACATCGCCCGAAGAACTGATAATCGATGGGGAAGAAAGGTTCTTGAGTGGAGACCGCGAACCAGAAGACGCAGCGTAGGTAGGCCTCCCACTAGATGGACCGACGACATTATGAGAGTCGCGGGCATACAGTGGATGCAGATGGCAGGATGTGGTTCAGTGTGGAGGTTAAAGGGGGAGGCCTATGTTCAGCAGTGGACGTCTTCTGGCTGATGATGATGATGATCTTTCGATCCGTAATAGACAGCAAGTTGAAATTTTCACAGAATATGTAATGTTATGGCGGATTAATAATCAAGAAAACAATTTAAAAAATAAAAATGAAATGGGGTGCCCAGTACCGGATTTATATTTCTTACGAGTGTAGGCCACTTTATTTCCGCTTCCCCATGTTACCTTTCTAAAATAATATTTTTTGAGCTTCCTCTAAAATCTGCCGCTCAAGGATGCTGCCCCCCCCCCCCCCTAGGCCGCGGCCTTATGGCCTATTGATAAATCCAGGACTGGGGGTGCCCATACAACAAACTTATTTTTAACGTATTTTTGTATTATGCTCTAGTGTAAAAACGGTAATACTTACAAGCGTCAAACTTGGCATGATATAGTACACACGCTAAAGTATGACAACAAATAATAATAAATAATGGCCAAGTGCGAGTCGGTGACACATTTCTGTTCAATACCAAGTTAAGCAACGTAATTCGGTTACTTGGATGACCTCATAATTTTAAAGTCGGGTTTTTAAATGGATAATTATTGTATTTTGTGATGGTACGGAACCCTCAGATCGCGAGCTCGTCTCGCACTTGGCCGGTTTTATACAGTTTTACACCTACAAAGATCAAATAGGTTTGAAGTTCTATCTTCCTGATAAGGGTGGTCTTACTTACTGATTTTTTCTGGTAGGCGAGTACATCCGAATCCCTAAATAACGCTCGTTGTCCATAAAAACGTCTCCCGCCCGCTCAAATTGCTATAAAAGAGGGTCGGAATGGTGGTTTACTAGATATCGGGTGAAAAACTGAAGGGTATGGATTTGAGAGGCATGAAATAGGCCTGATGCTTTTGCAGGCTCCGTTGGGGTTTTGTTATCCATTCAATCCTTGTTACGATAATCCCACTTCTGATAATGGTTCAGATAATAGTTCAATTTCTACTGGATTAACTAGGTACGTACCTATTTTTAATAAAAGTACTTACCTAATGATATGTGTACATTACTTGCTAGCCAAAATCCATCATGAATGCGATTCAGCCGTTTAGTCATGAAAAGATAACAAACAAACTCAGAGGTAGAGACGGAGTCAAAGCTTGAATCCTAATACCAAGCCGAAAGGAGGTCAGTGTACTTATCTACTCATCATTATAAACAACTTTTACTATGGGACAATATTATGTACCTATGTGACCAATTATGAAATCGCGAAAAAAACAGCTCCATACATTTCATTAGATGAAATCTACACTAATATAATATTAGAAAGAGGAAAGATTTGTACCTATTTTTGTATGTTTGTAATGAATAGGCTCCGAAACTACTGAACCGATTTGAAAAATTCTTTCACTGTTGGGAAGCTACACTATCCTCGGGTGACATAGGCTATATTATATTTTGTAGCGAGGCCGAAGGCCGAGCTTACACTCGTGCGAAGCCGGGGCGGACGGCTAGTGTTTCTATAAAGCAGCAGATTTTTTAACGCTTTCACAATTGTTTCATAGTAAACGTGTATTAAATTGATCAATACATAATACAGGTCGCATAATATTAATCCCTTTAGTTTTTACCTCGTACAGAAAACGCATTTTTGTTATACTTAGTGTAAAAATTGTAATAGGTAGAGTAGGTAAGTTCTCTAAATATGGACTACCATATTGATTACTTTAAATGAAACACATATAATAGAAGCTAAATCATCATCATCAGCCAGAAGACGTCCACTGCTGAACATAGGCCTCCCTCTTTAATCTCCACCTTGAACGACATCCTGCCATCTGCATCCACTGGATGCTCGTGACTCTCACAATGTCGTCGGTCCATCTAGAAATCTAAAACCACATCGGAAAGGAAAAGCTACTGGGCGAACTCTTGCAAGTGCAAAAGTGACAAAACAAGGGGAATTTGCTGTGTCCCCTACCAACGAGCAACAATTAGACAATGAATCCGAAAAATGGACTGAAGTTGTGAAAAAGAGTCGCCCGCAAGTTTCAAGACGTGGTACTGCAGATTCTACGGTCACTGCCCTAAAAGCTGTTGAACCAAGAAAACATATTCACCTATGGAACATGGAGTCGGGAGTTGAAGAGATTCGTGAGTATCTTCGGCAGCTTTGTCCTTCCGGAACGTGCACCGTGCAAGAGCTCACACCCAAAGGCAGCTACAAATCTTTCAAACTGGGAATCCCGATCGCGCATTATGAGAAATGTCTATCGCCTGATTTCTGGCCTATAAATGCCAGAATAAAGACTTGGGTCAATTTAAAGTATCCTAATAATCCAAGGCGCTCGCAGGATCGTGAAGAAGATTCAGTGTTTAACCAATTTTCCCGTAAGTCACCAAGCATAGCTTCCAGAGACGTTCTATCACCAAACCTGAAGCCCTTTCGTAACTCAGGATTCAGACGTGATGTCTGAGAGGCTACCCCAAACTAACAATTCACCCAAAGGGAGGAAAACACGTAGCAGTAAAACCACATTTCTGAACGTTTTCTACCAAAACGTGCGGGGTTTGAAAACCAAACTAAAGACCTGGAGAAATAACCTGGCTCTGACAGAACATAACTTAGTGGCAGTTACGGAGAGTTTTCTTGATACATCAGTGGAAGACGCGGAGCTTCTCAGTGAGGAGTGGACCATTCTACGTCGTGATAGGAGGACCCCTTGCGGCGGTGTTCTGCTTGCTGCACGCGCACCCGTTGTACTGCGCCGGCTAACTGCGCTTGAGACTGATTGTGGTGAAGACCTGTGGGCGAGTTTTGATTGGCATGGCCGAAATATCTATGTTGGTGTCATTTACATACATCCCCGAGCTGAAGAGAGTGACTATATGCGGTGGTTCTGCAAGGTGGAAAGTTTTATTAATAATATTAAAGGAACTGTTATTATTCTAGGCGATCTTAACCTTAACAGTGCTTCCCACACTATTTGTAATTATTATTGCTACTTCATGTCGTATTGTAATCTATTTGAGAAGAATGATGTGGTGAATTCGTATGGAGGAATACTAGACGTCGCCTTGGTTCAGGAGATGATTGGATTGCGTGAGGTGCGCGTCCAGTCTGCTGAAGGTGTTGTAAAACCCGATCTATATCACCCTCCTCTTGACATTGGATTTAGGATAGATTCGGTTCGCTATTCTAATCAAATAGAACCTAGCAATATAGATTGTAGTAGAGACTGGAATTTCAGTAAGTGTGATTTAAATTTTCTTTTTGAATTGCTTTCGGAAACTTCTTGGGACAATTTACTACTTTCTGACGACGTGCAATCAAGCACTGATGAATTTTATGACATTATTTATAATCTATTTGACATGACTACTCCTAAAAAACACCGCAAAAAAATTTTGACCAGGCGTTATCCTGTCTGGTTTACTAATGATATAATCCAGGATATGAAACGTAAATTAAAGTTGCATAAACTATGGAGGGTTAGTGGATCAGAGAAATCTTATCAAGAATTTTCCGATATTAGAGCTTCGTTAAAAATTTGTATTTCAGCTGCCCACGACTCTCACCTTAAAGATATTGAGGATAATATATCAGCAAACCCCAGGGGTTTTTGGCAGCATGTATCGAGGTTGCGATCTAAAGGTGGTTTTGAGCCGTGTATTAGTTATAAAGGAGAATCGTTTAACGGTGTTGAAGCGTCAGAGGCCTTTGCAAAGTTTTTTTCTAGTGTCTTCTTACCTGATGTGCCTCAACTAGATGCGAATCATATTAATCAGACTGACAAAAACCACACTAGTAGATATATAAATATCCTTAGAGTAGAACCTCAGGAGGTGGCCTCAAGCATAAAATGTTTAAAGCCCAGCAGCTCGGTCGGCCCAGATTGTATTCCACCGTGGTTCCTGAAACAGGGCTTAAACTTCTTGGTTCAGCCGCTAGGTCACATTTTCAATTTAGCCTTGAAAACGGGTATCTATCCTACACAATGGAAGTTGTCTAGGGTGACGCCCATTCCCAAGAGCACAGACAAGCAATCTGTTGAGGAATATAGACCTATTGCGATCCTTTCAACACCAGCAAAAGTTTTTGAGAGAATAATCCACAAAGAGGTCTACAGGCAAGCGGAGCAGTACTTAGCCAATGAGCAACACGGTTTTAGGAAGAAAAGGTCAGTCGACACGAATCTGTTGGAGCTTACCGACTTCATCTCGGCTTGCCTAGACCGGGGTAGCCAAGTCGATGTCTTATATTTTGATCTGCGTAAGGCATTCGACAGAGTCAATAACGACATTTTGCTTACAAAATTAAATGACATAGGCTTTGCCCCAGGGTTGCTCAAGTTCACTGCAGACTACCTTAGAGATCGTCAGCAGTTTGTTAGGTTAGGAACGTACGATTCATCTCCTTACCATACAAGATCTGGGGTCAGTCAGGGATCTATTTTCGGCCCTCTGCTTTTTGTCTTTATGATCAATGATCTCCCTGATGTCATTAAGCACTCTAAATGTCTGTTGTATGCTGATGATCTGAAGTTGTTCATTGAAGTAAGGTCTGGGGAGGATTGTATGAAACTCCAGCGCGATGTGGAAGCTGTCTATGCATGGAGTGTCGCAAATAAAATGGAATTTAATCCATTGAAATGCCATGCTATGACCTTCACTCGCAAGTGGCACCCAGTTGAATACAAATATCAGTTGGACTTTTATGAAATCACTAGATCTACTACGATAAAAGACTTGGGTGTCACTTTCGACCGAAAGCTTACCTTTAACGACCACATAGCCGTCATCGCCAAAGAGTCTTATCGAAGACTGGGATTTGTAATGAGGAACTCTAAAGACTTTGAAGGGACCTATGTCATTCGGCGACTCTTTGAAGCACTCGTTCGTAGCAAACTCGAAGCCAGCGCATGTGTGTGGAATCCACATGAGCAAACTTACACGGCCATGCTTGAAAAGGTACAAAAAGCATTCCTCCGTTGCCTTTATAAACGGAAATATGCAAATTATCCTTATATGTACCCAACAAACTTTCTTCTTGGATGCTTAGGCTACAATTCCCTAGAACTTCGCCGTGAATGTAACCAAATGGTAGTTATGTGCAAGATTCTTCACAACAAGATTGACGCACCTAACCTTCTAAGCAAGTTGTCACGTCTTTTCGTTCCTGAGCCAGACAGTAGCCCTCGTCGAGGTAGCCATCCACTGTTTTCTGTCCCCCCAGGGCGAACTATTGCTCACGGCCATTCCCCTATACAGCACACTCTCGCTGCGTTTAATCGCCTCCTGGCCAGGACGCCTGAATGTGATGTGCTAGCGGATGAATGGAAGAGTGTTTTGTCAATGTGTCTGGAGTACTGCGAGGAGAAGGTGCGCAAGGTGATAGACGCGGAAGATGAAGAATGATATATTAACTTTTTATATTAATATTAGCTGTTATATTTAACACAGCTTTAATTTACCTTATTTAATATGACAATTATTTTTGAATTGATTTTGTTTATAGTCTGTAAGTATTATTACTTATTAATCTTGACATTGTGTATATTTTATTATTTTAATTCTTTTATTTTGACAAATTTGTGACATTTTAAATTTAATTTCTATAATTTAACTAATGTAATTGGTTATAACCGTTTTAGTTAATAAATAAATAATAAATAAAATAATCTAGTGTGAGGCCTACCTACGCTGCGTCTTCCGGTTCGTAATAAGTAAGGCTCTTTAATTTCAATCAGTCAAAAAACTGTTTTATTACTATATAATTATCAATGTAAAAAACTGACTTCATAAAAATATCAGAACTGGACCAAATTGATTTCAATTTGGTTCAGTTTTATCATTATTTTGAAGTCGGTTTTTAATAAGTACTTATTGATAAAATTATTTCGTTATATGCCCGAAATTTCAGATACCTACCCTGCAGTAAGGCTCTTAATTTGTTTTTGGTGTTTTCCAGAACCAAAATTTCTTAGAAATAAGAGGTCTGCAGCCGAAGTCTATGTACTTTCTCCAAGTGCAGACGATCAGTCAGTTTGGGCTGGGCAAGCTACGCAGTGAAAAGGCGGAAATTTTCTACAACACCACCAGCACCGTTAATGGTAACAATTCTCCTTATGTTTGCTCTATTATTCATTGTACTTTCACGTTTAAATGTTAAAACATTATACAATAAAAAAATAATGGGCAGTCATGGGGACAGCCGACAGAAGTGAAAACTTAAAACACATTATATACACGTCTTGTGAAAACAAATGACGTCAAAAATCACGTTGTTTTATCTTCTTTGTCAACACTTGCTTAAAAATGACGTGACATACCACGTCGAAACGACGTGAACGCGTGAAGCATGACGTCTGGAGTGACGTAATTCGACGTCTTAAATTTCCATTTATTCACGTCAATAATGACATAACCTTGCTGGTTAATGACACGAACCCATAAGTTTTTCCTGGTTTTACCTCTACCAAAAATCTCTTGACGCGGCTAAAGAAGTTTCCAATTCAAATACCTATCTTTGACACTTCATTAATTACTTTCATTTTGATATTTCTAATTTTTATTTAATTGTTAGCGCATGAATTTTTTGCTATTTTTGAGGTATACGTTTAACATGTGTATCTGTGTGTCTGTCTGCGGCAATGTAGCTCCCAAACGGCTAAACCGATTTTTATTGTTATTTTTAGTTTGAAAGGTGACATTATCGCGTATCAAAAAAAAAGTAAAAGACTTGTTAAATCTACTGTTATTCGGCTAAATAGAATCTTACCATTGTTATATATTCTAATTCTGTAATCTTAGTTTATGGGCACACAAGATATGGTATGGGCTTAGGTATATTATGCATGGGTTTAAAATTAACTTAGTTAATAAATGCAAAATTGTATTTGGATGTTAATTGGGTTGATTCCTCTTTCGCGCAGCATCTGATCATCATCGCTCTATATCAGGGGCTCGATTTTTGAATCACTCGTATTATTTCGCATGTAAATATAATGAAAAATTAAAGGTTTTCTATTGATAGAAAGCAAATTCGAATGGTTTAATAAAACCACTCGTTCCGATAGCTATGATTATTTCATAAATGCGACTTGCTTGTGTTTGGGATTTCGATCGAAAGCATCGAAAGTCAGTTATTTCGCATGATATTTCGCTCGAAAATATACGAGCGATTCAAAAATAGAGCCCAGGCGAGTTGGCAGTCAGACGCTAGCCTATTCTACACTAATATTATAAAGAGGAAAGATTTGTACCTATTTTTGTATGTTTGTAATGAATAGGCTCCGAAACTGCTGAACCGATTTGAAAAATTCTTTCACTGCTGGGAAGCTACACTATCCCCGGGTGACATAGGCTATATTATATTTTGTAGCGAGGCCGAAGGCCGAGCTTACACTCGTGCGAAGCCGGGGCGGACGGCTAGTTAGAAATAAAAAAAAGGATCAACGTGATTTTTCCATACAGATAGTTGGAGAGTCGGATGGTGACCTATGATAAGTACTTTCTTAGAAAATTTACGGTTCCCGAGACAATATCCACGCGAGTGAAACTGCGGGGTGCATCTAGTAAGAAATAAGTGTAACAATATTTAAAAAAAGTACTACCTAATGAAACTTTTGGAATAGGCCTATATCGACAAAACCATAATCTTAAAAACATTCTTCTAATAACCGTACATTGAGTTTTGTCTCGCTTTCGCGGCAAATGAAAGAGCAAGACAGAACTTAATGTAAAGTTATTAGAAGAATGCTTTTTAGATTATGGTAACTCAAAATGTCGGCGGATATCGTAACTACTTATATAGGTCAACGGAATAAAAAAATACCTAAGTATTTATTTTACCAACAGACGTTCCGGCCGAGGCTCTTCGTAAACGGGAGAACAAGATAAAAGGACTGACACTGCACAAGATCGTTTGGTATAACCGCAAACTCAAGGCTAGAATCTCGTGGGAGCCACTGCCGAATGTTTACGAGCAGCCTGGAAGGTAACAATTTAATTATTTGCTAGATCTTGATACACGGTTGTCGTAACTTGACCTACTTAACTTGAAGTATTGCGTCTTGAAACTTGAAAAGTTATACGTACCTACGTAGGTAGGTATGCCTATACCTACCTACTTGTAAAAAGATAGAAGTGCATAAACTAACTACTCTTATAATTTAGGTTAATTTTGTCATAAAAATAGATTAAAAACTAACTAAATATTATTTTGCTTCAGATACCATGTCCAGTGGAAGACCTTGAAGTGCGAAAATTATAAAAAGCAACAGAAAAGCCTTTCGGCGACTACAGAGGTAACTACAAAAAGGTTTTAAAGGTTTAAAAAATATAATTAGGACGCGTTCCAAATCATGCCATCGGTGCCAACTATAACGCCACCAGCGCTAATGACAACCGACACGACACAAAAAAATATTCATAAGCTTTAGAACGCGCACTGAATTTTTCATTTTTCGCGCTCAACTTTTAGAGCGTAGTGAAGTTAGTTTCTAAAGTCTGTCAACTTCGAAGAGCGGTAAATGTCAGTGATGCCAGTATAAAAAAAGAATTTGGTTTAAAATATTATTGTTGTAACCAAGTCTTTTGGCCATTTATATTTCTAGGCATATTAAAAAAATACCATTCTTTACAGCAAACCTCGTTCGAGCTCTACGAACTGGAGTATCACTGCACCTACGTTGTCAACGTCAACAAGTCCTTGAAATCTAAAGTTCCAGATTCGGAACTGATAATTAAAGTTCCTGGTTGTGAATATTTTCAGAAAAGAGTCAATAATGGAACTATTCTAAATTGTTAATTTTATCTGTCTCCTTCCTTATAAGTTGAAAAATTAGTTTACAGCGGATATTTTTATTCTGATCTATGTAATTATGAGTGAATAAAAATTACAGACTAGAGGAAGAGTGCTGAATAAAACTTTTATAATTAAAAAAATAATTTATGTAGTTAAGATGACATGTCATGTTTTATAAGTTTAGTAAATAATAAGAGTACCTAGACCTAGATAATAAAGCATTAGAGTGTATTCTCATTTTATAGTAATTCTTTTGTATGGATAAAATATGTCAGTTCTCAGATGACGTCCGTAATAAAGACTAATTAAATTATCTATTATATCAAAATAAACTTTTTTTAAACCATCTTTTAATAATCTTCTCAGCAAAACCATTCATTTGATAACCATAATATGATGGTAGATTAGAAAACTGTGTCCACCATCGTGGGGTGTCCGCCTAAATTTAGTATGATGGCATTTTATTTTTTTGTATTCTTTTCAGCAAACCCTTTCGTTTGCTAACAATTTTTATCATGGAGGTGCACAAAAAATTCATGGCCTGCCTGCCATCTTTGGGAGTCCACCATATTGGATTTTTAATGACATCATTTAACTAACCATGTATTGTTATCCAAACTAAGTGTGTATACAAAATTTCAGCTTAATCAGTTGAGGGTAACTGCGGTCTAAAATAAAATAAGTTACAAGATTTATCCCACACATACATCCATCATGATTCTTGAACAGGTCCTCTAAGCCTGAGACGATTTTGGGATAGTATCCCAAGATAAACCATGCAGTAACATCCATTAGCACGCAAATTAACATTTTACATTAAACGAAAAAATGGTGTATGTGTGTATGTTTGTTCTTAAGGTGAAGGTGTTGAACCTTTGGGAGGGATAAGCCAAGTACCAGCTTGGGGTGTTGGAGTCCATTGAGAAACGTGCCAAGAAGCTCGTTAGCAACGATTCAGACATAGCTACTTAGTCTTGAGCATCGGCACAAAATTGCTAGATCATCGGTGTTTTATTGGGTACATTTCGGAGATATCAGCATAAATGATCAGATTCCTTCCTGCCCATTTGTAGGATTCCGTAAGCCGACAAGGATTCCTTATAAATTCCTTCTGTCCATGCATGTCTGTCCGTTGAGTTCCCATGATTTTTTTTGAACCTTCTAACTTCTTTAATTATTAAGATAAGTCCATGAAACTTTGCAAAATTACAGTTGTAATATAGATTTTTTAAAGTATACAAAATATATAATATTGCTTTTTATGGGGTGTCTCCGTTAGGTACATGTGAAATGGGGATGAAATTTGTTTTTACTGCATCTCCTTGAGTAGAGTATCGTTGAAAAGGTCCTTTAATATGAAGGTAAGGTTTCATGTATAACTTTTTGACAAAATTTATCCTTTGAGAAATATTACGCGCCAGAGGCAAAAAGTTTCTAAACTGTAGGACATAATTTGTCGCGGCTTGAAATTACCGCTTCATCAACAAAGCAGTGAAAATCAAATGTCAAACCTTTTTACGGCTACCGACATAATGTACCCTCCATTAACCATTTTATTATTATATAAAATCACTTCACGTCATTCAAGAGACTTCAACGAACAACCTTTTTCGGAACCACACACCTCTGTGCTAACAATCCAAAATATAAGAAATACAACAGTTCACAAGTATTCTCGGGTTTCTTTTCACAACGGAAACTCGCAGTGTCTCGGCGAAGACATAAGTTTTTTCTTTTGGCGACCTCAACATCACGTTTTTCACGGACTTCGTCGACGTGCCATGTTGCATCAAGACAACGGCGTTGCAACCGAAGCATCCACGTGAAATAAATCAATCCTGTAACCTGAAGCAAAGAAGGATTCAACAACAAGCACCGGCAGCATCTGGCAGTGTAGCAACATTGATAAGACTTCACACGGATCACGGAAAATCACATACAAAAGATAAGTGTCCTTCCTTTGTCGTTCAGCCATACCCAACCTAACATCAAAATCACTTGTTATTGCCTCCACAGTGTGTCTAAGTCATCAAATCAGTTCACAAAGGCAATATATATTCATTTCATGCGATATTTTGTACATTAAAGTGCAAAATTAACATTTTCACATTCAAACCGCGCAGAGGTTATACCTACCTACAAATTTTTAAGTTCATGTTCACAAAATTATAACAAACAATTTACAAATAGCTTAATTATCAATAATACATAACTATTCAAGTAAGTACCTAGTTATTATGTGATTAGAAAGTCATTTCATCCCATAATCAATCAATTTTCAACCTTTTTCAACAAACATTTTGCTTGACCTACTTACAGTGATAGTGAGTGACCTACTTATTATCACAATCTCCACATATTTTCCATAACAAACAAAACAATAGCAAGTAAATCCTTGTCATAGTCCTAATATTCAAAACAAACAGTGTTTTTTCTCGCTATTCACCCGATTTGCCGACTATTTCAGATATAACCGGTACGCCCCGGTCACAATACAAATTCGAGCGATCAGCTGATCGCGTTCACCTGGCGGGCGTCTCCGGAACCCAGATTCCTGCAGTATCTTCTCATCACGTCGGGGAGAGTGAGACCTTACCCTACTGCAGCTAAGTCAAAAAGATTTTCACATTTAAAATCAATATTCAAAGAGAATCATAGCAAAATAAGTTTCACACGGTAAATGTAAATTTAGCCATTGCTTGTTTACACTCTTATCACACGTTCATGTAACTTAAAACAAACGCAACTGTTTACAACATAATTAAGTCCCAATTTTATCATCTATAATCATGGCTACGGAATCATCAAAATCTAGTAATAAACTAAAAGATTTAAATACAAAACGCAGTTCAATTAAAGGCCAAATCACAAAGTTTAAAAATTATCTTGCATTATTTGAATCAGTTGAGATAAATAGCTTAGAATTAGCCGAACTTAACCTAAAATTAAACAAATTTGAGTCATTAGCCAGCAACTTTGATAACCTACAAACAGAAATTGAGGTTTTAAATTCTAATTCTTTGGATTCTGAGATAGAGGAGAGGGAAGGCATTGAACAAGACATTATCACATGCATTGCAAGAGCCAAGGTAATGGTCGAAGATGCAAACATTCAAATAGCAACCCGCCGCAAGTCAGAGGTGGGAGAAAATCCTTGCCATCACTCTCGCTATCATGATCAGAATTCAAGGTTCAAATTACCGAAAATTGAAATAGCGAAATTTGACGGATCTTATTTCCGCTGGGCTCAATTTCGAGATGCATTTCTAGCTCTCGTCGATGACAACGCTAATATAACCAATATTCACAAGTTTCATTATCTTATCAGCTATCTCGAAGGGGATGCTGCTCGTGTCATATGCAATCTCGAAGTGTCGTCATTAAATTACGCTCACGCCTGGTCACTGCTCTGCTCAAGGTACGATAACAAACGAGTTCTTATCAGTCAGCATCTTAATGCTATTTTTAACATGCAATCGATCACTCGCGAGTCGGAACGTTCCTTACGATTTCTCGTTGACCACGTAATGAAGAACTTACGCGCATTGTCTAGTTTAGGTCAGCCCACAGACAAGTGGGACACGCTACTCATTTACATATTATCGTCCAAACTAGACAGCAACACTCTAATAAAATGGGAAGAACTTCGTAACACGTTCGACGATGTTCCAACCCTAGATCAGTTCAACCACTTCTTGACTGATCGCGCTGATGTTCTTGAAGCTATAAGCCGTAATAAATCAAACACAATGACACCCGCTACTTCGCGACCTAATCACAGTTTTTATAAACAAAACACAAACACACACAGTAATCAGAATTTTAATAATAAACACGACCGAAATCAGTATGTAAAAACATTTACAAGTACAAGTCAATCACAAAAGAAGCTATCGTGCATCATTTGCAAGGATGCACACCGCATTTATCACTGTTCCACTTTCAAGAATAAAAACACTAATGAGAAGTTAAGTGACATAAAAAAATATAATTTATGCAGCAACTGTTTAAGACAAGGTCATCAGACTTCAGATTGTCGTTCAGGAACTTGCAGAATTTGCAATTTGAGACACGCCACAATCATTCATCCAGGTGTTGTGGCTCCAACGCCCTCCACTATTACGGAGTCATTTGTAAACTTTTCCGAGCAGGCTCCTAGCGAAGTCATTTTGTCAACAGCAGTCATAGAAGTATCCAATCCGGTGACTCACGCGACAGAGACAGTGCGCGCTCTTTTGGACTGTGGCAGCCAATCCTCGTTCATCTCTGAAAACTTAAAACAGAAATTACAGTTAAGTACACAATCAATAGATGCAATAAAGGTCATTGGAATAGGTAACAACTCATGCAACAAAGTAGTTCAAAGTTCTACTATACAAATACATTCAAAACACCATCCATACAAAGCTACCTTATCTTGTCTAGTACTCAAGGAGCTAACAGGTGAACTGCCGAAGGTTCCCATCAACATACAAAACTTAAAGTTACCAAGTAACATAAAGTTAGCTGATCCTAACTTTAACATACCATCACGAATCGACGTCCTACTTGGAGCGGACGTATTCTGGGACGTTCTGCGTCATGAAACACAATCATTAGGGCCTAGAAGTCCTAAACTTATCAATTCTAAACTAGGCTGGCTCATAGCTGGTCCCATCCATGCAAGCTCTGCAAAATACATACAATGTAATCATTCATTCAACAATTCATACAATCAAGTAAATAAGTAAGTAAGTAAGTTTGATGAAGTAAACAATCATACAAACAACCACGTTCAAGCAAGCAAACGTGTAAGCAAACATGCTACCACACACACAAACATTCATACAATTAATAATCACGTATACAAGCAAACGTGTAAGCAAACATGCAACCACACATACAAATAATCATACACCCTATTATATAGGCGATCATGCAGACAAACATACAGAAAATACATCTAATTATTCACATAATCAATCAAGCGATCAATCGTACAACCAATCGAGCGATCCAACACATAATCAGTCAAGTGATAAATCGTACCACCAGTCAAACGATCAATCACACAACCAGTCATACAATCAATCTCACAACCATTCAATTGATCAGTCTCACGATAAATCATACAACATACAAGCAAACATCGACAAGATTCTAACAAAATTCTGGGAAATTGAAGAAATCCCACAAAAATCAATTCTAAGCAGTGAAGAAAAACTGTGCGAAGAGCATTTCGTCAAGAACACTACTAGGTTGAGCACAGGTAGATTTTGCGTAAAGCTTCCATTGAAGCACAGCCCTGATACTTTAGGTGATTCATACAATATGGCTAAAAAACGCCTACTCAATCTAGAAAAACGATTTCGTAATAATCCTCATTTAAAATCGCAATATACAGAATTTATTCGCGAATATGCCGAATTAGGTCATTTATCTGTATCTCCAGATCCTCATCCTGTTCCAGGATATTTTTTGTGTCATCACGCCGAGTTCCGCGAAGACAGTGAATCAACTAAAATCAGAGTTGTCTTCGACGGTTCAGCACCTACTTCCTCCGGGTTTTCACTCAACGACATTCTTATGGTAGGCCCTAATGTCCAAGACTCACTTTTTTCCATCTTGATTAGATCAAGGCAGTACAAATTTTTACTTTGCGCAGATATTGAAAAGTCATATCGACAATCGCAAGTACATCCTGACGACAGGAATTTACAGCTGATCTTGTGGAGAGACGATGAGTCACTCCCTATACAAACCTTATGCTTAGATGTCCTCACTTATGGTACAGCAAGCGCGGCATATTTGAGCACTAGGTGTTTGTGGCAAGTCGGAGAGGAATGTAGGGACAGTCAAATCAAATCAATAATTCAAAACGACTTTTATGTCGATGATCTGATCACAGGCGCGAATAGTGAGGAAGAACTACGTCATATACAAAAGTCAGTATCTGAAGCATTGCAATCAGCATGTCTTCCACTGCGTAAATATAAAAGCAACTCACCTAATCTTGTCGAAAACATTGAGCACCGATCAAATAAAGATAAGCTAATTATAAGCGAATCCTCAAGCACTCTCGGATTGGGGTGGAGCCCTACCGAAGATTACTTACACTTTCCATTCAAACCTATACACATTCATACTGAAAATGTTACTAAACGAACGATAATGTCCAACGCATTCAGGATTTATGATCCTTTGGGATTATTAAGTGCGTGCATTATTTAACCAAAGATGATTCTTCAGAAATTATGGCTCCTGAAGATTGACTGGAATACACCCGTTCCCCAAGACATTATAAAATCTTGGGACGAATTTGCTAGCAACACGCATCATCTCTCTAATCTTAAGATACCTAGAAACGTTATCTGCGATAATCCAAAGACTATAGAAATTCATTCATTCAGCGATGCAGCACAAGGTGCCTATGGGGCCTGTGTGTATCTGAAATCAACAAATAACAATAATGAAGTTACCATTAACTTACTGTGCGCCAAATCAAAAGTTTCGCCTCTGAAACCCACGACAATTCCTAGGTTGGAGCTGTGCGCCGCTCTACTCTCAGCCAGGTTGACTAAATATGTACTCGAATCAATCAAATACAAACCTGCACGTGTAGTCTATTGGTGCGACTCCAGCGTGGTTCTCGCGTGGATACGCAGCCCACCTAGAAATTTAAAGACATTCGTTGCTAATCGTGTTGGCGAAATCGTTGATATTACAAATCCATTAGCATGGCGGTACACTTCCACAAATCAAAACCCAGCTGATCTGATCTCTAGAGGCATCAATCCTAGTCAGTTACAAGGTTCAGATCTCTGGTGGCATGGTCCAGCTTTTCTCGCCAAAGATGAAAGTGAATGGCCATATCTCAAACTAAATCAAAATCAAAATGACTTACCTGAAGTGAAGATCATCCAATCCAGTCCAGCTGTCATCGCAGAACCTGTAATAAAATACGAAAATTATTCAAGTTTTATTAAATTACAAAGATCATTTGCATATGTAAAGAGATTCATATTCAATTTAAAGCATCCATCTAACAAGCAATTTGGTATTTTGACTGCCAATGAGCTGCAAGACTCATTCAATCAGCTTTGTTTTATGGCTCAACTAGATTCGTTTCCTAACGAATACAAAATGTTAAAACAAAACTCACCTTTAAATGCGAAATCCAAGCTATTGTCTTTGTCACCTTTTCTAGAAAACGATGTAATACGAGTAGGTGGCAGGATAGACGCTTCCAACTGTTCATACACGAGAAAGCATCCCATAGTTCTTGACTCATCACATCACTTCACAAAAATATATTTTGCTCGTGAACACATCCGACAAATGCACGCTGGCCCTCAACTGTTATTGGCCACTGTCAGGGAAACCATTTGGCCTATAAACGGGCTACGCTTAACTCGCAATACAGTACACAACTGCGTAAAGTGCAGCCGCTTTCAAGGCAAAACACTTTGTCCGAAGATGGGAAACCTACCAGCTCAACGCATCACGCCAGACTTTCCTAATCTCTCGGTCGGCATAGACTTTGCGGGTCCCTTTTACATAATAAATCGTAAAGGACGTGGCGCTAGATTAATTAAATGCTATTTGTGTATATTTGTAGATACCCGTTATAAGTGTCTACATTTGGAGGCAGTGAGCAGTCTGTCCATGCAAGACTTCATAATGACACTTCGCAGATTCATTTCGCGTCGCGGTAAACCAGCGGAGATAATCTCTGACAACGGTCGAAACTTCACCGCGGCGGCCAAGGAATTAAGGTCCTTTTTAAGGGCAAATCATGATTCTCTTTCTGACTTTGCTGCACAGGAAGGGATCAGATTCTCAAACATCCCCGTTTTTTCACCTCATTTTAGAGGCCTGTAGGAATCTGGGGTTAAATCCGCTAAACATCACATAACTAGAGCCATAGGCGACAGCCATTTAACCTTTGAGGAAATTCAAACTTTATTCACACAAGTGAAAGCAATACTTAACAGCCGTCCCTTGTGTCCCATGTCTTCTAATCCTTCCGACCTTCTACCCCTTACTCCAGGACACTTTCTTATTGGAAGACCGTTGACGACGTTCCCATCTCCTGCACTACAAGATGTCAATCCGAACAAGCTACAACTGTATCAAAGACTGGAACAAATACGCCAACACTTTTGGCTCCGCTGGCAGAAGGAATACATATCGGAGCTCCAGCAAAGACAAAAATGGACCAAGGAGACTGCACACCTAGACGTGGGCGATCTAGTGCTAATCAAAGAAGACAATCTGGCTCCTTTATGTTGGAGACTTGGGAGAGTTACGAAGCTATACATGGGACCTGACAACATAAGCCGAGTCGCAGATGTACTCACATCGAGAGGCACCGTTCGGCGCTCATTTGTTCGATTGTGCCCTCTCCCGAAGCCAGAAGAAATTCAACAAATTCAAGGTTGAAGACCGATGGTCTGTCAACGGGGCGGAATATGTCGCGGCTTGAAATTACCGCTTCATCAACAAAGCAGTGAAAATCAAATGTCAAACCTTTTTACGGCTACCGACATAATGTACCCTCCATTAACCATTTTATTATTATATAAAATCACTTCACGTCATTCAAGAGACTTCAACGAACAACCTTTTTCGGAACCACACACCTCTGTGCTAACAATCCAAAATATAAGAAATACAACAGTTCACAAGTATTCTCGGGTTTCTTTTCACAACGGAAACTCGCAGTGTCTCGGCGAAGACATAATTATTAAACTTGTAACCATTGATAATTTATACGTAAAACATAAAAATAGGTAAAAGAATAACCATGAAACTTACAATACGGATAGGTCATATTTAAAACCTAAAAAAATATTAAAATATTATTTATTTCAAATTATTTCGAACATAGTCCAATTATGACTTTTTGAGTAACAGCGATAAAACTGTAATAAATTCAAGGCACTCCAGCTCAAAGGTCATTGACCTTTTTGCATAATTATCTGAACAAAGAATGTTTCTCAATCATCTCTGAAATTTGGCCAAGTCCACAGGGCTGCCTTCGTTCGATTTTTTATAACCATCAGTTTCTGAACTATGACTACAATTGTAATTGATTTGGTTACGGAAACCTACTATATGCATGTCTCGACACACTCTTGGCCAGTCTATTGGACTGCCAGAATAACGGCACGTAAAAGTGACACTATTTTTTTTTATAGTTGATAGTAGGTTCTGTCCATTTAAACATGACGATGAAGTGGCGTGAAGTTTATTTTAATGGTAACATTTTTGGTTGGCCAAATGGCTAAAAGACATTGGCATGATACACAATAAAAAAAAAGGTTTGTTGCTAACTTCAGTGACGTCTCACAACCCCCGTCGTAATGTCAAAAGTAAATAAAAAATATTCCGTAGAAAATAGTTAGTTAATTTTAACCGTATTACCAGATTTTGCTAATATTAATCTATTTTCACGTATAGCATCTTCATTTGTATGTTTTATAACACGTGTAGAACAATTATTAGTGTCTTTTACAAACCCTGTGCGACGTTTTCTTGAATACTATGTTTTTGCCCGTATTTATGAGCAAATTACGGTCTAGCACCGAGTTTTTGTAAATAATTTTTACTTCAAGTGCAAGAATACCCTGTGTAATATCGATAAGTGTTCATTTATATGTTATAATCTCCTTGTGGTGTAAATGATATAAGGGCGTAACCACCCTGGATTTCAGTGGAAGGCTGTGTAAAAATGATGATTTTCATCTATTTCTGAGACACAGTGAACAGTGCATGTGATGAAAATGGCTGAGGACGAAGTACTCTTTGACGACGTGTATGAACTATGCGAAATTATTGGCAAGTAAGTTAAAAATACACCACACACACAACATACACAATCCATCACAAGATCATAATCAATGTCTTAGCACGTAATCCTAACCGAGTAAAATTCTGTATTTTTCTATAAGAAGAATGTCTTTCCATTTTCTCACTAAGAAGTCAAGTATCAAAATCATATTTTATCTTTTTTGCTTTAAGCCACTGCCAGCTGCTTTAAGTATATTGTCACTCATACAAGTCTCAAGGCGTCCTGCTATATTTGCTGATTTGTGGTCTCCACTTAACCATAACCATTGAGTTAGAGGTGTTAGACGTTGGGTTAGACCAATGGTTCTGCGAGAGTTATGACTAGCCTACTGCTCCTTTAGCATTTTTTTTATTATAAAAAGAGTAACAAGACTAGGAAGCAGTCTGCCTAATGGTAAGTGGATACTGCTGCCTATGAAGACTTGCAACACTTTTTTATTTATTTAATAATAGACTTGCCTTTCACTGTCATCCCTCTTGAATCCTGATGTTAAGTGATGATGCGGTCTACGATGGAGCATGCTTGCCTAAAAGAAACCAATTCGCTGTTGATTGCCACTCCACTCTTCAAGCCAGGGTAGAAGCTTCAGCTTATAAAACACAAGTGCAGCCCGACATGTAGTATAGCTCCCACCTCTGGAATGGCGTACTAGAGAATACTAGCTGCAGCCTTTCGACACAAAATAAATAGGTACAGAGCCAGCTGCATACAACAAGCGTTAACAGGCGTACGCTCACAAAGATGCATACATACAACAATCTAGGATCAAATCAAATCGGTTGAATCGAACGCCAGTCAAGACTTCTTGTGCTCTGGCAATATATGTAGGTACTTAACTAATCGTTTCGCGTGACGATTGTTATAATTTACAATAAATAAATCCTACCAGAGGTTTTGTGTTTAGTTGTACAAATACAACATTAATCAAAGCAGACTTGACCTTTTTTAAATTTACTACTTATCAATGTAGAAAAGTAAGTGGAAATAATGTTTCACTGTGAGTTACAAGTTATTTATTCTAAGTATTTGTGTTTGGTATTGCAACAGTTTTAATAGTTAGTAGGTATTACTATAAATAAACAAGCATAGAAACAGCTATGAAAGGTCCCAGACCCGGACTTTTCACAGAACTTTATATGTAGTTGCTTTGCCAGCCCTCGTGCTGCAGTTGTGTGTAAGTTATTGAAATCAAGGTTAGCCAAAGCAAGCCTTCTGTACCAATTTATTTTGTGCTATCGACACCTTAAAAACCACCAGAATTGTTAACAATTTCAAACTTATCAACAAGCTGGACCCACTATGTAGTAGTCCTGATCGACCATTTTTGGCAACTCAGGTCGAACGTGACACATGACCAAAGTTATCGGGTCAAATTATTTGATCGAACTTAGATCTAATTTGTTCTGACGTTTGAGAGCTGCAGACGGGGTGCAGCGGACAACAGATACAAATCTTACCAAATTTGATAGATGGTCGTCAATCCCACCATGATTGCCGAATTAAAAAAAGTGGATTTAAAAATGTTAACCGCGACTGGCCATCGGTCGAAGATCGTCTGGTCATGGATCCCAAGCGGAGTGACCAGCGAGATGGCTAAACAAACCAGTTTCTTCCTAATTTCGTACTGGTCATTCATAACTTCACACCTTTCTATATGGCACAGATAAATAATCCTAATCACGTTTCATTGATATCAAAAGGATAAAACAAACATACATTGTGACTGCCACCACCTACCACCGTAAATCTATAAAAAAAAACAACTAATGTAGCTTGGCATGCTTTTATACATTTTTTTTTTTTTTTATGATACTGAGTGACGAGACGAGCGAAGTCGCTCGCCTGATGGCTTTTCACACTTGCCCATAACAGCTCAACGCTACTCAGAATTTTGAACTTAAACAGTTCAAAACCCTGGATGGCAATGCACTGCGCTCGTGACCCCGAGATATAAGACAATGCACTGAGGGCCAATAGAGCAATACTCTATTTTATTTTTCGGGATCACACTTCGTTGCTGCAGCGACCCAAAGTGGTCTTGGCTCCCGAGACAAGAGAACGCCATGAGGTCCTGGTCTCACTCTGTCTCGCGCCTGAAGTTGTTTGGAAGAGATTGCTTATAATTATAGTTATAAGGCCACCAATTGTTTCACTAGTTATTTATATTGCTTGGCCTATTTTGTTGGCCTTGAGTTATTTATCAGATCTAACTTCATGTAAGAAATATTACAATGTATTTTGCAAACTACGTAAGTCACTGTTTTAAACTATCACGGTTGTTCACTATAGTTATATGATTATTTACGGGATATTTACCGTACTAAGGTTGTGGAAGGAGCTTCCGATCCTATTTCGGCGCCGTTACATGCACCATTTTCACGGAAATACTTCCGTATTAAGTACCACGGTAAATATCCCGTAAATAATCAGATAACTGTACTATACGTAAGTACCTAAATGTATTAAAAAAACAGGTAGGACCAGACAGTAAGGTTTTTTTTATGTAAAAAATTATTATACTTAATGTAACTGGTACCATGACATGTGGCGTCTCGTCATGGGATCCGACTGAAATACACCGTGAATCTGTCTCTACATCTCTGATGAGAATACAATCCTAAACTAATATTTGGCAGGGGTCCGTTCAGCCTGGTGCGTCGCTGTGTGCATCGGCAGACCAGCCAGCAGTTTGCAGTGAAGATAGTGGACGTTGCCAGATTCACAGCCAGCCCGGGACTTAGCACAGCAGGTTAGTGCCTTTTAAAAAACATTAATAAATGACAGGTTGTCTTAAAAAAAAACTCGATCCTAATACTGTCATCTGTCTCTATGAAATTTCACTAATAACATCAACAATAGACAACATTTTGAATACCCAACAAAATAAAACCGGCCGAGTGCGAGTCGGGCTCGCGCACTTAGGGTTCCGTACCACCACATAGCTTGTTAGCTACTTATATTAGTACAAAAAGTAGTGCAAGAAAACAACATCCCATCAACGCCCAGGTCACCCATCGAAGTACCGACCGCGCCCGACGTTGCTTAAATTTGGTGATCGTACGAGAACCGGTGATGAACGGATATTTGTCACCGACTCGCACTTAGCCATTTTTTATCATTTGTCTTTATACTTTAGAGTGTGTACTATAATTATGTCAAGTTTGATGCTTGTACGTATTACCGTTTTTACATTAGAGCAAATAGAAAAAAATATACGATTGATGTATGGGGACCCTCCAATCGTTTTCACTTTTAGACTTTTTTATTATTTCTTAGAGTTAATCCGCCGTAACATTACTTACATATTCTGTTAAAATTTCAACTGGCTGTCTAGTACGGTTCGAAAGATACAGCCGTTAAAAGGCAGGATGGACAGATAGACAGTGTAGGCTTAGTAATAGCAGTATATCCATCCTTGGTAATAGGGTCCCGTTTACACCCTTTGCCTAATAAAGTAATCATCTTTCTAGTAAAGTGGGCTGTAGCAAAGTAAGAATACTATTAAAGTACGGACGGCCTAAAACAAAACTCTCGGTTCATTAAAATTTACCCTAAAATTTAAAGTGCCCAATAGCCAGTGAACATTGTTATTTACGCAAAGTTTCGCGCGTCGTTTCCAACTCTGCTTCAATTGTTATCCAGTATTTTGCTGGTTAGATGTTATTCAGATTTAATGAATTCACAAGTTTGAATTGGTAACAATGTTACACTTGATTAGGGTTTACCATACGTCCGGATTTGTCAGGACAAGTCTACTTTTAGATATTTGTCCGGACTTTGTTCGGCTTTTTTAGCATGGGCGATGTAATACGAGTAATTCCTGATTAAAGTTTCCCAAAACACAAAACATGAATCTTAAAAAAATAACTAACACACTAAAATGTCCCGACTTTTATTGAAAAGTCCGGCTTTATGTCAGGATTTTTAAAATTTTAGTCATTATGGTAACCCTGAACTTGATTCACTTACCAACGACGAGTATATTAAGTCAAGATGGCGTCATGTCGTCGTACATTAGAGCTCTAGTCAAATAATTTTAAAAAATAAATAACCAACTTAAACTAAGAAGAAATCGTATAAATACCTGGAGTCAACCTTGAATATTAAGTACTAGTGTTATCCAGCATTAATATAAACAGTGAAATTAAATAAAGCTAAATGATCTACGGAGTGCTATAAGTGAAAAATATTGTTCAAAACGAGATTCTGATACAAGTGAAAACAGAAGTTACGCATATGTAAACAAGAAGAAAACTGTAAGTGGACACTTTTATGCTCCCTAATAACAACCTGGAGATAAAACTAACTTAAAATCGAAGCTCAAAGTGCAAAATAAAATAATGCATCATTATGGATAGAGGGTAGACTCGTGTACTGGAAATGATTTAAAAGTTTGGCTTGTCATAAAGAGTAGATCAAGAACTGCCATAGCACTAATCTGTCTCATAAATTTGCTGCTTTGAGTATAAGACACCGTGGCCAAGGGGCTGAACATAGCAGTAGGAACCCAAAAAGCACCAAAGTTCAAAGTTTAGATGCGACAAGTTTTTTTTTTTTTTTTTTTTTTTTTTTTTTTTTTTTTAAACTTAAAACTTAATAAACTTGTGATCTTGAACCTAATTTGTACATTAAACAACAGCCAGCAGTTTACATAATACAGTTTATAATATTTTAAACTTGCATTAAAAATGGACGGTTACCAGTGTGACAATATTACCTTCAGAGCACCCCGGCGTCAAAGAGCCAATTCATTGGGAGCAGGTAATCTTAGTGACTCATCCCTCGAATCTATCGCAAGGATGAGCATGTCACACCAACAGTTAATGGATCAAAGCGATTCCTATTTGGCCGTTTTGGAAAAAAATGCGGACTTAGAGAGGAAACTTTTGTCTGCAAATAATGAAATTGATAACTTGATTATTGAAAAGGCAAGACTTGAGAAAGATATAGAAAAAAAGGATAGAATGATAGAGCTGTGCAGAAAATTAGAAAGCATTGAAGGACATTCCTCTCCCATTATAGGACGAAAACGAAAAAAACCACGTCTTGTACTAGTAGATAAAAGCGAGTTAACTGCAAATGAAAACTTGAATTCATCATCATCATTGATGTGCCATGACCTCTGTCAAAAGATTAGAGAACTGAAGGAAAAAACGCAGGAACTAAAAACTTGGCTTGAAGAAGAAAAGAAGAAAACTTCGGAACTTACGAAGGAGCTAGAAAAGGCGAAACTTCTTAAGAAACCTAATAAAACTGTGTTTAAATCTAAGAAACTTAAATCATTTTACAGAAAAATTAAAGTCCTAACAAAAAAATCCAAATACTTACAGAAAAAATGCTTAAACATGAAAGAATTACATAAACAAATAAATTTTAGAAAAGAACAAGAACAAAATAGACAGGAATTACAAGAAGCCATAGAAATACGGAGAGAGGACGAAATAAAAAAAGCCGAAGACACAACCAACGATGGTAAAAATGGCGATAACAATATAATCTATTTACAGAAATCTACAAGAAAAAACACAAAAAAAGGACTCAAAGGTATAATACTATCTGACGAAATAGGACGAAAAATAGTAATCAAGCTAATTAAACAGATTGATTCACCAGATACTTTAACAAACTATTGTAAACCAGGAGCGACTATGGAGAAAATTCTAGAAAATTTCGAAGATGTAACGAAAAATCTATCAAAAGGAGATATAATTATGATCCTGATAAGTAGATATGAGCCCAAATATTCACACCACAATATGTACATTAAGAAATTACAGAGTATTGTTGAAAATAATCCGAGAAAACTTAACATAATGATCACGGGGCTGCGCTATGATGGCTCGAATGACAATAAAATGTTCGCAATTAATAACAAAATAGCTTTATTGTCAAATTTTAATGAAAATGTAAAATACGTTGATCTGAACAGTCATCAATCAGGATACCAATCATATTCAAATTCTAAGGATCAAATTACTCAACAGATAGCATCAGTGTTTAAAAATAAATTCCAAGGATCTTCTTCACTAATATTTGTAAACCAGAAAGAGCCGAAAACTGTTCCTAATAGTACAAATTTTCAGTATCAGCAGGCAACCTTAATAATCAGATGATAATTGCAGCCAACGTCCAAAGTATTCATAATAAATACTTAGCAATAGAATGTTTGGTTAGTTCCTTAAATTATGATGTAATATGTTTAAACGAAACGTGGGCTAAAGACCACCATGTAATTGGTATGAAAATCGATAACTACGAACTTGCATCCTACTTTCATCGAAAATTCTTTGAGCATGGAGGAACTGCCATATTTGTTAAAGACAGTGTAGACTATAAGATAAGGAAAGATCTTAATCGCATGTCTTTCGAGATGAACTGTGAAATTGCGGCAATAGAACTACGTACTTCTAAAACTGTAATAATTAGCTTGTATAGACCCGATTATGATATGGATTTATTCTTTGACATATTAACTAAAATTTTATGTAAATTAAGCCGCGAAAATAAACCAGTTATAGTTGCTGGTGATTTTAATCTTAATATTTTAAAGCCTAAACCTAGTGTACGAAAATTTCTTAAAATTCTTAGTGATTTTAACTTCAAATGTATTCTTGACAAACCTACCAGAACGCAAGGTGCTAGCTCATCATGCATTGATAATTTTATTGTAAATTTTGATAGTTGTAATGGAACTGTGCTGGATGATAAATTGTCAGATCATAATGTCATTATGCTAAATTTAACAACAAGTAAATCGAATCTAAACAGTAACAAAGTCAAAAATAAACCTTTATATACTAGATTTTTTTCTAAAAGCAACTGCGACTATTTTCATCACCTTCTATTCACTGACTATGAGAAACTTTCTAAAGATATTATGAATGCACAAGATGCCAATGAAAAAATTAATGTTTTACAGCAAGCTATAATTCATTACTATAATATAGCTTTTCCTAAGAAAAAAGTGTACCCTAAAAATAGTACAAAAAAGTTCACGACTACTGGTATAGAAATATCAAAGAGTAATTTAGCTAAGTTAGAAATGACTCAAGATTTAATTCCTAGTGAAGAGAGAAAGTCAAGAATAAAAAAGTATAAAAAAATATTTCAGAAAGTTCTAAGAGCAGCAAAAAAAATTAAATATGCGCACAGAATTAAGAAGTCTAGTAATAAGATTAAAGAAACATGGAAAATAATTAACGAACAAGTGACGAAAAAAAAAAGAATAAAATCCCATATTGACTATATTAAGAATGATGGTGATACTATACGAGACGAGACAATTATAACAAATTTATTTAATGACTTTTTTCGTAACTTTGCACATCGCATTACAAGACACACTAACATTGATAAAGAAAAATGCATGGAATATTTGTGCAAAATAGATAAACCCACAACAAATATTAAATTTGATTTAGTAAGTAAGGCAGATTTAAGACGTACAGTGAGCGAAATGAAAGGAAAAATGTCATTGGACATATACCAATTGAGTTCAAAAACAATAAGGGAGCTAATTATGCAAAATGATTATTTGTTGGAACTACTCTGGGAAGTTGTAAACTCATGCTTAAAAGAAGGTACTTTCCCGGACTCTCTAAAGGCCGGACGTGTAATTCCTCTGTACAAAAAAGGAGAACACTCTGACTTGAGTAACTATAGACCTATATGTATACTTCCAGTTATATCGAAAATATTAGAAGCCGTATTGAAAAAGAAAATCATAAGTTACTTTGAAAAAAAAAAATTGTTCACTCCTACACAATTCGGTTTCCGCAGAAACAGGTCCACAGAAATGGCGATTAGGGAAGTTATATACTATATTTTGAATGGGCTGGATAAGGCGAAGAAATGTGCAAGTATTTTTTGCGACCTATCTAAGGCATTTGATTGCTTACGCCATGACATTTTAATTTTAAAATTACAGTACTACGGTTTTGATGGAATAGAACTAGAAATGATGAAATCATACATTAGAAATAGAACGCAGATTGTAAATGTGAATAACCATAATTCTTCAGTAGGTACAGTTGACATAGGGGTACCCCAAGGGTCAGTGTTGGGACCTCTTCTGTTTCTTATTTATGTAAACGATCTTGCAAATTGTCTCCCTACTTGGGCATCTGTAAGCCAATTTGCTGATGACACGCATGTTGGCATGTCAGATAAAAATAAAGAGCACTTAGACGAAAAAATATCGACTGCAATGGCTACCCTACGGGGTTGGTTTGAAACTAATGGCATAATTTTAAATGCAGACAAAAGCGTAATAATGAAGTATCAAGCTAAAAAAGGGAATATTACAGGCACCACAAAATCAGAACATTTGTTTTTAGGATACACGATAGATTATACCTTAAGTCACAGTGCGCATATAAACAAAACCTGTAAAAAGATATCTAGTGCAAACTATGCCCTTTTTAAACTGAAGCCATTATTAGACAAAAAGTCATTAATATCTGTTTACTATGCTTATGTGCATTCATTGCTAAGTTACGCCATAACCACATGGGGTAATGGTACAGATATAAAAAAGCTATTGAAGTGTCAGAAGCGATCCATAAGAATAATAAACGGAATCAAGAAAAGAATGTCAGCAAAAAAATATTTTTTGAAAAATGAGATCATGACTGTTGTGTCCCTATATATATACAAGTGCCTCATAGAAATACATACTGATAGAGATAAAAAATATCCGAGAATAATGGACACACATAAACATAACTTTACCTTGAGAAATAATGATAGACTAGTTCTACCCCGAGTGAGACTTTGTAAAGTTGAAAAGCAGGGAGTTCATAATAAACTAGTTATGTATAATAAGCTACCAGTTGCTTTGAGAAACTTAACGATTCTTGAATTTAAAAGAAAAATTAAGCCCTTTTTCATTCGAAATGCGTTTTACAAGCTTAATGATTTCATGAAAATTAATTTTAAGAAATGCACATTATAGTAACATGTCAAAAATTATATTCTAAGATCTTTATCTAAATGACATGTATTGTTTTGAACTTATTTACTAAAGAAATATTAATGAACTTTTATCAGAAAAAATTTTAATACTTTACATAGGTATATTTCAACTAATTTTATATATATTTTTCTAACGATATGACATATTTTAAATAATTTTTAATCAATTTTATTTTGACGCTTAAATTTGTACCAATATTGTAATGTGAACTTTTTAACTTATGTGTAACTGTGCGTAGTTAGTTTTAAGATTTAATTTTCTATAACAAATGTATTTGACCTACCTAATATAACGAACCATTGTTATAAGGTGAATAAAAATCTGAATCTGAATCTGAATCCAATGTTGGGTCATATTAGATGATTAAAACTAGGTTTAAAGTAAGATGTAAAATGTAAAAAAAAAACTGCGACATTATTGCACACATGGTCATCTGACCCCAAACTAAGCAAAGCTTGTAATACGGCTGCCAAAGACTGATATACATTCATGTATAATTTTAAATACATACTTAAATAGATATTAACACTCTTTGATTCAACTTTTATTGTGCGAACTGCTAGTCTGTGGAATGCGCTACCTGAATGGATGTTCCCCGGCAGTTACAATCTGGGTGTTTTCAAATCACGAGTGAATTGGTTTCTTCTGGGCAAGCGTGATCCATAGACCGCATCATCGCTTAACATCAGGCGAGTTGAACTACAGAGTTTTAGTTGAAATACCAAAGCATTACGCCACAAGTGAATAACAAGGAAGCAGCCAGCTTTGACTTATATTTTCGCCGTTCGTCGCTCTTGCTTGTTTAGGCTTAGTGCGTAACGGCCACTTATTCCGCCCTAAGTCCATGATATATGGTGAATGCTCGAGTAGAGGGCGCATGCTTGTGAGATAATATTTGCCATTCATTTGCTAAACGATCTAAAGGTCTGCGCAAACCGGCGAGATTACTGCAACGTGAGTGCGATGGTTTGGAATCTTGTATAAACCAGACTAGCGACCCGCTCCGGCTTCTCACGGGTGTAAGTTTTATTATAAAAACTTTCCATGAAAAATGATCTAACTGATGGTGAAAACCGCATCAAAATCCGTTCCGTGGTTTAGGAGGAGTTAGCGGATATACAGATAGACGAACGCGGAAAGCGACTTTATTTTATAATATGTAGAGATAGAGATAAGGTACATATGAATGTAAGTAATAAAAAAGTTTTTTTCCAAAAAAACGTTAAAACGGGCGAATCATCTCTTCTTTTCCACACTTAAAGATGTAATATTTTCATCAAATTTAAATGAGGCGCTTGGGATGTACCCTAATCATAATACGTATAAATTCAGCCTAATCACCAAAAGGACATGGGGTACTGGCGGTTTAAGTAAATCTGCATTCAAACTTTTTTGTTGGCCTCCGTAGTAAAGTATAGTAAATATTTATTTCTGTAACGTTTTTATATTATCCCATCTGCGGAGGTATCTAACATCATACATACTACATCATACTATACTACATAGTATAAAACAAAGTCGCTTCCCTCTGTCTGTCCCTATATATGCTTAGATCAATGCAAAACAAAACTACGCAACGGATTTTGATGCGGTTTTCACTATCAGTTAGATTAATTTTTCACGGAAGGTTTATATAATATAATAAAACATATATCCGTGCAAAGCCGGGGCGGGTCGCTAGGATGTTATAATTGACTTAACAGCGGGCCCCAAACTCGGCTAGGTCGGTCTCTTGGTGACCCGTGAAGTAGATTTGTCTATATATATAATTTAACACGCGCGCTTAGGAGTGTTGCCCTCCGTAGTGATAGTGAACTCCGAAAGACTTTTTCACGTAGTAGTCGTAAACTACTTCCTCCAAAACAGTGGAGCGAAGTTTCATAAACGGGTTTTGAATACTTAAATATAATAAACGGATGTATCTAGACGACGGAATTTTTGTAAGGATATCATTATATTCATAATTATAATCAACTTTTACTTTGGGACCAATCGTGATATCGCTAAAAAAAAACAGTTGTTCCATAGACCGGCCAAGTGCGAGTCGGACTCGCTCACTAAGGGTTCCATTATCTATATAAACGGCATAAAATCACGTTTGTTAAACACTGTTTTAAACTATCACGGTTGTTCATAGGTGTTTTTTTTTAAACATTCTAGTAATAAATATAGCCTATGTTACTCAGGGATAATGTAGCTTTCTACTGGAGAAATAATTTTTTAAATCGCTCCATTAGTTTTTGAGTTAATTCGTTACAAACATCCAAAAATACAAATCCTTCCTCTTTATAATATTAGTGCTGGAGGACTGTCTTTTGCGTCATACCTGCCTGTTTTAAAATATTTAATGTATGTATTCCAGATCTAAAACGCGAAGCGACGATATGCCACATGCTGAAGCACCCCCACATCGTCGAGCTGCTCGAGACCTACAGCTCGGAGGGCATGCTTTACATGGTCTTTGAATAGTAAGTAGCGATTCGGTGACCACACTTCCGGTGTTTCATGGATGACACAAAAAGCTCTATTACCGAATTACAAATATCGGATTTTATTTATATTATACGGGAATTACTCAACGTAATATTAAGCCGGTTACTCCGAGTATAGTTTCAACCGCATTCGGCGATCTTTTTCAAAGTGAATATGCACGCACGGCTGCAACTCAGTGAGTAATTCCCGTGTAATATAAATAAAATGTGTGAAAACCACGTCAGTTTCCATAATAAAATTACAAATATCGGCTTTCCTTGTTATATTGTTGACCAACTGTGCTCGACGTTTCATCCGCGACCTGCACCGGACGTTACATCAGAAACAGTGCTTTTTTTCTGGAATAAACATCGAGTAACAATATCTATAGAGTCACAAGTGAAAACAGTCAAAAAAACGTCCGACCGTCGTTGTACATACCTAGATATTAGTTATATCTCCGGCCCTCCAATTTTCTCTAAGTATCTCTATACTATAAATCACGTATATTCGTTTGTTTGTTGCTAACTGAGAGAAGGTCAAGCAAACAAACAAACAAACACACTATCGAATTTATAAGCATTTGTAATGAGATTGTAATTGTTAACTTCACTGTCTCTTCTTAAGACTCATACTCCTTACCCTTTACTCTATTTTAAATTAATTAAGTATACATACAATAATTTTGCTAAGCTTGTTGTGTTTACGAATAGAAGGGCGTATATTATGTGGTGTCTTCAATTTAAACCTATTTATTAAATGTAAGTCTTCATGTGGACGTCCGGTTGTGTGAATTTTTCAATTAAAAATAAAATAAAACTAGTAAGTATGATAGCAAGTTTGTGTCAAGAATTAATCCAATGATCTAAAACAGAAGTGTAAAGTTGGAGTACCTCGATTAATTCAGTTTAAGCACGAGTAGACCCTTATGTCTTCTTCATTGTTCGAATTTTGGCGACGCGATGAAAATACGTAAAAGAAAAACAAAAACCCACAGATCTTTATCAAGACAGACTCCGCAAGTTCACCAAACAAATACTTTGCGTGTCTGTGGCCTGTCTTAAGTTGGATCATTGCTCCAATCAGCACACTGCATATTTTGGTTTGATTTCCGTCGTCTTGGCAGTGTACGTCAGTCGTCACAGCAAAAAAGTCAAATTGCGCCATAGCAAACGGTAAAAACTCTTCAAAAGTAGTTGCTCTCATGACGTCATAGTAGAAGGGCAGGTACAAACAGTTTGACATGCTTGTAATGTCTGATGTGTGATATCCTGGGGCCTTACGCCCAACTATAAACGCGGGCCCGAATAGGTGCAGTTTGCAAAATCACGTGACTGCAACCGTATCTCAGCGCGTTAAGGTTCGCGTTCGCGTGATTTTGCAAACTGCACCTATTTGGGCCCGCGTTTAGAGTTGGGCGTAAGGCCCCAGATCTGTAGTATTTATCCTTTATACGATGTTTCACTGGTAATCAGAGAGTTCGTAGTAGCTATTCCTAGTCTGTGTCAGAGAGTAACAAAATCATAGCCACGTAAACAATCACAGCTCGAAAAAAAAAAACCAATGAGTATAATATCCCCTTTATCAACAAAAATCATGATCATCCAGATTTGAAAAGTTCTAAGCCGTGGTTGCCCTCTGTTACGGAAACCGTCGGACGTGATTTGGCTACCGATAGCCAAATGTTTGCGATATTAGCCACATGTCCTACCTCCGACAGGAGAAGCGAGACAGCAATAAAAATAAAACTATTACGTTGGCGAGAAGCGAATGTAAGCTTTGTCATGGAGCCATGAGCGAGCGTAGGAGTTTGATAGTTTACGATCGGAGTAACTGCGTTCCTCAACTCGGTTGTAATCGTCGCTGTCAAAATGGCGATAAATAGCTCGTTTGAAGCACAGACATATAATACCAAGCAGAACCAACAAGCCACAAAAATATTGATGCAAAATACACTACATATACATTACACGCAAACATTTGCAAAACGCGGGCCGGACTCAAGGACATTCTTTTATAATAGTGCTAACAGATACTATTAGATTGTATCTGAAATGTAACGTCACAAAATTTACGACCCCTGCCTACCCCTTGTCAATCACACTTCGTCGACCCCTCCTCCCCTCCTCTTTATGTGATGGAATTTATGGATGTTCCCATTGGGTATTAATATTCAAACACACCAGACCAAGTCAAATCATTTATTTTTGTATAAAACAATTTACCAGATGTGTCATGTGGTTGCAGGATCTGAATTTGATGGAAATGAGGTATTCTGCAGCTCCCGCAGAACATTTTTGCCAGTAACACCTCTTTTTGTGGCTTTCTTTTCACTTGGTATGTTATCGCTCTGAAAATTATTACATGCAAGTTATCATAATGTAGTTAGTACAACTTGAGATTCATGATAGTGATAGCGACTGTTCATTGAAAACTGTTGTTCCAATAAGCATTACACCTCGTACTCTCTAAGGATTGTACGGAAACCAGTCCGGTCGAACAAATGTGCCTCTAAATGCTTTGAGCACAACAAACTGGTCGCACTGGGCTGCCAATTTTCTCGATTCAAATTCTTCAACCATGCGTTTCTCAACTCTTCATCCTTGGGAAAATCTAAAATGTAATAAAAATGTTTGTTACTTGACATATGTCTAAATAACCCTTTAATTACACTATCTAGATCACTACGTATATATATGACATGAACCACAATAGGTAGGTACTTTATTTACATTACTTAAGAAAAGCAGCTAGTAATTAATGAAAAAGGTTCATGTCATCATAATCACATCAAGCTGAATCATCTATTTTAATTATACTTCTGAAATACGAATTCTGATTCTGAAATAAATTCCCTGGACAATGTCTAAATACCGTAAACGTAAAACAATGATCGATATAATGAATTTTTAAAGAAAATAACTTATACTATTTTAATTATACTACTGAAAGGAGTATTACATTCTCTTGGCTACTGAATACGTTCCCTGGACAATGTCTAAGTACCTCAAACGCCAAACAATGATCGAATCAATATTTTTTTAAAGAAAACTACTTATTAACGTTTATTACACCCACCAAACTTGTACATTTATGAAATTGAAAGAAACACAACCTTCCCAAGCCTTCAAATTGTAAAGTTTATGAAAAATAACAAGAAAAAATAGCAATTCAAAATAATCTCTATTATAACACACGAAACTTACGTGTGAAACGTTATACCGGGTGGCATCTTATGAGATGAATTAAAACACATGAGGACACTGCACTTCACCATAGTATTTTCGTATCTTTTAAACCAAATATGTAAAAATAACTTTTATTTTAGGTAATTTTTGCAAGCCGTGGTTTTCGCTGTCAGCCTTCTGTCAGTATATTGATGCTTACCAAAATGGTGACATGGAACACCGTACCACATGCTCATTTTTTTCTATTATGTTGCAACGTTACGACAAAACGAGATACGAATATATGATTTTTGTGTAATCGAGAGAGATGCAAACATAACTGTTTTTGCGAATGTAGTTGTAAAAAACATGTTCAGTCTGTTTCTGTATTAAATGTCTGTGGTTTGAAGATGACTTGTACAGTTGAGCGACTATCAAAATGAAAATAGGCTTAGACGCCTCTACTTCTAAATGCATCGGCCGTAACAGTAAACAAAAACAATTTCGTACCTGACACAAGACATCTTCAAACGGGCGATTGTTGCTGTTTTGACAGCGACGATCGCAGGCGATCGTCGCAGTCGCTTGTTAGCTAATGATAATCAGATTTTGAAATAAATGCAGATAGCAAGCGAGTGCTCTCGCCGGCAGCCAGTGGTAAGCCAGAAATAGTCAGCTATACTCTGGTCCCTTCTTAATAATAATCATAAACACATATCGACTAAAGCCCCAAACAAAAATTAGATTAAAAAAAACCGCTATTTCGTTCGAATAAAATCCGTTACGTATGCTTAATTTCAATACATCTCAGTTTCTCAGTTTCATGGGTTTATAAAACAGATGTCTTATGATTGAGCGAGGAGACAGTCGTTAGCTACTCACTCGCGTCGCTTGCGCGTGGTGGTGGGACTGGTCTCTAATGTACATAAACTTTGGTATCAATATCGCTTGCATGCCGTATTGCAACGTGGGGTTTTGTCGAGCCAATTTGGTGGGAGCTTGTTTCATCCATGAAATGTTTTTTTTTTATACGGTTATATTACAGAGTGCAGGTAAAAATGGCTAAGATTAATTCTTGCGGTTGCGTTGCCAAAAAAAAATGTTTTTTCCGTTGTTTAGTTTCATGCTTTTTTTAACCGACTTCCAAAAAGGAGGAGGTTCTCAATTCGACTGTATTTTTATTTTATTTTTTATGTTTGGTACCTCAGAACTTTCGACTGGGTACATCGATTTCGATGATTGTTTTTTATTTGAAAGTCGGTGCTTCCCGTGTGGTCCCATTTCAATTTGGTCCAATTCTGACATTTTAATGAAGTCGATTTTTATATTGCTAATTATTAAACAGCAAGCCTAGCTTTCCTTAAACTAGCTCTCTTGTATAAAACTGCTCTCAGTACTTTCATCCGCTGCTGTTTTTTTTTTGTCCCATAGTAAAATTTGTCTTATAATGATGATTAAAATGACCTTCTTTCGGTTTTTCACCACCTTTCCGTGTAACCCTAGATAGGAACTACCCATGACTACTCATTCATGTTGGTTAACCCGTATTAGATGACGTGATAGAACCCTCGACAGAATATTACAGTGTTTCATAATAAATTGAGACAGGCGTGATCAGTCACGCGATGTGTAACAACAACTGTCGTGTCTTACTATTAAATATACTACTTACTACTATTATTCTCGGTCTAAGCATTTATTTGGTCTGACAGCTGCAAAAACTTAGTGAAGAGCTGAATTAAAACATTTCAGAGGCACCTCTAAAATTACTAACCTTGTTCCATCCTCGGCCACACCGTCGCTTACTATCAGGCGAGTAGGAGCCAAAAGAAGATCTATCTAAAAAAAAACTCAGAACTCCGTAATTTATAAACCGATTTCGAATAAGTTTTTTTTTAAAGATTACAGAAGAAGACACTAAAATAATAACTGATTTGGTTCATATTGTTTCATATCGAGGTTGACTAATAATAAATATATGTAGGCATTTTATTTATATACTAGTTTTTTTGCCCGCGACTTCGTACGCGTAGATTTTCATATAAACCTTCAATCCTTTTTTCTTCACTTAATCCGGCCCTTGCGCAAAATAACATAGCCTATACTTCAATCTGGTTATAGCTAAGCATATTCGTGAAAATCGCATTTAAATCCGTCCGCATTTTCTTCCAGGGGTTTAGGCGATGTGCGTGAAAAACAAACATTCTGTTCAGCTGCTTATTTTAAATCGCCCTGTGTGAAGTATTGATAGAAGCATAACAGTAAAAACACCGTCAACAGTTTTCAAATCAAGAAGATAATGTGACCACAGTGCCGAGCATGTTTTGAAGTTTTCTTTTTGTCTAAACCATAAAAAGTATATCATGTCATGTCGGGATGATACATCTCTGAAATTTGACTGTCCAGTTTCGCTCGTTCGAATTTTTCTATGACCATGCAATTTCTGAACTATATGAATACGACCACAAGTATGGCTTTGGCCACGGAACCCTGACATATGCTTGTCTTGCAAAATGCATTGGATTGAATCACCAAAGAGGATGTAAGGCCTATGTTTTTATAACATCCTTGATCTATATGTTCATTCATCTAAGAAGGTTAAGAAACCTTCTTTAAATTTAAACTGATTATCTGAATGACAGTTGACAGTTTCAAATTTTTATAATGGCGATGTCAATAACATTCTCTTTACTTTGGACCTCCTTGCTTGAGGCTATGTGACGATCCTCATATTACGTTTCGGGTAACGAAGAAAATAATCATTGATTTTTTAATTTCTTTTATGTAATAATAAATAATTAAAATAAATTATATAACATAGCCTATGTTTTAATCTAGTAATTTCTAAGCATATTCGTGAAAACCGCATTTAAATCCGTCCAGTGGTTTAGGAGGTGTGCGCGGACAAACAAACAAACAGACAAAAATTCTAAAAACTGTCCTATCGTGTTCAGCTGCTTATTTTAAGACGCCCTGTGTGTTTTTTTTTGTAATCTTGCAATTACAGATTTTTTTATCTCTACGTTTTTATTATATGTATAGATATAGATAGATAGATTACGTCTAGAAACTGAGAAATATGAATTTTAAGTTTTTGACGTAAGTTTGATTTTATATTGCGGGTATTTTGAAAATCGAAAAAAAATAAGATGTTATATAAAAATCCTATTTACATATTTGTATTTAATTAAGGTCAATAACAAGGAATTATAATCAAATAGTAGGAACTCAGATAAAATAAAAAGTTTGTTATTTGTTGAGTAGTGTTATCTTTTAGATTGGTCCCATAGTTTTATCAAAATCGGTTCAGTAGTTTGGTTTTGTATCAACATAACTGGGAAAAATATGTCATCCAAGTAAACGAAATTGCGTATTTCATCATCATAATCTTCAGCCACGAGAAGTCCACTGCTGAACATAGTCCACTGCTTTTGTGTATTTTTATTTTAGTAGTAATTGTGTATTTAGTATAGAATTTTAAATTGATCATTATTTTTAATGCCATAGGTGGCAATGAAGCTAACGGGCCGCCTGATGGTAAGCGATTACATCGCCTATGGATACTGTAACACCAAGGGCATCACAGACACGTTGCCGACCTTTGAAGACTATTAACAGCCCTAATTATAGCCTATACCACATCAAACCACGAACGACATATCGAACCACGAACCGCCGTCTGACCAATGGGAGGGAAAGAGTGAGAAGATTATTTCCCTCTTTATCTCTCGTTGGTTGATGTGGTTGACGTCAGCCATGCTGGCCCATCTGTTACGGCTATTAAAAGACCCTTAAACTGTATAGTTTATTGTCAGTTATGTGACCTATTCACGTAAATAAATAGTTATTGTGATTCCAGTATGGACGGGTCTGATCTCTGCTTCGAAGTGGTGCGCCGAGCCTCCGCAGGATTCGTCTACAGCGAAGCGGTTGCATGGTAATACCTGTTTCACTGCCCTGGTGGTGGCTCAGCTGATAGTGAACCTGCCTTCTGCGCTTGGGGCGTGGGTTCGATTCCCACCTAGGGCAAAATTTCATGTGATGAAAATATTTTGTGTTTGTTCTATATCTGGGTGTTAATATCTATATAAGTATATATTTAAAAATATATCTATATATATAAAAGAAAGTCGTGTAAGTTACACTATTTATAACTCAAGAACGGCTGAACCGATTTGGCTGAAAATTGGTGGGGAGGTAGCTTAGAACCAGGAGACGGACATAGAATACTCTAAAAACGGCTGGACCGATTTTGATGAAATTTTGTGTTCCTGGAGCGGGTCATAGTAGCGAGGCCGAAGACCGATCTTACACCCGTGCGAAGCCGGGGCGGTCGACTAGTAATACATAAAAAAATGTGTGTGATTAACAATTCAGACAGCTAAGCCAACAAAATTGAAGCAGCTGATTTAAGTTTACGCTCACTGGCCATAGCTCTTTTGAAAACTATCAACATTAAAAAAAAAAAAAAAAAAAAAAAATTTTGCGAAAAGGCCAAATTAAGGAGGGTAAAAGGGGCTGAAAGTTATTAAGAAAATCGACGCGTACGAAGTCGCGAGTGTCAGTTTTTTTTTAATACTATAATTGGCAAACAAGCAGACAAGCATGATGGTAAGCAGTCACCGTCTCCTATGGATACTTGTAACACCAGAGGCATCACAAATACGTTGCCGACCCTTTAGAACTCTATTAACTATTTATTCTATATAATACACTATTATTTGTAAATCAATGCTCATGAATACTAAGATAAAGTACTGTAAACCAATACTTCACGTTTCCAGCCACTACATGCGTCAGATTCTCGAGGCGCTCCGCTACTGCCACGAGAATGACATCGTCCACCGCGACGTGCGCCCTCACTGCGTGCTGCTCGCGGGCAGAGACAACTGCGCGCCCGTCAAGCTGGGCGGGTTCGGGGTGGCGGCCCAGCTGCCGGCGCCCACCGCGCACCGAGCGCCGCCTGGTGAGCACTCACTGTATTACACCGCTGCTTGCGGTCACGGACTTCTGCAGGGTTGCAAGCGGTGTTCACTTTCCCCCGACAGATCATCGTCCCGCAAGGTGACTCTTAAATGTTGGTTCGCTGGCGTGACCATCATTTTATCCTGGACTTAAATATTTGCCCTCACCTTTGGCTCGAGCTGTTAAACGTCTCAGCTAATGTGAATTGTTTTTTGCACTTGTTATACATCTCCTCTTATATAAACTGATATAAAACAACGCCCACTGGATCGTTCCTTCACCGACCAACACCGTAGCGAGTCATGACAGTCAATCCACGACTTCATAGTATGGTCCAGTGAACCTTAAATGTGCTTAAGTTTTAGTAAAAGTTTTAGTATTCATTACAATCTAGGTATTTATGATTTTGCTATAACAGTAGGTTGTATTGTACAGAACTGGTGATGGACAATCGACCACTAATGGGTCCCATGGGCCAAGCGTATCTGAAATCAGACGAGTACGGTAAGACGTTATTGTCAAACGGAATTGTGCCCTAACTGCATGGACATAATGTGCAATTTCATCAGCACCCATGTCACAGTCACCTGTCTTGTACAACAGACAAGCTACACTTAAACTCTGTGTTGGCACTTTACAAAGATTGGCACTCACTTCATTTCAACACCTTGCTGTGGCCATGCATTGGTCGTATTTGTACCAATGCGTACAATGTATAGATTTGTATTGGATGAAAATATGTAGACCAACTACATATTTTCATCTTATTATATTTTCTCTCAACTACTCGCTGACGGCAATCGTCACACGCAAAAAGAGACAGAGCAATGTTAAGCATAGATCAGCCTGAGTAAGGCCCTTTGTTGCGTGGTAAAATTGACCAGACCACAGAAAAATAAAATAAAAATTTGGTCAAGTGTCAGTTAAGTCGGTCTGTCAAGTTGACTGTACCGCCGTTTTTTAATTATCTGTGGTACAATTGATTGAACCACATAAAAAAAAAAAAACAGTGAAACAGTTGATTGGTCTATTCGAGAAATGTTTGTACCGTGAAACAGTAAACAGAACGTTTTTTTGAATATACAAATTCCCAGTAGTAGGACAAGAAAGTTTTCTATAAATACATGTTTACATATCGTATTAGTGCAAATATGTCAAAATGTGTGGCTTCGGCATTACAATTACATCATATTTTTTTTATAACTAAAGAATTGTATTATTTTCTAAATTGCTTACAAACGAAATGCACAACCGGTGGTGGTTAAAGCTTCGATTAACATTTAGGTGGAAAGTTTCGTATTTATTTCACTAGGATTAGGCTTTTGTTTCACCGCCAACTAGCCAATTTATTTTTGAACTGTCTTTTACATTTAAATGGTAAATCTTAATGACGAACAACACTTAGAAATTACTTTCCAGTTACTAAAAGAAGTCAGTCAGCTTTGAGGGCTGAAAAGGTCTAGCTGGGTAGTTACTTGCAGGTAGCAAGAATTATAGACGATGTCACGAATGCTTGAATGGTTGCAAAGGCAGGTTAAGATTTTGGAGGTCGTAGCTTAGCGGATAGAGCGCTTAGGGCGTAACCCCGATGGCGCAAGTTCGAATCCTGCCGGTCGTAATTTTTTTGAATTGTCTATAACATTTCATTAACGGTTCTTAAGTTAAAAATGCTTAAAATTGCGTTTTTTTGCGTTCCAAGAAACGTTTTTAAGCAATACTGACTGTTATTTTGTGGGTTCTTTAAATTACTGGAAGATATAAGTTTTAACTCCATTCGATACCAAATTGAAAACTACCTGACATTACACAAATTGCACCCAGTCATTTACATAAAATAATTATAAATACCTTACAAAAAAAAAAAACCAATTTATCCATAATTTTCACTTTGCTCTTTACCTATAAGAAACAACTTTCATTGTCCGGTTATCATTATAAAATAACATTAAACCCTTCTTCCGAGTACACAATCACTATCATATAACCTTCAACCCATGGCTACCCACTGAGACCCATTTTGGGTCGCTGTCAACCGTCATAATAATCGATCATACTTTTTCGCAGGTCGTATCGGAACACCTCACTACATGGCCCCAGAAGTGGTCTCCAGCCAATTGTATGGGAAGCCAGTGGATGTATGGGCAGCCGGAATATTGCTCCACGTGTTGCTGGTCGGGTACTTGCCCTTTACTGGGACGAGGGAACGACTGTTCGAGGCGATTTGCCGAGGAAGACTACGTGTAAGTGTTTACTGTTGCTTTAGTTCCGTTAGTTTGTCAATAGATGGCGTCTACAGTCAATTGTATGGAAAGCTAATGGATGTATGGTTAGCTGGGGTATTGCTTCAAGTGTTGCTAGTCGGGTATTTGCCCTTTACTGGGACGAGGGAACGACTGTTCGAGGCGATTTGCCGAGGAAGACTACGTGTAAGTGTTTATCGTTGCTTTAGTTCCGTTAGTTTGTCAATAGATGGCGTCTACAGTCAATAGTATGGTAAGATTGGTAGGCCGGGGAGTGTATGGGTGGCTGGAATGTTGTTCCACAAGTTGCTGGTTGCACGCTTTATACTAGCTTCACTTGTAACTAACTAGCTAACCAATGACATCATAACCGCTTGACAGCTCATCCTTTACCCCCGGTGATGAAAAGGAACTGAATTTTGAGCAGGATCTTTTTCGAGCGGGTCGAAAGATAATTATAGACGGTTAAGTAGTAGACTCACTTTTACAGTCAATGCAAACTGAAATTAGACATTAATGTGTGTTATAATTAGTTTTCCTATGAATTCCAGTTCGACGCTCCCCCGTGGGACGATATCAGCGACTCCGCTAAAGACTTGGTCCAGCGCATGTTGACAGTCGACCATACTCTCAGGATCAACATACAAGAAGTGCTGAATCACCGGTGGATAAGGGTAAGGGAACATTTTACACACAATAGTGATATTCCACCTCGTTCTCATCATCTTCCCCAGCCTTACAAATAATGTGTTAATCCTATAAAATGCTGTCTAAAAACTCAAAAGTCAATTCACTCATTCGTGATTTGAAGACACCCAGATTGTAACTATCGGAGTACATTCAAGCAGCGCATTCCACAATAAAAGTGAAATCAAAGCGCTTCGTATGGGTTTTTGGAATATCAACCATAAAGCGTCGATTTTTCGTGGCACTCTGGCAGACGAATAGAAAAATATAGATAATGCAAAATTTATATTTCATTTGACGTTTTGAAGTAGTTGAAAATCAAGTTCAATGATTCCGTTACATACATACATACCTAGCTAATAAAAGCATGTTAAAATGGGCAGGATTAGATCATGCAGATCCGATGCGCACTCCGAAATTTATCCGAAAAATAACCCATAGACTAGCAACTTTGCGCCGATGCTCAAGACTAAAAAGCTTAGCACTTAATCCGATCGTGTGTTGAGTACTGCTGCCACCTATTCGACCGAACAGCCAAGTACCAGCTGGAAGCTTTAGATTCGGTAGACCTGCGTGCTATGAGGCTGATTGGTGACAGCAAGTTAGTCGCCAAAAAATTACAAAGCCTCGAGCACCGTCGTAAAGTAGCTTGCCTGTCTATTTTGTACTGGATGCATTTCGCTGAGTGTGCGCAAGAGCTTCATGACCTCATTTCATCCTCCCCCTTTTACTACAGGGCAAGTAGAAGGACTGCATACTACCACCCCTTCCTCGTGGAAATTCCAAAGATTCGTACACAACGATTTGGGTCGTCTTTTATGATACGTACTGCCCAAGAATGGAACTCCCTGCCGTCCTCCTTGTTTCCTGAGAACTACAATCTAGGCATCTTCAAGGCTATAGTGAATAGATTTCTTCTAGATCAACGTGTTCCACCCTCGGCCAAACCGTCACTTACCATCAGGCGAGTTGGAGGCCAAACGTAGATCTATACTATGTAAAAAAAAAAAACATTTCAGGACCGCGACAAGCAAAACCGCATCCATCTGGCCGGCACAGTGGATGAACTTAAGAAGTTCAACAGCCGCCGACGTCTGCGAGCTGCCACCCTGGCTGCTGCAGCCGCCGACGACGAGGAAGAGGACACTGAGCCGAGGAAGCAGGCCATGCTGGAAGAAGCCAACGCTGCAGGTATTTACCGTTCTTCCTTCGAAAGTTCCCAGAACTTTCGACTGGGTGAACCGATTTTGATGATTCTTTTTTTATTTCAAAGCTGGTGCTTTCCGTGTGGTCCCATTTCAATTTGGTCCAGTCTGTCATATTTATGAAGTCGGTTTTTTATATTGATAATTATCAACTCGACTGTTGGTAAAGCGACTGATGGTAGTCGAAAATAAAGCTGTTTATTTATTTAAACGAAATCCTGTTTTCTAAAGTTATATGATTATTTACGGGATATTTACCGTGGTAAGGTCTTGAGTCTTCCCGCGAAAACATGGTGCATGTAACTACGCCGAAATATCGGGACCTCCTTCCACAACCTTACCACGGTAAATATCCCGTAAATAATCATATAACTGTAGTGAACAACCGTGATAGTTTAAAACAGTAAAATCCTGATTTGTTTCAGCGGTGAACCTTGTAGTGGAATCTCTGGACGATGTCTCAGTCCTACAAGACGGACCCCTGTTTATGGACCCGGACCTCTTTCACAGCGTACTCGATGATTTGCAGCTACGGGCTCTGTTAGAGGTAACTTTTCTTAGTCAGTTTTTTTCTTTCCTATTGATAAAATTATGGCGTCGCATGTCTTGTGCAAGGCCTGGCAAGTATTGAAATATTTTCAAGTTTTATTAGATTTCGTGAAAAAGTCACAGTCATCATCATCATCATTAAATATCTGGGACATTATTGCACACATGGTCACCTGACCCCAAACTAAGCAAAGCTTGTAATGTGGCTGCCAGAGACTGATATACATACATATATATTTTTAAATACATACTTAAATAGATATTAACACCCAGACATAGAACAAACACAAATGTTCATCACACTAATGTTTGTCCTAGATGGGAATCGAACCCACGCCCCCAAGCACAGAAAGTAGGATCACTACCAACTGAGCCACCGAGGCAGTCCTTAATTAACCTCCTCATTAACAACCTATAATGTTCCCACTGCTGGGACACGGGCCTTCCCTCAGAGAGAAAAAGAGAGAGGATGGGCCCTAATCCACCATGCTGGCCCAGTACATGCTGGTGAATGTCTTATGTCTTTAAAATTTTACGGTTCTTGGACATACCGGTTTCCCAACGATGTTTTCCTTCGCAGTTTTGAAGCGATGGCATCGAAAACTACACATGATTTATGTGAGTACAAAATTAGTCATTGGTGCGGGTCCGAGGTTCCAACCGAGTTCCACAGTGAGTCACATATCGGGTTTTAAGAAAAAAAAAAATTATTTTGTTTGCTACTTCTACGCTGACTGCGCCGTGTGTGTTTCACGGCAAATCTCATGAACGCGGCGCACGCGACTATCGCTCTGATCGTACCGTGAAGTATCGTAGCGGGCGGGGAAGGGGCGCAGCGTTTGATTACTGGCAGGGGGTTTCACTCCGCAGTTTAGGTACGTTCAGCCGGCGCACCTTTCGACGGGCATCACACAGTGTCCGCTCGGCTCGCACGCTAGCCACGTCGCGCGTAAATAATATAAGAAATAAAATAAAAAATAAAAATATAAGTAATAGGCAGGTAGGTTAGGTACTACATAGCTGGTAAGTTTGTACTAATAAGTATTCTGTGTAAATATCAAGAAGACAACTCTAACGTTACACGTGCCGCGTCAGGAGAGATAGAGCTACGTAATAGAAAGAGAACGACTCTCTAGGTGAATATAGGAGGCGGTATCCAGCGCTGTTCGATTTGAATTGCTACTTTATTTTCTTGTCCTTATTTATTTACATTTCTTTGCAGAGTGAATTTTCTGTGTGTATTATGTATTCTGTGATACTGCTCAATTTATTAGGGCGTTTTTTACAACTGCTTATATATCTACTGTGATCCGGACTGGCTTCCTTGTGCTGAGTTGTGAATATGTTGTGGCAGGTGTACGACCGTATAGCGTGCACCGTGGTGGTGTCGAGCGGACGCGCGCCCGCCGCCGAGGGCCGACAGCGCGCACGCGCCGCGCTGGAAGCCGCCACGAAGCTGCGCCCCCCGGGCCCCGCGCCCGCCGCCGCCTCGCCCGCCACCGCCACCAACATACACGAGCTGCGCCGCGTGCTCGCGCTACCACACCTACAGGTACACACTTTTTTATTTTATCTGTTAGAATAATAATTATCAATTTAAAAACTGACTTCATAAAAATGTCAGAACTAGACCAAATATGCGCCCTCTATCCCGTAGCGCGTACATTATTTAGGCACTATCGGTTTTAGAGAGTGCATGTCTGATTTAGTACTGAGGTGTTCCGACAGATGTCTTATAATATTTTTTTTGTGTGGAAATCACTTTTTAATTGTTACATTGTAAAAAAAAAATATAGTGCAACTGGACCAAATTGAAATGAGACCAAAGAGAAAGCACCAGCTTTCAAATAAAAAAAGAACCGTCAAAATCGGTTCACCCAGTCGAAAGTTCTGAGGTACCAAACATAAAAAAAACAGCGATTTGCGAACTTCCTCCTTTTTCGAAGTCTGTTAAAAAGCACTAATAACATGTTGATATTTTACTATTGTTACCTACATAGGACCCTTGAACTTTACAGCCTTTTACAGCCGGCCCAGTATAAGTATTTCACTTTGTAAACACACAACATGGCGTTTTTGGTTATTTTTCATACTCCAAAATCGCGCATCGTACGTTTATGTCGTTGCCAGACACAGGACTAACTGAGTTCACTCAACTCTTTATATTAATAATTATTTAATGAGTATTACGTCTCTATTGGTAAAACCTTATTGGCTTGCACCACGTTATTTTGACCGCTCATAACGAGCGTGTTGCGCACCTCATCAGATTAGCACACTTGACATTGCCAGTTTCACACAGATAACGTAACGCAACCGCGTTACGAGTTTATGTCGTCATAGATACTAAGGGGCACAGATTCCATTTATCAATTACATTTTCATGTTATGACATCACGCGGTTGTGGCAACGAATGTTAATTTGAGAAAGAGAATAACAGCCCAGGAACAATGAATAAAACGTTTATTGCGGTTATTAACGATGCACGCCCGCGCCATCTAGTTTATTATGCTAGCACTATAATAAATAGTTCGCTTACACCCCGACTTCCAAAACGCAGAAAACTAGATCCTTATTCCCTTATTCTTGCAGTTGCCACTAAGAATATAATATGTTATTAACACGTGCCAGAAATACAAATTAAAACTAACACTCAATCAACTATACGGCAGTGTATCGGGTGACCTAATCGTCTAAAGCGATTTCTTCTAAAGCAACCTTGGATTGGCAGGAATTAGATGCGGTCGATGATGAATATAAAATACATAATTCTACTTGTATGCATACAATAAATACACAAACAATGCTACATACTTACAATAAACATTTTAAATGAAAAACAAGTACCATGATCATGAATAAAGACAATGTTTCTAAACGAGGTTTAGGAAAATAGGAAGGGATCACGCCACTAATCCTCAAAAACTCGACAAACCCATGAATCGTCTATTTAGAGGGCAGATCAAATACAAATAATTACTTAAACCTACATAATATGGTTATAATAAAAACAGAAATAACTTACTACATATTTATAATAAACATTATATTTAAAAAAACACATCAATCATAGGACTGCACTTCAGAAATGAAAACTTGAGTAGTAATTCACCTATTCTACAAGAGATGGCGCTGTTTTAAAATACACGGTACTGTGTGGTGTAAGCGCGCGATATTTCCATTGGTGTATCCTTTTCGGACCTCAAGATACAGGCCTAGCCTAGTTTGAGGCCCTCAGGCAATTGTTTTATTGTAACTGTATTTTATGTGAAATAAATAATTTTGTATTTGTGTATTATGTATTCTGAGACAGCGTGACGATGACGCGAGTTCCATGATTTTTGTTCACCCAAAAAGTGCTCATCGCGCCTAAAGAAGTTTTCACTTAAACTAAAAACATAAGTACATAAGTACCGATTAACATGAAAAGACAATGTTTATAAATGAGGTTTTGGAAAATAAAAAGAAACCACCTATGCCACTAACCCTCGGTAACACGGCCCAAGTAAACCCAAGAATCCTCTATTTGGAGGGTCCTTGGGCAAACCACGATCGTGGCGCCGCCAGTTTGAATTGTGCATATTGCAACTCTTTGTACTTATGGTTGTTAGTGCTGATCCGTAGCCACTAGATGGCGCTTTTTGAAACTATTTAATGTTATTTTCAGATCCTGTTCCCATCCTGCTTTCAGTACGATCCTGTCCCGTATCCCATAGTGAAGAAATCATCATATAAGCTTAACTGTTACTGTCATGTTATCTTAAATCCATTAAAAGTTATTTATTGTTTATTATCCGTTTTGTTTTGTTTTTAATTTGCTAACACGCTTTTATTACTTTCACTTGTAACTAACCAATTATGTTAAGAAATCTTGGAAATTGAGTTTAACCTACTTCTAATAATGGAGTTGTATCTATTACAAAATTTGCAAGTATACATTACAATTACATTGGGATGTAATTGAACCGCTCCCGAAAACGAAGACAGTGGGGGTTAGCACGAGAATTTGCGAAAAAGTTATCGTTACGTAAACGATAGCAATTGTATGAAAAATTCAGTTTCCATTTACGTCCGATAGAGACGCTGTTCAATTTTTCATACATTTTGCTATCGTTTACGGAACGAATACTTTTTCGCAAGTGCTCGTACTAGGGCCACTGATTGCTGATACGAAATCACAAAAAAATGCTGTTTAAAAAAAAACAATTATAAAAAAATATGACGGCATAAGAAAGATTCATGTCGTTTGCTGTCACGGCATACACGTCGGTTTTACTGCCAAGGCGCGCAAATCATCTTCTTTTATATCTATATCTATACATATAATAAAAATGTAGAGATAAAAAATCTGTAATTGCGAGATATCAAAAAAATAAACACAGGCCGTCTCAAAATAAGCAGCTGAACATGTTTAGACAGTAAAAAAATACTGTTTGTTTGTTTGTCCACGCACATCTAAACCACTGGACGGATTGAAACGCGGTTTTCACGAATTTGTTTAGCTATGACTGGATTGAGGTATAGGCTATGTTATTTTGCGAAAGGGCCGGACTAAGGGAGGAAAAAAGGGTTGAAAGTTTACATGAAAATCTACGCGTACGAAGTCGCGGGCAACAACACTAGTAGATAATAAATAAATATCTGGGACATTTTTGCACACACGGTCATCTGACCTACATACTTTTTTAAATACATACTTAAATAGATATTAACACCCAGATATAGAATAAACACAAATGTTCATCACATGAATGTTTGTCCTAGGTGGGAATGGTTCGATTTCTATAAAATAATGTAAGCAATCAACATCTCGCTCAAAGACCAAATAAAGTTGGTTTCAATGCTTACATTGTACCCTCTATAAAGATTTTATATACTTTTTAAATATTCCAACGGGTTGATAGAGGTAGGTTGCTGGCAAACTGCCAGAGTATCTAATGGATATGATGACTCAGAAGAGATTCAGGGTATCGTAATGTCTAATAAAATTATTTTATGTTCAGGAACAGCTTGCAAAAATGTTACAATGGGTAATTGGGTAGTTATCTCAGAACAGAGAAACAAGGGAGATATGGGAAGGGAGCGTAGTGCGGCGAACGTATCTGGCCTAAACCCGGCTCAATGTCTTTAGTCGAACTCATCCGGCAGTCAGCCTTACTGCCCTGCATGTGGCTGCACTTTTTGCATATGGACTATAATAGCTGTAACAGATGTCAACTTGACTGAAGAATCGCCGTCTGAGAGGTAAACCACGGAATCTAACTTTGGTCTAAGATATGTCAACCTGTTGATAGGTTGTGCCCGCCACCATATTGACTAGACAAATGCAAGGCACAATATAATACTCGTTACAGCTCTCTCAGTCACGCACTCCGAGTGTTCGGCAACACATCTTAAGTAATAATTAAGTGTTTTAGCAAAAATAATTGCAATAAAATGCCTTCCTGTGTCTTTATGAACTGCACAAACTACACACGCTCTGTGAGAGAAAAAAAAACGTTTCATTTCACGCGTAAATACTGTATTTTTTACTAAAACAAAAATAATATAGTTTTATTTTAGGCGATTGTTGTCGCTACGAAGTGTATGAACGAGATGTTTAGATCGTCTTGTGTGGGAGAGTGATAGAGATCACAGTCATAATCGACGACCAAAGCCGAATTCAGCCGATCATCATGGCAGGGACGAACTGGTTGCCAATTTTAGTTAGTTTTTAAAGCGTTTAACGTCTCTATTATATTACATCTTACTGACTTTTGTACATAATAGTGCGGCTGCAACCTCCTTAACGCCGCTTCGCCGGCCTTCTCGGTCGCGCGCTGGCCGGCGATAAAAGGAAGAAGTTTTATGACAGGTCAAGTCAGTCATAAAAGGATCTCGAAGAAATAATTTTCTTGTGCATTAAGTTTTCCAATAATTTAAATATTCAGTCCTTATTAAATTAATCAGCTCTCAGACCCAAAATAACTTTATAATACAATATTACTTATAAATGAGGCCTGGATAGTATTATTTCTTTTTCTAAGCCCTGTTCAAATCAAATCAAATCAAATCAAATCATTTATTTGCTAGAATACATTACAATAAAGAGGTCTTAAAATTATTTTTGGTGTCATAGTATTCAGTCTGCAAGCAGACGTGCAAATATTCTTAAACTAAATAAATTATACATTTTGTTTTAACCTAGACGTTCCACAAATTTTCAAATCATATCATACTAAAATGTATTTATTTCCGGACAGTTTCTTCAACCTACAATAAAACAAGTATATGACATAAATTTTAGTAGATTATTATTTATTTTGAACATTTTATACAAAAACCTTCGTCGATTCATTGTTGACCATTGAAAAAATGCCTAAATATACAGACGAGAAGGCGGGTTCTCTGCTACACTTCCTTCAGCAAAATAGAACAAAAACTAGAAACTACATTTGTCTAGGTAAATCGTAAAATTCTATTAAATGGTAGTAGTGGTAATTGGGTTCTAAATGTTCAGTCTTTGCAAATGATTCGAATATATTTACATAAGTACATTTTTACATGTAATATTGCCCCATCGAGATAAAATACTCTAATATCGAGATAATAGAGTCACAACCGTGCCAAAAAAAAAAAAACTCGGCATGTGACACATTGCGCCGACTTTCTGGTTAGTTGTTAGGCAACCGCGATCCGAATACAACGCTATGCGATGCCCCAGCAGACAAGCGACGTTGAACACTATGCAAGCGACATAACATCTAAATTGAAGTTATATGATTATTTACGGGATATTTACCGTGGTAAGGTTGTGGAAGGAGCTCCCGTGAACCCGTGAACATGGTGCATGTAACTGCGCCGAAATATCGGGAGCTCCTTCCACAACCTTACCACGGTAAATATTCCGTAAATAATCATATAACTTTAGTGAACAACCGTGATAGTTTAAAACAGTATCTAAATTGAAGTAAATGTGGCAATGTGAACTAAGTATATAATTGATGTCTAGGTATGAAAAACGACGCTCGGACGTTTTTTTGACTGTTTTCACTTAGAGATTATGACTCTATAGGTATTTTATCTCTATGGGTTGCCCTTATAAAACTTTTATACTATAGGTATTCTTTCCCACTTCATTTGCATGTTTTAGTAGGGTCACCACTATTGTCGAGAAATGCGGACATAGGATCTAGTTGAATGACCTGTGCTACAGAATAGATGACTGTTACTGTGCGCATTTGTATTCGTTATTCATGACTCTTTGAGTGCCTACCCCGAATTACATGTAAATACTAGATTTAGGCCTAGAAGATTTTTGTTCTGGTAGAATTGGGTTTACAGTCCAACCAGCATATTTTGTTACAAGAAAATGGCTTGAAAGTTGTTTGGGTCCGTAGGCAAAGGTTTTTAACGGGACCCTAGTACTAAGCCTACGGTGTTTGTTCTATCATAATTATGTCTCGAGCATCGGCGCAAAGTTGCTAGTCTATCGGTTTTTATCGGATACATTTTGGAGAGTGTGCTTCAGATCTGCATGATTGAACTCCCTATTGCCCTTTTTTCTATCGGACTGCCAGAGCGGGCACGAAAAATCGACACCGCTTTATGGTTGACATTCCGAAAACCCGTACGAAGCGCTTTGATTCCAATTTCATGATGCGAACTGCTAGTATGTGGAATGCGCTGCCTGAATGGGTGTTCCCCGATAGTTACAATCTGGGTGTTTTCAAGTCAAAAGTGAATCGGCTTCTTCTAGGCAAGCGTGATCCATCGTAGGCCGCATCATCGCTTAACATCAGGCGAGTTGGCGGCCAAGCGCAAGCCTATTTTACAATAAAAAAAATGTATGCTGTAACTTTTGAACGGTAAATAAGTGAAATTTTCACAAAATAACCATACAACAAACATTTAATTTAAAATATTTTTATCTTTGCTATAAGGGTCAAACTTGCCATGATTATTGTACTTACTGTTATATAAAACGACAAAATATTAAATAAACACCGGCCAAGTGCGAATCAGGTGCGCGGTAAAGATCAAACCGATGCCGGCAAACAGTGGCACGTGCCCCGGACGGCAGCTGAAAGAGGCGCGCAGATTGTAACTATCGGAAAACACCCATTCAGGCAGCGCATTCCACATACTAGCAGTTCGCACAATAAAAGTGGAATCAAAGCGCTTCGTACGGGTTTTCGGAATGTTAACCATAAAGCGGTGTCGATTTTTCTTGCCCGCTCTGGCAGTCCGATAGAAAAAAGGGCAAGAGGGAATTAAATCATGCAGATCTGATGCACAGTGTCCAAAATGTATCCGATAAAAAACCGATAGACTAGCAACTTTGCGCCAATGCTCAAGACTAATAAGCATATTACCTAAATAAATAAATCATTAATCTCTAATCTTAGATAGAGGTGACGGGCGCCAATGTCAAGTTTTTGCCCCTGTTCGGAAAAATCGTAGATCCAGGCCTGGGGCCTTACCCCTAGCTCGAAAAGTTGACCCGCATAGGTGTTATTTGTCTAAACGGTACCATCAACTACGAAAAGCGGTAGTTATTTGATAGCCGCCAAGCTTTGCTATTTTCACGCACACACGCATAGTAAAACGGATTTTCGTTCATTCAAGTTAGAGGCTTTTAAACGATGCAGCTTAAATGAGTTGGATAATTTTAGGTACCTATCAGGTACCTACTAAAAGTTGGCTCGCAAAAGTGAAGCTAGGGGTAAGGCCCCTGGTGCCGCATAACCTCACCGATGCTAAAATTACAGCGCATGTCCGATACAGTCGGACAGTCCGTCAGTATGTTGTGCGATAAAATCGAGATTTTATGCTGTCGATGTCGAATCCTGAAAGTACCGAAAGAACCGGAAATCGGTTTTGAATTCCCGGTTCTTTTATTTACATCGGACTAGGCTAACGTTTGACCGTGATCTCGCCTGATGGGAAGCAATGATGCGGTCGAAGATGGAGCACGTTTGCCTAGTAATAACCTACCTATTGACCCTAGGCTTGAACACTCTAAGAATGTAATGCGGCGGAATCACAGACAGAGCCAAAGCGTTCCATTGTTTTTCCGTTTTATAATTAAGAAAGTCGTTATATTACCGTCAAGAGATCTGGGAAATCCCAGTATTTTCGGTACTGAGATTTCCCGGTTTTGAACCCTACTTGCTATAGATACCTATCTGAAATCTAGCTCGCAAGAAATTTGAATTTGATATCGGCGTCGTAAGCCTTCTTCATAAGGCTTCTTTTGAAGAATATTCATCGCAGATGCATGGCAGTGAAAATCTATTAGGTAGCGTTTTAACGATATTGCTTATTAAAATGTGGGGAAGCCTTAGTATAAAGGAAATTGCTCCCTGTTTCATTGTGAAATCTTTCACTTGGAGAAAATGTTTCATTGATAAGTCTACGTAAGTACCTATTGGTGAAATTATTAAACCAAAGCATTCAATTACTTTAAGTAGGAAAATTGTATAGAAAGTAGATATACTTATACCAAATTAAAAAAAAAACTTCGTTTCGACGAAAAAAAAAAGATCTAAGATCGATGGTTTTTATAAACTTTTTTCTTCAGTCAGAGTAAGGAAAGTGAAACGAGTAGCGCAGTATCAAAAGGAGACCTTTCTTGGTAACGAGGGAAAATCTTCTAAAAATGTCAGTTGCGTTGGGGTAGTCAGGCTATGTATAATTGCACCTACTAAAATCCCCTTTGTGCCGGACAAAGTAGAGCACCAAGATCTCCATAGAAACTCATCGGTACTCCCAAGACCTATGCCCATCTGAGGTTGCTCACGACTGATAATGATGATGAATTTACCTAAATAAAATAATTTAAGCTTAAATATAAACATGAAAAATTTAGTGTTTTTAAGGTATAACAATTTAAAAAGGCTTACTGTCTACTAAAACAATCTTAGTGATTCGTGATCAATATAAACAAAATCTACCAAGCAATTAGGTAAGGTCACAGAGTACATGTAAGTACAATTAAGGTATTTAATTTTATTCTAATCTTCCATACTAAACCAAACATCGGACTCCAATGAACAGATGCTAATAGAAGGAATTAGTTAAGCGTCATATTATTATGCATTGTGCCAGTTTCTCCATAGTTTTTGCAGTGCATTTACTATGTTCTCTAACTTTTATTTTTAATATCGACTCACTCACTCTATATAGTATCACACCCACTCTAAATAACGACTACAATAGGTACGTCATTTTTAAGCAATAAACAGCTTTACACCTCGTATTTAAAATAAAATAAAATACTGGAGCAGAAAAAAACGTCACACGAAGATAACATATTATAATATGTAATAAGCGTTGTTATTTGTATCAATATTAATGTTTGTTGTTTGTAAATTTAATATTTTACTATTAAATACATATTACAATAGTAAAATAATATTGATTTTTCTTCTATCCATTTAACGACAACTCTCTATAACGCCATAAAATGCGCAGTCCCTTAAGTGTCGCTAAATAGAGTTTTCACTGTAGGTACTTAGTTCGTACCAACATCGTTTTCGATGTCTGAAAGTTTTCGTTGTCATGTCGGTACTTTGATTTTTTAGAGGTCCTTACTGTTTTAACATTTTGTCATCACTACGTCGGTACCTATATACATATTAATATTGTAACGACCTCCCGACAAAAGCTGTAAAAGTAAAAAGCAGACGAAAACACAGAAACTTACTCCAAATTCTGAGTCGATGTTAAAAGTTTATCGCGAACAAGCGGAATATGCGAGCGCTAAAAATTTCTTGTAACCAGATGGCGACATGTCTTTGGATTTTCTTCGGGAGTTACATGAATACTCCGTCTGGTACTCATAAAATATCGACGGTGTATCACTTATCTTATTTTTTACTTTACTTCTAGTTTTCCTCTAGTTTTGGGTTCAGACATCTTGAGTATCAGACAGCTAATGAGCATTGTTTAGAATTTTCAATTATCGACAGTTTCTATTTTTAGAAGGTATAAAATAACCAAGAATACTTACATTGTATTAAAGTGAAGTAAATATTTATTATTTTACTCATTGTATTAATATCTATTTAAGTACCTATGTATTTAAAAATATATATGTATGTATATCAGTCTCTGGCAGCCATATTACAAGCTTTGCTTAGTTTGGGGTCAGATGACCATGTGTGCAATAATATCCCAGATTTTTATTTATTATTCATACCTATATAACTACTATAACATTTATATAACGCGCAGTATAAGGTCAAACTGAACCATATCTAGTTTATTGCTTGAAGTTTTGGCTCCAGACATCTTGTGTATTTAGCTTAATAAGTCAAAAGCACAATTTTTTTTGTATCGATAGTTTGTCCTCTCCAAGAAGGAGGCCTTTGCTGATGGATGTTTACTGGCTGATGATGATAGTTTCTAATTTTAGAAGGTACTAGCTGCGCCTCGCGGTTTCACCTGTGTTATGTGCCTCTTTGAAGCAACCTCCTCGGAAGCGACGTTAACCTCCTTTGACTTAGATGCAATTTATCTTCTGTTTTGTAGGCATGAGCCTACTATAGTGCGTTTCACCAAAGACTTTCTTCGCCGTTAGCTCCCCTGCGCTTCCCATACACATTACAGGGAAAGTGCAGGGGAGCCAACATTACGGCGAGGGAACTCTTTGGTGAAACGCACTATAGCCAAGGTAATAATAATAGGTATATGTCAATGTATAGACTTCAAGCTCTTGTTTTTTGAAGGCAAAATATTAAAACATCGAAAACAAAAATCTGTTCATTCGGTCGCTAACACACTTCACTCCTGTGAATGTGGGTCACTCGCTGGGTTAACCTGAATATAGCTTAAAAATTTCGTCAAAAAAAAATAAAAACGTTTCGGAGTCCATAGGGAACATACATAAATACATACATGTGTACGTACATACATACATACATACATTGCCTTTTACGTATATAAGTAGATAGATAAAAATCATAACTAACAACTCGTTATTTTTTTTTGGAATAAAAAAACCTTAAGAATAGCAATCGCTTGTCTTGGACGATGGACATATCACAGTGGACTAATGTAGGCTTATGATAGTGGCATTCCGTTTTTGGGTCAGGCTGTGGCCGCTTTACCTGTACCTACCAATGAACCCACTAGCGGTCACCCAACTTAAATCTGGACCAAACGAATTGAGATCGAGTGTTCAAGCTTCACGCCATCTCAACTAGTGCTATAAAGAAGATGAAGGGACACCGGCTAAATCATAACTTTCCCCTAACTTTCTCAACAAAGTTACTGACATAATTTTCCCCCCGGAATTAATCCAAACTACTTGATATTCCGTCAGCACTCACCACCTCCTAAGTTAAGCATAGAACTTAACATCAGCTAGATAAAAAACTAAGGCTTCGTTTATGAAAACGCGGGGCGTAGTGCGACGCATTCACGCAGAAACTTTTGGCGTTGCCCGCAACGGTGCCCGCAGCCGGTGCCTGCAGCCGGTGCCCTACGCGACTTCATTAACGAGGCCTTAGGCGTAATATTTAATGAAAAATGTAGTTCCAGTTGTTGATTGAAATCGGATAGACACGAGATAAAAACCGACTTACATAGAACCTTAGTCTTTTTTTTAAGTCTGTTCTAATAGCCTAAATAATACAACTATCGGTCCATATACGATAATACATACGCATAATTTTAAAAGAATGTTCTTTCAACTCCTAAGTGTTGAGAAGTTGTACCCTTCATCATCAGCTCATACATATGAGATCATGATTATCAGTTGCAAATACTTTAAAAAAAATGCGATTGAAATTAGTACTTAGTACACATCATAAAATAAGTAGGCTTTTGGGAAAAATCCCCGCACTTTTTCCGCAACCGATAGGGGTTCTCGTTTTCGCCAAGTTAGCTCGTAACCCCTCTGGTCATTAATCAAAAAGTTAATGACTTTTGAGAATGCGGTTTTAATCTCGCCTATCCAACTGTAGAATCTGCGTTCCTTAATTGTGCTTCGAAAGCAAAACTCGAAAAACTCGGATGAGCTCGTAAAATGTGGTGCTGAACGGAATATGACGAACAAAAGGGTCGAATTATTTAAATTTATGTTGTTTATTTGTTATTTTAAATGATCACGCGTAACTTAAGGTAAGGTACCTATAGGTACATAAAAATCAATTGATGTTTCTCTCGCTAAAACTCTAGAAAGGCTGGACCTATTTGGCTAATTTTGATCATGAAATATTTGTAAAAGTTCAGGGAAGGTTTAAACGGTGAGTAAAACGGCTGGACCGATTTGGATGTTTTTTTTTGTTCCTGGAGCGGGTCATAGCAGCGAAGTCGAAGGCTTGTATATATTAAAACCATATCTAGGTCAATACCTTAGGAAGGCATACCTAACAAGTAAAAGAAGAAACCTCGTGATTTGAAGACACCTAAATTGTAACTATCAGGTACACCCATTCAGGCAGCGCATTTCGCATGATTGCGCATATTTTCGTGCGAAATATCATACAAGCATTTCAAAAATCGACCCTCTGAACAAAAACTTACCTACCTACCTAACTTCACTTTCATAATAAAAGCAAATTTTAATGGAATGTGTGCGAAACGATGCCTACAGGAAACAATGTTTCGATAGAACTGGAGTAGGTCCAACGAATAGATGTCGGAATTTGTAATTCAATTCTAGCCCACCCTGAATCAGATCATGCTAAAATTTTGTATAAACTGGTAAAATTAGGCCTAAAATGATAATATTTTAATTTGTTTGTGTATTTTAGTTCCATAATATTTTTGCTTTGTTTTGTCTTAGGGCGATGTGGTCGCTGAGCGACAAAGCCTATTAAATAAAAAAATATAAAAAAATAACTACTCAATGATGTTACTAGACGTACCAACGTCACATGAAGGGATACAATATTTGTTTTCATCCCCACTTTTTGTCGCCATCTTGTATTTATAATGACGTATCTTTGAAGTGAAAAGTTCTTTATGCGCGTTGAGCTCTTTTTGGGTGACAAAAATCATGGAGCTCGCGCATCGTCACGCTGTCATATAATACATAATACACAGTAGCTTGTATTTTAAAACAGCGCCATCTCTTGTAGAATAGGTGAATTACTACATAAGTTTTCACTTCTGACGTGCAGTCTTATGACTGATGTGTTCTTTATTTATTTATTGAAAGATAGGCTTGCGTTTGATCGCCATTTCGCCTGCGCTTACCAAGTGACTATCCCTGAACTTAGAGAAACCTATCAAACACCTCGGTTAGAGATTTTTCTTGCGAATCTCTCATTTCTGAGAATTAAAAACTTTTATAAAGCTGGGATGCTCTTCACCCGATTGAAAAGTTGCACAAATTTTATCTTTAAAAATTTGTGCAACATTAAAACTTCTTCGAGTTCCCAGCAAAATTAAATTGGAATAATTATCTCACAAATTGGAAAGATTGAAAAAGTTCTCTGACAAGCACTTTGTTTAAATGATAGATTGGTGTAATTTTGAAGTTATTTTAATTTAATATGTTATTTGAAATTAGCTTTTATTATTTTGTTTTGCTAACCCCCGATGCAGAGTGCTATAAGTTTAACGTGTGTATGCGTTTGTGGCTTTGTAAGTCCCAAACGGCTCAACCGTTATTGATTTAGTTTCTTTTTGTTTAAAACGTGACTTGATCGGGAGTGTTCTTATATATGATTCAAGAAAATCAGTTCAGCCGTTCGAAGAATATCAGCTCTTATCGGGGGCTTAAAAAAGCAATGTACATGCACACTTGTTTATAAACAGTAGCTGCGCCACGCGGTATACCTATCCTACTATCTCCCATTTTATTCGTATTTTTTTCCTGGAGAAAAGTATGTACCTACTATGACGTCCCTGTGAAGCACACTACGATACTTACATATCAAATTTTATTAAGGACTAGTCGACCGTCCCGGCTTCGCACGGGTGTAAGCTCGGCCTTCGGCCTCGCTACAAAATATAATATAGTCTATGTCACCCGGAGATAGCGTAGCTTCCCAACAGTAAAAGAATTTTTCAAATCGGTTCAGTAGTTTCGGAGCCTATTCAATGCAAAAAAACAAACAATCAAATCTTTCCTCTTTATAATATTAGTATAGATGGTTTAGCGGTTAGTCTGAACAGATCCAATTTTGATGAAATTTCTATGGGAACAGTCTTAACTCAAAGAACTTAAATTATATCCTTACAATTATGCGCAATAATTTGGAATCCCCACGAGATTAAATACAGTAACATGGCGGAGAAAATTCAAAATAAATTAACGCGTTTCTTGTATTTAAAGGAGTTCGGAGTCTATCCTTTTTACCCGCTGATGTATCCGACCCTGTTTGTTATCGGCATGGTGGGGTACAGCAAGCTGGGTGTGAGGCGTGACGTCGCTCTGTAAGTATGTGTGGTACCTCTGTAAGCTGTGCGGCCAGCTGCACCATCCCGAGGTGCTGGAAGCGCTGCAACTGTGCGTGCCTGATGAGGCGGTGACCAGGCGACGCAGGTTCCCTACCTTCAGCGTACCCGCATCTAGAACAAACCTGCTCATGTTTGCTCCGGTGTCACGCGCTTTGACGTTGCTCAATCTGGTCTCAGAAGGGACAGATATTTTTACTTGTGGGCTAGCAGAGTTCACAGAAACGGTTCACAAAATTTGTGAAAAATATTCTTTAAGGGAAATCTATGGTTGATGCAATTTTGTTATATTTTTGGTATTTTTAAATTAGAATAGTTTATATTTGTTTAAGTTGTTATAGCACCGCTTTAGTGTATCTGTTATGGTGTTATAAGTGTTTTTAATAATAAATAAATAAATAAATTAAAATAAACAATAAATCGGTTCATAAATGACGCAGTTCTGAGAGAACCAACAAAAAATAACAACCGAATTGAGAACCACATCCTTTTTTGACGTCAGTTAAAAAGAAGGAAGAGAAGCAGAAGTATTTCCTTTCTCCGCGAAATGCTAAAATAATTTAGAACAAAAACCGATATTACAAAGCTATCAATAAGAAATTAGCTATGTAAGTTGTGAGATTAAAGTACCTTCTATCGAATAGATTAATCTGATATCGGAAACGTAATCGGATAAATTGATTTATATTGTTACAGTGATAATGGGTACTCCATTTCTGTTCCTTTCAAACTGAAGTTTAATTTTAATTGGGGCTGCGAACAGGCATTGTTTGGAACCAAATTGAAATGAAAACGTAGGTTCGATCTTGGTCGGAATAGGTACTACTACCGAATATAGTTTGTGGAACTTTACGTTTGATTGTTTTGCTTAGTCACGATGTCGAACGATGTTTTTTTACCAAAACAAAATAAAATAAGATGAGAAGACACACACAAAGAAATTGAATATGGCACAGTTACCCAGCAGATTTTTTAGAACCGTCTATTATAAGGAGAAACTAATATACGTATGGTTTTTTTAACATATTCCGAGAATCAAATCGACCAATTGGGGCAAAAAGCCGATAATGATTTGGACTTAATTTTATTTTTGTTTGACATTTAGAAAATTGTTTTATACTATTGTTTTGATATTTACGAAAATTTATTGATTACTAGTTTTTTTGCCCGCGACTTCCTACGCGTAGATTTTCATATAAACCTTCAATCCTTTTTTCTTCTCTTAATCCGGCCCTTGCGCAAAATAATACTTCAATCTGGTCATAGCTAAGCATATTCGTGAAAACCGCATTTAAATCCGTCCGCATTTTCTTCCAGGGGTTTAGGCGATGTGCGTGAACAAACAAAAATTCTAAAAACTGCCTTAACATGTTCAGCTGCTTATTTTAAGTCGCCCTGTGTGAAGTATTGATAGAAGCATAGCAGTAAAAACACCGTCAACAGTTTTCAAATCAAAAAGATAATGTGACCACAGTGCAGAGCATGTTTTGAAGTTTTATTTTTGTCTAAACCATAAAAAGTAGGTATATCATATCATGTCGAGATGATACATCTCTGAAATTTGACTGTCCAGCATCGCTCGTTCGAATTTTTCTATGACCATGCATTTTCTGAACTATATGAATACGACCACAAGTATGGCTTTGGCCACGGAACCCTGTTATATGCTTGTCTTGCAAAATGCATTGGATTGAATCACCAAAGAGATTGTAAGGCCTATGTTTTTATAACATCCTTGATCTACACGTTCATTCATCTAAGAAGGTTAAGGAACCTTCTTTAAATTTAAACTGATTATCTGAATGACAGTTGACAGTTTCAAATTTTTATAATGGCTATGTCAATAACATTCTCTTTACTTTGAACCTCCTTGCTTGAGGCTATGTGACGATCCTCATATTACGTTTCGGGTAACGAAGAAAATAATCATTGTTTTTTTTTAAATGTAATTATAAAGAATTAAAATAAATGATATAACATAGCCTATGTTTTAATCTAGTAATTTTTAAGCATATTCGTGAAAACCGCATTTAAATCCGTCCAGTGGTTAAGAATATGTGCGCGAACAAACAATCAAAATAGATAGATATAGATAGATTATTTTAGTTGACATTTAGATTATAACCCGACTTGCATATGAATTTATTATAAAAAAAACCTCTATTATTGTGTGAGATAAATGTAATTGATCATATCGTTTTTATAAATAAATGTAATTTAATGTTTAATTTATGGTTATTTTTTATACAAGAAGATTTTGAACACTGAACAATTTGAGAACCTCCAAGTACCTATCATACACAATATTTTCACATACCTATCATAGACAATTAAACCGCATAAATAAATGTAAATTAGACCATACGCTCCACTTTTTACGAAATCTTTCAATGTCATTTCCGGGACACATCAGAAAAAGAAATTAAGCGACAGAAACCACGGAACACTATTACTCGCGGAGGACAGAAACAAACTGTGGCTGAAGTATAGGACTTAATTAATGCAATTCAGCGGTGAATAGAGAGCTTTGTTCCTCCGCTGGTGCCAGCATCCTGATGAATCTACGCTCTGCTCGCTTCATATTGTATGAAGAAAACGCTGTGGTTAATTTACAACGTGCTGGTTTATGATTGGCGTTATCCAGCGAAAAAAAGGCTGAGGCTTTCTGAGGTAAGATAAAAGAGTTGCTTATGTATCTACACTAAACAATACTCTTAAAATTCTTTACTAAAAGCCGTAACAGACGTACGTACCACCAATTAAATTAAAATTAATAAATATTGAAGTGGGGCTACCATACAACAGACATGTTTTTTTGCCGTTTTTATAGATAATGATACGGAACCTTTCGTGCGCGAGTCCGACTCGCACTTGCCGGTTATTTGGAAAAGTAAGCTCCTAGAACTGTTATTGAAATCTAGTGATCAAGACAATTGTGGTAACAAACAGTGCGCAAGTACCTTTTACAATTGGGAAATACCAAAGCTTTCGGCTTTACTAGCTCTCGACTAATCCTAAGGGTTTTATACATACCTAACAGTGTCTATGTATAAACATAGACAGTATAATGTCTATGTCTATGAAACAGTAATCACTGCCAATAGTAGTGACTGCCTCGGTGGCTCAGTTGGTAGTGATCCTACTTTCTGTGCTTGGGGGCGTGGGTTCGATTCCCATCTAGGACAAACATTTGTGTGATGAACATTTGTGTTTGTTCTATGTCTGGGTGTTAATATCTATTTAAGTATTTTAAAAAAATATATGTATGTATATCAGTCTCTGGCAGCCATATTACAAGCATTGCTTAGTTTGGGGTCAGATGACCATGTGTGCAATAATGTCCCAGATATTTATTTATTATTATTATTTATTAGTAATCGTAGAATGGGATTTTATTGTATAGGGCACTCTTGAAATGATAGTTTATTTAACAGACGGTAAATTAACTGTCATTTTGAAAGTACAGTTACAGTTTGAAAGTATTTCATTTCATCTAGTTATTTTGACGAGCAAATATTCATATTGAGTAAACAGTCAATTAAACAGTTCAAATAATAAAATCATTTTCTCTCCTCTCTTTTTTATATTCCTCTTGGATTTGGGCGTCGCAAGTATAATCTGTTTGTCAGTCGTAAGTGTTGAAATATTTTTAAGTTATATCGTCACAAAAGTTATAGTCACAGTCAATCAAAGTAGGTCAAAGTCAAGCCCTAGTCAAGTGGTGGCCTTTACTAGAAGCTTCTATTTGGAAACATCACGAAAATACATGTTTCACCTCGTTATATCACAGTCCCACACTCGATCGCGTTCACAAACTCAATAAATAATAACCCTCCATTATTACACACAATCACTCCCATGCTTTAAAAATAATACAAATGAGGCAACATGCTTTTTTACGTTGACGCCAAACAAAAAAAAAATTGTTTATAGACAGTAGGGTAGGTAGGTTCATGGTTATACATAAATCAAGAATATTGAGAATATTACATTATAAGTAATTTTAGTGTCAAAATCGAGGACCTATCAGAACACCGAAGTCAAAATTTCTTACACGACAAGATAGCAAATGCACCGAGTGGTCAAAACTAAAAGCCCCTGAACCCTGAATGAAAGCGGTGAAAGGAATTTGAAACTTCATAATATTCTTCTTACTTCCTTCATTCTTTGCCTGGTAAAAGAAGTGTTCTAGCATTTAGACCGTTAGTTTTCGTTTCAATATTCAGACGCAATTTATTGTAGATTTTAATTATCATACAATATGTATTTCATTGCCAAACCTCTGGTCTGATTTTATAGGAAAAGTTCCTATTATTGGTTATAAATTAACTCACAGGGTATTGTGGTTCGAAATAAAGTAAACTGTAGCACCTACCTACTGCTAATAAATGTTTATTAACTTGCGTCAAAGTAATGTAGCAAAACAGACATTGTGTGAACAAACCCCTAGATATTTGAAGACTAAATCTCATATTACTCTGAACAATTAGAGACTTTGTCACCATTAAAAAGTTAAGGCAGTTTAAATTGCAAGAGAGTCCTGCAAAGATTTAGCATAAAACTGTCGTTAGAGCAAGTCTGCTGAAGTCTGCGGGTGAAGTCACACAAATCTGTTTTTGATGTAATTAGTTACAATAAAAGTGGTTTAGATCTTTTTAACGCGCTGTATTGATTTAAAACTTTGCAAGTATAATGTAATCCGGATTTAGTTTTTATCTTTCTTCCTCGCAGTTAAAGTCCAAAGTCTTTTGCTTTACAAAGCGCAAGTCCGACCTCACATGGAGTACTACTCCCAAGTATCAGCTTGAGCCACTTGATGCATTAAAGCGTAAAGCTGTCAGAATTGTCGACGATCCCAAGCTCACTGAACACCTAGAGCCGCTCAGCATGCGCAGAAACGTTGGGTCTCTTTGTGTCTTTTGTCGCATTTACAACGAGGAATGTTCTGAAGAACTGTTCTATCTGATGCTGGTATCGCGGTTTTTTCATCGCACCAGCAGCCACCGCTTGAAAGTTCATCCACATATCATAGATCGGTGGAAATCGCACACTGTGCATTTTACGCGTTCCTTCTTGCCTTACACCTGCAATTTGTGGAATGAGCTTCCTTCTGAGGCATTTCCGAGTAGCTTTAATAAGGGGTTCTTCAAAAGGGTTGTTAATAGAGTCTTTAAGGGTCGGCAACGTATCTGTGAAGCTCCTGGTGTTGCAGGTATCCATAGACGACGGGGATCGCTTACAATCAGGCGGCCCGGGCCACCTATGGCATGAAAAAAAAGTAACTATAGAAGTTAGATAGTTCTAATGAATTAAGACAGATGGACGGACAGACGGACGGACGGACAGAATTAACGTACAAAAGTTCCTTGTAGTTACTACGGAACTCTAATCTAATTGTAATTCAAAGTGGGAGTGATAAGACCTGCACTGACATCTCGCTTGGGTTGTATTGTGCATTTGCTCTTGCCAGCCTACAGAAACCAGCCGAGCTCCTTATAATAAAGGAGCACATGGCTTTGGGTCTACACTACGGAACCCTGAAGATGACCCAAATCAGAGAGCAAAGCGAAACACGCCCTGTCTACAATACAAACACCAAACACAAGTTCTAACTAGTAACAGTGGTTACCAGTCATTGTTCACGCTAACTAACTTCCCCGTGACAAATGAGCGCTCCAAACCGAGATACGGCGAACTTGATTAGTGCTGATAAGTTGAACACGTGTACTCTTACATGGAATAAATATCCGCTTATACATACTCTTGTAAATTCTTCCCTTGAACACGGTGCATGTAAATGCGCCGAAATATTGGTAGCTCCATCCATATATTTCGGAGTGTGCATCGGATCTGCATGATCTAATTCCGTTCTGCCCATTTTTTATCAGACTGCCAGAGCAGGCACGAAAAACCAGCCTAGTGCGATTCGGACTCGCGCACGAAGGTTTCCGTACCATTATCTATAAAAACGGCAAAAAAATTATGTCTGTTGTATGGGAGCCCCCTTAAATATATATTTTTTTTTTCTATTTGTTGTTATAGCGGCAACAGAAATACATCATCTGTGAAAATTTCAACTGTCTAACTATCATGGTTCATGAGAACCATGGTGCCTGGTGACAGACATACAGACGGACGGACAGCGGAGTCTTAGTAATAGGGTCACGTTTTAGCCTTTGCGTACGGAACCCTAAAAATCGACACCGCTTCATAGTTTATGTTCCGAAAACCCGTACGAAGAACTTTGATTCCACTATTATTGTGCGAACTGCTTTAGTCTGTGGAATGCGCTGTCTGTAATGAATGGGTGTTCTCGATATTGTGAAAACGAGTAATCGATTTCTACTAGGCAGCGTTCTCTACCGTAGACCGTATCATCGCGTAACATCAGGCGAGTTGGCGGTCAAACGCAAGTCTACTACTAAATATATTTAAAAAAACTAATAATGATAAATGTCCTGTTAATCTCTACAGAGTATAAAATAAAGTCGCTTTCCGCATCTGTCTGTCTATATATCCGGTAACTCCTCCCAAACTACGCAATGGATTTTGATGCGGTTTTCACCATCAGTAAGATACATTTATCACGGAAGGTATATATAAGGTCGGGGAAAAAGTTTCTTCGTATTTTTTAAACAAATTCAAGACATATTTTTTTCAAGTTTAATTACATTTAATTATAATATATATGTGCCATTTTGTTCGATAACTTGTTGCCATCTTGTAGGTAGTGACATGATCCCGTTGCTGTAGAATTTTTGGGACTTCTGATCAAAAAAATGCAACAAGTAGTTTTGACAGTCCTCTCTTGATGTTAATCTAACACTACCCAAAGAATTCTGAAGAGATCGAAACAGGTGGAAATCTGAGGGTGCAAGGTCAGGGCTATATGGTGGATGCATTAACACTTCCCAACCAAGCTCTCTAAATTTTTGCTGAGTGGCCAAAGATGTGTGCGGTCTGGCGTTATCATGATGAAAGACCACACTCTTTCTGTTGATCAATTCCGGCCGTTTTTTCTCAATTTCTTGTTTGAGTCTCATCTGCTGTTGGCAGTAGAGATCCGAATCGATGGTTTTGCCCGGCGGTAAAAGCTCATAATGAACGATGCCCTGCCAATCCCACCATACACACAGCATCACCTTATTACGTGTTAATCCGGGTTTCGCTACAGTCTGTGGTGCTTCACTGCCCTTTGACCATGATCGTTTGCGCACATTCTTGTCGTAGGTGATCCATTTTTCATCACCAGTGATCAATCTTTTCAAAAACGGTTCGGTTTCTTTACGTTTCAATAGAGAGTCGCAAATGAGTACACGATTCATTTGGTTTCTTTCAGTGAGCTTGTGTGGCACCCAAATATCGAGTTTTTTTGTATACCCAGTTTTTTTCAAATGGGTCAAAACTGTTTTGTGGTCAATCCCCAGTTCTTCAGCTACGTCGTAACTATTAATATGCCGATCTTGGTCCACTTTTTCAGAAATGGCATCTACTTTATCCGTAACAGGGCGACCAGAGCGAGCTGCATCTTTGACATCAAAATTCCCGGACTGAAAACGCTTGAACCAACATTGTGCTACTCTTGATGACACTGCATTAGGTCCATAAACGTCACAAATTTTTTTCGCGGCTTGTGTCGCAGTTTTCCCTTTTTTGTAATAAAATTTCACAATATATCGAATTTCTTCGTTAGATTCACTTATTTTATCAAACAAAAAAACAATTGAAAAATGGCGGGAAATTGCTTTTTACTTTTTGTATTCCTTTTTTAAAATGTCATATTTTTAATGGTATCAAAACCAGCCAGATACAAACAGTACAACGGATGAGATTTTTACTACAACCTTATACATACAAAATACGAAAAGACTTTTTCCCCGACCTATTAATAAAACTTACACCCGTGCAAAGCCGTGGCGGGTCGCTAGTAATCATAGAACTGTAAGCTCATCATCATCAGCCATAAGACGTCCACTGCTGTACATAGGCCTCCCCCTTGAACGACAACCTGCCATCTGCATCAACTGAATACCCGCGACTCTCACGAACTGATGACCTGTAAGCTCATACTGATTGCCATTATACACTAAATGACTATTCGGACAGTGTTCGCTAACTAGACATCCCGTACAAAACGCTCGAGACAACCGAATTAACTGAACTGAGCGAACTGGGTCGCAGAAAACTCAATTTTTAAACTCACCCCACCTGTGCAGTACGGCGTAGCTATGTCGAGCATGATTCTAAACTTTCCTGTAGTATAAATTTCAGGTATAGGTATTTTAGTGGCCACTAAAATATATCTGTTACACCTTTTATGCATGGTTACACGGAACGGCTGTAGTGAGTCGAAAGGAGGTCATTGTTCTCATCACTTACACTACTTATGAAAAACTTGTACTATGGGGAAAATTGCGAACAAATCTATAGAAAAATGTCTTTTACTTTTGACGAAATTAACGTATGGAATTTTGTTGTTTATTTTTTTCAGTGTATGACTGTATTGAAACATTTTAGGTGAACTTTTCAGCAGCACTCCAAGGTTACGTATGTATTTAAAAATATATATGTACGTATATCAGTCTCTGGCAGCCATATTACAAGCTTTGCTTAGTTTGGGTCAGATGACCGTGTGTGCAAAAATTTGTCAGATATTTGTTTATTATTTATTTCTCACACAACTATGCTGATTAATTAGAAACCATTTCAAAAATGCGCATTAAAATACCGATTCGTAATTCTTCAAAGGCATAGCCCTCTTTTAAAATAAGATAGTATCAATGCGCTTCTTACTCGAGTACCCAAAAGTCCAAAGGAAACTGTCCTTATTGTATTTTCGATCGTGTACACCGTACTTTATACTCAGTTGGACTCATAACAGAATCGCTGTTGCGATCGGTTAACTTTGTTAGAGACGAGAGGTTCATTTACTGGCTTCATGTCAATCTTGTATGTCTAAACTCTAAATCATGGTAAGTGGGAAAACTGGAGTGGCTGTGCCCATATTACGATCGGTGTAACATTACGGTAATGAAAGATGTCTAACAATTTTCGCCCACCCGGCGATACTCGCGCTAAACACTCGAACCTCTAAAATAGCTGCGAATTAAATGGCTAAATGACCACCCTTGACAGCTGTCAAATCTAGTAACATTATAAAAAAATAATATTGTTTAGATATCTAATAATTTGACGGAGTAAAATAGTAAAGTCTGCTCAAAAATAGAGTGTACTTGGTCAAAAGGCCAAGGAGAAATAGAACTTATTTTAAATGGCGATCCGTCTCTGCCATCTGAAAAATTTCAAACTCAGCTATCATGATCTGTCCTACCATCGTGTTGTTTTGTTGAGTGAATTTGCGTGTTATTTATTGGGATATTTGTCCATTCAACCACAATCCAAGTTCATTCTCTTTCTGAACACTCTAACAAGTGAATTTTAATATTGAAATATCGAGCCCCATGTTTCTGTAAATACATTAAGAAATTTAAAATTTATTTGGTGTTTATGTTACGATATTTGTCAACCTTTTTATAAATTCTCACTCTTGTCATTTAATATCTTAAAAAATGTGAAGATGTGCTAGAGAGCTGCAGACACAGCCCCTTACTAAAACATGCCGTGACAATCTGCTCGACAAACAATTTTTCCAACAGTCCGGTGCCGCAAAATATATAATATTTTGCAGGTGTCATCGTCCGACTCTACATATATAAAACTTGTTCTATCTGGCCATCCATGTCAACATAGAGCAGGAACTTTTACATCAGGGAGAGCTGGCTAAGATTCAGAGACGAGCTTTAGCGTAGACTTATGCTTTTTTATCTCGTAATTCAGTGCTTAAGTTCAAATTTATATTCAGAAACGTATGGAACACTGCGTAAACTTAGCGCAGGCTAAGCTATGCGTAATTAGTGAATATCGACTACTTGAGCAGATCTTAAAGCAGTAGTGGTGCCACCAAGCGAATAAAAGTTATTGACAGCCCCGTTAGCTTAGTTGGTAGTGAACCTGCCTTCTGCGCTTGGGGGCGTGGGTTCGATTCCCACCTAGGAAAAATATTTGTGTGATGAACATTTGTGTTTGTTCTATGTCTGGGTGTTAATATCTATTTAAGTATTTATTGAAAAATATATATGTATGTATATCAGTCTCTGGCAGCCAATAACAAGCTTTGCTTAGTTTGGGGTCAGATGACCATGTGTGTAATAATGTTCCAGTTTTTTTTTTTAATCCGCTAAAAGCAAAATTAAACTGAACTATGTTTCTGAATACAAATTCGAAAGATCGACTTAGCCAATGCTTGGCTAAGACTGGTCTTGGACCCATCAAGAGCCACGATCGTGCAAAAAAATATCCGAACCAAAACTCGGCACACGCTACACATTGCGCCGACTTTTTGGTTAATTGTAAGGCTAAGTTGTAAGGCAACCGCGATCCGACTACCACGCCGTGCGATGCCAGTGCTACGATGACATAGCAGACAAGCGACGTTGAACGTACATTCTGGGGTCTAGCCCGGACATTTGGTAGGCATTGGTGGAGCCGAAGCCAACACCAAGAGGACCTATTGAATTTAAAAAATACAATAATTATGGAATATGAAACTATTGTACAGTATAGGATTTAAAAAACTGGGCTATTGAGGTAAACAACTTGTGGATAGGAGATGATCTATTGGATGAGAAAAGGCGATGAGATCTATTATTATATTTATTGTTGAACACATATTAATTTTGTTTTTGTATGGGCTTTAGTCATGATGAGCTATTTTATGAGGTAGGTAATTATAATAATTAGGAAATGCATATTGTACTATATTATTTTGTGTCCACTACTTTACGAATTTACATACGGGCCTTCCGACTCGAATCCATAAAACACTGACGAATTCCGAAACACTGGACATCCTCTAATGAAATTCTTGGGCACAAAATATGTTATCAAGAATCAATATCCTCATATTTGCTCTCCCATCTCATGTCAAAGGAAAAGTCCGGGTCTGATATAAGCTAATAACTGTATATTGGTACGAGCGTACCCGTTTTATGATAATACCCTGTGTAAAGATGAGACCACACCAGGTTCCAGGTTAAAAAATAAAATGGCATGAAAATAAGCAACCCGCAAATAAAATTGTAAAATTCAATTGTTGTATTTTATATTAAACTAGCGACTGCGAGTTGGCTTTGTACTGGTGTAAGTTTAATTATGCAAATAAACCTTCCGTAAAAATTATCTAATGGTGAAAACCGCATCTAAATTCGTTGCGTGGGTTAGGGGTTAGCCGGATATACAGACAGACAGACGCGGAAAGCGACTTTATTTTATACTGTGTGGAGATAGAAAAGTGAAGATGTAGAGTTGTTATTATTTTTTACAATCTAGTCACCACATTAATAAAATATATGTCTTATGGCGATGTGGTCGCTGAGCGAAAAAGCCTATTAAATAAAAAAAAATAAAAAAATAACTACTCAATGATGTTACTAGACGTACCAACGTCACATGAAGGGATACAATATTTGTTTTCATCCCCACTTTTTGTCGCCATCTTGTATTTATAATGACGTATCTTTGAAGTGAAAAGTTCTTTATGCGCGTTGAGCTCTTTTTGGGTGACAAAAATCATGGAGCTCGCGCATCGTCACGCTGTCATAGAATACATAATACACAGTAGCTTGTATTTTAAAACAGCGCCATCTCTTGTAGAATAGGTGAATTACTACATAAGTTTTCACTTCTGACGTGCAGTCCTATGACTGATGTGTTTTTTATTTATTTATTGAAAGATAGGCTTGCGTTTGATCGCTATTTCGCCTGCGCTTACCAAGTGACTATCCCTGAACTTAGAAAAACCTATCAAACACCTCGGTTAGAGATTTTTCTTGCGAATCTCTCATTTCTGAGAATTAAAAACTTTTATAAAGCTGGGATGCTCTTCACCCGATTGAAAAGTTGCACAAATTTTATCTTTAAAAATTTGTGCAACATTAAAACTTCTTCGAGTTCCCAGCAAAATTAAATTGGAATAATTATCTCACAAATTGGAAAGATTGAAAAAGTTCTCTGACAAGCACTTTGTTTAAATGATAGATTGGTGTAATTTTGAAGTTATTTTAATTTAATATGTTATTTGAAATTCGCTTTTATTATTTTGTTTTGCTAACCCCCGATGCAGAGTGCTATAAGTTTAACGTGTGTATGCGTTTGTGGCTTTGTAAGTCCCAAACGGCTCAACCGTTATTGATTTAGTTTCTTTTTGTTTAAAACGTGACTTGATCGGGAGTGTTCTTATATATGATTCAAGAAAATCAGTTCAGCCGTTCGAAGAATATCAGCTCTTATCGAGGGCTTAAAAAAGCAATGTACATGCACAGTTGTTTATAAACAGTAGCTGCGCCACGCGGTATACCTATCCTACTATCTCCCATTTTATTCGTATTTTTTTCCTGGAGAAAAGTATGTACCTACTATGACGTCCCTGTGAAGCACACTACGATACTTACATATCAAATTTTATCAAGAACTAGTCGACCGTCCCGGCTTCGCACGGGTGTAAGCTCGGCCTTCGGCCTCGCTACAAAATATAATATAGTCTATGTCACCCGGAGATAGTGTAGCTTCCCAACAGTGAAAGAATTTTTCAAATCGGTTCAGTAGTTTCGGAGCCTATTCAATGCAAACAAACAAACAATCAAATCTTTCCTCTTTATAATATTAGTATAGATGGTTTAGCGGTTAGTCTGAACAGATCCAATTTTGATGAAATTTCTATGGGAACAGTCTTAACTCAGAGAACTTAAATTATATCCTTACAATTATGCGCAATAATTTGGAATCCCCACGAGATTAAATACAGTAACATGGTGGAGAAAATTCAAAATAAATTCACGCGTTTCTTGTATTTAAAGGAGTTCGGAGTCTATCCTTTTTACCCGCTGATGTATCCGACCCTGTTTGTTATCGGCATGGTGGGGTACAGCAAGCTGGGTGTGAGGCGTGACGTCGCTCTGTAAGTATGTGTGGTACCTCTGTAAGCTGCGCGGCCAGCTGCACCATCCCGAGGTGCTGGAAGCGCTGCAACTGTGCGTGCCTGATGAGGCGATGACCAGGCGACGCAGGTTCCCTACCTTCAGCGTACCCGCATCTAGAACAAACCTGCTCATGTTTGCTCCGGTGTCACGCGCTTTGACGTTGCTCAATCTGGTCTCAGAAGGGACAGATATTTTTACTTGTGGGCTAGCAGAGTTCACAGAAACGGTTCACAAAATTTGTGAAAAATATTCTTTAAGGGAAATCTATGGTTGATGCAATTTTGTTATATTTTTGGTATTTTTAAATTAGAATAGTTTATATTTGTTTAAGTTGTTATAGCACCGCTTTAGTGTATCTGTTATGGTGTTATAATTGTTTTTAATAATAAATAAATAAATAAATTAAAATAAACAATAAATCGGTTCATAAATGACGCAGTTCTGAGAGAACCAACAAAAAATAACAACCGAATTGAGAACCACATCCTTTTTTGACGTCAGTTAAAAAGAAGGAAGAGAAGCAGAAGTATTTCCTTTCTCCGCGAAATGCTAAAATAATTTAGAACAAAAACCGATATTACAAAGCTATCAATAAGAAATTAGCTATGTAAGTTGTGAGATTAAAGTACCTACTATCGAATAGATTAATCTGATATCGGAAACGTAATCGGATAAATTGATTTATATTGTTACAGTGATAATGGGTACTCCATTTCTGTTCCTTTCAAACTGAAGTTTAATTTTAATTGGGGCTGCGAACAGGCATTGTTTGGAACCAAATTGAAATGAAAACGTAGGTTCGATCTTGGTCGGAATAGTTACTACTACCTACTACCGAATATAGTTTGTGGAACTTTACGTTTGATTGTTTTGCTTAGTCACGATGTCGAACGATGTTTTTTTACCAAAACAAAATAAAATAAGATGAGAAGACACACACAAAGAAATTGAATATGGCACAGTTACCCAGCAGATTTTTTAGAACCGTCTATTATAAGGAGAAACTAATATACCTATGGTTTTTTTAACATATTCCGAGAATCAAATCGACCAATTGGGGCAAAAAGCCGATAATGATTTGGACTTAATTTTATTTTTGTTTGACATTTAGAAAATTGTTTTATACTATTGTTTTGATATTTACGAAAATTTATTGATTACTAGTTTTTTTGCCCGCGACTTCCTACGCGTAGATTTTCATATAAACCTTCAATCCTTTTTTCTTCTCTTAATCCGGCCCTTGCGCAAAATAATACTTCAATCTGGTCATAGCTAAGCATATTCGTGAAAACCGCATTTAAATCCGTCCGCATTTTCTTCCAGGGGTTTAGACGATGTGCGTGAACAAACAAAAATTCTAAAAACTGCCTTAACATGTTCAGCTGCTTATTTTAAGTCGCCCTGTGTGAAGTATTGATAGAAGCATAGCAGTAAAAACACCGTCAACAGTTTTCAAATCAAAAAGATAATGTGACCACAGTGCAGAGCATGTTTTGAAGTTTTCTTTTTGTCTAAACCATAAAAAGTAGGTATATCATATCATGTCGGGATGATACATCTCTGAAATTTGACTGTCCAGCATCGCTCGTTCGAATTTTTCTATGACCATGCAATTTCTGAACTATATGAATACGACCACAAGTATGGCTTTGGCCACGGAACCCTGTTATATGCTTGTCTTGCAAAATGCATTGGATTGAATCACCAAAGAGGTTGTAAGGCCTATGTTTTTATAACATCCTTGATCTACACCACAGACATATAATACCAAGCAGAACCAACAAGCCACAAAAATATTGATGCAAAATACACTACATATACATTACACGCAAACATTTGCAAAACGCGGGCCGGACTCAAGGACATTCTTTTATAATAGTGCTAACAGATACTATTAGATTGTATCTGAAATGTAACGTCACAAAATTTACGACCCCTCCCTACCCCTTGTCAGTCACACTTCGTCGACCCCTCCTCCCCTCCTCTTTATGTGATGGAATTTATGGATGTTCCCATTGGGTATTAATATTCAAACACACCAGACCAAGTCAAATCATTTATTTTTGTATAAAACAATTTACCAGATGTGTCATGTGGTTGCAGGATCTGAATTTGATGGAAATGAGGTATTCTGCAGCTCCCGCAGAACATTTTTGCCAGTAACACCTCTTTTTGTGGCTTTCTTTTCACTTGGTATGTTATCGTTCTGAAAATTATTACATGCAAGTTATCATAATGTAGTTAGTACAACTTGAGATTCATGATAGTGATAGCGACTGATCATTGAAAACTGTTGTTCCAATAAGCATTACACCTCGTACTCTCTAAGGATTGTACGGAAACCAGTCTGGTCGAACAAATGTGCCTCTAAATGCTTTGAGCACAACAAACTTCTCGCACTGGGCTGCCAATTTTCTAGATTCAAATTCTTCAACCATGCGTTTCTCAACTCTTCATCCTTGGGAAAATCTAAAATGTAATAAAAATGTTTGTTACTTGACATATGTCTAAATAACCCTTTAATTACACTATCTAGATCACTACGTATATATATGACATGAACCACAATAGGTAGGTAGGTACTTTATTTACATTACTTAAGAAAAGCAGCTAGTAATTAATGAAAAAGGTTCATGTCATCATAATCACATCAAGCTGAATCATCTATTTTAATTATACTTCTGAAATACGAATTCTGATTCTGAAATAAATTCCCTGGACAATGTCTAAATACCGTAAACGTAAAACAATGATCGATACAATGAATTTTTAAAGAAAATAACTTATACTATTTTAATTATACTACTGAAAGGAGTATTACATTCTCTTGGCTACTGAATACGTTCCCTGGACAATGTCTAAGTACCTCAAACGCCAAACAATGATCGAATCAATTTTTTTTAAAGAAAACTACTTATTAACTTTTATTACACCCACCAAACTTGTACATTTATGAAATTGAAAGAAACACAACCTTCCCAAGCCTTCAAATTGTAAAGTTTATGAAAAATAACAAGAAAAAATAGCAATTCAAAATAATCTCTATTATAACACACGAAACTTACGTGTGAAACGTTATACCGGGTGGCATCTTATGAGATGAATTAAAACACATGAGGACATTGCACTTCACCATAGTATTTTCGTATCTTTTAAACCAAATATGTAAAAATAACTTTTATTTTAGGTAATTTTTGCAAGCCGTGGTTTTCGCTGTCAGCCTTCTGTCAGTATATTGATGCTTACCAAAATGGTGACTTGGAACACCGTACCACATGCTCATTTTTTTCTATTATGTTGCAACGTTACGACAAAACGAGATACGAATATATGATTTTTGTGTAATCGAGAGAGATGCAAACATAACTGTTTTTGCGAATGTAGTTGTAATAAACATGTTCAGTCTGTTCTGTATTAAATGTCTGTGATCTACACGTTCATTCATCTAAGAAGGTTAAGGAACCTTCTTTAAATTTAAACTGATTATCTGAATGACAGTTGACAGTTTCTAATTTTTATAATGGCTATGTCAATAACATTCTCTTTACTTTGGACCTCCTTGCTTGAGGCTATGTGACGATCCTCATATTACGTTTCGGGTAACGAAGAAAATAATCATTGTTTTTTTTTTAATTATAAAGAATTAAAATAAATGATATAACATAGCCTATGTTTTAATCTGGTAATTTTTAAGCATATTCGTGAAAACCGCATTTAAATCCGTCCAGTGGTTAAGGAGATGTGCGCGAACAAACAAACAATCAAAATAGATAGCTATAGATAGATTATTTTAGTTGACATTTAGATTATAACCCGACTTGCATATGAATTTATTATAAAAAAAACCTGTATTATTGTGTGAGATAAATGTAATTGATCATATCGTTTTTATAAATAAATGTAATTTAATGTTTAATTTATGGTTATTTTTTACACAAGAAGATTTTGAACACTGAAAAATTTGAGAACCTCCAAGTACCTATCATACACAATATTTTCACATACCTATCATAGACAATTAAACCGCATAAATAAATGTAAATTAGACCATACGCTCCACTTTTTACGAAATCTTTCAATGTCATTTCCGGGACACATCAGAAAAAGAAATTAAGCGACAGAAACCACGGAACACTATTACTCGCGGAGGACAGAAACAAACTGTGGCTGAAGTATAGGACTTAATTAATGCAATTCAGCGGTGAATAGAGAGCTTTGTTCCTCCGCTGGTGCCAGCATCCTGATGAATCTACGCTCTGCTCGCTTCATATTGTATGAAGAAAAGGCTGTGGTTAATTTACAACGTGCGGGTTTATGATTGGCAGCATATATGTTATCCAGCGAAAAAAAACTGAGGCTTTCTGAGGTAAGATAAAAGAGTTGCTTATGTACCTACACTAAACAATACTCTAAAAATCCTTTACTAAAAGCCGTAACAGACGTACGTACCACCAATTAAATTAAAATTAATAAATATTTAAGTGGTGCTACCATACAACAGACATGTTTTTTTGCCGTTTTTATAGATAATGATACGGAACCCTTCGTGCGCGAGTCCGACTCGCACTTGCCGGTTTTTTGGAAAAAGTAAGCTCCTAGAACTGTTATTGAAATCTAGTGATCAAGACAATTGTGGTAACAAACAGTGCGCAAGTACCTTTTACAATTGGGAAATACCAAAGCTTTCGGCTTTACTAGCTCTCGACTAATCCTAAGGGTTTTATACATACCTAACAGTGTCTATGTATAAACATAGACAGTATAATGTCTATGTTTATGAAACAGTAATCGTAGAATGGGATTTTATTGTATAGGGCACTCTTGAAATGATAGTTTATTTACCAGACGGTAAATTAACTGTCATTTTGAAAGTACAGTTACAGTTTGAAAGTATTTCATTTCATCTAGTTATTTTGACGAGCAAATATTCATATTGAGTAAACAGTCAATTAAACAGTTCAAATAATAAAATCATTTTCTCTCCTCTCTTTTTTATATTCCTCTTGGATTTTGGCGTCGCAAGTATAATCTGTTTGTCAGTCGTAAGTGTTGAAATATTTTTAAGTTATATCGTCACAAAAGTTATAGTCACAGTCAATCAAAGTAGGTCAAAGTCAAGCCCTAGTCAAGTGGTGGCCTTTACTAGAAGCTTCTATTTGGAAACATCACGAAAATACATGTTTCACCTCGTTATATCACAGTCCCACACTCGATCGCGTTCACAAACTCAATAAATAATAACCCTCCATTATTACACACAATCACTCCCATGCTTTAAAAATAATACAAATGAGGCAACATGCTTTTTTACGTTGACGCCAAACAAAAAAAAAATTGTTTATAGACAGTAGGGTAGGTAGGTTCATGGTTATACATAAATCAAGAATATTGAGAATATTACATTATAAGTAATTTTAGTGTCAAAATCGAGGACCTATCAGAACACCGAAGTCAAAATTTCTTACACGACAAGATAGCAAATGCACCGAGTGGTCAAAACTAAAAGCCCCTGAACCCTGAATGAAAGCGGTGAAAGGAATTTGAAACTTCATAATATTCTTCTTACTTCCTTCATTCTTTGCCTGGTAAAAGAAGTGTTCTAGCATTTAGACCGTTAGTTTTCGTTTCAATATTCAGACGCAATTTATTGTAGATTTTAATTATCATACAATATGTATTTCATTGCCAAACCTCTGGTCTGATTTTATAGGAAAAGTTCCTATTATTGGTTATAAATTAACTCACAGGGTATTGTGGTTCGAAATAAAGTAAACTGTAGCACCTACCTACTGCTAATAAATGTTTATTAACTTGCGTCAAAGTAATGTAGCAAAACAGACATTGTGTGAACAAACCCCTAGATATTTGAAGACTAAATCTCATATTACTCTGAACAATTAGAGACTTTGTCACCATTAAAAAGTTAAGGCAGTTTAAATTGCAAGAGAGTCCTGCAAAGATTTAGCATAAAACTGTCGTTAGAGCAAGTCTGCTGAAGTCTGCGGGTGAAGTCACACAAATCTGTTTTTGATGTAATTAGTTACAATAAAAGTGGTTTAGATCTTTTTAACGCGCTGTATTGATTTAAAACTTTGCAAGTATAATGTAATCCGGATTTAGTTTTTATCTTTCTTCCTCGCAGTTAAAGTCCAAAGTCTTTTGCTTTACAAAGCGCAAGTCCGACCTCACATGGAGTACTACTCCCAAGTATCAGCTTGAGCCACTTGATGCATTAAAGCGTAAAGCTGTCAGAATTGTCGACGATCCCAAGCTCACTGAACACCTAGAGCCGCTCAGCATGCGCAGAAACGTTGGGTCTCTTTGTGTCTTTTGTCGCATTTACAACGAGGAATGTTCTGAAGAACTGTTCTATCTGATGCTGGTATCGCGGTTTTTTCATCGCACCAGCAGCCACCGCTTGAAAGTTCATCCACATATCATAGATCGGTGGAAATCGCACACTGTGCATTTTACGCGTTCCTTCTTGCCTTACACCTGCAATTTGTGGAATGAGCTTCCTTCTGAGGCATTTCCGAGTAGCTTTAATAAGGGGTTCTTCAAAAGGGTTGTTAATAGAGTCTTTAAGGGTCGGCAACGTATCTGTGAAGCTCCTGGTGTTGCAGGTATCCATAGACGACGGGGATCGCTTACAATCAGGCGGCCCGGGCCACCTATGGCATGAAAAAAAAGTAACTATAGAAGTTAGATAGTTCTAATGAATTAAGACAGATGGACGGACAGACGGACGGACGGACAGAATTAACGTACAAAAGTTCCTTGTAGTTACTACGGAACTCTAATCTAATTGTAATTCAAAGTGGGAGTGATAAGACCTGCACTGACATCTCGCTTGGGTTGTATTGTGCATTTGCTCTTGCCAGCCTACAGAAACCAGCCGAGCTCCTTATAATAAAGGAGCACATGGCTTTGGGTCTACACTACGGAACCCTGAAGATGACCCAAATCAGAGAGCAAAGCGAAACACGCCCTGTCTACAATACAAACACCAAACACAAGTTCTAACTAGTAACAGTGGTTACCAGTCATTGTTCACGCTAACTAACTTCCCCGTGACAAATGAGCGCTCCAAACCGAGATACGGCGAACTTGATTAGTGCTGATAAGTTGAACACGTGTACTCTTACATGGAATAAATATCCGCTTATACATACTCTTGTAAATTCTTCCCTTGAACACGGTGCATGTAAATGCGCCGAAATATTGGTAGCTCCATCCATATATTTCGGAGTGTGCATCGGATCTGCATGATCTAATTCCGTTCTGCCCATTTTTTATCAGACTGCCAGAGCAGGCACGAAAAACCAGCCTAGTGCGATTCGGACTCGCGCACGAAGGTTTCCGTACCATTATCTATAAAAACGGCAAAAAAATTATGTCTGTTGTATGGGAGCCCCCTTAAATATATATTTTTTTTTTCTATTTGTTGTTATAGCGGCAACAGAAATACATCATCTGTGAAAATTTCAACTGTCTAACTATCATGGTTCATGAGAACCATGGTGCCTGGTGACAGACATACAGACGGACGGACAGCGGAGTCTTAGTAATAGGGTCACGTTTTAGCCTTTGCGTACGGAACCCTAAAAATCGACACCGCTTCATAGTTTATGTTCCGAAAACCCGTACGAAGAACTTTGATTCCACTATTATTGTGCGAACTGCTTTAGTCTGTGGAATGCGCTGTCTGTAATGAATGGGTGTTCTCGATATTGTGAAAACGAGTAATCGATTTCTACTAGGCAGCGTTCTCTACCGTAGACCGTATCATCGCGTAACATCAGGCGAGTTGGCGGTCAAACGCAAGTCTACTACTAAATATATTTAAAAAAACTAATAATGATAAATGTCCTGTTAATCTCTACAGAGTATAAAATAAAGTCGCTTTCCGCATCTGTCTGTCTATATATCCGGTAACTCCTCCCAAACTACGCAATGGATTTTGATGCGGTTTTCACCATCAGTAAGATACATTTATCACGGAAGGTATATATAAGGTCGGGGAAAAAGTTTCTTCGTATTTTTTAAACAAATTCAAGACATATTTTTTTCAAGTTTAATTACATTTAATTATAATATATATGTGCCATTTTGTTCGATAACTTGTTGCCATCTTGTAGGTAGTGACATGATCCCGTTGCTGTAGAATTTTTGGGACTTCTGATCAAAAAAATGCAACAAGTAGTTTTGACAGTCCTCTCTTGATGTTAATCTAACACTACCCAAAGAATTCTGAAGAGATCGAAACAGGTGGAAATCTGAGGGTGCAAGGTCAGGGCTATATGGTGGATGCATTAACACTTCCCAACCAAGCTCTCTAAATTTTTGCTGAGTGGCCAAAGATGTGTGCGGTCTGGCGTTATCATGATGAAAGACCACACTCTTTCTGTTGATCAATTCCGGCCGTTTTTTCTCAATTTCTTGTTTGAGTCTCATCTGCTGTTGGCAGTAGAGATCCGAATCGATGGTTTTGCCCGGCGGTAAAAGCTCATAATGAACGATGCCCTGCCAATCCCACCATACACACAGCATCACCTTATTACGTGTTAATCCGGGTTTCGCTACAGTCTGTGGTGCTTCACTGCCCTTTGACCATGATCGTTTGCGCACATTCTTGTCGTAGGTGATCCATTTTTCATCACCAGTGATCAATCTTTTCAAAAACGGTTCGGTTTCTTTACGTTTCAATAGAGAGTCGCAAATGAGTACACGATTCATTTGGTTTCTTTCAGTGAGCTTGTGTGGCACCCAAATATCGAGTTTTTTTGTATACCCAGTTTTTTTCAAATGGGTCAAAACTGTTTTGTGGTCAATCCCCAGTTCTTCAGCTACGTCGTAACTATTAATATGCCGATCTTGGTCCACTTTTTCAGAAATGGCATCTACTTTATCCGTAACAGGGCGACCAGAGCGAGCTGCATCTTTGACATCAAAATTCCCGGACTGAAAACGCTTGAACCAACATTGTGCTACTCTTGATGACACTGCATTAGGTCCATAAACGTCACAAATTTTTTTCGCGGCTTGTGTCGCAGTTTTCCCTTTTTTGTAATAAAATTTCACAATATATCGAATTTCTTCGTTAGATTCACTTATTTTATCAAACAAAAAAACAATTGAAAAATGGCGGGAAATTGCTTTTTACTTTTTGTATTCCTTTTTTAAAATGTCATATTTTTAATGGTATCAAAACCAGCCAGATACAAACAGTACAACGGATGAGATTTTTACTACAACCTTATACATACAAAATACGAAAAGACTTTTTCCCCGACCTATTAATAAAACTTACACCCGTGCAAAGCCGTGGCGGGTCGCTAGTAATCATAGAACTGTAAGTTCATCATCATCAGCCATAAGAGGTCCACTGCTGTAAATAGGCCTCCCCCTTGAACGACAACCTGCCATCTGCATCAACTGAATACCCGCGACTCTCACGAACTGATGACCTGTAAGCTCATACTGATTGCCATTATACACTAAATGACTATTCGGACAGTTTTCGCTAACTAGACGTCCCATACAAAACGCTCGAGACAACCGAATTAACTGAACTGAGCGAACTGGGTCGCAGAAAACTCAATTTTTAAACTCACCCCACCTGTGCAGTACGGCGTAGCTATGTCGAGCATGATTTTAAACTTTCCTGTAGTATAAATTTCAGGTATTTCAGGTAGTGGCCACTAAAATATATCTGTTACACCTTTTATGCATGGTTACACGGAACGGCTGTAGTGAGTCGAAAGGAGGTCATTGTACTCATCACTTACACTACTTATGAAAAACTTGTACTATGGGGAAAATTGCGAACAAATCTATAGAAAAATGTCTTTTACTTTTGACGAAATTAACGTATGGAATTTTGTTGTTTATTTTTTTCAGTGTATGACTGTATTGAAACATTTTAGGTGAACTTTTCAGCAGCACTCCAAGGTTACCTTTAATTAACAGGCCTATTTAGGTCCATTTTGACTGCCCCGGTGGCTCAGTTGATAGTGAACCTACCTTCTGTGTTTGGGGGCGTGGGTTCAATTCCCACCTATGACGAACTTTCATGTGATGAACATTTGTGTTTGTTCTATGTCTGGGTGTTAATATCTATTTAAGTATTTATTGAAAAATATATATGTACGTATATCAGTCTCTGGCAGCCATATTACAAGCTTTGCTTAGTTTGGGTCAGATGACCGTGTGAGATTTTTTTTTTTAGATATTTGTTTATTATTTATTTCTCACACAACTATGCTGATTAATTAGAAACCATTTCAAAAATGCGCATTAAAATACCGATTCGTAATTCTTCAAAGGCATAGCCCCCTTTAAAATAAGATAGTATCAATGCCCTTCTTACTTGAGTACCCAAAAGTCCAAAGGAAACTGTCCTTATTGTATTTTCGATCGTGTACACCGTACTTTATACTCCGTTGGACTCATAACAGAATCGCTGTTGCGATCGGTTAACTTTGTTAGAGACGAGAGGTTCATTTACTGGCTTCATGTCAATCTTGTATGTCTAAACTCTAAATCATGGTAAGTGGGAAAACTGGAGTGGCTGTGCCCATATTACGATCGGTGTAACATTACGGTAATAAAAGATGTCTAACAATTTTCGCCCACCCGGCGATACTCGCGCTAAACACTCGAACCTCTAAAATAGCTGCGAATTAAATGGCTAAATGACCACCCTTGACAGCTGTCAAATCTAGTAACATTATAAAAAAATAATATTGTTTAGATATCTAATAATTTGACGGAGTAAAATAGTAAAGTCTGCTCAAAAATAGAGTGTACTTGGTCAAAAGGCCAAGGAGAAATAGAACTTATTTTAAATGGCGATCCGTCACTGCCATCTGAAAAAATTCAAACTCAGCTATCATGATCTGTCCTACCATCGTGTTGTTTTGTTGAGTGAGTTTGCGTGTTATTTATTGGGATATTTGTCCATTCAACCACAATCCAAGTTCATTCTCTTTCTGAACACTCTAACAAGTGAATTTTTATATTGAAATATCGAGCCCCATGTTTCTGTAAATACATTAAGAAATTGAAAATTTATTTGGTGTTAATGTTACGATATTTGTCAACCTTTTTATAAATTCTCACTCTTGTCATTTAGTATCTTAAAAAATGTGAAGATGTGCTGGAGAGCTGCAGACACAGCCCCTTACTAAAACATGCCGTGACAATCTGCTCGTCAAACAATTTTTCCAACAGTCCGGTGCCGCAAAATAAATAATATTTTGCAGATGTCATCGTCCGACTCTACATATATAAAACTTGCTGTATCTGGCCATCCATGTCAACATAGAGCAGGAACTTTTGCATCAGGGAGAGCTGGCTAAGATTCAGAGACGAGCTTTAGCGTGGACTTATGCTTTTTTATCTCGTAATTCAGTGCTTAAGTTCAAATTTATATTCAGAAACTTATGGAACACTGCGTAAACTTAGCGCAGGCTAAGCTATGCGTAATTAGTGAATATCGACTACTTGAGCAGATCTTAAAGCAGTAGTGGTGCCACCAAGCGAATAAAAGTGTTGTTATTGACAGCCCCGTTAGCTTAGTTGGTAGTGAACCTGCCTTCTGCGCTTGGGGGCGTGGGTTCGATTCCCACCTAGGAAAAATATTTGTGTGATGAACATTTGTGTTTGTTCTATGTCTGGGTGTTAATATCTATTTAAGTATTTATTGAAAAATATATATGTATGTATATCAGTCTCTGGCAGCCAATAACAAGCTTTGCTTAGTTTGGGGTCAGATGACCATGTGTGTAATAATGTCCCAGTTTTTTTTTTATCCGCTAAAAGCAAAATTAAACTGAACTATGTTTCTGAATACAAATTCGAAAGATCGACTTAGCCAATGCTCGGCTAAGACTCGTCTTGGACCCATCAAGATAAAATATATAATAGAGCCACGATCGTGCAAAAAAATGTCCGAACCAAAACTCGGCACACGCTACACATTGCGCCGACTTTTTGGTTAATTGAAAGGCTCAGTTGTAAGGCAACTGCGATCCGACTACCACGTCGTGCGATGCCAGTGCTACGATGACATAGCAGACAAGCGACGTTGAACGTATATTCACGGGTCTAGCCCGGACATTTGGTAGGCATTGGTGGAGCCGAAGCAAACACCAAGAAGCCCTGTTGAATTTAAAAAATACAATAATTATGGAATATGAAACTATTGTACAGTATAGGATTTAAAAAACTGGGCTATTGAGGTGAACAACTTGTGGATAGGTGATGATCTATTGGATGAGAAACGGCGATGAGATCTATTATTATATTTATTGTTGAACATATATTAATTTTGTTTTTGTATGGGCTTTAGTCAAATCAAATCAAATCATTTATTTGCTAGAATACATTACAATAAAGAGGTCTTAAAATTATTTTTGGTGTCATAGTATTCAGTCTGCAAGCAGACGTGCAAATATATTCTTAAACTAAATAAATTATACATTTTAAGAGGTATTATTATATTAAATTAGGTATATTATTATATTAAATTAGGTATTATTAAATTATATTATATTAAAAAAATCTACAAATTCCTTAATACTATAAAAACAATGCTTAAGAAGCCACTCCGTTAACGATTTTTTTAAATTTGATACCGTCCAATAATTTCATGTGTTTCATAAGTCATGATGAGCTTTTTTATGAGGTAGGTAATTATAATAATTAGGAAATGCATATTGTACTATATTATTTTGTGTACACTACTTTACGAATTTACATACGGGCCTTCCGACTCGAATCCATAAAACACTGACGAATTCCGAAACACTGGACATCCTCTAATGAAATTCTTGGGCACAAAATATGTTATCAAGAATCAATATCCTCATATTTGCTCTCCCATCTCATGTCAAAGGAAAAGTCCGGGTCTGATATAAGCTAATAACTGTATATTGGTACGAGCGTACCCGTTTTATGATAATACCCTGTGTAAAGATGAGACCACACCAGGTTCCAGGTTAAAATATAAAATGGCATGAAAATAAGCAACCCGGAAATAAAATTGTAAAATTCAATTGTTGTATTTTATATTAAACTAGCAACTGCGAGTTGGCTTTGTACTGGTGTAAGTTTAATTATGCAAATAAACCTTCCGTAAAAATTATCTAATGGTGAAAACCGCATCTAAATTCGTTGCGTGGGTTAGGGGTTAGCCGGATATACAGACAGACGGACGCGGAAAGCGACTTTATTTTATACTAGATTTTTTGCCCGCGACTTCGTACGCGTAGATTTTCATATAAACCTTCAATCCTTTTTTCGTCCCTTAATCCGGCTCTTGCGCAAAATAACATAGCCTATACTTCAATCTGGTCATAGTTAAGCATATTCGTGAAAACAGCATTTAAATCCGTCTGCATTTTCTTCCAGGGGTTTAGGAGATGTGCGTGAATAAACAAACAAAAATTCTAAAAACTGCCTTAACATGTTCAGCTGCTTATTTTATGTCGCCCAGTGTGAAGTATTGATAGAAGCATAAAAGTAAAAACACCGCCAACAGTTTTCAAATCAAAAAGATAATGTGACCACAGTGCAGAGCATGTTTTGAAGTATTCTTTTTGTCTAAATCATTAAAAGTATATCATGTCATGTCGGGATGATACATCTCTGAAATTTGACTGTCCAGCTTCGCTCGTTCGAATTTTTCTATGACCATCCAATTTCTGAACTATGAATACGACCACAAGTATATGGCTTTGGCCACGGAACCCTGACATGTGCTTGTCTTGACACGCTCTTGGCTAGTTATTTCTTATTTCGCGTGCATTTGTATGTATACCTTGTTTAAAAAGCCATGAAATGGAACTACTCTATTTATCTGTTAAAATGTCACAGTAAAATTCATTCTTTATTCTTAATGCAAATATACATTTTCTTCTTCTTGAAGCTAAGTTTATATACCCTGCATAAAGGGTGCAGCAATGACTTATGTAGTGGCTGGTCACAAAACCACACCAGAGACAGAAGTAATTTTAGCAAAAAAACATACTTAGTGTGATAGGTTACTTAATTATATATGAGATCATACAAAACTTATGGCGCTACTTTCTTAACTATTTATATATCGATATTTATTTTCTAATCATAATTTTCTAAATTTTACCGTCGAAAAAATCTTTTATCTCGTAATAATATTTTTGGGTTAGAAACTTACGAAGTTGGTTCTGGAAAAGTGCTATTATTTCTTTATTGTGTCCGGAATTTTATTGTATAGGTTTATTGTCGTACAAATGGCCTTTTTTTAAATATTTCTATTCGCGGGACTGAATTAAAATAGGATGCGGTATATTTTGTGTTTTAAATGCTAACATAGAATAAAACCAAGAGAATGTAATACTCCTACTCCATGCACTGGAATGAACCACCAAAGAGGTTGTAAGGCCTATAACATGCTTGATCTACACGTTCATTCATCTAAGAAGGTTAAAGAACCTTTTTTAAATTTAAACTGATTAACCGAATGACAGTTGACAGTTTCAAAATTTTCATGGCTATGTCAATAACATTCTCTTTACTTTGGATCTCCTTGCTTGAGGCTATGTGACGATCCTCATATTACGTTTCGTGTAACGAAGAAATAAATCATTGATTTTTATTTTCGTTTATGTAAAAATAAAGAATTAAAATAAATGATATAAGGTAGCCTATGTTTTAATCTGGTAATTTCTAAGCATATTCGTGAAAACCGCATTTAAATCCGTCCAGTGGTTTAGGAGATGTGCGCGGACAAACAAACAAACAAACAAACAAACAAACAGACAAAAATTCTAAAAACTGTCCTATCGTGTTCAGCTGCTTATTTTAAGACGACCTGTGTGTTTTTTTTTTTGTTATCTCGCAATTACAGATTTTTTTATCTCTACGTTTTTATTATATGTATAGACTGTGTGGAGATAGAAAAGTGAAGATGTAGAGTTGTTATTATTTTTTACAATCTAGTCACCACATTAATAAAATATAGATCCAGTCATACATTTTAAGCCCAGCGCAGAACTGCAAGACTTCTGGACACCATGCTTGAGCTAGGTACCACTGCGTACCTATTGATTAAAAATCATTGGCGGTACTTGTAAATAATTTTATAACATTTCTATAGACATGCGTCATCTAGTCTACCTTTGACCACGAACACTCGAAAGTGTTGGAAACGTCAGGAAATAAAATAATGTAAAATACACATGACGATTTCCGTTAAAAGTGATTGATTTCAAGGTAAGTCCTATGCTAGCGCCATCTGTTAGTAGCTCAGACGTTACAAAACCTAATTTTGTAAAGCCCTTGGTTAGAATAGTTCCTAAAAGCCAACTCCATTTTATTATTTTAGCCGACTGAAAAAGGATTTCTCAATCAATTGTTGTTGTTTTATGTTTGTTACCTCATAATTCCGCCATATATAAACCGATTAAGAATATTGTTTTTAATTTGAAAGAGCTTCCATAATATATCCCATAGATATTTCATCAAAATTTGTTCAGTAGTTTGGTTTTGAAATGGACAAAATATGTCATACAAGTACTTAAACGAAATTGCATATTTGTTTACTAATATTGAAGTCGGTTTTTTAAATTGATAATTAATTTGTGTCGCACGCGAAGCTCCGCTGAACTCAGTATGTCTATCCCTTTATTTCGTGAGAACAAAAGCCGCCGTGGTCCGCCGTTATCTAGTCTAGAACATCAATTTTCTACGTTAATTTGTTTTAGTTACCTGCGGTTATTGGTTAGGACTTCGTGAAAGGTTGATTGAGGCATTGAATTAGCTATTTCTACTATTTTGAGTAGCCAGGGAGTAGCTTTAACAATCTGAGAAATTGTTAACCTTTGTTTGATTGTAAGTGTTAACTTTTAACTTGTGGAAGGCTATTTTAACTACATTGACTCATGATATTTTGAGGAAACCAAACTATAGGGATAATGAAACACGGAAAGGCTATAATATATAACAATTTTGTTTAAACACCTCCCCATTGTCACTTGAGCTAAAGCCATCCACCGTAGTTTTTTTGTTTTTCGCCCATTGCTGAGCAGTCTAAAGCGATTTAGGCCATACCGCCTCGCCTTCTGTATTTTACTGTCATAAGTTACTAGAGGTTCTTCATTTAAAGTTTTGGAATCGACATGAAAATACACTTTTCACCCCATTATATCACTTGCCCACAATCGAGCACATTCACGACACTTAGGTATGGAAAATATTACAATGATGCGAAATGTGCTTTCCACGTTGGCGCCAAAACTCCTCATTTTCTTTTTCAAAAATTCCATAGACACCTTAATTTTTTTCGTAAACCGTTCTGTGTACCATAGACTGCACTTCTTCTAGGTGCTGCCTACAAAAGTTATCCTACATAGTTCATTGGGCACGTTTATTTTTACATTTATGTATAGGTACCTGTACTACTAGTAGTAAAAACCAGCAACGTTCCTAGCTATTTATTTTTCTTCACAAGAAATTACGTAAAATTTTGTACATTCTTGAAGATATTATTATCGATGTTATATTGTTTTCTTTTTAATTCAAAACAAATCTCAGAAAATAGATGAAACGCGACCACAAAAAATGAATGCAAGAAAAAAAATGTATGACAAAAAAAAACACATCCATTATCCAGTATTCATTTTCGATCGCAGACATTCTTTGTCTCGTGAAAGGTTTTCGCTGCACAGCGCTAAAACACTCGCATTTCGCGCTGACAAAAAAGTCACGAAACAGCGCAAAAATAGCTTTAAAGTGACTTTACTGGTATTTAAAAAAATATCTCTAAAACGTTTTCTGATTCATTTTCAATTACATAGATTGTATACAAAGGTACTGGTAACCAGTTAGCAACCACGTAGGGACGATCTTGCTTGAGCACTTTTTGGGTGAAAAAAAAATTCAACTCATGTCATCGTCACCGAACGATGTACCGTGTATTTTAAAACAGCGCCATCTCTTGTAGAATAGGTGAATTTCTTCTTAAATTTTCACTTCTGACGTGCAGTCCTATGACTGTTTATTTTTGATGAACTGAGGCTGCCCTTAAGAGGATGCTAACTGATAACAAATAACTTCGTATATTTATACGCATGACGTTTAGAATATTAGTTCCATCATGGTACTAGGCAATGGAACTACTGGGACCAAGCTTAACTGTCGAAAAGCATCTAATGGCGGCCTCATTAGAGAGCCAGTTCTCATTCCAGACTTGGCGTGTTTACCATCTTCCACTGTGTCACATAACATCAGGGCCCTATTCTCTAACTTATATGAGATTCTGTGACATAAATGAGCGACGTTTTAACATGAAATGTTAACTGGAAAATTGACTCTATGCCCTTTGTCTCAATTACCATATAAACTCTTAACGCGGCCACGTTACGTTATAATTATGCGTAGAATTATTGGCAATGTCAAGTTGGCTAGCGCGATAAGGTTTGTAACGTGCTTGTTTTGAACAGTCAAAACAACGTGGCACAAGCTAGCGCGTTTCGTGTGCGTTTTTCAATAGAATATACTAGCCACATACTAGTATAGCTACTACGTAGCCAATCTTTGGTACTAGCCAAACGGAGAACGCGTTTGATTCGTTTGACGCGATCAAATTTTGTAACCATGGTGACGTAAAACGATAAAAGTACGTAAAAAAACTGTTAATTTCTTTTCTTAAGCATCATTTCTCTTTTCAGGTAAGTGAGACTATAAGAAACGACGGCTAAGTAACTGCTGTTCCACCTGGTAAGTACAATAATTCTACTGTATTTCAGCATTGTTAGTTGTTTATAAGAATATATATCAAAAATCTCCACCAGTACAAAATACTTCAGTAGAAAAGAGTTTCACCATAAATTACTTTCCGAGTCACCCGGCTGAGTGTAGGTAAGTATCGAAACCAGCCAACTTTGAAAATCTTAACAATATACCATTCACGAAATGGCTTCGAAATATTACATTATTTTCCTCGAAATTTTCCTAAAATCCTCTAAGACGAAGTTCTGGAAATGCTTTTGTTAAAAACAGTTTTTTTTTTCAAATATTTTTGGCCAATTTTTACCCACTATATTGCAAAATAATATTAACTTTCGGGACTCAATATGATAACAGTGACGCTGTCAGTGAGCCAGATAAGTGTGTGGGGCTGTAATCTCGGTGTAAAACGAATAAAGAGGCGGTCAAAAAGGTTGGAGCGATAATTTTCCACGGGAGGCTAAATATGAACCGACAGTGTCAAATTGGTTATAGTGTTCAGGGTAGTCAAAAGAATCGAATGGCACACTCATTGATGCAAGTATGTACGGAGTACATCATCAGTCAATTAACGTCCACTGTTGGACAAGGGCTCCCTCATAGAGAGGGGTATTGCCATAATCCCCACGCTTGGCAGGCGGCTTGGGGATCGCAGTACATTCACCGTGTACTATTAGGACGCTGCTGCCCATCCTCCGGTGGTTCTGGTCGCAGTTTTAGGACATACCCGGGTTCTTTTGAATGTACGGAGTAAAATACATTGTTGTAAGCATCAACAGTGGTCGTATATATCTTAGCAACACAGTTGCCAATATTATGTAAGAGGTCAAGTGCCTTTATTAAATAAACAAAATACTAGCTAAAACTAACACTAAATAAACAGTTAGACTGTCCAACAGTTAGCTGCCAATTCGGCAGAGCAGCACAAGCGGCGCAAATATGCTAACCTCGGCAGTGGTTACATATTTGAGGCGTTTGGTGTCGAGACATTGGGCCCTTGGGGACCGGGAGCTCACCTCATTTTCAAAAATCTTTCAGAGCGTCTGATTAACGCGACGCGTGACCAAAATGCTGGCGTGTATCTGGCTCAACGTATAAGCATTGCCATTCAACGTGGTAATGCCGCCAGCATGCTGGGTACGCTGCCAACTGATAGTGGGTTTGAGCATTTGGATTGTCTTTAGATCTTCAACGGTCTATGGACAGTCTAACTGTTTATTTAGTGTTAGTTTTAGCTAGTATTTTGTTTATTTAATAGAGGTCAAGTTGTACATTATAATATTTAAAAAAAACACACCAGTCATAAGACTGCACGTCTGAAGTGAAAATTTAAGTAGTTCTACAAGAGATGGCGCTGTTTTAAAATACACGGTACAACGTGACGATGCCGCGAGTTCCATGATTTTTGTTAACCCAAAAAGTGCTCTTAAGAAGTTTTCACTCCAAAAAAAAAAGTTTACTGTATCTCTGCAAACGATGGTAGCTGACATTTAACTTTGCAGATAATTTAACCACACAGTAGGATGATTGAGACGAACGACTGTTATCTTTTCTTTCTAGTCTATATCAACGAATGATAAAAATAAAACCGGCCAGGTGCGAGTCGGACTCGCGCACGAAGGGTTCCGTACCATTATCTATAAAAACGGCAAAAAAAAAACACGTTTTTTGTATGGGAGCCCCCCTTAAATATTTATTTTATTTTAATGTCATTATTTATTTTCAAAGTCAATATATAACTAAATATTCTGTGAATATTTCAAGCGTCTAACTGTTGCCGTTATCAATATCGAGCAAAAACGAGCAAAAAAATCACGTTTGTTGTTTGTTGCCCCCTTAAATATTAATTTTATTCTACTTTTTAGTATTTGTTGTTATAGCGGCAACGGAAATACATCATCTGTGAAAATTTCAACTATCTAACTGTCACGGTTCATGAGATAAAGCCTGGTGACATACGGACGGACAGCGGAGCCTTAGTAATAAGGTCCCGTTTTACCCTTTGGGTACAGAACCCTAAAAACAAGGAAAAAAAGTAAACAATAGACTCAACCAGGAGCCCCGAGTCTATGTCCTAATCTGACCCATTTCAATCCGCTTTAAAATAATGCAAACCAATTAATATATTTATGATGTCATAACTCAAAATCATCGCCGAGAGATGGAGTTAATAGCTCTAAAGCGTTTACCAGTAAATTAGCTATAAATTGCCGGAGAGGTAGTCAAAATATAGGTAGGCTTTAAAAGGACTGTGTTCTATTGTACCGTGCGTTCGCTTATCCGATACTGACCCTACGAAGGCTAAACTATTTAAAGCGTTCCAGGCCAATACCGGCCGTATTGATGGATAAAAGTACAGTATTCCAAAGGCACAGACACGAAAGAAAAATGACTATTGATCTACGTTATATTTACCAATAGATAACGATAATATCGCTCTCGATACTTTTAATAAGCATCGCTTCTCTGTCGTTTTACGCTTCTACTGCGTTTGGATAAATGACTCGCCGTCATCCCCGGACCGCTGTTATTTAGTATATTCTGAGAAATAAATTATTTGAATATGGTGTTGCAAAGATATTATATATTACACTAACACAACATTATATTGTTGTAAATATACTACTCTCGATGCTTATAACAATATGTGTTTTCCGACTGCGTACATGTAAAATAATGTATGCCCTTTCGATTCTTTTGACTACCCTGAATGCTATAAAAACCTTATAAATTAAATATGATAGTTCCAAAACGTTGCCATTATTTTCTTACGTATTTAAATGAACGGAGACGCAGACAATTTTAATCCTGTCCGGATAAATTTTGTGGGTGGTACAACATCTTTGACGCCTCCTAGAGGGGCTTAGAATTCCTTCCACGACGCTTTTACCCCATCCATTCGCTCATTTACACGTCTATAAGTGCAAACAACCCTGATTCAAATTCAAATGGAGTGAAAATCTAATTGCGCTCTAATAAGGTGCTAAGAAACTCGGCAGGTGATGTTTTAATACGCTCGCTGGGTTTTATGGGGAATGATTAAGTTCTCGTCTCCATTTTTCAGACGTTGTTGAATTAATGCTGATTTGAGGACTGTGAAGAAATTTCCGTAGTCGTAGAACATACTCTATGACAGACGTTTGATTTATTAAAAAATAATAGGCTTAGTGAAAAGTATAATGTACGTAATACGTGTATACGGGGTTCCGGGTAATCAGTTAGAATCTTCTTAAGGGCGGCCACAGTACATCAAAACAAACATGTTTTGTTCTTGAACGGTTAAATCGTGGCGTTAATAGTCAAACTTTGACTATAGTCTCTGTCTATAGTGACATTAACGTATAGTACAAATAAAATACACGGCTTAACCGATTACTTATAATAAAAAAATATAAGGAAATAGTGTTTATGATATTAGACTTATTTTACAACGGGAATATGTAGTTGAATCAGAAAATAGCGAAGGTACAGCGGGCAAGATCAAGTGACGCAGGTAGTGCAGTACAAATACTGTAACAAAACTACTCCCAAGATTGTGGAACGTGTGTAAGGAGTAGAAAGCATGCTCGTGACGGGAACAATGCTTCCAGGAAACAAAGGACTCATTTGCAGGATCCTGAGGGACTATCGATACGTGGTCTAGCCTCACGGCCTGAATGGAGGCTTTTTAAGATATGGGACCATGGATGAAAAATACTTTTTCTTCCATGTTCTGTCGTTCGTGATTTAAGTGTCTTGAGCATCGGCGCAAAGTTGCTAGTCTATCGGTTTTTATACATTTCGAAGAGTATGCATTGGATCTGCATAGTCTAATTCCGTCCTGCCAATTTTTCTGATGGATTGCCAGGGTGGGCACGTAAATTCGACACTGCTTTATGGTTGATGTTAAGAAAACCCGTACAAAGCGTTTTGATTCCAGTTTTGTTGTGCAAATTGTGTGGAATGCGTTGCTGAATGTTCTCCGATAGTTGCAGTCTTGGAGTCTTGGAGCAAGCGTGCTTCATTGTAAACCGCATCATCCCTTAACATCAGGTGAGGTGGCGATCACACGCAAGTCTATTATTAGTTTTTCATTATTATTGATAAATGAGGACTATTTAGAAATCTATTTTTATATTTCAATTCAAGGACGAAATAGTTATGTTTTTTTTTTCTGAGAGCAGCAAAGTCCCGTCTGACTACGTTTTAGAATCTATTTTTGTTATATCTGAGTATTCGCGAGAATGGTCGACTAAATGTTCGTATCGATGTTTGGTTCTATTCCATGTTTAGTTCAATAAACATTATAAGTATTACCCTGCTGGGCACTCGGATAAAAACGGCAAATGCTTGTTTCAACATTGCCAAACAGAAAGACATTCAGTACAATAATACGAGTTTGTTGCCATCCAATAAATTATTCAGAAAACTCTTTATTTTATCTCCAGCAATATTTCTAGCAAGATTATCGTCTCACGGATTTCTCAGTAACCCTTACTTTAATCCTATACGCGATGCTGGCCCGTCGCCAAACGATCTGATACTACAAAATCGTTTGTCTATGTGAATTTTTCTAACAAGGTCTTTGTTTCGATGAAAGGGTTCCGTAACAGGAGACCCTTGACTGGTCCCAGCTATCAAGTACTTGTAAGAGCCACCAATTAGGTTATTCTGTCTTATATCGTTGGGTTTTGGTTTGGGTTCTAAGAAATATAGTGCAAAGGAAAAACATTATTTGACAGGCCCGGTGGCTCAGTTGGTAGTGAACCTAACTTCTGTGCTTGGGGGCGTGGGTTCGATTCCCATCTAGGACAAACATTTGTTTGATGAACATTTGTGTTTGTTCTATGTCTGGGTGTGAATATCTATTTAAGTATGTATTTAAAAATATATATGTACGTGTATCAGTCTCTGACAGCCATATTACAAGCTTTGCTTAGTTTGGGGTCAGATGACCATGTGTGCAAAAATGTCCCAGATATTAATTATTTATTTATTATCAATTACACTCATATTATAAATGCAAAAGTTTGTATAAGGCTATGTGTATCTTTTTAACACGCATAAAAAAAGGAAGGGGTTCTCAATTCGGTTGTATTTTTTAATGTTTCATCATCAACATCATCATCATTCAGAAGACGTCCACAGCTGATCATAGGCCTCCCCTTTAACCTTCACACTGATGATGATTTCAATTACGTGCATTAGTGTGCCCAAGTGATAAAATGTGGTGAAACTTCTATTCGTATTGAATCCAAGACAGTATCAATGTAAATCACTAGATTAGAACAAAATGTGACGTATCCATATAGTTTTATTATAATCTAAATCAGCCTTAAAACTATTGCTCTATGGCTGTATTACCATTTTTTTACATACGTGATACAAACCGTCTTATATACACCCGGTACACTTAATTTAAGTAATTTATTACTAGTCCTCAATTTTTTCAAGTTCACATAATTTTTTATTTTTCTTTAATCACAGGACGACTAATAGCTTGGTAACAAATGTTTTATAGATATACAAAGCCTGTAATTACAGGTCATCACGAATAGTTTCGAGGAATCTTCCATAATAGCAAAAAAGTTAAGATCCACAATTCTTGCAAAGCTGCATTATTCTGAACATGCACCAAAACCACAAGAGAAATAGTTTTACCGGATAAACAAAGCCTGGCGTAGGCCGCGGAGACATTTCAAAGAGCCGTATGAAATATAGTCTCGGGCAGTTACATTTGTGAGGCGCTATGCAGGGATTCTTGCGATTTATTATGTGTGCTTATGTTAAAGTTGCAGCATTATATGACCTACTCGTAGCTTAGGAAATAAGTGGGGGGAGCGTGTTTTGGCGAGTCATAAAAAGCCAAGTTGTTTGCTCTCAACAAGCTATAAGTTGACCTTCCTATTGCTCAATCCTAAGCCCTGCTACGATGACTTATTTAGTACCTAAATAAATGATGTGTGGTTTAAAGCCCAAAACGATGAAAGAAAACATCGCGAGAAAACCGGTATGTCCAAAGACCTCAAAAGTTCAACGACTTACTATGACATTCGCCAACATATGCAAGGCCAGCTTGGTGGATTCAGGGCCCATCCTCTCTCTCTCTTTCTCTCTCTCTCTCTGAGAGAAGACCTGTGTCCCAGCAGTGGGAACATGATAGGCATGATTTACCATTTTGTATAATTCCACTACTTCCGCACAATAAAAAATAAACTTTTTTAGTTTTATTAGATCATATGAAAATGGTATCACAATTTTTTTTTATTTTTTTTTATCGCGAATAAGTCCGCGTTTGACCTCCAACTCGCCTGTTGGTAAGCGACGATGTGGTCGAAGATGAAGCACGCAGGCTCAGAAGATACCTATTCACTTTTGCCTTTGAAAAGGCCCAGATTATATCTCTCAGTAAACAAGGAAACAGGTTGCATCTACTACGTTTTATCGAACTATGAACCCAACACTAAAGTAAAGCTTTTTTACTACCTTGATATTTTATTCCAATAGAAAAACAGCTCCTTCTAGGCTATTACTTGATTGACAGGGGTACAATCACACGGTTAGCGGTGACTCTCACTTTTGTTGCTAGGGGTGGGTTTGTGACAGAGGGATGAAGGGTACGAATAGTTCAGTGACATAGCTTTAGCATGGGTGTTGAATAAAGATCGATGAATGATTAAACATAATACAAACTAAAAAGCGGTTTATCCGATGTTGATGAATTTAAAAAAAAATGGCGTATATTAAAGATGTCCGTTAAGGTTTTTACAGTCCCAATAAGTCGAGAAAATAACTTCGAAATAAAAATTTCATAAAACTCCAGTGTTTTCAATAATAGGTAGGTACTACATTGCTTGGATTCTTAAACTTGCAGACATTATTCTTAGAAAACTCATTTCATCAAAGCATTTGTCAATTTTTCTCGTAATTGCAGGGATGCTTATTTCTTGTGTCCTTGCTCCTATGCATTATAAGCAAAAACAATGTTTTTATATCGGGAGCTCCATCCACAACCTTACCACAGTAAATATACCGTAAAAAGCAAGAATATAAAAAAAATACTTAGGCATAAATTAGGTTAAATCTTGGGCTTGCCATATTACATGAAGATCGAAAAAGAAAACAGGCATATAAAGTTGATTTCACATTAAATTTATAATAGGTACTTATTAGATAAAAGTGTGTGCAACCATCGACATGATTTCTTTATGTCGAAGCCAATAAGCTTTGTTCGCCATGAAAAATAATTCGCCAACTGTCACTGCGATATAAAATGAAAATGAAACTCGTAATAATGAATGTATCGCAAAATATTCGAAAAATACGATCCGTGGCGTGCTGATCTGCCGATTGATCTCACAAAGGCTTTCGGGGATTAAGGCGTCAATTAAGGTCCACGTATTGATTAAATGGATATTGGCTTGCTGACCCCATGGAATTACCTGGATTTTGTTAATGACAACGCTTGGATTGGAAGCAAGCAACAAAAAAAAACTGCAGACCAAAATCTCTATAATAATGTTGACGACAGATAAATAATATTTATTATTTAGCAACTTTGGCCTAACACTTAATGATATTGCGCCGATATTGACGTCACCGGGTAAAAAAGTTTAGAGCTCTAAAATAATTTTAAAATAAGTAACTACCTATCCCAAGAAAAACCAATATCAAAATTGTCTATATTTCAAAAAATTACATAAATAAAAAATACAAACTAACCCATTCCAATACTATCAAAACTTTCCCCTAGATCCTTTATTATTAAGCGTTTATCGATAGAGCTGCTCGTGCCGATGGCACCATGTCGTTGCTGTCGCTCGTTGCCTGCTGAAGCCCACAACTTGACAAAAACATGTCTTGTACAGTAATAACTAATGGAATTAAAATGGAAGTAATGCGACTGAAAAACCATTAACGCTTCGACCTCAATGTGCAGTCACTTCAAGTAAAACGAAAAAAGTACGCTTTATTCTTGAATTTACTGTTCCTAATGCATTCGCTTTCTTTCCATCTCTCGCTTTGGAAAGTAATGACTATTATGCCTTTTGAACGCACATGTTCTTTTGCTGTTTAAATATAGGTCAGAACCTCAGCCTCTTTTCATATACTTTTTTGGCTCTGCTTGATTTTGACGTTTGATTTTGATTTGTGATGATATTTATTATTTTTTGCCTGCTGCTACGCTGCGTTGTGAACAAAACCTAACATACCTATACCTGTCATTCAGTGATCTGTACTTCTATCGATAGCCTATAAACATACAAAATCACAAGCTTTAACTTTTTATAATAGTACTAGATGCGCCCTGCATTTTACTACATGTGAAACATCTATTATTAAACATCAGTAAAACCCACTCGTGAATCGTGACAGCAAATGGCGTGACGCTCTCTTATACCTTCATGTTTCACATCTGCCGAACGGTCCCGTGACGGCCAGCTTTTTTTTACGTGTACTTTTACCGTATTTATTTATTCAAAGTATCCTATGTCCGTTTTCATAATACATACGTTCCGACGAGATATTAACGTATTTAGTCGTGAAAACTTACTTTTTCTTCTCAATTAGAACACTCTAATGCAGACCCATAATTTGTTTACGAGTGAGAAACTTGTAAGTTGATGTATAGGAAATCGTGCTCCAATTTAAATGTCGATTCTAAACAGAATTCTATTGTTTCATTGTCTTTAATTGGAATAGAAATTTTAAACAATGAGAATTGTGGTTTTCGAGCTCATTCTAACTGCGTGGGACTGTCTCAATTGTATATACTAAATAGGAGCTTACACTTTCGATATACTTTCTAGATGTCTTGTCTGCTGATGCTGTTGATTCTACGTAAGTTTTCAGAAGTGGTATTGATACTGTCGCCCACAATGGGCCCACACTTTATCAAGTCTTCCTTATCCCACTGCTAACTATAACTTTTAGCGACCATATTAGCACTGCCCCTAAGTTTCACCCTTTCACCGCTAGCTTACAGGAGCCATTTAGGGTATATGATACATGTTTCTTTGCTAAATAAAATCCGGAACGTAGATATTCGCCAAAGAACCAGAGTCACCGACATAGCTATTAAAATTTGCAAAAGTGGCAATTGGCAGGCCACACCGCTCGAAGAACTAATGTCCGATGGGGAAGAAAGATTCTTGAATGGAGACCACGAACTGGAAGACGCAGCGTAGGTAGGGCCTCCCACTAGTTGGACAGACGACATTGTGAGAGTCGCGGGCATCCATTGGATGCAGATGGCAGGAAGTCGTTCAGCGTGGAGGTTAAAGGGAAGGGGGGGGGGGGGTCTTCAAAAAGCGAGTTAATAGAGTATAAAAGTTCGGCAACGTATTTGTGATGCCTCAAGTCACCTAAGTATCCATAGGTGACGGTGACTGCTTACGATCAGGCGTCCTGCCTGCTTGTTTGCCACCTATGGCATAAAAAATAGTTCGATATACACTTTATATACTTACCCAACTCTCATTTCTAGGTATTATTTCTCAAAGGCCTCACCACCCCAGTCTATATTTCCAGTGAATGATTTATCCGGTATTAGACCTATTCGTAGTTATCCCGGCGTTCCGGGAATGTCCTACAGTTAGTGGCTAGTCCCAGGATTAGATGAATGCAAACTGGAAAAGGAAATAATATTTCATTTTGCACCCGAGCGAGATAGATAGGGATTTTACTGACCATTGAATAGTCTTGGGGAAAGGACATAATTATTACCTTCATAGCAAAGCTACGTGACGAAGATATCTATCTTGTATATGATAAGAATGGTGGCGTGGCGGTTGCGAACGCATCCAGCCTAAATCAGGCTTTTAGTCGAACTCAGACGACCTTGCCGCCTCTTTTTGCATGTCGACTGTTTAGTATGTTCATTGGTGTTGCTGCAACTTTCGAAGTATGTTTGAAAAATTATTTAGCTACCAAATGTAACCTTTCTTTTTGCTTTACGTAGTCTTGTTAAAATCGACCACACCGTCTTGTTAAAATCGTTATATTCTCAAACATTTAGTAATTTATTGAGAAAGTAGGTATACCTTTCAAAATAATATATTGAATTTCGCAGTGCGCCTCTTCGCACTTTCTAATAAGACCGATGGGCTTGGCAATCAGATCCAATATCTGAAATGGTATTCGATTACTGAAAGTGGCCGTTTAACATCCGCCATTTCTGAGGTGCTGATGCCAACGTTGCTTTACCGGAGTAATATTTTAGAGATTGGAAAATGAAAAGTTCTTGGAATAAAATTAGGGCTATAAGTAATTTCGTATAGTTTAGACTTAGTGGTCAAACAGAAACACACATACAGAATAGGCTTTAGGAGTGATATTTTTTAGGGTTCCGTACCCAAAGGGTAAAACGTGACCCTATTACTAAGGCCCGCTGTCCGTCTGTCTGTCACCAGGCTGTATCTCATGAACCGCGATAGTTAGTTGAAATTTTCACAGATGATGTATTTCTGTTGCCGCTATAACAAAAAATACAAAAAAAAAAAAAAAAATTAAGGGGGCTACCATACAACAAACGTTTTTTGCTCGATATTGATATATTTAGTTGTATACACTTTAAAAATGAATAATTAAATTAAAATGAAACAAATATTTAAAGGAGGCTCCCATACTACAGACATGTTTTTTTTTTGCGGTTTTTATAGATAACGGTATGGAACCCATCGTGCGCGAGTCCGACTTGCACTTGGCTGGTTTTATTTATGTTTCTGAGACTGTTATTGCTCCTGTCGCTAGGCTATTCCTAGTTATTTCTAGGTCAAAAGAAGGATATTTCCGCTCCTTTATTCCGCGAATCTCCAAGATGTGGAATATCTTTCCCCCAACAGTCTTCCCGCCGAGCTTCAACGTGAAAAAGGGTGTCTACATCTACCTCTCCGAGCTGGCCAAGCACCGTCAACACCGCTAGTGTTGCAGGTGTCCTATAGGTGGTTTCTGCTTACCATCAGGCGGACCGCACGGTTGTTTGCCACCTATGGCATAAAAAAATATGCCAGAGCAAATAAATGCTGGACTGAATGTAACACTTCACATCGCCAATAGACTAAGCGTTTGAATAAACTCACTATGTCCCACATGAAGGTAGATACAAAATCACATGCAAACCACATGAATTCTCGAATTTCCGAGAGCCAATCCTAGCCATGAGTGATGTGACGTCATCACAAGTATCTCGCCACCCGTCTCAGACTGATGTGGGTACGACCGGAGACACCGGCCACAATGACGTTTTGTTACCACGTATTCATACTTGTTTGCCAAGATAAATGATCAAAAACCGTCGCATACTAGAAATAGAAACGCATCATCACACTAATATTGTGATGCAAAAGTTTGTGTGAAAGTGAGTATAATATATTTATGTAACAGCTAAACGGATAACGTTGAAATTGACTGAAATTTGGTATGGATGCTAATGCCTACACACCAAATAAAAAATACCTTTTTTAGGGTTCCGTGCCCAGACGGTAAACCGGAACCCTATTACTAAGGCTCCGCTGTCCGTCTGTCCGTCTGTCCGTCTGTCACCAAGCTGTATCTCATGAACCGTGGTAGTTAGACAGTTGAAATTTTCACATATGATGAATATCTGTTGCCGCTATAACAACAAATACTAAAAAACAGAATAAAATAAATATTTAAGGCATACAACAAACGTGATTTTTTGCTCGTTTTTGCTCGATAAAGGCAACAGGTAGACGCTTGAAATATTCACAGAATATTAAGTTATTATATTCACTTTAAAAATAAATAATTAAAATAAAATTAATATTTATGGTGGGGCTCTCATACAACAAACATGATTTTATGCCGTTTTCATAGATAATGGTACGGAACCTTTCGTGCGCGAGTCCGACTTGCACTTGGCCGACTATTTATTATTTATGTAAAGGGCTTGTCGCTCAGCGACGACATCACCCTGTACAGACAAAACAAATCAAAAATCAATAAAAATAAATAACTTGCCAAGAGCGTGTCGAAACAGGCTATGGTTCCGTTGCCAATATAATATAATTAAGATCACATTCCTAGTTTAGAAACTGGTGGTACAAATATAAGCTTCGTTTCTTTACCATAGTAGTTTCTAATATACCACTATGCCATGTAAGAGTACTGAGCCAACATGGTGAATAATGGCCCATCCTCTCTCTCTCTCTCTCTCTGAACACTCTCTCTCTTTCTCCTGTGTCCCAGTGGGAACTTGATAGGCTGATACTGATGACGATGAAAATAGTACGACAATGTGAGTAAACGAGTCATTTAAATATTACTTCGTGAACATTTGTTCCATGTGATAATTTACGATCTACATCTTTACCTTTACGTGCAAAAATAAACGCAAAGTATTGGGAAAGTGTTTATATGGGGATTTTATATAGCCAGCGATTTTTTTTGGGCTGCGAATGGCAGTTTTTTTACATTTTGTGAGTAGGTAGTGGACAACCTACAAGTTAAAGATAACATTTTTGTATTCCCAATGTCTATCATCATCATCATCAGCCAATTAACGTCCAGTGTTGGACAGAGGCCTCCCTCATAGGTGTTGCCATAATCCCCACGCTTGGCAGGCGGCTTGGGGATCGCAGTACGTTCACCGTGTACTATTAGGACGCTGCTGCCCATCCTTCGGTGGTTTTGGTTAGTTTTAGGACATACCCCCGGGTATGTCCTAAAACTAACCAAAACTACGACCTAAAACTACGACCGGGTCCAAAATAGATCGAATTCAAGAAAATCATCTAGATAGTTGACACTGTTTGCTGAACATAAGAAAAAATATTGTAGTTTGTGGGTATGAGGGGTATGGACATTAATGGGTAAGGATGTCTTACGGACTTTGTAGGGAATTTTAAGACAGCATAGAAAGGGGACGAGTGCAATTGTGCCATTTTCGTTAATAACACAATGTCCGCTAATTTGCGTCTCTCATAGAAGAATCGTTGCGCTATCGCGACAAAATTCGAAATATTCTGTTTTATTATGGAAACTGACGTGGTTTTCACACATTTTATTTATATTTCACGGGAAAGCAAAGCGAGACGCAGCCGCGGGCGCGTATTCACCTTGATAAAGATCGCCGAATGCGATTGAAACTATAGTCGGAGTAACCGGCCGAATCTTACGTGAGTAATTCCCGTGAAATATAAATAAAATATTCTATGTTGTCCAACTCCCAGAGGTCATCAAACCAAATACGAGAGAAAAACGAACCCGAGCACCGCTATGAACTGACCTAACGGAAACAAATGCACGTTTGATATTGCACTTTATAGGACAAAGCTCTGTGGACATCAGGTCGCGGTTTGTGGAGACCAGAGCGGTAGCAAACGAAACGACGAGGTGCATTTGCAGTCATTCTTTGTTTTTCTTTCCAGTAAATAATTGTATTTGAAAAAGTAATAACCATTTTACGTGACTTTACCATTCGTTAATCAGTAAGGAAGAACGAGCTTACCTATTCAGAAATGTCCTAAAGGCATTATTATCAACTAAACAAAATTATGGAAACAACTAAAATCTTAAACATGTAACCACAGCTGAAGATCTTTGCGCCATTATCTAGTACTTTACAAGGACGTTATAAAAATGCCTTAAAACGTCCTTGGTACTATGTCTCATTTCGCACATGACATTTATCGTCAGCAAGAAGTTGACAAAACACTTAATAGCATAGATTAGATTGTCAAATGGTTGTAAAGCGCAATTTCTCTGCATTGAGCTAGTGTCGAATTGGCCAGTGAAGAACTGCCATTGGCATAAGGCCAATAGCATGACCGACAGAACGAATAGTATGGAATTATACGACGCCTTTACGGCTGACACACATAACTTTATGATACAGAAAGCATTTCCTTGTTTTCTGGAAAGGTTGTGCTAATGTTTAATTTTACGCTTATTAGCGTTAGGGCGCGCCAAAAGCTGTTGAAATAAGGCATTAGTAGCCTAATGCCAAATTTCAGCATAGTTTTATTCTGTGTGTTAAGAGTGCGTCATATTAGAATCATCATGATCAGCCTTATGCTCTTCACGCCACTCCGCCTGATCTGCGGTTATCGTTACTCCATTGAGTCTTAGGGCGCTCTACGCTATGTTTGCCGATTCGTGGCCTCCACTCTAGAAGACATCTACCCCAACGGTAATCGGTTCAGCAACAGACATGACCGGCCCACCGCCACATCAGTTTGTCAATATGCTAAGCTACAAATTACATTACAAATGCTTAAAACTCAATGCCTTGGTGAAGTCAGATAGAAGTATTTTCATCTTTAAATTCTACATATTTAACTACAAACGCGGCTGGTCAAAGCATCTGGTAACCAAACTGCTGCCTGGTACCTTGTTTAACGCATTAGAATTCAACATGGCAATGCGCCCAGCATTTTAAGAACGATGTCTGTCAGTTTATAAGAATAGCTAATATTAGTTTAATCCGCATTCAAATATACTTTAAGGTGCGCGATAAGTCCCGTTAAATATTAAAAAAATACTTTAAGGTGTTTGAGTAATTTTTATCTCTGTATATTGAAATTTTTAAGTTTCATTTCAGAGAAATGTGAATTATAGGTTAACTAGCTGTACCCGCGACTTCGTCCCCGATTTCTTCAGAAAAAAATAGCCTATGTCCGTCCTCATGATACATACCTACTATTACCTCGCAAAATTTTATCGAGATTGGTTAAGCCGTTTAGCCGTGATTATGTAGCAAACAGACAGACAGAGTTACTTTCGCATTTATAATATTAGTGTGATGTGATTTTTGGTGATGTCTCTTTCGTGATGAGCCACTTCTACAATATTATCCATAAGTATGATGGAAAATGTTGCAACGAGAACAGTATGTTGCGGGTTGCCCTTTTTTTTTTGTTTTCGAGGGGGAAATCTTCCAAAGATACCCGGCTCCAATGCAGCCAGGTTATGTGGGATTGGACCCACTAAAACCCCCCCGGTGACCAGCCTTAGTGCTTGACAAGAGGGCTCCGGGATCTGCAGAGGAACGCACCGGAGCCCTCAGCACTGCGCTATGGCTCCTCCCGAGACAACTGCGTGTTGTCTCAGTCCCGACAACGTTGGTCACACAACGTACTCTCCCTGGGCACGCTTAAGTGGATGGTCAGAGCCCCAACTTTGACCATCCCGAACCCATAGGTCCCCTTTTAGTAGGCTCTTACTACAGGCAGGGGGTACCGGTGCCGTATTCTATTGCCCCGGCACCAGGGCTAAGTTGCGGGTTGCCCTAATGTAAACGGAGTGTTCCGTTATACGACGAACATATTCGAGGGTATTAATGTACCTATATACCTACTCATCATTTTCAACAACTTTTACGACAAGACCATTCCTAAAATAGCAAGAAAATCAGCTGTTCCATTCGTTTACTTAATGTAAACGTTTATTTTATGGAATGGCTTATTTTATTTTGCAATTTCAAGGTTGATTCTATAGTAAAAGTTTTTCATAATATAATCAAACAATCATATATATCTGCCGTTTAACCGAACACCCGATACAAAATGTTATCAACTCTTGTAAAACAGCTGACCCCAAAGTCCACAAAGCACTTGTGTTCAGGATCACTTCGATCGGACTTGTATTTCTCGCCACAGCTACGACAACTTCCTCCAAAACTGCAGTTTGGAAGTTGGTAATATTCCTCATATTTCCATACAGATGGAGGACTCAGCTTTGCTTCGATTCTGTACAAAACTTGTCCGCAAAGCGTCGAGTTATTTTTATGAGTCAACTTCTCTGCAGGTTTTCTCACTTCTGACGCGTATTATATTTTTCTAGGCATGGTTGCTTGGGCCGTTTTTACAGTATTGAAGCTTTATATTATTATTATGAACAAACTATAGACGGCAAGTTTTTAAAAAAGGATGTTTTGAGCTAGGGCTTTGGCCACACGTAACGCTCAAACATCAAAGACGTGCACTTTTCTCCTAATAGCCAACAGTGGAAGTGTCCAATGTTCTGCTCATGTGTTAGTTATATAATTTGTGGACTTGGTGGTATACCCAAACTGAGATAATTATTAACTGTCTGTTTGGTGGTCTACACAAACTCAGACAATGATTAACATTCGTTTGTGGCATACACAAACTTAGGTGATGATTAACTGTCTACTGGATGGCAGACACAAATTTAGATGATGATTATCTGCCTGTTTGGTGGCATGCACATACTTAGATAATGATTAACTGTCCGTTTGGTAGCATACACAAATTAAGATTATGATTAACTGTCTGTTTGGTAGCATACACAAATTAAGATGATGATTAACTGTCTGTTTGGTGGCAGACACAAACTTAGATAATGATTAACAGTCTGTTTGGTGGCAGACACAAACTTGTATGATGATTAACTGTCTGTTTGGTGGCAGACACAAACTTGTATGATGTTTAACTGTTTGTTTGGTGGCAGTCACAAACTTAGATTATGATTAACAGTCTGTTTGGTGGCATACACAAACTTGTATGATGATTAACTGTCTGTTTGGTGGCAGACACAAACTTGTATAATGTTTAACTGTTTGTTTGGTGGCATACACAAACTTAGATATAAATCAGCCATCCATTATAGTTTTTAGTTATCACTTTACTTGTTTGGGAATAGTCTCCATCTTATACGTATAAAGAGTTGAAGACATTACCACCGCGGTGACCATACCTGAACTTAGAGGGATTTATCGATATCTCATTTATCAAAATCGGTTGGGTGCTTAGGCTGGGTTTGCACCGTCGACTAATTAAGAAAAAGGGTGAAAATTGTTTTTAGGGATTTAAATTTGTCCTTATACTGACTGACGGCCAATCCTGATAGCAACATATAAAACGCAATTATGTGCGTAACCCCCGTATAATAAAAATATATTTAAACTTAATCGATAGCATAGAAAAAAAATTAAATCACTAAAAGGTCCATGTGGTTTATACCTTTAGATATGCAAAATAGTTTAGTTCGATTGAATAAGTACATGACTATTCAAAAACCGATGCAGATTTTATCGTAATCATAAGTGGCGATTAAACTAAAACGATTTGATTGCTCAGGATAAAAGCTCTAAAGACTTTGGGAAGTAAATAGAAAAATAATAATTCTCCCTTGCAATACAAATTACGATGATTTTATCTTAAAGAGGAGTTACAAATAAGAGAACGGATATAATACAACTTCGAAAATTGCTTTTGGCACGACTTTTGTTACGGTTTGTTTACTTATTTAGTTCGAAGTCATTATAAAACAGTTGATATCAAAGTTTTCTTTTGTGGAAATCGTATTTCAGGAAGGAGGAAACCAGTAAGGAAGTTATCTTGACATTTGACTTATTCTTGACTTTGAGCTATTTCAAGAAGGTATCGCTTTACTCTTAAATCTTTATAAGCTCTAGGCGAGTCGGTGGTCAAACGTAGAGTAATATACAATAATAACTGGCCAAGTGCGGGTCGGACTCGCGCACGAAGGGTTCCGTACCATTTTCTATAAAAACGGCAAAAAAACACGTTTTTTGTATGGAAGCCATGACGTAGATGACGCCAATGTTGCAGCTGTGCTCGAACCGAGCGGTCTTGCGCGTGACGATGGAAGAAAGCCTGACGGTGTGACACTTGTTCCCTGGAAGTTAGGGCGGCCCCTTCTATGGGACGCGACTTGTGTCGATACTTTGGCGCCGTCACGTCTTCCTGAGAACACAGGGTGCGGCTGCTAATTCGACAGAGCAGCACAACTGGCGCAAATATTCTAACTTTCGCAGTGGTTACATATTTGAGCCATTTGGGGTAGACATTGGGCCCCTGGGGACCTGGAGTTCACCTAATTTTAAACAATCTTTTAGAACGCCTGTTTAATGCGACGTGTGATCAAAATGCTGGCGATTCTGGCTCAACGCATTATCATTGCCATTCAGCGTGGTAATATCGCCAGCATGCTGGGTATGGGTACGCTTCTAACTGGTAGTGGGTTTGAGCATTTGGATTGTATTAAACGGTTTATGGGCAGTCTGTTTTTACTCGTATGTTGTTAGTCTTAGCGTGTATTTTGTTGGTTGGCTTGGTATTTTTAAGCATATTATGGTAACTAGAGTTTATAATTAAGGTCATAAGTGTCATTTGAATTATGCACCTCTGCTTAATGATACAATATTATAAGTATGACATTCCGTCGTAGTTAATATTTTGTCGCCCTATCGAGTATTCAATTTCCACTTCTACCCTCACAAATTTTGAGTACAAATTAAGTCAGTGTAAACTCGATTTGAAATTTGTCCTTCCAATTAGTGCTATTGAAGTCACCGGGCGTTTTGTAGGTCAGCCTGCGGTCGGTATCGCGGGATATAGGTCAAGGTATGGACTAGCTTTTATAACCTTACTGAGAAATGTAGTCCATTGTGGTATTAAGTAAGGCACTCTTGGTTGTAGCGTTTATATTTGGGCAAGTTTTCAGATATATTCAGATATATACTAGCTGCGCCCTGCAGTTTCACCCGCGTGGTGAAGAAAAATGTTGATGATGAAGTTGCTCCTTATAAAATCAGCTATCTGCCAGTGAAAGTCCAATCAATATCGGTCCAGCCGTTCCATAGGTAATATACACACACCCACATACACACATCCACATACACACACCCACATACACACACCCACATACACACACCCACACCCACACCCACACACACACGCACACACACACACACACACACAGACACACACACGCACACACTTCGCGTTTTATATAAAAGAAGATGTGCTGCGCCCTGCTGGTGTGACCGATGTCCTACAAAAACTATTTTTTTTCGGTATATGTATATTCATTTTAATTGTTAGTTGTACGAAATTAAATATCATGAATTATAGTAGAGAATTTGCGTAACGCGTCGACATAGGTTTTTGATTTGAAACATCTATTGCCATGTCTTGGCAGTATATAAAACCGATCCGTATGCCTTGACGGCAAAAGACATGACGCTCTCTTATGCCGTCATGATGATGGTAGATCTGTTTCATATCTGCCGAGCGACCCGTGAGCGCTTTTTTGTATTTTATTTTAAAATTGTGTGGGTTCAACAACACTCAGCAAGAGTGTTTGACAAGAGTCTTGTTTACCCTTTACAGTTTTTATGTACATACAACCGTAGCGCGGTCGTGCTTTTACATATTACATGTTTGCAATATATATTTGTACATATAATTATGTATGTAGTTTTCCGTGCGAGTTTCGAAAGTCATTTGTATTTGGAAAGCGAGAACATTTGCATAAACGAATATCTGCCAGCTTTTGACGGCGCCAAACATTGTCACAGAAAATATATATTTTTCGATCGTCACCTTGTCACCTTTTTTAGGATTTCGTTCCCAAGGATGACAACTATCCTACGCATATCTGATCGTCCGTCTGTCCTACCCTTGAAGCGCTGTATCTTTTGAATTCTAATAGGTAATCGTTTTGTTTTAATCTTAATTTTTAAAGAGGGTTTGGTCAGACATGACCATGCCACCCTCATTGGCCCATTGTTAAACCTATTTTCTTCTTTTAATGCAAGGCCTAACCATGCCGCATAGCACTCTGCACTCCTCCGATAAGGGATCAGCTAGCACACTGTTACACCAACCAACATCTTTTAAGTTAAGGTTGGTATACTGGTAGAAATTGAACCTTTCAGCCACAAGACACACGCCTTCGACTACCACATACTCGGTGCAGTTTGGTGAGTCTGATTTGGTTTACATAATTTATTATTATGCCGAATGTATGTAGTGGTATATAAAATTCGGAACATAGATATTCGCCAAAGAACCAGAGTCACCGACATACTCGTAGCTATTAAAATCTGCAAGTTGAAGTGGCAATGGGCAGGCCACATCGCTCAAAGAACTGATAACCGATGGGGAAAAAAGGTTCTTGAGTGGAGACCGCGTACCGGAAGACGCATCGTAGGTAGGCCTCCCACTAGATGGACCGACGACATTGTGAGAGTCGCAGGCATCCAGTGGATGCAGATGGCAGGATGTGGTTCAGTGTGGAGGTTAAAGGGGGAGGCCTATGTTCAGCAGTGGACGTCTTCTGGCTGATGATAATGATGATGAATAGGTACCAATTCTGAAATACATGCCAGATTACCGCAAGAATTACCAAATTGTTAACCTCCTGAGGCCAGATAAAAAAAACGATGATGATGACGAATGTAGTATAAGTAATGTAGTGGTAGGACTCTTTTGCAGGGGTTCGCTTGGGGAAGTACCACACCTTTGCCAGTTATTCAACCGGCAAGCAGTAGTGTGCAAAACTACTGTGTTCCGTATTGAAGGGAAATGTTTCTAGCGAAATTACAGGGCACAGAGATTTGACATCTTATATCTCGGGGTGACGAGCGCAGTGCATTGCCATCTAGGGTTTTGAACTGTTGAAGTTCATAATTCTGAGTGGCGTTGAGCTGTTATGGGCAAGCGTGAAGAGCCATCAGGCGAGCGACTTCGCTCGTCTCGTCACTCAGTATCATAAAAAAAAAGAATAAGAACATGATTTTAAAATACCTAACTGAATAGCGTCATGAACAAACGTTTTCTAAATACGAACATCACAAGTTTCACCGTCTGGGTCAAACTTTCAAAAGAAGTTTAAGTTCCTTCCAGCACATACATTATTAACATTGCGGCGAGAAGCCGTGGAATATTAAAGGTACATGCGGATGAAAGAATCCTTGATTTCGAAATTTTTAAGAATTTATACGCGCATTTCAGAAGTTCCTTTCCGCAAGGTTCTTTGTAGTAATATCGTGCATACAAATTTCTCGTGGAAAAAGAGGATTTCAAATTTAATATATACCTAGGTTACATCCGTGTAGGTGTAATTGCTAGTTTTACTTATGTTGTCACCAGGGCCCATTTTCACACCGCGTACCTTCCAAATAACACCAAGCACATCAATAACGCTAAAAGTGCTAATTAGAAGAAATACTAATTGTTGGTTCTCATTAGCGCTGTTGTCGTCATTTACGCTGTTAAAATAAAATAACATGCTCTTAATTCGACTTAGATTCGGCGGAACTAAAATTGATAAAATTTTACTGCCCTAAAATTGGAAAAAATTGACTGCCCTAAAGTTGTTAAAATTTGACAGCCCTAAAATTTTATCAAATTTGACATCTTTAAAATACCTAGGTTTTTTTATGGTACTGTGTGACGTGACTAGCGAAGTCGCTTGCCTAATGGCTCTCCACGCTTGCCCATAAAAGCTCAATGCCACTCAGAATTTTGAACTTCAACAGTTCAAAACCCTGGATGGCAATGCACTGCGCTCGTCACCCCGAGATATAAAATGTCCAATCTCTGTGTGCCCTGTAATTTCGCTGGAAACATTGCCATTCAATGCGGAACACAGTAGTGTTTGCACACTACTGCTTGGCGGTTGAATAACTGGCAAAGGTGTGGTACTTCCTCAGGCGGACCCCTGCAAAAGAGTCCTACTACTACAAAACTGACTGTCCTAAAGTTGTTTATATATGACAACACTAAAAAACTTTAAAAGAAAAATCGATTAACCCAAATTTTTTAAAATATGAATTCCTCAAAATTGTTGTCATCCTCTACTCAAAATTAAGACAATGCTAGTTCGTAAAGCTATTTATAATTCTATGGGTACAACAGAACTTAATTATTCGGACTTAGCGATATCGGACTTAATGATAAAGGACGAGGGATTTAATCGCATTGTGAGATTGTAATAGATAGCAGAATAATCTGGCAGCAGCTACAAAATCCTAATAAACAATTTACAATTCCGACCGTCACAACAAAAACAGCGACATCCTAAACCGTCATCTGGCATACGCGCGCGTTTTATTTATGAACAAATTGGGGTTCCCGGTCCGTATGATCAACCCTAAAATTGAATTATTTCCCGGCACCCTGACCGCGGAGATATAAAGAGGAGATGGCGTAAGCAACTGTGTACCATGGTTCCAAAAGGCGTGACGTCATCGTCATTTTATTATGGTATTCATATGTAATACAAGTATAAATCGTGTGTTTCTGTAGTGGCAGGACTCTTGCAGGGGTCTGCCTGGGGAAGTACCACACCTTTTCCGGTCATTCAACCGCCAAACAGTAGTGTGCAAACAGTACTGTGTTCCGGATTGAAGGGCAATGTTTCCAGCGAAATTACAGGGCACATAGAGATTCGACATCTTATATCTCGGGGTGACGAGCACAGTGCATTGCCATCCAGGGTTTTAAACTGTTGAAGTTCAAAATTCTGAGGGGCGTTGTGCTGTTATGGGCAAGCGTGATGAGCCATCAGACGAGCGACTTCGCTCGTCTCGTCACTCAGTAACATAATTTTTTTTAAGACCTCGGTGGTATTTTACATTTTCTATTTATACTTGATTGAATTTTCTATTTTTACTTGAATGCCATGATTGATAAAAGCAGTCGATAGTCTTCAATCGGCTAGTCAGATTTTTTTGAATCATATAAAGAATACTTTCGATCATCTACTATCAAACCAAAAAACTAGATCAAAATCCGTTCAGTAGTTTGGCAGCTACGTTGTCACTAACAGGCACACAGACACACAAGTTAAACTCATAACACCTCTCTTTTAGCGTCAGTGGTTAAAAATGAAATCTTAGGCATTTCGCTATTCAACATAAATAGTAAATTTTTACAAAAAACTACATTCGAACTTACAAGAAGTTAAGTAAACAGAATTCCTTACCTTCACCCTCACCATTTTAAAGACCTTTTCAACGATACCCCACACGAGGAGGTGCAGTGAAAATATTTTTTCATCCCCATTTTACATGTACCAAAGCCACCCCTAAAACACAATATTATATATTTTCAAAAATGAGATCTATGTTACCACTGTAATTTTGCAAAATTTCATGCACTTATCTTAATAATTACAGAAGTTACGAGTAGAAGGTTCTAAAAAAATCAGACGAACGGACAGAACAAATTTATAAAAATCATTAAAATCGGTTCACAATTGCCGAATATATCGGGTATAACACAAAAAAAAATACGGTTTATTATCTCTTCCTATAAAAATATGTCACTATAAAGTTAAACCACGGTAGTTTTATACTGATTTTGTGAGTGAATTCATAGCCCGGGACATCGAAAATTTATGTGAGAAAAACTACGGTTATGCCATCTCCTCTTTGTATCTGTCCACGTGTCGCTTACCGAGGCATTCGCAATTTGCATAGTTGCGCTTTGCCCTCCATTCCACCAATAACACCAGGTATTCCAAGGGATATTTCTGCCCACATGAAATTAAAACGTAATGTTCTTTGGAGAGCTTAAAATAAGAAGCATCGCTCTTTAAGGAAGTAGTGATAGAAAACTTTTTAGAAGTGTTGCTGTTAGAACTTATCTTTATCTTATCTTATTAATTAAAAAATACTTTTTAAATACAAGCTTTTTCGTATTCTTCTCAGCAAACCGTTTCATTTTATACCCATATCATGATGATAGATAATAATATTTTGTCTGCCATCTTGGAGCGTCCGCCAATGTGAAATGAGTGAAACATTTTTATTTTTTTATTCTGTAATAGGCTTATTTTTGACCGCCAACTCGCCTGATGTTAAGCGATGATGCCGTCTACGATGGAACACGCTTGTCTAGAATAAACCGATTCACTCGAGACACGTCCGTCACGGCATACGAGTCGGTTTTATTGCGCAGCTGTAGATGTTTCACATGAAAAAGTGGTGACTTATCGCCATAAAACCTTTTTTCATACAGTATTTTCCTACGACGTCAAACCAAAAAAATGGTGCTGTATATGCTATTGTTTCAGAGACAGTAAATCACAAGATAACACTTTCCATTTTTATCAATGCTCCTTAAAATATTTGAGGTCTAAATCCCCTCTTTGATTTATTTAGACGTAAAACTTCGAAATGTCTCGTGGCAGCACTTTTTGTTTGCCATTATTTTTCCCCTCGGCTGAGATAGCTGTCTGGCGATTTTTCTCTTTATTTCTGCTAACAGCCAGCTGTTGTCTTGTCGTGTTTTTGTTGTATTCTGGCGGTTACAGGGGTCGGTCGTTGCTTAATTCATCAGCGGACGTGGATATGAGTTTATCAGATGGTACAAGGACAATATGATATGACAGAATTATTTACTTCAAAATTTATAGAGCTTTTAATTCGGTAAGTTTACTGTAATAAGGCTGTAATACAAAACAGCTTATCATCGTCATTAGCTTTTGTAACATTACTGTGTTAGGTATAAATATGGATTACTGTAATAATTTTAAAGTTCAAATACAATTCTCAAAAGTTGGAACCCTGCGAAATTTTTATAATGTTTTATAACGTACTGGCTTAGAAAAATAATATCACATTATAAAAACTGGCAGCAAACAAATTTTTATCGAAGTGTGTTCCTCAAATAACGAATGTATGATAATGAATATATTAAATAACATGTTTGAGAAAAATATTTTCTAGTCTGGCCTAAAATGACAGGTGTTCAATTCGTGTAATTGAGCTTAGACAAATATTTATGTTCTGACCTATAAGCCCTAGGGTTTTCGTAAATTAATATACATTGAACAATCTCTTGTATAGAATTATTATGTCATCTAATCAATTACTTTTATGTCAGCAAATATAATATTTGTTCAGATTATGGGACCACGGCAAACACATACGTCGAGATAAACCGAACGACTTCGGAATTGAGGGCGGCATGCCTAAATACACAAATACTTTAGCAATATATTATAGAGAAACTGGATGGATGGCGATGAGAACGTGTTACTTTTATGATTTTTTAATTTTGAATTAAAACCACTCAAAATAATTTGTTATGTTATTAAAACAACCTGGATGTCTTCAAATCACGAATGAATCGATTTCTTCTAGGCAAGCGTGCTCCATCGTAGACCACATCATCGCATCAGGCGAGCTAGCGATCAAACGCAAGCATATTCCTAAATAAATAAATAAATAAAAAACAAATAAATAGCCCAAGAGGTTTAATCAGAGCATCGTCACCAATAGTAGGTATTAAATCGCCTCATAAGAAAAAAAATACAATCGTTGTCAAACTCGAGGGGTTTACTGTTGGCATTTGAAGAGTTAAACTATCCACCTCCCAGTTCCATCGTCATCAAAATATAGCGCCTGAAAAAAAAAAGGTCAAACTCGGGGTTTACTGGTAGCATTTGAAAAGTTTCACTATCCGCCTCACGGCTCCATCATCAAATCAGTTCGATGGTACCTAATTATAGTATTGTCATCTGGATTACATATACCTAGGTATTAGCAGTTTCAATGTTTATAGCCTTAGTCGACCATTGTGGGTCAAAGGCCGTCCTCTCTTCCACTGACCGAGTTCTCTTTCCTTTTCATATCCGATATTTAGAATGAAGAGTTTCCGTATAGTTCTTTCATCGTCAACAGACGGAGCTCGCGTGTCTTTTGGTAGGTATTTACTTTTTAAACTTTATCATGGCAATGGAGAACTTCGTGCTGCCAAGATAAATAGTTTTAAAAAATTCATAAAATCCTGTAAAATTATGTAATAATTACTAACTTTGTGAAAGTTACGTATTTTGAAATATTTGCGTACATTCATTTCCATCCAACCAAACTTCATTCGCCGTGTAATTAAAAAAAAAAAACTAATGACAAGTTTGTCTGTCAAGTCATGGAAAGCTATAAAAGAAGTGAAAAAATAAAACTTACTGTTACCTCTTGCCAACGCCATCTAGTGAGAGATAAATAATGCTAAAATGCCATTTTGGAAATCGTTTTCATTAGGTATTGTCTCGATTGTCTTACTTATTCGTTTACTACAATAGTTACCAACATTACGAAGTCTACGAAGGTAGCATGAATCAGCTGATGAGAGCTGGCAACACACAACAATGTGAAAAGCTGAGATCAGCTCTCGTCGAGTTCATTACCGGCTTATGTCCAGTATTCCAGTACAGTAGTGGTATAGTTGCTTGCAGCCTTGCACACAACAGTTGCTGCTTTTCTGCCTCTATGTTCTTTACAATTTTCACGATTCAACTTGTTCTGATCTTTATAAAATTTTGGAAATAAAGTTGCCGCACGGGTATTGATGGAATCCTCCATCCAGATGAAGGATTCCATCAAAGGGTCGGCAACGTATTTGTGATGCCTTTGGTGTTACAAGTATCCATAGGCGAAGATGCCTGCTTACCATAAGGCGGCCCGTCTGCTTGTTTGCCACCTATGGCATAAAAAAGTATTTTGCTCACTTTGGCTAGCTTAGTACTTGGAAGTGTTATTCTATGTCTATCGTTAGGTCAGTGCGTAGGTATAACGTGACGTGAACCTACATAGATTTTAGTCGTAGAGTACAGTTAATTGAGTCGCTTCAATCTAATTTTCTCGGTAGCGTGGCAGGCAGGCAGTGAGGCAGGTAAATGAGTTTCGGTTCACTTTCGGCGTCACCAACAAGGGACAAATAGGGGTAAAGTGCCATTGGTTCAAAATGTTTTAGTAGAGAAACTATGAAACGCACAGTGGTTTCCGATAAGTCGATTTCGTACTCATATCCAAAACCATCAAAATTTATTTTTATTTTCACTATAGTTGGATTGTGCTTGGCCAATATCTCAAATGATGTTGCGCGATGTTCTAATCTACAATAGAGTACGCTTGCTTTACGCCTTTTATTCTATGTTAGTATGAGAAATATATTGATAAATTTATATTTAACAAATTTTGAAAAAATCTAATTTAAATAATAAATAACTGGGACATTTTTGCACACACGGTCATCTGACTCCAAATGAGCTTGTAATATGGCTGCCAGGGACTGATAAACGTACATATATATCTGTAAATACATATTTAAATAGATATTAACATCCCAGACATAGAACAAACATAAATGTTCATCACATGAATGTTTGCCGTAGGTGGGAATCGAACCCCCAAGCGCAAAAGTTATATAGGTTCACTACCAACTGAGCCACCGGGGCATTCAAAAAGGAAATATAAGGACATATAAAAGGGAAATACACTCATTCACTGCCTGACTCGTCATGAAATCTCAAAATCTACTTGACCTACGAAGCAGAAATTTGGCAAGTAGATTATTTTTAGAGGTCCGCTAAGAGATGGTTTTGTAAAAGGGACGAAAATTGAGGTTGAAAGTTTATATGAAAATTTATGCATATATGAAAGTAGCTGGGAATAACTAGTCTAAATTCTAGTCTGCCCTGAATCCGAACATGCTAAAATTTATAAACTGGTAGAATAAGCCCTAAAATTATAATATTATAAAGTTATATGATTATTTACGGGATATTTACCGTGGTAAGGTTGTGGAAGGAGCTCCCGATACACCACTACCACTATTTACCACGGTAAATATCCCGTAAATAATCATATAACTTTAGTGAACAACCGTGATAGTTTAAAACAGTGTATAATATTAAAATTGTATTGTTTGTATCATGTATTTTAGTTTTATGTTTTTTTTTTGTTTTGTCTTTCAGGGGGATGTGGTCGCAGACCGACAAAGCCCCTAAAATATATTTTTTCATCCTATACCTATACTGTCCCACTGTTGGGCAAAGGTCTCCCCCATTTCCTTCCATAAATCTCGGTCCTACGCCACATCTTGCCAACCTCTCCGGAATGAGTCAAGATCGTCACGCCAGCGTTTCCTAGGCCTTCCTTGACTGCGTCGTCCATCAGGCACCCACTGTGTGACGATCCTGGCCCATCGGCTTAAAGTGGGTTTTTTTAATACATAAAATATAAAAATAACGATATAGATAAAAAAAAATGATAAGATAACTCTTTATTAAAAGGTCACGAACAAGGATAACATGAAAACTACAATGAAACTATTATCAAGGTCTTTAACAGGCGGCCTTATTGCTTAAAGAGATCTTTTTCAAGCATCCGTGCTTGGAAAGGAATTACAATAAGAAAAATAAATGCTATTCGTTAGAAATTGTATCACTTGAGAACGGACAAACTTGTCTTTTTTAATGGGAAAGAACAATTGGTAAAGTTGCCCGGAAAATTGGCGAATTCGGGAAAAGATAAAAGTGTTTTTTTTTTTTGGAGTTTTTTAATAACTTAAGCCACAAATTAAACAAATTTATTCAAATTTGGACAGGACAACGTAAGATAGTCTTCTATATCTCTATATCTATAAAAATCAATTGCTGTTCGTTAGTCTCGCTAAAATTAAAAAATGGCTTGACTGATTTGTTTTTTTTTTTATTTGTTCGCCTCTATACAGGGTTGGTTTAAAAGAAAAATAAAATTGGAAAAAGTGAGAAAAACTACATTTTTTTTATATAAAATTTGGACAGGATAACGTTTGTCGGGTCAGCTTTTTACTAATAAATATTGATACACATAATTGTGTGATATAAAAATATGAAAAAATAATTAATAATACTTATCACCGTATAGGAATGTCCATGATAAACTAATGAAATATCTACTGTTCCTTGGAATGCCAGTCCAATCCATCGACAGGATTCCAAAGTACCTTCACAGCGTTCCACCACTTCGTGTCAAGCCATTTGGTGCCACCTGCGTAGTAGAAATTGAATTTACGCTTAACCTTTTACTTTGATGTCCATTATTGCCAAAATAAATATCGAGTTTATGTTCTTAAATAATTAATGCATATAACACGGAGTATTTGCGCAGAAATTTTCAGTTCAGTACATTTTCAGGATTTAAAGAATTGCATATCTGTTTAAACTATCACGGATGTTCACTAGAGTTATTTGATTATATTTACGGGATATTTACCGTGGTAAGGTTGTGAATTGAGCTCCCGATATTTCAGCACAGAAACATGCACCATGTTCACGGGTAGAACTAAAGAATGCGGGTGGTTGGAACAGTTCAAGTTAAGCGCAGACATAACTATCTACACTCTTTCTTAGTCATTTGCTACGGTTATCAATGGAACTCGAACCTAAGTCCCGACAAAACACACTCACTGTATCATTGCGTATAGTATCGGGAACTCAATTCACAACCTTACCACGGTAAATATCCCGTAATTAATCATATGACTGTAATTGCATAGCTGTCTACGCTCTGCACATTTTGACTACCCCGGTGGCTCAGTTGGTAGTGAACCTACCTTCTGCGCTTGGAGGCGTGGGTTCGACTCCCTCCTAGGACAAACATTCATGCGATGAAGATTTGTGTTTATTCTATGTCTGGGTGTTCGTATCTATGTAAGTATGTATTTAAAAATATATATGCACGTATATCAATCTCTGGCAGCCATAATTATAAGCTTTGCTTAGTTTGGGGTCAGAATTCCGTGTGTGCAAAAATGGCCCGAACTCGCATCGAAGAACTGTTAACCGATGGGGAAGAAAGGTTCTTGAGTGGAGACCGCGAACCGGAAGACGCAGCGTAGGTAGGCCTCCCACTAGGTGGACCGACGACATTGTGAGAGTCCCGGGCATCCAGTGGATGCAGATGGCAGGATGTCGTTCAGTGTGGAGGTTAAAGGGGGAGGCCTATGTTCAGCAGTGGACGTCTTCTGGCTGATGATGAAAAATGGCCCAGATATTTAATTTTTATTTACATTACTGCCAAATCTCTTCAGCAGTGTAGTCGTGAAAACGTATCAAACATAAAGACACGGATCTCTTCTTTCGAATACATAACAGTGAGATCAATTGCGACACTAATGCTCTACCCAAAAGGCTTGGAAAACGTTGGTTTGTAAAGATTAGAGTATACGAACCGCTTGTATGTACCGTAATTACTTCCTCACAAAAAAAGCTTTTACGCCGAAACAGCTAGAAAAGTACTCGATAAGGGATCGGGTTTCCTCAAACAAATCCGACATGCCTGTTCTTTCGTTAACGGCCATTACGGTTTTTCGATACAACAAATCCTTTTTGCGATCTTGATTCGCGAATGCTGTCACTAAGACCTAGCGCTGTCGGTAAACGCACGAAACCTTAGAGGGAAATATCGAAACCACTGGAATTAATTGCATGCTTTAGTAAAAAGTAAGAGGAAAACATTCTAAAAGTCTTGGAGTTTAGGCAAAGACGGGAGACAAAGGTCGAGTTTTTCGGTTATTCGCTTGTATCGAACAAGGCTGACTGCTTTGAAAACTATTACAAAATGATGAAGTGTTGAATTTCTTACAATATGCTATTGTTCATCTTCTCTTAACGTTCTTCTTCTTACTTGACAAAAGGGACTAACTACGAAAAAAATAACATTTCATTCGTGACCTGGCAGATAGATATAAGATAGATAGATAACTCTTTATTATTCACACCAAAATTATACATATGTACATAGTAACATCAAAACAACTTAAAACTAGTGAAACAATTGGCGACCTTATAGCGAGCTATAAGCGATCTCTTCCAGCGACCTTAAGAAGAAGAGATCGCTTTTAGATCGTTAAAGGCTAACAACGCAGATGTATCAGTTGTCAGACTTATCGAAACCTAACATTTATTTATAATCAAGCTAACCCATGTTTTGTGTGAAAAGAGCACACACATTAAAAGTCCGGCTGTTTGGAGCTGGGCCCGGCTGATGTGGAGAGTGAATGAAGGCGGGCGGGAGCGGGGTAGCTCGCGCAGCCTCCGTCGCGCCGCCCTACTGGCAGTCTCCGACGCGACAAGCGGGCACCTTCACGCGCCACGCTTCAAACACGCTCCAAAACTAACCAGTGGTGCTAATATTATCAAACTTATTCATCGTAAGTAAAGGTCATCTTCAGTGCAACTGTATCTTTGAATCTTAAATTCTAGCCAGTGCGGTTCTGATCGACCTTAGCGAAAATATTGCGAATGTCTTTCATCGCTGTCAATCAAGTTGTCGGTTTTTCTGTTATCAAATGGCAATTATACTTCGTTCTGCTGCGTCTAGTCACCTGGCTGTCTAGAGGTCGTTGAGACGTCGTCGGCGCGGTTTCAAGTGCGCGCCAATCACCTGTCTCGGATTTATATTCTGGATTAGATTAGTAATAGAACCAACTAACGAGCAAATGTTTCATAAATCATCATATTCCCCTGTATACTTAGTATTTTACACGAGGGATTTACCGTTGTAACAAAGAGTCGAGAATGGCTCTCAACGCGCACACTTGTAGCTTCTTTCAGAAAGATTTCACACCATATTCTTTCAAGCACTAGCATGATTTACTACCTTACCTTTAATATCCTTTTTATCGTGTACATAAAATAAATCAAGCTCCATGTTAAGCCCACATAAGCTAAATAAAAAAGCGCCTTACGGATGAGCGATTCCTTTAACTCTATACCTTTTGTTGCGAAATTCATCAATCAAAGAAACGAATCGTATTCCGATAATTGAGTAGATAAAGCTTAATGAAAGATGATATGTAATATTAGATTCGTATATATCGTTTGGCAGCTTTATAGTTGGCAAGACTCGTTGTGGAATCATTCCTTTTGTCCTCTATTGGTATGAGTATATTCGTATCGTAGTTAGGTCTGTAAGTCCCTGTTAACTGTTCTAATCCGTCTGCGAAGCCTATACACTAGTTTGTCTGCAGCTTAGGCTTAGTCAGTCAGTTGAATTTGGCTGTGAGCTGGTGCGAATAGATTTTTAGACGTAATTACGTTTATTTATTTATTCATAATATCATCACCCGCCTACTATATGCCACTGCTGGACATGGATAGGCCTCTCTCAAAGCAAGCCGTTCAGTCCGATTTTTGGCTTTTTGCTTCAAGCCACTATCTTGCGTATATCGACACTCCATCGAGTCTTAGAGCGTCCTTCGCCGATTCGTGGTCTACACTCTTAAACAGGTCTACCTAGTGGTTGTTGGTTCTATGGATTATATATATTATATTGGATATAAACAAATAAATCATATCTTCTCGATACAATACCCATCCATTTGGCTTGGATGAGATATGACCAGCCCATTGCCACTCAGCTTGCTAAAACGCGGAGCTATGTCCATGACCTTGGTTCTCTAGCATTGATCATCTATCAGGTTCTAAATCTTAAAACTTAAAGATGAGTAGGTAAGTTTTACTTTATAATAATTTACAGGTCTTTCTGTACTATTTTCAATAACTGTTTTTATCAAAATCTTATAAAATTTCCTGTACTACAAAAAATCTAAGGGCAAATCGTTTAAGATTGGCAAAAGTGAACGTTTTCAAACTGCAACCCAGGTGGTTTAATATTTTTTATTGTGAAACTTTAAAATTTTACCGAACTTAAGGGGATCCATGCTTCAATCTTCTATCAGTAAACAAAATAAATTCTGGGGGCAAAACGTTTTACATTGAGTAAAGTTTGATGCGACAATCCAAATAGATAGCTTAGGGAATTTCCAGCAAATGAGTATGTATTTAAACTTTGGTTCTGTCTTGTAACTTGACGAATTCAAGTTTCTACTTCAATCCATCACATATATTAATCTTAATTAAAACAGTTATACTTTATCCTATCCCAAATAAGTTTGATTAAAACTCGCTGCGTCTCGAAATTCTAAATTAAAATTCTCCGACGAAACCTAATTTGCTCTCAAATGTATAACCTCATTACACCCTCTTCACGGTGGCTTTCCTGGATACGTCTGCAGAGGTAGAAGTAATCTAACTGCCCTGTATTCTAGGATATTTCTCGGCTAGGCTAATATTTTATATGATTTTATTTAAAACATGACATTAAAGGACTAATGCTATGGAAGGCTTGGCCGACTAGCTGGTCTCCGATGATTATAATCTGGGTGGCTTCAAGAGTGTATCGGATATCAGCAAGCGTGCTTCATCGTAGCCTCATCCTAACAGGCGAGGTGGCATTCAAGCATAAGCCTTTATTATTAGACAGCCCCGTTGGCTCAGTTGGTAGTGAACTTACCTTCTGCGCTTGGGGGCGTGGGTCCGATTCCCACCTATCGTAGAGCAAACATTAATGTGATGAACATTTGTTTTTGTTCTGCCTTTTTTTTAACGCGAATAAGTCCGCGTTTGACTACCAACTCGTCTGTTGGTAAGCGACGATGTGATCGAAGATGAAGCACGCAAACTTAGAAGATACCTATTCACTCTCGCCTTGAAAAGGCCCAAATTATATCTCTCAGGAAACAAGGAAGCCGGCAGGTTGTTCCATTCCTTGGCCGTACGGATTAGAAACGTAGAATCGAAACGTTTGGTACGTATCCAAGGAAAGTCCACAATGTATGGGTGGTTATGGACCGTTTTTCTACTTGTCCTGTAGTAGAAAGGGGATGGTAGGATAAGGTCATGTAGCTGCGATGCACATTCTACGAAATTAATCCTATAGAAAATGGACAGACTCGCTACTTTACGGCGATGATCTAGACTGAGAAGTTTCTTAGCCACTAACTTCTCATCGCCTATATGTCTGGGTGTTAATATCTATTTAAGTATGTATTTACAAATATATATGTACGTACATTAGTCTCTGGCAGCCATATTACAAGCTTTGCTTAGTTTGGGGTCAGATGACCATGTGTGCAATAATGTCCCAGATAATTATTTATTAAACTAGCAACGCCTCGAGGTTTCTCCCGCCGTCCTAAAGAAAGCTTTTATCTATCCAGCAGGCCTAGCACGGGCCGTGGACAAATTGTCTTTCCACCGTTTTTATCCCGCTAGAAAGAGACAAATGTATCCATATTCTAGCTTTGTCGCGTCTACGCGCGGATAAAAACGGTAGAAAGACAATTTTTCCACGGCCGTCACTGTTAAAATCAGTTCAGCTGTTACGGGGTTGAATGGGAACACACACACTTACACACAAACTTTCTCATTTATGTATGTGACAGTGTGATTAGTGTGATGTCAGCGAGTACCAACTAGTTTAATACTATAGAATACAATTTTATTGCAAAAGTCATGAATATTTGATAGATGAGAATGGACATAATTATTGCCAAGAAACTCAGACAGCGTATGACTGGTCAAACTATCATGTTGGCATACCTACTCGAGCCTTGTACCTACTATTATTTATTTTCTGATCGAGACTTATTCGAGGTCTTCGGGAAATTTGAATACTGTCGTAATATGTTACTCTGCGTCGTATACCCACTCGGCCTAATCTACTTGAGCCTACAAAACAACTGAAAGATTATTTCGTGGAAGTTCTAGTTTTTAGTATTTGTTTTATTAGATTTTGACAATTTAATTCTGTTTAAATTTGTTGTAAACCTTGGGGTGGTTGCTTGGACTATAAGGGCCTTACTTAAAAACGTTACTTAAGTTGATCTATGCTTAAAATTGATATGTCTCGTTTTCGCGTGTGACGATTGCCGTCAGCGTGAAATTGACAGAGCAATTTTAAGCATTGATCAACTTAAATAACGTTTTTAAGTAAACTCCTACATGTTTGTAGTTAGCTCATGCAAAATCGTAAAAATTCTCAGAAATGGATTGCGTAAAATATCTGTGCTCCGGGGTATTCTAAGTTAGATAATTGGCGGACGTGCTCACGGTCGGCCATAGCTGCGTCATCACACTAATATCATATATGTGAAAGTTTGGATGGATGGATGGATGTTTGGATTGATGAATGTTTGTTACTCAATCACGCAGAAACGGCTGGGTGGATTTGGATGAAATTTGGAATATACATTGCTTATGTCCTGGATTAACACATAAGCTACTTTTCATGATCATCGTCATCACCAATTTTCATCACCACGCGGGTGAAACCGCAGGGTGCAGCTAGTAGAAAATATATTAATTACTAGCGGTTTCACACGCGTAATGATGAAAAATACTTTACGACACTTTCTGCTACCTACCAAATATACATTAAAAACGGAAGAGTGCGACCACAAACACCGTGACACGAGATTTTTATATTATTTTGATTAGATAGATTTTGAAAACCAAATTATTTAAATGTGATATCTGCGCTATGTTTGCAGTTTTAGCGACTATTAAAATGTAATTAGTCATGTAAATATATAAACTTATTTTATTTCTTTCTTCTCATTCTTAATACAAAATTAAAAAAAAAGACATTTGTCATGGTAAAAACATATATGTTATGTTATGTTATTGATATATGTATCTATAAAAATGCCGATATCCATCACTAAAAGGCTATTCAAGTTTTGAAAATAATTATAGTAGGTATTGGCTTCTTCTGCAAGCGTGCTCCATCGTAGACCGCATCATCGCTTAACATCAGGCGAGTTGGCGGTCAAACGCATGCCTATCTATGCATAAAAAAAATTAAACTAGCGCATTATCAATTAAATTAAAATCAAAATGGACTACGTACATATTCAGTCCACGCGACCTCTACATTGCTAAAACGTAGTTACTAAAATGTGAATTGCTCCAGAGGTCGACCGAAGGTGCGTTTAGAAAACGTCCACTGTCAGTCTTTGTCCACTGTAAACGGCCGTAGGTCCTCGATCCCTTCATTTTCGGGATTTCCATGCCAAGCGTGTAGCCGACGGACGTTTTCGTGGTCTCAGCTAAATCCCTTTCTGCTAATAAAATTATTCAAACGTCACGGTCAGATTAGGAAATATCGCCGTCATTTTGAGGACACTGGGAAATAAATAATTTTGGCTGTGGTATAGCTGCAATTATATGAAGGGTCCTCGATGCTTTGTACTGTTTTCGTTGTCTTGCATATCTTTATTGTATATCTCAAAGTAACGTATTTTATAACTGTTTTTACAGGCAGGTTTGTCCTTGTTTTGTTAAGTTCCATGGCATTTCAGGCACGACGAATCCTAGTAAGAAGCTATGAGTATGAAACGTTATTTATTTTGGTACTACTAGTAACATAAATCAGAATATTTATCAGAAGTGAGGAGATCCGTAGACGAAGGAAAGTTACAGACACAGCCCACCGGATTAGCAAGTTAAAATTGTGCAGGGCACATAGCACGAAAAACCGATGGCCGATCCGGCTGAAAGCTTCATGAATGTCCGTCTTGTGTGTTTCACCCACAAGATGGACAGACGGCCTAAAAGAGACCGCAGAGAAACGCTGGATGCAGGCCGCTTCCAACCGGCCCTTTTGGAGATCGATGGAGGAGGCCTATGTTCAGCAGTGGACGTCTTACGGCTGAAATGATGATGATAAGGAATATAATCGTTGAGTCCGCCTCTCCTAGTTATAGTGGTGTTTCAATTACTATCACTTCGATTCTAGATCTATTATATATCACGATCTCTATCAGAATTTTTAAATATATTTTCGGGGTTGGACGTTTCGTTTCATTATGAACGTGCAACAGATTATTAAATTATGCGTAAAGCTTCAAATCACCATAAAGAAATGATATACTGTCAGAAATTATATTTGACATCCGAGAGTTACAGGGTAGAGCCGGTCACTCCGGGTGGGAAATTTAAATGCTGGGGTTTCTTATCTAAAGAGTTTTATTAGCACGTTCCGTTTTAAACTGTTTAGAGTTTCAAAATAAGTGTATGTTGTGCTACACTCTGTGTATAGCAAGTTTGAAAACTTTAACCTCAACGTTTTCACATGTCTAATTTTCTAGTTCTAATTGGACAAAACCAAATACCAGGCACTGTCATAGATGACTGCCAACCATAACTAGTTGGCGAGGCACCATAAGAAGAAGAAAAAGTTTTAATATGTCTGTAATCATATAAAGAGAAGGTTGACTGTCCTTGATAGTCGATCACGAAATCCTTTGACAGTCCCTTAATCACCATTTATTTCCTTTGTTATCTACCTATAGGCAACGACGTTAATATTTTATGATCACCAGGTTCACACAATTTTGTTGTTAACGACTCAATGGATATCGATTTTAATGTAATTGTTGGTGAAAATGAAATTAAAAACCCCGCTATGTGACGCATGGTTCCACGTATGACAAAATAAGGAGCGCGACGCGACGCGATACAGTACGAAAATATTTAAAAAGTAGCTGTACCTACACGTGGCCTGGGTCCCGATTCTACTAAACCAATGAATGACCAATGAACCTGTTTTTGAATTGTTAATGAATTTTCTAAAAAATTGCCCTTTTGACAGTTTTGGCATAGAGAAAGTGACAAAAGTGAAAAACAAAAATTGTTTTTAAATTGTTAAATTGTTAATGAATTGCCTCAAAATGTATTTTTTTTGACTTTTTGTATAGATAAAGTGAAAAGTAAAAAAAATGAGGCAATTCATTAACAATTGAAAAACAATTGGTTTAGTAGAATCGGGGCCCTGCGTTGTCAGAGTTGTTGCACAAATAAAGCAACGTGCAGACAATGCGCAGTACTTGCACTAGTATTACTCGCAATAGTTTACTGCGCATCGTCTGCAACGAGCTTGAAGTCAGAAGCCCATTTAAGTGTCGTAACACGTGATTTGACTAATTTCCATACATTGCGTGGCAGGCGGCGCGCGCAAGGAAAATTTGACAGATCATGTCACAATAGGTTTCGGGCTTTAGGTTTTGGCTCGCAGCGGATTTTGCATCTACAAAAAAATTTACGAAACAAGTGTCCTGTGTTTAATTATAAGTATTAGTAGGTAATATTTTGTAACTATAAACATCGAATTATCTCCAAAATATACCCTACAAGCTGTTTCTGTGTGGAATTTATTTGGATAGCCCTCATTATTTTCTTCATTTTTCTCCCAAGCTGCAAATTATATTTGGTCGCAGCGCATGGCGTCGCGATATATCGCTCTCCGTTATTCGTAGGACAATGGATGAAACTGACCTCGTCTGCATGAAGGCGAGCTTGATAAGCGTTCGAAAAATTTAAAAGGATTTCGTTTGCGTGAGTGAGCTCGTTTTTAGGATTAAATTGGCTTAGTTTGCGATTTAAGGATTGCCAGCTACGTATAAGGAAATAATTCTAAGCTGAAGATTACACAGCAGAAGCAATTAAAATGATTAAGACGGGCAGCTTTATTGTTGCCGCCTTTGTAATTCTAATTATGTATTGTTTCTTCTGACGAAGTTTACTTTGGTTAATACTTAAATTGGCGGGCCTTCGTCATAGCCGTCATTTAATTCAACATGGACATTGGCATGAAAGTTACTTAAATCGTTGATGATAACTACTAGCTGAAAGACAATTCTAGGACGATAGTCATGGTTTTTGTTTCGTCACGTCTAAATCCCGAGTCTTATAATTCAATAAAAGTGAGAAAATAGTATAGTTTGCCTGAGAATAGACAGAGGAATTTATCATAAAATGTGCTATCTTTCAAAACTTTTCTGGGGCTTTTCCGTTAAACGTATCCATCAATTAACTCTGTCAGGCGTCTGTTGCGCAACGTTTGCGTAAAATAATAGCATTTCATTTCGCAAACATTGGCTCAACAGCTATTTGTCATGTTTTATTATTTCAACCAATCTCATGGCACTCGAAATATCTGACCAGTTAAAGATAAACGGTAGTCCAGTTGTAATTCGGGATACTATAATAAATTTCTGAGCACTCTGTTATCTCTCTGCATTTCACATATACATGTTTTCGACTTTGATGTCGATTTTTTATTTTTGAACACCAACATACATACACACACTAAGGCTATTGGTATATTTACGAGTACTTTAGTAAAATACAATAAAACTTTACATAACTAAGTAACAAAAAAAGGCACATACAAAAAAATAATTCAAACTGAAAACTGCTCAAACTCAATATCAATTATATATAAACTAATAATACTGAAATATTATATTTGAGATGAGACAGGAGGCAGGTGCCGTTGCTCATCCTATAGAATTGTTCTCCTATCTACAAATTGTTCACCTAAATAGTCTAGTTTTTTAAATCCTATAATTTACAATAGTTTCATATTTCTTTTTATACATATTCCATGATTACATGTATTTTATATTCAACAGGGTTTCTTGGTGTTGGTTTCGGCTCCACCAATGCATACCAAATGTCCGTAGACCCGTGAGTGTTATTAAATAAACTGAAATATAAATCATAATTAAATCAATCTAATAAACTGCTACCAGCTTTCACCACAATATGCTGGCCGCATTACGGCGCGTTGAATTGCAACACTATTGCGTTGAGCAAGGTATCGGTCAGCATTTTGGCCAAAAAATGCTTCGAGCTGACGAGTTACTAATTCGTTAAAAATTCACCCCACGGTCCTAAAGTTTTGTCCCCAAAAGGCTCAAACATGTATCGACTTCTTTTGTATACCTCTACTTTCTTTGCACCTTTTGAGGCCTTGAAAGCCGCTATCACAGTTTCTTCAACCTATTTAGATAAAAACTTCGCATTATTATAATTTTTTTCTATACCTACGTTAATGTGAAATTTGTAAGTACTTATATTTATCCAAGCATGAATAATGTCAAGCTCTCATGACGGTATGAGCAGCTTATTAAAAAGAGAGGCTCCCTTTTAATCTCTTCCTTAACAGCGTTCCTTCACCCCAAAGTACATACATCCTAGTACCTTTCCCGTACAAAAGACCGTGACCCATTTCGCCCCATCGCCCCATCGCTCCGGGTATCACCCGGTTTCAATACGCCCTTGGCATGGTCTTTATATGCATTGTAAACATAATGTTCCAAAGTTGGCCCCTTTTTATGCATTGTAAAAATAATGTTCGATCATAAAGGCCTTTATTGTTGGCATAAGACATATTTTGGAGTGTTGGTTTTTATTCTTTGACAAAGATGCTGTGTAAATGTTTCATAAAAACTGTATATTAATCGAATTTTTTCTTGGTGGTCTCAACATAATTTATAAAATATTCTGGTATTTCTGGTAAACATTTTGCGCAACCATCAAGCTTGTGTTCTGTTGGGAGGTGCCGAGAAGTGACGTGATTTTGATAAATAAGTTACCTACCCAAAAAATCATTACCTCATCCTAAAGAATGAAGTACAAAACTGTTTAGCTAACCTTTATCATTTTCAAACCAGGTCCATATGCTTCAACCCTTCCTGTAGATATTCCATTTCAGTAATAATATTGAAAATCTGCTGACGCAATGAATAACAGTACCCGCCATTTGAGACTAACAAAGGTAAACAATGGCATTCCCGCATCACTCAGTTCCGTGACCCAAAAATAAGGGTTTCTTTTCGTATCGTGTTCTCATTTTGACGTGTTGACTTAACCTTTTAAAGCAGGACATACCTACTGACCGATTTATTTGCAACATTTGCGCTACGTTGTATTACGTTACTGATTTCTTTTCTCCCTTGTTCTTTGTTTTTGTTTTTATAACATGATGATTTTGTCAAGATATACGCGTGTGGGTCGTCATTTAAAAACTTATTTGTTTTGAGAGCACCAGGAGCGTTAAGATTGTTTGAACGCTGGAATTACCACTCCATGTCCAGTCCGAAACAATAGGAAACCGAAATTTACTCATCTCCCTCATGAAGGTTTAGATATGCAAAGACACGACGCCCTCGCTGATTTATTTTCATTATCCCGTTCAGCTGTGCCCCAGGCAATATTTTCCAACGACCCAGATTGTGCGGGAACCCGTGACTAAAATTAATAAAGCCACATCAAATTCGATAGGCAAAAAACGAACTTATAAATTATGACCGGCCAAAGTTTCTGTGGTTTCGGAAAATCGGATGTAAAATCCGGTCGGCTCCGCAGAGATATCTCATTGTAGACAGGGTGAGAGGTGACCTACTAACCCATATCTGGACTGGTGCAGCCGATGGTCTGAGCCTTGCTGTTTGTTTCGAGTTCTGGCACTGATTCCTGGCCACGCCATTCATATTCATGCACTATATTGTTCTTACCGTTGTGGGCGCCGCTCTCGTATTACGTAACTTGTTATGATTGTTTTCTAAGTTTCTTGTACTTCCACAAACCCGTTTCTGTTGATATATTAGACACGTCTGCTGGGAAATCAATATTAAGTGTGGAGATAGGAAGCTTTGGCACTGTATTTTCGCTAAAAGATACGAGAACTGATATGATATGAGATAAAAGATTAGAATTGTATTTATGTCTATTGTCCATTTTCATACTTTTTACCGTATCATTGAATTTAAAACTCGCGTGAGCATAAACTATGATAAAACAGACCTAATGATGGACCCGCACGGTTTTAATACTAAAGATCAACACAGGCATTTTTCGAAAATTTGGCAAAAGTCGTTATTAATTGGTTTATGGCAAATTTGATTTTAACTATAACCATTCCAAATATTTGATATGCAACGTTAATGTCTTCACCACCAGGCAAATAAGTATTCTAAAAGCTCGTAAAAAGGAGAATGATCATAATAAAAAACTGTTTCCTCACCCCATTCCTACAGAAGCTCTCTTTAATTGTCATTCGTAAATTGGCATAAGCGAAGCGGTGCGATTTAATGAACTATATTTGATGGGTCAAGGCAGCCTGTTAAATATAAGGCAACACTGTGTTGAAATTTTAATATGCAACCATTTCGAAGCTAAATAAGTGTGATGAACTCATCAACTTCTGGAAAACGGTTCCTAAAATTTGCATTTCTAAATATAGCTAAATTTAAACCCCGTGAAGTTGAGTTTTACTCATCATCCTTTTACGTGTTATCAAGTTTGTTTTAATTAATAGTTCTATTAGTTACTGAAATTAGCTTTCGGTGGCGCTTTGAATCGATCAATTTATCCCGCGTGCAGATTTGAGTTTTGAACCGGATCGATAAATCGGCCTACGGTTCACACTAGCGTAGGCATTATTTCCCTCCTTGTTCATGCCTTTTTCAATTAAAACTGCACCGCCAGATAATTCTTTCGTTGCATGCCTTGAATATTTTATGTTTGCAGTCTCGCGGGAAATTAATGTTCAGTGCACTAAACCATTGTGTTTAAGATTTTTCTTCACAACCAACGGTTTAGTTAGGTTTGTTAAAATTCCAATGATACGGATCTACATAACCACTGTATTTAGTGAGAACTGTTAAGTTCCTATTTCAAAGAAACTTTTTATTTCGGCTTACAATCTTGTTTTGATCTGCAATGCTGTATTCTATTGTTCTTCTGAGTGACACTTCTAAATCGAATGAATCAAACAATCGATAGAAAAGCAAATCACTCATTGTTTGGAGACACCTCTGAGAGTTCAATCGAACGGGGATTGGATTTGTCGGGTAGCGAGACTCGCTTAGGCCTAACAGCGGCTTACCGCAAGCGAGTCAAGAGCTCGGGGGACTCTTGTTACTCCGTTACCCTATCCCATTATTCCACTATCTCCCCTCACCTGAGATCGTTATTTATTGACCAAACCTGATGTAACAATACTCGTGCGCGAACAACGTGCTGAGCAATCTTTTTCTCACAACGATGAATTTTTAAGGGCTACGTGAGTTCGTAGAATATTTAAAGGCGTAAAGGTGTGTCGTAAAAAACACGTTTTGTAGTTCAGATTTCGGAGCCGACTTTATTGCGAGAACGTAAGGTTTATATAGTGCTATAAGAAATTATTCCCTTGGCTAATAATACTCGAGTGTGTGTTTTATTTTTGTCGTGATGTTCAACAATACAGCCAGAAAATGTTGCTGATTTCAGCTCATGAAAGGTGTGGTTTGAGATTTTTTCTGAAGTTGTTCTGAATACTTGGAATTATTGACTTCGCAAAATGACTGAAACACATTTTTCAAAAGAAGACAGTAATATTATGTAAAAAAATAAAAACATTAAATACGCAAGTGAGATAGCGGCGTGCTACATTATGGGCCTTAAGTGATAGTTTTGCGCGATTTTGTTTCTTCCAAATGGTGTTACAATCATGATAGTTAAAGCGATATTTTAAAAAGATTATGTTAGAATCCATGACGACCCAGTATCCCAGTCAGTCTCCAGCGCGGGCGTGACTTGTATTCCTATCACCAGCTGTCAGTTGCTAATACGAACGTGTCCTCCATATTTATTACTCCGTGTGTCAGAACAGAGTAGTACAACACGTAAAATATATCTGTACAATTGACTGAGGGAGCCTCCATCGAATTTTCTGTCGTCAAACATAGCGTTCTTTTAGTTCCATTATATTGCCAATGCTAGATACAACTTGGTCGGTCTGAATTCGTGCCATTATTTGTTTCTCTGACAAAGTATATTGCGATTGATGTCGAGGGACTGTTCAGTTTGAATTTCCACTTGTACTGATAAAGAGAGGTGGAATAAATTTCATTTTATTCAACAATTTCTCGCAGATTTACGCGGACAGTTGTCTTTTGGGATTCATTCGAAAATTGTAAATTTGATTCAGACTCGAAAAATAAGGATCAACTTTATAGAATCCTTATTAATTTACGTGGGATGAGATCTTGTTAAAAGTAAATTATCTACATAATATTATGATTTTTAAAAATTACGCTTTCAACTCTCAACCTAAAATCTCATTTGTAGTCAAGTAGCTACAGAATGAATGCTTTTTACTGCTTACCTGTATGAAATATATAAATAATTGCGCATGGTTCGCTGCCTCCTTTATGAAGACATATTTTTCTTTTATTCGCAACATGTAAATGGCTAAACCTTTCTATTTAGGATGACAAAAGCAGGGATTTTTATTTTACGTGAATGTATGCTCTGTATATTTCAACCTACAGTGTAAACGACTCAATAAAAAAATTAACTATCTTTAATTTTAATAAATGACGTACCCAGGCTTAGACTCCTTAGAGGTGATAAATGCTAAAGGGGAAACTATTCTAACACTTCTATTTTTTTCTGAAGTCCCAGCAGTAGGTCATCAGCTGATAATGATGACTACTCTCATAATGACGCATCAATGAATAAGTCTTAAAAATTGAATTGAAGTGAGGTTTTAATTTATCATCGTTTTTGTTCAGGCTCATCAGTTTGCGAAATATATGTTCCTCCGTAAATACTGTTGCTAGTTTTTTTTGAAGAATCATTTGTTAGCTTTAACGGTCTATGCGACGGTTTAATTGTTAATTTCGCTGTCACAAATCACAAGTTAGTTATTCGGTTACAAGTTTCACGTTTCCTCGTACTAGTTGCAAGTTTCTTGTTGAATTTGTGACCGAGAATTCTGATATCGGATCTGAATGCGGTCGTCCATTCTCTAGAAGGAACTTACGTTCTCGGTAGAATTCTATGCGCTGCAAATCGGGAACTTAACCTCAGTGAAAAGACAAAGTTGGGCCATTGTGAGCATAACGATACGCGGTTATTACCACACGCTATTTGTAACCTGCATGCTCTTTGGCTGCTCTTTCATAATTGTTTGAATTTCTCTCGATGTTTCCGCGAAGATCGATCTGAATCTCGAATAGTTATGGGATCTAATGCGTGTTACAAGCACACCAGATGTAAAAGTGAGAGTATTAAATAAAAATGAGTTTTGTGTAGAAAATAAGTGAAGTGAAAATTAAGTGTGTTATGTGGTGACAATGACTTGATACCAAACGTTGACTGGTCTGGTCACGGACACGATTTCGATACTGGCATTTCATTGGTAGAGCATTTTTATAGGCACTTTTTGTGACAATGTATTGCTGAAAGTGCTCGCCCTATGCCAGGGGCTTTATTCACCAGTTTTATCGTAACGAATTTTGTTATTTTAAGTATAGGAAAGTTGTTAAAATTAATTGTTAACACATACAATAAATCTGAATAGAGCCCCAGTTGTCTATGGGGTGGTGTGGGAAGTGGTTGTGAGTGGATGTGAGAATGCGCGAGTGTTGCGGCGGCTAGCGCACGGAGCGCGCGAGCGACAAGGGTGTCGGGCCGCGAGGGGGAGTGGTGCCCGCACGACGCGCGGCGGCACGCGCTGACGTGCGCGCGGCGCTGCGCGTGCTGCGGCGCGGCGCGATGCCCTCCCGGGCCTGATATGGAGGAGGGCGGCTACTGGCGGCCGTCGTGCTCGACGCTGTCGCTGGCCGACCACCACGCCAGCACGCCGCACCTGTGCGCGCGCCACCGCCCGCCGCCCCTCCGCCACGCGCCGCACGCGCACGCGCACTCGCACGCGCACCACGTGCAGCACGCGCACCACGTACAGCACGCGCCCTCCTGTCCCGTGCATAGTCCCTTCAGGCAGCCCACGCCGGACTATTGCGCTGCGCATTCACAGGTTTGTTCTTTATTATCATCAGTCCTTAGCATTACCATCAGGACTTACCCCTAGTTACTCTAGATCTCGACTCTGCCCATTCCTCAGCTGTAAAGTTCATGTACACGGCGCGGGTGACATTCGCAGGTAATATGCATCGTGAACGCCGCAAATCGCGCGTGTAACTTCCATTGGTCTGGACCTTGCATATACTCGTATATAGCCTATTCGTGTAAAAGCACCATTAAGATTCCAGTCACGGCCAATCCTTGCGTAGTGCTACAGCTTAGTATCAGATCTTGAACCGGGACCAATTTAAGTTATAATAGGATTACGTCCACACTTTCATCAACTTAGCGTAGGCAACCAGTATTAATTCACACATTCACAGATTTGAACATAAATTACACACGTGGACGTTAGGTTCCAATAAATGAATATCTGCCAGGAATTCCTTCACAATAAGGCTTAGAAACTGATACCTATCGTCAGCTAGACGTGCTAACTCCATTATTGACAATATCAGCTCATAAAGAACTACGTGCGAACGTCCCGTGGAAACCAGCCCTGGCGTCACCTGCACGTAATTTATTACTTCTTTCTCTTGCGAAAGGTCGGAACACATTTTCAATGAAAGACATTTGCATTTACCCATCTCGGATGTTGAGGTGCATGAATGTGAAACATTATACAGAATTCATGACATTCTTGCGACTGTGACAGATTAGACGAGATTTATTTCGTTATTCTCTTTGGATTACAGTTTTAAAGCATGCTACTTAACATAACGAAGCGCGATGCGTAACCAAACTGCTGACGGTTGTCTGACTACGAATACGCGTTGCCATTCAGCGTTATTATGCTGACAGTATGTTGGCTACCGCAGACCATAGAGACAACAGGTAAACGCTGGATGCAGTCCGCTTCCAACCGGCCCTTTTAGAGATCGATGTCTATACGATATACGGCATATACTATGTCTATACTGTGCCTGAAATAATGATGTTGATGATGTTTGCCAGCTTGTGCAAGACAGAAGAAGAAATTGATGGCTCTCCCATCTCCTAGCTATCCTATCTCATATTATAAAAGTGAAAGTAAATCTGTCTCTCTGTCTGTCTTTACGTTCGCTTTTCACGACTGATCAGCTAGGCAGATCTTAACGAAATTTGACAGGAAAATAGAGTGCGTCATAAAGACGGACATAGGGTATTTTCCCCCCCAAAAATTTAGAAAATCGCGGGTAGCATCGCGAGCTTCTACTAGTTAGCTATAAAGGAGGCTAATCCATCCATGCAGATGGAATGACTTCCTCCGCATCAATCTTGTGCGATTACGTTACTTTATAGACTGTGGGCCATCAATCAAACGCATCTGGTGTGTGGCGACGTGATGGCGTTAACAACTATACTCTCTCTAACTGTATATACCTACAGTAACTATAGTTGTTCCTTTAGATCAGACAATTAAACAAGGCGATATCCCTCATTTTTTTTTGTTTTTGTTTGAAAGGAGCCTTGTTCGTGAGTGTTTTTGGCTTCACTAAATTACTTCAGCCGTTTTTCATCCTTTTATCAGGGGTTTAAAAAATCAATTTATGCTTATTGTTTTTGTTGTACAAAAATTATACACAATGGATAAACGTAATTCCCGTGTAATAGAAACAACGTGTGTAAAAACTACTTATTTTTTCATAATAAAAACGAAATAATGAAACTTAATTTCGTAAAAAAAAACACGTTCCAAGCTTCGGTGGGTTTCCACCCCAATGTTTCTTCTGATTTGACAGATATGGTGGGGAACAACCGGCCCATTATCAAAAATATCAAATCTTTTCCCTCATCATTTCTTCCGAGTCAAAATTTTAATCACAGTTAAGAACACACTTTTTTCACACACAGATGAAGAAGTAATTTCTTAAATCAGACACCCCTTTTCATTTTGTCCAATTCCGCGTGCCAGAAAGTTCGTGAACTGTGAAACCGCAATTGTTTTCTTATAATACGCTGTAAAGAATGTAGGGAGCGTAATCTCATGTGACGTAATTGAAACAATAACCTGTAGCATTGAATGAAATGTAATATTTATTAATAATAAATATTTCATTTCATTTTTCACTTCAAATCGTTTCATATCAAACGTTTAAAAAAAACGATAAAACACGCCTAAGTGACTCGTAAAATAAACTTAAGCCTAAACTAAAGGGTTACTCAGCCGTTGAAGAGTTTCATTGGCTCCACCATCACATCAGTTCGATAGTACCAAATAACATCCTGTATTAACCTCCTGATAACATAAACCTTCGAAATATCAAGACAATACAAGTAGGTAAAAACGACTTGTTCACATAGTTAAAAGTATCTAAAGCTAATGAAAAATATCAATATATAGAGACTAGGGACCCATTACCTAATCGTCAATCAGTACTAATATACTCGGTACATAATATAATTCAAGTTGATGGACAAAATTTTCCCCGAAGTTTAATATTAGGTTTCAGCTAAATCACAGGGGTGCGCAGTGTTCCGCGCAAGAATATGAAGTTCAAGGTTATGGGCATGAAGCAGTTAGGGTAAGGCATGGCGCTTACCATTAGTCAAATGATTTGCTCATTGCGCCAAGCAATTATATAAAACAACTAAAATTACATCTTCCATACGACAAAATTTAAAGGTAGAAATTTTACGCTTCTCAGCATTCGAGGGAAAATATATTTTTGACTCTCGCCGGGGTTGCCAGTGCGCTCTCCATCTTATATTATTATGTTTAATTGTTGCTATGTTGTATCCGGAAACCCAGAGCTACGGATCGACAGCGTCAAAATTCCCAGAACGGACTTTACCTTTTTGTATGATTGCTGGTGTTTGTTGCTACGTAAGCAATATTGAGGAAAAGCTATCCATTTAATTCCTGTGGCCTTAATTTTTGTAAAGGTTTCAAAGGTTGACAAGGTTTTTACCGTTACAATAGCTACAAGGAATTTTTGTTATTATATATTGCCAGGTAGTTCTCCTCTGTCTCTATGGTTTTCTAAGAAGGTTCCTATGATGCTGTTTTTTCGCGACTTCAGAGTTGACCCTGTACTAAAATTTGTTCATAATGATGAGTAAAATTGTCTTTTCGGTTTAGTACCATCGTCCAGTGTAACCCTGTCTACATCAGTACGATATACACCGATATTTATTATTTATGTATTCAATAGGCTTGACTGCCGCCTCGCTTGATGTTAAGCGACCCCAGATATGTATAATGTTAGCCAATGGGAACCCTTATTGGACGTAAGATACTACTGGGTCTTAGTCCTTCTTTAGAAAGTATAGAGGTTCTACCCTTTGTCCTTGTGATGTTCACTGAAGATATTTCTGACCACTCAACTCGTGTTTTAAAATAAGTATGATATGGATTGTTAAGAGAACTCAGCGACTAAATGTTGTGGACCAATAAAGGGTGATTAACTATATCCTATAATTTTATTCAGTAGCCTACAGAATGTTTTATTTGAAGCTAGTAGAGTGTAAATAGACTTCGTTAAGAATGTTATTTGAAAGTGGAAAAAAAGTACAGAACGTTGAAAGCGAACGTCCAGCTCCTCGACCACATAGTTACATTGTTAAAAGACTTAAGAGAATAAAACCGTTCGAGTTAGTGTAGTGAAAAACAGTGTCAGTGGTAAGTAGTGTAGTGCTACCTCTAAAGAACACTTAAACAAAATGTCTCCCCTATGATAGAGATTTGCAATAAGAAACGTGTTATTAGACAAATTCTTAGTTTTGATAATTACATATGTTTAAGTTAGATTTCAATTACTTATTAGCCTTACATTAGGCTCTATTGTAACTAAATTAAGGGGTGCCTTTTACAAAAATAAAACTCGTAAGAAAAATAATAATAAAATAATATTTCATGCAAGCCTATAAACCATGTTCACATTTATTGTTATGGATCTTTATTTTTGAAACTGAAAATCACAAACAAAATTAATATTATGATGAGTACAAATATTGCCGGTCGTATCACTTAAAAAAGAAAAGAGTAAAAAAGATAGAAAGAAAGAAATATAATTTTATTATGTAACATCAGCATCTATTATCAATATAGACAGATGAGCAACATTATACATCTACAGTTACGGGATATTTACCGTGGTACCGTGAACAACCGTGATAGTTTAAAACAGTGTTTTATTATATATTTTTAGCTAAGCTGTAACTATGAATATACCTTAATTAATGCCCTGTGTCACAAAAATGGTTTGAACTCAGCATAATGCTGTTTAGCAAACAGCGCTGATTTTCCATTGAAACCGTTCAGCAGTCATGAAAGGCCTAAAAACAGGACAACGTAGAAAATATAGTTGATGTATTAAATTAAAATATATAAAGCGATATCTTCCAAGCAACCCTTGGTTGAAGAGGATAATTATTAATGTTATGGTGATGATTAACAGTATGTACCTACCTATCTCCCACAGAATTGGTGGCAATAAAACCAAAACAGTCCCAATTACGCGCCCTCAAAGTTAATTTAAGGCTTATAGACGTTCGTACCGGAATTTAATATAAAGATGCCGCCTTATAATCCTTTGAGTCCTTTAAATTTCGCGAGCGACAGCAGGATTCGTGATTAACGTTTTTGGCATGTTGGGGGAAAGGTTTGTTTTTTGCGGGAGTATTTTTAGATAAGATCGAAAAATTGTTGGAAGATATTAGTGTCCTATCAACGTTTTTTTTTTTTTTTTTTAATCTGGCCTCAGGAGGTTAACAATTTGTTAATTCTTGCGGTAATCTGGCATGTAACACAGAATTGGTACCTATTATGTGCGTATAATCTAAAACCCCACAAATAAAGTATCCTCTAAATCTGAGAGACAGTTTCGCTATGACCGACCTGTCAAATTTACGACTTAAGTCACATAATCAGGGTTCGGCTAATGTCACAGGCACCATGCTACACCGCACAGACTATAGTATCAAATAAAGGTTTTTTTTGTCGTATTTCGAGTCAGACGAAAGACGCCAAACTCCCATATTTCCTCACCTCACCGTGAACGCACGCGTGGCGTGCCGCGGCGCATGGTCCTAGCTACACGCGTTTTTATTTATCGCCAAAAACAATGTAAAAAGTTACAAAAGACCCTCGGCTATTTAAGAGCCCTTTCACATTTTTTGACGAATAAAGCAACGAAAACTGGCAGAATGAGATCAAAATCAAAAAGAGAAATCTATAAAAAGTCTATTTCTGTAATAAATAGATCTGTAGTTTTTTCTCGCAAGGAAAGTTTGAGAGTGGACTTCGTTAAATTACTGACATAAAATAAACAATTTTAATGGTTATGGTTACTTGTTTTATTAGTCTTGACAATTGCGGCTTTATTTTTTCGAATAATGCCCGGTAATCCAGATACCTAAAATTTATCGACGCATTTTGTAACACTGCTTTTAACGAGTATCATAAGCTTATAACACAATGTACAATTAATTATTCACCGACGAATTCATTGCTACAGCAAAACTAAATACAAATATTCAAGTCAGATCCTGAGCTAATAAATATTCCTCTCATTTGCAGACATCCTCAAGACAAATACTTATCTCGTCTGCTAGTTAATTAGTGTCGCTCTCGACGTACTCATTTTTCCGCTTCAGTTCTTGGTTCTGAACGCTTTGAACGGTTTCTGGGTAATAATCATGCTGGTTCTGAAGCGTTATCGATTACCGTTCGGTGTTAAGCTAGCGCTTGAACCAGGAACTGGCTTTCTAGTGAATTTAGAACACGCCCTTAGGAACTGAATCTCAAGTGATGTACGTCACCCTTACATGATCGAAATACCATTAGTAACTTTTAAACTTTTGAGGTTTTAACACGTTTTAAATAGCTTGTGATCACGGCCATTGTAACGTCGAGCAAAAGCATCCAAATTAAAATTGTGGCATTTCCGTGTAACTATAACATGGGCTTCTTCAAAAGGGCTATTATAATAAATATAGTCTTTAAAGGTCAGAACAAATGTTTTTAAGTTTGAGGGCCGAAACATCGGGGACGAATAAGGCATAAATCCATTTAAAACATACGAAATAACATTTATGTGCACCAAGCGTTTTGCCTCTTTCTTAATTAGATCGGTAAAACAATGGAATGCCTTGCCTGTCTGTGTATCCGCAGCATTACATTCTTGGAGGCTTCAAGTCTAGGGTTAATATATGACAAGGCAAACGTGCTCCATCTTCGACCGCATCATTGCCATCCATCAGGTGTTAAACAAGTGGATCACATTAAAAGAGACTTCAAAAATATATGAAAAACTTAATAAATGCCCATAATATTTGAGGGTTTCCCTCGATTTCCCTGGGATCCCATCATCACATTGTAACTTGGTGACAATGGGGCCAAATTGGAAGTATACCCTACCGAACAATTTGGAAATCGGTCAACAGTTGTCGGAGATATGGGTCAAAATACGAGTACATTTAAAAAAACATAGAACCGTCATCCTTTTTTGAAGTCGGTTAAAAAGTCATGCAGCTCGTGTATTCTCTCATAGACGCTGTCTCGTAGTTTAGTGGAGATAGCAACGTATCTACACTATCTGCTAGCCATAGCAAAACGCCAATATTTAACGAAGCTATATAAAGGCCAGTTTTGGTATTTGATTGAATGAGGCGTTAGCGAGTAGTGAGGCGTGCGAAAGTTAAGCTTCCATATTTTTCTTGGCGAATCTCTAGTGTATTATAAGGAATTCCTCATTTTACTTGGCGGAAATACACTAGACTAGAGAGTCTAATAAACAGTTTTGGTCAGGCATTGTGTGGATGATCGCGAGATGTTTTCACAATTGAACGCATCTTCCACAACTGAACAGGCGTTCAAGTAAAATAAATAAAATAGAAGAAATAAATAAAACATAATAAAACATTAAAGTGTTTTTTTATGCCATAGGTGGCCAACAAGCAGACAGGCTGCCTGATGGTAAGCGATCACTTTCGCCTACGGATACCTGCAACACCAGGGGCATCACAGATACGTTGCCGACTCTTAAAGACTTTTAACAGCCCTTTTGAAGAACCCTATATTAAAGCTACTCGGAAATGCCGCAGGACAAACTCCTCAAATTGCAGGTGTAAGGCAAAAAGGAACACGTAAAACGTACAGGTTTCGGTTGTCACAAATCTGTTGAAACCGGCTAGTAGAGCTAAACCACGAGCGCTCTATTTCCCTTAAAAGCCAATAATGTAATTATTAATAGTTTGCTAGAATAAATAATGCGAACTAAAAGCCTCGTCCAATCTCGTCAGTCGGTACTCATATTTAGAAGCTAAATGTGGTTTCAACCCATCAGTTCGTAGATCCGTCAAAATTAATATAACGCTCAATATTTATAAGTCATTTGCTTGACTAAACTCGAATGGATACCTTCTTCGAATGGTGGTACACGCTAACTCAATAGTCTTAGAACTTGAGCTTCGATGTTATTTAATTACGGCTGCGCGGTTTAAAGCACGAAATAAAGAAGTATATTTTGTGGTTTAAAGCAAGTTCATGACATAGGATATACGAGAAAATATGTTATCACATAAGTGACAAATATGTCTTAGTGCTAATAAAATTCTTTAAACCTAAACCTATTCCGAATAAACTTGATGCAAAGTATGAAACTGTGAGCTCTGGTGTTACACACAACAGTATTTCTAGCCTTTAAGAGCTGCCGCGCAGTTTTTGTAACATAATGTGCGGTCTCTCAGACTGTGAAGTTAAAATACTCACAAGGATCAAAAATCGTAGTTTACCGCACGTCAGAACTAAACACCAGTGACTAACTTGAGGTAAATGGTCAACACGTTGTCTTTTCAACATTTCAGCCTATCATGTTCGCACCGCTGGGACTCGCTTTCTCTCAGAGAAGGTGGGCCCTAATCCACCATGTTGGCCCAGTGCATATTGGTGAATGCCATATGTATGTGAACTTTCGAGGTTCTAGGACATACCGATTTCCTGTTGTGGTGATGTTTCGATGTTTTCCTTCACCGTTTTTGAGCGATGGCATCAAAACTGTATGTAATTTATTACTTACAGTGGAGAATTATTAATTAATTCTTTTTTAAGTTCGTGTATAAATTTGGATCGTTAAGGGGCTTCCATATTAGTTGTGCTGGCTTATTTATTATTTATAATGAAAATCATAATGCGAAAACAATTTTTAGTATTACTAGTATCTATCATAGATTTAGGGTGGATGTTTTGCGTAAAAATATTTTTTAAGGTCTGTGGTATTAATTACAAAAATATTATAATGTCATTTAGTATAGTCATGTCAATGTCACTTCGATTAGTCAATATTAGCATTCGATTTTATTTCTTTGTCACTCATAGAATGGCTCACAGTGTAATAACATTTTGTCAGCAGCTTTTTTTTCTTCAATTTAGATTCGTGTCAACTGTTTAGGAGGTCTTTGTATCTTATTATAAATTACAGGTCTTAACTTCAACTCAAACTCCACACGTTAGTATCAAATGCTTTGCTTATTATATTTGTGCTATAGCGCTTTGAGTAAACTGAATGTTTTCCTAGCCGTAACTAAATCAAACAGTAGCGCCCGACAATATTAAAATTATCAAGCCAGGAATATGTTATTACGAGGTATTGATTGTTTATCGCGGTTTAATTAAAGCCTAAGCGTTGCCGTCTGGTTCGTTTGATGTTTGGGTTAGTGATTGCGGTAATGAGATGATTTGAGGTTTAATTAACAACTGAGCCCTGTTAAAATACAACGTTATACTCGTACTTAAGAGCCCGCTCTCCTTTGAAGCTATAAAGATAAGATAAAGAATATTGAAGGAAAACAATTGATTGGACAGATTTACATCTATAGTTGAGATTCCATAAATTAATATTTTTTGCGAAGAAGGTCGATAAAACAAACCATTTTACTGAGAAATTACGTGTTCTGACCGTTCTTACTCAGAATCATTGTACCATTCCTCTTCTGAAGTTACTTTGCTTGACGTTGACTACAATAAATATTTGATGATGTCTACAAAAAAAAAACTTGTAAATACATATCGGCTACAAAAAATATAACTTGACATTGAAAGAATAGACAAGATGTCTGGAGCCAAAATTTAAAAGAAAGTAATTATTAATACAAAAATCCGACTTCTAAATTATTAAGAGCGTGAATACAATTATTGCTAAATCCAAATCATAAACTCGAGTTCGAACAAAATTATTCATACTAAAGGACCTGGTTTAACTACTGAGTTCAAGATAATGAAATTTTTGTGAGACTACTTCGAGAGCTTTTTCTACGTAATAAAACCACGTAAATTAGTTAACAAATGTCAGAGTAATCGGGGTACAATAGGCATGTGGCTTAATGTTTAATTTATTACAAATAACAGCCTTGGATATAAATATAACTAAATGTATTACACATACTGAAAAAATAAATTGGATTGGCTGATTAATATCTGATATATGAGCGTTTAAAGTTTTAGGTGGGGATAGAGAGAGGATGCTACATCCCTTTCTCGCAAAGCGTGTGTTAGTATAGCATTTGTATGCCGCGCCTGAGGCTTGACGTCATAGCTCAGTATAGTGCGCTCTCTGTCTAGCATGAAATTAAAATACTTATAACTTATTTATTTTTAAACTAATTTAAATTTTGTTTTCGTTGATAGGTTGTATTAATGATCAGCTTTTTTATGAGGTAATAAAAAATATTAGTCATCATGCCTAATAAGCCATTCAACGTGGTAATGCCGCCAGATTGCTGGGTACGCGGCGCACTGATATAGGGCTTGAGCATGTCGATTGTCTCTAGACCTTCAACGGTATATCTGTTTATGAAATGTTAGTGTTAGCTTGTATTTTGTTTTGTTATTAAAGGCACTTGCCCGAGAAAAAAAGTCAAATAACTGTCCAAGAGCGTGTCAAGACACGCATATGGTATGGTTTCGTAAACAAAGCCAAATGCAGCCAACTTTTTGCCACTTTGGCGGGTCATATTTCGCAAAGGATATACTTTATAAAAAAGTGATGAATGAAACCTTACCTTCATTTTAAAAGACCCTTTCAACGACACCACACACGAGTTCCAGTGAAAAAAATTCAACCCCATTTCACATGACATGTGAACTGTTGAATCGACCCCTAAAATGCAATATTATATATTTTTTATACTAAAAAAAAACTGTTTTAATGATGAATTTCTAGTGTAATTCCGCTTCTACGTCGCTTCAAGTACAATAATAAATTTGTGATTAATATTTGTTGATGATGTTAATTTTATTGAGTTTAATTTTGCCTAACCTGATATAAAATATTAATTACATAAATTGAAAATTAACGTAACCTGAAACAAAAAATTAATTAATTCTGAATTATTTTTAATTATAAAATTATTAAAGTAATCTGAAACAAAAATTAATTAATTCTGACACATGAAATATGATAATACTAAATCTGAAAAAAAAAAGTATTAATTCTGAAACATAAAATATATATTAATTGAATTTACATGTATTTTAATTGAATTTAAAAAGTAATAAATTGTACCCGTTTCCTTAGTGCACTTTGTCGACACGTGTTTCGCCTCTTCACAAGGCATCCTCAGGACGTGTTGACTCGTCGAGCGCTTGGCCGAGAAATTATCGATTAAGAATGAATGATGATGATTCTGAATGAGGATCTCTCTCTGTAAGAGAAGGCCAGTGTCCCAGCAGTGGGAAAATAATATGCTGATGATATACGTTACACAATTCTTCATTGTCACCACAGACCAAACTTTATCAAATAGCTCCGATCTGTTCGAATTATGAACGCCGTAATTTAATTCCTACCACGCCTACCTACGTAAGTAAGAAAACCGGCAGGTACCCGTCCGTAATAACAATAGAATTAAAATTAATGTTCCTGAACTATTGGCCGAAAGGATACCTTCAATCTTGTAAGGGTTTCTTGTGACCCGTATAAAATAGAAGGTGTGCCTTCTAATAGCGTTTTCAAAGTTTTCGTTGTGTTTTTCGTTTCGTTCGGGTTTAAAACTGAGGTACTTAATTATTGTGGAAAAATGTATTTTAATATTTTTTCTTAATTTAATAATAGGCTTGCGTTTAACCGCCATCTCGCCCGATGAAACCAATTCACTCGTGATTTGAAGACACCCATATTGTTAATATCAGAGAACCCAATCAGGCAGCGCATTTCATAGACTAGCATGGTACGTAAAATAAAAGTTGCATTATAATGCAATTAAAAAGGTCTCATCGTATTATATTGTAATGAGATTACTTAGAAAATTTAATGCTCAGGAAACTCTACTTCAAAGACAGCTTTTACTTCAAACATTGATTTTGCTATGTAAGACGTAACTTTTAATGACTTTTAATTACTTTTGCAATGGCAAAAGTTACATTCTTAACTTTGTTACACAAATTGTTGGTACTAACGGACTTTCGAACATGAGGTATGTTCGCAGCAAAAGTTATAACATAAATAAACATTTATAGTTGCTTGGAGCGTTTTCGATAGACTTCTAATCGCATCATGACGTCTTTAAACTTTATTTAATAAAACCTCAATGTCAATAAGAAAGTGTATATAAAATTGAGAGTATAATTATATATATTTTTATTATGCATTTATAACATTTCGTTCTGTGCTGTTAACCGTTGAGGAGTTCCCAAGTTAGGAGCAAATAAACGGGCAGCAGCGTCCTAATAGTACACGGTGAACGTACTGCGATCCCCAAGCCGCTTGCCAAGCGTGGGGTTTATGGCAACACCCCCCCCAACACCCTCTATGAGAAAGGCCTTGTCCAAAATTGGACGTTAATTGGTTGATGATGTGTGTGAAATATTATTAAATATATAAATGACCTCAGGAATCAAATAAGAATCAAATAGTCAATCAAAGGAACTAATACTAAATGGGATCAAAATATCAATGGGGTCCGTGTTTCTTAGCTCATTCACTTCTAATTTTACCAAAATCTCCAGAATTAATAATTAGGGTAACATTTATTTTTATCCTGGCCGCTGTCATGGCAGCCATCCGCTGTCCTATTGATTAATTACTGTGTAGGCTGCAGACACAGACTTTACAGATGGACAAACACCGAAAAAGTGTCGAAAGTGGTGGATTTTCGATCAATGGAACTGAGGATATCGCGATCTGTACCTACATGTGTACATGCACTGCAAAAATAGTGGCATTATTATCTATACATACTACCTTAACTTCTGTTTATTGCACGTTATGCTAAAAAAGATACCTACATATTAATTACTGGTTTCTCATTTAAACTATTCACTAAGGCGAGGTTCACCCACTCATATTACTACAGATGACAAGACTTAATATATTGTATTATAGTGTGGCGTTTCGCTCAGTCGTGCGTTTCGCTTGTTCGATTTTTTAAGGTTTAATCATATTTTTCGAAAAGTACAGCTGTAATGAAAAATGTACATTTACGTTTCCCTTTATAATTATGAAATCGTAGACAACATTAAGTAAATATAATATATTTGAATGAATTAAAAAAAAAACAGAAATCAGTGTTACGTATATCAGTTATATGTTTATTTACGGGTATCCCGTAAATAAACATATAACTGTAGTGAACCACCGTGATAGTTTAAAACAGTGTTTTACGTATATCAGTCTCTGGTAGCCATATTACAAGCTTTGCTTAGTTGGGGTCAGATGGCCGTGTGTGCAAAAATGTCCCAGATATATTTATATTTTATTATTATTATTTTTTTATTGAACGAATGTCCTTAATCGTGTTTCGGTCTTCACAATTTCCTAGATAAAACAGCCAATTTTGATATCATCATCATCATCCATCGTTAGCTTACAAAAATTATGTAATTTTTGTAAGCTAACGATGGATGTAAACAAACTTAAACTATAATGACGAAAATTGCTAAAAGTGGGATAATAAAGCTTGTTTATTGACGACTCGAACGGCAGCCGAAGTCAGTCGAACCATGGTACCTATTAATTATTAACGCTAATCCATTCGTCTATTTCTCGACGGAATTGAGATGAAATAGATATACAGATGCATGTCCGGAATTTTCTGGACATGTCCGGGAATTTAGGCTTTTGTCCGGAATGCGGAAAGAATAATACCGCGAAATATGAACTTTGAAGGAAATGTCTGGAAATTTATGTAAGCTTCCGGGACTTGTTTTTCACCCTATTTATGGTATCTCTTACATTAAAGTTGTCTCTCTATCCCTGTATAGTCCCTAGCAGAGTTAATAAATTACTGTTTGGTTCCGTATCTCATGTTTGCGGATTATGTTTGCTCGACATACTTCGTGTCTACCCACATGTGGAGTAATCTTTATTGATACTCTTTGTTTTTGTACTCATTTGTGTTTATATTAAGATTGCTTTTATAGATATGCGAGTAAAATTAAAAATTTATTAACTATGGAAAATCATTCAACATCACTTCTGGGTATAGGTCTCCTCTGTTTTTGTTTTTTTGCCGCATATAGACAGCCTTACCGCTTTGACCTTAGCGGGCAGCGAGCGATGTGACACCGGCACCTTAATTAAGCAAACAAAAAAATATACTGGCATTATATCTATATATACAAAAGAAAGTCGTGTTAGTTACACTATTTATAACTCAAGAACGGCTGAACCGTATTGGCTGAAAATTGGTGGGGAGGTAGCTTAAAACCAGGAGACGGACATAGGATACTCTAAAAACGGCTGGACAGATTTTGATGAAATTTTGTGTTCCTAGAGCGGGTCATAGTAGCGAGGCCGAAGGCCGAGCTTACACCCGTGCGAAGCCTCGACTGGTCGACTAGTATATATATAAATCTGTGTTTACGTTCCCTATGGATTCCAAAGTGGCTGGACCGATTATGAAGGTGACTGCGGTTCTTCGGTGAATATCCTTGTTCTGGATTTTATCGCGCAAAGAAACTCCGAGCATAGCTGTTTCCATTGCCCGCTGTGCAATTCAGAGTTTTTCCAAAAGGCCAGCAGTTACGGACCACGGCTCAGCACAATATGTCATTACTGACATACACTGGTTAAAGACTTGTCTTTAGGCACTTTAGTGTTTTTGACGAGGGGATGTCAAGGACATTTCCCGAACGCTGCCCATTCTTCGGACGACCTCTTTGCCTAAGTTGGACCTACTTACTGGACAATCTGTCCAATATAGTTGTAGGGGTCAACAACTTCGAAAGTATCGTTCCCTACTGTTCCCCACCATTACCGGCACGAGTACATTAGACATAGGACATGATTTTCATCTTGACCGTGTTTATTGACGTTCAAGACGTTGACTTGTTGGGAAACACTACTACGAGTACGTATACAATTAACTTCAACATTTCTAGATATATTATCTATTTAATTTATATTAAAATAGAGTTAATTAAGTAGTCATAGACGATAATTAATTTCAGGTAGAGTGCCCAAAAAGCTGGCCGCGTTGCCTCGCTGGATGGCGAGGCTAACTTTCTGACCCAAATATAGGCCAGCATTTTGGTCACGCAAAGAATCTTTCAGTCTCCCCGACAAATCAATTAAGTCGTTTAATTTTAATCTTGATGATGCTATTGCTGATAATTATTTAATAATTTATTCTCAAGAACATGTTTTATTATAATAATGAGGGTAGGTTACCAAATACATTATTTGATGTTATTATATAATGAAAGCTTGTGATGTTGACATTTGCCTAGAAATTTACCAACTAAGTATGAAGTATTGTAAAAGCTGACGGCTCTAAGAACATGCAATATGTCTACAGAGTGAATACATTTTTGAATTGAATACGTTAATCACTCAGTGATTTTTAATCTGCAAAAATATTGATAATGGCTTAGTACTAATAAAATATACAGATGGGTTACGGCGAAGTAAAGTCAAAATCGCATCCAAAAATATCTGAATTCATAGTATACATACACGACTCACGCACACATATGCATTCAAAACAACGTGAATTTCCCGCCAGAACGTTTCAGAACTTCATACTGAAAACATCAATTTTAAAAATTTAAGAACGTTTTTTTGTCGATTTTTTATTGTAGAATAGGCTTGCGCTTGGCCGCCAACTCGCCTGATGTTAAGCGATGATGCGGCCTACGATGAATCACGCTTGCCTAGAAGAAACCGATTTACTCTTGACTTGAAGACACCCAGATTGTAACTATCGGGGAACACCCATTCAGGCAGTGCATTCCACAAACTAGCAGTTCGCACAATAAAAGTGGAATCAAAGCGTTTCGTACGGGTTTTCGGAATTTCAACCATAAAGCCGTGTCGATTTTTCGTGCCCGCTCTTGGAGCAGTACTCCAGCGTCGTTACTTTCATATCTCAAAAAGTGGCTTCACTTTTCGTGTTCACCGTAATCCATCTGGGTATTTTTATTTGATCTGAGGATAATGTGCGAAAAGGGGATAACTCTGGCTGGGAGAGGTAAAGAAATCAAAAGAAAATCATCCGAGTCATTCCCTAAAGCTATATTTTTCTATTGCTCTCACAGTGCATTTCACAAGCAGCCTTACTTATGAACCTGTTCTCATTGCCGCCGCATCCAGAGTACAGCATGGGGTTGCACTTTCGTCTAACAATATCGTAAAAATAGACCACGAACATTCTAGCGCATGGCCCTTTTAATGGTACTTGGTAACAGTAGTAAGGGATGTTCTTCAGACTTGACGGGAAGGGTCCGTCGACCACACCTGGGAAAGAATGATAAAGCTGTTATTATCTATCTTCTACATATGCTCGAGGCATACACACAATCCTTATTTCTAAACGCTTTTTTACATTTCAAATCCTATTTTTACATTACAATCGCCTCCTCCCGGCCCAGGGCCTCCATCACCGCCGCGTTCCGATCTCTGATGGCCATCAGAGTCTGTCTGTATATCCGCTAACTTCTCCTAAACCACGCAATCGATTTTGATGCAGTTTTCACCATCAGTTAGATAATTTTTCACGGATGGTTTATACATAAAAATTACACCCGTGCGAAGTCGAGGCGGGTCGCTAGACTTAACAAAACTAAATGCTTTCCGACGCAAAACTACAAAATATCTGATACGAGAATCTGGCTGATTGGCAATGCAGCTTAATCTATAACTTATTGAAATGGAACTTACGTCCATCCTGGAGATAGTCGTGGTAAAAGCTGCCTGGTACAAATTTTCCTTCCACTAGAACATTGATTGCTATCGAACATAATACGAGAAGCAGTCTCGCCATTGCATCTAGCTTCAATTCCACTAGGGACGGTGCCGATATATCGATAGAATAGTCGATTGTGAACCTATTGATTGTACTTTGTCCGCTTTTTGATTAAAATTGAACAGTAAAAACGTGTACAATGGTCTATGATTCACTACAATAGAAACTGGGTGTTTTATTTATCTAGTTTTCAATGAAAGCGTTACGCAATGTTTTAAACGTGTACTATAAATAGTAAACGGCGACACACCAATTTATTCTCTTGCGTAGGGATGGGGGAGTAAACTCACGTAAAAAAATTAAATACTATTTAATCCACTGTTTATGCCGCGAATATTGGTTTGACTGTCACACATACGGCATATAAAAATGATCTATGCGTTCCGTATGATAAATGTTATTAATGTAAATGTATGAATAGCAATTATACTGCTTACTAATACCTAAGCTCTTGTATGCTAATGTGCACTAGCATGACGAGACATAATAAATTATATTCGGTATTCAAAAGATGTAACTCCGCTATTTTTACAGAGATTTATCGTTATTAATGTTAAAATGCTACTACGTTGTGGTGGTAGGACTCTTTTGAAGGGGTCCGCCTGGGGAAGTGCCACGCCTTGGCCAGTTATTCAACCGCCAAGCAGTAGTGTGCCAACACTACTGTGTTCCGGGTCGAAGGGCAATGTTTCCAGCGAAATTACAGGGCACACAGAGATTTGACATCTTATATCTCGGGGTGACGAGCGCAGTGCATTGCCATCCAGGGTTTTGAACTGTTGAAGTTCAAAATTCTGAGTGGCGTAGAGCTGTTATGGGCAAGCGTGAAGAGTCATAAGGCAAGCGACTTCGCTCGTCTCCTCACTCAGTATCATAAAAAAAGCATCGTGCTTGCACATACAGAGTCAACGAAGTTTCAGAATTCCTTAATGATAAAAATGTTCTGATATGTAATGTAGACTAAATAATTGACTTAAGATCGAGACTTGGTACTAGGGAAAATTAAATTAATAAAAACTAATATAGGTAGTAATTAACATGTTTCTTTTAGTAATTAAGACAAAAAATACAACTTAACTAAAATATAATAATGACAATAATCTAACATAGACATAACTACCTTTTTTAACTTTAACAAAAACTTACTAACAAATAATAAAAAAAAAAAAAAAACTAACATTTGTACGCCGTACCTGGCAAGGACATGAGATACGTTTCCATTTTTACGATCCTGTATGCTACTTTATTTATGTATGTGTACCTACCATGTTCTGACAAATAAATAATTTGATTTGATTTCTATGAGGTAAGATGAGGTATGATCAATTCAATTACTTTTTTAAATCGAAACCGTTACTTCGAAGTGGAAATATCATGTCTCAATTAACGCAACGCTTCATGTATATTCTGAAATCTCAAGAATTTAAATAAAAAAAAGAAAAGAAGCAGCGATAATAAAATAAATGATTGGCTGAATGATATATTTTTATGAGGAAATGTATTATTTTATTAAGTCAAACAAAGTTTTTAATTATATCAGGTTTGGGTTTGGCCACAGAATAGATACAAATAGTACAAGTCTGGCCGCCACCTTGCCTGATGTTAAGGCGAGGTTTTTTTTAGAAGAAACTCTTGTTACTACAGAACAAAGTTTGTTGCTTAACATATGGTATTAAAGTCGTATTTAGTGGAGCAAAAACATGGTGCTTACACAGTTGTGCGTTTCGCTACTTATATTTTTGAAGTATTTCTCTTATTTTTCGAAAAGTAAATGCTGTAATGTGAAATGTACCTGTACGGTTCCGGCCATAATTATTAAATCTGTATATTACGATACTGTAGACATCATTTTATTAAATAGGAATACGAATGAGTCCAAAAGAACAGGGAGAAAATCGCAAATCTTACTTTTATATATATTTTTTTATGTAGCGAAATGTCCGTAAATGTGTTTCATCTTTACGGTTTCCTAGATAAATCATTTAATTTTGATATAACATTTGTATAATTTCAAGCTAATCATGGAAGTAGACTAACCAAAATTGCTAAAAGTGGGAAAAGAGAGCATTTAGCGACGACGCGGTCTACGATGGAGCACACTTGCTTAGAAGAAACCGATTCACTCGCGACTTTAAAGCACTTCTAGATTGTAACTATCGGGGAACAGTTTCAGGCAGCGCATTCCACATACTAGCGGATCTAGTCTTCATTAATTTATCGTGGTAAATTTTTATTGTTATAATTTTATGAAGCAATAAGTATGTACTGCATACTTTTGGTCACGTATGCAGAAATTTGTGCTGCCTTTTTTATTATACTTAACTATTATCGATAATCGATAATTATTTGTACACATATCTAGTCGCCAATCAGAAACAATGAAGCGTAACTTTGATATGACTTTTATTACTGTCCGAATGATTTCTGTTCACGATAACCAGTTTTACTACATTTTGTGGTAACAAACATTTATATTTTACGTTTATTCAGTATTTAATTATGATAAGTACATTCCTATGATACTCTTTGTACTTAAAAATATGCTTAAACATTTTTACTAAATTATTCATCGTATTTCACTAATAATCTTATTATCAATTAATTTCAATTAAGTTAATTAGCCAAGTTCTGTAATATAGTTTTAATTGCCAATTAATATGGTGCAATTTGCGATCGAGAAATTCATTCCACAGCATTCCATTCGCTTTTAGATTAGTATATATAAGAGGAACAGTTCTGCTCCGTTAAGAAATAAGATTTAGTTATTTTTGAGATGACCTATCTAGCATTATATCCCATATAAAGCAGTAGGTAATAGTAAAATAGGTAATCTTATTTTTGTTATGAATTAATTTATTCTTATCCTACGAAAGAATGAAGTCTATCGTAGCTAAAAGGTTAGTACATCATCATCATTTCATTAATTTCATTGCTCTAATTTATTTATTTTAATTGATTAATTGGTTTGGCTTTAACCGCCACCTTGCTATATGTTAAGGCTTTGCCTTGTTATCTATCCGTCTGTATTTCTCTCGCACATTCAAATAAAATATTTATTCATTTGCTTAAAATATAATAACTTACATATCAACCAACAGCAGGTTCAATTCTTTTTCTGTGCACATTATTACATTATTGAAGAAATTAAACCACTGAGCGTGAAAAAAATAATACAAATCCATGTTTTGCTTTCTATCATTGCATAATAGGTACTAAAATAAGACATTTTTTGTTTTTATATATTTAAAGTTGACTAAGTAAAATGGCAATAACCGATAACTTTGCTTTTAGTATTTTACTCTGTCAAATTAACACATCACGGACCAGCCTGCTTCTGGCTGTCAGCATCTTGGTGAATATCATCTGAATACTGGCTTTGTATATACATTTTAAAATATCATCATCAGCCATAAGGCGTCCACTGCTGAACGTAGGCCCTTTAACCTCCTCACTGAACGACATCCTACCATCTGCATCCACTGGACGCCCGCGACTCTCACAATTTTTGACTGCCCCGGTGGCTCAGTTGGTAGTGAACCTACTTCCTGCGCTTGGGGGTGTGGGTTCGATTCCCATCTAGGACAAACATTTGTGTGATGAACATTTGTGTTTGTTCTATGTCTGGGTGTTAATATCTATTTAAGTATGTATTTAAAAATATATATGTATGTATATCAGTTTCTGGCTGCCATATTACAAGCTTTGCTTAGTTTGGGGTCAGATGACCATGTGTGCAATAATGTCCCAGATATTTATTTATTTATTTTATTTATTTAATGCTGTCGGTCCATCTAGTGGGAGGCCTACCTACTCTGCGTCTTCCGGTTCGTGGTCTCCACTCAAGAACTTTTCTTCCCCATCTGTTATCGGTTCTTCGAGCGATATGGCCTGCCCATTGCCACTTCAACTTGCAAATTTTAATAGCTATATCGATGACTCTGGTTCTTTGGCGAATATCCACGTTCCGGATTCTATCCACTCTGAGTTTTTCCAAAAGGCTATAAACTACGTCTAAACTTTAAAATATGTACAATGAAAAAGAAACTGAACCAAATATTGTTCTTGGTATTCTTTAGTTGTTGCATTCGCTATGTACATTGAAATTGAAAGCGACACCCATATTACTCATGAGGAACTTTATAAATTCAGAGTCCTCACGTTTCAGTCGTGTATAACTAGTCGACGAGAGGAGACGGTAAACTTTGAAGTACTGAGAGACCTTAAAAGTTAGATAATGAAAGTTTTAAATCGAGTTTTTAAATAAATTCGAATTTTGAAATAAAAAAATTACAATATTCCATGCCATAGGCTTTTACCCCGTGTAGCTGTCAAACCCATTATTTTTATTGTTTCGGCAAAAAACGCACCCGGTTTCCTAAGCAAGAAACAATTATTGTAACTTCATAGTACACTACAGTATAGGCCTACCTTTGTGTGATGGCAAACATTTGTGTGATGAACATTTGTGTTTGTTCTATGTGTGGGTGTTATTTATTTAAGTATGTATTTAAAAATATATATGTATGTATATCAGTCTCTGACAGTCATATTACAAGCTTTGCTCAGTTTGGGGTCAGATCACCATGTGTAAAGTTATTTATTTTTTATTACAAATAAATATGCCGCCTCGGTCGGCCTGGTCCCATCCATCTTGGTGGCCCAGAGGCCTCCATTCGTTTATAAATATTCGAGACAAATAAATATTCGGTAAATTTTCTTATGCCACTGCTCCCCAATCTCTCGAGTCGCATTCACTCGTTTCTAACAGTTATTTTATGTCATCGGTCCACCCCATCATCGGTCGGCCTGGTCCCTATTGTTTCTACCTTCATCATTATCATCCTATCATTTTCATAATGCTGCGGGACTCAGCCCTTTTTACAGAGAGAATGGATGAGCTCTAATCCACCATGCTGGCCCAGTGCATGTTAGGGAATGTCGTATATTTTTGAACTTTGAGGTTCTTGGCTATACCGGTTTCCTTACGATGTTTTCATTTACCGTTGTTAAGCGATGGTATCAAGACTGCACATAATTTATTTAATGTTTAAGTCCTAAATATTAAGGAACTCTTTATTAACTCATTAATAAATACATTATCAGTTTACCAGACTTCAGATTTAAGCATGGTTTACATTATAACACTACTGCCGATCTTGATTTACATGCTTGGCGTTAATTGGTGTTAATTTAGGTTTGTTTCGCACCTGCGGGTTCTGATTGCTAGTCAGTGTTAACAAGGAAATAGCTACCGTGATGAAGTGATTAACGTATAAGCTGATTTAAGGGTTCCGTACCCAAAAAGGTGTAAACGGGACCCTATTACTATGCCTTGTGTGTGCTTCTGTCTGTCTATTAGTCCGTCCATCTGTCCCGTCCTTTAAACGGCTGTATCTTTTGAACCGTAATAAATAGCCAATTGAAATATTGACAGACTATGTAATGTTACGGCGGGTTTACTAAGAAATAGTAACTAAGTCAAAAAGTAAAAACTAAAGGGGGGGTCTCCAATTCTCCATACATCAAATGTATTTTTTTACGTATTTTTGCATTGGCTCTCGTGAAAACGGTACCTACTTGTAATACGCACAAGCGTCACACTTGGCATGATTATAATACAGATTCTAAAGTATAACAAATAATGACCAAGTGCGAGTCGGTGATGAATTTCTGTTCACCGCCGGTTCTCGTATGATCACCGAAGTTAAGCAACGTTGGGTTCGGTACCGGTACTTGGATGGGTGACCGCCTAGGCATTGATGAGATGTTGTCTTTTTGCACAACTTTTTTGAACTTTAGTAGCTAACAAGTTATGTGGTGGTACGGAACCCTCAGTGTGCGATTCCGACTCGCACTTGACCGGTTTTATTATATTAAGACACTTTGAAGTACCATATACTTAGAGTATCGTTCGAGTATTACATTTTTGAAGGTATAAAATCTAAGCTACATTAATACAGATAATACTTTACAGATGTTCAGGGTACTGATGCGTGCTTTTGAAGAGTTTCAATATCCACCTCCAGGATCCATCATCAGAATTTGATGCCACCAAATTATTGTATTATCATCCGGATTATGTAACTTGCAAAGTTAAATCGATACAACAATTAGAAGTAGGTTTAACTGATTTCTAAAATTTGTTAACAAGCTGATATCGTGTTAAATAAAGCCTATACTTCGGTACCTTTCGTACCCTAACTGTTATTTATTGAATGACTGCCACGTAGGTATGAAACACCGACTGGTTGACGCAGCGCTGTGCGCCTGTCGGCAAATATTGCAGTTTCCGGCGAATGCAAACTATGAGTATGACAGCCTTTGTAAACAGCTTTTACTCGCGTGATTTTGCTGTTGATGTATGTTGTTTTAACATGAAATCAAACAAATAATACTAGCAGTTAAAAAAAACACACATTATTGCATTGTCATCGGCCCTTGATAAGTATGCAAAGTTTCAAATCAATGCGACGTTTTTAAAAGGGTGAAAATGACTTTCAGAGATTCCGTTACATAGATACATACCAAGCTAATAAAAGTGTGTTAAAAATCTTGGGGCTGGCGTGAAATAAAAATTGACAAACTGAGTGACTTATCGAAAATTATTTAATTTAGGCAAAAATTATTAGTTAAAAAAAACTTTAAAAAAAAGTTTAAGGCGTCCGTGTTTCTTCTAGGACCAACGTGCTTGGGAAGGCGACCCCAAAACTTGACGGGGTTACGACATTTCGTTTAGGACTTTCTATGGCCACCTTCTGTCTCCTTAATCAGACCAGCTCAATGGTACCATAACATTGCATTATCAATCGGTTGAGCATAACTGGTCCAAAATTCAGTTGTAAGAGATTTGTCCCACACATACTAACAAATTAAAATAAAAGCCTGTAAAAATAGATTACGCGTAAATTTTCACAATAACATTCAAAGGCCTTTTTGCAAAATCTTTTCTTAGCGGACCTCTACATCCCATAAATAATTTACTCGCCAAATTGCAGCTTCGTAGTTACATAACTTTCATCACAACATTCAAACCCCAATTTCACCTACATATTCCGTCCTATTTCGGAAAAATCTTACGAAAGTATTTTTTTAATTTTATTCGTTAGTCAATCTCCACTAACAAAACGAATAATATTATTTAAATAAGACTTCAAAACTACATAAAAGCGGACATTATTATTCTATTCCAGTTCGTACTACAAAGCTTGCCTTTTTCGAAAATCCCTCTTCGTTTACACAATTCGTGCTCAGAGTGCTTTTAAAACTGTAAACAAAGTGCGAACATGCTCTGGTCATCACCACAGAGCCCTAAGTAAATGAATTTCGCAGGTATAAAGGGCAAATTTACATTTCCCTTGATTAATATTACTTCCAGAGCAAAATTAACGGACGAGAGCAGGAATTTTTCAGCTAACTGTGCAAACATGTAGGACAGTTTTTTGTTTTTTCATGATATTAAAATTGTTTGAACGTAGTTTTTATTCCACGGATTACTTTAAGCTTCGCTGATGGATAGAATAATGAATGCACTTGAATTTTAGCTGAAAAACGAATGTAAAAAGGAATGTCAGCGTCCCAAAAATAAGTATATATTGAATCATAGCTAAGTTTTCTTAGCTATGATCTGGGATCTGGCGAAAAAATCTAAATCGGTTCTGCGTTTGAGAGCTATGATGCTACATAGAGACACACCGATACACAAAACAGACACACGGATACACGCGTTACCCTCTGTTTGCGTCGGGGGATAAAGCCAGCTGTTCCATAGAAAAATGTTATTCACCTGATACGTAATTAATGAAAATATAGAAGAAAACTATAATGTGACTGCAATACCTTTATGGAAATACATGACTTGACTACAAATCTTTTTTTTGGCCTTGACAAAATTTGAATTGAACATTTAATTTGTGTTAAAGTGCTTGAACCAAGATTATTTAGCAATGATATATGATAGCTCATACATACTATCTTTCAAAAACGGTGAAGTATAACAACGTGATGAAACCAGTCCAAAAACCTTAAAAGTTCAAAGACATCCCTACATAGCATAAAACAAAGGAGCTTCCTTCTGTCTGCCCTATATATGCTTAGATCTTTAAAACTACGCAACGGATTTTGATACAGTTTTAACTATCAGTTAAATAATTTTTCACGGAAGATTTATATATATAATAAAACATATACCAGTGCGAAGCCGGGGCGGGTCGCTAGTATATAATAAGACATTCACCAAAAGGCACTTGTTCAGCATGGTGGGTTTGGACCAACCCTCTTTCTCTGAGAGAAGGCCTGTATCCCAGCTGTGAGAACATAATAGGCTGATGATGATGATAGCTCAGTGGTTGACCCGTTTGAATTCCAAACCGCAGAGTCTTGGTTCCAATCCCAACAAAGAGCTTGAGCTGATGTTGAAGGAAAACATTGTGTGGAAAGCATAGCATTTTTTTTAAGTAATAGGCTTGCGTTTGACTGTCAACTCGCCTGATGTTGGTGGTAGGGCACTCTCTAATTCCCGGCTGGCTTGTCACAAATCTGTCGTCAAGCTCCTAACGTTGTGTTCTGGCAATCTTTCTTCCCACAAAAGTTTAATTAACTTTGACTCAGTCGTTTTTTAATCATCTCCAAAAATTCGAATAATTTATAAAGCCCTCAAGCTTGTTGATTTGACAATAATAATAATAATTTTGGGGCGCTTTTCAAGTTTGTTTTTATATTGATAATTTTTAACCGACTTCCAAAAAGAAGGAGTTTCTCAATTCGACTGTGTTCGTTTTTTGTGTTTTTTAGGTACTCGTACCTCAAAACTTTCGGCTGGGTGAACCGATAGTGATGATTCTTTTTTATTTGAAAGTGATAGGTGATAGGTGCTTCCCGTGTGGTCTCATTTCAATTTGGTCCAGTTATGACATTTTTATGAAGTCGGTTTTTTTATATTGATAATTTTATTCGCCACGAAATGTTCGCGCGTAGTGTGCAGTCCGTGATATCGCACGGAACCGGGCGGCTCTTAAATATTGAGTTTATCTAATGGAATCTGTCTCGATTCGCGGCGCTCTTCCGGCGCTGTCATAGCTCGAAATAAGGCCGTCGGAAATTCGATACACTATCACGATGTTACAGCGTGACTAACTCGGCGGAACAGTGCCATTGTGCTTCAGTCAAGTTCATTTACGACGCTCTTACAGGCTGTAGTTTCGTGAAACATCACTAAAATGCCTTAAGGCCCAGAATAGGTATAGCGCACTGCTATCTCACCGACACATTTGATCTCGTGGAACGTCACTAAAATGCCCAGAATATGGCGCAACGCTTTCTCACTTGCATATAAAATGATATATTTGTTTTGTGATAGAATATCAGTGTCTACAGTTATATGATTATTTACGGGATATTTACCGTGGTAAGGTTGTGGAAGGAGCTCCCGAGATTTCGGCACAGTTACATGCACCATGTTCACGGGAAGACTGATGAATGCGTGTGGTTGATCAAAAAGTTCGAAATTAGGTGCAGACAAAACGATCTACCCTCATTCTTAGTCTTAATATATCCCGTAAATAATCATATAACTGTAGTGAACAACCGTAATAGTTAAGAACAGTGTTTTATTAGTGTCTACTTTTGAAAAATGGGCTTCGGTCATTTTCTTCTTAGTTGGACACCCTTGGCAGAGTGATCGTGGTTGGTAAGACGGTGGTACACGGCAGATCTTTAACGTCGTCGGGTCTTCCCGGTGGCGAGGTTCACTGATCCTGCAATGCGATATCGATTTTCTTCGATATTAATTTTCTTGGTGAACATTCTTCGCACGAAGCCTTTGTTTAATTACGGTAGAACTTCACTTATACGTAACTTCGTTTGATTATTAATTTACAACAATAATAAAATAACTGGCCTAGAACGTGTCGAGACACGCATAATGGTAGGGTTCCGTTTTCCGTTGCCAAAGCCATATAATTGTCGTCACAGAATTTGGTGGTAACAAAAAAATGAACCTTTCTGGACTTACCAAATTTTAGGGGTGCATCACACCAACATTCTTTTCATAGTTTAGTCAAAAAGAAAACTCCTTGAGAAACATTCTTTATTTAGACAATTTTACGAAAAGTTCAATGAGCTTTGGCCTAGAACGTCTTGATTTATTACATTTTTATAGCTATAACTCAAAAAGTAATAACCAGAAAATGTTATAAATACATTTTTGAATGAAGGTTTTTAATATTACCTATCAGCATGCAAGTTATAAGTTTCTATGACTGATAGTTTAGAAAGTCAGGGGGGAGACCAACTTTGTTCCACTTTGGCGGGCCCATATTTCACTAAATAAAGAAGTGATGTATTAATTTACCTTCACTTTAAAATAGTTATTCAACGATAACACAAAAGAGAGGGTGCAGCGTTTTTTTCTTTATTAAATCCCCATTTTAGATGTACCAGAGCCACCCCTAAAACACAAAATTATATTTCTAAGTATTGAGAACTATACTAAAACAGTGTCTGTAATTGTGCAAAGTTTTGTGAACTTACATCAATAACTATAAAAATTGGAAACGAATTAGGACGGACGGACAGACGCACAGACAGACAGGTAGACGGACGGACGGACAGAACGAACTTATGACCGTGCCGTGATTACGGAACCCTATAAACAACTTCGGCGCAAGCCACTTAATTACACTGAAATTACATTTCTTGGTGGTATATTATCTCTTCCGTTCCGACAAAGCCTTTGTATAATTACGATAGAACTTCTCTAGCAGGTAAGTTCGCTTAAACATAAATTCACAACTAGTATAAAACTACTTCGGCTAAAGAGGAAGTGTTCAATTCGACTGTATTTATTACGTTCCACGATGTCTCTGTAATTTTTTATCAAAATTCAACTTCAATTTTAAACCTTCATCTTGACTTGCAAACACGAAACGTCGACAACCGTAGAACATATTATAATATACCACTATCGACAACTTAGGGGATCAGTGTCAGTTGCTGATTACTGCAGTTTTTACGTTATAATTAAATATTCATTCACAATCCTACATGAAATGAGAATCTTGAAACGTGAAGGTCGTGAAGGAAGTAGAATCTCTAATCTCTGGCTTGCATGAAAATTTTAATAGAAACTGAGAAATGTAAACCTTTTCCTTTTACTCTGAAGCTGAAAGCGTGGGTAGTACTTTGCGCGGTGCTTTTTGTTATTAGTGTGGAGTTCAACAGAATTTTTTGATATGAACTTGAAAGCGTGAAAATCTCGCTTTAAGAATGCTGCGTGCCGTACGAAGCGCTTTGATTCCACTTTTATTGTGCGAACTGCTAGTATGTGAAATGCGCTGCCTGAATGGGTGTTCCCCGATAGTTACAATCTGGGTGTTTTCAAGTCAAAAGTGAATCGGTTTCTTCTAAGCAAGCGTGATCCATCGTAGGCCGCATCATCGCTTAACATCAGGCGTGTTGGCGGCCAAGCGCAAGCCTATTTTACAATAAATAAAATAAAAAAAAACTCTCATTTCAGCGACGCATGTTAAGCGACTAAATGGTAGTACCCTAGGATTCTAGATGTAGTAAAATACATTTAAAGTCACCTTAAATGTATTTTACGCCACGCGTTTTCAACCGTCATTCTTCTGGAACCACTTTTTTTACTACGACTAGCGTTTGGCCACCAACTCACCTCATGGAAAGCAATATTGTGACCGGAAATGGAGCATGTAGATCTAGAAGGTATATATTCACTTTGCCCTTGAAGATACCCAGGTTATAGTTTTCGGGGAACAAAAATAGTGGCAAGGCATTCCAATCCGTAGCGGTTCACATTAAGAAGGTGGAGGCAAACCGCCTAGTTCAAGCCGGTGGCTTATCGAATAATGTAGAGTGATACTTATGTGTTCACCGACTGGTCCTGTTGTAGAAAGTGGAAGAAGGAACTCTGTCGTATAGTACGAGCGCACACTCACCGAAATGCCTGTAAAAATTGCCAAGCGCGCTACCTTACGTCGATGCTCATGGCCTTGCATTGATGCTCAAGGCAAGCTTTGAAGAAACCAGTTTTTCATCAATAATTTTTAAACTTTCGCGATTTCAACACATGTTTTAATGTTTATCGGGACTTATCGCGCAATATTATAAATAAATAAAAATAGATAACTTTCGCTTGACGTTTCAACCATGTTACAATGGCCGTGGTCACGAGATGACTCCGTCAGCTCGTTTATAATATTGCGCGATAAGTCCCGATAAACATTAGAACAGTTTTTAATCGCCTATTAGCCTCACAGCTAGTCGTTTTATGGAGTCTAAAGCTTCCAGCTGGTACTTAACGGAACCATCAAAAATATAGTTGCTGTACTCCACACACGACTGGTCGTGAGCTTAATAAAGAAAATTATTTTTAATAAAAGCGTAGTGTCAATTTGATCCCATATATAAGCTACCTCAACACCAGTTTTATTAGAATCCTTTCAGCTGTTACAAAGTTGTGTGTGGACCATAGATTTAGGAAAAAAAAAATTGGTCCGTGGTGTGGACAAACATACACACACAAAATTTCGTATTTTAAATATTAAAGTGTATCGTAGAATAGTGATTAAGACATAACCTAGTAAGATATTGGATGTAACCGCTATCACGGTATTCTCCAACTAAAACCGGGTCTACGTTGAGACAGGAAGTAAACACTCCGCGACCCACATACTCCTCATTAACGTGCCGCCACGATGCACCGGACACACGGCATAGTGCCTTACTTATTCAGGAGTTCAGGATCCTGCTAGCTTTTTTGGTAAATTAGAGCAGTTAAAATCGGTTATTCGCAATGATAACGGTGAAGAATATTGATAACAAAATCATCTTAATTTTTTTTTTTAATTTGGAGGTTTACAAGAAAGCGACCATAGCTTACCGTATAAAGCGCTCGGGGCGTAAATCTGGATGGCATAGGTTCGAATCCTGCTGGTCGTAAAATTTTTGAATAGTCTATACCATATAAAGAGTAAATCCTATAGAGTGAAACAATACTTCAAACAAGACAAATATAGATAGTAACTTTTTATTGGGCAAACCAGAACTAAAAGATACGGGCGGATTAAGGGCGACTTTATCGCAAAAAACGATCTTATCTAGACACTCACCGAATGGATAAAATTTATGTATCATTGAAAATATTTTGTCTTATAAAATTACAAGTCTCTACCTTACTGGAAAGTCACATTTTTTGTACCATACAGATACGAGGGTTATAAAAAACGTGGTAAAAATTATGATTTTTTCTAACATTATTCCATATCAACAATATACGTCTTGTTCGTATTCATAAAAAGTTGAACAATATCGTGAAACAGACCTACCTATATCTTATACCGCCTCTTGCCATATTCCCAAAACGACGCCTATAAGTCACACACACCCGGAAATGGCAGTTTTAACGCACACATGCAAACATTACTCAGCTGCCGCAATACGACAGAACAACTGCCTCTAGCTCTTATCAAAATATGGTGATATCTCACACGTCAAGGTGTTTCAGACTACGTTATTGCACGGAAAGTGTGTACAAGTCGAAAGGAAATATTGTACTCAAATCAACACAACACAAAACGACTTTTTCTATGGGAGCAGTTATAAGTCTCATATTATAAGTTGTTCATAATGACTAGCGACTTTGATTTCACTTTTATTATCTGAACCTCAGACTGCTATGAGATTCGGACAATAAACAAATGAGCCATGGTAAGATGGTGTAGCGGATTCAAACGCATCAGGCCAGACTTGATTCCTTTTGGCAAACTCACCCGCAGACGACCCTGGTATCTTTTTTCTGCTTATGGACTATTAGTCAATTCATTGGTGCCACTGCATGTTTCTTAATTGCGTAAAAATAAGTAAGGGCCGATTTCACCATCAAAGTGAACGCGATCAACGCAAAACTAAACTGGTATAAAGTGGCTTATTGAGTTCAAAACGTCAATTTGGGTTTCACCAACATAAACTTAACTGCGATCAGTTTATGTTGGTGAAACACAAATTGACGTTTTGAACTCAGCCACTTTATACCAGTTTAGTTTTGCGTTGATTGCGTTCACTTTGATGGTAAAATCGGCCCTAAGTGTGCTGTACTGATAGTTTTTGCGTTAACTGTGGGTGAAAAACGAAGACATTAGAACACGAATGATAATTGTACTAAGGCATATCTCCCTCGTTTGTCTGATCTGAAGTACGAACCATTAGACTTTGGAATGTGCTGCTTTAATGCGTTATGTATGCGCGTATGCCCCGACAGTTACAATCTGGGTGTCTGTGATTGACACGATTTCTTCTAGGCAGGAGTGCTCCATCGTAAACCGTGTCATTGCTTAACATCAGTCGAGGTGGCGTTCAAACGAAGTTCTCTTTATTAATAATAAAAAATACAATGTCAATACAATATATAGTGTTTTAACCATCTTGTAATTGTCGTATCTATTTGAAACTTTACAAGTATATATAATCCTGATAACATTACAATAATTTGGTAACATCTAAGTGATAGAGATCAGTATGTGAATAGTATATTCAATGATGTAAATGGTGCCGACAGAACTATCTAACTTCTAACCGAAAAAGACCTGCCTGCACGGCGTGGCGTATAATTTTTCACGTCTTACAGCTGGATTTATCTATCATTTGTTTCGCGCTGTAACCAGTTACGTCATCGTGTACTTTAGTTTTTGAAACTATAATAATTACTAGACTCATAATCATAATTATCAGACTATTATGTAATCATTGCATTCACAGGCCTTCTCTCAAAGAAAAAAGTATTTAAAAGTATTCCCTTATCCACCATGCTGGCCCAGTGCAAGTTTTTGAATGTTATTATGTCATTGAACTTTTGAGTTATTGGATATACCGGATTTTTTACGATGTTTTCTTTCACCGTTCTTGGGAGATGGCATCAAAACTACTCATAATTTATTTAGTACGAGTACTAAATGAATAATTGGTGCAGGGCCGAGGGATTATAAAGCGCACATACTACCGCTACATAAACGTACGTAGCATACGTCGCTACATAAACGTACGTACCATACGTATGAAAACTAGATTTTATGAAAACGAGCCTCTACCTGTAGCTTCTTTAGCCTATGATACAAGTACCTACCTTAGTAAAAGTTGGAATGCCAGCAATATCTATAAAGCTCAAGTAGAACGCTGAAACTACTTATCCATGTTCAAATGAAAGTGCCTGGAGAATTCAGAAACTGCTTTGAATTTCGTTCTGTTTACAAAAGTTGGACTAGGGTTTAAAATTTTTATGCAAAATGAGAAACGTACTTTCTTTTGGTGGTTTTAATGTGCACTGCAGCGGCTGTCAATTGAAGCATTTATGGGCGAGTGTTAAAATGTGGCCAAAATTACGTATGTTATTATATTCACGTCAATTATACATAAATATTGCTGATTTTTACATTTCAATAACACGATGAATTTAGCAATCAATTTCAAAAGAAAAAAATAATGTTAGATGACCGTCGCTTTTAATATAAGCCAATCATAAAATGCCAATAACAAAATGTGAATTCCTTTTTTTTTCTGAAAATGCTGATACAACCTCTATGAATTTGTCTTATTTAGTGGAAAATCACAATAAAATCTCATTGCACATTGTACGTGCGGACAAGATAATGAGAGGAAACATAGGCCACCAATTCCTAGCGACGGACGAGGCCCTAAAGTCCAATTTTGGTAGAAACGTGTTCTTTATCACACATTTATTTATTTAATACTTTATTGCACACTTACAAATTAAGTACAAATGCACAATTGAAGAACTTAATGCTAAACATTTTCTACCAGTCATCCACCAGGTTGGAACAAATTGTATGTAGGCGTACATGAAAAAATACTTATAATTAAAAAAAACTAAATGCTGGTCAACCAACGAAAATAAACTAAAGAACAAAACACGGCAAAACATTAAATACACTGTTTGAAAAAACATACTTTAATCATCCCTTTCTGCAACATTTATAAGTGTAAATAGCAACCATCAACAAAATTCCTTGAATACACACAAACATCCTGGCAGAACAAGCTTTTAAACAAAAATTGTAGTTCAACGGAATGTAGACGATTCGTGTACAAAAATTGCACAGAATTTTGCAAAGACGTATTTTTATTGCCACTTTTAGAGTTGCCAGTTGATTCAGTTTTATAGTGGTCATATGCAGACAGTGTGAAACTAATAAACTTGAAGTTATATTTTAGCATTCACAACTGTTGTTATTTGCTTTTGTAAATTTTTGTTAACAAGTTTTCTACTAAATTAATCAATTTAAAAAACCGACTTGACAAAATTACTATAAAATGGCCCAATTCGGTTACTTGGTTGATCACACTGGGTGTTAATATCTATTTAAGTATGTATTTAAAAATATATATGTATGTATATCAGTCTCTGGCAGCCATATTACAAGCTTTGCTTAGTTTGGGGTCAGATGACCATGTGTGCAATAATGTCCCAGATATTTATTTATTTCTTTATTTACACTTTAATCCACGTAACACAATTTTCCAGTTATTTTGATTTAAAAGCCAAACTATTGAACCTATATTGATTAAATTTTTATGGGACCAATATGAAAGTATATCCTATCAAACAAATAAAAAATATCTAAATCGGTTCATAAATCTGTTCGGAGTTCTGAGATAACAAACATAAAACAATAACAATCATAAAACCCCCTCTTTTTTTGAAGTCGGTTAAAGGAGTACCTATTAGAAATGTATACGTCTTATTTCATTACTTACTAGGTACACATAGTTTATTCGGATCGAAGTTCAATGTTTCACAGATTTAGATTGCATCGGGGAAATAATGTAGCAACATTGTAGAAACACGCGGTGACAGAGCATCAGCATTACGATTCCGTAGCAATGTTATACAATCGTAGCAAAAAAGTAGTGCCGATCTACGATAATTGTAACAACAGCGTATTAAGTCTCAATCGAGCGATATTGTAGCAATAGTGTAGAACTATCGTATAAATTCGTAGCAAAATCGTAGCAACATTAAATAGAAATTCGTTGCTTGTTGCAATATTCGTAGCAATAACGTCTGCTTCATAGTTATTGTTTGCTACATTGCTACTTTCGCAACATTGTGGTGTCGTCGTAGCAACTTCGTAGCGGTATTAGTAGCGTAAAGAAATCGTAGCAAGTGTTGTTTAAAGCAATATAGTTATTGCTACGTAAAAATGATAATGTATACTCGTATATAAAACAAACCTTCCGATAGACTTGCAGTATTAAAATACTATTCCTACTGCACCCCGTCCCTGGGCCACAACCCTTAAATCATATTGATAGCAATATATCCGGGCCAAGGGACGCATAAGACAATTTGGCAACTGGAATTTTCTTCCGCATTTCTGTTTTTCTGGGAAATAAATGGTGTATTTGTTATTGGCTTTCCCTTGAATATTCAGTCTATAAAAAGTGATGATCATTTATACAATAACAGGAGTTCCTATTCAAAGCATGATAATAATCTATAGACATAATGAAAACGTAGAGATAAAAAAATCTGTAATTGCGAGATTTCAAAAAAAATAACACTGGGCGTCTTAAAATAAACAGCTGAGCACGTTAAGACTGTTTTAAGAATTTGTGTCTGTTTGTTTGTCCATACACATCTCCTAAACCACTGGACGGATTTAAATGCTGTTTTCACGAATATGCTTAGCTATGACCAGATTGAAGTATAGGCTATGTTGTTTTACGCAAAGGCCAGATTAAGGGAGGAAAAAAGGTAACAGCACTAGTTATAAATAAAACTAAATATTTTGATTTAATTATATTAACTTCGCAAAATGACCGTAGCACATTTTTCCAAAGTAGATACAGTTTTTTTTTTTTTAATATTATCAAAATGTACAAGATAGCGCTGCGCCTTAATTCTGGGCCAGCGTAATAATAATAAATAAAAAAATAAATAAAATCATTTATTTCAGGCACTCCAATGACCCATAAAATAAAATACAAACTAACACTACAAATAAAATAAAATGATATCACGCTGTAAAGAGGCGATCATCTACTTAAACCTAAGTGTAAATCTAAAGTCTAAGAATCTAAGAAGCACAATAGTGCTGGGTCATTTTTTGTTGCCTTCCATGTGAACCGAGACCCAATGCTTAAACATTGGGCTCCTTAAATCGTCAGAGACAGCCTCGAGTATCCTGTTAGCGGAACGACGCAGGCGTTGCCAGAATGAAGCCACCCTGGTTCTGATTACAGCGAAGAAGTCGGGAACCCCTGCCTCAGCGAACATGCTCGACGCACTGCAGTAACGCGGTAGCTTCATAAGAGCCCGGAATGCGTCATTATACTGGACTCTTATGGTGTTTATCGCTTTTCGTGTGAACGTTGTCCATATCTGGCACGTATACATGCACAAGCAATACGCTTTAAAGAGAGTGGTCTTTACGTCCGTACTGCACTTAGCGAACCGGCGAGCAAGCATGTTACCTCTGACGGCAAGGGCCCTTCTCTCGCGCTCAATATCTGCATTATCCTGCAATCGTTCCGTCAACAAGTGACCTAAATATTTAAATTGTTTCACAACTTTCACTGCTGTGCCGTACAAATATACATCGGGCACTCTGTCCGGACCCCGACCCGACGCAAACACCATCATTTCGGTTTTCAACACATTATATTTCAGCCCGTGAGCATTAGCATAATGCTCACAGATTGAAAGTAGTTTCCTCAACCCCTTGATCGACGGACTGAGAAGCACCATGTCGTCCGCATAGCTCAGGTTATTTATACACACATTTCCTACATGACAGCCGACCTTGGAGCCTCTCAGTTCCTCGATCAGGCCATTTACGTACAGGTTAAAAAGGTCCGGAGAGGTTGCCCCACCTTGGCGAACGCCACAATCTAGTCTATATTTACTAGAAGTTGTATCGCCCCATTTCACACAATTAGTTTGGTTTCCGTACCAGAATCTCAACAGACGCACAACTTCGCTAGGCACCCGTGACGCTAGTAGCTTGGCCCAGAGTATATCGTAATTGACCAGGTCAAATGCGCGGCTGAGGTCTAAAAAGCACGCATAGACAGATGTGTTGCGCGACGTATAGTGACTAACAGTGCTTTTCAAGCTTACAATAGCGGCATCAGTTGAGAGACCGGGTCGGAAACCAAATTGCGCATCGTCAATCTTTATGTTTTTTCGCAGTTCAGGATGAATAAGGTAATGATACGTGAGTGATTCCCATGTAATATAAACAAAATGTGTGAAAACCACGTTAATTTCCATAATAAAGATTCATAATAATTAATTAACTAATAACTTTTGTGATGTTTTAAGAACCATATTAGCTACTCTCGCCTGAAACACAGGATTACCTAGTTCGTAAAAAAATGGTGACCGACCAAAAACAAACTGGGAAAAATAAATAATTTGCCTTACAATAAAAACGAAATGGCCACGACTGTAACTTATCCCAAGTTTTATTCTTTAAAAAGCTTTGTGGAAGCCGAATTATTTCATGTTAAAATAGAGAAGAAAAAGAAGAAACCGCCGTGGCGGCCGCAGAAGACGCGATGCAAGTATGCATCATCATCAAGTGAATTATATCCATGCCACGTCTTGACATCAAAACTAGTTCCATGGGGTCCATGTAATAATTTTAATCAAACATATATCGTCATGATTATTCTATTCCCCTGGTGATAGGGAGGTGACTTATTCGTCGCGCAAAGTATTTTTTATTTTTAATGCAGCCAATGTTTTTTTGATACTTTACCACACGGGCACACGGTTTACTGATTATGCTGTAGGTTCCCACCTACATACATACTTACCTTGCTTTGTGTCGTGGAGTAATAACTTTATACTCACATAATTATCAATTAATAAAAACGACTTCAAACCAAAATGAAAGATTTTTTTAAATCGGTTTATAAATGACAGAGTTCTGAGGTAAAAACAATTTAAAAAAAACCGTCTATTTTGAAGTCGGTAAAAAACAAAGTACACTAAGGGCCGATTTCACCATCAAAGTGAACGCGATCAACGCAAAACTAAACTGGTATAAAGTGGCTTATCGAGTTCAAAACGTCAATTTGGGTTTCACCAACATAAACTTAACTGCGATCAGTTTATGTTGGTGAAACCCAAATTGACGTTTTGAACTCAATAAGCCACTTTATACCAGTTTAGTTTTGCGTTGATCGCGTTCACTTTGATGGTGAAATCGGCCCTTACTCTAAAAACACTAGTTCAGTCCAACACAAGGAGTTGTAACAACTTTCACTGCCGATAAGTAAAATATTAAAGCGTAATGGTCCATCGTAACAGTTTTATTATAGACTTCATATTCTAGACAATAAAAACTTGATAGCATAGTATACGACGGTCGTCTTTATGGTTAGAATAAGCCACTGGGACATTTAAATGTGAATATTGAAATTAGTTATTTTGTAGCTCACTGTACGACAATAAAACAAGCTCGCAGTATTATATCAAGCGAGTTGTATATGTACATTGTACAGTCAGCGAATAATTGAGTTTAGCGATCAGGTTAATCAAAAAAATCTAAAAGTGTAAATTTATTTAAGGGTTAAATCAATCAATCAATCAGGGTGGTAATCAGTTAGCACCCTCTTAAGGGCGGATTCAATACGTCAAAACAAACAACTTTTGTTCTGCGGCTTATCAAAATTCGCGAAAAAAAAACAGCTGTTTCATATATTTTGTCGGGTGTGAATGATATTTTTGTATGCAATGGTTGATTTTTTCCACGCAAATTTCGCAATAAACGTACCTTTGCGTGGTCGACCCTATGAAGAGCAAAAGCCTCCCGTTACGGAGTAAAGGAGAAAGGAGTGGAAGAAAGTAATTTCTTCCACTCCTTTCTGTTCTGTGCTATGGTGGACCAGTCTTTTGCGTGAGATTTAAGTTCGTCCTGCCATCATTTCTGGGCCATCATAGAGGTCGCATAGCATGCGGCAGCCATTCGAATTCAGCTATTTCTATTTGTTAGTAATTTTTATGTGTAGTGTGCATAATAAAGTTTCTCTATCTATCTGTTAATAATATTATAAATGCGTAAGTATGTTTGTTTGTTTTGCTTTTCACGGATCTGCGTGATTTTTTACATAGAGATCGTTGAAAGCCGGAGAATGACAAATGGTACTCTTCATCCCGGAAAAGTGTGCTGTTCCCAAGGGAAAGTCCACGCGGGTGAAACTGAGGGCGCAGCTAATACCGCAATAAAACGGTGAAAATTATTAACCAAAAAATGATACATGTTCTGTTTGTTTGTTTCAGGTAATGGAGCATGTAAAATCTCACGTCGGCTGATTTATGTGCGTATTGGTTGCTTAATTTCCTGTTGGGAGCCGCAGTATAAACATTGTGTTTGTTTGTTGCCAATGTTCTCTTTATAGCCATATCTGGCCGCTGTATGGATATTTACTTTTTAAAGGGAGCTTTTAGTTAGCACTCACCTCAGGCGTAACGTAAACCACATAAAGGTTAAGGAAAATCTTTCGATAATACTCGGACCGGTAGTAATATTGCTACTAACCTAAATAAAAACTGTCAGTCCTGATAACTGTTTGTATACTTTTGAAAGTATGCGCATGAGTATGAACTGATAACCGATATGCTATCCACACTTCCACACTAATATTATAAATGCGAAAGTAACTCTGTCTGTCGGTCTCTTTGCCACATAATCACGCCTAAACGGCTTAACCGATATCGATAAAAATTTGCGAGGTTATAATAGTATGTATCATGAGGACGGACATACGCTATTTTTTTCTCAAGAAATCGCGGATGATATCGCGGGTACAGCTAATATTTTTATAAATATTAGAACTAAATTCAAATTCGTTTTCATTCTTTCTTTCCAAAATGTTATTGCAGGTGTCAAAAAATAACTTTTTGCCGGAAAAACATTTCCCCTTTTTTATATTTTATTTAAAACACATAGTACGTTACATTTCGAGTTAGTAAGTTGTCTTGAAACCTATGTTAGATCAACGTCATCTTTAATTACATTTACTGCGTATTTACAAAATTAACTTCTAATTCGAGCTTGTAATAGACACTTGATTATAAATTTCATCTCAGGAAATTAACTTAGTGAATAAATCAATTTGAAATTCAGAACTTTGTTCCAGAACGTTCTACTCAATCAGTCCGTATTTACACAGAGTACAAGCAATTCATTGAAAACCCATTACGCCAACATCAATAAATATACATTACCAACTAACGTTGAATCTGTTAGAAACTTGGTTAATTAATGTTCTCGAATCTTTTGAACTTCGATCTTTGAATCAAGGCCACAAACGTAGTGCCCGTAGATGGCATGAATAATATAGAATGTTCTGACACAAGTTTTACTTTATTCTTACCAAAAAAATATTTTTGTTCTAGGCAACTTGTTAAATGCTCTATACAAAAAAGCCTGTTTACAATATCGCTATTGCTATATTTCTCTCTAACTTAGACAGAAAGAAAGGGACCTCAACGCCTCAGAAAAATTAATAAATGGAAGCGTTATACCTACAGCTTCGAAAAATTATACATTGATCGCAGACCTACAGTATCCCCTTTAGCACTTACACCTCTACTTGGTCGTCCATTCGATTACATTTTGAGCACATCGTTTGTAGTTGTGTGCCGCTCAATATTGAAGTGTGCGTTTGTAGAGTAAAAATATGTCAATGTGTGCAATACGTGTTTACCTCTCCTTAGACTTTTTTCCGTACTAGTTCGAGTTTAAGGTAAGTCCAAACTATACATGATCAATGCTTAACACAAACGTAAAATATAACATTAAAATGCCCCATAAGGACTTTTGTGGATTAAACAGGTTGACAGATAAACTTTTATATTTTCACGCGATCTAGTAGAGCATTGTAAACATCTTTTCTTTTTGAACGCCTCGCTTTTTGTTTTAAAAATAAAATGCTAGATATTCATCTAGCATTTTATTTTTAAACACGACGGCGGCGGTTTGGAAAAACAAACTGATATAAAACGTTAACCGGAACGGGAACATTCAATGAACTAGGACAAAGGACTCGATTCGATTCAGCCAGATTATTGAATGAAAATATTGGAACGGCCGACCGCCTCTTTATAATAGACGAACATCATTTAGTCAATTCGCCCATTTAATTTAGCTGAAATAGATAGTAATCCGTATCGATTTAAGTCCGTGTATATACAATATCTTTAGGCGTTATTAGCTATATTTTTATTAGGCGGCTTTCCACCTCAGCGACATATCTGCGGAAATCGTAGCGGCTGGCATGGGGAAAACTTTTCACGTATACACAACCACTGAAATATAAAAAAAAAAATATAGGACTGATTGTGTAAGTGCTTCTTTTTTCTATTGTCAAAAAAGGGATGGATCTAATATCGTTGTCTCGTCGACTTATTGCTCTTTTCATAATCTTGAAAAATAGCACGTTAAACTATGGAGCGTAGGTTATTATCTATAGCTAAGATCTTTACCATATCAAAATAGTCTTAATATAAAATTTGCAAACCCCAGCTATACTCTCCCTTGATAGTAAAAGCAGTAAAATATCCTATTTATGACCCGTCATCTCGCACGGTTTATGGAAAACTTCAGTTATATATTTTAGTCATATTTGACGTTTGCTGATTAAAGGGGGTAGAATGAAAAACAGATTTTTGCAATTTCCATTTTTCGGGACAAAAAGTATTCTATCCCTACTCTACTTCTTACCTAAATTACATCAAGATTGGTTCAACTGTTTAGTTCTGAAAAGGTCACAGATTTTAATTTTACTTATGTTTACCATCTCTGCACATCATCTATTAATCACTTTGATCAGTTTCTTTGTGTTGACATGAAAGAATAACAAACAAAAACTCTTGTTTTATATAAAACTCGATGTGTGCATGTATGTATGTTCCCTATAGACTCCGTAACGGCTGGACCGATTTTGATGTAATTTTCAGGCAATCTTTAGATTAGCCCAGCGAGTGATCCTGTGAAGTTTGGTAGCGTTCAGATCAACAGTTTTATTGTTTGTATATTTACCCTACAAAAAACAAGAACAAGAATTAAAGACTACATTGAAATACTACAACATGGAATAAAAGAAATTGTCATCCAAGTCAAAGGAGCTACTAAAGTGATTGTTTCAAGGAGGTATACAACTCGGGTGGAACCGCGGGGCGCAGCAAGTTTCATATAAACTTTCGTCTTCCATTTGCCCTTCATTCGGCCCTTTCGTTAAATCCTTTCTGTCTCTACAAAAAGAATGTACCTGCAAAATTTGAGCTTCGTATATTTCTAAATTAGTAGTTTTTGAGATTTCGTGATGTGTGTGCTATTTTGGTGCGGGCATCCAGTGGAAGCAGATGCCAGGATGTCGTTAAATGTGGAGGTTAAAGGGGGCCTGTGTTCAGCAGTGGACGTCTTATGGCTGATGATGATGTGGTATTTCACTCTTTACTCTACTCTCCATAAGGAATACAATTTCAGCTGCGTAGGTCAAGTAGTTTTCGAGATTTCATGACGAGTCAGTCACAGACTGAGCAGTTTTTAACTTTTATATCCGAGTATAGTACGTGTATAGATTGGCGTGAAAGCTAAATTAATATTAAACGTATTGCCTTTATCAAAGCGCAAACGATACAGCCATAATTAGCGGGGGAGTAATTGGCAGTAATGGTGTAGCTGATATCCTACTTATGTCATTTAGCCAGTTTTCCTCATACGAGGTATCCATTTTAGTAGGCTAATTCTCGGGCAATTGACATTATTTCCGTCCACATCGTGCTTCGCTGTCAGGCATTGTCCTATGTAAAGCTGCAGACAAACAATCGGAAGCATCCGTAAGCAGTGAAGAACGCGACTGATTAGCACGGTTTTGCTACACATCTTCAGCTAGTAAATATTCAAACTCGAAAAGCTTGGCCAATTTAGAAAAAAAACTTGTAACTTTAATAGTGTAACTAGAATCGGTCCTCAGTTTATTTCGACCTGTGGGTTAGCTCTATGTGATATTTCCACAGTGCGTTATGACTTGTCTATGACTTTATGAGCCCAGTTTAGGGTTAGGTCAACGTTAAATGTGAAAATTATGAGGTGAAATTCGGACGATTATTTTAACTATTGTAGCTCAACTATCTGAGGTGTTCGTTTTATTAGGGAGCGCTAAGTTAAATTGTCACACCATTTTCATAATAAAATTACAGTTGTGAATCCAAAAGTTTGCATTTAAGCGTGTATGTGTGACAGCAAACATACACGCAACAACTGCTAACATGTAACTTTGCAGATTTAAATCTAATGTTGGTTTAGTCTTGGATGATTATATAAGCTATTTTTATTCCCGGAAAAAATCTTCTGACATTAACAAGGAAGATTTTTGCTCAAAACTAAAAGTGTACATCTCCTACAAATATCTTACTAAAATCAACACAAATCGTGTTCGTTGCTATTTGTTTCTTAGTCATTACGCACAAAATCTACCAAGTAGTCTTCCTAGTTGAATAAAAGATTATATCATTTATGGATCCCTGGAAGACGTTAAATCTATAAGGATTTCCTACTTTACTACGGAACCCAGAAAATAAACTCCAATCTAAACATTGACGTGTAAACTCCTTTCACGGCAAACTTCAAACTTGTCCTATAAAAGTTGCCAGCGACAAAAACAAATTAGCATAAGGCTAGAAGTTTTCTCGGGCCTCTATAACTGTATCTTGGGAAAGGGTATGCTAAGTGAGTACATTTCTTCACTAGCTCTGGTGTAAAAGCTAGTATCTGAACTAAAAGATGAGGCCTAAAAGTTTGGCGACCTTTTCTTGGTCCTGAATTCTGCCCTTACCCATAACGCAATGGATAAGATATATGTGTTTGAAATAGAATGTATGTTTGTATACTCTGTAACCATTATTTTCTTAACAGCTGGTCTGACTTAGGTACTTTTTTAAAGAAGGTTTCATTGCGGTCGTTGTTAGCTATTTGATTAAAATATATCCAGCGGTTTTAAGAGCTATTCGATGAACTAGTTGTAGAGTTTTTTAATTTTAATTTGTAAGCAGCAGTAAGCCTACAGAGCTATTCAAAGAGACTCACGCGCATAAATACAATAGATAAAAACTTACACGCATGCTTCGTGAGTACTACGTTGAAACGTAGCCAGTATCTAGTTATTTAAATGTAATTTCGGAGTGAGTCACTATTCTCTGAACTAATCGCACAAATCTTAAAAACACTGGGTTTTTATTTCAACGAGTGAGAAAATGATCAACGACTTTAGAACTGTAAAACTTAATGCCCTTGAACGTAGTATGTACTTGGTTTGCGAAATAGCTACTAAAACATTTAACGTTATACTATGTTTGTTAAACACATACAGCTGTGCACGGAATGCTTTTTTAACGGGGTCGATTGGGCACCTAATACACAAGTTTTCTTGCCTAGTTTGGGGGCCGTTTTTGTTTTTAAAATATCTTTATTTAACAAAACATTTTTTTATACATTGAACATCTCTAGTGTTAATTAAGTCCTAGAGTTACCACGAAATAATACATAAATATGTTTTCAAGCTCAACACTTACATAAACTTATAGCTGGTGAGGTAAAATATCCAATAAGTTTTACTTCAAATATTATGAATCCTTTAGGGAAAGTATTACATTTTTACGATATAATATTGGAAAATGTATTTAAAAAAAAACTGACCGAAAGGGGGTAGGTGAATTAGGATTAATACAGCTCTAAGCGCAGCAGTAGGTAGTGAAAAACATGCACCAAGCGAGCGATTTGGGGTTTTTAAACTTTATTCAGCCAAAATTCGTGTAATTTTGTATCTATTCTTTATATATCTTCGTGTGTAATACCTTTCCATGTGTAACTGAAAATAAACAGCTTATTATTATTATTTACTATTTTTGCATTATCCATGCATTTAAACGTCAATTTTAAAGGAAACTATCCTAACCTCATATTGTAAGCCGGTGTCCCACTCGGGTGCAGACAGGGGGGCTCATTAATAATTCTGTCGCGGCCTGGTTGCAGAGCTCTACTGCCTCACTGCACGGAGCCTGCCTGTTTGTATAATGCAGCACGTGATGTTTTTGATCGAAACTGGTTGAAATATGTAATAATGTTCGTTACTGTCCCGGTGGCTCAGTTGGTAGTGAACCTATCTACTGTGCTTGGGGGCGTGGGTTCGATTACCACCTAGGAGTCCTAGGACAAACATTCATGTGATAAACATTTTGTGTTTGTTCTGTCTGGGTGTTAGTATCTTTAATGTATATATATGCGCTGCCTGATTGGGTGGTCCCCGGTAGTTACAATCTGGGTGTCTTCTAATCACGAGTGAATCGGTTTCTTCTAGGCAAACGTGCTCCATCATAGACCGCATCGTCCCTTAACATCAGGTGAGTTGGCGGTCATACGCAAGCCTATTCCTAAAGCCTGGTTCGTGAATAAATCCCATCTAAAAAAGCACTCTCAGTTTCCCAATTTTATCTTTCCCTAAGTACCTTGTTGGAACTATTAAGAATACTGAAATAACATAGTCGAATTGGTATAGCCGTTCCAAAGTGATGGGTTTACCAACCGATTTCATTTTTGACCCCCGAAATAAAAAGATCTCGCCAAAAAAATGGGGCATTTTTGCACACACGATTATCTCACCCCAAACCAAGCAAAGCTTGTAATATGGCTTCCAGAGATAGATAAAGGTATCGTACGTACATATGTATATATTTTTAAATGTATACTCAAATAGATATTAACACCCAGACATAGAACAAACACATATGTTCATCACATGAATGTTTGCTCTAGGTAGGAATTGAACCCACATCCCCGAGGCTGGTTCACTACTAACTGAGCCACAGGGGCAGTCAAACCATATATTCTAAACCATATATAAACAATAGTACATATCCACCTATCAAATCTGATAAATAGACAAAAATGTAAAAGTGCTAGTTGCTTATCATGCAAGTCAATTAGTGGCAAGCTTCTCAAGCAATGATCAAGTTTTAAGATTCTGGGAACTTGCTAGCGGAACAACAACATCAACATTTTAAAACTTTATCACTCTGAGTAAACTAATTTAATTTTCTTACTAACATACTCCAAGAGTAAAGTTGAAAGAAAGGTCGCAAATTGTCGTGCACTTAAAATTTACTTACTGCATAGTTTAGTTCACTTTAAACACAACCTACTTTGTGTTTTAGAGTAATAACCAACACTATAAGCAGTAACTCGGTTTATTTTCTTACAAAAAAACACAGTAGTGAAAATCTGTAGCTTGAAATTAACTAAACAAAGTATACTACACCTTAAAGCGTGCGTAATTTTTATCTGACTGCGCAAGGGGAGGGTTATGTTTTTCGAGTGTATGTATATATAATGGTTTCTTTATGGTTGGTAATGGTATGATGGTTTCTTTGGCATGCCCTACAGCCTTAACGGCTTAATGGATTTCGACATGTCAGGTGTCATTAGAATCGTTTTAATCAATGAGAATAGAAGACTTCGTCATTGGTTTTAATAGTGGGAGTGAAATGAGGTACAATAATTCAAGATGGTGTCCTCGAAAACAACAATAAAGGGGCAAATAGTATGTAAACTGCTAAATAGGTCAATATTACTATCATTATATAGAACTCACTTTAAAAATATATAATACTACTATGAAATATACAGTAATTTACGAAATAAAACGACGTGATATAGCTCTGTATCTACTACGAGTAGGTGTAGCTACGCCGGCGCCGCTGTTACTTTTCAGTTAACTACTATTAATGCAGTCGGGTTATAAGTTTTAGTAATTAAATTTACTTGTTCAATTTAAATGTAATTACCGTGTTTCATCAAAATTGGACGGGTAAAAAAACGTCCGTTTGTATTAAAAGTATAAAAGTAAGCCAACCTCCTGTCCCGCCTTAATAGATTCAGGCTTGTAACTCTCCACAATTTTCGTATTTCGATTAATTCAAGACACCATAAGTAACTATCCAGAAGTTTTTATTCTACAACTTTGCTATACCAAATCTGTGAAAACACGTTATTAAATCGACGTTACGAAAATTGTGGATAGGTCCTGTGAGAAGTAACTGGACCACTCAGGTATTTTTTATATGATTTTTTTGACGGTAGAAATATTTTTTATGTAATAATCGTATACCCTCTAAATTATAAATTAATAAAAATTACTACTTGTGAATAAATTTCAAGTTAGCGTATATAAAAATATACAAATGATTAGCCCATAGAATTACAATTAGCTTTACCTACTAGTTAGGCTAGCATGTACTTACTTACAACGTGCAAGCAATCGAGCCAGAAACGCCCTACTGTTCATCCCCTATAGAACTAATGCACAGTGCGGTAGACAACGTAACATTTAAATCTCATTTTAAACAGACACTACTTGAGCGAGATTGTTATCGCGTTGTTTTACCGCGGCAGCGTAGTTTTAGAGCAAGGTTGCCCAACTCCAGGCCCGCTGGCCATCAAATGGCCTTTTTTTTGTTGACGGGGGGGAAATCTTCAAAAGATACCCAGCTGCATTGGGGTGCAGCTGGGCTATGTGAGATTGCACCCACTAAAACCCCCTCGCTGGCCGACTTCTGTGCTAGACGGAGGGCACCGGGATCTCCATAGGAACGCACCGGTAACCATCAAATAGCCTGCTAACAGAATATTTCGATTGGCTAGCAAATTTTTTGGCTTCGGGAATATGTCCGCCTTTGACTACCAGCTCGCCTAGTAGTAAAAAGTTTTCAGGCTAGAATAAACTCATTCACTTTAAGAGATGTCTGGTTATATCTCGGGAAACAAAGAAACCGCCCCATTACTTGGGTCGCTTGAATGACCACAAAACTCTGACTATGGTAATTAAATAACTTTAAAAGTTAAATGAGCAGTGCTACACGTGAGACAGTCTCTATTCTTATTAAATTCTTTATGCCTTATTTCCGCTGTATTTTAAGGTCGACCCTCCTAGTCTCATAGGTATCTCAAAAATGTCATCGACGTTTCTCCTATACTGTGATTATTTCAAATATTTAGGTATGTTTTAATAAAGTAAATTATTATAAATAGTGTAGTACAAAATTGAACTATTCCTTGTTCAAGAGATAATTTATGTAGCGTCCGAAATACTTCTGCGTTCATGACTTAATAAACCTGTTCGAGTGTTACAGATGACATCACATTTTTGCAGATATGTTGTTGCGGTGAGTGTGGCTGTTAATTATTCACAAAGGTGTTCTGGTAGAAACAATTGAATGAAAAAGAAATACATTTTAAGTTATTTTTCAATCGGTGGCCCGCCTACAGATATATGAAAATTCGAAATTATAGCCCACCTGCGATTTCGGTTGAGCATCTGAGTTCTAGAGCGTCTAGGGTCGTCTACAACAGAAAGTTCCCGCAAATCGCTCTCATTCCTTATCCAATTTCGACGGTTGTTTTCTCGGTTGCACTCTCGTTTTCTAAATGGTTTTATCATTGGAAAGGATTGAAAAAAAATTAACTTTCGAATTTGCTAGTTAAATAGTTCGTGAATCTTCAATGTTGTGACGATGTAGTCAAATATATCAATAACTGCAATTTCTAGAGAATAAGAATTCAACACACGAACAAGCAATCAAGCTGCACTGTTTTTGTTTATCATATCGATTGTCATAAGTTTTAAATTATACATTAAAAATATTATTAAATTTAACAAAACAACACGAAAACACTTATTAATACTTTCATCTTGACAGGTTTTTTCTTGAACCTGTTACAAATTCGTAATTACAAGGCTGTTTTCCGAACATTTTCCTTGGGATCTAAGAAAACCTACCCAAATTCCGAAATCTTTGTTACAAATCTGTAACAAGTCTTTCCGCTCCGCTGAATCTTAACCAGACTCCGTTTACGCTAAGGAAAGTGTTAAACGTCCGCTAAATTACATTAAGCGTAAGGAAAAATGAAGGAAAAGTATTTTTTCGCAGCTATATTGTTCATGACAGTTTCATCATAATAAAACTGTTGCATCGCAAGCGTGAAGATAAAAGCATGAATATAAAAGTGCTTTCGAGAAGGCAGGCGCCTTTGATTTTATTCCGCTCAAAATCTCTTTTGTGCAGCAATTATTATGTTCACTATTGAGTAGAATGTACAAACGCCGTACATTTTATTTCTCGTTGCATAGTTTTATTGCTGGAATGTATAGGTAGATATAAAAATATCTGGGACAATATTGCACGCACGGTTATATGACCCCAAACTAAGCAAAGCTTGTAATATGGCTGCCAGAGACTAATATACGTACAAGTACATACTATATAAAGTAAAATGATTATTTACGGGATATTTACCGTGGTAAATATCCCGTAAATAATCATTTAACTTTAGTGAACAACCGTGATAGTTTAAAACAGTGTTTACATACTATATAGTTTTAAATACATACTTAAATAGATATTAACACCCAGACATAGAACAAACACAAATGTTCATCACACAAATGTTCGTCCTAGAATCCTAGAGGTGGGAATCGAACCCACGCCCCCAAGCGCAGAAAGCAGGTACACTACCAACTGAGCTAACGGGGCTTTCAATTCGTTATTTATTTACATCCATTCTTAGAAATTAAAAACTGTTCTAAGTATGTACTGATATAGACTAATTTGCATATTCATGAAAGTAGTTTCGCCGAATCCTTTCGGACAATGATATTTTCATAATGGATTCCCTCACAATATATTAACCCCCGCCCTGGCTTCGCACGAGTGTAAGCTCGGCCTTCGGCCTCACTACAAAATATAATATTATCACCCCATAATTATTTCCCAACCGTGAAATAATTTTTATATGTTATGTTTTTGAGTTATTTCGTTACAAACATCCAAAAATACAAATCTTTCCTCTTTATAATATAAGTATAGATGAATGAATTAGGAGTCTATGATTCGTGCGACATCGATATCGCTCATAGCGGTGAGAAGCAAAGCCCTTATTCTCTATCTCACATGAGATTCCTGTCATAAATGCGTAATGCGTAAATTGTGTGTCATAGTTTCTATGACCACATAAACTCGTAGCGTTACTTTATCTGAATTGGTATCAATTTTGCTATATCAGAATAAATTTTGTAAGGCGCTTGTTATGAATTATTGAAACGTGGAGCAGACTAGCTTTACATTTTTTTATCGCGTATAAGTCCGCGTTTGGCCACCAACACGCCTAATGGTAAGCGACAATGTGGTCGAAGGTACATGCGCTTTTGTCAAAAGAATTGAGTAGCTAATCAGAAAACGTGCTTGATGTAATTTGGTAACCATGGTTGCCGTATTCCAACATGTTCACGACGTGTTATTGGCTAGTAATGTGGTCTCCACTCCATACAGAATTAGGGCCCTTGATACTGTGTTGGATACGCTTACCACAGCGTTGTGCGTTCCAATCAAAAAACCTAAGCTCTAAATACCGCCAGCCCTGCAAATCATTGTGTGGCTGGGTCTTAAAATAAATTACTGCGAATAAAATACCCGATTTTTCTCCACCAATTTCAGAAATAAAAAATAAACGATTTTTTTACGAATACCAGTATACAAAAATGTAAGTCATTGACGAGTAATACTCATTGCAATCATTTACGTAGGGCATTGTAAAACTAAATTGAAAACGTGTAGCAATTAATTTAAACTATCTGAGCTCCATTTAAATTCAAACTGAGGCTCCAACAAAAGCAGGTTAACTTTAATATCAACTTCAAATATGTCTGAGAGTACAACAGAAATTAGACGCCAAAGCATTTTCACAGCATTTAAAGTTTGATAATTAAAACGATCAAATATTTTAGTTTGTTTACAACTGCGCCATTGTATACAAACACTGTAGCATATGCGGTACCTACTAAAGATAATATAACTAATATTATATACCCGTTTTTTAGTTTGGTTTAGTGTATATTTATTTTAAAACAGTTTTAGTACACTCATGTACTAAAACTGGTTTTAAATTCTCGTGTAAAGCCATTACCACGCTGAATGCAGTGCTTATGCGTTGAACCAGATTCAAGCCAACAGTATTTCGGTCACGCATCGCAAATAAATAAATTAGATTACCTCTAAATAACCTTAATAAAATGTTATATTCAATCGCTAAGGTATCCATGACATGGACCTATAGTATGTCTAGTGTGGGCGGCATAAACGTAACGCAATGTAATCTCTCGTATGATATAAAGTGTAATTTTTATTGTTTAGTTTCGCATATTTTGCGGATAAAAATTGCCCTCTACGTCAATCCATCTAAAATAAAACTTCGCTGAAAATAAATCAATATCTGAGTACTCTGACTGTACCTAAATAAACTAGACACCGAACTTAATCCGAATCCGCTCAGATTTCAGAGTTGATGAATCCGTTCACATTTGCGAGTTTCGTTAGAATAGACACATACTATGTAGTGGTAGGACTCTTTTGCAGGGGTCCGCCTGGGGAAGTACCACACCTTTGCCAGTTATTGAACCGCCAAGCAGTAGTGTGCAAACACTACTGTGTTCCAGATTGAAGGGCAATGTTTCCAGCGAAATTACAGGGCACACAGAGATTTGACATCTTATATCTCGGGGTGACGAGCGCAGTGCATTGCCATCCAGGGTTTTGAACTGTTGAAGTTCAAAATTCTGAGTGGCGTTGAGCTGTTATGGGCAAGCGTGAAGAGCCATCAGGCGAGCAACTTCGCTCGTCTCGTCACCCAGTAACTTAAAAAAAAAAACTTTTGTTTTTTATTATGTTTATATTTATTCGTAAAATTTCCATACTTTAAAAAAATACACACATTTTTGCATTTCTAATTAAGTGTGATTACCATAAATAGGTCAAGTGGGCCCACATACCTATAGGGCACAATACATAAATTAACCCTAGAGAGATAGTCATATTGTAGTGTGCTTTAAAGATAATCATGCGTAAAATCGACGCATTATTTTAACAGGCTATAAAATATTATTTTACTATGTTCAATTTCACTATCTGATCCTCACAGCTATGTTCATCATCACTCTCTAAAAGAGCGGCGAGAATTCGCACGTCGTCCAAATTTTGACTCCATATCATAGCATTGTTGTACAATAATGTCTACAAAAATATAAAACAATACATCAGCGCTGAAAAAACTGCATAACAACAACTTATAACCAAAAAAAAAACAACACGATTTGTTATAGGAGTTGAAATGTTAATAGTCACGTAAAAGATAATCATGCGTAATTTTTACTCAGCTGTCGTTATATTTCAAAAACGGTGGCACTTACCTCAACGAAAAATATGCTTCACGCAAGCTCCATACGACGACTGAGATTACTCTAAAGCTTAGCGCCCAATTCGCACAAATAAAAAAGAAAGAGCTTTATATAAATTCGGGGGCCTATTTTTTACGTAGATTATCTCAGTAGGGTTAATGATAAACCAATCAGCTATTTACGTTTGAGAAACGTTAACCGGTGCTTAGTACTTAGTAACTGTAGTAGCTTTACCTAGTCTGTGAACTGCACATTTGAGCGACCACACTTTTGCGGGGAAAGCTCTGAATACGTGGCCTCTTTCCAAACAAATTCAAATAACAGGTCATGCCACAAAGTCGCACTATTCTCTGTACGCTGCGCTGCACTGAAGTGTCACTGCAAATAATAGCGTACAACTTTTGCATTGGTTTGTGCAGTCCCTTGTCGCCCTTTAGAGTTTGCGCCACATTTTATGGCCGTTCTTAATAGGCTCGCAGCATTGCAGTAGCATGTTTAAGATAGCAGTCAATTGCAAAAATTGACATACGGGATAAAGCTAATGTATGGGGTTTTTAAAGCCATTCACACAAAAGGCGACGACGCAATGAGTAGTTTCGCGTATCTTTGTCATATGTTGTAGTTTCTCATATCTTGTCTTCTCTACATTCATTCAAGCGTTCTCAGCGTCGTGAAGCTACTTTAGTCATGTTTACGAACTATCTAAACAAGCTGCTGCCACAAAGCGGCTGAATTTTGAATTACCTTTTCCTATGCAAATGGCAGCATCTTATAACGTCATGATGTTTCTAAATACTTTGCCATCTTGACAATTTAATTACGCTATTTTATGATGAATTCGTTGGCACATATTAAGAAACTCAAGCTTTTTCACACTTCAGAGCGGTCAAAAAATTCTGCGCAAACTACGTATTCTAGAAATTTCCAGAGACGACAAAATACTTTTAAGAATGCAATCCCTACAATACTTCAGGAATTTATGAAGCATACTGGCGATGTCACATTTTTACATAGCCAAGTGTTATGCTGGCACGTGGCCCAGCCATGGAAACTATTTCGTCTGGTTGCAGCGCTGTAGTACCGTCTGAATATAATAATATAACAACATATTATAGTACAATTCGGAAAAGCGCTCATATGTACAACCACGACGATGAAATCTGCTTTCAAATATTAGATACCGCATTCCAATTCGTCCAGCCATTAAGAAGAAAAATAGTAAACAGACCCCCGTTAGCTTAGTTGGTAGTGAACATGAACCCACGCCCACAAGAGCTTCTGCGCTTGTGGGCGTGGGTTCGATTCCCACCTAGGACAAACATTTGTGTTTGTTATATGTCTGGGTGTTAATATCTATTTAAGTATGTATTTAAAAATATATATGTATTTATATCAGTCTTTGGCAGCCATATTACAAGCTCTGCTTAGTTCGGGGTCAGATGACCATGTACGCAATAATGTCCCAGATATTTATTATTATTTGTTTAATTATAAACATCTCTTAACCCCAAACATACTCTTCTATAATATACTCGTATCTTCTTCGATCCGTAGTTGAAAATTAACTGAATTATGAGATAGATATTTAAAACATATACTTACAGGTAGGTATAGGTACGACAAAGCAGCATTTACCGTCGCCCCTTTCAATTTGGCGTACGTGTATTTATACCTCGTCTTTACGTGGGATGAATTATTGGGCGTAGGAGTCGGAAGTCTTCAGGATTTCAGGTAATTGTTTAAAGAATATTGGCGTGAATACTTAGAAGTAACCCTGATTTTCAATCTACTCCTTCTAAAGGAGATAGAAGTTTTAATCAATGTATAAACTGACTTCAACATTCGTTAGCGCTCGAACAAATTTATTCGTTCGAAGCTACTTAGTCAAGGTCAATGAAATTTTGTGGGCTCATGAGCTTCCTCTACCTTCTAAAAAAATATGTCGTAATTGGTTCACAAATGGCGTTCAACAAAGTTATTTTTTTTCGCTAGACCGCTTAACGCAAAAATTATAAGTATGGCCCAATAATTCATTTCTCAAGCACGGTAATAAACTTGCAACTACACCAATGAACTATAATAGTCCACATGCAAAAAAGGGCGACAAGGCCGTCTGCAGGGTGAATTCCACTAAAGGCATTAAGCGATAAAAGAGATGCGTTTGCAACTGTCATGCCACTTTACCTTATCTCCCTTGTTTTTTATCTGCAAGTGCCTTCATTCGTCATCATCATCATTATCAGCCAGAAGACGTCCACTGCTGAACATAGGTCTCCCCTTTTAACCTCCACACTAAACGACATCCTGCCATCTGCATCCACTGAAAGCCCGCGACTCTCGCAATGTAGTCGGTTCATCTAGGCTTAAGCTGGGTCTTCCAGTTCGTGGTCTCCACTCAAGAACCTTTCATCTCCATCGGTTGTCGGTTCTTCGAGCTTTGTGGCCTGCCCATTGCCACTTCATCCTGCAAATTTTAATAGCTTATTCTTCTTCTTTCGGGTCGATGTTTCGTTTTTTATTTTAATTTTAAATTAAGTTTTTGGACCAAAGTTTTGCCACTCTAATGGCACTCTCCGTGGCTTAATTCAGTTCGTCTAGTGTGCAGGTTGTAGGGCACGCTGCACACTCCATAAAGTGTGACATTGTCTGAGGGTTCACACCACAAAGACATTCGACATTTTAATAGCTATGTCGGTGACTCTGGTTCTTTGTCGAATATCCACGTTCCGGATTCTAACGTGGAATGAAACCTTTATTAACTAAACAAAATACAAGCTAAAACCAACACTACAAAACATCGGTTAGACTCCCCTAGACCGTTGAAGGTCTGAAGACAATCCAAATGCTCAAGCCCACTATCCCCTTGTTTGATTTGAGAGTTTGATTGATTTGTTAACCTCCACTTAACTTCCAGCACAAAAAAAAAACTATTAACAAAATGTATGCTAAAATCACACCTGCACTCGAAACGCATCGATTCACAATTTTATTCGCAACATAGTTGAATGGAGCTCACCTTGCCCTGGTTCCGATAAAATCCGCGCTACCGGTTGACAAACAATAATATCTGAACTAAACGGTTATTGCTCGAAACTGCCGCGTATTTGTGGAACTAAGAACTTAATTGTATAGGGCGCTTAATTTTCTAGCTGGAAATAAGCTATTGAATTAAACAATGGGTTTATTTTGCAGGTGTAGTGGAAAATCTATTGAATTACCACGCGCCGTGGGAACTAGTAAAGCTCTTTAGTACAGTTCGCCAGGAAAAGTGTCACACCTGAACCAGTTATTCAATCGCCAAACAGAAGTGTGTGAAAAAGTGTGTTTTTAACTGAAGGGCAATGTCTCCAGTGAAATAACTGGACATAAAGAGATTTTACATCTAATATCACAGGGTCACGAGCGCAGGGCATTGCTGCGCAGGGGTTTGAGTCGTTGAAGTCTAATTTCTGGAAGCATGGCAAGCGAGTTTCTTTTTGTGAATTTGAGTTTCTTTGGAAGTTGAAGTGTCAATGGGCAGGCCACTTCACTCGAATAACTGATGACCAATGGGGAAGAAAGGTTTATGAGTGGAGACAACGATCCAGAAGACCAGAAGACGCAGCGTAGGTAGGCCTCCCACTAGATCAGTCATTTCGAAAGTTGACCCCCAAGAGTCGATTTGCAAATTATGTGAGCAGTATACCTATAAAATGTGAGTTAAACACCGCGTCAATGCTAGCTTTTCGGTATTTTAAGATAGCTGAACCACGACAAAAAATATCAAAAGCTAGTTAGTGCTTGCCGACCTGCCCCTTTGAATCACACCGCACCTATAAACTTAAAAGCTATTTGATGCCTATTTGATAAGAAACCTGAACAATTAATAAATTCCTACCCATTAAATATTGAAATAATATCAGTATCTCGGCTCGTTTCACAAAAGAAAGTCAGTTAAGACAAACAAAACTGTAAATTCCTTTGTGTACTTTTAATTAATAACGGGCATTCAGTCGTCTTCCGTAGAAACATTTCTATTTTTATTTCATTTTGTTCTGTAGCTTGTTTTATGTCGCAATTAAACTTGAAATGTTTCCATTTGAGACCTTTTTGTGATAAAAATAAGACATCAAGTACATCGTCATATCTAAATGGTACATCAGTTGTTGAGCTCAAAGACAAAATACTATCTTCAAGGGAAAACTAAGTTATAACTGTAATAGCTATAGCAATCGGTCCCGACTTATTTGTAGAATATTGTATTAGTTGGGTTTTCAAAGAGGGGAAAAAATTTCTACATTTCTCCATGAATTTTATTCCTCATGTCTGAGGGTCGTGACTACCACCACCATTAGTATCTTTCTGATGATGTTTCGGGAAGTTCGGGAAATTGCGTAAACAATTCTCGCCAAAAATACCACATTGCTTAAAAGATAAGTTTTTAACTAGTGTGTGTTGCCAGTGATGACATGTGGCACTGAGACGTGGTCTTTAACTGATGGCCTTTTGGAAAACTCTGAGTCGCACGGCGGGCAATGGAGAGAGCTATGCTCGGAGTTTCTTTGCGCGATAAAATCCGGAACTTTGTAAGTGTCTCAGATTTGCAAGTTTAAGTGGCAATGGTCAGGCCACATCGCTCGAAGAACCAAAAACCGATGGAGAGGATAGGTTCTTGATTGGAGATCACGAACAGGAAGACACAATAGACCGACGACATCGTGAGAGTCGCGGACATACAGTGGATGCAGATGGCAGGCTGTCGTTCAGAGTAGATTTCTAAGGAGGAGGCCTATGTGTAGCAGTGGATGTCTTCGGGCTGATGCTGATGTGTTTTCCAATGTTTTTTCCATTGTCTTCGACAATGTGTTCGCATTTCTTGTGTGGAAGTACAACAAAACTTGTGGTCGTTTTACATTGTGTCAGTACGTTTATTGTAATTTTTAAACTTTCGCGATTCGAACACATGTTTTCATATTTATCGGGACTTATCGCGCACTATTAAATATAGGTAAAAATAGATACCTTTCGCTCGACGTTTCGACCATGTTACAATGGCCGTGGTCACGAGCTGACTGAAAACTGCGGGTGAGTCCGGCGAGGTCCGACGTTTATTGTTACAAATTAACTCTCATTATGGATCTCAGGTACGAGAGCTCGTAAAGAAAACTTTTGTTGTTTCAAACAAATTGTAGACGTTGTTAATGTCCTTTTTAATAGACTACTTCGAAGATAAGAAGTTGATCTTAGAAAGAGTAAGGCTAAGGCTTATCCACAATGCTATGACGAGTTAAAGCTACGAGTACAGGTGGTTTTATCTGCGCTTTTCCAGGACAAATAAGACCCTATGTTCATCCTCACGATGCACTCTATTTTGCCATATTTTACAAGTTTGCTTCGTGAAATGATGGGTAACAAACACATACATGTAGAGGTAAGACTCATTGGTAGAGTCTCTCATACCACAACTTTTCTAGTTATTCAGCTGCCAAGAAGTAGTAGGTATTCAAACATTACCATGTGAGGTATACGGTGATATTAAAAAAACTGTAATATTCATCTCGATGAACGGTAATGTCTTCAGTGATTTGTTAATCTTTATATTCCCACTCCGGTGAAAAGATCTCCATCTCCTTCCAGACAGTGCAATCACAACCAAATTTGGACAGACCATCTGAAATCAGCATTTTCTCGGCCTTGGCTCCTTTGTCCTTCAAATTACTGCATATTAAAAGATTTAGCAATAAACAATCTCAGAGTCAGGAGCGCAGTGCGAAGCGGAATTCTTTTTCCTGATGAAATTTAAAAATTTTATGACTCTGAATTTGTATGTGCAAGTACGATGCATTTTTTTATGATACTGAGTGAAGAGACGAGCGAAGTCGCTCGCCTGATGGCTCTTCACGCTTGCCCATAACAGCTCAACGCCACTCAGAATTTTGAACTTCAACAGTTCAAAACTCTGGATGGCAATGCACTGCGCTCGTCACCCCGAGATATAAGATGTCAAATCTCTGTGTGTCTTTCCTTGAATATAGATCAGGAGTTTCATCCACAACCTTATCACGGTAAATATCCCGATAATAATTACTTTAAGTGACCCAGAATATCTCGACGGCGCCAATGAGGGACCCAAAACCCGTACTAATACATAGTAATAAATACTTTGTTATATAAAACTTTTTTTTAATGCCATAGGTGGCAAACAAGCAGACGGGTCGCCTGATGGTAAGCAATCACCGTCGCCTATGGATACCTGCAACACCAGACACAAAGACTGAAGAATAAAGGTTGTCAAAAAAATATCACGTTAACAATCATATAGCAGTAGTAAACAAGCACGATAGTTTAAAACTATGTTTAATCAAGAAAATTCTCACTCTTGTTCAAAGAAAATTCAACTGTTTTTGAGAGATATAGTGCCCTAAGCAGTCACTTCTAAATGTGGTTGATTGTGGACACTTCCTTAGCCCATTCTATACCTAAACTGACATTCAATGTTGCTCGAGACCAAATGGTTACCAAGTAAGACTATTTGCGTTAGTTTTAATTTATCGCTTTAATTTACAAGTAATTTGCGCCTATTCTGAATGTTTCTTGTCCTAATTGAATTATGATTGTAGTTTCCTAGACCCCAGATAGGGTTCAACAAGATTGGAGGTCAAGTTTAAATTGATTTCTAGTCACTTTGGCGAGAGGTATTGATTAGAGCATTTAGCATAAAAATTAAAAATCACAATCTTTTTAAAAACTATGCTAATCGTATTAATTTTAAAACGAACTGACCCTCATTCAGATAGTTCTAACTAGCTTGGCTAGTTTATTTTTATGTTTTTGTTAGGAAAATTTATAACATAATCACAAAATTCAGTGTTTCGGTTAAACAATAGGTTGGTCAAAAAGTATTTCTCCTAGATAAAACATTACATAGTGATATGACACCATTTTTACAATTTAAGCTAACCATGGAAGTGGACAAACCAAAAATAGAGTGATCAAAATTGATAAAACTGGGAAAAGAGGGCCTTAATTAACGTATGTAGTAAGTTTGTTAATACATTTTCTGATGGTAACTGATGGGTTGGTATCTGACTCTCAAATGAGCCTATTGGATCACACATCACCTACATGATTTTTTTCGGTTGTTTCCTAAAAATTTCTCAATATATTCAATACGAGTCTATCAAAAACATGTAAAATGCGCTAGAACCTCTATAGACCAGGCTCGCCACTTTCAGGGCCTTGGCTCCATTTCAGCATGCGCCTGTTTTTATTAGTTTCTTGCAAATGCTGCAATCGTAGACATCGTTGTTGGTATTCTGGTCACAGTAGTTTTGATAGACTAAGCTATCACACTTATATCATATATGTGAAAGTTTGGATGGATGGATGTATGGATAGATGGATGTTTGTTATTCAATCACGCAGAAACGGCTGGGTGGATTTGGATGAAATTTGGAATATACATTGCTTATGTCCTGGATACACAGACACATAGGCTACTTTTCATCATCATGGTCATCACCGATCATCACCACGTGGGTGAAACCGCGGGGCGCAGCTAGTTGTATATATTTTTTATATGTAACCCGACGGACACCGGGTTCCGTAACTATAGTTATATATATAAAAAAAAAAGTTTATATTACACGGGAATTACTCACGTAAGATTAGGCCGATTACTCCGACTATAGTTTGAACCGCATTCGGCGATCTTTATCAAGGTGATTGCGGTTGAAAATATAGTCGGAGTAACCGGCCTAATCTTGAGTGAGTAATTCCCGTGTAATATAAATAATATGAGTGAAAACCACGTCAATTTCCATATTATTATTTTTTACTTTAACTTTAGGCAATTGTATTTCCTGTACTTTCTGTACGATTCCTTAGCTTGGTCGTCACTTCATAGTCCCTATCACTGACCTCTTTGACTCGATGTTTAAATGATGAATTATCTTATTTTAGATAGTATAGATCTACGTTTGGCCCCCAACTCACCTGATGGTAAGCAACTGTGAGATTACGGCTTTTTTCAGTAGATTCTGAATCTATCAGGAATGTGACTCGTTTCAAAACTTACCTCAAAAGAAAAAACTCCCGAAACACGTTTTACAAAGTAACGTCTGTTTATTTATTGTGAAAAATATCCACAAATAAAGCATCAAAATGTATTTAGCTTTTAGTCCGCTGCGCGATTTTAAATGGGCTCCAATTTGCATTTTGTTTTTCCTTATTGCTTTACTCACTTAAGAATTCCTGGTTTTGAATTGTTTAGATTACCCGTCATCAGGATAAATTAAGTGTTTATAAAGAATTCAAAGAGTTGTGTCTGAAAGAAGTCTAATGGAACGTAAAAATATAAGAAACATCTAGATTGTATTGTTTGATTTATAAGACTTGATCATATTATGATCTTTGTAACACGCTTTTATTAGCTTTTTTTTATGATACTGGGTGACGAGACGAGCGAAGTCGCTCGCCTGATGGCTCTTCACGCTTGCCCATAACAGCTCAACGCCACTCAGAATTATGAACTTCAACAGCTTTATATGTATCTATGTAACGGAATATTTGAACGTGATTTTCATCTCTTTCAAACCGACGCATTGATTTGAAAATGTGGACTATTAGTGTAGCCGCTACAATTCTTTATGTGTGTGTAAAATGAGTAAGTAAGCCGTACTTACAGTTTTTGCGGTCATCATCTATTCAGCCATAGGACGTCCACTGTTGGACATATGCCTCCCCCATCGATTTCCAAGGACCGGTTGGAAGCGACCTGCATCCTGCGTTTTCCTTCGGTCTCTTTTAGGTCGTCTCATCGTGTGGGTGGACGTTCTACTTGGACGTTTTTGCGGTGGTTTAGCGGAATAGTAAACAAACTTACACCGAGACGTTTGAACAATAACGATAATTGTACTAAGGCATACGAGTCCTTTGTCTGATCTAAGGTAATGCCCATGCCATTCAACTGAATTTCGCGTAAAATTCACATTAACAGCATTTTTAACAGGAGCGAAACCATCTTCAAGCACAAACGGTTGCCGCTTGCGACCGCATTCGGCATCAAGTAAAGCTCCAGAATCAACGTAATTGAGCCTGAATAAATAATATCGTTTGAAGGCACTGAAGTGAGAATTTTTACCTATCTCTTTTCTGTGGTTTGAAGGCTAGCGGAGAAGCTTCCCCTGTTATCGCTAATTAGACAAACCGAAACCTTTCAAACCATTGATGCTTCCACCCAAAAAAGCTACAAATTAATGACATTTATGTATTAAATACGACCAAACATAACTATCCTTTTAAATGTCAACTGGAATTGGACAATCTGGGTGTTTTCAAGTCAAAAGTGAATCGGTTTCTTCTAGGCAAACGTGATTCATCGTAGGCCGCATCATCGCTTAGCATCAGGCAAGTTGGCGGCCAAGCGCAAGCCTATTTTACAATTAAAAAAATGTTCATTTTTGATTGGTTTATTCGCGTACCGGACAGTTTGAACTTCTTCACTCTCGTTTTGCTACCTATATCGAGGGTATCCGCGGGTGAAACAGTGAGCGCAGCTTGTAGACTATAATAATTATTTGAAGTATAGTGAAGGTAATATTTAGCACAGATAAATAAGTTAGTAACTTCATACATCGTTAAGGCTAAGTAACTAAGCTGAAGATGTAAGCGTCAAGTTTCAGTGTGCATTTACCGCGGTACACCGGATACTCAAATTGCAATATAATCTCAAGTACCTACTGCGTTTACTAAACGGTTAATCCATAACCGTATCAGGTGCTGTATCATAGTATGATACAGCAGCTGGCTCCGGCCACAGTTGAGAATTAAACAGTAGACTTAGGCTAAAACAAATGACGACAGCAGCTCGACAAGGTTGCCATTACAACTGCAACCTAATAACGTTACCTGTCAATGATAATCGCATTTGTATGATAGTACATCGACTTTGATGATAGTGGTGAAGGTGATGATGATGGTTTGTCATCACGCTTGTGTTCTTACTCATATGCGCGCAAATGGGATGTCACGATTGCTAATGACAGCTAATGTGACCAGAGTATGGGCACATTATAAAGTGTGGGCACATTATTTATTTTGTTAGACCACAAAATTAGATAAACTTTATGACTTAAAAACAGTCTTAAGCTTGAGTACACTCAGCAACCTAAATGTACTGTAACTTTAAAAAAAACACTACACATAAAAAACTAATTTCTTTTTATACGACTTCAAAAAAGGAGGTGTTCCACTGTTTTTTTTAAATGTATGTTCACCGATTTCTCCGCCAATTATGAATAGATTTTGATGATTTCTTTTTTGTTTGGTAGGCCATACTTCAGAGGTAGTCCTATATAAATTTCATCAAAATCGGTTACGTAGTTTGGTTTTTAAATCAAAATATTAAAAAAAAAGTTATCCAAGTAAACGAAATTGCGTATTCTAATTTTGAAGTCGGTTTTTTTTATTGATAATTTATTAAAAATATCGGTTTCAAATTATGGAAACACAACATATTTTCATATTACCTCCAATTTAGAAAAGTATTATTTAGTAAAACACTCGGAAGGAATGTTTGAGATTGGATTTCGTTTAATTACTGATTTATTTATTTTATATACACATCACACATCATCAGCCAATTAACGTCCACTGTTGGACAAGGCCTCCCTCATAGAGAGGATTGTTGCCATAATTCCCACGCTTGGCAGGCGGCTTGTGGATCGCAGTACGTTCACCGTGTACTATTAGGACGCTGCTGCCCATCCTCCGGTAGTTCTGGTCACGTCCTTTGGCTGAAATGATGATATCAATGATAGAGAAAAGTTGTTTTTGGATGTAAGAGATGCGTAAAGACATCGAAAAACAGTAGGCAAAAATTAATTAAGTTAAGTTTCATCAAATAAAATATTCAGAACCATTGTCATACCAAAAAGTTTCCAATAAGCCAATCAAAGGTAAGCAAATACCAGCTCGAAGATCAAATACTGTTCACACCACAGGAAAGCTAAACGAAAAAGTTCTCACTTCAATGGTTCACACTGTCGGTTTCTAAACTACTAAGTAATTCCGCTCGACTTGAAATCTATCCGAGGATTGATTCAAAAACTTACCCGGGTGTGTCAGTCAGATTCTTCGTTGCTAAGTTTACATTGTTGTGCTCGTGCTGTGCAATTCGGAATCCAGCTCGCTGCTGGATTTACGTAAAAGACGAAATTCATTGTTGTGCAGCTCAAGTTTGGTCTAAAGTTTCGTTGCTAGTTTTGTACTGATGTACTGAATCGCTTTTTCAGCACTGCACGACCTGAATATTAAATAAAAAGTTATTCGCAAATTAAACGCCGTCTTTCATTGCCTTTGTCGGAAAAAATAAGCGAAATTGAGAGGTTTTTCGGTCTCTCCCGCTCATAATACTTTCCGATTCTTTTCGGAGAAAAATATCAGGTTCTTAAAAAGCAAATTCACGATAAAACCAATAATAGAATCCCTCCCCTAACGATTCGATTTAAGCCCTTCAAACCTTCAAAGCGCCACACAGGTGGGGGCGTCACACTAAATTATTTCCTCTTTTCCTTCATAAGAAAGTAGGTCAAGGTGTGAGACAAATTATTCCGCAGTGTGAGTGCAAATACGCTTTTTCTAAACGTCACGCTTTTTGCCGCGGCCCGGGAATTTCGTGGAGACTATATATCACTGATATGGGGATCGGGACTGCTGCCGGATCAACTTTCTTTGGAGCTTTCATAAATGAATGTAACTCACAACTATATATAGTTTAATGCATGAAGACGTTCCTCACCTATCCTATTTACTTACAGAGCAAGTATGTATTTCTCTAATTAGTCATGTTTATCAAAAATAATCTGTTAGTTAATATTTTTTTGGAGAATTGCGTATTTGAAGTTTTTGAACTTGAAAATTTGAAACAAATAGCTAACACTACACTAATAACTGTAACTTAATCAAACAAATCATCATCATTTCAGCCTTAGGACATCCACTGCTGGACATACTGGAAAGCCTGGTTGGAAGCGGCCTGCATCCAGCGTTTTACTGCGGTCTCTTTTAGGTCATATAAATATAAAAAAATAAGGTATCCTTTTCAAGGATTTTCGGGTCGAAATTTTGTGACAGTTACAACGCTAAGAGTATCTATTTATCAATTTTAACAAATTCAATGAGAAAGGCTCGGTTGCGTTTAGCATACCGCTTTCGAAGAGTTACCACGCCAGTTCCAAACGACAAACAGCCAACAAGACGAGCTCCTCACATTAACCGCCCTTTCCGGCTCGTTTAACTTAAATCGGGGTAAAATATACAGCGGCATCTCACAGCCGTTAGTTTAATGTCACTCGCGAACGCAAACGTCAAGGTTTTCATTATCATTTGGGAGGCGACGAGAGCTTTTACAGAGTCTAATAATAAGATGAGAAAGGACACTGTGTAGGTGTCTGGTATACAGGTATTTCGTTTCTAATAAATGGGACGTTCTTTTTACATCTGAGTGATGAGACGACCATGTAGTTTGTCACAAATAGGTGAAACACTTGGCCAAACTATTACGAGATATGAAAAAAACTTCACTTTTAAAATTAAACATTTATAAAGGATATTATTATGGAAACTGACGTACGTGGTTTTCACTCATTTTATTAAGTGCAAAGCGAGACGCAACCGCGCGCGCGCATTCACCTTGATAAAGATCGCCGAATGCGGTTGAAACTATAGTCGGAGTAACCGGCCTAATCTTACGTGAGTAATTCCCGTGTAATATAAGTAAAATTTATTTATAAAGGATTTTATCGCTTGTATTATGTTTTCTTTCATTTTGAGAGGATTTTTGGCGTGGCGGAATACATGCGGTAAAATCCTTTAAAAGTATTTATACTCAATGTGTAATAATCTGGAAAACGTTAGATATCATTATGTACTTTTGTCTACGTTTTATTAGCCACTACTTTTACATAATCAAGGACAAGACGTTAAATGCTCAACGATAACTTGAGCACCGTTGATTTGGTCGTAATTGAAATTCGTAGTAAGCAAGTAGTTTGTGCAAAATTAAATACAATATCGAATATAAGGAAAATCGATTGAGATATTGTTAAGATTTGAAGACTGTTTCTGTCACGCTTTCTTTGCTCACATGACGCTTTTTGACAGTACTATGCAGCTTTGGTAACTCTGTTGTGTCGGCTTCGTAGAGCGTCGTCTCTTTCGCACGGTCAGAAAATCACATATTCTCAGAAAAAGAACTAAAGCATAGAAGTAGTGCTAATTTTGAGTAAACGAATTAAACATGTTAAGTTTTTACTTTTTTTATTTATTTAAAAAATAGGCTTGCTTTGAACGCCAGCTCGCCTGATGTTAAGCGATGATGCGATCTACGGTGGAGCACGCTTGCCTAGAAGAAAACGATTTACTCGTGTTTTGAAGATATCCAGATTGTAACAACCGGGGAACACCCATTTAGGTAGCGCATTCCACAGACTAGCAGTTCGTATAATAAAAGTGAAATCAAAGCGCTTCGTACGGGTTTTCGGAATATCAACCATAAAGCGGTGTCGATTTTTCGAGCCCGCTCTGGCAGTCGGATAGAAAAATGGGCAGGAGGGAATTAGATCATGCGGATCCGATGCCTTATATGCCAAATGTTTTGTTACGACCGAAACGGATATATTTTTGACAGGACGGCTAATTGCAGGGTTTACACTATTTTTAGGTACTGGGGACCTGTAAAAGGCTCCAAACGTTATATACTATTTGACTTTTTACTTAGGAAAAAAATACGGTTTCTGAGTAAATTGTGTTGGTGAAACGTAGTTTCAAGTAGATAAACCCACGAGACGCAGCGAATAAAATATTCATTACTACAGTCTGGCCGCTAAGAAAATGCGTCTGACTGCTGCAATACAAGTTTTCCGTGACGCTTTCTCGTAAAAAGGTTGGCTACATTTATCTAACCTTATCGGGTAAGGGATAAGTAGGTACGTGGCGTTTTGGGTTCGCAATCCTGCTTTAATAAAAAGTGATCGAAAAACGATAGGTGTGACACCTGTCGAGCAACTGTCAACCCTATTATAGCCGATTCCCGCTTGGTCAGGTTTATTTTTGTACTGTTGGCACTATTATCAACGGTACCGATTATTATTTTTTTGAGAAAAACGGCCTCTTTTTGTGATAATTAAAATATTTACCTAGTTAAGTTTTTTTGGTTAACAGTACTGCTATCAAAGTATTTTTTGTAACTATTTATGTCCCAAAGCATTGGTGTTTTTAACCGAATTCCAAAAAGGAGGGGGTTCTCAATTCGATTGTTTTTTTTTAATGTTTGTTACCTCAGAACTTTCGACTGGGTGAACCGATTTTGATGATTCTTTTTTTTATTTCAATGCTTTCCGTGTGGTCCTATTTTAATTTGGTCCAGTTCTGAAATTTTTGTGAAGTCGTTTTTTTATATTGATAATTATTTCCAAGGATTTATTTTACTTGCAATGTTTATTAGTTGGTTTAGGTCAAAACTTGGAAGCTGAATTATAACCAGGTGCTCCTAATAGAATTCGCTGAAGTATTGCATACACCTTTAGTTCTGGTGACAATACAATATGCAATACCCAATATAGTATAATAATATTTATTAAAATGGCCGCCTAAATAAAAATAAAAATTAATATATATATTATTATGACACTTTATTTAATGAAATTCTCGGGTCTAGCCCGGACATTTGGTGGGCATTGGTGGAGCCGAAGCCAACACTAAGAGGCCCTTTTGAATATAAAATACATGCAACTATGAAATATGTATAAAAAGGAATATGAAACTATTGTACAGTATAGGATTAAAAAAAACTGGGCTATTGAGGTGAACAACTTGTGAATGGAATAACAGATCTATAGAATGAGAAACGGCACCTGCCTTATCCTGTCTCATCTCAAAATATATTTAGGCAGGTGATGACTTGCCACCCACTGAATGGGCCCCCCATAAAGGCTGCCGTATCTTGGCACCGGAGGGGCAACATTGGCGTAGGTGGCTTAGGGTGTAGAGAGGTGTGCTGCACTTTCACTAAGAGCTACTCGCGGCGTTATGCCCTTTAACACTTCCACCCTGGAGCTTAGGTTCTTAGCTCTTGCGGTTTCCACCCCTGGACGGCCGGTTAAGGCAAGCCAGGGGTCAGGGGTCTCATTTAGCCCCATGCAATCGGGGTACGCGGTGTCGCCACTCACCGACGGCTCGCCATAAAGCCGCCCCTGCATTAATATTATTATTATTATTTTATTATTATTTAAATGCAAGTTGTTTTTAAAGAAAAGCCTTGTTCTAATAAGATTATTCATTTATTTCGTTTGTTTTGAAATGTAAGTAGCATATTTATTAGTTTCCAGTCCAAATAAAGTGCTCAAGAGGTGCTTCTTGGCCAGGGGAAGACATGCGGAATAAACGTCCCTTAGGGATAGAGAGAGAAAAGCCTGTAGATTATTTATCCACATTGCACCCTCAAGGAATTCCTTGAGAAGCCAAAAATTAAGGCAAAAGAAAACACATCAGTCATAAGACTGGACGTCAGAAGTGAAAACTAAGTAAGTAGTAATTCACCTATTTTACAAGAGATAGCGCTGTTTAAAAAAGACACGGTACTGTGTATTCTGTGACAGCGTGACGATGACGCGAGATCCGTGATTTTTGTTCACCTAAAAAGAGCTCAACGCGCCTAACGAAGTTTTCACTTCAAAAACAATACAACATAGTAAGTTGTATAGTATTTTGTTCTATGTTGAACATACAGTATTTCAGACTCACACGTTAGTGGCAATAACACACTTGTTAAACTTACACCAGACTTTTCCTTTGAGAGTAGTTGGCAAGTCGGTGACCTAAGTTGTGAATCACCGTCTACCCAAAGCTTTACAGCTCCGAGGCGTCAAGTCATACAAGATGTAACAAACTGCAAGATATACGGTAAACTTGCTGAGACAAAGCACCATTTATATGAGAACATCGTGAGACAGGTAAAGATCTCATAAAAACAAAACGGTCTTTACAGAAGGAACATTGTCTAATTAACTTTGTTTATGGGCTTGAAGAAATTTATGAGCCTATTTTCTTATATTGTGATGAGTCCCTTGACTGACAAATGTTAGTGTCACGGCTGAGGTATAGCTTTTGCTCAACGTTCGTCTTATAACAGCATAATCAGCATTTCCCACGAGGAAAGCCTATCTCGGGAGAGGTATATGTCTAGTAGTGGATGGACATAGGCCTTTTCCATGGCACGCCATTCAGCTCGAACTTCGGCTTTTAGTTTCCAACCACTGCCAGCGTACTATATCGTCACTCCATCGACACTCAGGATGTCCTATGCTGTTTATGTCGATTTGTGGTCTCCTTGCGCTCTAGAACAAGTTTAGTCTACTAGCCGGCCGGCCCACTGCCACGTCTTCAGCATGCCAATACGCTGAGCTGTGTCAGTGACTTTTGTTCTCTGTCCAAACTACGTACTACGTTCTGGATACGGTCCGTCATAGAAACGCCGAGCAGAAGCCTTAGGGGGCTACCTGTTTTAAGCGATTCTGTTTAGGTAGTTGCGAAAAGTTGCGCGACCGCAAACCGTATCTCGGCGTGTTAAGGTCACGTGCGCGTGATTTTCCACATTGCGCTGTTTCGAGCCCGCGTTAAAAGGTAAGGCCCCAAATTGCTTATAAATAAATACGGTTCACTAATTATAGTCATTCAAATATTTTCCTCGAATGTTTGTCACACTTTGTTATTGTAAATATTTTTTCTTATTTATTATTATCATAATATTAAGTGTAATTTTTACCCGACTGCCCAGCAAAAGAGTTTTGTTCTGATGCCCAGGCTAGTGTGAAGTGTCCTTATATTTGTCTATATATGTCCGGAATGTCATAGCTTGGTATGTATCTATGTGTACATGAATCTATGTAACGGAATCTTTTAATGTGATTTTCACCCCTTTCTAAACGACGGCTTGATTTGAAACTTTGCACACTTATCAAGGACCGATGACAATGCAATAATTTAAATAGTTCTTCAGGTTTAGCGATTTTAAAGTTTGTTTTTTAGTTTTTTTTTACTGCGAGAATTATTTGTAGTTTTATTTTGTGGTTTTTGGTATTTAGCTTCCGGCTGTTTTACCATCCAACCAACTTCCCATATTCGCAAAACTATGACAGCTCGCACTCGGCTTGCAAATTATGACAAATTTTCTTTGGTGGTCAAACAACGTCGGAATACCAATAAAGGTGTTCTCATCTTGATTGTTCTAGCCGTCATTTAGCTATAGTATTATTGAAACTAATGACAATATACGTGCCATCGTTAATAAATACTTCTATGCATAGTAACAGCATCTCTATCAACCTCTTCCTGCCCTAGTTTCTGCCAAATGCACGCCAATTTCCTTGACTTGATTGGTTCGCAGAAAACAGACAGCGCAGCGTGTACCTTTAAATATTACTAGTGCCATCTCGCGGCTCTTCCCGCATAGATATTCTCTCAGGAACCGTACATTCTCCGTATCCTCCGAATCATCAGTCTCCGGTTCCCAGCTATTTCTATGCCAAACAATCACATCGATCTGTTGATGCGTTGTATAGTGATCAAAAACCACTTTAGTTAGATGCATAATAATACCATTGAACGTTTTATTTGAAAACATAATACTAAGGAAGAAAGAGAGCGTATTCCTCAAAATACATTACATAAAAAAATACACTACTGTTCAATCTGATGCCGGCAGCGTCGCAGTTTTATCATCGCACTAGCCGCCACCGCTTAAAAGCTCATCCACATATCATAGATCTGTGGAAATCGCACACTGCAGTTAATTCGATTTTTTTGCCTCACACTTGCAATATGTGGAATAAGCTCCCTTCCTTCTGTGGCATTTCCGAGTAACTATAACACGAGATTCTACAAAAGGGCTGTTAATAGTCTTCAAAGGTATATATAGGCAACGCATCTGTGATGTCCCTGGTGTTACAGGTATCCATATGAGAAGGCGATCGTTTGCCATCAGGCGGCTAGTTAGCTTGTTTGCCACTTATGCCATTAAGAGTACACAACACTTCCTGTAGGTAACGCCGCTTTACTCGCTCGTTCGCTCGCTCGTTGCTTCGCTACCGGAGGAGATAGCCAGTATTCAACTTCTTACCCGCTAACAACGACGCGTGTTTGTTTCACAAATAAACTTTGTACTTGTCACGAATAAGCCTTTTATTGGAGTCCTCTCGTACCAGTTTTATGTTAAGTTTTTGTATTTTAAGTGGTGGTAGTAGTACGGAACGCTCTGGGTACGAGCCTGATTCACTTGGCCGGTTTTTATTAGCATAGGCAATATTTATTATTCAATTCTGTTTTTTAAACAATTATTAAGTAATTCTCAATATAAATAACCGACTTTATCACAACTGGACCATATTGAAATGGGACCAAATGGTAAGCACCAGCTTTCAAATAAATAAAAAATCATTAAAATCGGTTCACCCAGTCAAAAGTTCTGCGTGAACAAACATAAAAAAACCAGTCGAATTGATAACTTCCTCCTTTTCGGAAGTCGGTTAAAAAATTACGAAATATTACGTAGTACGTATTAATCCTCTAATTTCTTTATTTTGATATACTTACTTAAATGTTTATCTAAATTTAACTAGCGCATTGTAACAACAAATTTTAGAAGGCTAATAAACATTTTAATTTCATTGGCAACCTATGTTATTAAAATAAATTGACTACTTTGCATGATTACAACGAGTGTTTCTGACTGCGTAAATACAAATGATCAATTATTTTGATTACGCTGAATGTGCAATGTGTTGAGAAATGGAATAGAGATCCGATTAACCCTCGTGTTTCTCGTTTTCTACAATCACTCCATTATTCATTGAATTCAATATGAACAGGTACTGCTACAATCCGAATGTAATGAATTTGACGATTAATTCGAAACTTCAGACTGTACATTAGTCGGGTAATCATGTACAGGCTAACTGGATTTAAATAATCATCTATTCATCTATCTTTCTGTACATATTATAAAAACGTAGATAATAGATTCACTATAAATAATTCGCTGCTATAAATAGAGAAAAAGTAGTAAAAAAACCTTTTTTTAAACGTTGTATCTTTCTTCGAGCAACTTTGTCCTCCGCAGTTAAAAGTTGGAGCACAACCAACGCCGAATCAAATTAAGGTCACTGCGGTAGTAATGACCCCGAACAATAATGTGCAAGGGGTCACAGGAGGAAATAAAATGCAGCTGCAAAAAGGTAAGCATTCTTTAATGGAGGTAGTTTAATTAAGACTTATGGAAATTTATTTACTGTTTGGCAACAATATTAATTATCAATTAAAAAAAACAACTTCATAAAAATATTAGAACTGGACCAAATTGTAACGGGACTACACGGGAAACACCAGCTTTCAAATAAAAAAAGAATCATCAAAATCGATTCACCCAGTCGAAAGTACTGAGGTAACGAACATTAAAAAAAATTTTTGGAAGTCGGTTAAAAAAGGCTAGAAACGCAACTAACCTTTTTTATTTGTCAAATGTCAGAGACAACCAAAAATATAATAAATTCAGTATTAGCAATGCAGTTATATTTTGTGTTTTGAATAATATTATAATTTCAAAACAAAATATCAGATTGTCGACTATTTTATTTTTTTCGTAATACCTCACTGCGTTTGTTCTATGTCTGGGTGTTAATATATATATATATATATATATGTATGTCTCTGGCAGCCATATTACAAGCTTTGCTTAGTTTGGGGTCAGATGACCATGTGTGCAATAATGTCCCAGATATTTTTATTTATTTATTTACTATCTCAGTGTGGAATTTATTTGCGATAGTGGCGTCCCCATTCATTGTCATCATAATCACTCTATCATGTTGCCCCTGCTGGGTCACAGGCCTTCTCTCAGAATGAGAGAGGATGGGTCCTTATCCACCATGCTGGCCCAGTGCATCTTGGTGTATGTATATCTTAACTTTGTGTCTACATTCTGTAGTAAAATTGATTCTGTCCTTAACCATATCGGTGACCAAAGATCGATTGCCCGAAGGAGATGTCTTGTCTCTTGATTGCTGGAAACCTGCCAAATATTGGTAGTAAATTATGTACTCACGTCTCCGTGCTCTGTTATAGGAAGCATGGATGTCCATTTTGATGAACGGCCTCTGTCTACAAGATCCAGTTTGTTCTGGAATTAAGGCAATCTGTTGAGGAGAGCAATGTGATAATATCGCATCTATTGAGAGAATCTAATCTCTTCATTAAAAAAGGTTACGGGTAATCAGCATCCTCTTAAGGGCAGCTTCAGTACGTCAAAACAAACAAATTAGGTTTAGCAACTTTTCGAAATTCGCGAAAAAATAATCATTCACTCTTGACAAAATACAAAACCCGTACGAAGTGTTTAGATTCCACTTTTACTGTGCGAACTGCTAGTTTGTGGAATGCACTGCCTGAATAGGTGTTCTCCGATAGTTAGGGAATAGAATCTGGGTGTCTTCAAATCAAGAGTGGATCGGTTTCTTCTAGACAAACTTGCTCAATCGTTGACTACATCACCGCTTAACATCAGGCGAGATGGCGGCCAAATGCTAGCCTATTATGTATAAAAAAAAGGATTTTAATTACGTAATATTAATATGATAAAAAAGTGATGTAATAAATCTAAACTTCATTTGAAAAGACCTATTCTACGTATACCAGAATATAAATCACATTTCCCAAAACGACTCTTAGTTTTAGTGCAGCAAGAATATATAAGACAAGCAGTTAGGAAAGTTATATACCGTATAATAAGGTTAGCCCCCCAAGAGCGTTAGAAATAGCAGGAAAAGAGCATTCGGTATTTCGTAGGTCCTTCGTAGCTCGTTCTGTAGCAATCTCGTAGACATGCCTACGCCGGAGCATTTACGCCTACGGGTACATAATAAATTATTACTCAAGAAAAAAAACATATACTATGTGACTTGTAGGTATTTAATACTTACAGCTTAGGTATATCTTTACCATATCTGAACTTCCGAACCATACAGTCATAAAATCACGTCTCTACCATAAAATGCCCAAAACAAAACAATTTGTGTCCAACAATCCCGCTCCACGAGCATTTTATTTTCGAATCACATGTCGGAGACAGAATTTCAATATCGTTTGGCCAAATATTAGATTTCATACAAATATCTAAATCTAGCAAGCATTGTGCTAGCAGATTCATGCGGCTACATAAAGTCTTCAACCTTATACTCATATCCATAAGAGTTAAAATAGCTTAACGCTACAATCCACGCGTATGGTTAAAGGTACCAAGTTGTCTAAATTATATTCAACCTTATTACTATGTAGAATAAGAATTTAAATAGAACATAGTAGTTTGAATAGGAATGTTGAGGTTAGGAATAAATTTACATATTGCATTCTAAACGCGGTTTTAGTCAGAATGTAATCGCAGTGTTGTGCATTTAAGGGCTTAACTCAGCTACAAATTTTCACAAGCCATTGACTTGTCAAGACTTGACAAGCATTGTACTAGTTTCGCGGCATTTCAAATATGCCATTGACTGATAATGAAGTCAAAGACAATGTATCAAGTTTTATTTTCTTGTTTCAAGTGTATTTTCTTTTCGATCGATTTAGATTTTTATTATATCTTCTTAGATTTCACAAAAGTACATGCAATCTTTGTATATCATCAAAAAGGTTGAAATGCGCTAGCGAAATAGCGACGTACGAAACTGCTTTAAGCTAACTTGCATAAAATACAGAAAATAGTTCGGCAACACTTAACCATGCTCGTGGAGTATTCTTATTTTCATTGTGCATAAAAGAAAACTATAAAGGCCAATATTCGCAGTATCCCTAACAAGTAAATGGCCTCCACCGTCAAATAACGTGTAAAGATTGATGTTTTTACGTCGCACAGGGTAGCAGGAAGACCAAGATTTGATAATAAAATACTTTGATGGGCAAGCCCCGGACACGCATGACACAGAATAATTTAACAGAATGACAACTTCGTGAAATTGCCTTCCCAATAGGCAATTTTTTGAACTAGTTGTGCCCATTTATACCGATTTCAAAGAATATATTAAGAGCGCGTGCTCTGACCAAAATGTGGAATACGCTGCCAGCAAGGTGAATTAGTCTTATATCTCGGGGTGACGAGCGCAGTGCATTGCCACCCAGGGTTTTGAACTGTTGAAGTTCAAAATTCTGAGTGGCGTTGAGCTGTTATGGGCAAGCGTGAAGAAGCATCAGGCGAGCGACTTCACTCGTCTCGTCACCCAGTGTCATAAAAAAAGGTGCAAACGATCTTCGACCAAAATAAAATGAATGGACGGGCCCAGTAGAAGCGCATTTGAAGATTACAAAATGAGCGCCAGCTCTCATTTCGTTTCAGTCGGTCTCTAGCCGTAGGAAGTGAAACACGAGTCTATTGTTACGCGATAACGAAACATCTGACAAAATTATGAATTCGTATGCTTTACCGAAGTGTAAATACACAAATAAAACCGATATCTATTTTTTGTAACAAATATACTGTACATTTTTATAATTAGGTGTTGAAGTATATGTCCGACGATTTTGACTCGTTTTTACTGGTCAAGTTCAATGGTTAGGTTAGGTTAGGTTAGGTTTTGGTGCAATTGCATCTGCACCATTGATGTTGCAAGTCAATAGTGCATACGGTACGACGGGGCCAGAATGAACGTTTTCCGATAGTTACATTTTGGGTGCCAGTTGGCTTCGCTTGCAGTAGTTATTCCAGTTTTCAATCTGCCCTTTCTTAGTCTGTGCGATAAAGGTCAAGGGTGTATCGTAGGGGCACTTTATAAGGGTCAAATTTACGTTAATAGTTAAAGGCCTCGGCGAATACGGACGTCGTCAATGGCTGCAATGCTCCGCGACCGCTATAAAGTGGAATGTTTTTTTAAGCAAGCGCTTTAATTTTAGATGGTGCTGGTGCTTCTAGGTGGCGGTATGCGCCTTTGTTTGTTACTTCATTCGTTTTTATCTGAATTTATCTTTGTCATTGTGGTCAGCTTTGTTACAATTGCACTTCTAGAATCCGATATTTCTTAAAATAAAAGTTCATTACATAAAATCAAATCCTCCAAGTTTCGCGATTGAAATATACTTATTTCAATATTCTTTTTAGGGTTTATTTTTAATTCTCAAATCTTTTTAGTAGCTAGTCTTCAAAAGCTTTTTACCACTGACATCATTATTAGCCTATCATCTTCCCACTGCTAAGACACAGGCTTTCTCTCAGAGACATAGGATTGGCCTTAATCTACCATACTGGCTTGCATGTTTTCCTTCACCATTGTTGACCGATATCATCGTATCGAAACTACACATAATATATATAAATACTAAAAAAGTAATTTACCTCCAACAAAAACCTGAAATATTGTCCTGAATTGTCAACAAAATGCAATATATTATTCTGTTTATACAATACATGTTCTCGTATTTTATGAAATTCTCCGAATACATGATGAGACCGGCTCTGAGGATTTTCCAAATCCATTTTGTGACGCTCGTATGCGCCGTGATTAGCTATTTGTCTTTGCGGCTTTACCTGGAGCACTTTATACTCTTGTTTTGATGTACCTCAATCTGAATTAAATTCCCGTGTCGCGTTTCGTAAAGAAATTCATAATTGTTAAGGAAGTATTTGTTTACTCATAATCTGAATGGAAGGAATAAATTTTGTGTTATTGTGTTGTCGTGTTACCATTCGATTGATTATTTTCTTCTGTACTTTGTTGGGAATAAGTTTCAAATTACTTTCTTTTGAAATACAATACGTGAGCAATTCCCGTATAATATAAACAAAATGTTTGTTTGGGTCAAATATTGCAAGCTGAATTAGAACCTCATACCCAGTTTTTCTGAAATTTTAATAAGAGCTTGTATCGTATAAGTTTATATAAAAGTTTGTTTTGAAATGAAAAAACTTGTTCGCTGAGTAATCGCATCAGTTGTTCTGTTTATTTTGTGTCCACAAAGAACAATTAGTTGTCTCCAGAACTAAACCATATCTTACACGGCTTCTTCTTGAGTTATCGCGTAGACTTACGTATGTCTCTAAGCTTTGGGAGATCTAAAACTTAAAGCTCATAAACTCGCCATACATCCTCAGTATTTACGTCGTGGCTCGTTTTATCCTCACAAATTGAAACGAAACGACAGACAGTTTCGTCATTTATTTTGGTTACCACATCAACCATTGAAAATTTATCTCAGGCTTCCAGGAAAAGTTTTCTCTAATGTCAATAGGGTTTGTATTGTCAAGTGTCTTCAAAACAGTAGTAATTTTTAGGGTTCCGTTTCTTAAAAGGAAAAATAAGGGTTTCTTGTAGGATCACTTTGTTGTCCGTTTGTCTTTCTGTCTGTCAAAACCCTTTTTCTCATGAACGCGTGGAGGTACCAAGGTAAAATTAATATCAGATATCTGCAATCCCTTGGAAAAAAATCATACTTCTAAGTCAACGCAATCCAAAGATAGATACTATTCAGAAAGAGAGTGGACTTGAATTGTGGTTGAATGGACAAATATCTTAATAAACACGTAAATTCACTCAACAAAACAACACGATGACAGCTCATGATAGCTGAGTTTGACATTTTTCAGATGGCAGGGGCGGATTGCCATTTGAAATTAGTTCTAGTTCTGCTTCTGGCCAAGTCTCTCTCGCACTCCCTGCACAGACTCTACGGCCGTTTATGCCGCATATTTTGACACTTTTAAGGGAATCAAAACTAATAGTTGACCTTGATAGACCTTGAATCGTGAAATTTGGCAAGAAGCAATGTATCATAGCACATTTAAAAGAAAAAACCCGAAACTTGTTAGTTTTGACATAAATCATATTAAAAAATGCTATAACAAACTTACATGTTGTATTTGGTATGGGAGCACCTGTTTTTCAACTACATAATTAAGTTTGTCCTTCAATATTTCGACTTTAAAAAAAAAAAAATTTCGTTGTGACTCGATTTCCGGGATGAATAAACTATCATATATACCTATCATCTTGCATAGGCATCACGCTAAGGTCGAGCTGGTTTGTGACATAAAAACATAATTGTTCTCTTATTGTTTTTTGTTTTTAGTGTTGTCTGTTTTTTTTTTGTTACAAATAAACGATGTCTACGTATTATTTAGTTTGTACGGAACCCTGAGGATGACAGGTGCCAACAAGCGGTAAGTAACGCGATATTTTCGCCGCTTGTGTATTGATTTAATGATTATTTTTTTGGGATTGAATGAGGCGTCACTTTGCGGAAGTTAATCTTCAAAATTGTTTTTTGACGTACCTATCTCTATTGTATTCCTGCTTTAACGTCGCATTAAGTACAATAAACAAATAGAGATCAAATACTGATCTCTTATCCTTAGAGCACTCTAAGGATGAGTGTCTCTTTGTGCTTTAAGGACAAGGGCCTAATCATTTTTAGGGTTCTGTAGTCCCACATGGATCCCTTATAAGTTTGTTCTGTCCGTCCGTCTGTATGTCTGTCATATTTTTTTAAGAACACTAGCTTCTATAGTTTTTAATCATTGAACTTTGCACAATGGAAGTAATAGTATAGCTCTCAATTTCGAAAGAACAATAATTTTGCGTTTCTAAGGGAGGATAAAACATCATTCAAATTGATACCTATGAAATAGGAATGATTTATTTCCGCTGCATACTACAATTATATGGCTTTGGTTGAGGAACTCGACATGCTCTTAGCCAGTTATTATAAATAACGTTTATATTTCGCCTTTAAATCAATCTTGTATACTCGTACCTATAACATCAGGATCTATCATGTTACATGTCAAAGCATTGAATCAAAGTCATAGCCAGATGTCGCCCAATCTATTGGAGTATATATGTTAGGTGTCAAGTATTCTAAGCTTTGATTAGTTTACCAATTAGCTTCTAACTACATATTTATAAGTAAGTAGGTATCAAATCAAATTATTTGTTTGATAAAATACAAAATAAACTAAACAAATATCAACTTACTCCGTCTAAGTATTTTTGTAATAACATTGTAATTTTTATCATATTTTAAACAACTATAAACCCCTTTGGCAATTATATTTGAGAATATTTAAATGATTGCTACCCCTAACTCTGATGTGAACCTTTTGGAACTCAATCTTTAATTATATTTTTTTTTCTAATGTGACTTATTGCTTGCCTTGCGGCCTCTACAGCTTGACCGGACTAGTTGGTGAACGCAGAAGGCGTTGGGCCAACATGGTTTAGATTTTGGGCGACAAGCGCAAGGGTACCTCGCAGGTACGGGCCTCGGCTTGGACCGTCGCTGGGAGTGGGGTATCAGACTTGCCCTGGCACCCCAGAAGGGGTGTGCCCTGGGGCCCTAGTAGGTTGTTGAGCTGAATGATTATTTGAAGAGAATCTAACCGAACAATCTTTAATTTGGGATTTTATCATTTTATATAAGACTAGCGACCCGCCCCGACTTCGCACGGATGTAATTTTGTAAAAAAGAGGTTAAAAATCTGAACGTAAGCTTTGTAAATGTGTTCTACGGCGACTTGGTTGCAATATTTTTTTTCTTTCTATTCACATAAACTTAATTTGGTTTTATTATATGTATAAAACTTTCGAGAAAAATTGTCAAACTGATGGTGAAACCCGCATCAAAATCAGTTGCGTGGTTTACGAGAAGTAAGTGAATATACAGATAGACAGACGTGAAAAGCGACTACATTTTATACTATGTAGAGAGAGATATAGATAGAGAAGTGATGACCGCATGCAGGCACCACCATTTCATATTCTGCGTCTAAAAGTATTGAAAGTCAACAAATTGAAAACTAAAAGTATGGATTTGACCAAAGGCAATGGTAGACAAATGTTTTCTATATAATTATTGATAATCTTCTTCTTATAATTATAAAAGTGTGATGTGTGTATGTATGTCCGTATGTATATGTTCCCTATGTACCCCAAATTTGTTGGACCGACTTGACGGCACTTTCACTGGCAGATAGCTGAAGTTAATATAAGGAGTAATCCACGTGGGTGAAACCGCGGAGCGCAGCTAGTAAGTCATAAGATTCTTTTTTAAACAATAAGAAATGTATATTATACTGAATTGTACCAAGAATTGTTTCATTTGCCGCCCTGATTTATTATAAGCTTGTTTAAAAGCAAACAGGTCTTTTAATAGTTCGCATTTTCTTGTCTGTAGGTACTCGTATATATGGAGTCTAGCTGCGCTTCGCTATACTTGTTAAAGTTGTCTTTAGCGCAACGTAGCGAGTCTCTTAATTTAGATTTCATTTCGGAGCAAGTCTTCTGTACTTGTAGTACTATTATTCTGAGCAACTGAACTTGGTGTTGGTAGCTACGGTTTTATACTGCGATATACAGAACAGAAGCTAAGCACAAAACAATCGGCTATCTTATTACACGAAGATCATTCCCCGCCGCAACCAAATGGGATTCGCTAAACAAGGAAGGCTTACCGTCTTTTACTTTGATTCCAAACCTAACAGGGATCTTGGAGCCCACCAATCTAATTAAGTTGCTAAGTATAGTATGATGTGTGTAATCCCTAAATGATGAGATACCTATTCTTGGGATCAGACACCTAATGGGGGTCGTGGGAATGCGGTATTATGTAGCATTACATGCGCGTTTCGAGTGCCTCGCGTGTAGTACAGTATAATGATTAACACAGTACTGAATGGTTATGCAAATATTTGCATGAATATCAATTCAATGTTTTAGAACAAGTCTTGATGTCAACTATGTATTATATTCTTACAAAACATTAAACTTTATTACAAATCGCAGATAGAATTTTAATTTCTATAAATTAATTATTTAGTGTAGAGAGGAGTGGAAGAAAGGAAGGGAGGCCTTTGCCCTGCAATGAAATGACCACGGCTGAAATAATAAATAATTATTAAAATTATTTAGTAGTTTTTGGCTTTTCTCTCGTTCTGTCTACGTTCTACGTAATATAAGAGTGAGAGAAGGTTTTTTTGTAAAGGTCAAGACGATCAGTATATTAGCTGACAAGTTCACTGACGACTATGGACATCCATGCACCGCTCTGGTCTTTCAGCAGTCACTGCTCATCTAAGTCAATCAGTAAATTTGAAGAAATTGTGAAAGAAAAGAAGATAGGGGTGAAAGAAACTAACGTTTTTTCACCTATATCTTCTTCTATACTTTTGTGGCTATCGCAAACTTTTACCCATTAGATATTAAATATTTAAGATATCGAATCGCAATGGATCCGCACGCGCCGCCTTTGACGCGGACAGAAGAATATGGTCGGTCTAGTTTCTACAATTAGTTACCTCGATTTTTCGCCCACATTCATTCATTCGTTCATTTACAGATTGTAAGAACGCCTAAAGATAAAAAAAAAAAACATATTTAAGGACCTCTTATACTCAAAAAGGCTTTACAGAACATTTTAAGGGCAGCAAAAATATGTGTTAATTTTGATCATATTTCAGAATGGACCATTATTTTCAAAACACGTTTTAGATAAATTTTCTCGATAGAAAAAAATCATGAACTAACCTCTAAGCTTGAAATTTACCGAAACGCATACAATTTTTTCTGGACTATTTATGAACAAATCTTAAAAAAATTTACAACAATGATGTAAAATATTGTAGTAAACCGTGTCATTACTATTATTTATCGATAAAAAAAACAATTTTCTGTCTATTCATTAATATTGGTTTTTGAGTTTGAAGTAGCCCCTACTAGTTAGCTAGTTCTATCGCACTGCGTCCTCATTAAAGCTCGTAGGTGGTCGCATAGTGAGAGTTATGTGCGCTGTGGTCGTTGGTTCTAATTATTATGATTCTATGATTGTCTTTATTTCTATTCTAATGATTCTATTCTAATGATTCTATTATTATTTTATTCTATTTTAAATATGTTTTTGCTATCTCGCATGCGCATCTCAATATTTCAACAGGCATTTCATATCATAAAAAGCAAAAGATAGATAGCAACCAAAGCCAAATGTTTGACACTGATATTGTTGACTATTGGAACATGGATACAGTGGATATAGTTCAGTACTTACCTAAGTAAACCAGTGAAATTACAGGGCACACAGAGATTTGGCATCTTATATCTCGGGGTGACGAGCGCAGTGCATTGCCATCCAGGGTTTTGAACTGTTGAAGTTCAAAATTCTTAGTGGCGTTAAGCTGTTATGGGCAAGCGTGAAGAGCCATCAGGCGAACGACTTCGCTCGTCTCATCACTCAGTATCATAAAAAAAAGTAAATGAATACATATTTAACCGACTTCAAAAGGGAGGGGGGGGGGGTCTTAATTCGGTTGTTTTTTTTTACGTGTGTTGCCTCAGAAGTTCTTCATGTTTACAAAGCATTAAAATTACGTTATAACTTTTTTTAACAACATTATTGACCAACTTAAATGACGTAACTTAAAGCCACCTTCACCTTCCCAAGCCTTCAAATTGTAAAGTTTATGAAAAATAACAAGAAAAAATAGCAATGAGGAAGATGTAGGTAATGAAAAAAAAAAAAACTTTCGTTTATGGTAATTTTCTGTTTTTTAAATTGTGCATAATGTTGACCCATTTCATAAAGGATAAAAATATATTTGTATTAAAAAGTTAGTAATAAAATATTAACTAAAATAGTTTTCACAAAAAGTAGTCGGGTAACTAGACTGTGTATAATGTATTCTGTGATAGACACCTAATTGACCAGACAACCAATTTATTTGACCGATTTTATGTCTAAGTGTCGTGGGAATAAACGTCTGTTTGACTTCAGACTAACCAGCTCTTAATTAAACCACATTTCTAGTTTGTTTGTCAAACAAAAGCAAACTGCAAACGAGAATCAAGTAGGGTCAAGTAACCGCAAAATTTTTGTCAACCTTAAATTCTGCTGTTTAATAATTTATGTTTTTTTAATGTACTTTAAAGTTGTAAGTATGGCTTACTACCCATTAAAAAGTTTATATAGAATAATATTGAAAAAGCATTAGTTTATTGTACTTATTTAATACTAGTGCAGTTGCCCGCGACTTCGTACTTGTAGATTTTCATATAAACCTTCAACCCTTTTTTTCCTCCCTTAATCAGGCCCTTGCGGAAAATAACATAGCTAAGCATTATATTAAGCATATATAATAATCTGGTCATAGCTAAGCATATTCGTGAAAACCGCATTTAAATCCGTACAATTGTTTAGATGTGCGTGGACAAACAAACAAACAGACAAAAATTCTAAAAACTATCTTATCGTATTCAGCTGTTTATTTTAAGACGTCCTGTGTATTTTTTTATAACTCGCTTTTTCAGTTTTTTTTTATCTCTACGTTTTTATTATATGTATAGATATAGATTATAAAAACGACAGAATGTTTGATCTTTTTATTTGTCTTTTACGCAGCAACAGAGCAACGGATCGAAATGATTTTTATCCCCCGATGCAAAAACAGGAGTGTTATAAGTTTAACGTGTGTAAAACCATTTCTGTGTGTCTGTCTGTGGCATCGTAGCTCCCAAACGGCTAAACCGAACTGAATTTAGACTGACTAGTTTTTTGTTTGAAAGGTAAGTTGATCAAGTGTTCTTAGCTATGGTTCAAGAAAATATGTTAAGCCGTACGCAGATAATTATCTCTTTTATAGGGGGTTTTAAAAAACAGTGTTCGCACAGAGATAGTTAGAGGGCCGGAGAGTAACATATGCTTTCCAACCCTCCCTACATAAATGTTCGAAAAATGTTTCTGAGGAAGTGTCCACACGAGCGAAATTGCGAAGCGCCAGTAGTTCAAGACAAAGTTATCCTGAACATTTCTGAAACTGAAGATTTCAGAGTTGGGCACATGAAGTTGTTTATAAATGCTCTCGCTCTGGCCACTGCAGTAATGTTATATAAATGCACCCTCTCAAGTGACATGTTATAGTCTTATAAATTGGAATTTGGAAAAGTTCTGTAATAGAAGTATTTGCTTCAAAATCCGATTATCTACTTAATAGTCAATATTAAACCTAGCACACGTCCCATCACTAGTAATTGTACCGTATAAAGCGTTGTCATTGTTAATATACTAGTTAAGAACTTGCCTAGAAGAAACCGATACCTACACTTGTGTTTGAAGACACCCATTATTGCAACTATCGGGCAAAACCCATTCAGGCAAACATTTTCTATTTACGCAAACATCGATATTTAATGTACCACAAGTCCCATTACTACTAATTATACCTTTAATACAACGTAGTCATTGTTAATACGTCCATTTGGTCCAATAAATGAATGTAATCTATATATGTTTATCCTTTATCTAATTTATTGTTTTGTTTATTTATTGTTTATTTCCATTTGGAAACAATAAATTAGATAAAGGATTACTAATTATCAAATGATAATAAATATCATTTTTCAAAAAGCGTCTACTTAAACGTCGATATTTAAACTAACAAACGTCGCATCACTAGTGACTATACCTGTAATAAAGCGTAGTCATTATTAATACGTCCATATTAGGTCCAATAAAGGAATGTAATCTATTTATGTTTATCCGTTATCTAATTCATTATTGCCGTTCGGAAAATAACTGATTAACAAGTAAGTAACATGTAATTTTAACTTTGCTAATATGAATGTTTGGAAATGTTGACCCAGCAAAAATTATATAACTTGTAACATTGCATCTCTGTTACTGAAATTTTAAAAGAATTTGTTGGAGGCAATGAATTGCGAAAACATCTTTGTCTCTATCTCTCTGTCTATCAGTTTGTTACATGTGTATGTTCCCACTTACATCCTACGTGTTAACAGATTTTACTTAACCTTCGATAGGATACCCAGCTTAATAACCTATCTCATTAATTGATGGAGTCATTTTGATGTGCTTGAAGTAATTCTGATAAACCATTAACGATTCGCCTTAGTTATTCTCCACCCCACACGTTGAACGTGTAAAGCCAAGGTCACAGACACCTTAACCTCAAGGGGAGTCAGTAAATTACTATTTAGCATAAATTTATTTCGGGTCACTGAGATAAACTTAAGCTATAGTCAAATAATTGTTCCGCCGAACGCGTCCGTATAATTAAAAGGGTCCTAGGATAGATCCCTGTGGGAGTGCGACCAAATTGCTTGCAGCGGTGGCCAAAGGAATGAACTATTTTTTTTAAGCAGATAGCATTCGGTTTTGTTAAGAAAATACGATGGTGGCTCCTTTCAACTCTACATATAGGTAAGTCGTACTGTACAAAGGTGCTAGATACGTTACTGGCATTGATGAGTAGGATAAAATCAGATAAATAGCTCCTAAAGCAATAAACCCAATATAGATTTTGTATCATGTGTTGTTAACGCTACATTCATTGATATATTTTACCAGATTTTTCGAATATTTTTACATAACAGCCAAAAAGTAGGAACCAAAGAAACACACAGTAGTAAGTGTGTATTTTTTATCCAACTTAACTTCAAAATACTTTAAGTGATTTAGTTGTGCGTGGTATGGTATCGATCTAATTCATAGATTATCTCGGGTGACACGGGCGGTTGTGTTTTAATTCCTTAATAATACGTGCGTCTACATAATAATATTATCCTAAAAAGACTCGCAGCGCATTTTGCATCAACATAAGTATACAAAACAATACTTCACTATGCAGCTATGTATTTGTGACTTTATTCAGAACTAATGCTGACAGGTACACGTAAAGACTACACGGTGCATGTTAGATGGGAGTACTGCACGCACACGTCGCTGCGCATGTAATAAATTAAGATAATTTAACGTTTGCAGGGGCTGTATCTCTGTCTGATAGTTTACTCCGTACTAGCATTCTGATGAGACCGCAAGGGTGAGCGTTACATATGGTGATTACTGACGAGGCTGCTGGCCTCGAAGACCATAAAAGCAGGGTTGTCCGATGACTATATTGACAAGATATGGTGTTTTAACCGACTTCCAAAAAGGAGGAAGTACTCAATTCGACTGACTTAAAAAAAAAATTGTTACCTTAGATCTTTCGACTGGGTGAATTGATTTTGATGATTTTTTTTTATTTAAAAGCTGGTGCTTCCGTGTGGTCCAGTTTTGTAATTTTTTATGAATTTGGTTTTTATATTGATAATTTTTATGTTAATATAGATTGTGTAACAATGCTCGTCTTAGAAATATAATATATATAAGGTCGGGGAAAAAGTTTCTTCGTATTTTATTAACAAATTCAAGACATATTTTTTTCAAGTTTAATTACATTTAATTATAATATATATGTGCCATTTTGTTCGATAACTTGTTGCCATCTTGTAGGTAGTGACATGATCCCGTTGCTGTAGAAATTTTGGGACTTCTGATCAAAAAAATGCAACAAGTAGTTTTGACAGTCCTCTCTGGATGTTAATCTAACACTACCCAAAGAATTCTGAAGAGACCGAAACAGGTGGAAATCTGAGGGTGCAAGGTCAGGGCTATATGGTGGATGCATTAACACTTCCCAACCAAGCTCTCTCAATTGTTGCTGAGAGGCCAAAGATGTGTGCGGTCTGGCGTTATCATGATGAAAGACCACGCCCTTTCTGTTGATCAATTCCGGCCGTATTTTCTCAATTTCTTGTTTGAATCTCATCAGCTGTTGGCAGTAGAGATCCGAATCGATGGTTTTGCCCGGCGGTAAAAGCTTATAATGAACGATGCCCTTCCAATCCCGCCATACACACAGCATCACCTTATTACGTGTTAATCCGGGTTTCGCTACAGTCTGTGGTGCTTCACTGCCCTTTGACCATGATCGTTTGCGCACATTCTTGTCGTAGGTGATCCATTTTTCTTCACCAGTGATCGATCTTTTCAAAAACGGTTCACTTTCGTTACGTTTCAACAGATAATCGCAAATGAGTACACGATTCATTTGGTTTCTTTCAGTGAGCTCGTGTGGCATCCAAATATCGAGTTTTTTTGTATAACCAGACTTTTTCAAATGGGTCAAAACTGTTTTGTGGTCGATCCCCAGTTCTTCAGCTACGTCGTAACTACTAATATGCCGATCTTGCTCCACTTTTTCAGAAATGGCATCAACTTTATCCGTAACAGGGCGACCAGAGCGAGCTGCATCTTTGACATCAAAATTCCCGGACTGAGAACGCTTGAACCAACATTGTGCTACTCTTGATGGCACTGCATTAGGTCCATAAACGTCACATATTTTATTCTCGGCTTGTGTCGCATTTTTCCCTTTTTTGTAATAAAACTTCAAAATATATCGAATTTCTTCGTTAGATTTGCTCATTTTATCGGACAAAAAAACAATTGAAAAATGGCGGGAAATTGCTTTTTACTTTTTGTATTCCTTTTTTAAAATGTCATATTTTTAATGTTATCAAAACCAGCCAGATACAAACAGTACAACCGATGAGATTTTACTACAACTTTATACATACAAAATACGAAAAGACTTTTTCCCCGACCTATTATATAACTTTTATATTAACACTCCATATGGCGGAGCAGTACTTGATAAAACAGATATATATGAAACCTTTCCTTAATTTAAATAGTCCTATTAAATACCTACCTTACAAGGTGCAGCAAAAAAATCCCCATTTCACATTAGTCTAAAAGCCAGTGAAGATCGACCTTCACCGATCTGATAACCAGATGTGACGTATTTTTTATCAAATAATATTTATAAACAAATATGCCTATGACAACATGCCTATCAAAAATTGTTAATAGCTATTTATAATTTAATTAATTTTCTTTCATCACCTTTACTCTTTTGATAACCGAAAGAGTTTTATCTCAACTGATAGTTTTTACTATTTAACACACAGAATATGCCTAGGTAGGCTTGCCTACTCATTTCTGTGCATGGCTACCTGGCAAGCAAATGTTAACAGGTAAGTCAATATAAGTAACTACACCGATCTGCTAACCAATCGAAATTGATATCATAGGTTAGATATTTTTATTACAAAACCAATCATATAGGCTTGCTTGCAAAAATCGTATATAAAATATTATTGCCAAGCTAAAAACTTGCTAAGAACTTTTTGATAGGCAAGTTATCATAGGCATATTTGTTTATAAATTATATTTGATAAAAAATAAGTCTCATCTGGTTATCAGATCGGTGAAGATCGATTTTCCACGTCTCCTCTACTACGTGTACTAGATTGAATCAGGCGTTACTTTGAAGAATTTCATCTTTAAAACTGTTTTCTTTGACGTTTAACCGACCACTCTTTTTGCATGTAGCCTATTAGTTAGTTTAACGGTGTCGCTGCAAGTATCTAATTGTGAGTGGAAAAAAATAATTGTGCTGTAGGTACTCACAGTTTTTGCGTTAAGCGGCTTTAAAAAAAGTTGAAAAAACTTAATCTCCCTCTTGTCTAATCTGAGGCTAGTTCCCTTTTTGTCGTGTTTGCTGTAGTAAAGATATTTATATATTTATTTATATTACACGTGTGGATTATGTATAAAAAAAGGATTATTTTCTCATAAAAAAAAATCTATTCACTATCGTCAATAACTTCATAGTCATAACAGTAACAGTGGGTGTCACATCCGTTGTCAGTATAACAGCCGCAGCCTTCTCCACAGCCTTCTTCGGGACATGTGTTAGCACAAATGACCTCTGAAACAAACAAAAAAACATATTACATATAAATGCAACCTTACACACAAACGTCGCTAGTGAATCGGTTTCTTCTAGGCAAGCAAGCGTGCTCCATCGTAGACCGCATGGTGGCGATCAAAACGCAAAGTCAATTTTTTTAAACGTTAGTATTTCAGCCGCTCCAGCTATTAAAATTTGCAATTGAAGCGGCAATGGGCAGGCCACATCGCTCGAAGAATGATAACCGATGGGGAAGAAAGGTTATTGAGTGGAGACCGCGAACCGGAAGACGCAGTGTAGGTAGGCCTCCCACTAGATGGACCGACGACATCGTGAGAGTCGCGGGCATCCAGTGGATGCAGATGGCAGGTTGTCGTTCAGTGTGGAGGTTAAAGGGGGAGGCCTATGTTCAGCAGTTGACGTCTTATGGCTGATGATGATGATTTCAGCCGCGCCTGCTGGCGCGAAAGCTACCTCTTTCGTTTCAATCGTTCGTTTTCGTATGGGAGCAACTCTGTAATTATGAAGAAAAAAACAGCTGTTCCATAAATATTTTTTTAAATTTAGGTATGTGCGTTTGACCGCCAACTCGCCTGATGTTAAGTGATGATGCGGTCTACGATGGAGCAAGCTTGCCTATAAGAAACAGATTATCTCGTGATTTGAAGATACCCAGATTGTAACTACCGAGTAACATAATCAATAATTATCAATTTTAAAAACCGACATCAAATTGAGTAAGTACGCAATTTCGTATAACTGGATGACATATTTTTTTCAGTTATTCTCATATAAAAACCAAACTACGAAACACATTTTGATGAAACTTATATGGTACTACTTCTGAAGTTAAGGCCTACAAAACAAAAATGGAATAATGAAAGTTACCCGCTCTTTCATAAGATCTTTCGCATGAAACTCCTGCTTGACATTTCTCGGCACAAACTAACAGAAGAATTAAAACAACACACTTCATCTTCAAACGTTTCGGTTTAGTTAGAATTATGATAATTAACCGCCAACAGGCCTTTTATACAATGCTTATCCACATTTAGGAATAATTACAATGGCCATTTTACATTAAAATTAGTAAAATGCAGCCGCGCTCTAATATTTACCCAGTAGTTGTAAAAGAGAAAAATTTGCATTTAATACAGAGCATAATAATCTTAATTTTTGTTTTGCTCAAAAGTACTTAGTACTTATTTAAAAAATATTTGCATAGTATATAAAGGTATCAAAAGCAAGGATATGCTCAGCTGAAAAAATAATATAGGTAGCAATTGATATGTTTTTTCTACCTTAGTTAAGTAGGTATGAAATAATCAATTTTAACAATATTCCAACATAAATTAACAAAACAATATTTTTTGCCTCTCATTTGTACGCTGCATCTGGCAAGGACATGATACTTATACAACATTTGAATTTGTATGACCTTGTATGCTTCTTTGTATGCATGTATACTTACATTGTTCAGACAAGTAAATTATTTTCCCAGTATGTCTGGTACTTGAATTTCAAGCACCATCTGCAAAAATTTCGAGTAACTACAATACTAGAACCGCTCATCAAAGATGTCGGCGTGCGACTGATCTAACGCTGGTGAGCAAAAGCATCACCCTTCATCATCCTCGTCAACTAGAAAACGTCCACTGCTGAGCATAGGCCTCCCCCTTTGACCTCCACACTGAACGACAGCCTGCCATCTACATCCACTAGATGCCCGCGACTCTTACGATGGCGTCAGTCCATCTAGCCCATCACCCTTACATCGTCGAAATACCATTCAGTCTCATTTGCCTCCTCTTTCCAAATTTACCGAACAACTTGCCTTCGTCTGTACATCTTGCAATATTTAAATCTAGGGTAATAGGTTACTAGGCAAACGTACTCCATTTTTTATTGTATCATTGTTTTCCATCAGACGAGATCACGGTCAAATGTGCATCATCATCGTCATCATTTCAGGCATAAGACGTCCACTGCTAGACGTAGGCCTCTCTCATCGATTTGCAAAAGAACCGGATGGAAGCGGCCAGCATCCAGCGTTTTCTCGTAGTCTCTTTTAGGTTGCCTGTCCATCTTGTGGGTGGACGTCCTACGCTGCGCTTACCGCTCCGTGGTCTCCACTCGAGAACTCGGTCAAACGTTAGCATAATTCAAAGTAAAAAATATAAGTATATTTAATAACATGTGCTCATCATTGAGTCTGTACCATTGCAAAAGTGCCTTTGGCCCTGTCCTTACGAAGTAATGTATAAATTAATGCTAAAATACGAACATTTGAGCAAATAAACGCAAGAAATTAAACAAATATATGAATAAACATATATGCACAAAACATAAACATTTCAGGTCCGAAGCGCAAGGGTGACTTCATATAAACAAACACATCTGCCGGTGACCCAAGAGAATATAATACTCCTACGGAGACCGATGACGTTAACCCAGGGGCTCTATTTTTGAATTGCTCGTATGATAGGTATTTCATACGAAAATATCATGCATAATTATCCATGTAAAAAACCAACTTCATAAAAAATAACTGGACCAAATTGAAGCACCAGCTTTTAAATAAAAAAAGAATCATCAAAACCCCATAAATTTAGGATGTCACAAAAAATCTGTGTTCACCCAATCGAAAGTTCTGAGAAAACAAACATTAAAAAAATAAAAAACAGTAGAATTGAGAACCTCCTCCCTTTTAGAAGTCGGTTAAACATGACTGATTTTAGAACGAAATCCCAAAAAAAGTTGCATTTTTGAAATAAACATATACAACCTAACGCTAACGCGTGGTTTAAACCATTCGAATTTGTTTCTATAAAAAATATTTTTCATGATAATTTCGTGCGAAATATCATACGAGCGTTTCAAAAATTGAGCCCCAGAGAGAATACCCATAGATACTAACTTAACTAATAGTTCCTGGGTGACCGAGCTTCGCTCAGTTTTTTTTTAAAACTATTTAGGTAAAAAATAGTATTTCGGCAAGAAAAGTATACACATTTGGAAACATAATAAACTTACCTAAATAAAAAAACACTTTGTTTCCATAATAAAAATTGTTCATAAAGATGAATACTATGGACCCTGTTTGGCTTAGTACACCCTTTCTGCGTAACCTAGTATGTATGCATATTTTGTATATCAGATTGGACAAGACAAGACTAATTCAACATTCTAACATTTCGGAGTGTTCATCGGATCTGCATGATCTAATTCCCTCCTGCCCTTTTTTCTATCGGACTGCCAGAGCGCTTTATGGTTGACATTCCGAAAACCCGTACGAAGCGCTTTGATTCCACTTTTATTGTGCGAACTGCTAGTATGTGGGATGCGCTGCCTGAATGGGTGTTCCCCGATAGTTACAATCTGGGTGTCTTCAAATCTCGAGTGAATCGGTTTCTTCTCGGCAAGCGTGCTCCATCGTAGACGGCATCATCGCTTAACATCAGGCGAGATGGCGGTCAAACGCAAGCCTATTACAGAATAATAAAAACTGTTTTCTACATATTTTTCTATTCACTTGAGTATAAATGTTGATGGAACTGGTCAAAATAAAAGAACGCAATAAAACTACATAAGACCATATTAGAGTAATATTTACTTAGGTCGCTTTAACACGTGGAAAGGCTGAGTCCGTATAAATATTTATAACCTCTTAAATGGTCTAGGAGTTAATCTAGGTTGGGATAAGTGCTGTTTAGATTTAGGAATTAGAAGGTAGATTTGAATTCCCGCCAAAGTCCACATGGAATTAAAATTAATTACGTAATCAGCTATTTTATACATAAATTATTATTAGAATAATATGTTTGTAGAAATGAGCGATGGTGACCGAGCGGTAGCATGTGCACTTTTGCACCGACTTCCAAAAAGAAGGTGGTTCTCAATTCGACTGTATGTTTTTTTAATGTTTGTTACCTCAGAACTTTTGACTGGGTGAACCGATTTTAATGGGTTTTTTTTTAAAGCTTGTGCTTCCTGTGTGGTCCCATTTCCCGTTGGTCCAGTTCTATCATTTTTATGAAGTCGATTTTTCATATTGATAATGTACTTACATAAATTATGTGCAATTTTGATGCCATCTCTCAAAAACGGTGAAGGAAAACATCGTGAGGATACCGGTATGTCCATAAATATCAAAAGTTCAAAGACATATGACATTCATCACCATGCATTGGGCTAACATGGTGGATTAGGGCACATCATCTCTCTGTGAGAAAAGGCTGCGACCCAGCAGTGAAAACATGATAAGCAGATAATGATAATGATGATTCTTATAACGTATATTTATCCCAAATGTTCGTTTTCAATATATAACGCTGTCTCGAACGTGTATCGACAGTTATTGATTTGAACTAACATCTTGATCTTATACCCAAGATCCGCGGGGCTATTATGGATCTTTGATCGGGATCAGTCAGTGTCAGAATTGACAGAATTTTGACACTTGAAAGGGGTTATGACGCAAAAAAAAAGCGTTGTCTATTTCCAATTTCATACTACGAAATTGGAAATAGACAACGCTTTTTTTTTACATAATTTTGACAAGTCGCGATCCCGATCAAAGATTCGTAATAGCCCTGCAGAGTAGTTGTTCTCATCAAACGCGACACGAAATAGAACTTTACGTGTTACTTTCCCGTTTGTATTGTATTAAGAGCCTCTATAGAGAAGTTATCTTGAATGTCTCGCATTACTTACGTATTAGAGGGAACGAAGTTGCACAAGGATAAGTAAAGTTTATCCCCTAGGGATGTTTTTGAGCAAAACAATTGACGTCTCAGGTTTGTTCTTTAATTAGTAAAATAATACAGGAAGAGGCTACGGTTTTGACTGCCCCGGTGGCTCCGTTAATTGGTCGAATCTACCTTCTGCGCTTGGGGGCGTGGGTTCGATTCGCACCAGGACAAACATTCATGTGATGAATATTTTGTGTTTGTTCTATGGCTGGGTGTTAATATTTATTTAAGTATGTCAAAAATATAGTATATCAGTCACTGGCAGCCATAACACAAGCTCTGGTTAGTTTGGGGTCAGATGACCGTTTGTGCAAAAATATCCTAGATATTTATTTATTATATCCGTATTTTTTTAATTTTTGTTAATTAGCTGCGATGTGTTGCCGGACACTCGGAGTGCGTGACTGAGAGACGGTTGTAACGAAAATGATAATGTACCTTCCATTCGTCTAGTCAATATAGTGGCGGGCACAACCTGTCTACAGGTAAAAATATCTTGTAGGACCATTGATCTAACTTGAGACGTGAAAAATACACACAAAGTAAGTGAAGTCGCGGCATCTCATCGCAAGATCTGTGCAATAATAGAATATCACAGAATAAAGATGTGACGATAATATAACGATAATAACTTTGATAATATATAGTTTGGATCTGTCTTTAAACTCGAGCTAGTGCCGAAAAAGTCTGCCAAAACTGAAGGGGGCGAGGTAAACACGTATTGCACACACTGACATATTCTTACTAGTTCTACAAACGCACACTTCAATATTGACCGCACACAACTGCAAATGATGTAATCAAAATGTATACGAGTGGACGACCGAGGGGAGGGGGGAGGGGGGGTGTAAATGCCTAAGGGGAAACAGTACGTATAACGCTTCCGTTTATTTATTTTTTCTGAGGATAATAATAATGACCTTTCCCCAGATAAAGGTTAAAGCTTTGTAATTAATTTCTTCAAATCACGTGATTCGTTTCATCGGTTTCTTCTAGGCAAGCGTGCTCCATCGTAGACCGCATCATCGCATAACATCAGGCGTGTTGGTGGTCAAACGCAAACCTATCTATCTATACATATTATAATAAAATCATAGAGATAAAAAAACTGTAATTGCTAGATATCAAAAAAATTATCACACAGGCCGTCTTAAAATAAGCAGCTGAACGTTAAGACACTTTTTAGATTATTTGTCTGTTTGTTTGCACATCTTCACATCACATCTTCTAAACCACTGGATGGATTTAAATGCAGTTTTCACGAAAATGCTTAGCTATGACCAGATTAAAGTACAGGCTATGTTATTCACGGACAATAGCTAGTTACAAAAAATAAGTTTCGAAGAGGCAACTGTAAACATCGCCTTGATACCTACTATTATTTTTGGAGTTTACTCCTTAAGAAACGATTTGAGTTATAAGGCCCGGTACGGAAATTTTATGAGGAGTAAAATCAAGTGTTACACGAAAAGTTGAGGCGTTACGTAGAAAGAGACAAACATATATATCTGTAGGATTGAACGTGTAAAAGAATGAGATTCAAAGAAGATCTCATTCTTCTGCTGCCGAGTAAACTCCAATCGTGCGTCGTAGCTGACACACACACACTTTTTTTTTTTTCAAGATATGCTGTACAAAAATGTAGATGTAGTAGCTGTAGATGTGCTGTGTAAAATTTATTACTCTATTTTCTTTTTGTCGTTTCTCTAAATATTTAAAAAACTGGCTTGACTACTTACAGTTGTTCAAACAAACCATCAAAAAAATACGCTCGCCGTTTTTTACACGTTTTCAGTTTTTTCGCGTTTTCAACAATAAAAAAACATTCTAAATTTTTTTACCGTCCTCATGAAGACCACTGCCTAGCCAAATTTTATCAATAGCGGTTCAGCAATTTAGTTAAACTAGTCAGAAGAGGGCGATACTAGACTTTCATCCGACTACTATAATTGTTCCAAGCGAAATAAAAGGGTGTCTACAAGTACCTCTCCGGGTTTGCAAAGCACTGTCAACAACGCTAGTGTTGTAGGTGTCCATAGGCGGCGGTTCTGCTTACCACCAGGCGGACAGGATGATTGGTTGCCGCTCTTTAAAAAAAAAACAACTGATGAAAAAGAATCAGAATATATTTATTGCAAAAACTGTGTACAAAAGATGTTCTTAATAACTTAAGCAGTGTATCAACAAATTGAGAACCTTCCTCCTTTTTCGAAGTTGGTTAAAATACTTGCTACATAGATCAAGTCACTGAAAACTTTAAACATTTCCATCGTCAAACTTTCAACGTCCTTGTTCTTTTGCATCAGAAGTTGAAGTAATAAATTTCCCTCGGACAAGTAGAGTGGACCGTTAGAGACTTTTCAAGTTGACAAGGTAATCGATTATAAACTTAAATGTATTTTTCAAAAGTCATTTTTCGCTGCTCAATTTCATTTAAAACTCCGATAGTTCTGAATAATGGTTTCAGTCGTTACCGGGCGTTCTATTTGGGAGTGTGACATAATAATATAAGTTTGAGTCGAGAGTACTACTGTTTTCGTTTATTTTTAACCGAACTCAAAAAAGGCGTAGGTTCTATGTTCCACTGTTTTTTTTTAATGTATGTTCATTGATATCTCCGCCAACTGTTGACCGATTAAAAAAAAAAAAATACTTTTGTTCGGTAGAGTATATTTCCTATTTGGTCCCACTGGCATCAATTCTGACCTACCATTCTCTAAACTAAACTAATGTGACAGGACTAAAATTATCGGCGTCTTTTTTCATTTCAGTACGGCAGAAAAGGATGGCAACCATTTTATAGCTGTCAAATTTAGTTTAGTTTAGAGAATGGCATATCAGAATTGACATCATTGTCACGCAAGTCAGGATCTGATGATGTGATCTCAGGGAAATCGAGGGCAACCCTTAAATTTTATGGGCACTTATTAAGTTTTTTATATATTTTCTAAAGCTGTGTATTTGCGTCTGATAATCATCATCTCATATGGATGAGCTGATGATGAAAGGTACAATGCTCCTCAACGGTTAGGAGTTAAAAGAAAATTCTTTCTAAATTTTGGGCCACAGCAAATAATATTTAAAAAAATCGTAACATGATGAAAAAAGTTATACTCACTGAAAATTATGAAGATTAAATCCCAAAATAAATGTATGATAATATTATAGACAAATTAAGATGGTTTTGTAAAAACTGTCGATTATTATTACAATTACATAAAAAAAAACTAAAGCCACACTTGGTTTAAATGTTTATCGCATTATTTTATTTAGATAAAAATTACCAAGATAAAATTATTAAAAGGTACCTTTAGCTTTTTATTTTGGAAAGTCACACTGTTAGTTGTTCATAACTTTGGTTAAATTTAACTAACGTTTATTACATTTAAAAGACTACATTCTTTTCCACAACATATTTTACTAATTAGACCCTCTTTGCTTCCGTGTTATCAACAAAGATCCTCTTTTAAAATGAAAATTCTCTACTTAAATTTTTAAAACGTTACACTGATATTTTACCTTGTTATCGCTTCCGTTTACCTTTTGTCTTCTATCTTTTACCTTTTTGATATTTTTGGTTCATAGCTTTTAATTAATTTTGTGAAGTCTCACGAGTACTTAGCTTTGCAGAATTAAGCTTTTGATTTGTAACTGTCAGCATTTTTTTTGTTTGGAACCTTTACACTTTGTGAATTTTAATAGGTCATTAATTTTTATTTAAATTTCTTAACAGCCACAATAAGTTGTCATGCCAGGAAAGTGTAAAGTTCCTGTGGGATTTTCATTAATCAGGTATGAATGATCGGCTTCTATAATAATTTTACAACAGTTTATAAACCATATTCCATCATATTTCTTGATATAATCAGTCCTCGTTCTGAAAATATACCTTATCCAAATCTTTTCAAATGAAATATATTACTCATCTTTTAGTCATGCGCCACAGATTTCAGCCTTGAACTCTTAGATCCAGATTGAATCTGAAAATAAGGTAGGGAAGATATTTTGGTATTAAAATAGTGAAAATAGTGAACAGTTAGCAAATGAGAGAAAAAAACCAATAAACCGTAGACCGCATCATTGCTTAACATCAGGCAACAACTTTCCAAACACAACCCAAAACATTTAAAAAAATGGCTGTTCCACGAACTATGACTATATTGCTTACAACCATTTTATTAATAAAAACACGATAAGTATATCTACATATTTAGAATCATAACAAACTTACCTAAATTAAAATAAATATATTAAACTGGGCCCTTATACCGCACGGGCAAACGCGCTCTATCGTGGCCACGTTAAGTTTACCTCAAAGAGTTGGCCTCTATTGCTTAGGATATAAAGTTTAAGTTTTGGAGGTTAACTTAACGCGCCACGATAGAGCGCGTTTGGCCCGTACAGAATAAAGGTCCTACGCCAATTTAATAAACCGCTGCCCGTTGGATTGCAGTACTGACGCGTTCCGCAAGGTATCGTCCTAAACAAACATACCTACATGCAAACGTTGCTTCATATCTGTGAGACAAGTCAATTACGATTGTTTCACTGAAACTAAGTTTCAGTGAAACAATCGTAATTGACTTGCCTTACCTTGCGACGTGTCACTAGTTGGTTGTAAATGAAACCAATTATCATCAGTACATAAATACTTAATTAAATTGTAATTCTAGTCTGGAATTCATAAACGTATTAGCTGCGCCCAGTGGTTTTACCTGCGTGGATGGATATTGCCTTAGTATCCATCATAACCATCATCGTCATCAGCCAGAAGACGTCCACTGCTGAACATAGGCCTTCCACTGAACGACAGCCTGCCAACGGCATCCAATGGATACCCGCGACTCTCAAGATGTCGTCAGTGCATCCAGTGGGAGGCCTACCTACGCTGCGTCTTCCCGTTCACGGTCGCCACTCAAGAACCTTTCTTCCCCATCTGTTATCAGTTCTTCGAGCGATGTGGCCTGCCCATTGCCGCTCCTACGTGCAAATTTTAATAGCTATGTCGGTGACTCTGGTTTTTTGTCGAATATTCACGTTCCGGATTCTATTGCGCAACGAAACTCCGAGCATAGCTCTCTTCATTGCCCGTTGTGTGACTCGGGGTTTATTTATAATTAGGATCCGTACATTGTCCGAAATAAAAAGTTTTATGTACCCAACTCTCCGGCCCACAAACTATTTTTATGCAAAAAATAACTGATAAATAAAATCAATCCGTCGATCTGTTGCTGAGAAAGGAACAAACAAACCGAAAAACAAACACTTTTGCATTTCTAATATTAGTAAGCATGTTTGCATAATTTAAATCACAATTTCACTAACACATATACAGACCCATTCAAACGAAACATTTATTAATATTTAACTCATGCCACAACAACGAAAGTTTGCCGCGACACAAATTCGGGACTGACCAAACCTACCATATCTAATCAAACAAAAAAACCTTGAACAATCAATTTGAATTTAACTTTTAAACAAAATTTAACAGAAGATTGAATAAATATTGATGTTGCAACGACAGGGTTGCCCCTCTCCGTCTGTCCCTATAAAGCTAATGCATCACAAGATATCTATCTATATAATAAAAACGTAGATAAAAAAATAACTGTAATTGCGAGGTATAAAAAAAAAACACAGAGCGTCTTAAAATACGCTGCTGAACACGTTAAGACAAAGCTACGATGTCATAGATAGGCACACAGATACGCAGATACACACATTAAATTTATAACACCCCTCTTTTTACATCAGGGGTTAACAAATAAAAAATTACAGCACAAGTAGTTTTGAAAAGTTTGAGTGAGGTCACATAGAGGTTGGTCTCCTACGACCTTATTTTTGTTAGAATTTGGCCCTAACACGTTTTTCTGACAAAATGGGGGCGTGAAAACATGGTAACATGTTATCCGACTGGATCTGATAACATCCTCGCGTTCGCCTGCGGGGGGGAGGGAATGTTTATTAGGCCGTAGCATTATTTTATAGCTTAGCATGTTATTCTAAACATGTTTTGTTGTTTGTTTTGTTAGATTTTGGGCGCAGGAGACCCGCCTTTACTCTAACTCGTTTTGTATGCGTATGATGTTTTTCGTGACCTCACATCAACATACAGGTTTGTACCCTGCATTCAAGGCCGTCAAAGAGGTTCTTTATCTGCCAAGAACTTGTTAAATAAGTACTTACGGGACAATAAACGGGAACGGGAGAAATACTAGATGCAGCGATCTCGCTCGCGGATTTAATGTTTTTTTAAGTTATTAAATGACTGTCTACTTTTGAAAAATGTGCTTCGGTCATTTTATGAGGTAAATATTTAAGACAAATTTTTGATTAACATATTTTTGTATTCCAAAGTAAATTAGGAAACCCATTTTTTGTGATCATAATAAGAAATAAAAAAAACAGAATGACCAAAATCGATAAAATTGGGAAAATAGGGCCGTAAGAGGCGTCAGAGCATGGTAAGTGTGGTAACCCTGAGTTAATCAAGCACGATAGTCAGTCAATCAACCCGAGCGTTGACAGGTGGCTGTTTAAACATAACAGAGATAGCATGTGTTGATGTAAGGCTTTTGTTGCAAAATCAATCTCATACATGTAGTTTGGCTGTAAATCTGAAACGGTTAGTTTTATGACTGAGAAACTGCGCCCCGCTATTTCACCCGCACCGCGTGGTGAAGGAAAATAGTGTTGATGATGATAATTAGCCTATGTGTTAATCCAGGACATAAATGATCACTATTCCAAATTTCCTAGTAAGTACAAGGAGTAACAGACACTCTCTCTCGCACACACACACACACACACTCACACACACACTTTCTCATTTATAATACTTATTAGTGTAATAGTGTGATAAATCGGTTTCACTGCCCATTGTCTAATATTTTTCAGTATATTTGTAAGTATAAGTTTGTTAACTCGCCTGTACATTTATATAACTGTGTCAGATGCTAAAACTTTTCATAACTTACTTATAATAATTTACCTGTCTTCTTGACTTTGAACTTTTGTAACCTCCATTTGCAACCTTAAATAATCTTAGTTTAATTTTAAGGAACGCCGAATATTTTTTATTTGCATGGAGTAAAAAATTTTTTTACTGAATTTTATTTAAGGCTTAATATACCTATATTTTCGTTTGGCCACCAACTCGCCTCAAATTCAATTACTTATGAGCCAAATAATAGAGACAAGTTCAGTGCAGTTCCCTATTTTTAACACGATTTTATTAGCTTGGTATCTTAGAATAACTATCTATTTGGTATGTATGTAAAGAAATCTTTGAACTTGATTTTCACTACTTCAAAACATCGAATTAAATTTAAACTGTCCATACTTATGAAGGACCAGTCTCTGGCAGCCATATTACAAGCTTTGCTTAGTTTGAGGACATATGACCCATCATGATGTGTGCAATAATGTTCCATATATTTATTAAATTATACTAACTCTGACTTATTCTATGACACAGGGCGCTGTCACGTGCGAGATCTTGTGGGAACGGGGCTCTTAAAAACTGAAATAAAACTGAATAAGTATATTCTTAGAGTCCTAAAATTTTAGGTTCTGGTTTGAGTTCACAGACGTCAAATACAATAATAATCAACTCACAAAAAGCCAAGACGTATGGCTACACGATACAAAAACCACTAATCCACGAAATCTGCAGAGTCGAGCACAGACCAACCAACTTATCTGTGAAGTCGGCCAAATAATGAACCTAAACATATTCCACTGACAACTGTCACTTTTGTCCAGAAAGTGCGATGGCGGCTCCTAAATTCATCTGTAGAAATAAGTTGGTCGCATTGTAAATAGCGCCATTAGCATTCTATTCCGCAAGGCGCGGGGAAGCTAATCCACGCCTATTGTTCCTTGAAAGCCTTCGAAAATTGCGAAAAAAAAAAAGCACTGTTCCATATAAAATTGTCATTGACACTCGACGAAATGTATAAAACAGCAGATTTTTTTTCGCGAATTTAGTGCTGTCTCATAGTACATAATGAGAGTTATCATTATGATAGTTCATAATGATGACTACCTTGTTATCTCCGAATATTTCCACAGCCTCACCAGTCAGCCATATACATACAAACATAATGGCATACACATGACAAAAAAAAACGATGTTAAAGTGGCATGTAAACAAGTTGCGGACTTTTAGCAAAAAAACATCTCTTCAAGATAAACTTCGGAAGCCAGTCATTTCAGAACGGGAACAAAAATGCTTACCTGGCGTTTTTCTAGCTCAACGAATACGAATTGCCATTCAGTGGCGTTATGCCGCTAGCATGCTATGTACACTGCCAACTAGAAGTTGGGTTGTGTTACTAGACTTACAACGCAATCCAACTATATTTTTTGTAAAATAGGCTAAGTAGTTTAGGGATTTAGTTGACTTTATTTTTCATTTAAATTGTTTTTGATATCTTAAAGTTGCCACCAAAAAATACTTTATCCGTGATTCCTCGGTATGTGTATAGGATGCTACCTAAAAGGCAAACGGCAATTTTTTCCAAGTGGAACCATTATCAGATAGTTCTTCGATTTAGGTAGAAGCACTGGGTTGATCTGAGACGTGGTCTTTAACTGTTGGCCTTTTGGAGAAACTTAGAGTCATACAACGAGCAATGGAGAGACCTATGCTCGGGGTTTCTTTGCGCGATACAATCCGAAATGTGGATATTCGCCAAAGAATCAGTCACCGACATAGCCATTAAAATTTGCAAGTTGAAGTGGCAATGGGTAGGCTACAACCTTCGAAGGACCGATGACCGATGAGGAAGAAAGGTTCTTAAGTGGCGACCATGAACCGGAAGACGAAGCATAGGTAGGCCTCCCACTAGATGGACCGACGACATCGTGAGATTCGCGGGTCGCGAGTGGATGCAGATGGCAGGTTGTCGTTCAGTGTGGAGGTTAAAGGGGAAACCTATGTTCAACAGTGGACGTCATATGGCTGATAATGACATGTCATGGATGATGATGACTGGGTGGATAGAAGTCTTCTATATGGGTACGATACTTTTTGATCTACATAGTTATTACGTGTAGGAATCATCTGACGAAAATTTCTCATTATGAGCTTTATGTAATACAAACAAATATAAATATTTTATAAATGAAAAACGTTATAAGGTTAATTACACCTACACGTATGCCGAAGAAAATGGAGAAAACAAAGGAAATTTAATATGCCGCGGCTATAATGGAGACCTACAATTGTTTCCACAATGAAAAAAGTACTAAACACTCATTATTGTGAACGTGATGAGAATAATGTAGGAAAAATATACTCGCGACTAATAATTACAGAAAAAATATCACAATAAATAAATGTGCCATTGGGTTGAATGAGAACTTTCCAGAGAGACGACTTAAAATAAATGATTCCAGCTGACTTTCGATAGATAGCGGTATAACTGCAACTATCTAGCACAATTTTATTACAACCCGTCAAATTCGCTTAGAATAGTCTGTCCTAATTCTATCCTTTGACATTGCGAAGAAAGTGGCGCCACCGCGTTGTTCTACATATAGGACAACTGCAGTGCAGATAAATTTGACAGTTAATATCGACAAATTCGATAAAATTCCATTTGATCCGTACTCGCTATGTTCGGCACAATGATATTTTAATCTGTCGATTTCAACTGTCAAATTTATTGATCGGTATAAACTGTACTTGCACTGCTGATTCAGAAGGGTTAGCCATGTTATTACTGGTGGCTTATACTGTGGCGTGTGTCTTAGTAATAATCTATACATATAATAAAAACGTAGAGATAAAAAAATCTGTAATTGCGAGATAACAAAAAAAAACCCACACAGGTCGTCTTAAAATAAGCAGCTGAACACGATAGGACAGTTTTTAGAATTTTTGTCTGTTTGTTTGTTTGTTTGTTTGTTTGTTTGTTTGTTTGTCCGCGAACATCTCCTAAACCACTGGACGGATTTTAATGCGGTTTTCACGAATATGCTTAGAAATTACCAGATTAAAACATAGGCTATCTTATATCATTTATTTTAATTCTTTATTTTTACATCAACGAAAATAAAAATCAATGATTTATTTCTTCGTTACCCGAAACGTAATATGAGGATCGTCACATAGCCTCAAGCAAGGAGATCCAAAGTAAAGAGAATGTTATTGACATAGCCATTAAAATTTTGAAACTGTCAACTATGTCAACTGTCAACATGGTCATTCGGTTAATCAGTTTAAATTTAAAGAAGGTTCCTTAACCTTCTTAGATGAATGAACGTGTAGATCAAGCATGTTTTAGGCCTTAAAACCTCTTTGGTGATTCATTCCAGTGCATGGAGTAGGAGTGTGGCGTACTCGTACTCCTTGCGCCAACCTTCGTGAATTTCATTCCAATTTTCCACGACGTGTGGCGCTGGGGCGCGAAAAGAAAAAAATAAAAGAACACCGATTTTCAAATGGAATTGTCATTCGCTTTTTCTAAGATTTTTCTTTGCATTAAATTTATAATTTCTTTCGGACTCAGCTATTTTCTTCCATTGTCGGTAGCTTAACCCTCTCCTTCTATATAAATAGTACAAATCCACTATAATTGGTGACCACTGAATGAACCGTACACCACCGACAAAGGTCAGAATGCCGCTAGATCGTACTGATAGCACTGCGGCTGACACGAAGAAAAAGATGATGACAATGTATTCCGAGTTGGCGTGCGAATTCCACCGTTTTGGCCCGAGAAGCCGGCGATTTGGTTCGCCCAGATCGAAGGCCAATTCGCGATTTCCAACATCACTGCAGATAGCACCAAGTTCTACTATGTGATTGGACAACTTGACCCGCAATAGGCAGCTGAAGTCGAAGACATCATCGTCAACCCGCCTGTGACCGAGAAGTACGAAAAACTCAAGCTGGAGCTAATTAAACGTTTGTCCGCATCAAGAGAAAAAAGGTACAGCAACTTTTAACACACGAGGAGCTAGGTGATCGTAAGCCTTCTCAATTCTTACGTCATCTACGACACCTAGCAGGCCCCGGAGTTCCAGAAGACTTTTTACGCATGATTTGGACCAGCCGCCTACCGAACAGCACGCAGACCATCATTGCTTCGCAGCAGATGACGTCATCACTCGATGTGCTGGCAGACCTAGCCGACCGCATACATGACGTTGTCCCTGGGTCGCATCTACATCCAGTACCACACCGGGAAGCTCCAAGCTCCATATTACATTCTCATGGTTTTATTCTATGTTAGCATTTAAAACACAAAATATACCGCATCCTATTTTAATACAGTCCCGCGAATAGAAATATTCAAAAAAGGCCCTTTGTACATGAAAATAAACCTATACAACAAAATTCCGGACGCAATAAAGAAAGAAATAAATAATAACATTTTTCCAGAACCAACTTCGTAAGTTTCTAACCCAAAAATGTTATTACGAGATAAAAGCTTTATTCGATGATAAATTTTAGAAAATTATAATTAGAAAATAAATATCGATATATAAATAGTTAAGAAAGTAGCGTCATAAGTTTTGTATCATCTCATATATAATTAAGTACCCTATCACACTAAGTATGTTTTTTTTTGTTTTGTAAAATTACTTCACCCTAGGTTAAGTTTGAACAGTATATATAATATTTATGTAATAGATTTAACTATACTTAAATTTATATGTTTATGTCTGTGGTCTGGTTTTGTGAACAGCCACTACATAAGTCATTGCTGCACCCTTTATGCAAGGTATATAAACTTAGCTTTTAGAAGAATACAGTGTATATTATTTGCAGTAAGAATAAGAATATAGAAATAATTTTATTTTACTGTGATATTTTAACAGATAAATAGAGTAGTTCCATTTCATGGCTTTTTAATCAAGGTATACATACAAATGCACGCGAAATAAGAAATAACTAGCCAAAAGCGTGTTAAGACAAGCATTATGTCAGGGTTCCGTGGCCAGCGAAACTGGCCGGAAATATACTTTTAATGGTTTAGACAAAAAGAAAATTTCAAAACATGCTCTGCACTGTGGTCACATTATCTTTTTGATTTGAAAACTGTTGACGGTGTTATTTATTACTTTTATGATTCTATCAATACTTCATACAGAGCGACTTAAAATAAGCAGCTGAAAATGTTAAGGCAGTTTTTAGAATTTTTGTTTGTTTGGTCACGCACATCTCCTACACCCCTGGAAGAAAATGCGGACGGATTTAAATGCGGTTTTCACGAATATGCTTAGCTATGATCAGATTGAAGTATATGCTATGTTATTTTGCGCAAGGCCGGGCTAAGGGAAGAAAAAAGAATTGAAGGTTTATATGAAAATCTACGCGTACGAAGTCGCGGGCAAAAAAGCTAGTTTTAAAATAAAAATAGTGCGTAACTGAACTGGAAGAAGGGATCTGAAAAGGTCTAATTACAGAAGAAAACCTATTAAGTACATTAAACAATTGAATACGGGTCGAATTGTAACACATATTCTGAATTTAGAGTTAAATAGAAATAAAATAATCGAGAAATAACCTCAGAATAATAACAAAACTCTTGTTACCAGAACGAAACATATATTTTTTGACAGGACGGCGAATGTCAGGGTTGTACACTTCTTCTTCTGTCTTTTTATTATACTTTGGATTGGAACATGATGTCTATCAAAATCGATCTTTAAGCATCACATTTTACAAAAACTTTTATATGCGCAAAAAAAATTGGGATTGCATTCCTACTTATTATACAGTTGGTTAAAAACTATGAAGTGCTAGAAATTTATACATATGGATCTAATTGGATAGATGGACCGACGACATCGTGAGAGTCGCGAGCATCCAGTGGATGCAGATTGCAGGCTGTCTTTCTGTGTGAAGGTTAAAGGGAGAGGCCTATGTTCAGCAGTGGACGTCTTCTGGCTGATGATAATGTTGAAAGAACCTTCTGAGCCAAAATAATTAAATATTTTGGGGAACCATCTCTAGAACTTTCTCTACATCATAAAAAAGGAACAGGCAAATTAATTCACAAACATCGGAAGTAATCATACATACATAAATAAATAAATAAAATGCGGATTGAATTGAGAATCCCTCCTTAAGTGGGTTAAAAAACAAAATTATTTAAAATTGTGCCATGACTAAACTCACTAGCGAAACCGTGGAACAACTAACAACCCATAAATTCTAAATGAAAATCTCAAGCAGCGTTCTAACATGAACTTGTCGTATTACTTTGCATGTTTCGTAAATTCATATTCAAATTCGTAGGTAAGTTTGACCTTATACTTCCATGAATATAAATTGCTCTCGCAAGTCCTTCAATCTCAGGGTTTTGATGTTTTCTTATAAGATTGAAATCTGTCCTTCGCCTCTGTTTATTCAAAACGAATCAAATAAGGATTTACTTCAAACGTCTTATCGGAAAATGTGTCAATATGAAATGCATTAAAAATTATAGCAGTAGTGATTTGAAATGCAGTCACACTTCCATATTGAGCGGCACACAATTGCAAACGAGATGATCAGACGGACTGCCAAGGGGAAAAAGGGGGGAAACTGTAGGTATAACACTTCCATTTATTTTTTCTGAGGGGGCTTGTCTTGACAGATAAACATAACGAAAATATAAACCGTTTTGTAATAATCTAGAGAATCTATGCATTATTTTTTTGCAAATGTTGTGTTAGCTTATATATCGGCTTTTTATTCATACAAAATCTTTTCTATCTTTAATACCCATTCAATCGAAATCGAAACCCATCTCATCCAAAGCTAAACGCTGTATAACTATCCTAGGAGATAGAAAATGATTAACGAATCTAGAGACCCATCGTTTTCCAATACTATAAAATTTTAACAAACTTCGGTTGCCCGCCTCTCTCATTGAGTTCGACTTGTTTTAGCTGCCGACGACTAGGTAAGAGGGAGAGATAAAAGCTCCAAGCATGATTAATTTAAAACAAGCTTTTATTAAATTTAACTTCATATGTTTAAATTTTTACTTTTAAAACATTTGCTTAATTGTATTTTGCTTTTTGTTGACATGAGTTAAAATATCAAATCAAAATAGCTTTAAAACTACAATTCCACAACAACATTCAACACTGATCTATAAATCAAACACAAAACTTAATAAAAACCCATACTTATTGAAGATCATACTATTTAAAGGCAACGAAGACCTAACATAAAAAGCTTTATTTAAACATGTCGTCATGTTTAAAAACAAGGTTTTATTTTGACGGCCATTTTGAAAATATTTCAATATTTTGTATTGCATTTGTATTATCACTAGAGCTAAAGGTGGATGCAAAATTTATCTCGAAATGACTCCCATATATCAATAATTTTGTTTGACCGCTTTTTTCAAAATTAAGTTTTTAAATTATTATTTGATTTAAAGTTCGGGACTCTGATACGCGTGGCGCTTACCATTCGGTGCATCGCTCATCTCTTCTCAGTTGAAAAAATAGACACAATATGCAGAAATGGTAATAGCCACTTCTTAAGACAAATTCTATGCCTCTTCGGATTTAACCTTTAAGTCTTTTCTACTCGGTTTGTCTTTGAACTACGCAAAATGGATTTCTTTCAGTAACTTGGGGCTATTATTAAACTTGTTCGGATATGCGATTAGCCTCAACGGTTGTCTGTTCAGTTTTGCTTGGAAGTTCAATCATAACTTTTTAATTTCATAAGTGCCTTTATGCTGGAGTTTTTGTTTTAGACCACACAATCTTTCTTCGTAATTGGAACTTCTTGTTTTGTTTTTAACTACGTTAACTGCTGGCGATCAAAATTTATGGTACAAGTTTTCCTAGGCGACCTAAAAAGTGGGATTGCCTTCTGCATTCTTGCGTTCAGAACTCAAGTGCTTTCAGGACCGGGCCCAAAATATGCCGCGCCTCTATCACTCGCGCATTTTTTATTTATTTATGTAAGATCACTGTCTACTTAAAAAAAATGTGCTTTGGTTATTTTGCGAAATTAATATTTCAACATATTTAATATTATAACAAAATACCCCCTAACAAAAATTAGCTCTCATATTGTATTTAGCATTTTATTGTATAGAGCTAATTTTTGTATTTTTTATTATTATGACTGCTAAAAAAGGATAAATATTTTTTCCCATTTAATCTGGAAATTGCAAAAAATATTAAAACAAAAATTTGTTCTAAATATGTTGTAGAAATAATAACCTCGCAATAAGTTGAATAAAAGCTTAAAAAAAATGATTGCGTCGTGCTATATACTTTTACATTGAATAGGTTAATTAATTTAGTGAGCTTTGGTACATCTTTTATTGTACATAATTATAAAACATCTACGAAACGGCCTGCTAAAATACCGTATTCGGGCTTTCAATTTCTTGACAAAATGATAGATACTTGTCTTCTTTTCTTTTTTCTTCCTATGCTGAATTTGCGATCTCATACTCAGCTCTGCAAACACCATAAAGGCGCAATCACTTGCCCTAATTCCCGTCAAATCAAACATCTGCTCGAAATAGTTTCAATAATGAAATTCTCCCGTCCCATTTCGTCTGAATGAGTAAAGGTGCTGGCGCGGTGCCACATCCGTCAGCTGGGTTCTGGTTGGGGTTTCCAGCACTGCGCCCATTCAAATTTAGGCCTAGCTCATATTTGCACAAAGGTAAATGTAACAGAGATTGATGAAGAGATTCGTAGATGAAAGAACGTTACCGACATAGCCCACCGGATTAATCAAGTTGAAGAGGCAGTGGGCAGGGCACATAGCACGCAATACAGATGGCTGATGGGGCCAAAGGGTTCTCGAATGGAGACCACGGACCGCTACGCGCAGCGTGGGGAAGAAAGGTTCTTGAATGGACTGTATACCTTGCTGTTTTTTATATATAATATAAGTTGTCTTTTATAAAAGCTGACCATAAATAGAACCGATTACCAAAACTAAAAATAAAATCTGTTCAAAATTAAGGAATATATAATTTTAAGCAAAGCTTGTAATATGGCTGCCAGAGACTGATATACCTATGTACATACATATATTTTTTTTAAATACAAACTTAAATAGATATTAACACCCAGACATAGTAGAACAAACACACATTTTTTTCACGTAAATGTTTGCCCTTGATGGGAATCGAACCCACGCCCCCAAGCGCAGAAGGTAGGTTCACTACCAACTGTGCTACCGGGGCAGTCAAAAAAGTCTAGGACACCTAAAAAAACTTCCTATTTTCATGTTGCACAAACTATTTATTGAAACGCACAACGCAGCGGTAAGCGGTTTCAACGCAGCGCCAAGCTTTGCTCCTCACCATACTGACACTGACCCATGCTACGACGGAACAGACTACTCTATACGCTTTGCATAGAATCCAGTGTCTAACAGAGCATGCTTGCCGTAGCTTAGTGCGTTCCGATCAAGACACCTCGGGTTTAGACCGATGCCGGTGTCATTTCCTGCTATCTCTTCACCATTCATCACGGGTAATTTCTCGTTCCCAGTTTAATTGAGTTTGCCGAAAAACTTCCTCGGTTGCTGAAACAATTTGCATTTCTTTGAGAGCTACAATGCTACAAAGTTTTAATAAACAAGGTTTCCAAGTGCGTCGTGTTTATATAATTAAATTTTTTAAACGGTTTATTTAAAATAACTTTTATTTCTCATGTTCGTAAAATCCTTGTTTTTGCCCGTAGTAAGCAGACTAAAACTGCTTTTTGTGTATTAGTGCATAAAAGTAAACTAAAACCTCTTTAGAATTGTTCAGAGTTTAATTTGCAATATATTTTATGTAGGAAGTTTGCTTAGGTCTCTAACAATACCCATTGCCCAGGGTATCATTAAAGACCCAGTTATAACATTTGTCGAATAAAAAAGAGGTTTTGGTGCCAACCTTAAGAAAACATGTCGCCTTATTGTATTTTTTTTTTCGTTTGTATCATTGCGAATGTTATTGTGTAATAATGGTGGATTATTATTTATTAAGTATTCGTGAACGCGCTCGAGTGTGGACATAAGATACCATGAATTGAAACTCCATAGAATTCTCTAGTAAAGTCTCCACTACTATACTGGGGCATACTTAAGGGGAAACGTTTCACTTTAGCGGGAAATTCAAATTTCAAACAGTTTTTTTGTTCTTGTAGCTAGGCCGAGTAATTATTGTAAACGATAATGTTTTTAGCGAAAATTGATTATTATTCTTTACAAACTCGCGTAAAGTTATTTATCTCCAATGCACATTATTACATACATTTGTCAATAAACAAATTTATGCTGTTTCAAACGGTTTATTGCCAAATGTAAGTAATATGGTGAGTAACTGATTAATTGCTGTACATGATAATGTAAAGAACGACCAACAATTTTCTCGAACACTATGCCATTTCACAATAATTACCCTGCCTAGCTACAAGGACAAAAAAACTGTTTGAAATTTGATTTTCCCGCCAAAGTGAAACGTTTCACCGTAAGACAGGAAAATACATAAGACGAGGCTGTATAGTCTTAATGGCTTTAGCCTTCCCAGTAATGGGCGAAAAAACCGGATCGGGCTGATAAACGAATCACCAATTGTAGTATTATCATTAGTATCATTCCACCGACGTATCACGAGCCAAGTATTTGGCAAAGTTAAATAGGCGTCATATATTTGCCACAAAGTTTAGGCAATAGTTTTGGACGCACTGCGGATCCTAGATAATGCCTTTTTAGGCAGTCTTGGCCAACATTTCTACTGGCAATTCTTTGACTCGGGAAGTTTTAATGGACGTAGCTGCTATGTAGGTGGAGTTTTCTGTTAAAAGACAAAGTGGGAAATAAAACCCGCCAAGTCGGGCTCGTGCATTGTGGGTTCCGTACCACTACAAAATACTATAATTATCAATTTTAAAACCCGTTTTCAAAATTATTGTATGTATTTAAAAATATATATATGAGTGTATATCAGTCTCTGGCAGCCATATTACAAGCTTTGCTTAGTTTGGGGTCAGATGACCATGTGTGCAATAATGTCCCAGATATTTTATTATTTATTATTATTATTAAAATATGCAATTTCGATTCGGTGAATTAAAGATAAGGTCGTCCAAGTAACCGAATACGTTGCTTAACTTGGTAATGAACAGAAATTTTACACAGACTCGACTTCATCATCATCAGCCAGAAGACGTCCACTGCTGAACATAGGCTTCCCCGTTTTACCTCCAAACTGAACGACATCCTGCCATCTGCATCCACTGGATGCCCGCGACTCCCACAATGGCCATTGATGACTCGACTTGGCCATTATTCATAATTTTTTGTTATAATTTAGATGTACTATCATCATGCCAAGTTTGACGCTTGTACATTACCGTTTTTACACTAGAACAAACACAAAAATGGCACACAACGGGCAATGGAGAGAGCTATGCTCGGAGTTTCTTTACGCGATAAAATTCGGAATATAGACATTCGCCAAAGAACCAGGGTCACCGACATACGATAACTATTAAAATCTGCAAGTTGAAGTGGCAATGGGCAGGCCACATCGCTCGAAGAACTGATAACCGATGGGGAAGAAAGGTTCTTGAGTGTAGACCGCGAACCGGAAGACGCAGCGTAGGTAGGCCTCCCACTAGATTGGCCGACGACATTGTGAGAGTCGAGGGCATCCAGTGGATGCAGATGGCAGGATGTCGTTCAGCGTGGAGGTTAAAGGGGGAGGCCTATGTTCAGCAGTGGACGTCTTTTGTCTGATGATGAAATACAAAAATACGTTTGTTGTATATAAACGTGGGGTATCGCATTAATTTTTATTTTTTGGCTTTTTTATTATGTTGTAAGTTAATTCACTGTAACATTACATATTTTGTGAAAATTTCAACTGACTGTCTGTCTATTAGGCCCCGTTTTTACCCTTTGGGTACGGAACCCTGAAAAGGTGAAACGTGAACGGGTTGTCTTTCAATTTCATTAGCTAATGTTATTACTGGATAGATTGATACTAATGTTTGTATAATGAATCTTCTACTGAATGTCTGGATGCCTACATGGTATGTTTTACGGGTTTATTGGATAACTGGGACTATAGTTCACGCAAATTCTTTGGACTTTTTGAAGAGATAGTAGACATAACAATGTGTCAAAAGCATATTAGCTTCCATAATAAAATAGTTATATATTAACACTCATTATCAGCTTTTCACGTTCCCAGTGCTGGTACACAGGCCTTCTCTCAGAGAAAAGAGATGGACCTTAATCCACCATGCTGGCCCAGTGCATGTTGGTGAATGTCGTAATGTCTTTAAACTTTTGAGGTTCTTGGACTTACTGGTTTCCTCACGATGTTTCTCTTCACAGTTTTTGAGCGACGGCTTCGAAACTTAACATAATTTATTTAAGAGCTAAATAAGTTATTGCAGAGTCGAGAATCGCACCTAGTGCTGTCAGATTGTAATGCGCACATGCTACAGTTTGGCCACCATCGATCATAATAAATTTAATACTCAAAATTTTGCTACATGGGTACTTTGATCGGAGTCATGTTTTATAATTTATTTTATATTTAATTATTTGATCAATCTCAACTAAGGCACTTAAACTTACTAACTACAAAATTAACAAACATAAAGAGCTAAAAGTTTTAATCCGAATTTATTAAAAAAAATACGAAAAAGTTTTCACATAGATTACTTCAATTTTCACTATAACTTAGAATAATATCTCACTACGAGTATAATGTATCAACAATTATTATGAGCCACATTTTCTGTTAAAAAATTTAATTTCATAATGGAAAGTGGTAGTTCAAACTTGTAACATTAACCTTGTTAGCAGTTCGCAACTAGGCGCATTACAAGTTGGTGGGACGCGCGTAGAATGAGGAAACAGGGAAAATATTATACCTATGTCTTTACTTAGCAGCTCTGTTACAGGAACTGTTATTTTCTGGCGATAATAATTACAGTACAGAGACGGCGGAACGGGAAAGAAAGATTCTTGAGTGGAGACCACGAACCGGAAGACGCAGCGTAGGTAGGCCTCTCACTAGATGGACGGACGACATTGTGAGAGTCGCGGGCATCCAGTGGATGCAGATGGCAGGCTGTCGTTTAGTGTGGAAGTTACACCCATGTTCAGCAGTGGAGGCCTTCCGGCCGATGATGATGACGAGAGACGGCAGAATCGCGGTAATGAAATAAAATAAAATAAATAAAATATCTGGGACATTATTGCACACATGGTCATCTGACCCCAAACTAAGCAAAGCTTGTAATATGGCTGCCAGAGACTGATATACATACATATATATTTTTAAATACATACTTAAATAGATATTAACACCCAGACATAGAACAAACACAAATGTTCATCACACAAATGTTTGTCCTAGATGGGAATCGAACCCACGCCCCCAAGCACAGAAAGTAGGATCACTACCAACTGAGCCACCGAGGCAATAAAAGAGGAACTGGTTGTTAGGCGCAGTGATGACAGATCGAGCAAGGTTCTGACAGAGTGGATGCTGAGGCGAGGTAAGCGGAGTCTGGGTCGTGGGTCGTGGGGATAGTGGGTCGAACTTGGACTCGATTACCATAGGACCGAGGCAGATGGCTTAGCAAAAGAGAGACCTATACCCAGCATTGGGATAAGAAAGACTGAGAATGATGATGGCGATGATGAACAGATAAGAATAATTTGTAATTTTGGCTTTCTGTTCGCGTTAGCTTCGTTGTAGGCACAACGAGCATTTGAACTAAACTTAAATAAAGATGAGTAGGTACATGACAACTTCCACCTTAGTGTATTTTCTGTTTAATCGTATATTTTCGTACCATTGGAAAGTATAACTAAGCAGGTAACTTTAGCATAAAGCTTCGGTTCTTCCTCATCATTCTCGGCCACTGACGCGTGACTTCCGACCCCTGTATTATCCCTTCATTACGGGTGACAAGGTAACACCTACAAATTTAGGGTCCTTTAAGTATCCGGTAGGTATAGTATAAAAAATAATTAATATAATAAGCATGTGTCCTCATGTTTTAATTATTATAAACTTGCTGTTGCACGCGGATTTATTTGCGTAGTAAAGTCAAAAAAATATGTAATGTTTTTAAAATTTTCTTTTATACAAACCTTGACCTGACAATAACCAATTATCCAATTTGGTGCAGTTGTTCGGAAGTTATGCGCGTACATACGTTTCGGCGATTCATTTTTATTTATATAGATAACAGGCTTAGCGTAGCGTATAATTAAATACACTACACATACTGAAAACATAAATTGAATTGGCTGATAAATCTCTGAGATATGAGCGGTTAAATTTTTTGGCACGGATGCTCTGTACCTTTCTCGCAAAGCCTGGCCATGTATAGCATTTGTATGGCGCGCGTATGGCTTGACGTCATTGCGTATAGTGCGCTCTCTGTCTAGCATGGAATTAAAATTCTTATAACTAACTTATTTTTGAACAAATTTTAATCTTGTTTTCGTTGATGTACTCTACTAATGATTAGTTTTTAATGAGATATTAAATAAAAATTAGGAAACCAGACTATACAAACCAACAAACCACATGTCCAAGAATCTCAAAAATTCAGACATACATTATGACATTCACCAACATGGCAGGTCGAGCACTATCCTCTTCCTCTGAGAGAAAGCAATGAGAGCATGATAAGCTGATAATAACGAATATTGTGAAAATTAACAATTCTACTAATGCATTGTCAATTCACCATGATTTACGAATGTGTCTTTTTCTCTTAAATTGCGTCTTAAAAAAATTTAAGTAGTTAATTCGTCTTTTATAACTAGTTCATATAAAAAAAATATGTTCTCTTTCATTCTTGACCTCTAACGACAAAGAAAAACTATTTGGAAGTGATAACAATTTCTTCTAAAAAGAGTCGCTACAGAACCCTTTACCACCGACTTTAATCACGCACTTCGCTGCTTTATAAGAATCACGACACTTGCCTTCAAGCTTGACTGAAGAGAGCCACAAAGGCGTCGGGTTTTCATTTCAGTACAGCACAATAATCAGAATATAAGTAATATTTCACAGTCAAGCTGGTTTCCGAGTTTTCTGAAGATGTGACGGTAAGATGAAAGGATATTTCGTACAATTTATCACAAGTTTTACTTTGTTTTCTTAAACTGGCCAGTGTCTTAACTAACACGCAAACAAGCATCAATTAAAAGTTTTTTTTTTATCCGATAAATTAGTGGCTAATCTTGAAACAACTAAACTTATTTTCTTAAATCATGGCTAAGAACACTCCCGATAAAGTCGCATTTTTTTAAACAAATAAAAAACACATCAATCATAGGACGGCACGTCAGAAGTGAAAACTTAAGTAGTAATTCACCTATTCTACAAGAGATGGCGCTGTTTTAAAATACACGCTACAGCATGACGATGGCGCGAGTTCCATGATTTTTGTTTACCTACACAAAAAGTGCTCAACGCTCCTTCACTTCAAAAAAAAATAAATCAAATTTGGTTCAGCCGTTAAGGAGCTACGATGCAACAGACAGGCACACATATAACACTTAAAACTAATAACACTCCTCTTTTACGACGGGGGTTAAAAACAGTATATTTTGATCACTTTTCCTTGCTTTTTGATTGTAAGATTGTGGCTGGTAGCCAATACTACAGTAAAATATTAAAATAAAATGCTTTAATTCAGATTTTTACAAAGTTATTGCAGCTATCAGACGCATTATCACAGCGGCCGGACTGTAACTTAAAAATGACATTCTCTAGAAAGGGTACTTAGTTAATACTCGACGAAATAGAACAGAAGTTTTTTCGCAATTTCTTGTGTTGTGTTGGTCTCATAAAGTTCATAATGGAATCCATATCGAACTGTGGCTCGGCACAAAATCCACTCATTACACCCCACGGGAAGTAATAAGAGACCCGAGCGCGAACCGTTTGCTCCAATAACTGTCTATTTGCTAGCCTCTAGTTGAAAGAGCTTCAGTGAAGCAGAAATATCTGCTTTCATCTAAATTCTATAGATTTACTTGCTTTCTATGTACTTGATTGTTTATTCGTTGTAGAAACTCCTCCATTATTTTCTGGAAAAGTAAATTAGACCTTATGTTGTCACAAACCAGGCCAGAATAATTATTTTTATAATGAGTAATGTTATCATTAATCACTACAAAACCGAATACAAAGTACGTATTTTTTGCTTAGAACTAAAACAGTGCAGAAATGTTATATGAAATCTCATGGTTGCATAGTTTTTCATTAATGCACTGTTTTTTTATTTTTTATTTAGATATAAATGTACCACGGAGGTTAAAATGTCTCCCATTAAGTTGAATATAAAATGTATGCATTAGATCATATATATTTTAATATATGTTCACCGATATATCCGCAAACTGTTGCCCAATAAAAATAAATATAAACTTTTGTTCGGTAGGGTATACTTCCAATTTGATCCCATTGTCACCAAGTCAGCATCTGATCCCAGGGAAATCGAAGGCAACCCTCAAATTTTATAGGCACTTATTACGTTTTTCACATATTTTTGAAGTCGGTTTTTAATGTAATCCACTTGTTGCATATAGACTATAAGTTAATTTATTGGCGTCACTGCAAGTTTTTTAGTGTGTATGAAAAATGAGTACTTGTCTACTTTTTTTTTTGGGTATAGTGACGTCAACTAAAGATGTCAGCTTCGGAGAGAATCAAGTACATCCATTGATGTAAGGAAATAGTGGAAAGGATACGGGACAATCTCCTTGACGTGGACCGCACGAATTAGGCCCACGGTCCTAATCGACTTCAGTCACAATCGAACTGGCGTTTGTGACAGCACGTGAAGTACTAGTCAAAATTTTATTGGAATCGAGCCATATTAAGGGCCGATTTCACCATCAAAGTGAACGCGATCAACACAAAACTAAACTGGTATAAAGTGGCTTATTGAGTTCAAAACGTCAATTTGGGTTTCACCAACATAAACTGATCGCAGTTAAGTTTATGTTGGTGAAACCCAAATTGACGTTTTGAACTCAATAAGCCACTTTATACCAGTTTAGTTTTGCGTTGATCGCGTTCACTTTGATGGTGAAATCGGCCCTTAATGGTTACAATGTTTGGATGTCACGCGTCTTCCCACTTTTGAAACAGCCATTGAGTACATCTAAACTAATTTTAGTGTTTGGAAAGGAAATCGAGAAATTAAAGGTCATGAATTACCTTCTTTTTACCTCAAATATTGCTGACAAAATGGAAATCTTAGGTTAGTATTTATGTACCCACGGAGCGTAGCTACTACTTAATTAATTTAAAAGTAGTGTTTAAAATATGAATTCATTCCGCGAAATACTTCCATTTATTTCCATTTAAATGTTTGTTGCCTAACTGAATTCGCAAACGAGTGCAATTTAACGGTTTTACACTCCACCGATCTGAATCCAAGAGAAATTTGATCGTAGAGCACAACTACTTAGAACTTTGCTAGCAGTGCTTCGTAGTATTCGGACGATTTTCCAGTTTTTCTTGCTCTTCCAAATTAAAAGTATTTTCGGCGACTCGACCTCATGATGCAAACACCTTGCAGAATTTCGTCAAGATTGGTTCTGCCGTCTAATCGTGCTAAGATACACAATCGTTCAGGGCGTCCGTTATACTTTTTGCGTTTAAAATTATTTGACGTATGCCTTGTCCAAGAAAAAACTATCAGTGAGCGTAAGAAACATTGCCTGAATTGGTGTTTCCCGATAGTTACAATCTGGGTGTCTTCAAATCACGAGTGAATCGGTCTTCAAGGCAAGCGTGCTCCAGGCGAGTTGGTGGTCAAACGCAAGCAAATTCCTAAATTTCATACACATTTTAATTTTTAAATTCAACATTAGTGTTAAATTCGATACTTATTTTAATTGTAATTCGTCCACAGAAGTCGGATCGGACGTAGTACATAAACACCTTTATTCAAAGCTTCGAATAATAGTATAAAGGAAAATATTGCGCAATTGTGTTCCCTAAAGTGCAAATTGAATTGCACCTTTAGAAATCGTAGTGAAACGGGTTTTAAAATTACAACTTGTGGTAGAGACATTTTAACGTTAATTTTGGGACCAGTCTGTGATTGACATCTTAAAAAAATGCTAACGTCGTGTGTAATTTATGCTAATTAAAGTAATCGTTTCTGACAACATGACTGATGCTAAAACCGATTACTTTAATTTGCAAAAAAAAAAACCTTGACCCGTTGAACTTTCACTTGATATCGAGCTGCGTAAGAAGTAGTAGGATAATCTTGATTTCATTTCTGAGATTGATAGTCTTTCACAAGTGATTTGATTACCAACGACCAGTATTTCATTTTTATTTCTATAGATTCCATACTATTCCACACACGTTCTACAAACCTGTTCCACCGAGTAAGCATTTGAAATCACTTCATAACAATTTCACGGTCCAAATAAAAAATATAGGCAGCGAACGATCACGACATAAACAGAGCAGGATTCAGGAGTCAGCCGCGCGTTTAGAATATTGTATAGGCATGGACGATAGTTTACTCAGGACTTTATGCCAAAGCAACCAGGTAGCTAATTTTTTTTTGTGGGATCCTCATGTAAAGTCCCACAATATGTCCTTTCCCTAAATCTGAAAAGATAAGTTTGCAAATATTTTTCAAGTTTCTTTGAATTTTATTATTTTATATTTTCGATCGATTTGGTAACTTTTTACGCTCGCATAGTAAATGACAAGGCTAGTTTTGGACTTTATTGTAAAACTACCCGCACTTTGCAATTAACTTTTATAGAACTGACAAATTAACGTTAACAGAATCACGTATAGTTTTCAGAAGCAACATCACGTAGCATATATATGATAATTCAAGATGTAACAGTCTACCCTCATTTTTATTCAAATTAGAGCAAGAGTTACGAATTTTTGCATATTCATATAACTAGAGTGATGTGGCATATAATATTATTGCCATGCGATTATTACATAAAAAGTACAGGGTGTCAATTCTGCTAATTAACGTAAAATCACATTGTTTTGCCACTCCCACGACTCTCAATTACGATTGTGGCAAAAAGGGTATTCTGCTAAATCTACAATTTCGTTTCAGTTGTGTGTCATGGGAATCGTGTGCGAATTGCGTTCGATGTTGCCTGTAAAAATCTACCACGAGTTGTATTATTTTATACCAAACTATCATTGTTTTTTTTGACAGTTAAATGATTATATTATAGATTGTATTGATTGTACATATCTTCCTCGTCAATATAATACACCAAACATAATTTTAAAATGTAATTTAAGGAAAAAACAGTAAAAATACGGATGATGAGGCGGTATGGCCTAAAGACTTTAGCCTGCCCGATGAGCAAAAAAAGTATTCCACTGGCACGCCATTATCGTACAGAATACCAAATATGTCAATAAGAACTGTCAGACAGTTCGATGGCAAGCCATTGGAAAGCAACTGGTCTTAAATAACTAGCAGAATACCAAATGTCGAAAATAATTCCGACGAGACACTACCGACACTCATTTGAAACGTTTGACAAATAGCAGAATTGTCACCCAGGTAGATTACTTTGATCTGATCAATGAAAAAGCTCACCCCCACCTCTTACAAAGCTAGAAATACCACACTGTAGGGCTTTCCGTTCCTTTTTTGCGCTTCAATGCGTGAAAAGTCATTCCTCGATGGTCGTACCGCCGAACTTTATCTTAAATAAAATTTTAAAAGTATGTTAGTAGGTATATACTCAAATTATATTAGTTTACTAGAGACCCGGCTTCGCACGAGCGTAACCTTTATTATATACGTGAACCTTCCGTGAAACATTATCTAACTGATGGTGAAAACCGCATCAAGATCCATAACGTGGTTTAGGAGGAGATAGCTGATATACAGACAGACGCGGAAAGCGACTTTATTTTAGAGAAGAGATTATTATCTTCCATTAATTCACTATGAGGACCGCCTGTAACAGTAAAAGCCAATTTTTTCCCATTCTCTATTTATGGCAATTGTGGATGAAAGCTTATCCGCGACCTTACTATATCAACGTGCCATCTTTGGAAAGGTTTGCCTGGCTTACGCTTTATGTCTCTAAGAACCCAGTTTGTCACAATTTGTGCCCTATCCGATTCTACTCTTTGGATGAGACCGGTCCACTTCCCTTTAAGTCTTACGATTTCCTTTATGATGCTTTAGCTCTTGTTCTATTGCTAATCATTGTGTTATGTACCCGATATCTTAGTTTCAGTTTCAAAAAGGAGTATTATAAAAAGAGTGTTTACAACTGCCTCTCCGGGCTGGCAAAGGATTTACAACACCGCTAGTGTTGCAACTTCAAAAATGGGCTCCTTATTTTTTTGATCAAATAACGTATTGAAATTATAACCTATTGAATATATATTTTTTATTATCAATTAATGGACAGCTTTATTAATTACTTAATTAGTTCTGGAACAGCGGTCGTTAAAAGACCACTTTATTGCCGATATTGAAGCGAACTTGAAAAGTGTCGTTTACTTACAAAAAGATTTAAAAGTTTGACAAAGTCATCTTTATTAGTCGAATCAAGCTACGGCTCGCGGTTCCAACTTGAACTTTTTATTTCTTTCATATTTTCTCGATTAAAATAGTATCGTATGTCTCAAGAAATAAAACTACAAATAATATTTCAAAAAAATGTGGCGTTTGCATTCGGTAAAAGAAATGATAAGGTCGTCCAAGTAACGAAATCACTAGTTATAACTTGGTAATAAACAGAGATTTGTCACCGACTCACACCTGGCCATTATTTATTGTTATACAATTACAAAAATACGTTTGTTGTACAGAGACCTCCTTTTGTTTTTACTTGACTTGTTGACTTGTTTATTGTTTCTTAGTTAATCCGCCGTAACATAACATATTCTTTAAAAATTTCAATTGGCTATCTGAATAGGTGAATCACTACTTAAGTGTTCACTTCTGACGTGCAGTCCAAGACTGATGTTTATTTTTAATTAGTCGGGAGTTTTAACTATAATTATAACACTTTCACGTCTGTAATATTATTGGGAAAGTAATATATTTTTGGCCCAGCGACAGGTAATTCAGTGCAGCGAATAGGGCCCATTAAACATGCGCCTTCATATTATTTGTGTTATAGTATCTCGTTTTTCATCTTAAGCCTTTATTAATGCTATGGGTTTATTGATTGTATATTACTTTGTTGCAGGTAAGGCAAGAAATGGCACGGAAAATAACGTACGTACTTATTGTAACGAGAAGAGCAAGTCCTGATAGTAAACGCCACGAATACCTTTGCCTCTCAGACTAATCAGACAATAAAGGGAGATATGGTAAGATTACGTGGCGGATGCGAACGCATTTGGCCTAAATCTTGCGTGATACTTTCAGTGGACCTACCTTTAAGTCGCGAGTGAATTTGTTTTTGACCTACTTACTTCCAAAAAGGATGAGGTTATCAATTCAACTGTTTTTTATTTTATTTAATACTTCTGACCTTTATTTTTATTTTATTGCAAAATAGGCTTGCGCTTGGCCAACTCACCTGATGTTAAGCGATGATGGGGCCTACGGTGGATCACGCTTGCATAGAAGAAACCGATTCACTCCTGACTTGAAGACACCCAGATTGTAACTATCGGGGAACACCCATTTTTATTTTTTATTTGAAAGCTAGTGCTTCTCGTTTGGTCCCACCTAAATTTGGTCCAGCACTGATGAAGTCGGTTTTTTATATTGATAATAATTATTCTAGGCATGTATATCGCATAATCTTGTATCAGGCGAGATTCCGGTCAAATGTAACCTTTTCACGAATAACAACAATATATTTAAAATTCCCGTGCAGCACTGAAGTATGCTCCACACCTTGGGCCTTACAGATTCCTGTTATAAGCGATTCAGTTTAGGTGATTGGAAAAAGTTGCTCGACCGGTAACCGTAACTCGGCGCGTTAAGATTTGCGTTCGCGTGATTTTGCAAACTGTGCTAATTCGAGTCCGTGGTTAGAGTTACCCGTAAGGCCCATTGAGTAGCGAGAAAATATCGGTTATTTCTTCGTATCGGGATTTTTTTGTTTTATATAAACTGGTCTGTAGACAGTATCAATCTTATCATAAATTCTGACGCATAATAACGAACCACAATTTCTGTTGCGTTTTACCGCGTTCGCTTTGTAGCACTTTCCTCCTCAAAGGCATCCCACGTCTGTGCATTTGCCAGTGTCGTTTATTTTAAACTAGCAGCGCCCCGCGGTTTCACTCGTGTTATAATCATATCTCCTTAAAGCAACCTCCTTGGTAGCGACAGCAAGCGACTGAGATGCCTTTTTTCTGTGATGTAATATATTCGGGACTGAATTTTTTCAGACAACCCATTTGCAATATATTTATTGACATATTTTAATTAAATATAAAATACTTTTCATCCATTAACCAGCTCGGTGAAGGTCGTTCTATGGCGGGATCCTATACTATAATATTATGTCAATTTATGACTTAAATTCTTGCCGTACTATACAAAATGTATTGGAAAATGGATTTATTATTTCGTGATTTTTTCAATATTTTAATACCTACTCATTCTGCTATTTGAGGCGCAGAGAAATCCTACTAAATCTACTCTCAAACTTTCCCACTCTAAAACACTCGGAGCGTCTCACGAAAAACAAATTTTGTAATGTTGAATTTTTCATAAATTTTAAGCCGTTATTTTCAAAAAATACAGACCTATTTATAGTGTAAATTTAATTTTCTATAAATCTTTCTATTTGATAAAATCAGAACGCCAAAAAATCAGTTTACATTGCTCTTTTTGTCAAAAAGTGTAAGAAAGCCCTGAAGAAGTAAAATGCGTGTACGCCGAATGAAGCATACCTACCTACCTTGGAAGATCAACATGATCTTAATCTAAGTTTCGGTGTTTCGGTCAGTTAAAATTTATTACGAAGTTTGATAATGAAAAATTAAAACGGTAAATAAACACGTTTTCGCAAAAATTTGCTTATGCGAGTTACATAATCAATCGTTAACTTTTATACAACGTAGTGTCCGGGATAAAAGGCCAGCCATTGTTTTTCATTAGCGGCTTCCGTTGGTTTGTTTAAAAATATTTTAATACAGTACGTAAAACGATGTAGCATTTTGTTTAGTATAAAAATTTCTTTGTGTTTACTTACACTTATTTTGTCACCAGAGAGACCTAACACAATTTCTAGTTCACAAACATTCCAATTTTTTTCAAGGTTTTCTCTAACATGTTACTCTACAAATCTTACTGTATTTTAAAAACAGTACCCCAACCGATTGAGCTGAAATTTTGCGTACGCGTTTAGTTTGGATGATTGCCGCGCGCAACCCATCATTATCATCATCAGCCAGAAGACGTCACTGCTGATCATAGGCCTCCCCTGTAACCTCCACACTGAATGGCAGCCTGTTATCTGCATCCACTGGATGCTCGCGACTCTCACGATGTTATCGGTCTATGATGTGGAAGGCCCACGTACGATGCGTCTTCCGGTTGGTGGTCCCACTCAAGATCCTTTCTTTCCCATCGGTTTCTTCGAGCGATGTGGCCTGCCCACTGCCGTTTTAACATGCAAATTTGAATACCCGGGCAACTTGCAAATTTTAATACGCGGGCGACCCACAGATATTTCATTCAAATTCATCATATTCAATAAACCGCGCGGCCGGGTATCGGCCTTTGGCTCATTTTTTTAATTTAGGAATAGGCATGCGTTTGACCGCCAACTTGCATGATGTTAAGTGATGATGCGGTCTACGATGGAGCATTTTTGACTAGAAGCAAAAAAGATATATATGGATCCTTGCTAGAAGAAACCGATTCACTCGTGGTTTGAAGACACCCAGATTGTTACTATCGGGGAACACCCATTCAGGTAGCGCATTCCACAGACAAGTCGTTTGCAAAGTAAAAGTCGAATCAAAGCGCTTCGTACGGATTTTCGAATTATCAACCATAAAGCGGTGTCGACTTTTCGTGCCCGCTCTGGCAGTCCGACAGAAAAATGGGCAAGATGGAATTAGATCAACCAGATCCGATGCACACTCATGAACAGGCTCATGACGCAGACATCCTACCACTGAGCTAAACTGTTTTTTTATAATACCTATATGTTAAAACTGATGACCCCTAAGTTTATCATTAACTGTGTGTTCATGCTCCACGCTGTTCAGTGTAAACTGTCAGTTTAACTGAGCGTGTTACGGAAGTTACCAAATATTTTCAAACTTTTGCGGCTTATCGGCGCTATTAACAATGCGGTAGTCATTCAACTTTCACAACCGCTCTTATGGGACCCATAAGAATAAAGTCCAATGGATTTTTGTTGAAAACAATTGGAATACTTGATCGTTTCCCCTCTACCGTTTCTTTCGTGAAGCTGCTAGCCTATTGATATTTTACTATGATATTGATACTAGGGCGAGTGTGCACAAGAACTGCATGATCTAATACTGCCATCACCATTCTTTCATAAAAGTAACACACGACATGAAGACTCACTTATGGTGGAAATTCATCATCTTGTCTTAGTTCTCTAAATTTTTAACAACAAAAAACACATCAGTCATAGGACTGCACATGAGAAGTGAAAACTTACGTAGTGATTCACCTATTCTACAAGAGATGGCGCTGTTTTAAAATTCGCGTGTAAATGACGCGAGTTCCATGATTTTTTTTCATTCAAAAAGTGCTCAACGTGCCTAAAGAAGCTTTCACTACAAAATAAGAACTATTTGCTGAAAGTCAATAATTCAAAAGCGTATATTCCTCTCATGAACCTGTAGGTTCATGATGCCTCGATTAATAACTAATGTGACAACATGACACATCAAAAAGGGACGACAAATCCAGATTACAGATAATCCCTTAGCAATACGAAACCTCCCCAAACAAAGTATAACTGTCCGCGTAGTATGTAAATGCAAACACAATGTTGGAACGTCAAGTCGTCAACCATCTCTTTATTTCTATCTCACATATTCTAATTATATATTCATGCTGTCTCACTCTTACACGAAATTCTTAATGCTACTACTGAGCTGTCACTGTCAAACGTTAAGTATCTATTTTTAGCATAGGGAGGCTAATGCTTACAAAACACTGAAACAAGTTGTTACTTCCGAATTTTCGTATGATGTCCCTCGCGGAAAATGTTCGTTCCCCTATCGTAATTTTAACGAATTTTCCCTGAAACTCCGAACGTTTGGTGGTGAGGTAGGAAAACTGTTAAAGTAAAGTAATTAGATTTTGCGATTATCTAACGGTCGTGCTGGGCAATATAATTAATAAGGCGGAAAATAGATAAAATTGACCTTGTTTTTAAGTGTTACGGCTTGCTTGAGGCGATTTAGATACCTGGGAAAACTGGAGAAATCATCATTATCTGCCTTTCATGTTCTTCTGGGACACAGGCCTTCTCTCAGAAAGAAAGGGTGAGCCCTAATTTACCATGTGATGCTGGCCCAGTATTGAGGTTCATGGACATACCGGTTTCCTCGGGTTTTCCTTCACCGATGTTGAACGATGGCATCGAACTATATAGGTACCTACACATAATTATCTTAAGTACTAAATAAGTCATTACTAAATAAGGTTCAGACCCGGCGATCGAACCGGGTGCCGTCAGATTGTAAAGCGCACAGCTGCTTGGCCACCATCACTCATCACACTGGAGAAATAGTGGTGAATTCTCGTAACCCGAGAAATTGAACAAGTGCAACTGAAGCGCAGCGTAGGACGTCTACCCACAAGATGGACAGACGACCTAAGAGAGACCGCAGGAAAACGCTGGATGCGGAACGCGTCACAGTTGGTGATTTCGAATGACTGACGTTACGTTTATATGGGTGCAACCACTGAAGTAAGAATTTTTACCCTTCTCTTTTCTGTGGTTGCAACTGGCTACAACAATTTTTTTACAAAAATGCCTTGACAGCCGTTCTAATTTAAACAAAAAAACATTTTTTTCTGTGATGCTACACCGCAAATAGTAGATATGGTACTTAGTGCCTACCACCGTTCCGTGTAAACCTTTTATGATTTAAATAATTAATTTTTAATTAAAAAATGGAACATGAAACAGCTCGGGCATAAAACTATCTTCATAAAAGTTAAAGGCATTATTATGAAACAATTAATTACGGTCCCAGTTTAGTTTTACAGCTAGGCTTTACAGTCTCTCCTTCTGGTGTATTTAATAATTTTCGGACATTTTCAGTCTCTATTATGAGTATATTTAAAGTAGAGTGCACACAATTTAGTTGTCTGCGCTGTTATTACTCAAGTTTTTTTTTTTTATCATCATCATCATCTCAGCCATAGGATGTCCACTGCTGGACATAGGCCTCCCCCATAGATTTCCAAAAGGGCCGGTTGGAAGCGGCCTGCATTCATCGTTTACCTGCGGTTTTTTAGGTCGTAATTCCATCTTGTGGTTGTTTGCGCTGCCTTTGAATGTTATTGAACTTTGACGTAGAGCAAACTAGAGGCCTTATTCACAAATTTCGTCATTACCAGCTTTTACCGTAGCAAATCTGTCAATTTTGTTAAATTTCTCGATGTTTCAATGTCATGGCAAAAAAATGTGAATACGGGCAATGCAAACCACAGAAAAGAAAAAACAATGACATTCATAGGGACTGCCACTGAAGTGAGAATTTTTTCGTTTCTTTTCTTTGGGGACTGCTGACAGAAGTGAAAACTAATACGTCACATTAGCTGTCGGTGACGCGCACACATACATTTTGCCGCTACCAAAAATCGCTCAACGCGGCTTAAGAAGTTTTCACTTCAAAAATCGTTCTCATTTCTGAGCTGAAAACAGCATTTAAAATAATTATCAATTTAAAAAACCGACCTCATAAAAATGACAGAACTGGACCAAATGAAACAGGACCACACGTGAAGCACCAGCTTTCATAAAAAATAAGAATCATCAAAATCTGTTCACCCAGTCGAAAGTTCTGAGGTAATAAATATAAAAAAGGAAAAAAAAATACAGTCGAATTGAGAACCTCCTCCTTTTTGGAAGTCGGTTAAAAACAATTTAACTGATAGTACGTGTGTTCGCGCAACACCAAACATCTATACACCACGTGGACAGTGTATTTTTCAAATCCTTGTGCCGCTCAACCTTTTCCACAATCACAATACAAATCTAAATTTACCCACAAACTTATAGCTCACACACACGTCTGTCTCGCGTATCAAGGCCGCGATCTCCTCAATTCCTCAGCCGGCTATCATCGTGGGAATCCCCGCGTGGCTCATTTTCAATTTGTAAATGGAACCATGGAACGATAAAATCCTCTTTCTTTCGGAGTATAATCGTTTGACATAGCTTCCGTTTGTGGATTCGCTTGCTATTGTATTGGTCTTTTTGAAATTATTTTTACTGGTCGACTTAATTTTGTTGGTACCCCACATTATATATTTATAGGTATCTGAGAGTCTTCAATTAGCGAGTTAATATGGCTTTCGAAGCAAGCGTGCTCCTTTGTAGACGCATTATCGCTTAACATTAGGGTGAAGCGTAAGACCTACATATATTATATTAAATAATATAATATAGTTTCTAATAGCCCGAATGAGGTTTTAACGGAAAGAAAATTTATAAAATTTGTCCGGATAATTTAAAAATGAGCGGAAAAATCAAAATCAATTTTATTCTATAATATTTTTAGATAAAATCAAGAACATAATTATCTCAAACTAATTTATTTAAATTCGGACAGGACGATGACTGTAGTTCAGCTAGATATTCTATAAAAAAGCTTTAAAAAGCTCAATTTCTAAATTAATTCACTTCTATCATCTTCTTTGCACTTTAAATTTTTTACAAACTATATAGGTACGAAACTTCGGTATTACGAGGTCCGCATAAAATCTCCCTTGTTATTGCTTAAACTATGTACTACACTGCCCTAAATCCTTATAAAGCTTAAATCATCCCGGCGATTCAAATACTCGACTATCCCCGTAATGGTGCCGAAGAAAATGTGAGTTTCGTCATATTTCTGAAAATATGATCCCGTATTTCATATAAATCGCTTGAATACTTGAAAACAGTTCAGTTGAAGGATCGATCTTTCTTATTGAGAAGTATTGAATATGTTGTGTTCGATTCAGTGAATAAGTAAGATCCTTGAAGAGAGAGTTTTGTAACTGCGTTTTGCATTTTTGGTTAGTCAAGTTAAACCTTAAAATTAGCAATAGGTGGCAAACAAGCAGACGGGCGGCCTGACGGTAAGCAATCATCGTCGCTTATAGGTGATACCTGTAACACCAGAAGCATGACAAATATGTTGTCGAACCTTAAAGACTATTATCTCGCCTTTTGCAGAACTACATATTATAGCTTATTTGTAGCTCATTTCATATTTTTTCATTACTCAAACTCGGGACGTAGGTCTGAAGTTGCCTGAGGAGCGGGTTGAAAGTAATACATGCCAAATCCCGTCTCGGGACTAAATAAGTTACTTTCATCCCTAGGATAACAATGTACTGTGCAAGTGTGAGGCAAGAAAAATCATGTGAGTCACATAGTGTGCGATTTTCACTAATCTATTATATGTGGATAAGCTCAGACGGTTGCTGCTAGTGCGATGATAAAACTGGCATCAGAACAAACAGGTCTTCAGAACACTTCCCGTTGTATATGCGATTAAAGATACCTAAGGGACCCAACGTCTCCGTGCATGCTGAGCTCAAGGTGTTCAGTGAGCTTGGGATCGTCGACAATTCTGACAGCTCTACGCTGTAATGCATCAAGTGGCTCAAGCTGATACTTAGGTGCTCCGTTCCAAAGATGGGAGCAGTACTCCATGTGAGGTCGGACTTGACAATTATGTCCATTAGTTCGCAATGTCCTTTATAAATGATATGTTATACTCGGTAATTTATAAACTATCTACTTTTCAAACGAGTTACATGTTCAAAGTTACTGAAGTAATATGTATTTATTTATTTATATTTCATACAGATGTTATAGTAGTATTTACAGTAAATCAATCTTCGAATTTACGATCATATTCCACGACATTTTCCGCATGAAAGTCGTCAATTCCACCAGACCACATTACTATCGTGTTGATGTGCCATAAACCGCCAGCGCGGCACAAATGGCCCCAGATAAGGGCAAATGACACATAAGTGCAACGGCGTTTTACTGCGTTTGTACTTGAGTAAAGATATTTGTGTTAAGTTGTTATTTAATATGTTGTGAATTGATTGTAATTCGGACTGTACATATATGTATATACACTCGGCATCAGCAAGACACTCCCAAGCTGGCTGATTGTGATGACGCTCACGTTAGATGTCGCTTCTTTTGCGTCTTACCTTGCGCGATCACGGGCGAGAAAGTCCCGATATAATACATAAAAATTACGAAGTATACATAGATTAGACTTTTGGAGCAATTATGTGGCTGAGCGGTAGCATGTGCCCTATACAATCTGACGGCACCTGGTTTGATCCTCGGCCCTGCATCAATAAGTTATTTAAAAAAAATATGTGCAGTTTTGATGCCATCGTATAAAAATTGTGAAGGAAAACATCGTGTGCAAAACAGATACCTCAAAACTTCAAGGGCATTAATGAAATTCACCAACATGCACTGGGCCAGCATGGCAGATTATGGTCCATCCTCTCTCTCTATGTGTGAGAAGGCATGTGTCCCAGCAGTGGGAACATGATAGGCTGACACTGATAATGATGAAGGTAGGGGTTGGAGTAATAAGAAATTCTCAAAATTCATTACACGTGTTACACAGCAATTCCTGTAAGCACTACAGTAGGTTAGCTAAAAGTGATTATTCCCTCAGAAGAAAATGAATTGCGGAAGTTTTTTCCTACTCGGGTTTAAGTTACTTTGATCATTGAGTTAGATTGAGTTTTATTCGAATGCCCCATATTGTTAATCATCGTTTTTATCACTATACTTTCTCATTATGATTCGCTTCTTACCCGCCGATGCAAAACCAAAAGGATATTATTCTTAGCGTGTATGTGCTTGTTTTTCTCACTTAAAGCTTAAAAGCATATCAAAAGTCTAACCAATAAGTTTAGGTTATCTAAATTTTCCTTAAATTATCTACCTATTATGATAATATCTTGTGAACCTGTTTCTACTTTTTCCTTAATAAGATTAGATTTTAAACTTATCTGGTTCTTTTCGTTCATGTTATAGTAGCTCTAATGCTAATTATATTAGGTTTTCTTTTCCAAAATTTCAAGTCCTCGGAGATGTTTAAACTTATCCCATTTGTACGACAATCAACCCTTGTCCAATATTCCATTACATTGGATGACCCACCGCAAAGGGCTATTAAGATGCCCGTCAGATCCAACTATTCATCGAAGAAGATTAACTAAACTCTGGCATTATTTTCCTATCTACTGCTAAATACACAAGAGGTTTGTATATATCTACTAATGTATATGCGTTTTAGGCAAGTGTGTTTTTTTTTTCTAAAATAGTTTGAACCTATTTGAATGCTGTTTTTTTATCGGATAGCAAATTACTTATACTGATTTTTCGTAACGATATATTTTGGGCAAAAAAAAAAAAACAGTAGATAAAATGTAATTTTTCAGATGTTCGCCGTATTGAATTGAATATGACGTAATTTTTTTTTCGTGTTCTTCTCAGCAAACGATGTTTACTGATCCACCATATTGTATTTCGAATGACGTCACTTAGCTATTCCATGCATTGTCATGCAAACTAAACGCGTATGCAAATTTCAGCTCAATTGGTTGGGGGCAACTGTTTACTAGTTTCTATAGAGTGCATCAAAAAACTAATATTTTGGTGTATTGCAACAACTGATTCAACTACATTATGTAAGGTATCATTTGAAATAATCTTAATAATTTGGGTCCAACTTAGCGAATATTATCTTTTGAAATTTTAAAAATTTGCAAACGAGATAGCTCTGACAGGCTGAACGCAGCCTTAACATTGGGCGAGGTGGCAGTTAGGCGAAAGCTTAATACCCAATTTGAAGAAAAAAAGACCCTGTAAATGAGTTTATGGAGTCTATGGCATAGTTACTATGCATTTTTTTTATTTTCAATGTCCTTTATTATGTAAAGGATTTCAGCAAAAATAAATAAATAGAAGCGTTATACCTACAGTTTCCCTTTTAGCACTCACACTCCTCCTCGGTCGTGCTTTCGTTTGCATTTTGAGCACATCGTTTGCAGTTGTGTGCCGCTAAATAATGATGTGTGCGTTTGTAGAACTAGTAAGAATTTGTCAGTGTGTGCAATACGTGTTCACCTCGACCTTCAGTTTTTGGCAGATATTTTTCAGTACTAACTCGAGATCCCAGATCATACCCAGATTTAAACTATATATTATCAAAGTGAAGGATTGTAATTTTTTTTTTTTTTTTTTAACGAAGGATGTCAAAAAGCTTAATAATTTGTAGAAATCATTATTTCATAGGCCTTGTTCTACCTTATGTAGATGATGCACGCATTTTTTAATTTTGTTTTTCGTTTTAGAAAAAAAAACCGGTATACCTACGACCTACGGACCTACGGAGATGTAACAAAATCACACAGTATAATCCTATGTATGTATTCAAAATTACCTTAACCTCAAAACACCTCTACTCACCACCATTGTCATCACGAAAATCTTCCAACCAGATCACGATCCAATCAAACGCTTTCATAACCACATCCTGTCACAGTACCGCTGTATCTTCCACAATTCGCTTTTCCTATTTATATGTCCAACACAAGTTTTTCCTCTTTTCGAATTCCGATGCCGTACGGTATCAGTTCAGGCGTGAGGTTCTATCGGCTATAAGGAACACGTAAATCATTCAGTTTCGAAAGATTTTTGCTATATGATAACATGTTGTCTTATTTCGCAATGGTGATATATATATATTGTTTATTTGGTCCACATAATATTTGTATAAAAGAGATTTATTAAAGCAATAATATCTCAGGGAATAATTTATCTACGTGTTCTTTGCTCATGTACAATTGACGGCTTAAGAAAAAAAAAAACATCATCATAATATTAGTCTACTTCTGGACATAGACCTTGCATTGAAAAAATAAATATCTTGTTTTTGGGAAATGAATGTGAAAATGATGAAAACATATCTCTGACTAGCTACGCTGCATCTAGTGGGAGGTCTACCTACGCTGCGTCTTCCGGTTCGTCGTGTCCACTCAAGAACCTTTCTTCCTTATCGGTTATCGGATCTTCTAGTGATGTGGCCTCCCCATTGCCACGTCAACTTGCAAATTTTAATAGCTATCAAATCAAATTTCATCCATCCATACATCCATCCAAACTTTCACATATGATATTAGTATGATTATGGTATGTCCAGAAATATGCAGCATCTATTCCAAAGCGTAACAAATGTGCTTCTAAATTCCATATCAATCCATCAGGACATTAATTTAAGACCTTCCCATAGAATCTAGTCGACATTGTCTTCATGTAGGTCACTTCTCGACGTGTATTCAGTTTTCGTGGCACAAAGCTTGGAAATCCGACAGAGGCTGATAAGTCCACAATATAGGTCAGAATATATATATTTGTGGTCTAAAGGAGAAATATAAGCTTAAACCTCACAATACAGCTGTCAGGGTAAATAATAATTTTCTATCATTTTTGTTTCAAGGATTCCTTTAAACGAGGTATGAATGGCTATAAGATATATACATATAAAAGACGATGTGTTAATGTATGTAGGTATGTATGTATGCATGTAGGTATGTAGATATATAAGTATGTTCTCTATGGTTTACGAAACCTATTTTGATAACATTTTCAGGCAATCTTCAGAATAGTGCTTCTTTAAATAGGTATCACATTTAGTTTATACATAAAAATGTACAATAAATTTGTGGTAGTGTTGATGTAAATACCAATGTGTAGCCTTAATAAAATAAAATAAAATAGCCTAGCGAGTAATCCTGCGAAGTTCGAAATGATTTTTAACCGACTTCCAAAAAGGAGGAGGTTATCAATTCGACAGTTTTTTTTTTTGTTTGATTTAGACGATTTTTTTTTCTATTGATGTAATTATGTCAATGAAGCTTCACAATTCTTGTTGTTGATTTTTGTAGGGTTAATATTAAAGACAATTTATCAATATAAAAACCGACTTCATAAAAATGACAAAACTGAACCATAGGTTTATCCAACCTTAGCGAAATAAATTGTTCCAGAAATTATATTGTCAAGATATCTCGCTTTAGGCTTGGACAAAGAAAAGAATTTCGTCCCCTACTTTTAAATACAAATATTTACAAGACAAAATGAAAAAGTTGCTTGAGATTAACTCAAGAGTTTTCTAAGAACAACCCAGATTTTAATTAGAACTTTTAAGAAAGTTCCAGAGTTTGTCTGTAAAATTTACTTAAGGCCAAAACTTTAATTAGGACATGTATACAAAGGTCTTGTTTTAGTTGGCTCAAACTCAAAAATTGTGATGACACAACTAGACAAAGTTTGCAAAGTTAGGGCCGATTTCACCATCAAAGTGAACGCGATCAACGCAAAACTAAACTGGTATAAAGTGGCTTATTGAGTTCAAAACGTCAATTTGGGTTTCACCAACATAAACTGATCGCAGTTAAGTTTATGTTGGTGAAACCCAAATTGACGTTTTGAACTCAATAAGCCTAAGTTTATGTTGGAGAAACCCAAATTGACGTTTTGAACTCAATAAGCCACTTTATACCAGTTTAGTTTTGCGTTGATCGCGTTCACTTTGATGGTGAAATCGGCCCTTAGTGTTCTTGCTAGTTTTTAACTAACTTCCAAAAAAGATAAGGTTCTCAATTCGACTGGTTTTTTTTAAATGTTTGTTACCTCAGAACTTTTGACTTGGTGAACCGATTTTGATCATTATTTTTTTAGGGTTCCGTACCCAAAGGGTAAAACGGGACCCTATTACTAAGGCTCCGCTGTCCGTCCGTCTGTCACCAGGCTGTATCTCATGAACCGTGTCAGTTGAAATTTTCACAGATGGTGTATTTCCGTTGCCACATAACAACAAAGACCAGATGATCCACTAACCACCATACTAAAAAATAGAATAAAATAAATATTTAAGGGGGGCTACCATACAACAAACGTGATTTATTTGCTCGTTTTTGCTCGATATTGATAACGGCAACAGGTAGTAGACGCTTGAAATATTCACAGAATATTTAGTTATATATTGACTTTAAAAATAAATAATTAAATTAAAATAAAATTAATATTTAAGGGAGGCTCCCATACAAGAAACGTGTTTTTTGCCGTTTTTATAGATAATGGTACGGAACCCTTCGTGCGCGAGTCCGACTCGCACTTGGCCGGTTTTTTATTTTAATGCTAGTGTTTCCCGTGTAGTCTCATTTCAATTTGGCCTACTTTTCACATTTTTATGAAGTCGGTTTTTAAATTGATAATTATTACCCAACAATTAGACGTTGTATCTAGCAACATACACGTAACTTCTTAAATATATATTTTTTTTGTTTGTCATAAAATTTTGACTTTAGTAAGTCGTGTTATTTCCAGATTGCGAAAAATCTTTTAACGAAAACCAAATCTCTTTTTCCTTAACATCATAGTAAAGCAACAATTGGTCCTTTTTTCGCGTTTTAGCCACGATTGGTCGAGGACTAATTAATTGCGTTCTAGGGGGGACACGAATTCCTTATTCTACTTACCATTTTAATCCCATTCATTAGCGACAATTTCCTTTGGTATTTTCCTGTATTTTGTCTGTGGACGCTTGGTGTGATTTTATTAAGCTTTTTAGGGCCAGTGGTCATTTAGACACTATTATCTCATCATCTTCAGCCAAAAGACGTCCACTGCTGAACATAGGCCTCCCCCTTTAACCTCCACACTGAACGACATCCTGCCATCTGCATCCACTGGATGCCCGCGACTCTCACAATGTCGTCGGTCCATCTAGTGATGGAGTGATGATGATGGAGAATGAGTGGAGACCGCGAATCGGAAGACGCAGCGTAGGTAGGCCACCACCTACGCTGCGTCTTCTGATTCGCGGTCTCCACTCAAGTACCTTTTTCTTCCCCAACGGTTATCAGTTCTTCGATCGATGTGGCCTGCCCATTGCCACATATTTTGAACTTGCGGACGAAGCTTGATGTGATTTTATTAAGGTTTTATTAAAATCACACCGGCAATAGTAATAGTGTCATTTTGACAGTATTACTATTGCCGTATTTCGGCTGTGGCTTATTTCTTGGTCAAATTTTTTCACAATTATTTATTTGATAATACTTATGTATTCTCCAATATACATATCTCCTACATTTAGTCTTAAAAACTGAATTGTTTGATTTTCTAAAAGAGTAAATTATGTATGCCCTAGTGCATAATAAGCTAACTTTTATGCTCTAAAGCATAAAATGCACTTTTAGACCGCTTTTCGGGCATAAAGAGAACATTACTAGCATGAGAAGTGAAAAGACAATTTACGCATATTCTTCTTTGTTATTTTTTGTTTTCCGTCGAAGACGTATTCGTATGGTAGTTGTTGAAAGTAAGTGGGTTACTATAGTAATCACCAAGGTCACTTTATGTTCCACGAGTAACAAAACGAAGAAACAAACTTAGAAGTTTGGGTGGATCCCCTTAATTCCATTATCCCTTACACAATTGGTCCGACTCTGACTAGCCTCTGCTAAAACCAATTGTTTCAGGTTTAGTGCTCTCTCATTACAAACGCTGCAAACCAAAGACTTTCTATAACTAGACATTTAATGCAGGGCAAACATGTTCAGACACTTCATCAGTTGACCACTACTGATATAAAAAACACGCCCACTGATTCCACTGAACCTCATGTCATTTCCGACCAATACCGTAGGCACGCCATCACTATGATTTTTTTACATTTTGAAGTGACGTTGAATGGGACAATTATCATTTAGTAACCCCTCACCCCGCCCCTCAGGTATTTGACTGAATTGTTTCCATTGAAAATAATCGTAACTACAAGTCTGGGCTACGTAGTAGCTATATCTAGTCTGTGCTGAAAGCACTGCCAAAACCTTTATACGGCCAGATTGTCGAATTCAGCTAGCCACAACTGGACGATAAATTCTAGAACAATCCACACATGGTCGCTATTCGAGTCGGGGACATCCCGCGGTCGCCCACCGTTCATATCTATGGGTAACGGAACTCATTTTACTTCATGGAATGCGGTTTTGATTCATGACTTCTTGCTCGAGTCTGATAACTTGGGCGCTTTTCTTTATCAATTGCAAAACATATTTCGCTGTTGGAGAGGATCAAGGATTCTCTGTAGTAGTAAAACAAAAACAGGTTGATATAACCCATTTTCGTGAGAAAACTAAATGAGAATACTTTAGTGATGAATAACGTTTTAGTAAGTACACTTTTACCGTATCCTAAAGATGAGTTAAAGTAAATTTTAGATATTTTACCAAGAAGTAAAAAAATCCTGAATCCGTTTTACAAATTGCACCGTTCAATTCTAATATTGAACGTTCCTTTTTGTAATTCGGCTCTTGAGGCTTTATTTTTTTCGTCTTAAGCCCGAAAATCTAGATACCTACCTAATTATCTCGATTTTAGGCACAACATGATAAATTTAAGCCGTAATTTTTAAGACCAATATAAAACAAGTAAACCATAACATTAAAATTGTTTATTTTGTCAGTAATTTAACGGAAGTCACCCTCAAATTTTCCTGTGTGTGATTTGCTTAACCATTTCGAAGAACGCACAAGACACTGAGCTAATGTAATAAAATATGAACCAAACCTTAGTTAATAACTCTGTATAATGCGCTATAAATATGAATCTTATTACAGTTATTACCTTTTATTCGTGACATTTTCCTAACTTGGTTTTTGGGGTACGTTCTTATAGACCCGTAAAGCGTTTACACCCGTAAAATTCATAATTAATAAGGTATGATTTTTGTGAAAAAGTAATGGAGTTTTATTTCTATTGTTTTCTATAATATTAGACAAGGAATATGACAAAGTTAATTCCTTAGGCATAGACGCAGCACACAATCGCAATGTTTCATTAGAAATTATTATACGGTCAAGAACTAAAGCCACCGACATCAAAAGATTAACAAGCTAAAGTGGCAATGAGCTGTCCGTAACAGTAGGAGAACTTACAACTTTTGGGGTAAACTGGTTCTAGTGAGGAGACCGTGTATCGGCAAACGTAGAGGACGCCTTCCTAGAAATCAGGGAGCTATATTTCATGAAAAACTTTCATGTATGAGATGATGAATGATTTGTATGTAATAGGTAATAGTGACAGAAGTTTTAACAAACAGTTTTTTTAAAGAGCGGCAAACAAGCATCGGTCTGCCTGATGGTAAGCAAAACCGCCGCCTATGGACACCTGCAACACTAGCAGTGTTGACGGTGCTTTGCAAGCCCGGAGAAGTACTTGTAAACACCCTTTTTGAGACGCTTCATGTTGAAGCTCGGCGGGAAGACCTTTGGGGAAGGATATTCCACACCTTGCAGGTTTGCGGAATAAAGGAGCGGAAAAATTGAACAGTGTGGGGTTTCCAGCAATTATCAGCAGAAATTATCATCATCATCATCAGCCAGAAGACGTCCACTGCTGAACATAGGCCTTCCCTTTTAACCTCTACACTGAACGACATCCTGCCATCTGCATCCACTGGATGTCCGCGACTCTACGCTGCGTCTTCCGGTTCGCGATCTCCACTCAAGAACCTTTCTTCCCCATCGGTTATCAGTTCTTCGAGCGATGTGGCCTGCCCCACTTCAACTTGCAGATTTTAATAGCTATGTTGGTGACTCTGGTTCTTTGGCGAATATCCACGTTTCGAATTTTATCGCGCAAAGAAACTGAGCATAGCTCTCTCCATTGCCCGTTGTGTGACTCTGAGTTTTTTCAAAAGGCCAACAGTTAAGGACCACGTCTCAGTACCAGTGGAAATTATCAGCTTTCCCATAATAATTAACGAATTACAAATTTAACGATAGACCGAGCTTGATCTTGCTTCTTGAAATACAATTCTACTGCAATTTTAAACGTTATAGCAGTTTATAAAATCATATTTCCACCAGGAAATGAAAGAACCGTCAGATTTTTCACTTCAATACCGTTCATATCTACCTTACGGCACTATCGTTGAATATTGAATCAAGGAATATTGGCGTCGTGCCAAAAAGATTAATGTACGAAAATTAAATATCTTTTTGAGGAATTTTATGGGGCCACAGAATGACGCCCTGGGCCTCCGTGGATGTTAATGGAGGTGATAATTATAATAAGTTAGGATGTTGAATTTTGAGGTTTTTTCCATTTTCTTTTGTGGTTACGGCAATTACGTTTCTTTATTGTATTAAGCTTGGAGGCAGAAACTTAATCACAATCTTAAAGCATGTTTATTTTATGTAATACCATTTGAATCACGCGGTGTTACTCTTGATTTTCCAGTTTTTCTGCATTTCTGGGGGCAAAAGTAATCCATGTCCGTCCTTATAATACACACTATCTTCCTGGCAAATTTCCTTAAGATCCTTTAGTCGTTTATCCGTGATAACGCGACAAACATCCAGAGAGAGAGCCAAAGTTATTTTCGCTTTTTAACCGACTTCCAAAAAGGAGGAGGTTCTCAAATTCACTGTTTTTTTTTTAATGTTTGTTACCTCATAACTTTTGACTGGGTGAACTGATTTTGATGATTTTTTTTATTTATTTGTAAGCTGGTGCTTTCCGAGTCCCATGTTAAGTTGGTCCAGTTCTGAAATTTTTATGAAGTCTGTTTTTTATATTGACAATTTTGTAATATTGGGATTGGGATGTGATGATTTACAAGACGTTGTTTCGATTGCACCATTATCTTAACTAAACTAATTTTGACAGTTCTAAAATTGTTTCTGGCATATTGAAATGAAAAGAGAGGCCGATATTATTACTCGTGTTAGATTAGTTTCTTCTTAATGCTATATAGGTGGCAAGCTGTTGGCCGTTGTTAAGTAATGCTATGACAGAATTGACGAAATTAGATAATTTTCTGTTATCTTATTTGTATGTTTTATGGTTTACAAGCTAGGCGTTTGACTGTAGGTGCAATAAGAAGTCACGCTCAGGCGGTCACCCACATTACTACCAACCACGCCCGACGTTGCTTAACTTCGGTGATCGTATGAGAATTGGTAGTGAACAGAAATTCACCGACACGCACTTGACCAGTATTCATTATTTGTTGTTTTACTTTAAAGTGTGTGCTATAATCGTGCCAAGTTTGACACTTGTAAGTATTACCGCTTTTACACTAGAGAAAATACAAAAATACGTTTGATAAATCGTTTGTTGTATGGGCTTTTTAGTTTTAACTTTTTGACTTTATTATTATTTCTTAGTTAAATCGCCGTAACATTACATATTTTGTAAAAAAAAAACTGGGTATCTATTACGTTTCGAAAAATACAGTCGTTAAATGGTAGGACAGACAGACTGCGTAGACTTAGTAATAGGGTCCCGGCGTATTCACGCTCTTTGGGTACGGAACCCTAAAAATACGGTAAAAACTGAAACTTCGAATAAAGACATGGTGTACCAACCCTAAATAGTAGGATAAGTGCTATAAAAATCACATACTCAAACATTTTTCGCGTCTTCTATCAACATAACCCCTTCTCAGGCATTTTACATACTCGTATCATCTATTTCTTTGTTTCTGTCAACGCGTACTCCCGTTTATTTCGCTGCCCCTTTATCCTATTTATGGGTAATTTATCCCAAAACGGTTGCCACGGCGGATGAAACTGCCGAGGGGTATTTTATGTACTGCTTTTATAGTGAAACTTCGGTAGTCGATTTGCGAGGAATATAGAGACTTAAGCTTAACGATGTAGTCATCTATAACTTTCAAGGTTAGACGTGGCCTTGAGTATTTATGATTTGGGTTTAAAAACTAACGTCCATAGATTATTAAGAAATACCTACAGTTTTCCAGGTTAATAATCTCGCAGTTTAATAAACTAAAAAACACGCTTTAAAGTCGGTAATCCTGGAGATCCTGGTTAGGATAATGGACAAACTATTTAAATTGCTGCATTGTCATCGGTTCTTATTAAGTGGGCAAAATTTCAATTTAATTCGACGTTTTGAAGTAGTTGAAAATCAAGTTCAAAGATTCCGTTACATACATATATACCAAGCTAATAAAAGCATGTTAAAAAGTATCCAGTCACTTCTCTCCTCTCTCTCTCTTCTCTCTACGCCGGCCATCTTTGCAAGAAATGACGTCGATTCGTTATTGTGTTGCTGCGTTAAAGAGGGATAAACAATATGATGTCGAGCAACGTCCTTTTTTTAAATTCTGGTCAGTCGGTAGAATAAAAGTTAATCCACTATCCACTAGATAAACAAAAATTCATTTTATCCACTACCCCATACCAAATTTCATCCCGATCCGTTAAGCCGTTACGGAGTTGAATGGGAATAAATATAGTATCACACACACCGAGGGGCTTTTAGATTGGTCTGTTTTATGATTTTTATTGTTATTTGTATATTTTAACGCGAAGTTTAATAAGTCGTAGAACAAAAGGTATTTGTTTTGACGTATTGAAGCACTGTATTCATTTTTACATAATATAATATTTTATAGGTCGTAATTGTTTAAAGTTGTAAATAACTGTATTTAAAATATTCTTCGTGTAAATAAATGATGTTTAAACACATAAAAATTGCAGCATTTATAATATTAGTGATGTTTTTATGAAAATTAAATTGAGCAACAATCAACAAACGATTTACGCTGATCCAAAATACGCATGTTTATAATAAAACCAGTAGAAGGATTTCGAAGTCGTTTAGAATATCTTTAATGTTGCTAACCACCGGATTAACAACGAGTCTCCCAAATTGCGACCAGAAACGGAATAGCAACCAGAATATTTATAATTTTTCAAAAAATCGCAAAAAAACTGATTCAGTTTTAAAAAATCCACCTTTTATATATTTTGTTTTGTTTTAATTTGAAGTAGGTTTATCATATTTAATAGGTAAATATTATATATATAGAATAGATCTACGTTTGGCCACCAACTATACTTTTTATGAGCATCAGAAAGTTACCAATACCGTATCAATGAAGCACAACTAACAACGCGACCAAAAACCCCCTACATCGAATTCATATCACGTACTTATCAAAGTGTTATCCATAACTTCTGCAATAGAAATATAGGTGGGTTACAAGGTAAAGTTCGGAGGGTAGTCAGCTTTACTCGGTCAATGCTGATACTGCATATCGCTTAGGAAGCGCCCCCCGTATAAATGACCTCGCTTACTCATCGTTTGGTGGGAAAAGGTTTTTTTGTTTGATCGAGATATCACACATTTTGGGAAGAGCTTTTGTTTGCAACTGCCGGAATAAAGGTATATTTTATCTATTTGCGCAGGTTTTTATGACATAAACCTTTCATTCATAAACGGAATAAAAAAACGATTTTATGTACAAAAACACGTTTTTTTATATAGAATCTACGTATAATCTACTAGATCTACGTTTGGCCACAAACTCGCCTGACGGTAAGCGACGGTGTTGCCGAAGATGGAACACGTTGATCTAGAAGAAATATATTCACTCTAGCCTTGAAGAAGCCTAGATCGCAGTTCTCAGGGAACAAGGAAGACGGCAGGGAGTTCCATTCTTGGGCATTTCTTGGCAGTACGTATCATAAAAGACGACCCAAATCGTTTAGAACAATATGAATTTTTTGTTGATATTTGTAATGTTATTCTTGAGTTCTCTAAATATTTGCCGACTTCCTTGTTTCCTAAGACATATAATCTGGGCCTTTTCAAGGCCAGTATGAACAGATATCTTGTCTGCGTACTTCATCTTCGACCACATCGTTGCTTACCAATAGGCGAGTTGGTGGTCACATGCGGAAATATTTGTGACTGTTTTTTTTTATTATAAAAATGTTCATAATATTTCCTTGCTGAAACTGAATATATTTTTGAAGTGAAAACTTCTTTAGGCGCGTTGAGCACTTTTTAGAGAACAAAAATCATGAAACTCAAGTCATCGTCACCGAACGCTGTACCGTGTATTTTAAAACAGCACCATCTCTTGTAGAATAGGTGAATTAGTACTTGAGTTTTCACTTCTGACGTGCAGTCCTATGACTGATGTTTTTTTTATTTATTTATTAAAACAGCTGGTTTGAATATAAATAAAAAACTCAATGAAAGTTTAGTTATTTTCTGTTTTCGTACACTTTATAGTTTTTACATAACTACATTCAATTTTATATTCAAAAATGTTGAAAGGCACAGGAGAGAATGCACGAAGCAAATTATGAAAGCTAGCGATCGACATAGCCGGCTTTTGATTGGTCGGATTTTTAGATGGGCACTTGTTGGTTTACATAAAGATGTCCACTAGACGGAAGCCTAGTACTAGACTAGTACGTGACCAAGTGATACACTTGCAGGCAGTCAACGGAGCAATTCGGAACGAATCGAGAGAGCTATTCCGGTCTCCGACGGCGAGTTTGCATCTTTATTGGGCCGATAATGTAAGCTAGCGGTTGGTGAATCTGGTTTGTGATTGGATGGATTTTGAGATGGACGTTTTTATTGATAAACTAGTGCTGTTGCCCGCGACTTCGTGCGCGTAGATTTTCATATAAAATTTTAACGCAAAATAACATAGCCTATACTTCAATCTGTTCATAGCATAAGCATATTCGTGAAAACAGACAAAAATTCAAAAAACTGTTATAACGTGTTCAGCTGCTTATTTTAAGACCCTTGTGTGCATTTTTTTTTATATATTGCAATTAGATATTTTTTTATCTCTACGCTTTTACTGTATTATGTTAGTCTTAAATTTTAACTAATCATATTCTGGACTGAATATTTTTAGACAACCCATTTGCAATATATTTTTTGACATATTTAATTGAATATAAAATACTTTTCATCCATTAATCAGCTCGGTGAAGGTCGTTCTATGGCTGGATCCTATACTATGTGTAGAATAGAATATTAACACGTCTTATGAAAAATCCAACATAAAATATAAATAATAATGAATAGTGTAATATCATGTAATAGCTATAATCAGCTATATACTTCGATTATGCCAAAAAAACCTTGCTTTTTTGTGTTTTGAATAAAGCGAACTTATTAATTGAACATGTTTTTTTAACGAAATGGCAGTAGTGTCTATGGATACCATAGATACTTCTGTTATAAGCAATAATCAATCGAATAAAAAAAAAGTATGTAGGTAACTTTGCCTCTTTGAGTCGACTTAAAAAAAAGGGTTCTCAATTAGTTTTTTTTATTATTTTTGTTATCTCAGAACTCCGTCATTTATGAACCAATATTTTTTTATGAAACGACATATTGCTCCCAAAGAAATTTCATCAAAATTGGTTCAGCAGTTTGGCTTTAAAATCAAAATAACTGGTAATTTTGTCACCTGGATGAAAATATGGTCATCCAAGTAACAGAGTTTGCCCATTTTATAATGATTTTGTGAAGTTGGTTTTTAAATTGATATGCGCATATTATAAAGGGGCCAACGCAAACAATTTGTATCGAAATTATTTTTGCAGGAGCTGACTGATAGCACTTGATGTATTACAATACCCTGCCCGCTTCATCAATCATACTGTAATGCGGGCAGCTGTTCGGCTTCTCCGTGTTTAGGTTATGTCTATAAAATAGTATCTCGAATAGAAAATCTCCTATAAAAACGAGTAGTTCACATTAAAAACCGACTTCATAAACACATATATGAAAAACGTAATAACTTCTTATAAAATTTTTGGGTTGCCTTCGATTTCCCTGGGATCCCATCATCAGATCCTGAGTTGGTGACAATGTAACCTAATTGGAAGTATTACAAACAACAAATATTTTTTTTTATCGGTCAACAGTTCGCGGAGAAATTGGCGAATATACATAAAAAAGAAATACAGTAGAACATAAAACCGTCTTCTTTTTTTGAAGTAGGGTAAAAACTTCCTATAAAAAGGTCACAATCACAATGTCCCGTGGTAAACGGATGATCCGGTCAGTTTTTGGATTTCATTAAACAATTGCTATGTTATGTCCTAACGTCACCCAATAAGACATAGGTTTGACTGTCAGTTTCGCTTATAGACGAGGAAATAGTTCTAACTTTATCCAATTCAACAATAAACACGTTCCGAGTAGTACTTCGAGCAAAAGTTAGCAAGCTGAAGTAACAGTGAGCTGGTCATATATGTCGTAGAACCGATAACCGTTGGGTCCACCCCAACGGTTATCGGTTTATTATATCCATAAATCGGTCATCATCATCGTCGTCAGCCAAAAGACGTCCACTGCTGAACATAGGCCTCCCACTTTAACCTCCACACTGAACGACATCCTGCCATCTGCATCCACTGGATACCCACGACTCTCACAATGTCGTCGGTCCATCTAGAGGCCTACAAACACTGCGTCTTCCGATTCGTGGTCTCGACTCGGGAACCTTTCTTCCCCATCGGTCATCAGTTCTTCGAGCGATGTGGCCTGCCCATTGCCATTTCAACTTGCAATTTTTTTAATAATGAAATCGGTTAATGTAATGAAAGCCTTTCTGACACTCGATGGAGTGACGATATTCTTAAGGCAGTGGCTGGAAGCGGAAGGCCAAATATCGGGCTGAGTGGAGTGCTGAGAGAGGCCTATGTTCAGAATGATAGGCTGATTATGGAGATGATGAGTATCCAACATTAACATTATGACTAAATCGTCAATTGTTGTCTTCAAGGCGTCAGTGAATCAGTTTCTTCTCAGTTTATTGTAGACCGCATCATCGCTTATTATCAGGCGAGTAGGCGGTCAAGCACATGCCTAATAAAAAATAAATCTTTTATACATATAATAAAAACGTACAGATAAAAAAATCTGTAATTGCGAGATATCAAAAAAAAAATCACACAGCGTGTCTTAAAATAAGCAGCTGAACATGTTAAGACAGTTTTTAGAATTTTTGTCTATTTGATTGTTTGTCCACGTAAATCTCCTAAACCACTGGACGGATTTAAGTGCGGTTTTCACGAATATTCTAAGCTATGACCAGATTGAAGTATAGGCTATGTTATTTTGCGCAAGGGCCGGATTAAGGAAGGAAAAAGGGTTGAAAGTTTATATGAAAATCTTCGCGTACGAAGTCGCGGGTAACAGCACTAGCATTTAAATAAAACTACATAATAACTCGTAAGTACTTTGCTCTTTATGGTAAGCGTAAGTTTCATCACTGTGTTGCAATGTATCCAGAAAATTACTTTGTTTTTTTTATAGAATGTCCACGGGAGGGGCTTGATCTTTCTTTCAGTAGCGTATAAGATATTTCGAGAATAAACGAGTAATTTATCTTTTAAATACAGCTCGGTAGGGCTGTTAGGAGACTGCAGTTATTGTTGGCAATGCCGTTTAGAATATTTTGAACGTTTTTATTTTATACTAGTTTTTAAATCTTAGGCCCGATGCCGACTGGACCGTCCAGACGGCTTAGCAGCTACAAGCAACTGTGGAAAAGTAAACTCTTTTCGTTTTACGCTAGGGTCCAAATTTTACCTCATTTGCTATTTGAATAGTCAAGACGCGACGCGGCATGTACCGCGCCTGGGTACTTTTAAATCGATGGAGAATCTAATAGTTTTGATTATGAACATTGTAAATTTGTTCATAACGATAAATACAATGACTTTATTTCGGATTAGTACAACAAATCCGTGCAACCTTGTATAACCAAATAGTTTCCTAGTTCACGTCAGCAAAGTATTTACAAAATTGATTCGCGATACGTAACGGCACAACCAGAGCACTCCGTTTATTACGCCGCCATTGTTCAGTTTTCAGTGCCTATTCGTTTCAGACAAATGGCGGGATCCATTGTGTATGGAGCTTGCTACAGAGGCAATCCAAACTAAAAGACTATGCGGTGCGCGTAGCTCAGCCAGTTTCGATACATCAGCAAAGTGTATGTGACGATATGTGAAGGGTGTTATTTGTTAAACAAGAAAATTATACCTACATATTTGGAATCATAAAGAACTTATACCTAAATTAAAACCTATATATAAAACTAAAGATATAAATCGCCAATGTTGGGAAAAAAATAGCCTCTTAAGTAGAATGTCGGATGAGATGTGGGCAAAAACCACTACCGAAGGGCTTCCGCATGCCATACGCCCTCTTGGACGGCCCAGAAAAAGATGGCGGGACGATCTTGACTCCCCATACAATAGCCTTGTCCTCCATAGCACCATAGGAGTGCAAGAAAGTAAGGGAGGCCTTTGCCCTGCAATGGGACGACCAAATAAAAAATAGTAAAACTAAACTAATCTGATAGATCACTCTTCGCAAGCATTATTTCCAAAATGATGCCGACCTCAATCGCCAGAAATGCCATCCACACAATAAAGATGCGTGAAAGACTCGCACTGTTTGATTTAGTCGACTGTTTCTGCCTCGTACCTACCTGTAAATTGTGGAATGGCTTACCTCCTTCGGGTTTTCCTCTAAAATATGACCTCAATTGCTTCAAACGTGGGGTGAATAGAGTCCTCAAAGGTAGGCAACGTACCATTAATGCCCCGAGTATTGGAGGTGTCCATAGGTGATGGTGATCACTTACCATAAGGTGGCCCCTTGCTTGATTGTCTCCTATTAGATAAAAAAATGAATAATAATCATCATCATCATCAGCCATAAGACGTCCACTGCTGAACATAGGCCTCCCCCTTTAACCTCCTCACTGAACGACATCCTGCCATCTGCATCCACTGGATGCCCGCGACTCTCACAATGTCGTCGGTCCATCTAGTGGGAGGCCTACCTACGCTGCGTCTTCCGGTTCATGGTCTCCACTCAAGAACCTTTCTACCCCATTGGTTACCGGTTCTTCAAGCAATAAGGCCTGCCCGTTGCCACTTCAACTTGCACACATATTATAGCAAACATATAATTTGCACATATTATAGATGCGTGGAAGTCTCGTGGAATTGTTACTACCACGCACCTGTAAATTGTGGAATGGCTTACCACCTTCCTCAAATAGGAAGCGCTCCGTTAATGCTCCGGGTATTGGAGGTGTCCATAGGCGACGGTGATTACTTACCATCAGGTGGCCCCTTGCTTGTTTGTCGACTATTACATAAAAAAATTATGATAATAACTATTATGATTTGATATGATAATTGTAACACTTGAGTTAGAATTAATCGAATTTCAACATGAAATAATATTATTTTGACGTACCTAATGTCAGCCAATTTCATATTCGCGTTTCTTCAAAGAAACAGAGCCTTTTCAAGAGCTAATGAGCTTTCCTTTCGCTTTTCATTCTGATATTATTTTATGTTAATGAATCAAGAACCGTCTTCGTTAATTACGAGCAAAGCAAGAATTTCTTTTAACTACTAAGCATCATTTTAATGACTTACTAGTTTATCAAAGAGGAGAAGCCAAATACTCTCTTTAAAAAAACTTCAAAATAAGTTGGCATTTGAAACAAATATTGATATTGCCAGATAACTAGGCGCCCACTCATAAAAAACTAATTTGCGGACCTACCTACCTTCCTAATGAACCAAAGTTTATGAAATGTTTGTGGACCAGCTCGGGAGCCTTTCTCTACATAACAAAAAAAGCACTTAAATTTGTTCACAAATGCCAGAGTAATCAGTGTGCATACAAAAAATAAACCTAATCAAATCGCTCGCGCATTGAGGGTTCCGTATCACCACAAAATACAAAAAGTAGTGCAAAAAGACAACATCACGCCCAGACGGTTACCTATCCAAGTACCGACCGCGCCCGACGTTGCTTAACATCGCATCGGTGATCGTACGAGAACCGATGGCAATCAGATATTAGTCACCGACTCGCACTTGGCCATCTATTATTATTTGGTGTTATACTTTAGTTTAGAGTGTTTACTATAATCATTTCAAGTTTTAAGCTTGTACTTATTACCGATTTTATATTAAAGCAAATAGAAAAATACGTAAAAATGCGGTGACCAGCTGGGCATTGATGGGATGTGGTCTTTTTGCACTAGTTTTTTATACTTTAATAGCTAACAAATTATGGGTGCTACAGATCCTTCAGTGTGCGAACCCGACTCGCACTTAGCCGGTTTTTACATTGGAGCAAATACAAAAATACTTTTTGAAAAACGTTTGTTGTATGGGGGTTGCCCTTAAGTTTTTCTTTTTGACTTTAATATTATTTCTTAGTTAATCCGCGTAACATTACATATTCTGTGAAAATTTCAACTAGCTATATAATTATTACGGTTCGATAGATACAGCCATTAAAAGGTAGGATGGACAGATGGACAGAAGCCAGACAGATGGACAGAGTAGGCTTAGTAATTAGGGTCCCGTTTACACTCCTTGGGTACAGAACCCTTAAAACTACCAACAGTAACTCTTTATAAGAACGTTAATTCAATCGTCCATATTGCTTATCAAACAAGCGTGGCAATTAATATCTAGGCTGGAAGTGGCAGCTATTGCTTCCAGCGAGCCACTAACGAAGCCTTTTGTTACCGCCCTAGAGCCGTAATTAATTTAGATAGATGTGAATGATTATAATGAATCAGCCGCGCAGCTCCTACTAACTGTTATTGATTCTGTGACGCGGTTGGGGGTGGTAATCTACTTGGATTGCTTCTCGGATTAGGTTTATGTATCGATGTTTGTGGTTTAAAGTCTGCTTGTGAAAGTTGCAATATGTGTACAATTCTCAGAAAGAAAAGTAGGTAATCTATTTCTAATTAAGGCTTAAATAATCTTTTCATTTAAACTTAGGCAAAAATATATTTTTCATTACTCATACTCGGAAAGTAGGTCTGAAGTTGCCTGAGGAGCGGGTTGAAAGTAATACATTTCAGCCCTAGGGAGAATCACTTTCAACTGACAAACACTCAAATAAATAAAAAACTAGTTCTATTTTCATATTTGTATTAAACCATGTTCCAACTTTTTTTTCTCAGAAGATTATGGTCCCGCACTTCTCGTGCATTTGCCAGTGTCAGTTCATGTTTTTATTTATCACAGTGAAAATCACAGTGTTTACCACGGGGTTAAGACTTATTTGGTTCCTCGAACTATTAGCCCCGTCAAACCCCGTCTCGGAGCTGAATAAGTTACTTTCACCCCTAGGATAACAATGTACTAATAATATGATTGTGTCTCGGAGATCAACTCTGCGATGTTGAGGTCTACGCTGGAGCAAGCTTGCCTAGAAGAAACCGATTTACTCGCGACTTAAAGTCACTCAGGCAGTGCCGGTTCCTACAGTTACATCGCTAGAAAGTCAGTAAAATAAAATAAAAGCCATTATCATTGTATTTGAAACACCGAATAGGTTTTAACATTCAAATCTAAACACCTATTTTCTCAAGATTTCTTCGAGCTCTTTTGCCAAAATATGAAATAGAAACATGAAAATTGTTCCAAATAATTGCAATGCATAATTTCTTTGTTATCCCCTTTTTTAATAGAATAATACCCAATTATTTTATCAAAACTCTCAGTCACTTATTTTTAACAATTCATATATTGATATTATAGCGTAATTATATTATAGTTCAATGTTATTCACAATGGACGGGTAGCTTGGCACTATATTTTCTCTGACATTCTGCCGTATTTTAAGCCTCTTTGTCACTCTACCTGGAAGCATTAAATTCGTCTGAAAGTGTACGCGGCAATGTTATGAAACTTGGACAGTGAATAAAGCTTTAATATTTACTGTGTTTACCCGACCGACCAAGTACATAAAAGCAAGTGTTTATGTTTGTGTATTTGAGGTATGCTTGGAGTTTCTTTGCGCGATTGAATCCGGAATGTAGATATTCGGCAAAGAACCAGAGTCATCGATAAAGCTATTAAAATTTGCAAGTTAAACTGGCAGTGGGCAGGCCACATCGCTCGAAGAACCGATAACCGTTGGGGAACAAAGATTCTTGAGTGGAGACCACGAACCGGAAGACGCAGCGTAGGTAGGCCTCGCAATAGATGGGCCGACCACATCGTGAGAGTCGCGGGCGACCAGTGCAGATGCAGGCTGTCGTTCAGTGTGGATATCTCCACACTAGGAGGAGGCCTATGTTCAGCAGTGGACATCTTCTGGCTGATGATGATGTTTCCTATATTATAACATCATGTAGCCCGAACGGCCTGACAGATTTGGAAGTTTTTTATAGTTGACAGGCTAGGTGTTTGACCTCAACTCACCATTGTTGACAGTGTGGTCGAATATTTTAAACACGCCTAAAATGGAATGAAGTTATAGATGTCATTAAATTCGTATTTACGAGAGTTTAAACGAAATTATTACAGTGTCAGTTTCCTACTGTGACATAGACCTTTCTTTCAAACTACTGAAATATAAATACACTATTCTAACCTACGCAGTGCCAGTATAATATATTTTATATTGTTTTCTTCTTTTACAGGTAAATACCGTCAAAACCAGAACCTACGGTTTCACCTAAACAACGCTCTTTGAAGTCATCAAAGGTAAAAGAAGTTAATAAGATTTTTTGACGCCATTCCTTATGACAAACCTTTCAAATGCTTTCAACATATTGTATGCGCAGTTATACGTATAACTATGTTCGTATGTCCCAAGGGAAATCAAGCGTCTAAATTTATGTGGCATTTTATTCGGAAGAGTTTTTTCCATGAGTTAAGAAGTTTTCACGTCGCTAGGATTTAGGTTGATGACAGGAAGATTAGTAAGTGCGACAATATGAGATTACTAACGTGGGGAGGGCCAACTCCCACGGGAGATAAGGTTGCTAACCTAACTGTCAAAACAGTATTATACTGTCTTTATCTCTATTATACTATTTACTGTTCAACAGAAATAAAATAATGCAAAATAGGTACTGTTTATTTAATCATCGCTTTCAACCTGTTTAAAAATTACTTTCGGTATGCGCGTGTAACATGTTTTTTCGGACCTCTAAAACAAAGTATAATTTAAAAACGTATTATCTACTGTTTTTTTTTATTGTTCTACGCGAAGAGATCGTAAATAACTTGTTTATGCCCGGTGTATGCGGACATTTTTATTTATTGGTAATATATAATAATATAATCAGTCCGGTAGCGTATTGCTTTAAATTACCAGAATAAAGGGAAAAAAATATTTTTCATATATTTTGTTCCCATAACTCCATTCGCACGGCCAACTGCTTTCGAAGAGTTTTTACAGTTACAGCTTTTATTGACGTCGGACGTGCTACTGCCAAGACGACGGAGATCGAACTGAAATAAGTTTGAGTATTGATCCAACTTAAGACAGTGACAGACACGCAAAGTAGGCGAACTGGAGACATCTATCCTTGTGAAAATCTGTTGCCAGATATATAATTTTTAATATTGGCTACAGAACTTTTTGTGACCCTTAACTGCGCATGATATTTCGCAATATCTATCATAGCAAGGTAGTTTTTTGCGAAAATAACGCACCTGAATATCGGCCGCCTTGGAAATTTGTCTTCCACCGCTAACTAAATGTTATTGACTCACAGACAAGTCTAGGACCTTGTCGCTATTATACCTATAGCAATGCCCATTTAGCCACATCTTCTCGACATCAGATTGGTTCTACCTCTAGTAGAAATTGAAACTTCAACAGGCAGTGAGCCAAAAGCGTTTCAAATTAAAATTTCTTACCGCTAGACATTTAATAAGCGCTCAACAGAACAAAGACCGTAAGAACACTTCTTACGCACTGTTAACTTATGTCAACACGCCCGAAACAGATAACGCCGTAATTGCTCCCACACCAATTTAATTAAAGGCCAGGCTTTTTTCTTTCCAAAGAAAAAAAGGAAGTAAACTTTTTCAATCAGTTCTCGAGAATCCTTCGCAAAGTTATAGTTCAGTTGCGGCCTTGTTGAGCTCCAAATTTGCTCATTTTGTTGCGTTAAATCTGTAATGAAATAGCTGGATCTCCCCTTTTATGATCCCTCGTTTCGTAGAAAAAATAATCTTATCTTAAATTAATGTTACATTTCAAGTAGATCTTCGTTTGGCCACGAACTCGCCTAATGGTGAGCATAAGGCGCGAGACGACTGACGCGAAACCAATTTTACCCTTAGTGTCCTGTTAATAGCTAATCGCTCTTTCTCCACAGGAGACAGAAAAACTCTTTTTTTTTTCCTCTTCCTCCAATAAAATATTATATCTACACGAAAATTGTTTTATAATATTTGATATATTATTCTTAAGGTTATACCTACTCGGTTTAAAAAAAACCTTACTCAGTTATTTTTTAACCTTCAGAAATGTTGAAAAAGGCGAATGAGATAACTGTGATGAGTGCGTTAAGCTGTTATAGGCAAGCGTGAAGAGCCATCAGGCGACTTCGCTCGTCTCGTAGTCAGTATCATAAAAAAAGCGTGGACCTGGTAAGATACAAACCAATACAAAAAAAACTCTGTTCACGCGATATCAGAAGACGTAGGACGCGGATCACACGGACGACGTAACCGTTACTAAGTATGTTGTAATCATTGACCTTTCTTTTTGGGAATTCTCAAAAATTAGGCTTCTACAACCTAACAGACGACCGATTAGGAGACCGCAGGAAAGCGCTGGATCTTCATCCAGCCGACCTGCGCCGCTTCCAACCGGCCCATTTGGGGATCGATGGGTAAGGCCTATATCCAGCAGTAGACGTCCTATGGCTGAAATGATGATTATGATGCTTCTACAACATATTCATGCTTTAGGCTGGAAAATCATTCTATGAGTTTGAAGTGCAGTAAATTTAAAAAAAATCGGTTACTTTAGATTGCCCCAACTTCGCTACTCCCATCCATATTACCCATCATTATGAACAACTTTCACTAAGGAAGCAATTCTGAAATCGGGAAAGAGGAACTTGGAAAGAGATCAATACTGAATTTCACAAAAAAACTCAGTTTGATTCAGTTCCTTATAATTTTTGCTCTTCCTGCTAACTCTTTACTGTTAAATTACTTTCCCTTACTGTCCCTAAAACAAGTTTCCACCTGTATAACGCTGAAATATATATAAATGACGTAGGTACTATAAATAAGTATAGGTACTCGCAACAAAAAAATATGAAAATAAAATACTAGCGTATCTGACATGAATACGGAACCCAACAAGCAAACATGTCAACAAGCGATACGCACTTGTCAACTTCTTGTTCTTTAGGGTAATTTCGTATTAGCAGAGTACCTATGGTCTCATAAATTTTGCAGTTTTTCTTTGTTACCCGTATCACCTTGCTAATGAGAGTAAAGATCAGGTTTACAAATGAGTTGGTGAGTAAAGATAATGTTCCAGTTGGTTTCCACAGCTCTGGTATGGAAATTACGTTAATGAAGGTCGGTTTGTTGGGTGAAATTTCGTAAACTCGAAAGTTAATAAATAAAAGCTAACCTTTATCTGGGAAAGCCTGCTGATCATAAACGTAAACACAAACGTTTTTTGGTTGTAGAATGAATGTTGGCAGCATTAATGCGCTCTACAACAAATCAACCCAGACAAATTATACTATATTTCCTTACCTAAAATAAACCTAACTCTGCCACAAACATTTTCTATGTACTTGAAAGAAAATTGAAACCACTACCGCCATCTGTCTCATTTCCTTTGTTATCATTGTAAAATGAGCCATAGCGCCCTCTAACCAATTGAAATTGAAGCTGGCTAAATAAAACAGGCTATCCACGCCATCTCTGAGATTTTGTGGACAACGTTTTTAGTTTTATCTCCAAGGGGTTGAAAGATACGAGGGGTTCAAACAGTGTGCTATCCTAACTTGCCGCAAAGTTTTCTCTGTTTTCCGTTAGATGACTTTTCAACAGCTGAAATGTTTTAACCACAAGGAAAATATAGTACCGACAATTAATTCAATGTACCTACTACAACTATATAAATATTCAGAAGTACAAGGTATTCAGATATTTCGTAACGACCCGACGTTTTAACAATACATTTCGACAGCATTCTATAAATTATAGGTACATTTACTAAAGTAAAATCCATTATTTTTCAATGGCTGTTTTTCTTTTGTTTTGTCTTTATGGCGTTTTCATATTCCGCTGTTAACGAACTACCATCCCATAAGCAAAAGACGTGTAGGTATTATCTATGTACACTACCTCTGACTGCTTATGATATGGCCACACTACCTTTACTTACCGCCCATCGCAATAAATATGGCATTAAATTTCCGCTGGAAGTGATGTGGTTACACCGGAGTGTACCTAGTGGAAATGAACTAGGCGGTAAAAAAAAAAACTTTTTCATTTTTCATGATGGAGGTTGAAGCTGCGGCAGTGTTGTATTGTTGGAAAAAAAAAAAGATTTGAGGCAAGCATCAATTTGTACACCGCGATTTCTATGTATCTTCAGTCACTTCAGTTAATTATTAGAAGTGTTGTTTCACACTTTTGAGTCAGTAAAAAGGCATCATGTCTCAGTCTATTCAAACTAAGTAGTTACTTTCAGGTAGCAAGAATGTCGTCACCAACGCTAAGTCTGATTGCAAAGACTGCTCAAGAATTTAGAGGCTGACAGGAAAACGATAGTATGTTAGTGGAAAGAGTGCTCAGGACGTAAACCCGGATGATGCAGGTTCGAATTCCTATGTGGGTCCACCGATTTTCTTTTTTTTTCTTTTCTCGAAAGTTGATTTGATCGAGAGTGATCTAAGCTATGATTCAAGAAAATATGTCTAGCCGTTTGGAGATTACCAGCTCTTTAAGTGGGGTTTAAAAAAACCATTTATACTGTTCATATACATCGTCCATCCATAGTCTAAAAGCCACTTGTCCACGTTTCCGACAATCTTACCGCAGCATCACTTCACTCGGTCTTAAGGCACAGATCCAGGAGACACAGATGATTATTTATTATTTACTTCATCGTCAGGGTATGTCGTGGTCGGCGCATATACCTGTATGACCTTCAGCGAATAACGATCGGTTATTCTGAGTATAAGGTATGCTATCCTGCTCGACACACTATCGACCTTAACCACGTTGTTGATGAGTGACCTGTGGAAGAGAAAACCTACACCACCCTGGGACTTTCGTTCTCCTTCCCGGAAGAAGACCATGTTACCGGAAACCAGAACTATCGTATCCTGTCCCTCTCGTCGGATTTCAGATAGTCCTATGATGTCCCATCGTATTTTGCTCAATTCTTCCTCCAGCTCAACAATCTTCTCGTCAGTCCTCAATGTTCTAATATTATGTGTTGCCAGGGCCAAATTACGTTGGGGGTGGTAGCGGGGCAACTTCCAGAGATTCTTAGCACCACTTGCTCCACCGTTACCTGGCCTGCTACCTTGGCCAGGGATAATGGAGCTGCCGGGGACTAGGGGCCGTAATTTTATTGTGTCTGTCATGGGGGGGGGGGGGTTGCCATAATCCCCACGCTTGGCAGGCGGCTTGGGGATCGCAGAGTTTCCACCATGTAAGTAGGAGGATGCTGCTGCCCATCCTCTGGCGGTTTCTAGTCGCAGTTTTAGGACATACCCGGGTCACGGTCAATAATACAATAGATACAGGAAATAGTAAAAACTATATCTTTTACAAAGTAAATATAAAATCGGTGTTGACAAGTGTTCGTGGTGGAAAGCTACCACACTTTGGTCTGATAGATTTACACAACTAAAATTATATGAAATGTTTTTTTATTTTATTTTTTGTTTCTGTGGCGTATACTGGCATGGTTGACTGGACCAAGCGGAATACCTAGAGAGGTACCTATAGTAAACGGAAGATATGCTCAATCTTTCGATGAATGTGCGAATGTGGGGATGGGTGGAGTGGCGAGTACTGCAAGTGGCTGCTTTACAACTTAGCGCTACCACGGATCTAAATATTAGGCCTTCGGTAAAGTTTACGGTTTTTGCTACTTACTATAATCGCTGTCAAAAAAGGGGTGATCGCTTTGAAGTTGCGAAAATCCTAACACCGCGTGACATGAGCCTCATGATATTTAACGGAGTTATTATTTTAGTACAAGATATGAGAAATAAGTTTTTGAAGTGAAAACTTCTTTGAGCGCGTTGGGCACTTTTTTGAATAGGGAAAAAGCACTGAACTCTCGTGACCTCCGATAATATGTATCCGTATTTTTTTAATACAGCGCCATCTCTTATAGGATAGGTGACCTACTACTTAAGTTTTTACATCTAAAGTGCAGTCCTATGTATTTTTTTTTTTATTTGTTAAAAATATTTGCCCCGGAATGATATTCTTAGCCCGCTTCTGTATCTTTTATCGGAGCGGTCGTGGCCTATACAATAGCCCTAGAAAGCCCTAGAACAAGCCGCGTCATGAGATTAAACATCTTCAGACTCAAGGATTTGAATGCCAAAGCGCTTCCAATCTAAGTTGGTTAAGAGTTTGCAAAGAAAGCTATTTAGGAAGTTAGGCAATTCCTTGTGGCGTGTGAGGAATCGAGAGTATTAGGCACAGCCACACTAAAAGCGGACTGGGACGGAACGACAGCGGAATACCAAACGTTTTGATTCTATGGTTCTATCCGTACCAGAGTTATAGGATTGGAACAAACTGCCGGCTTCCTTGTTTCCTGAGAGTTATAATCTGGGCCTATTCAAGGTATCTAAGTCTGCGTGCTTCATCTTCATCTTTCTTCCCCATCGGTTATCTGGTATCGGTGGTTTAAAAACATACTTTGTTTATCTATACCAATACATAAAGAGGAAACATTTGATTGTTTGTTTGTTTGCATTGAATAGGATACGAAACTACTGATCCGATTTCAAAAATTCTTTCACTATTGGGAAGCTACACTATCCCCGGGTGACATAGGCTATACTTATTATATTTTGTAGAGACGCCAAAGGCCAAGCTTACACCCGTGCGAAGCCGGGGCGGGCGACTAGTAATCCAATAAAACGCTTAGAAAAATGCGCTGCTCAAGTGCTCAGCCCTTTACCGTTATGCCTATCTTATCGTTTCTGCCGCGTTGCTGTAAGCTGTCTGCATCTGACCACTTCCAGGAACGTCATTCATATTTTTAACTGACTTCAGGGAGGTTCTTAATTCAAGTTCATTTTATTTTTTTCGTTTACGTAGGTACACAAATTACTACGACTTTTGTGAACTAATTTGCGTGATTCTCTTTTTATTCATAAGTGTAATGATTCCTGGAGTTTGGAATCCTTTGGTTTGTTTTAAAGAGTCATATAATGTGTTTTTTGGTTATGTAAACTATAGGAATTATAATATTCGCATTATATTTAAAATAATAAAACTAGCAAACGAATATTTTTTTGACAACATAAATATTTAAAAACTGCTGTTTATTCGAAACGCTTGCTGCCTACACATAAGTTTACACAATACATACTTGGTAGGTATGCTCGTGTAGATATTTTGTACAATAAGTACGTGATAAAAACAACCACAAACTTCAAGAAGAATACATCGTAAACCTACGTACGTTAGCCGCGAAATCTGTCTTGATAAGCTATTTTTCTACCATAACAAAGACGTAAATCTCACATAAAAAATAGGCTCTATTTTGTAAAGAAAAAAGTTGTACATTGTACATTTTGGTACTATAGAGAGTCATTATTACAGAACATTTTGCTAGCGAAGCGTTTCTTTATAATGCAAACTATATTTGTTAAATTTAATTTGTTGCGGTGGCCAAACGTAGATCTATTTTATAGGTACCTATAAAAAAAAACATGTACTTAAATGTCAAAATCAAAAAAAGTTTACTGGCTCACTGACGTCTATTATACTCATATATTTATATTATACTCATCGATTTAGTACCTTTTAGAAAACATCATTGATTATATGTTACTATATAGTATTGCAATGAGCAATGAACTTAGATTTACTCGTATTATTTCGTCTTGGGTGTCCAACGACCCGCTGGACAAGCTTTAACTGGCTTGTAATAAAAGCATTTATATTTGAATGACATTTGACTATATATTGTTATAGATTTGTGGTGATGATTGTGGTAGATTACATTATGATAAAATGTCTAACCTGGGGCCTTAATCTATTTTTGACATTACGGATTTTGACGACTTAAGTATGTTATAGCTTACAGTTCTCCCACAGTTCGGTTCCCACAGTTAAAGGAATATATCTAAAAAGTATAAAAAGTATAGCTTACATACATGGCTTCATTCGTCTATGACAGATGAATCAAACAGTAGCTGTGCTAAGGACACTTTCTTTGGTAACTACATATATAAACCACGAAAAAGTTCTCACTTGTGTGATATGAACCAACACGAGTGCGACAGGCTCGGCCACATCTAGTGCAGGTGTGTTGCGATCATGGTTGCGATAGATCATCGCTGTCGTTTTCTGGATCTTTTTTCAGCAAAGCTATCAAACCTATCAAAATACGAATCTTTATAAAAAAAACTCTTTACAAGAATCTAAATGATTCCTCAATATTGGAAAATGGACTAAGAGTTAGTTAAAGTCTAAAACATTCCGGCTAAAATGTTGTCATCTGTCCACCTTTGTTTAATTTCAACAGTGTTTAGCTGGTCAGATTAGTTCTAAATCTAGTTGTTATGAATTTCTGTTCTGAATTAATATAAGTTTTTGTGGTTTTCGACCTTATAACAAATGCTTATTCTCCAAAGATTCAATAGAAGTTAGCTAAACTAGTTCAATATTGGTTATTTAAGTGCTTAGAGGCTTTGAGGTTTCTACAGCGGTCTTGGTGGAAATGGATTTAAGTTAACAACCTGGGAATAAACAGAATTCAAAACTAATTTGTTATTACAGATTGGATTGAATTATTGATAGGTTCAAATAAGTCAAAGTTGTATTCTATTCATTGGATAATAGTGTAGGGAGGAGCGAATGAACTTGCTTATGGTACCAACTTAGTGGTGCTAAAAAGTAATGTTCGCACCAATGCTATCTCAGTCGCTCCTCGACTTCGTGTGCGGTCGTTGAGCGCCGCGCTATTGTTGAAAGCAATATTAAATACGTCATATCATGTCATGTGTAAACATGCATTCTACGATGCATTGTAGTTAGTTGACAACTGATGGCGCACATTTCAAGCACTGAAATTATTTGGACGTAATTTTTGGATCACCTTTTTTTAAAATATTATTTAGCTCAAAGATTGTATTTGGATAATATTAGTAAGTAAGGTACTATTTGAGCAAAATGTTTAGAAAAACTATTTCTGGGCGGGATGAATGTTAAAAATATATTTCATGACAATGTAGGCGAAGCTAGTAGAAAATAATAATAAAAAATGGACAAATAAGATTATTGTCTCGTTTTGTCAAGTTGTGACCACCATCTCGCTTAGTGGCAAGTGGCGATGGTCCAACATGAAGCACACAGACTTAAAAGATACAACAAAAACATTTAGACTGCTCATAGACCGTTGAAGGTCTAAAGATAATTCAAATGCTCAAGCCCACTAGAAGTTGAAAGCGTATCCAGTATGCTTGTGCCATTACCACGCTGAATAGCAATGCCTATGCGTTGAACCAGATACACGCCAGCATTTTGGTCATGCGTCGCATTAACCAGGCGTTCTGACAGATTTTTGAAAAAGAGTTTAGCTCCCGGTCCCTTACGGCTCAGTAAACAAGATACATATTCACTCTGACCATGAAAATACATCATATTTCTATTGAATTCTAATCACGCCCAACGAGTGCTTCAATTTTATCATTCTCAAACGTAACGTTATATGTTACGAAAAAGATTTTCGTGAGATATTTTTACTACGTACCCTATCATGTCTATTTTCATAAACATTGTAATAAAATGTAATACATTGTAATAAATGATCGAGAAATAGAGTTAGAGTTTATTTTTGTCTAGCTCTTCAAGAAAGTATTATCATAAATTGAGAATCTTTTTTTTAAACAAAAAATAATGATATAAAATGTATTTATTTGCGCCAAGTCCTTTCTATTTAGTGATTGGTAGAGAAACCTTGTACCCTTGGACCCAGGTATGTCCTAAAACTGCGACCAGAACCACCGAAGGATAAACAGCAGCGTCCTAATAGTACACGGTGAACGTACTGCGATCCCCAAGCCGCCTGCCAAGCGTGGGGATTATGGCATCACCCCTCTCTATGAGGGAGGCCTTTGTCCAACAGTGGAAGTTAATTGGCTGATGATGATGATGAAGAGAAACCTTGTTAGAGCGCTGGAATAAGTAGGCCATCAGATCAGACAAAAAAGGTAGATATAGCCAGGTGGCATGGCGGGTGCGAACGCATCAGGCCTAATTCAGGCTTGATGCCTGCTACAAGTGTCGTAAGTGTGCATGAAAAACCACACCTAATTTGCTGAATTTATATATAATTTAATGAATTGGTAGACTAATAAATAATAGTAATAGCTTAAGAAATAGGCATTCTGCAAAAATATATAAAATAAACCTATCGAGAAATTTACTTTCGAAAAAAATATGGTCGGGACCACCTCCCATAGTTGACCTGTCTTATCTCAGATTCGTAGAGAAATAACACAGGGCATCGTCAACACATGTCAGTTACCATTTTGCTTGTTTGCCTTACTCCTTTAGATGCATAGGCGAATATAAATTATATAAATGTATATGATAGCATTCCTTACCTCTTGCTAAATGTCAGTAAATTTAATTTCACTCACCATTCATCTCAACATCTCTGGGTTCCGTATCTCAGTGATATTAATTATAGAACTTCGTCTGCAGTTACAGAAACCCGTTGTTCTGCTATTGTCCAAGTTGCGGTTAATACTAGAAGCAACTCTGATATTGTTGCAAACTTTAGTTGTGATTAAAATATAGAGTTATCTGACGTGAGAAGTTTTGTTTGAAGTGACGAGAGGTGGCTGTCATTTTGTGTAAGGGTCTCGTTATTTGACGTAATAGGGATATTTCTGTGATATCTCGTGTCAAAAATAGCACAAAAGACACATTATAAACGTGATAGGCTGTGATGTCGTTGAAAGTATGCCACTTGGAATAATTGTACGTAGGGTTAATTAGAAATGCTTTGACAAAAGGCCAGGAATATCACGCGCCATTTAGTCCAAGATCGGATCGGAGGTCGAAAGTTAATCCATTTCTCGACAACTCTTGACGGATAAAATCATAAACTGTGCGGCACATGATATAATATTCACTTTTGAATGTTTTTAGGGTTCCGTAGCTTGACACCCGGAACCCTTATAAATTCGTTCTGTCCGACCGTCTATCTGTCTGTCCATCTGTCTGTCTGTCCGTCTATCCATTTTTTTTCATCTCTGCCACGTATCGTGAAACATTAACGTCGCGCTTTCAAAAATTTGAATGTCGCCTCGTGTTCAGGTCAATAAGATTTCGTCCCGATTTATGTCGTATACTGCTTCTGCTTAGTTTCGTGTTTAATAAATGATTGATGACACGAATTACTGCTAATTGCACCTTATGCTAAGTAGTGCAAAAAAATTGGGAAACTAAGACAAACAAAGCCGACCATCTCCTTGACTATGGTATAGAAACTTTGCCGTCTAATTAGTCTCCTCTGTCTGGGGAAGGGCGCGAACAGATTGTGGTAACAAGTTGCTGAACTGACGAGTTTTAGGGGACCACGTTACGAGATATCATGAGACTTCTTACGTAGCTTTTTAGGTACAAAGCCACGTATAAGTTGCTAAAACTAGTTTTAGTGTGGTCGTTCAGTATAAGTTAGTGTGTTATACGCTGTATTAATGTCTTTTTCATATGACAAGCTTTACCCACGGAGGCGAAATGGAAAAGGTATATGCGTTTGGGCAAGAGTTTGTGCGTAAGTTTTTTTCCTTCCTCTTGGGAGGGTTTTGCGGCATTGCACATCTTGTGTATTTCCCAGTTTTTAATATTGAAGATTGCGAGTGCGGGTCTTAGTAGATCCGATGGTAAACGAACAGACGGTTTGACTCGTGCCATGACTCGTGCCATGGAAAAACGGGAAGTGCTTAGCGGCCAACCTTTGTTTAACCCTCCATACACCGGAAGCAGCAGCGGAGGATGCCACGTGTATAAAGCGGCAGAAGGACGCGGCAATGGAGCCACAGTGTTATTTTGTACCCATTGCTGTGGAAACTATAGGCGGTTGGGGCGCTGAGACCATGAGCTTGGTCTCAGAAATCGGCCGCAGAATGCGAGAAAACGGTGGTGACTCTCGCTTTGGCTCGCTCCTGGTCTAAAGATTGGCCATTGCCATCCAGCGTGGATGCTACCAGTGTTATAGGCACTTTTGCACCAAGAACGAGGCGAGGCGGGTTAAACTGTGCTATTATGTGTATTTCATTTCTATTACCATCTATCTCCAAAACAGCTGACCGAAATTTAGTACAGTTTTTTTTTAATTTATTTGAAAGCAGGTTTCATGTGGATCGTTATTAGTTATGCCTGACGAAATCTGTGTAGCAGTTCAAAAGTTATCAGCTCTTTTCCGAGCTAGTCGTTTGCTTAAATGCTAATTTTAATTTGTACATGTGACTTTATATTTCGTAACTATGTGGCCGAAGTTAGTAGCCTGGATTAGGAACTTAAATATAAAACCACGTCAACTATTTCCGCATTCTGTGAGGGGCTTACGAGGGCTCGAAACAGCGCTGTACGGAAAATCACGCGATCACGCGCCGAGATACGGTTTAAGGTCGCGCAACTTTTTGCTATAACCTAAACAGAATCGCTTAAAACAGGTAGGCCTCAGGACTTCTCTTAGGAGCGCCATCTATCCAAAAACTGCGCAAAACCTGAAATATTGTTAGTTTGCATACTTCGTTGCCATTCTGAACACGCCTTTTCCCCAGCATATTTTTTTATTAGTCTCCGAGTTGACACAATGAATTATTACTCCCCCTTAATTAATCATTGTTTCTACGGTTCTTTAAATTCTACTTTACTGGCCGAGTTATTTCGCGTGAAGAGTTTATTTGAGATGCCTACAAATTTCCGGCAAAGTTTAGTCAGAAAGTGTTAAATCCTATTCTTAATTCCATTGAAACCGGTGGTGTTTTATTGGAATTATTATTTAATTTATCTAAAACCACGGAGAAGTCGCCGTTTTTATGGATAAAACGAATCGTATGTTGTTCTCAAGATGCACACTACCTCCATGCCATCATCAGCCGCTTTGTTATAATTAAAGTGAGCAACAACGCATACGCAACGCATTGCTATTCAGCGTGGTAATGCCGCCAGCATGCTGGGTACGCTGCCAACTGATAGTGGGCTTGAGCATTGTCTTTAGACCTTCAACGGTCTATGGACAGTCTGTTTTTGTAGTGTTAGTGTTAGCTTGTATTTTGTTTAGCTAAAAAAGTCACTTGCCCATAAAAAAAATTAGAAACATTCAATGAAACGATTACTTTTCAAAATATAATTATTAATAAAAAACAGACTTTACAATAATTATCAATACCTAAAAAAAGATTGATTGAATCAGGCGTTACTTTGCGGAAGTCCATTTTCAAAACTGTTTTAATGATGAATTTCTAGTGTAATTCCGCTTCTACGTCGCTTCAAGTACAATAAGGAATTTGTGATAAATATTTGTGGTAAATATTTGTTTGACGTAGAAGCGGAATTACACTAGAAATTCATCATTAAAACAGTTTTTACCTAAAAAAAGACTTCAAAATAATTATCAATGAAAAAACAAACTGCAAAATAGTTACCAATACAAAAACCGGCTTAATTATTTCAATAAAATTAACTTAAAAAAATATTGCCATAGCCAAATAACTATTCTTCATTCCTATTATTTGCTATTCATACTTACTACTGGAGCTAGTAAAAAAATTACTGAATTTAAAATATGAAATTTTTGGGAGACCAACTCGAAAGTATTCTCTACATACTAAAAAAAGAACCACGTAAATAGGTTTGTATATTTCAGAATAATAGGTGTACATACATAAAAACATAAAAAAACTGACCGAATTGAGTGCCTCCTCTCCCGAAGCCAGTTTAAAATGTTAGCGTGTTCTAATAGAAACAATAATCCAACTCCAATAGTCTCAAACTTGGATATTTTGTCAGAATAATAAATTGTATTTGACACAAGACGTTTATTAAACTATATTTCGAGAATGAATTAGACGATTTCTCCCAAGTTAAATACTCTGCTTTTAATTTCAAATGTGAGTGAAACTATCAATTAATTAGTTTACTTGTCCCTTGCAAAATACACTAATTCTGTGGAGCCAACGTGCGAAAATGTATTATAGGTACCTAAAATCTTTTTGTTTTTTGTTTCACCCACTGCGCAGGCTAGTGGCCTATTGACAATACCACAGAAAAGAGTAGTAAATATAATTAATAGAACAGAAATGAGAAGGAAACTGTCGCCAGGTATTGTGACAGATACTTGTTTGAACATTATTATTTATGTCAACGCGTGGAACTCCGCGTCCAGTTGCTAACACAGTTGCTATGGGTGCAAGTGCCTACATCAAATTTCTTACGAAAATAACTTGACAGCCGTTCTAATTTAAACACTTTTTTTTATTTTCTGTGGGCAATACCACCTGAAACTTCTTTTTTTAAGTGGTACATTAAATCAAAGCTTTATCATATGAACAACTTTCTAAACCTAAGAAATGAAAGATTAATTTAACATAAATATACCAATTCGAAATGGTTATAATTACAGACGTGTCAGCGAATTATTACCTTAATCCTGTTGATCAAAAGATCTATAAAATCTTCTATCTATGTAATATATACTCTATTTGATCCTTCACTGTCGTAAACACGGTCATTTTATCGCTTATCCAGCATCCAGCATGCCGCTAGTTGGGAACTGAACACTCTGACATGACAAATGATATTGCATTGTTCTCAATGCTCTTGGAATGCAATATCGCACTGACAAGTCTTCCTTGTTAGCTACGGTAGCGGGTAATGATTCACTTTTCCAGTAATATGGGAGAACGACAATGTAAGCCGTTTTTTTGTATGGTAGACAAGCTAGATAACTTACCACTTACTTGGCCGGCGCGACAAACTGGATCGTGGCCTTATAATGCAACGTATTTTATTGTATTGAATACGCTATTCCTTAAGGCGCGTTGCTAATATACACAATGCGGTATACACACAACTAGTAGTAAAAACCAAATTGATTTGGCCTTAGATTAAGATATAACTGTAGACCAGTTATATCATATCATAGACCAGTGGAAATCACACACTGTGCGATTCACACGATCTTTCTTGCCTCACACTTGCAAAATGTGGAATGAGCTACTTTCCGTGGTGTTCCCGAGAAGCTACAACGTGGGGTTCTTCAAAAAGCGACCTAATAGGGTCGGCAACGTATTTGTGATGCCTCTGGTGTTACCAGTATTCATAGGCGATGGTGACTGCTTACCATCAGGCGGCCCGTCTGCTTGTTTGCCGCCTATGGCATAAAAATATTTTAAAAAACTAACTTTCCTCTCCCTGTATTACTAAAGTCAATTAGTTTAAGCTTACAAAATTATAGTTAAGTATAACAAAAGTCATGGACCCTGGTGTACGTGGAGTTGCATACTAAATAAAAAATAAATATATAAAAAAAAACATTAATATTATTATTTTGTACCTACATGCGGAAGTTTGTGTGTGCTTGTTCACTTACGTAACGGCTGTACAGATTTGGACGAAATTTATTATGGAGGAAGCTTATTATACCAGATCTAGGATTAACATACGGATTTTTATATTAAAATAAAGGCTTCATGAAGGATATCGAACGAAGTCGCGGACGCGGCGGCTCATCATTGACTTTAATCCCGGAAATTGACGGTTCTTGTAGAGCGAGTAAAACAGCAAGCAGCAAGTTACGTATACAATCACAACTTTGCCCGCCCCAAGGGAATTCACAATTAATTCTTAGCTAAATAATGTTAAAGGACATTGTATTTTTTACTTATTCAATTACCTACGTCTTCGTTTAAATGAATTAAATTTACTTAAAACAACATTCGTTAGTCGTGCTTCCAACGAAATAAGTACCCAGGTAACTTATTTTATCATGGTAAAATCATCATTATAGCAGCTCACTGTTTCGTAAATTTCTACTGTTTAGCTCCAATCTCATTTTATCCCTAGTTCAGGCTAGGCTTTTTTGTCTTAAGAGGCCTCTATTCGTCTGCAGCTTTCTCGCTCGTACATTTTTACATTATTGACGATATAAAATTACTGAGTGTGAATTTACAAAAAAGTGACACACCCAAGTTTGGCTGACTATCATAACATTATAAACAAAAAAAAATTCGTTTCGATATCTTTTAATATGACAGAGTAACATGGTATCAACAAAAAAAATCACTTGTGACCGCATCATTGCTTAACATCAGGCGAGTTGGGGGTCAAACGCAAGCCTATTCCTAAATAAAAAATAAATCCTGAACTGGGAAAATTGCGAAATCCTGAAAATGTGCTGCTTGAATCGGAGTATCCATGCAGGCAACTTGTTCAGTATAAATCGCATTTTTGTTTTTTACGGTTCGTACCCAAAGGGTCAAAACGGGACCATATTACTAAGCCTAACCTAAAGCCTAAGCTTAACTCTGCCTATCTGTCCTACCTTTTATTGGCTGTATCTTTCGATCTAGTAATAGATAGCCAGTTGACATTTTCTCAGAATATCTAATACGGCGGATTAACTAAGAAATAATAACAAGTCAAAAGATAAAACTAAAGGTCCCCCATACTCAAACCGTTTTTCTTAAACGTATTTCTGTATTTGCTCTAGTTTAAAAACGGTTACACGTACAAGCGTCAAATAATAAATAGGCTGGCCAAGTGCAAGTGGTGACGCAATGTCGTAAGCGCTCGGTACTTGGATGGGTAATCGCCTGGGCGTGATTTTGTCTTTTTGCACTACTTTTTGTACCTTAGTACATATTTAACAATTTATGTGGTGGTACGAAACCCTCAGTGACTCGCACTAGGCCGGCTTTTTTTTCTTTTTCAATTGGTAGTAATATCGAAACAGAAATTTTCATCAGCAATTATATAAATACGAGTACATGTTTTTTCAGTCACAGCCGTGGTCCGTTCCACGGCGTCATTTACAAAATGATGTTGCTCTAGCTTGCTGAAATAACGCAGATATGCAAAGTAAAAATATATTTAGTTTTCGGTAAAAGTTAAGCTTACCTCGCTATCTCGGTGCGTTTCGCTATAAATAAATATATAAGAACAGCCTCGTTGTGCTAGGGCCTTAAAAATACCTACTTATTTTAAGCGATTCTCTTTAGGTGATTGTGAAACGTTGCGCGACCGTAAACCGTAGATCTTTTTTTTTATGATACTGAGTGACGAGACGAGTGAAGTCGCTCGCCTGATGGCTCTTCACGCTTGCCCATAACAGCTCAACGCCACTCATAATTTTGAACTTCAACAGTTCAAAACCCTAGATGGCAATGCACTGCGCTCGTCACCCCTAGATATAAGATGTCAAATCTATGTGTGCCCTGTTAGTAACATTGCCCTTCAATCCAGAACACAGTAGTGTTTGCAAACTACTGCTTGGTGGTTGAATAACTGGCAAAGGTGTGGTACTTCCCCAGGCGGACCCCTGCAAAAGAGTCCTACCACTACACTATATCGGCGCGTTAAGGGCCACGTTCGCTTGACTTTCCGCACTGCGCAGCCCGCGTAAAGAGGTAGCCTTAAGGCCCCTGTTATGACCTATATCTATATTAATAAAAGCGAAATACCACTGACTGACTAATTCATCACGGAATCTCAAAAGCTACTTATTTTATTTATTGAATAATAGGCTTGCGTTTGATAGTCGCCTCGCCTGATGCTAAGCGACGATGCGGCCTACGATGGATCACGCTTGCCTAGAAGAAACCGATTCACTCTTGACTTGAAGACACCCAGATTGTAACTATTGTTCATTATAATATTAGTGTAGAAAACTATTGGTAAAAAATATGTACTATCCCATTGTGGCTCGGAAGTGCTACGTCATGGGTTCTACGCACAGGCGCTACAACACGCCTACGCCATAATCGCTACACGCCCTGCTGTGGCCGGTTTGTGTGTATTTATTTATATTTTTAATATTTTTCTTTGTTTTATGTTTAGTTGTCACTGTTTAATCTACACTAATATTATAAAGAGGAAAGATTTGTACCTATTTTTGTATGTTTGTATGTTTGTAATGAATAGGCTCCGAAACTACTGAACCGATTTGAAAAATTCTTTCACTGTTGGGAAGCTACACTATCCCCGGGTGACATAGGCTATATTATATTTTGTAGCGAGGCCGAAGGCCGAGCTTAGACTCGTGCGAAGCCGGGGCGGACGGCTAGTGCATTATATATGTCGCGGAAGCCGTTTAACATAACCGCTAACTGTTCTACAAAACAGCACCGTTATATAAAACAGCTGAACGACGTTTAGCGCTTTTTCATAATTTCTAAACTTTAATACGCAGAATTGCATAAACGTTTTGCAGTTATAGTTATCAATGCAGCTGGTCAACGAATAGAGGTTATGTAAAACATCGTAAAATATAACCTTAATATTAATGCCTTTGTAAAGTTTTAACAATGAACACAATAAAAACGTTATTGTTTCAAAATACTGAAGTCATGAGGAGAGCTTTTGAAAAGCTGCTTTAAATTTACCAGTTTCTGCGGTTCCGATTATTATGCGTTTTGAGTTCCATGCACAACATAAAATAAAACAAGTAGAAAGCTAAAACTCCAAAACGAAACGTCCACAGATTTTACGTCTTCATGTTGGTCCATAAATAAATAGAGGAACCTGCGTAACTCAAAAATTCGCTATATAAACTATTATGTATAATCCCAATTTCGTATAAGACTCCGTTTACAGTACACAATACAAATCCTCTCTATAAGACTTTATCTGTCGCCCTTGTTCTATTAATACTCGTAATTGATTAAACCATGATTAAACACACTCCAATAATCTTTTACCCAGTCTGAAGGATTAGGCACATTGACGTCACAGGAAATTCAAAGCAGCGGTATTTTTATCCAAATGTTAAGAGGCCTCTATTCGTCTGCAGCTTTCTCGCTCGCACATTTTTACATTATTGACGATATAAAATTACTGAGTGTGAATTTACAAAAAGTGACACACTCAAGTTTTGCTGACTAACATAACATTATAAACAAAAAATGTTTCGTTTCGATATCTTTTAATTTGACGGAGTAACATGGTCACAAAGAAAAAAATCACTTGTTACTATTTCACTCCGATTATGATGAGATTTCTATGGAACCAATCTTGAAATAGTAGTAGATATGTCAATAAAAAAAAATGATTTTCAAAATTAGTTCATAAATGACGGAGTTCTTATGTAACAAACATAAAACAAACTAATTGAGAACCCGCTTCTTTTTAATGCGGTTAAAAATAGTTAAATGATTAGTGTCATAGCGTGACAATGTGAATCCAGATTTACCTTCAGCGTTTATTTATCACGGCCCATATTCGTTCAAAGGCGCAAGGAGGTCGCAGAACCAATCGGGACTGTTCCGTCTTCACCGCAGTAATCGGAACTTCCGTGTTACACAGCGTGTGACGTTAACGGGCTGCAGATGGCGAGATTAAACACGCCCCCTGTATACAGAGATACTACTATGGAAACTGGGTATTGCAAACCTTGGTATATAAGAAATAAACCGGTAAAGTGCGAGTCGGACTCGTGCAATGAGGGTTCCCTACCTCTATCCCCATCAAAAACTTTTAACGCTTATATATCAGGAATGTATCAGTAAATTTTAATAGTTTTTTGTATGTGTAATGTATTTAACTGTATCCTTCGCTAAAGCCTGTCACAATAATCTAATCACACTAATGTCATATAAGTATGTAAAAGTTTGGATGGATGGATGGATGTTTGGTACTCAATCACGCAGAAACGGCTGGATTGGATGAAATTCGTAATGTACATTGCTTATGTCTTGGATTAACACATCATTCTTCATCATCATCACCGATTTTCATCATGGGGCGCAGCTAGTTAGTAAGAAATGAAACAGGACACAAGCCTAATTCCACTATATTCGGAGTGAGGCATGTACGACTTGTGATATCATCTGTTTATTTTCATCGCATACTGTTGCATTACCTAGGTCCTGAAAACGTAGCGAAACACGGAGTACAAGAGACTACTTATACTTTGTACTCGTAAATTATCACAGTTGTGTTGAAAACCAGAAAAGTTTTGCACTTTCTGTGTAACTGAAATTCTTTGGCGCTGTAGGAATTTTATGTTATTACAGTACGTGCATCGATATTGTGTAGTATTTTTTGTTATGTAGTAATCAATACATAACATTGTACCGAATGATTTTGCATTGATTTGTCCTTTATGTGAAACTATTAGAAATACAACTCACCACCACCACTCACACCCCACCATACACACATACAGACACTCCTTTTAATCCTCCCATTTTTGACCCCATAAACGTCATTATGTCTCACAACCATTGAACTCGGACACAGAATAAAAAATTGTCTAGTCTGCTCGCAAATATTGTTTAAATCTATTCATTGTTAATATATTTTCTTTCTTTATATTTATGTTTCTAATTTATTATTACTTTAAGGTGTAAGCGCGCGCAATATTTCCATTGGTATCATTTTCGGACCTCAAGATACAGCTCTAGTTTGAGGCCCTCAGGCAACTGTTTTATTGTAACTGTATTTTATGTGAAAGAAATAATTTTGTATTTGTATTATTTGTTACAAAATGAAACTTTAAATATTATACGATTATATGATACGATATTACGATAAAAGTCGTCGCTGAACATCTGCCCGTGTATTTCGGCAGCATCACTTAAGAGCCGTATTACAAACTGCAATCGTTCAATTCAGGTAAAGTATAGTATTCTGGATTTTCGGGCATATAACGAAAAAATAAAGCCGTTATTGTCAAGACGAATATAAAACAAGTAAACCATAAGATTGAGTCGTGGTTCATGAGGAAGGGGTTTGGACGAAGAAAAAGAAAAAGATGGCGGGACGACCTTGACTGCCACGCAACAGACTGGTACAACATAGCCCAGAACAGAGAGGAGTGGAAGAAAAGAAGGAAATAACATAAAATAAAACCATAAGATAAAAATTCTTTATTTTATGTTAGTAATTTAACGAAATCTACTATCAAACTTTCCCTCCCTAGAGTTTTACAAAAAACTACTTCTGTAAATTGGAGGTACGTAACAAATTTTTCCAAAATTTGAAACCACTATTTTCAATAAAACATACAGATTTATTTATTACAAAAATTGAATTTCATATACATCTTTCTATTTGAGAGTATCAAAACGCCAAAAAACCAGTTTTCGTTACATATAAAAAAATATGTAAAAAGCTCGCCAGGCGTCGGACACAACGTCACTAAAAATCAATTGGTAAAAAGCGTTCGTGAAATTTTCTATCACTCACAATTTCTATTGTTTACTCGTGATATAATGTAAGTAATCTTGTCAAATTATTTTCCTTCTAAAGTGAGTATTGTTTCGTCTAGTCTAGACCGGGTTATTCCGCAGTAGGTTAACATAAATATTTTATTACTAGCATCGTTGTCAAACTGCGTCGTTTTATTGCAGTTTTCAACGCAATTCCTTCCAAAAAGTAAATAAACTGAAAGTTTCATTACGTGCAATTTTACGATGCAGAGAAAACGTGTGGTTACTTAACTTGAATGCATCAGTGGCCTGATTCTAGAGCAACCGACGTTGTTTCTGCTCCTGAAAAAAAAAACCTGTCAAATAAATAAATAAATTTTTCATTACTCATACTCGGAAAGTAGGTCTGAAGTTGGCTGCGGGTTGAAAGTAATTTCAGCCCTAGGGAGAATCACTTTCAACTGACAGTGACAGTTTACAACTGACAGTGACAGTTTACAACTGACAGACACACAAATTATTAAAAAAAAATGTTCTATTTTCACATTTGTATTGAACCATTGTTCCAACTTTTTTTTTCTCCTCGGAGGATTATTAGCGCCCTCGCTATGCTCGGGCGCCAATAGTTCGAGTTACTTTCACCCCTAGGATAACAATGTACTATTTTGTCTTTAACTTTTGGCTTCAGACTATTTTGCCAGTGTCAAAAGTACCAAAAAAAAGTTTCATAAACTTAATCGATATTATCAACTTTTAGAAGATATCTTCAAACAAGTCTTTTTTTATGCCATAGGTAGCAAACAAGCAGACGGGCTGCCTGATGGTAAGCAGTCACCGGCGCCTATGGATACTTGTAATACCAAAGGCATCACAAATACGACCGACCATTGGCGACCCTTTAAGACTAATAACTCGGCTTTTGAAGAACCCCATGTTGTTCTTCTCGGGAATACCGCGGAAGATATTCATGTTCATAATCGTATTAGGTAATAAGGAATACCCGTTAGCTTAGTTGGCAGTAAACCTGCCTTCTGCGCTTGGGGGCGTGGGTTCCATTCCCACCTCGGACAAACATTTTGTGTGATGAACATTTGTGTTTGTTCTATGTCTGGGTGTTAATACCTATTTAAGTATGTATTTATTAATATATATGTATATTTATCAGTCTCTGGCAGCCATATTACAAGCTTTGCTTAGTTTGGGGTGAGATGACCATGTGTGCAATATTGTCCCAGATATTTATATTTAATTAGTAATGAGGAATCACTTGACCATTTTGTATGCTCAATACAATTACACATTATTATGAAAATTACAATAAAACTGTAGTGAACAACCGTGAAAGATTAAAACAGAATTTCTTCTTATATCTATAGACTCTCCTGTTCTGTTAAAGTGTGTTTTGCATTTAGGTTTTCCGGATTATAGCTCTATTCCTATACTCACACTTCCACAGAAGGCCCTCATTCATTCATTCAGTCGCTGAAGAACTTCGTAGCCGGCGGCCGCGTGTCGTACCTCCCTCAGAGGGCGCGAAACTTGTGCGAAACTCGTTTCGAGTGTTGTTTCACACCTGGAATTGGGAACATTCAGTGCGTATCTCACATATTTAAGTTACGCATTTGTTCTTAAAAAACAAATTGATATTCATTTGTTTTTATAAAGCGAGAAGTTAGATTTTCTTTTGTTTAAATTTTTTAAATATTACTTGTCATTTGTTTAATGTGCTTTTTCTTAGGCAAGTGCGTGTAGAAACCAAACTAAATTTAATAGTATAATTATGTGCTTAATTTGTGTTATTATTTTTGTCTATCAGAAATAAAGTTAAAACCAAATAAGAAAAAGAAACTGGTATAGTCAACCGATGAAAAGGTGTTCGTATGAAAATTATTTCGTGAAAAACTTAAAATATAGTTACTTTTCTGTGACAAAGTTTTAAAACTGCGTAGTTTGATATGGATTCAGAATTCTGGTCGTGGATAAAATAGATGCTGGTGCAGTATGCTTTGTTATGTAAGTAAACTTTTTGTTAGTTTAGGTATGTTTTTATTTTCCGTAAAACAGAGCTGAACCACGAAACTGAATGGACACTAATGTTAAAATAGAAAAATGTATAGTAAGAAATAAAACATTGGAGATTCGGCGTTAACGTGAAATAACCGGCCAAGCGTGAATCGGACTCGCGCACGAAGGGTTCCGTACCATTATCTATAAAAACGGAAAAAATCATGTCTGTTGTATGGGGGCCTCCTTTAATATATATTTTATTCTATTTTTTAGTATTTTTTGTTATAGCGGCAACAGAAATACATCATCTGAGAAAATTTCAACTGTCTAATTATCACGGTTCATGAGATACAGCCTGGTAACGGATGGACAGCAGAGTCTTAGTAATAGGGTCCCGTTTCTACATTGTGTTAATTTATTTCGACTACATTGTGTTAATGTATAGTACTGTTTTTTTTTTTTTTTTTTTTTTTAAGTTATCGTGAACGAACTTGATTGTGAGATAGTGATATAACGAAGTGATACATTGTATTTTTGAGATGTTTCCAAAACATCATAGAAGCCTCTATTAAACTCGCCACCTTTTACATTGTTTGACTCTGACTATGGTGACTATGAATTGTTTGACGATCTTGTAAATATTTCAATACTTGACACTGGAAATTGCACTAGCGAAGCCAAAATCCTCTCGATAGGAAAAAAATGCATGCGTTATATTGGTGTATGTTGCCCTTGAACGTAATAAACCTGCCCATGATGTTGCCAGAAATACAGATTATGCTAAAAAGTTAATGTATCTATGGTCGTTACCGTAGTATAGTGCGTTTCACCAAAGTGTTCCCTCGCCGTAATGTTGGTCCCCCTGTACTTCCCTGTGAGGAAGCAGGGAAGCACTCTGGTGAAACGCACTATAGTCTAACTTTTTTATAAATCTTTATTTAATCCAGGTGTTTGCTGACAGTTGTAATTTTTTTTTTTAGTTTTAACCACATATATGAAATTTTATACACAAATATGAAAGTAACATAATAAGGCATTTTTTTACCGTTAGCGCTTATATTATTGTATTGATAATGTGTATTATGTAGGTATGTCAAAATAAACGGTAACTAGATGTGGTAGTCTACCAATTCATAAAAATTCAAACGACTGGTATTTTATTTTAGAAATCTTCCATCTTATACAAACATTAATTTACCAACCACTTCCTAAACTGTATACGAGTTTCTATACAAAACCGCCTGTATGACGAATGGATACAATATAAGCGTTCCCTAGTTGAAATATGAATGCTTTTCAATTATTAAGTAAGTATTAATATGAGGTAGACATCACATAATTGTATTAATGGAAAAGCATTTCAAGCAGAAACGCGAAATAGATTTTCCAAGAAAATGATCATCCAACTTAATCTAGAAAACACTCTGTTACCTTTAAGCTTGCTTGCTTATTTTAATACTACGCCTTACAAGCTAAATTTAATTTCCTTCCCAACGTTACTAAAATGTAATAACGTTTAATTTTAGCTACCTACATAAGTACAGAGAAAATGACGTGTCATATTTAGGTAAGTTCATAATTAAGGTTCACAACTTCGTTAAGGTTGTTTTAAAGGCAGAATTTGTTTAAGCTAGTTATTTAAGGATGTGAAAGCACTTTTAGATTTTAATTAATGTCTATCAAGTTGATTTGTGTCCTTTCGAATTGGCCCTGTCGAATCTTGAGAATTAAAATTGTCGCAATTTAAAAATTACAGTAGGTACAAATAAAATTAGAGGAAACAGCACAATTGAATCTTTTGTTGAAGTATGTATGTCTTTGTCATTCGATTACCTCGTAAAACGGTTTAATTAAAATAAATTTATAAATTACTACGAAATTGATAATCTTGATCTTAATAACATGGTATTTTTTTTAATTATGTTAGCAACAAATATAATTCAAAGAAAACAAAAAATACCTACAGTAAAACATATAAAAAATGGTGAGAAAACTTAATTTTCTCACCTCTGATTACAAGGAGGGTTGTTTGTGTTACCTTTCACAAGTCAAAATTAGAAGAAAAAACTGTAATTACACAATTAAATATTAGTATTCATATAATAACATAATTATTGATCAGAGGAATCAGATACTTATTATGACCTTCATCTTTACTTCTTAAAACAGATAATTTAAACACGTTTTATAGATGCCTGAGTTACCCATTTTATGTCTCGTCTACAAATAGGTATTAAGCAGCTTTGTCCGCTCTACCCAGAAATACCTAATTTTAAAGCCTTCATAACTAATCCTGTAATGAAAAAACATCTTTGTCGGCCAAATCCAAGACTGTAGATACGTCTTTTCTCATTTATCTTGTTCATTTAATAGAGATCTGATAAAGAATATGAAATATGACCTTTTCTCGTCGTACCCAGAATTTAAAAGACACTGAAGTAAGAATATGTTTCTTGAATTTAACTAGATGGCGCTTAAATTATTTAATTAATTTCTAATTGTTTTTAATACAACTGCTTTGAATTAGTTGTTCTAGTGACTTATGAAATTAAAAGAGCATAATAATTAATTAATGTAGATAAAATAGGGCTAACTATTAATTTGCTTTATAATTAAAGGTCATCGATTGACAAAATATATAAAAAGCTTTTTTTATGTTTTGGGGTTGCTCCCGTACTTAGTTAAATTTTTCATGACGTTGAACACAAAGATGCTATTTCGGGCTTGTACTCAACCGTCAATCGCTCTGTAATAAAATATCATTTGTATAATAAGGAACAAAAACTATTTCCAGTACAAAAAATATATCCAGATCAGATCCTTATAAACAATCTGACATAAATATAGTAATCCTAGGTCCTTACGACTAACTCTCAACGCGGGCTAGAATTAGCGCTTAAACAGCGCTGTTTGGAAAATCACGCGAACGTGAATCTTATCGCACCGAGATATGATTAGCAGTTATGCAATTTTTCTCATCACCTGAACAGAATTGCTTAAATCAGGTAACCATAAGGCCCCTGTATTCTAATATTTTTTTATTATGAGTACGAAACCTGAATCCCATAGTATTTCATAAAGACATTTCTAGAGCATTTTCGCCCGCAAATATCACGCAAATAGCGGGCTTAACATCAGAATAACAACTTATTCATAAAGTAACAGAAAAGTAGTGGAATCGTGGGTTATATCAGCTTGCCTAGTTTAATTTGACTAAGGTGTATACTAGTCCTTCCATCTAGTACAGAGACGAACACAGAGGGTGTTTTCGTTACAGAATAACTATATTATACCTACTTAATAAGAAAATAATTAATTACAGTTATTGCGGCGTATTTTGGCAGCACAACATGTTTATTTGGTTTGTCCTGTGTTTTATGGAATCACAAGCGTGTAATTTAATTTTATTAACTATAACAATGATCACTGCCTAAATTCAGGCTCTATCTTTTAGACTACGCAAACAACAACAAAACCCGTCGAAATAGTCTAAATTCGACGCCTATCGGAAAGCCGGGGTAATTCCGTTCCCAAATTATGCTAATCCATCCCCGTGCGGGCCTGAATTTATTGCTTCGTCATAGACCGGTTTTTCTTGGCGCACTTTTCTATGAAGTAAAATAAAAATCGTGCTTGTATCTCTTCCTTAACAATTATGTATGATATTTCTAGTGAAAGGCTTACATTTAAATATATGGTTAAAATAAAATTCCCACACCTAAATTAGTACTCTATAGGGTTTCTTATATACCTTGTATTAAGCCGAAAGAAGGTCATTGTACACAACATTCATAATGTTGAGTACAACTTTTACTATGGGACCAACCCTGAAATCGCGAAAAAATAATCTGCTGGTCCATACATTTTGTCGAGTGTCAATGACCGTTTTCTATGGAACTGTAGATTTTTTTGTAACAGTGTAGAAAACTAACGGGACTATTACAACTTTTATACTTCCTGACTTAACTACCGCTTTCGAGGCTAGATACCTCTATGACTTGTAAATCGAATCCCTGGATCATACTTAAGACTTCAAAGTGTGGGAAGCTCAAGTAATTTAATCGATTAAACCTAGTGCTGTATCGTCCGGCCTAGCTTTCAGGAAAAGTAATTATCAATGGTACAAGCGCAGTGTTTGCGCCAAGGTGAAAAAAAAAAACGGCCAAGTGCTAGTCGGACTCTCGCACGAAGTGTTCCGTACCACTATCTATAAAAACGGCAAAAAACACGTCTTTTGAATGGGATTAAATATAAATTTTATTTAAATTAAATTATTTATTTTTAAAGTCAATATATAACTAAATATTCTGTGAATATTTCAAGCGTCTACCTGTTGCCGTTATCAATATCGAACAAAAACGAGCAAAAAAATCACGTTTGTAGCCCCCTTTAATAATTATTTTATTCAATTTTTTTGTATTTGTTGTTATAGCGGCAACGGAAATACCTACATCATCGGTGAAAATTTCAACTTTCTTCACGGTTCATGAGATACAGCGTGGTGACAGACGGACAGCGGAGCCTTAGTAATAGGGTCCCGTTTTACCCTTTGGGTACGGAACCCTAAAAACGTATCGTCCCATTGTATTATTTTCCTAAACTCGTGTATCTAGCGACCCGCTCCGGCCTCGCACGGGTGTAAGTTTTATTATGTACCTTCAGTGAAAAATTATCTAACTGATGGTGAAAACTGCATCAAAATGCGTTGCGTGGTTTGGGAGGAGTTAGCGAATTTACAGACAGAGGCGGAAAGCGACTTCACTTCATATTACGAGTATGTAGAGATAGGGATAGAGATTAAGTGTTCGTGGATGTACTTGAGTGTGAGAAAGTGATATGACGCGGTGAAACATATATTTTCGTGTTGTTTCCAAAGCTCCGTAGAAGCCTCTTGTAAAGTCTCCACTACTTTACTAAGACATGACTTTAATTAGGCCATTAATTTGCTTGACTCTGACCATGACTCGATTGACAATATTTCATCAAACTTGAAAATATTTTAAAATCTGTTGAAAACAGCACACTGTGCGTTTTACGCGATCTTTTTTGCCTTACGCCTGCAGTATATGGAATGAGCGCCCTCTTACGGAATTTCGGAGTAATTATAACATAGGGTTCTTCAATACGGCTGTCAATAGAGTCTTTAAAGGTCGGAAACGTATCTGTGATGCCCCTGGTGTTACAGGTATCCATAGGTAACGATGATCGCTTACCATCATTCGGCGGTTCGTTAGCTTGCTTGCACCTATGCCATAACAAAAATAATTCTCGCAGTTAAAAAAACTAAAAAACACGCTTCAAAATCGCTAATCCTGCAGATCCTGTTAAGGATAATGGGAAAAACTATTGAAATTATTGCAATGCATCTTATTGCATCAGTCCTTGATAAGAGTGCAAAGTTTTCAATCAATCCGTCGTTTTGAAAGGGGTGAAAATCACGTTCAAAGATTCCGTTACATAGACACATACCAAGCTAATAAAAGCGGGTTAAAAACACGTGACTACAAAAATTTACTGATCACCATGTCCATCCATACCAGATCCAGGCGGTTCCTAGGCTTAAGGATTTTATTATATACATGCTTAATCTCGTACAGTTTAAAGGAGAGAGCGTACTAAGTACAAACTAAGTTTATTTAGTTAATTGCTTTTCGTTTACTAGGGCTTTATCAGTTTAAATTAATTGTTCAAGTTTTTATCTGAAATCTTTCAAAGTTGAAAAGAGAAGAGACCTAATTCTTGCTATAAAATGATTCGGGTATTTTACAGGTAATTTAAAAAGTAATTTAGGACAATGATAATTCAAGTAACAAGGGTTAAAAAAGTTTGTTACTTTCTCGACCGATTTTAATTTACAAGTTCAACGGCAGAAATGCCCACAGAAAATATTATTTTTATCTGAGTCAACGCAAAACTTATATTACCGTCCTGGCTTCGCACGGGTGTAAGATCGGAGTTCGGCCTCGCTACAAAATATAATATAGCCTATGTCACCCGGGGATAGTGTGGCTTCCCAACGGTGAAAGAATTTTTCAAATCGGTTCAGTAGTTTCGGAGCCTATTCGATGCAAACAAACAAACAATCAAATCTTTCCTCTTTATAATATTATAGTATAGATTAGATTCAAAATGGTTCTTCATTTACTAGTGTTTTTAAAATTGATAATGAAGGAATTATTACGTCGATTTATGCCAATACAGCGTGCGGTCAAAGAATTACATTTATATGCGTCTCAGTAGAGCCGTATTACAAAATGCTTCGTTCAATTTTAGATATATGTTATTTGAGCATAAAACGAAAAAACAAAGCTCTAATTGTCAAGACAGATATGTTTTAACAAATAAAACGTATATTAAAGTTAATTTTGACAGTAATTTAACGCAATCTACTCTCAAACTTTTTTTAATTAGAGGAGATAAGTTGTTTTGTTGAGTAAATCCAAAATGTTAAGCCGTTATTTTCCATTAATATACAGATCTATTTATTACAGAAATTGAATTTTCTATAGATCTTTCTATTTAATAGAATCAGAACGCCAACACAACAATCCAGTTTTCGTTGTGAGTGATGTGAGTGAGCTCTGAAGAGCTTATTTCAACGCCTAATTTCCACACAATTTTAATTAGCTTGGAATAACTAAAAAAGTATACTGTTTTTGTTAGCCTAATAGTTTCATATATAGTATTAATGGACATGCAGTTTACTAAAACAAATGAGAAATAAAAGTTAGCTGCAATTTTTTGCGAATTGTTAGTTCATTTTATCTTAACTTAAAAGAAAAACAGGTATCATTATCAAGCTTTAGAAGGTACTTTAAAATAAGGTAAAAATTTGGCACTGCGTTTTCTATTAAACATTTATTAATTACTTTTACGTACCATAAAGTTCTATTTTCTAACGCATTCACCTTCACATCATAACTCGAAAACTTTTACAGCCTTTAACTTCCGCCCACCGCGTTTTCAATAAGCAATAATCTTAGCATTAATAAAATGCTTATAGCAAACACCGGTCGTAAAATACATCGGACCAATAAATACCAAGTGTTAGTGCCATCGGCGTACGTGCTTAAGTGGTTTAAAACCAAGGTATAACGGGGTAGCGTGAAATATGATATGTGCAGCACCATATGCGATATTTACGGTTCCGAATGGCTATTTTGGCTATTATATGAGGTGTTTCGCATCAACTATAATATTTAGATATGTTGCAGAGTAATTAGTGATTGTCTTGTGTATGTTTCTTTGTTGCTTAAATAGTTTTAAACCAAGGTATGATGGGGTAGCGTGAACTATGATATGTGCAGCAACATATGCGATATTTACGGTTCCGACTGGCTATTTTGGCTATTATGTGAGGTGTTTCGCATCAATTGTAATATTTAGAAATGTTGCAGAGTAATTAGTGATTGTATTGTGTATGTTTCTTTGTTGCTTAAATAGTTTAAAACTAAGATATAATGGGGTAGCGTGAAATATGATATGTGCAGCACCATGCATATGCGATATTTACGGATCTGAATGGCTATTTGGGCTATTTCGTGAATGTTTTGCATCAATTATAATATTTAGAACTGTAGCAGAGTAATTATTGTATTGTGTATGTTTCTTTGTTGCTTAGAAATATCTTAAGGTGGAAATCCACCAAAACTTTGTAGAGCAAGTCTAGGTCTGGTAAAAAATAGATCAAGTTTAAAAAGTCAGGTGTGAAACAGAGACAAAAAAAAATTGAATAGATTAGCTTATCAAACAAAGCTTTGGTGGAGTCTCGTCCTAAAACAAAACTCATGCTGTAAAAAGCATTATCGTGTAGAACATTAGTAATAACAATACTTCGGGGGCTCAAAGTTCTCACAATATTTAATTAGTGTTACGAAATACCCTTAATTACTAGAAAATAATAATTAAACGATTTTACGAAAATGCCATCAACAGTTCATGTCGTGACGCAATGTTGGAAAATTTATAAGCTCTATTATAATTAATTTTGTTTTAATTACATTATACAGGGTTGCACGAAACTGTGATACTAAGCCCAAAGAAGGAGTGGCAGAGATCCTGCCCATTTTTCTATCAGACTGCCGGAGCGGGTACGAAAAATCGACACCACTTTATGGTTGATATTCCGAGAACCCGTACGATGCGCTTTGACTCCACTTTTATTGTGCGAACTGCTAGTTTGTGGAATGCTATATCAGAATGGGTGTTCCCCGGTAGTTACAATCTGGGTGCCTTCAAATCACGAGTGAATCGGTTACTTCTAGGCAAGCGTGCTCCGTCGTAGACCGCAACATCGCTTAAGATCAGGCGAGTTGGCGGTCGACCCAAGCCTATTACAAAAAAAAAACTTGGCCGTTACGGTACGTTCGGCTGATGTGAAAACTGAACACAACTGAAAATATGTAAAAAAACTGCTGTTTGTTCGAAACGCTTGTTGCCTACACATACAAAAAACATACACACAAAAATTCACAAAACTAAGTCCAATTCTGTTGTTCAATTGAAAAATGTCATTCTCACTCAACGAAAAGTATGGGCTTGTAGAGCTACTTTATACTGTTGTTCGTGCCTTCTACATCTTCTCCATTTTCGTCCACATATTGCTTTCTATCAGGTGAGTTGGTGGCCAAAGTAACCAAGTAAACCTGCTGTATATTTTTTGAAGTTAAAAACCTCTTTAGGCGCGTTACGCACTTTTTTTTGTAAACAAAAGTCATGGAAGTCGCGGCATCGTCACCGAACGCTGTACCTACCGTGTATTTTAAAACAGCGCCATCTCTTGTAGAATAGGTGAATTACTACTTATGTTTTCAATTCTGACGTGCAGTCCTATGACTGGTGTGTTTTTTTTTTGATAACTCACATCAGACAAACTAGGGAGATATGGTAAGGTAGCGAACGCATCATATCTAAATCAGACTTGACGCCTTAAGCTGAACTCACCCCGCAGCAAGCAAGCAACAAAGCTACAAGTTTGTCGCTGCAAGTTTCTGTGTGCGTCAAAAATGAGTAAGCTAACGGAATAGTGAAAACTATTAACGAAACTATAATTGTACTAAGCCATATCTCCCTTGCAAGTCAGATCTGAGCATTGTACTTCACTCGGTTATTACGAGTTCTCTCCTATTATTTATTAGCCGAATATTCGTTCAAACTTTAACTCAATTTGTATAACTAACGACATTAAACAACCCTTCCAATTTCCACAAACAATATAGACAAAATCGGTTTCCATTTGACTAATCCAGTTAAGTGTGTTTACGATAGGCTTAACAGGCCATTCACAAATTGTATGACATAAATTGATACTAAGCAAATAAATATACCAAATAGCTGTATATATTAATATCGTCTAAGCCTTTTCCCGTAGAATATTGTATGGGAAATTTTCCGACATAAAACCCTTGGGGAAAAAGAAGTATTTTTTCTACCTTTGACCCCAACCCACTTACATGATAGCTTTGACGCCAACTTTTATTTTTTCAGGAATATGCTTGCGTTTGACCGCTAACTCGCCGGATGTTAAGCGACGATGCGGTCTACGATGGAGCACGCTTGCCTTGAAGAAACCGATTCAGTCGTGATTTGAAGATTTTACTCGTGATTTGATATAGTAAATAGATCATCAGGCAATTGTATTTTATTAGCCAGCTCGTGTGGATAACTTTTGTGTTCATCTCAACACCTCGTTCATTATGAATTTGAAGTCTGCTTTAATATAGTGAGCAGTCATCCCGAAATTTAAATAATCAAGAACGCTTTACGTCACTGTATACGAGTACACTGAAGATTGTATTTAAGTAATTATATACCAGCTGTTCTATACATTTCGTTGAAGAAAAACGAAACGAAACGTAATTGAAGATGCCTAACTATGTAATTGATAAATTTACTTACAATTGTTTCATATATGTAATGTTTTTTTTTTGTTTTGTTTAGCTAGTTTTTTGTATCTTGTGATCTGCTGTCGTAGTTTGTAGAGTATATTATTTTTGTTAATTTGATATAAGCCCCCACGAGACAGGCTTTGTTCTAGTGTCGACCAATGGTAATAATATTATTTTTACTGTGTACTTTTTAAGAAATCAAAAATATTTAGTTTTCTTTACCCGCCTATTTTGACGTCTCTGGAAGGTGAAACGGCGCCAGTGTATCTACGCTTGTAGCGTCCCACACAAGGCCGTCCCATCTTCCAAGGAATGAGAGTCTTTCCGTCGGGTCTCTTATCGTCATCACGAAGTAGGCCGCTCGGTTCAAAAACCGCTGCGACACTGGCTCTCCCAAAGACCCGACTAATGACAACATTTAAATTGCTGTGGCGCGCTCTACTTCACTACATTCTTGGTATAAGCAAAAAACTACACGACTTTATTTACCATTTCGAAATGAAGGCCAATGTTCCCAGTCAAATTACTGGACTTCAAGAGATTTAATATCTCAGTGTAACGAATACATTGCTGCGCTTGGTTATGTGTGGAACATCCCAAATTGCTCGCCTCGACACTCAGTTGCAGAAAAATCGTGATACGCATTATAGACCATAGAACCATCCTAGCGAGCATTCTTGCAAATCAACAAATATTTATGTACTTTGTGTTTGTTTTGGATGGCACTTTGGCCGCGTTTGTCTAGGCGTCCGAAAAATAAAGTGGTGGGCGAAATTTCTAATCTACTTACTGACTAGTGCGAGTTTTTCCAATTACGTGAACGTATTCGATCGCGTTAACGTTAATTACGATTTGTATGAAGTAAGAGCAGTGCCATCTAGATAGCGCTAGATGGCGCTGTTCTTATTTCATAGAAAACGAAGTTAACGCGATCCAATTGGTAAAGGCAATTAGAAAAGCACGCACTAGGGACTCGGTAATTTACCGATAGAAATTTACTTATTTATTAACTAAAGGTTATTGTATGTTCCTTGAGTAAAGCTATTAATAACAAACCGAATCCCTAGTCAAACAAGCCAAATATACCCGAGAAGGGCACTCGAGAGCTGCAATATCGGTAACCCGATAGCCTTTTATCTGGCATCCATTAAAGCTCGCCCATCCATCAGAGTAATGTAAAACCACTTATAAATAAAGTCCGAAAGCCAAGGGACAAAATAAATCTGGGGACTAGTGCTGTACTACGGTCCCGTTTATTATTTTTGTCATTTTGACGTATGTCCCGATTTATTGCCTTGTTTTCTTGGTGGTATTTTTTATTGATGGACTCTCTAGCGGTTTGTATTTTGTGTATTGTATATAAAATTAGCGGAATTGGCTATTTATGAATAGGGATTAAGTTTAAATTTGTGTATTTTGCATCAGTGGACTATTAAGAGAAAACTTCGACATTTGTTATAATCATAGTATTTACGGGATATTTACCGTGATTAAGATGTGGTTAGAGCTCACAATATTATTCTTCATATATATAACTTTAGTGAATTATTGTGATAGTTTAAAACAATTTCAAACGTTTATTAAATGTCAACAGTTAATTAAAAAATCCATTTTTTTTTAACCTAAAACATTGCAAATTAAATTACTACCTTACATGCAAAAACAAGTTTCTAAAACGATGATAATAACTAAATGAAAATACATTCTGATTGTTTGACAAATATGTTCTACAAATTATAAATTATAATAGGTACCAAAGAGATAATAATTAGCGGCATCGAGTGGGTTTAGCTGTCTAATCGTAATAAAATAAGAACAGACATAGAGACATACAAAAAAAGAAGTTAACTTCGCTTTCAAAATATACTGTTTCACTATTAAGCAACGATCTCCCTTCATAGATTTAGCAATACGATTTAGATTCAGACCAGTCCCGTGTTTCCCATCACAGCCAACCCTAGCGAGTCAAAAACATGCAATAAATCAAACTGAGGTTTTTACATTTACGTGGAGAGCATCCTTTTCAGAAGGGTTTTAGCCATTCACGCACTCCGAAAGGTACCTTTTAAAAGGTATTCTCGATTCTAAGCGTAAGGTATTCCCTTATATGTATTTAATGTGCCATCTTCGAGACTGCCAAGGTATTGAATACGATTACCATAATTTGCTTAAAGAATTCGAAGAGATTTGAAATAAAATCTGGCTGAAAGAAATTGTGTTTAATTGCTAGAGATTGGAGTTTATTATAGATACAAATACATAAATAATAATTTACAGTAACGGACAAATGTTGCGCTAATCATAAAACTGGGTTTCAATTGATTTTATTCTGTTGTACGCTGAGGTAGAGTACCTACCACTTTTTAAAATATTTGCAAAATTATTGTCATGTTCTCCTTTAGAAAGAAAAAGAGCCATGCCATGCCAACGCCGATAATGTTATTGCTGTAAGATGTGGATGGTCCAAAGCTAGGTTGTAATTACGTTATTTTTGAGATATTGATTTTCAATCCAATTTAAACAAATTTTAAATTGCAGCCATATAACAATACGATTATAAATCAACCTTTTTTTGTTTATAAAACGAACACATAAGGCATGTTTCCTGAGCCTTCAAGTGTGAGTCCTGAAAGTGAGTCTCCAAAGTAAAAGTCCAGTGCTGAACAAAAGCCCCCTCTTATTGAGGGGTGTTGCCATAATCCCCATGCTTGGCAGGCGGCTTGGGGAATGATCATTTGCTACAACATAATATACTTACAAGCCAATCATCGTTATGTAGTTTCTCGCAGACGCCGACCGACAGTACCTAATTATTCCGATGGGTTATATTATTTTGTGCTATATATCAGTTATATCGCCGTCTGTCCATTCAGCAGTTTTGTTTTATTAATACTCGGAAAGTTTGCATTAAACAACCTTCATACGAAAACCTAACCTACCAGAATACATTATCTAAAATATGCCTTTTTAGTACAGTGTACTGAGTACCTATAGAATGTGAATTTATCCTAGCTAAAAATCACATATCCCAGATCAAGAAGATATCTAAAAGCATCAAGTACAGAGATACAAATGAGAATGACATCTCATTTGCGTGAAAACGACCCCAGATATGTGTGAAACAGTATCTCAGCATCCCCCCATTCATGGTCGGCGATCCATCAAGTGCTATGACAACGTAGCAGTGCTTATTTGTCGCCCACTTCAGCCGCATTTAGTAGACGTACTCAGTGATGTAGGGGGGGGGGGGGTAGGACGGTGAAATAAATCACTTACTCAATGAGACCTCTTAGTATTTGTATTAGAAGACATTGTTTTTGCCTCCAATAATTTCCATTGAGATGGTATGAAAGGGACGATCTAAGGCTAGGTGTCATCATATTCATATGATGTCCCGACGATAGCTTTAGACGATAATATAAACTAAAGGGTTTCCTTTAACCTACAAAAATGCATTTAACTTAGTCTAGATTATAAACACTAACTTCTTCGCCCAATGTAGGTTACATTGAGCAAAGCCTATGTTGCATCTAGAGTCTTTTTTATACTAATACTACTAATACATTGTAACTTCATAAGAATATATATCAATATAAAAAACCGACTTCATAAAAATGTCAGAACTGGACCAAATTTAAATGGGACCACACGGGAAGCACCATTACTCAAATAAAAAATAATCATCAAAACCGGTTCACCCAGTCGAAAGTTCTGAGGTTACAAAGATTTTAAAAAATTAGTCGAATTACAAACCCCTTCCTTTTTGGAAGTCGGTAAAAAAACTAAATATAAGCTTATTTAAGGTAAATAAATAAATGTCATGTTCCTCGCATTAGAACACAGTAGTGTTGTGTGTTTGCTTGTGGGTTTGTTCCCAGAATCCGTTTTAAAGGTTTTGTGTTCTAAAATAACAGTGGTGCGCGTGTCTGTAACATAATATCACTGTGTAGCACCAACCTCACAAGTGTTGGGCTCGCAGTGATGTCCACGAGTGTGTGAGTAACAGAGCATATCAACGATAATTTTTCTACAGCACGATAAACTTTAGACGTAATTATTATTTAAACAAAACATGTACTTTATGACGAAAATCCGTTAGAAATAAACCTATTGTTACGAAATGTAGAACATAAAATAATGATAGAAATGAATTTCAAATCACAAAAAAAAACTTATTCAATTCCATTTTTTTATTAAGTATTTTAAATTCGAATCTGGTTACACTCCATCCGACTATTCAAAGCTGCTGCTAACAATATTTTACTTGGAATCTCTATTAGAAATTATATTTAACCCCCCCTCTCTCAATACCGCCCTGTGTCCATGGTTCTAGTGCCGACAGTAAATCACGCTCAGATGTTATCCATTATGTTGTCTCTTTCGATGAAGTTTATAAACGCTTCCTCGCGATGTGTTTATTCTTAGTGCTCTAGGGGAGAAAGCAAGGCTTTTCGCTGGGATAAGCGACGTCACTTCTCACTAAAAATGATGTCATAGTGGTGTATTATTAGAAATATTCCATCAATATTAAAACTTTTCTTTAAAGCTGAAGAAGGCAGATGCAGACCTTATTCACGTGGTGGGCCAATGTGCAAAAAGATAATGAAGCGCCTAGCCCAACTAGCTATGACAACCCAGGACTGAGCGTTGAGCAACTAGGAGCCTAGATGAATAGAGACCAGAGACAAGACAATGAAGGAGGAAGATATAAGGGGACAAGTCCTTATTGCTTTGATGCCGATCTATTTAACACCTTGGTGTATTAATGATAATCCACTGCCAGACAGACTCCCAAGGCATGCAGTCTCTGATTATCGGCTTTTTGCTTCCATCCAAGCTGCCGTATATCGTCATATTGTCTACATTAGCTACTTAGCATCGGCGTAAAGTTGCTAATCTATCGCTTTTTTATCGGATACATTTCGGAGAGTGTGCTTCTGATCTGCATGATCTAATGCTTTTCTGTCCATTTCTCTATCGGACTGCCAGAGCGGAGCTTGATTTTCCGGAAACCCTTACGAAGCTTTGATTCCACTTTTATTGTGCAAACTGCTATTCTTTGGAATGCGCTGCCTGAATGGGTGTTCCCGATAGTTACCAACTGGGTATCTTCAAATCACGAGTGAATCGGTTTCTTCTAGACAAGCGTGTTCCATCGTAGACCGCGTCATCGCTTACATCAGGCGAGTTGGCAGTCAAACGCAAGCCTGTTCCTAAATAATAATAAAACATAGGCATTCTAAGAAAATAATAAAATACCGAAACAATTAAAGGTAACTTAATTCTGAACCAGAAAACTAATTACGTTTATTCCCTTATCGACTTTCTCCTATTTCCCGAAGATGTGATTAGGTTATAACGATTGCCTTCGTGCGAGTAACTCGTTGCGTCATTTATTTAGGTAAGTGGGTATTTCCTTGGTTATTTTATTTCATACTTATGGTATTTTTTACATGGAAAAACAATAACAGTATACCTGTTTTGTTTTATTTTGTAACTAGCTGACCCGACAGACGTAGTCCTGTCTTACATCGTCGTTAAGTTTTCTGAAATTTTTATTTTTCTTAACTTAAGAACCTTCTAGAAAGTATTAGAAAACTTAAAAAAAAAAGATGAATGAAATCAGTAAAGCCGTTCTCAAGTTATATCGGAACTGTATATATATATATATTATACTAGTTTCACATTATTAAGGGCATAGTTTTGTGATGCCGTTAACTGAAAATAAATAATTTAGTAGTGTAACAAAATAAAACAAACTTATTACTAGGTAAAGGTAAACATGCTTCATCTCTTTCCATTAGGTGAGATCGCGGTCTAATGTTTATACATCGGACTAGGTCTTACAGAGATGTAAAAAGGCGCTACCTTTGCCCCAAGCAAATGCAAAGCCTAGCGTGTACGCCAAAAATCCAAATCAATAATTTTAGCTTAGAACGGCGACGAAACATTTAGCTAATTGAATCCCAGACATCCAGCTTTCGCATGTTACAATAATGTGACTACACTGTGATGTAGAGTAATCTCATTCATGCATAAACATTTAGAACGAAATGGTATCCTAATGTTTCCATTCATGTGCAAACATTTGATAGCAGATGCGAGGAAGACATACGCGAATGAATAACAAATAATGCGAATAAGCGAGACCGCTTTCTGACATGACGAGCTATGAATCATTGTAAGAAAAGAATTGCATTGAGCTTTGTACTTCCTTATTTCCATTTTTTTTTCAATATACTGTAAAAGACTTTTGTATTTAAATCTATCGATATTAAACGGGCTATGGAGAGAGCTATGCTTGGAGTTTCTCTACGAGGTCGAATCAGAAATGAGAAGATCTAGACGAACGAAAGTTACCGACATAGCCACTGGATTAGCAAATTGAAGTGGCAGTGGGCAGGGCACATATCATTCAGAACAGATGGCCGATGGGGCAGAAAGGTTATCGAATGGAGACCACGGACCGATAAGCGCAGTGTGGGACGTCCACCCACAAGATGGACAGACGACCTAAAAGAGACCGCAAGAAAACGCTGAATGCAGGCCGCTTCCAACCCGCCCTTATGTAAATCGATGGTCCGAGATCTATGTGCAGCAGAGGACGTCCTGTGGCTGAATTGATGATGATTAAACGGGAGGAAATCTTGTTGCGGCAAAGATAACTCAATTGTTGGCGCGTTCGAATTCCATACTAGAGGGTATATGTTCTAATCCCAGCAGTGAGTTTGAGCTGTAGGAGATGGAGAACATCGTGAGGAAATCATCACATGGTGGTAGGGGCCAAAATTTCTAATACTCAAGTTAAAAATCTGCCAAGCACCTGACGTTGTGTTCCGGCAGCCTGCCTTGAGAGCAGCTCCTATTCCAAACTAGGCGTGCTTACACACATTGTGTTGTCTTTGACTACACCGTCACTTAAAACCAGGTGAGCTATGGTCAAACGCTTAGATGGTCAGCCATAAAAAAGTCAATAGTTTATAAGGTGGGACGCCATACCACAAGTAAGATTGAATTCCAGCGATTAGCTTCAGTTTTAAGAAGGAAACATCGCCAGGGAACATGTAGAGCATTTTTTTCGTCTGGCAATCTGCCTCTCTCAACGATGATAACGTGTGACTTCATAAGCAATTAACATTACGTGATATATATATATTATTATTTTTTTACCTAAACTGTCCCACTGTTGGGCAAAGGTCCCCCATTTCCCTCCATAAATCTCGGTCCTTCGCCACCTCTTGCCAACCTCTCCGGAATGAGTCAGGGTCGTCACGCCAGCGTTTCACAGGCCTTCCTTGACTGCGTCGTCCATCAGGCACCCACTGTGTGACGATCCTAGCCCATCGGTCGGAGTTCATACGCGCCACATGTCCCGCCCAATCACATTTTAATCCAGCAGCCTTTTGGCCGACATCGAACACACCAGTTATGAAGCGCAGTGTGCTATTGCGAACTCTGTCTACGTGATATTATTCTCAAAAATCCTAGTTGAGATATAAACACCATAGTTGAGATATAAATGCCCTAGTTTGGACATAAACGGCCTAATTTAGACATAAATGCCCTAGTTGAGACATAAACGGCCTAATTGAGACATAAATGTCCTAGTTGAGACATAAATGGCCCAGTTGAAACATGACATTTAGTATTATGGTCAAACGCCCTAGCTGTTAAGACTGTTAAGACATAAGTATAAATTATTCCACCATTGTACAAAGTTTTACCCAATAAATGTTTACTTTACCTAACCTGACAGGCGTACGTACGTTTCTTTCTTTAAAAAATAATGATATATCTAGCGGATCAAAGTTTTATGTACGTACTTAGTGTGTAGAGAAGAGATAATAGAGCTTCTGCTCTTGACATTTTTGCTAATTAAGCTTATTTAAAGATTAATTATGCGAAACCTGACGGTGAAGGTTGAAGTCTAAGCGATTTAGGCATTCAAGATTCAGTCCAAAACATCATGACGCTGTAATAAATTGTATTTTTTACCCGACTGCGCAAGAAGGAGGGTTGTTTTTCGAGTGTATGTATGTATGAAAGTTTCTTTGGCATGCCCTGCAGCCTAAAGAGCTAAATGGATTTCGAAATGTGAGGTGTCATTTGAATCGTTTTAATAGTGGGAGTGACAGGGTACAAGGACTCGTGGTGGTAACGAGAAAAAAATTACTAACGGTTAAATATTAAGTAAACTTTACTAATTAGGTCAACATTACCATCATAATATACAGCTCACTCAGCAGATTTTAAAAATATATAACACTACGATGAAATAAAATATTCAGTAGTTTACGAAATAAAGCGGTATGAACGAGCTCTGTATCTAATACGAGTAGGAGTATAGGTATAGGATAGATACGCAGCGCGCCGCTGTTACTTTTCAGTTACTCACCTACTATGCAGTAGGGTTATAATTTTTTTATAATTTTAGTCACTTGTTTATTTTAATTTTCCCATATTGCACCATCATATCGGGTTGCTAACTTCAACCAAAATAAAATGAATGGACGGGCCCAGTAGAAGCGCATTTTTGAAGATTACAAAATGAGCGCCAGCGCTCACTTCGTTTCAGTCGGTCTCTAGGCGTAGGAAGTGAAACACGAGTCTATTGTTACGCGAGAACAAAACATCTGACAAAATTATGAATTCGTATGCTTTACCGAAGTGTAAATACACAAATAAAACCGATATCTATTTTTTGTTACAAATATACTGTACATTTTTATAATTAGGTGTTGAAGTATATGTCCGACGGTTTTGACTCGTTTTTACTGATCAAGTTCAATGGTTAGGGCCCGTCCATTCATTTTATTTTGGTCGAAGGTTGCTAATGAAATAAATTAACACAACTTCATTGGTATTTTAATTTATTTCGATGTAGACGTATGTAACAGTACTCGTAATTATATAATTATGATATCAAAAATGTTCCTTTGACGAATCTCTAGTCATCATCATCAGCCAGAAGACGTGCACTGCTGAACATAGGCCTCCCCCTTTAACGACAACACTGAACGACAGCCTGCTATCTGCATCCACTCGATGCCCGCGGCTCTCACAATGTTGTCGGTCCATCTAGTGGAATCTCTAGTGTATTTCCTTAAATACACGTTTCGTCAAAGAATTCGTTTTGAAGATGAACTGCTGGAAAGTAACCCAGATACAATCAAATAATTCTCATTTATTAATTTACTAATTATATTATTAGATTAATTAAACTTGTAACGTGTCTAATAATAAATGATTTTCATTTTATTAGATCAGTATACTTACTGTCATTGATATTTTGATCTACGTAATTTATAGCCACGTACGGAATTGCCAATTTAATATTGGTTCCTTATATCCGTACTTCGGCTCGTATGTTATCCGCGCGAATCCAACCTAATTCGGTTTGATGAATTAAAGTCCTAAAATTTCTGACTAGAGTCAAATTTCTGCATATTGCTAGGAATCACACCAAAGTTATATTAGATTCAGATTTTATTAATAACACCAAAAGTTACAAATCAGATTTGTATGAAATAAATTAAATGTTCAATTCTCATTAAACAATTTCAATTAAAATTCAATAATAAAAGTACATAAGTAACAAAGTCAAATAATTAATTAATAAAAAAGATAAAAATATTCAATAATAATGTTAATAATCTTTCAACTTAAACAAAATACAACAGGTGAACATACGTAAAAAAATATACATTGGAACATAGAACCAATTCCACTTCGATTCCACTTTTATTGTGCGAACTGCTAGTCTGTGGAATGCACTGCCTGAATGGGTGTTCCCCGATAGTTACAATCTGGATGTCTTCAAGTCAAGAGTGAATCGGTTTCTTCTAGGCAAGCGTGATCCACCGTAGGCCGCATCATCGCTTAACATCAGGCGAGTTGGCGGCCAAGCGCAAGCCTATTCTGCAATAAAATATTTAAAAAAAAACCGTCCTCCTTTTTTGAAGTCGGTTAAAAACTCCTACCTACGTAACTCTCGTGAAAGATACGGTAGATCGGCAGATCATGATACAAGGTGACCAACTTATCTCTAGAGTTGAATGATAGGAGCCACCATCGTTTTTCGGAACAAAATTGATATCCTCGAGTAGAAAATTTAAGTTGGATCATTTGGCCATCTCGACGGATAAGTTGGTTGTACTGTACTGATATCGATTACCATCGGGTTTGCCGGTCGGCTCACTCTAATTTCTTCCTTGAGCAACTTGCCTACTAAACCGTCAAATTGCTACAAAAAAATGTGTTTCAACCCTTTTTCGATGTTACCAATGTTTATGCAACGTAAAAATAACGTTACAACGGAAATACAACGTTTTGAATCGTTGATCGAAAACTGTTGAACCGACTTCTCGACATGAGATGTTTGTAAAACCGACGTTGTTTTTCAACACCTAGAAATTGTCGCGGGACGCCTGTTTAAGTTAGCAAACAGGCGTAACGTTACAAAGTTCAGGGAAGGTTTAAACGGCTGGACCGATTTGGATGAAATTTTGTGTTTCTGGAGCGGGTTATAGTAGCGACGCGAAGGCTGAGCAGTACTGTACTAAGCACTACGCGTACGAAGTAGCGGGTATCATCATTATCATCAGCCAGAAGACGTCCACTGCTGAACATAGGCCTCCCCCTTTAACCTCCACACTGAATGACATCCTGCCATCTGCATCCACTGAATGCCCGCGACTCTCACAATGTCGTCGGTCCATCTAGTGGGAGGCCTACCTACGCTGCGTCTTCCGGTTCGCGGTCTCCACTCAAGAACCTTTCTTCCCCATCGGTTATCAGTTCTTCGAGCGATGTGGCCTGCCCATTGCCACTTCAGCTTGCAGATTTTAATAGCTATATCGGTGACCCTGGTTCTTTGGTTTAGTAGCGGGTATCAGCTAGTAGAAACATAATAATTAAATCGCCTAGGGGGAGTTTTGGTGCCAACGTGAAAAATATCACCTCATTCATAAACTGATAATTATAATATTTATTAACTAAAATTATACATATTTGGTAACATTATTATGTTACCAAATATGTATAATTTTTATCTTACCTAAATAAAAATAAATACGCTTAAACTTGTGTAGGTACATCGTACATAAAACATAGATATATCACTGACTCTTACTCGTATTTGCGAACTGTACTGTAATTTGAGTTCATTAGCCAAAGTTTGAGAAACTGTGATGTCTCATTCCTCGTCTAGTTAGTTGAATGTATATCTGACAGTACAGGGACTCCAGCAAGTTTGCTTAGTTTGAAGAAGTTGCGTCTTTTATTTCACACACACATCATCAGCCAATTAACGTCCACTGTTGGAAAAGGCCTCACTCATAGAGAGGGGTGTTGCCATAATCCCCACGCTTGGCAGGCGGCTTGGGGATCGCAGTACGTCCACCGTGTAATATTAGGACGCTGCTGCCCATCCTCCGGTGGTTCTGGTCGCAGTTTTAGGACGTACCCGGGTCCAAGTGTATGTCTTTTATTTGCTTGCTATTAATGAAAGAAAAAAAATAGCTTAATGTTTTTCGGACATAAATAAATTTAAGGGAAATTCTCGGGTCATTTATCGGCTTCCTTATTTCCTGAGAGATATAATTTGGGCCTTTTCAAGGCAAGAGTGAATAGGTATCTTCTAAGTCTGCGTGCTTCAACCTCGACCACATCGTCGCTTACCAACAGGCGAGTTGGTGGTCAAACGCGGACATATTCGCGTAAAAAAATGCTTTAAGTATTAAGAAATCATTAAAATTAAGAGGACACAAACATAACTAAATTAAAATAGATTGAACTACACTAATCTAACAAACCACTGCCCGTAGGCATCGTTTTCACCGCGTTGGATTGCAATACGCCTTACGCAAGATACCAGCAGTTCGGTCACGGGATGCATCAACGTACGTTTAGACAATTAATTAATTTTTATTATATTATTTTTATAATAGGATTAATGTCGTCGTAAAAATGGTCGTTCATTAATCACATGAAGCTTATAAAATGGAGATGAGGTACGTAAAACATTACTTAAGCTGAAGGCATCGAGATACAATACCAATAGAGTCACAATCTCTACGAGTAAGTGAAACACTCAAAAAAACGTCCGAGCGTCGTGTACATGTACATGTATGTGTACATATCTAAATATCAATTATATAGTTCACAATGCTACAATTACTTCAATTTAGATGTAATGTCATTTGCATAGTGTTCAACGTCGTTTGTACGCTATGGCATAGTAGCACTAGCATGGCGCGGCGTTGTAGTCGGATCGCGGTTGCCTTACAACTAACCAAAAAGTCTGCGCAATTCGTAACGTGCGCCGAGTTTACGTTCGGTTTTTTTTTTTGGCACGATTGTGACTATAGGCTATTGTTACTCGATGGGGGAAGGGGGTATTTTTCACCATCTAATGCGATTGCCGGTTGAGTGAACCGCGCACGTCAACCAAAACATGCCGTGGTCCATAATACATTATAATATTTTACCTGTAAGTTACATTTGTCAGTTAATATTTGTAATATTTTGTACTCAAACCTCTGGTATTTATGACCATAAAAATACAAGTGATAATGAGAATTGGTAGCTAGGGGTGCTAATGCTTTGTGAGGTTTTGTATCCCAAAACCTCACAAAGCATCCAATATAGCCAAAAACCCGAACTAAATAGATGACACCTAAATTCCAGTTAAGAAACACGCAAAATCAAAATCTCCTAAGTCAAAAATAAATACCTACTGAGCAATTACGAATCTGTGGTAAATTAACATAGCTTAGGAAGTAAATAATTTAAATCCAAATCTGCCTTAAATACTTACTTGTATCGCCTAAACTAGAATCGCTCCCATCAAAGTGGAAAAGTTTGCTTAACATAAGTGGAAAATCCTTGTAGTTTCGAGTTTTCCTTATCTTTCCTTCTCGTTTACCGTATTATGTTACAGCTACGGTTGAATATCATTTCAAAGGGAACATGTTGGAAAGATCACATGAAAGATAATATATCCAGATTTAGTTTAGACAAGCAAGATAACGATGTCATGGGGAAAAAAGAAAAACGTAAGGGAAATTGAGCGTGCTCTTTTGGTAATGTGCGAATGCCTAAAGTCCTCTTTGGTGTAATAAAAGTATCACATATATATGTGTTCCAATATAAACTAAGATTCACTTCATACAAAAACTCACGCATAATTTGGTACAGGGCTCATAACTTTTATACCGCTGCTTGACAGATTTCGGTCTGACACACCTACGAGTATAAACTACCTCAAATCTGTTGTCAAATATTTAAAAAAAAAACTTTGTTTTAATTGGTCCAGGTGTTTTGAAGAGAAATGGCAACAGACATAGAAACACACTAACACATCATGTTACCTCAAAAGCATATTATACCCTATCAGTTCCGTTTAAGTAAAAAGATGCTTTTCAAAATCTCCAAAAGCTGAAATGGTTTTGGGCCATTTTCGCAATAATGACTGCATCAGTAAACCTCATTTGAAGCCAAATGTGGATTTGTGAAGCCAAATATAGACTTGTGACGCCAAATATAGACTCGTGTATTGCAGTTTTTTACAACGCTTTAGTTTGAATAAAACAACTAAATCACAAGTAGTATAGTTTTAAATACGTATACGGTAATAATTTAAACTTATCGCATACGAATATGCAGTACCAAGTATTTTGTTATGTATCTTTAAAAAACCCCGATAGAGCAGATTGAGATGACAAACGTTTTGCAATAAGTGAGATACGCTTTAAAACGAGAAACATTGTCAAGTTCAGAAATTGGAATCGGAAAGATTGGCGTATCAAATTCGTTCCACTCTGAAATCACGTACGTCCAAGAAAAATTGCAAAGCTCGAAATAAGAGTGTGCATACGAATATTTGTTTTGTCGCCTTAAGTGCAGTATATATCACTGTCTACTGCTGTGGTAATTCAGCAGTTATTTTTGGGTTTCCTTTTCTGAAGTACAACATTTTTAGCTTTATTTTTCAGAAGTTGTTTAAGATTGTATGCAAGACTAGCTACCCGCAACTTAGTCCGCGATTTCTTCAGAAAAAAATAACCTTTGTCAGTCCTCATGATACATACTATTACCTCCCAAAATTGTATCGATATCGGTTAAGCTGTTTGGTTGTGATTATAAAGCAAACAGTCAGACAGAGTTACTTTATAATATTAGTGTGGATTAAGTTTTAAAACGTTTATATTGTACAATGTGGAATGTGGAAATCTCTACGCGTAGAATACGCATTCTAGTAAATAAGTTTCATAAAATATTAATAGTTCAAAGACTGACATTCTATAACATGCACTGGGCCAGTATGGTGGGTTACGGCCCATCCTCTCTCTCTATCTCTCTGAGAGAGGTGTCCAAGCAGTAGGTACATAGAATAATATTGATAAAACTACTAAACTGAGTTTTTTTCGAGATAAAACTTTTCTGCAAATCAGAAAGAGCGTTCTTGTCTAGTTTCCATTTTGTCTATAAATAAGCGAAATAACAAGATATCACGCTACTTTATATAGAACTAAAGTTTTTCTAGATTTGTATTCTACCTGAAACTAGTTTAAAAGCAGTTACGATTGATATTTTTTTCCTAATGTTTAAGAAATATAAAGTAAATTTTATTGAAGTGTTTATGATATTGAACACCAAAAACTATTTAAATGGTATAGATTATAAACAATTCAAAAATGCGATTTGTTTATGTAATCTCTTTTAAAACTTCTGTAATAAATTCATGAATAGATTTATAGTCTAGCAGCGCCCGCGCTTTCACTCGCGCCGTTGATTTCATTTTTGGGATATAAAGTAGTTATGTTTTATTCAGGATAAAAGCTCATCCCAAAACATACAAATCCAGTCATACCAAATTTTATCCAAATCCTAGAAGACACACATACTTTTGCATTTTTTAATTATTATAAAGTCTAACAAGATTATTAACCGACTACAAAAATAAGGGGGTTCTCAATTAGTTTTTTTGGTTGTTACTTCAAAACTCCGTAATTTATGAACTTATTTTGAAAATTCTGTTTTAATTGAAAAGATATACCTACTGACAGATTATATTATCAATATAAAAAAACCTTTGTCACCTTTGTCATTATTATGTCACCCGAGGAACCAAAATTCCATATTTTACTAATTTGTGAAGTCGGTTTTTTATATTGATAATATGTAACAGAGTGCAAACCCCACGTTTTAAAGTCCTATTTTTTTGTTTACTTCTTTCCTCTTCAGAGAATTTTGACGTCGCACGTCTTGTGCTTTTGCCAGTATCACGTATTGAAATATTACAAGTTTTATTTAGATATGTCAAAGAAGTCATCACAGCAAGAGTCAAGCTTAGCAGGTCACGGTCAAGTCAAAGTCATGCCCTAGTAAAGTGGCGGAGGCTTTACTAGTGACTTCAAAAATGCATGGTTCACCTCGTTTATCACTTTCCACACTCTAGCGCGTCCACGAACACTTCAATACACGTATTTAGGAAAATAATACTATGAGCCGTCATGTTTTTTTCACGTTGGCGCCAAATACTCTTACTACATAGTAATGACCACAAACCAATTGTTTTTTAGATCTATGGTTATGACACTGTAACATTGGGTAAACGATGAGGAAGAAAGGTTTTTGAGTGGAGTCCACGAACCGGAAGATGCAGCGTAGGCAGGCCTCCAACTAGATGGACCGACGACATTGTGAGAGTCGCGGGCTCAGTGGATGAAAATGGCAGGATATCGTTCAGTGTGGAGATTACAGGGGGAGGCCTATGTTCAGCAGTGGACATCTTCTGGCTGATGATGAATGACACTGTAGTTCCAAATATACTTATAATACAAACCAAAAAGGTTTGTATTAAGTTTTCATGTAACAGAGTGCAAATCCCGTGTTTAAAAAAATATTTATACGATCTCGTATCTACAAATGTGTAAATTTAAATTCGAAATACGGACTTGCATTCTCGTATTCGTTTCATAGCCTTCGCCGTATATCACGGCTTCTGCACGCGTCTCCGGGAAGCATTGTTTAGTCCACTTAAGCGGTTCTGCTCTGCTGACCTGACAGTTCCGCTTCCCTAGCACTCAACCTATATTTTAAAGAAATTTATGGCTTCTGCAAGTTTAAAATTTCAGAAACGGAAAATTGCTGGGAAATGTGTGTAGTAATAAAAGACTGAATCATGTAAAATTGTGAACTTTCTAATATGGTGATTGTTTTTATGGTCGTGACGTCATTCTCTCTTATATTAGATGAATTTCGCGGTTTTACCCGCGAATTTCGCGATGAAGCACGCAGACTTAGAAGATACCAACCTATTGACTCTTGTTTGAAAAGGCCCAGATTATATTATCTCTCAAGGAAACAAGGAAGCCAGCAAGTTGTTTTGATCCTTGGCCGTACGGATACCATTACCTCTTTACAAGGTTATGTCAACTTTAAATCAACGTGGCTTTCAAGTTGACGTAACCTTGTAAAGAGGTAATGCTATTATAGATATGGGATATTATTTATTAGACGCTTTACAAAGTTAAGTCGTCAACTTTGTATGAGCTGTCAAAAAGCGATTAACACAATGAACACACTGATATACGATACATGGATGTTTGGTCTATTATAAAATGTACTAATGTATTTTTTTTATATATCTGAGTTTACGAGACGAGCAAGTCGCTCGCCTTATTGTAAGCGTCACGCTTGCGTAAAACAGTTCAGTGCTATCCAGAATTTAGAATTTAAAGAGTTCATATCTATTTTAAAAAAAACAGTCAATCTAATTCAAATCCTATGCCATTAGACTATGTAGACTACATTTCATTAGTTATTCACAGATCATCAATGGTTTTAAATGTCTTTGTTTCATATTATTGAGGCATGTATTTAAAAATATATATCAGTCTCTGGCAGGCATATTACAAGTTTTACTTAGTTTGGGGTCAGATGACCATCTGTGCAATAATGTCCCCGATATTTATTTACTTATGTGTTTTTTTATCTAGAATCGAATATTTGAGTTTTGTGTTCTTGAACCTCTAAGGTTCAACGTAGCTTTAAGGTATTAGCTCTTTTTAACATGTTAAACGAAGTGTTTAAAATAATAACCTCTAGCACTTCCCGATATTATTCTCATCTTGTATCTTTTTTTTGAAGCAATTCCCTTGTATAGTTAAATTGGCACTATATTCTGTTAACGCACTCTCTTTTTCTAAATGTACTTTTATTTTGCAATTTACTTCATTAGATACCCACTTACATTTTATTGTGCTTATATTACAATTCCTTTTTTCGCGACATTTCCTCTTCATTTTGTACTTTTATTCTGGTTTTTGAAATAGCAAGCCTAACACTGTGGTAGTGAAATGAATGTGCACAACTCAAATGGTTTTTGCGTTTGATTTCCCTAATATATTTTGTTTCGTCAGCTCAATTTCAAGCTCGTTTAACTCCATAGAAACTCCCCCTTTTTCTACACTAGTTCGTTTCCATTGTACAGCTAATATGTTACTAAGCTATGTGTCTATTGACTATAAAATTTCCATAATTTCATCCCTAGGACTTTTGGCGCGCGAAGTAAGTTTGTTATTGCAAATTTTATAAGCTTACCGCCCGGGAGGTTTAACACACGTTTTTTGTCGCATAACTTGGGTTATTTAAGGTGGAAAGAATCTTCGACTTTTTTATGTTTATTTTGGGAGTTGGAAAAGTTGTGTATTCTCCCAGTATAATATTTTAGTTGAAGACAAGTAAAATTAAAATTTGCAACACTCACGACCTATTTAGAAAAGATCTTATACATTTTATCAGCTGAATAGAATTTGATCAAACATACCAAAGCAAAAAAAAAAGAAAAAAATGCATACTAAGCGGTCAGCCTCTTTGACGAAAAATAAAATAATAACAAATTTAAAACGGCTTCTTACACGAATCCCTGGTATATTTACTAGCGTAGTCACATTCTTATGGTAGAAATTCCATTCAGACGCACTAAGCGTTTCCAATACATTTTTTTTTATACGAACAGCAATACAGGTGTGGACTCCTTACCTGTGTCTGTCTTTCCGAGCAGGTCCAATCCAGGGTTGTTCCAAGTGTGCGAGCCCAACTCGCAATTGGCCGGTTGTTTTAAATGATTTGTTTAATAGAAAGTGATTGTGATTATTTTTACATAAATCCCTCAGAACTTGCCCCGGTCTCGCATTTGTTTGTGAATTCATTTTATGCAAATCACAGTTGCCTTTAATTTTTTTGTTCGCATATTTATTTTCCACAACGCTACATTATCTTGTTTTTTACATAAAATTGCAACAGTTTAAATTACCCTATTTAAATTTCTACGTAGTTTAACGCAGTAAATCTTTCTCAGTCCTTTATGCGCCGCCTTTGGGAATGCCTAACACAATTTAACTTGACTTTAGCAAAACAAAGAAAAACACAACCCTGAATAATTTAAAGCCGGTAAAACCCTTGGCCAGGTGACCTCTCCCAATTGAATTATATCTCTTTCTAAATTGCAAATTGTCTCATTTACTTCTTTCACCTTTGGTTTTACTGTCTTCAGACTAGAATCGTTGATTTTTTACTGGAAAAGTTCGTGAATTTATTCTTGAAGTTACTAGCACTGTTGAACTGCTAGAGAATGCACTACCTGAATAGGTGACAGTTATAATCTACTGTCTTCAAGTGAATGGGTTCTTCTAAGCGTAGGAAAAAATACAGCCTAACGCATGTTGTGCGGAAAATTGTTGAATATGTAAGTTCCAAATTAATTAAATTAATTTTACCCCCTATAAGAGAAAACATTAATAAATGTATTTGGTTTATGCTATGGCTACGAAATCCAACTATGAGCGGTCGCGATATGCATTTGATAATTTATATACTTCAGAAAGCCTGGCAGCATAGTTAAATTACATCTAGATTATCTGGGCAATTTAAATTGAATCCATTCCATTTAAATTATTTGAGAGAAAAGTTTGGGTAAAACAAGTTCCAGGTCTTAAATTTTACTCCGAATTCTTCAGAGATGCTCTGTAGTGTTTTGTTCCTTGTTGAGTTTCACACATTTAATTCCGTATAAACTGGTTTTGCACTCTCGGTTTTGCATTATTTAACTCTTATAGCCAGCACTATTCCGCAAGGTTGGTTCGTATTGGCTTGGCATGCTTCCAAACAAAATCTCGGTTTGCCCTAACTTTGGAATATTTATATTGGTGAACGCATAAGAGTACAGTTTTCATTTGATTATGAAGCCGATAAAGCATTAGTGCAACGAATAATGAGTACAGTTTTGATGAGATGAATTGAAATTAAGAAATTATATAAATGTAAGTACTAACCTTCAAGTTCGTCGTCCAATTGCAGAGCAAGTCTTCCTTCCATTCTTGTTATTCGTCTTCCTTCTAGTCTTGTTCCAATCTTTTATACGGAAGTCAAGCTCAGATCTTCCGTGTAACTCTGAAACAACATTTTCGAGGATATTTGCTATGAGACCAATCCTACCGAATAAAACATCAACTGATCCATAGAAATATGTCATTCACGAAATGTTCCATACATTTGCTGACTTTGCACAGCTGATTTTTTTCGCAATTGGGACCAACCCCAAAATAAAAGTTGTATAATGATAAGTATGATTATGTTCATGAATATCTCAGACATCGACCGAACATTCTGTTTTCAGGGTTACGCATATAGACTGCACTAAGCCGAAAGGATGTCATCATTATGAACAACTTTTACTATGAGACAAACCCTGAAATCGCGAAAAAATATCCTTTTTAGTTTAGAGAACTTCTTAATTGCTAAGTGTGTTTTTGAGTTTTTTAATTATATTTTATTATCGTTTTGCAAGATTTATTGTCTATCGTATTATTAAATGAAAACATTTCTATAATTGAAATCAGATCCCTTGTTAAAACTTTCAACGTCACGAGTCCTGCAATGAAAGAAAGCAATCAGCGGAAATGAGCTGATTCATCTTAGGAATTCCTACTTTAATAATCCCAACGTGACTCGAGTTCCATCCCGAGCCAATTACGGAAATATGAGTTTTCATAACCTACGTGTCTGAGGTATATTGAAGCCTAGGGATTTAGCTTATGATACAATTTATATAGAATGTTTTTTTTTATTCATAACTAGCTTTTTTGCCCGCGACTTCGTACGCGTAGATTTTCATATAAACCTTCAATTCTTTTTTCTTCCCTTAATCCGGCCTTGCGCAAAATAACATAGCATATACTTCAAGCTGGTCATAGCTAAGCATATTCGTGAAAACCGCATTTAAATCCGTCCGCATTTTCTTCCAGGGGTGTAGGAGATGTGCGTGAACAAACAAACAAAATTCAGCTGCTTATTTTAAGTCGCCCTGTGTGAAGTATTGATAGAATCATAAAAGTAATAAATAACACCGTCAACAGTTTTCAAATCAAAAATTATCTTTTTGATTTGAAAACTGTTGACGGTGTTATTTATTACCACAGTGCAGAGCATGTTTTGAAATTTTCTTTTTGTCTAAACCATTAAAAGTATATTTCCGGCCAGTTTCGCTGGCCACGGAACCCTGACATAATGCTTGTCTTAACACGCTCTTGGCTAGTTATTTCTGATTTCGCGTGCATTTGTATGTATACCTTGATTAAAAAGCCATGAAATGGAACTACTCTCTTTATCTGTTAAAATATCACAGTAAAATAAAATTATTTCTATATTCTTATTCTTATTGCAAATATACACTGTATTCTTCTAGAAGCTAAGTTTATATACCCTGCATAAAGGGTGCAGCAATGACGTATGTAGTGGCTGTTCACAAAACCAGACCACAGACATAAACATATAAATTTAAGTATAGTTCAATCTATTACATAAATATTATATATACTATTCAAACTTAACCTAGGGTGAAGTAATTTTACAAAACAAAAAAAAACATACTTAGTGTGATAGGTTACTTAATTATATATGAGATGATACAAAACTTATGACGCTACTTTCTTAACTATTTATATATCGATATTTATTTCCTAATTATAATTTTCTAAAATTATCGTCGAATAAATATTTTATCTCGTAATAACATTTTTGGGTTAGAAACTTACGAAGTTGGTTCTGGAAAAATGATATTATTTCTTTCTTTCTTTATTGCGTCCGGAATTTTGTTGTATAGGTTTATTTTCATGTACAAAGGGCCTTTTTTGAATATTTCTATTCGCGGGACTGTATTAAAATAGGATGCGGTATATTTCGTGTTTTAAATGCTAACATAGAATAAAACCATGAGAATGTAATATGGAGCTTGGAGCTTCCCGGTGTGGTACTGGATGTAGATGCGACCTGAGCTATAGGGACAACGTCATGTATGCGGTCGGCTAGGTCTGCCAGCACATCGAGTGATGACGTCATCTGCTGCGAAGCAATGATGGTCTGCGTGCTGTTCGGTAGGCGGCTGGTCCAAATCATGCGTAAAAAGTCTTCTGGAACTCCGGGGCCTGCTAGGTGTCGTAGATGACGTAAGAATTGAGAAGGCTTACGATCACCTAGCTCCTCGTGTGTTAAAAGTTGCTGTACCTTTTTTTCTCTTGATGCGGACAAACGTTTAATTAGCTCCAGCTTGAGTTTTTCGTACTTCTCGGTCACAGGCGGGTTGACGATGATGTCTTCGACTTCAGCTGCGTATTGCGGGTCAAGTTGTCCAATCACATAGTAGAACTTGGTGCTATCTGCAGTGATGTTGGAAATCGCGAATTGGCTTTCGATCTGGGCGAACCAAAACGCCGGCTTCTCGGGCCAAAACGGTGGAATTCGCACGCCAACTCGGAATACATTGTCATCATCTTTATTCTTCGTGTCAGCCGCAGTGCTATCAGTACGATCTAGCGGCATTCTGACCTTTGTCGGTGGTGTACGGTCCATTCAGTGGTCACCAATTATAGTAGATTTGTACTATTTATATAGAAGGAGAGGGTTAAGCTACCGACAATGGAAGAAAATAGCTGAGTCCGAAAGAAATTATAAATTTAATGCAAAGAAAAATCTTAGGCAAATCTTAGAAAAAGCGAATGACAATTCCATTTGAAAATCGGTGTTCTTTTATTTTTTTCTTTTCGCGCCCCAGCGCCACACGTCGTGGAAAATTGGAATGAAATTCACGAAGGTTGGCGCAAGGAGTACGAGTACGCCACACTCCTACTCCATGCACTGGAATGAATCACCAAAGAGGTTGTAAGGCCTATAACATGCTTGATCTACACGTTCATTCATCTAAGAAGGTTAAGGAACCTTCTTTAAATTTAAACTGATTAACCGAATGACAGTTGACAGTTTCAAAATTTTAATGGCTATGTCAATAACATTCTCTGTACTTTGGATCTCCTTGCTTGAGGCTATGTGACGATCCTCATATTACGTTTCGGGTAACGAAGAAATAAATCATTGATTTTTATTTTCGTTTATGTAAAAATAAAGAATTAAAATAAATGAAATAAGATAGCCTATGTTTTAATCTGGTAATTTCTAAGCATATTCGTGAAAACCGCATTTAAATCCGTCCAGTGGTTTAGGAGATGTGCGCGGACAAACAAACAAACAAACAAACAAACAAACAAACAAACAAACAAACAGACAAAAATTCTAAAAACTGTCCTATCGTGTTCAGCTGCTTATTTTAAGACGACCTGTGTGATTTTTTTTTTGTTATCTCGTAATTACAGATTTTTTTATCTCTACGTTTTTATTATATGTATAGATAGATAGATACTAATATTATTAATTCGAGTGTGTGATAGTAATCACGGGTTCACCACGATTTTCTGTAATTTTATTTGCGCTCGTGAACACGGAACGGCGCCGAAAACTTAAAATATGAACAAAATTTGGTTTGGCTCAAAAGCTCGAAAAATACTTGTAAAGTAAGAAAGGAGGTTCACAATTCGGGTCGTTTTTTAGGGTTCCATACCTAAAGGGTAAAACGGGACCCGATTACTAAAACTCCGCTGTCCGTCCGTCACCAGGCTGTATCTCATGAACCGAGATAGTTAAACAGTTGAAATTTTCACAGATGATGTATTTATGTTACCGCTATAACGACAAATACAAAAAAAACAGAATAAAATAAATATTCAAAGGTCCCACACAACAAACGTGTTTTTTTTGCCGTTCTAGTAGATAATGTTACGGAACCCTTCGTGCGCGAGTCCGACTCGCACTTGGTCTTTTTTTTATTTATATATATATTTTGTTAATCTTAGACCTTCTAAAGTCTAAGATCTACACTGATTACTCCGCTATTTGTGAACCGACTTTTTTTAAATTAGTTATAAAAAGTACTCAAGGTATTCCTACAAAAATTTAATTGACTTTAACTAAGTGGTTTTTAACCAGCTCTAATAAAACGAATGATTTTGTTTGAGCACCTGTTTATTTGGCAATAGGTATCAATAATTTTGTTCGAGCGCTTACTCATTTTGAAGTCGGGTTTTTATATTGATAATTGTTGTAGAGAGTACTAGACGTCCCTATATCACTTGTCTTTAATCTTAGGAACTCCGTTGTATTCACACCATTTAACAATTACACCCTAACTACGAGTGCACTGGAGTTTGTTCCCAAAATATCACACCAAAAGTTCCACTGCATGCTACATTTAGAACTGTTTCTTAAGAGTTTTAAGTACTCCACATACAAGCCAAACAATCTCTTCAGCTCGCGCATTGGAGTGAGCTTAGCGCATTGTTAGGGTTGTCATATGTCCAGTTTTACCCGGATTTACCCTGTGTAGTTATATCTGGGTCAGTTTTTGTGTCTGAAAAATATTAAACCCTTCATCAGCAGAGTCGTTTGTTTTAGATTTCAGATGTATATGCTTGGATTTTAAAGCTACGCTGCACTGACGATTCTGACGAGATAATATTTTACTTGTATTGTATAAAAAAAAACTTTTTTCTCCTTCATTTTGTGCGATAAAGCCTCCTGTTAAAAGCTTAGATAATAATCGCAGAATTTGTATCTGTTCCTAGTTAATGTAGTCTTCCAATAAAGAATTATCATATCTTGGCCCTAATTCCGCACGGGCAAACGCGCGCTATCGTGGCCACGTTAAGTTTACCTCAAAAAGTTTGCCTATATTGCTTAGGAAATAAAGTTCAACTTTTGGAGGTTCACTTAACGCGCCACGATAGAGCTCGTTTGGCCCGTGCAGAATAAAGGCCCAGATCTTATTTTCTTACGCATACTCTTTTTATCTCTATCTTACTCTCTCTCTCTCTCTCTCTCTCTCTCTCTCTCTCTCTCTTTGTCTCTCTTATGCTATTTTTCGCTATTTCTTGATTGCTTATTCGTCATAATCCCCAGGAAAAAAATCCCGGGTTTTATAACTATTTGTCCGGTATCACAGCCCTACGCATAGCTAAAGTGGTCCCATTGTGACAGAAACCTTTGCATAGCAAGGAAAGTGGAAAAACAAATGTGGACGTGCAATAAAGTAGTTATAAGCCAGAAGATGTTTGGGTTTGCAAAGGAAACATGTTTTGGTTACTTGAACCAAGGATTCATTAACTAGGATCGTTCTTGCTTGAATATGTTATTTGGTTAGGCGATAATGTAGTATCGGCTTAAGGAATTGCTGTAATAAGCATTACTTCATTTAAATTTTGATATAACGATTTAGCATTTTTGGCTAGTGACAACAGTTCATATTTCTGCAGCCGTGCTGTAGAATTTTTTATGATAATTCCAGCTCTTAGCATCTACATAGTTTTTTTGAATTTTCTTCTCCAATAATATTTCACATCGATATTATCGCCACTATATCAAACCATGGCACTGGCCCAACTTATGTTTTCACACTCCAACTTCGAAATTGCAAGTAGAAATGCCTCCAAAAAGAAATTTCTAGTCTGTAAACTAATGAAACTATCTAGAAAGTTCTGACAGGGTCATTTACATCGCGTCCACGATTTGCTTGAGTTATGGCTCTGTCTTGATCTTGCGCTCTTAAAGTTTTGGGCCAAGTCGGCCGAACTCCTTTATTTATTTACTTGTGGAATTTACTTAGCTTTGCGTGTACGACGTGACTTTCATGTTTGTCTTGTTATTCTTTGCGATGTGTTGAAGTTCAGAACTCGGTGTTCGTAGGGAACACAATGTTCTATATCTTTATACTTTCAATGTTCTACTTTCTACAAAAATACACAACTATAAGGCGTCGTTTTGGAGGAAGCGGGCCGTTGCGTACGTCAGGTAGCGCGTTGAGCGTTAACCGCCGTGCGCTACGCCAAATGCTCTCATTCAAAACCATATACCTATTTGAATTAGGGACGTGCTCCACCAAACCGGTCACCGGTCCAAAAATCACTAAATCAGAATATTAAAAAAACCTATTGGGTATTTTTTGAATAACATTGCAAGTAGTGTAAATCAGTTTTCGTATTTATATTTTAAAGGATAGCTTAGGAGATATAAAAGTATTTTTCGTTAACATTCGTTAAAATAAAACATATCAATACAAAAATTACTTGATAACGTTTGCAATGTTATTCTAAAAAATAATGCATTATTTTAATTCGTCTATAGCAATTTTTTTCTTTTAAAATGTTGAAAATATGCGTAATAGTTCTGCCTGATGAGCGTGGCGCATGACGCGCTAAACAATGCTCAGAGCTACTTTGTGGCGCAACGCCCCGCATTTCCGTGAACGAGGTCGACACGCCGCTAGACGCGCCGCTCGACGCTCCGCTCGACGCCTCTCATCTCCTTAAATGAGACGTTTAGCAAAGCAGAGGCAGAGATTTAGAAGGTCAGGAGTAATTCATTTGCCAATTGAATTACTCTTGACCTTTAAATTTATATTACAAGAAATGATTCCAGTGGCTGCAAATTGGAAATCTGAACGCTTTTGTGTAAAAGTAAGGTTTGAAATGTTTGATTTTGTTTGAAAAAGCCTTATTGTTTTTTTTAGGGTTGCCATCTATACTTAAATAAAAAGTATCCTACTTTTTTATAGCTTTATTATACTTTATAGAATACTTATTCTTGTTGTAAGATTTCAATTTTGAGTATGGTGATATCTATCACACATTCAAAAAAGAAAAACAAATATCACAGTGGGGAGTTGGTGGTATCTAATTGCAATCGTCCGTCAATCAGAAATGAGGAGATCCGTAGACGAACGAAAGTTACCGACATAGCCCACCGGTTTAGCAAGTTGAAGTGGCAGTGGGCAGGGCACATAGCACGCAGAACAGATGGCCGATGGGGCCGAAAGGTTCTCGAATGGAGACCACGGACCGGTAAGCGCAGCGTAGGACGTCCACCCACAAGATGGACAGACGACCTAAAAGAGACCGCAGAAAAACGCTTGATGCAGGCCGGTTCCAACCGGCCCTTTTGGAAATCGATGGGGGAGGCCTAAGTCCAGCAGTGGACGACCTATGGCTAAAATAATGATGATGATGATGAAGTAATCTAGAAAAGAAGCTCGTTCAACAGTCCGTAATCTACACCTGAAGTGCTACGCAGAATTTAGAAGCTCAAAATTCTGTCAGGCACGCAATTGCAAAACGTATGACCAATACGTTTTTTACTCAAAAGTAAATAAAACTACATTATCTACTCAATTTGCAGTGGAAAACAGTCTGTCAAATATTTTGTGTATTTTTAATTTTATTTTTAGCGTTTGTAAATTGAATTGTGAATAAAAGAATATAATAAAAATAAATATCTCAGTGTGGTAAGAGCACAAGAAAATATGTTTTCAAAGATTGTAATAAGTACATTTGAAAAATACTTTTTTCATTATAAATATTTTGTTAGATACTCATCAGAGAGGTATACAAAGTATTTTCCTGAAAAAAAAAAAAAATACCAACCCTATTTGTTTTATTTATCATGTACACAATTACTGAAACCGCCATCGCCTGAAAGTTCATCTACATATCATAGATCGGTGGAAATCGCACACTGTGCGTTTTACTCGATCCTTTTTGCCTTACATCTGCAATTTGTGGAATGAGCTCCCTGCCTCCTGCGGCATATCCGAGTAGCTATAATAATTATGGGGTTCTTCAAAAGGGCTGTTAATAGAGTCTTTAAGGGTCGTCAACGTATCTGTGATGCTCCTGGTGTTGCCAGGTATCCATAGGCGACGGTGATCGCTTACCATCTATAGCATAAAAAACACAATTACTATTCAACTAAAACTTATTCACGGTTACTTTATTAGGGAACATAGAACACAGGGTAAAACAAGGTGACGACCACAGAAAACTATTTTTTTGTTTAAATTAGAACGGCTGTCAAGGCATTATTGTAAAAAAAAATGTAGCCACTTGCACCCATATAACCCCACAGCAACTGTGTTAGCAACTGTGACGCGGAGTTCGACGCGCTGACATAAATAAGAATATTCAATCATATATCTGTCACAATAACTGGCGACTGGCTAATCCTTCTCATTTCCGTTATATTTACTTCTCTTTTCTGTGGTGACGACCGCAGACTGTTGAAATCTAATGCGAGATGACGTGATGTTAAGTGCAACGCTGCGTGGAAAATTGAATTGCGCTTACTATCAGGTGAAAAACTTGCTTATCTCGTAATCTAACTGTGTAAAATTAATTTAACAGAATAAATCTGGCACAAAGACAAAATAATTGCAAACTCTACGCTCTTGAAAAAAAAAAGCTACTGACTAAAAGTACCCTCGTTTATCTAACTTAGAAATGGTGCCAATGTAAATGTCCAGAAGATACTAGAAACTTCCAAATGTCCGCGTCGACTAACATCTGGTAATGATCTGAGGAAACCACTTTTCAGGCGATTCCGACATAATTTACTGCTCTTATAAAGATGAGGGAACTAGTGATCCAGTTTCTAACATAGAATGTTAGTTGGAAAGGGTTTGCCAAGATGAAAAGACGTCATTATAACAACTCATCATTGTAAACAACTTTTACCATGAGACTAACCGAAATCGAATAATCAACTGTTCTACAAATAATGTCATTGATACTTGATAAAATGGAACTACTGATTGTTATTGAAAACTCAGCTTTAATCCTCAGCTTAATATGGGGGCATATTAAAAATTATCAATAAAAAAAATACCGACTTCATAAAAATATACAAAACTGGGCCAAACAGGAAGCACCAACTTTCAAATAAAAAATAATCATCAAAATTGGTTCACTCAGTCGAAAGTTCTGAGGTAACAATTTTTTTTTTTTTTTTAACATTTGAATTGAGAACCTCCTCCTTTTTGGAAGCCGGTAAAAAAAGGCTGAGAAGCCTATAGTTTTTTTTTGGACCTCGATCGATTAAAATTCGACCTCTTTTTTCGAAAATAAGTTTGCGTTTGACTAGTCATTTCGCCTAAAACGCTTACCTAGAACAACCCGATTCACTCACAACTTGAAGACACCCAGATTGGAAACATCCACTCAGGCAGCACATTTCACACTATAGCGGTTCGCATATAGAAGGTAACACCTTGTCGAATCATGTACACAGTCATGTCTTCCTCGAAATAACTAAATAATAAATTAGCGGTTCTGACAACTGCTAATTTATTAATTATCTCAATAATAATTATGACATCAGAGTTGGGTTTGTATCTATGAATCCCGGGACTTAGGTTGTCTGGCGTTACAGATTATAAATTTATGTTTCTTTGATATACCTTTACCTACGTTCAGTTGGAAATTTAATTAAAGCTTTCATGTACTTTAAGATAACGAATTCAAAGAAACTGCCAAAGTTAGAAAACATGCTTTTACCTGACGTGAAAGCGCTTGCTTTATTCGTATTTTTCTATCGTTTGTAACTTTAGAATGAAATCAAATACCGAGAAAACTGGGATCATTGCGATTATTTCCGGTTCCATCCGGGATTTAACCGGTTTTTTCCTTCAGCCTCTAAAAGCATTACCCCAACAGCTTTAAGGGCCATGGAATTACCGGAATAAATTGCACCTTATTTTGGCGGTGTTTTAGTAAATTGTCTCTCCTGGTACGTAACACTTATTAGACGGTATAAAATAAGGTATAAGATTTCCATAAGATATTCAAGGACGCCTTTTTGAATTAATCTTGTATGGATCAGAACAGAACCAAACCACATAGAGATAGGGCTAAATCTAACAGTGAGTTAAAAAAAACTTATAGGTTTGAAGGTTTTATGTTGAGTTAAAACATGATGATAATAATAATAATGAGTTAAATATTTGCTAAGTGACATTGATGTTATCAAAAAATTTACTGTGGTCAATGACATTGCCAAATTCACATTTTGGCAATAAAAAGACATGATCAAAAGCCAGTTAATAAACAATACTTGAGTAAGCAACGTTGAGCGTGGGGATTATGGCAACACCCCTCTCTATGAGGGAGGCCTTGTCCAACAGTGGACGTTAATTGGCTGATGATGTGTGTGTGTGTGTGATGTGAGTAAGCAACGCCATGTATTGGGCATTGATGAAACTTGGCTCTGAATATGAGTGCATTGACATTGTCTAGGTGAAATTTCCTTTAATTGTTTGCAATAATATCCCAATGTTGTATGAGATTGTAATGTAACAATCTTTTGAAAGCCACTTCTATCCTTTATATGGTCAAAAGGAAAATATGAAATTCACCTGTTGTTTTAAACTGTTTAACTAGGTTTCTTTTGTCCAGCAACCTTTATTTGATTTATTGCTAGCTATAAATAGTGGCGACCCTTTTTGCATGAGCCTTCAAAGGGATACCGTGTGGTTTATATCCTCGGCCGTTAAAACTTTGTTTTTCGCTTGCTATTTATGTTTTCGTATCAAACAACATGAAAGCCTTTGTCATGGTTCGCAAACACATTAATAAATCTCCAGAACTGCCTCGTTGACTCCGACCATTCACTTGGTTAATTCGTTTTACTGTCCTCTTTTTTTCTTCCGTACCAATTCTGCCAAGGTTGCATTGATTGAATCTCGCCAAATCTCACCTAATCCAAAGCTTTAGTAAAGTCACTACATTGGTATTCACAGAGCGATCGGTTTTAATCGCGAGTACCGAAAACTTCTAATAAATTTTAATGCTCCCTCCGAATTCAGGTAATTTTTGGGATCGCTGTATTTAAGGTAATTTATGGCAGTTTTAAAAGTAATTTGATCATTATTTGTTGATGTCTCTTTTTTTGCCTATTTAAATGTTCAAGGTAAAAAGTCCTGAAACATTCGTAATAACGATGAACATACTTGTACGTACGTACATAATATTTTACGTCAAAAAGTTTCAAATATACCACGTTTATGCCTGTATTTGATACTTATCTGGAGTGTATTCGCAATTTATGGTAACACTTCCTCAGAGCTCACGCATACTAAAGCGAGGTGGTTACCCCTTCTCCCTTTCAGTGTTGCCAGTACTGTGAATTGCCAAATTACGGTACAGTACACGCAAAATTTTACCTCGCGTAAATGGCTGACAATTACACCGACTCTATTGTATTGAGTGGCACACAAATTGGCTCCGTAATTACGTACATTACTTTCGTTTTACGTTGTATATTTGAAAAAGCTTCTTGTTTGGTTTACCAGTTTTCTTCTTTAGTTGATTACTGTCATTATTAAACTGTATTATTATGTACAAAATATGTCAATATATTACGCCAAAAATATGAGGTGCGAGCATAGCCTCTTAAGTGGTACTTCTCCTTGATATATGATGAAAGATAGTCCTCATATTTTCTTTAGTAACAAAATTCTGCTACATCTGTTGGTTATGGCACGTTTCTGATGAATAGATACGTTTCACCATTGAGAGTGTTTAGACATTACTCAATGTGACAGTGTTGGATTAGTGGTTCCACGCGAACTATCATCAGGTGTTATTCGCGAATGAAATATGTTGTCTGTTCAAAAAGAGTGGGCTTTGCCAAAATGAGAACTAGAACGATTTTTAAATGGCAATCCGTCCGATCTGAAAAATGGCAAACTCAACTATCATGATCTGTCTTATCATCGTGTTTTTTTGTTGAGTGAATTTTGCGTGTTATATATTGAGATATACATTCTCTGAACTATTGTTATGCATTTACAGCGTTCGCGTTCCCTATCGTACTATCGTGCTGCACTAATAGCAGTAGTCACCACATTACACAGTCACACTGCATTCTTTTGCTACTAGCCAAATGCCCGCGTTTTTGTCCGCGAAAAGCTCGGCTTTCGGCTCCGACAATAGGTATAATTGTAATAAATCCTTCCTTAGTGCTTACCTACGTTATATAAGGAAAATTTGTGCAACATTTCATGTTTGTACACCCATTGGTTTAGGCTGTGATTTGTCTGTCAGTGAATGAAAGAATTTTATATTTCTAATAAGTAGATTAAAAATTATTATACATATCAAAAATTGGCACCATTCTTCATTTTATTGATCTATATTACTAACATGCCATTTAGACATATGGAAAAAAGAAAAAAACCGAAAAACAAATTATGTACAAAAAAATAAGAAAAAGAAATAACTATCGGAAAACAAATGAAAGGCGTAGTAAAAATAAATGTATTCGATTAAAGGAAAATACCTAGATAATGCTCAGGGAATTCCGATTAATACTGTCGTGGGGAATGAAAATGAGCTTGTTTGAAATTACCCAAGGCTAATGCCAAATATTAAAATAAATCCGCAAGACTCGACTAGCGGTGCAGCTTGGTAATGCTGCGGGATTGAACAAAAAATAGTGCTAAAACCTTTCAATGTTTCTATTCACATCAATAAATGTAAATTTAAATTAGCTATCACAGTTGTACTGCTTTTACCCTAAACTCGAACCATGTGCTACTTTACAGTAAACTTTGTCGTTACCAACCTAAACTCGTACAATTTATAGCCAAGTTGTTTACTCATCGTATAAACCTGGTTCTGATGTTTACAGATATTCTTTTTATCCTTTTGTTCCATCCGTACGCTCAAAACAACTTCATATATTATTCCCGGGAGATAAGCGTCGACCTTGAGCAGGATATTTGGCGAAGTTTTATGAACCCCAGGTTGCCATGTTGTCAAATACGTGAGTGAAAAAAGTACTTGTGAGAGAAAAAGGAGGAAATATGCAAATTCTTAAGAGAAAACTAGGGCATAAAATGTGTGAATCAGAAATTACATTTTTGAAAGCTTATAAATCTATGGCAGTTTTTATTACAATTCTTATTGCTGCCGATTCAGGTCGATTTCAATAATAGTTAGTTTTAATTATTATTGTTATAGTTTCGTTTCTTTTGCTAATCTATAACCTCGAACTCAGAGCAAATAGAAATATTACCTATATTTCTATTTGCTCTGAGTTTATAACTATTAAAATAGACCGTTGTCTTCATAATTTTCTGGATTCGGATTCACTCATTCATTGTCATTCCACGTATATATTTTTCTACGTTAATATAATTTAAAACCAAGACCTAAAGTGCCGTCAGAAGCAGGGCAGGGCCCAAACTACCGGCGGTCAAGGCTGCAGAATAAGTAACTGTACAAGTAGGTAGTAAGTACAATAAATGTCTTGTCCAAGATGATCGCCTTCTGCATCTGACCTAACCCAATCGTCTATCATTAGCCTCTCAACTTAAGGCTGCGCTCACCGGCCAGAGCTATCTCTTTTGCGCATTTTGTAAAGATAAAAAATAACTACAATGAAAAAAGACAATGGCAATATCGAAAACGGACGGCAATATCTGGACGGTGAGTGTGGCCTTCAAGTGGTAATTGAGACTCTTCGCTCTCTTATTATCATAATCATTATACATCATTATCATCATCATTTCAACCATAGGACGTCTACTGCTTGCACACATAGGTTTCCCACATCGATCACTAAAAAAGCCGGTTGGAAGCGGCCTGGATCCATTATTTGTTTATTGATCTGCATCCATTAGTTATTGATTTATCATCATCATTATTGTTGTTATTATCATCATTCAAATCATTCTTTATCAAACAGCTGGGTATGGGCCTCTATCTGCTATGCTATCTTTATTTTTTATTATAACGTGAAGTATTTTATTACGAGTAACATCAAAACTGTTGGCTTCTGCATTCGCGGAGCGGTATTGCCCTGTCACCAGCTGTCACAACTCCGCTGCATCGTCCAGTTTAATATGCCCAGGATTTACTGTCTATGCGGCTTTATGCTTGTTTATTATTTTATCGCAATAACATTTCTGATACAGTCCGCGTTCGCTGGATATGTTGTTACTTTGTTGAATTTTATTATCATCTGGTTTTACTTCTTTGTTTATTTGCTAGTTATTGTTGGGGTGATGTTTGTTCAGCTGGTGTGTTATTTGATTTGTTCATGTTAATGTTTTGCCAATGTTTTCATATTACGGCGGTCAATGAACATAGTAATGTATTGTTACAAACATTTTTTGCAAGTTGTCGATCGCGCATCGTTTTTGACATTTTTTCATTAAATTTCAATCCAATGTGACTAGAATTTTGGCAATAAATCAATCATGTTTTCATATTTATCGGGACTTATCGCGCACTATATATAATATGAAAACATGTGTTCGAATCGCGAAAGTTTTAAAAATTACTAATAAATCAATCAACATACAAGTATAAATTTTTTTTTTTTTTTATTTATCCCCGATATTAGAGCCGATGATTTTCAAACGACTGGACAAATTTTCATGAATCGTAGCTAAGAATACTCTCGATCAAGTCACCTATCAAACATAAACAAAAAAAAGGGTTCAGCCATTTGGGAGCTACAATGCCACAGACAAACACACAGATACACACATTAAACTTATAACGCCCCTCTTTTTGCGTCAATGGTTAAAAAGGGCAATAAAGTCAGTAGCTAACAGACGTGATGGATTTGCCTGACACGCTTAAAATACTACAGTAGCTAACGCTAGAGTAGTATTTGTTTAAAGATTCGTGGCTCGTGGTGGTTACCCAAATTTGTTAAAACTTAGTATGTATTTTGTTGATATGTGTAGTTAATAGAATTTAGCACTGCGGGATAAAACAAAAAAAAAATGCGAGTGCCAAAACAAGTTTTTGTTTGTTTGTGAACTGAAACAAAGGTTCGAATCAATCATGAATCAAAATAAACTTACGTATATATATTAGACGTTTTATAAAGACTCTAATTTTTTTAAGTTGTAAAAGGAATTTGATCGCAATTTTATTTGCGGTTTTCCTATCTGAATAATTACTGAAAGTTTTAATATTACACACTAAGGGCCGATTTTTCAATTCGCATTTAAACGTTCAGATAGTTAACCAATTAATAAATTTATCTGTCCAATAAATTTAAAGGTTTTACTCCACAGATAACCTCTTACTGACTATTGAAAAATTCGAAATCGTGCTGTCAATGGAATAAATTCTATCTGATTATTTAACTGAGCATTGAAAAATCGGCCCTAAGTGTAATCAAAACGGTATGGTTAGTTTACAAAAAAACCTCTAGTACTAAATCTTAAGTTTCTGTATGGTATTTCTGGTGTATACAATAAAGAATTTCTATTTATCTTAAGTGATCTCAATCAAGCCTCAAGTCATTAAATAACCACGTGTTTTAGTCGCCAGAATATTAAATAATCATGCAACAATTACTAGGAATGTCCCTAGTAAATTTTCCCTAAACTACCACAAAATTAAGGCATGTCTGTCGTCAAACTAAGTGCAAACATAAAACAACAAAAGTGGCCTTTTACTTCAAGGGATAAGGGCCTGAAACCGCAAGGTAGCAAGGGGTTATTTATCGCTAATGTTTTATACTGAACCAAGGGCAACGTATACAGGGTAGAAACTAAAAATGCAAATGCAAATATATTTAATTGTGTGTATTTATGTATGTTCCCTATGGACTCCGAAACGGAACCTACCTCAGAACTTTCGGCTGGGTGAACCGATTTCTATTGTTTTATTATTATTAATTGAATCGTGCTTCCTTTGTGGTCCCATTTCAATTTGGTCTAGTTCTATTTTTATGAAGTCGTTTTTTATTGTATTGATAATTATTCACTGGCATATAGCTGATGTTATAAGGAATAAATTAAGCTACTTTTATCCCGGATATAACGCGTATAAAACTGCGTGGCGCTAGCTATTTATGAAAACAAATAAAGCGAATCTCTGACTCATATAATAAGTAGATTACCTGTATTATGGGGGTCTCAGTTCTCTTTCAGTTATCTACTTATATTGACACCATAAATAGTACCTTGTGATTTATATTGGGAGTATGTTTTATATTTATGCAGGGTCATCATCATCAGCATCAGCCAGAAGACGTCCACTGCTGAACATAGGCCTCCCCCTTTAACCTCCACACTGAACGACATCCTGCCATCTGCATCCACTGGATGCCCGCGACTCTCACAATGTCGTCGGTCCATCTAGTGGGATTACCTACGCTGCGTCTTCCCATTCGTGGTCTCCACTCGAGAACCTTTCTTTATTTAATCAGGGTGGATCTGATGAATGAGTGCAGTAGACTGAGAGATGAATCAGTGGTCATTATAGGTAGAGCACATCAAGCCTGCAACCGAAAAAAAAACAACTATTTGACATTGTATCGTGCGTCAACTTTGATCATATCTAGCTTGGATTTGCCAGCTAGTACCGAAAAAAAGTCTGCCAAAAACGGAATGGGGGTGAAGTAAACACGTATTGGCACTGATATATTCTTACTAGTTCTACAAACGCACACTTTGCACACAACCGCAAACGAGACTATCAAACAAACGACCAATTTGTTAAGAGCTAAAGGACTTCCATTAATTTTTCTGAGTACGTCAACAAAGGATTTTTTATAACAGCTTTTTTTTTAGCGATTTTTGATTTGTTGTTGACATTAAATCTATAATGTATTATAAGGTCCTATATCACCCAGCTACAGTTTACACATTTCCGATTACATACCCTGTATGGTACAGAACCAGAAGTTGCCCTCATTTCCGTTCGGCTATAGATGGATATCTTTAATTCCAACCTAACGTATGTCTTAATCCAGGATTTGGAGAGAGTAATGGCCAGGATATGTAGGTACAATCTTACTGTCAAAATAAATGTTATCTAGGGAGCCCTAAGTCTTCTTCTTGGGGCATAACAGATGTTTAGTTTGTTCTAGATTTCTGAAGGTTTACTTATAATAGTGGTTGTTTTTAGAGTCAAGTTATAAGAATTATTTGAATATTTTTTGCTAAAGCAGCCTACGGCAGAAACTAAAACAAGATATAGGTTGAAAAACTAAAACCCGACTAAGTAGGTACATATATTTATGTTTAATTTATTATTCATAAAACATATATACATTGAATTAGTTTAAATATGTGTACCATCAGTACCATAGTCCCATAACTAAATACGTATTTATTATAATTATATGTATTTTGGATAAGTTTGGAGAGAAAATATGTTTGGCTCACATGAGAGGCGTGATTTTAGACATTATTTCCAACTAGCTGTACCCGCAACTTTGTCCACAATTTCTTCAGAAAAAAATAGCCTATGTCCGTCCTAATGATACATACTATTACCTCGCAATATTTTATCGAGATCGGTTAAGCCGTTTAGCCGTGATTATGTAGCAATCAGACAGAGTTACTTTCTCATTTATAATATTAGTGTGATTATCGGGTACATGCCCGTAAAGCCGTGAGCATTGTGAGCAATAGCTAACAATATTATAATATTTGGTAATTAAGCCCTTTCATTTGATACCCAATATCTGCAGCATATTTTGTTTTTTAGTTCTTGACCTTCCTTTATGTCGTCATATTCAAATTAAATGTGACGTTACTTAGCCTATAACCACCGGACGATCGAGACGCTTCCAACGATATCTCATTTTTAGGGTTCAGTAGCCCGACAAGGAACCCTTATAATCTCGTTCTGTCCATCCGTCTGTCTGCCCGTCCGTCAGAATTTTTTAAACCTTCTAACTTCTATAATTATTAAGATAAGTGAATGAAGCTTTGCATAATGACAGTTGTAATATAGATCTCAATTTTAAAAGTATAAAAAATTTATAATATTGCATTTTAGGGGTGGCTCTGGTACATGTGAAATGGGCATGTTTTTTTTTTTTCACTCCAACTACTCGTGTGGGGTATCGTTGAAAATGAAGGTAAGGTTTGATACATCACTTTTTTATAAAGTCTATACTTTGCGAAATATGGCCCGCCAAAGTGGCAAAAAGTTGGTCGCCCCCTGCATTTCTAAACTATAAGACATAGAAACTTGAATCTTACAATACAGATAGTTCATATTTAAAACTGTTACCCTGATACCCTGTTAAACTATTTAATTTTGAATATCAATCAACACGGTTTTAGGCCGCTAAAGTCTACCAGCACCAACCTCATTGGCTATGTAAATGATATACTTGAAGTGTTGGATAGAGGGGGAGAAACTCATGCAATATACACAGATTTCAGTAAGGCGTTTGACCTACTCAACCACGACTTGCTTTTAGCCAAACTTCAGGGTTTGGGCATCCATGGTACGCTACTGAGGTGGTTTGAATCTTACCTACGCAATAGATCCCAATTAGTAGTCGTAAAAGGTTCCAAATCCAGAGTAACGGCGGTGCCGTCTGGTGTTCCGCAGGGATCCCATGTCGGCCCTATTCTGTTTGTGGGCTTCATTAACGATTTACCTAGTGCAGTTAATTCAAAAGTAAAGCTTTTTGCAGACGATCTTAAGATTTATAGGCAAATTAAGACTCAGAAGGATGTGGAAGACCTTCAAGCTGATATAGATCGTGTTAGTCGATGGTGTGTAAAAAATAAGATGTGCTTGAATGCTTCCAAATGTTTCTTCATGAAGTTTACGCGTAAACATAATGCCCAACCAGCTAGTTACGCTATAAACAACGTTGTTCTTAAGCAGGTGTCATCCATTCGGGATCTTGGGGTAGTTGTTGATAGCCAGCTAAATTTTCGTGAGCATATTGACTTAATCACAAGAAAAGCCAGTAGAATGTGTGGATTTGTCTCTAGGCAGGCCAAGACATTTCGGAATAAAGAGCTTTCTTTACTTCTATACAACAGTCTCGTAAGAAGTATTCTTGAATACTGTTCGGTGGTATGGAACCCTGGATATCAAGTGCACGCCGATAGGTTGGAGCGGGTGCAAAAATGTTTCATGTACCATCTATCTTTCATGCAAAATAAGTGTAAAGTGTTGCGTTCTTATGAGTCGAGACTTAAGCATTATAACGTTATGTCTCTACAAAAGCGTCGCGAGATGGCTGATATTGTAATGTTGTACAAATTACTAAATGGAATGGTGGACTGTCCAGATATCCTGGAGAAAGTAAACATTAGAGTCCCTATGCCTCCTAGGAGGCTACTATGGAAGAAGTCATTTAAAGTGTCCAGATGTCGTACTAATATGTTGTTGCATTCTCCATTAGTTCGTATGTGCGACAGTTATGATAATGAGTCTATTCGGAAAAATATTGATATATTCAAAATTGGTTCGCTTCCCTCATTCAAATTTAAATTAAAAAGGTTGTTAATATAGATAACAATATGTACGTAACATAAATTAGTTCCTATTAGTTTCCCCACAATGTATTTTTAGGTGTTTTGTTCATGTTTTTCGGTAAATTTCTGTTGTTTTCAATCTAAATTGTTATTATCCTAACGCTAATTTTTAGTTTTTAGTAATTTACAGGCATAGTTAGTTGCACAACTATTTGCATAATTTAATTTAGTAAGTTAGGTTCGTAGTTTAAGGAATTGTGCATCCTAAATTTATCATTGTATTGTAAAAAATTGTGTAAGCGTGTTGCACAAGGCTGTTTACGAACTAATAAAAAAAAAAAATAAAAAAAAAAAACCTTCATTCAAAATTATTTTGAACTTTATCTGATGATGAATTTTTGAGTAACAGCGGTAAAACTGTAATAAATTCAAAGCGTTCTAGCTCAAAGGTCATTTTGAGGATGAGCAGGATGACCTTTTTGTAAAATGGTCTCAACAAATAATGTTTCTCAATCAGTTTTCTCTATGTTTAAATCATAAAAAGTATATGCTATGTCGGGATGGTACATCTCTGAAATTTGGCTAAGTCCACAGAGCTTCGTTCGTTAAAATTTTTCTATTAACATAATATTCTGAACTATGACTACAATTATATGGCTTTGATTACGTAACCCTACCATATGCGTGTCTCGACGCGCTCTTGGCCAATTATTCAAATCATAATAATATTAGAAGTTATGAGGGACAGATGAATATACATACACCGCCCGCCCGCCTAGCTTCGCACGGGTGTTAACTCGGTCTTCGGTCTACTATGACCTGCTCCAGGAACACAAAATTTCATCCAAATCGTTCCAGCCGTTTTTAAAGTAGTGTATGTGCTATTCCAGACTTTAAATCTCTGTGCCAAATTTCATCCAGATCCGTTTAGCCGTTCTGGCGTGATTGAGTAACAAATATTCATCTATCCATCCATCCAAACTTTCACGTTTATAATAGTGGTGCCATAAAAAAAAACTGTAAAAACAAGCACTTAAGTAGGTACGTATAATTACTCGAATTATATTTCTCCAAATTATCCAGTTAGTAGTTCGGTATTTCAGTTGATTTTGTTACACGTTCAAAAATATTTAAAGCACGGTAAGGGAATTTTTCAGGACTTATTCAACATTTTCCAGTCGAGGTAGCATAAAAGGCAGGTACTTAGGTAATAAGAGGCTTGGTTTTGCTAAAAATTTACTCGCTCATAAAGCTCGTAGGTAACTTAATTTTTCCTTGCTAAATAGGAAAGTTCTATAAAAGCCACAATCTTTTAGTTTGAGGTAGAAAAAATTATCCTTTCAGTGGGTAATTCCTTTTAGGATAAACCTAAGGTAATCCAATAAACTCGGCGTCAACTTCTGTTTGAAATAAGTATTTCAATTATGTTGTTCTGGGAAATAAAAACTTTCTCATTTTCAACTCATACTCGTAACGCAAAAATAGAGTATTAAGAGTCGGCAACGTATCTGTGATACCCCTGGTGTTGCAAGTATTCACAGGCGACGGTGATCGCCTACCATCAGGTGGACCGTCTGCTTGTTTACCACCTATGGCATAAAAAAGGGTATTATATAATAAGTTAAACGTCTGTGACATCGTAGCTTCCAAACGGCTGTACCGATTTTGATTCAGTTTTTTTTTGTTTGAATGGTGTCTTTATCGAGATTGTACTTAGCTATATATGATTAATTAAAATCTGTTTAGCCGTTTGTAGATTATCAGCTCTCTTATTGAAAGTTTAAAAAAACAATTTATATTTGTTATAATGAACCATTCACACTTTTTTTTATTAATCTTATGCAGCTCCACGAGCTCCGTATTTTTGGCATTTATTGCTAATCTACACGAATAATATAAAATAAGAATTAATGGCTTTCATTACACTATAATGAACCATTTACACCAGACCATTTGAGCCATTCTAAGCATTAAGGCAGTCGAAAGCCAGCCACATAATAGATTATCACTTTTTGTACTAAACGCAGTTTTTTTTAAAATATAGAATAGATCTACGTTTGGCCACCAACTCGCCTGATGGTAAGCGACGGTGTGGCCGAGGATGGAACACGTTGATGGAACAAGTTTTTTTTACTTGCACGGTTCAAAAGTTTGTCGTAGAGCGTTTGGTCTAGTCCGTAAAACTAAAGAACGTGATGCCCTCCAGCGGATTTCTACAGTATTAATTGATTCCAGCACTCGTCCTCTTTGTAAACAAAAGTTATACTAGATGGTTTACTTCTAAATTGGAAATTTCGAGGAGGTCTAAAACTACCACCTTCTCGTCTATTTTTCAAACGTCCTAATTTAATTTTGTAAAACGAATGATCAAAACGGACATAAACTACAAATAAAACGAACATTTTCTCAGTTAGCAATTTGAAGGCATGTTTTAAGCGTACCTAGTTGTTAAATATTTTAGGTTACTTTTCAATAATTTTAACAGGTACCATTTTTTATTTAGATAATAAAAAAGTAAACAGCCCACCCGAGTACTTAATGTAATCTAAAAACCGTTAAATCAAATTAAATCCTGAAAACTCATTAACCTCGATTGATGTCGTCCTTTTCACAGGAAAACATGGAAGGGCTATCCACCATGGGGAGTACAGATATTTCGCCCATGTTAATGTCAAAAGCCATTTCAAAAGGGGTGTTAAAAAGGCATTAATGGTAATCAACGCATCAGTGTCGACCCCCGTTCGATAAATCCCCATGTAACTGCTCAGATCCACCAACTTATCTCTGAAATTTGCCAAACAGAGGCACAAAAATGTTCCATGGGTGAATTTCAGTTTTGTTCGAACTTACGGTGGTGGCTCCCCCATCCAACTGCAGATGAGTTGGTCGCCCTGTACGTTGAAAAAATCTTATATCAATCGATGGCTTTCCATTAAGACCACAAAAGCGTTTGCATCTTCGCCCGTGCTCAAGCAAAAAACAATAATTTAGATCATAGTTATGCGATAAAAATAGATAGCTTATTTATAAAAATACAAATAAAATAATAATTCCCGTAGTTTAAAAAACTAAAAATACACTTTAAAATCGCTAATCCTGAAGATCCTGGTAAGGATGATGGGACAAACTATTTAAATTATTAAATTGTCATCGGCCCTTGATAAGTGTGCAAAGATTTAAATCAATCCGACGTTTTTAAAGGGGTGAAAATCACGTTCAAAGATTCCGTTACATAGATACATACCAAGCTGTATAAAAGCGTGTTAAAATAGGCAGTCATGGGGACTGCCGACATAAATGAAAACTAACTAACTCTCTATCACGATCAATACTAACCAAGGAAGTCGGCCTGAGTTCTCACTGAGAAGTAATACCTGGACTCATCATTTAGTGGGCACCATTGAAATTTTTCCACTAGCCCGGTCCCGTAGATTAAAAATAATAATATATTAAGTACTTTATATCTCAAGGATCTAATAAACATATATTTTTTCACATAATTTTTTATTACTCACTTGTTACGTCGTGCGGATAATTTGGTATGATGACCCGCTTTACAATTCGTTGCTATTCCTCGTACACTAATAGGGTTTCAATCTTCGCTGAAATGTTAATCCCTTTACTCCAATTAATCCGAAATACCACACAGTCAGACGTCAGCACTTGGTAAACCAAAATGGTCAGCGTCTGCACCGGCCTGATATGCGCATTGCGCATGTCGTGTCCAAATTAACATAGCTTCGTGTACGTCCGTGTGTCCAATTCAATAAATTCCTGAAGTGAAGAGTGAGAGATCTAGAAAGTCTTTAGGGTGAAGTTCCCAGACAGGTGTCTGGTCAATAGTAAACAATAAAATAAGGTTAGGCAGGTATATACCTATTTTTGTAAAGGCTTTTTAGGCAAATTGCTCCATGATAGACAGTAGTCATCTGGTCGTATGAGGACATTATTTCATTAAGTTCTCAAAACATTCCTTGAGTATATTTTCTAGAGATATTATTGGGTACGTGCTTCACCTTCAATCACATCTTCGCTTAACAAAAGGTGAGTTGGTGGTCAAAAGTGGACTAAAACACGATAAAAAAGTTTTCTTGAGATAATTGTCTTGCGTCAAAATATCGGGAGCTCAAAACTTAAGAAAATCAAAGTAAAATTCATACAAAAGTCAACAGTGCAAGTATAAACTCCAAAACAATGCATTTGACTTTGTCTCAATGCTTAGTCGAAAACATCGACAACCGGGTAAGAAAATTAGTACATCCAAGAATTGAAGCGAATGTTACTAAAATTAATGAGATTATGATATTGTACTTTTTGCTCTTGGTTATGATGCGGTCTACGATGGAGCGTCGTTTCACTCGCAACTTGAAGACAACTAGATTTGGAGCCATAGTTAGTTATTACTTTAAATATTTCATTTTATGTTTATTTAAAGTATAAGCAGGTAATCTATAATCATCTTGACTGTCAACTCGATTGATATTCAAAGTCAAACACGATCGTCCACGTGGAAAGCTTTCGTAAGCTCTTCAGAGATGACTCTAAAAGAAATCAGATACAAGATACAAATCAACATCGAGTTTTTCCATCTCAATATCAATACTTTTTAAGTGGTTATCGAGGCGTTTAAATTGGAAATTCTTGATATCGACTGGATTTAGTCAGGCATAATATTCATCTGAATCTATAGTCAAGTTTGCATCGAAACTAGGGCATAATATTGGAACTAAAACGTTGAGCTTTAGTCGGTGATAGTGGAGTCGATATAGGTCATGTATCGGGTTTCGCAATATTGAACTTCAGGCATGGAAGTATGCGGATGGATTAGGTTTTTTTTTGACATGCTAGTATCGGTTTTTGGCTACAAAATTAAGCAACATGAGTGGTGAAATGTTTCAGATTGGTCGGTGTAGTTTGCACTGATTGGAGGACTCGTTGACCTCTGAAGCTTTCATATAGTCTGACAAAATTAATGTTCATCGTTGTTCGAGCATTTTACCTAAGCTGCAGTCACATGTGGTATTACAAACTAGGCTACAATACTAATCATACAAAATATCTACTCCGATAATGAGGTCTGGCGATTTCAATAAATATTTTGCTTATGAATCATAATTTGACGATACTTATCGGATTTTTATAGCAGACATTATGAACTATGAAAAGGTATATTATATAAAGTTGTATTGAAATCAATTAGTATCTCTGCATAGGATCGAATTGGAATACACCATCTAAATTATATAGTAAGAATTTTAGCAGCTTCTTTTAATTACAAGGTTCTATCTGAGATCGACTAAGCTAAACTCATAGAATTGAAAAAACCTGCTAATAATATTCCTGTATCATTTAAATGGAAGCATTTGGCTAATTGAGGGAGGCCTTTGTCCAACAGTGGACGTTAATTAGCTGATGATGTGTGTATGATGTGATTTGGCTAATTTCATGCTGTCGCCATGGGATCATTTCATCATTATCATAATTTCAGCCATAGGACATCCACCGCTGGACGTAGGCCACCCCCATCGATTTATAAAAGGGCCGGTTGGCCTGCAGCGTTTTCCTGCGGTCTCTTTTAGGTCATCCGTCCATCTTGTGGGTGGATGTCCTAACTGCGCTTACCGATCTGTGATCTCCATTCGAGAACATTTCGGCTCCATCGTCCATTAGGATCGGCAATAGGATCTTGCATATATGTACCTCTAAAATATATTCAAGTGCTTACATGCGGTAATTCCACTTCTGAACCATGCAAAAACAGTCCAATTCATATGATAATGAGGGAACAGTGCAGTGGCATTGTTTCATTCGTAATGGTACAGTTTACACATTCGAATCTTTGTTTGGATTCCACCTGCCAGATATGGCATGTTGCCTCATTCGGTGTGTCTGAAAGGCTAATAATTTTGAGGAACAATGGTGTTCGAGCTCTTGTAATACGACTGCGAGTTAACAATGATAAAATACACGGTCCAACAGTTTCTCCTCGTCTAGTAAGAAATGTTTGCATGCTTCCAGTCATAATTATAATTGTAGGAGTAGGATGTCCTATTGTTGCATATACCTGCGCTGTGTGGACTTCAAAAATGTTTGCATTTCTCGCTTAAGAATATTGAAAACTTTCACTCGTTCAGTTGATTCAGAATTTGAAAGATATCAAGCGCGAGTGCGTTTGATATATTTCAATTTCTTCTTCAACTAATCAAAAATCACCAACCTATCTTCTACTATTTGATTATGTATATCTCTCTACTCTACTATGCACCAACACTGATTAAAGCAAAACATCCCTAAACCTCTCTAGCAACATGTGCCTGGCCAGATCCTGGGTTGTGTTGCCAAGAGCTTAGACGCAAACTCTGCTAATGTATTACCAAACATTTTCAGAATTAGCAAAGATGATGTTTGCCGATGGGTTTGTATAGTTTAAAGCTTACAGGTTTTAATAACTGGATTTTTGTATGGATTTTCAAAATAACTTCAGTAAGTTATTATTCGGTAACGTAGCCAGTTTTGGTGGATAATAATAACTTTTTTTTGTCTTAGATTTAAGTATAAATAAAAAGCAACGCTTCGTGGTTTCAGCCGGTATCATATGGGAAAAGTTTTTTTTCGGGATTAAAAAAAGACCTATGTTTTAATTCAGGGTAAGCTACATCCATACCAAATTTATCCAAATCTATTCACCCGTTACAGAGTTGAATGGGAATTTTGAGTGCAAAAATAATATCAGTAGGTGCCATGTGATTTTCAATTTGTTAATTTACGATTACTTAGTACAATAATTATCATACAGTTATATGATTATTTAGGGGATATTTACCGTAATAAGGTTGTGGAAGGAAATAATTATAATGCACAGAATAAAAATTCACGTCTTATCTGTTTATGTACTAATAATTATGTCTACATCTACATATATTTTGTCTCTCTGATTATGGTTTAAAACAGTTGTCTTAGTCCTTATCATTATCACAATTTTGTGCGTTTAAAAAAGGTTTATTAAAGATATTTGGTGTTTAACTTCTTTAATACAATTGAGTAAATTAAGATAAATATACATTTATCGTTAACAAATCATGTTAACGTATAGTTCTCGTCATAAATTAATACTTTACGTAAGGTTTTCTAGCCTTGATGTACTCCTTAACTCTCGGCAGTCCTCGGACGGTTTCCACCAGCTTGTTTATGGTGGGGTAGCCTTTCTGTATCTCCTCTTCAAGAAACAGGTTTCCACACTCGATGATGCCAACGAACACGAAGTCAGCCCAGCTTAGCTGTGGAATTACAAAATTTTTATTTCTATTAACATTACTTGAATGTTTAAATTTGAAAATTTGAATGTAACCATGCTTACTTATACTTATAGAGTTGTTTTGACATATATTTTTAGAATGTAATGAATTTTTGTATCCGTTTTAAAATTTCAATTATTATTACTTTATTTTTTCTCTCTCTTTTCTAAGTGAATATACGCGTGTATTTACGCGCTTGTAATTTGCCATTTTATTTATAAATAAAATATGTCTTGATACTCAAGTTCTTTATTAGGACTCTTTACCCCAGTAACAGACATAAAAGAGTACATGCACCTACCTTCACATCAAATTTCATTCTAATTTCAGTTGAGCTGATAAATAAAATCGGATATGTGTCATTGTGTTCCTAGGAATATAATAGTTTTGCCTCATACGAAGATTTAGACATACCTTTCCACCAAAATACCCATTGTTTTCCTTCAACTTCTTTTCAAATCTAGAGAAGTAGAAATCTAGGATTTCGTCGTAGAGTTTCTTTTTCATTTCTGCTTTTTCTTCTGGATTTTTTGCGTAGATGAAGTTAGACACGTCTAAAACAACCTTATTTAGTCAGTATGTTTAAAAAATACGGATCGAATTGAATATTTTTTTTGATAAAAAACCTAAGTGCATGTTTCATCATAGACTAAATCTTTATAATAACCCAATGCCAGTTTATTTTAAACAAATCATGTTACATTTATAATAAGAATGCGAAAGTAATCTACTCTTTCTTTCTAAACATCTACATTAATCTTGATAATGGATATCACGAGGACAGATATATTTTACACATTTATTTCGAAATTGTGAATGTTGGAAAATTGTGAGTTTTAAATATACTTTTTTAAGCCATGCGGGGCAAATCGTTCCCTCATTTCTTCCTATAAATCATCAGTCGTCACCTTTTGCCAACCTTTCTGGAATGAGTTAAGATTTCTTAGACCATCCTTGACTGCGTCGTCCATCAGATATTCAGTGTCACGATCCTAGCCCATCGGATCTATGGTGAAGACGCACCACACGTTCCTCCGTCCCATTTCAATATACTTACGTTTGTGATAGTCATAGATGGTGAGAACTATGGCATCTAATTGTGCTTGTTCCCAAATATCAGAAGGCAAGAGTTCAGTGTTGGCTGCAACGTATCTTGCAATGACAATAGACTGATTTAGCACTCGATCTCCGTCTTCAAGAATGGGTAACTGGCCGTAAGGAGACGCTGTAACAATACATATAGAGGACGACAAGAATACTTAGTACTGGGGGTCGAGACATTGGGCCCTTGGGGACCGGGATCTCACCTCATTTTCAAAAATCTTTCAGAGCGTCTGATTAACGCGACGCGTGATGCTGGCGTGTTTCTGGCTCAACGTATAAGCATTGCCATTCAACGTGGTAATGCCGCCAGCATGCTGGGTACGCTGCCAACTGATAGTGGGCTTGAGCATTTGGATTGTCTTTAGACCTTCAACGGTCTATGAACAGTCTAACTGTTTATTTAGTGTTAGTTTTAGCTAGTATTTTGTTTAGTTAATAAAGGCACTTGCCCCGTCTTAGTACTTAGTTCAAGAATCTAGTGAGATTTCCTTGTGATTGAATCTATTGCTTTAGAACCCAGTGAATGAAATTTTGACAATTAGAATTCGAAGGATTATTTTTAGATGTTTTAGTGTAACATATAAATAAGGAGTGTTCGAAAATTACAATGAATAAAATAAATTGTTTCAACTCACCATCTTTGACTTCTTTAATAGGCCAAGTCTTGTATTCGTATCTCACGTCCTCAAATTTTTGATCAGTATAATGTAAGATATAACGAATCGCTTCTGCCAAGCCTCCAATATCAAAGTATCTAAGAATTTTTGGCATTTTGATCTTTTTTTTACGTTTTAGTACTTTCAGTTGAATATTTACGAAGCATAGAGATACATTATGGTCTTTGCTGGCAAGATGCTCTGTTTTATATGTTTTGGTAAAGAATTATCTATTGTTTTCTGTTCTGTCAGTATTGATAATAAAGAAATTAACATCTTGAACCGCAAGAAAGTATTGATAAAATTTTAATTGTATCCTAGTGCGATGTCATTCCAATAACTAAATAAAAGTTACCATTTTAATAGTAGAAATTCAGATGCTATATTCATAAACTTAAAGTTTATTTTAAAACGAACAGTACTGCCGCAGATAAGCAATTTTTAGTTTTTTTATACCTTGTTTGTCGGTGCGATTACGAGTGATTAAACAATCATAATGACTCGTAATTAAAACAAAATAATATCTTTTGTTATTGATAGGAATATCAATAAATACTTACGAAAATATGCACGCACGCACGTGACTCATGTTAGTAATATATTTGCAGGAAATTCATAGTAATTTACTTATCATTCATCATCCTCCTATCTCACATCATCCCTGCCATATCCTACTGCTGGGTATAGGCCTCTTTCTTGACGTGTCATCTGCTTCGAGCCTCATCATCATTTTCACCCTCTCATGTTTCCACTGCCAGGACACAGGCGTTCTCTTAGAGGGATGATGACCTCGACCCTGTGCTAATCTAATCCATGATCGACCCGCGATAGTGCCGATTTCGTTGACAAATCTCTCAGATAAATGAGTATAATGCGCTTATTTATCACTTGCTGTCAAGATGAATACAAAACAAGTAAAACATTTCAATAAAATTGTGTATTTTATGTCTGTAATTTAACGAAATCCACTCTTAACATGTCTTCTCCTAGAGTTTTACGTAAAATTACTTTTGTAAATTAGAGATTATAAGCTGATATGTTATAAGTTGATAATAAGTTGTATAAATCCAATTTTCGTTGCTTTACTTCCCAAAACAAAAATAAAAGGACTCTTAATTATAAATAGACAAATCAGAACAGCAATGGTATACATACATTATATAACAACTACTACGTTATTTCAGAATAAAGAGCCAGCTTAGCGGGGGATAGCCCCGTTGGCCCAGTTGGTAGTGAACCTGCTTTCTGCTCTTGGGGGCGTGGGTTCGATTTCCACCTAGAACAAACTTTTTTTTAAATATAACATTCATGTAATGGAAATTTCGTGTTAGTTCTATATAATGGGTGTTAAATATCTATTTATATATGTATGTATATCAGTCTCTGGCAGCCATAGTACATGCTTTGCTTAGTTTGGGGTCAGATGTTTCCGTTATAAGGTCGTCAATCTTATAATAACTATGATGTCTAAAGTTGTTATAACTGGGATCAGCGAATTACAGCCCATCTCAAGACGTGAAACCGATAGCTTTCGGAGACGATAACTTTCTGATGCTCGTTGTCTTTTTACACCCCGAACAATTGCTACTTGATCTCCGTTTTTAGTTCATAGCCTTCAGCTGAACCATTAGTTTTCCACCGCTTTTTTCTCTTCATTTAATAGCAAATCGTGAGCTGGGAACTATCTGTTATAAACATTAAACGTAATGGAAGAGGGTTTTTTGTCCAAATTCCAAGCTCTGAATTCCGGAGATCGTGATGACTTCAAAGTTGGCAACATTATATTTATAGAATGTCGGAAAGTCGAAAGGAACTTTTGCCTTTTTATCTTGTGTAAAGGTTTACGTTTAACTTTGATCTTATTGAAAAACTAGCATTTGCCCACGGCTTTGCTCGCTTAAATTTGAACGGGTTATAAATCAGTTTTGGAATACAGCTAAAGATTTGAAAACCCCCTGACCGAAACAGAAATGGCGAAAAAAAATCAGCTGTTCTATAGGAAATCTATCATTCAGACTCGATAAAATGTATGGGTACAGCAGGGGCCCTAGTACTAGCACTTGCGAAAAAGTATTCGTTCCGTAAACGATAGCAAAATGTATGAAAAATTGAACAGCGCCTCTATCGGACGTAACAGGAAACTGATTTTTTCATACATTTGCTATCCTTTACGTATCGATAACTATTTCGCAAGTTCTCGTACTAACCCCACTGATATTTTATCGTAATTTCAGGATTGATCCCATAGTAAAAATTATGATATTCGAGTATACATTAATGTATTCTCAAAGCTTTTACGTGTTTGGTCAGCTCATTAATCCAATCAATGACGAGTCCATGAAGTGATTCCGATTGAAAATTCCGATTGCGGTCACCGACACATTTGGGCAGATTATCGACACGGACGTTCTTGAACGCATTTCGGTGGCGATTTGGCGAATTCCGTTTTGTCCACGCTGTACTGAAGCTGTATTGAAAGCATCGAGACGTGAAATGAAGGATTTTCAGACTATGCTATTGCATATCGTATCATTATTTTCAAACTGAATAGCTATTATGGTAGAAATTGCAAAATTTTATAAAATTGCGAATTAAAACAGGCGATGATACTAGGACTACCATATTCATTATTGTATATTCATACAGCAACTGGCAGCACCAATCTTATACAAAAATGGTCGCGTCACTGGCACTTTTCAATAACTGCCAGGAAACCCCTCAAGCATAGGATAGTTTGGTTTGCTTTAACGAGGGATTCATGTAAAAGTGTTTATATAGTTTTTAAACAAGAATCATGATAATATTTTAGTTTTTGGCGATGGAGAAGGATAGTTTTTTTTTGTTTTCTTCTTTTTCGCAAAAATATAAAATATCATCACCATAAATGCAATATATGGTTTTTTACATTTTAATAATTTAATGTTATTTTAAGATATTTTTAGTTTTCTTTAAATTCCTACTCTGTGATTTATTAATTTAAAAATAATCAAAGCCTGCGTACGAGTGAGTGAGTTCGCCTTTTTCGGGAAGCGAGCGATATAGCGTAGTCTGAACACTAAAAGGGATGTCTGTGGATGTGTATATTTTTTAAATTAACCCTCGAGGTGTACACAAACGGTTAATTGGATTTGCTGATGGGTTATTCAGTTGGAGAGTTCACGTTTCGTTTGAATACAAACTTGTGCTACGAATTAAACATGAAAGGCATGATAGCTGAACCATTTCAGTGCTCTAGTTTTGAAAATCGAATTAAAAGTAGAAGTGTTTCGAAACTAATCTTACGTTGAAAAGTATCGAAACTGCGAAAAATATTTGCTGAATTCATACAGTTAGTCGTAGGAGTATTACATTCTCTTGGACAGTCAGTACTACTAGTTACTAAGCTGGGCCACAATGTCGCTAGCATCGCGTTATAGTGTCCAAACTAAAATAGTAATTTATAGATACCGAACTAATAATTTGAATGGAGTCGCCTATGGCCACTTAGGTGATTATATACACGGTTGATCAAAGGACATTAAAGTGTCGTCGATGATCACCCAGGTGATTCACCCATGGTGATCAAAGTTAAATGAATCTTATTTTTAACCTTTAGTGTCACATGTATGGGGTTCTTCAAAAGGGCTACTAGAGTATTTAAGGGTCGGCAATGTATCTGTGATTGCTGTTAGAGGTACCCATAGGCGACATTGATCTCTTACAATCAGGCGACCCGTTAGGTTGTTTATAAAAAAACCCACTAAAACGAGAAAAGTGCATTTTTTATAGAATAATTGACTTGCGCTTGACCGCCACATCATCTGATGTTAAGCGATGATGCGGTCTTCGATGGAGCACACTTGCCTTGATAAAACAGGCTCCCGCGACCTGAAGATACCCAGATTGTACTCAGCTATAGAAGTACACCCATTTAAGCAGCATTTTGGATTTTTGTCATTTTTGATAATTTAAGTGTATTGGTCTATTGGTTATTTCCCGTGTTACAACTGACGTTACTGAATTTGAATAATTACCAATATAAAAAACCGACTTCATAAAAATGACAGAATGAAAAAGCAAATTGAAACGGAACCACACGGGAATCACCAAGTTTCAAATAAAAAAACAATATTCTAAATCGGTTCACCCAGGCGAAAGTTCTGAAGTAACAAACATAAAAAAAAAACAGATTAATTGAGATTGAAGATTTCAGAGAACGTGATTTGTGATAATGATACATAATTTTGATTGTTCCAGGCCCTACTACAGGCGCACGATGTGGTCGCCCGCGAGGTATACGGCGAGGAGTCTCTCCGGGCCTCACCTCCGCCCGTCAACGGACGCTCCACTGTACCACCGCCCGAAGACGAAGACGACACCGAACCGGAGTTCGAGAACGTGACGAGGGTGCGCCTGGTGCAGTTTCAGAAGAATACTGACGAGCCTATGGTAAGGACCCTATCGCCATCATTAATGTTTTTTCTGTAGCTAAACTATTCACAACCGGTTTTATTCCGCAATATGCTTATGCCTATAACAGCAGTTTGGTGTGTTCGCGCGCTTCATCTTGTACAATGTAGGTAATTTAGATTTAAAAAATACAGTACCGAGAACCAGTTGTCTGGATAAATCTAACATAGGTTTTAAGACAGCTTACTAACTCGAAATGTAACGTACTATGTGTTTTAAATAAATTACTTAATACGAACTGCACAGGAATGGAATGCGCTCCCTGCCTCGGAGTTCCCTATAAATTACAACCTGGGTCTCTTCAAGACAAGAGTGAATAGGCACCTCATGGGCAAGCGTGCCCCATCTTGGACCGCATCGTCGCTTAGCATCAGGTGAGTTGTGGTCAAACGCTAGCCCATTTCAATACTTAAAAAAACATCATCATCATCATTGACAGCTCGTTCAGCCCACTGCAGACATAAGCCTCCTCCTTCTTTCGCCAATGTTCCCTGTTTGACGCGTATTTCGTCCATGTATTTCCGCAAAAGTTGGTTATATCATCCCGCCACTGCTGGACTGGACTTCCGGGACTGCGCTTACCCTCACGTGGCCACCATTCTATCAGAGACCTACTCCACCTGCCGTCGCTGCATCTGGCCAAGTGTCCTGCTCAACGCCACTTGAGTTTAGTTATAAGGGATCAAAAGGGATAAAGAAACGGGATAAAATGTAAAATTGTTATTTACGAAATATCGACTCGAAAGGGAAAGGGGAATACTCAGAATTAGAAGAAAAATTTACGTTATACCACAGAATATTGCCCCGGTGGCACAGTGACTGCCTCGGTGGCTCAGTTGGCGCTACCTTCTGCGTTTCGTGGGTTTGATTCCCACCTAGGACAAATATTTTGTACGATGAACATTATTTTGTGTTTTTTCTATGTCTGGGTGTTAATATATATATAAGTATGTATTAAAAAAAATTTACTACTGTACGTAGTATATCAGTCTCTGGCAGCCATTTTACAAGTTTTGCTTAGTTTGGGGTCAGATGACCGTGTGTGCAAAAATGTCCCAGATTTTATTTATTTAATACATACGTAATAGTACGTATTACGTTTAAAAACCTAGCGAAAGTGATCAGAATTCGTAGTTTTCATTCAGGTTTACAATATAATTACATCTGCCAGAGCAATTAAATAGTTGGACCGTTAGATCCGGTAGATACCCTATCACTACACGTAAATAACGTTTTATTTCATAACGATGTGTGTAAATATATTGTTATTGGTCTGTAGTTGGTCTAATTATACCACAGAAACCATAATTAATTTAGGAAACCGCACAATCAGAGCTAACCGCGATAAGCTAATGCTTACCAATAGTCGTTCATAACTGTCATCGATAGACAGTGACAAAAGCGCTATTCGATACTGTAAACGATTTAAATTAATAGCCTGGAGATTTCTCCCTATGTTTAGGTTTAACGCTGGCTTAATGGAATGTAGTACAATGAAAAGGAGGTTAGTTTATCGGTAAATAGTTACAATGTCTTACGGAATTTATCACTGTTGTCCCATTTTGCAGCTTTAAAAGATATAATAACGTGTCGGTAACTAAATACGATGAAAATAATTCAAAGTAATCGTCGTGTAATGTTTTGCTACGGATTTGGTCTAAAATTAAACACTTAGATCTTTTTGGAAAATAGCCGGCCCTGTAAATAGCCAGTGCGAGCAGTTATATTATATCGTTGAATGCACAGAAAAATTTGAATGGAGATTATTAATTAGATATTTATTCAAAGGTTAACTAACGTATCTAAAATATATCTACTTGACAGTGGCAAATGCACAAGACGTTGGACGCCGAAATCCTCGTAGGAGAAAAAGAAAAGAAAAGTCCTGCGTAATCCGTTTTCAAGTGTCATAAAATATGTATAGTGCCAGCACTCCCTGTGAAGAAAGCAGGGAAGTGCAGGGGAGCCAACATTACGGCGCGGGAACTCTTTAGTGAAACGCACTATAGTGGTGCTATGGCGACATTGGCGAATGACGACGTCTTCATAAATAAGGACGCACTATTCATCTAAAATTCATCAAAGATTAAACAATGGGCACAAATACTTACCATTCCCTGCTATAATTATGAAATACTTACCATTCATCCCTTTGTAAACGATCTTACATTGTTAGGAGAACCGTATCAACAGCTCTGTAAATCTATCCTTCCGGAATCATCCTGTATCAAACTGTTCCATTGTGTAGGTGCGTGCGAGAAATCGTTACAGATCAATGGCCAGTGCAAATTCAATTGGAAACGTGTCTGGGCTTAGAGCTTGCTCCAATCATGTTAGGCTTAGACCTAGGATTTATCTTAACATGAGCAATATGAACGTGCTGGGCTTGAACAAGTTGAAACATCTGAACATCTTCTGTCTAATGCGATGTGATTTTTTATGTTGTTAATTAACTGACTTTAATGAAAATTTTATATTTTCATCAGTGTTTTTGTGTTTATTAATTCAATTATCTGTCTAGTAATGAAAGTTAAATGCCGATTCATAGGCACGTTAAGTTATGATTAAAAATAATATTTCGGAATTCTCAGGTCTCATTTTTGGTTTCTTCATCATCATCAGCCATAACACGTCCACTGCTAACATAGGCCTTCCTCTTTGACATCAACACTGAACGACATCCTGCCACCTTAATCCACTGGATGCCCGCGACTCTTCTTTTTGGTTTCTAATCTACATATTTGTATGAAACAAAGTCGGGTTTGTTCGAACACTTATAACTCGAGAACGGCTGGACCAATTTTCATGGTTTTTGATTTGTTGTGTTTGTTTTCGTCCGGAATAGCAGAATACTATTAAAAACGGCAGGACCGATTTAGATGAAATTTTGTGTTCCTGGAGTTGGTTATAGTAGCGAGGCCGAAGGCCGAACTTCGTGCGAAGCCGGAGCGGGTCGCTAGTTTTACATAAAAGCATGTAAGTACGCAGTGTTTATCGAACAAACTCAGCCTAACAATAGCAAATTTAAATCTTTTACCCCGTGTATAAAGTTCTAAACTGGGCCCATGTCATGAACTAACGCGTTATGATTGACAAACAGGCAAAATTTTAAACTAACAGGCTTTTTACCGAGACATATTGTCACACAATTTCAAATCTTACTTGCAGGGCATAACGCTCAAGCTAGCAGATGACGGACGCTGCATCGTGGCCCGCATAATGCACGGCGGTATGATACATCGCCAGGCGACACTACACGTCGGGGACGAGATCAAAGAGATAAACGGGACGCCAGTCGCGAACCAATCCGTTGCGCAACTGCAGAGAATGCTGGTAAGGCTTGTTTGATTTTAGAAACTACCCGCATAGGGGCTCTGTTAACATTCGACAAATAATGCTATGGTATAATAGTTATCGTTATTTTGATAACCTTAACCTTGATTCGAATTACTTTCTTGATAAAAAAAGGTGTTGAAAAGAATAATTTCAAATTAATTTTCTCGTTAACATACGGAACACTTAATCACGAAGATTTCGCTTTAACATGTGTATTTTAAGTACTTACATCAGATGCCATCAATGTGACCATTCTTTAAAAGTGCTCATTAATGTCACTTGCTCCAATAAATATGTCGTCTAGATAAAATACAGAGTTAAAATGTAATTTTTCAACGATTTACAGCGAGAAGCGCGAGGTTCTGTCACATTCAAGATCGTACCATCGTACCGATCAGCACCGCCACCATGCGAGGTAATATTTCACTATTTTATTACCTTTCCACGCATTTTCTTCAGTTTTATAGAGACTTCCCTATATGCCTGATACAAATCAAAGTTTGTAAAATGTTTGTTTGGAAAAGTAGTAGTTGTAGTCTTAAAAACTAACGCTATGTGGTTTGATTTAACAATATGAATTAGGTAGATTCCTGTATTGTCAAAGACTACGTTTTTAATAACATTATAGCTAGTAGTGTGATCTTACGCTTGTTCTTGAATGCATACAGATAATACGACATGAGAAAAGCCGACAAGCGCACACAAATACACACAACTCACAAATAAAATGCTTGTCCCTAAGGCAAAACCCAATTGGTGACTAAAAAGAAATAATAAATTTTGGTATTTTTGTTCTAACTAGCTTTTCCGGATAAAGCCTTCGCCCGTGCTAGTAAGTAGCGAGACCAGACCCTTTGCTACTTTATGTTTTATGTTGTGTTATATATGTTGTGTTTATGTTTGTACATTATAGTCCTGAACCTGGGCATGGCTACGCGTACCCGCGAACTCCTGCGTTTCTGTGCGCTTGTTGTTCTTTTATTATCGCTTCACTAAATCCCACTTCTGATTCACACTCACTTTTATCATTATTATTTTCCATTTGTTCCAAATGAATCAAAATTATCGCTTACATAATTCGAGATGTCATTTTCATCATGATTTTATACATCAAACAAGAAACATATCGACACATTATATTTTATTCACATTTCGTGATGGAATTAGGTTCAATGTATTATATTCATTTCATCTACATGTTCCCGTCATGTTTACATCCCGTATCGCATTCGTACTCTCCAACTTTGCTCAACTGAAACTTGTTGGTTCTGTTATGCTCTCAACGTTCTGGATTTCTACCGAATTTAAATATGCTTATATTTTGCAGATCTTTGTGAGAGCACAATTTGATTACGATCCATTGGAAGATGAGTTGATTCCATGCGCTCAAGCTGGGATTGCTTTCAATATCGGAGACATACTTCAGGTAAGCTTCATAATAATCATATTAATATACAAAAAGTTGTGGTTGTAACAGAATGAAACAATATTTTTAAAGTTACTATTGTAATTTATTTATTAATTTTTATATTCGGTGGAAATCGCATACTGTGCGTTTTACGCGTTCCTTTTTGCCTCACACTTACAATTTGTGAAATGAGCTCCTACCACCTGCGGCATTTCCGAGTAGCATAAATATGGGGTTCTTCAAAAGGGCCGTTAATAGAGTCTTTAAGGGTCAGCAACGCATCTGTGATGGTGTTGCAGGTTTCCATAGGCGACGGTGATCGCTTACCATCAGGGGCTGCCTGATGGTAAGCGATCACAGTCTGCTTGTTTGCCACCTAAGGCATAAAAAAGTTCTTCTTAATAAATTGTATGGATTATTTTGTTGCCAGAAATAAATGAAATTGAATTGAATTTTTCAGATTATAAGTAAAGATGATACCCACTGGTGGCAAGCTCGTAAAGATGCTTCCGGTGGTTCAGCAGGTCTGATACCAAGCCCTGAACTTCAAGAGTGGCGTGCGGCTTGCGCGGCTGCCGAACGATCTAACACTGATCAAGGTAAAAATAATTTTAATGGTAAGTGCATACAGGTACTTAACTGTTTAGAGACTAATGATTGTGTTGTGGTTTCAAGTGTTGTGAAAATCATGAGCGCTGTTAGTGCGTCCCTGATTTGTCTTCTACTTATAAATTTTACGACTGTACCTTTTCTACTGCAGATTTATTTACGAACCAGTTCTTGTTTTTGTTAATTACAATTATGATGGATTTGGATAAGTCCCTCAGTATAACAGCGTTCATCCAATGTTTTGCATTAATTGAGAACTTCATATTGTTTCGTATTAATGCCAATAGAGACTTCGAATTGAAATTTGATGTTCTTGTTTGATGTTGTCTTAGCAATATTTCCGTTTAGTTGAAACGGATCATTGTATGTAATTAAATATAGTAAAATCATTATTTTTAAAAGAAGCTACTCTCTCTGCTACATTTAATTGATGTCTGCTTGAAACGTTTCGTGTGATTGTTGTTATCATGATTAGCTAACTTACATTGAAGAATAGTCTTTTAATTTACATTAACACCGTTGTTTCTCTTTCAAACATTACCATCATGGGATGAAGCTGTTGGTATGTAAACTTTTGTGTTGTGAGTAATACAAGCTCCCAATCAAATAAACGTAAACGTTGTTTTTTCACAATCGGTAAAATGTCTTCTAAATTTGCACGGTTATTCTGCCATGCTATGAAGTTTCCCAAAATACCTATCGTTAGTAATCCATAACAGTATCAATATATAATATACCTACCATTTGTTCTAGTCACTGCGCCTAGATTGTTTCATATGAGTGTAATAAAATTTGCTAGAAGGTCCAAATGACTCGTATATGTAAGGGAGTTTGTGTAACCCCTTAAATTTGTTGGATGTGAGAAATGTTATTTCAATTTAGATTCTTAAGATCTGCGTATACTAAAGTGCTTACACAAAATTAATTTGCGGTGTCTTCCGTAATCTGAGTCTTCTAACAATAACTATTAATCAGTGTGATAATTACCTTCAAAATTAACCGACAAAACTCACACATCAAGAAATAACGATTTGACTATTTTTTTACTAAATACGTATATAGAATGAAGTTGCACTCTAGATTCTCACAATTTCTAGATAAAGGCTATACGAACCTTTGATCGATAGATGTTTGACTTAATAAACGCATACCTACCTTAGTCGTTTTGTTAGACAAAGATCTTAGTATTATTGTAAGGCAACGAATGGCCTGGTTAATTCGCCGTAAGTACTTAATTATTACGGTCAACTCGTGTTGGTAGCTCACTAACATTTGAAGATTTCGAAGTAACATTTCCCACTGACCCCAAAACACGTAGTGCCCAAACCTGATGCATGAAACATGTTGTAACGTTGTTGTGCCGCTGGACAGAGGGATGCGTGTCGCACACGGACGGTTGTGAGAATACAGGTATTTACGTCATTTGACATAGAACCCGTTTCATGAAAGAAGTTCTCGCAAACATTTTGACAACGAATTATCTAATAGTACAGTTTTCAGACGTAAGTTCGGACTACAGAAAAGAGAAGGGAAAATTTCTCTCTTTTGTGGTTTGGACATTGACTTTATTAATTTTCTTTGAGGGTTAAACTTATTCTTACTAGGGGACGTATTGAGGACTCCTTTCATGAAAAGGACTAAAGCTGTTTTAAGCTACTCGATTTTTCTTAGCTATCGTAAATCTAAAAGAACTGCGTTTCAATACTCGACTTTGTTCCCATCATTATTGTCAAACTGGGATAATGACAAAAGTTATATTTTTTTACTATTATTGCCTTAAAATCGACCAGCATGGCTATTATGGTATTTGTATTTTTTGGTGTCACTGAAAAAAATGATAATCGCAAATTTTACTTTGACAGTTGCGCGACTATGTTTACGATTACTGCCGCCGGTGGCTAGTTGAGCTGGTCTATGCTTGATTTCATTCGCTTCTTGCACTTTCTAGTGATAGCCAGCCGAGATACATAGTGGTGAATAGTAAACGAAATTACTATTGATTCTTTTTTCGCTGGCTATGACAAGTGAACTAGTTATATTATGTAGTATGTAGGTATAGTACCTATATTTTGTTGTCTATTTACTTGTCAGTGTTTGTTAGAAATCTTGATGTTTTTTTGTAAATGTTTTTCTTAGCAATTTTTTTGTTAGCACCTATTTTGAAGATGGTACCCCAATTCGTATCGAACGGAACATAATTTGGGTTCATCTGGCATATATTAATTTCGAGCTCTTTAACTTTTCTAAAGGTACTTAATAAAGTATTGCTGGCATTGATTATTACTATTTTAATTTCCGAATATAATGTGAACATATTATATTGGGCGCGCCTTGGCAGTAACGCCGACCTTTATGACGTGACGTCATATGCCGTCATGTTTAACATCTGCCGGGCGCCCCGTGACGGCCAACTTGTTTTTAATATTGTCAGAAACAAGTCACTTATAATATAATTGTACTAAATCAACACCAACAGCGCCAATAACACCAAAGCAGCGCTAATGAGAACCAACAGGGCATGGCGGCAGTAAGTAAATTTGTTTGTTTGGTAGTTCTCATTAGCGTTGTTAGCATCGTTGGCGATGTTGGCTTGGTTCAGAACGTGCTATCACTTGTCTACAATATGCAGTGACATATGCAGTGCTGTCGTACGTCTTTTTGCGCATTCTACACACTTTTATCTATTCCATATGAAACTACGATTTTATTCCCAAAATCCACATATCTACTGGATATATAAATTAGCGGAATTACTTAATGTCATACTAAACTGAATCGCGCAAAATGGCTTCGCCTCACCCTTTGAAAAAAAGACACTTAAGAAAATGATGTCAGCCATAATTATGTTCTTTAATTCGAATACCGATGCTTCTGACTGTTTGTCCGATAAAGATAAATTACAATCAAACTTATACACTCCTGCATCATATAAATGGATACCGATTGGTTTTAATTGAGGCTTCTCCCAGAATTTTACCAATTTTATCAATAAAAGAGAAGTAATACTGTTATTTTTAAATTGAAAATAAATTTTAAAAAATCTAGCCAAATGTTATTTTTGGCCTACTAGTTCTGACAATGGCAACATTTCCTACGACTTCCTAAAAATCTACATTGGCAGCACTGTACGTGTCTAAAAATGCACATACCTAATGCAATTTGCATTGCATGACTGGCTAGAGTCTGTGCAAAAAGAGAAGCGCTGAAGGAATTGAGGTCGTGCGTGTGCTAATTTACTGTTTTTTCTGTTCTGTCATTGTCAGCATGACTTAAAATGTTTGATACTTCGTAGGTACTACTTTCATATACATATGCATAAATGAATGTTAGTTCACCGTTATGCCCTGACGCTTCTCTTTTTGGACATATTCTAGAAAATGTTATACACGCAATTTTATGCTCCTATAATTAACAAAATGATAAAACACGCATAACTTGAGCAACTTTTAGTCGCTAGTTTAAAAACACTTTAAAGAATTATAAACAAGCTTTTAAAGCACTTAGCATTGTAATATTCTTCAATATTTTACATGATTTCCAAACCTTTTGTTCCAGTGAACTGTTCCATCTTCGGGCGCAAGAAGAAGCAATCAAAAGACAAATACTTGGCGAAACACAACGCTGTGTTCGACCAACTAGATGTTGTCACCTATGAGGAGGTCGTCAAGCTTCCCTGTAAGTTATTCGCAACTTCGTCCCCAATTTCTTCAGAAAAAAATAGCCCATGTCCGTCCTCATGATACATACTATTACCTCGCAAAATTTAATCGAGATCGGTAAAGACGTTTAGCCGTGATTATGAAGTAAACAGACAGACGGACAGAGTTACTTTCGCATTTATAATATTAGTGTGGATGTGGATTTGAAGTATAGGCGCAAAGTTGCTAGTCTATCGGACACATTTCGGAGAGCGTGTATCGGATCTGCATGATCTAATTCCCTCCTGCCTATTTTTCTAATGGATTGCCATAGTGTGCACGAAAAGGCGACCGGTTGATTCCGAAAATCTATACGCTTATGCGCTTTTATTCCATTTTTATTGTGCGAGCAGCCAGTCTGTAGAATGCGCTATCTGAATGGGTGTTCCCCGATAGTTACAACCTGTCTTCAAATCGCTAGTGAATCGGTTTCTCCTAGGCAAGCGTGCTCCGTCGTAGACCGCATCAGGTGAGGTGATGGTCAACCGCAAGCCTATTTTTTTATATTAAAAAATAACCGGCCAAGTGCGAGTCGGACGCTAGTCCGACGGGTTCCGTACCAAAAACGGCAAAAAAATAACGTTTGTTGTATGGTAGCCCCTCTTAAATATTAATTTTATTTTAATTATTTATTTTTAAAGTGAATTTATAATAAGTAAATATTATGTGAATATTTCAACCGTCTATCTGTTGCCGTTATCAATATCGAGCAAAAACGAGTAAAAAATAAAACAAGTTTGTTGTATGGGAGCCCTCTTAAATATTTATTTTATTCTGTTTTTTAGTTTGTTGTTGTAGCGGCAACAGAAATACATCATCTGTGAAAATTTCAACTGTCTATCACGGTTCATGAGATACAGCCTGGTGACAGACGGACAGCCGGACAGCGGAGCCTTAGTAATAGGGTCCCGTTTTACCCTTTGGGTACGGAACCCTAAAAACAATGAATACAGAAGGTTACACGGAACGGTGGTGGTACTTAGCCGAAAGGAGATAACAACAGCCAAAAACTAAGATATCACTGTAAACATTATAAATTAAGGTTCATATGTCTAACGATAGTTCAGGTTGATGTAGTGGTAGGACTCTTATGCAGGGGTCCGCCTGGGGAAGTACCACACCTTTGCCAGTTATTCAACCGCCAAGCAGTAGTGTGAAAACACTACTGTGTTCCGGATTGATTGGCAATGTTTCCAGCGAAATTACAGGGCACACAGAGATTTGACATCTTATATCTCGGGGTGACGAGCGCAATGCATTGCCATCCAGGGTTTTGAACTGTTGAAGTTCGAAATTCTGAGTGGCGTTGAGCTGTTATGGGCAAGCGTGAAGAGCCATTAGGCGAGCGACTTCGCTCGTCTCGTCACCCAATATCATAAAAAAAAATACACAAGGTTACACGGAACGGTGGTGGTACTTAGCCGAAAAGAGATAATAACAGCCAAAAACTAAGATATCACTGTAAACATTAAATTAAGGTTCATATGTCTAACAATAGTTCAGGTGTTAAAAGTTTATTTTGTATTTTTCAGCATTCCAAAGAAAAACGCTAGTCCTACTGGGTGCCCACGGCGTCGGCCGCCGTCACATAAAGAACACTTTGATATCTCGACACCCGGATCAGTATGCATATCCCGTTCCACGTAAGTTTATAGTTTGGTAACAAAGATTAGACATAAACAACAAACGTTTGAGATTGGTCCCCCCCCCCGTGCCAATCCCCTCCCCTTAGCATCTCGCTTGAATAGGAGGTCAAATCCCTAAATCTGACCGCCCTTATGGATTTATGCTCTAAACTCCTATCATATTGACAAAATGCAAGTTAAGATACATATAGTTAGGGTACATTATTAAAACTCTTTGGGTGGAACACCCCCAAAGAGTTCTAATAATGTACCCTTAGTATACTATGATCGCTGAATTAAGCTGTCAAAGATTAGGCGCAAAGCGTGTTCCATTACCTACAAATATAAATTCTCTTCTTAGTACTTAGCAATTCTTTTTCTATCTACCATTCTCTATCTGAGTTTATCATCTTGAATGACATAAAACTATAAAATAAATGTTATTTATTCGTCTCTTTTTTACATTCCTCTGATCCTTCCATCCTAATCCTTCCTATATCCTAATTTTCGCGTATTGTTTCCCTACCTCTACATTTTAAAACATAAAACTAAAACTTCTTGTATATAGCAACTGTGGCAACGCGAAGCCAATAGCAACAAAAAAATATTCAAAATAAATTAAAAAAACTTGTTTCAATTATGACATTTCTCACATTTCAGATACTACGCGGCCTCCAAAAACAGATGAAGAAAGCGGAAGGAGCTACTACTTCGTGACTCATGAAGAAATGATGGCTGACATAAATGCCAATGAATACTTGGAGTATGGTAAGTAAACCAACTTTAAGTTAGGTGTGTTATTTTTAAATGTTGTCTGTTATATTTTATACAAATTGCAATTATTCTATAATAACTCGAAGGACCAATTAAACCTAATATAGCAAGCTAGCCAATATGGCAAAGAACTAATGTTACATACAATGCAAGGCTCCTTTTGTTAATTCGTAGAAAATTGGCGTACTTTCCTTTGGCTTAAGGCATACAATGTTGCGCCACCTTTTATTCGGTAGTAAAAACGAGCCCTTCCCATTTTTTTTTTTTTGTAAAATAGGCTTGCGCTTCGCCGCCAACTCGCCTGATCTTAAGCGATGACGCGGCCTGCGGTGGATCACGCTTGCCTAGAAGAAACCGATTCACTCTTGATTTGAAGACACCCAGATTGTAACTATCGGGGAACACCCATTCAGGCAGCGCATCCCACATACTAGCAGTTCGCACAGTAAAAATGGAATCAAAGCGCTTCGTACGGGTTTTCGGAATGTCAACCATAAAGCGATGTCGATTTTTCGTGCCCGCTCTAGCAGTCTGATAGAAAAAAGGGCAGGAGGGAATTAAATCATGCAGATCTGATGCGCACTGTCCAAAATGTATCCGATAAAAAACCGATAGACTAGCAGCTTTGCGCCGATGCTCGAGACTATGAAGCTTAGTCTGAACTAGGGCTTCGTTGCTGATGAGCCTCTTGTCACGCTTCTCAATTGATTCCAATGCCCCGAGCTGGTACTTAGCTGATCCATCCCAAAGGTGAGAGCAGTACTCCATGCACGACCGAACTTGTGCTTTGTACAGTGTAAGCAACTGTTCCGACGTGAAGTACCGTCGCACCTTCGATAAGATACCAAGATTTTTGGCAGCCAATTGAGCCTTGTTTTCAATATAGGAGCCAAAGTTGAGTGTAGGAGACAGAGAATCGCCCAAAAGCTCAAGCTGGTCAGATATCGGAACGAACACATCCCGGAAAGTAGGAGACAGATGGAATGGCGTCCTTTTTTAATACCCATTAAAAAATACTTAATATCCCATTTCTTAATACATACAATGTTGCGCCACCTTTTATTCGGTAGTAAAAACAGGAGCTCTTCCCATTTCTTAATACATACAATGTTGCGCCACCTTTTATTCGGTAGTAAAAACAGGGGCTCTTCCCATTGCCTAATACATACAATGCTGCGCCACCTTTTATTCAAAAACAAAAACAAGAGCTCTCCCCATTGCTTAACAGATACAATGTTGCACTACCTTTTATTCGGCAGTAAAAACAGGAGCTCTTCCCTTTGCTTAACACAAGTAATGTTACAACACCTTTTATATTCATAAAAAAACAAGATCTCTTCCCATTGCTTAATACATACAATGCTGCGCCACCTTTTATTCGGTAGTAAAAACAGGAGCTCTTCCCATTTCTCAACACATACAATGTTGTCCACCTTTTATTATTGTCATGTCTTCTTTGTGTATTTTATCTTTACTTAAAATTCACTTATTATGTTTCCAGGTACCCACGACGACGCCATGTACGGGACCAAGTTAGAAACCATTCGTCGTATTCACGCGGAGCGTCGCATCGCCATCCTCGACGTCGAACCTTCAGCTTTGAAGATACTCCGCACGGCTGAGTTCGCCCCTTACGTCGTCTTCATTGGCGCCCCGCCGTTGTCAAACGTTACTACTGACGTAAGTATCAGAGTCGTGTAAGTTATAAGATTTTACAAGCAGCGCCTCGTGGTTTAACCTGCTCCGGCATCATCATAATCAGTCAAAAGACGTTTACTGCTGAACATAGGCCTTCTTAGAACGCCACACTCTGAACGACAGTCTGCCATCTGCATCTTGCACTAGATGGCCGTAACTCTCACGATGTTAGTCGGTCCACCATGCTGACCCAGTGCAAGTTGGTGAATGTCATAAGTTCTTAGACATACTGATGTTCACGATGTTTCGTTAGACACATGCATCAGACGCGCGCGGCTGTGATCGGCTGCGATGCATGAAAATCAACCTTTAACATCAGGTGAATTGGCGGTCTAAAGCAAGCTTATTTTAATTTTATTTTGTTTAATAACTGATTTGCATAGCTCACTTCCACACTCCAAGAGCTAACTTCCGATTTATTGTTAGTGGCCAAGTAAATCTGAAAGATATTAATGATTCTGTTATTTGTATTTCAGTACGACGGTGCCCTAGAGCTTCTAGTCCGCGAATCGGAGCAACTCCGGCGCACGTACGGTCACTACTTTGACTTAGTGATTGTCAATAACGACATAGACGATACTCTCACCCAACTGGAAGCGGCCCTAGCACGACTCCGCTCCACTCCGCAGTGGGTGCCAGTCTCTTGGGTCTATTGACAAGATTTCTACCTGTAAATGGAAAATGGGCTCTACGGATTTTAGTTTATAGTTTAATTTCATTCAATTGTTTATAATGTTTATGTCAATGACATAAAAAACACTGAGGCATCTGAGGGTGGTTTTGACAAAACTGATCAATTCCACAATAGGTGCCAGTCTCATTTGTTTGTTGACTACCTGTCAACGGAAGGATGAACTTTATGGCTTTGGGTTTAGACTTAAATTTTTATTAACTTATACTGGGTGTTTTGGAAACGCTCCCGAAATAAAGACTGGTGATAGTGATAGTTATTACTGAAACGATATCATAAAAAACGCGTTTTTATTTTACATATATTACAACTTTTTTTAATGCAACGCTAGCTTTGGAGAGGTAATTGCAACTGTTATTACAAAAAAATATAAGTACATATTTTGTTTTGTTCAAAGTTCGCAATGTAATGCAAACAAAATATCTAGCTGACGCTAGAAGTCGACGACTAAACTCCGAACGTTCACAGTCAGTGCCGCGCCTCGCACGCCTTTTTTGCCGTTCGCCGTTCGTGCCTAGGCGGTGCGTTGACCTCGAGTTGTGTACGCTTTACATTGCTGGTTTGCAAACTTCTAAAGTACTAAAACTACAATTATGAGGCAAATAATATTTGATTGTGTTTAGATATCGTAATTAGCGTTACAGCTTCGGGAGCGTTTCCCTTCCACCCGTTATTTTCACATGAATTTGTTTTGGGCTGTTTTGGGATAATTATTAAGCCAATTTTAATTGCATTAAACGGAGTAACAAGCTGCAGATTACAATGTATAATTTTGATTATTAATGAGAAACAAGCACATACACGCGCATACAAATCGATAGTCATAAAAAACTCATCGCACTTGATTTTGATGAGTGTGGCCACTAGACTGGGCTAGATAATTTATGATTATATTTTAGTACTATTAAAGAGACTTAAGACTCCTTGCGAACAATTTAGAAGCCATAAAGTTCTTCTAACTTACATTAAAGTTTTATTTCTTGTTTATGGTACTGAGCGCAACACATAATTGTTCCATCTTTTACCTAGGTACTTAATGTAAATGAGCAGGTAGTTACTACTATAAAAAAAAATTCGATGTACTTAAAAAAGATTGACATACTTATTTCGACTAAATCCAGAAATATTTATGCATTTTTGGGGGTCACCTATTAAAATTTTTCGTGGAGACGCGATTTTTGATAGTTTTGACTAGCTGTCAAAAACTTGAGACGGAATTTGTGTAAAAGAGCCCAGTTTACCAACTCTCAGAATAGTAACTGTCGTTTTCGAGTAGATAATAATATTTCATATAAAGAAAAAAACGAGAACAGAGTATAACTGCTCCAAAGTCTCCTATGTTTTTTTTAATAATGGGGCGAAGGCTTTAGATGACGGAACTAAACTAGCTAAATTGACAGTGGTGTCGATTCTGTTATACCAATATCTAAACTAAAATAAATTTTTCAGCACTAAAAATATTGCCATCATTCTTTCACATATTGAAATTAAAAGATATGCAGATAATTTCTGACCTGTCAGATTATTTTAGTTTAGTAAGTGGCATACAATATTTTTTACTAGATGTCAATATATATCAATGTAGATTACAAAAGTTTTTAGTTGACAGGACCAAATAATCTAAAGTGTTGCCGTCCTTGTCTAACAAACTGCGATGAGAAATGGCGTCGAGTCTATTATGCTAGGAAGACAGAGGAACCCACTCTATTATGATAGAAAGACAATGGCGTGAAGTATATTATGCTAGAAAGACAGAGATGTCGAGTCTATTATGATAGAAAGACAATGGCGTCGAGTCTATTATGCTAGAAAGACAATGGCGTCGAGTCTATTATGATAGAAAGACAATGGCGTCGACTCTATTAAGATAGATAGACCTAGGCGTGAAGTCTATTATGATAGACTCGACGCCATTGTCATTCTCGTCGCAGTTTACTAGACAAGGACGGTAACACTTTTATCTTTTAATTTAATTTGTTTGGTTCTGTCAACAAAAACGTTTGAAATCTACATTGATCTATTTTGTTATCTATATTGATGTTGCCTAGTAAAAAATATTGTAAAGAACAAGGACACATGCTATCTAGTGAAAATAATAGCTAACATTATTTACATGTGACTATGAGTAAAACATTATTACTAGGAAATGATGAAAGATATATTACCTCGAATATATAAATGATCATCTTTAAAAAAAATGTGTGTTCATCAGACAACCTGGTGTAGTGTATACATTAAAATGCATGGACATTGTGCAAAATTACTTAAATAAATAAATAAATTTTAGCTTGTTGCAAATTCAAGTTTATTTTAGAGTACCTTTGTTAAATTACATTTTAAAAAACGAAAGTTTCATTGTTACTTAATGTAAATCAAGTATTTTAATATTGTGATAAAATACCATGATTTTATTTATTAAAAATATTTTATTGTAACAATATAGTCTAAAACAGCTTGCATATTTAAATTTTTGCGTGACGCTCAACTTCACTTTTGTGCCAAATGTGCGACCTTATTAAAAAAAATCGACATCACTTGCACACGACACTATCACAAGATTTTTGGAACAATGTACATAATTATACATTAGTAAATAATAAGTTATAATAAAAAAAACTATTCCTTAGATATGTACCGTAGCTCAAAAGTGTTTACTACTTCTATTCTAAGATCTATCTATACTATTGTCTATTTTAAATCTTGTAGTTATCCAGTTAAATGAATTGATTTTTGAAGTTTTCAGCTTAATTTGAATTTTTCATAGATAGTTTAATCAACGAAGACTTGCAAAGCTCATTTTTCTAATCGCTTAAAGTAGAAATCTGATATGTTTGCAAATTAAAAAGTGGAACAAACTGCGTAATTTAAAATAACTAACGTGCCGTGCACTCTAGATATTTTGTCATTTGAAATTCATCGTAACAGCTGCACACAATAGGTCGCACCTTTCAATGATATAGGAGTCGGGTTTGCGCGCTAGTAACTCGACTTACAAACCACAGAAACGCCATCTATGAGCATAATTATGTAACAGAAAGGTCTTAGTCTGATAACCTATAAGTATTAGGTATTATCATATAATATAAATAAGTATATATGAAGGTGAACAGAAAAACATTTTGCTAAGATCGAGAAAAAATGTGTTCTCATATAAAATTACTGATCACGTTTTGAAAGACCTGATCCATTTTGACAGTTTTTTTTTCTCTCAAATTAATCATATTTGTGTATTATCAAACCCTGTATTGTGAAGTAGTTATATAGTTACCTACTATAAAATAAAGATTGTGTTTTTGTGGTAACATCATTTACTATAACAATACTTTATAATCTATATGAAAAACTAAATGCATTATGTATGTATTCAAATATTGGATAGAAAATCAATTCTTTTACTGGAAAACTGTCTATTGACTATATCACAGGATTAGAAATCACAGGGTTGCAAGAGTAGTTATTCTTTCCATACCTATTGTTTTTGACATCATACTTTAGTATACTACCCTATGTAGTGTACGTTCCACATAATATTTATTTGCCATTTTTAAATCTGGAAGTACCTTTTTTTATTTCAGTACTGTATGAAATACCTGGTAGAATACGTAAGTCACGCGAATACAATAAAAAAACATACAGTGTTACCAATTTATATGTAGAATTGAGTAAAACATCCACTATCGTATCTTTTGAACGGAACTTAACTGATTGCCTTCCATGAAAAAAGGTTACTTCTTTTATTAGGCCACCTCACGGATAAATAGGTACACTGTACTCTATTGTATTTCATATCTCACTTAACCGCTCACCGCTTACAAAAGCTTGTTACATGTTGGCGCCCGATCACACATAAAATGTAAACTATTTTTTCATATTTTTTTCTAACCCATGAAAATCCTTGATGGATACCATCGGACAGGGGGCACGGTGGTTATGTGGGGCTCTCCGCCAGAAGAGCGGTCTACCGACTAAAAACCATGGGTTTTCCCTCTCAGCGCTACAAGTCGGGGCTGCGGGCTTGCTCTCGCACTCACCGCGGCCCAGACGGCGCTGTTCTCCATACGGATCCCTCCACGGAAAGCTCTGCTCTACCCGCCTCGGTAACGATGTGCCGGAACACCGGACATATTATTATCATACACCCTCACGGAACTTTGTTGGTCGCGCAACGGGTTCCCCTGAACCCAACGACCGAAGTTCCCACTGGGGACTGGAGAGGACCACGAATGGCCGTCGCCGGTGCCCAGTCGTCCCTAACCTGCTAGGCCACATCCATCCGACCCGGCACTGTAACAGTGCGGGGTGGAGAATAGTAATTTGAGTATCATTTAAAACAAAAATAAAGTAAAATACCACCCGCTAATTCAAAGAATCATCAAATTAAAATAAAAGACTTAACTTTCTTTCTATATTTGACGCTTGTTTGAGTGTTGTACTTTTAATAAGGCCATGTTTTATGTCACTAACTTGCAAGTCTTTACTACTAACAAAATTTCTTATTAGACAATCTTTTTTCAATGAGAATGCAAAAGCGGCGCAAACGCAGTCTCTTGAAAAAGGTTACCGAAAGTTTTAAAAACTGTACATAATTAAAAGTATCCGGGTGAACCATACATTAGCAACACTCGTATAGTAATTATAAACAAGATATTTCTACCCACAAATAATCGCAGATTTAAATGTTAAAAAATAGTCGGCAATTTTGTACTGGAGTTGGTCCAAGAGCCACCACTATTAAGACATAATACGAGTATAACAAATGAAAGGGTAGTGTTCAGGTAAGCAGACGGGCATTAAAATCAGTCCGAGTAATTTCGAGTACTAGTATTCAATTCTGTCATAATTTTCATATTAGTCATAAATGTATTTAAAAAAATAGGAATCTTAAAACAAAAGTGGAGCGCACGTTAAACTATTTTCATGAATGACATGTTGATGTCGCTACTTAAGACCTCTTTTCTAGTTATTATAGTTTGCATTTTCGTAGAGTCAGTTTCATACCGCTGTATACTGATAAATAACTTATGTAGCACTAACGACCCGCCCCGGCTTCGCACGGGTGTAATTTGATTATATATATAAACCTTTCGTGAAAAATTATCTAACCGATGGTGAAAAAAATCCGTGGCGTGGTTTACGAGTTAGCGGATATACAAACAGACGGATGCGGAAAGCGAATTTAAACTATGTAGAGATTATTCGATATGACTATCGATCGGACTGATTTTAATCCCACCTGCGTAACTGAAGACAACATTATACACTTTTATTTGGCATATGTTTTATCTTTGTCGGCTCTTGGAGCAAATTCGCCCACTGTGGAAGAGTGAAGGGTCGCGGCGTACTAGGCGTGGAAAAGGTTCCCTTTTCGATTTACGGTCTATTGAAAAAAATAAGAGGTTTTTAAATATGTTTTTTTTTATATGTATATTTTTACTGTTTCACATCGATATGTAAAGGCTCAGGGCGGGACATTGCAGACTTGCAAATTAGTTTCACATAATTGGAATTCATTTTATTTACATAGGTATTTATAATCTGATCTTAATTTATTAGCCAATCAATTTATATTTTATACTATATTTTTCTCGTCTTTTTCATCACGCCTGCACTATTACATTCCTGTATATAATAAGATAATGTTATATAATAATTATACGAGTAGTGTTTTACTACATAATATAACTCACGGTTTCACTAAATATACTTAATTTAACTAAAACATAATATTTAGGGTAAGTAGAGATGTTGTAGGTAGATACGATTGATAAATTTTCTCTTCTACTAATCGGAAATTATTATTACTAACATATATTTTAATTCATTCTTGAATGCTCATCATGATAAGAAAATATTGTTCTTTTTTTCTAAAGTATCCATTTACGATTTATACTTAGTTATCACGCGTTTAAAGTACACACGATTAAATTTGGCGTCATATATTCTGTTGGTGGTACGTCTCGGACTTTGCATAACCATTGGCTACCAGTAAACAAAATCGTTCTAAATTGAACCCTATTTTAAGTATATAGGGAGCATAGCGTTTCTTGGGACCACCATTTCTGACAATTTAATTTAGGCGCCACCTTTTTCCACTTACAACTTTCATGGTTGTCACCCAATAAATCTTGTCATCAGTTGCCCTAGCACAAACACTAATTTTCGTTACCTACGTGTTTGGTAGAAAATGTTTCAAAAATGTGGGTAGTTTCCGTTTACACTCGTTGTTCAAATTTTCTGACATTTCGGGCCTTACTAACGTTACTCAAGTTGATCTATGCTTAAAATGCTCTCTCAACTTCTCGCTGACGGCAGTCGCAACATACGAAAACGAGACAGAGCAATATTAAGCATAGATCAACTTGAGTAACGTTTTTAAGTAAGGCCATTCATGTAGAACACGAAACGAAGATTTGACAATAGTGTTTCTCGTCAGAGTACAGCTGGCGCCACTTATTAGGTGGCAACTACGAACATTTTTGATGGCAACCGGTGGCGCCAAAACTTGAAATTGTCTAATGTGGTCCTACGTAGATGCTGTACGCACTTCATACTCTTGGAACAGGGTTCCGTGGCCTTAGTACGAGCACTTGCGAAAAAATTATCGTTACGTAAAGGATAGCAAAATGTATGAAAAATTGAACAGCGCCTCTATCGAACGTGAAAGGAAACTGAATTTTCATACATTTGCTATCGTTTACGTAACGATAACTTTTTCGCAAGTTCTCGTACTAAGGCCACAGAACAATTTTGTTTGATTGATTGAATTATTTTGACCTAACTATAACAGCGGGATTGTAATGCAAAATTTACTCAAGTTGTTTATTAATTTTTATTTATAATTATGAAGTGAAATGCATTTTTAACATTCACACATTGAATTTATAATTAATTAATGTAGGTAATTAAATATTACTGTGTACCTATACATAATGAGAAGAGTGTAAAGTTGTGCGGGTAGCACTTTTATGTTTAAATGTTGCCAGATATAAACCATTACGGAAAATTGTGTTGCTATAATAGAAATTTATATTGTTTCAAAGAAGTTTCAATATTATTGTTAGAATATTACTCAAAGTAGAAAAATTTACAAAATATTATTAATTATTTTGAATTATGAAATGTATTAATATTTACTTAACACTAAGCTTTTTGTTACAAATCAATGCAATGCTTTTGATATTTAGGTTACTGTTACTAAATATAAAAACCATAAAGGTCCATGTTCATCAACAAAGATGAATCACCATTCTAAACTTGACAAGATGATACATAAAGTAAATATTACCATTTATTTTTTTAGTCTTTAAAACCCTGTTTAAGTTTTGATGAATTTGGACCCAAAGTGTTCTAAAAGTTTATTGACTAACAAGCTTTTTTTTATATATTTTTTAAACAAGCTTTTATTTACGTGATGGTCTTAATTTTTATTTATTGCGGTCATTTTGAAAACATTACAATGTTAAATTGTCACCAAACCAAAAGGAGTATGCAAAATTTCAGCAAAATCAGTTGTTCGTTGTTTTTTTTTTGTTTCCTCAGAACTTTCGACTGGGTGGACCGATTTTAATGATTCTTTTTTTATTTGAAATCCGGTGTTTCCCGTGTGGTAGCATTTCAATTTGGTCCAGTTTTGTCATTTTTATGAAGTCTGTTTTTTATATTGATAATTATTAATCAACAGTTAAGTACAGGGATGGATTATGTCATATTTCTTCTTTTTTTTTTTATTAGTCACTTAAGTCTATAGCTTGTTTAAAACAAAAGTTTTTCAGGTTAGTAGGTACTTATTTAATTTTATAATGCTACTCTGTTGGAATGAATGTCTTAAGATATAATTATCTAAGATAATTACAATAATTTGTATTGTAAGACATACTACTATGATAAAATGAAAGTATTAAATCTAAGCATCACAGTTTCAAGTGAACCACGACATTCCATTTTGTTATTTTTAATTACTTATTATTTTTTGTTATTAATGAATATTTTATATGAATAAGTATTTAAATTAAGTATAGTTAATATTATCGTTGATGTTTAAAAGTGTGATTTTAATTATGTACTGCCCTGACTGTATCCCTCATTGGCATATCCCGACACCAAAAGAATATTTTTTTTAGCAAATCCTATGGTATGGAATTCTTTAGTATTAAAATTACTATTAAGGTATTGCATACTAGACGTAATGGCTCATTACATTGCAATGTTTTCCAGAGTACATTTTTTTAATATTTTTTTATAGACCTTTCAGATTTGTCAAACAAGGCAGATATGCCGTAGTACAATTTGTGTTCAAATATCTCCACTTTTATTTTTCTTTCTATAAACCGCTTATCGCGAAAACTAACCAACTACGGCTCACTTACTCATTGTTTACGCACACTAAAGAACTTGCAGCGACATCAATGTACTAATGGGCCACATGTTATATTATTTTATTAAGTAATTAAGACACAACATACAATTAAACTAAAATATGATTGTGACAATATTCTAACATAGACATAATTACCTTTTTTGACTTTAGCAAAAACTTACAAGTAAAATATAAATAAAAAAAACTAACATTTGTACGCCGTACCTGGCAAGGACTTGCGATACGTTTCCATTCATATGGCCCTGTATGCTACTTTATGTGTATGTGTACCTACCATGCTCTGACAAATAAATAATTTGATTTGAAAAGGGCGACAAACTCTGGGTAATTTTGACTAAATGGAACAGCCGTTTTTTTCCGCGGTTTAAGGGTCAGCCCAATAAAAGTTATTAATAATGATGAGTGTTATGATCTCCTTTCGGCTTCGAACACCCTTTTTGCGTAACCCTGTATAGAGTGGATACTAGTTAAAAGCACGCCCCTTATTAAAATGTAGGGTAATGCGAGTGCGTCTTCCTAAATTATTGTTGCCCGGACTTAGGTCTCGGGATATCACAGCGAGTATGTAGCCAGGGCTAGGCTTATTCTAAGATTTTTTAACTCCTGTTTTTATTGTCACAAACATCTAGATGCAATACCTATAGAGTCGCAATCGTACCGAAATTGTTCAAACCAAAACTCGGCGCACGCTACGCAATAAGTAACCGACTTTTTGGTATATGTAAAAGGTAACCGCGATCCGATTACAACGCCGCGCGATACCAGTGCTATAATAGGGTATTTGACTATATTAAAAATATAATTAATACTGGTGTAATCCTAGAAGATTATTATTTTCAAAAAGTATTTAATGACTAAAAACTAAAAAATAAAGCCCCTATTTCTAGAAAAATACATAATAAAAATATGTTTTTCACTGATCACGTGACTTGACTGCAAACGCTCTATGTTAGCCGAATGTCCTTATGTCGTCACAGAAAAGTAAATAGAGGCAACAATTGTATGGCGAGATTAAGTCGTTTTTTTATGTGTGACGTCACTAATGTCACGTGGCCCCATGAATGTCAAAGGTAGCGTTTACGCGGTAGTTTAATAATTTGAATTTTGATCCGTCATTTAAAACAGAAATACTGAAAATTATGAGGATTAAATTACAAGATTGCTTTATTTTAATGTAATAAACAATTTAAAATGGTTTTGTAAAATCAGTCAAATACCCTATTCCCTAGCGGACAAGCGACGTTGCACACTATGCACACTAAGCGACATAACGTCTAAATTGAAGTAAATTAGGCATCGTGAACTATAATATATAATTGATGTCTAGCTAGGACGACGCTCGGACGTTTTTTTACTGTTTTCACTTAGAGATTATGAATCTATAGCTATTGTATCTCTATGGCCACAAAGTATCTATTGTACACATGGTACAGTTTTTTCAAGGCTTCCTATTTTTCTTGTGGTTTTATGTGGAAACTACGAAGACCATTGTTTAGATTAAAAAAATAGAAATCACCACTATGAAAGTAAAGTATCGTTTAAATATAAAATCACAATGAAATCAAATGAAACTAAAACTTGTAGTTTGATTGTTATACCTTCACCTTGACTCTGTGAATAAGAATTGTTGAATTTCTAACATCTGTCAAACTGAGACATTTTATGGAACTACTCTGCAAGTCTGTGTTACATTATTTTGGATTACCTTTAATCGCACCGTCATGGCTGTTAAGATAAGAATTGCAGAAAGCTAATCTAAACAGGCTCAATTAGTAGCGCCACAAGCAAGTAGCGACAATAGTCGTAACCAAAAATAGTCATACGTAACTAATACTTAAGAGCATCGTTGTCAAAAAAGCATAATAATCGCAAAGGGCTAAAAACTTTGGCCCTTTGCCAATTTTGCTTTGCTTTTTTTTTTGGTCTCACAGTTTCGTGTTTTTTTTTATTAGGTTCTGTAGTCGTTCAAGGAATCCCTGGAGTTCGTTCTGTCCGTCCGTCAGCCTTTGTGCCCGTCTGTCATATTTTTATAATCCTCTTCTTTCTATCCTCTTCTAGTTTTTAATATAAGTGCATGGAAGCTTGCACAATGTCAGTTTTAGTGTAGATTTCAATTTTAAAAGAAAGATAAATTTGCATTTTAGTTATAGCTCAGATACTTTGACATGTATCAGAGCAATATTGTGGAATGCAATTGTTTTTTTTTTCGCTGCACCCCCTCGTGTGCAATAATAAAATGAAGATTTTTATCGTTTCATGCATCACTTTTTTATCAAGTGTATACGATACCTTACGAAATATGGCTCGCCAAAGTAGACTAGACATAAAACTTGTAAGTAACTTACAATACTGATAGGTCACACTAAAAACCTTCATGCAAAATTATTTCGTACATTAGGTATGTACCTATCTGGTTACTTATTGAGTTATAACAATAAAATTGTAATAAATTCAAAACGTTCTAGCTCAAAGGTCATTGACATTTTCGTAAAGTGACAACAAATAATGTTTCCCTACTGGTTTTCTTATTGATTATACCATAAAAAGTACATGCTATGAAATGTTTTTTTTTTTTTATTTGGCTAAGTCACAGGGCTTCGTTCGTTCGATTTTTTTCTATAACTACCAATTTCTAAGAAAAAGAAGAAACAACTAAGTATGAATGTGACTACAATTATATGGCTTTTGTTACGGAACTCTACTATATATGCGTGTCGAAACACGCTCTAAGCCAGTTATTGTTTATGATTACTGCCGCCAGGCGCTAATGGCGCTAGTGTCTATGCCTGTTATAATGTGCCTTTTGCATTTTCTCTCGTAATGGCCGTGGATGCAGGATAAAACTTTTCCATTCTTCTCAAAAACATAAAAAATTTAGTATAGTCCGAAACTATCCGAAGACATGACAAGTTTTTTTTTTTTTTTGGATTTTTATGCAGACTTTCAGATTAGTTGCATAAACTTGGATTTTAGTTACACCTAAAGGGAGAATGTTTGAATGTTTAGTGACATCAATAGCTGATAATATTGAACAATGGTTTTATCATTAACAACTAAAGATGACTGACGTAAAATCTTAAAATATAACTGTTAAAAATTTAATAAACCGCACAAAATATTATAAGTGTTTTATTACCTATCCCAAGATACAATCACCATAAACTAAAAGCCCTAACAGACGCGTCAACATGGCTGACGAACCGCAGTCCAACTAACGGGAGAGAAAGATAAATTTATATTTCTTTCCCGTTGGTCAGACGGCGGTTCGACAGCCAAGTTCGACACGTCTATTACGGCTATAACAGAGGTAGGATATGGTTGACGGACCGCCGTCCAACCAACGAACAGTAAGTAATGAAAGAGTGAGAATAAATTAATTTCCCTCTCTTATTCTTCAGTTGGTCAGATGGTAGTTGAGTTGAGGTCAACCAAATTCACATTCTGTCAGCACTTAAGGGGTTTCACAGACATGTCAACTTATGGATGACGAACCGCCCATATTCTTTTACTTATTACTTACTTATATTCTCTTTGGAACCGCCGTCTGACCAACAGGAGAAAACTACTACTAATAAAATCTAAATAATACAATCTATGGATAACTACAATGAATTCATTATTATTCCACTATAAGCCTGCGGTAGTGCTTTAGCATTAAGAGCTTTAGCCTGCCCAGTAGAGGGCGAAAAAATTATATTATGTCATGTTTACATGACAGCTGTCTGTCTATTGTACGGGAGGCAATAATGTACGACACAGATAATGTACGGCATGATATTGTACAGCATGATAATTGGTGTACATTGAATATCATGTTGTGCAATATCATGCCGTGCAATATCATGCCGTACATTATCGGCTTGGCTCAATACGCTCCCACGTTTTTTATAAACACTCTAGGGGTAGGGACCACAAGACTAGGTAAGTCGGGAGCTCTGTGTCAGCTCTGTGACCCATTTCGAACCTATCCTACTGAAGTCAGGGTGCTCTGTGTGCGAGATCTGTCTCTCATTATGCGCGTTTTCATGGTCATCAATTATCATGTTGTACAAAATAGGGGTGTGCATTATTGAACTGAGTCAATAGTGTACGGCATAATATTGTATGACAAAATATTGCACGGCATGATAATTCGTGTACTTGTACATCAAATATCAGTAAGTACATTATTGCTGAGATAACAATCTTTTATTATGGAAACTAACATATTTATTGCTTGTGCATTATTGGGCCGAGCTGATAATGTACCTACGGCATGATATTGCACGGCACGTAGTGCAGAATGTACATGTACACAAATTATCATGTTGTAAATTATTATGCCGTACAATATCATGCCATACATTATCTGTGTCGTACATTATTGCCTCCCAAATTTTCAATCATTTCAATGTAAATCTCTCTCTCCAATCTCCAACAACCAACAAATTACTAAACCAAAATATATTTTTTTTCTAAAACAGTGGTCTGTCCAGTAAATTTTTCTTTACAAGCAGTTTCAAATCCTACAGTAAAAATGTCGAAAAGGGAGCGTCGTGCAAATGCCGGCAATCGAATGGCAAAAATGTTAGACGACGAGGAAGAAGATGATTTCTACAAGACCACTTACGGCGGCTTTGAAGAGGCTGTTGAGGACAACGATTATGTGTAAGTGGTTCTTCTTTGCTTGCTTGTTTTGTTGGCTTAATGGCAAAGATAAGTGTCAGTATTCAGGCTACCTGGAACTGCCTGAAAGGCTCGGACATTCATAGCCTATCGCTTCTTTCTATCTAATACACGCACTCTAAACCCCTCTCAGGAAGCAAGAAAACACCCATTTACGATCGCAATATGCAACAGACACACAAACTACCTGTCATCGTACTTTCTTCCGAGTGACAATTGCACAAATGCAAGAGATCGCGGCTTCTAGTCATTTTTCACAAGGAAGACATACTCAATGTTTTAGAAGTTAATTCAAATACAAGAAACGATAACCTGTTATTGCTTTATATCATATCTATAGCGACATACTTTTAATAGTAGCCTCCGTTTTGCCTTGAATATTGAAAGTAGTTGGTTGATCCTGTAGTGTAGTGCAGTTGGAAGTCTATGCATTACAGTTTAACCAGATCCTCTGGTAGAACGCCCAATGCCAGGATGTGTTTATACGTGTGTATATACCAGTATGGTACCCAGGCAACTCACTCACAGGAATCACTCGGAACCCTCCCGATCCCTTCCACAGACTAGGCAGCTGCTTTGACTCTAGCCATGCCAGTGTGAAGTCGTCAGGAGGAGTCATCCTGAGGCAACAGCAGGTTAGCCTAGTTAGTTGCCAGAATAACGGAAGTCGGCAATTATTATTATTAGTCTTGATTTTATTTAAAGAGCCGATACTGTATCCTGTCTATACATTTCCTAAGTTGAGTTGCCCTGAGCTCGTCTATTATACCACCCCTATACTGCCCACCACATGGTAGAACTTAACAGACACGGTGTTTGACGTCGGTGCTCCCAGCTCCTTCCCTACTCAGGGGGTCCATCAGTCCCACTATCGGTCTATCCCTAACTGCAGTGTTCCCACCCACCAGATACACCTTGTCTGCAGCAATAGACAATGTAACCTATAACCCCTTAATTTTATTGTTTCAGTGAAGAAAGAGAGGTAGAGGACGTTGTTGATTCAGATTTTGATATTGATGAGAATGATGATCCAGTCTCTGACCAAGAAGATGATGAGAAAACTAAAAGGCAGGTTGGGACTAAGGCGTATAAGGTGAGCATAAAAACTAACTTATCATATCAGACTAATATAAATACCTACCTATTGTAATGTTGTGACAGAGTCCAACAGAATAGAATAGTACTTCCAAGGGTGTCATAGGAGATGACTGAGATACTTGATGGTGTTGCTGATCTCAATCTGCCAATGCCATCACAATCAGAGAAGGGGAACCTTGGAAAAAACCTGGATCAGCTTGGGGCATTGAGAAATGTGCCAAGAGACTTATCAGCACTGAATCCTTAGTATGGACTAAGCTTATTAGTCTTGAACATCGGCACAAAGTTGCCAGTCTATCGGATACATTTCGGAAAGTGCATCGGATCAGCATGATTTAATTCCCACCTACCCTTTTTTCTATCGAACTGCTATTCCGTAAACACATTCTTATGTGTTCTTAGGACTTCTTAGTCCTTTGATTCCACTCTTATTGTGCAACTGCTAATCTGTGGAATGCACTGCCTAAATCGGTGTTCCCCAATAGTTACAATCTGGGTGTTTTCAAATCACGAATGAATCGATTTCTTCTAGGGAAGCGTGCTCCATCGTAGACCATATCATCGGTTAACATCAGGCGAGTTGGCTGTTAAACGCAAGCCCTAATCATAAACTAAAAAAAGGATTGTTGGTCCTGCCAGTTAGGTCAAGAGGGTGGTGTTGATTCTGGGCATGCCTATGTTAAGTACTTTAATCGCGTCATAGGCGATGTCACGTTCGTGGTGTCTACATCTACCTCTCCTGACTGGCAAAGCACCATAAACATCGCTAGTGTTGCAGGTGTCCATAGGCGGCGGTTTCTGCTTACCATCAGGCGGACGAATGCTCGTTTGCCGCCCTTTTTATAAAAATAAATATATGCCCACATTCGCGGCTCTTGGGTTGGCTTATTGAGCCATAAGCGCTAATGTATTTCAGATGCTACATACATTATCTCATGTAGTTTTTTTATATTTATTTATTAATAGGCTTGCATTTTACCACATTAATTTGCCTGACGTTAAGCAATGATGTGGTCTACGATGAATGGGAGCATGGTGAATGGTCCTGAAAGAGATTGCTTTAAGCGATAAAGCCGCCTGTTAAAGCCTAGATAATATTTAATTGTAATGTAATGTGCCCAGCTTGTTCTGATTCAAATATGCCTTCTGTTAAGTATGTACAATAATGCTTAGCCGACATAAACTTAATCTTTTTTCCAGGACCCTAATAGAAAAACGAAGGCTATATCAGGTCAAGATATCAAATCAAAGAAACCAGCTGAAAAAAAACCAAAAGAATCAAGACCTAAAGCGGAAAAACTAGAAAAGCAAGATATGTCATTTTTGGACTCTTCTATTGGTATAAATTTACTGGTTTATAGGATTCTGAGCGTACTATGACCTAACTCATTTTTTAACCATGTAATGAGTTGTTGACTATCCCATGTTTGCTTCCCATCAGGTGAGATTGTGGTCAAGAGCATGCCTATTTTGATGTCAAAGAAAAGGAACCGATTCACTTACGATTTGAAGACTCCTAGATTGTAACTATCAGAGAACACCCATTCTCATATAACATCAGATGTTGGCCACAATATTGTTTTTCGCTAAAGATTATGAGCCATATTTCAAAAGCAAATAGTTTGAATCAATGTCGACTGCTTATACTCGCCTGCATGTTTGCCATTTATGGCTTGAACAAATGCTTTTCACCATAAAACATTTATTTGCTTTGGTGGTTTCAGAACGCAACAAAAGACAAACCACGGCAGTAAAATCACTAGAGACACAGCAGAGAATAAAAATTAGATCAGAGCTAAAGAAGAAAAAGCCCAAAAAACTTGAAGAGAAGATGCCGACACAGGAAGAAATGCTTGCTGAAGCCAAGATAACAGAGGAAGAGAATCTTAAAAGTTTAGGTAATGTACAATTTGTAATGTTATTTGTAAATTTTCTATATTTGGATGTCTGTAAAATGGATTTTTGAATTAATTTTTGTACTTGTTAAAATTTCCAAAATGACTTGGCCGGTTTTGATAAAACTTGCCAATATAATTATGCTTGTAACGATTTGCTTTTTAGTGTAACCTAACTAAAATAAAATCCGTATTTTTAGTCAAAAAATTAAGTCGTTAATGAATATTAAATTAACAAGCAGTTTTGCTTGTTAGAAAAGTTTCATCATAATTTGCCGAGTAGTTTACAATAAAATAGATAGATAGAAACTATTTATTGTGTACACCAGAAATAAAAATTACAAACAGATAGAAAACACTTACGAGCTAGTGCCACAAGTGGCGGCCTTATCGCTGAAAGCAATCTCTTCCAGGCAACCTATATTAACTATGTGGTTGTTGTGTATGCATGTATGTATGTGTGTTTAACTGTATCTGTATAATTCAGGTCAATGGTTCTAATATATTGAAATGCCATACAGATTACATAATATATTGTACGATACTTGCATAGTTTCAGATAGATAATGGCAACAGGAAGTAGGTTTTAATTGACTTCCAAGAATTGTTTACATAGTTACAAGTCTTTTGGCTTAGCAAAGAGAAAATGTCGCTTTCCAAAGCAGCCAACCATTAAAATTACTACGGGATTTGACGGCTTCAGAAAACGACCTAGCTCTCTAGTAGATAGATACTTAGCTATTTAAAACGAGTTTATATTATTTGAACATGTTTTCATTTTTTGTTTCAGAAAGGTTTGAACAAATTGAGTTAGAAAGAAAGAAGATAAGACCCATAAAGAAAACAATAACCGGCCCTATCATAAGGTAATTTTTGACGCGTTCGAATTCCAATCTGTAGGATGGTTCAAATCTTCAGTGGCCCTAGTACGCGAACGAGAGAAAAAGTTATCGTTACGTAAACAATAGTAAATGTATGAAAAATTTAGTTTCCTTTCCGATAGAGGCGCTGTTCAATTTTTCATACATTTTGCTATAGTTTACGTAACGATACCTTTTTCGCAAATGCTCGTACTAAGGCCACTGATCAAACAAAATGTGGAGATACGTAATGTCTCCATTTTTCATTCAGTTTTTTCAAGGAATAATCAGTTTTTCCCGAATTTGACTCCCGTTTTTTTCCTTGATTTTTCCAATTTTTGTTTCCATAAAAACCCTTTTGTTATTGATACATTTCAGATATCATTCATTCGCTGTACCAATAGAGCCTAAAGAGCCCTTTGAAGACGACGAAGAGGAGGAAGACAAGGATAGCATGTCACCTATCCCTGAACTGAATTTAAGCGACCTAATAAAGAGCGAGGAAGAAGGTAACAAGACACAAACCACAAATCACTATGAACATATGAGAACACAGATTTGGAGTCTCAAAATATAAGAGGACTGTTCAAAAAATTTATAATATTAATTACTAGCTGCGCCCCGCGGTTTAACCCGCGTGGTGATGAAAATCGGTGATGATGATGATGATGAAAAGTAGCCTATGTGTTAATCTAGGACATAAGCAATGTATATTCCAAATTTTATCCAAATCCATCCAGTCATTTCTGCCATCTTAGTGTGAATAATATCAAGATCGGTGGAAATAGCACACTGTGCGTTTTACGCATTCCTTTTTGCCTCACACCTACAATTTGTGGAATGAGCTCCCTCCTGCGGCATTTCCGAGTAGCTTTAATAAGGGGTTCTTCAAAAGGGCTGTTAATAGTCTTTAAGGGTCGGCAACGTATCTGTGATAACCCTGGTGTTGCAGGTATCCATAGGCGACGGTGATCGCTTACCATCAGGCGACCCGTCTGCTTGTTTGCCACCTATGGCAAAAAAAATAATAGTAAAATGAGAAATAGTTGGAATAAGTATGAAAAAAGTTTATTTTCAAAATATTCCCGTCCAACTCCAATACATTTATGCATTCGTTCTATGTAGAGTTCTAAGGGAAGCCTTTGTTCATCTGTGGATGTCTTTGGGCTGATGATGATGCTCTGGGTATTACACGGAATCCCAGTATGCTACAGGTGTGAAGTTATTATTATCACAGAAACGAGACGGAAATGAGAAGGAAAATCTGTCGCCAGGCATTATGACAGAACCTTGATTGAACATTGTTATTTAGATCAACGCGTCGAACTCCGCGTCACAGTTGCTAACTGATTTCGAATGACTGACGTTTAGTTTATATCCTTTTCGTTTCGTTTCGTGTTAACTGGCTACAACAAATTTCTTACCAAAATGCTTTGACAGCCGTTCTAATATAAACAACAACAAATTTTTTTTCTGTGATTATTATGATGATGATCATAGAACAACTGTACTGTAAAGTACTTCCGGAGGTTATGAAACCACAATTCTGGGTTTCTCACTAGAGTGGTGATCATACTAGTGAAGCGGAAAGGAACAGTGAAATGTTGACCAATAAAATTTTAAATTAACATAAAGTCAGCGTCTGCTTTGTCTGCCTTTTTTGTATTCCTACTTTCGTATGAGTTTTTAGTTAATATTTTAAACTAGCAACGCCTCGCGAATTTAACCGCAATCGTACTGGAATGGTTAAATTTTTTTGTGAGATAAATCGATGTATGTAATCAGGGTACCTCCATCTAAACTTTTATTTAAATCTGTTCAGCCCTTAGGAAAGTTGAGTGGGGGACAAACAAACACAAACTTGCATTTATAATATTAATGTGATAATTGCTGTTGTTGAAACTAATCATGTCATAAACTATTATTTCAGGGCTCACACCGAATGACGTAGAAATGAAGGAGCCAAAACCGGAATCACCCGATGAGAAGAAAGAGGAAATGCCGGAATTACAACCCAACTTTGGAGTAGGACTAGATATTGTTGATATAGATGAAGAAATACCTGTTGCCGATCTTACTGTGTAAGTTTATCTTTCTTTTCTCTTTGAACAATAGGACGCGGGACAAACCGCCAAGCAGTAGTGTGCAAACACTACTGTGTTCCAGATTGAAGGGCAATGTTTCCAGCGAAATTACAGGGCACACAGAGATTTGACATCTTATATCTCGGGGTGACGAGCGCAGCGCATTGCCATCCAGAGTTTTGAACTGTTGAAGTTCAAAATTCTGAGTGGCGTTGTGCTGTTATGGGCAAGCGTTAAGAGCCAGCGAGGCCAGCTCAGGCGAGCGACTTCGCTCGCCTCGTCACTCAGTATCATAAAAAAAAACATAAGGCCTAAGGTCTAACGCCTAAGTAATCGCCTTCCTCATAACTACAACAGTTGTCCATTTTCCTCCCACAGCAAAGAAAAGAAACCACAAAAGAAATATAAGAAACAAAACACGAACTACTATGAGAAGACGCTGCTTTCATTTGAAAACGATTTGGACGATAAAGCTTTTAATTCCTGCTTCCCACAACACAAGCCTAAGAGGAAAAGGGAGATGCTTTGTGCTGTTACTAAGTATGTATCATTGAATTGTATACTTAAAGTCAAATTTTGACTTTTCGTTATAAAGACCACATTTTAGTCTATGGTTAATGTCAAACATACCAAGTGTCAAAACTATTTTACTTACTATATTCAGTGATGTCACCTCAAGAATGTTTAATTTTTCCGCCGTTTTTAGGGTTCCGTACCCAAAGGGTAAAACGGGGCCCTATTACTAAGACTCCGCTGTCCGACCGTCTGTCTGTCCGTCTGTCACCAGGCTGTATCTCATGAACGCGATATTTTTTGCTGTTTTTTAGATAATGGTATGGACTTCGTGCTTGAGTCCGACTCGCACTTGGCCGGTTATATTGTACTAAATACTATACCATAAAGTCACCAAACCAAGCTTGTTTGACCAAGTCAAGTCTGTTTGTTTGTTAGGTGTCAAATTACGTTTTACAACAAATGAGAACTCTTATCGCTTTTGGGATACTATCTCATTACCTCATTCATTCATCCTATCATTCATATTCATTTATTCAGTCATTCATATTCATTCGTACAGTCATTCATATTTATTCATTCGGTCATCCATATTTATTCATTCAGTCATCCATATTCGTTCATTCTGTCATTCATTATATCCCATTTGCACAATATATGTTGTGTTTACAACGGCCTACTATAACACATATTTATTTTTCCAGGAGGCCTGCCCGTTACATGGATCCAGTCACAAAACTGCCCTACAGGAGCGTGGACGCCTTCCGCATCATTCGGGAAGCGTACTACCAACAGTTAGAGGCGAGAGGATACAAAAACGATCCGCAAGTCGCAGCCTGGTTGAAGTGGCGACGGGCGAACGCCGCTTCGTCTTATGTTCAAATTCATATTAAGTGAACTGCGTTGTGAAGGTGCTTAAGATCAAAGTTGTGTAGCAAAAGGGTTTGTTTTTTTCGGCATAGTCTCGATCTGTCATTTTGGTTTTAACCGACTTCCAAAAAGGAGGAGGTTCTTAATACGACAGTTTTTTTTAAATTTTATGTTTGTTACCTCAGATATTTCGACTGGGTGAACCGATAATTTTTTTTGAAAGCTGGTGCTTACCGTCTGGTCCCATTTCAATTTGGTCCAGTTCTGACATTTTTATGAAGTCGGTTTTTTTAATTGATCATTATAATTATAGATACAGTACTCCAGATCTCGTTTGACATTATTTGTTAGGGGTAGTATTAGAACGATCGCATATAAATTAAAGTTGCCAATAAAACTGAATATGATTAACTGAAATACTGAGTGGGCGAAAACAAATGTTGTTGTTGGCTTACTTTAAAATTTAACATTATGCATAGGTCAATTTGAGTAACACATTTCAACTTTTTTATTAGTAAAATTTAGAATTTTTTTACTAGTAGCAAATTATATTGCGACTGTTAATTTAACTTTTCGCAAAAATAGTTAAATGCCGCCATACATACTCTTATTTTATAAGTTGCCAAGTTATTTTTATTTGCTCGATCAATAATAACCCTTTTGTAAATAGTTAAAAGTTGTAAAAATATTAGACTGATAATAAAGAAAGTTAGGCAAAATGTGGAGTTTGTATTTATCTACTTTTTAGGGCAATGTTTCCAGCGAAATTACAGGGCACACAGAGATTTGACATCTTATATCTCGGGGTGACGAGCGCAGTGCATTGCCATCCAGGGTTTTGAACTGTTGAAGTTCAACATTCTGTGTGGCGTTGGACTGTTATGGGCAAGCGTGCAGAGCCATCAGGTAAGCGACTTCGCTCGTCTCGTCACTCAGTATCATAAAAAAAACTACATACATAAATCAAAACCTGATATTTTTTTATAGAATTTATTTCAAGAATAAATAGTAAGTATAACAGAAGCTTAAAACTTATTATAAGATTCAAAATCTGTACAAAATTGTACAAGAATATATTACTATGCTTAAAACTATTATGACATTTCGAAAAATACACATTCGTTTAGGCCAATTACACTAACATCCAATACTTATAATATATAATATTGGTCAAATTAAAAAATATCAGTAGTAGTGAATGAAAAAAATTAAAATCACTTAAAATAACCCTTGAGTATTAACTAATTTAAGGTACTAGTGGAATACTGTCATTAACATTCAGAAATCTATAAATCAGCCGAGAATTTTGCGTTTAGCCTCAAATCTGGTACACTGTTCCTTCTACCTTTCCTTTCAAGTAACTCCTTCAACGTTATAAGACCAGACGCTTTTGCGTCTAACCGGGAATGAGACTTAGATGGATCCGTCGTAGGCAAGTAAGGATATTCCCTGAGATACGACTGAGCACTTCTTCCTAAGGTATCATTAGAAAAATCGCTCATTTGTGACGTGTCAGTTTCGTATGCACTCATTTTGCTATCGGAAATGTTTTCCATAGATCTAAAAGCCTCAAGAACAGCCTTCTTATGTGGTATACCTCTCAAGCTTCCTTGTCTACTTAATCGACCTTCCATTACGTCAGTAAATAGATCGTCTACGTGGAATTTCTCCGAAATCTTCACCAATTTTGATTCTTTCGGCTCTTCTTTTTGTGTTTCCTGCATTTGAGTCCAATACTTCGCTAGTTCCGATGATGGCATCGAATGGGATTTCTTCTTTTTCTTTAGCCTTTTCTGTGGCATTTCGTCTAGAGATTCAGATGATTTGTTTAGCAGCAAAATTTCACATTCATTTAGCTTCCGGGGTTTATTATCGTCTCTCAGTTCTTCAAGAGATTGGAAGAATTGTTTTGCTTGCTTAAACCGGTTTTTGTAGTCTATATGAGGTTGCCCAGTGTTATCTGGAGTAGATTCTTTAGATTTATTTGGACTGTTTTCTACTATTTCTAACTCGATATCAGAGAGACTTACATAAGTGGTTTCTTTTCCTTTTGAATCCTTAGATGTTATATCTATGTCTAATGACTCAGTATCTGTCTTTATATCTACGCTTTCAATGCTTGTTGATTCTGAAACTTTGCTTGATCTTGAATATACTCTGGGGATCACTTCTGGTGTAACTGTTTTTGATGTACTTCTTCTTTCTAATCTACTAAGACTTAGCTCGTCAATTTTCTTCTCAGCATCTGTAACAAAATAAAATAATTTATCGCATAAATCGTATTTATTGCTTGCTTACTTTGCGGTTTTTTAATGATATGGGTGGCAAACAAGCTAATGGGCCGCCTGATGGTAAAGATAGTATATGTCTACTGACCTGAATTTACACTGATAGGCTGACAATAGTTTTGGGAATCTATAGAACTTGGTCTGTATACCCGCTTGACTAGCTTCGGCTCCTCAGTAGGCTTAGAATTAGAAACATTTTCATATAGTGATATAAAGCTTTTCACATTTATTTTCGGCAATTCATCATATGATTTGTGCTTGTCTAATCCATCGTCTGATTCAACTGGCACTTTACTAAATATGTCCATTTCGGACTTGCTGATAGATGTTTTACGAAGGACGTTATTCTTCTTATACTTATCAATGTGAGTTGTATTATTTAATTCTTTTATAATTTTGTGATCAGTTGGTGTAATGATACTTTTATTTTCTTCATTATTTGGTTTTTGGATTTCGGTCTCATCAAAACTTCTGTTAAAACTTGTTTGTAGTAATCTTGTTCTTTTGTTTTTTACTGATACTTTATCTGGTGTACTAGCTAAGCTCGCTGTACTTGTTATTTCAGGTTCAGTTGTTTTTTGTTCAGTTACGTGGTGTGGTTGGTCTGTTTCTGACCGGTCTACAATAGTGATATTTTTCTCGCTGTCTTTTCTTTGATAAATGTTATGCATAGATTGACTTTTTCTTTGCATCCATGGCAAAGGTTCTGTGTTAGTCAAATTATGGAACAAAGATATGCGACTAGACACTAAACCGCTGTCGGGGCTGACTTCTATCACATCTGTTGGGGAGTTTTCTTCAGGGCTGCTTGGTTTTCCAATGAATGTATCTATCTTGTTTAAAATGTGTTTTCGCGAGGTTCCAAAGAAGCGCTTTGGACTAGTTTCGAATGCTTTAAACACTTCTTCAGGCAACTCTTGTTTTACAGGTACAGATAGTTTTGAACTGTCGTCGGTGTTGCTGATAAATTCAACTGATTTTTCTATTTGACGTTGTGGTGATTTCGATGGACATCTCGGTGACTTAGATCTCAATTCACTTTCAAAATCATCATTTTCAGATTCTAATTTATCATCCCAATATTTTTTCAATTTCTCTACAAATTTTACTTCACATTTTTCATCTGCTTTTGGACTATCAGTTAGCTCATTATTTAGAATTTCGGGCTTATTGATAGTCACTTGTTTTGTGATTTGGATTAGATTTTCATTGCCCGTACTTAAAAAGTTCTTAACTATTTGCTTGCCTTTTCGTTTGCTTAGTGAATCATGTTTCAGTTGTTTGTTGGCAGATATTCGCCTCTTTCTGTGTTGTTTTGTTGTTTCTTCCGTTTTTGCTTCTATTTGTCTTATTTTCTCATCCCAATACTTTTTCTTCTCCAAAACTATATTATCACTTTTATCTCCGAACTGTGTTTCATCTCTGTTATGGCTAGAGAGCGTGTGAGATAGTCCGCTTTTTTTGTCTCGAAGGGTTTGACTTGCTGAAACTGATTCAGTGACATTTGTCTGAACCTCAGAAATCGTTCCTTCTTGTTCTGGCTTGTGTCTTATCACATCTGATGCTTCAGACGCAGATTTGACACCCGTATCTACTCTTTCAATAATATGTTCCACTTTAGTGTCTCGAAGTTTATTGTCTTCTGCAGCTGTTGTGGAACTGTTTTCTGAATTAGGAAAGTATTCATGATAGACGTCATTGAGTTCAGCAAATGCCACTGTCACAGGATCAGTTTCGTGGTGTTTCAAAGATTCCTTCATGCCTGATGATATGCTTCGGTCAGTTTCTTCGATAATGGGAGTAAACATTGGTCGCTTAATTTCCCACTTGTACGGTTTTGTCTCTTCTTGTATTCTATGTGTATCATTTAGCTCCCCACACGTTTCCCATAATTCTCTTTCTGCCGGTCCCATTTTAGACAGTTGTTGTTCATAGCTGTCATCGCTAGAAGAAAACTTCTCTTTACTTAGCGAATCAGCTATTATATTTTCATTATTATTGTTATCTGGAGAGCCACTGCTATCATCAATACTTACATAGGCAGAGTCCCATGTGTCTTTTCGAGGTGACATATCGCGGTTGGCTTTAGATGTTTCCATTCTATAGGGTGCATACTGATTGTCGCTAGATGTTGATGCATTTGAATTGTCAATTGGATCTGAGAGACTAGAGTCCAAACTATAGAAAGTTGAAGTAACAGCGGCTTGATCTTTGTGTTTTGGTAATGTATGCAGAGGTGTTGAAAACACCGACGGTGCTATATCTTCTTCCAGTTTATCCTCATGCTTTGCTTCAATATTTACGTTTCTTCGCTTTGGTGTTACTAAAGCTTCCATAGTTGGTTCTGGTGAAGGTGCTCTTATCATTGGTGGTAAAGAAACAGGCGCGCCTATAATAAAGTCGGCCATCGGCGGTTGTTCATAATGCTGAGTTGATTGCATCTGATGCATGAAAAATGGATTGATAAACTCATTGCTTAGCATTTGTTCAGATAGGAGCATGTTTTTAGGGTCTAAATAAGGAGAATCAACACGATTCGACACGTCGCCTGTTATGATTTTATAAACAGGCGTCTTTGGTCTCTCCAATAGTCTTGCATCTGTGTCAAAAAAGGGATTCGTGATTGATAACGGCGATGGTGTGTCATTTTTGTCTACGATGATCTTTATAGAGCTGTCACTAGTTTCTTCATTTTGAGAATTGTTTCTTTCATACTCAGTTTTGACAAATGTTCCTAACTTTTTCTCAACTGTGAAGTCCTCACCGACATCGGCTAAGAATGGATTGTTGCTACTAAGTGGAGTCATTCTATCGATCGATATGTTGTCGTCTTCCGATCGGTCTTCTTCTAGTATTTTATCCAAACTATCAGGACTACATGAAGTCATAGAGTGATCGTATGCCTTCAATAGTACTTTTTCCGTCTCAACAGTTGGAATGCTTACTTCTTTTTCATAGGTTTTCATCGGTTTTGCCTTCTCTGTTCTTATTGACACTGATATATTTTCAGGGACTATGTATTTATCTCTTTTCTCAGGCATCATATACGACGTAATATTTGCATCACTGAGTGTTGAATTTACGACATCGGGGATGTCCTTTTGATTTCTAGTGCTTATGAAAATGTTTTCTTGTTTCACTGGTCGTTGTAGATTTTCTTTCTTATTTTTTGTGTTAAACGCTTTGCACACACGATTAATTTTCAACACTTTCTGCGCTACTTTGTTGAATTTGTCTGATTTAATATCAGCTGTTTTTGTAGAAATGTGATCTACAACCTCAGTAACAGAAGACGAGCGTTCGTGCTCTACGTCAGTGTTCATTAACATTTTTGCTTCATCTTCAGTAATTTGCTCTAAGGCACCATTTTCCCTCAACAACATCTTTTCCGTAACGAAGTCGACTATCCTCAGAACCACTTTTCGGTCCGTTTTCACGTCAACAATGTCGATTTCTTCACCATCTTCTAAACAGAAATTTTCCTTTTCCAAAATATCTATTATGTTATACGACGCTGTTACCATAAATGGTGATCCGACTATATTCTGCCCTCTACTTGTAATAGACACTTCATATTTCCCTTCCAACGGGACTGTATAAAATATTTTCGTATGATCTTCACGCTTCAAAGCCTCTATTTCGATAGCATACACAGTTTTCGGAATATAGTACGTTTTATTCATGTCGTTCTTTCCATAAGACCTCAAATAAGTCGCACCTTGCGTTATAGGTAAAGCACTTTCTGTAAAGGTCTGCTTTGATTGTAAACCGAGGAGTTTCTGCCTGATCTTCTGCGCTTTGCCTAGTATTGGGGGAAGAACGGTCATGCCATACGTATCTTTCGGCCCTCGTATTAAGAGAGTTATTTCCCCGGGATCCAATGCTTGCTGCGCCGTTGGGTAGATCTTGAAGGACATTTTGTGGTTGAACTGAGCAGCAGTCAGCCCCGAACCTTTAGCAACATAGTCAAGGGTGAATTGGGTGGTTTCCGGTGACGTTCTATGCGACGTTGGCTTTGAGACTGGTGGTGTGATTTTGGAGAGAGCTTCGCGGACGCGGTCTAAGTAGGTTGCTAGTCTCCATTCTTGGTGTTTACTTAGTGAGTCGTTCGTCTCCAGCTCTTGGCGGGAGAAGACCTGCAAAAAAAGCAGCTAAATTAGTCCAGTCCTAAGAAGTTTTGGAAGATGACCCTTTAGAATAAAGCATTTTAATCGCGCTATTCTGTAGCAGAGACGTATTGTTTTCTATCGTAGAAGATTGATAAATACGAACGCTTTAATGGAAGTAAGCAGGAAGATGCCTTGTTTCTATCTGTTTGCAGAATTATCTTTCTCTATTTAATTCTAGATCGAACGATTCACGAAGAATTTATGTCCCTCTTTTACACCCTCTGAATGTTATGACGCGGAAGTCCATTGGCTTAGAGTGTGTACTGTATGTTCAAGCAATAAGGCTTATTCAGACTGTGTAGAGAAACAAAAAACCTACATATTTATAAATAGCTGCTTCTCACAGTTTCACCTGGGTGGACATTCCCTCATGAATCGTACGATGAATTTATCCAGAGTAAAAATTATCCTATTTCTATGTTAAAATTAATGTCGATCTAATGCTCTGTTGCTGCTTGAAATAGAAACAAACAAACCAACAAACCCGCACATACAACTAATTTCGCATTTATGCTCTTAGTGTAGACTTTTCCTATGGCTCGAAGAACCGATAACCGATGGGGACGAAAGACGCAGCGAAGGTAGATGAACTAGATGGACCGAACGACATCGTGAGAGTCGCGGGCATCCAGTAGATACACATGGCAGGCTGTAGTTCAATCTGGCGCTCTAAGGGGGAGGCCTATTTTCAGCAGTGGACGTCTTTTCGCTATTGATAATATGATGATGACTTTTCTTATAGTGTAGGTAGTTAGTACTCACAGGCTCAACCCCAAGATAATGGTCCGCGATAGCTTGCGCGTGTTTCAACGACAGCCTCGTAGGAGGATGGCCAGCACAGGCCCCGGGCAGGTAGTTGTCTAAAACGCCGCATAGCACCCAGCCGTGCCGCCATACTGTGTCCAAGTGCTCCACTCGTACGGGGCCCGCTTCACCGAGCCATTGTAGGACAGCTTGCTTCTGTTCCTCGCTTGAGAATACGACTGGAAATGGAAAGAAATCTTGTGAGACCAAAATTAATTACTTATTTGTAATCAATTAATTTGTATCAACGAGCTATGGAGAGGGCTATGCTCGTGGTTTCTCTACGAGATCGAATCAGAAATGAGGAGATCCGTAGACGAACGAAAGTTACCGACATAGCCCACCGGATTAGCAAATTGAAGTGGCAGTGGGCAGGGCACATAGCACGCAGAACAGATGGCCGATGGGGCCGAAAGCTTCTCGAATGGAGACCACGGACCGGTAAGCGCAGCGTAGGACGTCCACCCACGAGATGGACAGACGACCTAAAAGAGCGCCAGGAAAACGCTGGATGCAGGCCGCGATTGATGGGGGAGGCCTATGTCCAGCAGTGGACGACCTATGGCTGAAACGATGATGATGAATCATATAAGACAACATCACGCCCAGGCGGTCACCCATCAAAATACCGACCGCGCCTGACGTTTGCTTAACTTGCATCGACTCACACTTGGTCAATATTTATTATTTGTTGTTTTACTTTAGAGTGTGTACCTAATCATGCCAAATTTGACGCTTGTACGTATTACAGTTTTTATATTAGAGCAAATACAAAAATGATTTATAAAAACGTTTGTTGTATGGGGACCACTCTTTAGTTTTTACTTCTTGACTTTATTATTATTTCTTAGTTAATCTGCCGTGACATTACATATTCTGTGAAAATTTTCTATTATTACGGTTCGAAAGATACAGCCGTTAAAAGGTAGGACGGAAAGACATACAGACAGCGTAGGTTTAGTAATAGAGTCCCGTTTTCACTATTTGGTTACGAAACTCTAACAAAGCAGATACCTATTTTATAAGCGGCAGAGGTCGGTATACAAGCTTGTTACTTGATCGTCCCGTATGAATTTGGAAAGTTAAAAAACTCACAAAAAGGTCGTTATAGGACATTCCAGAAAATGCAGTCTAGGGAAAGGTGGAAGGCACTAGACCGCGCGGGAGGTCAGCCATGCGATGGACCGACCAGATCAATTCTGCAGTTTCCCTTAAACTAGTGCAGCATAGGATTACCTCCAGCTGAGAGAGATGGCGAGACATCGTGAAGCGCATTATATGTGCCCCGTCCAATGCAACAAGTAGGTACATGACGACCACGACCTTCTCTGCCAAGAGCGAAACGACTAAGAAGAAGTATACTAGTTTTACAAGATAGTTTGTACCTAATGTATCGGTCGGTAGTTTCAAGAGAAATTACGTTTATCACCATATTCAAACTGGAATGTTTTTTGTATTACCTAGCTTACTGGTACAAGGTAGTTAAGTGAAACGAAACGCATCAACGTCAACGAGAATAATTATACATCGTCAAAGGTCAAAGGTTAGAGACTTCTAACATCAACTCGAGGCAATGGGCGTACGATAAAATTGTAAGCAAGTTTAATTGCTACTTATTTCTAACAATATTTAAATAAATAAGCGTCAAACATTAAAAAAAGTTTCATTAGGTTTTTGTCTTGAACTTTATTGATTTAAAATCTTCTAGAATTATCGGTGCCGCCACATAGAAAGCATTAAGGTAGTTATCTACTAAAATTTTGCGTCAAATAGCAATACTAAAGCGATGTCCATGCCATATAATTTATCTGAACGATTTTTTTCTCTTTTATGGAATTTATGGTATGATAACCAAAGCCTTCCACATATTAGACGCTAAATTGCGGTCGTTGTGGCGTGATATTGCAATCATAAGCTAAGCTTAACTTGTCTCACTGCGATTTCTACGACCTTAGCGCGAACTGGTATTTTTGAATTTCTATTATGTAATAATAAATAATTAAAATAAATTATATAACATAGCCTATGTTTTAATCTGGTAATTTCTAAGCATATTCGTGAAAACCGCATTTAAATCCGTCCAGTGGCTTAGGAGATGTGCGCGGACAAACAAACAAACAAACAGACAAAAATTCTAAAAACTGTCCTATCGTGTTCAGCTGCTTATTTTAAGACGCCCTGTGTTTTTTTTTTGTTATCTCGCAATTATAAATTTTTTTCTCTACGTTTTTATTATATGTATAGATAGATATACATATGTAGGTATAGATTCACGAGGCTCTAAATTGAATGTACCTAATTACGAATGAGCCTAGTCATCTGTAGGTATACTTATAGAATTTATTACTGTACGACTCTACCGAGGTTATCATGGTTTTAGACCACACATTTAAGTAGGTAACTCACACGAAAACATTTTATTCACTGCCAACAATACGTTATTGTTGATTCAGAGATTTTGTCTGCGAAATACAATAGTCTCGGTTATCTTATTTGCACATTGTCTTATCAAGATGATAATTATCGTAGCCTATAAACCTTGATCTATTTTGGTGGTCAAGAAAATTATAACTCAAGTGATACCCGACTTCGTTCTTTAACATATCTACTTACTGGATTTAAGAAAATCGTCTAGGTCAGCGAATAATGCTTTTCATGAAAAAAAAGTCCCACGGCAAGCAGCGGAACTAAATTTCCATGTTGTAGTTGTCAGGTATTGTTACTTGTGTGTTGGGCGCTAGTGAGATTTTTATTAATTTTCCATCTTAAGGTGAAACGTTTCACTTTGGCGGGAAATTTAAATTTCAAACAGTTTTTTTTGTTCTTGTAGCTAGGCCGATAATTATTGTAAACGATAATGATGTTCGCGAAAATTGATTATTATTCTTTACAAACTCGCGTAAAGTTATTTATCTCCAATACACATTATTACATACATTTGTCAATAAACAAATTTATGCTGTTTCAAACGGTTTATTGCCAAATGTAAGTAATATGGTGAGTAACTGATTTAATAGCTGTACATGATAATGTAAAGAACGACCAACAATTTTCACGAACACTATGCCATTTCACAATAATTACCCGGCCTAGCTACAAGGACAAAAAAACTGTTTGAAATTTGATTTTCCCGCCAAAGTGAAACGTTTCACCTTAAAAGAATCGTGTACGATGCCTAAAGTAGTGATAGTGATTGATACGATGACAGCGCCACGTCTGGGGGACTTCTTTCATGAAAATCACTCTATTAACAAGCTGAAGTGGCATTGGGCCGGTCATATATGTTGCACAACCCATAACCGTTGGGATGGACGTGTTTTAGGGAAGAAACAACGAATCGGCAAACATAGTGTGGGACGCCTCGAGACTCGATGGAGTGATGATAAACGTAAGGCAGCTGGCACTGGCTGCATGAGGCCCATGTCCAGCAGTGCATACAGATAGGCTGGTTATGATGATGAAGAAAGAGAGCATTCGCGAAATATCTTACCAACAGCGTAGAAAACCGTAGTCAGAGCGATACTCTAAATTATGTGACTTTGAAGAGGATAATATATTATATTTATGACTTAGATACTATATAGCTTGGCCGAGGTGCAGATGCAAGTTGTAAAGTTAAACATGCAATGTTTAAGGTATTAAACTTTTTTCATTACTTACTGGCTCTAAAAGTATTGTCGATATGCCATAGCAGCGTGAATAAAACGCTCTCCTAGCCTCAGAACAGCGTCAGAAGTAAAGCTGGCGCGAGGTACCGCAGAATCGTGAAGTTAGATACCTAGCAAGGTTGAAAGAAATCTAGGTTTATTACTGATTCTGAAAGTGTCGATGCTACGCCTCAGCAGCGTGAAAAGCTCTGCAAGCCTCAGTACAGCGTCAGAAGTCGAGCAGGTGCGAGGTATCGCAGAATCGCGAAGTATCTATAAGTAGTCGATAGCAAGGTTGAAAGAAATCTTGGTTTATGACTTACTGGCTCTGAAAGCGTTGTCGATGTGCCTTAGCAGCGTGAACAGGAAACTCTGCTGGCCCCAGAACAGCGTGAGAAGCGTGGCCGGTGCGAGGTACCGAAGGGTTGTGAGGATGGCGTCCAGCGCCGCTGACCACATGCCGCGCTCCGCCTCCAGCTCGGGATATTCGGGGATCGGGAACAACCCTAGAATGAGGGAAAAAACGTTTTTTACTAAATTGCTGTATGAAATTTGCCTACATCTCAACTATGCTAATGTTCTATCTCTATAAGTTCTATAACTCTACCTAGTGATCTTTACCAAATTATAAATATCAAACTGATTTTGGTTGGTCTTATTCTATCACGTTCAATGGATTGGCGTAATTTTATGGACAAAGATTGACTTGTTGGACAGAAAAGGAGAACAGAAGGTGTCTTGTGATAGTCTCACATACATAGCCATGGTTTTTTCGATGATTGCTTCCAAGCCTACGTTTTAATGAAATGTGAATGAATAAGACAGCAAAATATTTTTTTGAGTATATATTTTTACGTGAATATCCACACAACGTTTATGAAAAGTATTATACAAGTCTTGATGGCAAGTGGTACATTTATGGACTCGCGTATGCTGACCTCAGCTACACGTTGAAATTTTTACGTTTGTCTCTTTTACACGAGATAGATAGAGACTTATAAAATGATCCTGTTTCCAGCTACTGCTGTAGTGTGGGTAGGTACTTTAGTGAAATATTGTGTCGATCACACTAAAGTTGTGCTGCAGTATAAAGGTAGTTGTCCCCGTCTCAATCTTGTTATACTTAGTTGCCAAGTCATCGTTAAAAGTTTTTCATCTTTTACTCGTTTATCTGGAAGCTGTTATAACTTTATCTACTTAGGTATGCTTCGGTGCTTTACAACTTCAGGTGCTATAACATTTTAAAGCATACACCAATATAGGTAGGTATTAGGTATTTTATTTCTATTCTAATAGTAGTAATTCGTCCCGGAAAATTTCCTCACAACCTGTATCTTTGCAACCCAGACTGATTTAGCTCATTTTCGAACATAAAAATTGTTTTGGAATGAAACTACTTTCCTACATAATTTCATTAAACGGGACGCAAGTTTACATGGAATAAAAATACAAATATAGTATGTAATCTATGGAACTACCTAGTAAACTGTTTTTTATGCGTCAATAGCTTGCGTTTTACCATCTCGCCTAATGTTGCGGTCAAGGATAAAGCATAGGTACGAGTAGGTATGGTACGCGCGATGACGCGTGCTTAGAAGAAAACGATATCCTATCGTGTCATTGTTTTTTTGATAGAAAGTTTCACATCCTTGACATAGGCTGCTTCGTTTAATACGCGGGTGAAGTCGTGGATAAAAAAATCATCATCATCAGCCAGAAGACGTCCACTGCTGAACATAGGCCTCCCCTTTTAACCTCCACACCGAACGACATCCTGCCATCTGCATCCACTGGATGCCCGCGACTCACAATGTCGTCGGTTCATCTAGTGAGAGGCCTACCTACGCTGCGTCTTCCGGTTCGCGGTCTCCACTCAAGGATTACAAATAGGCTTTTATAATTAAAACGTTAGATAATAAACTATAAATATAAACAATTACATACCAGGATATTTTCATACATTTCAACAAAGCTATTTTGGTGATACGCAAGGTCGTTTGTGTTTAAAAACATTACGTTAGCGTAAATCCGTAATCGGTACTGCTATGTAAATAATCGATATAGAAATTAATACAAGCTGATTTGTAACGTGGGAAACCTTTATCAGCGACATACATGTACCTAAGTTTATCAAGTTTTGATAAACCACGAATGTGTGAAACGTAAATGTTATAATTAGCAAAACAATATTTGACATAAAAATTTATACAGATTTTAGGAAAAAATCGTAATGAGCTGTAATGCGCAACATGAAATATGGTCGGTATCTAAATTGTTCAAAAAAATCACTATGGCTCTGATTAGACATAATTGTTTGTCTTTCTTGTTGTTTATCACACTAATATTATAAATGCGAAAGTTTGTGAGTGTGTATGTTTGTTACTCCTTCACGTTAAAACGGCTGGACGGATTTGGATGAAATTTAGAATCGAGATAGCTTATGTCCTGGATTAAAACATAGGCTACTTTTCATCATCATCATCATCACCGATTTTCATCACCACGCGGGTGAAACCGCGGGGCGCAGCTAGTAAGTAATACAGCTCCACTTTATCCCTACCCTTTGACAACTTACACTTTTTTTTGTCAACTAGTAGGTATTGCTAATATAACATAACACTAAATAAACTAAGTATTGTAATTTCAATATAAATAAATAGGTATCTGGGACATTATTGCACACATGGTCATCTGACCCCAAACTAAGCAAAGCTTGTAATATGGCTGCCAGACACTGATATACATACATATATATTTTTAAATACATACTTAAATAGATATTAACACCCAGTCAAAGAATCGAAAGAAATCGGGAATCGAACCCACGCTCCCAAGCGCAGAAGCCAGGTCCACTACCAACTGAACTAACGGGGCTGTCAATATAAGTACAAAGATTATGCTAGTCTGTAGCAGAAAATGAATAATTAATGTGTTGTCGTACTTAGATACTAGATGTTACATACTCGTAATCTACTTTACTCCGTGGACGTTAAAAGTACGCGTGAACGTGCAGACTAAAGGTGAAATTCCATCAGTGTGCTGCACTGTGCGACAATGCGCTGCACATGTGTACAGTACAAATCTTTCCATCGGTGGAGAGTCAAATAAACACTAACAAAATATGTGCAAACCGTATCTCCGGCTGTTAAGTACAGCTGTGCTGAGAAAAAGAAATAAACGTTCATGACGCACAGTACAGTACCCTCATTACAAGATTTGATAGTTTTCAAAAACTTTTTTCGTTTTCGTTTGGTCCATACATTGCTGGGCTGAAAGCAGGCGTTCTGTAAAAAAGAATCGCTGCACACAATTCCGGTGGAATTTCACCTTAAAATCGTTGGCGAAACATGCAAAAGTCCGCGAGCTAGTTTCAATGGGTGGGCAGCATGCTCAAAGCATACCTATGATATACACTTATTTACCAATAACAACTATAGACAACCACACAAATATTCTGCTCGGCCAAAAATTTCCATAATGCATTAATGTTGTTTTAGTATAAAACAACAAACAACAAACTTTTCTTTGCGAAACTGACACCAGAGCTGCGTTTCTCGGAAGTCCTCATTTTTTTGCTAACTCCGTTTGATATTTTGTTACGCCGTACTGTTTAGTTTATAGCGTGTGCGAATACCACAAAGTAAAGTTGTTTGAGCAAGATATAAGGTTACATATAGCTAATACAAACCAATGCTTCGCGGGTGTTGATCAGCCTGAACATCTTCCACGTACCGTCGCGCCAGCTCTTCTATACTATCCGACATTTCAGTTTCTAGTTGCCATTATCTCTGTTCCATAAACTAACTGGCTTGAACTAAAATCCTGCACTTACGTGGTTTTTTACACGTGTTATAAATTGTTGGTTTTTATGTTGATTTGCAGATGACTAGTCACCAAATGTGATGCATCATCTAAACCAGGGGCTCGATATTTGAATCGCTCGTATAATATTGCGCACGAAAATATCATGCGAAATGACTGACTTTCGAACCAAATCCCAAACAAAAATGCATTTTTAATATAATCATATCACTCGCTAACGCAACGAGTGGTTTGAACCGTTCGAATTTGCATTCTGTCAATAGAAATATTTAATTTCACATGATACCTATATTCGTGCGTATACTAGCTATTGAAATATCGAGCTCCTGAGTACGTCACTGGTAGCGTTCTAAACTAAGCAAACGTTTTCATTGGGTAAAAAATTAAATTATGCTTATTAGATCATTGATTTTGATTCAGCGCAATTTATAAAACGTGCTCATTAGCGATTCACTTTTTATTTATCGTAAGAATCAACAGAATTGAATGTTTTTGTACCCATAATATTTTTACATAATTAGAGACAATGGCATCTTCTGGTGTCGACATCCATCAGTGGCCCTAGTACGAGCACTTGCGAAAAAGTATACGTTCCCTAAACGATAGCAAAATTTATGAAAAATTGAACAGCGCCTCTATCGGACGTAAAGGTAAACTGAATTTTTCATACATTTGCCATCGTTTACGGAACGAATACTTTTTCGCAAGTTCTCATACTAGCCCCACTGGTATCCATTTAGAGTCGCTGCGCCAGATATGTAAGCAAGTATGTATATATTAAATAGAAGACGTTTAGAAGTGACATGTCTATGGAATAGATATAAATTTACGATTTTGACTAATATTTAAATAAAAACTTCTGTGGAATGAAGATTAGCAAAGGTATTAGATTGTAGAAAAGCAGTAGTTTATTTCTACTTAATAGTTTAATAATGATGAGTCGTTTTTGCTTAGTTTAGGAGGTCAAAAGTCATCTGCTTAACCAACAATTTTACAATCATGTTTTTTTTTCTTGTGCTGATGTTTTGATGAATGCGTGTTTGTCTTATATTTCCGATCTTAAAAGATACTGATTATATTCCACTATGCCAATCAGATTTGATAATGTCGCTTTATCTATTTTATTACTTTCCTAGTAGTTATCTATTTGATATATAATCCGTGAATGTTTAAGGCTATTAATGAAAGCTGCAAACAATTATAGTCTATTTAGAAGGCGTTGCACCTTGTTATACGACTAACCAAAACAATTCTTCCGTTTTAATTAGGTTCAGATAGTTTTAAATTAGTGCACATTACTTTTAAGACAGCATTTTTGATCGCTTTTTCCGTTAACTTAAAACCTATTCGCGGTTGGGATCAAAGGTTGTACACACATGTTCAAAACCGATATACCTACTAATGCGTTTTTTTGAAATTAGTTTTCATTTCGGTTTTTCTTGGCATTCGTTCACACATCTTTCGTCTATGTTTGACGAAAATCTGTCCAACCGTTTGAAACTTTTGAAAGAGCTCTTTTTCAAATTGTTCTGTGATATTTGCACATTGGATAGAGCAGACAATGTAGCGCTACAGCAAGCTGTGTCTACGGGTAATTAAAATTTAGGTACCTATATGTACCTACACTCTTAATATAAGGTCGGGGAAAAAGTTTCTTCGTATTTTATAAACAAATTCAAGACATATTTTTTTCAAGTTTAATTACATTTAATTATAATATATATGTGCCATTTTGTTCGATAACTTGTTGCCATCTTGTAGGTAGTGACATGATCCCGTTGCTGTAGAATTTTTGGGACTTCTGATCAAAAAAATGCAACAAGTAGTTTTGACAGTCCTCTCTTGATGTTAATCTAACACTACCCAAAGAATTCTGAAGAGATCGAAACAGGTGGAAATCTGAGGGTGCAAGGTCAGGGCTATATGGTGGATGCATTAACACTTCCCAACCAAGCTCTCTAAATTTTTGCTGAGTGGCCAAAGATGTGTGCGGTCTGGCGTTATCATGATGAAAGACCACACTCTTTCTGTTGATCAATTCCGGCCGTTTTTTCTCAATTTCTTGTTTGAGTCTCATCTGCTGTTGGCAGTAGAGATCCGAATCGATGGTTTTGCCCGGCGGTAAAAGCTCATAATGAACGATGCCCTGCCAATCCCACCATACACACAGCATCACCTTATTACGTGTTAATCCGGGTTTCGCTACAGTCTGTGGTGCTTCACTGCCCTTTGACCATGATCGTTTGCGCACATTCTTGTCGTAGGTGATCCATTTTTCATCACCAGTGATCAATCTTTTCAAAAACGGTTCGGTTTCTTTACGTTTCAATAGAGAGTCGCAAATGAGTACACGATTCATTTGGTTTCTTTCAGTGAGCTGGTGTGGCACCCAAATATCGAGTTTTTTTGTATACCCAGTTATTTTCAAATGGGTCAAAACTGTTTTGTGGTCAATCCCCAGGTCTTCAGCTACGTCGTAACTACTAATATGCCGATCTTGGTCCACTTTTCCAGAAATGGCATCGACTTTATCCGTTACAGGGCGACCAGAGCGAGCTGCATCTTTGACATCAAAATTCCCGGACTGAAAACGCTTGAACCAACATTGTGCTACTCTTGATGACACTGCATTAGGTCCATAAACGTCACAAATTTTATTCGCGGCTTGTGTCGCATTTTTCAGTTTTTTGTAATAAAATTTCACAATATATCGAATTTCTTCGTTAGATTCACTCATTTTATCGAACAAAAAAACAATTGAAAAATGGCGGGAAATTGCTTTTTACTTTTTATATTCCTTTTTTAATATGTCATATTTTTAATGGTATCAAAACCAGCCAGATACAAACAGTACAATCGATGAGATTTTTACTACAACTTTATACATACAAAATACGAAAAGACCTTTTCCCCGATTTCTCGTAGGTACCTACTTGTTATTTAAAGTAGATCGTATCTACTTTTCTACCAATATTCTACCAAATAAGGTTGGTAAAATTATGCAGTGAATCACAAGATTTAAAAAAAAGGAAGAGAAAATGGATTAAATATGTAAATGAGTAAGCATGTGTGAGTTAATAATATGCATTGATACTTACTTCAAAACAAATCCCTTATCACAAATGCACCGATATCTCCACGCAACTCGGTATTCTTATAAAAACAATAGTTTCTTACCAAATTAAACCCAACGCGAAAGAAGGTAACCACCCAACTAGGTATTCATTTTTTTATTAACCGTCTCCGTAAATATAGCTTTATCTAATCGCAATGCAAACTGTGATGATTTGACAAACTAATACCTGCGGTCAGTGAAACGATGAAAGTGGAAACTTTCCTAAATTTTTCATATCTGTCTTAGGGGAATTGCTTTCGCAATAATCAATGTTATCTTGGTTTTTATGTTTACCTACAATGTGTACCTAGTTTTGTGATAAAAATGTTAGCCGGCTTTTCAATGAGTCAGAGTTAAAGATAAAATTACTGTGGTTTTCATGATTCAGGAAGAGTCTAGTCTAACAGGAAAATAACTTTTGTTATCCCTATTAACTAAGTATTCGAAAAATTAAGATTGATTCCTCTAAAAGTCATAAGACGTCCACTGCTGAACATAGGCCTTCCCCTTAGAAGTCCATACTGAACGACAGCCTGCCATCTGCTTTCACTGGATGCCCGCGACTCTCACGATGTCGTCGGTCCATCTAACTAGTGGGAGGCTTACCTACGCTGCGTCTTCCGGTTCGTGGTTTGCACTCAAAAACCTTTCCTCTCCATCTGTTATCGGATCTTTGAGCGACAAGAGCGATCTCAACAAGTACCCAAAGTAGGTCTGAAATATCTATACATATCTATATCTATACATATAATAAAAACGTAGAGATAAAAAAATCTGTAATTGCGAGATAACACAAAAAAAAAAACACATAGGGCGTCTTAAAATAAGCAGCTGAACACGATAGGACAGTTTTTAGAATTTTTGTCTGTTTGTTTGTTTGTTTGTTTGTTTGTCCGCGCACATCTCCTAAACCACTGGACGGATTTAAATGCGGTTTTCACGAATATGCTTAGAAATTACCAGATTAAAACATAGGCTATGTTATATCATTTATTTTAATTCTTTATTATTACATAAAAGAAATTAAAAAATCAATGATTATTTTCTTCGTTACCCGAAACGTAATATGAACGTAATGTCACATAGCCTCAAGCAACGAGGTCCAAAGTATAGAGAACGTTATTGACATAGCCATTAAAAAATTTGAAACTGTCAACTGTCATTCAGATAATCAGTTTAAATTTAAAGAAGGTTCCTTAACCTTCTTAGATGAATGAACGTGTAGATCAAGGATGTTATAAAAACATAGGCCTTACAACCTCTTTGGCGATTCAATCCAATGCATTTTGCATATGCAGACAAGCATATATCAGGGTTCCGTGGCCAAAGCCATACTTGTGGTCGTATTCATATAGTTCAGAAATTGCATGGTCGTAGAAAAATTTGAACGAGCGAAGCTGGGTAGTCAAATTTCAGAGATGTATTATCCCGACATGACACGATATAGGTACTTTTTATGGTTTAGACAAAAAGAATACTTCAAAACATGCTCTGCACTGTGGTCACATTATCTTTTTGATTTGAAAACTGTTTACGGTGTTTTTACTGTTATGCTTCTATCAATACTTCACACAGGGCGACTTAAAATAAGCAGCTGAACATGTTAAGGCAGTTTTTAGAATTTTTGTTTGTTTGTTCACGCACATCGCCTAAACCCCTGGAAGAAAATGTGGACGGATTTCAATGCGGTTTTCACGAATATGCTTAGCTATGACCAGATTGAAGTATAGGCTATGTTAATTTGCGCAAGGGCCGGATTAAGGGAAGAAAAAAGGATTGAAGGTTTATATGAAAATCTACGCGTACGAAGTAGCGGGCAAAAAAACTAGTCGTATAATAAAAACGTAGCAATAAAAAAATCTGTAATTGCGAGATAACAAAAAAAAATCACACAGGGCGTCTTAAAATAAGCAGCTGAACACGATATGACAGTTTTTAGAATTTTTGTCTGTTTGTTTGTCCACGCACATCTCCTAAACCACTGGACGGATTTAAATGCAACACGACTTATAACATTATGACTTTATGATTTACGTACAGTTACCTCCGTATATAGGTAGGTACCTATCTACTATTTTACATGACACTGTTGTCACGTGGTTGTCACATAAATGATGGCAAAGGTCCATATACATCCATCCATTACGTCCATCACAGATTTTTTGATCTCCAAGTTTTTATTATATGTACTAGTTTTTTTGCCCGCGACTTCGTACGCGTAGATTTTCATATAAACCTTCAATCCTTTTTTTCTTACAGGGAGTATAACATTCTCTTAGTTCCAGGGGTTTAGGAGATGTGCGTGAACAAACCACTGGACGGATTTAAATGCAGTTTTCACGAATATACTTAGCTATTATCAGATTGAAGTATAGGCTATGATATTTTATGAAAGGGCCGGATTAAGGGAGAAAAAACGGGTTGAAAATTAACATGAAAATCTACGCGTACAAAGTCGCAAGCATCAGCACTAGTAATTTTATAAAGGAAATAATGAGTTCTGAATATATATAATATATATATATATATGGAGCAAATAGTCCGAAGCAAAATAGTTTTTATTACTACATAATTGTAATTAAAACCGATGTGAGTACAATGATTAGCGGTGTTTTGTTTATCAAGAATACTTCACATTTTAATGAGCAGATAACTGACTTATGCATTTATTAACTATCAATAGCTGTTAAGCGATAAAATTCGGAACGTGGATATTCGCCAAAGAACTAGAGTCACCGACATAGCTATTAAAATCTGCAAGTTGAAGTGGCAATGGGCAGGCCACATCGCTCTAAAAACTGATAACCGATGGGGAAGAAAGGTTCTTGAGTGGAGACCGCGAACCGGAAGACGCAGCGTAGGTAAGTCTCCCACTAGATGGACCGACGACATTGTTAGAGTCGCGGGCATCCAGTGGATGCAGATGGCAGGATCTCATTCAGTGTGGAGGTTAAAGGGGAGGCCTATGTTCAGCAGTGGACGTCTTCTGTCTGATGATGATGATGAGCTGTTAAGCATTGTTTTCTAAATATAAAACTAGCATCGGTCTATGCTATATCTAGCTGCAGTAGATTGTTAAAATCTGAATAAAAACTGTACCTAAACCGTGATCAGTTATGCTAGGTTTTTGAAAGCAAGTGCAAAACCTACTTAGACAGCGAATTTAATTAATATTTTGGAATGTCATTGCAGCTGTTAAGGCTGAAAAAGTTGGACTTAAGCTAAATAAAACAAATGATGACATCGTATGAAAAATATTCAGCCTTTTATGCTTATGACTTAGAAGTTAAATCGATAACTTATTTTTGATGTTAGTTTAAGTTTCATTTGCATTTTTCGATGTGTAATAAAGATATATTGTATTGTTACAAAATTATAAGTATAGGTAGGTAGTTACCTATTATTTGAGTGAAGTGTTTGGTAGAGTTACGAGTGCAACATAAATAAAATGTAGGTCACTTCTTAAGGGCTTCTTAACAACGTCAAATAAGTCAACGCTTAAGAGCCGTTTTACGAAATGCATCGTAAAATTTTAGATTTCTAGATTTTCGGGCATGAAACCAAAAAAAATAAGCCGTAATTATCAAAACAACTAAATAAAATTCTTTATTTTATGTCGATCCGATATTAAAGAAACCAAATCTCAAACTTTCCCTCCTAGATTTTTAAAAACATCTCATACCATCTCAGTCATCAATTTTCGGAAAAACCACAACAAAATTGTTGAAACAAATTTGTTGAGTTCTTCCGAAAAAAATTATCCAAATATTTCGAAATTTTAAGCCGTTATTTTCAATATAAACTACAGATCTATTTATTAAAGGAAATTGAATTTTCTATAGATGAAAGATCAACTTATATTTGATTTTATTTGATAGAATTAGAATGGCAAAAATCCTGTTTTCGTTGTTTTTTTTGTCAAAAAAATATAAGGGCTATTAATTATGTATGAAACTAGTAGGTCTGTAAGTTGCTCGTATTTTGTTTTGTTTATGAATTTCAATATCCTAACAACTCCCTAAATAGGTACTGGCGACAAATGTATTTATAATTACCATAATATTACAAAACTTTACGTCAATGATGACCAAAACAATGAAAAATATTTCAATTTTCCGTGCGAGACCGATCTGATAACTATAAGTAGGTATATTACTCGTTCCTAGTTAGCGTAGCGATAAGATACATTGTTATTCGTTAACATTCCTATCACACACCTGAGTTTACTAACAAAAGATATGACTCTAAAGGGGGCTACAAACGGGCTTCAAACAACAATACGATATTAGCCGGTTTTATTGATAGATAACTAAATTAAATTAGATATAACAACCGGTGAAAAGTAATTGCTTTATTGTTTAAATATCTATTACAACTAAGTACACATTTTGACTTTCATCCCCTCTCTCAAGGGAACTATGCTGAATTTTGGGATAAAAAGTATCAAATATCTTATCTCGTAGTATGAACTCAAATTAGTTTCATTTGAATTAATTCAGTAGTTTCGGCGTGATGCACGGCCAAGATACAGACAGACAGACAAAATGAAAAAACAAAAAACTGCTTTAGCTTCTAAATTACTTCAATGTACAGAATTTCACCTGTTACAGTTTTATTATAAGTATAATATAGATGGTTTTAGCATGGTTGTAACGTTTCATTAAACTCTTCAAGAGTCAGGCAAAAAAAAAAAATTTTTTTTTTTCTTCTCTTCTTGAGAAGGTTTTGGCGTCACACAAATATTCTGCATTTTTACTGGCGTCAAGCATTTATATATTTTCAACTTCTTGTCAATGGTATCGTCAAATAAGTCATAGTCACAGTCAACAAAAATAAGTGACGGTCAAGTGCATGTCATGCCCCACTAGTCTAGCGGTCTCTTATACTTTACTAGTCTTAGAGACTATGTATTAGAGCTTCTATGGAGTTTTAGAAACAATACGAAAAGACATGTTTCACTTCTTTGTATTACGTAATTTCCAAAATACACAAACTTACGAAAATAATACATCTTTTTCACGATGACGCCAAAAAAAAACTTCCTTCTTTTAAATCAATAATAATTATCAATATAAAAAACTAACTTCATAAAAATGTCAGAACTGGACCAAATAGAAACCACACGGGAAGCACCAGCTTTCAAATAAAAAAATAATCATCAAAATCGGTTCACCCAGTCGAAAGTTCTGAGGTAACAAACATAAAAAAATAAAATCAAACTAAATACAGTCGAATTGGGAACCTCCTCCTTTTTGGAAGTCTGTTAAAAATAGTACAGTCGTCAACACAGTGTAAATTATTACTTCAGTGAATCTAAAGCTATGCTTTTAACAACCCTTCATAACTTAAGGTGTTTTTTTAGACATTATGGTACCTATCTCTTAAATGTGTTACCCTTTACCTTGTCCCGTCATTTTAAAGGCCAAACACGATAGAATAGAGATAATAATATCGAAAGTTATCAAAGGAAATAACTTATTTTATTGCTGTATGACAGTTTAAGGCACTTCAAACGATAGCTGATAATGTCAATTGATGAATGATCTTTCTAGCAAAAGTATTGAATAAATCACATGGTTTAAATATTGGTGTTCTGAATTGCTCACATGACCTAGTTTTTAAAGATGTAAATTGCATGTTTAAAGTTAAGTAAGATTAAAACAAGTCTAGGCACCTTAAGAGTAAGCGTACTTACTTCGGCTTAGCCCGCATCTACACTTTCTATCGTGAGTTCTGGTTAATGCACAAGACGCGCGAAGCCGAAATCCTCTTAAAAGAAAAGGAAAATCTACGCTTTCCCATTCCGTTATAAAAAAGTAAAGGGGAAAATCACAGGTCGTTGCGATTAAAGAGATATTCTAAAGTCTGATCAACAAGTTTTGATGTTTTAAATCATATCTAATTAAGTACCTATACGTTAGTTTTACTTAGTATGGTTCAATTCCAAATGCTAAAAGGAACTGTTATGATGAGACTTTGGTATGTGTTTGACTGTCTGTCTGTATACTACATCCGATTTTATTAACAACTATAATGCATTAAAATTCTGTTTAGAGAAAATAAACTGTAAGCTATCGACTTGTTACCTGATTCGATAAGTAAATACTAAATAAATAATGGAAAAAATACTTTACGTCTACTAACTGATACGATGGTTACCTTGCACGAGACATATACTGAATCGCATAACTTTAATAACCAGGACCAATTTCGTATAGGCACTAAGTATTGTAAACTTGATTGTAAAATAGTCGAAAATGAAACTGTCACGAGGCAAGACTTATTTCTACTAATTATAAACCTTCAATCGTTCACCACATTAAAAAAGGTTTCCGTATTTATGTCTACAAGGATAACTTTCGTTTTTTTTTTTTCACGGAAACAACTACACTTTTTTAAAGGTTAAAAATGCTCACAACAAAACCTTATTTACATAACATCTTGCATTATAATTTAAGCACACATTTTTAAGGCCTACACGAATACATTCACTACTTTGTACAAATATTTTTTGAATGTAAATCAACGAGGTGTTTCCGCCTCTTGTTACGTAAACAAAACATCAGCACGTTTTTTTGAAATTTTTGTTTGATTGTTCTTTTTTTATACAAATATTTACGCACACAACGCCTTTCCGCACGTGGCGAAGAGCACTGACTGATGATAAAATAATTTCTAAAGAACCTAATCATTATCAATCTTTCATATCAGCGAGGTTGTTCAGAGTTCTTTATGTACCTATCAATTTTTTGTGTGTTTAAATTTGTACATGCACTTGGGAATTTTTGAGATTTTCCCGCGATCTTACACGGTGAATGACTGTTAAAATAGATATTAAATAGAGATAAGAAATTTAGATGGATTGATGTTGATCCGGCGCAATTAAATTACCTAGTTCAATATCCAGAAAATATCACTCAAATATGATAATTTATATTCTTGGGATAGGAGAGTATTATTATCCACACTGATATTATAAATGCGAAAATAACTCTGTCTCTAATCACGGCTAAACGGCTTAACCTCGATAAAATTTTGCGAGTTAATAGTATGTATCATGAGGACGGACATAGGCAATTTTTTTTTCTGAAGAAATCGCGGACGAAGTTGCGGGTAGGTACAGCTAGCTACTTTATATAAAATTTCCATGTCACAATGTTAGTTACCGTACTCTTCCGAAACGGCTATACCGATTTTTACCAAATTTTATATGCGTATTCAGTAGGTCTGAGAATCGGCTACTATCTATTTTCCATACCCCTAAGTGATAAGGGTTGTTCACCCTTAAATTTTTTTTTTAATTTTTTGACGAATTTTTTTTTTTTTTTTATTATTATTTTATAAGGCAAAACAACGTTTGCCGGGTCAGCTAGTAATATATATAAATAAAAATAAAATGTTCGACGCAAGCGTTCCAACTTAAGAACGGTTTTTTTTTTTTAATGTTCGTAATAGTCCGAGCAAGGTTTTATAGGCAAAAATTAAAAAAATGCCTGGAAAATTGGAAAATTTTAAATGTGCTTTTTTCCATGGGTCTTTTGTACGAACCATTACTGAAATAATTTTATTCACAAAACAATTTTCTGCTCGTGTATTTGTATCACATTTTTTTTATATCTCAGCATTCGCAGCCTCTAAAACTCTTGTAGAATTTACCTAAGTTAATTTATCTTTACTCTGGTAGAAATTACATAGATCGCATTAGCCAGATATCGTATAATATCTGAAACAATATTTTTTTTCACTTAAGTTTTTTTGATAATTTCACATATTGCTGTGTTGTTTATAATAACTAGGTCACGTAAAATGTATAATAGGTATCAAGATCTCATACCTATTGTTTGAACGTTACTATATTAAAGAAAAACAAAGCACCCCGAGGGTATCTTAAAAAAAGTCCACAACTGGTCACACTCCACTTTATAACCCATGGTTTATTACGAAAGTTCCACTTTACTGACCGCTTTTCCTTACAAGAGAGAGGCTGCGCAGGCTCTTTCACACTACGCTAAATTTCTCATTATAAGTATTTTTAATGTGGCTCTTATAGCTAACAAACTTCAACCTTGCGTAGGACTGGGTTAGAGGGAGAGATAGTATGGGCGGTTTTTTATTTGATAGTACCAGAGTCTAGTGCGAATTTTGCCTATTGCATTTACGATTAATGAATGTAATAAAAAAGCGCAATCTAGCGCATGTATATGGAACTGCTTTCTTCATTCAATCGTAGTTAACGTTAACGCGATCGAATAAGTAATCGCCACTGGTTATAAAAGGAGCCTAAAAAAAAAGTTATTCATCGCAATGTGCTTTCGCACTGGTCCCAGCTGCCATGCGACTGCAAGCATGCCAGCTTACTTTTATGTCTTTGAAATAATAAATCTACTATCGGTCAACAACTCGCCTGTTGGTAAGCGACGTTGTGGCAGAAGATGCTTGAAGATGGCTAGATTGTAATTATCAGAAATTAAGGAGGTCGGCTGGGAATTATATACTTGGCCAGTAAGCAACAGGAATGTAGAACCAAATCGTTTCGGCGGTGTTGCTGATTTCAATCTTCAACACCATCACGATCAGAGAAAGGATATTGAACAAGGGAAAGAAAAGGAAAGGGGGAATAAGGCACGACACATCACAACCGACCCAGCACCAAACTTAGTCTCGTCATCCCTGTGGGTCTTTAGAGTGGCGTGGTTCTAGGCATATGTTATTAAATCACGTCTCAGGCGATATAGCGTCCGCGGCAAAAAAATGTGACCATATCTGTGGCTTCCTAATAGGCTTATTAGGCCAGAGCGCAGATGTATTTTGCTACTTAGGTTATAGATGGATATAGGCTGATTATGTTTGCTCAGAGTGAACGTGTTCGTACAAAACTACAGAATTTGATATGCATTTCTTCTAGGTAAGCGAACTACATTGAAATCGTTAACATTATAGAAGGTTGATGCATTCTACTTACTGATTTTATTTTAAGCTTTATTTCAATCGCCCTTGAAATCGAATTTGTTTAATAGTTTAACCGTTATCTTATATATGCGTTTTGTGTCAGTACTGTGCGTTTTCACTATTTTGTGTTTACACACATCACATCACATCATCAGCCAATTACCGTCCACTGTTGGACAAAGGCCTCCCTCATAGAGAGGGGTGTTTCCATAATCCCCACGCTTGGCAGGCGGCTTGGGGATCGCAGTACGTTCATCGTGTACTATTAGAACGCTGCTGCCCATCCTTCGGTGGTTCTGGTCGCAGTTTTAGGACATACCCGGGTATTTTGTGTTTGATTTTGATAAAACTTTAGTCATTATGGAAATAAGGTTGAGAATAATAGGTCGGGGAAAAAGTCTTTTCGTATTTTGTATGTATAAAGTTGTAGTAAAAATCTCATCGGTTGTACTGTTTGTATCTGGCTGGTTTTGATACCATTAAAAATATGACATTTTAAATAAGGAATATAAAAAGTAAAAAGCAATTTCCCGCCATTTTTCAATTGTTTTTTTGTTCGATAAAATGAGTGAATCTAACGAAGAAATTCGATATATTGTGAAATTTTATTACAAAAAACTGAAAAATGCGACACAAGCCGCGAATAAAATTTGTGACATTTATGGACCTAATGCAGTGTCATCAAGAGTAGCACAATGTTGGTTCAAGCATTTTCAGTCCAGGAATTTTGATGTCAAAGATGCAGCTCGCTCTGGTCGCCCTGTTACGGATAAAGTCGATGCCATTTCTGAAAAAGTGGACCAAGATCGGCATATTAGTAGTTACGACGTAGCTGAAGACCTGGGGATTGACCACAAAACAGTTTTGACCCATTTGAAAAAAACTGGGTATACAAAAAAACTCGATATTTGGGTGCCACACCAGCTCACTGAAAGAAACCAAATGAATCCTGTACTCATTTGCGATTCTCTATTGAAACGTAAAGAAACCGAACCGTTTTTTAAAAGATTGATCACTGGTGATGCAAAATGGATCACCTACGACAAGAATGTGCGCAAACGATCATGTTCAAAGGGCAGTGAAGCACCACAGACTGTAGCGAAACCCAGATTAACACGTAATAAGGTGATGCTGTGTGTATGATGGGATTGGAAGGGCATCGTTCATTATGAGCATTTACCGCCGGGCAAAACCATCGATTCGGATCTCTACTGCCAACAGCAGATGAGACTCAAACAAGAAATTGAGAAAAAACGGCCGGAATTGATCAACATAAAGAGTGTGGTCTTTCATCATGATAACGCCAGACCGCACACATCTTTGGCCACTCAGCAAAAATTTAGAGAGCTTGGTTAGGAAGTGTTAATGCATCCACCACATAGCCCTGACCTTGCACCCTCAGATTTCCACCTGTTTCGATCTCTTCAGAATTCTTTGGGTAGTGTTAGATTAACATCAAGAGAGGACTGTCAAAACTACTTGTTGCATTTTATTGATCAGAATTCCCAAAATTTCTACAGCAGCGGGGTCATGTCACTACCTAAAAGATGGCAACAAGTTATCGAACAAAATGGTACATATATATTATAATTAAATGTAATTAAACTTGAAAAAAATATGTCTTGAATTTGTTTATAAAATACGAAGAAACTTTTTCCCCGACCTTATATAATAATATTATAGCAGCAAGCGCGAGTAAGTGCTCTTCAAAGTGTGTTCAAAAGCAAACCTATATCGAATAAAAATAAGTTGTATAAATTTCTATGGGTTAGGTAGACGGGGTGGGGGGGGACCCCCCGGTTGTGTGGGAAAAGCTGTATTAGAGTAATATAACGTAGTCTGAAGAGGCATCTATGCCCACGTGAGGCCACCTGCCAACTTTCCGTCTTGCTTAATCTCCCAAGATAGGTACACAATGTATTTTATAATTATCTGATGCTAGATTATGCCGCACCGTAATTATAGCAGACTAGCTGCTTTACGCGGATTAGCCTGCAATGGTAGGTAAGTTGGTATAAGATTTTGACATCTCATTTTCTCTTCAATTTTTGAATGATGTTTTTGAATTTTCCTTTATACTAATGAATAATATTAAGTAAGTATGTAAGAATGCATGTAACTAAGTTGTTACAGTTTGAAATATTCCACTAATTCCACTACATTCGGTCATTCTGACCTGTAAATATTTACAAATATTAGATTCATTTCGATGCATTGTACCAGATTCGCACATATTATGCTTCTAAGCTTAGCTGATTTTTGAGCAGTCGCCATGATTTTTGTTACCGTCACTTCTATGTCCAATGTCCATCTCAATGAGATTGAGTTACAGAAATAATATCGATATCTTAAGAGTATGCTCCCACCCTGAGTGAGATTCTTGACTCAAGAATTAAGAAAGCAAAGAATATCAAGAATTTCATTTTATTTTTACTGGCTTAGAAAAATACTTAACTACCTTAATTTCAGGTTCAGGGTAAACTCTATCCATATTTTTAACCCAGTGAAGGAAGGTCTCAGATTTTAACGGGCTTTGCTTTGACAGCTAAAATAACATTGTAAAAACTGAATAAAAACAGTTTTATTTCACATTTCACCGACTTCGAAGCGTACCTAATCTAGCATCACACTAATATTATAAACAGAAACGAGTATGCTTATAAATTAAGAAGAAAAAAAAAACTGCTCTGAATATTTTCTTAGTAGTAGATAGAAAGATAAACTCTTTATTGTTCACACTACAAATTACATACACAAGATATGATAAAACAGCTTAAAAACTAGTGCAACAATTGGCGGCCTTATCGCTAAGAGCGATCTCTTCCAGGCAACCTATCCATAGTATTCCATTATCTTTGGTGAAAAGAATGTCAAGACAATGTTATCTTAGATTTAACCATCGTTATGGAACTTAATTGTTGTTTTAACGCTAGTTTACCGACACTTATGGCTGTAAGTCGAAAGTGCCCCACAAAATAATCCAGCGTTGCCTCATATACGAGTAATTTGTGATATAATTATAGCACGGAGTAGTCTAGCATCACACTTATATTATAAACAGAAACGACTATTGTTGTATGCTTATAAATTTCTAAGAAAACATTTATGGCATATATTTTTGGAAGATTAAATTTAAAAGATATATTTGTAAATTATTTACTTATATAAATTAAGTGTGGTGTAACGAATTCTTTCATAACAAATTTGTAAAAGTTACAAATGTTGTCATTCATACTACAAATTTTATTGAATTAAAACGTAAATTACGGTAAATTCTTTCATTGCCTATCGTATCAATATAATTCAATAATTAAAACATAGGTTGTTTAAATAAAGGTACTTAATGTAGCTCCTATCCAACGAAAGTATTTGAATAGGTATACCTACCTACTAGCAAATACTTCTATCGAGCGGCATTTACTTAGTAGTATTCCATTCTCTTTGGTAACATGATGATGATTGATGTTTCCATCATCCAAACCATCATCACCAAATGGTCTCTTTGGTTTGGTGAAACATTAGAAAATGTACCTACGTATTTATGTACATTTTCCTCAGAAAAAATAAATAAATGGAAGCGTTATACCTACCTACTGTTTCCCCTTTGGCATTTACACCCCCCCCCCCCGTCGGTCGTCCATTCGTATACATTTTGATCATATCATTTGCAGTTGTGTGCGCTCAATATCGAACTGTGCGTTTGTAGAACTAAATAGTAGATAAGAATATGTCAGTGTGTGCAATACGTGTTTACCTCGCCCCCTGCAGTTTTTGGCAGACTTTTTTCGTTACTAGCTCGAGTTTAAAGGCAGCTCCAAACTATATATTATTATCAAAGACATTTTCTAATGTTTCATCTATTACAAATAAGAGGATTAGCAAAACATTTTTTTAAGTATATAAATGAATACATTTCAAATACTGAAAAAATCTGAAGTTTTTCATAATTGTACACGCGTCCGTACGAGGTAGGGTTTCTTGGAAACGTGGTTTTTCTTATCTTTGTTCAAGAGAAGTAGGTGTGAAATAGCAATGTAGTGTTTAAATAAAGGCACTTTAGGTACTTAAACTTACTTGCAAGTATATACTTACAATATACTGGTATAATTAAGATAAATAGTGTCACTACATGTAAAAATTAATAGTGTTCTGTAATTCTACGTTATTTTGTAGATAATAAGTACCAAGGGTTTATGTGCTAAAAGGAAAACTGTAGGTAACGTTTCCATTTATAATTTTTTTCTGAGACTTAAAACAACGTAAAAGGTAGGCAAGTGACAGCTATTAATAACCTAGTGTTATCAATATTTTAGGACTACCTACATTTGTCTTTCGAACAGAACAAGTTGACTCAAAGGGGCTCCGGTACGTTCCTCTGGAGATCCCGGAGCCCTCTTGTCGAAGGGGGGGGGGGGGGGGTAAGTGGGTACATTCCCACATAACCTGGCTGCACCCCAATGCAGCGGTGATCTTTGTATTTCGATTTCCCTCTAGAAAAAAAAGAAAAGGACCAAATTTGTTCTATTCTTCGATAAAAAAAGTACATCTTCATCTTGGAAGATGCCATAAAAACTAGATAATAGCGGATACAATTGCGTGGCGCAGCTAGTACGCACATAAATCTCTATACTCGAGTGGTTCCACGTAACTCACACAACTCTAGCCTAGAATAAGTGCTTAGAATAATTTGTCACGCACGAACCGCTGTTGTCGGCTAACCTGACGTAAGGCTTGGTACTCTAGCCTAAATGTGTTTTATAATGCCTAGATTTTGGTCAGTGAAACCCATTTGGACACAAACACGTAGGCTTGATGTGTAAGCTACACCACAATTGGCTACCTCTAATCATATTGCATTAGGTGTACTTACCTAGACCTACCTATACATCCAGACGAAACAAAACGCAAAGCAAGAGATAATCACTGCCTAGTTTCGCCCTTGGAATTCTCTTTTAGGTGCTTATCCATTCTGATGCAGGTTTTAAATTTATTTATAACGCCCCTATATTTATTAATTGAGGGCGTGGCGTTCTGTGAACGACCACTTATTTATCTTCAAATGTACTTTAGTACCTTTACTTACGTACAAACACCTAACTTCTCTTTTATGTACGTAAGTAAACGTTACGTACAGAAAAGAGAAGTTAGGTGTTAGAAGTAAATAGAACGGAAATGAGAAGGAAATTCTGTCGCCAGTTATTGTGACATATACTTGATTGTACATTATTATTTATGTCAACGCGTCGAACTCCGCGTCATAGTTGCTAACATAGTTGCTATGGGTTTATAATGGGTGCAATTGGCTACAACAAATTTCTTACAAAAATGCCTTGACAGCCGCTAGAGCAAGATTGATTGTTTGAAAGGAGAGTTAATGCAGAAATTATAGAAAAATCCTGGTTAAATATTTTTAAGTTTTTTTTTATATTTATTTTTTAAACAAAATGTTCCCATTTCTCGCAGTATATACCTACATATATTTCTATGCATCAACACTTAATTATTCGCAGATGTAAACTACCCGCAAACAAAACAAAGCACAATGAAATATGCACCGAAACTGGGATAATTGACATGTCAGTACCAGGATGCGTCGCTCGCGGCCACGGCGAGTACTTATATTCAGCCGGTGCAATGCCGCTTGAAAATGGAACTGCTGAAATGTAGAAAGTAGATAAAAAAATAAACAAAAAAACACAACCTGTATTTTACCTCCTTGAAGCAACCTCTTTGGTAGCGACAGCAACCTCCTTTGACTTAGATGTCAATTTATTTTTTTCTATTATGTAATATGTCAATGCATAGAATTCAATTCTAGTTCTTGTTTTTAGTAGGGAAAATATTAAAACACTAATAAATAAAAAATTGTTGATCCGATCGCTACCAAACATCACAGGACGAATCACTAGGCTAATCTAAATATATCCTAAAAATACATCATGATAGGTCCAGCCGTTTCAGAGTCCACATGGAACATACATACACACATCGCAGTTTATATATATTATATGTACACTATACCTACTTTATATAAAAGCAAAATACCACTCATTCTCTGACTCATAATGAAATCCCAAAAACTAATTGATCGCGATGCTAAAATTTGGCAGGTAGATTCTTTATAGGGTTCGAACCGAGAGAGATTCTATTAAAAAATATTTTGCGAAAGAGCCGAATTAAGGGGGGCAAAAGGTTTCAAAGCAAGAGTGAATAGGTATCTTCTAAGTCTGCGTGCTTCATCTTCCACCACATCGTCGCTTACCCGTAAATAAAGGTAGTCGGATAAGTCTACCTTTATGTAGTTATTACAAAAATGGAAGAGAGATAAAATTAAAACACATAAAAATACCTAGACTACCGTTATACCTAGATATCCGTAGAATGTGGTCATGGATAGGCAATGTGTCAGCGGCAGGGAGTGCACGTCGCTAAAAGCTGGAGGGTAGTTATGAAAGCCCTGTGTAATGGCGGTTACACAATAATACTTTTTTGGGAAAAGCTGCTGCTATGATAACGTACCGTTAAGAATCATAAAATGTTTCAAATGTTCATACAGACATGAAGTGTTAAATCAAGATCCCAAAAACAAAAAAGAAATCTTGAGAACGCAATCCGATTAAATAGCGATAACAGTCAAAATATACGTTTTCTGGCACTTCCAACTTCCAACGTGAGAGCTTATTTATGCATTGTCAGATTGTTGTGAGAGAGATTTAATAATAGGTTTTGTTATGCTAAAACACTTACCTAGTTAAGTTACCATTCATAATTTTACTGCAAAGTGCTGATGAATTGAAATCTAAAGACATGAGTGAAAGTGAATTATTAATTTCACTGGTTCTGATATGCACTTTACCAAAAATATTCAACACAATTTGTCCACAATATGAAGCAATAAATATCGCGAAATCAAGACGAAATAGCTTAGTCCCTTAGTGACGCCCTTTGTTGGGCGCCATTGCAACGTCGAGTCACAAAATCAGGACGGGGATCAACCCATAAACTCACGAATAAAATTGACTTTGACACGAGTTCATAGTATTAATTCAATATTGTCTATTAAATATCAGAGTAGGTATTACAGAAACACTGTAAAATTATCTTAGGATAAACCTAAAAAATATGAAAAGTTAAACATATTGAGATCAAAACGTAAATTCTAAAGTCGAATATTTAATCATCTACACATAAGGACGCACTAAGAAAACACTGTTAAAACATCTTAGGATAAAAAAAACGATGAAATGTCAAACAAACTGTCAATCAAAACAAAGATCTTAAACTAGAATATGTAATCATCTGCGGCAAGTTACATAGAAAAATATATTATATCTGATCTTTTTTGAGAACCACTTAACAGTTACGTTAAGTAAGTTGGAAACATTTGAAATGTGGTGTTGGAGACGTATGGAAAGAATAAGCTGAACAGACGAAAAAAACAGGAAGTATTAGATATGGTGGAGGAGAAAAGAAGTCTACTAGCTAGTATAGAGACTAGAAGACGGAAGCTGTTTGGCCACCTTGTACAACATGACAAATTAATAAAAACCACCATAGAGGGAAAGGTAGAAGGAAAGAGAGGACCTGTGGGGTTAGTACGAGAACTTGCGAAAAAGTTATCGTTACGTTAACGATAGCAAATGCATGAAAAAATCAGTTCCTTTCACGTCCGATAGAGGCTCTGTTCAATGTTTACATTTTGCTATCGTTTACGTAACGATAACTTTTTCGCAAGTGCTCGTACTAACGCCACAGGAAGATCAAGAAGAGTATTCGTAGACCAAATAAAAGTGAAGGCAAATGTCATGTCGAACAGGGAGGTGAAAACGCTGGCAGAAGACCGTCAAGCATGGAAGTTCTCCACCGACAAGAGGTACGCTCTTAAATGTTGAATGAAATGAATGAATTAACAGTTACGTAGTATTTTATCTAATTCATAGTGGTTTCACTGTTATTTCCTAGAATTAAAATTTAACGCTGAAACCCGCATTCGTATGCAAACTAAAAGGAAATTATGACGTAAATATACGGTAAAAATTTATCTGTTGATCTAATACACGGTAATTAGATTAAATATTATTAATCCACTAATGCGTTCGTTCTCTATGTAATTACAGGTACAGGATTTAATAATTTCTAAGGGTTGTCACTTTATGAAAGCCCCTTTTCAGACGGCGGTCCTTGGTTCGTGGTACGTATGTCTGTTACGGCTTTAATATTACGTACTTATTAGTAAACTTATTTATATCCTCAAGTTTTTTTTATGGTACTGGGTGACGAGATGAGCTCAGTCGCTCGCCTGATGGCTCTTTACGCTTCTCAACAGCTCAACGCCACTCAGAATTTTGAACTTCAACAGTTAAAAACCCTGGATGGAAATGCACTGCGCTCGTCACCCCGAGATATAAGATGTCAAGTTTCTGTGTGCCCTGTAATTTCGCTGGAAACATTGCCCTTCAATCCGGAACACAGTAGTGTTTGTTCACTACTGCTCGGCGGTTGAATAACTGGCAAAGTTGTGGTACTTCCCCAGGTGGACCCCCGCAAAAGAGTCCAACCACTACAAAAAAATATAGTATTTATCATCTAAGTAAGAAATTGAGACTGTTGGCCATAACTGCGCAAATTGACGACATTTCAATTCTTACAAGTTTTTCTCAATCGATAGACTATATTTAGCCACACTGACAGTGTCAGACAATGTCAGATTAGTTGATTTTCAGAGTGCGTGCTCTTGCAGATTGAAGATAACCTCGAGCTATTTTCGCGTCAGACAAACATACATCTAAACATTTTACATTTTAGAGGATTACACAGTGGGTGCCTGAAAACGGACGAAGGAGCCAAGGCAGGCCGAGAAAACGAAGGCGCGATGATCTCGACGCGTTCCAAACACAGTGGCCAAATTTGACGGGTGATCGCACTGTCTGGAAAGAGATGGGGGAGACCTTTGCCCAGGAGTGGGACAGCATAGATTAAAAAAAAAAAAATTATTATTATTATTATAGCCAAGCAAATATGCTGTTTAATCGACGAAAAAGGAGGACGGTTTCTCTTCCACGATTTTCCCAATTAAAATTAAAAAAATCTTTTGTTCGGTAGGGTTATACTTCCAATTTGATCCCATATAGCCACTTATTACGTTTTTCATATATTTTTGACGTCGGTTTTTAATGTGATCCATTTGATAACACTAGTATTTATTTTATTTTGTTTAAAAAAAACTGTCGTACTCTTAGATGACAACCCTACCCTTCACATAACTTTACAAAAACATCGCCGTATTTCTAAAGTCATAAAGTACATAATGGTATAAAAACATACTGCATCGCGTGATCCCAAAGAACTATACAAAAAATGAGATTAACATTCAGCATATTAATGTGAATGAATGTTTAATGGCCAGGTTGATTGTTTACATAATTGTAAACATTAATTTATTAAAACGTAACGTAACATGCTTTTATGCGATGTTACCTACTGTTATGTTACTTCCTTTTATAAAACAGTGTTACTTTTTTTAGAGTGCATAAATTTTTATCACGACCGGCATCGTTATTAGAGCATTTTTCGTAAAATATATTTATTTTTATATGACTCCGGCCTCAGACAAGATAATAGTACAAGGTTACCGGCCACAGAATAGATAATAGTGCAAAGATTAGGAGAAGAAATTGTGAGAGACATGCGAGGGACACAGCGCGGCGACGCAGGCGCATTTCGGGTGGTGTTGTTATGAAATTTTGGTTCCAAAAAGGGTGCAACATAAAAATACGGACCTTTTTATCTATAGATACTGGTGAGGAAGAAAAGCCACTGACCTGTGAGGATCCGAAGGTGGCACTCGGGGTGTGCGGTTACGCTCGCTTTACAGTTTTTCTTTTGTAATTGATGCAGAAGATGGGGTGGCGTTAGACGCGCTCGCGCACCTCGTATGGTCCGAGGTTGCGCACTCGTGAGGTGGAGACGTATATCACGCACGACGGTTTATCTCCAACTGCTCGAGGTCGGGTCCCGAAGGTTCCCGAAGGTCGGAGTACCAACGCAACGAAAACGCACGGCTCGTAGCCATTCTACCATCACCATAATACTTGGAAACTAATGTTACTCTATGCGTGGTCACGTGATAGTAGATGTTCATTGCGCGCGAATCTCAAAATTTGAAATGAAATATAGAAAAGTGGTTCTGTACGAACCATACCGCTCACCTTGAAAGAACGTAATTTCTTTCAACGTAATTACTCATACTCATCTATATGAAACTATTCTATGATCACTAAGTCTACTCTAACTCTAATCACTAAGCTAAGTGGTAGGTACTTCTGAAGGAAAGGTACCTAACCCTCCTCGTTTAATTACTCTATAGGAAGCTTGCAAACCTTTGCAACTGCTCGCTTGTAAAAGCTACGGCCACTCTGCAAAGTTACAACTCGAATCTTATTATCAGTACCAGGATGAAGGGCATGTACACGAGCCAACTTCCACTTGAGTGGAGGCAAATTGTCATCGCACATAACAACAATGTCACCTTCACAGATGGGGGATCCAATATCCGTATACCATTTGCTACGTTGTTGTATCTCATGTAAGTACTCTCGGCTCCATCGCTTCCAAAAATGTTGAACACATTGTTGTACCCAACGCCACCTAGGTAGGCGATCGGGGTTTGACTCGGTCAGGGAAACATCCGGAAGGGCCGTCAGAGGGCCGCCGATGAGGAAATGGGCCGGAGTAAGGGGTAGCGGATCAGCTGCGTCAGAACTCAGAACACAAAGCGGCCGCGAGTTGATCACGGCTTCAACTTGACACAATAAGGTATGCATTTCATCGTAGGTCTGTACTCGCGTACCTACAACTCGACAGAGATGTCTCTTGGCTCCCTTCACCCACGTCTCGTGTAAAGCTCCTAGGTGAGGAGAATTCGGTGGCTGGAAATGCCAGGTAATTCCCTGTTGCAAGGTATGAGAATTCAAAACAGCTTGAACTGAATCGTTTCTCAAAAACTCGTACAATTCTCTTAAATAATTGTCACACCCTACAAAATTTCTCCCGCAATCAGAATATAGATCGGTTATCATGCCTCTGCGGGACGTAAATCGCCGCAATGCTGCCAAAAAACCCTCTGTCGAACAATCGCTCACTAATTCAAAATGGCAACATTTCACACTTAAATCTACGAAAATTGCCATCCATGATTTAATGACCTTTGCATTTCTCACTTTATTAGCCCGGACATAGAATGGGCCTGCATAATCTACAGAAGATCGACTAAAGATACGTTGCGGCTGTACTCGAGCGGCAGGCAGTGGCGCCATAGCTGGTCGCGACGGTACCGGCCGCGCACGAAAGCAGCGCACACACAGGAAAATATGTTTACGTATTGCGTCTCGACTCGATAAAATCCAATACTTACGTAAAAGTAGGTATTGAACAGTTTGAGTGCCCGCATGCAGATGCGAAATATGGGCATCGTCAATAATCAAACTCGTAAGCCGATGTTTTTTAGGCAAAATCAATTGATGTTTTGATTCGTAGGGAAGCAACGACTTGTGCAAGCGTCCCCCGACACGTAAGAACTGTGACTCATCAATGAACGGATCAAGCCGTCTCAGCTGATTCGAAGGTCGTTGACCTTTTGAAATGTTTTTAAAATCCTCGTCGAAGACTTGATGTTGCACTAAATAGATCAATCTATTTAGGGAAAAATTATACTCATGGACTGTAATGAAATTTGGATGGGAAATTTTCTCCTTTTTAACTCTCGACTTTAAAATGTTGTAAAAACGAAACACATAAGATGTGACTCGAACTAATTTACCTAAAGTCGAGTATTTGTCTACAATCTCAATCTCCTCAATCTGAATGGAAGGTAGTGCCGCAACTGGTACGTTGCGTTTCTCCTCGCTCGTACTCGGGATGTGCTTCGACCTTGGCCAAGCAGCGGGTTCCTCATGAAGCCACTTCGGGCCGTGAAACCACATATCATTTTGTAAGAATGTCGAAGGTAATTGACCTCTAGAAGGTGCATCACTCGGATTCTGGGCTGACGGAACGTGCTGGAAGCGACATTTTGGTAGTCTAGTGAGAATCTCACTTGTGCGATTCGAAACGAAAGTTTTCCACTCATACGGCGGTGATCGGAGCCACGCAAGCACTACGGACGAATCCGACCACGCGTATGTCTCAGTAATGTTGACGCGATCGCGGTAGGTATTTTGCACCTTCTCGATTAGTTTAGATAACATCACGACTGCCATAAGCTCGAGGCGAGGTATGGACAGGCACGATGATATCGGGGCGACACGCGTTTTCGCGAGAATAAGAAACGTCCGAACCTGTTTCGTGTCGTCGTCAGTAAGACGGACGTACACGCACGCTGCCATGGCACGCTCACTAGCGTCACAGAAACCATGGAGCTGAACACTGCTCGATGGAAAAAATACCTGACGCGGTATTGACACTCGCGATAAAAGAGGTAACTCTTGGACGAAAGCTGTCCACGCATTTATAATGTCAATTGGAGGTCGGTCGTCCCACTGGACGCCTCGGACCCACAAAAGCTGTATCAGGTGTAGAAATGCAGGTGTAGGTGCTTTGCAAAAATTGTGACTGGTGAAATCCAACCCATCGGATCATAGATCTTCGCAATCTGCGACAGAATGGCCCTCTTCGTAGCGACATTCGAGGTACATTGCACACTGAATGTAAAATGGTCACTCTGAGGTTTCCATTGAAGACCTAAGACCTTAGTTTGGTTGTCTTTCTCCATGGAAGCGAAGGACACCTCATCCTGCCGCTCACCATGAACAACTGGCGCCTGAACTGCAGCAAGTAATGCTGGCGAGTTGCTATGCCACTTGTGTAACTCGAAACCAGCTGATTTGCAAATACCTATCAACTCCTGTTGCAATAAAAGTGCGTTTTCCTCATCACTCACAGTACAACACACATCATCGACAAACATTTGGTCCAATAAAACCTTGGACGCACGTGGGAATGACTCTGCTTCGTCTTGGGCCAACTGCCGCATAGTACGAAGCGCCAAGTACGGTGACGAAGCAACTCCAAATGTCACCGTACTCAAACGATAATCGCGTATAGGCTCGCTCGGCGAAGTACGCCACAAGATCCTTTGAAGGTCACGATCTGATTCACAAACCTTTATTTTCAAATACATTTGCCGAATATCAGCTAAAATCGCGACACTATGCATTCGAAATTTCAAAAGGATGTCTACAATATCCTGGTGAAGTTTTGGACCAGTCAAAAGTATGTCATTCAGAGAAGTCCCGTTAGAACTGGGACAACTCGCATCAAAAACTACACGAACTCGAGTAGTCGTAGATGACTCTTTAATCACGCAATGATGAGGAATGTAGTATGTACTACCTGCTGATGGAGGGTCTGAAACCGGCTCCATGTAACTCAACTCCAAATACTCTTGTAAACACGAATGATAGTCAACCTTGAGACTCGGGTTCCGCTCCAAACGATGCTCCAGTTTGTGGAACCGAGCAAGGGCAATGTCACGTGACTCGCCAAGAGGTGAGGCATCAGGTTTACGGGGTAAAGCAACTGAGTACCTACCTGTGGAGTCACGAGACTGTGAACTCTCGAAAATGGACTCGCATAGACGTTCCTCGGGGGTGAGTACCTTCACTTCAGGTACTGACTCGAGCTCCCAGAATTTTTTCAAGTCGCCGTCATCGGAAAATGAGCTAAAACAAGCTTGAACTGGAAGTAAAGTCGGAGAATCGAACGCTAGCTTTCCTAACAACACATAGCCAAACACGCTGTTCATGGCTATAGGTAAACCGGGACCTCCAGATATCACGTCACCTAAAAATACCTGAGGTAAAATATCCGCTCCTAATATCATCTCGATCGGTTGTGGTAAGTGATACGAAGGATCCGCAAGTTTTAAATTATTTATATGTGGCCAACCGGAAGTAGGTAATTTGACACTTGGCATGCACGCATGCGTAAGTTTCGGCAGAACCAGCGCATCAATCGGTATTGACGGCTGTGACTCATTTCTCGGGGTGATGTTAAATGATACTACTCCTTTCGAACGAATAGGCGCGCTATCTCCTATGCCATATATGGGAGTTTTCGAATAACGACGCTTGAGACCCAATTTGTTTGCACACGCTTCTGAAAGAAAAGAAATCTGTGCGCCAGTGTCGACCATACCACGAACGGTCGAGCATTTCTCACCACCAACATATACATCTACTAGTACGGTCGCAAGCAGCACTGTCGGAACAGAACAAGTACTTGATGACGCGCAATCTACTTGTGTCGCCGCACTCGATGTAACTGCATTAGATGGCGGTGATGTCTCAAACTCAATGCATTTCTCAGAAAAAGATAAGGACGCATTCTTATCAGTACTCGGAAGTTCGCCTTTATTTTTGAAACAAATCGAACTGTGGTGATTTTTCGAACACGATCGGCATAGATACTTCGACGTACACTGTGATACGGTGTGAGACCTGCCTAGACAATTGAAGCATACATCTCGCTGTTTAATAAACTCGTAACGCACCTGCGGTGACCAACTCATAAATTTGCTACATCTAGTCAACGAATGTTGACCGGCACAACAAACGCACTTGCCATCTTTATTCTCAGACCATGAAGGTCGAGACTCGCTTGAACTCGACTTTTTATTTGTATTCGAGGCATTTGCACTCAACGCTCGGAAAGATTGGCGTTTAGCAGATGGCGAGTTGCCTCTGCCACTCGACTGAGGAATTTTTGGACTACCCACATTTTGAGATTTTTTATCGCCGGAATCAACAATTTCGCTTGCAATTAAATCTTTTTCTAGGAAATGAATCAATGACTCAACACTTGGTATCTCGGAAGGTTTTTTCAACGACAATTCAAAACGTTTGCGTATCGAAGTAGGTATTTTACGTAATAAAATATGTAACAACAAGAAACTCCATTCAGTAATGGGAAACCTCATTACTTCCAACGCTTTTATATTCTCCTGATAGATGTTCAAAACATTACGCAGACCTGCAGTAACGTTCCTCTCAGAACACGATTCAACATCAAAAATGCAATCAAGATGTTTGGAAGCAATAGCTCTTTTGTTCGAATATCTCGATTTAAGAATCTCTAATGCAATTGAATAATTCTCATCCGTGATAGGTATTGATTTGATCAGATTAAATGGCTCATTTTTTAACGTAAGAAGTAAGTACCTAAACTTCTCCGCATCTGTGTAGTTGTCATTGTTGTGTACAACTGATCGAAATAAATCGTGATACGACGTCCACTCCGTGGACACGCCGGAAAAGGATGGCAACGGTAAAACAGGCAACTTATTAATATGACAATGTCCGTGATTAGATTGCATGGAATTATTTAGTAATAATGCTTTGCTCATTCGCCTGCCCTCATCATCCCTTCGCTTCAGCTCGTCTACATGACCCTGTATCGCGTAGTAATAATCGTTAAATTCATTTCTGATTTGCAGTTGCTCTTCTCGATTTAAAGTTTGCAATTTCAACAATGACCTCTCAATTTTAGTTTGCAATTTAATGAAATTTCTTTGAGTTTGTAAAATATCTCTAGCTCGAATTCGAAATTGTTGTTCGTCTTTCTCGTGATACTCTAATACACGTTTGACTTCGTCAAGTATAATATCTCGCTCGTAAATATCTTGTTCCGCCATTTTGCAGGTCGAAGTTCGGCGCAATACAAAATAAAGCAAATAACAAGGTGTAAACTCAACTTTAACTCAATAATATTATCGGGATTAGTAACATCGCAACGATAATACACGAAATATGCACAATTACATTGAAAGTACGCAGTATCAAAACCAAACACTTGGATATAGCGGTATGGCGACTCGAAATATATGACTCAATATGATAAAATGGACGTAAAAATGTAACCACAACACAGAAAACAAGATATCCGGCTCGAACGGATCAAAATATGGTGAGGAAGAAAAGCCACTGACCTGTGAGGATCCGAAGGTGGCACTCGGGGTGTGCGGTTACGCTCGCTTTACAGTTTTTCTTTTGTAATTGATGCAGAAGATGGGGTGGCGTTAGACGCGCTCGCGCACCTCGTATGGTCCGAGGTTGCGCACTCGTGAGGTGGAGACGTATATCACGCACGACGGTTTATCTCCAACTGCTCGAGGTCGGGTCCCGAAGGTTCCCGAAGGTCGGAGTACCAACGCAACGAAAACGCACGGCTCGTAGCCATTCTACCATCACCATAATACTTGGAAACTAATGTTACTCTATGCGTGGTCACGTGATAGTAGATGTTCATTGCGCGCGAATCTCAAAATTTGAAATGAAATATAGAAAAGTGGTTCTGTACGAACCAGATACAATATAATAAAAACGTAGAGATAAAAATCTGTAATTGCAAAATATAAAAAAAATGCACAGGGCGTCTTAAAATAAGCAGCTGAACACGTTAAGGCAGTTTTTAGAATTTTTGTCTGTTTGTTTGTTTATCCACGCACATCTCCTAAACCACTGGACGGATTTAAATGCGGTTTTCACGAACATGCTTAGCTATGACCAGATTGAAGTATATGCTATGTTAAGGGCCGAATTAAGGGAGGAAATAGGGTTTAAAGGTTATATGAAAATCTACGCGTACGAAGTCGCGGGCACCATCATTAGTTTTCAATAAAAGTTTATTGAAAAATTCAACGTCAAGTGATGTAAAATGTGCAAAATTTGCATTTTTACCTTGTGTGTAGCTGTATTTATTCCTCAACACTAATATGTTATAACGTTTAACGTGTGTATCTCCCAAGCGACTGAACCGATTTTGATATTATTTTTATTTGAAATGTGATTTAATCAAGAGTGGTTTACCTAGCTATGATTCAAGAAATCTGTTTACCTGTTCGAAGATTGATAGATCTTTTACAGGGGGTTTCAAGAAATCAATTTATACCTTGTCATCTGAGAGCCGTAACACGTCAACATGGCTGACGTCAACCACCTCAACCAACGAGAGAGAAAGAGAGGGAAATAATATTCTCACTCTTTCTCTCCCGTTGGTCAGACGGCGGTTCGTCAGCCAAGTTCGATACGTCTATTACGGTCATAGATTTAGAAGAGTAGCAAAATTTATTTTAGGTCTGTGATTACGGCTTTGAGACTAATATTGTTAGGTAGGTTTCTGATTCATTTAGCGCTTAAACGAACTTACCTTAGTGAAGTTATATCATAATTATACTTCTTCAATCTTCATACTCCTCCTTTGTATAATATTACCGCGCGTAGTATTACGACAATCTGAACTAGGTTTTTTTTTTTTTGTTTTTTTTTAGGCTTGCCTTTGACCGCCAACTCGCTAACGGTCTACGATGGAGCACGCTTGCCAAAGTTGAGCGTTTTAATTAATCATCATCATCAGCCATAAGACGTTCACTGCTGAACATAGGCCTCCCCCTTTAACCTCCACACTGAACGACAACCTGCCATCTGCATCCACTTGATGCCCGCGACTCTCACGATGTTTTAATTAATATTTAAGACCTATATCAGGTAGAAACTAGGAGTGCCATGCTGCTCCACCCGCTATCCCGTAAGTACTAATGTTAACAATATTTTGAAATTAAAAAACCCTATGTTAACAATTTTTAAAGCTTCCTATCCATACCAAATTTCATCCGTTTTAATCCGTTTAGTATACTAAACGGATTAATTAACGGATTAACGGATTTGGATGAAATTTGACTATAGTTACGGAGTCGAGTGGAACCATACATACTTACACATGCACAAACTTTCGCATTTATAATATCAGGCATGGTTTTAATCTTTTGAGGTAAGTGAAATATTAGATAAAAGATGAGTTAGATACAAGATCTCATGATATCCAAAAAAACTTCCGCTTGTCACTGGATCTTAAATCTCTTAGATTAAGGTTCAATTCAGCAAGCAAAATCTAATGTTGTAACGCAAATTCTAAGTTACGTCACGAAACTCCGGACATTACGAAGTATGTATAGATAAGCTGTCCGAAATATGCATCGACGCGAATAAAAAAAAGTTCAAATATACAAAGCCTGTCTAGTTTCCGGACGAGTATCGTGAGTTAAGGCTGTAAATCAGTCAATGTTTCCGCGAGCTAGTGTTACTTCATCTTGCTTCGTATTATCAGCCACCTCGTACTAACACCAAGTCATAGAAAATAAACCGGCCAAGTGCGAGTCGGGCTCACGCGCTGAGGGTTCCGTACCACCACAAAATACAATAATTATCAATAATAAAACCGAATTCGAAATTAGTAAAATGTGTCATTTGGATTCGGTGAAAGAAATGATGAGGTCGTCCAAGTAACAAAATTACCAGTTATAACTTATTATTGAACAGAAATTGGTCGCGACTCACACTTGGCCATGAATTATTATTATTTGGCCATTATTATACTATACTTGTGTACTATAATCATGCCAAGTTCGAAGCTTGTACGTATTAGATACCGTTTTAACATAAGAGCAGTGACAAAATACGTAAAAAATACGTTTGTTGTATGGGGAACACTTTTGTTTTTTTTTCTTAGTTAATCCGCCGTAACATTACATATTCTGTGAAAATTTCAACTGGCTATTACAGTTCCAAAGATACAGCCGTTTGAAGGTAAGACGGATGGACGGACAGACAGCGTAGGCTCAGTAATAGGGTCCCGTTTTTACTCTTTGGGTACTGAACCCTAAAAAATCAATGCATGGTTTATTTAATTCTTTAGTGACCAAAGAGGTTCTTACCAGAGAATTAAAATCCATTCCAGCCTCCACTTTTGGCATCAATGTGAAAAAAATCGTGTCTCACCCTTAGAATAAGTAGGTGGTACATACTTATTCTAAACTCCATAGAAGCCTCTTGTAAAGTCTTCACTTTACTGGGGCATGACATGAACTTGACCATGACATACTTTGCTTAACTTTGACTGTGACTATGACTTGTTTTTTTAACTTTAAACTATTGCTTGAAAATTCTATTAATCTTGACACAAGTTAAATACACAAGATGTCTGAAGCCAAAACATTAAAATAACAGCCTCTAAAAAGGTTCTTTTGTTTGAGATTCAAATTCAAAAACACCTCCTTTTTGGAACCTATGATTTTAAATTCGTTATCTAGTTACTTATAGACCCACGTATAAGCGGCACCAAGTCTACTCACACCCGTTGTCAAACCGCGATACTTAATCCAAACGAGGCCATCAATAGACTAAGTGCTAACGTAGGCGTAGAAAGTGAAAACTGAACCAGTACAGATAAAAAAGTGACATCAGTCTATCACTTAAGCCACGTCCCCGTAAATAATACCAAGTATCGAATAACAAGCAAAACAGTAAACAACTGAACGGTTGATCAATGATCGTCTACTCTCGAAACGTGATATCGACTCTTTGAACGATCTCATTTTACTACAATTCACAAACGAAATTCTACCTTAAAGCTGTTAACAAAAGAGCTCGCTTACTAGAGGAAATCTTTCAATAGGATGCCCTCAAGATCAGTAAGGAGGCCGAAGTTAGCAGGTGCCTATTATGCAGGCTCAAAAGAGTTCTTTATGATTGGAAATTAAACTGTAGAAGTAACAATGGCGTGCTATTAATAAGCAGGTTGAAGCTAGGTTGCAAAGAAAAGAACCAGTTTTGCATGGTTCTTATGACTTTCAAGGTCATTGATGATGGTTTAAGTTCAATCTATGAGTAAAGATTTGTTGTCGACGAATGAATTTAAATAAATGTGGCTAGAATGTTGTTGGTTTGGTGCACTTGAATGTGTGCGTTTTTTGACGAATAGTTTTTTTAAGCTTCATTTGCTGATGAAAAGCGACGATAACAAAGGTCCGTTCAGTTGTATGTCAGGTTGGCTTGATGTACAACTGAACACTCACTTTACGGCCGTAGAGTGCGAGTTAAATCCCAATAAGGAGATTGAGTTGTCGGTGATGAATACATCGTGAAGCATGGTGGAAGAATATTTTTAGTGGCACACGTTAATTTTGTGTTTCGGTTTCGGCAGCAAACCTTGAGGATCAGTTTGGATTCCAAGCTAGACGTGTTTAGGTTTACCATCTTCAAGCACATTATTATTTAACAGTGAGCATGTGGTGAGCTATGGTCAAACGCGTAGCCTGTCAATGAAATAGAGAACATTTTCACTAGTCGAAGATTTCCAGAAATGTTCTCAAATATTCTCAAAAATTCTCTACATTATTTTGTAATGGAGGTACTAGTAGCGTCTCGCGGTTTTAGAGATTAAAAGCATGGGTTAATAAAGGGTAATACCTACCTCCATACAAAATTGCATTCAAATCCGTTCAGCTATTGAGTGCAGACAAGCATACACACACAGACATTGTGTCAATAATGTTGTGACATATTCTAGACTCTAAACTACTCTAATTTACTCAGAAAACAGTTTAGAAAGTTATTAGAGTATTTTTTTTGTCATTATTTCCACAAATCCGCGTTATATCTATCATCTTATGGTTGCCTGGAAGAGATCGCTTTTAGCGGTAAGGCCACTTGTGACACTAGCTGGTAAGTGTTTTCTATCTGTATGTAATTTTTATTTCTGGTGTACACAATACAGAGTTTCTATCTATCTTATCTATCACAAACTATGTAGAAATAAATCACTTTCACGTATAACTTTTAGACAGTGTTTAGCTAAAACATTGTTGAAACCTTGATTATCTTTTATAGTAAGACCACTAGTCTTCAATCATATTGTCTACTTATGATTCTAACAGAACTTTTTTAGGATTCGACGAAATATGACGATCAAAAATGGAGCTAAGTAATCGTTAAAATCTTTGCCGAAATATCCATTTCGAAACATCAACATCCTCATAATAAATTAATCCTTTAAGGAAAATCTACTTAATTGACTTTCCAACTTTGACTTAAAGGGGTTTGGATTTAATGAACTAACTTTTCTATAAATAGAAAAGAGAGCAAAATTATTTTTGCTTCTGTATGTCTCAGTAGGAATCCGTGGTGAATGTAGCGGAATGACATGATTACTGGTTTAGGGTAAGATGATACTTAGAAAATAGACTGAACATACAATGCTGTATAAAAAAGAGATGTTATTTGAGAAGTCTGCAAGTAAAATGTGTGTCACAAGATGCATGGGATTTTTTGAGCGCTCTAACATAATTAATCGACTGCCCCGGTGGCTCAGTTGGTAGTGACCTTTTGCGCTTGGGGGCGTGGGTTCAATTCCCACTTAGGAAAACTTAGGGAAACAAACATCCATGTGTTTGTTTTATGTTTAGGTGTTAATATCAATTTAAGTATGTATTTAAAAATATATAATATAATGTATATCAGTCTCTGGCAGTCATATTACAAAGCTATGATTAGTTTGGGGGTCAGAAGACCGTGTACTCAAAAATGTCCCAGTTATTTATTTTATTTATTTGTTAAAACTATTTAAATGTTATTAATTTATGAAAAAAATTACGTTCTAAATTGCATTTTAAATTTAAATTTAAATTTAAAGCATGGAATGACACTTCAATATAAAACTAGCATTGAGATTGGAAAAGGCGTAAGTAATCTCTTAGTCAGCTTTGGGGCTTGTAAAGGTTTTAGCTGAGTACATTAGATACTTGCAGGCAGCAAGAATTAATAGATGGCCTCAACGCTTACATTGCAAAGACGCCTGAAGAATTTTGACGCCGACAGGAAAGCGATCGTAGCTTAGCTGTAGAACGTTCGGGGCGTTTGACTGGCGGAATGCACAGGTTCAAGTCCCGGCGGTCGTAATTTTTTAATTAATTATCTATATAATACATTCATATACTAAATTCCAAAGAACTTTGTACTTTGCGACCCCTAATATTTGGCAACCTCTTGACTGATTTTGATCATATAAGAAATAGAAAAAGTATTTGAATGCGACTACTCAACTACGGTACTCAAGTTTTCGTTAAAGAAACACGAACATTCACACATATGTCTATTTGTGTCCGTAGACTCTCAGACCTTGGTTTTGCTTGGCCTTTTTATTTGAATCACTTGGAATCATCATATTGAATGTTTGATGCTTACCTACATAAATTAAGTAGATATTATATATAATGATGTTGGAATATTGGAATTGGATGCGTGATGGTAATGCTTGCATAAAAAAGTTTAAATAAAAAAAAGCTAGATGCTAGAAATGTATAGCAACGTTTTAAAGTTTCAAAAACCACTCCTAAAATATCAGAAAGTTTCGAGTTTAAAGGAGTCCATAACCAATAGGTCTATATCAGAAAACCATTGCAAAACTTTTTGTTTAGAAACACCAAATCACTTAGTTTCTACGCACTTATTCATAACAACAAGATTGCTTCACTATGCGAAAACATTGAAAACATTGCAACACTGTGAATGAAGTGCTTGCCGACCAACTTATCAGTACAGTTGGTCAATTGAAGAAACTACAAAAAAATTACGCGTAGCTGCTAGATTTGTTTATATAACAAGACAAAGGCTCTCCCACTCAACTTTAAAAATAAGTTGGTCGAGCTGTAGAATAAAATTATATTCGTATAAGTACCTATGCGTATAACCATTTTATTGCTTATCGTCAATATGTAGCTGATTTTTATTGTTTTCTGATCGATTTAATCACCATAATTCTTATCATGCGTTCCGTTTAACTATTTGCAATTAAAGTGATTAAGACAAATTGAGTTATTTTTAACGTAGAAAAATTAACGTTTAAATATAATTGTTAAATTTTAAGTTAAGTTATCACGTTATTCTTTTTGGTTAGGGCAAGTGCCTTAATTAACTAACTGAATTAATTTCTAAACAAAATACAAGCTAAAACTAACACTACTAAAGCAGTTGCCCATAGACCGTTGAATTTCTAAAGACAATCCAAATATTTTGGTTTTAAAGTGGCAAGTGCCTTTATTAAATAAACAAAATACTAGCTAAAACTAACACTAAATAAACAGTTAGACTGTCCATAGACCGTTGAAGATCTAAAGACAATCCAAATGCTCAAACCCACTATCAGTTGGCAGCGTACCCAGCATGCTGGCGGCATTACCACGTTGAATGGCAATGCTTATACGTTGAGCCAGATACACGCCAGCATTTTGGTCACGCGTCGCGTTAATCAGACGCTCTGAAAGATTTTTGAAAATGAGGTGAGCTCCCGGTCCCGTTTTAAATAGTTAAGGACTTAAATAAGTGTAAGGTGATTTTAGAAACTGAATGATTGGTGAAACTTTTCTCGATAGAATAATTCAGCGAAAACAGGCTTTCTAAAACACATTACCATTTTTTTTCTCCGAATCTAGGAGATCTTGAAAATTTGTTTTTGCTCATATTCTAATGACTACTTACGTAATTTAATGTAAATTCGTTTTATTGAGCAGTTAAAGTTTTTGATCGGATTAGGAAGTGATATATCCCTCTCCCACAAAGTGAGTGTCAGTATGTGGTTTGTATAGCGTACATAAAAGTGACGTCATTAGTAAGTATATTGAGCTCTCTGTCTAGCAAGACATTAAATGCTTAACTATATCTTCCTTAATTTATCAAAAAAATTTACTTTGGTTCCGGTGATTAGCTCTATTTATTGTAAATTTTTATGAGCCTTACAAGTATAAGCCTATCAGAATAGTAGCCTAAACTGGCATGTCCCGCAAAGTTTCGGCCAGCATTTTAGTCATTGGATACTCAGACCAGACATGGTAATAATAAAAAAAATAGTTTAGCGTTCGACCCTCACGGTCTTAAAAATCGACTCCAAAAGACCCAAATAATATATGTACCTACTGTTTTAAACAAAGGGTTACGCTAAAAAGGTGTTCTAAGCGGAAAGAGGTCCGCTATACTCATCATTATGGACAACTTTTACTATGCGAACAACCATGAAATCTCGAATAAAATATCAGCAGTTCCATATATATTGTCGAGCGAAAATTGCCGTTTTCTATGGAACAGCTTTTTTAGTGATTTCAGAGTTGCTTTCATAGTAAAAGTTATTCATAATGATGGCTACTGTGAACCTCTTTTGGCTTACATCCTTGCGCGTAACTTAGCATATTTAAAACAGACGAGTTGGTGGTCAAACGCGGACTTGATGGAGATAAAATAAATTGCATCGAATAAATAATTTCATCACGTTCTGCAATAACATCGAACACAATACAAATATTCGCGTGTTTTGCGATTTTATTTCATAGGCCGAAAATAAAACAGTATTAGAACGAGAAAGGCACATAAAAATTTATTATTATCGTATTGTTATGTCACCCCGGAGAGCGAACTCTAAGGAATTACATTGATTTCCAATATTTATTTTATTGAGTCACGAATTCTCTGCAATAGTAAACTGTGAGTGAAAGAGGCTGTATATTTTTTGCTGTGTATTAATATTTGAGCTGAAATTACTTCGCAACGACTGATTTCGTATTTGGTTAGCTTAGTGGTTACTAATAGGTTTCAGTTGACTGACTAGAGTCTAGCTCTAGAACAAGACTGAACAAGGTTTCGTTTGACGGTGGTAGTCGAGAGGAGGTCATTGTGCTCATCATTATAAAGAATTTTTATCATGATAATAACCCTGATATTGCAAATAAAACAGGCCAAGTGCGAGTCAGGCATTGAGGATTCCTTACTATCAGATATAATACAAAACTTAATATAAAACAAACATTTAGGTAAAATTGCTGAAGTGCATAAACAATGAAAGCACCGAACATTGTTCTAACGAAAAGAAACTGGATTAAAGTATAAACCTAACTGCCGTTGGAAATCTGTTACCTACATCGACATAGTAGATCGCGGTCAGTTTACCAACTGTAAATAAGTTTATGGTAGCAAAATGTTTTTTTTTTTTTATATTTATGAGTTCGGTTTTTTTCCTTTACTTTTGCTATAGATAAGACATTGCTTCTTAACAAATCTCATAATTCTAGGTCAGCGGGAAATAACGTATATATATGTTTCTATATGTTTATGTTTGTCCCTTGCAAGTGTCAAAATATGTGGCGGAAACACAGCATATTTTGATTGCATTGACTTAGAAGTTCAATTTTTTCACAGCGCAAGGGATCGCTATAATATTATATAATACTTCCTTGAAAAAATATCTAACTGATGGTGAAAACCACATCAAAATCCATTGCGTGGTTTGGGAGGAGTTAGCGGATATACAGACAGACAGACAGACGCGGAAAGCAACTTTATTTTATACTAGTTGACCGTCCCGGCTTCGCACGGGTGTAAGCTCGGCTTTCGGCCTCGCCACAAATAGAATATAGCCTATGTCACCCGGGGATAGTGAAGCTTCCCAACAGTGAAAGAATTTTTCAAAACGGTTCAGTAGTTTCGGAGCCTATTCAATGCAAACAAACAAATCTTTCCTCTTAATAATATTATATATAGTATAGATATATACCTATAGACTATGTAGAGATAGAGAAGAGAGGAGATAAGTGTGTGAAGAGATATGTGTCTGTGTGTACCTATAGTAGTTGTAGGTAGTTTAGACAACTGTCATACCATCGTACACAAAAATCCATAATAAATATTATAGTACCCTAAAAAGATGCTAAATATATGAAAATAAAATGTAAACAAATTAGTACTAAAATATAAAAGAGATTAGATATATATAGCTAGATATATATAATTATATTATAATTTTTTTATAACCGTTGAAAAATGCAAAATCAACCTCCTTAGAAATGCTTGATAAGCTTCGAGACTAATTATGACAAAGATTTTGACTTGTCACATCGAATAAGAATCTGACAGATGATAAATTGACTAACGAATAACGGAATAACGATAACGGAAAAGCCGAAGGTGCGTAATTAACTTCAACTTTGAGATCAAGTTGACGAAATTAACGTTAGGCTTCGTCAACTGCGGATGTATTTACGGTATTTAATGTCAATCAATGTCATTTCCATTAAATTATGATTCATTATAGGTTTAACACTTTCCTCGAAGATACTTTATTGGGATAAAATTTAAAATTATTCTTTTGTCCAAGACGAAGATAGCTGAGAGGCATAACTGGCAACACTTGCCCTCTTGTTGGTTCTAACGGAAGACCACCTTTGGATCACCTCGTAAACAATACGAAATAACATCTCTGAAAATTTCAACCAGCTATCTCTTACAGTTTAAAAGATAGGTACCTACAGCCGTTAGAAGTGTCGGTTCCTTAGTGGTTTTAAAATGCCATTATATCCTTTACTGTATAATTTTCTTATTAAATGATAAATAAATGAAAAAAAAAAGGTAGGACAGACAGACAGATAGACAGCATAGGCTTAGTAATAGGGTTCTATTTACACCTTTTGGGTACAACACTCAAAAAATAAGGGTAGGTTATTAGAGCAGATAAGATACGTAGGCATTTCTACTATTATAAAAATTTTAGTAAACGGTGCGACAAAAATATTTTTAGAGTATAATTACATGTCATATTATTATTCGTATAAAAATAATACCGATTAATCGTAACTCTTTCGTCTTGCTTTCTGCTGCATCGAACCGTTTCACTGGTCGCGGAGTCGTCGCGACTTGCGAATCTACGATCCGATACGACGAAAACTCGCCCGTCTGCAACCGCCCTAAATGCAATACTGTCCTAACGGTACCGCGATTAGTAATTAAGCGATGTTCATTTGCATTATTTTTGGTACAAAATGATTAATAGCAACAGTATCTCTGTGCTATACGCTGTAGGTGGTATTCACGCTGGGTTTTCCCATTTGTCCCGTTTCTATTTAATTTTGTACTTATTTTATGCAAATAAAAAGGTAGATAAAGCATAGAGATTACGCACAACGGTTAGTAGAAATTAGTTGAATCAGATGATGGTATGTTTTGTGTAACTCTATTTTTCACACCGGAAAAGTCAAGTACAGTTTTTTTTAAATAATTTACAAACTTCGAAAGTACTTTCGATAAAATCGAAGGACCCGAAAATAGGACTGCGGCATATTTAAGTATACATATTTGGAATCATAATAAACTTACCTAAATTGAAATAAAGGCAAACTTAACTAAATTAAAATACTGAAATATATTAAACTATACTAATCTAATTAACCGCTGCCCGTAGGCATCGTTCCCAAAATGCTAGCGGCATTGCCGCGTTGGATTGCAAATGGACACGTTGCCAACAATTTGGTCACGACATGCTTCGAGCAGACGTTTAGATAATTCTTTAAAAATATTTGTATACTTAACTATACAAATCTGAAACTTCATTGTACAATAAATTTTGTGTATCATCATCATCCACTATTAGCCTATTATCCTTAAAGAAAGTCCTCAGGCTTATATTTACCACCAATTAATATGGCAATTTGATAGCCCCGTTGGTCCAGTTGGTAGTGATCCTGCCTTCTGCACTTGGGAGCGTGGGTTCGATTCCCACCTAGGTCAAACATTCAAAGTGATGAACATTAAAATTTGTGTTTGTTCTGTCCGGGTGTTAATATCTATTTAAGTATATATTTAATAATATATATGTTTGATTTATCAGTCACAGGCTGCCATATAAGCTTTGCTTAGTTTGGGGTCAGATGATTGTGAGTACAAAAATGTCCCGAATGTTAATTATTATTTATTTAATAAACTAATGCAGTGCTTTTTATATTTCATACAAAACGACGCCTAAATTAACGTTAACATTTGGTTAATATGGTCAGCTCTCGTATGATTTAGATGACCCATAGGGCCCCCATAGACCCATGTGGGCATCTATACGAGCATCTTTTCTTGAGAGAGCAAGTTTTAAATTAATAAGAAGTAGGTTAAAATCGACTTTTTGATTTGTTTTCACAGTTCATTATTTACAAGTAAAGCTAATAAAATCACGTTAAAAAATAGTGCTAGAGTTCACTTTGATCCCGAGACACGGATCTCATAACAAGTTTCACTTTCCGTTGCACCGGGGTATCTCGCGCGTCGACGGCGCCGGCGCATGCGACGCGGGCGGAAAGTAGCGCAGCTGTAATTGGCCTAAATGCAACCGTCGTAATAACGGTACGACAGTAATAGTCAGTATTCCATCTGTGCCGTAGCACAGATTATAAAAGGATGGATGAGAAACTTTACAGAGGAAAAAGAAAAAGAAAACGTGTGCAATGGTTTTTTTTTGTTACAGGCTAGTGTGACCATTTTGTCACCTGATAGATAGATAATATATGTAACTGTGAAACTCTTTAATGTGTACACCAGAAATAAAAATTACAAACAGATAGAAAACACTTACGAGCTAGTGCCACAAGTGGCGGCCTTATCGCTAAAAGCGATCTCTTCCAGGCAACCATTCACCTGATGTTAAGTAATTGTGTGGTCGAAGATGGTAAACAACACATCATCATCAGCCAGAAGACGTCCAATGCTGAACATAGGCCTCCCCTTTTAACTTGCACACTGAACGACATTTTGCCACCTGCATCCAATGGATGCCCGCGACACTCACAATGTCGTTGGTCCATCTAGTGGGCCTACCTAAGCGTAAACAATGTTCGCTTTGACTGAACTAGCTCGCAGGTGTTGCTGCCGGAACATACCACTCGGTGCTTCGCGACAGATTCGGTATGTCCTTTACAGTTCAACTAAAACTTTTTCTAAGGAGTTAGATTTACTCTAGAATTATCACATTAGATAGAGTTCATTTAGGAAAATGCCTGTAAAATCGAAGGGCAACCAAGATAGCATTTTTTTAAAGCATAACAATTAAAAAAGTGGGAGGTAGAGCAATTGTATAGTAAACAACATTTTCGGTTGCGTATGAAGGACTTGGTAAGCAAAATAATAAATTAGACGATTTAATAATACTGGTCTTTTAATTATCTTTATATTATTATCAGGAGAGGTGTGTGTGCTCCAAAGAGTTCTACCTTATAGCTTTACCTATAATAGTCTGTGGTGTGCTCTCTTCTTAGACACGGAATTAACAAGACTGAAAATCTCATCAAATCTCTAAGCCAAATCTGTATGAAAAAATAGGGCACTGTTTTTAATGTAAATAATATGTTCGAAAGAGAAATGCCCACACTTCCTACGTGATAGAGTGAAACGGATTGATTTTTGTAACACTCCAACAGCGTATAAACTGGGCGATTCATCACTAATATTCAGGACTTTTTTCACCGACTATCCGAAGTTAAATCTCTTTTAATTTAAACTCTGTAGCAAGTAGTCAATACATATCTAAACCACATTTCTAGAATCCAATCGAATTGTGACCAGCGATTGCTTGGTGCTGAACAGTTTTGAGATTGATTATATGCAAAGATGTAAAGAACCGCTAGGCACCATTGAATCTGGGCCGAGTTTACCCATTCAAAACTTAATTACACGCTCAACATGACCGTAAAATGTAGTCGCGATTAAGTAAAAATGAAATTAATAAATTATGAAAAATAAGTGGGAGTTTCGTGATTTCAACACACATATAATTATTAAAGAACATGTCAAACTTCATAGAGTTCGGATGAAGAAAATGTATTCAAAGGTACTTAAGCAATTTTGAATGGATGTTTACCCTAGCATCGGCTCCATGGGATAAACCTAAATACCACATAACCATCACCAAAGCTTACCATATTTAAATATTTTATTATTATCATCATCAAAATGTGTAAATAATCATATATCTGTAGAAATTAAACTGTCCATAGATCTTTCTATTTTATAGAATCAGAATGGCAAAAACCCAGTTTTCGTGGCTTTTTTCATCAAAAAATGTGGAGAAGGTTTTTAAACAATAAAAAATTAAGATAATATTCCACGTGGACTTAGATCAAAGTAATTTTTTTTGTCAACGTTAGTCTATACTAATATTATAAATAGGAAAGATTTGAGTGTTTGTTTGTTTGCATTGAATAAGCTTCGAAACTAATGAACCGATTTGAACAATTCTTTCACTGTTGGGAACCTACACTATCCCCGGGTGACATAGGATATATTCTATTTTGTGTAGCGAGGCTGATGGCCGAGCTTCCGTGTGAAGCCGGGGCGGACGGCTAGTCATCCATAAAAGAGTTCGAGGCGATAGTGGTTTTCATTTGTACTCGTAAGAATTTAAACCTATATCAGTTTCTAATATGAACCGTATTCAGTATACCTATGCAGTCTAGGTACTAGATACTTAAATTCACACTAAAATGATTTAGATTTAGATTTATTTATTTATTTACCAAATGTAAGTATTAGATCACGAAATTCGTGGCAAAGTAATTTGTTATACGCGGATGGACAATGTTTGAATGTAATTTATGTGTACATAATATATAATATATATATTGTTTACATGTACATAATATAATCGGGGAAAAAGTTTCTTCGTATTTTATAAACAAATTCAAGACATATTTTTTTCAAGTTTAATTACATTTAATTATAATATATATGTACCATTTTGTTCGATAACTTGTTGCCATCTTTTAGGTAGTGACATGACCCCGTTGCTGTAGAAATTTTGGGAATTCTGATCAATAAAATGCAACAAGTAGTTTTGACAGTCCTCTCTTGATGTTAATCTAACACTACCCAAAGAATTCTGAAGAGATCGAAACAGGTGGAAATCTGAGGGTGCAAGGTCAGGGCTATGTGGTGGATGCATTAACACTTCCTAACCAAGCTCTCTAAATTTTTGCTGAGTGGCCAAAGATGTGTGCGGTCTGGCGTTATCATGATGAAAGACCACACTCTTTATGTTGATCAATTCCGGCCGTTTTTTCTCAATTTCTTGTTTGAGTCTCATCTGCTGTTGGCAGTAGAGTGTCGATGGTTTTGCCCGGCGGTAAATGCTCATAATGAACGATGCCCTTCCAATCCCATCATACACACAGCATCACCTTATTACGTGTTAATCTGGGTTTCGCTACAGTCTGTGGTGCTTCACTGCCCTTTGACCATGATCGTTTGCGCACATTCTTGTCGTAGGTGATCCATTTTGCATCACCAGTGATCAATCTTTTAAAAAACGGTTCGGTTTCTTTACGTTTCAATAGAGAATCGCAAATGAGTACACGATTCATTTGGTTTCTTTCAGTGAGCTGGTGTGGCACCCAAATATCGAGTTTTTTTGTATACCCAGTTATTTTCAAATGGGTCAAAACTGTTTTGTGGTCAATCCCCAGGTCTTCAGCTACGTCGTAACTACTAATATGCCGATCTTGGTCCACTTTTTCAGAAATGGCATCGACTTTATCCGTAACAGGGCGACCAGAGCGAGCTGCATCTTTGACATCAAAATTCCTGGACTGAAAATGCTTGAACAAACATTGTGCTACTCTTGATGACACTGCATTAGGTCCATAAATGTCACAAATTTTATTCGCGGCTTGTGTCGCATTTTTCAGTTTTTTGTAATAAAATTTCACAATATATCGAATTTCTTCGTTAGATTCACTCATTTCATCGAACAAAAAAACAATTGAAAAATGGCGGGAAATTGCTTTTTACTTTTTATATTCCTTTTTTAAAATGTCATATTTTTAATGGTATCAAAACCAGCCAGATACAAACAGTACAACCGATGAGATTTTTACTACAACTTTATACATACAAAATACGAAAAGACTTTTTCCCCGACCTATTATATTGTCATTATCGTTGTGTAGCAAATTAAATTATATATTAATAGCTACGCCCCGCGGTTTCACCCACGTGGTGATGAAAGATGGTGATGATGATGATGAAAATGATGATTATTTGTTAATCCAGGACATAAGCTATGTATGTTCCAAATTTTATCCACATCCGTCTCGCCGTTTTTACTTGAACTCACAAACATTCGCTTTTATAAATATTAGAGTGATAGTGTGATTAGTGTGATGTAATTTCATTTGCTGTAATAATTATTTGCAACTGACTGCAGTATATGTATTATATTAATTTAAGTTTGATATGATTCCAAATGTGTATACTTTTCTTGTATTTTTTTTTCTTTTTTATGTTTTAATCGATAAAACCAAATTTAGGTGAAACAATTTTGACATTTGCTTTGTGTGTTTGAATACAAAAAAATTTTTTTTTTGTAGTTAGGCTTGCTTATGATCGCCATCTCAACATTATTATACCTAAAATCTTGTGTTTTGTTAAGGTCAACTTTGACACAAAAAGATTATGCAGCGTAATAATAGAGAATAGGTACATACAATTTTACGTTTAAACGGTTATTAATAAAAAGAGAAGAAAACTGAACCAAATCGTTATTTCCCTCACGTCTTTCGCTACGTCAATATCCGATTAGCGAATTTTTTACAAACACTAGCAAAAAAACAGCAAAAAAGTATAATTTTAGGTGTAGATAAGCTAATAGGTACGTGTAATAAGTGGTTACACGAACATTACCTACGAAAAACGCGAATAAAAACATTGCGTGCATTAAAGTTTGTCAAATTGACCGTTGGTAAGGTTTTAACCAACTAAGCGACAAAAATAAAAATAAAATCGTCAGAGCCAGAAGTTTACTCTATTGGTTATAAGGTTCATAATTTTTTAAGAACAAAATATATTTTAACCGACTTCCAAAAAGGAGGTTATCAATTGATAACCTAAGTAAAATTGTGTTTTGCAATCTGGGACAATTCATATAAATGATGTTTGCTCTATCTAGATCAAAGGAACTGTCTTTGGAGATTTTCTACGTGCTACGTAAAAACCATTTTTTTTTTAAATTTTAATTACTTTAAAATATTCATGGCTTTCACTTATTACAAACACCATAGATGCAGTTGGTAGAAAATAAATAATAATATGGAATCCATGTTATCTTAAATTAACTAACTTCTATTCAAAGTTAACCATAAAGCAAATATCTTTCTCTACAACAAGCTGTAATAAAAGGTTTTAAACCTAAATAAAAACCAAAATAAATTCATCTCATTGTAACAAAAACTCCGAGATTAATTTATCCTCTTACTGAACGGCCAACACTTTGAACGAAACAAAAACACTCATTAAGAAACAAAAAGGCATCTTAACTTACCTTTTACGCTAATGACACTCCATTTTCACTACACAGTCACAAAAAACATATCTCTTATCAGCTTCAACATGCGCGTTGGAGTTACACGCTGGAAAAAACACCGGTATTTTTAAACACGAACTAAAAACGCGTTCGTGCGCGTTTAAGGCTTAACATTACTGACAGACACGGCTGAACTAGCGTCAAGTTAGAACGCAAAAGGCTAAGCCGAAGCAGTACAACGCTGTGACGCCACAGCAAATGAAATTTAAAAAAAATACGAAGAAGCTTCAAAGAATCTATAGAAGTGTTATTGGTAATACGCCGGCAAATGAGAGAAAGTCACTTAGTCATTGCAGTCGATTCGAAAGTGTAAGCACTGTTTTTACTTAGGTTACAAAATGATTTTACAATAAGGCTTCAAACTAGGTGACATAGCAGAAACAGTTGCAAATCAGCCATTAAAATGTATATGTTAAGTACAAAGTTAAAATTAAATAATCAGCTTTCCATATTTCGTTGTATAGCAAAGTTTTTTTTTTTTTATAAAACAGCTGTTTTTTGTGGTTTTAGGACTGGAGCTTAACGAAAGTTGTTCATGGTGCATTGATCTCTTTTCGGGTTAGTACGATGTCGTGTAAGCTTCTAAAATCGGTTCAAAACAATGTGAACCCAATTTTATTTTTTGAGATTTGAGTTAGATGCTATGTGCTAAACATTAGTTATCTGTGATTGTCTTTCATGGCAGTTTCTGGTCGCTTGTCTTCTTCCATTAGCGCGTTTTTGTCGTGAATACAAAAGGTGAGCGTAATCACACTTTACGGCATCAGTCATAATATAACAGATAATAATGTGAAATGTGAGTTGAGATTTAAAAAAAATACGTTGTTGAGATAATTTTTAATGAGATTTAAGTAATATGAATCCAATAAAGAAGAAGAGAAAATAATTCACTATAAAAAAAACTACTTTATCAGAACTGGACCAAATTGAAATGGGACCAAATGGAAGCACCAGCTTTCAAATAAAAAAAGAATCATCAACATCGATTCACCCAGTCCAAAGTTAACAAACAAACATAAAAAATAAAATAAAAATGCGGTAACAAATATTTAAAAAAAAAAACAGTTGATTTGATAACCTCCTTCTTCTTGGAAGTCGGTTAAATAAGAAGGAAGTGTTGGCGCTAACGTGAAAAAAAAAAACATTATATCGCCTCGTTGTATTATTTCCTAAACTATTTTCGAGTGTTAATTTGTAATAACGATGATTATTATATATTGAATGTTCGTGAATATGCTCGACTGTGGGAAAGTGATATTTAACGAGGTGAAACATGTCTTCGTGATGTTTAACTCCATAAAAGCCCCTAGTAAAGACTCCATCACATGGGTATGACTGGCTTGACCGTGACCTACTTCGCTTGACAATGACTGTAAATTTGAGCTAGAACGTCTTGAATTTTTTAGATTTATCGCTATACCTAACTCGAAAAGTTATTGTCCTGAATCCTGAAAAATTATGCATGTACCTACTTATGTTAAATCTAAGCGGTACAGACAAAGAAAATTCCATTAGTAATTTTCAGTAAACTTTAATTTAGTTTGAGACAAGTTGTCATTCTTAAAAATCTATTCTAGTAATATTTTATTCCGTTTTTATGTTCTATAATATTAGTTTGAATCCAAATGAAAACTTTACTGAACATTTATAATGTTACTTTCTTTATTCATACTGCTTATATTTTACATAAGCATATTCAATCATAATATTATATTTTCAATCAGCTTAAAATGTACAAGTGAGACAAAAACCGCACGAAGCATGGACTTTTTGTGTCATTTTTAACCGACTTCAAAAAAGGAATAAGTTCTCAATTGGACTGTTTGTTTTTTGTATGTTTGTTACGCGATTACTCCACCAATTATGAATGGATTTTGATTATAATTTTTTTGTTTGCTAGGTGAAGGTGGTCTTCTGGGGTGATCCTATTTACATTTTATCGAAATTGATTTAGCGCTTTTTGAAAAAAAAAAAAACAAAAAAAAACAACGGAAACAAAAAATATATACACGCAAATGAAATATTTTGGTTTGTGGTTCCCTTCAGTAATAGTTTTGATAAAACATTAGTCATTCTACTTTTTAGTTTAATTTTGTACGTGTAGTCATGAAGTCGTTTTTTTTCTCTCTAAAAATAAACTTTATTATTTTAGCGAGACTTGCACATTTCGATAGAATTTCTTAGAAAACAATTATTACTGTAGAAATTACATTAAACAAGTTCTCTTCTTACGATAAATGACGCTTGTTTACATAGCCTACATTTAATATCCAATTACTCATTGACCTTTACGGCTTCTTCAAAGTAAGTTAGGGCTGGTTTTTTGTTCAAAGATAAATAAGATCCGAGAATAACATTTTCCAACATGAAAATGTACATTAAAAAAAACATTTGATACGTTAATGATTTCTTAGGTCAACCAGAGTCACCGAAATAACTGATTAAATTTGCAATTTGAAATGGCAATGGCGCCACATCTTTCGAAGAACCGATAATCAATGGGAAGAGTTTCTTGAGTGTAGACCACGCACCGGAATCTGCATCCAGTGGATGCAGATGGCAAGTTGTCGCTGAGTTTCGAGTTCTAAAGGCCTATGTTCAGCAGTGGAAGTCTTCCGGTGGCTGATGATGATGCGACTGAGCTATCATCGCTACCAGGTACTGTGTAAGTAGTTAGGTAGTCTTGCCTTATCTAATCCAGTTGGTTGGACCAGTCTTCCTTTTCCCATGAATGGAATAGTTGTGGAGCCTGTAACTAGGAATGTAAATGGCGACATTACTCGACTCACTTGATGTACTAATCGGCGTACGCGGTAATTTGTCAGCGAGAGCATCGCCCCTACTCAGGGAAATCGAAATACTCGAATAACTTTTCACTTAATTTGTGAAAAGTAAACTCTCAGTGCCATCTATTGTTGACGCAAAAAAATTTTTATATGTAAAATATGTTTTTGATATATAATAAGAATAATTAAAATTTTATTATACTTGTTATAGCATCGCATTATTCAATCTGTTATGGTGTTATAAGTGTTTTTTAATAAATAAATAAACTTGAAGTTGTTTGTAACAAACTTGAAATGCTTTTCAATACTTAAACATTTAATCTAATTTTTAACCTCACATACCATACAAAAAAATATGGAGGAAATAGATAGTTTATAATTGAGAAAACAGATTTTACGCGCATAAAAAAGTCATATTGAAATATTTCGCAGTCCATTTGGCTACACTTCGCAGTAATAGCGTAGATATGTGAGAAGACAGTTTTACAATGAACAGATTCGCTAATAGACAACAAATGCTTGAGATAAGGCGTCAAAGCAGTGCCTAGGCACTGAATAGCTGTTTTTTTTTGCTTTACTTTTACACAACATTGGAGTACCTGTTAACGCAACACGTGAAAAGTATACCTTTTTTTGCTGCTTTTATTTCGTCACCAATGCTAAAGATGACAAAAAAATCATTAAAAAAAAACTTTAATTTGCTGAATTTGATATTTTCATTTATTTCTTTGTTGTTAAAAGCATTCGCTTTTGATTATTATGAAGTCAGTGATATGACAAAATGTAATAAAAACTTATTCGTGGTCATATAACTTACACGTAACCACAAAAAACGCGCACTATTTTTTATCTACGCGTGCGTATACTTACATAAAAATACACGTCGATTTCGCGTTCTCCTTTTTTCGTCGCTTACAAAAAGGTATTATTTTCAAGTTTGGCAGTTACCCAAACATCGTCTGAAAATTATAGGGTCTGCGTCATTTTAAAAAAATAATAAAAATAATTAAGACCTCCCCTATACGAAAAAAGGGAAAACGATGTGGTAGAAAAAAAAATTCGAGGTTTTTAACCTTGGAAAAAAAAACAAGGTTATACGTGTAGTGAGAACCAATAGTAAGAGATAAAAATGACTACAATCTCTACCATGTTATCTCTCTTGCGAAATAAATCACATTGTTTCGATTTTTCCCGCCGGTTGCAATTACACGCTAATTGCAACTAATCGTTCGTGACGGAACAATGTCAGCTCACGCGATGGCGTATGTAAAATGCGATTGAGTCGAGATGTTTCGTGAACGGGAGCAAAGGAAATTTGGTTAGGGTTGCCATGGGTAAGACGACATTGAAAAAAAACGCTAGGGACATAATGTGTAAAAGGGACCGAGTACGTTCAGTTGCTGCATTTTTCACAAAGAAAGCTGAAAAAAAGTTTCCTAAAAAGTATAGACTTTTTACAAAAGAAATATATCTTCATTAAAATATATCAAACAAAATGTGAAAATGAACAAGTAAATATTTTCTTTTTTATAAAACCCCGACAAAAGAACTGACGATCTTCAAATGGCTGAACACTACACTCTCGATCAAGTCACATTTCAAACAAACTAAATCAAAATAGGTTCAGCTGTTTGGGAGCTAAGATGCTGCAGACAGACACACACACACAAACACACAGGTACACACGTTAAACTTATAATACAACTTTTTTGCTTCGGTGGTTTAAAAAAAAACACATTAGTCATAAGACTGCACGTCAGATGTGAAAACTTAAGTAGTAATTCACCTATTGTATAAGAGATGGCGCTGTTTTAAAATACATGGTACTGTATATTATGTATTCTGGAACAGCGTGACGATGACGCGAATTCCATTATTTTTGTAAACCCAAAAAGTGCTCACAGCACTTAAAGAAGTATTCAAGAAAAAATACACGTGAAAATGAAAAAGGTAGCCAACCCTATCCCAATTTGTCTCGAGTTCCGCTGGAGGCGATTCGTTCTCACCTCGACCGGTGAATGCTCGAGATTGCGCAACAATAGTAGGGGCGGAGTAAACGACCGTTCTTTTAGGCAGTAGACGAACGTTTACACTAAACGTGGACTATTTGTTTTCTCAGATACAGGGTTGGATTCAGACCTTCAAAAAATTTGTCCATGGAAATCAAACGTAGTATAATTTTAGAACAAGTAATATATTATTACTACTTGATCTATGAAAATTAAGAAAGAAATTATATGACTAAAGAAATTATATGACGTTTTGTTTTTATCTTTATATCGGGAGCTCCTTCCACAACCTGACCACGGTAAATATCCCGTAAATAATCATATATTAACTGTAGTGATCCGTCGTTATTATATTGGATTGAAATAAAATTGCATACGAAATTAACAAAGCAGACGAAATAACTACACTCCTAAATATACAAACACTCTTAGTATGTAGCGATAGTGTTCAAAATTTCAAATAATTTCAAAGAGATACCTACTGCAAGCAAATATTTTATGTATTTTTCGTCTCACTCATTCATACCGGCCGTTCGCAGTTATTTTAGCTCTGACATTATATCGTTGTCTTTGTCCGTTCATATGGCAACGCTTGCTGCCAGACTGTAACAACAACACAATATCAGAGGTAAAATTACTGTGAACGGACTGTAGAATACATCGATTCTATTCTGTCAAAACGACCGGGGTAGTAAAACATGTGTGGGTAATCCCTCACCTTCACCTCACTGCACTAGCTTGTCGTTGCCTGATTCGATGTTGCCATACATACAGAAATATTGGTTGATAATATTATAAAGCAAAAGGACACATTTGGACAACAAGGTGTTCGTATTAATATAGACTAATTATACAATTTGCAAGTTGGAGCGGCAATGGGCAGGCCACATCGCTCGAAGAACCGATAACCAATGGGGAAGAAAGGTTCTTGAGTAGAGACTACGAACCGGAAGACGCAGCGTAGGGAGGCCTCGCACTAGATGTACCGACGACAATGTGAGAGTCGCGGGCATCCAGTGGATGTAGATGGTAAGAAATCATCCAGTGTGGAGACCTTTGTTCAGCAGTGGACGTCTTCTGGCTGATGATGATGATACATGTTTTAGATGTAGGTACTCATTATTTTTTTTCTTTAAGTAGATATCAAACATGACATATTTAGATATATACCTTGAAAAAAATGTTTTTACCGTTTCCAAATTATGCCATATATTTGTTGCCTAATTTACAATTATCACAAATAAGTGAAAGCGTGTTTCACAAGTTGGTACACAGTGATTCCATAATATTTATAAGTATTTAAAGTTATACGTATAGAAAACATTAAGTGAAGGGTTTCACTTTCTTTCTAAACGAATTGTAAATTATTTAAAGCAGTTCTAATGAGAAGAAAACCACTGACGCAACACTTGTAACCCAAGATTGTGAGAGTTTTATAATAATTGTATTTGATTTAATATACGGAACCCGCTTACCATGCAGTCACATTGAAGTGGCAATGATGGACATAAATTTTATTTTATGGCCATGGAATCGTAAACTCTATTCAGATTAATATTTATTAGTTTATAAAAGACGTTTATCTGACTGATTATATCGTTTATTTTAGAAAAAAGAAAACTCGAGGGGTTGTCCACTTGGTAAAGATAGTTTGACGATGAAGCCGGGGGGTTTTGGTGGATAGTAGAACTTTTAGTATGAAACTCGTTAAAACCAACCGAATAAGACCAAACTCGAGGGGTTTACTCAAAAAGAAAAGAATCGTTAAGGGTTTACTAGTAGCTAGCAGCTATTAAAAAGTTCCACTATTCTGCCTTCTGGCTCCATCAACAGATTGGATCGATTGTACAAAATTCATGTATTGTCTTTCGAAACACCGCTACTTGTCATTCCCAAGTTTTGAAATCGATACGATTTTAAACTGAGAAGTATGCTGCCATGACGGCTGTCGTGACGTGGAGGTCTTCTGGCTGATGATAATGATTTTGTCATGAGTGACGCACGGTAAGCGATGTTTCGACTGGTGGTGCAGCGCGAGCGGCATAATCGTCGCGGGACGCGCGCCCTGCTGACAGGTGCTGCTGCGGAGCCAGTCGACCACCGTGCGCACCGCCCTGCACGCACTGGTGACTGCAGTGCAAGACTGGCACTAAAGCATCTTGCATTATACGTGGATAGTATACAACACGCCCGTTACCTAATTTGAATTGTATAGTTTATATTTCATCATCATCAGCCATAAGACGTCCACTGCTGTAAATATGAGTCAAAAATATACTAAGCCTTCTTATTAGTAGTATTAGGATGCCCGTGACTCTCACAATGTCGTGGGTCTATCTAGTAGGAGGCCTACCTACGCTGCGTCTTCTGGTTCGTGGTCTCTACTCAAGAATCTTTCTTCCCCATTGGTTATCGGTTCTTCGAACGATACGACCTGCCCATTGCCACTTAAACTTTTGCAAATTTTAATAGCTATGTCGGTGACTCTGGTTTTTTAGCGAATATCCACGTTCCGGAGGTTTTGACATAGGTTGCAAAATGATGAGGTTCTTACCAATCTGTATGAACCTTACCACATAATCTGCATACTCACATGCCGTTGATTGTCATTGTAATAAGGATGATGCAGCAACTGTGGGTGCGAGCTTGGATGCGAGTCATCGATCAATGTATTGAACTTTCGTGATTTCACCCACAATAGAGCTGTGACATTGATGAGTTTCAAACGAAACGAGCTTTCTATTGGGCTTAAACATGCTTGACCTGCCGGTTACGAATAATCTTAAAGTTTATGTTAGAAAAGTATTTTGATTGTTTATCGGGACTTATCACGCATTATTTTACCTAGGTAACTTACCCGCAGTTTTCAGTCAGTTCGTGACCACGACAATTGTAACATGGTCGAAACGTCGAGCGAATGGTACCTTAGTAAAATAATGCATGATAAGTCCCGATAAACATTTAAAACATGACTGTGTTCAAATAGCGAAAATTTAAAAAATACTATACTTAGGTTAACTGTTAACAATGATGATTTTGTTATATTATCTTTGACTGTTACGGAGTTTGACATGATGTTAGCATTTTTCGAAGGTGACAGCATTTTTTTATTGACAATAGGTTTGCCTTTGACCGCCAACTCGCCTGGGGTAAGATTTTTGTATCACTCGTATAATATTTTGCACGAAAACATGATGCGAAATTACTGACTTTCGAATGAAATTCCAAACAAACGTAGCATTTTTTTTAATAATCATTTCACTCGCTATTGCAATGAGGCTTTCTATGAATAGAAAACTTTCATTTCGCATGATATTTTCATGCGATTCTAGCGTTTCAAAAATCGAACCCATTGCTTAGAAACCGATTCACTCGCAACTGGAAGACACTAGTTGTAACTATCGGGGAATACCCGATTCTACGGTCTAGCAGTTCACACTATAAAAGTGGAATTAAAGCGCTTTATATAAATCTACTATAAACTTTGGCCGGGCGGTAGCATGTGCGCTTCACAATCTGTCGGTACCTGGTTCGATCTTCGACCCTGTACTTAAGACTTATTTAGTACTTTTATAAGTTATGCGTTCAGTTTCGATGCCATTGCTCAAAACGGTGAAGAAAAAAATCGCGAGTTTTGAAATTAACTCAGTAGTTTTTTTTTGTGATCCCATAAATGTGCTGCCTGAATGGGTGTTTCCCGATGGTCACAATCTGGGTGTCTTCAAGTCTCGAGTGAATCGGTTTCTTCTAGGCAAGCGTGAGCCATCGTAGACCGCATCTTCACTTAACATCAGACAAGTTAGCGGTCAAGCGTAAGCCTATTACTGAATTAAAAAAAAAGCCAATGTCGCGGGCAACACCTAAAACTTTAAATAATTTTGTGAAACGAGCTTAGCTTCAACTGCTCCTGGATGCCCTCGATCTAGCCTAATTACATCCATTCATCGCGTCTTATGTTAATGATTTTGACTGTGTTTGGTTTCAATAAGATTGTGCTATTTACATAGCCAATGAAGCGATTCAGATGCCGCTGCTTTTTTCGCGTTTTCTCCGGTAATGACGGTGAAATGGAAATTGTACGTTTTTATTTTTCCACGAAGCAATAATTACTTGGTTACTGGAATCGGCTATAGTGGAAAAAAACATTTATCACTATTCAAAGGTGGAGTAAATATTATGAAAAATGGGTCGTTTTCTTTATTAATCCCGGATGTAAACAGTTGTTATTGACGCAAACAGTAAATAGTTGTTATAAATTTAACGTTCTCTTAGCTATGATTATAAAAAAACTGTATAGTCGTTGGAAGATTATCAGTTTTTTTGACGAGGTTTAAAAAATACTTTGTTATTAAATAACGCATCAAGAAAACGTTTAGATTTAAATACAAATAAAAACTTTTTTGACAAGGAACCAGGCATGCGTTTGACTACAGTCTCACATAATGAAAAGCGATGATGTAGTCGAAGTTGTAGCACGCTAGCCTAAGAAACGTATAATTATTAACTTTTTAAACGACTTCCAAAAAGGAAGAGGTTACCAATTCGAGTGTTTTTTTTTTGTTGGTTATCTCAGAACTTTTGACTGGATGAATAGATTTTGACGATTCTTTTTTTTCTGGAACAATAATAAGTAATTATTTCCGTTGTACCTATATATACGCAGACATACTAATGTCTGAATAGGCATAGGCTCCCATAATGGGTTATGCCAAAAGGGTGTCCAAAGCTGAAACGGGGTCTATAGTATTCATCATTATAATAACTTTTACTATGCGAGCAAATCTGAAATCGCGAAAAAATATCAGCTGTTCATATAGAAAACGGTCATTGTCAATGGACAAAATGTATGGAAAAGCTGGTATTTTTTTCCGCGATTTTAGGGTTAATAGCTTAGTAAAAGTTGTAATAATGGACCCCTTTTGGATTAGTACACCCTTTCCGCGTAACCCTGTATGCAATATAGACCCATAGTTAATAAAATAATATTGCTGAATCACTTAGGAAAGTTTTTATAAGTGTTCTCTGACATTGTACAAAATGTGTCCAGAATTTCAGTCCAAATAAAGAACTTTTTAACTCGAATTGCCGTTAATTGTAAATGGAAATCGATTATAGTTTCTATTTAAGTCAATAGGCACAATTAGCAACTGTCGGCGTGAACCAATCATACATTTTTAATATTTTTTAAAAATAATAATACCAAAACTATTAAATTCAGTTACGCTACTTTTTGTGTGAAAGTAATTACCTACATTAATAATTTAATTGACTCTTCAACATAACCGACAACATAAAAAAGTGTATCCAATGTTATCAATCTCGCACGCAGACTATTTAAAGCGATCGTCTAGTAAATCTTCATTAATTTAATTATTCATTCATCTCCAACAAGACTAATTGGAATGAAAATACAGTTTTTATACCTGAATTAGGTGTAATTATGATTGATTGTGTAAGGTGCTAATGCATTAGTTCGATCTATCTCTGAGAGTTTTGTCTAATTTAATGATTGATAGTGAGATTATTTTTCCCCCCTCCCTCCGCTTATTTCTAAACTAATAGACATAATATTGAAACAGTTTTTAACTATCACGGGTTTTCACTACCCCTAATATTATGTTATGGTGCGTGTAACTCCGCCGAAATATCAGGCGCTCCATTTACAACCTTACCACGGTAAATATCCCGAAAATAATCATATAATTATAATATAGAAATTTATAACTTGCCCTGCTGATAGGTCGATTTAGTTTTAATGATAGATCTAAAATATGCCTTAAATATTATACTAGGTATAATTAAAAAAATTGCGAACTTTCCTTTTTCAAGTTTTGCATAAATCATTTTTAGTGAGTGCTCCACCGTGTCAAAGGTTTGTTTCACCTCTTTACACAATGAAAGCAAATGTAGCAACGTAGCAAGCCTTCTAAGGCTTTCGCAGCAAAATAGGCATACCTAATCTAATTAGTTATACTAGTATCTATTCTATATGCCACCTAGGAGTAGCCTTATAAGAGTTCGGAAGCCATTTGTATGGAATTAACTGAGTACAAAATATGGCTACAACCTATATTTTCAACACTAGTTGCACCCTGCGGTTTCACCCGCTGTTCCACTCCAACCGTTATTTTTTGGGATAAAAAGTATATGTGGTAATCCAGGGTATTAGCTGTATCTATCCTAAATATCATCATAATCAATCAGCCGTTTCAGCGTTCAGAAGTAACAAACATACTCACACCCAAACATTTACATCCATAATATTATAGTGTGTATAGATAGACCGACGACATCGTGAGAGTTGCGGGCATCCAGTGGATGCAGATGGCAGGGTGTCATTCAGTATAGAGGTTAAAGGGGGAGGCCTATGTTCAGCAGTGGACATCTTCTGGCTGATGATGATGAGCTACGCCCCGCGATTTAATAGTATTTTTTTTTTAAATAATTTGTCATTTTTTTTTATCAATTAATAAGCTTACGCTTGATGCAGACGTTGGAGCACGCTTGCCAGACGAAACCAATTAATAGATGTAACCAATTCACTCGAAGACACCCAGATTGTAACTATCGGGGAACAAACATTCAGTTCCGACAGCGCATTCCATAGTCTAGCGGTTTGCACAAGTATATAAATTGAACATTTTCAAAAACCCCCGATAAAAGTTCTGATAATCTTTAAACTCAAATTCCCGCGCTAGCGATTAATAATAGAATCGCCATATTTATTTACACAGTTGGACAAAAAGTTAAACATTGTAAATTATGTAATATTAATAACTTTTAAACATTCGCGATCTAAACATCTGTTTTAATGTTTTTCGGGACTTATAGCGCAACATTTTATGTAGATAAAACTAGGTAGGTACTTTTTTATTTTTATTAAAAGAGCTTTTTCGCTTAAGCGACCACATCGCCCTGTTATCCAGCGCAATTAAATAATGACAAACAACTACATCAATAATAACAAAAAAAGGCCTAAATCTATTCGCTTGTATAAAAAAATGCATTGTCAGGTTCGGGAGGCTAGAAATACAAAATTCGACATCTGTAATTTCATTCATATTGAAACATTGTTCTCTAAAAGCTTCGTTCCGCACACACTCCATCGAAATGTGTAATAAGTGTCCTCAAAAACCCCACACTCATTGAAATTGGGAGAAGACGTATTCTTCATTAGATACGAGTATTTAAACTTATTTGATTCCATTTATATAGGTAACTTTAAGGTTAGGTTTAGGTTATAGGTACCTTTCGCTCGATGTTTCGACCATGTTACAATGGCCGGGGTCACGAGCTGACTGAAAACTGCGGGTGAATCCGGCGAGAAGAGCGGGTATTTTGTTCTCCTACCCTCAATTGATGTTGATGTAATATTATCTAGCTGGGCCCCGCGGTTACATCCGCGTGGATTACTTCTTATGACATCAGCTATCTGCCAGTGAAAGTCCCGTCAAAATCGAACCGGCCGTTTCGGAGTCTATTAGGAATATATACACATACCCACAAACATACACACATAGAATTGTATGCAAATGTAGATAAATTATTTAACACACGAATGTTACAAAGTATTAGTAAAGTTAATTGTGATAGTGCTTTCTTTTATAACAATGAAAAACCATTTGAGTCAATAAAATATGCGGCCTTTTGTGTCTACAAATTGCTTTACACAACACAATACGTTCAATATAATTTAAAAATTTAGTCGTATCTATGTAAGCTGAGGTGTCCGAGTGGTTAAGGAGTTGGACTTGAAATCCAATGGGTTATACCCGCGCAGGTTCGAATCCTGTCCTCAGCGAACTTTTTGTTGTGTCAAAATTAAAAAGAAAAATTTAAACGACTGGTGGTAACTCTCGCGAAAAAAGTACAGCTGTTCCATAGAAATGGTCATTGACACTCGACAAAATGCGTGACCAGCCCTGCGTAACCTTTCGGGACCTCGCAGTACGGCGCTGAGCATTCCCCTATTGGCAATTTTTTTTCCTTATGTACCTATTCATTGTTTTTGGCAATAAAATAAATCTTATTCTTATTCTTCTTAAAATGTATGGAACAGCTAACTTTTTTTTCGCGGTTTCAGTGTTGGTCCCGCAGTGAAAGTTGTTCACAATGACGAGTAAAATTACCTCCTTTCGGCTTAGAATAGTCTATATGCGTAACCCTGTATTGCTTTGATATTTGCTTGAAATTATTATTAGCCGAAAGAAACACTTGTGTAAATAAACAAATACTTACGTAAAACAAGTAGGTAACCAAGTTTTGAAGAGAGAATCACAGCTGAGGTGATGAGTGGTTAAGGAGTTCGACTTGAAATCCAATGGGTTATACCCGCGCAGGTTCGAATCTCCTCAGCGAACTTTTTGATGTCCTAAATAAAATAATCAAAGGTACCTTCTAGTTTTTAACTGACTTCCAAAAAGGAGGAGGTTCTATGTTCATCTGTATGTTTTTTTTTAATGTAAGTAAATTTTAGTAATAAATGCATTTTGTTTCTAAACAATGAGCTACTGCCTCAATACGAGTAGGTATATCTTTGTTATTTAATGTGAATTTCTAATTTTAAAAAAATGTGTTAAAAACTAATTAAATCAGCGTCAATCAATAGACACCTTTCATACTATAAATCAGCACAAGACCAACTTTTTGTTGGACAAAGACTCCTTTTGATTTTTCCGCTCCTTTTCTCATGCTATTTGGGGGTGGACTTAAGCTTAACACCCATCTTAAAATCGAGACAATACTGCGGCGTACAAGTGATCATTAAATATTCAACTTTCTCTGTTCTACGAAGGTTTGAAATTATCTTGCTGCGCTTGCGCACCACGTTGCGTCTCGATTCTAAACACTAATAAAAAACAAGAAATATTGTTTTAGGAAAACTTAGTTTCAAATTTCGAACCGGCCGTAATTTCTGCCGTGGTCTCGCGTAGACTATATCACAGAAAATATTTTTTGTAAATATTTTCTGTGATAAAAATATTAAAATATTAGACTGTGTGAAAATATTAGAACGGCTGTCAAGGAAATTTTGTAAGAAATTTGTGGTAGCCACTTGCACCCATATAAACCCATAGTAACTGTGTTAGCAACTGTGACGCGCAGTTCGACGCGTTGACATAAATAAGAGTGTTCAATCTCATATCTGTCACAATACCTGGCGACAGAGTTTCCTTCTCATTTCCGTTCTATTTATTTCTCTTTTCTGTGGAAAAGAGAAGTAAAGAAAAGTAACATAAAATATATATATATATATATATATGACGGATGTCTATAGAAATGTTATTAAATTATTTACAAGTACTCCCAATGACTTTTAATCAATACGTTCCCAATGTATATATTGTAGTCGTTAGCCTTGCAGTTCTGAGCTGGACTTGAGATTTTATTAATTCGATGACTGGAAGAAAAGCTTCTTGCTTAGAAAAGCAAGTTGTAAGTAGGTACTTGCTAACTATACTCTCTATTAAAATTTAGATTTTTTGTAAACTAATATTTTTACCATTTCTTTTATGATACTGGATGACGAGACGAGCGAAGTCGCTCGCCTGATGTCTCTTCACGCTTGCCCATAACAGCTCAACGCCACTCAGAATTTTGAACTTCAACAGTTCAAAACTCTGGATGGCAATGCACTGCGCTCGTCACCTCGAGATATAAGATGTCAAATCTCTGTGTGCCCTGTAATTTCGCTGGAAACATTGCCCTTCAATCCGGAACACAGTAGTGTTTGCACACTATTGCTTGGCGGTTGAATAACTAGCAAAGGTGTGGTACTACCCCAGGCGGACCCCTGCAAAAGAGTCCTACCACTACAAAAACCTATCGCATAACCATTTTAAATCGCTGTGTTTTTATAGCTTTTGAACTTCACCACGGCACGATCCCGGCAATAAAACAGACCTACTGACGTTTGGCTCTGTAAAATACAACAGATAAAAATATCGCTCAAATCACAACGTAAACTAAACCGGAATATGTAAGACGAAGGTTCAATTTGGATTAACAAGTGTCATGTCCAAGGATTCCAGAAAAAGTAGAAATAAGCAAAATAACTTTCCTAATTAAAATTTCACCGTCCTTGCCTAGTTAATTCTCACAAGCTCACAGACTGACTGGTTATACTTTTTTTGTTGGAATGGAACCTTCGTCCTTTGCGGTTTTAGGTGGAAGATACAGTGTTTGTTCGGAACTGGTATTTTGTTAAGGCCTTATTTTCCCACTTCTAGCAATTTCGGTCATTCTTAATTTAGTTTGTCTACTTCCATGGTTAGCTTAAAATGATAGAAATGGTGTCAAAACATAATTGAATGTTTTACCTAGTTTACCTAGAAAACCGTAAAGTTCGAAACACTATCATAATTGTGGAGGGTAAAGGTACATTTTACATTATACTCTTCGAAAAATATAAGAAAAACCTCAAAAATAGAAGTAGCGAAACGCACGGCTGTGTGTAGGCGCCAGAGTTTTTCTCCACTACATGCAACTTTATACAATTATGATCACCTATATCGTATACAAATAAGTACATTAGTCTGTCTGTAGTAACAAGTATTTCATAAAAGTGGGAAAACCTCGCCTTAAAGTGTTTCCGATCTTTCTCTTAATGACCTAATCTATCTTTTAGATTCCCGGTTTAGTTATATTTTCTATAATCGATTATTATAATTATTGATGGAATGCTTGCATGGCTGTTCAACACCTGGCAAAGGTATGGTAAGTACGTCTTCTCTAGGTAGACTGCAAAAGAGACCGCTTCTGCAAAGTCGCTTGATGTTAAGCGATAATACGGTCTACAAGTTGCCTTGTAGACAGCTTTCGAGATATTTATCTGAGCACACTCACTATGTCACAGAAAAGTAATAATATACAAGCTTCGATAGCTACAAGACATTGATGGACTCACGTTTCCTGTGCTGGCTGTGAAATGGTCTTGTTTTTTCATGTTTGTGCCTCAAAAGGCTTTTCTGCCTGTAATGTGCAATTTCACTCGTACTCGTAAATTCGCGTTTCTTATAAGAAAGGCGTATAGTTATTAAAATGGAATGAGAACGTAGTCTCACGTTTTATATTAAGCACCGCTGTGACGATTTACGAGCGAAGTTTCATCCGAACGTTCTTTAGTTTCTCGGTTTCGCGGCTTGCTTTTTCACAGTCGAGTTTTCTTGGTAAATAATTGATGTGTTTTTTTCTTTTGCCCAAGTTTGATGAAAACATGGAATGCCAGAGGAAAATATTACCTAGATTGCAAAACGAGTGCATAAAATAATCAATTTTGGCCGAGACGGTGGTTCATCAACACGGTGATGATTGGTAAAGACTCTTAAAAAGTTAAGGAATATAGTGGAAATAAAGTTTCATAAAACTATAATCAAGGTGTAACATTTCAGTTTTCCATAGAAACTATGAACTGCAAAACAAAAACTTGCAATTTGTTTTTTGTAGAGAAGTGTTCAGGTACTTTAAAAATCTTTTATTTTTAGCTATTCATCCTTCGACCAAAATAAAATGAATGGACAGGCCCAGTAGAAGCGCATTTTTGAAGATTACAAAATGAGCGCCAGCGCTCACTTCGCTTCAGTCGGTCTCTAGCCGTAGGAAGTGAAACACGAGTCTATTGTTACGCGATAACGAAACATCAGACAAAATTATGAATTCTTATGCTTTACCGAAGTGTAAATACACAAATAAAACCGATATCTATTTTTTGTAACAAATATATTGTACATTTTTATAATTAAGTGTTGAAGTATATGTCCGACGGTTTTGACTCGTTTTTACTGATCAAGTTCAATGGTTAGGGCCTGTCCATTCATTTTATTTTGGTCGAAGTATTCATCATCATTTTCGTCAGTCTATCATGCTTTCACTGCTGGGCCACAGGCTCTCTCTTAGAGAAAGGAGAATGGGCCATAATCCACCATGATGGCCCAGTGCATGTCGATGAATGTTGGTTCTTGAAATTTTGATGTTATTGGACATGTCATACCGGTTTCAAAATGTTTTCCTTCACCATTTTTGAGCTATTAAAACTGCACATAGGTTTTATAGTACTAAATAACTAAGTCATTGGTATCTAAAAAGCCGAGGACCAAACCGGGATCAAGCTGATATGCGATTTGCAAATTTTACAATATAGTACAAAAATATAGATAGATAGATAAACTCTTTATTGTTCACGCTACAAATTACATACATAAAACAGCTTAAAAACTATTGCATCAATCTGCGGCCTTATCGCTAAGATCGATCTCTTCCAGGCAACCTTAGCAACCTTATAATATAGGAAGTAGTAATAATATTTATTAGAATTAATCATTACAGATAATCATTATTTCGACATTATTTACGACTCCGTGTAAACGTAACACTAACGATGCCCGCTGTAGATCTTTCGAAAGCACTTCCCTATTTAATTTAGATTTTCATTAAGATAACCCGCCGCTGATAGCAAATGTCATAATTCATATTAAAATTTAAAGCATTTAATAAGCACTTATTGAGAGAAATAATATTACGAACTTTTATAGGCAAATGAGTGCAACGAGGCAAGCAAATCTAATAGCCTAATGGTTATTAATAACACGACTAAACTATTAGTCGAATCGACATATTTTGATACAAGTATTTTTTTATTTTGGCCACATTTTTGTCTCAAGTAAAAATATAATTAAACCAAACAAACCAAGTGTCGAAATTGTTTTACTTCTTATATTCAGGGTTGTCATTTGAAGAACTTACTATTTCGCCATTTTCTTGTGACAATCAAGTCTACGTAAAAAAAATAACAAACCATATAAAAAGAGTTGAATAAAAATGTCTTTCAATGCTCCTAGAAAATCAAGGAACCCCAAAATACAGACCTCGTTTTGGGCCTATAGATTAACTTTAAAATACTTAGCTTAAACTTAAGTGAGTTTAATTAATTCTTAATAATTTGGATATTATTATTAAATAAATAAGTTATTTCCCTTTATTTTGCAACTTTATCGGGCCTAGCCCGATCATTTGGTGGGCATTGGTGGCTAATACCAAGAGGCCCGCATTGTCGCATACAAAAATACAATTATGGAATGTATATAAAATGGAATATGAAACTATTGTACAGGATTAATAAAATCTGGGCTATTGAGGTGAACAATTTGTGGATTAGAACAGCATGTCTATTCGCAAGCTAAGTGAACGCGCAAGTGAAGTGATAAGCTAAGTGAATGTGATTTTTTCTTACCTATTTCTGCAGATAAATATCAAAACATCGTATTATAAGGGTAAAGGACTACAGTCAAGAGTGATCACTCGACATTTTGACGTTTCTTTATAGTAATCGAAAAGAAAAATACACTTTCACTTAGCTTATCACCTCACTTGCGCGTTCACTTAGCTTGCAGAATATACCGGCAGATCTATAGGACTAGAAACGGCACCTGCCTTATTTTGTCTCATCTCAAAGTATATTTAGGCAGGAGGTGACTTGCCAATCTTGCCATCCACTAAATGGGCCCCCCATAAAGGTTGCCGCATATTGGCACCAGAGGGGCTGAATATTATGATAAACGACATTTCAGCCTTATTTTGCTAGGCTACTGCCCCTTCTGTGTTTTGGGGCAATTTTACCATCAAAAGTCAGGGAAGAGATAGATTGTTCATTCACAATTTTTGTCATAACTGGTTTTGACAACTTTCGTATAGCAAAACTGTCTTTGTCAAATAGTTGTTACGAAAAATCTAATATTTGTTGCTCATGTACCTAATTTCTACTACTATATTGAATAAAACAAAGGTTAAATTAAAACAATGTGACTTGCAGGATAGATTTAAGCAATGTGACTTACTACGAGTTTAATTCGAGCAACATTCCTCAAGTCTCCAGAGAAAACACTGCAGCAAAACTCTTGGTTTATTTTGTACATACCTTAGAGAATTTTATATGAAGCTTCGTTATTTTTGAAGTATCCTTTTGTCCTGTGGATGGATTTAGAAAAATACATAGCAGTCCGTTAACCGAGATGCAAACTTTCCGTGTTTTTTTTTTTGTTTTTGACCATGATATATATATTTTTTTAATACCTTTACTTTTTTTACACTTCTAAGTTTATAAAAAATATTAGGTATACAGTGTTACGCATTGCATACGTTATGTTCTTCCATAGAAAACGTTCATTGAAACTCTATAAAATGTATGGAACAGCAGATATTTTTTCACGATTTCAGGGTCGGTCCCATTGTAAATGTTGTTCATAATGATAAGTACAATGACCTCGTTTCGGCTTTATATATGCGTAATCCTGTATAAACAAAACAAGTATTTTTTATCTAAGTACTCGAGGAGCCAGGAGGTGAATGAATAAAAATATTCAGTAAGAAATTAGTTCTTAATGTTATTAAATATAGTCGTAAAATTACCGAAGCAAATTTTTCAAAAGAAGAGTCATTTTAAATAAATAAAAAAATACATCAAATGCGCGAGCGAGTTGACATCACCCAGTAACTCTAGTGAACAATCGTGTTTCCAATAGCCTTACCAGTAAAGTTTGGGATCCTTTTTTTGGTTTTATTAGATAGATAGATAGAAACTATCTATACGCATGCTTTATGCACAATAACAATTTATAATTTTAAGTTGCAGGTAGATAGTAATTCAGTTCTTCTTTTGGTGTGCAATAATATATTTGGTGTGTGTTGTATTGTACTGGGTATAACCATAACTACAAAACAAGCTTGTAACGCGGCGCTTTAAATTAATCTAAAAAAAAAATGCCCTTTATTACCTAAGGAATAGAGGCAATTTTTTTTTTGTATTGTATAACACGCCGTGTTACGTTCGTGTTTTATTTATGGAATCAGGGCCCTGTCTGAATTTTGACAAGTTAGGCTATACAAATGAATCAAATTTAAAAGGCATTTCAAAAATTAAAATGAAAAACGTATTAAGTGGATATATTTGAGGATTGCCCTCGATTTCCCTGGGCTCCCAGCATCAGATCCTGACGTGGTGACAATGGGACCAACTTGGAAGTATAACCTACCGATTTTTTTTTTTTTTTTTGAAATCGTTGACAGTTGGCGGAGAAATCAGTGAACATACATTTAAAAAAAGTAACATACTACGAGTAGGACTGCCCGTCAGAAGTGAAAACTTAAGTAGTAATTTACCAATTATATAGGAGATGGTGCTGTTTTAAAATACACGGTACAACGTAAGATGACGCGAGTTCCATGATTTTTGTTCATCAATAAGTGCTCAACGCGCCTAAAGAAGTTTTCACTTCAAAAACACAGAGGAACATAGAACCATCCCCCTTTTTCGTCGGTAAAAAATGATCTCATTTCAAATCTCCCATGTCCCATTTCTATTTTTTTTATAGTCACCGCCCGCTATTATCTCCTCCACTTGTAATGCAAATTAGTATAGATAGGTGTACGGTACTCGTTGAATTAATTTCTTCTAATTGTGTACGTATGTGGAGATATTTAAGGTTGGTTTAGGGCTCTTCAGATAAGATTCTTTACAGGTAGGTCGACCAAAATTTCATGGCACGTAAAAAATGGGGCCCTATATTAAGATTTTTTCGGAACGAAGTGATTCGACATAGAACCAAAGTTACCGACATAGCTCAAAGGATTAGTAAGCTGAAGTGGCAGTGGGCCGGCCACATTGCCCGAAGAACCGATAACCGATGGGGTAGACGAGTTCTGGAGTGGAGACCACGTTTAGGTAAACGTAGTGTAGGACACCCTGCGGCCAGGTGGAGTGACGACCTGCGTAAAACGGCGGGTAAAAACTGGATGCAAAAAACTGCCGACCGAGTTCAGTGGCGTGCATTAGGAGAGGCCTATGTCCAGCAGTGGACGTATGCAGGCTGATGATGATGATGATGATTAAGATTTTTGGTAACGTATTCACAATGAATTTTGATAGCTTTGCTGTGTTGTCAAAATCAGATCTGACGAATAGTGTGAATAAAGCCTGCGGAATTAAACCCATAGTTTCTGATAAGTTTACCTATAGGTACATGATAATATAGTGTTTTTTGTACCATTCATATTTTTCTCTATCTATATATTGGCTTCATCCGTACTAACAGATATTTTTTAATTTTTTTACAGCCTTCCGAAATGGAGGAGGTTCCCAATTCGACTGTTTTTTTATCTATATATACAAAAAAAAGTCGTGTTAGTTGCACTATTTATAACTCAAGAACGGCTGAAACGATTTGGCTGAAAATTGGTAGGAAGGTAGCTTGGAACCATATGAGACGCACATAGGATACTATTTTGTAGCGAGGCCGAAGGCCGAGCTGATGAATGCTGATGCTTCTGTGTGCTCCCATTTCAATTTGGTCCAGTTCTGTCATTTTTATGAAGTCTGTTTTTTATATTGATAATTATTTTAGTATCTCATGACCGCTTTCCTCACAAACTACTTTTTGCCAAATTTCAACAAGGTCGATCCAGCCATAAATCTTAAAAAGGTAATAAACAGACAGAAACATAGACACAGATATGGAGTTAATTTTGAATTTTTACTCATAACAATATTGTGATAAGGTACATTTTGTACGGAGGCTTTCACACAACGACACACTGTGCTACAAATTACGGGGCAGCCGGTAGTGCGATGTGTTGTTTTCTTAAACATACTCCGATATTTTGTTCCTATCTGTTGGTGTGTTTACATGAATATCCTCGATACGTTCGAGAAAAGTACAACATAGACTAACAATCTTGTGTTCTTCAGCCCACATTAGTTTGGACGGCCAAACTAATGTGGGCTGAAGAACACTTTTATTTTATCTGCACCGTGGCATTAATAGTTTACAAATGCTTAGTCTGAAGAGGCCTGCATGTTACTCGCTTATCTCTAAGCTGGAAATTTGTCTGTTTATTCGGCTGTGAATTTGAACCATCGCAATGTCAAGTGTACTGTGCTTTTAACCTTTAGGAGGACGGGGTAAAGTCATTTCGCTTACTTGGGTTTGTTTTCAGAGTGTTTACGAATTGGACAGAATACGCGATCTCTAGACTCTAGATTTATAGAGAAGTTGAAAAATGTATTAAAAAATAATGATTCGTCACTATTATAGAGACGTTTATTTTATCAAGCTAAGCCTATTTCCAGTTTTAACCGACCATAAAAAAGGAGGAGGTTCTCAATTAGATTGTATTTTATAACATACACTCGTATGTTACAAGGTGTCTTTGAGAGATTGTGAACTGAATTTAATGATTATTTTTTATAATATCGGCAACAGCCTGCTAAATTAAGAAATTTCATGTAAATATTATATTTCTAAATTGTAGAGCTATGTTCCCTATGTTATGCTAGAGAGAGCTATCTATGCTCGGAGTTTCTTTGCGCAATAGAATTCGGAACGTGGATTTTCGCCAAAGTAGCAGAGTCACCGACATAGCTATATTAGCTATTAAAAAGCAAGTATAAGTGGCAGTGGGCAGGCCACATACTCGAAAAATCGATGGAGAAGAATAGTTCTTGAGTGGAGACTACGAACCGGAAGACGCAGTGTAGATAGGCCTTCCACTAGTTGGACCGAAGACATCGTGAGAGTCGCGGGCATCAAGATGGCAAGCTGTCGTTCTGTGTGGCAATCTAAGAGGAGCGCCTCTGTTCAGCACCGAAAGTCTTCTGGCTGATGATGATAATGAACTTAGTCAATAAGAATTAAAAGTTGGAAATAGAAAAATCATCGATTCTGAAGTAAGCAAAGAAAACTATTAAAAAAGTGCGCTAAGTTTCCCAACTGCCATTTTCAGTTTGCTAAATCTTATACGAAGTTATCCATACTCTTTCCAAGTTTTATTAGATCTGACAATTGATTTGGTATGCCAAATGAAATACACATTTAAGGATTTAAAATTTTGATAGTTTATTTATGATCTTAATCTCTCTCTCTGTCTCTCTCTCTACTGAGATGCGGAACCGCACAAAGAAACTCCAAGCATAATTATAGCTCTCTCCATTGCCCGCTGTGCAACTGAGGTTTTCCAAAATGCCAACAGTCAAGGTATAGCCGTGGTAGCCTATTGTAGCCGTGGTAGTCTACATAGCTGTGGTAGCCTATTATAGCCGTGGTAGCCTATTTGGGAGACCGCTAGACTTAAAAGCGTATAAGGTCGCGGGTTCAAATCCTGTGCCCGTATCAATAATCTCTTTAGAGTTTAAGTATGTATTTTCATACCAATACCAATGGCTTTATGATAAAAAAAACATCGTGAGGAAAACTGCACGTACGGAGAAGAAATTCAATGGCGTGTCCACCATCCCACAACTGGGCTAGCGTGGTGGATGACCCAGTCGCCCTATCAGGGGTAGGCCTAAGTCCAGCAGTGGACTATTAAAAGGCTGATTATACAACAGATAAGGACTACGTCTCAGTACCATAATTATATCATCGCTGGCAACACTCACTCAACATCAACTCAGTTATGTTACTGACTGCCTCGGTGGCTCAGTTGGTAGTGATCCTACTTTCTGTGCTTGGGGGCGTGGCGTGGGTTCGATTCCCATCTAGGACAAACATTTGTGTGATGAACATTTGTGTTTGTTCTATGTCTGGGTGTTAATATCTATTTAAGTATGTATTTAAAAATATATATGTATGTATATTAGTCTCTGGCAGCCATATTACAAGCTTTGCTTAGTTTGGGGTCAGATGACCATGTGTGCAATAATGTCCCAGATATTTATTTATTTATTTATTTTATTTATAAGATAAGAATCTACTTGATACAGACGAAACGTACGATTCTCAGTAGGTACTAACACTATACGATATTTTTGTCTTTGCTATAGGTAACTTGCGTGATCATGATTGTACGAAAGTGCTACAAAAAGTTGCCTAATTGTCTTAAAACAATGATCTCTGGTATTAAGAAATAATGACTCAACATCATTAATAACTATTAATCTTTTAAAGTTATGTAAGTATACTTTTATACTTGCTGGTAAATAATAGGTATTTATCTGTATTATAAATCAATTAATATGTATTATATCTATTTAAATATGTATTTATAAATATATTATGTATGTTTATCAGTCTCTGGCAGCCATATTACAAGCTCTACTTAGTTTGGGGTCAGATGACCATGTGTGCAATAATATCCCAGATATTTATTTATTTATTTAATTCATCTGGGTGTCTTCAAACCGCGTGTGAATCGATATTTTTTACCGACTTCAAAAAAAAGGGGTTTAACTCCATCTACTAGTAGGTATATATAGATAGAGCTAACATTAAACCAGTGCATATTGTAGAATGCCAAGATCTTAAAAAAATCGAGATTAAAAAATCTTATTCATCGAATGGTGTCAAGGTTCCGAATCTCTCTCGAAGTTAAATCCGTCCTTCTCTCCACGGAACCCTCTAATCTTTACAATCCGTGTGAAATCACAGAAGTCACGTACGTTGGAATGTGGTCGGAATTAAAACACTTTTGTTATGGGACACGCACTCGCATGTGATTGGTTGATTAGTGGGACCACGGCGTGATTCTGTGGCGTTTTGTTAACACGAAAATCTGTTTACAAATTAATCGACGTACAATACATAAAAATACGGTTCATATTGACAACATCGTTTTTTTTTGAAACGGTTAAAATGTAGTATTATTTTTGTGATCGCCCAACGCACAACTAGCTATGGAGAGGGCTATGCTCGGGGTTTCTCTACGATATAGAATCAGAAATTAGGAGATCCGTAGACGAACGTAAGCTACGTACATAGCCCACTGGATTAGCAAGTTGAAATGGCAGTGAGCAGAGCACATAGCACGCAGCTACCGATGGGGCCGAAAGGTTCTCGAATGGAGATCACGGACTGGTAAGTGCAGCGTAGGACGTCCACCCTCAAGATGGACGGACGACCTAAAAGAGACCGCAAGAAAACGCTGGATAATGGCCGCTTCCAACCGGCCCATGGAGGGGGCCGATGTCCAGCAGTGGACATCCTAATATGAAATTATGATGATTATTTCTGTGATACTTGACAGACAGTTAGTTATCCTCGTTTACCTCGTTAGTCCTAGAAACATCATAATTCCTAATGGTCATTTCATTACTCCCACAACCATCGATCTCCATTCTCCATTACAATATCCATTCTACCATAGTTATAGCACACTATTAAGATTTAACAGTAAGAGAACGTGACATAATAATTTACGGCTACCCGCAAATTCTGATCATCCTGAATATCAAAGTTATTGCCTCGGCAGTCGAGCCAAATGGAACTCTACCCTATAAACTATAATGTTCACGCACGCTCCTAGTTTTAGTTGAAAGTTTTTGATGCCGCAAAATTGAATGAAGCAGTTCGGTTTGACGAAAATCTCCTTTATTTCATGTAGTTAGAGTTGATTTAGAGGCGTACAAAAGTTGGTAATGACGTCTGCATGGTTTTAACCTCAAACCAGAGACACCTGCTCAAACTCTGACACCCTTAGTTATATGAGAAACTGTTACATGTAATTTTGTACTTCGCCAGCTGTTGTTTTAACATTACAATTATGTTTTATTAATTAAATGTTGCATATATTATAGACAAGAAAGGGGTTTAGCGTTGTAACCTTAACCATTATTAAACACAAGTTGAGTTCCGCGGTTTCACCCGCTTGAATTACTCCTCATAACACCATCTATAATTATGCCAGTGAAAGCCTCGGTTCAGCCGTTTCGGAGTCCATAAAGACCATACACACAAACATACAAACATCGGTTTTTGGAACGAAGTTCCCTTTCGCGCGTTGCGAAAGGGGGATAGACGGAAAAAATTAAGACCAAAAGTTGTAACGACAATTTTTGCTATTAGTTGTAAGCCGTGCGGCGTGCGCGTGCTTCTCTGTTTCTCTCTCTCTCTCTCTCTCTCTGTTATAGAAAGGAACTTCGTTGCATCCGGGTGTCCCATGACAATATCTACATAGATTTCGGAAAAGCTGTATGGTGAAAATAATTATTCCAACTATAATTATTTTCACCATACTCGCTCGGAAATAGGTTCATTTTATAACCGATGAAAAAATGAAAGATGTTCTCATTTTCACAAGGTATTTATATTTATACATATAATATTTTTCTTGATAAGTGAGGACTAAGCTATTCGTTGTCCAGCATAATTATGACTTGGAGGAAAGAAAAAAGTGGGTTAAATTAAATATTTTCATCCACACCAGAATCAACGGGGATCTAAGCCCCGTTGATTCCGCGCCCAGAATGTAGCACGGCGCTAATTGTTTTTTTTGTAATAATAAAATTACTGTTACTTTTGCATATAAAGTTCGTTCGTGTAAGTTTCGTTCGTCTATGGATCTCTTCATTTCTGATTCGATCTTGACGAGAAACCCCGAGCATAGCCCTCTCCATAGCTCGTTGTCATACTTACCTATATCTCATCTGCTCAAATCTGCTCATTATATATTAATATATCTTTAAAAAAACAACAAATGCGCGAACGAGAACGCTGGTCCCGGTATTATTATAAGAGCAGAGCTACCAATAACACTGGAAACTAACTGAAGTTGAATAGTTCACGTGCCATATTGAAAACTGTCTCGGTATTTCACAACTTTCCTCGCCGTGGTTCAGAGCGGATGGACGGGTCATATTTTGCATAGGTTTATGTAGGATGACCCAAATCTTGGTTTATTATTAACCTGAACCTTTTGAAAAGTGTAACAAATTAGTGATTAAAAAGCGCGAAATTTTCAGAAATTCAGATATTGAAATTTTCAGTGTTGCGTAGTTAATGTTAGGGGTTATGCCGATTTGTATATATGCAACAAGTTATCTTAATCGGAGGAGCAGTTATTATAATAATCACTTGTATTATTTTTATTACAATGGCTAAGATCAGTTAAAATTATTATTTGCAATTTTCAACAATTATTTTACTATCCAACCACTAAACTTGTGTCAAGATACCGAGGTCAAAGTTTGTCAAGGATAGGATTATTTGATTCGTTATAAAGTTGTAGGGTCCGCTATTATCATCATCCGCCAGAAGACGTCCACTGCTGAACATAGGCCTCCCCCTTTAACCTCCACACTGAACGACATCCTGCTATCTGCATCCACTGGATGCCCGCGACTCTCACAATGTCGTCGGTCCATCTAGTGGGAGGCCTACCTACGCTGCGTCTTCCGGTTCGCGGTCTCCACTCAAGAACCTTTCTTCCCCATCGGTTAACAGTTCTTCGAGCGATGTGGCCTGCCTATTGCCACTTCAACTTGCAGATTTTAATAGCTATGTCGGTCCGCTATGCAGTTTACAAAAACCCTTGGTATGATGCTGATACTTTTTAGAGCCTGCTTTCTGGCAATAGCCTAACTTATAATTTTAAAAACACTGATTTGGAATTTAAATAACTGTTTCAGTAATATCTTTAGAATAACATTGAATATGTTTTAGAACAATTTTCATCTTGATGTTTTTTTTATACATTGGTGTAAGAGAAAACTCGAAAAACATAGATTTTTATTGATCTTCTTTACCAAAAAAGCAATATCAAAATAAAAAATGGCTTATAAACATTTGCAATGTCATTGTAAAGATTTTCAAATCGGGTTTTTTATAAACTCATTGAATCATTTATTTTTTCTTTTAACAAGATGAAAAATTTGCGATTACTCATCTATGTGGCGGAAATCAGGCTCTTAAGAAGAATAATCGGTTTAGAAGTCGCTAATTTTCACATTAACAAATCCAGACGCGTGGTCACCCTTGCTTCAGGTGAAACTTTCAACTCGGAACCAGTGAGGGTGCCCAAAATTATTCATTCATTGTCGTAATGGGACAAGTCTGAGTCAAAATGTCTCGTTATATTCTAGAGATGATTGCTACTATTATAGTAGGTACGACATTTTGCTGATTTATGTACTACCAAGTAGGTAATTATAAGAAGAAACTCTAGAACTTATAACAGCTGGCTAATGTTTTTTTAGTACATGTTTTTGTTGTTATAACGAAAGTGGACCTTACAATCGCAATGAAGCTCTTTGGTAGCCAGACATTTACAAGGTAAGCAGGTGTCTAGTTCATTTGTCGTAAAAATATTATATGAAAAACCATTCATTATCTAGGTTTGTATTATTTTTTTATGATATTGGGTGACGAGTCGAGTGAAGTCGCTCGCCTGATGGCTCTTCACGCTTGCCCATAACAGCTCAACGCCACTCATAGCTTTGAACTTCAACAGTTCAAAACCCTGGATGGCAATGCACTGCGCTCGTCACCCCGAGATATTAGATGTCAAATCTCTGTGTGCCCTGTAATTTCACTGGAAACATTGCCCTTCAATCCGGAACACAGTAGTGTCTGCACACTACTGCTTGGTGGTTGAATAACTGGCAAAGATGTGGTACTTCCCTAGGCGGACCCTACAAAAGAGTCCTATCACTACTTGTTTAAATTCTAGAAAGAAAATTGAAATTTCTGCCCAGTAAAAAAAATTCTTACCATCAGGAGAGTTGGTGGCCTAACGCAGATCTATTCAATCTAAAAACAAATAAAAAAACTCTTTAGGTCTTAATTTCAATGTTATACTTTTGTCTTTTAGTTTTTAAATTATATATTTTGCCATGTTGTTTTAATCTACTTTGTAACCGACTTCCAAAAAGGAGGAGGTTTTATTATATTTTTTATGTTTGTTACCTCAGAACTTTCAACTGGGTGAACCGATTTAGATGTTTTTTTATTATTTGAAAGCTGGTGCTTCCCTTGTGGTCCCATGCCAATTTTGTCCAGTTCTGTCATTTTTATGAAGTCGGTTTTTTTATATTGATAATTATTATTGGTTTCGTTTCTCAAGTTATATGTGATGGATACATTAACTTTAGAAAGGATGATCTAGGCACTAGAACAAGCTGCAACATGACATATTGACCAACATAGCAGATGAAATTGTTCTGCAAGAATTGTTATTAAAAATCATATAGAAGCAGCCCGTACGATCTATCAAAATTAATTTTGATGGTTTGAAAGGCATGTCTATGTAATTGGCGAATTGTGAAATTTTATGCAGATCCATTGTTGTTTGCTTGAAGATAAAATGATGTTTGTTACCTCAGAACTTTCGATTGGGTGAACCGATTTTGATGATTATTTTTTTATTTGAAAGCTGGTGCATCCCGTGTGGTCATTTTTATGAAATAGGATTTTTTAAATTGATATTATTGTAGTGTTATGCTAAGCATGCAGAGTCTCACTGCTAGAAAAATACCCTAAATATTCCAACAATAAAATTACTCAGTAACGCTTTTTATTTATATTACACGGGAATTACCCACGTAAGATTAGGCCGGATACTCTGCCTAATCTTACGTGAGTGATTCCCGTGTAATATAAATAAAATGTGTGAATACCACGTCAGTTTCCATAATAAAATTAGTAGCGCTCCCCCATTTACTCGATGTCCTAAAGGTAGGTAAGTACCGTTCATATTTCTGAGATGAATATGATTCTGTGATTGCCTAGAATATAAATAAACTTTAACATTAAATTTTATTTACCTAAATCCGTTAAGTTGTTACAGAGTAGAGTGATAAGATACACTTTCCCATTTACTACATTACTGCAGTTATAGTGTGATTACAAAAACTTTACCTTGAAATTCGCTACCTATTTTAGTCTTGCCCAAGTCTCCTTATCGTGATAGACAAAGCAAACCATTGTATACCCTCATTTCCAACCCTTATTTACATCACAAAATGCAACTAGAATTTCTAAGCTTAGTTACCCTAACAAAGGGGAGGCGATAAATCCTGGGGTAATTCCTGTCGATAGTGGCAATACGTTTGAAGAAGCGGGTGTGTCGATAGCCCTCCACGGATTTATGTCAAATTACCTCTCCCATGGCACCGGTAGCCCATTGACCTCGTTTGTGTTAACTTGGCCTAGGTTGTAAACTGAAGTAAAAAATACTGCTGAAAATAGTTAAAACATGATAGAGATGAATTTTTGCTATCTCATCAGCCAGAAGACGTTCAATGCTGAAAATAGGCCTTCCCTTTGACCTCCACACTGAACGACAGTCATCTGCATCCACTAGATGCCGGCGACTCTCACGATGTTGTCTATCTAGTGGGAGGCCTACCTTCCGCTCTTCCGGTTCATGGTCTCCACTCAAGAACCTTTCTTTTCATTGATTATCAGTTCTTCGAGCGTTAAGGCCTGCTCATGCCACTTCACCTTGCAAATTTTAATAGCAATGTCGGTAACTCTGGTTCTTTGGCGAATATACACTTTCCGGACTCTATCGCGCAAAAAACTCCATATATCCCAAATGGCCAACAGTTAAGGATCACGACCAAGTACCATATTTATGTCATCACTGGCAATACACACTGTTTATAGACCCTTGTCTTTAGGCACTGTGGTATTTTGAACGAAAAATGTCACGTAATTTCACATTTTTGCAAAGTGTAATTTTACTACATTACGAGTCTTAAAACTAACTACAAATATTAGATTTAGAAGGTAGATATAAAAATATTTGAACTACTAAATATGATATGCAGAAGAAGAAAAACTATTTAGAAACGATAGGCTTCTAGTTGGCTAGAATAGGCTGTCAGATCCTAATTTTTACATTTCGGAAAAAAGTCTTCCTATTGCCGATATCTTTCTGCGGATATGAAAGTGTAGGTGTCTTAAAAATATTATCGCTTTCAGCTCACAACATGAGCCGCCAAAATACGAACTTCCCGTTTTTTCATTTATTACCGTAGGCAGAACGATGATTTATCTAAAACAAACGCCCTAGGTTTTATTGCCAGAGGGTGCGATCCGTTGGACCATCAACATTATTTTATGATTATTTCTTTTCTTGTCAAAGTTCGTAATTATAAAATTGGGATTCGTTTGTTTTTTTGAAAGATATGTTGCTGTCGTAACCCGATTGTTGAAACTGGCCATTTCATGAAAAAGTCTATCATTTGATGAAATGGCGCCATTTTGTGATATATTAGTTTTTATTGACAACAACGTGTTTTAAAACAATAGCCGAAATGGTCAAAAGACAGCTGGCAATTTTTTTAAATCGCGTATAAGTCCGCCTTTAACCACCAACTCGTTGGTAAGCTCCTTCACAAAATTGCCAAGAAGTACTTGGCTCGATCGTATAATATTATACTCAATTAAAATTTGCAAATAATGAGGCTGTTAATTTTCTTATTCTAATTAGTCCGACCATAGACAAAAAATTCTAAATAACATATCACACGTAGTTTGTGGAATCTATAATTGCCGATTAGTTTATTCTTCGCTCTTTCTGGTCGACTTACCTATTCAAAAGTAAGAGTTAAAAAAAAGCCACCCGAAGGTCTCCTAATTTGACCAATGGCATAATGACAATAAAGCATTATTCTATTCAATGGCAAATTATTGCTCTAGAACATATAAAGATCTAAAAATAGTTACAATATAAATATTCAATATGGGAAAACAGCTATATGGTGTTTAATTATTCAATGTACCTTACCCATCATTGTTTCCAAAAAAAAAAACCGTCTCCCAAAATAGGTTAGCGCCTGATTCGCCACAAATTCCGCTGAAGTTAAATTTTATGACCTACTTAAGTATATATATCATTACCTACATCTTTGTTATTATTGTTATATTATCATTGGTCTTCCCATTGCAGGGCAAATGCCTCTATTTCTTTCTTCTACTCCTGTTTATCCTGCGTTATGGTGGGCCAAGCTCATAAATATGTGTCAATCACGTCCCGATATATTCTGTTCTGGGCCTTCTTGGTAGTTGTATGACATACGGGAGCCATTCGGTACCTAGTGATATTTGGCAAATAATTCTGTTCTTTCTTTCTATAAACGTTTACCTTGCATTCCTTAATAAAAGCACATAAAGAAATACAATTTCCATAACACAATCACCAAAACAAGCCATTACGTTCGGTAGACACTTATTATGAAAACTTATTTCCACATATTCTGTATAAAACAACGCCTGGAGGTGGGTACAAGCAATTTGCTATAAATCTACCGCGAGGGAACGTTCCAGGCGTTTTTGCATGCCGATGTAGCGTGGGCGTAGTCAGGGCTGGAGGAAGAGCTTGGCGAGGTGGTATAGTAAGGAAATCAGATATTTTAAAGATTTTTTACTTTACAGCAACTTAGGCGTAAATATTACTTTCCTGTCCCTATAATTTTCAGATATCTCTTATATCGTTAAATTCTATAACAAAATATAAAATTAATATAATAAATAATTACACCTTAATAATTTTTTGATATTTATATTCCTTCAGAGAGCAATTTCAAAGTAAGTTCACCAGGAGCAGAAACTTCTTGGTTTCATTTGTTTAAGTGCAAGACTGTGAACTGAGGATAACCTGGTTTCGATTCTAGCTTTAGGTGTAGAAAAACGGCTGGTTGGGTAAATGAAGGATTATTAATGTCGGGAGCTAAGTGATAAATTGCACTAACTTTTAATTAGGATTAACTATACACATTACAGTTACATTTTTCGTTTTGATACTAATTATTAGTCCAAAAATTTAGAGACCTGCTATAGTTTTCAAGTGATGTTTTCTTTCAAAATACATCTTGTTACCCTTTAAACATTTTAGTCCTTGATGCGTCCATGCGTTGTTATTTCGCTGATATCCGGGATACGGTTGCGTTATCTAATTTTCTTTTTTGTGTAATATGCAAATTGAGGAACATTTGAACAATATTTATGCATTTCCTATTGGGGTGATATGCCATGGGAGACGGAGATTAGCTGGATTATGGTGTTTAGGGATGAGACTGTGGATCTTACTGCTTAATGATTCGTTATCTTGCCAAGACAAAAGTTATCTGTTTTCACAGTGAATGTTATTTCAGATTTTAAATAAAAAAGAAATAGAGCGTTGTATTTTCTTATGTAGGTAAATACTGAAATATTTTACGATACTATTATTTGTATAGAGACCTGGCAATTTTTATTATGAAAGTCTTTACGTACGTAGTTGCTTATACAACTGGTAGGTTAATAAAAACAAAAAAAAACCAACTTGGTTTAAATTATCCATAGCGCTGGTTAAGTAGAGCAACGAATTTGGCAGGCCTATTTACCAACATCATAATTTCTTCATTGACCCAATATCTTAACACATAACATAGGTATTCAACCGTATTTAAGTGAAGCATTGCAATAATAAAGGGTGTCATTTGGCACCGACAGCAAGCCTACCGCAAAACAGCTGGTGTGGGCAGAAAACCGCACTTTTGGACCGTACCCTGTAGTACTAGGTGTCTTCACACCCATTTAGTTAGTTTACCAGTAGATTACGTTAAACCTTTTATTGTCCTCGAACATTCTTTGAAAATTGGGGTATTTAGGTACTTCTTGTTCATTGTCTTGTGGATTAATCTTGTATTTCATAATCATCATTAACATAATCATAACCACAACAGCCTATATCATATTCCCAATGCTGGGACAGAGGACTTCTTTCAGAGAGAGACGATGGGACCTAATCCACCATGCTGGCCCAGTGCAGTGATCTATGTTGGTGAATGTCATATGTACCTTGAACTTTTCAGATTTTTGGACATACCGGTTTTTTCACGATGTTTATTTCACCCTTTTTTGCGATGGCTTCGAAACTGCACATAATTTACTTGAATATTACATAAGTAATTGGTGCAGGACGAAGGATCGAACCGAGTGCCGTCAGATTGTAAAACGCAACTGCTGCTCGGCTAGCATCGCTCACAAAATATATTTCATAATATTATTGTATTGTTTTCTATCATATTTGCCCTGCAAAAAAAAGTAAGGTGATAGTGAGTAAGAGAGACGGAGAGAGAGAGAGAAAGAGAGAGTGAGTACGCTTTATGATCAACGCAGTGACCCGTAATCATACTGTCCAATCAACACCCGAGTATACCAACATAGCTATATAGGTTGCTCCAGTAGTGACCCACTTGATTCTGGATCTCTACTTCCAATAATTTATAGGTACTGAAATCTATAAAATGAAACCAAAAACTTTATTATGGCCGAAGAACGTGGGTATTCTTTCTACTGGACCATACAACTAGACCAATCTAAATAACCCTAGAATTTGGACCGGGCTATATGCTTTGTTTTAATGCCGATTGTAAATCTCAATTAATTATGAATTAGGGTTTTGAGAGAGGTAAAGTTAGACCTTTGCCGTTTGGCGCCATATTGTGTTGATTTGTGTACACGATACAACGTGCTCACTGTACACACTTACAAGCGACCATCGAAAACAATGCTTTTGGTGAACCGTTCCTCGGAGATTTATATCTTGGCAAACTAGTAAGCACGGTCACGATTGCCTGGAAGAGATCGCTTTAAGCGATAAGGCCGCCTGTTAAAAGCCTAGATAATTACTTTAGTTTATAATGTTGTCCTGTTTTTGTGGTTTTTAATAAAGAGTTATTGTATTGTGTATTGTATTGTATGCATTGGGTCTGCATGATCTCTTATCATCTAATTCCCGCCAACCCATTATTCTATCGGTCTACCAGAGTGGGATCGAAAAATCGACATCGCTTTATGGTTGATATTCCAAAATTCGTACAAGGCGCTTAGATTCCACTGTTATTGTGCGAACTGCTAGTCTTTGGAATGGGCTGCCTGAATAGGTAATCCCCGATAGTTACAATCTGTGTGTCTTCAAATCACGAGTAAATCGGTTTCTTCTGCGTGCTCCATCGTAGACCGCATCATCACTTACACGTCACGTTGACTGCCTCGGTGGCTCAGTTGGTACTGATCCTACTTTCTGTGCTTGGGGGCGTGGGTTCGATTCCCATCTAGGACAAACATTTGTGTGATGAACATTTGTGTTTGTTCTATGTCTGGGTGTTAATATCTATTTAAGTATGTATTTAAAAATATATATGTATGTATATCAGTCTCTGGCAGCCATATTACAAGCTTTGCTTAGTTTGAGGTCAGATGACCATGTGTGCAATAATGTCCTAGATATATATTATTATTATTTATTTATTTATTACTTAACATCAGACGATTTGGCGGTCAAGTGCAAGCCTATTAAACCTCAGGAATTTGTATATTAAATTAACGACACGAAAGAAGAAGAAGAAGATGAAATTAATGTAAAATAAACGCGATAAAATCCGTTAAAAGTGTATAATTTCAATAGGAAAGTGCAGAAAAAGTCTCGGGATAAGTACAGCTCATTTTTTGAGTGTATTTTTGGTGTTTGTATTAGTTTTAAATACAATGATTACACCAAATTTGGTTACGGTCAACAACGACAGAAAGCCGGCTTGTTGGCTTGAGTATGATGAGATTGATGAGTGTACATATAGAAAAAGAGTGTTAAAGAGAAAAAAATTACAACTGAAATTCTGACATTTGACTGCGTGGGCTAGTTTTAAAAGAAACCTATGTGAGAGTACACATGGTTATAATGTTGTTTCACACACACATCCCACATCATCAGCCAATTAACGTCCACTGTTGGACAAGGCCTCCCTCATAGAGGGGTGTTGCCATAATCCCATGTTGCCATATGGCAATGTTGTTTATTATGGTCTAACTGAAGAAATTTGTCAACTCTTTTTTTTTTTTGCCCCATCCTAAATTAAAAGCTTACTACGCCCATGATCGTAACTACTGTACTGGTAGCGGTCACGTTTCTCTAATTAGTACAAAATTGAACAAAAGGCTTCAGTAGGTACATAACCACTTTTACTTTTGTTGGGAACTGGGAAACCCTTTATTTACCGTGGTACCAAGACCCCGCCAGGTGTTTCTAAGTATTCCGTAATAAAAACACAAGGTTTAGTAAATTGTAGTCATTTTAGTACTGGACTGAGCCTTATTTTATGCAATACTACGTTTCTAACACGCTCATATTAGCTTGGTATGTATCTATGAACGTGATTTTCACCTCTTTCAAAACAACGGATTGATTTGAAACTGTGCACACTTATCACGGAACGATGACAATGCAATAATTTTAATAGTTTAGTCCCATTATCCTTAACAGGATCTTCAGGATTAGCGATTTTAAAGCGTGTTTTGTTTTGTTTTTGTAACTTCGAGAATTATTATAAAGGCAGCCTCTTATACCTACGTTTTCGTATTACTAAGTGTGAGGCTTCAAATCTGGAAATGACTTGCAAAATCAAGCAAAAATTTTATATTTTTGGGGAATACAAATGATATTTTTTCTATTCCTATGTATAACCGGTAAACATCTAGAGCAAAAAACGGCGTAGTGATAGAAAAATTGGCGTATTTAAATGCACATATTGCAACCAATCGCCTCGATGCCCGTGGTCAAAATCTTGGCCTACCCTATTCGGTCCGTAAAAGAAACCTTAAAATTTACGTTTGCGCTCCCAAGGTCATTTTTCAAGATGTTTACTGGTACCTATCTATTCCTATCCATCATTTAATTTATTAATATGCAATTAAGTAAAAGAAGAATAATGTTCGCGTGATGGTTAGCGCAACAGACTTCAGTGTCATCATCATCATCATTATCAGCCTTTCATGTTCCCACTGCTGGGCACAGGCTTTCTCTCAGAGAGAGAGGATGGGTTTTGCTTGTTCCACCATGAATGTCATACGTCTCTGAGGTTTTAAGGTTTCCTCTTGATGTTTTCCTTTACCATTTCTGAGCGATGGCATCGAAACTGCATGTAATATAAGTAGGTACTAAATAGGTCTATGCCAATGCAATAAGTCAGGCTGAGGATGAAACCGGGTGAGGATCAAAAGTGCACATGCTATCGCTTGGCCGCCATCGCTCATTCCACCACACCATAGTCTATGAGGTTTCAAAAAGAAGGAAACAATTTTCTTTTCACACTAGACAATTCCCCACCAACAAAACATTTATCAGTCATCAGCATTCAATGCAGCACTATCGTCACATTGCTTGCGGTTGAAAGGACTTTATCGATAACATCGCCACGCATTCACGACACATCACTTTTCACACCCAAAATCACCAAAAAATCTCGTCATCTTTCATCATTACTCACTCATTGACGCTTTTGCATGCCACACTGACACAAGCTATAGTAAAAGACAGCAATGAATTGAAGCTAAAGCGATGTTTGTTCGTTTCAGAAGTGGATAAAGAACAGAGTGCGAGAGATATAGATGGCGCAAGATAGAAAAGCTTAGGGTGCATATTTGATCGTTTTTGATGAAAGTGATTTTGCCCCCGGGGCGTCCAAAGCCCCCATTGTAGGGTGCTTTGATGCCGGTCCGGGGTTAAAATAGGAAATTGATTTCGTCACTGTATGTCGTAACGAACGAGGCATAGCTCTTTACCATGTCTTAATAATTAATCGCTACGGGAGGCCTTTGTTGAGTTTGGATGGAATTAATGTTCGTATTATTATAGCAAAGATTATTATTTCTGTACAGTTTCATTTCAAATATTGAAATAACTTAACATACTATCTTAGTTGTACTATCATTGTGAAATAACAGCATTCAACTTGTTTCCTGAGAAATACAATTTGGGCATCTTCAAGGCTAGAGTGAATAGATTTCTTTTAGATCAACGTGTTCCATCCTCGGCCACACTGTCGCTTACCATCAGGCGAGTTGGTAGCCAAACGTAGATCTATTCTATATATATATATATATATATATATAAAAAAAAACGAATTCAATCTCAATGTACAGTCGGTTGCAATAATATATAACAACAAATACTTTTTTTTACATCATCATCATCATCAGCCAGAAGACGTCCACTCCTGAACATAGGCCTCCCCCTTTAACCTCCATACTGAACGACATCCTGCCATCTGCAACCACTGGGTGCCCGCGACTCTTACAATTTTGTCGGTCGATGTAGTGGGAGTCTAATCTCAAGAGCCTTCCTTTCCCATTGGTCATCAGTTCTTCGAGCGATGTGGCCTGCCCATTGCCAGTTCAACTTAGCTATGTCGGTGATTCTGGTTCTTTGACGAATATTTACGTCCTGGATTTTATCGCGCAAAGAAACTCCGAGCCTAGCTCGGAGCTTTATTTCCACAATAATGTATTAATGAATGTTTTATATAAATGTTTAATTTTGGATTTTTTATGGTTGAATGTAAGTTTAGTAACTAATATTTTATTGACGTATAAATTGGATTTTTTATGAATAAATGACTTGACTTACCCAAATATTTTTTAGCTATTGTAGTCGAGCAATAGTATTTGCACTATACAATCTGACGGCACTCGGTTCGATCTCTGACCAATGACTATTTAGTACGTAAATAAATTAGTTGCAGTTTACATGCCTTTGCTCTAAAGAGTTGAAAGAAAACATCGTAAGGAAACCGTTTTGTCCAAGCACTTCAGACATTCGCCATCATGCCAACTGGGCCAGCATAGTGGGTTAGAGCCTATCCTCTCTCTCTGAGAGAAGTCCTGTCTCAGCAGTAAGAACATGATAGGCTGATGGTGATATAGATATAGACTGTGCTTTACATAATTTTTGAAATAAATATCACAGCATTAAATTTCTAATAAATGTCATCATCATCGTCATTTCAGCCATAGGACGTCCACTGCTGGACATAGGCCTCCCCCATCGATTTCCAATAGGACCGGTTGGAAGCGGCCTGCATCCAGCGTTTTCCTGCGGTCTCTTTTAGGTCGTCTGTCCATCTTGTCCGTGGACGTCCTACGCTGCGCTAATAAATGTACTCAGCATAAACTGAACAATTATTTCACCATCAATCTGTGGCATTTTGTATCCGTATTAGATAAAAAAAAACCTCGCTCAGACGGGATCCGGAGACTTACGACTGTCTAATCCAAAACAGTAGTCAAATATGACGGTACTTTCAATTGCGGCCCCAATGTTCCGCAGCACAAAACCATAGTATCATACTAATTGTTACGAAGAGCTTTGCACTAGTATAAATAGGTAGCTGGATGGAGCTGTAGTGCAATAAGCCCCTTGCTCCGTAAATAACTGGGTAAAATAGTCCTGTCGCCACACAGTCGCTGGGTACGTAGCAGAATTCTGCGGTTTACTTTGTACTGTCCTGCATTTTGCATTCTTGGATAAAGGACATACGAAAACGATTCAGCTAAAGTACCACATCGTTCAGCATAGAAGTAGCTTCAACAGTCAAAAAAATATGACAGATAAGCCTAAAGAAAAAAGCTGCATTATGCATCTTTCAAATTTGTATGTAGCCCGTTGCGCCAGGACTTGTGTAATATAAGTAATCAAATATGGCCTATGAAAAGATGTCGTGCAAATCTTCTTGTGCAAGATTTTATCAAGGCCTGGAATATTTAGCGGAAAAAAAGTTGTGCAAGACACTAAATGCAATATTTCATCAACGTCTGGAATGTCGAGTGGAAAAAACGTCGTGCAAGGTACAAAACTAAATTAAATTCTGAAATGTTTAGTGCTAAAAAAGTCGTGTGTAAAATTTTATCAAAGTCTAAAATGTTAAGTGGTCATTAAAATGAATTTTAGGAGCGTAATCTTAAAATTGTTGAATTGTTCTTTTTCATTACTACACAAAGAGATGCCAACAACGTGTATCTGTAATCGAAAATACAACGACAACGATAACAATGGCTATACCAAATTATATAAAGAAATTTTATGAGACCACAGCACTGACAGCACTGCAGACACACAGGACTGCACAGGATTGTTTTTCACACTGCCAGGTTGCTTGATCGCGCGTACTTATTCATTATCTCGACTATTTCTTTTCAGGTGTGTCGAACAGAACATAGAACTTTCTGTCAAAATTATATTATTATCAACCCTTCCAACTCGCTATAAATCTGTCCACACCAACTTTGCCTCTTTGTAGTACTGGTAAAGGACCTGTAATGTTATATTCGCTGCTTTCTTAGGGCAACCTTTGTAAGTAATTGTCCTCAGAAATAGTCTCCAGCACCTGTGAATAATGGATGAATGGCCTGATTTAATTTCTTTGCTGTTAATTCTGTCTAATACTCTATGAGGGTGCTGTTTTGACAGGTCACTGGATAGCTGTGGAAAAGCTTTTACTGACCAATACGTAAACAGGTTAGGTATTGAAACACGTTCTATGTAGTAGGCCGTTTTCACACATAAGTAGGTAGGCCATTATTGTGCAAATCAGCAAATGTTATTCCAATGCTGGACATAAGCCCCTCTCAGCTGAAATCTTCTTTCGTGTCTTTTGATACGTAGGTAATATCCACAGAAAAGAGATTTTCTTTTTTTTCCCCTGACTATGGCAAACTCGTATCAACAAACTTTGCGACGGGCCGAGGAGTGTGTTATTTTTTCATTCGATTCGATAGAGTTGAAACAGATGAGGAGTGAAGACGTGCTATTTTTCTACGGTTCACTTCCTATTGCAATACGGCACGAAGTTGTTAATTTGGCTTTATTACGGCCTGTGAGCGCGTTTTAACTGCAAAATCATGCTGACTATATCCTATCCCATAGGATAGCTAGGCAGGCCTACAATTTAAAGAGGCTTGGGAGCCTCGCACATCCAGCACTGCACTTTCCAAGTTGCAGTTTAAGTCAAATCTCCTAAAAGACGCTTTACTTCACTCGCAATAGGCTTCCTTGGCGTGCGAAACATTGGCGCCTAAACTCGAATGAGAAGTAACTTGCATGTGAGATTGTTGACAACTATCTACTGCTAGGTGCTAGTTGAGAGATATAATAATGTATTTTTTTATATTAGTTTATATTTATATTACTGATCTCCTGTACCCTAAACAACCTCATAGAATTTGATATACCAGGGTGTCGTTAGATTCGTCTTCATGCCCGAAATGTTATAGGTTACATTTTGCAATCGGGTTTTTGTTTTTGATTTTAATTATGAAAGTACTTGTTTATTTTGGAGGAAAAAAAACACAAAGCTATTACGGTTTGTAGTATGTTTTTAAATATTTTGACAGTTTTTAAATTATTTTTGTCATTTAACAAAATTATTTGATCCATAGGCAGACCTCTTAATGTGGTACCTTCATTTACCTTAGCTAGAAAATAATGCACAGCGCATTCAAGTATATACTAATTTGTAGAAATCCTTTAAGTTAGTTCTCGTATACGCAGAAGCATTGCAAGCAAGTTTGTAACACTTCGGTAAGTTTTATACACTTACGTGGAATGAGATTTAGCAGGTTGGTCTTAAATTTCAAGTTGTTTATGTACCGTACTACTTAGGTATATACTTGTATTACTGACCCATATTACTGGTACTAGTATTAATAACTACTTTGTTGTGTTCAAGTTCGAACTGAAACTAAAATCACTCGAGAACGTATACGTTACAATTTCGAGTTGAGTGTATGTGTTTAGATTTCAATTCTATACGGTTTAGATTTTATTCCCATTCAATTCTGTTTGGATGATATTTGTTATGGAAGTCGCTCTGGATCAGTATAATTATACGCTATTTTTATTACGAAAAAAACCTGTTCTTGAAGGATAGCGGATATAATACAGAGCGCTGCTAGTAAAACATAATTCAAGTAAACTTTCAAAATGTAATTATTAAATATTTTTATAATGTCTCTTTAACATTCATTTATCAGACTTCATTACAAACCTATATTGAATTGTAGTGTTTATTAAGCCTTGCCATAACAGATAAAACAAAGAACTCACGGACCAAATGAAGTTTAAAAAAAAAAGCACAAAAATGATACCTATGTACAATATAATATGAGTATGTATAGTATCGAAAAAGGGGTGGCATAGTCACTGCGTGACTAATACCTTTCCAAAAAATAACGATAATAAAAGTATCGAAAAATAACAACCTTGACACACTTTTGATAAGACAATCTATCGACATCAGTCAAGAATAATCAGTATAAAGATCACGCTCTCAAAAGGTGTGTTTTATGGTTTTACTTGCCTTTACAACAGATATTCATGACATAGCGCTTTTCTTCTAAATGTCACTTTTCGCCCCACCAAATACAATTTTTGAAGAATCACAATGTTGTTAGTGGTTGCCAAAATTGTAAATTGTATTGTGTCAACCAGCGACTGGTGTCAACCATACCCAACCTACTTAATAACATTTTACCAATGTTTTAGATATCATTGATTTCATCCACGCAACAACTCCAGAAGACCGGGCGAAAGCCCCATGGAATCGGGGTACGCGGTGTCGCCACTCACCGACGGCTCGCCATAAAGCCGCCCCTGCGTTTTTATTATTATTTTTTATTATCATATTATGTTCAAATGTTTATTATCTCGAAATTTTATGAATTTCGGTAATAGATGAAACAACACGGGCCTAAACCAAGTGTTGTTCATTTTGAGGGGTAGAATCAATAAGTGATTCTTCTTGTAAAAATTTCCGTACGATACGACAAGTATTTAGAATTGCAGCTTTTTGCATTGTTATAAAAATATTTTTAGGTAGGTCTAGTAGTTTGATACCATGGTGAAGGTATTTGCGTATTACTCCATGTGCTAGAGAGCACCAATGGCACTATTATTATTATTTAAACTGATTTAAATATAATCAACTCTGAACAACTTTAAATAAGGTATAAGTGAGGCTATGAGGAATTAAACTGTGTATGTATTACTCATATTATAAATAATATTTTTTTAAACCAATGACAATATTAATAATTGAATACAGTTGTCTAATAACATTTAAATAAATAGTCTGTCTGGTTTCCACGATCTGGTTTCCTCCCATTTGTCTGCTGCCTGGTTGCCTGTCCATTTTTCTATCGGGCTGTCAGAGCGGGCACGAAAAATTGACACCGCTTTATGGTTGATATTTCGAAAACCCGTACGAAGCGCTCTGATTCCATTTTTATGTCCGAGCTGCTAGTCTGTGAAATGCGCTGCCCTAATGTGTATTCCCTGATAGTTACAATCTGGGTGTGTTCAAATCAAGAGCGAATCTGTTTCTTTTAGGGAAGCTTACTCAAACTGCTCAAGTCGTAGACCACTTAACATCAAGCGAGTTGGCGGTCAAACGCAACCCTTGTATTAAAAAAAAGTATTCTCCTAAATCCAATCCTGAATTTTCAAAAAATCTTAAAGTGAGAAACAAATCGTCAAATTTTCTTTTGTTAATTTTTTAATTTGCAATATCTTTTGTTTTTATCATAAAAATACTTCATAATGCTGTAATAATATAATAATATGTACATTTTAGTTCTTACTGTCTGCATCTAAGTAGTTATCTTTGTAGACACATCTGGTGTTATTGAATTAAAGACATTAAGAGTTAAAATATTCCATCCACGTGTTGCTTAATTAGTTTCGTTAGTGCAGATATATTTAGCTTAATGGCTTGTGTTAGAAGTAGGCGAATACGAGAATCAATATAGAAGGGATATGTTACTTTCTTCTAGACTATCACAAAACTGTAAATCCTACCTAGACCTACGAGAGGGGCGCACTAAAAGTTTTCGGAAATAATAAGAAAAAATATTACTAAAATGAATTTATTGTTTCTCAAAATATTCTCCGTTAGCGTAAATGCACTTTTTCATACGAATAAACCATTTTTTTTTTATTTATGCCACTCCTCCGTGATGACCCCGGAAACATGCTTTTCATACTCTTTGACAGCCTCTTCTGGTGATGAAAATAGTTGACCGCGTAACTATTTCTTAATTTTTGGGAACAAAAAAGTCACAAGGTGCCAAGTCAGCATGTCTTTTCTGCAAGCTACGTGAACGCGCGAGTGAAGTGATAAGCTAAGTGAACGTGTATTTTTCTAGTCGATTACTATAGAGAAATGTCAAAATGTCGAGTGATCACCCTTGACTGTAGTCCTTTGCCCTTATAATTTGATGTTTTGACATGTATCTGCAGAAATAGGCAAGAAAAAATCACAATCACTTAGCTTATGACTTCACTTGCGCGTTCACTTAGCTTGCAGAATAGACATGCAGGACTGTATGAATGGTTCATAAGGCCAACGTTTTTCACCTTCAAAAATTCATTTGTCTAGACAGACACGGCCAGACGGCCGTGTGAGAACTGGCGTTATCGTGGTGCAAGATGATACGGCGTTTACGGTTATTTTACGAAGTTCTTCAATAACTTCCGGCAAAAAAATGGTCGTGTACCAATCACCATTATTCACGGTACGACGATTCTCCAAAGCAAGAGAACCCAAAGGATGTTGTTTGGTTATTACTAAGTCTACACTGTCTGTCTGTTTCTCTGTCAGTCCATCCGTCCGTCCGTCCGTTCTGTATTTTTAGAACCAGTTAGCCAATTGAAATTTTCACAGAATATCGCTGCGCCACGCGCTCGCATGGACGCATTACATTGCTGGTTGGCAACATTATTAACCACAAAAACTATTTTTTTTAAGTATTAATAGGCTTGCGTTTGACCGCCCACTCACCAGACGTTAATCGATGATGCGGTCTACGATGGAGCACGCTTGCCTAGAAGAAACCGATTTACTGGTGATTTGAAGACACCTAGATTGTACCTAACGGGGAACACCCATTCAGGCAGTGCATTCCATAGACTAGCAGTTCGCCAAAGCGCTTCGTACAGGTTATCGGAATATCAACCGCATAAAGCGGTGTCTACTCTGGCATTCCGGTAGAAAAATGGGCAGGAAGGAATTAGATCATGCAGATCCGATGCACACTCTCCAAAATGTATCCGATATTTTTTTTTACTAAAACAAAACTACACTAATACACTAAAACAACAAGTAGGTATAAGACAAATGGGAATTGGTATTCGATTTTGTTATGTAGCCTGGCTTCGGGAGCTTCTTTTAGCTTTTTTCCGCAATAAGTCCGAATATCAGACACATATCTGCTGAAACATCTTATTTCTGAGATAAAACATTTTTGATTTCGCATATAAACCACGTCGTCGTCTAACATAAAAACTTTGCGAATCGAAAGTCGAACAAAATGAACTTCTGAAAGTAATTAAAACAAAACTAATTTTGTAGAGCTCTTCGTCGCTTGTCTGCATTCGTATGTTTACCTTTAACTATACCAAAGTAAATAGTAATTTAACCAAAGTAAATACGACTCCAACAAAGTAAGTGCTAAGTTTCACTAATTATTACTGAAAGGAAAAATAAATTTAAGTACCTACTTATTTAAGCTTTAAGTTTTAACAAATCTGTTTTAATTATGAACAAGAAAATAAAGGATTGGAATTAATAATATAGTTACTAAACGAGATACACGGTCACTAAAATTAGTCATTTTGACTAAATAAATAAAACAAAATCATATTTTTTGGAATCAAATTTACAAAAAAAAAGTAGGCGTTTTTTTTTTTTATATAACACGAGAATTATTCACATTGCTGGTTACTCCGACTATATAGTTTCAATTCAGCAGTATTTTTCAAGGTGTATGCGCCGCGCGGCTGGGTTAATAACATGGTCGAATAAATAAATAAATAGAAATAAAATACAAGCTTATGAAACTACATTAATTTTCTATATAATAAATACTAAAAGTTTGATCGAAAAAAAAAAACATATATACTAAATATAAACCGTTCAAAAACTGTAACAAACATGGCAATATACCCCGCTGTTTTTTTTAATTTATTTTTTATATGAATACTTACATAATAATTTGAACAATAAGTATCGAAAAACTAAGATGTTTGTATCGATACTTAGCTTATACTATATTATATATTATAGCTTATACTTAGCTTCACTACACGCATTGACATAATATCTCAAACTTAAATAAATTAAAAATAATTATATGAAATAATTATTTCAGATACAATTCATTACTCATACAATTTTGATTGAACATTTGAGGACACAAAATATACGAAATTAAACATCGAAACCTTAACTAGCGACTGAAGACTGGAACATACAAAAATATTTCAGAATATTATTTTATGTAAATCAAATCAAAAATTCCAACAAAAACAAAGTAAAATAACAAAGATCCCAAAGCAACTTTCAACAAAAAACCGCAGTAGATTTAGTTTGGCTTCTACATAAAAAGAGCTGCTTACTCCCGTTTTATGAAAACAATTTCTCCGTAAGATGACTGTTTTAATAAGCTCTCCGTTAAGGAGACGCGGGTAAATTTGTTATCTTAGGTATTGTTGGAGGTACTTTACTCTCCTTTCTCTTCGTTATTGGGCTTCTGATAAACACAAAAGCTGAAAGATAAAAAATGTACTAGCGTCTAAAGATTTTGAGTAGAGTACCCGAGAGCAAAATTATTTAAAGAACAATAGTGAAAGTTACTTTGCAACAGAATGAATAAAAGCACTACTGAAGATTGTTGCTTAAAAATGCATGAATCTGCGACAAAAGAAGAGAATGCAAGAATTTTTGAAAAACAAAATATAGAAATCGTCCGACTTATCAGGTTTCCGGTCAAATTCGGTACAGAAAATTTATTTGTGTGCCTATGTGTTTTTTTATCGCTAATAATTCCAACTCGCCTGTTGGTAAGCGATGGTGTGTTTGGACCATTACGTATCATATATAAATAGATTTTGTAATTATTTTCCGTACTTGCTAAAAACAATAAATACTAATGTACTAAATAAAATTAACCATATATACCATATAACCATACTAATATATAACATATAACCATACTAATAAGCAATAAACTGACAAATGTCAAATGTGATCTATTAAAATTCGCCCATTCTGAAAGTAATTATTCTATAAACAGGGATATTCTTGCGAATTGTCACGGGCAGAAGGCGCTGTTACCGTTGGTTAAAACCTTGTTATGGTATTGTTTAATAGTCATGGTAAAATAATTTTCGTTTCCACCGCTAGATGGTGTTGTTATTCCTGTCAAAAATTTCCGTTGCTGCCACTGTAAACGATTTTGCTCCAACATATCTTGCCCTTAACAAGGTCATCCTTATTAAAATAAGATGGCCCTGTAAGTTAAGCAATATTTCAAGCTCACGCTGATATTATCAACAGGTGTGGTTAAAGCCCGTTAACCAAAACTGTGAGATTCATAAGCAACGTTATAAAAGCGGTCCAGGTAATAAAAATAAATTGAATTACGCGACTACGTATTGGTCTTTTTTATATAAAAACTGTTTTAATGATGAATTTCTAGTGTAATTCCGCTTCTACTAGTAGAAGCGGAATTACACTAGAAATTCATCATTAAAACAGTTTTGAAAATGGACTTCCGCAAAGTAACGCCTGATTCAATCAACTCTTTCTTATATCTTATATATACTATTCCATGCATACAATAAAGTTATATGATTATTTACGGGATATTTACCGTGGTAAGGTTGTGGAAGGAGCTCCCGATATTAACAACCGTGATAGTTTAAAACAGTGTCCATGCATAAAAATTGGCGACAACGGTCTGATGATGGAGCTAAGAGGTAGATACTTGAATTTTTTAATAGCTAAGTGTGTTTTGTAGTTCTTTTTACTGTTACAATTATGTATTTATTATTTAGAAATGGAATAATAACTCTTGGAGATACTAATTCTGCCTCTAGTGATAAACAGGTACCTACTTTTAGTTATACAGTTTTAGGTATAGGTATGATAGAATTAGAGTAGAATGAGTTAGAAATAGAGTTGGGATTATCGAGTAATAATCTTATAAAAATGCAAATTCTCGGAGTTTAGAATTATTGGTGTTTTTATATCCACCCAAAACGCCCACAAAACTCTGCAAAGATATAAACCAAATTTATTATCCAACATTAGGCCGACAGTTTTCAAATCTCCTCGGCTAAATGAGAGTTTTGAAAGCCTTCAAAAACTCAGGCCATTTGAAATAAATAAAACGTCCTCGGATCAAACCCATTCAGAACTCGAATAAATCAGTGGCAAGCTAACTGGGCCCTATTCTTGTTAGCTCGACACCATCTCTGTCTCTATTATTCGTGTGGCATTTCGAATGGGAGAAACAGTGATCGAGATAAACTCGAATGCGCCTGAATAAAGGCTCTGAACTCGAGTAAATCAGTGGCGAGCAAACTGTCCCGTCGCAAGTACGCTTCAGAACTGGCATCAAACAATGCCAAGTCGACTCCAATTACTGGAAAGTCTAAACGACTCCCGAGTGGATGGAACTTCATTTCCTTACTTATAGAAAGTGAAGTATTTCTTCCTTGCTTTGTGTGGGGCATGTGAGAGCGTTTAGCGATAAAACGTAGAACGCAAGTGAGTCTTTAATGTGAAAAGCGCCTCATTGTGCAGAGGTGTACTTAGTACGTATATTATTTAATTACATAGGTAATATGCTTGAGCTTGACCGCCACCTCGGTTGATCAAGCGATGATGCGTTCTACGATGGAACACGCTTGCCTAGAAGAAATTGATCTCTCATGACTTGACCAGGTTACCCAGGTTGTAATTATCGGGAAAAGCCATTCAGGCAGTGCATTCGACACCTACAATTCGCACAATAACGTTAGAATCAAATCGCTTTGTTTGGTTTTCGGAATATCACACATGAAACGATGTCGCCTCTTCTAGGTGGAGAGGGCAGTTTTAGCTTGGAATAGCTTTCCTACAACTACCTAATTCATACTCTACGATTTGGTTCCACAGTCCCGATGCGTACTGCCTAAGAATTTCCTGTAATATGTATGTACTCCTTGTTTCCTAAAAAAAATCTCTAGGAATCATTAAAGCTAGAGTAAATAGATTTCTTCTAGGTCGCTGTGTTCGAACCATACTGATGCTTACCATCTGGCGAGTTGGAGGCCAAACGTAGATAAATCTCCAATAGTAGATAAATAACATGTTATGGTGTTATAAGTGTTTTTTAATAATAAATAAATAAATAAATAAACATATAAACTTTTATTTACCTAACTAGTGACTTTATAAAGGCTAAATAAAATCCACTGCACTGTTTTATTTTTAGGGAATAACCGTTCCGTAGCCCGACAAGGAACCCTTATAAATTCGTTCTGTCCGTCCGTCTGTCTGTCTGTCTGTCCCTCCGTCCGAATTTTTTAAAACCTAACTTCTATAATTATTAAGATAATAAAATGAAATTTTGCATATTAACAGTAATGATATAGATCTCAATTTTAAAAGTATAAAAAATGTATAAAATTGCTTTTTAGGGGTGGCACTCATACATGTGAAATGGGGATGAATATTTTTTTCACTCTACTTACTCGTGTGGGGTATCGTTGAAAAAGTCTTTTAAAATGAAGGTAAGGTTTACTACATCACTTTTTTATAAAGTCTATACTTTGCGAAATATGGCCCGCCAAAGTGGCAAAAAGTTGGTCCCCCCCCCTGCATTTCTAAACTATAAGACATAGAAACTTGAGTCTTACAGTACAGATAGGTAATATTTAAAACCTTCATTCAAAATTATTTTTAACATTTTCTGATCATGATTTTTTGAGTAACAGCGACAAAACTGTAATAAATTCAAACCGTTCTAGCTCATAGGTCATTGACTTTTTTGTAAAATGGTCTTAACAAATAATGTTTCTCAATCAGTTTTCTCAATGTTAAAACCATAAAAAGTATATGCTATGTCGGGATGGTACATTTCTGAAATTTGGCTAAGGCCACAGCGCTTCGTTCGTTCGAATTTTTCTATAACCATAATTTTCTGAACTATTCTACAATGATATGGCTTTGATTACGGAACCCTACCATATGCGTGTCTCGACACGCTCTTGGCCAATTATTTTATTCCTCCTGAGAGGGTTTTGACTTCACACGTGTTGTGCATTTGACAGTGTCATATTGCTAAGAAATATTTTAAATTTTACTAAATATCGTCAAACAAGTCATAGTCACATTCAGAGTCAAGCAAAGGAAGTTACGGTCAAGTCTAAGTCATGTCCTAGTAAAGTGGTGCAGACTTTACTAGACGTTTCAATGGAGTTTTGGAAACGACAGGAATAGACCATGTTTCACCTCAATATATTACTTGCCTACACTAGAGCTCATTCGCGAATACTTATTAAATAATAATCCACCATCATTACACATTAACTTTAAAAAATAAACAAGTTTAGGTAATTAATACAATGAGGTAACATGTTTTTTCGCGTTGGCACCAAAATTCATTTCACACAAATTATGCATACCAAAACATAAAGACAACAAATAAAAGTAGGTGTACCATGCACCACACGATAAAATAAGAAGGTTCCTAATGAACTCTCCGTGTAAACTGCCGCAGAAGTTCACAACTAGTCCACTGAGTTGGGCATTAACATTCTCTGTATATTTTTCTTTTTTCAAGCAAACGACAGAGCAGAAGTTTGATTGGCGCAACTTTGGCCCGCGCTTTAGTCTTAAGTTTTTGAAATTGCATTATGTTAAGTTTCAAACGAAACTTCTATTATAATGGCTTTCTTTTATACGACAAAGATGTAGAAATAAATTGAAACATATATTATTGGTACATATACTTATCCTCTTGTCATGACTTGCTACATTCAAAAACAGATAGTTTTTTTTTAAACTGGTCTAATATTTTAATCTCAAGAATGTTTTGATAAGAGATCCAAGCAAGTTGGGCTACTGGTATTAAACTATTCAGTCCGTGATCCCCAAATATCCGTGGATTAGCAATATTCTTCTATCACGTATCTAATGTTCTGTGAAATTCTTCGTTCTGCATTCATACCATCTAATAAACTCAAATATCTGATGAAAAAAACGTCATCTCCAAATTGCATTAAGTTTTGCGTTTTTGAAGACACCACATAATCGAATGGGTTCGAAACGATGCCTACAGGAAACAATGTTTCAATAGAACTGGAGTACTAGATGTTGGAATTTGTAATTAAATTCTAGCCTGCCCTGAATCAGATCATGCATTATATTTTGCATAAACTGGACAAAGCGAAAAAGCCTTTTAGATAAATAAAAAATAAAAAAATAAATGGTATTTAATGTTTGATTGCTTGTATTTTTACCCGATTATGGCATAAAGAGGGTTATGAGTTTGACCATCTATGTATGTATTTAAGTATGTGCATGTGTTGACATACAACTAAAACAACTTAGCATAAAAGTTGTTAAAACACCTAGTAAAAGTGATCAGAATTTACGATTTTCATTTAAAAACAACGCGACAATGCCAGCCAGCATTTTGGGGATAATTCCCACGGTCTTTTAGATTGCTCTTACTCTTGAGGGCATGGGTTCGATTCCCATCTAGGACAAACATTTTGTGTGATGAACATTTGTGTTTTTTCTATGTCTGGGTGTTAATATATATTTAAGTATGTATTTAAAAATATATATGTATGTAAGTATATCAGTCTCTGGCAGCCATATAACTAGCTTTGCTTAGTTTGGGGTCAGATGACCATGTGTGCAATAATGTCCTAGATATTTATTATTATTATTTAATTATTAGTGTGTTTTATATCTTGATTATAATCTAAGTAAGTTATGTATCCAAATGTGTAATTATGTTTTGTTTATACAAAATTTCCATAAATAATGTTTGTACTTCAAAACCGTGAACTAATTCACGCATGTAAAGTCACGAGAAGCAGTTTCACACAAGGATTTAATTTTCAATTATGCGTGTATAATCCAAATGACTTTATTAATTGCGTTCGAGTTCGTTAAGGATTCGATTATTTCGTTTGATTAGAGTTGGCATCTCTCAGGAAACATGTCAAACATGTATTTTTTTTCTGTGTTTGTTATTGCAGGTAAATCGAATTATTTTATGGGTGTCTTCGATACGCGAGCGAATCGGTTTCTTCTAGACAAAAGACCTCTTTCAGGTGAGGCAGAAATCAAGCCTGTTAATCAATAAAAAAAACTTAATCTCTGTATATATTTGTATGTTTTAAACTTTCGCGATTCGAACACATGTTTTCATATTTATCGGGACTTATCGCGCACTATTAAATATAGGTAAAAATAGATACCTTTCGCTCGACGTTTCGACCAACGTGGTCAGCTCGTGACCACGGCCATTGTAACATGGTCGAAACATCGGGCGAAAGGTATCTATTTTTTACTATTTTTAATAGTGCGCGATAAGTCCCGATAAATATGAAAACATATATTTGTATGGTACAAATTAACTTATAAAAAAAACGAAAATATTAGTATGTCTCACCAAAACAACTGTTTGAGTTTTGACAACAAAATGAAAAAAAAAAATCAAAGACACTTATATTTTTGACTACTCCAGTGGCCCAGTTGATGGTAAACCTGCCTTCTGCGCTTGGGGGAGTGGGTTCGATTCCCATCTTAGAACAAACATTTATTTGATGAATATTTTGTGTTTCTATATAAATATGGGTGTTAATAACTATTTAAGTATGTATTTAAGATATATAAATGTATTGTACGTATGTATATCAGTTTCTATCAGTCATAAAACAAGCTTTGTTTAGTTTGGGGTGAGATGACAGAGTGTGAAAAAATGGCCTGAATATTTATAAATTTATTTTACGATGCAGATATTTTGCCGCATTTAAACCGATTTTTTGTACTTTTTTCAGTAATATACGATCCAAAAATAACATCAGGCGCTATTAAAAATCAAGAAATTAACGCTGACTATTATTGGGGAAGCCAAGAGTTTAGATCTGATAAACTGACAAGTGACCAGAAAACAATGCAATTTATATGCTTCAGCAAATGCGGAAAAGATTACATCTGCGAAAAAGACGAATGTAAATGCCTAAAGGATGACAAACCACTTAAATGTGAGTACGAGTAGGTAACTACGAGTAACTAGACCATCCATATCCATACTAATATTATAAATGCGAAAGTAACTCTGTCTGCTTGCTACATAATCACGGCTAAGCGGCTTAACCGATCTCGATAAAATTTTGCGTGGTAATAGTATGTATCATGAGAACGGACATAGGCTATTTTTTCTGAAGAAATCGCGGACGAAGCCGTGGGTACAGCTAGTAATAAATAAAAGGTGATTTTGCGAAAGAGACAATTTGAGAAAGATATGCTTTCCGAAAGATATATTTTACGAAAAAATACAGAAGACATTTAATTAAGAGGGATAGGATGAGTGCTTTTCGCGCTCGCATGAGGTTCGTTTCATACCTCAATTGTCACTCCTCACGGTTGGTATAATCTCACAAGTTAGTATCTTGCAGGGTTCGCCGATATATATCAGCGGATATATATATCAATTGATATTTATCTTGATATATATCAATTGATATTTATCTTGATATATATCGATTGATTTTTTCCTGTCTTCTGAACAAAAAATTTTGGAGATTGATGTTTACCCTGGCAACACGTAGCGAAAAACTACAATTCAGAATAATTTAGATTGTTTCCCAAAATGGCAACCTCATTTAAAGTTAGGGAAATCTCCTTTACTTTAACTTAATAGTACGGCTAGCTTTATGCAAAATCACGCGACCGCAAACCGTATCTCGGCGCGTTAAGGTTCGCGTGATTTTGCAAACTGCACCTATTCGGGCCCGCGTTTAGAGATGGACGTAAGGCCCCAGGACAGTAAACAGAGACTGACTTTTGTAACTAAAATTACAAATATTGAATTGAATTACAGCTTCGTTGAGGACTTCGGATGATTTCCAATTACATCACGACAACAAATACACGTATTCTAAAGAATACGATATGATTGGTAAGTGGTTTTTAAATTTGAAGTTTTGAAGTTCATTAATCATCGTGTCACTGCCACCAGCATGCTGGGTACGCTGCCAACTGCAGTAGTGAGCTTGCGTATTTGGATTGTTAAAGACAAACGTAAAAATGCAACTGTCGAACGGAAAATAATAATTCTCGCAGTAAAAAAAATTAAGAAACACGCTTTAAAATTGCTAATCCTGACGATCCTGGTAAGGATAATGGGACAAACCATTTAAATTATTGCATGGTGTGCAAAGTTTCAAATAAATCCGAAAGGGGTGAACATCACGTTCAAAGATTCCGTTATATAGATACATACCAAGCTAATAAAAGCGTGTTAAAAATGCGGCGTTGCCATTTCGCTGCCCGAATAATATAGAACTAAGTATCTGGATGATAAAAAATGATTGTTGATATTATTCCAGATATTTATTAAGTATTGTAAAACGAGATGTGAAATAACCGAAAATTTTATCTCCTACATAATTTATGTGATGATTAACAACTAAATTTAATATACCATTTTTAAACAAACCCGTGTCAATGGAAATTGATATTGCGTTAACGATTAATTTCATTTTCCTTCCTATTAGATAGACTTCGAACAGCAATTAAAGAAAACACAAAACCAGAAGATACCCAACCAGAAATCCAAAAAGACCAAACAATCGAACACCCAGCTCTAAGGCACCACATCGCCCATTTCTGCCCGGACTTAAAAAAAGCGCGCGCTTGTATTAGAGGTTGCATGAAATTGGGTAAGCCAGCATTCTGTGGAAAAGACCACGTTTGTTACTGCGGCCACCGATACACATCGCATGATGAAAATAAGAAAATCGATGTTAACGACATGTATGCGGAATTCAGAGATGTCTACGAAAAGTATTTTGGACCACAGATCTTTGAGAACACTGATAGTAATGAATAGTTGGCATTTATCGTAAATTCAATAAAAAAAATTGTCTTCATGTTGTTATTATAATGCCCAAAGCTGGACAAAAGCCTCCTCTTGAGTTCTTCCTATTATTTTCTTCCTGCACCTCTTAAATGCGTCGAGTTGAATGCACCATGTTTTGGAATGCTTATGTTTATGGCGCACCGAGCAGCTTATACTTGGTCCAACTTTTTTTTAGTTTTAACAGCTGCATGATTGCTAACCGTTAAGTCTGATCAATTTTGCTAGATTTTAAAACGTAAGATTGTTTTTTATTCTAACTTTTGTTAGGGGCTTAGCTATGCGGTTATTCCAGCCCCGGTAAAATTATACGGTTTTTTTTGTGTACATTGTACACAAAAAAAACTCGTTCATTTTGCTAAGTTAATATTTCAAAATAGACACGTGTCGACAAAGTGCACTAAGGAAACGGGTATAATTTATTACTTTTTTTTTTTTTTTTTTAAATTCAATTAAAATACATGTAATTCCAATTAATATATATTTTATGTTTCAGAATTAATTAATTTTTGTTTCAGGTTACGTTAATTTTCAATTTATGTAATTAATATTTTATATCAGGTTAGGCAAATTAAACTCAATAAAATTAACATTACCAACAAATATTTATCACAAATTCCTTATTGTACTTGAAGCGACGTAGAAGCGGAATTACACTAGAAATTCATCATCAAAACAGTTTTGAAAATGGACTTCCGCAAAGTAACGCCTGATTCAATCAACTATTTTAGATCAAATTTTTGTTTCAATATTTTTTATTAAGACCACAAAAATGGAGTTAACAGTTTTTACCATTTAGTTTGGTCATTACAAAAAAATATTAAACAAAAATGTGTCCTAAATATTTTGAAATTTTTACATTGCAAAATGACCGTATCAGGATTTTCAAAATTAGGTAGCAGTTTTATGTGTAAAAAAACATCAAATGCGCAAGCTCTACCCAGATCCCTCCTGAACTCTTGAATAATACATTGGAACCCTCGGTGCTTATACGTGTACGAAAATTGTGCTTTTACTATGAAAAAACTAGAATAACAGGAGTAAAGAGCCCCTAAATTCACTACACTGATTAGTTATCCTACAAAACAAGCAGCCGAAATTGGCGGACGAAGAGCATCCATTTCAGTCACGTTCATCTTGAATGATTGATAATCCTCACCCTCGCAATATTGCGCAAAGGAATTCTTACAGAAACATAACATTTGAGATTATTTCGTGACACGCACAATCTAAATAAGCGCCAATGTTACTTGTGTGCCGGGGAGGTAGATTTCAATTGTCCTGATTTATTGGGTTACAAATAAACGAAATTTACTCATTTTCAATATAACTTGATAAAAACAATTATATGATTATTTACGGGATATTTAACGTGATAAGGCTGTGGAAGGAGCTCCCAATATTTCGGCGCAGTCCTTATATTTTTACAAGTACTAGACACTTAAAATTATCTCTATCTATTTCATTGTCTTCCCGTGAACATGGTGTATGTAGCTGTGCCGAAATATCGGGAGCACCTTCCACAACAATACCACGGTAAATATCCCGTAAATAACTGTAGCATATGTGTAATAAATTGACTGTAGTGAACAACCGTGATAGTTCAAAACAGTGTTTTGATGAAAAACAATTGAAAAAGTAGTTTTTCAATTTTATGATGTATTTTTTTATTGTTTACTGCTGGGCGTTTAACCACAGCTCACCTTATGTTAAAGTGATAGTGTGGTGGATGATGGCACACCTATCCTGGAATAGTAACCTGCTCATAATAGAGGTTGTTAGGTGCCTGGTGTACCGCAGGGTTCTTGCCGATAGATTAACCAAATCAATCAACTTGAAGAAAAGTATCTAGCTAACTGAGCACTAAAATTTGGCTTACCGCGGCTATACAATTGTTTTTGAAACATGTGTTCATTAAAGTCACCAGGAAACGTGTTTAAGAACTCAAATACTAATAAATTAAAGAAATTATCTTCCCATTATCCTCCTTAGATACCTATATCTACTGAATGTACTGAAAACTCTGGTGATAAAAAGTTTTTTTTTTGCAGCAGACACAGCGTAGGTAGGCCTACCACATTAGATGGCCCGACGAAATCCTTAGAGTCGGGGGCATCCACTGGATGCAGATGGCAAGCTGTCGTTCAGTGTGGAGTTCTAAGGGGGAAGGCCTATGTTCAGCAGTGGACGTATTCTGGCTGATGATGATCGATGATGATGTTGACTTAAGTACGCACAGATTTAGTTTTTTGAGTTTGAGTAGCCAGCCCAAACCTTAAAGGTTTTTAGGCAGTCCAAATACCTTTGACATTGCCAGGTGGTTGATGATAAAGGACTAACAATCGGGATCTACAATGAAGTTTCACCCTAATCACGGTAGCGCTCAGTTATAGATGAGAGTAGGGTTACCCTAACACTAACCTTCGCTAAGATTTAAGATTCGCTATGGCGATCGAGATATGCTCGTCGACGCCACAAGCGCTGTGTAAAGCGTTGTATTTAAACGAGCATTAGACCTCAAATCCCGCTTCTGAAAAGACCCTACCTGAAATCTACTGTAGCTAAAGAAAATCGTGTAGGGGTGACCCTGCACTGATTTATATGCCGCTAACACAGCCGCAACCCAACTGAATTTTAATTACATACAACCCCTTATGGAAATGTTCGTCTTAGTGATAAAGATGCTGGATGGGAAACCGTGTAGCATGCTATGCTGCGTGTTTGGTAAACGCACTCTACCTGCCTATTACAAAACTTAAATAAAACGAACGAAAACCATAGTGCGCTGCGCCAGAGTGGATAAATGAGCATTAAAATAATTATAAAAATTTCGGACCTCCAAACTTTTTAAAGACTACATGTACATATTAAACTAAAAAGTAGAAAACAAAACGTCATTTCTGTATTTTTTATTTTTTGACTTTGTCGATTTTTTCAAAAAGGGCTGAATCAATTTCTATTTTTTTTACGGGACTGCCTCTGAAATGTGAAACCTACCCAAAAAAAAGCGGAGTAATCGCGTAAAAAAACATACAAAAAAACCTCCTTTTTGAATATTAAAATACTCTTTGTTCATTTATTTTCCATTCTGTCACGTGTGTTCGTATTGGCACTTGTTATAGGTAATAGCGATTACATAAAATATGCGCCATCTAGTTTACCGGAAGAAGGGTCCTGAAAAGCTCTCATTATGAACGATGTCAAAGTTCCATTGCATTGGGTTGATGAAGAGCGCCCACTCGAATCACTTCCAGCTTTCTTTATCTTGGGTACGAGTAAAAGTTCGGAAGTGTTGGACGGGATATTTATTGATTGTAACCTTTATTTACGCGTATTTATCTACCGTTTGGGGATATTACTGAATTATTTATGGTCTAACATCGACAATGATAATGGAATAAAGATGGCGGATTAATGGGTATTTCTCCTCTTTTTTTTTTTTTGATAACGCTGAGTATTAAGGGAGTCTATTAAACTGATGATGATTGCAAAGTATTAATATTTTATTGATAACATTTTTATTGGTTGTGGTTTATGTCTCTGTGGTGGTCTTCTTCTAGACTGGGTGTGTTAATACAGGGTTAATCATAAAAAACCGATAGGAGGTTATTTAGTCGGGGAAAACAAGGAAAACGTGAAAAAAATGAGCTGTCCCAACGAACGTGTGCGCAATGCGTTGCGGCGGAGTAGAAAACGTTGCATCAAAATATATTTTTTTTGCACACATGGTCATCTAACTCCAAACTAAGCAAAGCTTGTAATATGGCTGCCAGAGACAAAATTGTTTGTATTTAAATAGTTATTGACGCTGGTTAAAAACGACTTAGCAAAAGTAATTGTAATTTTTGTGGGACCACCTCGAGGGATTCCTCTAGATTATAAAAAGAAATCACGTAGGTAAATTGGCTTATACATAGTACATACGTACAAAAAACTCGAACCATATGACTCACACGCAATGAACTGGATGAAAGATTATATTTTTTTGCATTTTAAGATTCGTCTCAATGTAATAGTTGTTCACAATAACGGACCTCTTTAAGATTAGTACACTTTTTCCGCGTAACCTTCTTATTCTGAATACGCTCCTATTTCTGCGTTACCTCGAAACAAGTGCCGAATCGAGAGAGAAAACTGATGACTCGTATTACTCATCGCGATGAAAGAACCGTCTGATTACTCTCACCAAACATCTGTGCCGAGCATCTGAAAAATAAGGCACACATTTTGTCGAGTGTGAATGACTGTATTTTATGAACAGCTAATTTTTTTTGCGATTTCATAATTGTTTATATAAGTTGTTTATAATGACGGCTATCATTATGAGCTCCTTTCGGCATAGACCCCTTTTCGCGTACCCCGGTATTGCTTTCGTTATGTCTGCCCTGCATGAAAACAACTTCACAAAAGGATCTTGCCCATTTTTTATTGGACGGCCAGGGTGGACACGAAAAAGCGACACCATGCCATTGGAATACCAGAATGAAAAGTTTTGATTACACTTTTATTCACCGAAGTGCTTAACCGTGGTCAACGATGCTGGTATCACAACTAGCAAATTTTTTTTTACCTCATCATCATCAACCAGAAGACGTCCACTGCTGAACATAAGCCTCCCCCCTTTAACCTCCACACTGAACGACATCCTGCCATCTGCATCCACTGGATGCCCACGACTCTCACAATGTCGTCGGTCCATCTAGTGGGAGGCCTACCTACGCTGCGTCTTTCGGTTCGCGGTCTCCACTCAAGAACCATTCTTCCCCATCGGTTGTATACTGTTTGATGATCCCTAAATAAATAGAAAAAAAATAACAGTGGTTGTCTTGTTGGACTTGCCGTGCCCGCTGCCGCGCAATCGACAGAGATAACGCGACAAGAGTTACGCGATAGACAGAGAGGCAACTTCTAGGTAGCTGTAGGTAGGATAGCTGTAGGTAGTTAGCACTCGCACGTCTTAAATTGCACTTTATTGTGTAGTAGCAAGAGTCGCTACTCGTTTAAATGATTTTGCAGAAAGAGAGAACCTTCTGTACTTGTACTTATATGTATTCTGTGCTAAGGCGTCGATAAGCGGCAGCTACCACTTACCATCAGATGAAAAGACACACAGACACATATATAAACAGTCATGTCAAACCTATAAAACGTCTCTTTTCCGACGGGGGTTAGTAATTGCGAAAGTTTGTTGTTGTTTGTTCCTCGTTCACGCAGCAATAGAGCAAGAGATCAATGTGATTTTTAATAGAGATAGTTGGAAGGCCGTAGAGAGTGACACTGGATACTTTTTATCCCGGAAAAAAATACGGCTCCTATAGGAATGGCACGGGTGAAACCGCGGCGCGCAGCCATCTTTACATCGATCTATATCTATACATACAATAAAATCGTAGAAATAAAAAAACGGCAATTGCGAAATATCAAAAAAATATCACACAGGGCGTCTTAAAATAAGCAGCTGAACACTTAAGACAGTTTTTAGAGTTTTTGTCTGTTTGTGCACTTACATCTGTTAAACCACTGGACGGATTTAAATGCGATTATCGCGAATATTCTTAGCTATGACCAGATTGAAGTACAGGTTGTATTATTTTGCGAAAGGGAAGAAAAAAGGGCTGAAAGTTTATATGAAAATCTACGCGTACAAAATCGTGGGCAACAGCACTAATTATAATATAAATTAATTGAAAATATAAACTGTGGAGGCACGCTACTGCTACAAACGAGGAGCTTCAATATCTCTATCATAACATACGGATACTTGGAAACTTCCTGCAACTTCCCCAACGAATTGCTTGCTTTTTAATTTTCAAACAAGAGTTGTAAACTTGCAACTTGATCGTTTAGTTCTATAACTTAGTAAAAGTAACAATATGATATTGAACTTTCTTGGCAAACCAAACATCATGATATCAGATCAGAATAAGGGAAAAATGCCTTAATACAATTATAGTTAGGCCATGTTCCGAGCCTGCGTGTTCCAATTTTTATTCTAAGTCTGCGTGCTTCATCTTCGACCACATTGTAGCTTATGAACAGGCGAGTTGGGTGTCAAACGCGGACTTATTCGCGTTAAAAATAAACTATACTTACGGCTCACTTACTCATTTTTAACGCACAATAAGAAACTTATAGCGTAGTCCACATGCAAAAAAGGACGGCAACGCTGGTCAAGTTTGACTAATGGTAAGCCTGATTTAGGCCAGATGATTGTAGTGGTAGGACTCTTTTGCAGGGGTCCGCCTGGGGAGGTGGGGAAGTACCACACCTTATTTGCCAGTTATACGACTTCAAATAGATGAGTAGGTAGGGCTTATAATAATAATTATTTGCTTTTCAGTGCCTATTTGTGGTTTTGAAATCGTTTTATTTTTTTGTTAAAAATAATTTATCTTCTTCAAGATGTGAATTCACAGAGGTTATGTTGGAATTCATAGAAATAAATGATATTTCCAGATGTATGGTGAGTGTCCTGTTATTGACTTATAGTACGTGTTACAGCCATCTAGAAATGGTTCCTTTTCGAAATTTAATTCCTGGTAACGTAAGTATTATCATCGACAAACTAGTTAAAATCATCCTTGGTATTATTTACTAATACTAACTTTGAAAAATACTATTATAAGCATTGGTGGCTACTGGATATTTGTGGAAACACATGAGCTGCTCATCTTTACGCTCGTCTTTTATGGTCAGTTGCTGCAGTAAGTAATTAAGACTAGTGTTGTTTTTTTTTATTCAAGCTTCCATAAAACGTCTTTAGCTTGTAAAACCGCCATTTAAATTCAATAGTTTGTATCCATAAACGAAACCTCTCCTCATATTAGCATTAACATTGTGTTCCAGCTTGAGTGGCCTATTGTTCCACAATTCACATTCACCACCACTATTTCACGACTACCCTCATTCTTATTCAAATGGAATAAAGCCTATTTTTGAATAATTTTGTAAGTTCATCAAAGTGGTAGAGGTGGAGAGCACAAAAGCGAGTTGATTTGATTACATTCCGTTTCTACTTTGAAAATGTATTGTGCTTTTAATTCGTCGAATCATGTGTAAATATTCATAAGGTAGGTATGTACTAACAATGTGTGGGCCAGTTAACGTTAGTGTTTAATATATTAATGACTACAATTTTGCTATTGTGTTTAAGTACAATAGCCAACATCAAAGTAGAAACAAAAAAGTATGTTATATTCATATAGCGGTACAAAGCGCGGCTTGTATGTGTGCGCGCCCGTTCTTACGCACTACAGCAAAAACAAAAAATATTATTTAGAATGCAACGGGGATGCCAGTCGGGGCTGCGTCGGCGCCGCCTATCGTAGTCACATTTAGACACGCTACGCGCCCACCCCATCGATCAACCACCCACCCTACGCTCGATTATTTCTGATTGCATCGTTTGTTTATGATTGGTTTCATGTGTTCTTCAAAAAAAAAAAACTTCATCACACTGTAGAAAATATAAATATGATTTTATTGTAAACCTCAACTAAGTATTCACATCATACATTATACAGGGTTACTTTTAACTAACTCAAAAAGGTAGGTAGATAGGTTTCCTCAAATGTAGGCACCGCACCACTAATTCTCCGGGTATTGCAGGTGTCTATAGTCAGCAATGACCTTACCATCAGGCAGCCTGTCACTTTTTTGTCTATTATAACATTAAAAAAAAAAAACAGCCACATCGAAAAACGAATAATTATCAATATAAAAAACTGACTTTATCAGAACTGGACCAAACTGAAATTGAACCAAACAGGAAGTACCAGCTTTGAAATAAAAAAGAATCATCAAAATCGGTTCACCCAGTCAAAAATTCTGAGGTAAAAAACATAAAAAAAGACTGTTGAATAATTTCCTCCTTTTTGGAAGTCAGTTAAAAAATAAACTAACAAAACCCTCTTTTGAAAAATTTAAGTGCTACGAGTATTTTAGCGTATGTAAAAAGTTTCCACCGACCTAACCCTTGCTCAGTAAAAAACTGAAGATAGATTTTAGATAGATAGAAATACTACACAGACAACGTGAGATTTATGTACTCAGGTTAAAAAAGTACAGACATACATGTGATACATACTTATGTTAAAAAGTAGGTATCTTCTTTGTAAAGATAATGTTTTCACAACAAAATTGATGGCTCCTCTCTTAAAAAAATATCCTCAAGGGATTTTGCCGGAGCGTGTTGAAACTCTACCACAGGCAACCTCCCACAATACACACAAAGCCCGACACATAAATGACATCCCCTTTAATTCCTTTCAAAATGTGATCCAAATAAGACTTGTCAGGTGCACTAATAAGCCCACGAGGGCTCTGAATAGAATTTTAAGCTGCAGAAAGAAAATTCTGTCAGTTTTCGTTTTGGGGTGAGTTGGGATGAATGGAGTATTGCTACGTGCGGGGTTTAAAAGACATCAAGGTCTCACAGGCTTTGTTTCACAGAGTCTCGGGGTAACGCAAAAAAGCTTTTTCCTCACTGTGCTTAGTGACTACGGGTCGTTCACATCAGCTACGTACTTGCACGCAATTGACGTGAACTATGTTCTGAGATTATAAAGTACAGTAGTTAAGTATTAAGTATTTTACTAGCTGCGCCCTGCGGTTTCACCCGCGTGGATTACTCATTATATCCTTATATCTGCCAGTGATAGTCCCGTCAGAATCAGTCCAGCCGTTTTCGAGTCCATAGGCAACATACATACATACATATATATATATATATATATATATCACCTTGTATATATTTTTTACAAAAATAAATACAAAATTGTGCTGCCTAAATACACAAACATGCTTAAGCGATTGAATAAGTTAAATATTGAAATAAAAGGTGATAATTAATTACACCTTGTAAATTATGATTACAAAATGAAAAAAATATTTTTGAACATAATTATGTGTAAAAGTCTTGACTCAAATTGATAACAATTTGTTGAGTATAAAACTGAACCAAACGTGATAAACAGAACTTGTTTGTTGTTAAAGTTTCAGTCTTTATAGGGAGGCGTATCACAAGAAATACTTTAAAGATTTAGGTGCTATTCAGTACTTATTCAAAATAAAATTATTCTATCATAACAAACGCCTACGTAAGAGACCGCCAGCGAATCTCACTAATTGAAAAGTCAAACTTCATTTAAAATTACTTGAGCAAGCATTAAACACTTCCAAAAAACAACATCCCCCAATTTATATCAGCTGAGAGCTTTCCGCCTATGAAAATTAGGCTTAACACAATTAACATGTTCAAAATTAACGAAATGAATTACCTGCTAGCCAATGTGGAAGAAATTAGCGAAATAAAACTTTATTTGAGAGTAATTTTCATAGTGTTCCATAATGTAGGATTTACTATAGAATTTTATAGACCATTCAAAAATTTGATGACTGGCAAGATTCAAACCTGCACCATCCTGGTTTAAGTCCCGAGCGCTCTAACCACTAAGCTACGATCGCATTTCTATCGGCTTCCAAATGCTTGTCTTTACAACCAATCTAAGCGTCAGTGACGCCATCTTTAAGTACTTATTTAAACATGTGAATATGCTATCGAACATGTAATTGATGTCTTAAAAATAACAGACACAGGGAAAAAGAAACGATTTATATCGGCTGTTTAAGTTCCGCTAAAAATTTGAAGCAAAAAGTTGTTTTTGGGCAGACTGCTAGTTTGTGGAATGCGCTGCCAGATCGAGTATTCCCCGATAGTTACAATCTGGGTGTCTTCAAATTAAGCGTGATCCACCGTAGGCCGCATCATCGCTTAACATCAGGCAAGTTGGCGGCCAAGCGCGGGCCTATTTTGCAATTTAAAAAAAACTACTTACGTGTTATATTGATGGTATTTGCACCCTAGAGCAAAGATGTTTATATAATCGCCAGTCCTCTAATAATTTTACTACTGTACTTACATAAGTATCTACTAAGGTACATTATCCATCTAATCCTTGACTTTATGCTCTCAATTATATTAGAGATAAAACACACATTTTGAAGGCTTTTCCTGTTTTCTTCTCTACGTTGTCTATGACAACGACGTCACCGTGGCCTTGTTTTTATTCGACTCCTGCAGCTGAATAAACTGCTATAGCATTTGCTCTGGACATACGCGACTCTTTCTTTAGGGATATAATTATGATTTAAAAGCATTCAAACGTGAGTCAATCGTTAAATCGATTCAGTTTCCAATGAAAAAATATAAATTGTGTATTGCTACTTCTGGCTTTACTTTAGTAGAACTGGTTTAAAATTTTCAACGTTCAAAACGTTTCTTGTTTCAATTTTACAATAAGGTACTTATCGCATTCTGCAAAAACACATCCGCTGAAAGTCAACAAAAAATTCGTCATGACGGAGGCAAGAAAAAATCCGGAGCCACTTAATCCAATCCGTCGTGAAATTATCTCAAAAATCCGGTGGAGCATTCTCTCCTCCGCGCAGCCTCACTTCGATTGGCTCTATCCCCGTAGCTCGTAGCAACGTGGCTCTGTCGTACGGGGTTCCCGCTACGGAGCGGACGTCTACGCCGTAGCGCTTCTACGGGACCTTGACACGATTGTCACACCCCGATTAACGAATTCGGCGATTTTTTTTGACATTTCGCGAATCTTCGCCGAATTTTTGCCAGCACGGATATTTTCTGCGCCCCGCGTGTTTGGTGTTAGTGTGGACATTTGCTATTTGTTCACGTGGAGTGATAACTGGTGAGTATATTTTTCTGTTGATGACGTGAAATTGCATTCCACAGTTCCACAAATTCAATGTTGGTTTAAAATAGTTAAAACTTAAATTCGGAGTACTCGTTTCTCATTGTAGAATAGACACTATCCTTGTCTCTACGAGATGTCCGATTTTGGTCATTAAAGTGACATTCATAACAAGTATTTTCGCATCATTTGATTATGTACATACTTAAGTTTTTTTAGCAATTAGTTACATTGTTTAAGTTAATTTTATAATTGTAAGTGGTGTTTATACATTTTATTAGCCAAATATCTTTAGTGTCTGTGTCAATCTAGATTATAAAATTGTGGTATAAAATGCTTTAAAAGGTACGTTTTGGTGATGGTACAGTAATACGGACCACAGTAGAAAAAAAAACAATTTTTTGAAACTTCACTATCATATAGCCTAGTCACCTTTTTATGGATGGTTTCTAATTATTAACCGACTTCAAAAAAGGCGGAGGTTCTATGTTCCGTTGTATTTTTATGTATGTTCAGCGATTTCTCCGCCAATTGTGAATTGATTTTGAAATTAGAAAAGTTTATTTTGTGATAATGAAATAAAAACAAAAAAACAAGAAATATTAAATAGTTGAATACAGGTACATTGTCACAAAAACCGGCCCCAACTCATGTTTTTTAATGGGCCTTTATTAACTAAACAAAATACAAGATAACTAACACTAATAACAGTTAGACTGTCCAATGTCCATAGACCGTTGAAGGTCTAAAGACAATCCAAATATCCAAATGTCAAAATGTCCAACTCATGTTGCTGGTTGTACACAACCAACACTGGTATGATAATGATTCTCTTTTTGTTTGGTAGGCCATATTCCAGAGTATCCCATGTAAATTTCATCAAAATCTTTTTTGTAGTTTGGTTTTTAAATCAAAATAACTGAAAAGAACATGTCATCCAAGTAAAAGAAATTGAGTATTCACTAATTTTGAAGACGGTTTTTAATGTGATGCACTTGTTAAAAGATAGTGGTATCTATATTAAATACCTAATTTGATGAATAAAATATATTTTGGTTATATTTTTTTAGGATTGGTATCGAAAATTTCAATTCAATATTTTAACTAAGATCTAGATGATAAAATAAAATAATAAAATAACAGCTGATGAAAATATTTCCGTTCTCCATAATGTCGGTTAAAGTTCAATATTATAATATAACAGAGGCAACCTAAACAAAAAAATAAAACGTTGAAACATTTTCGACAATTAAACCGTTAATTTTTACATTATGCTCGTACAAATAACGTTATGTCCGTCAAAATGTCACGGTTTTTTAACGTAAATGCAAACAAATTCTCGTATTTCGTTTCATGAAATTTATAAATTTTGGGTATATTTTTATTTTAGCCTTGGAACTATAGACATGAAAAAATAACCACCTATAAGAATAGTTTTTTAACTATAACGGAAAAAATATACAGTGAAAAACAAATTAAATCCTTAAAACAACTTAATTTTTAACTAATCATGAAATCAGTTAAAATAAATTAGGACGCTGAATGGGAATACGAGATTCTCGAAAGGACTTTTCAGTGGCACATAAAAACATCGCTAAGAAGATTAAAGTCTTAGTCTAGAACTAGTTAGTAGTTACTAAGCGTTTTTATTTTCATTGGAAAACGCAATGGAGTTAGATAGACAATGAGTTAAAGAACTGTTTATTGGTTACACCAGAAACTTCAAACTAGCTTCTAGCAGCCTTATTACTATAAGCAAGTTCTTCCAGGCTACCGTAGCATCATCAATTTCATAATCAGTATTATATTAGTCCAATGATAGACATAGGACTCTCCCAAGGCACGCCATTTAACCGGATAATCGGCTTTTATGGTAGCCCGGGGCTTCCCGGGATACCATGACCAGCGCTTTGGATAGGGATATCAGGGCAGCCGGGAACTGGGGGCCATGTATTGTTGTACCTGTCCGTGTAAGGTTGTGTCCATATTTGGCATGCTGGCCATGTTTGTTCCACTTCAGGGGCGTAGCTTCACGCACTGATGACGGCTGGTGACACTGAGTCTAGATTTTCGTGTAACTATGTAATTTTCCACACTTTATCACTGGTTATTATGCAAAACGGTAAATGGAGATAGTAGGGTGTATTCGGTTCATTAAGTTTAATAAAACACTAGTTGCGCTTCGCGGTTTCACTCCCTGTTCTTCAGGAACCGTATTTTTACGGGATTAACCAAGGATGAATAATCTACCTGTATGTGGCATGAATTTGTAGTAAAATTGCAAAAAAAAAACTTGTCAATTTTGTTGATTTTTTATTAACAATAATTATATCTACGTACTACCAACTCACCTGATGGTAAGCGACGGTGTGGCCGAGGATGGAACATGTTGAAGAAATCTATTCAGCCTTAAAGATGCCTAGATAATTTTTATTGCAGTATCAAACTCTCCAATTTACTGTTCTTTTTCTTCACTTTAGTTGTTAAAGAAAACATCGGAGTTTGTCTACCGTTAAACTAGAAAGCAAAAATGCTTCTCTAACGACGACTTTTTCCGAAGTGCACCCCGTTCCTGGCAGTGTTTCTACGTTTGAATTTTTCAATAGTTATCGCGAAAATAATCAGCCAACTTCTAGGCATGTTAGCTTTTGATAAATATGTGAGAGCTTAACTCAGATTTTCTGTTTTTAACATGATCCGAGTTTTTAATATGTGGAACTAATAGAATAACGAAATAATAGAAAATACCTTTAAAATTTTAGTTGGTCAAATTTATGTAAAAATCAAGCACTAAGTTGCAGCGAAATGTCAGTATTACGCTGCTACGTTGCCATCTAAAATGAGACAAAGAAATACGTCTCTAAAAAACGGGGGCAAATTCTTCCATTATTGCATTACAATTCTTCCTCGCACACAATCATACAAATAACCTTATCATCACGCAGATCCAACGGGTCTGAGTAAATACAGCAAACGTATTATTCTTCAGAACAGATGTTGTAGAAAAAGAGGTCATATCGGGAACAAAGGGGAGATTGTTTTTGTTGTCTCCCCGAATATGCTACAGAAAGACAGATCATATTTTATCCACCTAAATGCAGATATCCATTTGTCATAATCTTTTTATGAATACAAAATGTAATGTAGGGCACCAATAATGCCCGATGATAAACAATTCAAAGGCCTACTCAGAATTTATTGCCTGTAAATTCACAATGTTTTATTTGTTCTGAAAATAAAAAAATATATACATAAAACTTTTTAAGTGGACGGTACACCATAGAGCTAAATATCAAGAGAGGGTGATCTGAAGATTGCGCACCAATGTGTACGTTGACTGCAGAAATCATAACAAACTATATCGCATTGTAGCGTGCCTATACATGTAATCATACTAATATTATAAATGCGAAAGTAACTCTGTTCGTATATCTGTTTGCTACATAATCACGGCTAAACGACTTAACCGATCTCGATAAAATTTTGCGAGGTAATAGTATGTATCATGAAGACGGACATGGGCTATTTTTTTCTGAAGAAATCGCGGACGAAGTCATGGGTACAGCTAGTCAACTATAAACATGCCTATTTAAGTATTTTCTAAGGACGCGCAACGACGGCATAAGCGACTGACGCATTGGTACGCAGTATACTTGTTAGCACTGCTGAGTTGATGCTATTGGATAGGAAAAGTTTATTCGCCCTATCCTTACTATATAAGTCAATTATATGGTAAGTAATACTAATAGGGTAGTGGTTATCAGGTTTTGCTGAGATAGTAATGTAAGTACTAGTTTTTAAATTCTCAGAAAAAAACAAGAGGCTTCTAAAGAATACAGAATTTTTCGTTAAATAACAAAAAAAAATGCTTGAAACAACTCCAAAACATCACGTTGGTATTCACGAAACCCAGTTCATAAAACGAAACGAAAAAACATTCCGACAAAACTAGCATTGAAACGGCATTATGTCCGAAATAAGATAAAAAGAACTCGCGCAGTCATGGCTCATATGAAACTTAATTACCTTCCGGGCATAATTTGAAATAACAGACTCTGGCATGATATGTTGTAAAATGTTTTTCAACCACAATGTTCTCTATTTTAGGATGAATTACAATACAAAAGAGCTCACATAGCGCTTCAAGATGCGATAGGTAGTAGAATATAGTGAAAAACTAATTTATAGCTGTAAAATAGTCTTGATTTTCTAAATTAATTTAACCTTATATTCAGAAAAACATACCAAGAAGCTCATAGAAAGTGAATCCCTAGTACAAAATAAAGTTAAAAGCTCGATCCATCGGTTTTAATCTAATACATTTCCGAGAAAGTGCATTGGATCAGCATGATCTAATTCCTTCCTGTCTATTTTTTTATTTGACTACCAGAGTGGGCACAAGAAGGTGACACCGCTTCATTGTTATATCCAAAAACCGAAGCGCTTTGATTCCACTTTTATTGGGAGCCTGTGGAATGTGCTGTCGAATGAATGTTCTCTATTAGTTACAATCTGGGTGTCTTCAAATAACAAGAGCATCGGTTTCTTCTAGGCAAGCGTGCGCCTTCGTAGACCGCATCATCGTTTAACATCAGGCGAGGTGACAGCCAAACGTAATCCTATTATCTATATCTATACATATAAAAAAATCTGTAATTGCGAAATATCATAAAAAAAATATAACACACGGCGTTTTCAAATAAGCAGATGAACTCGTTAAAACTGTTTTTAGAATTTTTGTCTCTCTGTTTTTTTGTTTGTCCACGCACATCTCCTAACGCACTAAACGGATTTAAATGCGGTTTTCACTTATATACTTAGCTATGACCAGATTGAAGTATAGGCTATGTTATTTTGCGCATGGGCCGTATTAAGGGAGGAAAAAAAGGGGTTGAAAGTTTATATGAAAATCTACGCGTGCGAAGTAACAGGCAAAAGCACTAGTATGATAATAAAAATGCGATGTAAAAATTATCAACGTGAATTTTATTGTTATATTTCAAAGAAGTACTATGTGAGCCTTGGCGGCAGCTGAGCAATTCAAGACGCACGTATGCTGGCCTCGGCTACGCCTCAGTCCACATTGTCACGTTATATATAAAAGCTTTTATGGCCTTTCAATGCAGTAATGTATAAAATAACAATTATAAAGAAACTTAAAAACTGAACTGAAAAAAGTATACATTGAAAATTTTAAAACACCCCGACAAAAGAGATGGAACGGCTGAACAAATTTTCATTAATCATAGCTAAGAACAATTATTTTATTTATTTATTTTACTCTATTCAGAAAACAAACAGCTCAGAAGTACAAATTATGGTAGGTGGATGGTAGAATCGAGCCATATTTAGTTTTCACTTATAAAACAATGTCGATCTAGTCCCCTTTTAAACAATAAATATACTTAATCAAAACCGGTTCAGCCTTTTGGGAGAAGCGATGCCACAGACACGTAAAATTATAACACCCGCTGCTTGCATCGGGGGTTAAAAATCTATATACCTATGCAAAAATCTCTTGTCTCACGGTATTTGTAGTGGCACTTCTCCGAAAATGTTGGACCGATTTTTATGATTTTTTTAAAACATATATTTAGTAGTTGCGTATATTTGGTAGGTATGAAAATAGGTCGTTAAGTACTTTTCATCATCATCATCACAATTTTTCATCACCATGCGGGTGAAACCGCGGAGCGCAGCTTAAATACGTCTTGATTCAGGAACATGTAGTTAGAATGCTGGCTTTAAAAATAACCTTAAAAAAACTAAGAAATTATTTGATAGAAGATTTCTGTGTACAAACTCTTACGCAGTTTGGCAAAGTAGTGTTTTTTTTTTTTTTTAATTTATTTAAGGATCAAAAAACAGTATACAACAAAATACAAAACTACAGAGTATGAAAATAAAAAAATAGTTAGTTGTGATACCAGCATCGTTGACCACGGGTTAATATATACTTAACAGATATGAACACGTCGAAAAGAAAAATAATAAAAATTTACATCAAAATACTAACTAGTGCTTATCAAATATGTAAGTTTAAAAATATACCACTAAAGGTAGGTAACCACTAAAGTTGAAGTTGAGAAAAAAAAAACAAGTTATGCATGATTATGACAACATCCCGTTGCCGGCAGAGAGACCATGGGTAGTGCCATATCCAAGGCGTCTTGGGAAAGACAGATTATACATTAAATTAAGAGCCAGGGATACATCATGAGGAATGTTTGCTGTCACCACTACCCAAAACCTCCAGCACTGAGCTCCGGAAACCACTAGAACGTTCATGAAATATGTCGATACTGTTAAAACGATCGTTATAACATTTAGTTATACGATACAATGAAGATCGCTCACCCGAGTTGGTGCGACAGGTCGAGGTGTAAAAAGTCTTAGGTTCAATTCGTGAGTTAATTTTTGATGGAATCTTGTAATATAGCTTATCCACCAACTCAGGGCAATCATACCGATTGTGACAAATATCATATAAAAGCATAGCACTAAGTTGCAGCCTTCTTGACTTCAAGGCTGTTACTCTGTGTGTATGTTTTCTCATTGAGATAAATAAAAAATAGAATGTATAATAATCGATGGATGTATACTGTACTAAAACGCTACGATCTCCCAGTGTATAGTCAAATACTCTTGTGTTACTTGCATTTGACGATAAAATATTCAATGCAGTGAAAAGGTTTCGTAGTAAGTACTCTTTTACTGGGAAAACTTGACCTGGTATCAAAAGAATGAATGCTTTCAGTTAGTCAATAGGAAAAAGTCTTTTGAAGCTATTGACAAGATGGGCATGCTCGCTTTTATGTTAAAAATTGCTCTAAAATTCTCATTTGCAGTTATTGAAATATTTAAGTAGAATAACTGAGCTTAATTAAAAATAGTCACTTAAAGTGCAGCCGCTGATAGAATGCGTTTGACAGATGTAATAAAATTGTAAAAAAGCTCAACGAAAACAGTAAATTCTGATAGCTTTATGATCGTAAGTTTGTAGCTTTGTTGTAGCAAATATACTACAGTTAAATATACAAAATGTTTTTATTCAGATTTTTACAATTTTATTGCAGCTGTTGGATGCTTTCTCTGAGTGTCACACAGTATATAAAACAACAGAATAGTTCATCTATGTACCCATTGAGATAAAAAGTGATCCTCCATCTGATAAGTTGGAGAAGATAAAAGTAAGGGAGGATTTTTAATAAAAGGTAATGAAAAAAGGATGCAAACAGAACTTGGTTCATAATTTGATCTACAAAAAGGGACGGATACAAAAAACGACTTCTAAAGGACAGCTACTCTGCAAAAGAAAAAACCTACTGACAAAGGTTTAATTAACATTACACGATTACCCGCTATCAGCACCCATTCAAGCATTGTGTTTTCAGAAGCTACACCTCAATTTTAAGGAAATAGCTTCCTCAAGGCCTCCGCAGTGCTTCCTGAAGGAAGAATAATAAACTTCGCTCTGCTGCTGAATTGAAACAGTAACATCTGTTATGTTTGTAAACAATTCTTAATTAAAAAATACAAAGGGAAAAGCTTATTTTCTGACGGTTTCGTTTGGAAAATGTTTAATTTAATCTTTTTAAGTACTTACCTATACATACCATGGTACAGACTTTACGCAGATGTTTGGAAAGTGTCGTTTCATCCTTTATTTCTATATTTGAGTTTCTTGCTACGTGTGTGTATAGGTACTGTGATTCACAAGTCTCCGTGTCGTCGTGTTTCAAGGAACTGTAAAATTAATTAAACGTGGTCTGTGAAAGTGTTCTTATAAGGATAGGTAGAGTCCTTAACTGCTCCTCTCCTTTGTAACTGGGTGTGGCGGACGTGCTACCGACTAGATAGGTCTGGCTTGGTGGTAGGCGCAGCCGGAGTTGTCTGCTTCACTACAGTTTGAGTGTTTTTTAGGGTTCTGTAGTACTACAAGGAACCCTATATAGCCCAATGGATTAGTAAGTTGAAGTGGCAGTGGGCTGGGCACATAGCACGCAGAACAGATGGCCGATGGGACCATAATGGCTGATGAGTTCTCGAATGGAGACCACGGACCGATAAGCACATCGTAGGACGTCCACCCACAAGATGGACAGACGACCTAAAAGAGACCGCAGAGAAACGCCGGAAATCGATGGGGGAGGCCTTGTGTCTAGCAAGGGACGTCCTATGGCTGAAATGATGTTGATGATGACATTCTAAGAATTGTGCACTTGCCATAATGTAAATCTTGCTTGTTTTTAAATCTTCCCAGTTTGTACATTTTACGTGTTGCACATTATAAGCTGAAGGCAGCAAACCAGGGTTAGGAACGAATAACTGCTGTAATATAAAATAAACTCATCCCTCATCATCATCATCAGCCAGAAGACGTCCACTGCTGAACATAGGCCTCCCCCTTTAGCCTGCACGCTGAACGACATCCTGCCATCTGCATCCACTGGATGCCCGCGACTCTCACAATGTCGTCGGTCCATCTAGTGGGAGGCCTACCTACGCTGCGTCTTCCGGTTCGCAAGCTCCACTCAAGAACCTTTCTTCCCCATCGGTTATCAGTTCTTCGAGCGATGTGGCCTGCCCATTGCCACTTCAACTTGCAGATTTTAATAGCTATGTCGGTTACTCTGGTTCTTTGGCGAATATCTACGTTCCCACGTGTAACTCATCCCTATACCATCGAAAAATCTGCTTAGACATGTAACTACGATATGATATTGTTTTATTTGTAAACACTATGAACTATGTGACATAGTCAGTCTTTTTCGGAATGAAGATGTCATTAAATTATTTTGGTTGATGCCGACTTAGACAACATTACTGTATTTTCGATTTAATTTATTTGAATCAGAAAATAGCAAAAATAAATTCAAAACCATTACAAAACTAATCACCAAGTACAATATCTAACAATAGTGTCCATTTTTTTTTTCTTTTAATAATTGGTTCACTAAACTGGCCGTAACATCTTCAGATACATTTTCTTAAGTAGGTACATTTAAATATGGCAATGCACGACCTCCTAGAAGTGAAAACTGCATGCACGAGAATGAATATAATACTAATAATACCTATAATACACTAAACTTAAATTAAAGATAGGAATTACAATGTTTTTTGATTTTATTTGATGTAGTATTGAAAATATCTAAATTCATCATCTTGTCATATCATATTCTACCCTAAACTAAAAGTGTTGTTATTTTTGTTTACATCGAAATAATCAAAACCACAACGCATTTTTATTCTAACTTTAAAAATAGTTTGGTAATTAATAAAATATTATATTTACAACCTAAAAGTTCACACTCATAGATTCCTTATATCGGGATACCACAGAATTCACCCAAAAACAAGATCAACTAACACGTAGAGCAGATATTTCAATTTATAATTCAATCATCTGCCCGGCTGAAAATTGCAAATCGGCCCAATGTAAAAAGTGAAAACAACGTCTAAATAATCTCCATTTCTCCACTATAACGTGATTCAAGCATTCAATAAATACTTTCCACTCTACGAATATCCAGTTAACCCTAAAGCGGTTATCGTGAGATCGCATCACCACATGACGGAAGCCGGGACCGACCGGCCCGTAAAAAATTCAAAGCCACCATGAATATAAACTCCAGTGCTGACTATAAACTGGCAGTGTTGGGTCGAAGGGCTTTTATTATGAGTAGTCAAGTAGTGTAGTGGATAAGAAAGGCGATTTTAACAGTATCTAATGATGAAAGTTGTGTAACTAAAGACAATTTTTTTTTTTTTTTTTTTACATAATTATGCTGAAGAGAAGACCCACTCCTAATATATTACATTTGACTAAAATAGACTTTCAGTATAACGTAGTAACGTTAATCTTAGCACGCACAACCAAACATATCAAACTTCATAAATGCCTACAGGTGCTCGAAGCACGTACAAATTTTTATCTGTTATTTTGAAACGAGATGTCACTTTCGCACTCGTTAGATTTTATATGTACTCAAAAACGCCCACTGGAGCGGGCTTAAAGTCATCGGCTTATGAGTGGAACAGGTCTGCTATAGGTATTGGTGTCGTAGCGTGGATTTCTGACACTGAACTATATTCAATCCAAGATATCCTGATACATTTTTCAATTGCTAAAAAAGCATTTTTGATTGAAATTTAAAAAGTGAAGTCGCTTCTGCTTATGACTAACACCCACGTGGCAACGGTAATACCTTGGGGGTAAAAACTACCGCACATTCCGGTTTTAAAATCACCACTGACTCCTGAGGGTTATTTTACGTAAGTGTATCCAATGCCATTATTGTTGTAGGGAAAAGACGATAGAAGGTTTTTGACCCTATTTGAGATTTCTATTTAACCGAAATCTATTTATATTTGCTTTTTTAATCTAGCAATGAGCTTGAGAACAGTATTTATAATAATCATATCTCACTAATATTATAAATGCGAAAGTATGTGAGTGTGTGAGTGTGTATGTTTGTTACTCCTTCACGCAGAAACGGCTGGATGCATTTGGATGAAATTTTGAATATACATAGCTTATGTCCTGGATTAACACATAGGCTACTTTTCATCATCATCAACATCACAATTTTTCATCAACACGTGGGTGAAACTGCGGGGCGCAGCTAGTATTACTATAAATTTACAAGTTTCAACTTTAAATATTTTATGCCATTTTTTTTATGTCTCTAGCACTTCAAAGAGTTTTTATGTATATTTAAAGGTTCAATTAAATCTGTTTGTTCTAATCTTTAAATCTACTACCCAACCAGGCCACTTAATAACTTTCTTATTTGAAAAGAAAAAAGCTTCCGGGCTAAGTACTTATAGAAAAATCCAAAAGCATTAAATAGATTCTGTTATATGCAGAAATTTGTTTTAAAAGAACAATGGCACTTAATTAATTTTCTTTTGGGATCACATGAAAGCGAACGGAAAAGGAAATCAGTCGGCCGTATGCGGACATTTACGGGAAAGCGGATTTAAACTGCTGGAAAATTATCTTTTACGGAAACAAAGGAAAAATAAAGGTTATTTCCCTTTCTTTCTTCCCCTGTGATCTGGAGAGTCTTTTGTGACTACTCAAGTGTAAAAATAAAATGTATGAAAGATGGTTCTAAGATACTAGTGTTTCCGTAGCCATACTATTTAATAAAAGGAAATTGAGAAAAATGTGTTTTTTTTGTGACGAGACGAGCGAAGTCGCTCGCCTTATGGCTCTTCACGCTTGCCCATAACAGCTCTACGTCACTCAGAATTATGAACTTCAACAGTTCAAAACCGTGGATGGCAATGCACTGCGCTCGTCACCCCGAGATGTAAGATGTCAAATCTCTATGTGCTCTGTAATTTCGCTGGAAACATTGCCCTTTAATCCAGAACACAGTAGTTTTTGCACACGACTGATTGGCGGTTGAATAACTGGCAAAGGTGTGGTACTTCCCCAGGCGGACCCCTGCAAAAGAGTCCTACCACTACAAATAACTTTATTCTTGTGCTTTGCGGTTTTAAGTACAATTTTTTTACTTATTTACGATTTAAAAAAGTATCGGTAGTTTTTTAATGATTTGTTCTTCTTTCACATAGTAACAGAGCAATGTATCAACGTGATTTTTTTACATAGCGATAGTTAGAGGGTCGATACTTTTTATCTAGGAAAAATGTACGGTTCCCGAGGAAATGTCCACCTGGGTAAAATGGGGCGCAGTTATTTATAATGCTATAATTTTTATATTAATTACCTATACGGGAATTACTCACGTAAAAACTGTTTTTGTGATGAATCTCAAGTGTAATTCCGCTTCTACGTCGCTTCAAGTACAACAAGGAATTTGTGATATGATTCGCTTAAGATTAAACCGGTTATTCCGACTATAGTTTCAACCACATTAGGCGGTCTTTTTTAAGGCGAGGGTGCGCACGCGCAGCTTCGTCTTACTTTGCACCCAAAAACTGTGCAAACTACGTCACATAATATTGCCAAAATGCTAAATTACGTTGACTTTGTATCGCTACCTCTATTTTGCCAATTGTTGTTCAAGTTGCACTGTCAATTGAAAATACAACACATTTTCGCTACAGTCTGAAAACCCAGGATCTTTCCCCGTTTAAAGAACAAATCAAACTTTTAAAATAGAGGCACCATTGGAAAGATGCGAGAAAACTCTGCAAGATAGCGACACGGTTTCATTCGCGTAGTTTCTCCTTGAGACTTGATATTTCTTTAGAGCTTTAAGCCGTTCGTACACTAGGCAACTAAAGTAATAGAAAACTAGAGTAGAGTCAAGCCTTTCTCACTGCGATTCTTGAGCTTACTTTTTACGAAATGTTTTTATTTTGATGCGTGCAAAAATGACAGTGTGATTCTCTAATAGTCATAGAAATAATTTAAATACGAAAAGCATTATCGAAAAAAATAAAAGAAAAAAAAGCTTCTCAGCGAACCCTTTCATTTTATATTTAAATCATGATGGTAGAAAAGAACATTTTGTCAGCCATCTTGGGGCGTCCGTCATATTGAATTTATCATCTCTTTTTTATCACTAAATAGGTTTGCGCTTGGCCGCCAACTCGCCTTATGTTAGATAGTTGTCGCCTGTGTTGATGTTGTGCATCTAGGACTAAAATGCTTGAAAAGAAAACCTAACGAACCCAAACTCGACGGGCTTACGTCGTTTCTTTTAGGAGTTCTTATCGTCACCTTCTGTCTCCATCATCAGACCAGCTTAATGGTACCATAACATTGCACTGTCATCGAACTTGCATAAGTGTGCCATTTCAGCTCAATCAATTGAGCTGAAATGGCAAATGTCTTATCGCGAACAAATTAACAGGGCAAGTTTAAAAAGCTTATAGTAAAAAAGTTTCGCGCGCAGAACAGACAAAATAAATAATTATGTACACTTCGCTGTGCGTGCTAAAATTAACTTTAGTGCGACGTAGAAATAGTCTCTATTTATTTAAATGTCATCTCGGAGTGAGTCTTTTATACTTATAGTACTTATTTTCTTTTCTTTGGTAGTATCACGAGTCTCAAGGTGGCTTGAAGTTTCGTTCGCGAATCGAAAAAATAATTTATCAAGGTGACTTATATCACCTCGTGTATGGACGGCTAGAGTGAACAAATTAATGAATCTTGGGTGCTATTAATAGGTTTGTAGTGTGTCCGTAGAAATAGAAAAGCCAGTAAAGAGGCTTCTTTTCTTAGTAAAGACAATTTGACGTAGTAAAATTTGCTAAGTATTTCAGTAAATGGTGAGTACAAACGACAGAGTGAATACAGACTAAACGTGGAAACTTTTTTTTATCGTACAATTTCCAGATTATCAACTTCAGCTGAAATTACCCTGTTTTTTTTTTTCATTTTGTAATTTCTGTAGTTTGGCGCCATTGCTTGATATCGGAAAGGGTGTGGTAAAATATTAATCACCTAGGTGTAGTTACTCTAAAATAATTTTATCAAATATACATGTTTCGTTCTTTAGATAAACTAGTTAATCGCCCAGAACTGAGACCGCACGCAAAGGGCGTATGTAGGTATATTATAATCGCAAATTCGCTACTGATTTTGCTCATATTTAAACTTAAACATTGTATTGAAATGTATTACTTGGCTACTAAATTTTGCAACGCTACGGATACGAGACAAGCAATCGTCGAATTAATAATATATACAAACATACATAGAAATGCCGACTTATCCCTTTGGAATCTGATACCTCCGTTCAGTCAATATCCAGCTGCGCCCGCGGTTTTATCTGCGTGGACATTTTCTTCTAGAATAGTATTTCTTTCCGAAAAATAAAAGTATCTTACGTCTTCATGTCTCCGGCCTTCCAACTAACTCTATGCAAAAAATGTTTGTCTGTTCCTTTATACTCCGTAAAAGATGATCCAACAAACACAATATTTTCGTATTTAGTATGATAGTTAAAAAAAACTTCATGCAAAAGTTTTATGTCAACGAACTTCCAACACTATAACGGCAGTATGGGTTTGAATTCGATTTGACATGGTAGTCATTATAGTCCAAATAATTTACGGGTGTAGGTTAGCTAGAGGGGTGACAAGCAGCCGCCATAAAGCGAAAACCAAATGTTTTGACAGTAATTTGAATGCAACAATGTTACGTTGCATCAAACTTTTCGGTACAACAACTTACAATGTCTATGCAATAAAACTTTACAACCTGAAAAGATGTCAAATAGGTAAACATTGTCGCTTTGTGTCGACATGAGTGAAATTTATTACTGGAAATTCTAGACATGATTTTAATTTTGAAATGATTTCGTAACGTTTGATTGAGTTTTTATTTTTATTTTTTATTATTGAATACATTTCGTTTATAATAGTATACGGGAATCATTCGCGTAACGTTCGGCGGTCTTTTTCAAGGTGTATGCTCGCGCGGTTCTGTCTCGCATTGCATACATTTTATAGAATATATTTCAAAGGAATACGTGGATTTATTGTTCGAGTAAACTACGAAAGAATCAGCTGGGTTAATAAAATATTTTTTTTGGTAAAAGTTGTCATTATGAAAGAGAAATTCAAGAACAAACTTTGTTTCGAGGGATATATATGTAAAAATGCGTCGTCAGGGAGCTCTATCGTGTAGTAGAAATAAACTATTAACTTTTTAAATACGTAATATCAAATATAGAAGCGTTTTATATTATAACATATACACGTAAAGTAGGCCAAGTATTTATAATATATATTATACCAGCTGTGCTCCGCGGTTTCACCCACGTGGTGATGAAAAATAATTAAGGACTTATTTTCATACCTCTCCGGGCTGGCAAAGCACCGTCAACACCGATAGTGTTGCCGGTGTCCATAAGCGGTGGTTTTGCTTACCATCAGGCAGATCGCTTGATTGTTTGCCGCTCTTTTAAACCGACTTCCAAAAAGGAGGAGGTTCTATGTTCCTCTGTAAGTATGTTTTTTTTGTTTATGTTCATCGATATTTTCGCCAATTGTGAACCGATTTCAAAAATTCTTTTTTTTTTAAGAAAAAAAAACCTAAATATATATTAAACATTTCATAAAAATCGGTCGAGCCTTTTCGGAGGAGTGCGACAACGAACACTGTGACACGAGATTTTTTTATATATAAGAAGATATACCCAAGTGTACAGTACGTACTTTAGATCGTTATCCTTCCAAGAATAACCTACCACAGCTTTATATTATTTTGTAACAGAAAATTTAATGAGTACAATACACTGAACTGTTACAGTCTTACATCAGGGTACTTATCTCGTTTTGTATATGCTTAAGTGAGATCAGGTTCGTTGTGATTTTAATCTAGGCTTTTACATAATATAGTGGATGTGTGTGTGAAATTGTGAAAAGATTAATTTTGAAGATTTTCAAGCTTAGTGCGAATAATGGGTATCTGGATAGCTAATAAAAATTACTCTTTTTAAATGTTAATAATTATAGTAACAAAAATACTCTATTTAAATGGAAAATACTCTATTTAAATCTTCTATACATATATACATATAAATTTAGTAAAAAAAAGTATAGTAAAGTTAGTAGAGTATTTTTCCATTTTATTTTATCTATACATATAAATCTCGTGTCACGGTGTTTGTGGTCGCACTCCTCCAAAACGGCTAGACCGATTTTCATGAAATTTTTATGTATATTATGAGACTACGTTGTAAAGTATTTTTCTCAACATCATCATCAAAAAAAAAAAACGACTGGTTCCTGTACCACATATTTGCGGAACTTTTTATAAAAATAATACTTTTTGTTTGAAACCATCAACAAAATAGGTATTCTGTTTTCTAGCATGTCTTTTGAACAAAGGAGTAAGATAACAAATAATTATTCCAGTTTCGTGCAGCCCTTAATCTGTGGGCCCGTGGCGTTCCGCGTGATGGCGACACTAAACTTGACAAGACAGTATCTAAAGTCCAACGTATCTACAGCCAATGAAATAATTGTAGCTCTGTGACTAAACATCATCAGGCGTTCATAGTATTATGTATTTGACGATAGTATGATTTTGGTTGGTGTCTCTAGACCGTATAATGTATAAAAACATCAAATGCATCCTTCAAGTGGACACCTAAGACGACAAAAAAACATGTTTTACTGGGTTTCTTTTGCATGGATTTCTTAGCTTTACGTACATTACATACAATTATAAAGTGGCTGCAAATACTATTTCACAATAGATGAGTTTTTAGAAGAACAAACGTTTCAAACTTATGAATATTTTTAAATTCAATTTCTATTTTATAAGTAGAATAAATAAAACTTTTACTGTTCGGAATATCCTATAAACAAGGTATGATGTGTATGGTAGTACATTTTGTTCAAAATGTTACTTGGCGCATTTTGTGGCAAAATTAATAAATAAATAAAATAATACGATGTTTACTTTAATAGCAAAGCATAAAAGTTTTTGACATAATTTGGATACACACACACACTTTGCATTATGCAATATATATATATATATATATTTTACATCGGACTAGACTAACGTTTGACCGCGTTCTCACCTGATGGGAAACGATATTATATATCACTGTATCATTAAAAGATATATTTGTATCCTTGTATTTGACATTTTGCGTTGTGCACATGCAAAATTCACGCTGTCCGTATGTCTAGAAAACTCTGTATGACCAGTCTTTGGAACTATATAATAAATGAGCACACAATTAGGTAGTACAAATGTCATAGGGTGCAGTGTAATTAGATTAAATCAGATCACCTTCAGATAAAGACGTCAACTGATATCATGACTTTCTGGGAAGTACTGAATTTGTATGAACTTTAATCACTGTTTCAATGTACACAATACCTTTAGCGCTATTCTCTACCATAACACTCGAACCGTGGTATATCTGATTCTCCTTTTGTTTGTATACACGGCTAATTGCGTGTTTGAGTAACGGTATGATGTAGCTGCGTCTTCTCATACCTTGTTCTTATTCTGTGGGATGAATAATAGCTATGGCACTGAGTAACTTTTGATGGTGGATAAAGTTTTACTCATTACGCAATATGCTATCGGACTGAAATAAAATAACATTAAAATGTGTTATAAATTAAGGAAGATAAACAAAGAACGCATTATACTTACGAATGACATCGCTTGAAGGTACATACAATCTCTATACTGACAATCACTTTGCGGGAAAGGACAGAGTATCCCTTCCTAATATGACTAAAACATTTAGGGCCAACGTTACTCAAGGTGATATAATATGCTTTAAAATGGTCTCTCAACTTCTCGCTGACGGCAATCGTCACACGCGAAAACGAGACGGAGCATATTTAAGCGTATGTCAACTTGAATAACGTTTTTAAGATGAATAATATTTTTAAAGGCCCTTAAACACCTAATATTTCAGAACTTTATTGGCGGATTTAAATATTTTTATCATTATACGTATTAATTTTTTTTTTTACTAAGCTTGTTACTTTTAACAAATAAAACAACGGTCCGATAGCCTATTAATTGTTTTTTTATGGTTGACAGGCTAGCGTTTGACCACAGCTCATCTTGGAACGAGAACTGGCTCTCATGTGATGCTGCTACGCCGTTAAGTTCTCTGTGACAGATTTTCAACTTGAGGGTGGTAGCTAACTATTTGGGCACTAGAAAGTGTTACCACACCATGCAAATGTTTGTTAATGCGAGCAAGCTTTACCCGGGGCAGAAACAAGAGATGTACTTACTAGAGTTGAGACCTAGGCATATTATAGTACTTAGCTAAATTATTTTTCATTTACGTCCTTCCAATTATAATTTTATCAGATACTTTAGGGACGTTTTCGATAATGCGATTACAAAAAAATAAATATCATAATAATTTGCCCATTTAAGGTATTATCCGACAAAGAAATAAATAAATTAATTCTGCTCAAAGGATTAGCAAGCTGAAATGAACAGACAACCTTAGGGGTACACGGGTTCTATAGAGAACCCGTGTACCCAACGTGTGTGTTCTGAAGACCGCGTAGAATAGGGCGCCTCGCGGCCAAGTGGAGCGACGACCTACTAAAGGTGGCTGGTGGCAAGTAGATGCGTGAAGCAGAAGATCGTAGCTTATGGGATTTGCCCAGCTGGGCAAATCAATCAATCTGATAATTATTTAATGCTTTTTGTTTATTGCTTATTTAATCATCACCGAAGGACCTATTTTTACGGCTACCTGTTATAAGCGTTTCTGTTTAGGTGATGCGGAAAAGTAAACCGTATCTCAGCGTGTTAAGTTTTACGTTCGCGTGATTTTCCGCACTGCAGGGTTTCAGCGCTGTTTGGAGCAAGCGTCAAAAGGTAGCTGTAAAGCCCGTGGACTATTAAACTCCAGATTTTTTTCCTCTACGTTTTTATTATATGTACAGATAGATGTATATACTAGCTGAATCCTGAGGTGCTACCCGCGATTTTTCTGTTTTTCTGCATTACTGATGTAAATCAGGATGCGAAATTAAACACGCCATAATAGAGACTGATGTTTTAATATAAAATGACGGTGATCGCATTAAAAAGTTTAACCACATATTTTATTCAATACACTACAACTGAGAGGTAAAAAAGGTCACTCTATGTCCGTCCCCATGATGCACACTATCTTCCTGCCGATTTTCGTTAGATTCGGCTTAGCTGTTTAATCACGAAAAGCAAGCAAACAGACAGACAGATTTACTTTTGCTTTTAGATTTTGATTATTTGTTACAATTTAATTGGGCTAGTAATGATCTTCTTTTAAACCGATTTTAAAGAAATTCAAAACCTATCTTCTCACTATCGGAGAAGTTACAAATTAACTACAAAACTAACAAAACTTTCCCAGTTCAAATGGTTTCACCTTTCCTTTAATTCGTAAATTACCAGATGGCCAGTCGTATTTATCAACCGAGGTGTAAACTCTGACGATTGAGCAAACTTTCCCTTTAAATCCCGACATCAAAGCTGCTAACCCTTTGACCATGTTTTTATGTTCTTTCAGCCACCTGTCGTAACTAATTGGATTCTTTATATTTTGTCCCTTCCCTACGACCATTTACACTTGACCCGCCCACCTTCCGAAAATTGATTACACGTAGAACGATTCAATGGTCTTCGAAGGTCAAGAGAAATTGGGCGAGTACCCTTCCGTACGCCTTGATTAACGTTTCCTTCCTTTTGTACGGAACGCAGGTTAATATGAATTAATACGTGTTTACTCGTTATGTAATGGTTTTAACAGTTAAGTTACGTAATTTGTATTTAATGTCAGACGGAAATCGTTTCGAAATGTTTCATAATTGTGTAAAGTCTTTTATTGTCATACTTCTTACGAAGCTTTAGATACTAGACTGTCTACCGTGTTGTCTAACTAGCTTTGGATTGGCTCGTATAAGTACATTTCATTGACATTTTCGATATAAATATAAATCTATAGCTATATAAAAGGTGATGTGTGTGTGTATTTATGTTCCATATGGACTCCAAAACGACTGGACCGATTTTCAGGAAATTTTCAAATTAGCTTAGCGGGTAACCATTGCTTCATTTTTCACTGGAAGATAGCTAATGTTATAAGGAGTAATTTAGGCTATTTTTATCACGGATATAACGCGGGTGAATCCGCAGGGCGCAGCTAGTTGACAATAAATGTTCATTTTTATAATCCGCCTAAAACAAAGAGTCAAATGTATCAAACAACGAGCTTTTGATTTAAAAAGAGATTTGAGCAACATTCGAAACATATATCGTTTAAAATATCTTGCTTTGTTTCATTTTAATCTTTATTTGCATTTCGAATGGTCAATACGGATTACATGGTGATTCTTTAGGATTATGATTTAATCAAGCCAAGCATTGTTTTATGCAGAATTAAGTATGTGTTGGTCTGAATTATGCACGAAATAAACGTTTTCTTGTAAATCTGTATGTCCTATATTTGGACTTCGCGCAAATCAAACCAGTCATCAACTAAATAAATATATCTTAACTTTAAAAAGTTTATACTTTTTAAGATTTGACTGAACAAAATAGTATGAAATTTCCCTTAAACCGGTATTAAATTACAACAGTACCTATTTGAAAAACTTACAATGTGCTAAAATGGGTCACGTCGAAACAAATCTCATAGTTTTGTGCATAATTATGCTCTGCAAAACTCTATTGTTTCATGAACTGCTCGGAACACAAATGTTATACTTTTTGCAGTATGTTTTACATGCTGTTTTCGAACGCTCATTGAACAAAGAGCTATTATCGTTCCAAGGTAATTTTAAAACTAAATAGCGTATAGCTCATAAAATATATAGCTTGATAAAAGAGGTAGCCAAATTCATAGGTACAAATTATAAAAACAAGTGTCGTGCCCTAAATCATATGTAATACACATGACAGGCAAAAACATGATGACAACCATGAAATAAACGTGGAACTATTATTTAATTATATGGACACAAATATAATAAATACAAATATAAAAAACACATACGTGAGTTTGTTCTTTAAATTGTAAATTTTGCAACCAAAACGCTTTATTTTGAGTAAACGGGGGACAAATGAAACAGTGTTATTACCGTAAATAATTATCAATATAAAAACCGACTTTATAAGAACTGGACCAAATTGGAAGCACCAGCTTTCAAATAAAAAAAGAATCATCAAAATAGGTTCACCCAGTCAACAGTTCTGAGGTAACAAACATAAAAAATTAATAACCTCCTCCTTTTTGAAATTTGGTTAAAAAGTGCTCATGGTTTTGGGTGCCCAAATAAACGCAAATAAAATCGCTCAAAAAAAACTGGAAATATTAATTTTATTTATACTCGTATTACACGGGAATTACTCACGTAAGATTAGACCGGTAATAAAGTTTCAGAAAATTTCGTCCTTGTAAAATTTATCTAATGAAAAACACAGACTCAAATGCAGGGTGCAGTTAGTTTAAAATAAAATAGTCTACATTTGAATAGACTGCGGCGTACCACTGAAAGCTATGCCTCATAGCATGAAAGTGGCCGTCGTGGCTGGCCGCTCACAAACATCTACAAAGTGGAAATTTATACGCAATATTCAGTATTCACAAACATTCCACTCAATTCTAAACTGGTTTTGAGCTCTATGAGGCTAGTACACACAGTACACAATCAGTATTTTCACGTACACAGTAAAAACTGTGTACGTGAAAATACTGACTCTCCCGGATTGTTAGTCTCTCAATTAGTTTTTATTTCTTTTCCTCTCGGGAGGATTTTGTCATCTTACGTTTTATGCATTTGCCATTGTCGTATTAATACCTATATTTTAAAATTTTACTAAATTATGAATATCACAGGTTTATGATACAATCAAGTTAAAACCAAAAAACCGGAAGAGGACAAAATTATTAGTGTACCCGAGAAATTCCTATTTTTTTAAATCAACAACCTAGAGTGAATTAGGTTTATGATATGCCGAACGCAATGCAATGTCAGATTGGTAGAATTTTACATAAATTTAGCACATTAACAATATTGGTCCTCCACTGTAATAATTAGAAAAATAATGCTGAAATCTAATACTTAATATGCGTAATCTGAAAAAAAAAACACCTAGTACATATTAGGTTATTTTTGGTGTTCAAGTGAGAGGCAGGATTAAAAAAGGCCTTCTTTAACTACATAGCATACCTATAATTTATTTTTAAGTTAAAAAACAAGTTCAGGTTTTTAAAATAAATAAATAAATATCTGGGACATTTTTGCACACATGGTCATCTGACCCCAAACTAAGCAAAGCTTGTAATATGGCTGTCAGAGACTGATATACGTACATATATATTTTTAAATACATACTTAAATAGATATTCACACCCAGACATAGAACAAACACAAATGTTCATCACACAAATCTTTGTCCTAGATGGGAATCGAACCCACGCCCCCAAGCACAGAAGTTAGGTTCACTACCAACTGAGCCACCGGGTCTGTTAAATAAATTTTGATCAAATAACTGGATTTTTTGGATTAACTGGATTGTTTTTTGGGTTATGATAACATTATTAAAAATGTTGTTTTTTTCTGTTCTTGATGAAATTCCTAGAATTTTGATCTATACCAGATTTTATCATAAATTAGGTAACAATCGTGTTTCAATATCAGACTTGCTTGTGCTTGAATATGACTAGTTTGATGACATTAGTTTTCGTATTTGTATGCCAAATATCTATCTACACTATCTACACTAATATTATAAAGAGGAAAGATTTGTACCTATTTTTGTATGTTTGTATGTTTGTAATGAATAGGCTCCGAAACTACTGAACCGATTTGAAAAATTCTTTCACTGTTGGGAAGCTACACTATCCCCGGGTGACATAGGCTATATTACGAGTATATTTTGTAGCGAGGCCGAAGGCCGAGCTTACACTCGTGCGAAGCCGGGGCGGACGGCTAGTGTTTTATAAATATAATATTTATCAGACTCGTAAATTCCAAGACGTTTTATATTTTCTTAATCAACACAAATATTTTTCTCTCAAGCCTCAGAACTAGTTTAAATTTTCTATTGAAAATTCTATTTGGCCTCGTTATGCTTTTTCTATTTCTCTATGGTTCTATAAGTTGATTTTATTCAAGTAAAAAACTTAAATCCGTGACCATTAAATTCCTTTTTCCGATGGTTGTCTGACTGAAAATTGAAACTTCGATCTGTTTCTTCGTGATCATTTGCATATCATTTGGAGTATTTGCTTTGGTCACGTAGAATTGAACAAAAAAAATATTTGTTACACTAATATTATGATTATCAATATAGACGTTAATTTGTGATCCAAATATTTTGAAACGCACTAAACAGTTTACCTGGGTGTTTATGTAATAGTAGCGTCTTGATACAAGGAAATTCTGCCAAATTGTTATTTTGAATACACGTACTAAGGAAAATTATTATTCATCATCTTCACGTCCACTGCTGGAAGTAGGCCTCGCATCGATCTCCAAAAGGGCCGATTAGGAAGCGGCCTGCATGTAGCATAAATATCATGTTATTAATCTAATTAATTAACAGATAGATAGACATTTCTGTAATTGAAAAATTGACCTACTTCCGTCGTAACTAAATATTATCTATACTCTGTACTTATATTATAAAGAGGAAAGATTTGATTGTTTGTTTGCATTGAATAGGCTACAAAACTACAGAACCGATTTGCAAAATTCTTTCACTGTTGGGAAGCTACACTATCCCCGGGTGACACAGACTATATTATATTTTGTAGCGAGGCCGAAGGCCGAGCTTACACCCGTGCGAAGTCGGAGCGGACGACTAGTCATTAATAAAATCACTAAGTTTGTAATAATAACATTTCTCGACTAAAAGTTTCTTTAGTCCAGAAAAGTTTTGTATTTATATATTTTTACTAGCTGCGCCCCGCGATTTCAGCCGCAAAATGATGAAAAATTGTGATGATGATAAAAAATACTTTACGACTTATTCTCATACCTATACCAAATATACACAAAAAAAATCATACTAATCGGTTGAGCCGTTTAAGAAGAGTGCGACTACAAACACCGTGACACGAGAGTTTTATATATATATATAGAAGACTAGCTGTACCCGATTGCTGTACTGCGGATTCGTACGCGATTTCTTCTTCAAAAAAACTGCCTATGTCCATCCTCATGATACATACTATTACCTCGCAAAATTTTATCGAGATCGGTTTAGCCATTTAGCCGTGATTATGTAGCAAACAGACAGAGCTACTTTCGCATTTATAATATTAGTATGGATATGGAAGTATGGATGTACCTATGTGTAATTGTATGTTTCCACCTACTTCATGCCAGTACAGTGTTCGTTCACGTTATAAATAATATTATTGCCGCACTACACCGAAATGTGCTCGGACCAGCGTAAATAATTCAATTGTTCCCGGATTATTTGCTATAACAGGGGCGTATCAATTATGTACGGAGACCTGCATCTATTTACTGAAATACTCGTCCACCCAGAAGGTCTTTTCAGACTTCGTTATACTATATCGCAAAATAGCCTTCCTGTGCTATAAATAACACATTTTAAACAGGGTTACTCCTCAGTTAGTATCCTCTTAAGGGCAGCCTCAGTACATCAAAATCATAACAAAGAACCTTACACACACACACACACACACACACAGACACACACACCCACACAGACACACACACACACACATACACAGACACACACACACACACACTTGTCAAAATGTATGGAACTGTTAATATTTTTTTCAGTTTGGTTCCTGAGTAAATGTTAGTATAGCGTACCCCTTTCAGTAAAATGTACACCCTTTCCGCACAACCCTGTATTTTAATTGTAAACAGATAAAAATATATTTATTTCAATAGGGCACACAATACTTACGAGGTAGTCAGGTTATATCTGTGGGGCAGTTCCAATAAGTACGTTTACATTTTTATTATTATTTATGCGTGGAGGACTATGTTAAGGGGGAGGCCTATGATCAGCAGTGGACGTCTTATGACTGATGAAGATGATGCAGAAAAACTTTACCTTGATGATATACACGACACGTTGGCTACTACCATAAGGATATGCTGTGCTCTTTGCCTTGACCCGGGTATGTCCTAAAACTGTGACCAGAACCACCTGAGGATGGGCAGCAGCGTCCTAATAGTACACGGTGAACGTACTGCGATCCCCAAGCCGCCTGCCAAGCGTAGGGATTATGGCAACACGAGGGAGGCCTTGTCCAACAGTAGATGTTAATTGGCTGATGATGATGTTATGTGCTCTTTACCTGTTTGCGGGACAGGTGATTGGGCAAACTTTGTAGCTTTTTGCTATAATTATTATTTATAGTCTAGTCTGAAGAGCCTTAAATGGGTCTAAAAATAATGGAGCGGTAATTTTGTTTCGGGCGCCTGTCGGTCAGGGGTCAACTTCGTTTGCTTATTAAAGTGGTTAAGAGATGAAACCCTTTTTGGGGATAGAAGGTATTTCGATAACGAAAATGGGGAAGGGGGAAAATTCATAAAATTAAGGCACATCGCTGGGTGATAGTCGACGGAGTGTCGAGGCAAAGTAGCAGCGTACAAGATTAGGAGGCAGGTGGTCCAAGTGTGGAATTCGTTGTAAGGACCACTTTCACATTTTAAAATGTGATAACTTCTATCTGGGTCCACGTTATCATCGCATAGCATTAATAGCTGAGTAACGCTTGCCTATATATTGTTTTTAAAATAACATTTTGCTTGCTTGCACCTACCAATGTTAGTATAGCAATGTTGTTACCCTAGCTGCAAAGTTTTTAAGCGGAAAAGCTTGGAAGGGCTTTGTGGTACATTACAAAAATAGCTTTATTGTTTTACTCAGTTCCCATACGAAACGTTAGTCTACACCCATTTTTTTAAGTCCCAGCTGAGTCTTTAATATTAACTACATACGGGAACTATGTTAGTAATGCTCGGATATGAGGGATGCTTGCAAGGAACACCCAGCACTGATTTCAAGTAAGTGGACTAACAAGGAGTAAGCGTTCGACTCGCAGTAGATAAGCATTATTTTTTAAGAATTGGATTAGAAAAGTCTACAAAATAAAATAAAAATCTTCATTTAAGAGGATAATAGAGCACCTAATTTTTAATTAAATTTGGAATATCAAAACTTGAGAGGTGTTTTCAGGGGGTTTAGTCTTTTAAGGGTTTTTTACCCTTCGCTACCCGTGTTACTGCCCAGCATTACTACCAGTAGTAACATGACTTTTGTCCGTGTTACTACTAACTATACTCCAGTAATAACATGGGAAAATCCTCGTTCCAATGTTATTATTACCTCTTTTGTCTGTGTGCAGTACAAATTTTAAAATTGATTTTAAACTATATTTCCAATGAGCTAGAGATTCGAAAATATTATAACTGGATGGCAATAATATTTTTACTGACAATTTCGACAAAATTATTCGCTGTTTTGCAACCTTAAACCTTATTCACTTTCAATACAACCAGTTCAATAATAGTAGTAAGTAATACAAAGTCGGTACAACGTCAACGCCAGGGCCGGAGGTCGCAATTTTCAATTTCCGCACGGAAAAGATAAATTTTCTAGTCGTCCACTGACGCTCCCTCGCAGTCGATTGATGGCTCTGTCTGTTGCTTGATAAATAAAATATTGCATTCCGATCAAGATGTATGGAAGTGAGATAACGTACGTATAATGTAATTTGAACATGGCCATAAATTCAACGTACTGTACATATTATATATCGATGGGGCAAGTGCCTTTAGCAACTAAACGAAGTACAAGCTAACACTACAACTACAAACACAGTTAGACTGCCGATCCGTTGCAGGTCTAAAGAATATCCAAATGCTCAAGCCCACTATCAGTTGGCAGCGTACCCAGCATATTGGAGACATTGTCCCGCTGAATGGCAATGCTCATGCGTTGAGCCAGAAACACGCCAGCATTATGGTAACGCGTCGCATTAACCAGAAGCTCTAAAATATTTTTGAAAATGAGGTGAGCTCTCGGTCCCCCAGGGCCCAATGTCTTAAATATGTAAACCCCCAAACGGCTTAAATATTGAATTACTGCTGAGGTTAGCATATTTGCGTTGCTTGAGCTGCTGTGCCAAATGTGCAGCCCCACCAGTCTACCTTGTGTCTCAGGAAGATGTGACGGCGCCAAAGTACTCAAGTTGCATCCCACACAAAGGCCGATTCCCAAACAGAGGCTGCAAAATACAAATGCGATCTGCAATACTAGGACAAGTATCTAAGAGCAATAAACATCTAACGCTAGAAGTAGGTAGAAGATTGAAAACATCCAAGTGGAACATTCATAATTGTCCCTTGTAAAAATAAGGGACGATTATACTGGTGATTTTGTGGTGGAATAGCATTCAGATTATTTATTCATTTATTACTATTTCTCAATTAAAAACAACAACACAAACGCAACATGGACAAACATGGCCGAAACATCGAGTATACCTATTTTTAACTAAATAAAATAATGTGCTATAAGTCCTGATAAACATTTAAAACATGTATCATGTTCAAATCGTGAAAGTTTAAAAATTGCTTTTTTTTCCAAAACTTACAATTTAAAGATTTAAGATTTAAGTTAAATGATTATTTACGGGATATTTACCGTGGTAAGGTTGTGGAAGGAGCTCCCGATATTACCACGGTAAATATCCCGTAAATAATCATTTAACTTTAGTGAACAACCGTGATAGTTTAAAACAGTGTTTAAGATTTAAGATTTTTTTATTGCTTAAAAAAGTAACACCTTAAAGTAATATTTTACTATTGGTCCCCACACTAGGACAAAGCCTGTCTCGTGGGGGCCTTAAAACTTAAATTAAAACTATGAGTACCATTGAGGCCGACTGTTATGTACGCTCGGTGCGTACATAACCTCAGTCGGCCTAAATGGTACTCATGAATGGTCAGTTGATGATAAATGAAATATAAACGAACAAAGTTTTTCATTATTTACTTATTGGTACCACACGTAAATAGGTGACCTGATAGGCGAGCAAATTTATTCATAGTCACAGTTGTCGACCGCAATTTATTCGCTCGCTCAACGGAATCCGGTCATTCGCATTACCATAACTAAGGGTGCGATACAAAAATAGTCTACATGTAGGCTGGTATCGGTGTATGGGATACAGCACTTTTAGCTAGGTTGGGAGTAAAAATAAAAAAATGTTTTTTAAATATCGCTTTTATCGCATTTAAAACGGGAAATGTTCTGAACAACTGTTCGATCTGATGCCGGCATCGCGGTTTTTTCATCGCACCAGCGATGATGACCAAATGATATGTAGATGAACTTTCAGGCGGTGGCGGCCTGAAAGTTCATCTACATATCATAGATCGCTGGAAATAGCACACTGTGTAATTCACGCGTTCCTTTTTGCCTCACACCTGCAATTTGTGGAATGAGCTCCTTCCAGCGGCATTTCGGAGTAGCATTAATATGGGGTTCTTCAAAAGGTCTGTTAATAGAGTTTTTAAGGGTCGGCAACGTATTTGTGATTTGATGTTGCAAGTATCCATAGGCGACGGTGTTCGCTTACCATCAGGTGGCCCGTATGCTTGTTTGCCACCAATGGCATAAAAAAGGGTGACTACTCTGGTGAGAGTTCAAAAGTATAGGTAACCGACCCGTGCACCCACCAGCTCAACCTACCAGTGGGTTGAAAGGGAAGCTTTACGACCCGTACACCACACACTGACCATTCAAATGCCAGCCGCCAGTTTATGAACATCAGAGGTTACTTTAAACATAGTCTTTTCTTTAGAAAAACACTATTATTAATTTCAACTATCGACCCACTGACCTTGGTTTTCATGAAATTTCTTACTTATATTTCCAACTTATACTTTACGCCAACTTTCCTTCAATAACAATTCAACATAAGTCCTATTCTTGCCCAGCCCCAGTATACCTATTTACCCAGTTGACCTCCTTGAGGATCGAATAGAAGATTTATCGAGGTCGCACCACTTTCCTCGAGCCTTCGGAAACAATATACCGATATGTTTATTTCGCTTTCGAGATAATCCAAAACGACCATTTTTTACTGTCTGAATATTTTGAAAGAATTTAAAAATTTAATATAATATCTAAGTATATTATGGTGCATATTATTATTTTGTATATTTGATTAAATTTCTTTTCATGTTACATGTTAATACATTGCAATTGATAGTAACTATACTAAGTGGTTGAGTCAACTTGCTTAGAATCCTTTGCTGATAATACCTAAACATTTATCAGCTGTACATTTCTAGCATGATTTCCTTTGCGGCAGTAATATCTTTCTTCGTGTTCTTTCGGTCTTAACATGGCCACAAAGGTTCCTTCGATACAACCAATAACTCCAGGAATTATTTTTTTCATAAAATCTGAAATATGTATTGATAATAATTTTGAAAAAATCCAGGATAGGCACTACCTAGATGAGTAATAATAGCTAGGTACCTATTAGATTTATATACCTACGCTGTAATGTTTTAGTTAGGTTAGGTAGGTACCTTTCTTTCAAAACCTGTCTCTCAGCTGCATTCTGTGGAAATTTAATGTACCATTTGACGATTGATGGATGGTTTACGGGAAGTCGACGATTGTGATAAAAATGCATATACAATTTTACCAATGTTTTTTGATAAATACCATTTGCTAAAAATGATAGAGTGCACAAAATCTGAAATCGCAAAAAATAGTTATGATTAGGTATAAATCTTTATTTATTAATCATTCACAAATACTTAGGTATACTTTCAATGTGTCTCAACATTTACTTACCTTAGTTCCTATTGTTTTTCCACTTTTACCCCATGATCTTCTCAATAAAAGTTTGAGATCTTGCTTCAAACTATCAATTAAACCTTGTGAAAGCCTATACATAGCCACATAATTCAGGTTGCAGAGTAGTAAATACTGTATTCTTATACCAGTATATTTTGAGCTTGAAGACGACATTCATAATCCAAGAGAATGTAATACTCCTACTTCATAATTATCTAATGAGTTCGCGTCTTCTAACAATATTGCCAACACAAAAATTCGCGCCAGACCGTCGTATTATCCTTAAAAACCACAGATATACACAACGTAGATCTGTGTTAAAAACAGTATATTATTAAATATATTATTTGGTATTTGCATAAAAAAACACTATCCTATTTTTTTATACATATAATTTCCACAGCCGATATATATACTCTGATCTATGTTCCCAAGAGAATGTAATACTCCTACGGACTTATGTTCCACAGTCTCCATCTTTTCCACAGTCCACATAGGTTTTTAGAGTTCACCAAAGAGAATACAACAGAAAGAGTTCACGCCCAAAGAGAATCTAGACGCGCGGCAGCGCGTCAAAACCAAATCTCAACCGGTACCGTGTGTTACACGAACCATTTGGAGCCACTTTTGTCCCCCTCATCACTCAAAAACTATTTCACATAAACATGTCAAATTTGGCATATATATTAAGACTTGCGAGATACATTTGTGCACCAAATTTCATAAACACACCTCAAACGGTGTATTAACGTCCAAAATCGTCATTTTTATCACTGACTGTCCTATAGATCAAAACTCTAACCAACTTCCTATGAAGTGGGTTATGATGACCTAGAACCTAGAAAGGTAGTTGGGTGATTAGACAGGAATAAATCAGAAACTGGTAAATTTGTATTATTTTATCATAATTTTTATAATTTTTCAATTTAATTGATTCTATTAGGAACACCTTCTTATAGCGCCTGTAATATAAGAATTAGCAATCAAAATTGCTGCCATCTGGTCTTTATGTGGATTTTAAGGTCTTCATTTGAATATATAATCACGTGAATATATAACGAGTAGAATACCACCCTCAATTTTTTTGTAATCCAAACATATCAGTGTTACTATGTACATGTAACTGCGCCGAAATATTGGGAGCTCCTTTCACAACCTTACCACGGTAAATATCCTGTAAATAATCATATAACTGTAGTGAACAACCGTGATAGTTTAAAACAATATGAGTTTTAGTACTTATACCAAGAGTATTATAGTTGTACAGGCGTTAAACACCAACCGAACCCACGGTCGACTAACGCCTGACAGAATTGTAAGAGCACCGGCTCACCCTATAGGTTGCGTGAACTTGCGTGAGACTCTAGTAGAGTTTGTATGTCGTAACAATATAAATATCGTCGTGTTTTTGTTGTACTACGTTATATTCACGTCTTGCTAATTTAGTAGCGAAAATATTATCAAAGAGCGAAACAGTCACTTTTGATTTCACAGCTCAAATTCGACCAATCGAGCCCAAGGTCAAGCCAAAAGCGACGAATACAACGCTGTTAAAGTTTTCTTCTACAAAATGACATCTCACCCAAGCGTACTCGCTTCTACCGTTCACTTACGGCAAATCGAGTTTTTGATTTGGTATTCAGGATGCAAAAACTCCCAGGTGATGTGATATCGAGGCCTACGAAATTTACGTCACTGTCGCGTTCGTAGCTCTTTGGCCTAGTGCTTACCAAGACGTAAAAATGATTATCGGCAATTATCGGTTTTTACATTCGGCCACATTACTGAAAATTTAAGCTTAAAAAATAATTTTTTTGTTTATTACGTTATTTTTAACAATTTTTCAGCATTCAAAAATGTTTTAATAACCAATAAACCCTTGTTATTCTTTTACATTAGATTTAAAATATGCCATTGATATAATATGACAAGTGATGTTAGCTTTGACGCTTGATCAAGTGTTGCAATGAAAAATATTTTACTCATGAAAGTGGTAAAAAAAAGAAAGTTTTTTTTTAAATTCCTTTTCTATTTCTTGTTACTATTTATATCAGAAAAATGGGAGCTATAATTAGGAGTAGAAATTATTCTCTGTAACCATTATTATTGTTTAGTACTTTTTTATTTAAAAGAGACCATAAATAGATAGTCAGGTTTAGGTCGTAGAGATCAGTCCACCACTAATACAGATTTTGATGGCGAATGCAAAAACTACTTGAGCTTCAATGAGTACGCTACGATACCGCAATACATTTATGCATTTATGATAACTGTTTTTCTCTGCAGAAATACTGGTCCAAAATGTTAAAGTTTTAAATTTAAATTTCTTTTTTATTAGTACTCACATATTTATTAATTTGTATTTTTAAATTATTATTATTAAATACTTGTAATTAATTATAAATGGATCACTGCATTGCGATTCTGTCAAAAGTCCTCTCCCCCAAGCGAGCTCTACTATCCCTTCGCATTTGATGAATCGAACGCCAGAATTAAAATGAAGTCGAATGACGTCACTTGTCTCGTTCGTAGCACTTTCCGTTTCGTAGCGTTTTTGGCCTAGTGCTTTCCAAGTTGTAAAATTTCCTGCTATGCAAATTACCGATTTTTGAACACGACCATTTTACTGAAAATCATAGCTTAAAAATACATTCGACGTTTAAAAAAAACTTGAGAGGTGTCAAGGGACACCCTGATGGAACGAAATTAGAGAAAGAGAGAGACATACAGAGAAACACGCACACGCCCATAGACATAATTTTTTTTTGCTACGCAAAAAAAATTACATCCTAAATCTATGCGCAAGCCACACGGCTTACAACTATAGCAAAAAGTATCGTTACAACTTTTAGTCTTAATTTTTTCTGTCTTTCCGCCCCCTTTCGCAACGCGCGATAAGGAACTTCGTTCCAAAACTTCGTTCCAACATTATTTTCAACATTTTGAAGTTGTATAATAATCAATATAATAGGAAATAAACCCTCGAAAAAGGAGACAATTTTTTCAAGCCCATGGACGGTATCGTTTATTGATGGGTACTAAGCAACTAAATTTGTAGTTTTTTTGTAGTATTCGGACGAAGGATAAGGTACAAATGCTACCGGAATCATATATATTTAAGTATAATATGCATTGTTTTGATTATTTGCCACGATTCATCATATCTCATATAAAGTCCCTTGACCGGAACGTTATTTATACGAAAAACAATAAATGCATGCTTAGGAACTTCTTAGACGTTTTTAAGAAAATAAATAGACCCTATTTTAATGCTGAATCTTGATATAAATCTTTATTTGAACACCTCGCTCAGCTTCCTCTGAATCGAGCTATGGAAGAACACACAATAACATGCACAAACAATTTCAGGAAGAAAACAATATTGAAGACGTCGCTCAGCCAGTGGAGGTTCATGCTATAAAAATTACACACAAAATATCTCGTCACTTAACCTTTGACTCTAAATGTTGGTTTCGTTTTAAAATAGTAAAACCATCAAGCAGTGAAAAGCTAGATATTTTATTTATTACCAATATCAATAATTTAATGCATTCCTTCTTATCATTTAACTCAAGACGAACACAGTGCATGTCAGTCAATGTGCGCTAACTTTATTGCACTGAATGTTAAAATAATTTGTTACTTCCCACTATCCGAAGCATAATAAAGTAATAATCCTATTTAATTATCAAATACAATCCATATTTTAAATCCTGGCCCTTTTATCTAGCAAAATTTTCTTTTCTTTTCATTTTCTTTTTCCTTTTTGGCTTCGTGCGATGTATGCATTTGGCAAGTACAAGTCAATATATTTTATAGGAATGCACTTATTAGTGGTATGCAAAACAAGAACTAATTCTCTTTATCAGATTCTGTGATAAGGTCATGGCCACCAAAAAATTTAATATAATATCTAAGTATATTATGGTGCATATTATTATTTTGTATATTTGATTAAATTTCTTTTCATGTTACATGTTAATACATTGCAATTGATAGTAACTATACTAAGTGGTTGAGTCAACTTGCTTAGAATCCTTTGCTGATAATACCTAAACATTTATCAGCTGTACATTTCTAGCATGATTTCCTTTGCGGCAGTAATATCTTTCTTCGTGTTCTTTCGGTCTTAACATGGCCACAAAGGTTCCTTCGATACAACCAATAACTCCAGGAATTATTTTTTTCATAAAATCTGAAATATGTATTGATAATAATTTTGAAAAAATCCAGGATAGGCACTACCTAGATGAGTAATAATAGCTAGGTACCTATTAGATTTATATACCTACGCTGTAATGTTTTAGTTAGGTTAGGTAGGTACCTTTCTTTCAAAACCTGTCTCTCAGCTGCATTCTGTGGAAATTTAATGTACCATTTGACGATTGATGGATGGTTTACGGGAAGTCGACGATTGTGATAAAAATGCATATACAATTTTACCAATGTTTTTTGATAAATACCATTTGCTAAAAATGATAGAGTGCACAAAATCTGAAATCGCAAAAAATAGTTATGATTAGGTATAAATCTTTATTTATTAATCATTCACAAATACTTAGGTATACTTTCAATGTGTCTCAACATTTACTTACCTTAGTTCCTATTGTTTTTCCACTTTTACCCCATGATCTTCTCAATAAAAGTTTGAGATCTTGCTTCAAACTATCAATTAAACCTTGTGAAAGCCTATACATAGCCACATAATTCAGGTTGCAGAGTAGTAAATACTGTATTCTTATACCAGTATATTTTGAGCTTGAAGACGACATTCATAATCCAAGAGAATGTAATACTCCTACTTCATAATTATCTAATGAGTTCGCGTCTTCTAACAATATTGCCAACACAAAAATTCGCGCCAGACCGTCGTATTATCCTTAAAAACCACAGATATACACAACGTAGATCTGTGTTAAAAACAGTATATTATTAAATATATTATTTGGTATTTGCATAACTAAACACTATCCTATTTTTTTATACATATAATTTCCACAGCCGATATATATACTCTGATCTATGTTCCCAAGAGAATGTAATACTCCTACGGACTTATGTTCCACAGTCTCCATCTTTTCCACAGTCCACATAGGTTTTTAGAGTTCACCAAAGAGAATACAACAGAAAGAGTTCACGCCCAAAGAGAATCTAGACGCGCGGCAGCGCGTCAAAACCAAATCTCAACCGGTACCGTGTGTTACACGAACCATTTGGAGCCACTTTTGTCCCCCTCATCACTCAAAAACTATTTCACATAAACATGTCAAATTTGGCATATATATTAAGACTTGCGAGATACATTTGTGCACCAAATTTCATAAACACACCTCAAACGGTGTATTAACGTCCAAAATCGTCATTTTTATCACTGACTGTCCTATAGATCAAAACTCTAACCAACTTCCTATGAAGTGGGTTATGATGACCTAGAACCTAGAAAGGTAGTTGGGTGATTAGACAGGAATAAATCAGAAACTGGTAAATTTGTATTATTTTATCATAATTTTTATAATTTTTCAATTTAATTGATTCTATTAGGAACACCTTCTTATAGCGCCTGTAATATAAGAATTAGCAATCAAAATTGCTGCCATCTGGTCTTTATGTGGATTTTAAGGTCTTCATTTGAATATATAATCACGTGAATATATAACGAGTAGAATACCACCCTCAATTTTTTTGTAATCCAAACATATCAGTGTTACTATGTACATGTAACTGCGCCGAAATATTGGGAGCTCCTTTCACAACCTTACCACGGTAAATATCCTGTAAATAATCATATAACTGTAGTGAACAACCGTGATAGTTTAAAACAATATGAGTTTTAGTACTTATACCAAGAGTATTATAGTTGTACAGGCGTTAAACACCAACCGAACCCACGGTCGACTAACGCCTGACAGAATTGTAAGAGCACCGGCTCACCCTATAGGTTGCGTGAACTTGCGTGAGACTCTAGTAGAGTTTGTATGTCGTAACTGGGAACATTTAAGTGTCTACAGCAGCACGTATTAATTTTATTATGAATCATCATCATCATCAGCCATAAGACGTCCACTGCTGAACATAGGCCTCCCCCTTTAACCTCCACACTGAACGACAACCTGCCATATGCATCCACTGGATGCCCGCGGCTCTCACGATTTCGTCGGTCCATCTAGTGGGAGGCCTAGCTACGCTGCGTCTTCCGGTTCGTGGTCTCCACTCAAGAACTTTTCTACCCCATCGGTTATCGGTCCTTCCAGCGATTTGGCCTGCCCATTGCCACTTCAACTTGCAAATTTTAATAGCTATATCGATGACTCTGGTTCTTTGTCGAATATCCATGTTTCGGATTCTATCACGCAAAGCAACTCCGAGCATAGCTCTCTCCATTGCCCGTTGTGTGACTTATTATGAATAAGTGCCTACTAATAATTTCTGTACAAAAAGTAATGATATCCCATCAAAAACATAAATGTGAAATGAGAGCCAAGTCAATATCATGATACATAATATCATATATGCCTTGGTTGTTGACTTCAACGACAAAAGAAGTGAGTTCTAAATGTGAGATCTAACTTAGGATAATATATTGAAGCCTAAGGTATAAAGCTTAAGCCTTGGCTAGTTCGAATATACGAATTATTATTAAGTACCTACTAAAACAGTCATGGAAGAACCCATGTTCGATGGCTAGTTTCTACCAGCAAGCCAAATTTTCGCGAGAATAAATGAGAACTTTCTGTTTTAGAACTTTCGAAGGCTATAATATAATTCATATATGAAAACTAGCCAAGTCAGACCTTAGGCTTCAATATATTATCCTTAGTTAGATCTCACATTTAGATCTTCTTTTGTCGTTGAAGTCAACAACCAAGGCATAGATGTATCATAACACAATATTGACTTTGCTCTCATTTCACATTTGTTTTTGTTGTACTACGTTATATTCACGTCTTGCTAATTTAGTAGCGAAAATATTATCAAAGAGCGAAACAGTCACTTTTGATTTCACAGCTCAAATTCGACCAATCGAGCCCAAGGTCAAGCCAAAAGCGACGAATACAACGCTGTTAAAGTTTTCTTCTACAAAATGACATCTCACCCAAGCGTACTCGCTTCTACCGTTCACTTACGGCAAATCGAGTTTTTGATTTGGTATTCAGGATGCAAAAACTCCCAGGTGATGTGATATCGAGGCCTACGAAATTTACGTCACTGTCGCGTTCGTAGCTCTTTGGCCTAGTGCTTACCAAGACGTAAAAATGATTATCGGCAATTATCGGTTTTTACATTCGGCCACATTACTGAAAATTTAAGCTTAAAAAATAATTTTTTTGTTTATTACGTTATTTTTAACAATTTTTCAGCATTCAAAAATGTTTTAATAACCAATAAACCCTTGTTATTCTTTTACATTAGATTTAAAATATGCCATTGATATAATATGACAAGTGATGTTAGCTTTGACGCTTGATCAAGTGTTGCAATGAAAAATATTTTACTCATGAAAGTGGTAAAAAAAAGAAAGTTTTTTTTTAAATTCCTTTTCTATTTCTTGTTACTATTTATATCAGAAAAATGGGTGGTCTAAATGCTTAGAGCATTATCGACCAATCTGGCGTCTGCCTTTTATTTAAAACTAGTGTTTTTGCCCGCGGCTTCGTACGCGTAGGTTTTCATATAAACTTTCAACCCTTTTTTCTTCCCTTAATCCGGCCCTTGCGCACAGTAATATAGCCTATACTTCAATCTGGTCATAGCTATGCATATTCGTGAAAATCGCATTTAAATCCGTCCAGTGGTTTAGGCGATGTGCGTGGACAAACAAACAAACTGACAAAATACTAAAATACGTCTGAACGTGTGAGCTGCTTATTTTAAGACGCATTGTGTTCTTTTTTATACATCGCAATATTTTTTTTATCTTTACGTTTTTATATTTATAGATATAGATAGATGTATTGTATAGAATAGAAAGAAGATTTTACAATCAATAGGTAGTTTCCTTTGATCCTGACTATTATATCACCTGAAGTTATGTGATGATGAGGTTGACGATGGTCACGTTTAACTAGGAGTATTCCTACGGGACTTGAAATATGTTAGGATAAATCAATCGGGAAATACAGATTCCCAAAGAGTTCCACTGTTTAGCGGTATATCGGCATGATAAATGTGGAAGCAAATAGCTTCGTGGGTATAGGTAGTAATTATCTTAGGTTTTATTAATTCTTAGATAATAATCATAATACGAGTGAGTACAGAATGAAAGTAATGATGGTGGACTATTTTTGGGTTACTTATACAGTCATGAAATTATTATCTGTGTTGCGGAAATATTCGACGTTACATATTGGCAAGAACGATCATATGAATCCTTGATATTGGTTACAAGGTAAACTTTTTTAATATTACGACCGAAGGACTTTGTATCCATGGTCATGAAAAAACTAACAACAACATATTAGCATACAATTTTGAATTTGTTTGCACAAACAATACAAGTGTAAAGTCGATGTTGTGTAGGCGCGAATTGCAGAGGAATAATGCAGTAAGTTAATGTATACCTTTATTCTAATGTAGGTTCCTTTTCTATGAGTAAACAAACTTATCTAATATATGAAATTATTTAGAGAAAACTAAAGAAAAATCCAAAAGATAACTTTCATAATAGTAATTATGTAGGCTCAGACAAATAAAGAAGTTCTTTATTTTTCTGACTAAGTATATAAGCATCTCTTATATAACAGGACGATCATCATACATAAACATCATAATGAACGCATTGTTTTTGTGTGATGATGGTCCGACAAAAGTGAATGTCATAACATGCCCTCTCTATTTTCAGCCCAATTGAACGCTCAATGAATCCCTCATCTGCACAAGTAGATGATCTTGTGGAGTTCTTCGAGCTTCTCCATCTCCTCAACGTCGAACGCATTTAAGTAGCCTGTCCGAAATGGTTTTGAGGGTGGAGGAACAGCCGCTGGCATTAGACAGACGCATTGCCTGTGAGACGTGGAACCATGAGTGTGACCAACAAATGATAGAAGCAGCGCTTTCGTAGATAAGAGACAATCTAAGAAAATCTCTATAATTGTTGGCAGAAGTAATAAAATAATAATAACTTTAATTGATTTTTATTTTTAACAGTAAAAATGAACGATAAGTAATTTAATTAAAATTACATAAAAGTACAAGTAAAATCTGATATTACTTATGGGTCTTCATAAGTATGAGGATCATTTACAATAAATGATAATTAAATCCTTAAAACAATATCTTAAGAAACAAATAGTAATTTAATGAAACAGATAACAGAAATTTTATTTAATTAACGTGGCGAGCCCTCCAACTATTGATTGGATGGAGCGATTGGACCAACTATTGACGATGTATGCACCAAAACAGTATTATCGTCCTGAGTGTTCCTTCCTATTCTGCCGAAATTAGCCTCATGTTGTGCATCAGTATCGCTCATAAGATGGTGCTGGTAACCCGGCTTTATTACAAATGTTGTGGAGGATACATCATGCAATAGTAATTTTAGCTCCATGTCAGGATATTAGTACCTATAGGAAGCGGTGCAGTAATAGGCATCTAAATCGACCTTTAAGTATAAGCCAATACTCCTCTCCACTGTTTTTCGGGCAGTAGCATAAATCTTATTGTTATGGTCCTCCGGTGTACTTTTAGAAGCATTAGACACAGGTGACATCAGGTTTTATACAAATACCTTAAAAACAAATCACAAAAAAATATTTTCCAGTATCCGTAAAAGTTTTTTGAGTTCACGTCTTGCTAATTCCGCCGTGAAAGAGTAACTTTTGATTTGACAGCTCAAATTCCTTCAATCGAAGGCACGATCGAGAGAATCATGTTTCTTGAATACCTATTTAACTGTCGATCCCATACAAAAGTGTCAGTGAGTGCTACGAACAATATATCAAACTCGACATCAAACTTTACAACCAACTCAACTGTCTTCTGAATACCAATTTCGCGAACTCTATATCAAACTCGACAACAAACTAACCTTAGTTCTGAATGCCTATTTAACTGTCATCCCATACATAAAATGTCAGTGAATGCTACGAACCCGATATCAAAACTCGATTAAGTGATCACCTGTCTTTACTGAATACCAATGTCAACGACAATGCTGAATCCGCGCTGTGATTTGACGTAAGTATATATCAGAATCGCAATGCTGTAGTCTGAATATAAATAAATGATTTGATTTGAATACGTGACGAAATAAAATCTTTGAGAGATTTAATCATTTCTCAAACTCTTACAAGGCGTAGTAGTCTAAATACCTAGTTGCTTACACTGTACCAAGCACAAGTTTGGTCGTGCACAGAGTACTGCTCTCACCTTTGGGATGGATCAGCTTAGTACCAGCTCGGGGCGTTGGAGTCAATTGAGAAGCGTGATAAGAGGTTCATCAGCAACGAAGCCCTAGTTCAGACTAAGCTTCTTAGTCTAGACTCTAGAGCATCGGCGCAAAGTTGCTAGTCTATTGATTTTTTTTATCGGATACATTTTGGAGAGTGTGCATCAGATCTGCACGATTTAATTCCCTCCTGCCCATTTTTCTATCGGAATGCCAGAGCGGGCATGAAAAATCGACACCGCTTTATGCTTGACATTCCGAAAATCCGTACGAAGCGCTTTGATTCCACTTTTATTGTACGAACTGCTAGTCTGTAAAATGCGCTGCCTGAATGTGTTACCCGATAGTAACAATCTGGGAGTATTGAAGTCAAGAGTGAATCGGTTTCTTCTAGGCAAGCGTGATCTATCGTAGGCCGTATCATCGCTTAACATCAGGCGAGTCGGCAGCCAAGCTCAAGCCTAATATATAATAAAAATAAATAAATAAAAACCTAATTAGGCATCTAAATTTTTATTCGCTTCTGTTATACAGTGACTTGGAGCCACGACTCTGCAACTTCAGTCTTCCAAACTTGTACAATTCCATTACCTCGAGCCAGCGGAACCTGGGAATTATTCATATCTCCATTAGGTATCCGATGAATATTAGGTATCAAATTCAAAGTCAGTGCAGTGAAGCTATTTTGAATAATTAGCCAATGTTCAAACTGGAAGGTGACTTTGCTTGCGTGTTAAAGCATATGTCTGACACTGAAAAGATTTTTGAAAATCGGAACTTCAAATCACGTTACTTTTAAAGTATTTTATTTCAAAATATACAAAATATTCGACAAATAAAAAACGCAAAATTTCTAAATTGCTTATTATGTTTATCACTATCCTTAATATAAAGTCTTCTATTTACTGATAAAAAAATGTCGCAGAATTTTTTTAATTTTTAATTTGTAAACGTCTTTGAAAATATTCCATTCCTACAAGTAAGATATTCTAAAAGATTTCAATAAATATTTGCAGGATTAAAAAATGCAGTCTGCTAGCAAAACTGTTATTTGCATCAAACTTGATTTTTATGCCATTCGTTTCATTAATGTTGTCACCTCGATTTCTTGCCAGTAATGCCCATCAATTTCCCACTGTTTTCTCCTACTTTACTTGCGTATAGTTTTTCATTCTTACGAAAAATACCTAACTTTCTAGTCCTATCTCCAAAAACACACGAGAACCCTTTCCAAGTTCCCATGAAATATTCCAGCCAATATTCGAGTGCATTTCCAACCCTATATTGCGAAGGTAAAATACTCGACGGAATGCATAAGATTGTTACTAGAATATATGGCCAATAAAGACGAGTTTTGCAAAGAAATTGAGGGAAAATTGTGCAGGTATTTTATGGGGTAGTTTTTTTGGTAAAAAAAGAAATATGCTGTGAAAAAGAAGCTTATAATACAAGATTACACAAAACGGTGGTACTGAGATGAAAAAAGGTCATATCGTAAAAATTCACAACAATGAAAGCGTTAAATCATCATCATCATCATCATAAGCCAGAAGACGTCCACTGCTGAACATAGAACTCCCCCATCGATTTCCAAAAGGACTGGTTAGAAGCGGCCTGTATCCAGCGTTTTTAACCTCCACAGTGAACGACATCCTGCCATAAAATAAAGTTAAATATTAATTAATCAAGCGTTAAATATTACTACGTAAATAAGTGTTTGTATACTCACAAACAACGATTCAAACCCCGCAAACCTAAGACGTATTTTATCGCATTTCCAATGCATTTCAACCTATAAATCACCATGCAGAGAATCGAAATCATATAAATTCAAATCTCTTAAAGCCATCTCATATAAAGGCACTACTGAAAATTCACATTCGTTCGTTGCATTTGGCAAAGGATACTGAGGCATCATTTGAGTTTGGTACAAGCATCCTAAACGTGGAATATAAAGACGATAGAACTGTTATTTTTCTTGAAGTATGGAATTGATATAAAAAAAAAAATATCATAGAAGAAAATATAAATATTTTTATTTAATTTTTAACCGATTTCCTAAAAGAAGGAGGTTCTGTTTTTTTTTATGTTTAATTACCTCAGAAATTTCAACTGGGCGAACAGATTTTGACGATATTTTTTTATTTGAAAGCTGGTGCTTCCCGTGTGGTCCCATTTCAATTTGGTCCAGTTCTGAACTTTTTATGAAGTTGGTTTTTTATATTGATAATTATTTATTATGTCTTGGCCGCCAACTCGCCTGATGTTGGCCCTGATGCGGTCTACGATGGATCACCCTTGCCTAGAAGAAATTAATTAGCTCTTGAGTTGAAGCCACCCAGATTATGACTATCGGGGAACACCCATTCAGGCAGAGCAAGTACAATATTTAAGTACAAAAATAAAAATATTACCCACATTTAGAATTTTTACAATAATTTTGTAAAGTCCGCTCATTACTCTAGTGTTTTTTTTTATCATCCCTTCCATTCATAAACTCTACTTGAAGTTGAAGATTGCACTGCCCACAGAAAAGAGATAAATTCTCACTTCAGTGGCACTGCCTGAACGGGCTATTCCCCGACAATTACAATATATGTCTTAATCTGTTAATAAAGCAAAAAAATAATAAGCTGTTAGAATTAGGCCTTAAACAATAATATTATGATTTGTTTTAGGTTTATTAGTCTTGCACTGAATTACAGGGTGATGTGACCACAAAGCACAATAAAAAAAAACAAGTTCCAAGTCAATTTATTTCTTCCAGACAAGTGTCGTAGATCGCATCATCGCTTAACATCAGGTCAAATGCAAGCCTATACATATACTGAAAAAAAACCTTGATAGATCATTCTATCTTGCTGCAAGTCCTATGGCTCAGTACAATCGCTGTACTGAAATACGCTACATTAGGCCGGGTGCAGATGCGCGAAGCAGAGCCACATACACCCCGAATAGCCAATTTCACGTGATAAGGGTACAGTGTACACTCGTAAGCGAAATTTGTAAGGGTTGTTTTTAAATTTATTGTGGAGCAACGGGTAATGGTAAATTTTACTTTATGTAATTTTTTCCCCTGTTTTTACACTGAAAAGTAGAAGTAAAGACAAAGTGGGGACGTTTTCTTTGTTTTAAACTCGTTATAATCACGAACGAGACACATTATAATAACATAGAGTGCATACTGTCTTGTTTTCAAAATTAGATTTTGAACATAATCATAATCAAGGCAAAAAAAAACATGTTTGTTTATTTTGTAGTGGTAGGGCTCTTTTGCAGGGGTACGCCTGGGGAAGTACCTTTGCCAGTTATTCAACCGCGAAGCAGTAGTGTGCAAACACTACTGTGTTCCGGATTGAAGGGCGATGTTTCCAGCGAAATTACAGGGCACACAGAGATTTGACATCTTATATCTCGGGGTGACGAGCGCAGTGCATTGCCATCCAGAGTTTTAAACTATTGAAGTTCAAAATTCTGAGTGACGTTGTGCTGTTATGGGCAAGCGTGAAGAGCCATCAGGCGAGCGACATCGCTCGTCTCGTCACCCAGGATCTTAAAAAAAAAGTTTGTTTGTTCCTCTTTTGGAGCAACAAATAAATGGACCGACGTGATTTTTTGCGTAGAGAAAAAGGGCCGGAGAGTTAGGTTTTATCCCAAAAAAATAAAGGTTCCTGAGGGAATGTCTACATGGTTGAAACCGTGGGGCGCAACTAGTGAGATATACAGTACGTACATACTGGACAATTATGTTACTATATTTCTAGCAACGTATTTTTCCTATATACAGGTGACACATATACACTGTTCTAAGCCGAAAGGAGGTCGTTATACTCATTATTATGAACAACTTTTACTAGGGACCAACCCTGAAATCATGAGAAAAAAATCAGCTGTTCCATAGAAAACGGTCTTTGACACTCGACAAAATGTAAAAGTTTTTCATAATGATGAGTACACTTACCTCATTTCGGCTTAGTATAGTCTATATGCGTAACCCTGTAGTGAAATATAATCATCATTTATTTCCTATCAATTACTATTGCAGTAATTCCGTCTCATTCCGTCTCAGACGTAGCCTTATTATAAGCTAAATAAAAGAACGACGTTCAGTTTTCCTCCATTTCTAATTACTTTCACGTCATAAGTTTTCTTGCCACGTATTGTTCTAATACCCCGAAATTGTATACACAATTCCTCTTATCTTGTCTTTTTTATTTACGCAATGTAATAAAATAGCTCTTACGTTTCATGACGTGCGTTGGAATTCAATAACTCAATCCTAAGAAGACGGGGTAACTCTAACACAGGCTGTGTTAGAAGTTACGGGGGAAGTGAGACAAAGTTGTGAAAATTGGAGGTAGGTGTATTAAGATACTAAAAGATTGTGAAGATTTTAGAGGATCAAAAGTTAAAAGTTAGTATGATTCAGAGAATGAAGAGAGAAAAGATAATCTGCTTTATATAGAGAAAAAGTAGCATAAGTGTACTAAGCTTTTGGATTGAAATTAAACATGTAAAGGATTTTTTCGCCAAAAACATCAAAATTTTAATAGAGGAAATGGTTGCCAAATATCAACTGAAATGGCCGCTGAATTCGCAGAAAACCTCAAAAGGCGCAAATATGGTACCTTGGACAGTTGGTACATTTTTGAGCTTTTTGGGGTCGAAACCCGTGAGCCCGTGGCGATCAGGAGCCAAAAAAATATTCAAAGATTTGTCATCACGTCTGGTCGATGCAACTCGTGTCCAGAATGCCGGCCTCTACTTTGCTCAAAGAGTGAGCATTGCCATACAACGTGGTAATGGGGCCAGAATTTTGGGGACAATTCCCACTGGTAGCGGTTTAATAGATTAATTTAGTAGTTAGGTATTAATTTGTCGTTTTTATTATTATAATTTTTTAATATTAAGAAGATGGAATGTTATTTAAGTTACTAAAATATTATATATTAACTAAACAAAATACTAGCTAAAACTAATACTAAATAAATAGTAAGACTGTCCATAGACCATTGAAGGTCTAAAGACAATCCAAATGCTCAAGCCCACTATCAGTTGGCAGTGTACCCAGCATGCTGGCGGCATTACCACGTTGAATGGCAATGCTTATACGTTGAGCCAGATACACGCCAGCATTTTGGTCACGCGACGCGTTAACCAGACGCTCTGAAAGATTTTTGAAAATGAGGTGAGCCGGTGCCCAAGGGCCCAATGTCTCGACACCAAACGCCTCAAATATGTAACCACTGCCGAGGTTAGCATATTTGCGCCGCTTGTGCTGCTCTGCCGAATTGGCAGCTGCACCAACCCTACCCTGAAATATTCTTGCTATGTTATTTAATAATAATAATATGTTATTTAAGTTACTGAAGATCCAGTCATCAAATTAATACAATATCAAGCCCGGCTAGAACTGCAAGGCCACCAATAATTTATTTTTTTCAGACGCGTTTTCGTCTGAAACATATTTTGTCAAGTCATCATTTGTATTTGTATCATCTACAAATAGATTTATATAATACAGATATAATACTAAATTGAGTTTGAGATGTTTACGATGCCATACATATTTTATCGATACTTGGATACCTAAGAGAATTGGCCGATATTGAAACTCTGAAAATAGCTATTGGGAATATTCTATTGTAATTTTATTAGACTGTGGGTGATTTGATAGCTATTAAATTAAGTGAAACAATAAAAAATATAGTTGAGAATTGAATTCATATGTCCAAACCAAATGAACCAGAATCTACCAGAAGACGTGTATAATATTATCAAACATAATTTTCACTAAAAATATTACACACCTAGTGTATCAGAGGAATTTTATTTGTGTATATGACGTGTAGAATAATTTATTTTATCAAAAATTAGTCTTTTATTTGTAAACTTTTGACTAAGTTTTGTTTTGTGTGCCACATAAAAATTAAGTGAATAAAATTATATGTATACATTTTGAACTATTAGTAATATTTTGTCGTTTATCCCAGGTGTGTAAATGTGTAGGTATACAATGTTTAGTCCGTGTTACTAATAACTTGATCAAAATGCGTTTAAATTTAAACTTATGAAGATTCCAAGTGCCCCAAATAGTTTCATAGTCATCATTTATCTAGAGAGCGTCTCCGAAGCCGTGAAACAACACTTTTATTATTTACCTAGTTCGTACACATTCAGAATTTCCGATGGTTCTCAAACAAAGAGCTTTGTCTTGCTGATGAGAGTGCTCGAATATTTTTATTGGATTTCACGGGGAGATTTTCACATCACGTCGGATTTAAGATTTATTTTTGTGTGGTGTGTAGTTTCAGTGGCTTTTACGCTTTTTGGGGTAAGCTGGTTGTCAAGTATCAGATTAAGAAGGAAAACGAAGTAGGTTTTCTGTTATCTTTTTCTATGAGAAATCTGAAACAACATTAAAAATAACATACAAACACATTTTGCGCCTTTCATCGTTCGTTTCGTCTTAATTAATATGATTTATTTCTGTTTAAAATCGGCCATCACATATCGTATATACTTGGGAATTAAAAAAACCGTTTGGAAATTCAGACCTTCCGTATTTTCAGATTGGTAAACTATTATCCAAACCATAAGTTTTCTTACATATTAAACTCCCGAGAGTCTAGTCCAGCTTGTAGCTACTAAAATACTAAACATTGCATCTCTGAGCGTTCCAGTACAGCAAGCAAACTAATTAAGTACAAATTTAGTTCCTCACTAGCGTTTGCTTCGTGAAGCAAGATTCCTAAATTAATGTATTAAATACGACTTAATAATTCACATTCAATATTAGAGCAGACCGTTAGTTTGCCTAATTAGGAAAATTCGTGTAATAAAATACGTAATACGCATAGAGCCAACGTACGTTCATAATGTGAAGGTAGTTTAATCTACCAGGACTTCAAATTCCCCAGCCCTATATTACGGGTCGTCTGATGATAAGCGATCACCGTAGCGTATAGATAACCCCAAAGGAAATCAAAGGTATATTTCTTACCTTTAAATACTCCTTTGAACAACCACCTTTTTAATTTATCGGGAATGCCGCGGGAGAGGTCCTTTAAATATTGGAGGTGTGGGGAAAAAAACGATCGCGTAAAACGCACAGTACGCAATCTACACAACTCTATATGCTATGTGTATGGATTTTCTGCTAGTATTAACACTAACAAATTTTCAGAAAGGCGTGAGACAAGTTTGGATAGAGTTGGTACGGATTCGGCATCAACATCAATGGCGAAATCATCATTACCTACAGTCATCAGCCAGAAGACGTCCACTGCTGAACTTAGGTCTCTTTTTTAGAACTCCACACTAAACGATAGCCTGCCTCTGCATCCCGTCCGTCAGTTGACCGCGGTCCGCGACTCTCACTCTGTCTGTTACTCTGTCGTCGGTCAATTTCTTCCCCATCGGTTATTGGTTCATCGAGCATTGTGGCCTGCCCATTACCACTTCAACTTGCAGATTTTAATAGCTATCTCGGTGACTCTGGTTCTTCGGCGAATATCCACGTTCCGGATTTTATCGCGCAAAGAAGCTTCGATCACAGTTCTCTTCATTGCCCGCTATATGACTCTGAGTTTTTCCAAACGGCCAGCAGTTAAGGACCACGTCTCTTGTATCCACCTAAAATAATGATGATGAAACATGTATGAAAAAAAAACCTCCCAAGCTTTTCTAAATGGATGGAAAAATAACCCCCCAATGAATAAATCAAGTAGCAAATACATGTAATTCCCAGTATTATTGGTGATCTATCAAATGTCCCGCGTAGTCCGACAATAATTTTATTGGCTAGTGAGGCGGACAAGCAAATCTATCGGAAGAAATCCCCGCATACATGGAGTGACCTCAATTCTCATTGCTAAGGCTAGATGTATAAGACATCAGCGATTCAGCCAAGGTTATAAAATACATAATATAGCTGATAAAATCGTATGTAGGTACCTATTTAATGCATTTAATACATACTTAACTTAAACATGCCATAACGATCCCTGTCACAAAGTATGGTGAAAAATTACAAAAAATTGGTCCCATAACTCCAAAATATTATTATTATATCTTAGTAAATAAGTATAATGAAATCATCATCACCATCAGCCAGAAGACGTCTACTGCTGAACATATGCCTCCCCCTTTAATCTCCACACTGAACCACAGCCACCCATCTGCATCCACTGGATGCCCACGACTCACAATGTTGTCGGTCCATCTAGAGGGAGGCCTACCTACGCTACATCTTCCAGTTCGTGGTCTTCACCCAAGAACCTTTCTTCCCCATCGGTTATCGGTTCTTCGAGCAATGTGGCCTGCCCATTGTCACTTCAACTTGCAAATTTTAATAGCTATGTCGGTGATTCTGCTGTTCTTTGGCGAATATCCACGTTTCGGATTCTATGGCGCAAAGAAACTCCGAGCATAGCTCTCTCCATTGCCCGTTGCGTGACTTTGTGTTTTCGCAAAAGAGCAACAGTGTATTTATTTATTTATTGAGATAAAAACGATATAATCACTTACATTCACCATTCTATTGGAATTATTAGAATGGTTCAAATAGTTTATTGAAGTGCAATTTTTGTAGTGTTTTTAGTATCATAAAAATTTCAAAATGTAAATGTTTGTTGATTCTGGTATGGCAGTTAGAGCGTTCCTTAGCTTAGCGGTTAGAGTACTCAGGACGTCAACCTGGATGGAGGAAATTTGAAAAATATTAAAAAAAAAAGTTTCAATTGTATAATATTCAGTGTAATTTATTTTTGAAACGCTATAAACTTGCTTCTCATGCCCCGTTCAACTCACGTATTGTTTGGTAGGATACAAATCCCAAAGGGTAGGCTTACGACGCTGCATTGTGCACTCCCAGTCGTCAGACCGAGCAAATCTATTGGAACTAAGCGGTGTAAGGTTCACGCCTCGGTTCCTTTACACGGCTACGAACCGGTGAATTATGTTACGAGGGATATTGAATTCAATATGGTTGGAAGCACAATTATCGCACACGACACAGGTTTTAATGAAATTGGATTATCCTGCAGCTTCCCTTGCGCTGTGAACAAAATAGCATATGTCATTCAAGGATGGTGTAGCTTTCTTTTGTAATGGATCACCAAGTATCTATTTAAGGCTCCTGATGCATTACAGCGTCCAACTGTCAGAATTGTCGATGATCTCCGAACACCTAAGCATGCTCAAAGACGTCGGGTCTGCTGTATATTTTATCGCATTTATTACATTAACAATGTTCGGAAAAAACTGTGCTTATGCCGCCGTCCCGGTTTTACCATCGCACTAGCCACCGTCTGAAAATTATGTACTTATAATGGATGTGTGGAAATTGCACTGTGCGTTTTAAGGGGTCTTTTTATCTCACACCTGCAACATGGAGTTCGTCTACACGGATCCCGTGATCAGATTGAATAGCTACAGATCTCGGATAGTTGTATCCATTGATACTGTAAGTTTACCTTAGAGAAACAAATTTATATTTTACCCACTGATCACAGTATCCATGGCTACAAAAAATTATTATGGTAAGCTGCGGAATTCCTTTAGTCAAACTTTGCACGATTACAGTTGTGGTACGGATATGAATAAAAAAAAATTGTAGTGGCTCTGGTACATGTGAAATGGGGATTTTTTTTTTTCACTGAACCCCTCGTCGTATTCGTTTAATATATACTCACCACTTTTTCACTTTTTTATCAATTGTATCTTTTGCAAAATAGGGCATTTTTTATGGCACTTGCGAGAGGTGGACACCCATAAAAATAAAAATAAAATTTATAAAATTAAATTAAACAAAGCTAATAATTCAACAATAGATGATTACCGAAGATAAAATGACAAAGAGAAAACAATATCGATTCTGAAATTAAACAGCCAATATATTTTGAATAGGACAAAAGGTTGAAGTGGTCCCGTCCTCTATATTTTTGTTATTAGCTCTTGAATATCGGTCCACTGAAATTGGGACCATTGAGAAAATGGATCTCGCAAAATGAAATATACTCCGAGGATGGTATTGAAATGTTTATTGAAATTATGAAAAGAGACGGAACGTGAAGATAAAACATATGAATGCATAGATTTTTTTGTCAGCCTATATTGTCAGACATGATGTATCAAACCACACTAAATTTGCTACTCGTAAAATTATAAATTACAATTAATGTTAATCTTTGAAAGGTGGTCACTCACCGGAGCATTCGCTTATAATGTAATAATTACACAGCCAGACATAACACAGACGCAAACAGACACATAAATACAACGACAGAAATACACGACACACACACGAACACAGGCATAGAGAGTATAATGAATCCAATGAAGATAACTATAAATCTATATAGTATAAAAAATATATATATCCTCACAATAATTTTGTATAGGTGTTATATTTACTATGTTTTTTTATTCAAATTTATTTTATTGGTATTCATATTTTGGTGTAAATGTTTGCTTGGCTGTTTTAGACTGCATTCTTAACACAGGCCATCCTAGTAAGGACTACTTCGCAAAGATTGCCATTTTTGGCTCTCATATTTTCTATGTCTGGGTGTTGATATCTATTTAAGTATGTATTTAAAATTATATATGTACGTATATCAGTCTCTCGCAGCCATATTACAAGCTTTGCTTAGTTTGGGGTCAGATGACCGTGTGTGCAAAATGTCCCAGATAATTATTTATTTTATATTTGTTATAATAGTTCACCACGCTACTTTAAGTTAAATTATTATTAATTTTGTTTGCATTGCGTGTGTTATAATAACAGTCATATTCATTTAGACTCGAGTATTACATCACTGAGGAGAGCCGAGCATTACAGTGCGTAAACTGTAATGTTATAATTTGTAACATTACAGTTGTGAGTGGGGAGACAAATTGTATCACTGAGCATTACAGTGATAAAATTTGTAACATCAATGCACGCCACTTTGTAACGTTCACAGTTCCAGCGTTTACAAGATCGACTGCTACTCCGTCAGTAAATTGAGCTAGCGCAGTATTGTAACGTGAATGCTCAAAATCGAAGCTTGCATTGTTACATTACAAGCTAATGCGCCCTTTTAACGACCTGTAATAACCTGGTTATCGCTACAGTTACATCACTAGCACTTTCGTTGCAATTGTTTTAAAGCAATTTTCTTATTAATAGTTTGTAAAAAAACGAGTCTTTTTTAATATCCTACCCCAGAATATAAAATTATAACATGGAAAATTGAGTTGCAATATTTTCAATTACTCAATCAAAATCAAATTGTTTTTTCAATTAAAAAGAAGCAAATCCCACTAATATTATAAATGTGAAAATTTTGGGTGTATGGATGGATGGATGGTTGGATGTTTGTTACTCAATCACGCCAGAACGGCTTAATGGATCTGCATGAAATTTGGCACAGAGATAGATTATAGTCTAGAATAGCACAAAGGCTACTTTAAAAATGGCTGGAACGATTTGAATGAAATTTTGTGTTCCTGGAGCAGGTCATAGAAGCGAGGCCGAAGGCTGAGCTAACATCCGCGCGAAGCCGGGGCGGGTCGCTAGTTTATCATAAATATCATAATATACGGTTTTTGCAAGACGATTTAGTTTTTATTTTTAAGCTGTCTTTTGCTACTAACCGTAAATATATTCTCTGTTAACTTAAGAGGCACCGATTGAGAAGATTTAGGGAGGTCCATACTGACCCCTAAATAAGGGGTAGTAAAAATAACCGAAAACGATTTGTTGACGCTTGATACTAGCTGTGGCGATAAAAGTAGTAAAATGTATGTGATATATCTTTCAAATACGATTATTATATACTTACATGATTTGCTATGTGATAGGAAATCAATTTATATTAAAAAGTTATTTCAATCCGTAAAACGTAATAGTGTACAAGACCCGTTCTTTATGTTGGTTTAGTGATCAAAATAAATACATTTTATCTCTATTACTTCACACATACAAACTTTGGAAACACATTGTATACATATAGGCACTAAATTATACATATGATTGTGTTTTCAGATTGGTTATACATTCATTGAAGTATAAGTTTACAACACAAAATTCTCCTTATTATATAGTGTCGTTTTCAAGTTACTTTTTGAGTACCGTTTGATTGTAAAATACGTCTTCTCTAGAAAAAACAGAGTAAAACGTAATTTAACAAAATTAAATCAATATCATATCGTATCTCACTGCTCCCGTTCCCTGAATTATGGATTAGATTACAACGAGCTCTTCCAATATCTTCGATTGTCAAAGCATCAGGAATGAAATGAATTTTTTCAAGGAGATTAATAAATGCGATGTTATTATTTCTTATTACAAGCCAATTTAAGACTCTTCGATGAATTGGTTCCGACCTTTTCGAGGTGAGTGCTTAAGCCTCTTTCGATTTTGTTTCGACTTCTGTAAGCAGGTTTCTTTCAGTGTGACTTGATTGCTTTTATTTTCAAAGTAAATTTACACTTTGATAAGTTTGGATTCTTTGAGTTAGTGGTATTCGATTCTATACATTAGAATGGGTTTTTTGTGACCTATGAGGTTTGTTGCCTGTGTTACATTTCATTCACTACATGTCATTATATGACACAATCCCTACCATATTATAAATGTGTAGATCAAATACCTTCACACATGACTTCTAACTAAGTAGAAGCAATACCGGATATCGGTTTAACTTGCAAAAAAAATCCCGTTTGCGTGATTCAGGTAAAGTGTCGTATTTACCTATAATAGACGCACTTTTCATATTTGTGAAACTACGATCCATTTACACTCATTATTTTAGGAATTATTGCATACCTTATTACGTTTTTAATAATATTATTCGTAAAGTTTAAGCAAATTTACAATTTTTCGCAAAACATCGTTTTAGTACGCAATCTATTTTCAAACTATGGAACTACAAATCTGACGGCTGTCAGTTTGTTTGTTTGTCCGCGCACATCTTTTAAACTACTAGAAGGATTTCAAAGCAGTTTCCATGAATATGCTTACAAAATACGTGATTGAAACATAGGCTATATTAATTTATGATAATAAATAGTAAAAATTTTTTTTTTTAATAATTATTTATAACGCCATCTAGCTTATTTTATAGTAATATTGTCGTAATGACAGACTTCTACTCGCAGACATGGTAGGTAGGAAGACTGAAGCGGCTGTTGCCATATAATCTATATGTAAATAAAAATATAGATATTCGCCAAAGAACCAGAGTCACCGACATAGCTATTAAAATCTGCAAGTTGAAATGGCAATGGGTAGGCCACATCGCTCGAAGAACTGTTAACCGATGGGGAAGTAGGTAAGGTTCTTGAGTGGAGACCGCGAACCGGAAGACGCAGCGTAGGTAGGCCTCCCACTAGATGGACCGACGACATTGTGAGAGTCGCGGGCATCCAGTGGATGCAGATGGCAGGATGTCGTTCAGTGTGGAGGTTAAAGGGGGAGGCCTATGTTCAGCAGTGGACGTCTTCTGGCTGATGATGATGATGAAATAAAAACGAATCGCCGAAATGTATGTACCCGCATAACTTCCGATAGACTGCACCAAATAGTTTTTTTTGTGTTTGTTATTTTCAGGACAGCCAACTGCTTTTGAAGAGGTTTTACAGTTTATTATGGCGTAATTTAAAGTACGTTTATTTTTGTATTGACTTCTGACGTGCTAATATACCAAGTCGACGGAGATTAAAATGAATACATTTTTTTGCCAGGATCAAACTTAAGACCAATAACAGACACGCAAAGTAGGTAAACTCGCGGCATCTAATCTGTTACTGATCTATGATTAGCAGCTATTTTGGATGTTATGGTGGTGAACGAAAGCGGTTTAGTTTTTGGAAGGGTCGAGGCGCAGAAGGCGGGCAAAAATTATTTAGACATCATTGATTGGCAGTCTTTACGCGGAGTAATGTTAAATAACAGCGATTAATTATAGATACCGCTCCATGCTTCCTACTTACTATTTACTAATAATTCAATAATAACGTTTGTCATGCATGACATTTCGCTTGACTTATACCAATTTTTTTTCCTTATTGGCTCCATGGCTCCACACTTCCAACGTATTTAACCAGTGAAAGTAATATATTATTTGCTTGAAATATATTTGAAACTATGGACATGTCGGGATACCTGTATCGAGTCAGATTAAAACTAGACTAAAATCATACTATGACGATAGTATGACAATCCGCATTAAAATGGAGAGCAATAAATCTACAATCATGTCATATGTGTAGGTATTATCTATAAAATATTCAGTATAAATAATCCGATGGATTTGTGCCTATTTAAAGTTCCGTTCGTGTTCGTTAGTGTAACATTTATATTTGGATATGTCAGTCTAATCGTCCACCCACTAATTACTTTGCGCTACGCGTACGAAGTCGCGGGCATTAGCTAGTGTTTATATAAAACTTGTGGTATATATAAATATTATGTGGAATTTAATTTTTATTAATATGTTCAGCAATTTTTTTTTAAATATTGACATATTGAAACAAAGTGTATCGCGGGTTAGTACAGTACAAATACAAAAATATTTATTTGTTCTTAATAATGGTTACACAAGTTAAGTGAATCTCTGACTCCTATGCTAGGTAGATTACCTGTATTATAGGAGTCAGTTGTTTTTTTTTTCTTTACTGAAAGCTATAAATATAAATTGTAATATGGCCACAAATACAAAAAAAAAAAAACAATTAACCTTTGGGGTTTCTCTGTGAGTTTATCTTTTATTTATATCTGATCCATATACGGTTATCATCATCATCAGCCATAAGAAGTCCACTACTGAACATAGGCCTCCCCCTTTAACCCCCACACTGAACGACATCCTGCCATCTGCATCCACTGGATGCCCGCGACTCTCACGATGTCGTCGGTCCGTCTAGTGGGAGGCCTACCCACACCGCGTCTTCCGGTTTGCGGTCTCCACTCAAGAACCTTTCTTCCTCATCGGTTATCGGTTCTTCGAGCGATGTGGACTGCCCATTGCCACTTCAACTTACAAATTTTAATAGCTATATCGATGAATTTGGTTCTTTGTCGAATATCCACGTTTCTATTGCCCGTTGTGTGACTCTTGAGTTTCTCCAAAAGGCCAACAGTTAAGGACCATACACGGTACGGATCTATAATAATTAATACCTACTTACTGTGAAAACTTTTTCTAGTTATTTTTTTTACCTCAAATTTGCAGGTTCAACTCGTTGAAGCGTAGAGTGAAAGCCTATAAAGCGTTTACAGCAATTCTCCAACCACTCTCTGAATTTTCGAAATCTTCACACCAAGCCAAAGCAAACGATCAAACGAATTCTTGTCACGTACTTCAGACAGGGTTAGTTTTTGTTCAACCTTAGCATCTACAAGATAAGGTACAGTTTGGTAGTTTGGTTGTCTTGCAAGGGTACCGTCATCTCGGTTGGAACTGCTAATGAAGTTAGGGAGAGCTCGACGCCTTCGCATAGATAATGCTATGGATTTTCCGATTGTTCTTGAGCTAGTCTGGAATTTATGATTGTCATACACAGATATGGATGTCTTGATTTATCAAGAAATCACCTTCAGTTTTGCTTTGATCAAAGTATTAAATTAGATATTTTTATTTTAAGATATACATAGGTATTGGTAGCACTCTTTTGCAGGAGTCCGCCTGGGGAAGTTCCACAATTGTGTCAGTTATTCAACCGCCAAGCAGTAGTGTGCTGTGTTCCGGATTGAAAGGCAATGTTTCCAGCGAAATTACAGGGCACACAGAGATTTGACATCTTATATCTCACGAGTGCAGTGCATTGCCATCCAGGGTTTTGAACTGTTAAAGTTCAAAATTCTGAGTGGCGTTGAGCTGTTATGGGCAAGCGTGAAGAGCCATCAGGCGAGCGACTTCGCTCGTCTCGTCACCCAGTATCATAAAAAAAAACATGTATATATTTATATATACTTGTTTGAGCCTTTTGTGGTCAAAATTAGGAATTGTGGGAGCCGGGCACTAAAAAAAACCGGCATGCCTGGTCGAAGCATCCCGTGACCAAAATGCTGGTCGTGTATTTTGTGCACCGCGTCAGTATTGAAATCCAATACTGCAATGGTGCCAGCATTTTGGGAACAATGCCTACGGGCAGCGGTTTATTAGATTGGTGTAGTTTTATATATTTAATTTAATTTAGGGCAGTTCGTTATGATTCCCGTTAACCATTCTGCTATATTTTGACGAAACACCTTTTTTCTACTGTGATAATGAAAAATAACCCATTTTTTCATGATTGGTTAGAAATTAAAATTCAAGACCAAGAAGAATATTCTCAGACCAAATAAAAGACAAGGCAAATGTCATGTTGTACAGCAAAGTTAAAATGCTGCCAGAAGACTAGGCAAACAAAAAGATAAAAAGAGAAGGCAAATGTCATGTCGTACTGGGAGGAGAAAACGCTGGCAGAAGACTGTCAAGCCTGGAAGTTACTCCACCGACAAGAGCTACGCTCTTAAATGTTGAATGAAATGAAAGGTTAGAATCCTCACACATGGCAAAGAAGTGTACCAAGATAGATCTCGCTTACATAGGTACATTATAAAAAATATACTCGAGATTTGAAAACACTGTTAGACGTTTGACTACAGCATAAGCCGTGTTATGGTCGAAGATGGAGCTCGTTGACCTAGAATGTACTTATTCACTCTGGCCTTGAACACTCAGACCCAAACAGACACCCAGGTTATAGTTTTCAGGAAACAAGGGCGGTGGCATCTATATGAGACACATTCATAGAACACATACATACTTCATATATTCATACTTCATTTAAGCACTTTGTATTGTGTTTATGGAATTTTGTTATGATGCAGTCTCCCGATAATAATCTTTGTCTTGGCAAGTTGCCTACTTTTTAACTTTGTTCTCTATTGTAACATTATTTGGTACGTTTTGAGATTTTCGTATATTTTGGTATACACACACATATAAATACTAAATATATGGGATAAATAAGGTATTATGTATTGTAATACCTTACTTATCCCGATATTCATTATGTCATCAATAACTTTTAAAATATAAAATCAGTTTACATAATTTAATTATTTTGATAGCATTTTCTTGGTAACAAACCAAGATTTAATTCAACCTACCATACCATACATACCATACGTACTCATATCACAAGGACTTATAAAATCGTAAACTTCAAAGAAAATTTTTCAGGAATCGTAAACAGGAAAATCCTTAGTAAAAGTAGGTGGAAAACAAAGCGTAACATTTTTCGGGGAAATCTCAGGCCTTTTTAAAGCGTATGTAAATTATTCCTGAAGGAAATTTATTCTGAGTTGAACTGAGGGCCACAATTCGAATTGACGGAAAAAGTTCGGGAAATGTTTAATGGCACATCAGAAATAAGTTACGGGCATCAATACGTCTCTATGACAATCAAAGCCTTCTAAGTATGTTTTTAGGGTTTCGTACTCAAAGGGTGTAAACGGGATCCTATTCCTAACGCCTACGCTGCCTGTCTGTCTGTCTGACTATTTGTCTGTCTGGTTGTCTGTTTATCTGTCTGTCCGTCCTACCGTTTAACGGCTGTATCTTTCGAGCCGTTATAGATAGCCATTCGAAATTTTCTCAGAATATGTGTGAATGTGTGTGTTACAGCGGATTCACTAAGTTTTTTTTCTATTTATTTAAGGATCAACAAACAGTATTCAACAAAATATAAAACTTGAGAGTAAGAAAAAAAATAGTTAGTTGTGATACCAGCATCGTTGACCACGGGTTAAATAATGATAATAATGATAAATTCAAAAAGTTAAAAATGAAAAGAGGTATCTTTATTTTATAATTTTTGGCTATTTCAATTACGGTTCGAAGATACAGCCGTTTGCATGAGGACCCCATTTTTTTGCATAAGGACAAACGTTTTATTAAACGTATTTCTGTATTTGCTCTAATGTAAAAACGGTAGATAATACGTACAAGCGTTAAACTTGGCATGAATATAATACACACTCTGTAGTCAAACAAAAAATATAATGGCCAAGTGCAAATCGGTGACAAATTTCGATTGACCACCAAGTTGTGCAGCGGCGGGCGCGGTCGTTTCTTTAATGGGCGTGATGTTGCCTTTTTTGCGCTCTACTTTTTGTATTTTGTTACGGAACCCTCAATTTGCAGCTCGACTTGCACTTGGCCGGTTCATTTTTATTATTCTTTATATGGAATTTAGATATTTTATTTACCAAGAATTCAAAAGTTACATTCATTTACCGGAGAAATACGCGAACGCTTATTCCAAGCTTAACATTGTTTCAAAGTATTTATGAATGTTGAAATGTTGAAAAAGTTTTTACCTGTTGGAGTTATGACTTTTTTGATTATACCTCCTTAAGCCCGCATGAAGAAGACGGCAACAATATTTGTCATAATAGATCCCTATTTGAATATTTTTTATCTAAGTACAATTAGTATGCCACACCTAAGACATTTTAAACTACATTATTGGGTTAGCTCTCAAAAATGGCGGAACCTAAAACACAAGTAAAAACAAAACAATTTTTTTATTACTTTACGTTTGACCACCTGATGTTAAGCGATGATGCGGTCTACGATGGAGCACGCTTGCCTAGAAGAAACTTATTTACTTGTGATTCACTCGTCATTAGTGCAAAAAATTTAAACAGGTAATATAATATAACCCTGAATTTATATAGGTAAATACTTATTTCGTAAATTTTGATGCAATACGCCATAATTATGTATGTAAACCAATGGAAAAAACATTTCAGATCAGTCTGTTCGAAAATTTTGTAAAAATGCTTTTTAAAGCAAAGCTGCAGCTCGTAGTAAATCGTGCAAGGTGACGGCAGAGCAATGAGCTTTTTCAACAGCCATTGAGGATTCCAGTCCCTCAAAGACTTGCTACGAAGATTATCTCCGTCGTCAGGGGATCTGCAATGCAGGGAACATACTCCTTTAAAGTAGGTATAAGAAGTATTCGCAATAAAATATAACTAACATTAAAAATGCGGAAATGTAAAAAAACATTTACGTATTTATTATTTAATTTATATGTAATATTCGCATTTGAAATATTCGTTTGTTTGACATTAATATTATAAATGCGAAAGATTTGCTTTTGTACCGACTTCCAAAAAGGCGGAGGTTCTATGTTCGTCTGTATGTTTTTTTGTGTATTTTTATAATATGAATGTGAAAGATTTGCATTAATAATATTTGTTTGTTACTTGTACTGACTGAGAGACGGCCTTAACGAGTATGATAATGTGCCTTGCATTCGTCTATTCAGTATGCTGGTGGGTACAACCTATCTACAGCGAAAAATATCTTGGTTTATAACCTACCTTATACCTACCAAATATACAATAAAAATTCATAAAAATTGGTCGATCCGTTTCGGAGGAGTGCGACCACACACTACGTGACTCGAGATTTTTGTACATATTATAATAAAAACGTAGAGATAAAAAAACTGTAATTGCGAGATATCAAAAAAATAGAGACGGCAGTGAGTGCCAAATGGTCAATGATAGATTTTTCTAGATAATACTTAATCTAACAATCACGTAGATATCTTTAAATCCCACAAATCGTCCCAAATTTTCTGAAACTCCGTCATACTCACCATAGCTTTATGCTATTCCCCTGACCTTCGGGCTACACTTTTCTAAGTTTATCCAACTTTTTTATACCTTCAACTCCTATTTTTCCTTTTCAAACGTTTTATCGTTTTTCCGCTGTTCAACTACAATCGTAAACAACGAATGGGGTACGTCAAGCAACAGAATACGTGCCAGTTTGTAGAACACCTTTCCTAAACAGGTTTACGGGGAACAGCACAAATAAAAGTTAGGATTTCGGTGGTTGTTTCTACAAGTAAATGAAATTCGTAAGTTGATTTATTTACGGACTGTAATTGCGAAACTTTTTGCTTTCGTTCATCGTTATGGCTCAATAAATACGTTTGGGCTTTGTTCTACTTCGAAAAGTTCCAAGTTACGGTTGTATTACAGATCGTATGTAGGATTACACTTCGTTCAAAAGATCTCGCTCGCGCATTTAATGTTTGTTTATCGCCCCAACGGTGATCGATTCTGCGATGGATATGATCGACCCATAGCCACTATAGCTCCACTAGGCTACAATATATATTTTTTGGGCCAATTTGGGCCTTAAGCCCTGAATATGAAACGGCGCTATCTCACACGAGCATTTGATGTTGTTTTTTTTTTTAAAATAAAATATCATAATATTTAAAAAAAGGCCACCAATTTAGGCCACCTAAACACTATAAGTTTAATTTTTTTATTTAATTATTTTAGAGCCTAACATCATTCCTTCCTCGTCCTTTGAAATAGCAATACAATTTCTACAGTATAAAAGGTTTTAGACCTTTTTTAGTTTCAGCTTGAAAATAGTAAAACAGTGAATCGGCTATGGTCCAAACAAATACTGATAGTATCGATGGATTAGCCGTGTCAATAAGGATTAGTCCATTGACTGAAAAATTTAAATTCACCCCTATATTGCTGCTACAGCTTTGAAGAGAACAAAAAAGAAATATCTGGATTTCGACGTACACTCCTGCAAAGTTATTTCTTAACCCAAATCTTTGTTGCTGCACAAAATTGTACCTTACTGCCTGGTTATAACATGTTGAAACGTATCCTTATCTTTGAGAGAAGTCAAACTTGAATTTGTGGAGGCAGTATTAAAATTGATTCGAAGATACTTTCAAGATACGTTTCGAGATCACGAATATCTTCCAGACCTTAGATCACACAAACAAGGTAGATGTGCCTTAGTAAGGTAGGGCCGATTTAATAAATCACGTTTGACACCTCATGCCCATTAGCTTAGTTGGTAGTGAACCTGCCTTCTGCGCTTGGGGGCGTGGGTTCCATTCCCACCTTGGACAAGCATTTGTGTGATGAACATTTTTGTTTGTTCTATGTCTGGGTGTTAATATCTATTTAAGTATGTATTAAAAAATATATATGTATCAGTCTCTGGCAGCCATAATACAAGCTTTGCTTAGTATGGGGTCAGATGACCATGTGTGCAATAATGGCCCAGAAATATATTTATTAAAAAAAAAACTTCATCAAAATTCAACAAAGGCCTACCCTTGTATTATGAGGTTTTTTATTTACTTGCGCTATTACTACGCTAACATTCGTTCGTCTATAGACATCTTCAATTCTGATTCGATCTCGTAGAAAATCCTCGAGCGTAGCCCTGGTTTTATCAACTTGCATGGTTTATCATCTATATTCTATTGCAAGTTGCAACTGAAACCTAATACTTACCAACATGTCTCTATCAGTTTTTAAAATTCTTTAATTTACTATCAGCAAATGTTTTAAACTAAAAAAGGCAATCCGTTTTCGTTCCAAACATTTTTCTAAACGTTGAATAAAAACATTGTTATTCATAATTACAGCTCATTTCCATAATAACCGCAGCAGTATAATTTGCATTCTTATTAGATTCTAGTCAAGATATGCTAGTTATATTAATCAGAGTTAATTACAAGTCCACTTAATTTTATGGCAACCAAGTTATAACAATGTCATTATAGGGTTGTAAGTTTGTGCTCCTTTTTCTGCTATATACTTTATATTGTTTTGATCCTATATACACGTCTGTATATTATTATTATGACACTTTATTCAATTAAATTCTCGGGTCTAGCCCGGACATTTGGTAGGCATTGGTGGAGCCGAAGCCAACACCAAGAGGCCCTGTTAAATATAGAAAATACAATTATGGAATATGTATAAAAAAGAATATGAAACTATTGTACAGTATAGGATTGAAAAAATCTGGGCTATTGAGGTGAACAACTTGTGGATGGAATAACAGATCTATAGAATGAGAAACGGCACCTGCCTTATCCTGTCTCATCTCAAAATATATTTAGGTAGGTGATGACTTGCCACCCACTGAATGGGCCCCCCATAAAGGCTGCCGTATCTTGGCACCGGAGGGGCAACATCGGCGTGGGTGACTTAGGGTGTAGAGAGGTGTGCTGCACTTTCACTAAGAGCTACTCGTGGCGTTATGCCCTTTAACACTTCCACCCTGGAGCTTAGGGTCTTAGCTCTTGCGGTTTCCACCCCTGGACGACCCCTTATTATTATTATTATTATAAATAATTTCGGCGGAAGGTACGATAGATTCAAATCAAACGCACACCAAATAGAGAGTAAAAACTAAAGGAGTCTGAGTCGATGAGTCGTGTTCACTAAATTCAGATTACCGCGTATTAGTGCATTTCACCAAAGAGTTCCCTCGCCGTAATGTTGTCTCCCCTGCCCTTCCCATATTGCAAGGTATTAGAAGTGCAGGGAGCCAACATTACGGCGACAAACTCTTTGGTGAAACGCACTGTACCTACGCTATATATCCGGAACGTAGATATTCGCCAAACAACCAGAGTCACCGACATAGCTAGTAAAATCTGCAAGTTGAAGTGGCAATGGGCAGGCCACATCGCTCGAAGAACTGATAACCGATGGGGAAGAAAGGTTCTTGAGTGGCGACCACGAGTCGGAAGACGCAGCGTAGATAGGCTTCCCACTAGATGGACCGACGACATTGAGAGAGTCGCGGGCATTCAGTAAATGCAGATGGCAGGATGTCGTTCAGTGTGGAGGTTATAGGGGGAAGCCTATGTTCTGCAATGGATGTCTTCTGGCTGATGATGATGATGACTATACCTACGCAAGTCTGACAGTTTTTTTGTCGTTACAACAAAATGAGTATGAGCGCTCGGAGTATTGGCGTCAACTTGAAAAAAACATGCCACATCATTGTATTATTTTCCTAAACATGTCTTATTTCGATTTCGTCTTAGTTTTATTGTGTAATAATTGTGGATTATTGTTTATTAAGTATTTGTGAACGTACTCAAGTGTAAACAAGTGATATAAACATTTATTTTCGGGATGTTTCCAATACTCTACAGAAGCCTCTTGTCTTCACCACTTTACTAGGGCGTGACTTTGCTTGACTCCAACTGTTACTAGAAATTGTTTCACGATATTTGATCAAACTTGAAAAAATCTTAATACTAGACACTGGCAAATGCAAAAGACGTGCGACGCCAAATCCTGAAAAAAGGAGAAGAAAGAGCGCTTCGTGGACGCGTTCCGTAACAACGTCAAAAATGCTGTGTACGCTTTAGTCATTTTGTGTGTACGTAATAAAAAAAAACTATTGATGATTTTTGCAACCAGCACAAGTTTTGGCGCTAACGTGGAAAAAATCATGTTGCCGTTTTTTTTTGTTTTTTTTTTTTAAAGAAGTTTTTACCATGGTTTGTAATATAAATAAGGGTTGCTAACTGATTTAAACATTGGTGTTATGTAAGGAATATTGGCGAAAGAGTTCCCATTGCTTATATAGTCCGCATTGGGCTGTAATAGCTGCTATTGATGATGATACTTCTATGAACCGAAACTTCAATATGATTAACTCAGGGTAAATAACTCTTGGCCGCAATTTCCAAGTTCCCAGTAAAACAACCGCGTCAATGACAGCACAGTGACATTATTCAGACTTGAAAACTTACCCCATTACATCAAGTTAAATTAATTTTAAACTTCGATACAATGAGCTCCTTTATCAGCGTTTGATTGGCTGAGAAAAGATCCAGTAAGATATGATATTACAGTCTGTAAATTGACTTGCAGCGTGTAATAAGTAGACAATAAATAATAACTGGCCAAGAGCATGTTATGACACGCATATGGTAGGATTCCGTAACCAAAGCCATATAATTGTAGTCTTAGTTCAGAAATTGATAGTTATCGAAAAATTCAAACGAACGAAGCTCAGTGGACTTAGGCAAATATCAGAGATGTACCATCCCGACATATACTTTTTATGGTTTGAACATAGAGCAAACTGATTGAGAAAAATTATATTTTGTTAAGTTAGTTTTGCAAAAAGCTCAACGACCTTTGAGCTAGAACGCCTTGAATTTATTACAGTTTTATCGCTAACAGCGATAAAGTCATAATCAGATAATGTTTGAAATTATTTTGTATGAAGGTTTTAAATATGACTTATCCGTATTGTAAGTTACAGGTTTCCATGTGTTATAGTTTAGAAATGCAGGGACCAACTATTTACCACTAGTGCGGGCCATATTTCCCAAAGGATAGACTTTATAAAAAAGTGATGTATGAAATCATACCTTCATTTTAAAAGACCTTTTCAACGATACCTCATACGAGGAAATGCAGTAAAAAAATAATTTCACCCCCATCTTACTTGAACTAAAGCCACCCCTAAATTGCAATATATATATTTTAAAATTGAGATCTAATTACGCCTGTCATTTTGCAAAGTTTCATGGACTTATCTTGATAATTATAGAAGTTACAAAGAAGAAAGTTCGGACGGACAGACGGACAGATAGATAGATAGACGGACTGGATGTCATTGGAAGTGAACAAACCATGGTAACAAACATTTGAAAATTCGACGTAAAAAAACAACAAAGCTCTACGTTTCTAAAAAAGCTCGAACGCAATAAAATTGTTTTTGTTTTGATCAGTGACGCGGTATAATGCTGATTCGTATGGGAATACCTATTACTCAGTGTTTGAGCTCGCATACTTTTTGTTCAATGTCACGCTAGATCAACATGATTCAATTCTTGGCGAGACCTTTGTGAGAGCTTTCTTTTGTAGTATTTTTCAGAGAGAAAAAGCAACAGTTTTGTTGTTCAAAATATATTCTGATTATAAAACAAAGTGTATGAAGGACTCCTAATTGGCAAACGAAGGTACGACTAAAATATCTGATTTTATCCAACGCCGGCCCTAGTCTTTGATGAGGGTAGAGCGCGGCTTTTGGGAGTATTTTTTTTTTAAACTTTCGTATACCAATAGTTCATTTTTCCGGAACAAAAAGTAGCCCATGTAGTAATCCAGGATATAAACTATTTCCATATCAAAATTTTATGCTGGTTAGAAACAATGCAAGTCTGCCCCGCTGCACCCACCCCGTGGCGCAAGGTGGCATCAAAAAAATTTTTTGGCCGTATTTTTTTCCGCTCTTAGCATTTTTGCGCCTTTTGCTATTTGGCACCTAGAGCGACTGCTTATCTCGATCTAGCCCAGTGGCGGCCCTGATTTGTGTGAAGAGTGTCCTAATTGAAACCTGAAAGTCTTTGTCATGGGCGGCATATTGAACCCTGAGCGTAACGAGGGACTGTAGAGTTAATTCCTGAGCATAACGAGGGATTCAAGCTGCCCAAGACAACGACAGGCTTTATTCCAGAGGAGTATACTCTACTTTTAACTTCTTCTGTGAGACAATAAAAAGCCAGGTTTCACTGAAAATCACAGCACCAAACACCGTCTTTTCTTCCACATTCTTTGTAAACGCACCTTTCATTTGAGTTCTGCTTGTGGTGGCCAGTTCGATTTTCGAACAAATCTTTTTTACTTTGAGTTTTCCACGAGTTTCCACACGAATTTAACGTTCCATATTCAAATCACTTTATTCCCTAGGGAGTTTCATACAACTTTATATCCCTTATATCCCTAGAGATAATGCTTTACTTTACGTTGAGGTTGTATGATATGCAATTGGACATTGTCAAGCAGGCGGTGTGAAAATTTCTTTGAATGTCCTAATTCGTGCGTCATGGCAATGTGAGCAAGCAAAAACTGTAAATCAGTAAAAACATTAGTCAGTCACAGTGTCCAGATGTCTTACAGTCCCACGCTGGACTTTTTATTAAATTGATACGGATCCCAAGAAAGCGGACTTAGCCAATTTCTTAGTTTTATCACATCACATGCATGCCTAGATGAATAAAATTTAATCCCACTGGAACTACAAGTGCTAATATTCGCTACTTTCCATATACATAGAGCAGTTAAACAGTGAAATTGCGAACTATAATGACTACTGGCTAGTTATAAACCCCATCAACGAGCCAGGGAGACAATGATTGCGTTTGAATTAATTATACAAGTACGCGAGGTAAACGTTATTATACTCACTTTGATGGCAGTGAATTTATAATGTTATGGCATGGGAACGTTGAAAATTCGAGCGTATACAAGTCATTAAAGTACATACATACATTAAAGTCGTTTTTAAAGAACTATTGTATATTTCGTAGCGATGATAACTCAGTGGTTGATGCTTTAGAATTCAAAACCAAAGCGTTTAACCACGTCGCTAATTCACTCGCGCATTGATGTTATTTTTTAAATATACAATTACTGTCTACTTTTGAAAATAAAAATGTGTTTCAGTCATATTAGAAATTTAATATTTCAAATATGTTGAGCAAATTTATGTTTTTAATATATTTTTTATAATGGCCTGTATAAATGGGAAAAACAGTTTTCCCCATTTTTTGTGGGTTACTGATTACCGAAACATCATACACGTAAGAAAAAACGCTACAGATTGAAACCAGTGTGGTTTTAATCTAAACTAGGTTGAACCCGTGCTATTTTAATCTAAGCAAGTGTCTGATAATAGAATTTTGTTCCACGTTGCCAAACCAGACATTGACTACGTTGCATAATATTGTGTATATTTCAGACAGATCCAACGGAGAATTCTCTTTGCCATTTGCCAGCTCATTGCAATTTCTGTGAGTGAGTCAAATTTCACTTTCATATCGTTATTAAATTGTATGCAGTATACATTGCGCTCGTATATTTACCGATATTACTTTACTTTAGCATATTACCTCTACGTTTGAAAATACTGCCTGCCACAGCGTATACATTTGAATATTTCATTTCTCTAAAAAGCTTATCTGCTTATTCAGAAAGATAAATAGAGTCTGCATTACTGCACGCCTACAGTTGCTATTATTATAATTATGTGAAATTTAACATTGATTAAAATGAGAAAGGTCGATGTTTTTTAAATTTAAGACAGTAGGCCTGATATCCTATATCGATGCGGTACAATAAATTAAATAAGTTACGATTGAATTACATCTAAGTACCGCAACGTCCAATCAAATCAATTCAAGATTGTATTTTTAACACGCTTATATTAGCTTGGTACGTACGTACGTATGTATGTATGTAACGGAATCTTTGAACTTGATTTGCAACTACTTCAAAACGTCGAATTAAATTGAAATTTTGCACGCTTATCAAGGACCGATGATCATGTAATAATTTAAATAATTTTTCTTTTTAAGAACGATTCACAAATATCAGTGAAGCCACAGTTCCGACACAATACCGGCACAGTGCGATATATTCTTTCATACATTCTCTATGAACGCATCCCCATTTGTCAGTGTCAGTAACGACTCAGTGCTCTCCGTGTTCATAGAGAAGGTACTAAAGAATATTACGCACTGTGCCGGTACTGTGTCGAAACTGTGGCTTCACTGATATGTGTGAATCGACCTTCTGTTACATAGTTTTTTTTCTATATTTATGTAATTTAAATTGATAATATAATAATTATAATATGATCTAAAGATAACTAACACACTATTCCAGTGAATTTTTAGATTTTTTCAAAGTCAGATTGCCAAGGGGCGCATTTTTCAAGCAAAATGCTTTACAGTCATAAACCTAGCTAAATTTTAAATTAGAGTATACGATGCATGACGCTCTTACGAATATTACCTCCTATTTAAATATTGATAGCCAACTACCTCGTAAGCTTTTATGTGGGGACACGTTTTATGTGTTGAAATAAACCTTTGTCATATAATGCTTCACACTAACTTGTTTCACGGTTTTGGGCACTTTTGGGTCTCTTTTCCGCTCTATTTCGATCCTTCTACCAAATTCTTCTATCCAAGTACCGATGTATTTAAAAACTCTATTTCCATGCCAAATTTCAAAGAAATCTATTAAGCCATAACGAAGTCAGGCGTCAAGCTCCTAAATAGCAAATTCACAACTGAGTTTCATATTTTCACCCAGTGTTTTTTTTACATATTTTCATCGATTAAAAACTCAAAAAGCTAAAATCATTCGAGTGTAATTTTTTTTTATTAAGTGACGTCGTAAATTTTTTGCATGTGCATAGAAAACTTTTTTTTAATATCCAAAGTTTGAAAAACATCATAAAAGGTTTGCCCTTTAAATTGTTTACCTTTGAAACAAGCACGGTCTAATTTCCAAAATATCTTAGGAATATCTTCGAAAATTCTTCCTTCTTTCGGTTGAAATCGGCAATTTACCTAAACGCTTTATCACGTGCCGGTAACAAATTCAAAGAGCGCCACTCAAGTTTTACATTTTAAACAACGCAGAAATCATGCCGATGTACTCAAGTGAACAGAGACTCCAAAAAAATCTTTTTTTGTTTGATTTTTTGTAACGGAATGTCTATAATTATGTGCAACTAGTAGGATGACAAAAAACCGACTGAATTGAGAAATCTAATCCTTTTTTGAAGTCGTGGTGATGAAAAAATGTGATGATGATGATAAAACATACTTTACGACCTATTCGACAGCCCCGTTAGCTTAGTTGGTAGTGAACCTGCCTTCTGGGCTTGGGGGCGTGTGTTCGATTCCCATCTAGGACAAACATTTGTGTGATGAACATTTGTGTTTGTTCTATGTCTTGGTGTTAATATCTATTTAAGTATGTATTTAAAAATATATATGTATGTATATCAGTTTCTGCCAGCCATTTTAAAAGCTTTGCTTAGTTTGGGGTCACATGACCATGTGTGCAATAATGTCCCAGATATTTATTTATTCTCATACCTACCAAATATACATAAAAAAAACACAGTCAAGCCGTTTCGGAGTGCGACCACAAACACCACTTGCTTTTTTTAGTTTGTTAGTTTATTTAGGTCTAATTTTAATCTTGCATGCTGATTTAGAAACTGTTCCTCATAACTGATTGCTGAAAGTTTACATACATCTTTAGATCTGGGGACAATACAATATCCAATAATATTACTGGCTGTTACTCGCGACTTCATACTCGTACACTTTCATTTAAACTTTCACCTTCTTTTGGACCCTTTAATTTGGCCCTATCTCAAAATAAGCCCTTTTTGAAACTATTACTATGTATAATTTCAAAAGGGCTTATTATATATTATATAGTAATCAAAAAGGGCTTATTTTGAGAAAGGGTTAAATTAAAGGGTCCAAAAGGGGGTGAAAGTTTAGATGAAAGTGTACGAGTATGAAGTCGCGGGTAACAGCCAGTATAAAATATATAGCAAGATATGTGAACTATACCGAATATTTAAGTATAATGAATTCGTAGTCGTAGTCGTTCTGTGTAGTATTTCAGGGTCAAGAAGTTCAATTCAAACCAATTTCAAAGACATGCGTATAAAGTTCGAAGACCTTAGTTTAAAAGACCTATCCCTAACCTCTATCATTTTGGACATATTACTTAACATACATTTAAATTTAGACTTTTAGTAAATTGAAACTTGAACACATCTATTCATAAATAGGCTTTGAATGTAAAAAATATATTTAGGGTTCTAAATAGGCGTGGGAATGAGATATTTTGTGAAGCATGAAACGTGGTTTAGACCTAAAATACACTAACTACGGGGTGACCTAAATCCATTTTCATCGGGATCGCAGTGTGTATTATGTGTATATGGACGTTGTATAGCAGCTGGGTATTGGACTGATTATCCATTCATCAGTTACCAACGTTTTGACGAAGAAAAACCTACCTACTACTGATGAACGTTTTTTATAATTAAAAGATAAGCGCCGCCTATGGACACCTTCAACACTGGTTCGATCTGATGCCAGCATCGCGGTTTTATCATCGTACCAGCCGCCACCGCCTGAAAGTTCATCCACATATCATAGATCGTTGGAAACCGCACACTGTTCTTTTTACGCGTTCTTTTTTGCCACATATCTGCAATTTATGGAATGAGCTCCGTCCTGCGGCATTTCTGAGTAGCTATCAAGTTGCATTTTAAACATCAAAACTAAATCAAAATAGGTTCAGCCATTTGGGTGATACGATGCCTCTGACAGACACACAGATACACAGAGACACAGACACACATTTACAGACACACAGTTATATAAGTAAAAAGAGGGGTTTTATAAGTTTAACGTGTTTATCTACACACGTTAAACTTATAACACCCCTCTTTTTACTTCGGAGTTTAAAAATGACTGAAAGTAAAATCTAAACTAGATTAATATCGAGAATAATATTCAAAATGTTCAATACATTTTCATTTTAATTGCAAACCGTTTTCAAACCATATTTTATTTTTAAAAAAACTGAATTTTAAAATGTATATAATATATATATCAGTATTGTATTTTACTCCATTTTAATACATTTATTCTAATTGTTACAGGTACCATCATCATCAACTTGGAAGCAAGTAGGTACGTAAAATAGAAGACCAACAGTTCCGTAACCTATAGGCGTCAACGGGATCCTATTACTAAGCCTACGCTGTCTGTCTATCTGTTGTATGTTTTAACAGCTGTATATTAATAAAAAAATATAATGGCAAGTACCTTTATTAACTAAACAAAATATAAGCTAACACTAACACTAAATAAACAGTTAGACTGTCCATAGACCGTTGAAGGTCTAAAGACAATCCAAATCCCCAAGCCCACTATCAGTTAGCAGCGTACCCAGAATGCTGGCGGCATTACCACATGAATGGCAATGCTTATACGTTAAGCCAGATAAACGCCAGCATTTTAGTCACGCGTTGTTCTGAATATAATAGATAGCCAGTTGAAATTTAAATTAAATGCGTACTACAATTGAGGTTTTTTTATGTTCTTTTTTGTTCTATTTTTAAAACAGTAATACGCACAAGCGTCAAACTTTGCGTTACTATAGTACACGCTCTAAAATAAAACATCAAATAATAAACACTTGCCAAGATCAAATCAGGCGCACACTAAATATCCCTAAACACATTTTTTGAGTGCGGAACCTTCGATTCGTGAGTCCGACTCGCACTACACCGGTACTATTTTATTTCTTAGGTGGTAAACTAGCAGATGGGTTGCATAATGTTAAGCAGTCTCTGTCGTCTATGGATACCTACCTATAAAACCAGAAGCATCTCAAATAACCATCACCTTAATAGTTCATTAAAGATAACGTCGTTAAAACAATATAAACTTTTGCACCTCTTCGGGCAATTTGCCACCAAAAACGTTTATCTACTTACGAAAAGAATATTCAACAAGACCCAGCACCCGTCAATTTTATTTGCCCCTCAAAAAAGTAGATTTTACAAAAGCAATTTATCGAAGCAAAAAAAACCTTTTAGCAAACCATAAAAGAAATAACTTATTCAAGGCGTGCTCCCGCAACAAATTACTTTGAAATTTAATTGAAAGACAAAAAGCATGGGGTTACTTAGGGGACGTCTCGGCAGTTTCATTAGGGGTATTAGTGTACCCCAATCGTGCTCTGAAGCCCCTGAAACACTCTGGTCTGATTTTGTTACGTGAATATTCCCTTTGATGTATAAGAAATGGTTTTGTTTCGGATAACAATAATAAAGCATCCATTTTTGTACATCCTGTTTTTTAGCATCTACCTAATTCGTTTTGATTTCGGTGCTTCTTTGTTCGGTATTAATAAAAGCTGTAAAGAGGGAGACTTAAATACCCCTCTGGCTCTGAGTAATTCTCGCAATTTAAAATACTAAAAAACACGTTTTAATATTGCTAATCCTGAAGATCCTGTTAAGGATAATTAGACAAACTAATTAAATTATTGCTGGTTCTTGATAGGTGTGCAAAGTTTCAAATCAATCCGTCGTTTTGAATAGGTTCTTTAACATACAAACGTTTACCTCAGGATGTTTTCCTTTACCGTTTTTGAGTGATGGCATTGAAACTGCACATTATTCATTGGTGCAGGGCCGAGGATCGAACAGGGTGCCGTGAGATTGTAAAGCGCACATGCTACCGCTTGGCCGCCATCAGAACTTTATTAGCATCTTTATACATAAAAATCTCGTGTCACGGTGTTTGTGGTTGCACTCCTCCGAAACGGCTCGATCGAAGTTTATGATTTTTTTAATGTATATTTGATAGGTATGAGAAATAAGTCGTAAAGTATTTTAAATCGTCAACATCATCACGTTTTTGCATCACCACGCATAGTGAAACCACGGGTTGCAGCTAATATTTAAATAGTTTCTTCAGTTAAGTGTATTTAAATTAAATTATATTTTTACCAAGCCAATTTCTTTTTAACAAATCAAATAAAAGTCCGACAGCCTTTTCAAGAGCTGCCAGCCCCCACGGTGAAAAAGTTAAGTAGACAAAAATGGTAAATAGAAATGTTAAATTCACACGTATTTATCACACTGGTCAGTATAAATTCCTCCAATACAGATGTAGTGTGATGTTCGCTATCCACGTCCCATAAATATGTATGTCCTGGGATACCGGGACAGACGGATCGCCACCTGGGACAGTGTAATTGCGTCCCAGTTTCGCGTCTCGTCCCGAGTTGTACATATTTATATTTGGATGATTTTGTTTGTTGTTTATTTAGTTAATGGTCATATAGTCATATTATATATGTTTCGTTGATATTTTAAAACTTTTAAACAAAATTTAGTTACTTTGAGAAATTATCATCCAAGCAACCATGCAGCCAGTATTCAGTGGTAAGAGCAATGGAGAAGGTGGACCGTTTTTAACATCGATAACATTTAAATAAAAGAATCATGTTTTTTTATGAAAAAAAAAAAACCCAATTTGTTGAGTTAACTAATGAAAACTTTACCCTAAATGGCACCGCTATTTTCCGTAGACAAGTAGCAGAGCTAGCGGCGAGTCAGTACGGCGTTATTTTTCTATACCACGAACAATTTCGTGTTTAACCACCAACTCGCCTGTTGGTAAGTGACGATGTGGTCGAAGATGAAGTACGCAGACTTAGAAGATACTCATTCACTCTGACCTCGAAAAGGGCCAGATTATATCTCTCAGGAAACAAGGAAGCCGGCAGGTTGTTCCTATCCTTGGCCGTACGGATTAGAAACGTAGAATCAAAACGTTTGGTATATAAATATCCGAGGAAAATCCACAATGCATGAGTGGTAATGAACTGACTTCCTACTTACCCTGCAGTAGTTAGGAGATCGTAGGATAAGGTCATCACAATTCTGTAGAAATTTCCTGCCACTTCAAGCATAAACGCGCATAGCCGGGAGCCAGCTTGGTTTATCCAAGCAACTTGTTATTTTTTTTTACAAACTTACTTTTTTCTTACAAATACAGCTAAAGATAAAAGTAGAACCAACCATTTTTACATCCAAAGATCTTTTATTTTTCGGAAATCGTAAAAAATACAAAAGAAAATACAGTAACAGGAAGCCCTTTTCTCAAATGACTACTAAGCCGGTTTTCCTTCAATAACTTACTTTTCTACTACTTTCCTGCTTGCCTACTTTCCTGCTAACATTAACAACACATGGCATTCCACGGCGAGCTACAGTCCACTACCGGTAATGGGTGCCGTCTGCGCGCAATAACCACGTAGGCAGGTAGGGCGATACTGGCCAATCTTGTTACGAGAAATGTAAAAAAACCCACACTAATATTATAAATGCTAAAGTAACTCTGTCTGTTTGCTACATAATCACGGCTAAACGCCTTAACCGATCTCAATAAAATTTTGCGAGGTAATACTATGTTATTATATCCGTCTCGTATATATTATGTCCGTCCTCATGATACCTATGTATCATGAGGACGGACATAAGGTACTTTTTTTCTAAAGAAATCGCAGACGAAGTCGCGGGTACAGCTTGTATATTCATATATTTTATTCATAAAATGTTTTTTTTTACATGTCATATTATTAATAATAATGATTATAAATTAAGTAAAACTTCACGGGTACAGCTTGTATATTCATATATTTTATTCATAAAATGTTTTTTTTTACATGTCATATTATTAATAATAATGATTATAAATTAAGTAAAACTATTAAATTATAAATTAGATCAAATTAAAACAAATGAAATGATACAAAATTATAAAAACTAAATAATAATTTATGTAGTTTAACTATGGAGGTCAAATCTTGCAAGCTGAATTAAAACCAGTTCCTCCCAACCTATTATCCTATAATTTTACATACGCTTTTAGTTCTGGTGACAATACAAAATGCAATATCTAATATTGTTATTATTTTTCGAAAATGGTTACCATATTCAAAACAAAAACATTTAAATAATAAAAATTAAAAGCATATTTTAAACAAAAGCATCTTTCTATCTAAGCTTTTTATGTTTCTGTGTCATTATTACAAAATTTATGTTTCTGTATTTGGATATGGACCCTATTTTTTACGTTAAAGTTTAAAAAACAGTTGAAACAATAATTTATGTAGGCATAGTTATTTGTATTACAAGTAAACATTTTCGCCCACTGCTCCTCATCTAATAGAAAAGTCGGATAAGCAGAATTCTCTCCAATATCGGTTCTGTCATATTTATTGGCTAGTCCAATATTCCTTCCGGTAACGAGGGTTTCCGGGAATCCATGTGTGACCACAATCAACGAAAAGTTTAATCAATGTAGAACGTCAAACTACGGACAAATTATAGACAAGTACACGTTCAGTTGGAAAATTCTAGAAAAATCTTCATTGTCTCTGTCCCTGTCATTCGTGGGTCTATCTCTAAAAAAATATCGGCTAAGATTTGTGTGCCTATGAGGACGATGCGCCTAAAGTCTAGGCCGAGACCTTATATTCAATTCATGATTTTCCACGCACTCGTCGGCCGTCGCCGTGGCGTCTAGTGACTATATTTGGATTAAAATTTAAATTAAATTAAATAAAAGTCTATATTTGGATTAAATTTTAAATAAAACTCATCGTATGTCCGAGCAGTATAATACAACGTGCCATCGAAATAACGCAAACCCTAAAATTGTTCAGAATCGGGAGTACAGTTGATGTATCAATTTATATATTTTTTTAAATCACTTTTCATAATGTTGTGTCTAAAACTCTTAATCTTAATAGTAATTTACTTGTTTGTATAATAGCCGTGACTTAGGTGTTTAGCATTAGTTAATTTGTATTTTGTTCATTATGCTGTTTCAGTGAGTCCAGTGCATGTCATACCTGATTTTGTCAGCAATTTAACCTTCCGTCCATATCAGTCACCTACCCTAATGCGCTGGATTAAACATTTCTTCAACATCATCATGATTACAATCAATCCACCTTAGGCTCTCCCACGGCAAACCACTGAGCCCAATCTTCGGTTTTGCGGTTCTAGCCACTGCTGACTGCTTTAAGTCCTCACTCCATCAACTCTTGTAAAGTAAAGTGAAAATTGCATAAGCTGTGTACAATGATGGAACAAAAGCTTAATGTCTCAACAGTCTGTCCTAGCGGACGTGCAACATTTTTGTGTTATAATATGTACATAGCAGTAGGTACATATATGTTAGTACACGATATATTAGGTATATATAGTACTTGCTTTAGAACACGACTACCCAGCGGTTATTGGTTAAACATTTCTCAACTTAGCTGATTGAATAAGTCCAGCTAGTACTACTACTATAGGTATGAGAGTAAAGATTTATCGTGCTTATAAAATTTTTGGCTTGCAAGCAAAACCCCAGTTCTTAGTCGGTCATATTTATTGTTCTTCCTCAATATTCTGACAGGAAAGGATTTTTCTTCATAATCCTGCAAAACAAATGGATTGAGCGTGCTGATTTCTTTCTGTCTAGGATTTTCTGCTCAACTTTATTTTCTTAGCTGACTATTTCCAGTAATTTACTTCTAAAGTTTAAACGAGTTTATTTAAAAGAAAAGTATTAGGTTCCTCAAAATACTTATCCAAATAAATAACCAACTATAAGATAAACTTTTGAATTTGATAAAATAAATAAAGTTTTAGGCACAATTTTATTTTTATTTTGTACCTTAGTATTAATTAACACAGTCTTTAAATACATTATAGTCGTCAATTTTTTTTTGTAAATTTGTTTTAAGTCCGTACTAAGTAGGTACTTAACAAAGCTACTTCTAAAAAAGCGAAACAATGTCTTCTAAGCAAAGTATTAAGATAAGAAGCATTCGTTAAAAAGAATCCTTGTCAGGCGGCGGCGAATAATCTGGGCCTTTTGTAGGTCGAGTAAACTCAGAAAGCGGTGTAAGTAATAAGATTAACTACCAACCTAGATGGTACCAACCTAGAATCGTAATATATGCATGATTTTGCCTGTCATTTTTTTTATATCACCTAAAAAAAAAAAAAAAAATTCCATTGTCACCAAGTCATAATACGTTTTAATAGGCTTATTACGTGTTTCATATATTTTTGAAGTCGGTTTTAAATGTGATCAGACTCCAAAGAGAGATCCACTTGTTTATTGTTTTTTTCTGGCTCAACGCATTGCCATTTAGCGTGGTAATGCAGCCATCATGACGGGTACTGGTAGTGGGATGGACCATTTGGATTTACTTATACTTTGGCTTGATTTTTGTTTAATTAAAGAAGATTTTGAACAAAAACCTTTGTTAATTTGTAGTAATGAGATAACCTCTGCGTTTTTTGATTTTAAACAAAAAACAAGATCAAAAGCCCACCTTTCGTAACTTATACCAGCTCACAGTAGCGGAGACTTAGCTCCGAGCTATTGGCAATTATACCAGCCTATCCGCACATCAAAGAGATACCAAGATGCCGGAATGAGGCGCTTTTCACGCGTCGCCGTTATGTACGCAAACAGGTGTCTGCCGGTGAGAGATTTACGAGGTTTTTTCACATATTCTAGTTCGTTATAAGTGGTTTGAGATTTAGGTAAAATGTAGCGAAGTTTATGTAAAATGTTTCATGCAATAATCTTTCAAGAGTAGAGTATTGAGTTAGTTTTAGATTTGTTATGTGTTCTATGTTTGATGTATCGTATGTGTATAGTTTTAAAATAAATAATTTATCATCATCAGCCAGAAGACGTCCACTGCTGAATATACGCCTCCCCCTTTAACCTCCACACTGAATGACATCCTGCCATCTGGATCCACTGGATGCCCGCGACTCTCACAGTGTCGTCGGTTCATCTAGTGGGAGACCTACCTACGATGCGTCTTCCAATTCGTGGTCTCCACTCAAGAACTCAAAACTCAATTTATTTATTGTCACATATGTATGCATGCAGACCTTAAATATGTTTTTGTCTTAAATAACACATCTTAAAATACATGTAGTACATATGACCCTGTTATTTATTTATTATGGCAACAAAACCTTTCTTCCCCATCGGTCATCACTTCGAGAGATGTGGCCTAAAAAAAAAATATGTGAATGTGTGGTCTGAGTTTATATAGGCTAGGCGTAGGGATTTATCATCTCAAGTATCACAGATAATTCTCAGAACCTACTGTATAGTGTAACTTTTGAGTACTATCATTGAAAATTGATTTTCCACCAGTCCACACGCACTTTCCACTCCCAAAGTTATCAAAGGAGTAACTTGTTAAGAGCTCTCGAACGTTTTTTGATGAAAACAGAAACAATAACTGGATTTTTGATATTCCGATTCAATTTAACAAATCGATTTATTACCTCCAAAACTAGTTTTTCGTAAATCTCTCGGAGGAAAAGTTTGAGAGTGGATTTTGTTAAATTAGGTACCGAACTAAAATAGGTACACAATTTTAACGTAATGTTTCACATGCTTTTCGCTTTCAAGCATAGACGTGTGAGGTTGTCATATTTGTTCAAATCACAATCTATTACCTGCTAAATTTTGCAGAAATAATGCAGAAAAAAGTAAATGAATTATTTTTGATGAAGTAATCACCATCCAGACAACCATCCCCCCCATCCCCCATGTCTTTAAAAATAAGCAAATTAAAAAGCCCCTCAACTAGGCTCCCATTGGTGCTTACGTATTACTTGATTGGCCTTATGGCCAAAAAAAACAGATAACTAAAATTTAACTATTGCATGTAATACGGCTCTTAATATGTTTTATGTTCCAATAAAAACAATTGCTCTTCGATCAAAAGCACTTACTGAATCGGAAAAAAATCCTGCCAAAATATTTTGTATTGTAATAAATATACGTGGCTGGTCACTCCAAAATAAAGCAAATTTAAATGCGCTCAATATAGTACCTACTCTATTATATAGCTTTTCATAAAATAAAGAAGGGATAAGTACCTAATCCAAAACCACGCTCAATTTATCACCAATATCAGTCGTCAGAAAAAATTCGCAAAACTTCGCTGGCATTTAATTCGACAATTTTTTACATGAGATTTACTCAAGCCCTAACACCAGCATTTCAACCCAGCAAATAGTATTAGTAAACCAACCAAAATGCTTTTTAGGGTCAGACGTAGGGCAGACGGGCACCTTTACTGAAATCTTAGATGTTCGCCAATAAATTTGAGCATAAATACGAGTATGTCAACCCTTGCGGTTAGGTTGCAATCATGACTTATATTAAATATTGTATTAGATGTTCATTCATGTTAAAGTTTTGTATTAGTAGTATTGAAATTCAACTTGTCTATTGACATCATCATCAGTATCATCATCAGCCAGAAGACGTCCACTGCTGAACATAGCACTCCCCTTTAACCTTCACACTGAACGACATCCTGCCATCTGCATCCACTGGATGCCCGCGACTCTCACAATGTCGTCGGTCCATCTAGTGGGAGGCCTACCTACTTTACGTTTTCCGGTTCCAAAGAACAAGAACCTTTCTTCCCCATCAGTTCTTCATATCAATGTCTATTGACATAATGATATGAAAATATTATATTTTTTCTTTTCTTTTATTTAGTTTAGAATTAGTGTATTGAATATCTACTTATAGAACTGGAATGGATCTGCGAGAGGATTGTTATCTAATTGCAATTGTCCTCCCACAAATCCAATGATTCACGATTTGTAATATTTTGAAAGATTTAATCGTAGATTTTACGCTGCCAACTGATAGTGGGCTTGAGCATTTGGATTGTCTTTAGACCTTCAACGGTCTATGGACAGTCTTAACTGTTTATTTAGTGTTAGTTTTAGCTAGTATTTTGTTTATTTAATAAAGGCACTTGCCGCTTTAATCGTTGTATTGTAAAATTGTTAATAAAGGAATAAAATAAAAAAAATATAACAAACTAAAGTTATCAATTCTCTTTTATTTAACAACCAATGAGTTTGTATTATTTCGTCATTGACGACAACACAATGATATGGTTAGTTAAGTTGCTTTATTCAAAATTAATGGCGGACGCTCCAAGATGGCTGGCAAAATTTTCTTATCTACCATCGTGAAATGGGTATCAAATTAAAGGGTTTGCTGAAAAGAATAAGAAAAGAGATTGTTTTTAAAAAGGTTTTATTATATAAAAATATTTGTTAATGTAACGCGATATGATCACCGATTGTTAACTGATTTGATTGTTTTTATTTTATTTTATTGAATAAGCTTTATCTCATGGGAAGTTCTATTTAAATTTGAAGATAATATTCTACCTGTAAAGGTGGAAAATTAGGGAATAATTTATTGATTATTGAACTCCACGCGAAACCAGTTGTAGTTTTTTGGAGGTCATGTTCTGCTCAACCCCAAAATAAAAAAATTAAAAAAACACTCGTCTCTGCTACAAAGTCCGCTGGAATCCGCTACATAGCTCCACCGTCTTAGTTTTAATGGAAACACCGCTCTTTCCACAACTCCGCTCCACTCCGTTCCGCCCTGCCCCTCTAGTGGAAACACAACGTATCAACTGGCAGCATGAAATAGATCGCTTGTAGCAAAAACGCTATAAGCAATCTCTTCCAGGCAAACACAACGAACGTAACGTACAGTGTGACAAACTTAATTATTTAAGTTGAGAGATATAGCCTTTTTTTTAAGGAACAGGCTTGCGTTTGACCGCTAACTCGCCTGATGTTAAGCGGTGATGCGGTTTACGGTAGGGTACGCTTGCCTGGAAGAAACCGAATCACTCGTTATTCTAAACAAAGCTGATAGTCGCCCGTGGAACCTTTTAGTGTCATCACCTTTCTAGATATTTCTTTATCTTTTAATTACGCGTACAATTTACATTGTGCCCAAGCCACGTAAACTCCATTTAAGACCACAATCCTGTTTCAAGTCGACGATCTGTAGATTTAACCAAAATCCCTAATATCACTCCCAATTAAACAAAGATTAGTGTAACCACGACTCAGCTTAGCTGTCACAGCATTTATAAATCCCGTAAGACAAGTCTTAGCATAAAGGTCTGTTCATACAACGCTATAATATGTCGCATTAAGTCTTGATTTCCTCTTACGTTGACGTCGGTCACGCGTAGTAATATGTGCGCGCACCACGTTGCAAATTCTACTTTTTCTGCCATATGCATAGAATAAAACAGTTTGGTCATAACTAGTTCTGAAGGTGATAATGATCACGACCTACACGCATATACGGGCGATGGATCTACGCGACCGACATTAGCGTAGGAGTAAATCAAGCCTTACTTCGTAGTTTTCCTCTCAGTTACCTTTAAAATAAATTGCTGCACCATCATTATTACCAATCCACTTAAACTTCTACTGGACATAATATTCCCCTTAGGCCCTCGACAAAATAAAATGAATGGACGGGCCCAGTATAGAAGCGCATTTTTGAAGATTACAAAATGAGCGCCAGCACTCACTTCGTTTCAGTCGGTTTCTAGCCGTAGGAAGTAAAACACGAGTCTATTGTTACGCGATAACGAAATATCTGACAAAATTATGAATTCGTATGCTTTACCGAAGTGTAAATACACAAATAAAACCGATATCTATTTCTGTAACAAATATACTGTACATTTTTATAATTAGGTGTTGAAGTATATGTCCGAAAGTTTTGACTCGTTTTTACTGATCAAGTTTAATGGTTAGGGCCCGTCCATTAATTTTATTTTGGTCGAAGTCTTAGGCACGCCATTCAGAGAGATCTTCACCTTTTTGTTTTCAGCTATTCACACATTCTTTCTTCACTACTTTGCCATTTTGTAATCTCTGCTTTAATGGTCAAGTTTTCTAGTTGTATTTTATTATATAAAAACGTAGGCTCTATTCTAATGGCGCCATTTAGGGCATGTAAACCATAATTGGTCAACAAAAAAAATTGCAGAAAAAAAGTTCGTTTCATGATTTATTGGGGCTATGCGATTATTAAATTAAACACTTTTAACGGATTATATCGCGTATATTTTACATTTTTTCATTTACTTTTCATTCCTGACATTACGCACACTTTTAGAATAATGTAAAATACTTGCGATAAAATCCGTGTTTAATTTAAAATCGAATCAAATTAGATTAATATAACATTATGTAATCAAAATAAATTTATAGTAATTTCCGGTTCGTATCGTAGTAAGTCAATGGTTGGTACTGTCAACTACGATAAAAAATCGGGCTTTATTGGTAGTGCGATATCTACTTAGGTAGGTATATGACTACTTCAGCTGCTTTGTAAGACAACTTCTTTACATACATTATGTTTCTATGCACACAATGACACGCTGCGCAATACGTATATCGCAAGACTCTTGGGTGAGGAAAGTTATGTGGTATACAGTATAATAATTATACCGTAGTCTGAAGGATCCTTCAAACACGGGTCTCAAGGGGGCCAATCAGACTGGCTGGAAGTTTAGCGAGGTAAATTCGGATTGGAGTTTGGACTGTGCTCTCTGAGGATCTGCTTATTACCTAGCTGGAAGTTTCGATAGTGGCGGACTTGAATTACTTTGATGTGTGCACTGTGGCAGAGGATTACTTTGCGTTTGAGTTCGTCTGAATGATGAACTTAGTTTTATTCGGTTTACTCTCATAGATACCTAGCTAGCGATGTATATGTTTGAACTATGTTTTTGCTAATTACCTGGTACTCGTTACCATTAATTTGAAACCAATCTTAGTAGGTAAATATACGACATACACAGTGTTTATATAAAAGTGTAGTTATATGTAAGGATGTTTATCTATGTTACCTATCAAAGCGAATAACTTTTAGAAATAGACACTAAGCAATTGCAATAACATCGTAAACAAAGCAGCATGCGCTACCTGAATGGGTGTTCATCGCAGACTGCATCATCGCTTAACATCAGGCGAGTTGGCGGTCACACGTGAGCCAATTTCCAATTAAGTAAAAAAAAAAACACTGAAGTATCAAGTACCTGCTACATTCTTAAGTACAAACCCCTAGCGAAAATGATCAGAATTCGTGGATTTATTCAGCTTTTTACAATGTTATTTCAGCTGTCTTTATCAAAATCTAGCGACATTTATTATATTAGAGTAGTTATGTTTATAAATACCCACCTAACACTACAGTGCAATGTAATAATAGAGATACTATAGGTGAAACAACAGTACCTACTTTAAAAACGAACTAATATCAGCATAGAGAATAACTATTAGTCTAAGATCCCGCCATAGAACGACCTTCACCGAACTGGTTAATGGATGAAAAGTATTTTATATTCAATTAAATATGTCAAAAAATATATTGCAAATGGGTTGCCTAAAAAATTCAGTCCAGAATATGGATTAATTAACAATGAAAAAAAAATTGTTTTTTCTTTTCATTGGTTTGGTTAATATACAATTATGGGGTATCGTTGATGAGGTCTTCTAAAATAAATGTAAGGTTTCATACATCACTTTTTTATAAAGTCTATACTTTGCGAAATATAGCCCGCCAAAGTGGCAAAAAGTTGGTCCCCCCCCTGCATTTCTAAACTATAAGACATAGAAACTTGTAACTTACAACACTGGTCATTACTGGTCATATTTAAAACCTTCATACTTATTTTTTATTTTTTTTATAATTTTTAATCACTCATGTTCTGGACTGAATTTTTTTTGACTACCCATTTGCAATATATATATTGACATATTTAATTAAATATAAAATACCTTTCATCCATTAACCAGCTCGGTGAAGGTCGTTCTATGGCGGGATCCTATACTATATGAAAGACTTTGACTTTTTATATCTGTTGTAAGAACGAGACAAATTAGCTACTGGTGGCATGTGGTGGCCGGCTCGCCGCCCGTCGTGGTGATCGGCTTAGTTCGGCTTTGGTCGTCGATTATGCTGCGAGCTCTTTCATTCTCTCACACATAACGATCTACACATCACGCTTATCCACTTCAGCCGCCTAAGATGAAACAATTAATATTTTTTCTGTTTCAATAAAAAAATACTACTTACGCATGAAATTCAATATTTTTCTTGTCTCTCACAGTACGTGTGTAGTTAGTGCAGTTTATAAAAACACAGGATTTTATTTTTGCTAAAACACTTAATTAGCTGCAATGTGTTGCCAGACCACTCGACCGTAACGAGTACGGCAATGTACCTTGCATTTGTCTAGTCAACATGGTGGCGGGCACAACCTATCTACAGGTAAAAATATCTTAGTAATACGTTCCCTACACGGTTACTCACGGTTACCTGAGACATTGATGTGGCGTCCGCAAACAATCGTGCCCTAACGAACCCCAATTAGCCGTGCGATCTGTATACGGAACCGTCAATTAAATACGGTAACGCCGATGCTTTTGGGTGACAAAATAAATAGAAATACTGCCTTATTATTATTATATATTATTACAGCACATACATAGTATAGTTGACATTAATAATAAACCGTATGTGCGTGTAATTAAATTTTGAAATAGATTGGCACGGTATTGGTCGTATAGGCTACTGTGGTAAAGGTATATTTTCTAAACCAAATTACTTATTCTGACAGATCTTAAATTATATTTGTCTCTTTTCAATATCTACATTGTATATAGAAAAGAAAATAAAGCCCTTGTCTTTTATGTGGTAAAGTAGAAAAAGTAAAGGAAAGCTAAAAACATTAGTTTGTTAAAATAGGTAAATCTTACCGTTCACATTTGCTTCGCATTTAGATTTTAGATTCGACGTGAAAACAGTTTTAAAATTATTATAATTTTACTTAATTTCCATTAAACTAAAAAAATAAAATGGAAATGCAAACACAAAGCTGTTGCCAAAGTATACATGGTACTGTTAAAATACGCAATGAGCGAAATAGATAACGGTAAACGATCGTAGAAACTAGATTTTAAGGTCAATTGAAATAAAGCCGAAAATCAAATAGCCAATGAGTAACGTATCAATCTGCGTCTGTAATGACGTAAACGATGCCAAATATCTACACTAATATTATAAAGAGGAAAGATTTGTACCTATTTTTGTATGTTTGTAATGAATAGGCTCCGAAACTATTGAACCGATTTAAAAAAATCTTTCACTGTTGGGAAGCTACACTATCCCCGGGTGACATAGGCTATATTATATTTTGTAGCGAGGCCGAAGGCCGAGCTTACACTCGTGCGAAGCCGGGGCGGACGGCTAGTATCTAATAAAACGAAAACAAACAAAATAACTTGAAACGAGAACTAATTGTAACAGTAATCGTTGAGAGCAATTTTCGTTTGTTTTCGTTAGTTAAATAACCATAATGGTTAAACAAAAACAAAAAAACTCTTAGCGACTATTATAATAGTTTTCGTTAAAAGCTGTTTTGTTTGTTTTCGCTGGTTAAAAATCATATGTTTAACGGTTAAACAAATAAAAATGGCTCCCCCACAACTATATTATGATGGTTATTGTTGAAATATATTTGATTTGTGTTCGTTGATTAAAAATCAATTTATAATTGCAAGAAATATGTATATATGAAGGAACATACATAAACGTACAAAAAACATATACTTAGCTAATATTGAAAGCTCCTTTTTGAAGTGGATAAAATTGGAAGCAAGTAATGATATTAAGGAGGTCTTTGTACAAAGTATGCAAGAAAATCAACGTTTCTAATTTAGTAGATGAAAAGGAATTATGCCAGCAGCCGAACGGCATAAATGAAGAGTTTAACCGAATCTTGCTTTACACAACGCCAAGCCTATTCCGGTATCACAACAATGGAATTACGGCTCAATCCACACAGAATTACAGTTCAAAATGGAAGTGTTGTGTTCGTGGTATTGAACAACTAATATTAACCATCTCTCCGACCGGTGTAGACTGAACAAACACAAACACTGTTGTATTGAGCTAATCAAACATCATAAGGGCTTATAAGCCCCTCTATGTTAATAGAGATCTTAGAAGCTCTATGGAGTTTGAACCTTATGAGGTAGGAGTAAAGTTGTGAAAGACAAAAGAGTCAAGGAAAAGGCATTTTGAAAGAAATGCTTCTTTCGGATAGGTACTTACGCTTTTCCTAAAATAAAGAATCAAGGAATAGAGGAGTTATGTCACAATATTATATAATTTTCACCCCTAAACCAAATAAAAACTTGAAGAGAGTTGAAGAGGGTGAAAATCACGTTCATAGATTCCATTACGTATAGATCAATAATTATATAGATACATACTAAGCTAATAATGGCGTGTTAAAAAGTGGGTAAAACACCAAAATATTTAATTTTGAACACGAAAGATAATAATAATTGTAATTGATACGCAGGGGCGGTTTTATGGCGAGCCGTCGGTGAGTGGCGACACCGCGTACCCCGATTCCAGGGGGCTAAAACCCCAGACCCCGACCCCTGGCTTGCCTTAACCGGCCGTCTGGGGGTAGAAACCGCAAGAGCTAAGAACCTAAGCTCCAGGGTGGAAGTGTTAAAGGGCATAACGCCGTGAGTAGCTCTTAGTGAAAGTGCAGCACACTTCTCTACACCCTAAGCCACCCACGCCAATGTTGTCCCTCCGGTGCCAAGATACGGCAGCATTTATGGGAGCCCATTTAGTGGGTGGCAAGTCATCACCTGCCTAAATATATTTTGAGATGAGACAGGATAAGGCAGGTGCCGTTTCTCATCCAATAGATCTGATCCTATCCACAAGTTGTTCATCTCAATAGCCCAGACTTTTTAAATCATATACCTACTGTACAATAGTTTCATAATCCATTTTATACACATTCCATAATTTTATTGTATTTTTATATTCAACAGGGTCTCTTGAAGTTGGTATCGGGTCCACTAATGCCACGAAATGTCCGGGCTAGACCCGAGAATCGTATGAAATAAAGTAAAATAATTGTAATTAAAAAGCCCATTTCTGAGAACATGATAGGTAATAAAAAACTGTTTTAATGATGAATTTGACCTTTTAGGTTAGGCAAAATTAAACTCAATAAAATTAACATCATCAACAAATATTTATCACAAATTCCTTATTGTACTTGAAGCGACGTAGAAGCGGAATTACACTAGAAATTCATCATTAAAACAGTTTTGAAAATGGACTTCCGCAAAGTAACGCCTGATTCAATCAACTATGATAGGTAATGATAAACCAGAACTTCTTACTCAGTTCTAAGTATATTGAAGTGGTATAACTTTGTTTGATTGTGGCGGTTAAAATGTCTCAATTTCCTCTAGTTCTTCCGAACACGATATAAGGAAACCGTTCCAGTGGTCCGTGACTGGGAATAGAATGTACAGTAACGGTAATGGGCAAGTTTCCGTTTTGTTGAGTGCGGGGATCTCATGTAGGTACAAACTCTGGTTGGGTTGGTTTCAATTGGTTGGCATAAGGCTAAGTTGAGTCTGGAAAATTTAATTTTTAAGGCCAAAATACTGGTTGGGTTGATCTGGCTCACTTTTTTTTTTTAAATTTATTATATAAAATGACTGTGTCTACTTGTGAAAAATATTTTTTTGTGACCAGAATATATGGAACAAGTAAATTACATTATTAAAAACATATAACGCGAAAGTAGTAACTGTAAAGTAACAGCGGCGTCGGAGCTCGTGCGCTTGCGCTGCATACCTATCTATACCTACTCGTAGTAGATACAGCGATCTTGCATATCGCCACAGAATACATAAACCGCTTTATATCATAAACTATCGTGATCCATCGTAGACCGCATCGCGCTTAACATCAGGCGAGTTGGCGGTCAAACGCAAGCCTATTACAGAATAAAAAATAAAAAAAACACTACTTAATGCCCACAACGGGCCCCAGGATCTGTCAGAAGATCGCTTAAATTATCTCCAAATAATAATAATTCCGTTCAAAAACCTACTAGGGTGCTTTCGGGGTGCCAGGGCAAGTCTGATCCTCACTCCCGGCGACGGCCCAAGCCGAGGCTCGTACCTCCGAGGTGCCCTCGCGCTTGTCACCCAAAAATCTAAATCATGTTGGCTCAACGCCCTCAGCGTTCACCAACTAGTCCGGTCAAGCTGTAAAGGCCGCAAGGCCGACAACAAAAAGGAACATAATAAAAAAAAATATACTTAATATTTCCTTGTAGTGTTATATATTTATGAAATATGCTAAGTGAGTTCTACTTAATTATGGTAATATTGACCGATTTTACAGAGTTAACTTACTATTTTCCGTTCTATTTTTTCCCCCGTGGATGCCATCTTGAATTTTTGTACTCTATGTCACTCTCACTATAAGAGCGATTCAAATGACACCTCACACATCGCAAGCTGTAGGGCCAAACTGTGCCAAAAAAATCGTCATACATAAACACACTCGAAAAACATAACCCTCCTTCTTGCGCAGTGGGGTAAAAAACTGTTAAGTAAATTTGTGTGGTCATAATAATAAATATTAAAACTTTCATTTGTTCTAAACATTTTGAATATTAATTTCGCAAAATGACCGAAGCACATTTTTCAAAATTAGACAATAAATTTGAAATAAAAAAAATAGTATGTACAAGTGAGATAGTGGCGCGTTTATTTATTTGATGGAAACGGATCCCGGTATCAGTGGATACAACTCTCCGGGATCCGTGGCTAATTCACTCTGATCCCGGGATATACCCGCCATATTCTGGGCCTTCAGCTAATTATTTGCGGTTGATTATTTCGCCATTTAATGAAATACATAAGCGTGTTTTTACGTATTTTAAACTATAAAATTATTCCCACATGACTAAAATTGCTGACTTGCGCTTGACTGTGTTACATTGTGGATAAGACTTTAGCTCGGCCGCAAAGACCAAGACCAGCGCGGAGTCAACGATGTTTTCCGCCGTGTTTCTAACCCAGCGCTTTATCAGTAACAATAAAAAGATTCCCTTCTAAAACCTGGCAATATGACTGGCACATAATTGAAAACAAACGACTATGCATATATGAAAACATACACGCGAGTTTCCCCAAAGTTATTGTTTAATCTTCATTCATATCCAGCAACAAAATTAATTACAAACTTAGTTCCTGTCTAATAACATTATTGTAAACAGCGACCAACGTATCATTAGAGCCGGCAAAATATTGGAACTAAAATTTTGTACTGCTGGCTGTCGGTTTTGTTTAGAAAATACGCCTGTGATTCTCCCACTCAACTGTAAAAACAAGTTGGTATTGTACAACATGGGGAGTTAGGAAATCTCTGTCGTTATTGTGCAGAGGAAATGTTAATCGTTGAATGGCAGAGGTCGCTTCCTTCATGAATAGGTATAACCCACATTTGGTAAGTTTACTGTGCTATTGAGAGTTCTATTTTAATGTTGGCCTGTTGCTTTAGTATAATTACTGTTAGTTTCACTGGAGGTATTCTTCCAGGACTTTTAAGGACATAGGCATAGGACTTGGACTGACTTTTAGGACTTTTACGCATAAGAATTGCCATTCAGCGTGGTGATGCTGCCAGTATGCTAGGTATGCTGCCAATTGACAGTGGGCTTGAGTGGATTGTCTTTAGATTTTCAACGGTCTATGGCCAGCAGGCGCTGATTCAGCCTTCAAAAAAGGTTGTGGTCACAGCCACCCGAAACCTTGCTCGTGCATGATCGATATACTTAGTGGATTCTTACAAAGGAAATGTTTATAAAAAATTATATGACGGCCTGACCAAGATTTTGTAGTATATTAGTTTCACGCGGGTAAAGCTGTGGGCGTCACAAGTCACGTATTAGGGTTGTGGGCATGCCCATCGTGCCCACAACGGAGAAGCCAGTCTGTTTATGTAGTGTTAGTGTTAGATTGTATTTTATTTAGTTATTAAAGGCACTTGCCCGGTAAAAAAATAGGATTTTTACGCATAAATATTTGCAATCCAGCTGGTCCAGAAAAAATTACTAGACCTTATTTTTACATTTCATCATAGACCCAGCTTATATGGCATACCTACACACACAATTTGCATAATTTTAATTATTATTAGTGGCCTTGATTTTAATTTTGAATGTTTTCTTATACGCGTACAATACAGAAATAGCAACGACAACAAAAAATAAGAAAAAAAACAGTACTTAAGCCTACTAATTAAAAATCATACTGTAATATAAATAATTATCAATGTAAAACACCGACTTCAAAATTAGTAAATACGAATTTTAGTTTACTTGGATGACGTATTTTTTCAGCTAATTTGATTTAAAAACCAAACTACTAAACCAATTTTGATGAAATTTATATGGGACCACCTCTGAAGTATGGCCTACCAAACAAAAAAGAATCACCATAATCAATTCATAATTGGCGGAGAAATCGGTGAACATACATACAAAAAATACATACAGTGGAACAAAGATCCTCCTCCTTTTTGAAGTCGGTTAAATAGATATAAATGAAATCTTATGTTCAACCAGCGGACTGTCTGTCGTATCTGTTTAATGTAAGGAAAAATGCGGTAAAAAAAATTAGTAAATACAGGATAAAAAAATTGTATTGGATTTCGACAGTTTTTAATCAGGCAATCGCAATAAAATGTACACATTTTAGCAACTAATAGAACAAATAAATCAACCACTTTAATGAACCCCATCGACATTTATTAGCCGAAGCGAGATTTATTCACCAGCTGTTATCCAAATCGGGCCGTCTATCGAAAACAAAGGCATCAATCCGTTATAGCTTTGACGTACCGTTGTTGATAACGCAGTACAAAAACTGAGCAGTAACGGAGAGCTTTACAATACGCAGTGGTTGCGAGACGGCGCGAAAAAAGATTTTTCATTACTCATACTCGGAAAATAGGTCTGAAGTTGCCTGAGGATCGGGTTGAAAGTAATACATTTCAGCTCTAGGAAGAATCACTTTCAACTGAAAGTGACAGTTGACAACTGACGGATACTCAAATTATAAAAAAACTATTATTATTTCACATTTGTATTGAAACATGTTCCAACTTTTTTTTCTCCTCAGAGAATTATGGTCCCACACTTCTCGTGCATTTGCCAGTGTCAGTTCATGTTTTTATTTTTAGTTTCCTTGTATTCGTAATGTGTAATAACGCACAGTGTTTACCTCGGGGTTAAAGACTTATTTAGTCTCACGAACTATTAGCGTCAAACCCCGTCTCGGGACTAAATAAGTTACTTTCACCCCTAGGATAACAATGTACTATTGCAATGTGAACTCTACCGTACGGAGGTTTCTAATGTCAAACTTAGTTTGCCGGTACCTTAGTTAATGGGTAAGTTTTCACAAGACGGCTTGGAGACGGCATTGTCATGGCAAGGGTCGCAATACTAGTGCCCTGCTACGTTTTTCCTCTAGAGTAGTTTTTTGCGTCCCGGTCGGCATAGCGTCTAGGGGAATAACGACTATTTTGTATCACATTTTGTAAAATCCTAAATAACAAACAAGAAACCATAAATAATGTTAGATTACTGTGTTCCAGATTGAAGGGCAATGTTTTCAGCGAAATTACAGGGCACACAGAGATTTGACATCTTATATGACGAGCGCAGTGCATTGCTGTTTTGAACTGTTGAAGTTCAAATTTCTGAGTGGCGTTAAGCTGTTATGGGCAAGCGTGAAGAGCCATCAGGCGAGCGACTTCGCTCGTCTCCTCACTCAGTATCATAAAAAAAAAAACCTATTTTAGGCAAAAGTATTGTACGAAGATTTAAGATTTTTATACGGCAAAATGGAGTGACGACTTGTAAGAAGCAACTGCCAAATATGATCTCTATGATTGACGTTAGTTAGGAGAAGTATTCGTCTGGCATTGATAAAATACTACTAATCTTATACGTTACTTCTATTCCACCTGTCACAATTATATTCGAATGAAGATTCCATACTGAAACAGTTGTGTAGATACAGCTTTGACGCACGGTCGTTGATAGCGACCGAATTTATGAGTTGATAAGGGAAACCGTTTGGTTAATGGATTGCTTCACATTTACGAGGTCTGCAAAGAAAAGAATTTGGGAAATTCGGCTGGAACAGGTTCATTTGTGGATTTAGTGGATGTCTGGATGATGCTGTGGGCGCGATCAATAGCATTATTTATACTTGAGACCGTAAAACGGTACTTCATGTTTTTTAAAGTTTTAGGTAACTTGAAGTAGAGCAAGCAATTTTTGAAGTGAAAACTTCTTTAAGTGCGTTTAGCACTATTTGAATGTACAGAAATCATGGAACTCGCGGCATCGTCACACTGTCACAGAATACATAATATATAGAACCATGTATTTTAAAATAGCGCCATCTCTTGTAGAATAGGTGAATTACTACTTAAGTTTTCACATCTGACTTGCAGTCCTATGACTGATGTGTTTTTTTTTACATTTCTTTGTAAAACTATTATATTTATAGACGGCCGGTAAGATTGTGGCAACGCGTGTCTTATGACCTGTTATTTCCAATGTCAGCGTCTTCATAGCCACTGGATGACTCTGCTACCAGTCATCACTTAACGAGGGTTCCTAATCAAATCAAATCATTTATTTATAATATTCAGATCACACTGATCCATTTAGAATTAATTACAAATAATATAATAATAATAATTTTAAAATGCAAAATAAATATGTAATACTAATTAAAGAAAATTAAATTAAAAAATCTAATCCTACTCCTAAACCCAATTACTCTCGCATTCATTTGAATAACATGTAATGAACATGTTATGATTAAATATCTCACTCATCTCAACTTATATTCATTATTATTTTATTTTTATATAGACTAATTTTACTAACTTATTTGACATTATTTGTACCTGAATGTTTTAATTAATTATGTCATAATTTTAATCTTATTTAATTAACTCTTGTATTTGGCCTTTTGTAGCCGTTTTAGTTAAAAACAATAAATAAATGAATTTAATCACTGAATTTCCATAATCAGCTAAGTAAAATGAACGCTATTTACAAGCAAAGACATTTTTTATTCGTAGGCTTGAACCCACACAGAAAGTATCGTCTAAGCTCTCTGAACCAGATATTTACGCGTAAAAATAACCGTAAACAAAAATTCCCCTCCAAATGAAATAATAAGCAAACAGCTACTCCGGTAGCAAATAATTGGAGCAAATCAATAAAGCAGCCACTCACGGGCGAGTGACTCGCGTAACTCTAATCGTGTTAGAACGCATCCCAAGCTACAGCAGTAGGGATGTTATTGTATTGAAGTAATCGATATTTTTTCGATGAGACCATTCCGGTAATAATTGAAGCAAATCAATGAGGCAGCTACTTACCCTAAGTAGCTGCTTCATTGATTTGAGATCGACTCGCGTAACGCTAATAAAACCCAATTTGCGCCAGTAGGAATGTGCTCAACCTATCGATACTTTTTTATTTTGTATGTAAAGAAAAAGAAAATTTGTCTACAAATTATATCCACGATGATACCTAAATAAGTGAAAAACTAAATAAATATTTATGTAAGCAAAATTATATTTTCTTTCAAATGCACTCATGCAGCAAAAAAAATGAGTTAATCAATAAAGCAACCACTCACCTGAGAGACTCTCATAACGCTAATCTGTCAGAACATTGTACACATACATATAAAGTAGCAAAAAAGCTAATTTTGTCAACTCATCTTAACCAGGGATGTGCTCAATTTATCGATAATATTTATCGATGTTTTGTTGAATATAATTTTAAATGGTTGAAATTGGATTGATCTACATAGTTTAAATGCATCTGTATAAGAACGTGAACTACTTTAATGTTAGATAAAATTCGCTAAATATTTAGACATTAAATTATTATACGCGTCGATCAAGTTGATGTGATTTATAGCAAAAGACATCAACGCGCAACCATTTGTTTTATTCACATAATATAAGTTTGGCATAGGTTATGAGGTAGGTGCCTTAAGAAATTTTTGATCGATGGGTAGCTTTTCAGTTGCTTAACTAACACCTAGGCGCAGTTACATGCACCATTGAAGACCCCCGTGAACGTGGCCTCCGTCCACTATCTTACCACGGTAAATATCCCGTAAATAATCATGTAACTGTAGTGGAAAACCGTGATAGTTAAAAACAGTGTTAAACTAAAACCATAAAAATTAGACCAAAAATTATCGCAAAACGTGGATAAATTGTATACGTAACATAAATTGTTTACCATAATTTTCATCGATATTTTTCTCCTCACTAAATTTCCTCCCTACTTTACATCACAGGTGAGTGGTCGTAAACATGCCTCCAATAAGTAATATTAGCATCCGCTGTCGAACTCTATAGAGCTGCTATTACCACCATTGTAATAAATCTTTGCGATTTATTCTACGTGACAACGTTTACGACGTTTTGTTTGCGATGCTTTATTGAACGAAGTAGCGATTCAAGCTACAGAAATATGAAGCCATGAAGACTTTGAGATTTTTTTATTGTATAAATAATTCACACATTGCTTATCAGCAAAAATAAGGTACAGAAGAAGAATAAGAATGGCGTGAATTTTTTATTCTTGTTTTATAAAAGCAACCAATCTGCCAGAAATTACTATACAATTTTTTTTTCAATACATTTATGAGGAAAAGTTATATGATTATTTACGGGTTATTTACCGTGGTAAGGTTGTGGAAGGAGCTCCCGATATTTCGGCGCAGTTACATGCACCATGTTCACGGGAAGACTTAACGAACGGGAACTTTAGTGAACAACCGTGATAGTTTAAAACATATATGAGGAAAATATGACAACAATTTAAATTCTATCAAAGTTTGTTTAGTTAAGAATTTGCTACATTTTTTATATTCAATACCGCTGCTAACTACAATTCCATTAAGCAGTACGTAAATTAATTTGACTTTGCCCGTCAACACTTGTAATTTAATTTTAACACCCAAAGTTGCGTCACTCCGGTCTATAGTATCACCAAAGATAAATTTTGAGAAAACTCCCTAAAAAATCAGTCTATATATACAAATTAAAATAATTTAGGTGTTGCAATTGCGGGTTCAGGTAACTCCTTATATAATAAACATCTAAATATACTGATTGATTCCTAAATATGTCTAGTTAGTATTATCTAAATGTGTGTTAAAATACAAAATATTAACATACTATTATAATATTAAACAAAATATATTATATAAAAAAATTATTTAAAGGATGTAACCGTACCGCGTCTGCGCACAACTCAATCATAAATACTTGTGTGTCAAAAATCCCTTGTCAAATATTATTATAATATTTAATATTATACTTTGACAATACTCATGTCTTTTGTTTTCATATTTATCGGGACTTATCGCGCGATAAGTCCCGATAAATATGAAAACATGTGTTCGAATCGCGAAAGTTTAAAAATTACTAATACTCATGTCTATAATCAAAAATAATTACCTTAACAAATATCAACTTGATTACAACAAAAAGAATCGGCTTGAATTTATTAAGTAAAATAATGTAAATAATCGAGTTTAAATTTTCCAGCCGAGCTTTAATAAGGATCGTTTCAAAAAGGCTATGTATGATCTGTTATTACCTCTCCTGGTTGGAAAAATATTGACAACACCGCTAGTGTTGAGGTGGTGATTATCGTTCATCATCAGACTGGCCGAATGCTTATTTGCCGCTCTTTTTCTAACATAAATCTCTGTATTTTTATTGCGTACATAATCTGAGTTTGTTATCTTACTATTGATTGTCTACATTATACGTTAGAAACTAAAGCAAATCCCCACAAGAGTTAGGTAAAGTATCAAACTCTGAGTCAATTCTGGGAACAAATATCATTTGTCGACATAAATGCAGTAACCGGACAGCCACATCACGTTTGGAAGCTTCGCATTTGGGGCAAACAGATTTTAGAAGCGCTTTGCAAAATGAAGGTTTTAGTCTAAGCGCAATGCACACCGTGAGATAGTTTAGGTTAGCTCACGCTGTGTCTGCTCTTGACGTAGTAGCCCAAGTCTTGTTTTGTTTTTTAGACTTTATCTTAGAGTAGAGTAGAGTTTATAGCTCTCCCATAGTGCAAAAAGCAATATCGACAACCTACTAATTTACTTTTCTACCCACCCACTTAACTTTATTGATACCAGAAAAATATCATGAAATTAAAAATTATGCCTAAAGGCAGTCTAATTGCTAAAACGCAGTCTCTACCGCAGATAACCTTCATAAGGTAGTCTGCGTTAGAGACAAAATATTATGTAGATAAATTAAAATGAAAAGTTTTGTTCACCCTAAAATTGGAAGTATCGAAGCTATAAATACAAAAATATAATTACTACGAATAATATTTTGCAAAAACAAGTCTCTCTCTCTGAGTGTATCTCTATTTTTTTGGCTATCTTTCCACGACTAAACGGCTGAACCAGTTTTGAAGGAACTTGACGATGAAGTAGTGTGCATCACGATGACAGATGTAAGATATTATACTAGCTTTTGGTTTTCAAAATTATATGTAGAAAGTCTTCTGTTTTAGAATATTCTTAATTATTACCAATCCAGGTTTTATAATGTTTGCTGTATTTTATTTCAAAACCACAAAATGGTAAGAAGAAAATATAACTAAAACATAAACTACTAAAAATATTATTAAAACTAAAAAAATCTAGTAAACCGCTATCAGTGGAAATTGTTCCCAAAATGTTGGCCTATTACCACGTTATATAGCATTGCTCAGTGAGCAATGCTCACCCTTTGCTATAAAACATAAGTCGTATTTTATTATACAAGACGAAAATATTTGAATAATTCTGAGTAAATTCATCAGAATCTCATCCAAATTTATAGCACGTCATCGGAGAGCTGTTAGCGCAGAACCTAGCAAAAATAATATCACAGAGTAACGCATAAAGCTCTTGGGTTTATGCTCGTATTACTACAAACCGCAACAATTTGAAACAAGCTACAGGAGTACAGCGAATTAAAATAGATTATAATTGAAACGCCAAAGTAACAAATTGTCCAACTTAATAAATATTTGCATTTGCAAACCGTCCAAAAAATTTACAAAATGGGAATTTACCCTTAGTTTTAATCTGCTAGTTTGTCAATTGCTTTCCGTTTATCCACCGTCCGTTTTCCGTTTATCCACGTTCCGTTTATCCTACTCCGTCGTGTCGTAGGATAAGTAGGTGGTCACCAAAAATTGTGACCGTTTCACAATTTTGCTCATAATTCGAAATCAAAAATTGTATTAGAATTACATTTCATGAAAATCTAACGATAGGCACGCAAAGTTATCGTCAAGCAAATATTATAATTAAAACTTAAATTTCAACTACATATACTCTGGGGCTCTCGCTTCGCTCGGTCATATGCTACGTTTGCCAATTATCTAATCTTATGTTTAGTACACGTCTTTCCTCTGTTAGTTCTGTGTTAGATTTGATAAGCTCATTACCACGTGAGCTTGCGACAACGTATTACTACACGTGTTATACATTACTCATAAATATTCTTACCTGGAACCAGTAAAATCCACCTTTGATATTCTGTTCAGTTCCCAGAATTTCCATTACCTAGATTTATCCAATCCACGCAAAGGGGAGAAGGTTTAAAGTCCAATCTTCATTCAGAGCATTCCATTAATATATCTTTTAACTTGGGCCACTCAAAAGCTGGCCCTTTCTGTAATTGGAAACATTCAGATATGCAAAGCCCTGGGCTGGGCCAGAAATGGCCCTCCTGTAAAATTTATGCGCGCCCGTTTGACGTGGCCCATGCCTTTAGGCAGCCATTCTTTCCCAGAAATTAATGCTCTATGGCGGTCGATATATTTTTATTTTTTGTTATCGGTACGAGGTTTGATAAATGCAAGTGTACGTATCAATAGCGATTGGATGGTTTTTGAAGGAATATTATCATTATCATCAGCCATAAGACGTCCACTGCTGAAACTAGGCCTTCCCCCATAGAATGCCACTCTGAACGACATCTGCATTCTGCATGTATTGGATACTCGTGACTCTTAAGATGTCGTCGGTATCGTAAATGAAATTCCTCTAAGGATCTACTTTACTAGATTTTTGGTAATATAATGTTTGGCTTAATTCTGAAGCAAATATTCATCATGGTACGCAAAAATACTATAATTATGATTACAAAAAAATGTTTTTTTTTTTTTTAATAATTACATACCTGAGTGACCTGGGTTTTTTCAAGAAATACAGCTATATAGGTAAACTTAAAAATCAAAACATTACCTAAATACAAAAAAAAAATACTCATTCAAATTGTTAGAGTCGTTTCCGATATACGCGAAATAAATTTAATTTATATTATAGGTTCAAAACAATGGGCTTTTTAAAGTTATTAGTTAGTTGCAATTATGTTTGCATTTGAATATTATTATGAGTGTCAATAGTTTTTTTTTTCGTACTTAGGACAAGCTTTTGCCTCTTTCAAGGCTCGTTTTGCAACACCTCAAGATAATTAGAAGTAAAAGTCAACAACCTCTTATACAAAATCTCGATAGAAAATTCAACAAGACTGTCCTACATTCGATCACCTAAAACCCGTCACATCCGGTTCCTACCCCAACCGTACACCCTAGAAGTAATCATGCATCAAACTATACGGGTCAAAAGTCTCTCAAACTTAATCGGAATAATCCATTTGGCAGACAAGTTTTACACTGCAACAAATATAATCAGACCTACCTCAATCCCCTGGTCCAATAAACATCCAGCCATGAATGGAGTACAAGTAGCTTCCCCTTGGGTCTGGTTTGGCTGGACATGTTTTATCAGGTCGTAAATTTATCCGGTATCTGGCGAGACATCAGCCTTCCGATGCGGTTGCTGCAAAATTTTCGGAACGACACATTGTAGCTTTGACGCCGCTTGGTGAGCCGACGTCATTTTCAACAAAGTAATTTATAGCTAGTTTTACAGCTTACAATTTTAAGGGCTTAACTCAGTGCCCAATTTACACTTGAGTTTGATTCGACAAAACTGGAAAATACAAATACAAAATAACTATTTTGGGGCCGTCCATTAATAATGTGATGTTTTTTTAGCACTTTAAACCCCCCTCCCTCCCCCTTGGTCCCTCCCATCGTGGTGAGGTTTAAAACTAAAACTAATCCAATTAGTTTCACACCAATAAAGACCGTCAATAGAAAATTAAAAACGAAGGTCTCAGTCCCGACAGGTCTGTCAGGTAGTACAGGTTTATATATTGAAACATATTGAACATATTGAAAGGTCGTTTTAGTTTAATAACATTTAAAAGGTCGTATTAGTTTAATAACATATTAAAAGTTCGTATTAGTTTAGTAACATATTAAAAGGTCGTATTAGTTTCATAACATATTAAAAGTTAAAAGAAATACGTATGCTGAAGAAATTATTTAAATCACTAAAAAGTTCTGAGATATAAGGGTCTGATTTTTTAAAGAAAGGATGCTTTGTCTTTTTCTAGCTAAGCGAGTGTCAGTCAGAGAAAAGAAAATGTTGTAGTTTTTTTTATGATACTGGGTGACGATACGACCGAAGTCACTCGCCAGATGGCTCTTCACGCTTGCCCATAACAGCTTAACGCCACTCAGAATTTTGAACTTCAACAGTTCAAAACCCTGGATGGCAATGCACTGCGCTCGTCACCCCGAGATATAAGATGTCAAATCTCTGTGAGCCCTGTAATTTCGCTGGAAACATTGCCCTTCAGTCCGGAACACAGTAGAGTTTGCACACTACTGCTTGGCGGTTGAATAACTGGCAAAGGTGTGGTACTTCCCCAGGCGGACCCCTGCAAAATAGTCCTACCAGTACTAAGCTGTTGTGGAGCTCTACGGACTTTGCGATTGCAATAGGCATGGTGACTAATATTTTTTATTAGCTCATAAAAAAGCTGATCTTCAGTAGAGCCTATCAATGAAAAAAAAAAAAAAAAATTAGTTCAAAAATAAATAAGTTATAAGTATTTTAATTTCATGCTAGACAGAGAGCGCACTATACTAAGCTATGACGTCAAGCCTCAGGCGCGGCATACAAATGCTATACTAACACACGCTTTGCGAAAAAGGGAAGGAGCATCCCCTCTCTATCCCCACCTAAAACTTTAAACGTTCATTTCTCAGATATTAATCAGCCATTTAAATTTATTTTTTCAGTATGTGTAATGTATTTAGTTATATTAATCACTAAGCCTGCCAAGGCTTCGCGATGGAAGGATTTCGCTTTTTGCCTATTGCTCTCAATATGTAGGTGATATGGCGTACTTACAAGTGACGTTATTTTTATAAGTATAGTGCATCCAGACATTAAAATACATATAGCTTCCTTAATCTTTAGCATATTTTAATTTTGGTTTCTGTGTTCGGCAATTTTATGGTCAGCTTTTTATAAAACAATACAAGACAATCAGTTCGGTAGCCTATTACTAAATAATTTCCATTTATAAACTTTATTCTCAAACAAAAAACAAATCTCGATAACGATATGTTTCATTATATCTCATTTAAGTGACACAACAAATTCATTTGAGGCGTTTCATACACGCGGTGTGAATATTTGTGTGTTTCACCACACTAGACAAAGTCGAAAGTGGTGCTTATCTCAACTACGGTGCGAGGGAAAAGCATGTCATTATACGAGAAGTTAATTTGGAACGCGCTGCTTATTTGTGTTTTTACAGGACTGCCCAAGAAATTCTGTTTTTTAGGGTTCATGTATGTGGGTGGGTACCGTAATTTTATCATAACTCGATGATGGTCTGGACTGATTTTGATGCGGTATCGTAAGACTTGCATTAAATAATATAACAATAGTTTTATTACGATACGAGGTGCAGGATACATCACGTGTTACCACTTCGTGAGAGAAGCAAAATAGCTGATATTCTATTTTTAACTAAAATAGCTCAAAGGCGTGTTCACTCTCCACTTTAAACATCCTAGAATTTCTGCAAAACATCCTGAATGTTTACATAGTGCGATTGCCCTATAGTGCGACTAATTACATGCAAAACTCTTTCTATGCTCCGTAAACACACTGGAAGACTTTCCCGACTTTAACGTGTTCAATACATCAGGAATACATATAAAAAAATAAAGAATTGATTGCTTCGAATACTTCACAAACAATATTTCTCTAACTAATTTTAGTATCTCCACCATACTAAAAGCTTTAAAGTTGCGCGTTACTAAATACTATTACTGAAATAGTTTAACAGACTTAAAGCATACGGTGAGCAGCTTTAAGCATTATAGCGTATGTTTACTAAAGTGTAAAGCCGGGTACACCACTGTGTCATGACCGGGTTACACGGGGGTATTGCTGGCCTAGATTATACAAGTGTTAAAGCGACTATAGAATATTATATAGAAAAACGAATAATTTTTTTTTAATTTTTTTTTAACGAAATATGTCCGCGATTGACCACCAACTCGCCTGTTGGTAAGCGACGATGTGGTCGAAGATGAAGCACGCTGACAGTAAAATTAGCAAATGTAACTTCTCAGCTTTAAGTCATGAAATGAGTTTTAACAGAGTAAAATGAAAAGACAATCTGATAACCAAGTATATGGAACTTATGTGAAAAAAAGGACAGCTCAGCATTATCACTAAAATTAAAGCCAATCAATGGCCTTTGAAAGCGCTGCGTAGGTAGGCCTCCTACTAGATGGACCGACATCGTGAGAGATGCGGGCATCCAGTGGATGCAGATGGCAGGTTTTCGTTCAGTGTGGAGTTTAAAGGGAGAGGCCTATGTTCAGCAGTGGATGTCGCTTCAAAAAAAAACAATCGTGCCATTCGAGTTACGGTAGCAATCACTTCCAAAGGCGAGCTACACCACGAGTGCTACGAGGTACACTACGAATGCTACGAGCTACACCTCGAGTGCTACGAGCTACACCTCGAGTGCTACGAGCTACGTCTCGTAGTACAAGCTACGTACGTCAGAAGCGTTACTTTCTGTTACAAAGAAAAAAATACTCACATCATCTACTTAGTCCGTGTTACTAGTTACTAAGAGTTAGAACCACAAAACCTTTGGTAACAGAGTTTTTAATTTGACTAAACTTGCTTCTGCGTTTTCACGTTGTTGCCTCGTTTTGTGGCCTTCTGGGAATTCAGGCAAGTGAAAAACTTTAAAAACTTCGGGGTTTAGGCACGTTGTTTGTCTTTAACCCCCGATTACGAAAGGTTACTTGATGTGACGTTTTGTTGTTGGAGATAAGCACGGTTGTTTTTGGGAGAATTTTGTGGTATAAACGAATGTAAGCTTTTGTTTTATTGAGGTCTAAAAAGATCTAATATTTATAACGCTTGCTGAATATATCTTTTTTAATAAGTAATAAGAACAGAGTTTTTGTATGCGAAAATCATTTTGCCTAAATTGTGACATAAAAGTTATTCCAAATCCAATTCTATTTTAAACCTATCACGTTTTGGAACGGTCAAATTAAAATACAACCTCCGATACAGATCTGCACACAAGTCAGCCTAACTGCCAACCTCATAAAAATGCAAACCAAAATCTGTGTGATGCCAAAAGTACCCGCCCGAGCGGTTTTCGGGCGAAATGCACATTAGAGACTGGTAACAACGTTTTGCAATTTTCGAAATGGCCAACTCGGGAGCAGTTTGTGTGGGGTTTACTTTTTATGTGTAAGCAGAGAGTAAGACATAATTTTGGTACTTACTTTTTAAGTAACAGAATAGAAAGTTCAAGTACTGTAATAAAAGAACAATAATTACCCAATATTTCAGTGTAGTTACTATTTTATTTTATTTGGAAAACATACAGTGATAAATAACTAGATTACTGATACATTGAATAATTAAACACCATTTAACACTTTCCGCATATTAAATCAATTACATGCACCAAGTTCTCCTGAACATGGTGAATGTAACCGTGCCAAAATATTAGGAGCTCCATCCACAACTTTACCACGGTAAATATCACGTTAATAATAATCAAAATAACTGTATCAGTGTCCTGTTTTAAAAAATTTGGTCAACGCAACTTTAGTAACTCAACGGTCCCTTTAAATCCCAGCATAGAAACAAAATTGGCAGCGTAAAATATGGTACACATCTAGGAGATTTATGTGGCAACTTTTTGCGACACTCTTATTAATTAGCAGCCTAGAGGTCGTGGGCCCTCTGGCGGGGCTCTCGACTTAATGGACCCGCGGCTTGCGAGTTAAAACGGGACTCTTTTGACTGATGGCATTTATAAACTACGAGTGAGGTTCAAGGTTGCTTTTTAGAAAAAGAGAAGGTCATATTAACGTTCACGCCTCTTTTACATGAGGTATGTTTTGATTTTTAAATGTGAGTTTTTTCAGAAATTGAAGTGAGACTAATAATTTTATTACTTTAGGTTGTTATTAGTTATAGGCCTACAGCTAAGGAACTAAAAGAAGGTTTTAAATGATTATAGACGGGATATTTACCGTGGTAAGGTTGTGGATGGAGCTCCCGATATTTCAACTCGCCAAAGCGTGAGGGAGTGTTCAATTCAACCTTATCACGGTACATATCCCGTCAATAATTATATAAATGTAGTGAACAACCGTGATAGTGATGGCGTTTATAAAGTACAAGCGAGGTTCAATGTTGCTATTCAGAGAAAGGTGAGTCATATTGACGTTCAGACCTCTTTAGTATACCTAATAGCAATGTTTTGATTTTCAAATGTAAATTTTTCAGAAATTTTAGTGTGAATTTTATTAGTTAAAGTATGATCCTACAGCTTTTGAACTAAAATAAGATTATTTTGACTGATGGCGTTTATAAATTAAGGTACGAGCGACATACGAAGTTGCTATTTGTTTTTGCTTTTAAGCTTTTTACAATGTAATTGCAGCTGTCAACGTATATAAATGAATGGAAATATTAAAGTATACATTTTTCATGTTGCCAATAAAAACAGTAACCTTATAATAAAAACCAAGCAAAGGATAAAATTAATGAGCCACGGAGAAACCTAATTTATTGCTCCATTCACGATCAGACTTCACGCGTGAGTCGTTAGTGTCTACAAAGACACTTTTATATGCCCAAAGGTTATGCCCTTATGTTTTAAATGTCTATCGGGACTATCCCGCATTATTTTTTAGATAAAAATAGGTATATTTCGTTCGATGAAATAAGGTTTTGGCTTTAGCGCGATAAGTCCCGATAGACATGTGTTCAAATCGCGAAAGTTTATAAGTTATTTATTCCCTTATGCCCTTATCTAATCCTTGTCTTAAGCAAGTTACACGCGGGCCTTTATTCAAAATAATCGTAATAGAGCATTTCTGCAAAGTAGGTATCGATATTTCAACCAGTATAGAGGGATAGAAAAAAAAACGGCTTCAAATTTTCAGTTGTGATAAAATTAAGTATAATAAATATATTTTTAAAAGTTTTAAATGGCTTTATTGTCAAGATGAATATATAAAACAATTAAACCATAACATTAAAATTGTTTATTTTATGTCATGTACCTAATATATATCGGTGGTTTATTTAAACAAGAAAATTACATATAAGTATTTGAAAAGAAACAAATAAAACCTAAAACTACTGATCAAATAAATATACCCAAAACTAATACAAAAGCCTTGGTAGAAGGAAAAGTGACCAGTAGCCAGGCTTTGCCACGATGAATTTTAATGCATTTTTTGGCCAAAATAGGCACCGGTCGTCTCCACCTAACTTTAAATAACATATTATGTTAGTAATTTAATGAAATCAACTTTCAAACTTTCTCTCCGAGAGTTTTACGAAAAACTACTTTTGTTAATTTGAGGTAATAAGTATCAACCTATGTTGAGTTTTTCCATAATTTTAAGCAGTTATTTTCAGTTGAAAATATAAATAAATTATTTTTTCTTCTTGAGATCTTTCTGTTTGATAGAGTCAGAACGCCAACAGTCCAGATTTTGTTGTCTTTTTTCGTTAAAAATGATAGAGGTCTCTTAAGAAATATATGCGGTTCTTACAAGGATAACAGGTATCCCGCAGAGTGTGCCTAGTATACATTTTAATATAAGCCTCTGAAAAAGGCTCGACAAAACGTAGTAAAATGCTAGGTTTATTTATTAGACCCTATAAATTCTAGATCATAGAAAGTGCCTACTTAAGCTATGAAGGCTGAGCCTTTTTGTGGTACAGACGATCATTATGCAGAACGAGTATTCATTGAGTTGACTTTGCAAGTCAACGGGTACTATACTTTTATGTATATTACACGTTGATTTAACTGATATTAAGAACTTAGACGAAAATGATGCGCAGTTAATTGTAGCGACATTATTTTTATCTCTAAGTTAAAGTCAGAATTATTCTAGAACTATCGACATTGTTCTAGTCCCAGTACTTGTTATGATCATCTTAATAATGCTGTGTACAGATCGAGCGAACAAACAATACAGAGCGCGTGCAACCTTGCAGATCTGTATAGTAGGCTTGCGCTTGGCCGCCAACTCCCCTGATGTTAAGCGATGTGGACATATCAGCGAAAACGAATGCATAACGAAGGATTCTCTTGCGTTTGCCGATACGCGGCGGTCGATGGAAGGGTGAAGAAAGAAACGGCGTCGATGGTATACCGCGATTTTGGGCTGGCTTTGATCTGAAGAGAGAGCAGGGTGAGATAATGTCACGACGGCGGCTTGTTGAGAAGTGAATTGCTTTCCGAATTTTGGACTCAGCAGTAATGACAAAAAAAATGCTTTTTGTTTGACAGACATTAATAGTGGTAACTTTCACCTAAATTTTAAAATTAGAATTATTGATGATGTTGGTTTCAGCGTAGATAGGCCTCACACTAGATGGACCGACGTCATCATGAGAGTCGCGGGCATCCAGTGGATGCAGATGGCAGGCTGTCGTTCAGTGTGGAGGTTAAAGGGGGAGGCCTATGTTCAGCAGTGGACGTCTTCTGGCTGATGATGATGATACTTTTACTCCTACTACTCGTATTATTGTATTGTGTTGTTAACGCTTCGTTACCTCTTAATACCTCGAGCTATTAGATTATGGCATAATTAATTAAACTTGTACTATCACATAGTGAAGCATTTTAATTACTGTAGACATTCAACAATGAATATCAGTGTTTGATTTATAGACATCACTTAATCAAAACTATTTTCTTAGACAAATCACTAATGTATTTGCTTTTTGTTCTTTACAACAATAATTTAGATTCAATTTATTTGAGCTTTGTGAATTATATTATAATATCTACTAATTTAACCTAACCGGACAAACCAGGTCAAATTTGTATTACTTATAAAGTTCTGTAAAGTGAAACGTATATAATTGACCCCTAATTTCTTATGGTACTTGATACGATACGACAAAGCGAAAATATACTAGAGGTTCGTCTAAGAATGTTTAGAATATGAACTTCTGCAAATTAACGCCTGGTTCAATCAATGAACGTTTAATAAATATAATATTAAAAATTAATTTAATTTATAGCTCGGACGAAATCGCTTAATCTATTAATAAGCCCGCCTATTATACTGCCGGTTTTTGGATTAATTTGAATTTTGTTTCGTGTATAATAGTGATGTTGTAGTGTATTGTAATATTTTTAACCGACTTCGAAAAAGGAGGATGTTTCTATATTCCACTGTATTTTTTTATGTATTTACTGATTTCTCTGCCAACTGTTACCCGATTTAAAAAAAAAATGTTTTGTTTGGCAGGGTATACTTCAAATTTGGTCCCATTGTCACAAAGTCAGGATCTGATGATGGGATCCCAGGGAATCGAGGGCAACCCTCAAATTTTATAGGCACTTATTACGGTATTCATATATGTTTAAGTCGGTTTTTAATGTGATCCACTTGCTGTGGCAAAGTTTAAAATTTTTTTTTTTCAATAGCTTTAAGAGTGGCTTGAGATCTACTATAACATTTAAAAGAGGTAATGTTTGTTTCATTGTATCTATGTAGGAAGTTATCTATGGAAATAAAACTACACTTTCCCTCGGTGACATTATTAGTGGTTTTTTCATAGCGTGGGCGCAGTTGAAGGCAATAATATTATCTCAACTATAACAATGTAAGTCTTTTATTTGTCTTCGCGGTCGTATTCATAGTTTCAATCGACTCACACTGAATAGATCGATGTCTATTGTCTGTTTGTCGGTCTAGTCTCTAATTAGTATTTTATACACTCTTTTAATCGAAGGTCCATATTTAAGGATTCCTTCCAACGTTTATAGTTATTTACTAAGACAAAAATGCCATAGCAATTATAAAATTCCCCTGAATCCGTGTAAATTATTATTTAGTTTTATTCATTGTTGAACTTTAACCTTTAGTTAGCTTTAATAAACTTATAAATGTTTTGAAAATACATGAGCCCCCGAACATAATAATATTAAAGGAAGGAAATTCGATGAGGTTAAACTCAGCAAGTAACTTGACTTGGTTCGCGAGGTTACCGCCATGTGATATGTTGACTCGACAATCATTGTCCCGATAGTAGTTACGGTGCGAACGGCTTTAAAGTGAAGAGCCTCGACAAACTTCCGATAGACAGTTAATTCAGGGGTCAGATGTAGAAAGTTGTTATTCTGGTCATGATGCGCATTGTAATGGATTTCTCACTCTGCCCTGACCACAGCTTGGGCCTTGCCCCGCTGCTGACGTTGCCCTGGTTTTTAACTTTATTTAAATACTAGTGCTGTTTCCCGCGACATCGTACGCGTAGATTTTCATATGAACTTACAACCCCTTTTTTCTACCATAATCAGCCGTTTGCGCAAAATAAAATAGCCTATACTTCAATCTGGTCATAGGTAGCTAAGCATATTCAAGAAAACCACATTTAAATCCATCCAGTGGTTTGGGAGATGTGCGATGACAATCACACAAACAGACAAAAATTCTAAAAACTGTCTTATCGTGTTCAACTGCTAAAAAAAAACACAGGGCTTTAAGACGCCCTGTGTATTTTTTTTATCGCAATTACATTTTTTTCTCTACGTTTTTATTATATGTATATGTGTATAAATATAGATGGATAGATTGTTTTTGCTATATTCAAGGTTAAACTTAAGAATTAAGTAAATAAATGAATATCTAAAAAATAATAATAAATGGACTCAGGGCATAACTTAGTTCAACGGTTTGTTCCATTTCATAACCAAAATTTAACAATAACTAACAACTAAGTAAGTTTTTAAAGCTAAAATTGGACAAAGACAATATTATGTAACGAAAACAGGTAATATTGTTACGATACTATTGCCATTCAGCGTGGTAATGCCACTAGCATGCTGGGTACGCTACAAACTAATAGTGGACTTGAATATTTGGATTATCTTAAAACCTTCAACGGTCTATTAGGGAGTCTATTTTTGTAGTGTTAATGTTAGTTTGTTTATATAATAAAGGCACTTGCCCTATAAAAAAGTTACGACCACTATTGTAAACTTTAAAACATTTCTAGAATTTTCTGCTTAAAACCTTCATAAAACCATAAACCTTATTTTTGTTTTTTTAAAACAGTCCCCTTAAAACATCTGCCACAGGTTGCCTCTGTCACAACATTGTTGAAGCTCTCTGAAGTGGCCTAGAACGAGAACTAGTTACCTTGGCTACTTGAGTGTTACAGAGGGGTACTTCAAACATTTATCCGGCAGTGACCCCATCCTTAATACGTTCTTGTAAAGGTATAAAAAGTAGTAGCTCCCTTTATTTTCTGTACTTGTTTCAATTAGATCCTAGACAGAACCACGGAACAGTTTTACTCCTAGCGGACAGAACATGTCAGTTTGAATGGCTAAGTAAAGTATTGTGATAGTTTTCTGATAGATAGGCAAGGTTACAATCTAGGTGTCTTCAAATCACGAGTGAATTGTCTTCTTCTAGGCAAGCGTGCTCCATCGTAGACCGCATCATCGCATAACATCAGGCGAGGCGAGGCGTCAAACGCAAGCCTATCTATGCATAAAAAAGGTTGTTTGGAAAAAGGTGGTTTATCTTTACTAGCAGAGTTCTTTGACTCCATTATCTATGTTCCAATACCTGTCCAGTACAATTTTGATACAGTATACTTAAATCTCTTTGCTGAAGATAAGATAATTGACATCGAATTTTGCTTCAGATAAGTTCATTTATTAGATTATCACTCACTACATAGTATAAAACAAAGTTGCTTCCCTCTGTCTGTCCGTCTCTATATATGCTTAGATCTTTAAAACTACGCAACGGATTTTGATGCGGTTTTCACTATCAGTTAGAGAATTTTTCACGGAAAGTTTATATATATAATAATACATATAACCGTGCGAAGCCGGGGCGAGTCGCTATCTAAGAATTGTTCGATTGATGCGTAAACAACGTTTTGATCAATGCTCATTTTTATCGATAGAAAATGTATGAAAAATTTAGTTTTCGTATACGCCCGATAAGGATGTTCTATTTTTCTTAAATTTTCTACCGAATACAGTTTTTTTATGTTACTAGCCTATAGGTAATCACTTTTTTCATGACCTTTTTTGATGATAGACCGTGCTAGTTAGCAATCGTAACCAAAGTTTTATACCAAATAGTCACAGCTAAGGAATGTCCAATTTATAAACAGTCTACTTATAACGGTTTTGTCATCAAATATAGAAGGCGTTCACTGCTTAACATAGGCCTCCCTCTGAGAATGCCACACTGAAAGACAGCCTGCAATCTGCAATCACTGGCTGCCCGCGACTCTCACGATGTCGTCTATCCATCTAATGGGAGGCCTACCTAAGCTGCCTCTTCCGGTTTGTGGTCTCCACTCAAGAACCTTTCTTCCCTCCCTTCTTTTCTTTCTAATAATCAATTCTCTGAATAACACGTTTTGGATTCTTATATACGAGTAAGAAATCACCAATAATTTACACAGTCAGTTGACAGTTGACGGCCAGTGCGAGCACGAAAAGGTGACATCATTCCATGGTTAATATTTTGAAAACCGAACGAAGCACTTTGATTCCACCTTTATTGTGTGAATTGCTAGTCTAAGAAATGCGCTGTTTGAATTAGTATTCCCTGATAGTTACCATCTGGGTATCTTTAAATCGCTAATGAATCGGTTGCTGGTTGGTTGGTAGGAAAGCGTGCTCCGTCGTAGATCGCAAGGTGAAGAGGTGGTCAAGCGCAATCCTATTATTTAATAAAAATTGTGCCTGAGAAACAATATAGTATACGTGATAGTACTTATTTTTCAAATCGGCGTATCTAAATCCACAGAAGAGTACCGACAACCTACGTACACTTGACTAAACACTCCGACTAAAATAGCACAACAATATAATAAAATTAAATCAAACCTGTAACAAAATACGGCTCATAATTCAATCTCATAAATCACTACATTTTAATTCCGCGTGAAACTTGCGCTTTATCAATTTCAGTTAAAGCAATAAATTTCGCGAATCGAAATTGTTAATTACCCTTAACATTAATGAGGAGGGAGGGGGGGATTAATCCTGTTAATCAGTTCTCTGGTAATTGTTCATCCCTCCCCGTCGCCCCTTAATTACGGTACTTTACTGCATGACTGTAATTTACACCTACAGTTTTAAACTTTATACGGTTCTTGATGTCTCTTTTAGAGCTCGGAATGGCTTGCAGTCTTTGGGGGGATTGAAGATTACCAGTGATTTCAGGTAATGTAAACTCTTCACCACACTGATAAGGTTCAAACTGCAAAGTGCCTAGATCAAAATTACAAGAATGTTAACACAACAATGGGATTGTAAGAAGTTTTCTCTTTGAGTAGAATCTTCGAGTTTTTTTTTTGTTAAATACACCCGATTCAGTAATGGCTTATAACTTATAATATGCCAATCAGAATTTTAAAAAAATGATCGAAGCCGTCGCATTGCAATCAGCATTCAAATAAAAATAATGCATTGCATGCCCGATCAGTATTATTAGGCAATAGTTTTTTTTTTTTGTGGCAATGGGCAGGCCACTTCGCTCAAAGAACCGATAACCGATGGGGAAGAAAGGTCCTTGAGTGCAGACCACGAACCGGAAGACGCAACGTAGGTAAGCCTACCACTAGATGGATCGACGACATTGTGAGAGTCGCGGGCATCCAGTGGATGCAGATGGCAGGATGTCGTACAGTATGGAGGTTAAAGGAGGCCTATGTTCAGCAATGAACGTCTTATGGCTGATGATGATGATGAGTTCATTTTAAAAAAAATACCATAGTTTTTTAGGACTGTACTAAGACTAAGATAGACTTTGTTCCAGCGCAGCCTCTGTTGGTTTGGGAATATCAATAATTTCGCCTTTATAAATATCAATAATAAGCGCCCGAACGAAATTATTGATATTGAAAAATTTAATTATTTTTGAGTCGGTTTTTTATATTATAATTATTAGATGCACAATTTTCTTCGTATTTTTTTCTCTCTCAGTTAGTAGTAACAAAACTAACTGCTCCATTTGTATTATGAAAACTCTTTCCTTTATCCAAAAATTTTGACGTAAGGTGAAACGTTTCACTTTTGGGAAATTCAAATTTCAAACTGTTTTTTTGTCCTTGTAGCTAGGCCGGGTAATTATTGTAAAATGACAGAGTGTTTGCGAAAATTGTTGGTCGTTCTTTACATTATCATGTACAGCTATTAATCAGTAACTCACCATATTACTTACTTACATTTGGCAATAAACCGTTTGAAACAGCATAAATTTGTTTATTGACAAATGTATGTAATAATGTGCATTGGAGATAAATAACTTGTTTTTTATATTTATCGGGACTTATCGCGCAATATAAAATATAGGTAAAAATAGATACCTTTCGCTCGACGTTTCCCGGGACCCGGGTATGTCCTAAAACTGCGACCAGAACCACCGGAGGATGAGTAGCAGCATCCTAATAGTACACGGTGAACGTACTGCGATCCCCAAGCCGCCTGCCAAGCGAGGGGATTATGGCAACACCCCTCTCTATGAGGGAGGCCTTGTCCAACAGTGGACGTTAATTGGCTGATGATGTGATGTGTGTGTGTGTGCTCGACGTTTCGACCATGTTACAATGGCCGTGGTCACGAGCTGACTGAAAACTGCGGGTGAGTCCGGCGAGAAGTGCGGGTATTTTGTTCTCCTCAACAAAATGTTATGTTTTGTTTCTCCTCCTCTGTTCTTTTTGTTTTGTTCTCTTTTGTTTGTTTTGTTTTGTTGTTTTGTTTTGTTCTTTGATAACTAACTTTACGCGAGTTTGTAAAGAATAGTAATCAATTTTCGCGAACATCATTATCGTTTAGAATAATTACTCGGCGTAGCTACAAGAACAAAAAAAACTGTTTGAAATTTGAATTTCCCGCCAAAGTGAAACGTTTCACCTTAATATCATACTATGAGAAAATAAATTGAAATACGAATTATGTTTCGAATTGCAAATTTAGAACTATAATTGATTATGATTATAATTATAAATTTATTGAAACAAAGGTAACTTAAAAAACAGAAAATTAACATAAACTTAAATATTAACTAAAAACTAAAACTTAAAATAATAAAGTAGCTAAATAAATACCTAAATTAAATCTAAATTAAACTGAATACCTATCCAAAACTATAAACTACAGGTAAAAAACTGCATTAAGGTCACTGTCTTCGGGTAGGGTACCTAAAAAGCTAGCGACATTACCACGTTGATTATTAGTTAAAAAATTGTGTGTAAGGAAAATTGTTCATCAAAACTCCCAATAACTTTAGACACCGATTAGCACCTACTACCTTTTACTTGTTGTCTATTTTTTGGAGTGGCCCTTCCATATAGCATACGTTCCATGCTCCGACCATATTTTATGTATGACAACGCATTTCTCTCCTTCATGTTGAGTTTAGAACGCGCCTCACGTTTCGGATCTCGTACAAAATAATATGAGGTCAGTACTTATATTGTACTGCAGATTACAGAGAAGGACAGATACACAATTCTAAAGAGGCTGGGGATAATACTGATACTCCACCGAAGCGGAGCAGGTGAAGAGCTGAGCAGTATTTTGGAGGATCTGTTAACAGCTTATCAGCGCCTAACTAATATGTAACGGAATCTTTGAACTTGATTTTCAACTATTTCAAAACGTCGAATTAAATTTATTGAATATTTGCACATTTATCAAGGACCGATGACAATAATTAAAATACTATGTGCCATTATCCTTGTCAGGATCTTCAGGATTAGCGAATGTTAAGCTTGTTTTTCATTTTTTTACTGAGAGAATTATTTTTATACACGTTTTACCCGTAATACTTGAAAATATACCATTTTTGTTTTATTTTGTTATCCTTGTTTTTGTATTAATTAAAATAAATAAATTTAACAAACGAAAAATTGATTCTTCTTGTATTTTTTTAGCGAAATTCTTTTTGATTTTCAGTTAGCAGCATTGAGGGAATGCTGCTAACTGAAAATCAAAAAGAATTTCGCTATGTAAAACTAGTAGGACAACAACACATAAAATCTGGTATATTATTTAAGTTTTAGGTGGATAAATTTGCGTAAAAATAAGCGTTAAATCATTAACGTAAGCAAGTAAATATTTTATACTATGGCTCTGTGGCTGGTTGGCGCTTTGAGAAGAGTTATCCTTCTGGTATAATCTGTGATTGTACAGTGACAGGCAGAAGTGGTTTGGTTGAGTAAGGCGTGTTTTTAGCGGGAATTGTATGGAAATTAAAGCTTTGTTCGAGATATTTCACGCGCGTGTCGGGTTTGGGGTAGCCTGTTTGTATTTATGGCTGTTTTAAAAGACGTGATTTTTCGCACAAGGACAGTGTTGGGATATTTTATCCTTTTTGAAAGGCATTAAATAATCTAAACTCAACGCTAAAGCCGAACATAATTACATATCCCGTTTTTTTAGTATTGCCAAATTGTCTTAAACTAAAAACGACAGTTCCCAGTACCCTATTTCATTCGCTCACATATTTAATATTAAAAAAAAAGTGAAAGCAATATAATACCCGTAAAACGACAAACCACCCCAAAGCGGTGAAAAGCCTATTAAGTTATAGTGTGTGTATTATGGACCCGGGTATGTTCTAAAACTGCGATCAGAACCACCGGAGGATGGGCAGCAGCGTCCTAATAGTACACGGTGAACGTACTGCGATCCCCAAACCACCTGCCAAGCGTGGGGATTATAGCAACACGCCTCTCTATGAGGGAGGCCTTGTCCAACAGTGGACGTTAATTGGCTGATGATGTGTATGTGTGTATTATGTATTCTTCATTTCGTATTTTTACTGTGACATTCTTTCATTAAATATGATTATGTAGCCTCTATTTATATTTACTTTTTCCTACACTGATTTTAAGTAAATGTATTTATTATTTAGGGAAATTATTGTTTTAATATTATATTAGTTTAATTCGTATTTTAACTGAAATAAAAATAATAATAATGCCGTACCCTCATATCTCATACCCTCATACAGTCCAGCTCAACACTATCAAGAATTTATCAGTATAACACAGTTTTTTTTTTAAATTCCCATACTATACAATAGTTTTAAAAAGGCCCCTTGGTGTCGTTTTCGGCCCCGCCTATGGTTATAAAGGTCCGGGCTAGACCCGTGAATTACAATAAAAACTACGGAATAGCAATAATAGTGTACCTACATTGTTAAAGTATACATTGATGTTGTATTTTATTAAATACTGCGTACAGTGTGACACCTTCCACTACCAAACTGCTCGTTTCAAAAGGTTGTCTAAAAAATCAAAGTAAAGTAAATTCCAGCTCATGTTTACAGAAAAATATAGGTACCAATTAAACTGCTGATTAAACGATCCAATTTTAAACAAGAAAATGTTTTCTTTGCAGGTTTCCCAGCGGCAATATCCAGAGACGATGCATTGAAGTGAGGAGCAGGATGGCCGCCTTGGGAACGCTGCTGGTACTGGCGCAACTTGCGCTTAGCGTCACTGGGAAGTGCAATACGTGAGTTCAATTCATAGAATGTTGGATAGTCATAAGATTATTGAGAATACTAGAATGAGTACAATTTTATCTCTTGGCGACTTCTGTCCACCTGGTACTTTTTGCTATCAACGAATCAAATTTTTTGTCATGACGGATTATGTAGGCAGGCAGGCAGGCTGTCGTTCAGTGTGGAGTTCTTTTTTTTTATGGTACTGAGTGACGAGACGAGCGAAGTCGCTCGCCTAATGGCTCTTCACGCTTGCCCATAACAGATTAACGCCACGCAGACCCTGGATGGCAATGCACTGCGCTCGTCACCCCGAGATATAAGATGTCAAATCTAAGGGGGAGATGTTCAGCATAGGACTTCTTTTGGCTGATGATGAATCAAGTACTGATTTTACAAGAGCAGAATAATTTTAGTAATTTTAACTCCCACCCCCTCACTTTGCTTACGTAAACGTTGGTATATGTTTCCTGTTCAGGTTTTTTTTATTGTTATTCATGATATTTATTCAGCTCGTGACCACGGTCATTGTAACATGATCGAAACGTCGAGCGAAAGGAACCTATTTTTATATAAATAAAATAATTCGTAATAAGTCCCGATATACATTTAAAACCCGTGTTAAAATCACAATAGTTGAAAAGTGACTTTTTTAAACAGTTTAGTCTTGCGAATATTTGTAAAGTCACAATACCAATTACTCGCTTAAATTTACTGCCTATAAAACATTTCACTTTCATTGTGCGACATTCATGTTAAAGCGTAAAAATGAAATCCTCTCTTGACCTTACCACGTTTCCAGAAAGTACTTACTCCACTGAGCTCGGTTGCATTCTGAGAGGCGTAGGCGGGCGAAAGTGAAATAAGTACTGAAAACGTGTCAAGCGGACGAATAGGGGTTAGTACACTTCTTACTACACGTATTCCCTTGAATTGCGAGATATTTCATTTTAGTTTATTTCTTTTAACAAAATTACGGACAGAGTTCAGAGGAAACAAACATAAAGAAAAATTAATTGAGAACCCTCTCCTTCTTTTGAAGTCGGTTAAACAGGCCCTAGATCATAAAGGCAGGAGATGCCGGTAACATATGCTATCTCCCTGGAGCCAGGGCTATGTGGTACCTACTTAATCTCCTAAGTCATGCTGCTTGATAAACATTAGCGTCTAGCAATATTTTACTAAAACTATCCTTAAGCTAGGCTTAATATTACCCCATACTCACATAAACCTAAACTTTTGAAGCTGGTGTCATCACACTAAAGTTTTGTGCTGTTACATATTCGGTGCTCGAGTTTTAACAAGCCCAAACTTTACACATAGTTTTTAACCATCCAAGTTTTCCAGCTCATTTTAACTTCTAGTTAAAGTAGGTAAAGTACCAAAGTTTATTTGCTTGAACTCTATTAAATAAGTGAATTGAAAAACCTCTTATAAGTTTTTATTTTACAGAAAATCTTCTTATGAGTAACCACACATATTTGGGGTTCAATAAAGTTTCAAGCTCAATGAAGTATGAAAATGTTTTTTTATTATTAATTCAATGTTTCAGGCATAGATTTAGGATGTCAACTTTTTTTAGGTCTGTGGTTGCAGTAATAATTTTATTGTTTGAGGTATGCGTACAACAGTATATTAGCAGGCAGTTTTTTTTATGAGAGACGCGTAGATAGTGTTTCCTACAGTAGTTATTTGTTAAGGTATTTTAAACATGGTTTGTGACCTTAATTCCTTGTTTCCATCAATAAATCTCTAGAGCTTATCGTTTTTGTAACAATTAGAAGAAAACTTAAAGAACCAAGCTAATATAAAACAAGTGCAACATACTATTCAAACCAACGTAGAGCTTCAAATAAAGTGGCTTGTCACGTAGACGCTTATTAAAACTAGAAAAAAACGATGATAATTAAATTCGGCGATAGTAATTCTTGAAATATATGACTTGGTTCAACCTTATTCCTCAAATTCACCAAAAAAATACTCTGAAACTTTCATTTCTACAGCGTTTAGAATAAGAAAATAAAAAAAACTAGCGTTATATAAACCACGCACTCAACAGCTCCAAGGAGCTCAAAGATTTTGTTCTCTCATAAAGAATATATCTTCAAAACGACTTGAATATCTTGTCCCTGGAAAAAGCTTGTTTAAAGAATTAAATGCATACTAAATTAAACTTAGATGAATCACATGAATTTTAGTGATTAGTTTAGGCAAGGCATTTTAAAATTCAGATGTTCTATAGGTAAGCCGCTCAAATAGTCAAGTATCAAAGACATTGGCTGCTTTCCTGTACGTACTACCTTTCAACAACGGCCTCGGGGCAGACGTGACAAATAACCGTGACCTCAAACTTTAGACGAGACCCTGGTGACCCCTGAAGACCTAAAGCAACCTAAAGCGGCAAACTTCGGCTATAATCATTTTTCAAAGACAACGGCCGTAAACGAACTTGCAAACAACGTTAGCTTTCAACCTTCGAGCATTACCAACGTAATCATTGGCAGCATTAACTAGGCTGGCAGTTAAGTGGGGAAACCGTTTTTCGCTCTCTCGTTGGCACATCATGCTAACATCATAAATGCGAAAGTGTGTTTGTTCTCTTTCACGCAGCAAAAGAGCAACGCATAGCCGTGATTTTTACACAGTTGTGGCTAAAAGGCCGCATAGTGACCGAGAGATAGTTTTTATCCCGAAAAAAATTACGGTTCCTAAAGAACGTAGTTACGTTAACGCAGTTCAGTATTTTTTTGGAATGTTTCCTTTAAGATACATTACATATTATTATATAATTAAAATATGTAAGATATTATAAACACATTTTTATGAATGCAGTACACATTTCATTAAAATAATAGGCGTTTGACCACCAACTCACCTGATTTTAAGCGATGATGCGGTCTACGAACTCTACGATGGAGCACGCTTGCCTAGAAGAAACCGATTCACTCGCGATTTGAAGACACCCAAATTGTAACTGACGGGGACCACCCATTCATGCTGCGCATTCCACAGACTAGCAATTCGCACAATAAAAGTGGAATCAAAACGTTTCGTACGGTTCACGGTACGTTTTTAATTATTATTTTTTATAAATTATTACATAAGAAGAAAAAATATTGAATAAGAAAGCGAAAGAGCGCGTCATGCGGTAAAGCGTTTTTAACTCGGCTGCCAGTTAGGACTGATAAAAATCTGAGAAAGTTACACTGATCACTGTCGAGGAACTTTGGAGCTTAAGAGATTTAGATAAGGAGTAACAAGCAGGAAGATAAGAAAATGGGTTCTTTTAGACGGATACAATTTTCTTTGTCTTATTTTACGAGTGTACAAAAGTACAAAAAAAGAGTTTCTGAGATTACTTGCGGAGCAAACGTTAGCGCAGTGACCCAAAGTTGGTCTTAGCCTCCGATACAAGAGAAGGCCATCAGTCTCGGTCTCGTGGTGTCCCCCACCATTTGGCGACTTTTTTTGAGGGAAAAGTTTTTCGCACATTACGGTTACCAACATACACTAATACTACTGTCTTAAGGCTTTCACAGACAAAACGTAACAGCACCACAGCGTGAATGCGAGCCTTGGCATATTTAACCCCGAATTTGTCTATGCTCAACGTCAACAGAGATACTGTTTTAAACTATCACGGTTGTTCACTAAAGTTATATGATTATTTACGGGATATTTACCGTGGTAAGGTTGTGGAAGGAGCTCCCGATATTTCGGCGCAGTTACATGCACCATGTTCACGGGAAGACTGAATAATGCGGGTGGTTGGTGAAAAAGTTCAAAGTTGGACAGACGACCTACCAGCCCTTTTGGGGATTCATGAGGGAAGCCTATGTCCAGCAGTGGATGTCCTATGGCTGAAATGATGAGGTAGCCAGGTATTTATATAATTTCAGCCTCCAAATAGAAACAGCTAAATAACCAAGTTTCCGGCCAAATAATTCCAGTTTTAATAAATACAAGCACTGGCCGTGTCCAATTAATTAAGGCACTAGCTGTTGAAGCCAGGTGCAGTAATTAACATTACTTAAAATATTTATAATGACGCAGTATTTACCTTTCTGCGCTTTTGAAAAGTTTCTCTTGTTCACGGAAAATCGCAAACATTTTGTTTATGATAATATGCCTATTTTAGAGCCATTTCGGTGTATTATATTAGAAGATCAATCCATTAAAGGAATAAAAAAATACGGAAAAAATAAAAATGTGCTTTGTGGTGTTATATTGAAAAGACACTGAAACTCCTATTATGAGTGTGTTAGCACACATGCACTTGAAATATAATCTAAATATTGGCAATTACTTCGAAGACAATTTCATTGTTAAGGATGACAAACCGCACCGCAGGTACCGCAGGAAAACTAGAAAACATCACAAAATAATGTAGATATAAATGTATGCAAAAAAAATTAAGTCCTCAATTTTTTAGTCTCGAGATATAGCCTGTAAAAAAAACACTAAAATCGGTCCATACACACAATAATTAGCAATTTTAAAAACCGACTTCACAAAATTCGTAAAATATGCAATGTCGCTTCCTCGGACGACATAATATTATCTTCAAGATAACAAAATAATCCAGTTATTTTAATTTGTAAGGCAAACGACTAGAGCGACTTTGATAAAATTTGTTTGGGACAAGTATGACAATTTCAAGAATTTTCCAAATCAGTTCACAAATGACGGAGTTCTGAAATAACAAACACTAAAAAAAAATGTAACCTTCTTTTTTTAATTCGGTTAATAATACAGTTGAATTGAGACATTTTTGCAGTCTGTTGGAAATAATAAGAAAATATATCAAGACGAGCATTGTAATATCCCCAACACGAAAATTCACCCCTTCTGTCAAGTTTGCTTCATAACCCTGTCAGAAATCCCTTCACTTATTCATCTGAATTCTCAGTCATAATGGTTAGTTTACACGAAGACCGAAATAATTGAAACAGACGAACAAAATTAACCATCATGACAAAGGCTTTGATAGCATTTTTATTAATCTTAGATAAAGTTTCTATCGATGATAGATTAGCATATAGATACGAGTAGATAGAGTAGAAAAGTAGATAGGGCATAGAAATATAACAATTGTATTTAAATAAAAACATCGCCCTATTATAAAAAAAAATATAATAGCTTTAAAATATTTGCAATGTAGAACAATTTTAAGTTTTTTTATATTATTTTTAAGTTAGTAATTTGAAGATAATGTAAACACCTAAACATCTACAGTTCTATTTCGAATAGTGTTTTTTTTATGTTAGTCTTTTGAAGATAATATTAAACATCTACAGTTCTATTTAGCAGGGAGTTTTATTTTTAAATTCTATGTATTTTGAAGATAATGCAAAACATCTACAGTTATATTTAGAGGAGTGGAGTTTTTTATAATTCCCATTAACAGATAAAAAACCAAAATATAACTAGAAAGCCTTTGACGGAGAGCAAAAGACAAAATCTCTAAAGACCAAAATTGTGATAAATTTTGTACAAAGGCATGGAACAGATCATTTATGTAAATTTTATTGTTCTTAAAATTAAAATTTAGTACCGTACTCTTGTGCAAAAAATTAACTTCTCCTATCATTCGTTTTTTAATCATCGTTGGCTTATATTCAGGTCTTGAATAAGTTTATAAATTATTATTTTATAAAATAAAACAAAAATACCTCACACACTGTTTTAAAAACCGAACAAAAATATCATTATCGAAAAGTCAGTCGATCATTGGATAATCACGGTGATCTCGTCGCTAATCAATCAGCTTCATTCTAAACCAAGCTTAACGAGCAAGATTACAGTAACAACCCTAATAATAGACGGATCATAATGACTTGACATCTGAAAAGAACTCTCACTCAAATCATTAGTAAGATGCCCGTCGAGAAGAGCTGACGGCTATAAGCTTGATTCACATTGCACCGGATCGTGTGGGCCATGAAATTGAAGTATCAGTGTCAGACTTACATAAATACAACCACAGACCTACTACCTATAGATTTTCAATGACCGTGGCTAGCTCAGTGCCTCTCGCTTCAACAAGGTGTGTTGCCACATTAAAATTATTTGCTTTAAGTTAGGGTAATTTACATACTAGACGGGTAGTGAATCTCTTCAATGAGTAATTTTGGAAACTTTGGAAAATCTTGTGAGATGGAAGGATATCTGAAAAATACTTATGAACAAAAGAAATTAATATTAAGATCCAAATCCATCCGTTTAAAAGTAAGACAGCTTTAAACGGCTGTATCTTTCGCGCCGTAATATCGTCAGTTGAAACTTACACAGAATATGTAATGTTACGACGGATTAACTAAGAAATATAATTAAGTCAAAACTAAAGAGGGTACACATCCACACATACAACAAACGTTTTTGTTAAGGTATTTTTGTATTTGCTCTGGTGTAAAAACCAAACGGTACGTAACGGTAATCGGTACAAGCGTCAAACTTGGCGGATTATAGTGCACACCCTAAAGTAAAACAACAAATAATAAATACTGGCTGCGTGCGAGTCGGTCACACATTTCTGTTTCCCACAAATTAAGCAACGTCGGGCGCGGTTGATACTTGGATGGATGACAGCCTGGGTGTGATGTTGTGTGTTTGCACTATTTTTTGTATTTTGTGACGGTACAGAACCCTCAGTGCACGAGCCCGACTCGCACTTGGCCAGTTTATTTATTTTCATGGATGGAATTATGGATAACATCCCAATTAATGAGATACTTAGATAAAACTCTTTATTATTTACAGTACTCATATCACACACGATAAATCAGACTTCAAAAAAAGATTATTTTGTTTTATTTGAACAAAATCACGCTGATGATGATTTATGATGATATATTTTCTTTGATTTAAGTACATTTAAGTGTGTTTATTAGACCCTGAGCAGTTGCAGTTGCTCAAAAATATAATTTTTCCCTTTCTGATATTGGATTCGGCATTGAAATGACTGGAACAAATTCTACTATGTTTTCCTGGCACCCAATTTTCACAACCAGTAGCACTGATCCATTTTATTCGTAAGCCAGGATCAGTTGGAAACCTGCAGAACGAATAATTTATGTTAATTGTGGTGGGTAATTTCATTTATAAACTGGCAACATTGATTGTTATTCTTCTCAGTTAATATTTTGATAAAACTCATAGGAAATACCACAAATCGACCAAAAAACGGACTAATTATGAATAAAATATTTACGCATTGATATCCTGAATTTATTTAGGTGATCATTACAAGCTCTATATGTTTACTTACATGTGAAATGATATTTCATCGTTTTTTCTCTCACTGCGGTACTTGCAGCCCAAAATGATACAACCAACCATTGTAAATGTTTGTTTTACAATTATTTCTAAGACGAAACACGCATTTATCACATAAAATCACCAAAAAAATGCAATAAACAATATTCAGACCCATTTTGTTTGGCACAGAACCGTCAGATTTTGACATTTCTGATCCAAAAAACAGGCCACGCCGATAAGGACAAAAAAGTCTTGTTATGTCCTTTTTGTACTTGTGCTGAGCCATATCAATTTGTCTCTTTCACTTGCTTTCACTGAAATATATTGCCGATCTGTATATCTGTGAATACAACATAATTAATAATCCAAGTTTGTTTTTTGACACTTCAGTGACAGCGGCGTAGTTTGTAATCTAAAATTCTGGATGCCAGCTGTACACTCTTGGATCTCTCGCTTGATAACGCCAGAGATTCTGGGTTGATAGGCTCGAAATATGGTGTCACTTAGTTCACACTAGACGACGAGTAACTTTGACGGAAAATACACACGACTGAGATGGTCCAAGGCGAAACCGAGACTGGGTCGGAGTGATACTTTCTTGCTTTCACTCTCGAGAAGGAACAGTTGGCGTGACACGTTAGCTTAAGGGGCACCTAGGCCCAAACAGAACCCCGTATAATGTGAATCAAGCTTTAGTTCCCCGTCGAGGAGCCCTGACGGCTGTATTAATAATTACGTGAAAGGAAAATAATGGATAGCAACGTTGTTTGATGGAGATTGGCTCTTGGTCGCCAATCGCGCCAACGATGCTTGGGAGTCCGAGGAAACCCGAAGGTTATGTAAGCAAAATTTTTAGATATAAATACATATTAAGTTTCGTGGGCCAACGATTAAGTTTGGGACATAATTATTAAGGGGTTAAGTATTTTGGACCATAAATAATAAGTAGTTTGCGGGACTGTCTCCTGACCCAAACACCTATTTCAAATAATTACTTTCTATAGAGCAATGCTATAATATAAAAAAACGACGTAATAACATACATATAAAAGTGTTTTTATTTGTTCCTCTGTCATGCACCAACACGGAATGGTTCGACATGATATTTTACACAAAGATAGTTGGGAGAACCGGAAAGTGACATTTAATACTTTTTATCTCGGAAAAAGTTTACGATTCCTGAAGGAATGTTCGCGCGGGTGAAACAAGTGGATCGATTCTTCTAGGCAAGCGTGCTCCATCGTAGACTGCATCATCGCTTCAAGAAGGGCGGTCATGCGGAATCAATTTTCAATTAAAGAAAAACGCGGACGCAGCTTTCAAGCTAATAAAATGTGTAAAAATGTACGCAGCAGCAACCCTTCGCGATATAATGGCACAATTTAAATGAAATTAAACAACTGAAAGTAAATAATTATAAATTGGAATCGAGTTCACAATCATCGTTTCAATTTAATTGAAGTGAAACTTGATTTAAATTAAAACTGGTCGAATCTTCAGACGAGATTACAGTCCCTAGTGGTTTTATATTTAATTTTGGCTACAGGGTGCTTGGTTCAAAGTGTTATTTAACTAGGTAATCATTATTTTTTTGTTTTTATGGTTTAGAGTTTCTGCTTCTCGTTTTTGTGCTGATATTGATGTGCCAATATTAATTAAGATGATAAAAAAATTGTCCAATTTTATTTCACATGACCAAATATCTGAATAACTATTGAAATTGACCTATTTAATACGTACGGATTAAACACGCCCGGACAATTTCAGTTATAAAACTAAAAAATAAACTTTTTTTTAAATTCTGGTTTGAAAAAAATGCATTATAGAAACTACGCCATGGTTCCACCATCCTGGACAATTTAACAGTAATCGTAAGTACATACATTTCTGGATGAAAGAAAATAATAATATTACTGACATTATTGCACACATGGTCATCTGACCCCAAGCTATGCAAAGCTTGTAATATGACTGCCAGAGACTGATATACATACATAATATATATGATAAAATACATACTTAAATAGATATTAACACCTAGACATAGAACAAACACAAATGTTCACCACAGAAATTTTAGTCCTAGGTTCCCACCTAAAAAGTACCCTATGTCAGTTGCCACTTGCCAGCTATCTCTATCGAAAAACCAGTCAACATGTCGATTTGTTGTAATGTGAAAAAAAAAAACAATCACTGTTATGCATTTCAAATATTATTTATTTATATTTCCAAGTAGCCTCCTGCGTTAATCCAAAGGTATTCTATAAGTTGACCCAATTTAAAATGCGTTTAAACTTTTCAGCGTGAAGAAGTAACAAACATACATAAACTTTCGCATATATAATATTATAGTGTGATTTAAACATACTAAGAGTCACAGCAAAATCTGACTAATCGTTTGAGAAAAAAATAGTTAACTCATGCATTTGAATTAAAAAAAAAAAACAGATCCAATATGAACTCAATGAAAGTTCAAGGTTAAGTTGCAGACTTACTCAAGTACTCGCTTGCCGAAAAAATACTAATGAAAACCTAACGATGTAACAACAAAAAACTTGCCAGCGCAAAATTCGCTTCACCCTACAAGAATTTGTTTGTCATCAGTTACACGGTACGCCTCCGGGAAGCCAATTAATCATCCCTCTTCTCCGTAATAAAATTTACTACTTCACGTCACTTCGCCACGGCTTAGAAAACTCGATTCGTTTCCGAAAGTCATCGTTTTAATTGAAGAAACTTCCAAACTCCCGAAAGGTTGGGAGCTTTACTGGCAGCCATGTAAAGTTCTTCGGGTTTGTCGTGAATGTGGGCATGTGTTTGCATACTTTTGAATTAAAGTTCCTCTTTGAACTATGGAGGATTCATCATCATCATTAGCCTTTCATGTTCCCATTTAGGGACACAGGCTTTCTGTTAGAGAGAAAGAGGATGGGCCATAATGTAACATGCTGGGCCAGTGCATGTTGGTGAATGTCACATAAATATGTCTTTGAACTTTTGAGGTTCTTGGATATACTGGTTTCCTCGCCGTTTTTAAGCGGTGGCATCAAAACAGCACATTGTTTCTGTACTAAATAAGTCATTGGTGCCGGGCTGGGGATTGAACCGGGTGCCGACAGATTGTAAAGCGCCCATGTTACCACTCGGCCACCGGAGGATCTGATGATGGAGCCTTTTGTAGATAGTGGAATTCTCGGTATCTCATCATCATGATCATGCCTGTGTACCTGTTGTGTGTTGTTTTATCGGTATCTATCTGTCTGTAATTTTTATTTCTGGTGTACACAATAGTTTAAATCTATCTTAATGAGACGCGTTGAAATAAACCAAATGATCCTAGAAAAGGGTTTTACTAGTACTAGTAATGTATTGTATTGTCTCCCGAATACTTACATTTACTTGTAAAGTTTCAAATCGATTCGATAATTAGAAGTAGGTTGTTTTTTTTTCATAATTGTTTCGTTTGTAGGCAAAAATCGACTTTCATCTATACTAATATTATAAAGAGGAAAGATTTGATTGTTTGTTTGTTTGTTTGCATTGAATAGGCTCCGAAACTACTGAACCGATTTGAAAAAATCTTTCACTGTTGGGAAGCTACACTATCCCCGGGTGACATAGGCTATATTATATTTTGTAGCGAGGCCTAAGGCCGAGCTTACACCCGTGCGAAGCCGGGATGGTCGACTAGTAATTTATATTTTACTATGTACGAGTAGATAGACAACAATTCAAAACCAAAATTGTATTAAAATCACTGTTAGGTAGAACAAAGCAAGTTAGTTTTAACGGCGGGTTATACCAAATTTGACGGTTTTTAAAACAATTTTAAATAACATTATTTGAGCCGGAAAACAATACACTTCATAGATACATCTGTGTTTGAGATAAAACCGTGGTACAAAACACGATATGATAAACTTTACTTGAAAAATAATAACAAAATAAAAATAACAAAACAAAGTCGATTTCGTAGAATTTAAGTTTTTATTTTTCATTTTATGCTCTTATGAAAGCTCGTAACAGCCTGAAAATCGCATGTACTGATAGGCAATTGTATTCAACCATTTTCTCTTATTTTAACCATTTTTCATTGTTTTGTGTTAGTTTGTCTGTTCGTTTTTTATTGAAATTAAAAACGTGAAAAGGTCGCGACCGCTCACCGTGCTCAGACTCGCGCCACTTGTAATAAGAACCCGTTAAAAAGTGTCGTTAAGTAAAGCGTGTAAAAGTTGAAAACTTGTTTTGTTTTGTAACATGTATTTATATAATTAAGTAACATTAAGTAACCACTACTCCAACCATACATTATCTCTATTATGATAATAATTACAAAACCCTTCACACGAGAAACAATTATCTCCATGGGTAAACTGTCAATTTTCTCGCGTGTCTCGACCCGGAAAAGCTCAAATATGTGGGAATATTACAGGGTTATAACCCGTTAATGTATTTTTGTTCAAGTACTTCGTATAAAATACTAGGTACTTAATAATTTTGATACTGCATGTAAAATTGTATCTGAAGTTGTGGTGATCACTGTTATAATAACCGTGTAAAACCAGAGAAACAGGTAAAACCAATTAGTTGGGTCGTATTCAATTTTGACCACCTGAAAATTTCTAAATTTTATTAGACTATAAAAAAAACCTTCAAATGTCGAACGTTGTGTCTTTTCTCTATCATTTCGGTTGATCTATGGAAGGGAGTTCTATTGCATACCAATAGCTTAAATAATTTTTTTCTCTTCTCAATCTCGGAAAGATCCTGTTTATCATTCGAAATCAAATCAAATCAATCCGAGTGCATAAGTGAATTTTATCCGCTAGCGTGGAAAGTATTTTTAAAGTTTGAACCTTTCTATTCAATATGTTCTATTCCGCTATTCCACTGAAAATGCATTAATACTTATTTCATGCCAGTGCGCCAACCTCATTTTTAGAATAATCGCACTGGCCAGCACGACAACTGCATAAAAAATATACTTATTTTTAAATTTTGAATTGGTTGTCATCATTTTTTATTTTTTTTTAATCATAAGTATTCATAAAGGATGAGTGACAAATTTAACGCCTAAATATCAGAGATAGTGCAAGCGGTACTGCACCTAACATTTTCCTTGCTGTGAGGAAAAAAGTTGTGTTTCGCTCGGTAGCAAAGTTATTCTGCGTGTCGTACCTTTAAACCCTCGCTCACTCAGGTTTTAAAAAAATGCCATAGGTAGCAAACAAGCAGGCAGGCCACCTGATTGTAAGCAATCACCGTCGAATATGGAAACTTGTAACACCAGAGGCATCACAAATACGTTGCTGACCCCTTAAAACTATATTAACTGGCCTTTTGAAGAACCCCATGTTGTATAGTTTCTCGAAAACACTGCGGAAGGTAGCTCATTCCAAATTTTGCAGGTATGAGGCAAGAAAGATCGTGTGAATTGCACGGTATGCTATTTCCACTGATCTATGATATGTGGATGCACTTTCAGGTGGTGGCGGCTAGTGCAATGAAAAAACCGCGATGCCGGCATCAGATGAAACAGTTCTTCAAAGCAATCCCCATTGTAAATGCGGTCAATACATGTAAACGCACCAAAAACCAACTTTACAGCCTTGCATAACAAAAAAACTATTATTCTTATTTATGATCAGCAAAATTCATATTAATGGTTATGATCGCTTGAAACGCTTCTAGAAATTAGATTTTGGAAATGTACCAAACAAAATTCAAAGTGACGTAACAATCGGCTAGATCCCTAAGCCGGAGATAATTGCAGATGTCAAACGATGTCCATTACGGTTAACGGGCGGCACGATAACTGTAATTGGAATGACTTTCGGTTTGATACCAACCATTTGTATGCGCTAACGTTGTGTTAGCACAAATGATACGATTAGAATTAGTATAATTGTAACATTTTATAACAATTCTCTATCTGTAAAAAAAAAACAACTCAAAAACGATGTACACTTTCATTTCAAAATACCTATTTAATGATACCTCACATGTAGTGATGAAATAATTTTTTTTTTGCTTAGCACTGTCAAGTAAAAACACGTATATTAAGTACAAGCTTCGATCAAAAAAATACAAAGATGCCACAATGACGCGCTAATCGCGGCAATACTCAGTCTGGCTGGACTTAATACGCAACCAGATTGGATCCACAGTCACGCGATAGTTGCACAAAGTCGTAAGAGCCGTAAAAGACACGTCAACTTAGCTGACGAACCACCGTCTGCCCCACAGGTCTGACCAACGGGAGAGAAAGAGAAAATTGTCTCTTTCTCTCAGGTGAGAAGTTCCCACTTACGATCAGAAATAATCGCCGTCTCGCTTGCTCAACGACGGTTTACGAGTTTTGACGATGTTGTGCAAATCGAACAAACATTAGAGAACTGAGCCGTAAATATATAAATATACGGTTGGTTTTGGTAAAATAGTTTTGTTTCGATATAAGTGTATACAGCTATGTTAAACTGCGGACGTTTATTGACTATAATTTTCTACGCGTTGTGACTTCTATGTATAATTTTTCGAAGAGTACAAGCTATACGCTCTTATTAAGATCAATATGCATCTTGCTCTGCAGCAGCATACATGTGTTTTGTTTTAGTTAAACTATCTCACCAAATAATCTCGTCAGTAAAAAGTTGACAAAGCATTTTGAAGCTTAGATTAGCAAATTAATTGGTTCTGCGAAATAAAGAACCAGTCAACATAGCTGGTCAAACTTGCAAGTTGAAGTGGTAATGAGAAGGCCACATCACTCTAAGAACCGATAACCAATGGGATAAGAAAGTTCTTGAGTGGAGACCACAAACCGGAAGACCCGGCGTAGGTAGGCAATTAAACATCCCACTAGATGGACCGACAACATCTTGATACACGCGGGCATCCAATGGATGCAGATGAAGATGTGTCGTTCAGTTTGGAAAACTAAGGGGAGGTCTATGTTTAGCAGTGGACGTATTCTAGCTAATAATGACCCTGACAAAAAAAAATACTTTTACGAGATATATATATATTCTAAAACATCTAGCTCTGATAGATTCCTTGTGTAATGACATCACACCAAGGTTTTTTGAAAGGACCGGATATTAGGAATTTAAGACAGATTTGTGTAATCATTATGTATTGACTGCCCCGGTGGCTCAGTTGGTAGTGAAACTAACTTCTGTGCTTGGGGGCGTGGGTTCGATTCTCATCTAGGACAAACATTTGTGTGATGAACATTGGTGTTTATTCTATGTCTGGGTGTTAATATCTATTTTAAGTATGTATTTAAAAATATATGTATGTATATCAGTCTCTGGCAGCAATATTACCAAGCTTTGCTTAGTTTGGGGTCAGATGACAGTGTGTGCAATAATGTCCCAGATATTTATTTATTTATTTATTCCAGGTGTATTGGTTTTCCAGAATAACTACGCGGGCTTTGTTTCGAATCTGTATTCAAGTACATGTGAATAGACTGTTCTACCGACTTTATTACTTTTGTACCCGAATTTTGGAAACACATTTTATACATCAGAGGCAAATCATGGTGTCCGATTTAAGGAAAACTTTAACTTTGGAAATTCAGGAACACTTATCCAACAGTTAGTAAAGTGTACCAGTGGTCACATTAATTAGGAACCCTACATTTTTTCGGGATAAAATTTATCCTTTATACGTATTGTAATATATTTTAATAACGTTTTTTTCCGGCTCTCCAACTATCTCTAATCCAAAAGTCAGTAAAGTATATCAGTGGTCACATTTATTTAGGAACCCTAAATTTTTTCGGGATAAAACAGATCCTATAATCGTATCGTATAAATAACGTACTTTCCGCTCCTCCAACTATCTCTATGAAAACGATGCAAACAATCACGTCGACCCGTTGCTACTTGAAACAAAGACAATCACACTTGCTTTTATAATATAAAGTATAAAGAATGATGAGAAAGGTTACGCGTTTCATTCTACATGTGTGTTAAATTTTTACAACAAATCTGACCTGGTATTGATTAAATGTTAGGTAAACATCATGGAGACCTATAGTGACCCGAACTATAACTGGACTAACTAAATTAAATCTTAACCAAAATAGACTATCTCATATTATTTAAAGTATTGAAGTCACAGAATAAATTGTATTATAGTGCATTGAAATAGCTTCACTCTATATTAAGATGATGTAGAGTTAGCGTTCCCAGTAACCTAACTCTATGCGCTACAGACTATAACTTAGCAGCGACACTATGCTATGAGAGCATTCTTCGTGGCAACCCTATTTCATCGCTCTACGCCTACAGTGTAGTTTTTTGCGGCAGCCCTATCTTAGGGTTCTCTCCGTGAACGGGCGAAGGCGCCGCTTTATGAATTATTCACAACCACGTAATGAGCCGTAGGCAAGTATTCAGACACTGCTCCGGAAATCTAAGGAAACGCAACCCGAGGCTCGACGCGGCCCAACATGGCCAAACTTTAGCTGGGTTGTACAATCTTCTGACCGATATATTGCATGTGAGAGAGCTTAACCAAGTCTTAGTTGAACAGTAAAATTAATCAACGTTCAGATATCTACTTATTAAAAGTCTTAAAATTATTCGTATATTCACTGACAGACTAGCCTAAACCGCTGGCTCCAGTAAAATTAAATGTCGCAAAAGTTATCTTTACACAACAAGGATGAGCAATAAGAAGAGATTTTCGGAAATTCATGCCATAAAGGGGTTAAATAGGGGATGAAAGTTTGTATGAAAGTCCATCGTTTTGAAGTTAAACGCAGACAATTGGTTACCTACCCGTATCGTTCGCGCAAAACTTTATGAGCCCTCTGAAGTTAGGCGCGAGGCCTCCCCGACGCCCTGTAAAGTCCCTCGGATACCTATAATATGCGTACTGCGCAGCCACTGGGCCTAACTTCAGAGGGCTCATAAAGTTTTGCGCGAACGATACCCTTCTGTATATAAGTTGTATCTTTGCTTTTTGGAAACTGATCCCATGCGGGAGGTTTAATAAGAAATTAAAGTTTGTTTGGAAGTTCGTTATTATTAAAGATATAGACATGGAATACTCATAGATAAATATAAACTACTACTACTATTGTGTACACCAGAAATAAAAATTACAAACAGATAGAAAACACTTACAAGCTAGTGTCACAAGTGGCGGCTTTACTGCGAAAAGCGATCTCTTCCGGGAAACCATTGGATACCTGGAATAGACTTCTGTTGATAAGTAAATTTAGTTGTATTATCATTGACGAAGCCGAAAGCCAAGCTTTTACGTTCAGTCGCGGTTATTGAAATAATAGTGCCAAAAGTTTGTTTAAAAAAATTGAGCAACAATCGTCACTGGCCTACATATTTATAAGGGAAAGTTTGAGAGTGGATTACGTTAAATAACTCGGGCATAATATAAACCCCCACGGCGATCCCCAAGCCGCCTGCCAAGCGTGGGGATTATGGCAACACCCCTCTCTATGAGGGAGGCCTCTGTCCAACAGTGGACGTTAATTGGCTGATGATGTGTGTGATGTGATAATATAAACAATTTTAATGTTATGGTTTACTTTTTTTGGAGTCATCTCGACAGTTACGGCTGTGTTTTCTTGTTTTTACCCGGATATCCAGATATAAAAATTTTAAAATTGCATTTTGTATTACGGCTCTGAAGTGAGTAAAACTGAATATAAAGTCCTAAGATGTATAAATTAAAATTAAATGTAGATTGTGTAACTCAGGGCAATGGAAAACGAGGACCAACCTTAATGATTTCACGAAAAAAGGCCGAGAAATTGGTCGGACGACGAGCTTCTGTTGAGTTTTGAGTGTGACAAGAATTCGCAATGTAGCTGGTGACGTTTTAACTTTACTCGACAACTTTATGAATGCAATAGTGTTTAATTGAAACTGAAATTACCTATTGTTAGTTAGACTCGGATTGACTAATAGTTCGCCCCGAACTGTGAGCTCACTGTCCATAAATCTTCGGATCCCCTCTATCGATTTTGCCCATATTCGAACTAAAAAATTGTATTGAAATGAACGACATGCTTACAAAGCTTCATGAATATCGGATCAACGTCACGCAAGTTATCGTGGAACAAACCATGCACGCAGAAACGCCGAATTGTCCCATTAGCCAGTAGAATCTGAGACAAATGAACAGAAAAAGGGTTCTCAAATACATATTATATGGATAAATGTTTAGGTAAGAAATACAAAGCGAAATTGGAGTCGTAACGGCACATGGCGCGATTCCGGTTCAGTCGTTGATTGAATGCTCCAATATCTATGATTTCCCGCGGAATATATTAATACTAATCACGACGTTTCGCCGGAATTGGGGTGCTTATAATATGTTATAACTTGTTATATTTGTGTGGGTGGCGTAATGTGAATTGTGAATTTATTGACGTGTTTGTGGAGAAATTTGTTGTAGAATTCTGCTACCACTCATTGTTCTGATTTTCTACCTTCATTATCAGCCAGAAGACGTCCACTGCAATATAATAGGCTAATGCTGAAAATAGGCCTCCCTTTTTAACCTCCACACTGAACGACAGCCTGCCACTTGCATCCACTGGAATCGTACTGGCCCGTGAATCTCACAATGTTGTCGGTCTCCATCTAGTGGGAGGCCTAACTACGCTGCGTCTTCCGGTTCGTGGCTTCGTGGATTTTCTACCACAGATACAGAAATAATAATTTGGATGGAGTCTCCTATGGTCATCTAGGTGATTATATTCATAGGTGGTTATTGATAACAGCTAGGTGAGTAAAGTGGAATAGACCTTTTTAAATATACCACGCGGCAGACGTTGATTGACTAAAAAATGCCAGTAGCACTAGCCGCGTTTATTAGCAAGAACAGCCGGGGCTCGATCGCGAAATGAGCGAAGCCCACTTAACTCACAACGATAATTTTCATAGTAGAGGCTCGACCGCGAATGAAGGCTATCGGAGCAGTCTGAGATAGCAAAAATGGGCGAAAGCACGGGCCGGGCTCTTTCGCACATTTTCAGCATTTCAAACAAGTGAAAGATATACCTAGTTGCGTCCTTGCTAGATGATCACAAATTATATTTTTTTGTTGCTTGCTTCCTTACCTACTAGTTTTTTATATATATTTAGCTGCCTTGTGCTATTTTCTAATACCTAGACTATGCAGTGTTATAATTATGGTATGAAGTAAATAACGTGTATGTTTGTGTGCGTGTGTGTGTTTGTGTGTGTGTTTGTATGTATGCGTGTGTGTTATGTAAAAAGGGTTAATTTAACGAATTCTGCCTGATTACCTTAATTACTAACCTATCTTGTATAATTTCATGTCTACACAATCTCACTTTAATATAAAAAAAATACGTTTCTCTTAATATAACATAACTCTTGAAGAGCGTTCACCCTAACCGTTCAACCTCGTTCATCAAATATTGACGACGGAAAACAACTGTATCAGGTTCCAGTTGTCACGTACGGGGTGAGAGCTGTGAAAATCTATGAGAAAATGGAAAATGGAAAAACATATAAAATCAGGGAGCTGACACAATGCTTTTACCCAAAAGTACCTACGTGGTTCATGTAATAGAGAAAACCCTTTGGTAAAGATACATTAATATATCTCTAGGGTAATTAGAATTTCCCTATAATCCATTATTATAAAATCGTCGCTCAAGATTCTTATCACTGACCGAGCCGTGTTGCTGTTAGTTTGAAGAATATGATTGTTGTTATACCATATCCGAATTCATTGGCTTCTGCTAAGTTTTTTTTTTTTATAAATAAATATCTGAGACATTATTGCACACATGGTCACCTGACCTCAAACTAAGCAAAGCTTGTAATATGGCAACCAGAAACTGATATACATACATTTATATATTTTTAAATAGATATTAACACCCAGACATAGAACAAACACAAATGTTTATCACACAAATGATTGTCCTAGATGGGAATCGAACCCACGCCCCCATGCGCAGAAAGTAGGTTCACTACCAACTGAGCCACCGTGGCAGTAGACAGTGGGATAGGCTTGCGTGTGACCGCCAGCTCATCTAATGTTACGCGATGATGCGGTCTACGATTGCCTTAAAGGAAATAATTCACTCGTGATTCGAAAATACCAAGATTGTTTAAAAAAAAAATACAAATTAAGAATTCGATGACTGGCAGGATGAAAATCTGCACAACGATAATAATTGCTCTTAACTACTAAGCTATACGGTCGCTTTTATTTTGGACTCCAAATTCTTTAATTGGTACTTTGCAACCAAACTAAGCACCATCTACAATTCTTACGACATGCAAGTGCTAGAACCGTAATAGACTCCCAAAACTAAAAGAGAGATGTCGCTTTTTGCTAACTCAAAAATAATTTAAAGAAGTGTTTCACACTTTAGGTTTTAGAGATCTTAAAGTGTGAAACACTTAAATGTAAAATAAGTTTCTGCCTAGAAATGTTGACCATGAAAAAAACTTTACAAGAAGCAGAAAAAACACATCTAAATATTTATCATTATTAAAGCATTAAGTCTAAAATGTCTTAGTGTTGAGTGAAGCAATCTATAAAATGAAACCTTCTTTCTAAGCCTTTAAAAGTAAAATATCATAGAATCTAAAGGTTATCATTAAAAAACCATTCAGTCAAAGCCTGCTTTACATATATCTATAGCTTAAAATAGAACTTGCATGAAAATGGAGAGAAACGATCTTTCTTCAAGCGACGGTATCGATTAAGGCGATATTGGCAAGTGTCCATGCAAACGCGTTTTGTTATTCCAATTCGTACCAATATTATATAACACCGAGCGTGTATGTTTTCAGTACATGCGTCCAAGTCATTGATATGTACATTGAACGTTGAATTCATTGGTTCAAGTATATTTTATTATCTGAGCTAAGAACAACAAGAAAACTAAGAAAAACTTTGTTACCTAAGCAGTACGCTAAAACCAGTTCGATTGCTCACAGACCGTGGAAGGTCTAAAGACAATCCAAATGCTCAAGCCCACTACCAGTTCGTAGCGTACCCGATATGCTGGTGGCTTTACCACGCTGTATGTGCAATGCTTATAAAAATATGATGATTAAAAAACACTTCACCTATATACAACGCATCCTAACAATCTTCAGTAAAAATAAGAAAAATACTTCTATAACCTAATAACATACCCAATTTCATCCAAATCTGTTCAGCCATTACGTAGTTGGCGTGGAGACAAACTTACATATTTACTTACAAACCAGCAGTTTTTTTTAATGATTTTGGTGACGAGACTAGCGAAGTCGCTCGCCTGATGGCTCTTCACGCTTGCCCATAACAGCTCAACGCCACTCAGAATTTTGAACTTCAGCAGTTCAAAACCCTGAACTATAAGATGTCAAATCTCTGTGTGCCCTGTAATTTCGCTGAAAACATCGCCCTTCATTCCGGAACACAGTAGTGTTTGCACACTACTGCTTGGCGGTTGAATAACTGGCAAAGATGTGGTACTTCCCCAGGCGGACCCCTGCAAAAGAGTCCTACCACTACAGCAAATGAGTCCTACCACTACAAGTGCAGCAGTGCTGCAGTTATAATATTAGTACGATTCGTGTAAAATAGGTCACTGTCTCACATTTCAGCCATTGTAACCAATATGCTGTTTTTGGCTTCCACCAATACACGCAATATTGACCTTTTATCGCCAAACAATAAAGTCTTTATCTCTTTACCGTCGTTCGACTAAGACAATCACAGATTTCAATAAAGAAGATTGGGACTTTCTAGTCATGAATTCTGATGGACTAATTTTATTGGACTTTTATGATTATGGTGTCTGAAAACTTTTCAGACTTTTAAGGCAATAAGATAGCTATCACAAAAGTTTTTTTTACGTTTCAACTGTTTCTAATCGCGGAATATTCTTTATTAAAGATATTTTATGAGGGAACGAAAACCTCCCATAATTATTTAATTTATTAACATTGATCGATAAACTTGTAGGTAATCTACTTATTTTGTTCTGTTGGCTTAGTAATACTAGGTTCATACTAATTATCTACCAGAGTCATCGACATAGCTATTAAAATTTGCAAGTTGAAGTGACAATAGTCAGGCTACATCGCTCGAAGAACCAATAACCGATGGAGTAGAAAGGTTCTTGAGTGGAGACCACGAACCGGAAGACGCAGCGTAGATAGGCCTCCCACTAGATGGACCGACGACATCGTAAGAGGCGCGGGCATCCAGTGGATGCAGATGGCAGGTTGTCGTTCAGTGTGGAGGTTAAAGGAGGAGGCCTATGTTCGTAGTAGTAGTGGACGTCTTATGGCTGATGATGACTAATTATCTTATACTAGTTGCATTACTAAATATCAAAACTAAAGCAGTAGCTGTTGTTTTATTTTCTCAAAGAGAGTGATAACATATAATATATCATCACTATATTATTTTAAAGTAATAAATTTGATACTAATGCGTGGCCACTGAAGGAATGCGTCTGACATTTGCATTAACATTGTAAAAATCTGAACGAAAACAGTAAATTTTTCACTTTTTAATTTTGAACGTAAGATACTAGCCAATATACTACAGTAAAATATGAATTGAAAATATTTCCATAATTTTTACAATGTTTTTCATATAAGATTTTAAAAATGTTATTTTAGCTGTCAGATGTTTTTTCAGCGGCCATACTGTAACTTATATTTTATTAGATACCGACGGAAACTATAGATTATTTAATACCTATAGGTACATACCTACTGAAATAACTTACATTCAGTGCAATAGGCATTTTATACACTTCTCTCAACATCTGAATACATGTGACTCGTGAAACTCCTAACTCCAAGCTGTGGAACTTTTCACACGTCTCTGTTGAGAAGAGTACAATAAACTAACAACTGTGAGAACCGCGGGACTGCGGTTCAGAAGTAAGTTTTGCTCAAAATTGATGTAGATACTCTTTATTAAGGCCATGGCTCCAATGACTATTTCACAGAAGTCCACCGTAGCCTTCCATGCAGTCTCGAATCGTCTGCCAGCATATCCGAAACCACGCATGGCAGAGAGGTCTTGGCCTACTTCGGCTGTCAAGGTTTGACGCTCCAGGCTCCACGCAGAGCACTTTTCAATTCACTTTCATCATCATCATCAGCCAGAAGACGTCCACTGCTGGACTAAGGCCTCCCCTCTTTAACCTCCACACTGAACGACAACCTGCCATCTGCATCCACTGGATGCCCGGGACTCTCACAATGTCGTCGGACCAATTCACTTTATGCCTAGTAATTTCACTGGTAACTTTTCAATCCGGAAAACAGTAAACTTTACACACTACTGCTTGGCGGTTGAATAAATTTAAGTATATCGTCATGACTTTGAGTTTTAATATGATTACGTTTGATGAACTCTTTGCTGACAAAATCTTTTTGTATCAAGCGCGAAAAAAAGATAAAGCAAATTTTAGCTAAGGAATCTATTTTACAGATAAGATTCCTTTGGGACGTGAATGAGACTTTTTTATTTATCACCACGTCATTTATTGTATCTGTCAATCAGTTAAGTGGTGTGGTATACACTAAATTTTGCAGAAGTATTTTTCATTGACATTTAATTATCTCTCTGTTCATTTTCGTTATCTATGCCCCGAAAATATTTCGTTCTAACTTAGTTTCCAACAAAAGTTTGTAGGTGGCATTTTGCGTTACGTTACGTCTCACGTAGAAGATTTGAATCAAGTTTTCTAACTAAACTAGCCTACTTCACTACATGTACTTTTCTGTGGTACGAAAGTTTAACTAGATTGATCTCTATTTTATTTGTCGGCTTTCTTCTGTGAATGAAACGTGTGCACGATTTATATTTATATGTTTTATTTCGCCTAACTTCTGTTTGAATTTGTTTTAACAAACTGAATAGTACTTTCAAATCTTTTAGAATACCTAATAGTTACAGAAATTTAAAAAGAGCTTGAACTTGCATTTATATAACTACTAGCTGCGCCTCACGGTTTCACCCACGTGTTGATCAAAAATGGTGATGTTGATGATGATGAAAAGTAGCCTTTGTGTTAATCCAGGACATAAGCTATATATATTCAAAATTTCACCCAAATGAATCCAGCGGTTTCTGCGTGAAGGAGTAACAAACATACACACTCACAAACTTTCGCATTTATAATATTAGTGGGATGAGCTATGGTATAGCACAGATACCCAAAATGTGACTAAGCCTCCAATATCAAAAGACTACCATCCTTTGCTGTCTTACACAAGTTAGTGCTAAGTATGACTATATAGTTTCCGCAGATACTTTCCCATTTCCTCATTCTACTTAAACTTATGTGTGTCTCTTTTTAGCACAGATTTGTGAAATATTACTAAGTCTCCGATATCAAAAAAACTACCATCCTTTCCTGTCTTACACAAGTTAGTGCTAAGTATGACCAAGAACGAAGTTAAAATCATCCTTGGTATGACTATAAACATAGTTTATGCAGATATTCCCATTTCTTCATTCTATTTAAATTTATGTATTTTTAAATGAACCTTTTGTTACCTTTTTGTCCCTTCACATTACAACCTTAGTAACTCCAAAGAATTTTAATTAATGCTAAATGTAGTTGTTAGTAGATAAAAATGCTGCTAGTGTTGTAAACTAGCTTCAATGAAGTATAGGGTGACCCAAAATTAAAGCAAGATTTGAATTTAATAGCAAACAGTTTTTATTGAATCATAAAGTACACGGGATAGGTTTTGTGTAGCACACATAAAATTTACACATTTTACGATTCAATAAAAAAAACAATCTCAAGAAGCAGAAAAAACTGTGTTTTTTATTTAATTGAATTCTTGCGTTAATTGGTATTTTTCTTTAATCATAACATCTATTTCTCTTAACGTGTCTTTTCTTTTTGTATTATCTTTTTAATTATGACTGTAAGAAGATTTATGCTCGCATACCTATAATGTTTATCATTCGAGAAAAACCCGTTATCAGAGCTATTAGAACTCCTTCATTCTTCTTCGTGTTTTCTAGTTACTTTAGTTCTAAGCGCGTAACAATCGTTTTTATATTAAACCCATTTTGTCTAAGAACGTGTCAACAATATCGACACGTCCAAAGACATAAATAAACGTAAAAATGTGTGAATAAAAAAGGTTGTCTTAAAAATGTAGGGCAATAGACATGTGCGCGACACAACCCTTGTCAAACCCTGGCAATATGAGGCTATCTTGTAAATAGATACATCGAGATAACAAATGTGCCGTTGTCTGATTCCATTATTTGACTTTCATATTTTGATGTTTTGATCTATTTTACTTCTTTGTTGGTTTGGTCCTTTGATTAACTTATTGTAGCATTTTCCGCAACGACACAAACCTATACAAGGGCCTAAGGCATGACTTTTACTTGACCTTTACTGGAGTACTGTACATGCATTGTTTTTATTTAAAAGTAATAACGTTGCTATAACGTGCCATCAAGCATCTTTACTAAACTTTTTCCAAGCATTTATTTGCTCTGATAGCTACAATTACATTGTATAAAGATTTTTACCGACTTCAGAAAAGGTAGGTTTTCTCAATTCGGTTGTATTGTTTTCTGTCTGGTACTTCAGATCTCCGTCATTTATAAACCGACTTGGAAAGTAATTTTTTATTGGAAAGGATAATAATATGCGTCTTATTTCGTATTCTCATAGAGGGGGATGAAATTAGAGTATAATTATAACTCTGCCGTTTTTTTTTGGGGTTCCGTATGTTGAATCTCTCGCTATGCTTAGGATTTTTAGAATCCCTCTCCGTGCTCGGGACAAGCCTTTCGCTTCGCTTTTAAAAATAATATTAATTCGCAAAATAGCACACTCCCCATGAATGTATCACTTTATTGTGATACAATCTACTATTAATTAATGTTGTAACAAATCATTTGCTACGTCTTTGAAACAAAAGGGCAAATAAAAGAAAGAAGTGAAAAAAAAACCCACTTAAAATGTAATTTCTGGCGAACCCTTCGAAATATTTGCAAGAAATGTTTATGCCAATACGCTTTTTGCAACGTTTTTCTTATTTTCTGTATTCACGCCTGGTCAATGCAGATTTTCACGAAACAAAATCAAATAAAAAAAAGTCACTTTAAAGTAATTTTTACAACCGCTTCTACTGTAGTACCGTAAAGTGCATGCAGTAGAGGGTACAAAAACGACAAAACAGTACATCGCCCATAAAGTTCTTTAACTCAAGTTTACCCTTCTAAACTGTGTATTCCGAGCACACGCAGTAAAATCTTGGACGAATAAGCATCAGGACTCGTCACACGATATTTTTCACCAGGAAAACTCGAAACTTCGAGCAGCAACCCTATTGGCAGGTAACAAACACGGGTTCTATTACCGGGTATACCTCGCGTGTCTGTGATCGTGAATTTACTGCGCATAATTGATTTGATAAACCTCTGCATCATGTTTGGATTTACACGTATTATTTCATTCAATAATGATGCATATAAGATGAAGCATGTGCAAGAACAAGATAATGCTTTCTCTGTCACTCTCGATGGCTCAAACAGAATGATGAAAATATGACTAAAAGCCACCGAAAGTTTAAAAAGCGGAAAGCTCGAAGCGATTGATTGATTCCAATTTTATTTTTCGATCCAACTGTTGAATGCGATACCTGACAGCATATTTCCCGATAGATACAATCTAGGTATCTTTAAATCGTGAGCGAATCGGTTTCTTGTAGGCAAGTGGGCTCCACCGTAGACCGTATCATCGCCTGTAATCAGATGAAATTACGGCGAAACGCAAACCTATTTTCAAATGAAAATAATGAAAAACAAATATAAAGATCTGTTTATCATATTTTCATCACCCAAAAAATCAAGATTTCATGTCCCTATATAAGCTTGTTTACTTTGTCCAAGCGAATACAATAATAGGAAGTTGGGACGTGTTCACACGATTTGGCGCACTGCAGCCGGTATTCAATATTCGATACTTGGGCCTGTTTTCATGAATATCGCTGTTCCTTGCCGCATGCTCTCGTCTGCTAAATGCTTTTCGGATGTTTGCCCAGAGAATGGATATTTTATGCCTTTTGTGAAACGCTCTAATGTTATGAAATGAAACGGATACTAAATTTTACTTTCGACAAGTAGAAATTGTTTAAAAAGAGAGTGTATTTGTATTGTGATTGAATGGACAAGTATATCAATAAATAACACGCAAATTCACTCAATAAAACAACACGATGATAGGAGAGTCCATGATAGCTGAGTTTGAATTTTTTCAGCCGGCAGAGGCGGATTTCCGTTTAAAATTAGTTTTAGTTCTCTTTTTGGCCAAGTCCACTCTCTTTTTGAACAGGTCAGACTCTAACTCTTTGAAATTAAGAAGAAATGTTTGTGCACATATGGTTTCTTAATTTGATTCCTTTAAAAATCTTTCGATACTTGACACTGGGAAATGCACAAGACAAACGACACCAAGATCTTCTTATGAGAAAAAAAAGAGTCGTCAATTTAAGAACACAGTCTCTTCACAAATCTATGATGGAGGCTAAAACTACAGAATGTAAGAATGTGTCTTTTCTATACTTACAATATTATCTACAAAACATCCACACAACATCTATGTGTCTGTTTCCAACACAGACCCAATCCTAGCTTATAAGTTGCTGACAAAAGTGGCCAAAATCTGTTTCGGCATGAATAAGTAACTTACATTTACAAAGCCTCACTCAGGTACATTAATAGAAGATTAGTTCGCATTCCTGGTTTTTGTTGACAACGACGCTCCTTATCCAAGATTTTCCATACAGGAAAAAATAACGTCACGCCCGGACGCTTGCCTTGGCATTTTCTCGTCTTTTCCCTAAAAATGGTACGGAATTACATAAGCATTTTGGGATGAAGGAAACGTTTATTTTTTCCGGGAGAAGTCAAGATAATTCCAGTGTATTTCTGTTATGTTGATTGTAGTAGAGTCGTGTAGTTATATTTGTTATTTTGATAAAAATAAATGATATTAAGAGCGATGGTGGCCGAGGTAGTATGTACCCATGTGTCAAAAAAATAGATTACAATATCACAGAAAAAAAAGTTCAAAAGAAAAAGAAAAAACGAAAATATTAATTGTTTTTTGGCGCCAATGTGAAAAATATGGGTCTCTTCATTATAGTTATTTTTCTAAACTTGTGTATTTTGAGTGCTATTAATTATATGATAAAGGTGAATTATTATTGCTAGCTTTGCTTAGTTTGGGGTCAGATGACCATGTGTGCAATAATGTCCCACATATTTATTTATTTATTTATTAAGTTTGACAATATTTAAAAATAAAAATGATATTGGCAAATGCAATAACCTCTGACGCCGAAATCATTCCAACAGGGCAAATTAAAATTATATATAAACTAGCGATTCAACCGCGATTTCTTTAGTAAAAATTTTATCGAGATCGGTTAAGCCGTTTAGCCGTGATTATGTACCAAACAGACAGGTAGACAGAGTTACTTTCGCATTTATAATATTAGTGTGGATTTGACTGTCAATATTTACAGGGTCATTAGCAAAAAACGTAACTTACACTGTTTTGTTACAGGGGATTCTCAGTTGTTGCGCCCGAGGTGGCAGTGCCCGGGAAGACCACCGTGGTGCTGGTAACTCTTCACGGAAGAGCCAGCGATGGACCACTGGACCCTCTCAATGTGACCGTCAGGTTGGAGACCCAAGACGCTGAAAACGACGTGAAACTACTGACAACTGCTAGCCAGATGATAACCGGTAAGTTTAAGAACCTTATCCTTGAAACATCAAGCCCTTAGTGCATTTTTACGTAAACCAGAAAATGCTAAGACCATTAAAACGTTGTAGTAAAAATAATGTATCTAGTGGTTCTGGGCTCTGATTTTTTCCTGGTATCTGACAGACCTCTTAAACTAAAAACACATTGAATCTTTATATATAAAAGGCAATGTGTGTATAAATTTAATGTATGTTACCTATGGACTCCAAAATGGCCAGACCGATTTTATGGAACTTTCACTAATAGATACGATAGCTGATGTTATAAGTAGTAATTTCCTCGGGTGAAGCCGCGAGGCGTGGTTAATAAAGAATAAACACAGATGTAACTTACATAACGTTAAAGTTAAGTTCCACATTAAATTTATTTTTTATACCCTTTTCAGGACTCTAATAGATAGCATAGGAGCAGTCCATAAAATTAGAAAAAATTCACGTAAACTTTCATAATATGATTTCAAGTAGAAATAACAGAGATGTGAGTTGACTCCGGCATGTTCTAGTAATATAACGTGTGGCAAAAGCATTTTTTTTCAGTAGCTCCTCTTTTAATCAATTTATTAAGATTACGCAGCCTCTTCGCGCTCGTATAGACAACATCTAATACCATATGGTGATACTGAGAGGGTAGCGCCATTTGTTTCGGCTTTTAGTAGCATGACGTGGGTAGAACAGAAACAGAATGGCCAATGACAAACCACTATGACAAACGCTTTGTTATCTTTATTTATCATTTTAAATAATGCTTTACGGCAGTGTTTTTCAAACTTTTACACGACACGACCCCCTTAGTATGAAAAAAAAAATCGAAACCCCTTACCTACCACAATTTATAATCTGTATTTTATTATGTTACAGATATCAAATTAATACGTACAAACTTTTTTATTTTTATAATTATGTACTCTTTAATTAATTTCTCGTAGTAAAAATATTTTTTTAACTTTTTTTTTTACTTTTACCGAGGCTTCGCGACCCCCTTAGAGAAGCATGGCGACCCCCCACGACCCACACGTCGCAACCCACAGTTTGAGAAACACTGCTTTACGCTATACGTTATAAAGTTCACATTTAAACTAGTAGCGGTTTCACTGCAACGACTCCGTAACGGAAGTCCGTGAACCGCTGCAGCGGCGTTGATGTTGATGATAGTGGGCGTTACTATCCGGTTAAACTGTAGCTATTCTACCTCTAAACCTCTATATCTCAACAAAACGTGCCCCAGATTCTATAAAGTTATTACTACCGTAGTAAAAATCTCATTTCGTCCAGACGTCGCTATTGAAAACCAGGGTTATTGCCAAACAGAAATAAAATGTGTTGAAAATGCACTTACGTGGCGAAGCACTATTGTGATTTCGGGACTGGTTATTGGATGTTGCTTCGTAAAGTGCTTTTGGTGATTTGTCGATGACGGTTTTCTAATATATTTTTGTATTAAAAAGAAAATAACTCTTAACTTGTTTCGTATTTAGAAGAAAACGTTCACTCAATAGGCAACTTATTGCTTAAGTTTCAGACAAATTGAGCATCTTTTAACACGCTTTTATTAGCTTGGTATGTATCTAAGTAACGGAATCTTGGAACGTGATTTTCACCCCTTTCAAAATGACGGATTGGTTTGTAACTTTGCACACTTATCAAGGACCGATGACAATGCAATAATTTAAATAGTTTTTGTCCCATTATTCTTACCAGGATCTTCAGGATTAGCGAAAATTTAGAGCGTGTTTTTAGTAAAACAATTTGATCTACGAGAGTTATTTTACTTCTGTTCTTAAGTTAAGTTCTGCCACTTTATATAAGTAATTTTTAGTTTACATACATGTCCCTAATAGGATTTTTTTATTGTTAACAGGCGTTTGACTACAGCTCGATAGTAAAATAAAACAAAGTCAAAGTTTTTTATTTGCCTGTGTATGTACAAGGTCTTTAAATATAAAAATGACCATCCATTAACAGACAGCCCTAAGGGCGTGCAAAAAAGTTTTATGCATTAATATTGTTTGATGGGCCAAGTCAAGACCTTAACAATATTTGCCTCCTTTATTAGCCATTACTTTTGCAGCGATGATAGCTCAGAGTGGTTGGCGTGTTCGAATTCCAATCCGAACCAAAAACAAAATGCCCTAAAACCTGAGTTGTTCGCCCTCGACGTCGGACGTCAGGGCGGCGGGCTTGCTCTCGCACTCACCGCAGATTAGATAATGCCCTACCACCACGCTATAAGGTTTCCTCACGATGTTTTCTTTCAAAATCTCAAGCTCATTGTTGGAATTTTAACCGACACCCTGCGGATTGGAATTCGAACACGCCAACCACTGAGCTATCATCGCTGCAAAAGTAATGGCTAATAAAGGAGGCAAATATTGTTAAGGTCTTGACTTGGCCCATCAAACAAAATTAATGTATAAAACTTTTTTGCACGCCCTTAGGGCTGTCTGTTAATGGATGGTCATTTTTATATTTTATGTTAATCCACGAAAATAAACTATAATAAAATACGATACGCACTGTGATTTCATGCGATAAAAATGTTTACAACTCGCATTAAAATAATAAAATATAAGTTCATATTCTCATACTTCGAAAGCACTAAAACCTTGGCATCAAAACTCGACGTCATAAAATGAAAATGCTCATAACAAATTCAAAACAAGCCGAAATACGTGAATCTAAACGAACTTCCGTCGCTCTTGTGAGACGTAAGAAAAGAACTGCGAAAGCTTCGTACAAACAGTAAGAGCAGTTAGCCGTAGTAGACAACTCTTTGTTAATAATAAAGTTTTTTTTTTAAAGGAAAAAAAAACTGACTTGCAACTAAAAAGGAGATAAATGACAGTTAAAACAAAGATTGAAAATCCTCATCAAAACTTTTTTTGAACCAAGTGTGCTCGAAGTAGGATAGTTATCCAACTTCGTTGTTCACCGGCCACAAATTTTTATTTTAATGTAACAATGTCAATGCACAACTTAAAAAACAAAAAACTAACGAAAACTTAAATATGAACTAAAAACTAAAACTTCAAATAATTAATCTATACTACAGAAAAGAGAAGTAAATAGGTAGAACGGAATGAGAAGGAAACTCTGTTACCGGGTATTCTGACAGATACTTGATTGAACATTCTTATTTATGTCAACGCGTCGAACTCCGCGTCACAGCAAATAAAAATATTATAAAACAAATTCATAAAAAAAGGACTAATCAATGCCAATAAAATGTTAAATGCAACAGCCATTACAACATACCAAAACTTAATTCAAGCATTTACTATGTCAAAAAAAAAACAACTTCAACGTCTGTGTAAAATCAACTTCAACTGTAAGGCTTTTTTTAGAATTGCATTGTTGAATACTGCGAGGTGCCTTACTGATTATTTACATGTAGTGTCTCTGTCTGCTAGTTATTATGTATTGTTGCGAAGTTTGCAGTCGTTTCTAAATGTCTTTATCATTCCTGAGGACAAGAATTGATATTTATTCAGAATTCACTCTACGTCGGTGGTCTTCCATATTCCAAGAACATTTTACATGTTTGGAATGTAACTTAGTTTTTTTTTTCTGTGGGAGTTTGGTTGGGTTTATGTCAAAAGTTTTGGGTTGAAAGTTTCAGTAAGGATAGTATTTTTCATGAACTAGTTGGTTTTTGGTAACATGGTTATATTTTAGTATAAAAACGTGCATGGTTATTACACATTCTGTTTATATTTTAGGGGAATTACTCACGTAAGAAAACGAACTATATTCGGAATAACTGGCTTATCTCACGTGCCTAATTTGCATATAATATAATCAAATTATTTCTAATTAATTGAAATTAAACACTTTTAATGGATTTTATCGCGTGTATTTGGCATTATTTTAATTCTTGATGTTTCGAATACCTTAATTTTCCGTGGTGACAGCACACTATATGACAGATGTCTATATATGTCTATTTGTTAGAACCTGTAATCTTCGACCAAAATAAAATGAATGGACGGGCCCAGTAGAAGAGCATTTTTGAAGATTACAAAATGAGCGCCAGCTCTCATTTCGTTTCAGTCGGTCTCTAGCCGTAGCAAGTGAAACACGAGTCTACTGTTACGCGATAACGAAACATCTGACAAAATTATGAATTCGTATGCTTTACCGAAGTGTAAATACACAAATTAAACCGATATCTATTTTTTGTAACATATATACTGTACATTTTTATAATTAGGTGTTGAAGTATATGTCCGACGGTTTTGACTCGTTTTTACTGATCAAGTTCAATGGTTAGGGCCCGTCCATTCTTTTATTTTGGTCGAAGCCTGTAATTGGCTTTCTATAGTTTTTTCATTGTATATTTTAGTGTAAAAAAACTGTCGGTTTTCCTATAAATAAATAAATGTTATGAAATTATTTACAAGTAGGTACTGCCAATGATACAAGTATTAAATTTCAATGTTATAGTCATCATCACGAAATCATCACGAAAACCTAAGAACTTATTAATTCTTATTTCATTTATTAGTTGAAATATTGTGTAAAAATTACAAAATACTTCAAAAACGTAATAAAATGTTGACCTTCCTATTTTGAAAACTTGCAACAAACAAACTCTTCCTCCTGCAGTTGGGAAAAACAGCAAAGTTGAAGAAGAAAAGAGTTCTACCGTGAAATGAAACCGTGAACTTTGCCTTCAGTATCGATAAAGTACATCCGACGTGCACATTCGTCTACGTCGCGATACTGTCTGGTAGCATCCTTCCATGCATCGTTGCAATCACGGAATGTTACAGTTAGAATGACTAGTATGTACTCGCAAAAGTCGTAAACAAGTATGAGCAAATAGATTTCTAACAAAGAGAACAAAAAATTCAAAAATAATTCCGCTAATTTGATGTTAAGAATCAAATGTTGGCGAATATCCACATTCCGGATTCTATCGCGCAAAGAAACTCCAAGCATAGCTCTCTATTGCCCGTTGATGTGTGACTCTGAGTTATTCAAAAAGATACCCTGATCATACTATCAATCAAACTTAATATATTATAAACGCAAAACTGTGTGTGCTTTTGTTCCTATTTCATGCAGCAACAGAGCGACGAATCAACGCGATTTTATTGGAGGAATGAAAATGTCATAGGATACTTTTTCTATTTTTATTTTTTTTGGGAAAGGTCCACTCAAGTGGAACCGCAGGGTGCAGCATGTCACTTGTAACTTTGTGCCTTTTTTATGATATTGGGTGACGAGACGAGCGAAGTCGCTCGCCTGATGGCTCTTCACGCTTGCCCATAACAGCACAACGCCACTCAGAATTTTGAACTTCAGCAGTTCAAAACCAATGCACTGCGCTCGTCACCCCGAGATATAAGATGTCAAATCTCTGTGTGCCCTGTAATTTCGCTGGAAACATTGTCCTTCATTGCCCTGCGTATTGATATAAATTTTGACATGAAATACTAAATCGGGTTTTCCAGCTCCTTGTGATATTCCGCATTGCAGTGCAGCTATAGTGTCAATTAGTTTTATTGCGGCACTTGCACTGAAGACTCAAATGTTGACGGGCGACAGTTGAAGTGAAATCACTGATATTATCCTATTTTGATAAGGAATAGAAAATCCATATTAATTTTACTGTTAAGCTCTAACAGTATTTTTGTTACAAGCTTTAACGTAATTTTGTCATACCTAAATTTATTTAGTACTAGCTGCGCCCCGCGGTTTCACCCACGTGGTGATGAAAATCGGTGATGATTATGAAAAGTAAGCTATGTGTTATTCCAGGACATAAGCAATTTATATTCCAAATTTCATCCAAATCCATCAAGCCGTTTCTGCGTGATTGGGTAACAAACATCCATCCATCCATACATCCGTCACATAATTATATGATATTAGTGTGATTAGTAGTTGCCAGAAAAAACACTCATTCATGACAGGCACACATTGTGTCCCTATCAATAAATCTCTATAAATGTACTTTTTATCTTGTATTAAAAAAGTTTTGGCAAAAAAATCTATAAAAATATTTGAAATTACTACCCTGTAAAGTTTATCAAATGGCACACCCGTCATTGTTCTAAGGACATGGCAATCTCTTACCCCGTTGAGTCATAGACATTAATTTATTCATGATAGAGTTAATTTATAATGTCCAAAGAGGTACGTTTACAGCCTGATAGTAACTAAGCGTTGACAACGGTGCTGAGTTTAGTTACAGAGATGGTTAGCTACCTAGCTACCTACATACTAATCTAAAGAAATATAATATCTGATGGGTACTTTATCACATTACAATAGTCAATTGCCCCAAGTTTACCCTTGATTTGTCTTTGATGTACTATTAAACTAATAGTAAACAACATTTATCTTGAAGTAAACAGAGCAGATCAATAGTATCATCGCTTTGGTGTAAATCAGCGTTAATGGTTCAAAGCAATCGGCAATCCCACTTCAAAGACATCGGGACGAGCCTAATGAATCAAGACACGGATTACGATAGTGATGAGGCTCTAATCGGGGATTATGGATCAATCGATTAATCGGCTGTTATATCGATTATTTAACTGAGAATGTGTTTATTACTCGCAATATAACTGTATAAATTTTATTCTTTATTTATTGCAAATATGTACACTTTCTTCTAAAAACTTAAGTTTTAGAGTACATTGTGTAATTATACCCTGCATAAAGGGCGCAGCAATGCTTTATGTAATGGCTGGTCACAAAACCAGACCACAGATATAAATATATACATTTATAATTAAATCTATTACATATATATCTACTAATTTAACTTTACTTAGGATGAAGTTATTAACAAAAACAAAAAGGAAACATATAGCTTAGTGTGATATGGTTAGTTAACAATATATGAGATCATACAAAACTTATGATGCTACCTTCTTAACTTAAGAGATCACTATTTATTTTCAAATTAAATTTTATAGTTGAAAAAATCTTTTAAATCGTAGTAGCATTTTTGGGTTAGAAACTTACGGAGTTGGTTTTGAAAAGTATTATTATTTGTTTCTTTCTTTATTTTGTCCGGTATTTGGCATTTTTCAATATAAAGATTATCATAGTTATTATCGTGTTGATGACCATTGCATAAAACCGGGATTTTTCTCTACTTAATATCTTTCAGCCGTGTAGTCAATAAAAAGTAACTAACAGAGATTTATAAATGTAGAGTTAATTTCCCACCACGCTAATATTATAATCATGAAATTTGTATGTGTATATGTTTACCTAAACTCAATTCCATAGCAGCTGTACTGATTTAAATATAATTTGGTATGAAGGTAGCTGATACTCTGAATTAACACATAGGTTTTTTTTATCCTTGAATAAATCATGGTTCTTATAGTATCGCGAGTGTATAGATATCTTCAAGATTCAAACAGTATGTTGTTGACATTTACACACTTGAAACTAAACAAAATACATCTAAACCGGTTTAATTAAAAAAATTAATACACAGAACCTTAAAGATTAAGCGCACATTTTAAAACTTGTTACAAATTGAAGAAAATATGTATTTCGTTTATATTCATATTCATATTCATATTCATATTCATTTATTTCATAAAAATTATTTACATGTCAAAAATTTAAAGAGTAAAAAGGAAATATTAATTATTATTAGGTATACAACAATGAAAATAATAATAATTAAAAATAGTATAAATTAAGTCTCTGTACAATTGTACACTATACATAATTATATTTTACATTCAAGGAATTCCTTGAAACTGTAGAACGTCTGATCTACAAGCCAGCGCTTTAAACGATATTTAAAGCGAGCCAGGTTGGGAGCGGCAATGACGTCATTGGGTAGTTTGTTGTACACCGTCGGTCCCATAACGTGAGTGAGCTTATCTGACTTCGCCAGGTTCCTAGGAACCTGCTTAAGCTGCCCTGCACGTCGTGAAAATTCACCATACGCCGTGTACATATGTATATTGGACTTGACATACAGCGCAACTTGTAGTATGACAATGCAGGGCAACGTAAGGATTCCTAATTTTTTGAAGTGTGGTTTGGCAGATTGGTCACTGCCAATGCCTACTATGGCTCGTACGGCCCTTTTCTGCATACGGAACGCACGCTCCCACTCCGCAGCATTCCCGTACAGCTCGGCGCCGTATTGCAGCAGCGAGTGCACCGTCGCAAAGTAGCACATACGCGCCACCTGCACCGATACTACTCGTGCCACACGTCGGAGCGCATAGCAAGCACTAGCAATTTTACCACATATTTTTTGGATGTGATTTTCCCACGTTAACACAGAGTCTATTTCGAAACCGAGAAAGTTAGTGACTTCAGTTTGTTTTATTTCGACATCATTCACGAACACTTTAAGGCGTCTAAGTTTCTTACCCGACAGGTTATAATGAGCATAGTGGGTCTTTTTTAAATTTAGCGCCAGACCGTTGACTCGAAACCAACTGTCCAACTGTGCGCTCACCTCGTTCAGTTTTACCTCCAGTTCGTCCACCGTGGCAGCAGTAACAAGCGCGGCCACGTCGTCGGCATACATCAAAATTTCGGCTGATATTTTTGCGTCCGGTAAATCATTCAGCAGTAGCGAAAACAGGACATTTGAGACTGAGGATCCCTGCGCTACACCCATTGAGGAGCGCAAAGGGTCCGATTTCACTTTGCCTCCGCTACCGACTACAATCTGACATCTATCCTTCAGTATGCTCGTGGCCAGCTCTAGCGCCGCGCCCCCTAGCCCATAATGGAGCAGTTTCCCCGCGAGCACGCCGTGGTCAGCGACGTCGAATGCTTTTGAGAGATCGCAGCAGATCACAGCGACATGCTGCTTCCTCTCACGAGCGTCGACAATTCGCCAAACCAGTTCTCGAGTCAGGGTGGTCGTGGACCGCCCCGCTCGATACGCGTGCTGTCGGTCTGACAGCTGATCAGTCTCAGAAAGGAAGGCCGTTAGACGTGAGCTAAGGCCATTTTCGAAAATCTTAGCAACTGCGGGGATAATCGAAACGGGCCTATAGCAGTCCATATCATCCCTCTTGCCTTTACCCTTGAAAATAGGTGACACTTTAGCAGCCTTTAGTACTTCCGGATATGTCCCTTCCCGTATACACACGTTGAACAATTCAGCCAGTACTGGAGCAAGTGGGATTGCTGCTACCCTAACTACTTTCATGTTCAACCCATATATATCTTTAGAAGTTTTTGGAGGAATCCGTGAGGTGATGAGTCTGTGGACTTCATCTGCAGTGAAAGGGCGGATCCTCAGAGAGCGGTCAGCGGGCGCACGTGCCGCTTGCAGCACGATAAGCGCGCGCGTGACGTCAGCGCGGGGCGCTCCGGACGCTGCCGCAGCGTTTAAAAATTTCGAGTTTAAAGTATCCACAGCTACTTTTTTGCAAGAAAACGAGGTACCGTCGCTATTTTTTATCACGTCCGTAAAATCTAGATCAGTGGAATTATATTTCCCCCTTTCTAAGTTAACCACATTCCACATGGCTTTACAAGAGTTCCCACCATTTTCAATTATCCTAGTGTAGTCATTAGATTTTGTAAATGTCAATAAATTATCATATTTTTGTCTCATGTCACAGATCAAAGAATTAATTATGTCATTATTAGGATTTAATTTACTTAATTCAATAATGTCGAATAGAAGCGATTTAAAAATATATTTAATTTATAAATATAAATTAAAAATAATTTATAAATATATTTATATTATGCGTTATTCCGATTATATTATGTAGTTTCAACCAAGTCAGTTTCCATTTCAATAATAAAAATAAATGTAAACTAAAGCTCAATATTATGATCATCAGTTTATTTAAAATCGATTCTTCTAATGAGATAGTTAGCTTTCACTAAAGCTTTCCAGTCAATTCTCATTTCCACAAAGAAAAGAAAATTACCAATAGTAAAAACACCATCTGCGAAATGCAAAACAAAATGTAGGAGTTTCTCGATATTTCACCACCCTGCTGCCTGCCTCAATTTTCTTTCTCCTCCCACGTGCAAACATCAGGATGTACACAAATTACCAACACAGTAAATATTTACTGGAAATTCGGATGGTATAACTAGATAAACTAGCAGGGACGCCTTGAACGAAATAAAATAGTATTTAGGAAATATAAATCTACATTTTTTTACATAAATTTTTAAATATTTTGGCTATTGCATTTTTTCATGTTATTGTCTCACGTTTGAGATTGCATCGCCGAAGTGTCGACAAGGGTCTAAATCACACTAATCATACTAATATCATAATTATATGTATGTGAAAGTATGGATGGATGTTTGTTACTCGATCGCGCAGAAACGGCTGGATGGATTTAGATCAAATTTGGAATGTACATTGTTTATGTCCTGGATAACACATAGGCTACTTTTTCTCATCATCATCACCGATTTTTATCACCACGCTGGTGAAACCGCGGGGAGCATCTAGTATCAAATATAATTATAAACCCAGCTAGTTTACTATTCTTAATCCATTTATTCGTGCTTCATTTAGTCTAGCTTTCAGGCAAGTTGAAAATGACAAGCTTTAATATTTCCCTACATAAAATATACTGCTAGTCGTCCAGACATTTCTGTGCGAGATCCTATTTCCCAGCGAGACGGCAGCTGACACCAACTGCACGGTTCGTTAGCGACTGCAGAATCCGATTTCTTTGAGATCGAATTAGCAATCACCTTGCACCATTAACACCTGATGGGGAGGGAGCTTGATTTTAGATTAGACCATTTTACTGAGGGTGATAAGAATGTGATGTAAGCATAGATATTTATTTAGAAAAAAAGAAAATAATGTTTTTTTGACATTACTTGAAAATTCTTATATCTAAAGGATAAAATTAAAGTCGAATGGCTTCGTATCGGCATTAATGCTGAAAGTCAAAAACTATCAGCGCCGGTTTTCAGATGAACCCTTGAGTTTACAGTTATTACACACAACACAAAATAAAAATTACTATGATAAGCTATTTCTATGTAACGTAATAAAACTGATGTAGTTTTAACACATTTTTACACCCTTCACATTACCTAACAATGTAATCAAATCTTGGAACTTGGTTTTAACCTTATTCATATTTTTGTATCAAAGTATGTAATATTTCCTGTGTGTGTCACCATACGCTATTGATAAGCTGGTGCAGAAAAAAATCTGCCATAGCCCATATAGTATACGTATTACAAGACTTTGCAAAGAAGGCAATATAAAAGCAGGTGCTTAACGTTTACAAAAATATTGATACACAAAAACAAGTTTCGCAATTTTCCCGCCGCAATCATGGCATGGGTTGATTGACTCCAAACACCAGGGGAGATTCTCATTAACATATAGACGGCGTCAGATAGGGTCGAATCGAAAACACGAATAAATTGCTTCGCTAAATGAACTCGCCTACGGAAATACAGTGACGGTCATGGACATGCTTTTATTATACAGGCGTGGGCCCCTGTGAGAGACACGAGATAGGGAAATAATTTTAGCAATTTTATGATTAAACGCAAAATTTTCATGATTTGATTAGACAACATAACTAAGCCAAGTTTTCATGATTTTATCTTACATGTTTTAATAATATTTTAAAATTTTCACTGACTTCAGAAGGGAGTTTTTCCATTCGGTCCGTATTGTTTTTAACCGACGAAAAAGGAGTAGTGTTCTATGTTACACTGTAATTTTTTTATGTTCACCGATTTCTTCGCCAATTGTTGAGCAATTTAAAAAAAAACTTTTGTTCGTTACGGTATACTCGTACTTCCAATTTGGTCACATTGTTACCAAGTCAGATGATGATGGGATCCCGGAGAAAACGAGGGCAACCCTCAAGTGTTAGGGGCCTTTATTACGTTTTTCATTTATTTATGAAGTCGGGTTTTAATGTGATCCACTTGTTTGTTATATTTTTAAAGTTTTTTTTTTTATATAATTTAAACTGATTACTTCAACATTAAATTTGTGAACTAATTTCCTTTTTTTATGATATAGAAGAAACTCTTGAGGTAGTTCCATAAAAAAATAATAACCTTTATCTTAGTAGTTTTTGAACCAAGTCTAATAATACGAATAATTTTGTTTACGCAGATTAAAATTTTGTTCAAGCACGTACTAAATGTTAAGTTGTTTTTTTTTTAATATTATTAATTTAAATACATTCTGGGGTCTAGCCCGGACATTTGGTAGGCATTGGTGGAGCCGAAGTCAACACCAAGAGGCCCTTTTGAAAATAAAATTATGGAATGTGTATAAAATGGAATATGAAACTATTGCACAGTACAGGATTTTAAAAGTCTGGGCTATTGAGGTAAACAACTTGTGGATAAGAGAACTAGATCTGTAGGATGAGAAACAGCACCTGCCTTATCCTGCCTCATCTCAAATATATTTAGGCAGGTGATGACTTGCCACCCATGAAATGCCCCCCCCCCCCCCCATAAAGGGTGCCGTACCTTGGCACCGGAGGGGCAACATTGGCGTGGATGCCTTAGAGTGTCGAGAGGTATGCTGCACTTTCACTAAGAGCTACTCGCGGCGTTATGTCCTTCAACACTTCTAACCTGGAGCTTAAGTTCCTAGCTCTTGCTGTTTCCACCCCCGGACGGCCGGTTAAGGCAAGCCAGGGGTCGGGGTCTCAGTTAGCCCCATTAATTTTAATAATTATTACGATGTCATAATCACATTCTTAACCCACCTCGGACCTGAGTGAGACAATTTTTCTGTCTCTATCAGATCCAACAATCACACACGCCACGATAATGACAAAGGTAGAATGTGGATACGTCTGTCTCATTCTCGTAAGACAAAAAGATTAAATCGTATCCTGCATGTAGACTTTTTGTTTGCAGACGTAGTCTTTGATATTGTCATGCTAACTCAATATGGAATGATTCTAATTTTTTCGACATTGGAGTGATTCATAACGCAGTGTCCTGTCCGCTCCATAGGGTGATGCGACATCAACTTTCTTTATTTACTGTGCATAATAAAGTAGGCAATATTGAATCTACATAATGAACATAGTCGCAAAGCGTATCCACCCCTAATGAAAGACTTTTAAAAACTGATGAATGAGATTATATAGATGAATCTCCTTCCACGAACGAACATGCAGTCTTTCCATCGGTGATTTTGGAACACATTCATATTTTTTGATAAGGTGCTTCATTATAGACCAAAAATAGTATCAGATAAGTGTCAATAAATTAAAATGAAGATTTAGTGATTGTGTTAAGAAGTTTAGTCATATGAACATGTTTTTAACCATCACTTGTTTAAATTACTAGGTGATTTCATTCATTGAAAGCCTTCTGTCACATTTTAAACTGTTCTTGGATGTCGGGCAATTGTTCGTACAACTTCTTTGTCTCAGTTATTTTTTGTTATTCGTCCAATCGAATCGTTCGTGCCGAGGACTGAATGCCTTTGTACAACCCAGTGTTTGTGACTCGGGACAAAAGCAATCTCTCGGATTTCTATGCAAAATAACTCTGCGAAATATTACCGTACACTGTTTCTTTGTGCTTATGGAAATTTTTATTTTGCTCGCCATTGAACGGAGAATATTAAGCAGTTCATTTTAAAATTGCCCTTTTGAAGATTCTAGTGCCATTGAGATTTTCTTTGAGAGTTCTTCTTTGCAGTTGATTGTTGGATTTATTATGTTACTTTGATCATTATTTTATACATTACGCAAGAATATTAGCACTCAAAATCGTTTTGAGCAATGGCGAAGACCACTCGAGAGTTTCTACACTGGCGTTTGAAATGGAATACTTTCCTAAGAAGTATAAATTACGTACTCGTACCTAATTGGTAAACGTAAGTTGAATAATGACTTACCTTCAGTTTTTCCGTCGAAATATGACCATGATTGCTTTAAACGAATAGTGAATAAATTCCTCAATAGCAATGCACCGTAAACGCTCCGATATTGTAGATGTCCAACGACGGCGGTGAATGCTTACCATCAAGTACCCATTGTCTTTTTTGTCTACAAAATATTGTAGCGTAGGACACCCTGAGACTCGATGGAGTGATAATATACTTAAAGTAAGCTACCACCAGGAAGAAGACGTACTTCGTAGCTTACATTTTTTGACGCCTTTCGACCTGAGCACAAAATCCCTATTTCGAGCAGATGTGTCAAAAGTTCAAATATTCCTTTTTGATAGCCGACCTCTGTTGGAAATGGCATCTTAAAAAGAAGTTAACAGTAGCTGGAAGCGAAAACTTGATGATGAGACTGAACAGCGTGCCTTAGGAGAGATATATGTCTAACGGTGGACTAAATTGGGCTGATGATGATGACCAATCTAATATTGATGATGTGATTCGTCAAGATTAGATTGCTTATCAGAAGATTAGATTGGAATATGATTGCGGTAGTGAAGCAAATAATAAACTGGTACTCCTCATTCTAAGGTGCATGAAGCCTAATCTAAATGTATAAATCATAAAAATTAAATGCTGTTCTTTGGTAAGGCATCGCTTGAGAATTGTTGAACCCATTTGCCTATTTTTAAATGTTATAGTCCGAATAAAAGAAAAGATAAGGAAGAGAAATTGAAAAAGTTGCCCGTTAAATCAGAAAATTAGGGCAAAAAATACTGGTTTTTTTTTTCTCTGATATTTTTGTACGACCATAACTAACACAAACTTGAAATTGAACAAGACAACGTCTGTCATATCCGCTAGTATAAAATATTGTTGGGTGCATCTGCATGCCCCTCAAAAATATTGCATTGCGACTCACAAACCTTTATAAATATTTTATTCTTGCATCTACAACATCTTTCCGCTACCGGTTTCCGTTCTGTTACGTTCAAATTCTACTGAATCGTCTAGTAAATAAAATTCTGAGCAAAAGGTTCCAATTTTCCGGGGCATAGACAGATTTGCCTTGCGTTCGTTGCAAGAACTTGGCACGTTTTCTATATTCTGATGTAATATAAAACAGCAACAAAGTATTACACAAATTTGTAAAAAAAAGTTACTACTGAAAAAGAGACAAGTCACTGAAGAAAATTCTTAAGAATTCATTGAGCCTGACTTTATGTGCGTTTTTGCTTTGGTCATAAATATGAACATTTTATTCATCTAGAAAGTTATGGCGTCACTCTATCTAGTGAAAAAGTGAACGGTGCACGTAGAAAAAATATTTTACCAGTTAACTTTTACATGCAACAACAAAATATTTGGGTTAAAACTTTCTGCCGCATTCTTCTGTTGCTCTTTTTCCACCGCGAGTGTATATAGGTCACCGTTTTTAATAAAATAAAATATAGAAATTTCATACAAAAAACAACGGATTTTAATTTAGTTGCGATTAATATAATAATTAATAAATGGCCAAGAGCGTGTCAAAACACGCATACGGTAGAGTTCCGTAGCTTAAGCCATAAATTTGTGGCCACATTCAAATTAACACTACTAGAGAAACAGTCCTTATTAAGGAGAAGGAAGGAATTAAAAATATACAAAAATGTGACCAATTAACAATTTTAGAAATTAGAAGGCTCTAAAGAACTTGGACAAACAGACAGATGGACAATACGAACTTACAAGGAACCCCTAAAATGATGTAATCTGATAATCGTAGAAATAAGTAGTTGATGTAGGTAGGTAGTAACGGATATTTCTTGACGTTTTTCATCATAATAATAAAATTGTGTAAAACGCCTATTAGATCCAATATAAAGTAATGAAACTGCAGAATAATGAAGTTATAATTCATCGGTTTCAATACAGTAATACATTCAGTCAATAAAACTTTGCGTCATTTCGCCCCGAACATAAAAAAAGATGATTGATGCCTACATCTGCAAAAAACAAACATTGCAATTTGTTTCCCCGATATTTCGCATCCGCAAAACATTTGCATATTTGCCTGAAATTCTAAAATACAACTGTTGGGGCTAAAATCGTGTTTGAAAATTCAATTGAGATTACAATATTGGTCACAGTTGACTTTTGGAACCGAAGTTGTGTTCATCTATGTTGTGAAACGTTTTCTCTTGGTCACTGCTTGGAGCCCTGTCAATTTTTTTGACAAAAAAAGCAACGAAACCGGGATATTTAGCGTCTTGATTCTATCAAATTGAAAGATCTATAGATTTTTTTATTGTTATCATAAATTAGATCTGTATGTTTTATTGAAAATAACGGCTACAGACTTTGGAAAAACTCAACATATAAAATTATTACCTCCAATTTACAAAAGTAGTTTTTCATAATACCCTAAAAGGGAAAGTTTGAGAGTGGATTTTGTTAAATTACCAACATAAAATTATTTTAATTTAATTTTTAATTTTATGCCTGAAAATCCATTTATACCTAAAATTGAAGAATTTCTTTTTGTAATATGGATCTTAATATTTTGTTTTCGGACTGTCGGTTCCACAAGGTAGTCTTGTAGCATTTTAGAGTAGTCGTGTCTCCATAGTTTAACAGAGGTGTGTGTTTAACGGACACAAATCCTAATAGCTCATTAGGATTTGTGAATTCTTTTGTCTTTTTGCTCTTTGGAAGTTTTCACTATTTAGAAATTTTTGTTTCTTCGGAATTTTCACGGCTTGGAAATTTTCACTAATAAGGAAAGTTGTTAAAGCTATGAGCTATCTAGAACTTCTACTTGTATAACTTTTTTTTTTTATTACTTAGTCTAGTCAAAGAATTAGGGGAGTACTCAATTTATCAATTAATTAGAAATAAGACCACATACACAACTTCTGTCAAATACGTCTAACGATGAGATATACGATAATTAGGGACGACATTATTTTCAGGGAAAAGTTTCGTTTGTAACCCGAAGCCGTCATTTTAAGGAACTTGGCTGGTTTGTGTAGGCTGGCAGGGGCAAATGCACAATACACCCGAAGCGGGATGTCAGTGCAGGTTTTATCACCCCTAGCATATATATATAAATTAAACTAAATACAAGCTAACAAACACCTAATATACCTAAAATATATTGCCTACTATTATACAAAAACAGTTGGGTCGCCCATAGAACGTTGAAGGTGTAAATACGATCTAAATGTAACTACCAGTTGGCAGCGTACCCAGCATGCTGGTGGCATTAACAAGCTGGATCCAAATGCTTGTGCGTTGAGCCATAAAAACGTCATTTTGGTCGCGCGTCGCATAACCAGACGCTCTGAAAGATTTTAAACTGTATTGCATATTGATATATTGATATTTCAAAACTACCAAACCAATTTTATTGGACGGATTGCGAGCTCAACTCTGACAGATTTAATTTACGTATCCGATGTAGGTTTAAAAAAAATCCAAAACAACGCTTATATCTAATGTTTTTATAGAACCCTATACGGTCCGATGCTCTCGTTATCTGGTGGTTGTTTTCTGTACTTTCTTTTTTATCAAAATAAAAACTTCAAACTAAGTCTCTGGCGAGGTTGCACCCTCGTTCGGAGGTCTTATTCACAACCAACGACGCGACGGCTAAACGACACAGCGACAAAACATACCACGACGCGATAGAATCTCTCAATTTTTTTAAGTTCAGGCACAAATGGTCAAACGAAAATCTCATCAACATCCATTTAATATTATTGAACAGAATTGCGTTTGATTGCCATCTTCCTGCGGTCTATTTTATAGTAAAGTACACTTGCGATTTGAAAACACCCAGATTGTAACTATCGGGGAACACCCATTCAGGCAACGCATTCCACAAACTAGCGGTTCGCAGTTTGCACATTAAAAGTCGAATCTTTTGAGTTTTTGATATACCATTTGCTTCGGATCAGCACTTTATGTACTGCTGCCAAAAAAGGTCTGCTTTTATATTAATATGTATATTTTAATTTGTGTTCCCGCCATTCATTAGTTGTTGTCGCATTTCAACTGTTTTCTGAATTAATTTTGTTTTTTAATAGAAAAACTATCTGCGCGACTGAAAAAAAGGACCACAGGCCTCTGGTATGGGGTGATGGTGTAATTTTAATTAATATTTAGACTACCACCCCGTTGATCAAATCACAGATGAACAGCCAATTAATAAACAGTGCTAAAGAGTTACAGTTTAAACTTGCAATATCATCATTATCGTAGACGCATATTGCTTCTGTACGATTGTTTAATTAGTTATTAGCTTACTTATTTTGAATTCAAAAGTGGATATTTGTACCTACTTCAATGTTTATTGATTTGTGACTACATTTAAACTACACAAATATATCCTCAGTCTATTAGTCTGTCGTATCGTAGCATTGGTTGTAAACCAGAAAGCTGTTTTTTCTTCCGTTTGGCCAAGTATGGCGGTCTTCAAACGCGTAATTTTATATGCCATTCTCTGGAGGGTTATTTGCTCGGTAAACAATGAGCCGCTGGTTATGTTTGTGTTCGTGTGTGGTTTGATAGTGATGGACTTAGAGATAGAGACAACGAAATTTCTTATATTCGGCTTAAGGTTTAATTTTTTTAGCTCTGATGTCTGCCAGGACCCAGATATAAAAAAAAACTGAATGAAAATTGAAAATTCTGATCATTTTTGCTAGGTTTTTAAAAGTAAAATGAACTTTATACGTAAGAGAGACGGTACTAGTAAGTATAATGGTTTTAGTTATTTTATTGTATTCAGCTAGTTACAAAGTAATTACCTATAGAATACAAATAGCTCTACTGGATATAATTATATCCAAGGCACCCACTCAGCGTGGTCCTCTTCTTTTCTAATAGATTGTGTGTCTATTGGGAGGTTCTGCCGCCATGTCATAGTCGCCACGCTGGGCATGCGGGATGGAGACCGCAAGGGCTTAGCTTCTCGCACTGATGACGCTACTGCCCGTCTCCAATTTAAAAATCTAGTCCAAATCTACTGCAATTGTGTCTAGTTAAGTTTATACTATACGTCATTCTTAGCAGCTTTGATCTGAGGAGTATTTCGTTGTAAGTACTTCTAGATTACATACTTTGTTTTGTGTAGCTGTGTATATTTAATTGTGTTTTAATTTAATTGAAAGCATTAATCAAAACAATCAAGTTACCCGTCCGCTTTCAAACTATAAATTCGAGATAAACCACGTACGTAAACCACGTACGTAAACCCGTGCTCCATTTTAACAGCACTTGTTCACCGTTCAGTGCAGTGTGTCTTTTGTTTTACGTTCCGAGCTTCCGAGCATTTACGGGCGTCATTTGTCCAAGCGGGAATTCGTCGCATGTGAGCCGCACCGCGATGCGGGTACAACTAAACTCCGCAGTTTTATCTGTTAAACTGAGTTCCTGAATAAACTTGCAAATTAAATGGACCTCTGTTTTTGGGCATTTAGACTTCATTTTCAATGACTAACAGAGTTAGTAAACGTATATGTATGTAAAAAGTATATGTTTGAAAATTAAACAGATGGTTAGTTAAAAAACTGACCCAATTTTATATAGGGTTACGGGTATATTGATACTATTAAGTCGAGAGTAGGTCATTGCACTCATCGTGATTCCAACTCATTGTGGGACCAACCCTAAAATCGCAAAAGATAAAATCGGCTGGTTCGTGGAATATACGTGATTTTATACATTTTGATCGACATCTTCAAGAAATTTGACATACATGAAATCTTTAATCAAAACCAGTTCATAAGCCGTCTACCAATACTTTTCTAAGTATACCAGGTTTAAAGCTATGGTACAGCAAGTACGGAACTGATTTAGTGGATTTAATGGAACAGTGGGTGCTGGAGTGATTTACTGGAAACTGGAACATGGTCTAAAGATAAATTGCTTTACGAACGCTCAATTTCTCTTTCAGTGTAGGACTTGAAAGATGTACTTTTCTGCAAGTATCTAGTAAGTGAAGTTTTTGTAATGTATAAGGTCTGCTTAGGTCCATTCGTCTATAGGAAACTTGACAAAACACTTAATATTAAAGGCAAAACAAGAAACGAATGCAAAATAAAAATAAAAGAACATCTTCTTACGCTGGACTATAGCAACACAGAAAACCTCATTAGATCAATAATGTAATTATGGATAAATAAATAAATACACACACTTAAATACTATTTTCACATACTCACACAATCTAATTCACAACACTAACCTCCACACATTAATCAAACTCGCAATACTTATGATCAGATGACATCAATTAGCATTTTATAGTATGTAAGTGCACATTCTCGCATGCACTCCTGAAGAGAACTGGCTCCCACAAACTCAGGGTATCCTACTGTGGGAGCTAGGGCCTCACATAACTTATTTTATTTCATTTTATTTGCTGTAAAAAAATATATATATTGCAGCTGTTCTATTATAATATTTCATTGGGTTGATGAGATCTTTGTCTATGAAATAGCTGTTTTTATTTTTGAGTTCATGGATGGTTCCATAGTTTTGTTAAGTGCAATCTTCAACTTTCGGATTAGTTGCACATTTTCGTGCATGCCACTGTAGTTTGATGTAAAGCTTGCCTGCTGTTAAAAGATTATGCGGTCTACGATGGAGCACCCTAGAAGAAACCAATATACTCGCGACTTGAAGACACCCAGATTGTAACTATCTGAGCACTAACTACTAACCCATTCAGGCATTCCAGTCTAGCTTTTCATACAATAGAAGTAGGAATTAAAGCGCTTTGTTCGGATTTCTGGAGTATTAACTATGAAACGATGTCGCCTTTTTGTGCCCGCCCTGGTCATCCGATGGGAAAACGTGCAGGAGTAAATGAAATCATGCTGAATACTGCACACTCCCCGAAAAGTATCCAAAATATCGAAAACTAGCTGCACTCCGCGGTTTTACCCGCGTGGTGATAAAAATCGGTGATGATTATGACGGTGAAAAGTAGAATTTGTGTTAATCCAGGACATAAGCAATATATGTTCCAAATTTCATCCAAATCCATTCAGCTGTTTCTGCGTGATTGAGTAACAAACATCCATCCATATGATACTAGCTGCGCCCCGTGGTTTCACCCGCGTGGTGATGATAATCGATGATGATGATGATGGTGAAAAGTAGCATTTCTGTTAATCCAGGACATAAGCAATGTATATTCCAAATATCATCCAAATCCATCCAGCCGTTTCTGCGTTATTGAGTAACAAACATCCATCTTTCCAAACTTTGACATGTATGATATTAGTGTGATTAGTGATATTAATCGTGTGATTTCTCTCATCTACCCAATTCACCATTATCTTCGACAGCTTTTATTCCCTCTACAAAGCATGAGCTTACGCTTATCAAGTTAATTACTTATTTCAATAATTCCCGTTTATGACACGATGAAAATTTCACTACACGAGTATTCATATTACAATCATAAAATGAAACTTTAGACAACCAATATTCATCATTCAATCATTCACCTAAATTTATGTTAATTTCCCCGTGAAATAACATGCACGGAACCATTTAATCCCACAATTGATCGGTTTTGTCCACAGTGCAATGGTTTTAATACTCGCTCGTCTAAATGAAACATGTCGATCACAAATATGCTAAATTGTTGCTGTTTAATCAAATAAAGGTCATTTTAGCCGGGTACATACATATATATTAAAAAGACTGCTTAGTGCATGACTACGTTGATATAAAACAATTGCTGCATTTGCAAAGGTGGGAAACTATTTTTTTAGTGAACACTTCTTTAGGCGCGATAAGCAATTTTGGGTGAATAAAATTAATGGAACTCGCTACATAGTCACGCTGTACCGTGTATTTTAAAACAGCGCTATCTCTTGTAGAATAGGTGAATTACTACTTAAGTTTTCACTTCTGACGTGCAGTCCTATGACTGATGTGTTTTTTTTTTTTCAATTTTGCAATGTTTGTTAGTTTGTTTAGATTATCTTGCAATCTGAATTATAGCCAGTTCTTCCTAACCGATGTTGCTAGTTCTGTTGAGAATACAATATGCAAAAGTTATATGATTATTGACGGGATATTTCCCGTGGTAAGGTTGTGGGAGGAGCTCCCGATATTTCGGCGCAATTACATGCACGTCTTCCCGTGAACATGGTACATGGAACTATGCTGGAAATAAAAACGAGTATAGGTACAGCGTCAAGGTAAAGATGATTACCATCAAAACATGCATGCATGCAGAGATTTAGGTAAAAAAATCGCCGATGGTTGAAATAAAAAATGTTCATAAAAAAAATTATCAGAATTCACGAATCGGAACAAAATTAAGAAAATAATACATTTTGAATTAGACTTGAAATGAAAAAAATCATATTTTTTTATTTTATTTTTTATAGATATATAGACTAACTCAAATTACTACATTTTGAATTAGACTTGAAATGAAAAAAATCATATTTTTTTACAATTTTTTTTATTGATCTACGTTTGGCCACTAACTCGCCTGATGGTAAGCGACGGTATATTTTGAACTATTGAAATTTTTAATTATGTATGACCCTGAACTGGTATGAGCAAGCGAGACGCTTACCATCAGGCGAGCGTCTTGCTAGTCTCGTCAGTTGCATAAAAAAGAACAAAAATAAATTGTTAATAATAATTGGAGGTATCAAATATTCTGGCGCAATTTTAGCTCTTAATTTTACACTCTTTAGGTTTTAATTTTACTCTCTTTACCCGTATTCAATCTGATTGCATTAAGTCCACCTTGCCTAATTTTATTTCACAGAATTCCTCAGCAGAAGTGCCCCTTTGTGATTGAAATGACCATTCAATTTTAAGCTCTAATTACTTAATTTAGCACAGGGTTTTTAAATCGAACAGTATAGAACGTTGCGAAGTAAAAACTCAATTTAATTTGTCCATTTACTGTATTAAATTGCGAAGTGGTGCTTTGAATTTCAAAAGAAACTTCATTTGAACTACGTAATTCGGTTTATAAATGGCAGAGCTATCGGTGTACATAGATAAAAAAAAAGTATGTTTGTTAAAAACCGAACTAAATTAGTAAGCACTCGAACAAAATATATTGATATTGCCAACACAACGGGCGATCAAACAACACTAAAAATATTATTGAAAATGGTTAAATACCACTTAACCAAAGCCAATGAAATCTCTGTGGAACCACGTCGAGAGCTTTCTCTGCATAATTAAAAATTACACCTAAATCGATTCATAAATAGCGGAGGAATCGGTGTACATACAAAAAAAAAGACCAAAACAAAGTCCCTCTACCAAAGAGGCGCGAAACAATCGCAAAATTAACGAAAAGAAGTGTTTTAAATGCTTATTGTGATGTGAACAAACGAATTAATCAGAATTAAAAAAACTACAAGTCAAAAAAACTGACTACAAAATTAAAAATCACTATCTAAAGTTAAAGAAACCTTTGTGGGACCACTATGAAAGCTTTTTCTGGATAATAAACAAAAAATCACGGAAATTGATTCACAAATGACGGAGAAATCGGTGAACATACATTAAAATAAACAGACCGAATAAGAAATTGGTTAAAAAGACAGTCTTCTAGTTATAATCAAAGTAGTACAAAATACTACAGTTTTAATTAAAATATGTGTTTGAAATACTCTTATTATAATTAAATTACAATCATTAATTTAATAGCAGTCGCGCTATAGATTCGCCTTCATTGCGTGTCCAAAGTTCAATAGAATAACTTTGTTTACTTACTTAATTGAAAACTTTCCTTAAGGAACTTTTTGCTGGTTGATTAAATCGAATGTTAATGTAGGAAAAATATTGTTACTGTAAGATCGAGATTGCCCGTTCGGGTATTGATTTTAGACTTTTTTCTTATTTGATATTTTTAGGTAAACAAAGTGAAAAAATGTAATTTCGTCATTGCAAATCTAAAATCTATGTATAAAAAAAGTAAATTTTCGAGTATAATATTAAGTCAATATTCAAAAAGCTTATTTATAAAAAAAAATGATAGCATGATTATGTTTAGTTATTATTACTTACTTTGACTCTTAACTTTATCATTTATATTGTTCTGCAACATCATAAAATTTCTACTGACCACTTATGTTTACTGTACCTAAACATTAATTAAGATATCGCTTAAGTGAGACGTTATATTTCTTGTGATATTAATAAAGATCTTTGAACCTATGTATTTATAAATGCAATCTTCTTTCGCAAGTTTTAAACAATACCTACATTTTGTAATAGCAGTTTTATGTACACAAAATGTATTATTTGAAGTAACTAAAAAATAAATCATTCGTCTTTTTCCACAATGATCGACCTATTCACCAAGAAAGAGGGTTCTAATTTGTCACTACTAAACGGCTTTTTAGCCAAAACGTGTCACGGGTCTTGAGACCTTGAGGTCATTAATCTACTCGAATTAAGTAGCTGAGTTCGTGAATCCACCTGCGAGCCGATTCGCAGACAATAGACATTTACCTTTTGTATATTTATTAATAGTCTTGTGTTTGACCACCAACTCGCCCGATTTTAAGCGAATATGCGGTCTACGAAGGATGGATTACTCGTATTTATGTCCCATGTTTGAATCCGGCCACAGACAGCTGCACACTATTATAATGCACGCCATGAAAGCTACGTACCCGATGTAGAGATGCGAAGCCACACACTGCTAGCTGACCTACGTACGCTACGTCAACATGAGAGAGAGTGAGAGAGCGGGGGAGCGGGGGGAGCGGGGTGAGCGGGGGAGGAAACGTGGCTTTCGTGGCCATCTGCAACCTACTCGTATGCTTCTGACGTATCCACGCCGCCCTCAATATGTATCATAGATATGTATGGCACCCCGTACTGCACTAAGATACGCGTCACGTAGCAGTGCGCAACTACCTGTGGCCGGCTCGATGGGGACATGGTTGTCCCCCCTTGTAGTTCTCAACTGAGTTGAACGTTGTATTAAACGTTAACTTTTAAATTTTCTCGATTTGAACACACGTTTTAAATGTTTATTGGAATTTATTGCGCATTATTTTATTTACTTAAAAAAATTGGTACCTTTCGCTCGACGTTTCGACCATGTTACAATGTCGAGCGAAAGTTAGCTATTTTTACCTAAATAAATCAATGCCCGATAAGTCCCGACCAACATATAAAATAGCCAACAAAGTCAACATTTTATTCTGATATTCAACTTTCTTGATAACCTCTTTAGCCTCGTTAAGCGATTTTAATGGCAGGGGCAAAACTTATGGGTTCGCGTCACCGACATGCTAATGTCACTGCGTCACCGACATTCTAACGTGACTAAAACTAATACGTTTTAACTTCTGTCGGCAGTCCCCATGACTGCCTCTTTTTACTAATAAATAATTAATTAATTTTTACAAAAAAATAAACAACTAATTTCATGGGAAGTTTCATAAACGGGATTCATTCCTTATTTTTCCACCCTTACAGGTGGAAAATAAGATATCGACACTTTTGAGACAACGACACAATCACACAAAAATTAGGAGATTCATTTTGATTTTTCGTTTATCAAAGGTTTTTTTTTTGTTGTCGTAGATGTAAATTTTTAAATCATACTAATATCATCTACACTAATATTATAAAGAGGAAAGATTTGTACCTATTTTTGTATGTTTGTATGTTTGTAATGAATAGGCTCCGAAACTACTGAACCGATTTGAAAAATTCTTTCACTGTTGGGAAGCTACACTATCCCCGGGTGACATAGGCTATATTATATTTTGTAGCGAGGCCGAAGGCCGAGCTTACACTCGTGCGAAGCCGGGGCGGACGGCTAGTATATTATATTATGTGAAAGTTTGGATGGATGGATGAATGTTTGTTACTCAATAACGCAGAAACGGCTGGATGGATTTGGATGAAATTTGGAATAAACATTGCTTATGTCCTGGATTAACACATAGGCTATTTTTCATCATCATCACCGATTTTGATCACCACGCGGGTGAAACCGCGCGGCGTAGCCGGTAGATTAATATTGTAAAAAAGAAAACGTTAAATTGAGTACCTCTTTTTTGAAATTGAATTGAGAAATAACTGTGTTTTGAAAATGCTTGTAATGAACGAGTAATTCCGCTGTAAAAAACTAGTCTTCTCTTCAGAAGCTTTACGAGTTGAAATGAGACGGCTCCTTCTCAGTTTATCGTATTTCGTTTGTTTGGAGTAAGAAACTTTGTTTATTTATGTACTAAAGCGATCGTTAGTATGTTTCTGAATAAATAAAATGGAAGTTTTACTGTTACAATAATAAGCTTAGAATTTGTTATATTGTGATTGATAAGGTTTTTCCAAATATGCTTCGTTTTATGAAATTGCAGTCTCATAACAATTTTTCAGGTATCCTTGCATTATTTTGGTATAAAAAGTATGTCCGTAGTTGATATTATTTAGATTATTTATCTATACACCAAATTTTATCTATATTTACAAATTGCATAAAGTGCAGACCCAAAAATACAGTCAAATCATACACAAATGCTTCGTGTGCATGGCTCTACGTCGTAGCACATAGAGTAGCTGTAAAGTGTGTGCTACGCCGTAGCTGCAAACTAGGTAAAGCTACTACGTAGCTGGTCGTAGCACACTCCATAATCTACAATAACATACACATACTTATTTTTAGAACTTCAAGACATCATCTGAGTCAATTATGCCTGCTATTCCTTTAACTGTAATAGTAAACCATTCAAGTTTCAAGAATGGTTTAACCACAATACTTCGCCTCGAATGGAACTTATTACGAAAGTTAATTTTCACCAAGACTTTGCTCTTAAGGTGGATAAAAAAGGTTAGGTTTTGGAGTACAAATACAGGTGGAGCATGCTCGTATTTATTACTTTCACTTGCCATAACTAACAATTTAATAAAATCTTGGACGCAATTTTAGCCTACTTCTAATTGTTGTATCGGTTTGAAACTTTGCATGTAGATATAATTTTATGTAATTCGGATGACAATACATTAATTTGTCACCATATTTGGTGAAAATCAGGAGATGGGGAGGAGAACACTTAAACTGTGTGAATAACACTGACAGGCCCATCTAACGGGAAAGTCGCCAAACATCATACGCGGCGCAGTTCATGATATTTTGCATCTTTACCACTAGATGGCGTGTTATCTTTTTCGTTATTTAACAAGTAACCTGAACACGTTTTTGGTTTTAAACTATATTAATCACACCACACGATTGATCCATAAAAATTTAGTTTTGGAGGTGTAAACTGTAAGTGTGTGAAGATTACTGTTTACTCTTTTAAAGAAATAGGTCACCGAATTATTGACTATTATAGTCATTGATTTACAAACACAACATTATTTGAACTAGTACAAAATTCAAGATAAAAATGCATATAACTTTAAGAAGCCAGCAAAAAATAAATTTCTATCTCTTCTCTAATTTTTGAACACACACATTGAATACAATACTACTAAAATTACAGAAGTAATTTACGTCAACCAAAGTCAACAATTCAGTCGATAACCAAACTCCTTCAACAATCGCAAGTAAAAACAAATTGCGACCAAAACTATTGAAGAGGCAGCTGAAATAATCGAACAAACCATTTCCTTCGTCGCTATTCTGCTCCTTGAAAAGATGTAATAACTAGTGAGGTGAAAAGGCCGGATTTTGAATTTGTCCGAATAGTTGCGAAAGAAAAGAAAAACGAAACAAACATTTACGTTAATGCACGAGAAAGTTAGAATGCTTTCTCTCTCTCTCTCTCTCTCTCTCTCTCTCTCTCTTTCTCTCTACCAAAAATTGCAAAATTGTGGGGATTTGAGGGTTATACTGGAGCGCTCTATTCAGATTTGACGACTTATTTGGCTTATTGGTAGCACGTCTGCATTATGAATAGAAGGTCCCGGATGCGATCCCCGGCCGCGTATGTTTATAAATTATGAATGACAACCCCTACACAGGGAATCTAGTAGGGAACTATGAGTGTAAAACGGTTTTTGTAACAACCGACGCGACGTTTTAACAACTATTTTTATATCTTTGCTAAAGTAAGTATAAGTAGATATAAACTGGGCCTTTTAGAGTGAATAAGTATCTTCTAAGTCTGCGTGCTTCATCTCGATCACACCACATCGTCGCTTACCAACAGGCGTGTTGGTGATCAAACGCGGACTTTCGCGGAAATAAAGTGTGTAGTAAGTTTTCTATAGTAGTCAGATTATTACTAATTCCTAGTACGAGTATTTTTATTTATTTTCCGGCACAAGTGAATAACGATTGATGTTTTTTTTTTCTTTCCCTTATTTATATCATCATCGTGATCATTATTTTCAGCTCATAATCGTCCACTGCGCAGTTTATGTATCTCTTATTGTACACAACTCGTCTCATGTGCCAACTCATATTATAGATACTAACTGCTGTTTTCTTATTCGTCAAGTATATCCGCCAAAGTAAAAGAGCTGGCGAAAAACCGAATATCGTCCCATCCCTAATTCATATAATAACTCTTACCTCTTAATAGCGTCTGGTACGTTTAAGTGGTTGGCGAACGTTACTGGATTTCTTCGACATCTTCACATTTGGAGTATCTCCAACTTTTTATTGTAGGTATTGAAGCACGGAGCAGGTACGAAGAGGAGGTGGCAAACTATCGTAGTTGAGGATTACGAATTACGATAAATTACTAATTTACCTATCGATTGAGCCGGATATTTTTATCTATTGTTTCTGCAAGATTTAGTACCCATAAAATAAAACAAATATGGAAGGAATTGACAACCACACTACCTTTTTGAAGTCAGTTAAAAAATGGTGGCATCAATAAAAAAATTAACTGACTTCAAATATTATAGTCCTTGACAAAGGCGTCACCTTTCAGTTGAAATCACGCAGTTGCTTACCACCTCCTCTTTACAATGTCTCTGTGTATCGAAAGTTCTCGAGCTCAGTTTTAATGGAGTGTGTAGGTCCTGCTTAATGGTATCTTGTTGGAACGGAAAGGGAATAAAGAGTGCTTTATTATGTACTTGGGATGGTTTTGTTAAGCTTTGGATGTTATGTAATTTTGTTTCTAGATTAGTGAAGATGTTAAATGAAGGCATTATGTTAGATTTTTTGTTTGATTGTTATTACACACTACATTGAACACAGTTACACACAATGATGTGTAAGAGTACAGTAGAGCGTTGTCCTTGTGTTTGCGTGTGTTCTATGGCATTCTGACATTGAGAATCTTAGTTGGGAGCTATGACCTAGTGTGAAACGTTGGATACAGTAGAAAAATAACTAAGAATCTACAGATATTATCTTATTACCTAATCAGTTATGCAAGTAAAGATTAGGTTTAACTAAACATTATTCCTGGTTGGAAGAGCTTGGTATCTAAAATAAGTTAAATTACCTTGTGTAATGACATCACACCAAGGTTTTTTGAAAGGAATTTTAGGAATTTAAGACAGATTTGTGTAATCATATGTATTGACAGCCCCGTTAGCTTAGTTCATAGTGATTCTGCTTTCTGTGCTTGGGGGCGCGGGTTCGATTCCCACCTAGGACAAACATTTGTGTGATGAACATTTGTGTTTGTTCTATGTCTGGGTGTTAATATCTATATAAGTATGTATTTAAAAATATATATATGTACGTATATCAGTCTCTGGCAGCCATATTACAAGCTTTGCTTAGTTTGGGGTCAGATGACCATGTGTGCAATAATGTCCCAGATATTTATACGGGTTATTAAATCCAGCTTATCTTATGTAAATCGCAAATAACTGCTCACGTTATGAATGCTGATTGGCTAATATGGACGTTCTGCACTTAGCATTATCAACAATATTAAATCACTTTTCATTAAAGCAAAAACTTATAAATTAGTGCAGTGTGGCTCTACCACACTATGGAGGCAAGTTCTTTATACAAGCTTTTTTTTATACTTGTCTTGTTAGTATGGGTCATATCTTGCAACTGAGTTCTAAAACGGTTATCTCCAACGATTAAACTGAAATTTTACATACACGTTTAGTTTGACTGACCATGCATGGTTAGCTAAGTCACTTCCTTCTAAATTCAATTTGGTGGACGCCCAAAGACGGCGGATTAGTTATTTTTTTATGCACCCCCACGATATGGGTATGAAATGAAAGGGTTTGTAGAGAAGAGTACAAGAAATAAAATGTTGTCATACTAAATTAAGTATGGCAAACGCTCCAAGATGGCGGAGAAAATTCTTATCTACTATCATGATATGTTTATCAAAATGAAAGGGTTTGCTGACAAGAATACAAAAAACTTGTTCATATTTTTTTTTATAATGTCTATTAATACTAATTAAGATAATTAACATGATCTCGCTTGTTTCAGGGTACGGCATCATCCAGCTTAAGATCCCGTTCTCTCCAGCGACACACTGCACCCTCCACACGACGGTCGGCTGCATTGGCGACGATGACTGCACGTCGAAGAGCCACAGCGTCATCAGACTCCTGGGACCTGTGAGAGACGTGGTTGTACGACCTGCAAGACACCACTACAGGCCTGGAGAAACGAGTGAGTATTATGGAATTCGTCTTCTATATTAGCATACCGTGTTTTCACGCGATATTTCAGCTTCACAAAAAACAATTGCTAACTTTTGTTCATAAAAAGTCATCCAGGGTTACAGGCACCATCATTTCGTTCCGAGTATACTTGTCAGATTACTTTTTCTGGGATAAAAATCCAGAGTATACCTACCTCCATACCAAATTTCGTTTTCGGAGCAGCTAAAGGCGCATGGCTGTCTCATACTATGTCAACGTTTTTGAAGATAATAAATCAGTGAATGAGAATTTAAAAAACTGATTGGGAATTATCTTGAGAATAACATAGCAAATAGTAAATTTCGTAAAGTTATATAATTATTTACGGGATATTTACCGTGGTAAGTTTGTGAAGGAGCTCCCAAATAAATAAAAATCCCATTAATATATCCCGTTAATAATCATATAACTTTAGTGAACAACCGTGATAGTTTAAAACAGTGTTTAGTAATTTTCGTATTGATATTTTATTTTATATATATAACAGGACATGTGTATGTAGGTATGTATGTGTGGAAGAGATAGAAAAATAGTTGTAATTTTTTTTTTCATTCTGCTCCACCATCCTACGTCCCAATATAATATATATATATGTCGGAGGAAGCTATGAGTCGTTGATTGTTGTTTACTAGCTTTTCTTGTAATGTTATTTGTTTACATTTTAATTACTTTTAAAATTCGTAATTTAATTTAATTTGTTTTGTTACATTTTCTAAACTTAAAAAAAACTTATCAATGTATTAAAAGTTATGAATATTGTTGTTCAAATATCGACCAATCGGAGCAGAGCACGTGCCTCGAGTGGGGTCGAGGCGCCATCTTGACTTTAGAGAGGCCGGCACTTCTTTGCGGCATTCTGGTGGCAGCAACCGATCGAGTTGGATCGTTGGAAGCATTCGTATTAAAAAGTATCGTTGGTTAAAGTAAGATTGGTGCCCTGAACCCACTGCTCGGTCTTAACTTCATTTTTATTTTAAAAATTATTGTGAAAATCACAAGTGTATAGTGAAATAAGCTTAAATCTAAATTAAAATAAAGTGAAACTGTGACTATTGTGTTTTGTGCTCGCACTTTACCCTGATGACGCCCACTAGGCTCGCAACCACTAATGACGATGTCGATAAGAATAATGGTTCTCCGACATCAGAAGTGGGATCCGTGCCGGCACAAAACGTGAGCGCAGGAAATCCAACATGAGGCTACTCGTGGAGGCGCTAACTAACTCGCCGAATATCGAGGATAAGCGCATCACACTGCCTAAATTTCAACCGGAAGATGCAGACACTGATGCCCGGGCGTGGCTGGCAACGGCGGATATCTGCTTATCGGATCGTGGTATACAGGGAAGTACATTAATTCTCATACTTAGTAAGGCCATGAAAGGTTCGGCCGCAACATGGTTTTCGCAGATAGCTTTTCCCAATATGCATTGGGTAGACTTTAAAGATTTTTTTTCTTTCTCGTTTCGATACGACAGAAACACGTGCGACAACTATATTAAAGATGCTTACTGGTAAGCCGCAAGAAGGTGAATGTCTTGCTGCATATGCAAGCCGTCTGTTTACTATACTCGTGTCACGATGGAGTAACTTGGGCAAGGAAGAAATGGTGGTATCCTTGATACTTGCCACATGAGGCAAATCGAGCCACGGTTACAACGCAATATTTTTTCTGAAGAAATAACTACCCGCTGTAAAATGCAACGTGAAATAATGGCGTTTTTTTTTAATCGAAAGCGAAGTTACCAAGAGATGACAAAGACCATTGCAAACGCCATGCAAGATAATAAACGTCCTAGGTTAAGTCCTGCCTCAACAAAATGTTACGCTTGTGGAAAATTTGGTCATAAGTCTTTTGAATGTTTCAGCCGATCGCATGACAAGCAGCAAACAACTCCGTCCTCTGACCGCCCCAACATGGCCGTTGCTACGCGGCCCCCTGTGGTTTGCTACAAGTGTGGTGTTAAAGGTCACGTGGCATCGCGATGTTCAAAAACATGGCCAGTTGCAAACAGCAGCGCGCAGCTCGCCGCACCCAGCGTAGTGAAGCGAGTGGACGTGTGTGATGTGAAACCTGTCACCGGGATAATTACGCAATTTGGTGAGCAGTTTTCATTTTGTTTTGATTCCGGTGCTGATTGTTCCTTAATTAAAGAGAGTCTCTCGTAAGCTTATTGGTACGTTGCAGCGTGCAATTGTTACCTTGACTGGTGTAGGAAAATCTAGTGTATTATGTGACTCGCAAATTTTATCTAAAGTCGCGCTTAGTGGTCATGACGTACAAATTTTATTTTACATTATACCTGATGTTTACTTTAATAATGATATTTTGATTGGACGCGATTTGTTGGCCTTAGGGTTGTCAGTACACATATTGAGTGATAAGCTTTCTATAACTGAGAAGCCTTCTCTAGTTAATATTTGCAACGTTAGTAACGCGGTGGCTGACTTTCATGACGTGGATACGGATATACCTGATAGCCTTAAACCACAACTAACAGAACTTCTTAGCTGCTTTAAAAGCTCATTTGTTGACGGCACGCTTACTAATAGAGTAAAGACAGGTGAATTAGAAATTAATTTAGTTGATCCTAGCAAAATCGTGCAACGGCGGCCTTATCACTTGAGCCCTGAAGAGCGAGTGATAGTACGTAATAAGTGTAGTGAACTATTATCTGTCGGAGTTATTAGACCAAGCAAATCGCCCTTCTCTAGCCCAATACTTTTAGTAAAAAAGCGCGATGGCACAGACCGAATGTGCGTCGATTACCGAGAATTAAACGCTAATACAGTTCCCGACCGGTATCCCATACCTCTAATCAGTGATCAAGTTCAAAGATTAATCGGGCTCGCGATTTTATACGTTTTGATATGGCTAGTTGGTTTTATCAAGTTCCTGTAAGTGTAGAGTCAAATTCGATAGAGAAAACCGCATTTATTACCCCGGACGCTCATTACGAGTTTACCACCACAGACCATCACTCAGCTCAGACAATTTTTGGGTTTAGCGTCCTACTTTAGACAGTTTGTCAATAACTTTTCGCTTAAAATGGCACCGCTCTACCGTCTGCTGGCTAACAATAATTCTAAAATAATTTGAACCTCAGAGTACGAGAAAATCAGACAAGACATAATATCGGTATTGACTTCATCTCCGGTTTTGATGCTCTTCGACCCAGAGTTGCCTATAGAGTTGCATAAGGATGCTAGTAGTGAAGGTTACGGCGCGATCCTCTTCCAAAGAGCTGGTACAAAATTACATCCGGTAGAGTACTACAGTAAACGCACTATGCATGCGGAGTCTCGATACCACTCTTATGAGTTAGAGACACTAGCGGTTGTAAACTCGGTTAAGCATTTCCGCCATTATTTGTATGGTAGGACTTTCACAGTCGTTACTGACTGCAATTCTCTGAAAGCCTCGACAACTAAAGTAGACTTAACCCCTAGAGTGCACCGGTGGTGGGCTTTCCTCCAGGCCCTTGATTTTGACATACAGTACAGAGAGGGTAGAAAAATGGCCCACGTTGACTTTTTCTCCAGAAATCACTTACCTGAGGTGAATAGTACTACCGTCAGCGTTACTCATAGTTTAGGTAGAGAAAGCCATGTAGAAGAAAAACGCGTTAATATAGCCGAGTTATCTTCGGATTGGTTACAAGCGGAACAACGACGAGACCCCGAATACAATGAAATTATTACTAAACTTGAAAATGATGATCTGGACTTAGAGACTTGTAAAATTTATGAATTGCGATCTAATGTGCTCTACAGAAAAGTACAAAGGAATAATCGCAACATTTGGCTACCAATTGTGCCTAGAGCTTTCCGTTGGTCGATTATAAATCACATTCATGAGTCAATTCTGCATTTGGGATGGGATAAAACTTTAGAGAAGTCATATCAACATTATTGGTTTCCTAATATGTCAAAATACGTCAGAAAATTCTTAAAAAAAATTGCATAACGTGTAGAGTAGCTAAGTCGCGAAGTGGTAAACAACAGATAGAATTACACCCTATACCGAAAACGAATATTCCTTGGCATACAATCCATATCGATGCCACAGGTAAGCTCAGCGGTAAAAATAATCAAAAGGAATACGTTTTGGTTCTTGTTGACGCTTTTACCAAATATGTGTTAGTCAGGCATTCCACAAGATTTAATACTGATAGTGCTATCAGCGCTCTTAAAGCGTCCATATCACTTTTCGGGACCCCTGTGCATGTTGTCGCAGATCAGGGTAGATGTTTTCTACGCCAGTCACAATATCCAGCTAGCAACCGGCTCTTGTCGTGCTAATGGTCAAATGAAGCGTATAATGAGTACACTCAAAAACATGTTAACTGTCGTAGAAACAAGCCCAAGTAGGTCCTGGCAAGATGCATTAGATGATGTCCAACTCTCCATCAACAGCACAATTCATAGAGTGACCAAAGCAAGCCCCCTAGAATTGTTAATAGGTAGAGTAGCTCGACTCTTAAGTTTATTGACCGTGGACGATGATGGTGAGATCTTTGTACTAAATTGATTTTCTTTATAGATTATTTTGGAGTGTGTGCGACGGATAGCCTCACCGTGAGATATCCTAGCAGCATCATGGTTGTTAAGGTTTTGTTAAGTTTTGTGAAAGGCGAGGTGGCCACGAAAAGGGCGAGGTGGCCACAAAAAAGGCGAGGTGGCCACAAAAAAAAAAAAAAAAAAAAGGGCGAGGTGGCCAAAAAAAAAAAAAGGGCGAGGTGGCCACAAAAAGGCGAGGTGGCCACAAAAAAAAAAAAAAAGGGCGAGGTGGCCAAAAAAAAAAAAAAAAAAAAAGGGCGAGGTGGCCACAAAAAGGCGAGGTGGCCTCTGATGGGCGAGGTGGCCTCTGATGGGCGAGGTGGCCTCTGATGGGCGAGGTGGCCTCTGATAGGCGTGGTGGCCTCTGATAGGCGAGGTGGCCTCTGATAGGCGAGGTGGCTATTGTGATACTGTGAATAATTTAAAACACGTAACGCGATAAACGGCGAGGCAGCTGTTTCGATACCACAGACTCAAATTAGTATGTAGCGTGGAATCTATAAACGTTTATAATTGTCGTGGGGCACCTATTTTATGGAAATATCTTAAATGAAGTTGTTGCGCAGAAGATAAAATGTAATAATGTACACAATCTCCTTGGTCAGGAGTGGCCGAACTGTATAAAAGTATCTTTCTTTTTTGCAGATAACTATGATGCGCGGCCTTCAACATCACACGAGGACGTGTGATACGTCAGGACGGCCGTGTCGGAGGAAGCTATGAGTCGTTGATTGTTGTTTACTAGCTTTTCTTGTAATGTTATTTGTTTACATTTTAATTACTTTTAAAATTCGTAATTTAATTTAATTTGTTTTGTTACATTTTCTAAACTTAAAAAAAACTTATCAATGTATTAAAAGTTATGAATATTGTTGTTCAAATATCGACCAATCGGAGCAGAGCACGTGCCTCGAGTGGGGTCGAGGCGCCATCTTGACTTTAGAGAGGCCGGCACTTCTTTGCGGCATTCTGGTGGCAGCAACCGATCGAGTTGGATCGTTGGAAGCATTCGTATTAAAAAGTATCGTTGGTTAAAGTAAGATTGGTGCCCTGAACCCACTGCTCGGTCTTAACTTCATTTTTATTTTAAAAATTATTGTGAAAATCACAAGTGTATAGTGAAATAAGCTTAAATCTAAATTAAAATAAAGTGAAACTGTGACTATTGTGTTTTGTGCTCGCACTTTACCCTGATGACGCCCACTAGGCTCGCAACCACTAATGACGATGTCGATAAGAATAATGGTTCTCCGACATATATAATAATAATAATAAAATAATATAGATTTTTTTTTCTCTTCAAAAACGTTGAAAACGTGCATAAATCTGGGAAAATATCTGGGACATTATTGCACACATGGTCATCTGACCCCAAACTAAGCAAAGCTTGTAATATGGCTGCCAGAGACTGATATACGTACATATATATTTTTAAATACATACTTAAATAGATATTAACACCCAGACATAGAACAAACACAAATGTTCATCACACAAATGTTTGTCCTAGATGGGAATCGAACCCACGCCCCCAAGCACAGAAGTTAGGTTCACTACCAACTGAGCCACCGGGGCAGTCAAGAGATAAGAGATAGCTGTGGCCGTTGAGCGCAGCCTTAAATCAGATCAGCTATTACGGAGTTAAGTGCGGACAAACATACACTCAAAATTTCCTGATAGAATTAAACGAGCTCTTTTCCTCTACGAGATCGAATCAGAAATGAGAAGATCCATAGACGAACGAAAGTTACCGACATAGTTCACCGGATTAGCAAGTTGAAGTGAGAGTGGGCACATAGCACGCAGATCAGATGGCCGATGGGGCCGAAAATTTCTTCTTGAAAGATCGAGGATCGGTAAGCGCAGCGTAGGACATCTACCCTCAAGATGGACAGATGACTTAAAAGAGGCCGCAGGAAAACGCAGGATGCAAGCCGCTTCCAAGCGGCCTATTTGGAAATCGATGGGGGAAACCTATGTCCAGCAGTGGATGTCCTATGGCTGAAATGATGATGATGACTCTGATAGAATGCAGGGATATACGTAAATGTACTAAGCCGATAAGATATCAATAACGATTATCTACGCTGAGTCACAAGCCGGTCCCAGCTTGTGACAGGATAATGTTAATGTATATTTTGTTTTTGTCACAAAAAATATTTTTCTTTTTTTCTTTCATCATTATGTACTTATAACTTTTAGTACGGGACGAAACTTAAATCGCGAAAAAACCTCTGTTCCATATTTAAATGTTAATCAATACTCAGAAAAACGATGGAAAAGCAAAAATTTTTGTGAGCCCTTACCTAGAAAAAAGTTTTTCACGATAATGGTTACAATGACCGTCTTTCATGTACCTTACATATTTCATTATTTTATTTCGTTAGCTATTCACGGTAGAACAATATTTTAGTATATCAAATAATGTAATAAGTATATCTGCATAGCAATAAAGATCTTTATGTTTTATTTTATTCTGCACAGCTCATAAACTGGCTGTTAAGGCGGCGTCGTGCGAAAATTTAATGGAATCAACACTTAACTCGGATTATTTTCTTTAACGTTATCTCATAAACTGTGTGTTAAATGTCTAAATTATCTGAAGTGTTAATTTTTGCTACTCCTTTATTAGTAATGCCATTATTTTAAGGGTTATTATCAGTATAAAAAATTTACTTCGAAATTTGTAAACGCTTGAAAAAAATAACTTATTTCGATTGGTAAATCAATAGGTACTCGAACAAAATTTTTCGTATTATTTGAGCTAGTTAAAAACGTGTTTTTTTCGTAGTTACCCTGACAGTGACTTTTACAAAGGCGTAAACTTTTAGTCAGGTTTGGGGCCTTTTTAAAGGTTTAGCTGAGAAGTTACTTGAAGGTAGTAAGAATTATAGATGGCGTCACCAATGCTTAGATTAGTTGCAAAGACAGATGCACCCATAGATAAAAAAAATTAGATCTGTGGATGCACCGACATATAAACAAGTGTATCTTGCCTAACCGTTATTTAAAATGTCTACACTTTCTTTATTGTATTCTGATAGTCGGTTCAACAAACTGTCACTTCACTTCAATTTCACTGACAAGGCCATGTATATTTTTTACTTGCCTTGCACTTTGCACTTTTACAAAAAAATAACCGTGTTTGGCGGTAGAACTATGTTCCTCCAGCTGTCAGAAAACCACCCATTGGAGATCAACAGGGGGCGACCGTGGTTAAGCAGTTAGAGCGCTCGACGTAAACCCAGATGGTGTCGGTTCGAATCCTGCTAAATTTTGCTACATGCAAGTAACTACTCTACTCAGCTACAATGTGTACATGCCCCATAGCAGACTGAGAGCTGACTCCATTTTTCTGACTCGAATGTATGTTTTCATACTTACTGGGTTACGAGAAAGGGTGTTACCGGAAATTTATTAAATGAGGGCATTATTCAGGGTTACGCACATAGATTGTACTAAGCCAAAAGAGGTCCATAGTACACATCATTACTATGAGAACTCAACTTTCAATATGGGAGCAACTCTGAAGTCGCGAAAAAATATCAGCGGTCATTAACACTCGACAAAATGTATGGAATAGCAAAGAAATTTTTTCGCGATTTCAGGTCCGTAGTTGTCTTTTGATTTCTGGTGTACACAATAAAGAGGTTCTCTCTATCTAAAATGCAATTCAAAGTAACATTTCCTAGTGGTTTCAGCATAAATTTGACATAGGTAGGTACCGCGGACGTTTGGCAAAAGTTCGACCATGCATGCCAAAACGCTGTTTCGATGAAATTTCGTGACAGAAGTGCTGTTCCGTAAATAACGTAAGTTAGTACCTACACATTCGGAGTCTTGAAATGAAGCAAAATTTTGGGTTAATGGTCGGTAACATCAAGTTTTTTTTGTCACATGAAATAATTCCTAGAAAAACTATTATGTAAACTAATAACTAACTCAAAACACAGTTTTAATACCAAACTATAAATTCGCGATTTCAAGTTTTGTCCCTTAGTAAAAGTTGTCATAATTATAAATATAATGACCTCTTTTCGACGTTGTACAATCTATATGCGTAACCTAGTAAACAGTAAATATTATCTTGCAATGTTTTTTGTGGAGGTTCAATAATAGAGCTCACATAAATAAAACTAATATGATGAGAAAAACATCCACAATGTAGACTAACAACTGTTATATTTTGAGTTAAATACTATATGCTTGGGAATCAAATTTGTATGGTAGGTGTGTCGTTGATGTAGGTGACAAAAACTAATTTAAGTAAATTGCAGAAAAACAAAATGTGGTGCATAACCGCAAAAATTAAGAGTAATGAAAAACCCCTAATAGGACGTTGCGCGGGCGTTCTCCTTCAAAACAATTTTCAACCTTACTATACTTCTAATACGATACAAATAAAGATACGCGTTCCACGATAGCAGAAGACTTGACATGCTTGCAAGTTTTTTTTAAATCGTATTAATAAGACACTAAGTTTGAAATTGATTTGCAGGTGAGCGCACGCGTATATACTCGCCCAATTTTATATGTGAATTGTCATTAGCTGTAAAAATTGCCATTAAAAAAATCACACTAATATTATAAATGCGAAACTTTGTGTGTAAGTATGCAAGTTTGTAAATGTGTTCTTACCCACTCCCTAACAGTTAAACGAATTTGAATTAAATTTGGTTTGGAAGTCACTTATACCCTGTATTGACACATGCTACATTTTATCCCGAAAAATTCATGGTTTCGTAGGATAGCAGGTAAAACCGCGGGCTCCAGTAATAGTTTTTCCTTATTTTATGGTCTTGAGTTTTTCTCGTACCTACTCTCGTAAACTCGACTCAAAGACTAAAAATTTATCGACCAGTCTTTACCCCATCACTTACGTACAAGACCGCCAGAAACTTGTCCGAGCTCCAAACTTCAACGATATTGTACAACTTCAGAACCCGACGCTACTCGTAACAATTAATTACTGATTTAACTAAGTGCTTTTGAACTTTATGGTTATGTTAATATGCCTCAAACAAACAGCTCAAACACCGTAAATTTGTCGTAAGGTTTAAATTAGAATTAATTGTCGATGCCATAGTACGGTTTACAAACATTTTACCAAATTCATTTTTTTATCTTTATGGATTAGGCACCTACTGCTCATTGCACAGACGTTTGAGTAGTGTCACTGAATAGATAAAAGTTAGTTCACGAAAATTCAGTTGCGTAAAAATAATCAGCACTAGCTTTTTTTCGCAGTTTCAAATGCGTGGCCATGTCGTGACTATAGATACATAAGTTGACGAGAGGTGCGAAGTCGCTCGCTTGATGGCTCTTCACGCTTGCCCATAACAGCACAACGCCACTCAGAATTTTGAACTTCAACAGTTCAAAACCCTGGATGGTAATGCACTGCGCTCGCTCGCTGCAAGTCTTGTAGCTTTTCCTGTAATTAACCAGTTTTCTCGCAAGCTACGATAATGCCTATGAAGGCATTTATAAGACATTGCACTATGAGACGTCATGAGATGCATGTTGTTTCCTTACATTAATTCATTAAAATCTGTTAAGCTGTTCACTCGTAAACGTGTATAACAAACCTTTCAATTAGTGTGAGAGATAATGTAAGACAGTGTATTTTGCATATATGATATCATTTTAAACTGTGATAAATTATTTTTTCATCGTACTTGTGTTCACACAATGTATGATCATATGAATCATCATTAACTTTAAATTAAAAGTAACGGCCATGTTCACGCTTCACACACACTCATAGCAAAATAAAGTATAGTCACAAAAGCGTTTCGTATAAAAATATCTCGTATCGAATCTCACTTTATGTTAAAGGACTTTACGCACCAGGATTTTGTATCGTAACGTATAGGCTAACTAACCAAAGTGGAACAGAGAAGTAAAGTAAAAAGAAAAAAATTGACGTCTCCGTCCAAAGATAATGTAAAACTATAGATTCAACATCGACGCGGTAAAAACGACAATAAAATGTGGGGTAAATCTATACAGGTGGGAAACATTTACAATATTCATAGTCACGTATTAGAAAAATTAGACGTACCGTATAGTATTATGGCTGTTTTTTTTTGGTAATATCGTAGACTGCATCTTTGCTTAATCAGGCGAGATGGTAGTCACGTGCAGTCATCGAGATACAATAGCTATAGAGTCACAATCGTGCCAAAAAATGTCCTTACCAAAACTCGGCGTATGCTACGAATTGCGCAGAGTTTTTCGTTAGTTGTAAGGCAACCACGATCCGACTATAACGCCGCGCGATGCCAGTGCTACGATGCCGTAGCGGACAAGCGACGTTGAACACGTCGTTTGACGTTATTGGAGTAAATGTGGCACCGTGAACTATATAATTCATTAAAGTTAAATGATTATTTACGGGACATTTAGACCCCCCGACGGGAAGACTCCTCCCCCCGGGAGGAGTCTTCCCGTGAATATGGTGCATGTAACTGCGCCGAAATATCGGGAGCTCCTTCCACAACCTTACCACGGTAAATATCCCGTAAATAATCATTTAACTTTAGTGAACAACCGTGATAGTTTAAAACAGTGTTTATATAATTCATTTTCAGGTATGTACACGACGCTCGGTCGTTTTTTGGACTGTTTTCACTTAGAGATTGTGAATCTATAGTACCTATTGTATCTCGATGCGTGCAGGCCTATTTTTTAATAAAAAATAACAAAAAGAATACCTCCTATGCCTAGGATTGAATTGCTTTGAAGGAGAGTGTCTGCAACAGAATTACGTTTTTTGAGTGTCTCTTGCCTTTTACTAAATCTCGTCACGTAGCGTTGTGAAGCAACGCGAAAATTCTGGTGCGTTCTTACTTCAAGTCATTAATTTCGACGCAACTTTGTGTTGTTTTTACGATCGGTTTTATGTTACTTTGACCCTAAATTCTGCTTAGATGTTTATGAAGCGCCACCAAATTAATGTTCTACAAAATTGCTTCAAAAAAGTCTATTTTTTGTTCGTTACTGAAATAAAGTTGATCACGCTTTGTAATTAAGCCATTTTAGTTCGTTGTTTTTAGCTAAATTAAAATTTGGATACCTGATATTTAATGGAAGGATGTTATAAAAGGGTTCTGGTTTGTTCAGAAATACTAATAACAAGTCGCGCTTCTCCTAAAAATAACCTTTATTATCGATATAAAAATATATTCTCATGTTACTCACCGGCTGTCCAAGGCTTGGTGTTGACCTCAGCTCATCAGATGTTAAAGTGACGGTGAGGTCGAAGATAATAGTAAATACACTTTCCCTGAAATTAAAACTGGCTACCAGGTTTAAGTGAAGCAAATAGAACAAGTGCTTAAGTGGATGGGTGGTATTCAAAGACTTTCTAGCGCTACCTAGTCTGTGGTAGTATTTATTAAAATTACCATATAATTCTAGTTTTCTTATAATTTAAAAGCAAGCTTTTATTTATCTTACCTTGTTAGTATGGGACAAGTCTTGTGATTGAATTTTATAACAGTTTTACCTAACTGAGGGAGCTATTTTTTTCGGAAATTGTGCGTCATTCCTCTTAATTTTACTATCACACGGCCAAGGCATACAAAGCGGTGACTCGGTGTCATGGTTGATATTTCGAAAATCCGTACGAAGTGCTGTTATTCCACTTTTACTGTGCCAACTGGGCCCTTATTCCGCACAGGAAAACGCGTGATATCGTGGCCACCTTAAGTTTACTTCAAAAAGTTGGCCTCTATTGCTTGGGAAATAAAGTTCAACTTTTAGAGGTTCACTTAACGCGCCACGGTAGAGCGTGTTTGGCCCGTGCAGCCTTTCTAGACTGTGGAATGCGCTACCGGCTACCTGAATGGGTATTCCCCGATAGTTACATTCTGGTGGTCTTCCAGTCTCTAGTTAATCGGTTCCTTTTAGGCAAGCGTTCTTCATCTTGAAGCCTACAACACAGGACACTAATCTCGGATTCATTGCACGCCGACGGAACACTGTTTGTTTCAGTTTCTTATGTTACCTAGTTAATCTTTTTGTTATCTCGGTGTTTTTAAGTTATGTTGAACAAATTGGCATTTATAAACATTATAATAAGACCGTAGATCGCATTACCGCTTAACATCAATGGTGGTCATGTGCATACCTATTTATTTTCAATGACAAAAATATTACAGTTATATGATTATATACGGGATATTTACCAAGGTAAGGTTGTGGAAGGAGCTCCCGATATTTTAGCGCAGTTACATGCACCATGTTCACGGGAAGACTGAAGAATGCGGGTGGTTAGTCGAACAATTCAACGTCTGCACCTAGACAAAACGATCTACCCTCTTTCTTTGTCTCTATATAATCTTATAATTGTATTGAATTACCGTGATAGTTTAAAACAATGTTTGAAAAAAATGTTTATAATTATACTCGTAGATGGGTAAACTTCGAAAATATTTTTTTGTGATTTTTGTAATAGATAAAAAAATATGTTTTGATTCTAAGAATTGAATCCATTATCTCCGTTCCAGTAACATTCTGGATACTGGCGCTGGATCATGATTTGCGGTTGGTGCGAGGAGAGCTGGCATATGTGGCGCTCAGCGACCCCGCTGGCACGAAGGTCGCCATTTGGGAGGAACTGTCTATGGACGAAGGTACGGTTTATTTTAGGCTAAGTTCTAGTTTAGCGTACATCGATTGAAGTGGGAGAGGGGTCGTAGAGGGAGAATAAGAATAAGATAATAAGAATAAGATATATTTATTGCCAAAAAACAAAAACAATGAACATGTACTATAAGAAACATAAGGAGAAACAGCGTTTGGCAATAGGGGAGGGTGTAGGTGGTTAGGTTAGAATATTAAAATTGATAAAATAAAATATAAATAAATAAATATCTGGTACATTATTGCACACACGGTCATCTGACCCCAAACTAAGCAAAGCTTGTAATATGGCTGCCAGAGACTGATATACATACATATATATTTTTAAATACATACTTAGATAGATATTAACACCCAGACATAGAACAAACACAAATGTTCATCACACAAATGTTTGTCCTAGATGGGAATCGAACCCACGCCCCCAAGCACAGAAGTTAGGTTCACTACCAACTGAGCCACCGGGGCAGTCGGTATAAATCTCCGAAACGGAGGGTTTCCGCAACTTTCCTTTCAGGGGGCGGGGAGTTCTATCATACTCAAAAAAATCCATTACTTATTTATGTATATACTTACTTATAATTAAAATTATAAACGTATACATTTAAATGTTTGTTTGTTTATATATAAAAAAATATGCTTTTAGGTTATGGTAGTTTCATATTCTGTAGATGCAAGTGTTGGCTCCCGAGCTGCGCAAAAGGTCCCGCGTTACTTCTTTAAACTTTATATGGCGCTTTTCGCGTAAATATAAAAATAAAAAACCTAAAACACCCCACGGAATGATATTGATGGAAAACTCATCTAACCGCTATGGCAAGGTAGGTACGTGATTTTTACTCAAACGTATTCCAAACTAAAACTGTCCAGTCCAAAGTCATTGGAGCTTCCTTGGGGACACCAAACAACGTGTGATGTCCTCGGTTAAAAGCATTCTCCTGTTATTTTGTGCGACGTATTCTTGGTCAGTGACAAATAATATTTTCTGAAAGTCCTTGACTGCTTTTTTTTGTAATGTTTTAGGGATTTATTGTTGGCATGAACCTACTGGTAGTTTCATGATTGTTGGTACCATGTAAACAAACTATAGATAAATAAATAATTGGAACAACCTGCCGGCTTCCTTGTTTCCTGAGAGATATAATTTGGGCCTTTTCAAGGCGAGAGTGAATAGGTATCTTCTAAGTCTGCGTGCTTCATCTTCGACCACATCGTCGCTTACCAACAGGCGAATTGGTGGTCAAATGCAGACTTATTCGCGTAAAAAAAATTGTTTATAAAACTCCTTTGTATTAGATATTTGAATTGAAAACTTCTTAAGCCGCGTTGAGCAATATTTGGTAAGGGCAAAACTTATGGGTTCGCGTCACCGACATGCTAAAGTGACGTATTAGTTTCACTTCTGTCGGCAGTCTCCGTGACTGCCATTTTTTTGATGTCACAAGGACTTCTATATTATGTTATTTATGGATCAACACAATAGATAAAAGTAGAATTGTAATAACTGATAAATCGATGGGGAAGAAAGGTTCTTGAGTGGAGACCACAAACCGAAAGACGCAACGTAGGTAGGCCTCCTACTAGATGGACCAACGACGTCGTGAGAGTCGCGAGCATCTAGTGGATGCAGATGGCAGATTGTCGTTCAGTGTGGAGGTTAAAGGGGGAGGTCTATGTTCAGCAGTGGACGACGGCTGATGATGATGAGAATTGTAATTTGTTTTCAATTTTTTCCAAACATGTTAGTGTGTTTTGATCTTTAATTATGTAAAGTCACATGTATGTTAAAAAGGGAGGCCTATGTTCAGCAGTGGACGTCTTCTGGCTGATGATGGTGATGACATCTACTAGGTATATATTTTCTTTTATAATGCGCTTCCGTTCTTCTCATAGTCTGCCATAATAACAGGAATAATTACTCAAAATATCAATCAATACCAATAATTTCCTTCCCAATACAAAAAGCAATCAACTCAACTTTCTCAATTACATCACATTTAAGATATGAAAATTTAACAAGAAGCCGAGCAATTTCTATCAAAGCTTCAACTTAATTAAAGTGAACGTTCATTAACTTTGGTTCGCCACAAATGAGCTGGCTATGTTCAAATAACTATTCCAAGCAGAGGTCATACTTCATTAGATCCTTCCAATCTAAACCTTCCAGCTCAGCACCAATCCAACCTAAAGCAATGCATATTGAGCAAATATGACCCTTACAATTTGTAGTGTACCGTCCAGTATAATTAACTAAATTATGTACGGTAGTAAATGTATTATTTATTAATCTTGAGTAAGGCTTAGACAACAAACTGTCAATGCATCATATATTTCAGACCAATTACGACCCGCTTGTCATGCGTCTGCTGCCTTCTGTTTCCCACTATCGGTTCTGCTACAGATATGACCAGCCCACTGCCACTTCGGCTTCCTGTTACGCCGAGTTATATCGGTGACTTTGGTTCTCTTGCGAATAATTTTATACCGGAAACGATCCGGAACGTAGATATTCGCCAAAGAACCAGAGCCACCGACATTACTATTAAAATTTGCAAGTTGAAGTTGGAATGGGCAGGCTACATCGCTCGAAGAACTGATGACCGATGGGGAAAAAAGATTTTTGAGTGGAGACCATGAATTGGAAGACGCAGCGTAGGTAGGCCTCCCACTAGATGGAACGACGACATTGTGAGAGTCGCGGGCTTCCAGTGGATGCAGATGGCAGGATGTCGTTCAGTGTGGAGGTTAAAGGGGGAGGCCTATGTTCAGCAGTGGACGTCTTCTGGCTGATGATGATGACGATCCCTCATAGAAACGCTGAACATAGTCTTTTCTATAGCTTTCTGAGCGATCTTTAACTTGTGGACCGGTTGAACCTAAAGTTTTACGTTTCAGCACCGTAAGTCATGACAGGTAAAACGCACTGATTAAATACTTTCGTCTTTCGTCAGGTTTGTGTTGGGTTGCTATAATGAGCTTTTACCCTAAAATAGTTCTCTATCACGACCACCGGCTACATCAGAACGTGAGTTGTGGACTGTTTTAATGAGTTAGGAGATAGTTCCTTCTTTTCTTTGACGTCGGATTTGTTAATTGGGTACGAACTTTAGTTTTAAGTTGGGCTAAAGATTCTGGTAGTATTTGACGAGATGACTTTAAATGTAACTGCTGTAGCCACCCAGGCTTCAGTTGGCAGTTCTTCTCTTTTGTTCTTAGTAATAGTAAGGATGACAGCTGGTAACCTTAGCTATCTCTTGCTGTTTACCAATATATCTGATTCGCGTCATATACGTATCATTCCATATTAAATTGTACTTGTATTAGTACGATGTAGCCCTTTGCGTACGCGCCGAAACTACGTAAGCGCTAATAGGTGTGCAGCAACTTAGCGCCAAAACAGCTACCCGCGTTAGTAAAAATAATATACTGGTTATATTATACTATCAATGACCTAACACAACAGGGACTTGTCTCACGACTCGGTCTCATGATCAATCTATTATGAGAATGAAGAGCAACTTTGATAACATGGAAAACAAAAGAAAATTATAACATTTTTTTTTTTTATTGGTAGACAAACAAGGGATGGGCAACCAGATGGTAAGTGGTCATCTCTGCCTAAGGACATCTACAATACCTAAAGCGTCAGCAGTGCGTTGCCTACATAACATAACCAGATACGTAACCATTAAACAAGACAACTTTTGTCGCAAAAAGTTAAACCTCACCGCTAAGCGTGTGGAAACTTAATAAAAACAGGGGTCTTTTCTTGTCCACTGACATTTACAGAAAAATAATAATGCAAAATGAAAATGGTTAAAGACAAAGCTAGCAAAAAATGAATTCAAAAGACTGGAAAAGCGCTACGTGCTTGGCAGCCGCGCCAATTCGAGAAACGTGAAAGAAATCTATTACAATACAGAAATTATTTTAATTACTAACACATAACTCAATTTTGCAACCAATGCAGTACAGTGACAATCGTTAAATATAAAAAATAAGTAGATGCTGCAAATTTTCTAGATTTCTAGCATTTTTATGAGTTGAAAACCTTTATTTTAATTGTATATAGATTTACGTTTGGTCATCGATTTTACCCGCTATCTTGCAGGAACTGTTTGGTATTTCGGGATAAAAATATGTTAATCTATATTCTAATCCAAGGTATGAGATACCTGTAGACCTCATTTCATCGAAATCCATTCAGCCGTTACATAAAAATATATAAATAAACAATAAAATGTGATATAAAATCACTGAACGTGAATTTTCAAAAAATAATCACACTAATTATATAAATGCGAAAGTAAGTATGTCTATCTGTCTGTTTGCTACATAATCACGGCTAAACAGCTTAACCCATCTCGACAAAAATTTGCGAGGCAATGGTATGTAATTATGTATCATGAGTACGGACATAGGCTATTATTTTCTGAAAAATCGCGTACGACGTCGCGGGTACAGCTAGTAATATTATATTTAGCTGATAATAGAGAATTGTGTGCTTGTTAGCAATATTAGGTATCATCATCATCATCATCATAATCATCAGCCATAAGACGTCCACTGCTGAACAGAACATAGGCCTCCCCCTTTAACCTCCATACTGAACGACAACCTGCCATCTGCATCCACTGGATGACCGCGACTGGATGATGGATGGATATATTTTTAGGTATATTTAATCCAAATCAATCTAAGTCTAAATAAAAGATCAATTTTTTTTTTTTTGTAACGTTTTGTAGCATAACATGGTTTTGTCTATGGTTTTCAAAAATGAAAATGCGGAAGCGAAAGAACTGCGGACGGGAAGTATCGCCCTAAGTGAACATTTTCTTAACACATGCCATCTATTGGTTACCAATAAAAGATCAAACAGTAATGGTTTTGAGACCCGTCTAATTGCAATGTAACTTTGCTATTGTTTCTGAACGAAAGTGGAACAGTGGTAGATATTGGAGATATTACGAGTTGGAAAGTTTTGTTTCCGCGTATGCGAGAAATAGAGCTGTATTTGTTAGCGATTTAGCCGGATTGTCTGAAGTTTTCATTGTACGTACATAAAAAAAAAAAAAAATTATTATGACATAAATAAAATAAACATCACCTCTGCATAATCAGACTGTCTTAGCCTTGGCTCACTCAGACCGATTACGGCTTTTTGCTTCCATCCACTACTAACTTCACGTATATCGTCACTTCATTGAGTCATAGGGCGTCCTACGTTATGTTTGCATTTTTGTGGTATCCACTTTAGAACACGTCTAGAGTTATCGGTTCTGCGACAGATATGACCAGCCCACTGCTACTTTCTCTTGCTTGTACGCTCCTGTTGGTGACTTTGGCTCTCTGACGAATAACTTTGTTCCCGAATAAATAAAATAGAATATTTAATTAAACAGGTGACGAGATGATGAGAGATGATGATGAGATAGACAGACGACCTAAAAGAGACCGCAGGAAAACGCTGGATGCACGCCGCTTCCAACCAGTTCTTTTGGAAATAGATGGGCAGTCCTATTTCCAGCAGTGGACGTCCTATGGCTGCAATGATGATGATGATAATTTAATTAAATTGTGATTTCCTTAAAACAAATTTTTTATAATTATGAGGACGACATTTTTATATAGAAATAGGTACTAGTAGTAATCCTAACGTGCAAAATCGTGAAGTGCTAATAAAGAGATATGGATACATAAAAAAAATGCAATTAGTCTGGTGGCAGGACATCTTTCTAGTGCTTGTAACGAGTCTATCTTATCGAATCACGCAATTTCAGTCCCATTTTGTCTGATAAAAAAAATCCCAGTGGGTCACACAATCCGAAAGGCATTTACATATTTAAGTTTCTGACAGGACAGACTCATGCTAGGTACTGGCACCGTTCAAAAATCGTAAATATGTCACCAAATCCAAGACGCTTGTATATGCTGTGTTTCGGCTATGTTGATAATCAATTACATATTGAGGGCTACTATTTTCGACCTCTAGGGAAGTGAGCGTTTGCTCACCCTGTCAAATAAAAAATATATATTATGAAAATACTGATTTGTCCGGATAATCCACCCCAATATTAATACCAAAAGAAATTTTTCATCGGTAGTGGTCGTATGAAAGTTTGGCGCAACTTTTGCTGCCTTCGCAGATATTAAATTGAAACGATAACTTCTGATCTGGAAAAAAGTGCTTCAGAGTTCAGGCGCATGAATAACGGGAGGTCATTGTTTTATCTTCTAAACTTGGATATTTTCAGAGGATCTGTATTTATACCGAAGAGATAATAGTACATTACTGCCACGGCAGGCAAATGAGGCTTTTCATGGACGAACCAAAAAAATGTTAAAGTCCGAAAAATATTCTTCCTGGTCTTCTATTTTTTTCATTAGTAGTCTTCTTTTTTGTTATGAGTAGGTAATTATATGCAACTGCATATTGCAGGCTCCCAAATTGATTTTAGTGACAGAAAATTTTATATCAACAAACTTTCGCAAAGAATGTAAAATACTTTTCTATACAGACGTATACAAAAATATTTTTGTTTAGCAGTTACAATCGAATAATCGGTTAAAATTTGTTTCTATTCTTGTTTCTCATAAAAAATTAGAAATAAATAAATTCATTTATTTAACGTCTATATATATTTATAATTTACTAATATGATTAATTAATATTTGTTTTCTTTTAGGTATAAAATACAACTAAACCTAATTATTTTGACAATATTCTAACAAAAATTTAAATTACAAACAAAAATAAAATATTTTTAATCGAATAACCCGCCCCTAACTGTACCCTGTGCGAAGGTGCCCATAACACTAGCAGCATTGCCGCGCTGAATGGCTATGGCCAACCTTTGCACAAGGTACGAGCCGGAGCGAGGGTCATTATTTTTCTCCCTCAACCTGCGCCCCAACTCACCAATGAAGCTTCTGGCTTCAGTGGCCCAACTGCCCATGGTCTCCACGGCAATGGGTACAAAAATGTACCGTGGCACCATAGCTGCATACTTCAGCCGCTTCATGCAAGCGGCATTCTCTGCTGCAGCTGCTGGGGAGTGAACCGTACGGCCTAGGTGGGTGGCAGCTACCGTGCTGACGCAAGTAGCGTCCCACACCAAGCACTTGCCGTTTTTCCACTGCACCAGTGTCAGGCCGTCCGGTCTCTTGCCGTCCGATCTGCAAAGACCAGGTGGTTCGAGCATACAAGGTATGTTAGCTGAAACAAGGGCTCTCCGAACAATGTCGTTAAGGGCATGGTGACGAGGAAACCTACCTGAGCAGCGACGACAACTCAAAGCGTGATGGCCATTAGCTTCCACCATGGAACCGCAGATGCATAAGTGTGGTTCACACACCTTGCAGCCCAGGCGGAAGGCAACAGCCACGCGCAGTGAGTCGTCGTCCATTAAATAAATAAATAAATAATAATAAATAAATAATAATAATAAATAAGAAATATTGAAATTGAACGTATAGCAATTCAGCAATGGTTGTTGAGTGGTCCAGTTCGATCCTGAGCCTTGCGCCAATGCCTTATTTAGTACTTACATAAATTAATTGGCAATGGTAGTTCCATGAATAATGATCTGGGCGAGTTACCAACTATTTCGTGTACGCACATCGATGAGCAGTGTGTCTTTGATACCATTACGAAATTACCAATGGGAAAGGCTGTGGGTCATGATCAAATAGGTGTTGAGCATCTGCGTTTTGGTGGTCCTTGGGTTATCGTTTTTCTTTCAGTCTTTATAAACGCATGTTTCAAGCACTCGTATCTGCCTCCTGACCTTCTGAAGTCTGTGGTATCGCCGATAGTGAAAAGCAAGACAACTAGTGCTTCTCTGGGATCTAACTACCGGCTGATCTCAATCTCCACGTCATGTTCGAAGGTCATCGATTCCATTTTGTTAAATCTTCTCTCCGAACACATAGTAATTGATAATGCACTATTTGGTTTTCAAAGACGGTGCTCGACGGATATGGCTATATTTAGCCTGAAACAGATAATTGAATACTATACCTCCAGACAGACCAAAGTTTATGCTTGTTTCTTGGACCTGAGCCGCGCTTTTGACAGGGTTGACTACCGGATCCTGTGGGAGAAACTTCGTAGTGCAGGCGTTCCTGGCGACATCATTCTTCTTCTCCAGTCCTGGTATAGGTCTCAGAGGAACGTGGTTCGTTGGCGTGATACGTATTCCGATGAGTTCGTGCTGCCGAGTGGTGTGAGACAAGGCGGACTAACATCGCCTTTACTTTTTAACTTGTACATTAATGAGCTGATCGAGGAGCTCAACGGAACCAGTGTCGGCTGTTCGATAGGGCACAAATGTACAAATAACCTGAGTTACGCTGATGATATGGTTCTATTGAGCCCTTCAATCGGCGCCTTGAGAGTGCTACTTGGTAAGTGCGAGAGATATGCTGCAGCTCATAGCTTGATGTACAACGCTGATAAATCAGTGGCGATGGTGTTCGGAGCTACAAAAAAGGATGCAGCTGGACTTCCTCTGTACTTGAATGGGGAGACGCTGAATTATGTTACCAAGTTTAGGTACTTAGGACATATTGTTGCCAACGACCTTGTGGACGATCTAGACTTAGACAGAGAGAGACGGTCTCTAGCTGTTAGAGCCAATATGCTAGGTAGAAAGTTTGCTGGCTGTTCGCGGGAGGTGAAAATCTTATTATTTAAGACTTATTCTTTCGTATAATGTTCCGACTCCCGCGGTGGTGCAGCGCTTCCACGATGTTCGCGGAGGCCCGCGTGCCGGCTCTCGATGCACTGATAAGACATCGCATTGCCCGATTTAGAGCTACAATCTCTAAGTCGGGTAATGAGATTATAAAGACCATTTGCGATCATTGTTTTTCTCTGCAGAAATTCTGGTCTAAAATGTTAAAGTATTAAATTTAATTTTCTTTAATTAGTACCTAAGACATTTTTATTTGCTTTTTTAAAATTATTAATATTTGTGTAATTAATTCTAAATGGATCAGTGTTATCCGAATATAAATAAATGATTTGATTTGATTTGATTTGAATGATTTGATAATCTATAGTTTCGATGTCATCGCCCAAAAACGGCGAAGATAAACATCGTGAGGAAACCAGTATGGTCAATAAAATCTAAAATTCAAAGACATATTAATATGACATTCACCAACATACTCGTCCAATGAGCCAGCGTGGTGGACTTCTGGGAAAAGGCCTGTGTCCAAGCAGTAGGAACATAATAACGATAATGTAGAATAACTAAAAGTTACCATTGCTAAATATTCCACACAAAACCAGTTTAGTTTCCCATTTCTCAGAAATCCCTAAAACCCTTTATCCTTTAGGTATCTAAGCGTGACTTTACAAGCCACTAGCGCTATTCATGAGAGCCTTTTCTTGTCATTCTGAACGGCACCCGTGTCAAACCTGATATATTGGAGCTAGCATATGGAGACCAGGACATGTGATTGACTTATATCGGACGTGTCGGGTTTGGAACTGGCGTAATATTGTGTTAAGGCAAATATTGGATTTATGAGTATTTCCTCGGCCCTGCACCAATGCCTTTTTGTGTCTTCAAATCTCGAGTAAATCGGTTTCTTCTAGGCAAGCGTGCTCCATCGTAGACCGCATCTTCGCTTAACATCAGGCGATTTGGCGGTCAAGCTTATTACAGAATTTAAAAAAAAAAACTCAATAAATTATTTGCAGTTTCGATGTCATCGCTCAAAAACGGCGAAGGAAAATATTGTGAGGAAATCGGCGTGTCCAAGAACCTTAAAATTTCAAGGGCATATGACATTTACCAATATGCACTGAACCGCATGGTGTATACAGGCACATCCTCTCTCTCTCTGAGAGAAGGCCTGTATCCCAGCAGTGGGAATATGATAGGCTGAAAGATGTGAAATTTATGAATATATGTACATCATGTGAAATGAAGCTGTACGAATAACGAAAAAAAACATAAAATTTTCAGTAAAATTTTCATTATGATTTAAACAAGTTTTCAACACAAAAACTGAATAAGAAAAATGTTGTAGATATACTAGAATACTATAGGTATACAACTAACTAATACTAAGCATAATGTTTTTTAAAAAAACATAAAAATAATTAAAACCCGACTTCAAGACTATACCTACATGTACAAACTTAAATTAAAAAGTAGATAAGTATAAAAAATCAACCCCAGGATGAGAAAGCTTTAGCAGAAATGACATAACACGATTGCGTAATCTTTCCAACAACTATACAAGTAGTTTTCTTTCAGAATAGATATTAATGTACAATTATTATGACGCCTCCTTACAAACGCATAACAATCTTCTTTGTTATTGGCTAATGTTTCTGTGATGACAGCTAAAACAGAGATTGACAGTCCTCATCAAATCTTATTGTTCTATTATCTAATGACTAGTATATCACTAGCACTAGCAGTACTAGTATAGTATCGGGTGTTATTGTTATTCTACCCTCACTTGATTTTACAATATGATTTTGTTTAAATTGCGAAAGTTTAAAAGTTACAGTTTTAAGCGAACAGCTTTATCTTAAATGGTCTCTGTAAAATATATATATGAAAAGAACTATCCGAGACTTTTAATATAGTACTGTAAAACATTAACTGCCACATTTAGTAGCCTAGTAGTTATTTTCCATATCCATTTTTTGTTCTGAACATAATCACTGATATTGCTCTCAAACTGTAAAGTATAATCGTATAAAACCATTTGCATACTTCTGCATATATGGAAAAATATTGGCTTTACAATCCATCGTAGTGTATGAAGCCCCTGCCAAGTTCTTACCTACAAACTTACCCTTGGCCCTTCTCTTGATAAATCGAAACCATTGTGTTCATCGACGGGCCACGCGTGACCATGATGTTGGCAAACAGTTTGTTGGGTATACTTGCAAATATTACAAGTTGTTTGTTTGTGTGCTTAGGATTTATTAGGTATTATATAATAATATATGATTTTATAAAATGTTTTGTAAAATCATATTTTTGTTTGGGGCTTTAGTCGCTATGATAATTTATAATGCCAGCCCCGTTTCAAAAAGCAACTTCAACATTCAAATACTTTTTATTTGTGGCGCTGAATAAACATCACAATAAATAGGTATAGGTTATGGCAGTTGACATTGAAACTTTCAATGGGGTCTATTATAATTAAAATACAATTACTAATTAAACAAAAAAAATATTTAACAATCAAGCTTTTTCGTATTATTCTCGGCAAACCCTTTCATTTGGTACTTATAACATGATGGTAGATAATAGCATTTTGTTCGCCAATTTAGGGCATCCACCATAAATTAAAATGATCATCTATAACCAAAGTGCTTGAGAAGACAAATCCAACGAACCCAAACTCGTTGGGGCTACGTCGTTTCGATTAAGAGTTCCTATGGCCACCTTCTGTCTCCATAATCTAAACTTACCCAAATTTTCAGCTCATCGGTTGAGGATAACTGGTCTAAATTTAAGTTGCAAACTTGTCCCACGCATACGAACGTACATACAATCATACAAGCGGCGCAAATATGCTAACATCGGCAGTGGTTACATATTTAAAGCGTTTGGGGTCGAGACATTGTGCTCTTGGGCACCGGGTGCTCACCTCATTTTCAAAAATCTTTCAGAGCGCCTGCTTAACGCGACGCGTGACCAAAATGCTGGCGTATATCTGGCTCAACGTATAAGCATTACCATTCAACGTGGTAATGCCGCCAGCATGCTGGGTGCGCTGCCAACTGATAGTGGGCTTGAGCATTTGGATTGTCTTTAGACCTAGTCTATGGACTAACTGTTTATGTAGTGTTAGTGTTAGCTTGTATTTTGTTTAGTTTATAAAGGCTCATGCCCGTTAAAAAAATCATACTAACTAACAGGACATGGTTGAACAACAGCTAGTAAAACATGATTGTCAAACACATCTTTCCCCGCTATTAGTTGACGCTACTATATTATAATCTTAAAACAGCTGGCTTATTCCTCACGCAGGGAATTTCTTTGGCTATTCAACGCCTACTACGAAATAATATAATTTATCTTCCTTAACTTCATATTTTTTCCACGTAAAGTACGAGTAGGTTCTATGTAACATGATTTTAAAAACGATTTGTCATATCCCTAGATCCCTCTAATATTGATTTCGGGTTCTTTTGTGAGGGTGGGACTGAGCAGGAGTCAGGTAAAGCTAACCTGATCCATTTTACGCTGAAAGAATATTCATGTAGCTACATTTATAAAGGGAATGATATTTATAGAACAGTTATTTATGACGTATTTTTACAAGCTTTTATTTAACTTGCTCTGTTAGTATGTTCGTAGGTTCGTATGTGAGGAACAAATCTTGCAACTGAATTGAGGACCAGTTATCCTCAACCGATTGAGCTGAAATTTGTCATATACATTTAGTTTAGATGATAATGCATGGTTAGCTAAGTGACGTCATTCTAAATCCAATATGGTGGACTCCCAAAAATGGCGGACCAGTTATTTTTTATGCACCCCCATAATAAATAAATAATGGTGGTAGGCTTCGGCCGGGGTAGTGACCACCCACCGGACAAAGTCATGTCGCCAAGCAGCCTGGCCGTGTTCCGGCGATGTCACACATCACAACACGATCTCACTCAGCTGGTCCAAGGAGCTACACGGGTACCTGGCGTTGACACGCACACGCCTTATTGCTTGGACCTTCTGCTGACATCCTACTCAGTGTCAGTTTCTTCACCGCTGGGAAGCTCTGACCATTGTCTGGTGAAATATGTATCTGTCTACTCCCCGCCCGATCTCTGCCCTCGAGGCACTCGGCGGGTATGGCGATACAAGTCGGCAGATTGGGATGAGATGCGGTCTTTTTTTGCATCATATCCTTGGCAGTCAGTGTGCTTTTCTTCTGGTGATCCTTCGACCTGCGCGGATGCTGTGACAGATGTGATACGTCGGGCCATGGAGTACTTTATTCCATACTCCGACGTGCCCCTGTCCGGCAAAGCTCGTTTATGGTTTGGGCCTCAATGTAGTCGTGCGGAAGCTCGTAAACATGAGGCATACCTCGTCTGGTCCGATGCTCGTCGCCGTAAAGCGAAGGATTTACGTCAGAAGAAGAAAGCGTTTAACAAGGCTGCCAAGTCCTGTAAAAAGGTTCTACAGAGGGCTCGCTTTGACCACATTAGTAGAATAGGGAACAAACTGGCTTTGTACCCTGCTGGTAGTAAAGCGTTTTGGTCCCTAGCTAAATCGGTCGAAGCGAACTTCTGCCGCTCCTTACTACCTCCACTGCTGAAACCTGATGGGACGCTGGCTCACACCGCTGAAGAGAAGGCAAACTTATAAGCCTCTCAGTTTGCGGAGTCCTCGCGTCTTGATGATGGTAGCGCGATTCCTCCATCTTCACCTGGCTGCACGACATTTATGTCTGAAATTCGCATTCGCCAAATGGAGGTTCGCAGAACGCTCCGTAATCTTGACGTGAATAAAGCCAGTGGCCCGGATGGTATTCCAGCCATAGTTCTAAAGGCATGTGCACCTAAATTGACTCCTATACTGACACGCCTCTTTCGTCTCTCGCTTGAGACTGGGCAAGTGCCGAGGTCATGGAAGCTTGCAAACGTGCAACCTGTGCCCAAGAAAGATAGTCGTGCTGACCCTGCCAACTACAGACCAATCTCGGTCACGTCCATACTCTGTAAGACTATGGAACGTGTCCTCAACAACAGGCTCCTGGCGTATCTGGAAGCTAATGATCTCTTCAGTGACCGGCAATACGGATTCCGCCGAAACCGGTCCACTGGGGATCTTCTAGCGTACGCCACACACATCTGGAGTGAGACTATAGAGAAATACGGGGAAGCGCTTGCCGTTTCCCTCGACATCTCGAAGGCTTTTGACAGGGTTTGGCATGACAACCTTATTAACAAGCTCTCCTCGTTCGGCTTGTCTAAAGGTTTCGTTGCATGGATATCGGACTTCCTGAGGGATAGATCGATTCGAGTTGTCATTGATGGCTGCTCGTCCGATCGAATGGCAATTAATGCCGGTGACCCCAGGGGTCGGTGCTCTCTGCAACGCTCTTCCTGCTGCACATCAACGATCTGCTAAAGCCCGGTACCTTTGGGTACGCAGACGACAGCACAGTAGTAGAGAGCTATACATCCAATGCACGAACCAGTGGACCACAAATCCAGTCTCTCCGAGAGGCCATGGTCGAGTGCATGAACTTGTCACTTAAGGCAGTCTCCGATTGGGGCGATGCCAACCTGGTCAAGTTCAATGCTGCTAAGACCCAGGCGTGTCTGTTCTCCGCAAAAAGGACGTCATTCCTACTGGCTCCTACTTTCCGGGATGTATCTATTCCGACAGCAGACTGACTTGAGCTTTTGGGCGTCTCTCTGTCCTCTACCCTCAACTTTGGCTCCTATATTGAGGACAAGGCTCAATTGGCTGCCAAAAAGCTGGGTATCCTATCGAAGGTGCGTTGGTACTTCACGTCGGAACAGTTGCTTATACTGTACCAAGCACAAGTTCGGTCGTGCATGGAGTACTGCTCTCACCTTTGGGATGGATCAGCTAAGTACCAGCTTGGGGCGTTGGAGTCTATTGAGAGACGCACCAAGAGGCTCATCAGCAATGAATCCCTGGTTCAGACTAAACTTTTTAGTCTTGAGCATCGGCGTAAAGTTGCTAGTCTATCAGTTTTTTATCGGATACATTTCGGGGAGTGTGCATCAGATCTGCATGATGTAATTCCCTCCTCCCCATTTTTCTATCGGACTGCCAGAGCGGGAACGAAAAATCGACACCGCTTCATGGTTGATATTCCGAAAACCCGTACGAAGCGCTTTGGTTCCACTTTTATTGTGCGAACTGCTAGTCTGTGGAATACGCTGCCGGAATGTGTGTTCCCCGATGGTTACAATCTGGGTGTCTTCAAATCTCGAGTGAATCGCTTTCTTCTGGGCAAGCGTGCTCCATCGTAGACCGCATCGCGCTTAATATCAGGCGAGTTGGCGGTCAAACGCAAGGCTATTACAGAAGAAAATAAAAAAAAAAATATGAGAATCAAACCCTAAAAGGGTTTTCTGAAGAAAATACGTAAAATAAAATTACGTCACACTCAATTCAATATGGCGGACAAACACAACACGAGGCAACACACAACACGCTCCAACATAGCGGCCAAATTTTCTTATCTGGCATCATTATGGGTATCAAATGAAAGAGTTTGCTGCGAAAGCTACGAAAAAAACGTTTAAACAAGTATTTTATTTTAATGTATCCCACTTCTGGGCAAAGGTCTCTCCCATCTCTTTCCAGAGTGTAATTACCCCTCAGATTTGGCATCTGTGTCTGGAACGCGTCGATGTCATCGCGCCACTGTTTTCTCGGCCTACCTTGGCTCCTTCGTCCGTTTTCAGGCACCCACTGTGTGATCCTCTGGGCTTATCTGTCAGAGTGCGTCTAGGGTTTAGTAAATTAATAGTCACATTTTTAATTTACTCTGTGAAAAACTCTCACTGTAGAAACAAATTAATATCAGCAGCCAGAATGACTTTAATCTCAGTTAACATAGACAACTCTGATTCAACTTCATTCTGATTCAGTTCAAAGCATCCATTCAGACAGGAAATCTCGAAACTCCTAACATTTGTGTCATAGGAAGTTACCGCATCACCCTGTCACTGTTGAGCTGGGTCCCAAATACAGTTTGATTAATTACATGGCGACCCTCTTAGAGTCACATGTCATAACTTTCGACAAAAACTTTGAAACTCGTTCCGTCCAGTGAAGAGGTTTCACACGTCATATACATTTGCCCATAGATTTAGGTTGCGTAGCAAAAAATTTTTTAGGTCTATGCGTTTTCCAGTGTTTGATCTGACATAAATCATAAAAATACACCAAAACCTAGATCACTAGATGTATTAAAAATTAAAACGTGACCAGTAATAAATTCAGTCATCTCTAAATATTTGGTACATCTCACAAAGTCTGAATTATTTTGATCGTAAAAAATATTTCATTTAACATTCATAATCTTGCATTGCACTAGCAGGTTTTTATGATTTTACTTGATTTGCTTCTTTTTTCCCGGGACAAAAATAGCTATAATACTAAATCATCTCTATAAGCTGGAATGATTTAAAAAACAATCAATGGTTATTATCTGGATATAAATGGAAAAGCTGCTTTTCTTCAAATAAACACATAAACTTTCGCAATTATACCATTAGTGTTCATAATTTATCTTTAACACTCGTACTTGTCTGAAAGTCTGTAGAATAATGTGAATGAACTTTATAACCTGAAAGATACTTCTGACTTTTACTAGGGGTCATATGTTTTATACCCGCTCAAATTTCTATGAATTATTTAACAGAACAAGGTATATTGTGAATATATTGAAAAGAGAATAGGTACTTAGTCGTAAAACATTTGCATTTAAATATAAGTCATATTTTCCTTGTAATAAATAGTAGAATCACTAACGTAGTGGAACTTATACCAGAGAAGACTACTAGATAATAATGCACGTATCATTACAATTGTGCATCCAGCTCCGGTCCCGCCCCGGATCTTTGCTCATCTAAGCAGAAGCGATGCAAAAATAGATCAGTAAATAAAATTTGCTTTCTTGCCATTAGGTGTCCGCAAGCTTAGCGCAATACTAGCCACGGGCGCTCGGTCCGGGACCTGGAAGATTGAAGCCCGCTGCGGAGGTGGCTCCGCTCAAGTGGACATCACGGTCGGGAACACACCGGGAAACACTGCTGCAGCAGCGCCGGCAGCTGAGCAACACTACGTAGAGTTGCGCTTCGCTGACAGCATGAGAAGGCGCTACAAGCCTGGACTGCCTTTTGTAGGGAGGGTAAGTGATGTTGAACTACTTTAGTCTACTTATGGATAGCCTTAGCCTTATGGATAGTTATAATCTGGGTGTCTTCAAATCGGGAGTGAATCGGGTTCTTCTAGGTAAGCGAGCCCCATCGTAAACCGCATTGTCGAGGTGGTGGTTAAAGGCAAGCTAAATTTATTAAGCCATCTCTGCCACCTTTATTCCTGCAACTGCCACTGGTGTTATTGGTGCTTTGCCAGCCAACAGGGTTGGTAGTAGCCTTTTTGAAATGCTTCATGTTAAAGCTTGGTACTTTCTTGGGAAAGAAATTCCTCGCAGCAGAAAACCGGATAGTGTGAGATTTACAGTTTCGCAAGATGTGGGGGGGGTGTGCTTTATGACGGTGTTAGGATGCGCGGCAGTGGAAATCGAACTCAGAAATGAAATTAAAAAGCTCTGAAAAGCATTCACCTCAAGAAGCGGTATAACCAGTTCCTCGCAAAACTACTTCAGCAGTACTGCAGCCATATAAACAGTATTATGTGAAACTACGCTTTAACAATAAAATGCGGAAGATGTACAAACCTGATCAGCTTTTGCTTGGGAGAGTTTCTTCTGTCGGCCTGCTTTTAGTTTGTTTTGGGTTGCAATAGATAGAAAATGTATTTAATTAATTAAATGATGTGTGCCCTTGGCGTAAGATTCCAAAAACCTATCCAGCCGTCGTTATGTCGTTGAGTATACTTTTATGGCTCCTTTAAGACGGTGTTCAAAATAATTTTTTACCAAATAACTATAATAGTACAAAACATCTCGTACGATACGGCACTTTAAGAGGAAGTAAAATTATAGACGTTTCGTGTTTCTACTGGTTAGCAACTCCTGAATATTTTATTACAGTGCAGTAACTTTTGCATTTCTATCTGCCTCTTAAAAGAGTAAGTTAGGTAATAAAGAAAAGAAACACCATAAAGCTGCAAATTAAAAGAAAATATTTTAACAAGGCATTCTTGAAAGGTATTTGTTCGATAATCTTTTCGTATTTATCTGAAAATAAGCAAAGGAAATAAACTTAAATGGAATGAAATGAACTTTTCCTTTTTCTTAAAGGGTAGTTTAAACTGAATTGCGATGCGCGCAATGAACACGGTAATGCAAGACATTTCGTTTGAATCGTACTTGTAACATTTCACGTTCTTACTGTTACAAACCGGTACCTAAATTCCAAATGTTGTGAGAGTTTTTATTCTCTTGAACTTAATTTGGCGTCTCACTTCATGTCCATATACATTTGCCAGTGTTTCAAATATTTACAAGTTTTTTCGTAAATATCCTTTAACGAGTCATAGTCAAATTTAAGCATAGTACGTCAAGGTCAAGTCCAATTAATGCTAAATGGTGAAAACTTTACACGAGGCTTCTATGGAGTGACGAAAATTACACGAAAAGCCACATTGCACCTCACACTTTGCCACATTCAAGCATGTTAGTGAACGAATAATAATACACTCGAAAATATACAAGTTTAGAATAATAATATAATGAGGCGACATGATTTACTCGCCCTGTTCCATTGTAATTCACTGAAAAAAACCATTAATTGATTTGATTCAAATTTTTCTCCTACTACAATATATCAATGGATTTGATTCTACTTTTTCTGCTACACTCACATTGGCGTCAATAACCGATGTCAAATTCGGAGCTTTCTCCGAATTTAGGTCTATCCAGTAAATATTCAGCACAGATAATACCCACTGATAACCACAATCCATTATATGCTTATCACCAAATGTCTTATGTTTCCTTCATCAATCTCGCTTGCACTTATAATGTGGCGGTATATCGCGCACTACCGCTGAACTATATTTGCAAAATACTTAACTAGAAACATCTGATCTCAGATACTGGAGATGTTCTCGTACAAAAAGTACCTTCGGGTATTGTTCGAGCAGTCGTGATAGTTGTTCCACAGTTCCGTTCAACAAATGCTGGCTCGTTAGCTCACCGGGCTCAGCGGGCAGCTCGAGATTTTTTGGCTGAAGTAAAAACTACTTCGAACCGAGTTTCAAAATTGATCGACGAAGTTCAGCTGGCTGTGATTTAGGCTAGACTGCAAGTATTGCTTGTATGTCATCATCATTTCAGCCATAGGACGTCTACTGCTGGACATAGGCATCCCCCATTGATTTCTAAAATGGCCGGTTGGAAGCGGCCTGTATCCAGCGTTTTCCTGCCGTCGTTTTTAGGTCATCTGTCCATCTTGTCACATCTTACGCTGCGCTTACCAGTCCGTGGTCTCCATTCGAGAATCTTTCAGGCCCATCGGCCATCTGTTCTACGTGCTACGTGCCCTGCCCATTGCCATTTCGACTAGCGTATCTCTAAATATTCCTGCTTTGATTATAATGTTAGGCAACAAAAATATACAGTACTGTTATATAATTACTAACGGGATAACCTGTGTTGATAAATAACAGTAGTTTACAACCCTGAGAGTGTAAACAGTGAGAAAAATATTTAGATATTTAACATTTTCAAACATGAGACTAACCAAAACCAAAACTTTTTCAAATTAAAATATAGGTTTATAACTTTAGTCCATTTTAAATGTTGGAAACATACGAATGCATTTCGTTGAGTGTGAATGGCATTTTTCTATGAAACTGCAACACCATGCAAAGGTGACAAGGTCGTATGCTAGGTGTATTTGATCTGTTATCAAGCCTGATTTAGGCCAGATGCGTTCACACCCGCCACGCTTCCTTACTATTATATCCTTTGTATGTCTAATTTGAGCATTTAACCGTATAATTAGGTACTATATTCTAAGTACCAAGCCTAAATAAGCGATAATAGGCGATAAGGCCGCCTGTTAAAAGCCTAGATAATTACTGTAATTTATAATGTTATCCTTGTTTTTGTGGTTTTTAATAAAGAGTTATTGTATTGTATATGCATCCAAAACATAGTACCTTTGTCTTGGTGACTCCAGTGTACCAGAACAAAAGCATTTTAAGACACTAGACCATGTGGTTTCGCCCGCGACATTTTACCGAGATTTTTTTTTCCCATATCACACATTGGCGTTCCTATTACTCCATCCAGAAAATCACATAGTACCTTTGATCTGTTGCTGCGTGAAAGACAAACATACAAACCAACAAAAAAAAAACAGTTTCGTATCTATAATATGAATAAGAATAAAGATTAGAGTAGTTTTGAGGTAACGATGCTTTGAAGAAAAATAACCAAACTCCCGTTACTAACTCTCAAGTTCTAACTTCGCTGCTCTGCTAAAGCGGACTTCTGGCATATCCTTACGTTTATTGCGGTGTTTCTTGGCAAAGGAACAATGGACCAGATTACGGAAGCACGCTAACGAAGACTTGTTATTCTGAGCTTGTCTCCTACCGTATTATTTACAAACATGCCAACCTGCAATATAGAAGATTTCTTATGCCACGTTTCTACTTAACCTCTTCAAATATAAATAGACTGGTTACTGGACATTGGTTGATGACAGTTCAAACATTTTGTGGATGCCTCATAAATGACACTGACAATAGCTTGATTGTGGCAAAGCGTAAACCGGGATCGTTGCTCGTATGCAGTTGCAAATCCTATCAGTCACCGAAATTTTGAACAGTCTACCAAAAACATTTATTGGACATTAATTTTCTACGCATTATGGTGCATCAATTGATTTCTATAAGAACATGCTGATATTGTTTTTATTAATCCCATAAACATTTGTAAATATAAGTTTACGCGGATAGGGTGTACTAAGTCGAAAGAAGTCCATAGTACCCATAATTATACATTTTATGGAGTGTAAATGACCATTTCTGTGAACACCTGATATTTTTTTGCGATTTATATGTATATTTCTATAGTAAAATTTGTCCATACTGATAGATGTTATGTACCCCCTTTCGGCTTAATACTCCCTTTCCACGTAACCCAATATTGTACTGAGGGGAAGGTATGAATATTAGTATTTAGTCACCTATTAAACCTATGCCTCGTATTTTTGCCTGCAATAAATAACTTTATTTTATTTAGAAAGGTAGGTATTGACAATTGAGGATATAGCAGTATCAACATTTGTCACGGTTATCATTTGTTGTATATCATACAATCTATACACAGGGCAGGGCACGTAGCTAATAGTAGCTGATTTGCACTATCCAGTGATTGGCAGTGCAGGCAGAAAGGCAGGCAGGGTTGAACAGCATCAGGTTTACACCATTTTTCTCCACTTAACATAATATATTTATCCTCAGGTGGAAGCAGTGAGCACTGAGAAGCGAGTGCGAGTTCGTGTGAAGCTATACGATGACAAGACCGACATCTACAGCCAAGATATCGACATGTCCACCGGTGAAGGAGGTTTCATCGTGCCCACTGTCATGGCTGACGCACCATATGTCAACTTACAGGTAAACATAACACTCATGCATGGCATGCACTCACGATATAAAAATCAAACTAACGATCAATTCTAATGCAGCGACCCAAAATGTGCCTTGGCCAGAGAAAATAGAAGTAAATAGAACGGAAATGAGAAGGAAAATCTGTCGCCAGGTATCGTGACATAACCTTGATTGAACATTCTTATTTAGATCATGGCGTTGAACTTCGCGTCACAGTTGCTAACTGTTTTGGAATGACTGACGTTTTGTTTATATGGGTGCAACTGGCTACAACTTCTTACAAAAATGCCTTGACAGCCATCCTAATTTAAAAAATTGTTTTTTTTTTTCTTTGGCCTTGGCTTCTGATACCAAAACACCCTTATCTTGCGCAAGTTCACGCCAAGCATAAACGTTCAATATCCGCTGATTTTTTTCTACTTTCACTTTCCATTTATGTCGGGTCTTTGGCCCTCCAGCATCTCTAAGTAGTTCCTTTTTACTGTGAAATCCTCTCCCGTCCTCTCCAGATGTTCAAGTCCAGGATTCTATGGGACTTTTTTCACGAATGATGTTAGCCGCTGCCACAAGATTTTCAGTGTATGTTTTTTCCGGATTCTCAGAATGCCTTCTTCCCTCTTAACCACCTTTAAAAAAAATACACCTTGCGTTCTGCTGCTAACAGCTTATTTTGCACCTTTTGGGTACAGGTTTCACGGTAAATTACTTGATGCAATTCTGTTTAGTAAAACTGGTGCGTATCTGAATAACTATATTCAATCATGATGTTGCAACAAAACAAAATACTTGTGAAAATGTCTGGTTTGTAAAATATCTAACTTGCAAAATGATGCACCGCATTTATAACTGCGAATTAACGCTTTTTTATGGCACTTTGGACATAAGGTCCTGTTTGTTTTAATACAAGCGAAGAAATATGAAAATATCCATCGTTCCTAACAACAATCGCTAATAGTCTATTTAGGTGTAAAAAGTAAGCCTTCTCTAAACAGGCGTTTAAAGTCACTTACTAACTGTAAGTGACTTTAAACGCCTGACGTTAGTGCTGCACACAAAATCAAGCATAATAAAAACTATGATTTCGCATGTAAACTTATTTTTATTCACTTTAGCTATGCAGTTAATCAAGCGTTCAATCACTGAATCTCTGAAACCTCAGAGCCTCCTGAAACCCTATCAATTAATCGATCCAGCCTACGTTCGGCTCAAAGCTGATAACTTTAATCGCTACATTACCCGCGCTCACTGATACAGTATTCGAATGGCTGTTATTAACTAAACTTTACAGCTTTCTGGAGAGGAACCTTGTAGTATCTATTGGAGAACTATTTATAGAGCATATAGTAAGAGAGTGATAGGTTAAGGTCTTGTAGTGTGACTAAAGAGCGCAATGGTGTTTTGGAGGAACGTAAGTTTTATTTTATGAAATCAGCACACACACAGGAATCTACAGTCTCCCCATACTTTACGTTGACCGCAAAGTAGAGAACGTTGGAGCGGAATACATATAGAGTAATACCAATAGACTACACAATATTTACTTATGTGGTTATATTGCTACTCCATTAATAGAGAAGAAGTCTAAGTAGAAAGAACCTTTTCTTTATATACTGATATTTTAGTCTTGAAAACTATTTCATATATAATATTTCATTGCATTTAAAAAAAAAATTGTCACTTTATTTGCTGCAAAGAAAAGTACGACGAAAACGTAATAATTGGTTCAAAATTTTCCGCTGCATTATTTTTTCAACTTTTTCACCACATTTATAAAGTAGATCAGTGCTTTTAGTGATAGTAATGTTTTAAATATATTTGTAAAATAGGTCCATTTTATTAGAAACTAGCTATACACGCAACTTAATCGTCCGCGATTTCTACAGAAAATAAAACCTATGTCCGTCCTCATGATACATTACCTCGCAAAATTTTATCGAGATTTAGCCGTGATTAGCAAACGTAGGCGTAAATGTAATCGTAATGTAGCAAACAGACAGATGGACAGAGTTACTTTCGAATTTATAATATTAGTGTGGATAACACCCAAAATAAATTTTGCACTTATTGTTACAACAAGGTTGAGTAAATATATCCAGGATAAAGCGTAGTAAAATCAATCACTAACTTACAGTTTTCCAACCCACACTTTTCTTAACAGCCTTTTCGAATCTCAAAATAAAAATAGCAACAGCTTATCCTTCTTCAGGGATAATCTCACCATTATCGTGACCTCGGGAAGACCGAGCACTTTGCAGCCGAAATCTCGTCGTTTGTATTCAGGGTACAGCCGCCATCTCGCGGGAATAGAAGTTTAGCGACTTCGGACTCAATTAATGATGCGATTAGAGGAATTAGCTTTGAGAACGTGGGGAGTGATCGGTCAGAACAGAACTCGGAGTGTAAGTAATGGAGTTAGGTCTTTCAGGGTCGGCAACGTATCTGTGATGTCCCTGATGTTGCAGGTATCCATAGGCGAAGGTGATCGCTTACCATCAAGCAGCCCGCCTGCTTGTTTGCCACCTATGGCATAAAAAAAGGTCATCACGCATCGACATGAAAATTTTCTAATCTTTTTTTATAAAATTGAGTGTCGTGTGTTGGTTAGCGCCACATCAGTTTTGGCACCAAAACGTGGAAAAAACATGTCGGCTCATTGTATTATTTTCCTAAACTTGTGTATTTTCGAGTGTTAATGTGTAGTAACGGTGGATTATTATTTATTAACACGTCCTTTGACAGTGCGTCGATAGGCGGGAAATTTAAAATGTTGAGTTATGACAGTACGTCGAAGGACGGGCTTATTCTTTCAAAGAATACGTTCACTACGTCAGCCGGCGATGATTTTCCATACAAGCATCATATATCATACATTTATATTACACGGGAATTACTCACGTAAGATAAGGCTGGATACTCCGACTACAGTTTCAACCGCATACGGCGGTCTTTATCAAGGTGAATGCGCGCGCACGGCTGCGTCTCGCTTTTCAGCCGCGCGCGCGCATTCACCTTGATAAAGACCGCCGTATGCGGTTGAAACTATACTCGGAGTATCCGACCTAATCTTACGTGAGTAATTCCCGTGTAATATAAATAAAAAGTGTTTTCTTTTTGAATCCAAACGACTTTTTTGCAAGTGCTATTTTTGGTAGGTTGTTTCCTAACATGCATTCAGTAATGTATTCCCTGAATTTCTCTGCTTAATACCAATTACATATTTGCTAATGATAACTTGCTACTGATGTTTTTGTAGCAATTTGTAATGTGAAACTTTTGTTTTCATAGGTTGAAATTTTGCAAATGGGTTAATGAAAATAAAGTTTTGTTATTCAAAAATGGTTTTCTACGCAGTATTATAAAATTTTAAATAAATCATGGTTATCTGGTTTTTAAAGTAAAAACTTCCTTAGGTGCGTTGAGCACATTTTGGGTAAACAAAAATCATGGAACTTGCGTCATTGTCACACTGTCACAGAATACATAATATATAGTACCGTGTACTTTAAAACAGTGCCATCTCTTGTAAAATAGGTGTATTACTTCTTAAGTTTTCACTTCTGACGTGCAGTCCTATGACTGATGTGTTTTTTTTTTACGTTTAGAAGATCGATCAAGGACACCAACACGATACGACGTATTATGTCTGTATGTATTATCTATGACAAAGGGCACATATTCCATTTTCAATAAAACTTTCAGGCATGCCACGCGTTTATGGCATATAAAATCTCACGTAAGTTGGAGATTAAGGCCCCGAACATACTAGGCGTTTTTCAAACAATTACGTGCTTGCCACCGCATTGCGCTTGCTTATTGCGTTCTGCGAATAGATCGAGGGACCAAAGCTTATAATTATGGTGAACATGTGGCCGAGGTACTTAACCTCCTCGATAATAAATCTGTTCAAATTCTATTCTAAATCCCATTATGACAGAACTCGATTATCAACATCGGTATTACCGTAGCTCCTATTGGCTACTCATTCAACATCGTTACTTTTATTTCGTTCCAGCTTCTTTTATATAATTTTCACAATTCACAACGAACCCTATTATTCACATTTCGACATTTTTTCTGCTCGCAAATACCTTTGTCCCGTTTCATTTTTTTCCAAGTTAAATTCACCGGATAAATTATGTCGAGATATAGGATAAATAATCCGGCACTCCATTAAATCTAAAATGCGAACGCTTTTAAGAAATTAGGCAACTAATCTTCGGAGTCGGCTGAAAGGGGATTATTTCGAGAAGGGAATTGCATGACCTTTATTTTTAGAATATGCTACTTAGCCCGCAGATTTTGGGAGAATTACTTGGAATATTCAATCTACTAAATCCTCTAGCAAGCAGAGTCAAACATTTGTTAACTTAATTATATTGAAATGAAGCTGAATTCTCGTTTTATATGTTCAAACATTGAAGCTAACTAGCGTGCGAATTTATTAACTCTGCAAGCTGGGGCCAATCAGTTTAAGTTTGACCTTTGGTAGACAAAATTCTAAAAACATTAGCAGCTGTATGTACTGTAGTAGTACACTGGCGTCCCCATCATTATGAACAACTTTTACTACGGAAAACACCCTGAAAACCCGAAAAAAGACATCAGCTGCTTCATAGAAAACGGTCATTCACACTCGACAAAATGTTTTTTTTCGCGATTTCAGGGTTGGTCTCATGGTAAAAGTTTTTCAGAATTATGGGTAGTAAGGAACCTTTTTGGCTAAATACACCCATTCCACGTAACCCTTTATTATCAGTTTTATGGAACTTGTTTATAATAAAATAAAATAAAAACTATTATCACTTAACGAAATTTTTTTTATGATACTGGGTGACGAGACGAACGAAGTCGCTCGTCTGATGGCTCTTTACGCTTGCCCATAACAGCTCAACGCCACTCAGAATTTTGAACTTCAACAGTTCAAAACCCTGGATGGCAATGCACTGCGCTCGTCACCCCGCGATATAAGATGTCAAATCTCTGTGTGCCTTGTAATTTCGCGATTTTTGTAATTTATTAAAACAAAAACAGGTGCCACAAACAATAGCCACATGAAATTGAATAAAATAGTCCCTGTGTAAAAATAATAACTTCTGTCCATAGGTTTTAATCTAGTTTAGGAACGAGTATCTTCTGCATCTAATCAGTCGCCCCGTCGCAGCTGGGTGTTTCAGGGGCTTTCCGGATTAAAGTGCGGAAGCTAGGGATTGATTAAGTTTTAGCCTCTTGGATTGGCTAGTGGCTAGTTGCTACTTTGCTTCGCGACTGATTAACCATAATGGTTAGAACGGTAGAATTGACAGTCTACCCAAGCAGTTAGTTGTATATTGGTTGAAATCATTTACCCAGTGAGTTTCATGCAACTGTGTGAGAAACGTGACACAAGAGGTAAGCACCACGTTAGCCCACAGTTTTTTTTTTTTTTTTGTTTCAATTAAAACTTCTGTCCAGGCATTTTTGTAAGAAAATTGTTGCAGCCAGTTGCACCCATATAAGCAAAACTCAGTCATTCGAAATCAGTTAGCAACTGTGACGCGGAGTTCAACGCGTTGATCTAAATAAGAATGTTCAATCAAGGTTCTGTCATAATGTCTGGCAACAGATTTTCGAGATGGCAGAAAAAAGCGCAATATACGCGACTAGCCGTCCGCCCCGGCTTCGCACGAGTGTAAGCTCGGCCTTCGGCCTCGCTACAAAATATAATATAGCCTATGTCACCCGGGGATAGTGTAGCTTCCCAACAGTGAAAGAATTTTTCAAATCGGTTCAGTAGTTTCGGAGCCTATTCATTACAAACATACAAAAATAGGTACAAATCTTTCCTCTTTATAATATTAGTGTAGATTAAAAATCTATGTTCCTACTTATGACTGCTTTTTATGTGTTTCTCAGTTTACTTGACTTATCTAGTATATTTATTCAAGCAATGCTTCATTGGTATATAATGTTCTAATCAACAAATACCGACTCGAACAAGCCAAGTTCGTTAGTTCCCAAGATCACCGCAAGCAGTCGTCAGCGCTCCATTCGCATTGATTTCATTAATCTTCAATGATTGGATCCCAGCTTGGTCTTCACTATCTCCCAGCAACATTAGCCCTTATAATACCTCTCTTATAGCCGAAAATCACTTGAAACTTTTCTGCTGACCCGTCTCACTAAACTTTACGCGATGTTTACATAGTGACTGATGTTTATTCTGTGACGGGAGTTAATATTTTTTTATTCAGTTCACTGGAGCACACTTTTACTTCGACAACTCTTGACCTGTTTGTCAGATAGATTTGACGCTTCACTTGCTTATCGGATAAATTCAATATTGTTTTAGTTATCTTTGATAACAAAACGTTGCTATCACAAAAAAAAACATTTTCTTTGCAGAAAAGTTCTCTAAATCTATAATGTAACAATGTATTTATAGCGTTTGTATTTATTATAATATATGTATCCTAATTACCTAATATTATATGAGCGAAATTAACTCTGCGTCTTTATTTGTTTGTTCGCTTTTCAAGACTAAATAGCTTGGCCGATCTTAACAAAATTTTGCAAGATGATAGAATGGAGTATTTCCCTGTGATTGGAAAATTGCACAAGTAACACCAATATTTAAAAGTGGATCAAGACTCTGTTGATAACTACCGACCAATTTCTCATTTAGGGACTTTCTCTAAATTTCCGACGATCGATCGATGTATATAATGCGCGATAAGTCCCGATAAACATTTTAAACATATAGATGAAAGTGCTGACTTGTACGGTTACAAGCCTGTACAATGACCTAAAAGGTTATGGGTCGTTAACTCATATCGATATACCGTCAAACATCTTGAGTTACGGCAGTCCTAATCAAATACACCCTAATAAATCCCACCCTAATCGACAACTTCGTTAGCCGAACATCAATCTAGAAGGAAATAACTGTATGTAACTACCACTTACCGTGCTTAGTGTAATACACTAGTCCGCGTCTTTGCTTATTATGATGTAGACAAATGCAAGCGTATCTATCAATCTATATAAATATAAAAGGCGATGTGTGTATACATGTATTTATCTATGATCCCTATGAACTCCAAAGCGGACCAATCAATCTGAACCAATTTTGATGAAATTTCCAGACAATCTTCAGATTAGCCGAGCAAGTGATATAGTGAAATTTGGTAGCGACCGGATCAAAAAACTTTTTTATTTTTTTTATTTTGTCCCAACAAAAAACAAGAATAAGAATGGAGGATATTCGGACAGATCAAAAAAAGAAAAGAAAAATATTTTAATGAATGGCGTTGACAAATAATGAAGTCAGTACCGATACCTATCTTTTTGACGTGGGTGATGTTTACAATAACTTTTTGCCTAATTAGACATCATGGTCTAATGCCAGTCAAAATAAAGATCCTAACTAAAAAAAAAATATAGTCAAATGTCGTTCATTATAATTTTTCAATTTGTTTATTGCCTCTCTTTATAGTAAATAAATAACAGTGATACACACGGTACAAAAAAAACAAACATAACAACAAAAACAACAAAGCTAACACATCGTGCAAATGGTAATACGTTTGTTGTCACAGAACACTAGACTAGGTCTGTGGTGGTAATTCGTACTGATCAAGGATGACTATCTTCCTTGGTACTGATAGTACTCTGTGACAGTCGAGGAGCTTGGCTACTCGCTTTTTATAACTTTATTGCTTGCTCACGCCATCTATTGGGCCATTTTGTAAACTTTTTTTTAATTTTGCTGTTGTAAAATCGCCCATTGAAGTGTAATACTTTACATTCAATTACATTGATATATTATATAACGTACATCATATAAAAAAAAATCAGCAAAGTAGGTTAGTAGGAGGTTGCTTCTAGAAGGTATATGTATAATGTAGTCATAATTAAAAGTAAAAAACAAACGGTAATAATATACATGACAAAATAAGCTTGAATTAGACTTGACATGCTTACGTTTAGGACTCTGGCTAAGTGAAGTCTAGACACAACTAAAACAAACTCCAATTAGTTACTAAGACTCAGACAGCATAGACATAACTTAGAAAACCAGGGTCAGCTAACAAGCTGCCATGAAGTTGGCTCAGGATGATTTAAACTTAAAACTTATCTCTTCAAAAGTGTATTAGCATCGGAAACGCGGCTACGAGCGATTGAAGTCGTTACAAACAGCTCTCGCCAACTTTCGGGCCTTAAGTTATGTAAACTTGATAAGTTCTGCACTAGTTTTTAAGTGCTTAGATCAATTTCCACTAATGTGTTTGAAAACTATAGGTAACCTACGATCTTGATTGTGATTACATTGTACCTGGGTACTGGCAGTTCAGGTGAAATCGTGATATTTTGGTCTCCATCACTCTTTTTTAATAAAGAGTTATTGTATTGTATGATCCCTTAGAGTGACCATTATATTGACCGGAGATATAAATATTAATTCATTGTCCGATGATAGCATTCCCAGGGCCACCCAGCAGGCCTAGCACGGGCCGTGGAAAAATTGTCTTTCCATCGTTTTTATCCACGCGTAGACGCGACTGAGCTAGAATATGGATTCGTTTGTCTTTTCTAGCGGGATAAAAACGGTGGAAAGACAATCTGTCCACGGCCCGTGCTAGGCCTGCTGGTTGGTTTCATCCGTAATTTTCTTAGTTGCTTATTTTCGATACAATTTAAAAAATTCTAAAAATTCCTGTATCTTTCGTAAACCAAGCTTCGTGTTAAAACGTCTATATGGGTTAAATTGGTGATTATGTATCAAAATAGAAATGGGTCGGGTAACACTAGGGTAATTAACTCACTTCGAAAGAACATTAAGGATTGGTACCTGATTTACAAAGAAAACTCTTAGGGACCTAAATAAATGCACAGACGAGATAGTTAAAAGCAGGCAGTAAAATAAATATAAATGATAAGGATCTATTTATAAAATAATCTAATAAATTATTGACCGAGCTAAAGTTGAAGTGGCAATGGGCAGGCCATATCGCTGGAAGAGCCGATACCTGATGGGGAAGAAAGGTTCTTGAGTGGAGACCACGAACCGAAAGACGCAGCGTAGGTAGGCCTGCCACTATATGGAAAAATGCAGATGGCAGACTGTCGTTCAGTGTACAGAGATCTAAGGGGGAGGCCTATGTTCAGCAGTGGACGTCTTCTGGCTGATTATGATAATGGCATACCTACAATATGCCACCGATAATGGCATGCCGCTCCAAGGGTTATATTTTTTTTTGACGATTAAATTATTTACAAGAAAGCTCTAACGAACAAAGCCTAAAAGAAATCTCCAAACCGGATCTCAACTTGTCAGTCTAACGCTAAAATGAATATTGAGTACGCAAATAACTCACTAAAAAATCCTTTGCCATCGTGACTCATCAATCACCGTTCGAAGAACACGAAGGGGGACTTTTTGTTCCTCTCCCATTCTCTATCCATCTTGAAATATAGATTGATCGTTTCTCTTACATTTCTTAAAAGACTCTATTTTTTTGTTAATCGACCTTTAATTGCCTTGGAATGTGCTTTCCACATTCTTTTATTGATAGGTTCAAAGGCTTTGTCTCTGATATTTCTTTTTTCTGTAATTTGGGGAGATTATCTTAGAAATATTGACAAGGATTTATCTAATTTTATTCCAATCATGTGACGAGTAAGTCAATAAATATATTTAATAGAGTTTCGGTGTCCACGTTAAAAAAATGCATTATATTATTTTCCAAGACTTAAGTGATACAATTATGGTAAAATGTGCCTTTCGTGTTATTTATTTCCAAAATCAGTGGTAGTAATAAAGTCCTAGTAAAATCTCCACAATTTTATAGGAGATTATTAAGTATTACCATGACTCACTTTGACGTGTTTGACAATTTCTTCTAAAACTTAAAATATTGAAAAACTTCAAAAAAATATTGCTTGGCACTGGCTAACAATATACATGAACAACGTTAGAGATAATTTTATAATCATAACTAAAATATATTAAAAAACATTGGTTTTTAGAGATTTTAATTTCTACTCACTAAAACATATTGTAAAAATATTTGCGAGTTTTACCTCTATTCTATCTAGGCACTTTTATTTTAAAACAGTTGTTTATCAAAGTTATTTATCATTCTACAATGCTACCAAGCAATCATTAGGTGTGACCAAAATAAATAAATAAATTGACAGTTTTGTTCAGATAACACCACACCACTAAACTTTACAGATAAAGTGGTTGCAATGTCTGTACTGGTGCTTTAACCGTGACAGAATTTGCCAGTTTGCGGAGACTGTTCACAAAGGCGTTATTAAACTTGGCTTCAGTAAGTGAAAGCAATTAATTACCGCATAGAAGAAACATAACATTTAAAAGAGCGGCTTCTATTGATCTTGATTGAAATAATCGACGTAGACATAAAAATAAATTATTTTATAAGAAGGTATTTTATAACTAGCTGACGCATAGCCTTGCTGTCCAAATTTCATTCAATTTGTTTGAGTTATGGTTCACATACGAAAAAAGAGAGGCGTCCAACAAATCAACAATCATGAAATTCGGTCCAACAGTTCTTAAGTTATGAATTGTGTAACTAACCCGACTTTGTTTCATATACGAGTACATATATAGAAGATAGATATATCTATCTTCTATCTCTATCTATCATCTATCTATCTTTTATACTAGCCGTCCGCCCCGGCTTCGCACGAGTGTAAGCTCGGCCTTCGGCCTCGCTACAAAATATAATATAGCCTATGTCACCCGGGGATAGTGTAGCTTCCCAACAGTGAAAGAATTTTTCAAATCGGTTCAGTAGTTTCGGAGCCTATTCATTACAAACATACAAACATACAAAAATAGGTACAAATCTTTCCTCTTTATAATATTAGTGTAGATATAGAAATGATGATAGGAGAAGAGAGGAGAGGCTAGGAGAGGTCAGAAAAAGAATAAAAACTTTAAAACCGCCTAGAGGTCTCCGATAAAAACTGTTGTTTTTATAGGACAGACAATACAGACATCCTACAATTCCAATCACCTACCCACGGTAGTGTTCAGTTATCAAGACGGTCACCCCCATAGATTCTAGGATGTTTTTTTTTTTTAGGTTTAAGATTGACCACAGTGTGTGGTCACTCTTAAACCTTAAAAATATCGGTTTAGGAGTGATCCTAAACCGATATTTTTTCGGAATACCTAGTCGAGCAACGTCGCGAGCGATACTTTTCCCATTATTTTTGTCTTTAACGACTTTGTCCTCAAGGATCGGTATCGGGTGATGGGCAGTCTTTGTTACAGGTCAGGTCGAGTAAGATATTTTATCATCGTTAGGAACGTGTAAGGAACTTTGTGCATTTGTTTGAAAATAGCTCCTAACCGGGCAAAAAAATTGTGTGATATTTTTAATGGTTTAACTGCGTATGAGTTTATCCTTCTAGACCTTTAGTAAGGCTCATTGCTGAGCGTAGTGATACAACGCCAATAATTAATTACTGACTAATAATTTTCTGGTAAATTTGCGCATCACAGGCCTAGGGGGGCTTCATGCATAACGTCACTGATTATGGTATTATTAACGCTTTGCTTTACTTAAAAGCGCTACTCAAATTATTAATTATGTTTTACATTAGAGCTAATACAAAAATACGTTATAAAATCACGTTTGTTGTATGGGACCCCCTCAATTTTTTTTGTATTTGTTGTTATAGTGCAACAGAAATACATTATCTGTGAAAATTTCAACTGTGTAACTATCACGGTTCATGAGATACAGCCTGATGCCAGACGGACAGATAGACAGACGGACAGCGGAGTCTTAGTAAAAGAGTCCCGTTTATTCTTTGGGTACGGAACCTTAAAAAGTGGATTAACCAAGGAGACATTTGAACACGAACGGTAAATGTACTAAGGCATATCTCACTTGTTTGTCTGATGTGGGGTTCCACCCATGTTCAACCCCTATTTAGTCCCATACTTTAATCGAACACCCAAAAATATTTTCCCGCTAGTTTTGTATTTCGAATATTTCATTTCGAAAATTCTCTCTAAAGCTAAACCTCCCTCCATTACTTGTCAACTTAATAAAACAGATAAAACATGGCTTAAGCTCTGAAGCGTCTGAGAAATAAGTCAAAGGAAAACTTGTTATCGGAGTGACCATTCACTGCGCTGTAAAGGTGGGACCACATTACGACACTCTACGGACGGCGGCGCGGCGTGTTGCAACGCATACGAACGGCAATACAATGTATCACCTTGCTTTGTGTTTCTGCAGAATTATAATCTAGAAGAGATCAAGTTTAAGGTCAATAAGTTATTACTAGACAAACGTGTTTCATCACCAACCGCAACATTTTTTGGTCAAACGTTAACCGTAAAAATAAACTCTTTTTGTCTTTGTTTCAACGACTTGGAGTCGCTGGTTTGTTTTTTATCTTTCGAAAACTAATATTAAATTTGAGTGTAAATCATAAGTGATATAACAAAGTTTTTATTCCAAAATATGCGGAAAACTTGAAAACAGCGGGTAAACTGCGAAGGCGAAATTAGTGATTTTTTAATGTTGCCATTTTTCAAGTACAAATTATTTTGTTAAGACACCCGACGTGTTGCATGTCTAGTGCTACTTCACCCTGAATACTCCCTGTTCGTAGTACTGCTGCAAAGAAATTAAATCCTTTTCTTATAGCAATATTTACAATGGCTCTTGTAATACAATCGAATACCCCTCCAGCCATGCGAAATGCTCCTTCCATAGCGACGTTTAAATATAAACTCAAGTCCTGGCTACATCAGCTATTTTATAACATATCTGACTACTTTAAATTGCCGGATATTAGGTACTTAATTTATTAATATATATGAAATTATTTTAATTACTATTTTAATAATTTTTTACAGCTAGTAGGTATAAAGCAGAATTTTCCTTTTTTGACATGTGAAATTGGTGTCGTCAATAAATATTTGTATTATTCTTTAACTAATAGCATCATCATCAGTCAGAAGACGCCCACTGCTGAACATAGGGCTCCCATTAGATTTCCACACTGAACGACAGCATGCTGTCTGTATTCTCTGGATGCCCGCGACTCTCACGATATCGTCGGTCCATCTAGTGGAAGGCCTACTCTGCGTCTTCCGGTTCGTGGTCTCCACTCAAGAACCTTTCTTCCCCATCGATTATTGGTTCTTCGAGCGACATGGCCTGCCTATTGCCGGTTCTATTTTCAAATATGACCAGCTATGTCGGTAACTATGGTTCTTCGGCGAATATCCTCATTTAGGATTTTATCGCGCAAAAAAAACTCCGAGCATAGCTCTCTCCATTGTCTTCTGTGCAACTCTGAGTTTTTCCAAAAGGCCAGCAGTTACGGACCACATGTCAGCACCATAAGTTATCACTGGCAACATATCTTTAGGCACTGTAGATCTTGGACGAGAATATGTCACGTAATTTCCCGAACGCTGAATTTTCCGATCTGAGTTGGGTTCTTCGGATTACTTCTTTGCCTATGTTGGACTTACCTAACTTACTGAAACATATATCTAAGATAGGCGTAATGGTCAACAACTTCGAGAGTGTCGTTCCCAATGGCTAACGGCACGGGTACAACATGGACATTGGAAGAGTTATACTAATAAATAAAAAATGCCATAAGCTCCTATTAGTACGATCCGGCAGCCTCACTTGAGAAAAAAATCCAATTCCATGCTAGACGTGTAGCTTGTAAACCAAAAAAAATCGACGGCCAAATCAATAACCAATAATTCGTTTTATACGGTGTTATAAAATATAAAATAAGTATTATTTACGTTATTTTATGCCAAAATAAAGAAAATTCAATGAACGTAAAGTGTGTGCAATAAAACTGTATCAGCGCCGAGCCAGTAAGGGGCCTGATATTTATGATATTGGCCCTCGAAAAGGCTTTTTAGCACTATTCCGGAGGTTTCGATCATTATATACGATTGATATACGAATCAGTACACTATTCTACACAATCTGCGAGTCGCATTTTTGTTCATTATTTTCAAGTTTTCTGCCATTTCTTGCCATTTGCCATTTAAGATATACATATATACGTACATAATGTACACATGTCAAAATGTCTCCATTTTAACACGCTTTTAATAGCTTGGTATGTATGTACGTAACGGAACTAGATTTTCAACTACTTTAAAACGTCGAATTGAATATACATTTTGCACAATTATCAAGGACCGATGACAATGCAGTAATTTAAATAGTTTGTCCCATTATGTTTACCAATATCTTCAGGATTAGCGATGTTAAAACGTGTTTTTTTTTTTTTTATAGAAATTTTTCAGTATACTTAAGCATAGATTAGTTTCAGTAACGTTTATAATTAAGGCCATGAATGAACAGGAGTTAATGTTTACAGACTTATTGAAATACATTTTACAGGCGTTTTAACCTGTAGTTACCAAAAACACATAATTTCACAATATTACACAAAATTTCGCAATGTTTTGTAATGTTATGCAATATGCTGCAATACATAAAACATATGTGAAATTATCATGCAATTACACACTTGAGTGCTGTTTACCGAATAAAAACTACAATCATACCTAATACGAGTAGGTATGAGCATTTGGCAGATTCACCGGTCACAGTCAAATTGATACAAACATTCGGCTGGTGGTGACGTCACTGCAATTGTATTTTCCGTTATACAAACACGAGTATTTATACAGCCTAAGCCACTGAGTCTAGAAGCATGAAATTGTGCACAAATGTGTACCTTATAATAACGAAAATGAGTATTTTTGATAATTAATTGAAGAGGTTAAATAGGAGTTAAGTATGTATGGAAGTACCTCGTTTTTTGTATAAAAACATGGAAGTAATTTCAAAATTGAATACAAAGAAAATTTCTTTAAAGTTATTAGATAGATAAAAAACTAAATTTATAGTTTTTAGGGTTCCTTACCCGAAGGGTGTAAATGGGACCCTATTACTAAGCCTACGCTCTGTGTCTGTTTCCGTTTGTCCTACCTCTTAACGGCTGTATCTATTGAACCGTCGCTTACCATCAGGCGAGTTGGTGGCCAAACGTAGATATATATATATATTAAAAACTTGGTAATTTTACAGCGGAATTAATCATTCATTATTTTAGCCTATCATGTTCCTAATGGACCCAGGTCTTCACTTAGACAGAGAGGATGGGCCATAATCCACCACTTTAGCCCAGTGCGTTTGGTGAATGTCATAATGTCTTTGAACTTTTGAGGTTCATAGACATACTGGTTTCGTCAGGACGTTATTCGTTCACCGTTTTTGAGCGATGGAATCTAAACGGCACATAATTTATTTAGGTACTAAATAAGTCATTTGTGCAGGCCCGAGGATCGAACCGGGTGCCGTCAGATCGTAAAGCGCTCATGCTACGACTCGGCCACCATCGCTCATAGCGGATTAACTAAGAAATATTAATAAAGTCAAACGGTATTACCATACCATACAACAAACGTTTTTTTAAACGTGTTTTTTATTTGCTCTAGTAAAAAAGGGTAATACCTACGTACACGCTTCCAACTTGACATTATTATATATAGTACACACTCTATCGTAGTAAAAATAATAAATACTGGCCAAATGCAAGTCGACGACAAATTTCTATTCACCAAAGTTAAGCAACGTCGGGCGTGGTCAGTACCTACTTGGATGGGTGGCCTGGGCATGATGTTGTCTTTATATGCACTAAGTACTTTTTGTAGTAATATTTTGTAGTAGTTAACAATTTAGGTATGTGGTGGTAAGGTACCATAAGTGCTCGAAACCGAATTGCACTTGGCTGATTTATTTTAAAATTCTTTATATCAGTGTTTTTCAGACTGTGGGTCGCGACCTCTTAGGGGGTCGCCATACCTTCGCAGGGTCGCGGGGGTCGCGAAGCCTCGGTAAAAGAAAAAAAAAAAAACAAAGTTAAAAAAAACCTACTAAGACAAATTAATTAATGAGTAATTATAAAAATAAAAAAAGGTTGTACGTATTTGATATTTGTTATACATAATAATAAAATACAGATTATAAACTATGCAAGGTAAGGGGTTCCAATTTATTTTTTCATACTATGGGGGTCGCGTCATGAAAAAGTTTGAAAAACAATGCTTTATATTCTATACTTACCTGTAGGTAAGTTCACTAGAGAACCTCCTTTTTTCATCGGTTCAAAATACGGTTAAAAGAAAGAAGAAGAAAATAACTGATCACTTGCTTATTTTGAAGAGTCGGTGGAAGGTTGAAAAACCCTGAACCATCCCATTTCATTTATACCTATACGTACCAAAAAAAAACATGGCGTCATTTATAAACCTATCAAACTGAGTAAGTACCTATTTTTTAGAAAATAGTACAATAGAATTGACATCATTATGTTTTGTTTAGATAATAGAGCCCGGGGGAATTTCCTAAAAATTCTTAGTCTCAACATTCGGCAATTCATTTCACGGAAAATGTTATCATGACGAATATGTTTTTGCGTATTTCTATACTTATCGATAGAAATTCTTATCTAAACTAAGAGAAATATATAGAATAATCGCTTCTTATCATAAAAACAAATAAATCGATAAAATACTAGAAACTCTTTTGAAACTCTAATCAAATAGATACGTAGAGACGGCAAAAGTACATTTTAGACTCAATGTTCACTGTAATAAGAGATATTTTCTCATAGACTTCGAGCGTACAGTTATCGACTTCTGCGAATCCGTCTATGTAGTGTGTATGACCTGTGAGTCACACCGTGTCAGTGGTATATAAGCGCCCGCCGGCATTTTACGGCGCATAAACCGTCCAAACGCGTCATCAGGTCGTTGTGTTTACATTTCTACAATTTATTGACAAAATGAGCGCTTGTGAAACAGACGTTAACCGCAAAGTAGCGGCCTTCTCTATGTATCTAAACGCGAATCAAGAAACTGGCCAAAATTTGACAAATGAAAACGTGGAACTGCTCTCGAAATTCGCCGAATTCCTTAAAGCAGACAAGCTCGAGAAACATAAGTACAAACACGAGTTCAAGCATGGTCACGGCAAGTTCGGTAAGCATGGACATCATGGCACGTTTGGCCATCACTTTGGAAAACATGGCCCGTTCGGAAAACATGGTCATGGTCACGGCCATCGCCACGGCCACCACGGCAAGCATGGTGGAGGTAGACACGAATTAGGAAAGCACGGATTTGACTTTGGAAAGTTTGGACCAGAATTCTACGGAAAGCATGGCGGAGACAAACATGAATTTGGAAAGCACGGGTGTGACTTTGGAAAGTTTGGACCAGAATTCAGCGGAAAGCATGGTGAAAATATGGAATTTTACGGGAAACATGGCAAGCATCACAAGATGGGCAAGCATTTCTGGAAGTGGACTATGATCCACGAGGCATGCAAAAACAATGAGAGTGGGGAGTGTGTGATCGCAAGTGCCGTGCCTTTACAAGAGAACTCTGCACCCAATGCAGTTGAAGGCCCATCTCAAGAGAATGTTAATGACGCTTGTGACTTTAGGCGTCATCACTGGGGTCGCCACGGTCGCTGGCTCATGTGTCCATACAAGCGTGACGTGCCAGCGGTTCCTCAGCCCGAGCCTTCTCAAACCGAGGCAAATGTCGCTCCTCAAGAAAACCTGGCAACATTAGTGGAAAATATTTCTATCGAAAACTCTCCGCCTCCACAAAAGGAATAAAAGAAAAATTGACATTATCCGGATGGATAAAGCAGATTAAGCCAAGATTAGCCCAAACAGTCGAGGACTAAGAACAATCTTTAATAACAATAAGCTGCTTTTGTTCATGTAGGTATAATTAATTTTTTATCTTTGTATCCAACTTTATTATCTCGAGTGTGAACGCGAAAGAAAAAATTGCCCAATTCGCAGGTTTTTTTTTTGTAATTTGCTAATGTTTTGCTCTTATTTCGGTGATGGATTTGTATAATCTCTTTGTAGGATAATGTATACTGTAATCCATGTTTTCTCTGCGAAGTTTTTGTGGAGGTTACGTGTTGTTTTTACCAAACATGCCGCGTCAATCTTACGCAAAAACTTTTATGATTTATCATTTTGTTTAACCGTGTTTTCATCTTTTTGTTTTAGAGGTGTATGAACTATATTTTATGATACCAATGTTTATTGAAATAATGAAATGGATTGTTTAAATTACGTTGAAAACAAAGGATGGAAAAACAAGCACAAAGGAAAAGTATGGAAGTACCTAATCAAATATGGAATAAAAGTAAAGGAATTCCATAATACGAGTATTGAGATATTCGTTCATTTCACGTACAATTATAAGGTAAAGATAGCGTTTGTGAAATAAATGTTTTAACATAAATAATTTGTTTGATTTTTTACCAGCGGCGCTCTGCGGGTTTACCCATGTAGTTCTCCTGAAATTTTGGTTATCCTGGAGTTTTCTCAAAGCTCTCAAAGTTAAGGATATGCTCATCTGAACAAGTCCCGTTACCCCAAACAAACAAAAAAATACTTTGGTTACCCCTGTCCTTCCAAAGTAATATTTTTTACCCATCACACACCATTTTTTGCAAAGTTTAATCATGAGCTGATTTCACATCAGAAATAATAATGCCTTAAAGACACATAAAAACCCGGACCCCAGACCAAGTTGGAACTGAAATCTGTCACCCTCAGGTTACTTCTTATCCTATAATTTACTGCGCGTGAGACGATGTCCATGCACAAAAAGTACAGAAAGATATAAATGGTTTTGTATGTCATCGTGGTTAGTCTAGCTAGATGATTTTCACCTTCATTTTGCGTAGCACTGTATGATCATGCCGATCAAATTGCTGCCTTATTTCTAAAATCTTAAATTCGTATTTAAAAAAGTCTAATACGCATGTTTTAACAGTTTATTATAATAGTAAATAAAATAAACCTGTCTCGTTTTCGCGTGTGCGAGACGCTGATAAAACACTTAGCATGGAGTATTTATTACATATATAGCATAGATTAGGTTATCGACCGTTACTGGATAAATAAGTAGGTCATTATAAATGCAATTTTCAAATAGCTACATTGTTTATACGTAAATATTATTATGTATGTAAATAAATAGGTCAGTGTCAGTGATGACATAATTATGGTACTGAGACGTGGTCCTTAGCTGTTGGCCTTTTGCAAAAACTCAGAGTCGCACAACGGGCAATGGAGAGAGCTATGCTTGGAGTTTCTTTGCACTATAGAATGCGGAACTTGGATATTCGACAAAAACCAGAGTCATCGACATAGCTATTAAAATTTGCAAATTAAAGTGGCAATGGGCAGGCCACATCGCTCGAAGAACCGATAACCGATGGGGAAGAAAGGTTCTGAGTGGACCACAAACTGAAAGACGCAGCGTAGGTAGGCCTTCCACTAGATGGACCGACGACATTGTGAAAGTCACGGACATCCAGTGGATGCAGATGGCAGGCTGTCGTTCAGTGTGGATTTTATAGGGGGACCGATGTTCAGCAGTGGACGTCTTCTGACTGATGATGATGTAATAAATAGGTCATAATTCTACAATAGTGATATGATAAAACCTACATTTTATGAGTATAAAATGAATGGTGCTCTACGCAAGGGATAAGTCACACCTTATTTCAAAAACCAGTCACATGAGTTATCTATATATTACTAATACGAAAGTAAGTCTGTCTGAACCTTTCTGTTTTTATTACTTTTTCAAAATGGTCAGTCACAGAAACGACTGCTAAGATAATCTGTCTAGGTATCTAGGTAGTACAGGTTGTCGATGTACAGGGTTAGTGGTAATTAGTTAACAAAAGTTGTTTGTTTTAACGTTGGAGCCACCCTTAAGAGGATACTAACTGATTTATTACCAGTAAACCACTATAAAAAACGATATACTTACCTATAGTACCTATTGTTCCCTATGGAGTCCAAAACAGCTGGACCAATTTTGACGGGTAATTCACTGGCAAACATCTGATGATATAAGGAGTAACTTAGGCTACTTTTAACGCGGGTGAAACCGCGGAGCGCAGTTAGTCTATCTATAACTGCACTCTGTCAACTTTTTACTGACGGAAATTGTCACGTCTAAAAACGGAACAAAGCCAACTTTAGTTAATCCTTTCTTGATCGCAATTTCTAAGTAAAGCTGGAAGCGGCTAAGCCGATCTTGATGAAAAGACACAGTTAAAATACTATATAGTACCTATATCAGAGCAGCTAGTATAAAAATAAGCTCTCAACTCCTTCCACTCTCTGTCATGGATCAGCACCGACTGATGGTGCGACGAGTTAAAAAAGATAAGTCGATGCTATTAGTTAGGTACATTAGCAAAATATAATATTGTCTCCATGCACGACATACCAATAACGTTTTAGTCAGCAATTCATTGCCAAAACTTTTAATCATCGACCGGTCTCTGCCCTGGGTCAACAGCGACATGATGGAGGAAGTATTAACAAATATTGGTCTATTAGTTACGCAAAATATATCATCTCCATGAAGAATAAAATCGGGTCTTGATCCAGTTTATCAATGTCGATCGCTGAGCTAGATGAGGATCCCATTGGAGCTAGCTGGATTAGACCAATCACAGCAGTTTCACTTCCATAACTTCCAATCATCGTTTCATTCCAATTGACGTCTGTATTTATCCTACCTTATGTAGCTAACCATTGTTATGAAAGGTAATTATAAAATAGGTAAAAGTAAGAAGAATCTGAAATCCAGATTTCCAAACGTATTCCCTTAATTTTTTTTGTAACGTACGATAGAACGTTACAAAAAAATGACGTCATAAACTTTAGTTTTAACATACTTACGTTATGTTTATCGGTCGATACGAAATACCGACCAGTTTCAAAGCCATTAGAGCTCCATCATCAGGTCTGATAGTGTCATAGCATTTATTTTTATTGTTACAGGCTGAGTTAGTGGCAGTTGAAGGGAAAGAGATCGAGACTCATTACGTACTAGCACGAGAGAGGATCAGGCGATGGAACTCTACGTCCAAGTGCTACCTGTTGGTGGAGAATCTGCCAACGCCTCTGCAAGTAAGTTACGGTGTAGCTTTAGAACTCAGCTTGATTGCTACTTGTTTTTTGTAAGGCGTTTTTAGGGTAACCCGATTAATTATTAAGATCATAATTATAAATAAGGAATAATTACTAATTATCATATTACTGACCATCAATAACCATAAAACATGAATAAGTTTTGGAGTACGCGTTAAGTTCCGTGATCTCCAATTGTAATCAATTGCGTCGTCGTCTCTATCATTTTTTATAGGTACTTATTTTCAGTAAGTAGTTTGGACGGGCACGGAAAACCTTGAATTCATCGTCTTTTTACCCATTTTATTTTATGTGGAGTATTTCAACTGTTCCACTGACTTGCACCATACCGGTAGGTATAGTGCGTACCTAATGCTTCCTAGCATGACTAGCATCTGTCATCTATATTCATCTTACATCCAGCGTCTTCGTACTAAATATATATTGCCCAAAGAATAAGGCACGCTACTGAAAGCTTACTGCATTGTGTACAGGCTGGAGGCATTGCCAGCGCGAGCGTGTGGTCTTCCTGCGGGTGCCGGCAACGGCTGCTGGCGGCGGTGACCAGTGGTGGACGCGCGGTCCACTGGGCCGCCGTGCCTTCACCACCTGCCAACAACTCAGATCTCTGCCGCTTTAACTATACGTAAGCACATCCTCTTTTTTTTTACATAAAATGAGTTTGCTTTTGCTCCACTTCGCCAGATGGTAACCAAAGACGAATCTGAAGACAGATCACGCTTGCCAGGAAGAAACTATTTACTCATTTTTAAAACCAGGATTGTAAGGTAAATCCGATGTCACGTCGTCGATTGGTCAGACTGTTCCGTTGAAATGGCAGAGACTCTTTCACTACCTGATGTGCGTACGACAAAAGAGTCACAGACAATCGCTTTGTCCGAGTAGTCAGTAGCTGAACTACTGACTACTCGGACAAAGCAAACAAAAGAGTGGAAACTCTTTCAGATTCAGACACGCCATTGCAATCATCGACCATTTTCCACCAATTGCTGAGTATAGGTTTCATCTCTTCTTCTCTATTCTCCCTTTAAACACGCCATCTTGTTCAATGCCTGATAATCTCGTCACTACATACTCACGTCTACTATATACATTTGAGACTTTATGATGACATCTGACCAATGAGCACGACTGCACAAAATAGCCTACATCTATAAGAAGCGAACAAATATTATAAGTGGTGCTTTATAGCCTTGACTATTTAACAAAAAACAAATTTAACACAACCAAGTCTCGTTTCCATTTAGGTACTATCATTAGTGAGGATTATGTTATGTGTATACTAATTTTTGTTGTGCAGGTTCCCAGTAACTGCTGACATGGCTCCGGTGAGCTCTCTACTCGTGTACTATGTCACGGAGGTAGGCGAGCCCGTGAGTGACGTCGCTAGCTTCCACGTTAAACTGCTGCATAAAGAAGTAAGATTAATTTATCTGTTAGCACTCTAGGTATATACACTGTACGTAGATGCAGACAGTTCAATCCATAAAGAAGGTATAGTAAAAAAAAAAAACGAAAAAGACCTGTTAATCCTTAAACGACTAAACTGATTTTCTTGAACCATACCTAAGAACACTCTCGATCAAGTCACGTTTCAAACAAAATAAAACTTAATCAAAATCAGTCCAGCCGTTTGGGAGCCAAGATGCCAAAACACACGTTATGCTTATAACACCTCTCTGTTTGCATCGGGGATTAAAACGATTCTCCTTAAAATATTTGTTGGGGACAACAAATATTTTAAATGATCTATTCTAAACTTAATTAACTTGGTGTTTATTTAGATATATGTTAGTACCTAACTGGCTACTTTGTAATTAGAACATTCATAAAGAGCCAATAAAACGTATTTTTAGAAATTAGTTCTTGTTTGTTTAGGGCGCTAAGCGCGTAGTATCCAGTGAGGTTGGTTCTAAATTTCCACAACATGCACAGAATTTAGATATAGGTCTGTGGTGTGATGGTCATAGAGTTATATATCATTTTGTTCAATGACCGAGTATCCAGAAACATTCAGTGTGATGTCAGCCTTACAGTGCAATGTTCATAGTATATATTACTTATATTGTTCGTCACAAACTATTATCTTTTTGGGCACACGAACACTAATATAATTAATATTAGCAACATTGTGTATGTGCGATTAAGCCAAGAAGTTTACGACAAGAGTTATAATCATCATTATTTCAGTCATAGGATGTCCACTGCTGGACATAGGTCTCCTCCATCGATTTCCAAATCAGCCGATTGGAAGCGGCCTGCATCCAGCGTTTTCCTGCTGTTCAAAGTTAGAATAAAACGAACAATATAAATTGCGTCTTTGTGGATTGAAATTGTTTGTATCTTCTGGTTTCATCAAGGCCATCTCTTTAAAACGTAAATTTGATAGAAATATGGCGTCATTCTGTGATAAATTATACCAGTACCAATAGCCCACTAGAATCACAATATATGCTAGAGTCGGAATTTTCCATTTTAATGTGCTGTATTTTTTATCTATGTATTTGAACTAAATGTAGGCGCGTATCGTAATTGCAGATAAAACAAGGCACCGATGTTCTGCTTCGTTTGTTATATAAACATTCCTGTGCCTACGAATGTTTCAATTAGTTCCTTCAGATTCAAGAGAATTTCCTTTGTCTTGAACGAAATTTTGTTAGTCAAATTAAAATTGTTTATTTTACATTGCATGAATAATTATGAGCTAATTTTACTGAATCGAACGCTATTTCAATATGATTACAAGGTTTCAAATTTTGTTGTTTGGTGATGAATAGTATTATTTGAAAGAATACTGGGCGCTTAGCTTTGCTAATCGCGCACATTGCATTTCGGCCAACATGTTTTTTGTCATGAGTATTTAACAAACGCAACGTTTTTAATAAACTTTTGCTGTACTTACCTACCTTCCATTCCGCGTTTCAGCATCGAAGGTACAGACAGGTACGACAATTATACCCGGAACGAAGTAGTTTGCCAGAGAACCAAAAACACCGATATAGCGAAGCGTATCAGCAAGCTGAAGTGGCCGGTCATAAATGGTCGTAGAACTGATAAGCGTTTGGATAATTATACGAGTTCTATATGGATAGAGTGTAGACCATGAATCGGCAAACGTATTGAGGACATTAAGCGAATGAGTTAGTGTTCGGGCTGAGAAACGAGCCTTTGCCCTAAGTCCAGCTGTGGTCCAAAATAGGCTGATTATGTTGATTACTCACTGACTGAATTGGGTCACAATAAAACTCAGTAACAACATGGGATCACTGCATTTGATTGATGCAGTGCCCTCTAACTTGGTTCTTATCTCCAACCAATAAAATGGAGGCGTTGATCCCGGTACTGTATGACTTATTGGAGCTCATGTAGATATGTTTACAACGTCAGGCTGTGGCTGAACTTTGGACGCACAATACGCCAATGCATGGTTCACTCCGAAACGCTGCCAATGAATGAAGCCATAAAGAGCCATTAGGGCATTGTAGAAACAAACCATGATTGGGATGTCCAACTTCTTTTACTAAATATTATTTAAGTTCTAAAACACGACTCGAAAGAAGAAGACGACTCTGAAACGCCAATTTTCCTACTTCCAGTGCCTATCAAAGCTTAGATTTTTTGACCTTAAGGTCTAAGTATCAAAGTGCTGCCGTATTGGCTCCAATATAGTACCAATATGACCAACGTGTGCCAACACCATACTATAGTACCTAACTAAAATGTTCAATCTCTTAAACCGTTGAAACTTCGTCACTGAAGCGCCCCGTGCTCTTAATCAACGCTCCATAATGAAAGGCAATCAATGGTAAAGGCAGCAATTAAGAACGCCTGTAATCACCGCAATTGTTCCAAACCAATTCGGCGGTTGTGTTCAGCAATTTTAATCAAATTGTTATAGAAGCATAACAACCGTGTAGCTACAAGACATTCTATTTAGCGTAGAAAACATTTTAATAGTGTCGATTCTGTTATATTATTTTTTGTTCTAAAATTGTATGCCATCGTTCTGACAATTTTTGACACAATATATAGGATTGCCCACTTATGTGTTAGCCAAAAAAAAAGTACATACTCATCCCTAAGTACGGGGCAGTAGGCATGGCCTGTTGATAGAAGCTTTAAAGAATGTCAACGCATCTGTGATGCCCCTGGTGTTACAGGTATCCTTAGGTGACGGTGATCGCTTACTATCAGGTCCGTTAGCTTTTTGCCATCTATAGCATTAAAAAAAACTTTTACTAGAGATACTAACCAGAATACCTTTAGTTGAGTGTGAATGAAATTTTTCTTCGGAACAGCTTTTGCGATTTCAGGGGTTTGTCCTGAGCTAAAAAAAAAACATAATGATCAAGGCACAATGTCCTTCTTTGAGCTTACCACCATTTCTTGTATTGAAATCAATAAATAGTCATTTCCCTACCCTATGTGTGCATTTCAAGGCACACATAGGGTAGGGTTCCGAAATGGTTTTCAAGAAACGCATTTCGAAGGCCACGCGTCACATTATGACACTACCACAATAGTATGTCATATGTCAAATAGAAATTGCAACGATCATTTACGAACGCATCTATTTATTTTTTATTTCAACAGGTAGCAGTGGCAGTGGAAGAGAGAAGATGGTGGTACCCTCGAGCAGCGCTCCAGTTGAGGGTCCTGGCTCCTCCTGACTCCATGATGTGTTTGATCGGCGCCCGCGCTCCACCAGATACCCGTTTTGATGCTCATCAGAGGTATGTAATGCTTCTACTTTCAAATGCACCAGGCATTTGTGAAAAGAGAAGATTTCATTGGGTTAGGTACTATAAGTTTGAAATCGGAAATCTTTGTGTGCTTTTCGAGTCAGCAAACGACTCCTACAGCTCTAATGGTAACCAACATGAAAAAGTGTCTTCTCCCCCTTCTCTCTCTCTCTCTCTCTCTCGTTTTCTTAAGTGTTCGTGAATGTGCTGTGCTCGTGTGTGGACAAGACTCATAATGAGGTGAAAATTATATTTTCATTTTGTTTCCAAAACCCAATACAATCCTGTAGTAAAGTCGCCACTACTATTACTGGGGTATACTATGTAAAATACGTAATAGGATGGTACAGCGTTAATGTGTTAAGGCTGGCCCAGTCGGAGAAAAAAAAAAATAAAAAAAATATGGCGAAGATTGCAAATTTCGAATAGCTGAATCACATCACACATCATCACATCATCAGCCAATTAACGTCCACTGTTAGACAAAGGCCTCCCTCATAGAGAAGGGTGTTGCCATAATCCCCACGCTTGGCAGGCGGCTTGGGGATCGCAGTAAGTTCACCGTGTACTATTAGGACGCTGCTGCCCATCCTTCGTAATAGCTGAATACCCGTACTTAACTCTACTCCCATGCCACCCGACGCCCTATACTGGATTACGCGAAAAGGTTTTACTAACGAAAAGGAATCTATAGTACCCGTCATAATGAACAACTTGTAGGATGAGAGTAACTCTGATATCACGAAAAAAATACCAGTTCCATAGAAATGGTCATTGACTCTCGACAAAATGTATGAAATAGCTAATATTTTTTTCGCAATTTCCGGGTTGGTCCTTTGGTAAACGTTGTTCATAACGATGAGTATAATGAACCCCTTTTGGCTCAGTACTCTTTTTGCGTAACCCTGCGTTTTACCTAGTTGCACTATATTTTATTTTAACCCTGGTTATAAACCCCATTCAAACCTTTCGGCCCTATTATATCGGTCACTTCCGCTCTCTTATAGCAGTCCTCTGTCTTGTCTGTTTTCCAGACGGTTGGCCGACCAAATGCATAGTTCCGCAGTTTTTCACATGATGTATTCGTCTGTTTTGAACGGAAACGCGACGCGATATGTTATTCCGCCGGTTTATTTGGCATAACCTGTCGCTGAGAATCGGCATCATTCTTTATTTATGGACGACCGAAAGAGACGAGAGGGCTAGTGAGATGAAAAATTGACGTTGATGGTGATCGGTGACATATTCTGAGAAATACGACTTGCGAAAACGATACGGAACAATCTGTTTGTTCGATTTTACCTACATCTTGATGCTCATCGTCAAATAATTGTTATTTGTCCAGTCGGGGCAGACATAAAACTAGCCTGAAATAGAAAATAATCCGGGGAGCTATTTTTTTAAACGTCTTGGGGGTGGTTGGAAGTATAAATCTCGATTTTCTAACTAATCCCGGTAGAGGATTCGCCGCCATCTTGTTTTAAAGATCAATTTTTTCGTTATTCTGAAATAACTCGTTAATTTACAACTTTAGAGCAAAAATGGCAGTATCCAAAGTTGTTGGAAATTTAATTTCTCACAAGTTTGGTCAATACCATTTTTACGCTAGGATCAATATTTGCAGAGTTATACAATCAAGTTTATCAAATAAATCGTAAGTTTCCCAGTTTTTTGTCAATAAGTTTTTTATAAATCTTATGTTTCCAGCTCAAATCGTGTAACTAAGACCGAAAGTCTAGTTACCTTTCTCACTCTCCTCTTTGTTTCCACTAGTGAACCTGAAGAGCCACCAGGCCCAGAGTTCGTGTCAGCCGGCGTGTCGCTATTCGTGGGCGGCGGCGCGTGCGGCGGAGGCGTGCTCTACCGGCAGCGGACCGCGCCGGCGCCGCGGTCACCAGCTCACTTGGTGCCTCCAGCGACCCACGACCGGCTCTGGATGTGGAAGTGCTTCAACTACACGTGAGTTTCAATAGTTCTTTATTGCAGTAGACTGCAAAGATCTTTTTTCAACAGATTTCAAAAAGGAGAGGGTTCTCAATTCGGTTGTTTTTTTATGACCTCAGAACTCCATTATAGATAAACCAATTTGAAAAATTATTAAATTCCTATTGTTTATATTTAAGGATATACTTTTAGGTTAGTTCCATAGAAATTTCATCAAATGCGATTCTGTAGTTTTTTTTTTTTAAATCAAATCAACTGGAAAAAATATGTTATCCAAGTAAACGAAATTGCGTATTTACTAATTTTGAAGTCGGTTTTTTAAATTAATAGTTATGGCGCAAGTTCTTGATATTGAATTCCTGAATACAGAGCAAGCGAAGGATTCTAAGATCAAAAAAAATACGCCTCGTCTCCTCTACCTAGAGTTCTATTTTTATTTAGTTAAAAAAGTTATTTAAAAGAAGATAATCCAGAGTGTAGTGGATTCAATTGGCACGAGACGACTGAAACACATAAATTTTCATCTCGCCTTTGCGAGGTAAATATTGCATTTCTTTTGAGATATTAATAATGTTAAGGGGTGCTATTCAAAGAGGTTGAAATGTTTTAATACTGAAAGATGTGAAAGTTTGAGGTTCATCACGTTTGATTGAATTTATCTAGCGCTACAAAAGCGGATAGCGGATACAAATGAATTTAGCGCGCAGATTTTAAACGATAAAGAAAGCCTTTCCAAGCTGGTAAGATGAAAATTTATTTATTTTGGTTATATTTATTACCGGCAGTTGACTTTTTACATATTTACTCGAAAGTAGGTATTCGTATTCGACACAAGAGAACGCCATTGGCCCTATACTCACCCCCTACGACCGGCTCGCAGTTAATTTGCTAGTGCAGTGACTCAATAATACCACCACAAAATACAAGAACTTGTTGAGTACGGAACCCTAAAAAGGGTCTTGGCCTCCAATACAGGGGAACGCAATTGGTCCCAATATTGCGCCCACATCAGACTGTGGCAGTGCTTCAACTATATGTGAATGCAGTTATAATTCTTACACCTCTGGCGCAGCGAACGATATGGTTCTTACAATTTCCTTTAATTTCATTTCGATGGCCCATTCATCTTGTCTCCATCGGCGAAGATATCTCCTTGCATCTCACCAGTGAATGAGTTAGGAGTTTGCGCAGGTCCGACTCTACGTCGTAACTTTAGTCATATCCGGGTAGCTAACGTCTCGGCAGCCAATTGAAACTGCAAAATTAAAATGGCTGCTATGCTAAATTTGAATTTGCAATCCTCCACCGCTCAATGTAATTTAAGTATCAAGCATATTATTGTAGAAATTCAACAAGTAAATTAAATTATAAAAAAATATATCCGACTGCATTGTATAAAATGGTAGGGGTAATTGAAAAGTAACAGCGTAACTATCTATTCTTACTCGTATATATGGGTACAGAGCTCTTTCATGCCGCTTTATCTTGTAAACTACTGAATATTAAATATTTCATAGTAGTGTTATACATTTTTGAAATCTTCATAATGTTTATTTGTTTAATTACAATTTCTCAAAAACTTACAGCTAAAAACCAAAACGTATTGAGACAATATTTCCAGATAAGAAAATTCGTAAACTAAGTATTACTAGAATGTTATACCAAGTTAACGCTAAAATAACTTATAGAATAGTGATGATGACCTATTTAACAAAATAAGTTACTATTTTTACCGATTTTTTTTACGCGGACGTCATCTTGGTTTATTGTTCCCTATGTCACTCCCACTATTAAAACGATTCAAATGACACCTAACATGTCGAAATCCATTGATCCGTTTGAGTTGTTAGACGCGCCAAAGAAATCATCATACATACACCCGAAAAACATAACCCTCCTTTTTGCGTAGTCAGTTAAAAATCGATGCATGCAAATAAACTTGCGTCATGCTATTCCGCCCATATGTTTATTCGTAACTATTCCCTGATAAAAAAAATATTTGGCATATTTCAAAGCATAAGCTACATTTTAAACTACTGTATACATTATCTACCAAAATTTTATTAGTCCCACTTTAATTTTGAGAACAGACTTTCTTATTTGTTTTCTTGTAAGTTATACTTCTAAACTAATCTCAACAAAAATTGCAATTTCCTTACCAATTTGTGGGATAACGTTTCCAATTTTCATAAAGCCATCAGTGAAAGTGTTTTTGTTGGAAAAACACCCCAAGGGTGCTGAAGTGCTACATAATCCTTTCAAACAGGTTTCTGAAGTTTCTCAACTCACGTAAAACCCTATGAAAATTTAACGATGAAATCCGATACGAGTATTATTTATAATCTCAAAAATCATAGACCACTTCATATAGAGTATAATTATAGGTTCTGTGTATATAAATTTTCTAATTAAAAACTCTTGTTTTGACCCGTTTTTTACACACGATTCGACCCTAGTTTTTTATTACGTATAAAATGCTTATTTTAGTACAGTTGAAGACAAAACTATCAATTGAGATAAAGGCGATAATAAAATAAACTCAGTGAGTACGAAGAACGTTATCACTTTAAAATTGCTAATGACTGATCAGTTTCCAGAATATTCCTCAATTTTCAATACTACATACTATTCGCTAACATTGCATAAAATCTCAATGCAGAATACCAACTATATGAAGCGAGAAAGTTAACTCATATAAATTGCAGACCCGCTGATTCATCTGTCAGACGACGTAAGTTATGCTCAGGCCCATGACAAATTGCCTTGTCTGATAACCAGTCCGAATCTATGAGGGAATACAACCACTATCTCATTCTAACAGTCTGAAACTGTACGTTAGAGAGAGGTGGATGTAGAACAGATGTTTCGCAGTTTATCATTCATTTATCCTTACCTTGAAGGCTCTGTTTTGGGAAAGGAAAGGAAAATGAACATGGTCGATATCACATAAATCTATTTGAAAGATTTCTTTTTTACTTTATTATAAATGGGAAGGTGTGTTTTTTTTGGTTTGATTTTTCAAGCTTCAACGAATCGGCGTAATTTTTACAAAGATACCTACATTAAAGTAATCAGTTAAGTACCAGGGAGTGACATAGATAACTTATTATCCCGGAAAAAAATCTCTAGATTTGATCACGTGGATGAGAGCGCATTTCGAGAAAAAAACAACGGAACTCATCAATTTTCCACCAAGTGGAATATTTTCTTGAAATTTATAATATGAAACCACTCCGAAGATAAAGCGTGGTCAAACAAGCCTTTATTTAAAAAACATACTTAGAAACAAGCTGTTATGTATATATATATATAATGTTTTTATTTTTATTTTGGTGGTCATTTTGAAAATGTTACAATATTTTGGTACTGTACATAGTATTGTCACCAGAACTAAAGAGGTAAGCAAAGTTTTAGCAAAAATGATTGGGAGGATCTGATCTATTCAGCTTGCAAGATTTGACTTAAACAATGTAACAAACATTGAAAGTTTTAACTTTCAATGTTTGTTAGATTGAATCAATCAGCAAAGATATCGCGTAACATACCTACACCAAAAAAAAACAAGCAAATCGTTTTTTTTTTAAGTTGGTTTAAAATGGGAAACTTGTGCCTATAATAATAGCTCAATAAGTAAATATTTTTGGAACCGATATTTATTTCCCTAAAATGTTTGCGTATTCAGCCCTTAGCCCTCAATTTGTCTCTGTCGGGCCGGTCAATATACCGTTCAGCTCGAATATCACATGTATCATCGTACCCATCGTATTATTCATGGCGTGACAAACTGCCAAGACTTCCATCCGACCGGACATTGGACACTGATAAAACGGTTTAAACGTGTAGAGCAAGCTTTCGGCCTTAAAGACGCAATTCGGCACCTAAATTTCGCACAACTTCGAATCGCCTTCTTTCCCTCTTTCCCTCTTTCCCTCTTTCCCCCTTTCCCTCTTTCCCTCATTCCCTCTTTCCCTCTTTCCCTCTTTCCCTCTTTCCCTCTTTCCCTCATTTCCTCTTTCCCTCTTTCCTTCTTTCCTTCTTTCCTTCTGCCAGTGAAAGTCCCGTCAAAATCGGTTAGCCGTTTTTGAGTCCATAGGAAATATACATACATACATCGCCTTTTATATGAAAGAAGAAAATAAGTTTATTGGTTTATTTGTTTCTCATTCGCGCAGAAACAGTTTGCATAGTGATAGCTAGAGGATGTTCCTGATTGAAGGAATGACCATACCCATAGCCCTAAAATTGACAGCTTTACAATTGTTGCCATCCTTCTCTCACATATTGAAATTAAAAGAGACGCAGATAATTTTAGTCCTGTCACATTGGTTTAGTTTAGTGAGTGTTATGACCATAGACCTAAAATTTATTTTTGCCATCCTAAATCTATGACCATACCTTATATATAGACTTGCCAAGTTGGTGGCAATTGCAATGGTGAATGTGGCTGCGACAGAGATGGACAATCACCTGCCGCATGAAATTAGAAATGCACTCTTAGGGGATCGATTCATCATCATCATCAGCCATAAGACGTCCACTGCTGCACGTAGGGGATCGATTGAGCTTATCGAACAGGCATTCTACAAGTACTCTGACAATTGCATAGTTTTTGTACTTAGACATATCTTAATATTAATTTACATATTTTAATTAAATTATTGTTTTTTTTTTTTTTTTTCATTTTTTTTTTTTTTTTCATTTTTTTTTTGTTTTAGATGCACCAATTTTGTTAAGTACATTATGTTCAATTTCTTATCTGTTCTTAACTAATAAGGTTTCATTTGATTAGAAATAATTCTAAATATATGAACACAAATAAAAGTAAAATATTTTAATCAAACTGACACTAAAATATAAAACTTATCTAATAAACCTACCAGCAAGCATCGTACCCAAGATGCCTGTTGGCATATATCATAGAACGAATATCCTATTTGTTGCAATAGGTATTTTTTATGAGCATTTAATTATTATTATTTTGACATTGTTATGAATAAATAGCTAGATAATTGTCCATAAGAGTGATAACGTGGGCGCAGATAGTAGTCCAATAAAAATCAATACAATATATTTCAGTAAATTGCACACAATCGCTCAAAGTTGTTACAGGTTTTCAACATAATTGATCCGGGCTGCCAGTTGTGTGATTCGAAACCTTTCAAATGAATTACGTGTACTGGACACGTAATTCAGTACAATGCATTATTTCAGCTCGTTTCAGCGTGACTAGCAATTGTTATTATGTTAATTAATGCCATAATGGAATGATTTCAATATTGGAAAACGATTTTGCGAACTAATTTTATGTCGAAACAAAACGCTGTCACAGAAGTTGGTACTGTTTTGATATATGCATGCTTTTGTATCATTAATTAGTAGGTACTATAAAACCATCATTACTACGGCAAACAACAGAATAATTTAAGGATGGGTCGCTTAAATGTAGTTCGAGGCGTAGCCAAGGCCAGTAAACGTGATTTCACAAATGTTTAGTTGCTGCTAAGGCAACATGAATATCACGTAAAAACATACATAATATATATACTTTGGGTTAACTTTCATATTTCGTTTGAGAGCTAGACGAAAAATTTAATTAAACCTTGTTGCACGTCGAATCAGAAAACGCAAGTACAAGGAAAAAAACTTTTTGAGACAAAATTTTGCCACCCATCATTTTAGCAAAGGTTCTCTCATTCGACGTGTATCATAATAAAAAATCATTAAATAGTTATAGTTTTTCACAGTTCTGTTTTCTGTCTAAGTGACATATCTGTACATTATGTTCTCGAAGCCAAGTGGTTGAGTTAATGGACTTAATAATTTATGGGTCGTGAGAAATGTCTCAAGAGGACATTTTATTTTATCCATATTGTGTTATAAGCTGGTATAGAAACAAATTATCCAGAGAAAAGTAAAAAAAATATATTAGGTAATTTAACTTAATTTTGGCACAACAACTTACTTCGTTTACAAACAACATTATTTAAAAGTTTATCTATTCATACATAATATTTTAATTCATCATCAGCCAGAAGACGTCCACTGCTGAACATAGGCCTCCCCCTTTAACCTCCACACTGAACGACATCCTGCCATCTGCATCCACTGGATGCCCGCGACTCTCACAATGTCGTCGGTCAATCTAGTGGGAGGCCTACCTACGCTGCGTCTTCCGGTTCGCGGTCTCCACTCAAGAACCTTTCTTCCCCATCGGTTATCAGTTCTTCGAGCGATGTGTCCTGCCCATTGCCACTTCAACTTGCAGATTTTAATAGCTATGTCGGTGATCCTGGATCTTTGGCAAATATCTATGTTCCGAATTTTATCGCGTAAAGAAACTCCGAGCATAGCTCTCTCCATTGCCCGTTGTGTGAGTCTGAGTTTTTCCAAAAGACAAACAGTTAAGGACCACGTCTCAGTACCATATGACATCACTGGCAACACACACTGGTCAAAGACCTTTGTCTTTAGGCACTGTGGTATCTTGGACGAGAAGATTTCACTCAATTTCCCGAACGCTGCCCATCCGAGTTGGATTCTTCGGGCGACCTCTTTGCCTAAGTTGGACTTACCTAACTGAACAATCTGTCCAAGATAGGTGTAATGGTCAACAACTTCGAAAGTATCGTTCCCAACATTGACCGGCACGGGTACAACATGGACATTGTACATTATTTATCTCTTATCCATGTTCATTTTAAGACCCACCTGTTGGGAAAGGCTACTGAGGTCGCTGAGCATTGTATTGAGGTCCTCCAGCGACTGTGCCATGATAACTATATCATCAGCAAAACGAAGGTGAGTGATGTATTCGCCATTAATGTTGATGCCCAATCCGTTCCAGTCCAAAAGCTTGAAAACGTCCTCCAATGCGTTCGTGAACAGTTTTAGAGAGATAACATCTCCCTGTCTCACGCTTTTCTGCAATTGGATTGGCTCCGTGCTCTCGTCCTGTAATTGGATCGACATGGTGGCGTTTCTATACAAACACTTCAGCACTTCGATATACCTATAGTCGATATGACAACGCTGGAGGGACTGCAATACTGCCCAGGTCTCGATTGAATCGAAGGCTTTTTCATAGTCCACAAACGCTAGACATAATGGCCGATTATACTCCTCAGTCTTCTGTATAATCTGGTGGAGCGTCTGTATGTGGTCTATGGTACTCCAGCCTTTACGAAAACCGGCTTGTTCGGGAGGCTGGAAGTCATCAAACCTGTTTTTGAGATGGTTCGTAATGACCCTGGAGAACAACTTGTACACATGGCTCAGGAGTGAGATGGGTCTATAATTCTTCAATAAGGTGTTGTCACCTTTTTTGAAGAAGAGCACCACCACACTCCTTTGCCGTGCTTCAGGCGTAGTACCTTCGAGTATGACGGAATTAAACAACGTCTGGAGGACTAAAAGTACCGGTTTTCCATCCGTTCTCAATAGTCCTGTCGTGATTTCGTCATCACCCGGCGTCTTGTTGTTCTTAAGCTGTTTCAGAGCCATTCTAATCTCGTACAAGCTGATGTCTGGGATGTCCTCAGTGTCCAATATTTTAATTTAATTCCAATTACAAAACTCTGCTCTTCTAATTACTTTGCATCTAATTTTGAATGTTATAAGAAACAATTTCAAATGTTAAAAGGTCGATGCCTTCTCTGTACCATTGTGAAGCAAACTTTAATTATCATTTGCTTAGCGAGTCTGAGAATGAAAAACAAAAACATTTTCTCTTAGTTGACATTAAGAACAAGATAAACACTTAGATACTGGACACCTAATGAAAAAATGTTTGTAGCTATTTTTGTACTAGATGTCTATGCCTAGTAAAAAAAGTTCATTGGTCATATTTTTTTATTCATATTTTTTTGGGGACTTTTATAGTTATGCTACATGGCAGACCATTGTATATACTAATCTAGTACACTCAAATTAATACAAAACACAGACAGCAAACACACAGAGTCAAAGGTCACTTGAGGTGACTCACATATCCGAACAGATCCCTGGCTGCGTCCGAATTGGGTTCAGACAGTAACCTCTTAAACAGACCCACATCTAGCCTGTCCATTGGTCATAATAATATACCTATCTGCAGGACAGACAAACAGAACAAGTATAAAAAAATGCAAAATTTAGCCCATGGTATTAATAATGTACTCCGCCGTATGCTACTCCAATATACAAAGATCCCGTGTGTGACATAAGCTTACGTCATCGACGCTGTGTTACCAGTAGCATAAAACCATAACTCCCCAATCTCCGTGTATAACTTGTGAGAATCCGATAAGACTATGTGTGTCTATGTGCTTTTGATTTCAATAATTTTGCATATATTATAGCTTCGCTTGAGCGGACAATCAAAATGTCAATTGAAATGCTTTTCCTATTTTATTCAAAAGATTACCTATATATTTCTCAATTAGTTTTCTCTATGGTTAAACCATAAAAAGTATATATTATGTCGGGATGATACATCTCTGAAATTTGACTAAGTCCAAAGAGCTTCGTTCGTTCGATTTTTTCTATAACCATCATTTTTTTAAACTGTGACTACAATTGTATGGCTTTGGTTACGGAACCCTACCATATGCGTGTCTCGACACGCTCTTGGCCAGTTATTCTAAATTAGTTTTCTTTCGACGTACTCACTACATTCATCTAATCAACTGTCTTTTTAGTAGGTATCAGAACAGGCAAAAGAGATAAGGCAAGGTGGCGTGGCGGGTAGCCTAAATCAGGCTGGATGCTTTTAGACTTCACTGGTGTTGCTGCAAGTTTCTTAGTGTGCGTGAAAAATAAGTATGTGTGCCTTAATTACAGGTTTTGCTCGGTATAGGGAAAAAAAACTTGAGAGGTGTCAAGGGACACCCGGATGGAACGAAGTTCCTTTCTATGAGAGAGAGAGAGAGAGAGAGATAGACAAAGAAACACGCGCACGCCGCACGGCTTACAACTATAGCAAAAAGTGTCTTTACAACTTTTGGTCTTAATTTTTTCCGTCTAGCCCAGAACTTCTTTCCAAAAGGGTGAAACACGGAGACATTTGAACATGAACTATAACTGTACTGGCATATCTCACTTGTTTGGCTGATCTGAGGTTTAAGTAGAGTTAGCTATGCAATAAACCTGCCTAATTATAGGTTTAATTTAATTTTATAGCTAGGAGTTACCCAAGACCATCTAACTTTGTCACATTAACTGAGATTGACATGAAACAGGAACATTACGCTATATAATGATCAATTAAGGTCAGGTATTATTAGGCAAGGTTGATTTAATTACACGAAGATTATTGAAGATATAGGCAGGATAAGGAATTACGCAATCAATACACACCGACCGTTCTATCTCAAATCGCTCCGTCATGTGTTCACAGCTTAGCTGTATTAGGATAGCCATACTGCCAATTTAGCGCTAGTCACTAAGTCTCGGAGTCTTGGACCCTAAAGGAGATAGATAAACGACTCGTAGATAAGTCTCGCAGTCTTGGGCCCTAAAGAAGATAGATAAACGAATTGTAGATAAGTCTCGGAGTCTTGGGCCCTAAAGAAGATAGATAAACGAATTGTAGATAAGTCTTGGAGTCTTGGGCCCTAAAGAAGATAGATAAACGAATTGTAGATAAGTCTCGGAGTTATGGGCCCTAAAGAAGATAGATAAACGAATCGTACATAAGTCTCGGAGTTTTGGGCCCTAAAGAAGATAGATAAACGAATTGTAGATAAGTCTCGGAGTCTTGGGCCCTAAAGAAGATAAATAAACGAATTGTAGATAAGTCTCGGAGTCTTGGGCCCTAAAGAAGATAAATTAACGAATTGTAGATAAGTCTCGGAGTCTTGGGCCCTAAAGAAGATAGATAAACAAATTGTAGATAAGTCTCGGAGTCTTGGGCCCTAAACAAAATAGATAAACGAATTGTAGATAAGTCTCGGAGTTTTGGGCCCTAAAGAAGATAGATAAACGACTCGTAGATAAGTCTTAGAGACTTGTGTTCTAAAGAAGATAGATAAACGACTCTTAGATTAGACAGACTGCCAATTTAGCGCTAGTCACTAAGTCTCGGAGTCTTGGACTCAAAGGAGACACATAAACGACGCGTAGATAAGTCTTGAACTCTAGAGGAGAAAGATACATGACGCGTAGAGTAGCCATTGAGATGTAACTGCTGGCGGCGGATGTTACGGATCCTTTGGATGACCCACATTATGAATGCATCCATTTTTAAGTGAGCTCAAAGTAAGCCACAGGTCGTCTAACATATGCCTTATAAGAATTATTCTGCAGAAATTTGGGCACATCACAATAAAACCAACGGATAACCTTGAAAAGCTCGTCACAACTGAAGTGGTAGGGAAAAGATCAAGAGTTCGTAGCCCAAAACGATTATCGGACCAAGTGTCCAAACATCTTGACACCAAAATCAGTGACGCCATGAATAATGTCTCTGACATAGAATTAAGAAAAAACTAATTCTATGATCTCTGATATATAGAAGGCGGCAAATTCGACGTTATGCATTGAAAAATCGACTATAGGTCACTAAAAATTTTTTGTTAAAAAAAACTGTTTCTACCCTTTTTTCCTCCCTTAATCCGACCGTTGCACAAAATAACATAGCCTATACTTCAATCTGGTCATAGCTAAGCATATTCGTGAAAACCTCATTGAAATCCGTCCAGTGGTTTAGGAGATGTGCGTGGACAAACAAACAAACAAAAAGCCAAAATTCTAAAATTATTTTAACGTGTTAAGCTGCTTATTTTAAGATGCCCGAGGGCAATTTTTTATATTTTTTTGATGTCTCGCAATTACAGATTTTTTTATCTCTCCGTTTTTATTATATGTGTAGATAGATTGTGTATTGCGTAGAGTCTGTAGGACACCCTACATGGCGTCATATTCTTCGACACGGTATCCTTCTCTATGTTAACTGTACGGCGTTTTTACAGGAAATTTACGTATAGCAGTAGACAAATGTTACAGGGGCCCATAATTATGATGCTTTGCATACTTTAGAAGAGGAGTTCTTTTTTGTCGGCTATTAATTAGAGAATTGGCAATTTAACTAAGATTTATTTTTCGTCTAAAGATTTTTATCTATGTATATTTTTCAGTAACCAGCTGTCGACAGACGGCGTGACAATCTCAGCGCCTTCGGAAGCTGGCCGTTGGTCGCTCTGGGCTTTATCGCTCTCCAACCGAGGTCTCCGATTCTCCGCCCCTCGCACCATCAACGTGTTTCGGCCCATCCAGCTCGACTTTGCCCTGCCCCCTGCCTTGAAGGTCGGGGAGACCGTGGAAGTCGACGTGAAGATTACCAATAACATCAACAATTGTATGGACGTAAGTTATCACCATATTTAATAGCTACATGCTAGTATTGCCAGTCACACTAAATATCTTATAAAAAAGGGTATGCCTATAATTTAGAAGTATTTGCACTTGCATCACCACAAAAAGCATAGAAAACTAACTTTGCCCCGCAAAATCCCAAAATAAAGTGCACGCCTCAGTACTACGTGATTGGATTAAGCTAGCTAAAAGAGCGGCCACGCAGAATGCCGTGAACGCAACTAACTATTGAACGCTGCGGCAATTTGCGCTGACATCGCTATCTGGCTATATAGGTTAAATCTAACAGAATTTTCAAATGCTATTCGCACATTATAGATCCGTGGAATTCTCACAATGTTCGATTTAATCGACTGTTTCTGCCACGTACCTGTAAGTTGTGAAATGGCTTACAATCTTCGGTTTTTCCTCCGAGTATAATTTGGACTGCTTCAAACGAGGGGTGAACAGAGTCCTCAAATTGTCAGTGCGTTACCTGCACTGACAATTCTCCGTATAAAAAAATAAACAATTTAGATAAGCAATACACAACTAGTTTCATTCTTGAAAAATGTTTAAACCTAACAATGGCTATTTTGAATGATCTGCATACTTTGCAAATAGTACATCTTAACCAAAACCGTTTTGTATTTATGGTGATACTTCGCATAATTTATTATTGTGATCAGAAAAGTGGTCATAATTTTCAATCAGCTGTACAAGTTTTCACTGAACATGCTTTCAATTAAATAAAAAACGTCATGCATAGGTTCACTCGTTTACGAACTACCATGCCCTGTGACCATGCCACATACAGACATTCTGACATAGACTTCAAACTTATAAAGAAAATAAAAAAAGAAAAATAATAGAACGTGACCTTTCCAGCCATCTATCGCATCTAACGATGCGAAAAACTCCATAAATAAATAAGCAGTGTTTATTTAGGACTGGTATTTGCGTTAATAATTCCGTTGTTTAGTGATTGTGTTCTGTTTTATCCCTTAATCTACTTAATGCAAATAGTCTTTAATAAAATGTGTATTTCACTTTTCCTTTTGTAGATCTGCCCGCCAGTGAAATAGGAGTATCTTAACCAAGTGTTGACTTAAAATTTTCGTAACACCTTCGCGTCCTGTGAGACTGCACGGTAGCACTTAAAAGGTTAAACCTAATCTTTTCACTTTTTCTAACAGGCCAATAGCCATGTTTTTTTTATCTTAACACGTAACAATACAATTAATAATCTTATGTTGCGCCATAAAACCACGGTTAGTATGGTAAGTTATGGTGATACATTTCAGTATATCGAATATATTCCGTAGCTCACTCTACTCTACACAACAACAGCGTAGCATCGTGGTAGTGTATCTACCCACAGAAGTACAGAAAAATTTACATGCTCTTAAACTATCAGTTAACATTAAAGTTTAAAACCTATAATTATTTAGAAACGAACTTGTAGCACACAGAAATTACCTTTCACCTAATAATAATTAATAATTAAGATGGTGTGATGTTATTTCCTTTTAGTTCAAAATCATCATAACCTAGTAATATAAATAGTTTAAATCTATTTAATACGCTAGTGCGCAGTCTATTACGAAAACAACCACCTTACAGCCTGACGCCAGTTTTGCGCCGGTTCAAACCAGTTTGAACCGGCTAGATCGGCTAATCGCCCCATTTGCAGGGATTCGCACCGGATCCCGCGTTCAACCCTGGAATCCGTAATCGGGATTCAACGAGTCTCTCTGATACCGAACAAATTGCTCACACACGTGAAACTGCGTCGATACCACATATTCAACAGTGTGTGTTGGGGCGATGAACAGTTGTGTGCAAGTGTTATTTATGACTTGATTATTTTCTGAATCATAGTGATCTTTTGGGTTGCGCATATCACGTATTGAGCGGAAGCATTGCGATCGAAAAGTTGATTGATTTGAAATTATTAGAATCTCTTGATGCCCTTGACGAGATAATAATCTTCATGTGATTTTTTGTAACAGTTTTTCTTACCATCTTTAGTATCGCAAAATAAATTATCGTGAATATTTCAACCTATCTATTACATCCACATAGACAATCGTTAAACAACCGTATATTTTTCCGGGATATAATATCCTATATCGCTAATCGGCTTTCCAACCTCTATGCAAAAAAATCACGTCGTTCCGGTAATCTGTTGCTACGTGTAAAAGAAACAAACGCTACGTGGAAAAGAACAAAAAAAACATGATTTCATGAAACATAAGTTTGTGCAGTACGGGTCTAAAAAATGCCTGAAAATATATTTTTATTTTATTTGTTTTGCTTTTACAACATTATGTAAAGATAAATGATATGAAATTAATTCACAAAAAATACGGTTATACACTGGGCCCCGATTCTACTACACCAATTGTTTTTAAATTGTTAATGAATTGCCTCAAAAATTGCCATTTTGACACTTTTTTAGTGGTAGGACTCTTTTGCAGGGGTCCGCTTGGGGAAGTACCACACCTTTGCCAGTTATTTAACCGCCAAGCAGTGTTCCGGATTGAAGGGCAATGTTTCCAGCAAAATTACAGGGCACACAGAGATTTGACGTCTTATATCTCGGGGTGACGAGCGCAGTGCATTGCCATCCAGGGTTTTGAACTGTTGAAGTTCAAAATTCTGAGTGGCGTTGAGCTGTTATGGGCAAGCGTGAAGAGCCATCAGGCGAGCGACTTCGCTAGTCTCGTCACCCAATATCATAAAAAAAAAAAAAATTGTATATATAAAGCGTCAAAAGTATAAAACCAATTGTTTTTAAATTGTTAATGAATTGCCTCAAAAATTATCCTTATGACACTTTTTGTATAGATATACACTGGGCCCCGATTTCGAATTCATTAACAATTGAGAAACTTGGTTAAGTAGAATCGGGGCCAAGGTCTTAGGTATTTTATATTTAGTGCTCCTATTTTGCCCTTACTCGGAATGTAATTACACACATATATATAAAGACTTTACCTCTGAATACTATCTTAAGAAAGAGACCTCACCAGCATAAAAGTGATAGCTGTAGATAATTATGATACGCGTACCTAACTAGGCCACAAATAAGAAGTTAAAAAGCCACTGTAACATAATAGACCACATATTGCTAACAAGCATTATATATAAACAGAATCGAAAAAAATACGTTTATCTGATCTATAATTCCATTTTCAATTTTTTTTTTTTTCTAATTTTATTTTTATTCTATTTTTCTGATCCTCAGGTAACAGCTTTGTTGGCTTTAAGCGCTGGTGCGGCTTTCGCCAGCACTGGAGCTCTGTACGTGACCGAGAGACTGCGGCTCGGGCCTCGTGGAGGAACCCAGCTGGTAGTGAGGGTAGCTGTCAACACGCCTGGGAGGAAGAATATCACTGGTATGAAACATCCCATATCCAGCCCTAGACTAAATACAGCAATTTATTAGCGGATTACAAAGTTGAAATGGCAGTGGGTAGGACACATAGCTCGCAGAACAGATGGCTGATGGGGCCGAAAGGTTCTCGAGTCGAGACCACGGACCGGTAAGCGCAGCGTAGAACTTCCACCCACAAGATGGATAGACGACCTAAAAGAGACCGCAGGAAAAGGCTGGATGCAGGCCGCTTCCAACAGGCCCTTTTGGAAATTGATGGGGGAGGCCTATGTCCAGCAATGGACGTCCTGTGGCTGAAATAATGATGATGATGATGAGAATACATACAGATTAACTAGGCGTGACTAAATGCAAACTAAAGCTACTAATATAATGTGCTCATAAACTAGCACGCTTTATTGCTTTTCACATTTGCTTTGATTTGGCATGCTAGCTATAAACATGCTCTTACCTCAAGCAGTCGATTTGACACACGTGACATGTTAAGAAACTGACAGACATTGACAGGCGCGTCCTTTTCTACCCGCACCTCAAGTAGAATGCTCAGCTGCTCAAAATCAACTGTTTTAAACATAGGTATATGTTTTAATACACATGCTACTAAATAGCAATTGGATTTGGGCTAAGAGCATGCATCTGGGTTAGATATAAGCATGTCTGTCATAGTAGGTAACTTTATATAACGTCAAAGTTTATTATGCGTATTTTACTACTAATATTCAGGCCTAGACTAAATAGGCGACATACTTAAGTCAGGAAAGTCAAATTTCAGTTTGCGTATTTATCTCTAATATAGTCTTATATTCAATCATATACTAAATAGGCGATAGAGTTAAGTCTAGAAAGTCAAACATTAGTCTGCGTATGTTCTTCTAACATAGTCAACTTAGGCCTAATCAGGCCTAGACTAAATAAGCGACAGACTTAGGTTAGTGTTAGTGTTTATCAGCCGGGCTAGCATGCGCGCTGTGACAAAATATCGTCGACTCTTTATATCGTGCTAAAGCGAGACAGGCGTATATGAAACCGTAGGCACCTTGTTGCGTTCTCGCTCGACCATAAACCTACTACCCAAAAAGGACGGTGCGCTGCGAACGGAAGGGACGGGCAGAGCGAGAGGTACCTCTTTCTCTTATCCTTGAGCCGTTTGTCCCTTTCTAGTGTTGACATAATCACTGATACAAATTCCTCATTACTTTTCATGTGTGGCAACACCACACATTAATATGTGTTCATGAATGTCATTGTATAGAAGATGAAAAGATGAAGAGGCAGTATGCCCTCAAAGACTTTAGCCTGCCCGATGGGTGGATAAAAAAATATATTTTTTATGTCAAATGGCGGTAAAATAAATCTTGTTGTTTTAAAGTATTTCTTTGCAATTCACAATATTTTCACTAAACATGGTGAACAAATGTATTTATGGTTGTAGAAATTAATCCTTCCGTGGATGTGGCATTTCATTTTACAGGTAAGCTACTTATTAGGTTTGTCGTCCTACTAGAGTTTATTACATTGCATTGGTTCAGGTCATTATTTTTACCAAATGTTTTATATTTAACAATGTAAATAAATTGAGTTCGTTCCGAGAATTAAAAAAATACGTAGTTTAGCAGTTTGTAATGGTTTTATTTCTTTTTCAAAGTTCTAGTTGAAACGAAAAGGGTGACCATGATATTTGTTGACATACTTATCAATATAAATTGTTCGTCTTACGTAATTGTGCCCTATTGATTCTGTTTTTAGCTGTCCAAAGAACGAGGTTATAAAACAACGGTGGCTCAATGAAGTGCGATTGAAAAATATACAAAAACATCACAAAATATGCTCTAAGCATTTAATAAAAATGGATTTTATTCTGAAATGAGTGCAAACTATTATAATCAATTTAGAATGTTCGAGAAAGTTATTTTATACATGAAATAATATATGTGTTTTTTCATACCATTAAACATGCGATGTATTTTTACACGAGCAACGCCGGGTTTTGCTGCTAGTTAGTAAATAAGAATTGGTTATTTTCAGCACAAATAAAATGGGTTTTTTTAATTGTTTTTTTTTTCCAAGCCAAAACACATCACATTAAGTCGCTAACCACCTGAGTTCAAATTACAAGTTTCCAATTGACGCAGTTGCAGAGATCTAGTCACACATTTTTGGTCATCGGCTGTCTAAAATAGTGTTATTTTAGCTGTCAGGCAACTTATTTTACATGTTGTCACAAGAATGAGTTTGAATGCTGATGACTGATTTTGAATGACCTAATATTTTATTTATTTGTCCATGAATTGCTAGTAAAATTGTGGTCACACTATTGAAAAGGGACAAAAGTCTCGAAGATGGTACCTCTCGCTCTGCTCGTTTTTTCCGTTCGCAGCGCGCCGTCCTTTTTGGATAGTAGGTTCATGCGCTCGACACAGTGACGACAAGATTATGTCATACGCATGCTAGCCCTACAGGACTTATCACGCAATCGCGAAACCTTGTGCATAAGTATCCTTCCTTCTTTATCTGGTTTAATATTGTCTTTTGGTCACCTGCACGTATTTTTCATAGTTTGTGATGGGAAATTCAACTTCAGTATGGATATAGTACTTAAATTAAATAAGAGTACTTACTTAAGTTTAATAGAAGACCTAAAATTATTCTTGAGATCGATTTCTGAACAAGTAATTATGTACAAAGCCGCAAAATCAGAAATTTAATAAAAAATAACGTCCACTGACGTTAATTTAGTTAATTGTCATACAGTTTTTTTTTATAACGTTTTTTCACACTAATAAATAGTTTTATAAATAATGCAAAAGTGTGTTTATTTGTCCTTCTTGCAAAGGATCAACGTGATTTTTTTCATGATTTAAAATTCAAAGGTCGGAAACTTAACGGTTCCTGTAAAATTGTCAACGTGGTTAAAATCGGGAGGCAAAGCTACTATTTGAATAAATTCGACCTACCACTGGCCAGATCAAACTTCAGCGAGATGTCAGAGCTACAAAACAAAATGTATATTCTAGACCTAACTTTAGATTAAAATCTTAATTCAATACAAGCGTCAAAGTCATCAAACGACACCTTATTAATTGGCACGTTTTAATTAAGAAGACTTCCAAAAACTGCCTTTAATCTCGGAAGCTATTCTTGGCGTAAAATATTTAAATGAAGTTGGCAGCCCAAATTCTTAACCTCAAACACAGTAGAGTATCGTTTAGTAAGACAACAGCTTACATTATCGAATCAACAAGTTTGTTTTTCCTGGAGCCATCTGGCCTCGTGTACCAAAGTGAAGAGAATCGGAGAAGGGAGTTTTATACATTAATAATGCACAATGTTGACTTTTCTGTCCTATAAATTGATCCACTTTGTGCCGACCCTCCACTAAGGCTTGGTTGCACCATAGAGTAGCAAATAACAATAACGTGGACAATTTGACAGTGAAAGTCCTGTCAAAATCAGTTCAGCCGTTTTGTAGTCAATAGGGAACATGCATACACACATTGCTTTTTATATAATTATTAGCTGTTGCCCGCGGCTTCGCTCGGATAGTAAAGCCCAAAAACATCTGTTATATTTAAAAAAAAAAAAACTTTTTATACAACCTTGTCTTGACAATAACGAACTAAAAAAAGAATTATCCAATTTGGTTCAATTTTTTGGTTTTTTGGTTATCATTTTGGTTCGGAAGTTATAGATAGAAACTCTTTATTGTGTACACCAGAAATAAAAAATACAAACAGAAGTTATGCGCGTACATAAATTTCTGGGATTCATTTTTATTTGTATAGGTAGATAGATAAGATATATAATATATTGCTGTATTTTCCTTCTATACACAGAATGCTTCATGATTGAAAGGCCGCGGTACAAATACTAGCGCCAGATGCTTTTGCGTAAACGATTTCTCGTGGTCAAAACGTTGAATTACCCGCGTGACGCCATGCTTCTTCATAAACAAGGCCTCCATCATCATCATCAGCCAGAAGACATCCACTGCTGAACATAGGCATCCCCCTTTAACCTCTACACTGAACGACACCCTACCATCTGCATCCACTGGCTGCCTGCGACTCCCACAATGTTGTCGGTCCATCTAGTGGGAAACCCTACCTACGCTGCGACTTCCGGTTCGTGGTCTCCACTCAAGAACCTTTCTTCCCAGTCGGTCATCAGTTCTTCGAGCGATGTGGCCTGCCCAATGCCACTTCAACTTGCAAATTTTAATAGCAATGTCGGTGATTCTGGTTCTTTGGCGAATATCTACGTTCCGAATTTTATCGCGCAAAGAAACTCCGAGCATAGCTCTCTTCATTGCTCGTTGTGTGACTCTGAGTTTTTCCAAAAGACCAACAGTTAAGTTAAACAAAACCATAGGAATTTAGATTTTCTTTATGTGCTATAGTTATCTTTTATTATTTTGGGACATCCCTAAAATACAGATTAACAAATACGCAACAAACAAACCACTCTAAAGCCACACTACACTCTGTGTCATCTCATTCAGAAGCCAAAAAAACATTCCAGATAATAAAAGTACCTTCTACAATAAATAAACTGTTACTTAATTACCTTGTCTGGGCATAGTTTCGAAATGAAGCCCGTTAAAGTTTGGGAGATATGAAAAGTTTGGGTAATTTTTGTTACCTGATATTTGATAGATTTTAAATTGTCTTAGAACTACTTACCCCGAAAACTAAATTTAATTATATAATTTAACTAAGTATAACTGAAATCCGTCGTTTTATCTGCATGCTAATATTATGTGCATAAGTAGGTACTTTATTGCGAGGTAAAAAATATTCTATGGTTTTTAAATTTGTGGTCCTAAGGTGTAACGTTTTTTAGGATTCCGTACCCAAAGGGTAAAACAGGGCCATATTACTAAGACTTCGCTGTCCGTCCGTCTGTCTATCTGTCTGTCTGTTTGTCCGTCTGTCACCAGGCTGTATCTCATGAACCGAGATAGTTAGACAGTTGAAATTTTCACAGATGATGTATTTTCGTTGCCGCTATAACAAGAATACTAAAAAACAATACAGTAAATATTTAAGGGGGCTCCCATACAACAAACGTGATTTTTTTGCTCGATATTGATAACGGCAACAGATAGACGCTTGAAATATTCACAGAATGTTTAGATATATATTCACTTTAAAAGTAAATAATTAAATTAAAATAAAACAAATATTTCAGGGGGGCCTCCCATACAACAAACGTGATTTTATTGCCGTTTTTATAGATAATGGTATGGAACCCTTCGTGCGTGAGTCCGACTCGCACTTGGCCGGTTTTATTTCTTTTCGGGTACTGTGAAGATTGTTCATCAGTCAACACAGCTTAGCTACGTATTTCTCAATATTCTTAAATCACTTTCATTATTGAAAAGCACAATGGATAAAAAACAAAGGAGATGGGTCAAGAGTTCCAATAAAAAGCTTTTTTAGTCTGTGCAGGCGGTTTGAGGGTAGAATCGAAATTTAACATTAAAAAGATGGTATTCAGAAAATGTATTCACAGGTATACCACTACTCATTACCGACTGACTAATCACGAAATCTTGAAAACGACTTGACCTGCGAAACTGGAATTTAGCAGGTATACTTCTATGAGAACTTCTACTTCTTCTCAAGAACGCTCGGCAATTTCCAGCGAAACGATGCGTCGCGCATTCCTCTGCCATCATTACGCTTCACCCATCACGCAACCGATTTGCTTCTTTGTTTCTTTGGCGCCAACTCAAAAGTTTTTTTTCATGGGTGCTAAAATAGTTTTTTTTAAATAATGACTTCCCTAGACAGACTTTCGTCTTCATCATCAGACTCGATGCTTCGATGAAGATGAATGAAATAAACCCAAACTCGAGTTGAAAAGTTTTGTGGAGTTCCCTCGACTCAAGTTCGTTCTTTCATTTCCGTCATCAGATTAACTCCGTCTCCATTATGTTATAGTATCATCAGAACTACCTGATGAAGTATGCAATGGTTTAACAGAATCTGTTCACAGGTTCAATTTTCTATGGATGGATGTTTTTTTTTTAACTGACTTCCTAAAAGAAGGAGGTTATCAATTTGACTGTTTTTTTATTTATTTATGTTTGTTAACTCAGAACTTTCTACTGGGTGAACCGATTTTGATTATTCTTTTTTTATTTGAAAGCTGGTCCTTCCCGTGTGATTTCTTTTGGTCTAGTTTTGACATTTTTATGAAGTCTGTTTTTTATATTGATAATCATTTTAAATTCAAGTGAACTGGAATGTTGGTGGAAGGCCATAAATACTTTTTTGTCAAGTAATAATTTTGAAAACTTTAGCTGCGACATTTTATTGCGTTCATTTGATAGGTTCTTAAAAAATATCCAACATATTTTCCTTGGAAAATGCCCGGCAACATTTTGTTTGCTATGTAAACAATCTGAGCAAGATTCGCTAAGCTGCCGGATGCTCATATTTAAATTTATAATTTCCTTGTTATTCGTCTTTAGGTTACAAGCCTCGAAAGGATATTAAAAGCTTCTTAATAAAGAAACGGGATAAACTGAGTGAAGAACTCATAAATTCCGAAATGAAAATTTTTCGTACCCAACATTTGCTTACTTATTATACGTTCAAGTAGTTGAGCAATTTTTTCGCTCATTTATTTAGACATTTATACGACAACACCTTTTGTAATATTAGCGAAAATTCAACTTCCTATAAGAAGATATATTGTCGACACGCTCTTGGCCAGTTCGACTTCTTTGACATAATAAGTACGGCGTCGAAGTTTAAGTTGCCTAAAATAGCCAAAATATATATCTAGGTAAGTATGTTAAAGATTGCGAATGTTTGTTTTCCGAATACTATTTATCTGGATTTATCCACAGGCCTATCAGGCCCAAATTGGTGTTGCTGCAGCATTTAAATTAAATAGGTTTGTTAAACACTGTTTTAAACTATCACGGTTGTTCACTAAAGTTATATGATTATTTACGGGATATTTACCGTGGTAAGGTTGTGGAGGTTGTCTTAGGTTCGAGTTCCAGTGATAACCGTAGCAAAAGACTAAGAAAGAGGGTAGATCGTTTTGTCTGTACCTTACTTTGAACTTTTTTGACCAACCACCCGCATTCTTCAGTCTTCCCGTGAACATGGTGCATGCAACTGCGCCGAAATATCGGGAGCTCCTGCCACAACCTTACCACGGTAAATATCCCGTAAATAATCATATAACTTTAAATAGGTTTGTATTATAGAAAACATATTTTTTTGCTTTTGTGAACATTAACTGATTATATTATGGAAACTGACGTGGTTTTCACACATTTTATTTATATTACACGGGAATTACTCACGTAAGATTAGGCCGGATACTCCACTATAGTTTCAACCGCATTCGGCGGTCTTTATCAAGGTGAATGCGAATGCAAGGTGAAGGTAAATTAACTGATTTTCAATTAGCCTTACCAAATGTATTCCGATTTTATTCAAATGTCACTAATGATTTATTTGAACATGATTAAGATCCGAACATCAAATATTAGTAATAGCGCCTTTGACTATAAGTTTTGAAACCACTCCAAAATTTATCTCTTCCAATAGCGACGGTTCCATAGACAAACATTTTCTGATTTGTGCCGAAACGTCATTACCAGACAGCAAATACTCGTGCAAGCTCCCGGAATTGCTTTGGAATCCCCATTTAAATGTTAATTGAAACTCCGTCGTGGATGGCAGACAATGACTGTGGGTAAATAAAAGGATGCACGCATTCAGATGCAGACGTGAATATGGGATCAGAAAATACTTTGGGTGGTTTTGGTAGTTTTTAATTACGAAAATAAAGTAAATTATAATATAAATCAAAATGGAAAGTGCGTGTACCTATATCAAGAAATGGGAGTCAAAGAATAATACGGCTATATTTAATAAATAAATGGCGTGTCGAGACACGCATGGTAGGGTTCTCTAGCCGAATCCTCAATATTATATTAACTCAAACTGTTGATCACAAAATATGCAAAATATTATTTAATGAAGGTTTTTAAGGTCAGTGAGATAAGTTACAAGTTTTTATGTGTGTAGTCTGTGTGGTGTAGCATGGTGCCTGTGATATTAGCCGAACAGCCCCCTGATTATGTAACTTGCGACTCGAGATTTAGTCGCAATTTTGACAGTTTTACTATGACCTAACTGTCAAATTTGAGACTAAATCGTGAGTTGCAAGTTACATAATCAGGGTTCGGCTAATGCCACAGGCAACATGCTACACCCCACATACTATATAGCTTAAATATGCGGGATCAGGGGGGAGCACTAGGAACAGGGGGGGCAGCTTTTTATTACTTTGGCAGGCCATATTTCGCATAGGATACAATTGATAAAAAATTATGAATAAAACTTTACAACACAAAGGGGTGCAGCAAAAAAAAACTAACATCCTCATTTCACAGTGAAGGTACCAGATCCATCCCTAAAACACAAAATTATATTTTTTGTTTAATTACACTTTTAAAACTAATTATAATCTAAGAAACTCGACTCTATCTACACCGATGTCTAATCCGAATGTGGAAAACAACGCACGTATCATTTTAACGACACTTAATGTTTTACGACTCGCTTTGACTCGCGAGATACATAATAAAATAAGGGATAGATAGCTCGAGCTCGTTGATGCTAATCAAACAGAATCTGAATATTTTACTTTTGACTTAAAACTGGGGATATCTTTAAGGCACAAACATGTTTTTCTACAAACATAAGTATTTCGATCTGACGCAAACCAACTAGGTATTACAATAAAATTATGACTACAAGACGATGGAAAACTCTTTATTGTTTGGGACACACAAAGAACAATAATTATCAATATAAAAATCTGACTTCATAAAAATGTCAGAACTTGACCAAATGGGCCGTCCCATTTGGTCAAGTTCTGAATATTTTTTTAGTTAAAATATTAATATTTTTGAGATAATCCACCGTTACATTACATATTTTGAGAAAATGTCAACTAGCTGTATATTCCGGTTCGAAAGATAAAGCCGTTAAAAGGTAGAACAGACGTCTGTCAGACAGACAATCAGCGTAGGCTTAGTAATAGAGCCTAGTTTACACCCTTTGGGTAGGGAACCCTAAAAAAAAACTTGTTATTACAGTGGAGGTGACTGGGTACAGCGCCGACAACTGTTCTGTCTCCTACACCTCCTTCAATAACGAGACACTTGTGGGGTCCGTCATCAGATCAGCAAGCGTGTTGGTGCTACCCGAGGGCCTTCATAGGAGCGACACGCAGAGCGCTTACTTCTGTGCCAATGGTAAGTTCTACTTTTTATTTTATTTTATAGCCTTACTAGCTGCGCCCCGCGTTTCACCCGCGTTGTGATGAAAATTGGTGATGATGATAATAATGAAAAGTAGCCTATGTGTTAGTTCAGGACAAAAGCAATGGATATTCCAAATTTCATGCAAATTCATCCAGCAGTTTCTGCGTGATTGAGTAACAAACATTCATCCATCCAAACTTTTACATAATATATGATACTAGCTGTACCCCCGACTTCGTCCGCGATTTCTTTAGAAAAAAATAGGCTATATCCGTCCTCATGATACATACTATTACCTCGCAAAATTTTATCGAGATCGGTTAAGCCGTTTAGCCGTGATTATGTAGCAAACAGACACACAGACAGAGTTACTTTTGCATTTATAATATTAGTGTGGAATAGTGTGGAATTAGTGTGGATTAAGTGTGATGTGCTGGTTAAATTGTTTGTTTCTTATCATGCAACGATGACAATTTTTTTTTCAGTCAAATTCATTCATTATTATACTTTGTCTTATAATTATTATTCAACCAATGGAAATGTCAAATATTTATAATATTATTTATTTAGTTTATTGGCACACATGCCAAAATATGTTCAAAAGAAATTAAAACTAGTAGAGTAAGTATACAACTTTAAACTTAACAATAATCCTAAAAATGTATACAAAACATAATTATAATTTTCTATGCAGTATTTAATTTGATATCACAAACAAATTTAGCAACGTAGGTAGGCCTCCCACTAGATGGACCGACGACATTGTGAGAGTTGCGGGGATGCCGATGACAGGATGTCGTTCAGTGTGAAGGTTTAAGGGAGAGGCCTATGTTCAGCAGTGGACGTCTTCTTGCTGATAATGATGAACAAACAAATTTTAATATTAAATAAACTTAGCTGCTTTTTTTATAAAAACATTATTTCGTAATTTTTTTTTAATTAAATAGATTTTTACTAAAATTATCAATACATTAGAGTACAGAGTAAAAATAAATTCCGTGCGCGGCCTTCCCGGGATCCAGAATTCTGAAACCAAATTCCATATTGTTGACGCCAGTGTCGTGATCGGTAATGTCAACCGGTCTATCTCCAAGCAGAAGCTCGTGATGGGCTACCATTTCTAAACGTCGCATGTCAAGTAGTACAGCTTGTCCACACTGCAGTCTCTTAAACAATCAACTCTCATAAACAATACTTCAATTTACAGAACACCTAGCAGTCTCCTCGCGAGGGTCCTGGGAATGGCAGTGGGTGGCCGCTCCACGGAACAGAGCCGGCTTGGTGCTGGAGCTGCGAGCGCAGGGTGCAGCACACGTAGCCTTGTCAGACGTAGAGGAACCTTCTGATGACATGTACCGAGTGGTCTTCGAAAGGAGCAGGGTGTGGATCGCTAAAGGAAAACATGGTATGTGGTATCTTAAAATCCCCAGCCTATGCTTTTCCAACAGTATGCCATAAAACTTAATCTTCGGCCCATATACGTGACTAAAATAATAATTATCATTTATTTTAATTATATATCATTAAAAATTTAAATGTGTCAAATTATAAAATAATATCAGAATTAAAAAAAAAATGAATTAAAGTTAAACAAACATCAATGAAAATAAAAATTTCAATCTATGTGTGCGTCCGCGAACATCCGTGATGCGCTGCAGAGGCATGGCAGCCACATCAGCGCCCTGAAGACGTTGTTATACTGGACTCGCAGGGCGGTGCAGTATTGTACACAAAAAAGTCTTACTTTGTTTGTGTACAATACTATACGACGACGACAATTAATAATGACATGAAGTTCGATTTTACATACTAATGATAGCGTACTACTGATAAATGTGTGCGTAATTTTTCTTATTGGGCGTATTTTTTAAATTATCTTAAAAATGTTTTATCTGTAAGTTTTGAGGAATTGTAATAAAATAAATATGTTGACATTTTCATTTGCAGGCTACGACGTCCACCTAGCCAGCGCAGAACAAACAGAAGATGATGAAGAATGCTCCGGCGCAGATTCGTGGTGCGCGTGGTGGGTGTGGTGGGAGGGCGGCCGACTGTCAGTTGGGAGGGGCGCGGCGCCGGCCGAGAGGAGGCTGCTCGTGTGGCCGCTCGCAAACGATATGCGGATCAAGTTCGTCGGCTTCAGCGCACTTTGGGGGGACAAGGCTGATTTTAGGTACGCTCACCTTAGACCCTAACAGACGTATCGAACTTGGTTGACGAACCGCCGTCTGACCAATGGGAGAGAAAGAGTGAGAATATAATTCCCTCTCTTTTTCTGTCATTGGTTGTGGTCACGTGATTGACGTCAGCCATTTTGACGTGTCTGTTACGGGTCTTAAAAAAATCTTTCGTAATTTTTTTAACGCCATATAGGTGGCAAACCAGCAGACGGGCTGCCTGATGGTTGTGTAATTTTTGTGTATAATCTAGCGAGTATCGAGCAAACATAAGATAACGAGGAGGTGCAGATGCATTATATCCAATTTCCCGAACCGTTGGTCAGCAATCGATAAATTCGTTTTAGGTCAAGGATACAAAATAGCCCCGCCCCGTTACTAACAGCCCCGTTAGCTTAGTTGGTAGTGAACCTGACTTCTGCGCTTGGGGGCGTGGGTTCGATTCCCATCTAGTACAAACATTTTTGTGTGATGAACATTTGTGTTTGATCTATGTCTAGGTGTTAGTATATATTTAAGTATGTTTTTAAAATTTATATGTATGTATATCAGTCTCTGGCTGCCATATTACAAGCTTTGCTTAGTTTGGGGTAAGATGACCATGTGTGCAATAATGTCCCAGATATTTATTTACAATAGAAACAGGCGACAAGTATGAATTAACATTCTGTACGTAATTTGTTACTAAAATCTAGTAAAAATATGTGTTTTTTTTAACTAGCTCCCATATTATTAAAGCAAACCCAGGTCTTGTTAAGATGAAAAGAGCGCAGGAAGGGTACTCACATTTAAAAAAACTTAATAGATATACTAAAAGATAGGTACATAAATAAAATTTTTACTCCCATAGTCAGGCGAGAAGGTAATGAAGTATTTTTGTACTATTATTTTTAGTAACATAAGGTATCATATATAACTCATTACCGCCAAAAACGGTAGTTTTTAGCTAGTCTGCGTTTTATTACTTATGCAATACGTTATATTACTAGAAATATTAACTCCAAAAATACTTCATTACCTTCTTGTCTGACCATAGATTTAGGATGTCGCAAAAAATATATTTAGGTCTATGTGCCTGACTATGGGAGTCGAATTTTTATTTACTTATATTTTAGTAAATATACCTGTTCAGTTTTTTTTATGGTGTCACCACTCCTGCGATATTTATACCTTAAGTAAACTTTGGAATAATCTTTTCCAGGATCTGGAACTTCAACGAAGAAGCTGGCTTTTCCCAAGTCCTAGAACTCGGCCTGCCGCGAGGAGTGGTCCCGGGGTCCGCTGGCGGAACCCTTCTCGTTTCCGGAGGCCTCCACCTTCCCCTGTACAGTTTGCTCATGGACTCCACTGATCAGTGGTCGGAAGTATGGAGGGACTCTCAGCTATCTGCTGCTTCAGCCAGTCTGGCGCCGTTGCTGGCTTTGGAACACATACCACATTTAGTTGATGATGCTGAGAAGGAGAGAATTTTGAAGAAGTTGCCAGAACAGGTATGTTTATTAATAATGTAATGACGGAAGCTAAGTATACATATTATATCATGGTACGTACATCAAGTATCATTGGGAACAAATATAAAAATTATTATCTTTAAAAACAGCATGTAAAAGAACTGGTAATCTTTAAACTGCTAAACAAATTTTACATGAATCATAGCTAAGAATACTCTTCATCACAATCAAATCACTTTTTAAACAAATAAAAAAAACTTAGTCAAAATTGGTTCAGCCGTTTGGGAGCTACGATGCTACAAACAGATACACACGCTACATTTATATCACCTCTCTTTTTGCGTCGGGGGTTAAAAGTATCATGAACGAAAACATAAAATATACGTTTTTTTTTTAATGCATAAATTAGCTTGCGTTTGACCGCCAACTCGCTTGATGTTAAGCGATGATGTGGTCTACGATGGAGCACACTTGCCTAGAAGAAGCCGAATCACTCATAAGTTAAGCTTTTTCAAACCTATTAGTAACTAGCCGCCCGCCCCGGCTTCACACGGGTGTAAGCTCGGCCTTCAGCTTCGCTATCAAATATAATATGGCCTATGTCACCCGGGAATAGTGTAGCTTCCCAACAGTGAAAGATTTTTTTAAATCGGCTCAGTAGTTTTTGAGTTATTTCGTTACAAACATCCAAAAATACAAAAATACAAATCTTTCCTTTTTGTAATATTAGTATAGATTAGATGGTTCCGAATATAACACGTTAACGATAGACGACAGAGGTCACGTTTTTACCTAAGATTGATAGAAAAATCTCCAAAATCATATCACACCTTCATATTTGAAAAAAAAAAAAACATATTATGAGCTCTTTTCATATTTTTTGTCGAAAAAAGCAACTGGGTTATTAGCGTTTGATTCTATCAAATAGAAAAAATTAAGAAAATTCAATTTCTGTAATAAATAGGTAGTTCTTTTTTAATACCGTCTTCAATTTTGGAAAAACTCAACTTAATTATTATCAACTAATTACCTCCAATTTACGAAAGTAAAGTTTTCGTTTAACTCTCGGAGGGAAAATTTGAGAGTGGATTTCATTTTGTAATACTACTCCTAAAATTTAACTTTGACAAGAACACCATCAAAGCTTATGGACAGATTCTTATGAAATTGCAATAATTATAAAAGAATATAACGTGTTTACTAAAGGTGTAGTAATACTGACTGAAATACTGTAATACTGATGTATTTATGTACACCCGAAATCGCGAAAAAAAATCTGCTGTTCCGTTGAAAACGGCCATTGACACTCGACAAAATGTATGAAAAAACTGATATATTTTTGCGATTTCAGGTTTGGTTCCATAGTAAAAGTAGTTCATAATGATGAGTACATACATACCCTTCAGAATTACTACACTTTTAGTAAACACATTGTATATAGAACAACTATTATTACAGGTCCAGGTCCTTCTATCATTCCGCAAGAGCGACAACTCCTTCAGCGACCATCCTGCAATGAGCAGCCATCTATCCACAATCAAAATTCTAGAAATCCTCTCAAAGATACAATCCTACTACCCGATAGACCCAGAACTGCTACAATCAACCAAGAAATGGATTCAAAAACGACAAAATCCAGATGGATCGTTCACACCGCTGGCTGCCGATAAAGAAGTTGATTACTATCCAGTAGAAATGAAGCAAGCTAACGGAACACAGCAAGATGTAGATGTAAATGAGTACTATTATTATGATAAAGATGGCAATATGACGAAAGAGGAAATAGAGTGGGAGAGGAGAGTGGAAGTCACTGCGGAGACTTTGGTGGCTTTGCTTGAAGTTGGTGTTGAGAACCAGGTAAGAAAGTAATAGGTATACGTACCTAAACATATATTTTGTCAGCATATCTAAAACAACGTAAAACAAACCCGTTCGAAGTGCTCTGATTCCACTGTTAATGTGCGAACTGCTAGTAAGTGGAATGCGCTGCCTGGATGGGTGATCCCCGTTAGTTATAATCTGGGTGTCTTCAAATCGTGAGTGAATCGGTTTCAGGGATACGTTGTACGTTTTGGGGATCCGGGTTCTACAGAGGAATACACCAGAATCCTCAGCTTTAACTCCTCTGCTTACAACAACGTTAGTCACACAACGTCGTCGTCCTCTGCCGGTATCCCTTGGGTGTGATCCACCTCCAAACATCCGGAGCCCAGATGTCCCATTTTAGTAGTTTTTTACTACAGGCAAAGGAAACTGGTATCATATACTATTGCCTCAACAAAAGGTCGTTTTGCCGTAGGTAATTATGTTTTGATATACAATAATGGTCCACAATACACTACTATTTCGCTTTGGGCATTAAATTTATTTGTCATTATGGTTATTTTTATATTACTCCATATTTTTTCAGAGGGATGAGAACGTAGCGAAGAAGTCTCAGGTGTACTTGGAGAAGAATCTCTACAATTTAACATCACCAGCTGCCCTCGCTGCTACCGTCTTGGCTTTAGTACTTGCAAGGTATGCCTTATTATCTATGTAAATGTACCTCTATATTACATAGCTATCGCTATGAGTCAATCTAATTACTCAGATTTATTAGAAAGTAAATAAAAATTATGAATATCTACATTATGGGAATGTCAAGGCGGTTTAGCTCCTCGACCACACAAACATTTTTAAAAGACTTAAAATAACAAAACCGTTGGAGTTAGTTTAATGAAAAACAGTGTCTGTTAGTGTTGTGATACCTCTAAAGAAGACGTGAACAAAAAGTCTACTAAAACACACACATGGTAGACACGATTCTTATTGTCATAAAGATAATAAGTAACGCGTAACAGGACACATTCTTAGTTTTCAAAATAACATAATTACGTAGAAGGTTAGGTGATAATTAAATTACTTACTATGCTAACATTGGACTAATAAGAGGTGAAAAAATAAAATATTCATTTGAATATTACTCAAGTTTAAGAAAATAATAAAATGAAGCGACATTTTTTTGCACCTTGGCATCAAAGCTCTATGGATACCTATTTCTTTAATAAATTATAAACGATTAAGTTAAGCCTGAAGTAAACGTTACTTGCCATAACATTACTTAGGATATTTATTTTTTACAAAGAAATAACACTAAAATATCGCCACAATGAAAATGAACTTGAGCATAGAACGTTAACTTGATTCATGCAGTGGCACGTTCCGGGCAAATCTGGTCAGCTTTATAGTCCTTCAAACGACGCCCAGTGTTACATGTTAGGCGATCCAGAAGGACAGCACTTTTAAAGTTTGGAATATCCATCACTCTCCGTGTCCAATACATCTTGCAGTCGCATATAAGGTCATCATATCCCCAGGTCATTTGTACCGGGGTGTCTGTCGCTGGCATTTTCAGCGCCTTTCTGTAGTCCTCTTCGGTGAAACTCACCGAGGTGATGGACGCATCATCTAAAATAACTTCCGCGTTCTGGACACTAACGTCTCGCGTGTACTGGAGATCAGTAAACTGCAAAAAAATAAGACGGAAACATGTCAATAGTTGACTGGTGTTTCATTTATTACAAATAACAAGCTTAGCGAAAGATAATAATAAGATAAAGATAATACCTCTTAACATACTGAAAAAAATAGTTTTTATTGGCTGATAAATTTCTGAGATAATTATAAGCGTTCAAAGTTTTTGTTGGGTATTGAGAGGGGATTCTGTTCTTATCCCGCAAAGCATGTGTTAGTCATAGAATTAGTTTTTTCTTAATTCTATGGTGTTAGTATAGCAATTGTATAACACGCGTAAGGGTTGACATCATATCTTGCTATATTGCAGTTGATGGGCTCTGTTATGATCAGCTTTTTTATTAAGAAATAGAAAAGAATTAGTCAACATGCCTTTTCTGAGAATGCTCAAAATTTATAAGTATTTTTATGCATAACTTTTTTCAATCGACGTTGAACTGAAAGTGCTCGTAGTCTAATTCACAGAGAAGGGTCCGAGATGGCCTGGTTTTTTATTTGATTTTTTTATTGAAAAATAGGCTTGCGCTTGGCCGCCAACTCGCCTGATGTTAAGCGATGATACGGCCTACGGTGGATCACGCTTGCCTAGAAGAAACCGATTCACTCTTGACACCCAGATTGATGATTGATATATATATTATATCCCAAGCTTTACTTAAGTTCAGGAGATAAAGACAAGTGTACAACTCAAGCCTTGTGAGTGTATTTTGAGTACAGCTCACTTAAGCCCGTTGCAAACGATGCGCATTAAACTGTCACAGTGATACTTGCGCGAGTACTGCGTATCGTCTGCAATGAGCTACGACACTTTAGGCAGTAGAAGTTGCTTAAATAGTAGTACTACTACATATCGGTAATAGTAGTACCACTGCACATTGTTCGAACGCCCGCGCAAGTGGTACTTGCGCCATTTCATTTGCCAGATTGTTTTTGCAGTAGTGGCGCCGAATATCCCTCAAAATGAGTAATAAGTGGAATATGGAACTAACACTCATCAATTCCTCATTAATTACAACATTTATTTCCTTAAGTAAGGCCCTTAAAATAACGTTCGTGAAAATAATCGCATGTCATTTCAGGCCCACGCAAGTCTTTTGAACCGGTGCTAGTACACAAATCGCACGAAATGCGCGCCTCGCCACGCAATTAGCTATTTACGTTTAAACGCAGGCGCTAGTAAATGCGCAAGCACTTGCGCAAGCTACTGCGCATCTTCAGCAACGGGCTTTAGTATGTTCTTGAAACAGTAGATGTTGCTTGTTTATACTCACCGTTAACTCCGTGATTTCCGTTTCTCTAAGGTCCAGGGATATCAATAACGTCATACTCTCGCGCCAATCGCGACAAATGTGAGTGACGTCAGATTGCCAGAATGATAACTCGCTCAGTTGAGTCAGATTACGTAGGCTTGAATAACCTGTGGATAAAATTAGCTTATCAACGTCACATCACACTAATCACCAATTTTTTTTTCCGTGCCTTCTAGGCAAGCTTGATCCATCGTAGGCCGCACCTTCGCTTAATATCAGGCGAGTTGGCGGCCAAGCGCAAACCTATTTTATAATTAAAAACCCTTCCAAGCGACCCTTAAATTATTTTAGGCAAAAATTGCCTGTATTTGTTATCCCTGTCCTTCTTTAATTTTGAACAACTTAATATGCACATGCACGAGATTGCTGATATAGCTGAACAAAAAAATGCTGTTTTATTTAAAAAAAAAATGTTTGCAATGTAATGCAAATAAAATATCAGCTTACGCGAGGTTAATGAACAATCTGTGCCGTGCGCACGCTTGTACGCTTTACATTGCTGGTTGGCAACATTCTAAACCTTGATTTAAAAAAACTCCAAATCAACAAGTATAAGGCAAATGGTTATTGGTATTTGATTGCGTTTTGATAGTATTATAATAGTGTTTTGGCTTCCGGGGTGATTCTCATACACCCGGTATGTTTGTTTGTTGAAAACTTGTGTACTTGTACCACTGATCTGCAGCTTTATTATGTTACATTTCTGGTAAAGGTCTTCGATTTTATGAAAGCCTCCCTAGGTTATGTGATACCCAGTCTGGCTTTCATGAAGTCTAAATCCATTACCATAAATGATATAGCCAAGTAGTTCATGCAAATACTCTGTTGATTCGCTTGGATATTTATTAGAATGCTACGAAAGACAACCACGCACATGCTGCACTAGTTTTCTTTGAAACCCCACAAAATATAAATAAAATGTTTCAAAACCACGTTAGTTTCCATAGGAAAATTATTGCAAAGTGTTACCGTTCTGATCACAAAGGTTTTTAAAATCTAGGTTGTAGCCGAGATCTAGCTTAGTAAGTGATGTTAATGGTGCTAAGGCTTCTAGTGCTTCATTCTTCACCCGGTTGGAAGACAGCGACAAAGAACGGAGTGCTGGACCCAAGAATGCTTCACTGCAAAATATATTCTTATTTTATTAACTAAGTAGGAACATCGCGTTGTTAGACATTCAGTTTCTATTTTTTGTATCAATTTTGGTAACAACAAGCCTTTGTTTTTGTTTTTTACACAAAGTAGGTAGGTATACCTTTGATAATAATCTCACTTCATGGGAAGCGACGATATAGTTGAAGATGCAACACGATTGCCTAAAAATATCTATTCACTTTTTTTTTACAACCCGAATTGTACCTGTTCAGAAAGACAGACGCAGGTAAAGAGTTCCACGCCTCTGCTATTCTAATCAATAAGTTTTTTGTATAAAATATTTGATTATAACCACGTACCTCGAAAGCATCTGTAGCCTATTATGTGACAGATCTAATGCAAGCAGGTTAGGTGCGCCTTGTAAGAAACCCTCTGGCAGCGACTTGAGACCCATGCATCTTGTTATGGTGAGACGCTTGAGCGCAGTCGCGCCTTCAAGAAGACCCGATGGCAAAGAAACGAGATTTTCTGCAGATTTCAATGTTATTTTCTCCATAAGCGGGCACGCTGCCACCCATCGTTCAGGCAGTGTCTCAACACTTGGCTTATACAAATCCAGTTGACGCAAACCTTCGCAATTCCCTAGTGCCGCCATTTGTGTTTCATGCCAGTCGACTAGCTGGAGTTTCTCAAGTGGAGCCGGCACTCCTAGTACTGATTCCAGACCTTTGCCGGAATTCCCAGGTGGGAGCGAGATGCGGGTCAGTTTCAGTGAACGCAGACGTCGCAGACCGACGAGGAAGTTAGCAGATTGTGCCGATTGATATTGTGCTTTAACTTCCAACCCTGTGAGATGTTCAAGGCCAATGAAGTGGTTTGTTGTAAGCTGTAGCACTGACGGTATATTGCTTAGCACGAGGTCGGTTACGTTCTTGGTTTGAAGCAACTTAACGTTAAGAGTTGTAAGGACGTCCAGAATCGAGCGCGAGGTTGGCAGTGGACACTCCTCGAACTTTACAGTGGGCACTTGGAGTTCGCTCTCGAAACGCGGCAACGCCTCGGAGTCTAACACCTTCCATCCCTCGCAGTCCATAGAAAATTTGTCTTCATTGTACTTTATATTGACTTTATGTTCTGAAAATAAAAATAACATGCAATTTTATATGTTGAATGATGCTTTCTCATATTATTTTGACTTCTGAAATGGGTTAAACTTTAGTTTGGTTTGAAAAAGTGTTTGGCAACTTTGACTGAGTTTCTTGTAGCAATATAAAGGCAAAGTTTTCTTACCGTGTAAGAAGAAACGTCCTTTGCTATTTTTGTAACATGTGTGAGACTCTGTATTAGGACAGCGCAGTTGGTTGCCTGCCACGGCCACCAACACATAACCCACCACACTTACTGATAACCACCCCATTATTGAATTCACTGAAAAATATAGCAACAATTAATTATGTATATACTAATTATGATCATTGAGGACAACGTCCGTGGTGGGCGACGAATGGGACTTCTCGTTTTTAGTGGTGGATCCTGGAGCACTAAACTCTTCTCCAAGGCTACCACGAAAATCTTCCCGAGTATTCTAAGTATATTTGTGATTGTCCACAACAACGATGATATTTGTCTACGATATATTATTATTAGTGTAGAATTGTAGATGAACTTCGCTCGCGACTTAAAAATACACTCAGATTTAATTTAACATCAATTTGAAATGTCACATTTTTTAATTTCTAAATAGCTCTCGTCATAGGGTATTTAATTTTGTCGTTATTTGTAAAAAATAAATTAATACCAAACAATAACCGTACGTACGGTGGTTCGTTTCTTTATAACTAAAGTTGCAAAAAAGAAGGTGCCTCGCTCTTATAACTTTGTTTATAATATTTTATCGTTTATCACGTGTTTGTAATTTCTTGCTATAATAAGTAATCACTCACGTTTTGACCTCTTTTTTATTTTAGTTTTTTATTTCATAATCTAATCTTCAGTGTTTATAATAAACTGTTTTTGCTTTCATATACACTTATATTATTTTAAACTAGCCGTCCACCCCGGCTTCGCATGGGTGTAAACTATGTCTTCGGCCTCGCTACAAAATATATTATACTTAGCCTATGTCACCCGGGGATAGTGTAGCTTCCTAACAGTGAAAGAATTTTTCAAATCTGCCCAGTAGTTTCGGAGCTTAAATGCAAACAAACAAGCAATCAAATCTTTCCTCTTTATAATATCAGTTAGATAGTTAGATTTACTTGTTTTTACCAACTAATGTAACAAAATAATTAGAACCTATCACTATCAAAGCGGAGACTGCTTGCTGTGAGATCTGCGGTTCAAAGCGAGAAAGTTGAAAGTTTTGCCCACATTATTAGAAAACTTAAGAAACGTGTGCGTACAAGTATATTAAAAAAATTAACTTCACAGAAAGACGGTGAAATTCCATAAACGGCATTTTTCACCCTCAGAATATTTACTTCAAATTAGAGAAGCCACCATACTCAAAACATAACCTATTCAATAAAAAAAGAATAATTAAAATCTGTTCACAATTGAAGAAGATACCGCGTAACAAACAACCACAAAAAATAGAGTCGAATTCAGAAACTAATTATTTGAAGTTTGTTAAAAAGAAACGCAGAGACTCCTAACTCTTGACCGCTTGCTGTTTGATCGGCGCCTAAGGCAAAGAAGTGGCTCTTGACCTTTCTTTGCATATCTGATAGGTAGATTAATGTACCGGTGGTATGCCAAATCGTTTTAAAAGCAAGTCTTTTTCTCAGCGAGAGACCAACTAACCCTTGTCAGTTCATCATGATTATCCTTTCGCTGTCCACTGCTGGACATAGATCTCTCCTAATGTACGCCACTAAGCTCGGTCAGCAGTTATCTGCATTCAGTTTTTACTCGTCGTTTTACGCAGGTCGTCTTTCCGGCTCCAAGTTATTCAATACGTTTGCCTAAACGTGGTCTCCGCTCTAGAACCCGTCTACTCAAGTCATTTTCTCAAGTCAGTTGAACAGCGTCTATTCCAACAGAAAATATTTTATAACAATACAAACGAAATCTTAATTTATTTTCAGGAGCCCGGTAGTTCCTGAAGCTCTTATTATCTTGAGGAACGCCTCCACCACTGAAGAAGGAGAGTTTGGATGGCCAGCGCCGAGGAAAGATGCTGCTGACTGGCTGCTCGAAGAGACTTCACGGAATATCAAGACTACTTCTTACGGTAAAAAAATACTTTGCTAATCAAAACGAAATATATTCTTATGAATCTTGGAGCACACTTGACAGATATTCAGCGCACACTAACAACGCTGTTAAACAGACCTTTCACCTTCCAAAATCGCTCATCATTCTTCGTCCGCATGCTTCCTTATCGGGCTCGCTGCGTAGTTCACGGCCGAGTAGATATTTGAATAATGTTTAAGATATAATATATTCTGGGTTTGGGTCTTAAATGTGGGTCCTGCGAGTGTGTTCCAAGAGGACTTTAGGCCAAGCGTCACAACCATTTTACCACACAAGCGTCACAACCAACTTATCTACACTTTGTAAAAACAAAACAGCACAATTGTTTTCTCAAATACGCACGACACAAATTGTCGTTGGGTACTATGAATCCCCTTTCGGCTCAGTATATACCCTATCCGTGTAACCCATTATAAGCTTGTTCTCTTAACTTAATTTTGACTTTTTCCCAAGCATACACTGGTATTTTCGTAGCTTCTGACTTTGGTTGCTTTGTTTTTGAGCTTACAATATTTTGGCCAGGTGAGTCCTTCTGTCTAGATGTAGGCCAAGATATTTTGTTTCATCAACTTGTGGATAAAATTAATCAAAACACACGAGTTTAAATTTGAAATTAGTTTGAAATTCTTAGCCCTGATATTTGAGACCGCAGTGTCCAGTTCTACGAAACGCCAGTTTCATATGTAAGGACTTAATACACCTATCACGGATCTGTCCCGAAGTGGTAATGCCTTAAAAAATCCATCCGCACTGACTAAAATATTTGTTGAAATATTTTTAGAGGCAGTAACAATGGAGCAATACGTGGCCGGAGTTCGTGTTCTTCTCGCCGCGTGTGCGAGGGGCGCTTTAGCGGAAGGCGAAGCAGCAGCAAGGTTCCTCTACTACCGAGCGTCAACGCTTCAAAGGCACCCCAGTTTGGCATATAGTGCGACTAAAGCAGCTGCTCAGTATGCTGCATTAGCGCATGATAGGTAAAATATGTAGTGTAATGCCTCTGTTGTTATAAGTATCCATAGGCAAATGTGACTGCTTACCACCAGACAACCCGTCTGCTTATTTGCCACCTACGGCATAAAAAAGTTCAGAGCCTCAGCAGCAATCTTTGATACGTAAAGAAACAAACCCACCGTGGCGGTCCGTTGATAGCCTGTATTTTTATATTTTAGACACAGAGCCCTGACAGTGTCCTTGGCGACGGCGGGTATGGAACTGACAGACACGCTGGAGCTCCGCGCGAAGACCCCACCGCGGCCGTTGCAATTGCCTGGGCTACCGACCAAGGTTTTCGTTTACGCTACTGGCGCTGGCTGTGCAACAGTACAGGTAAGAGGAAAAACTAGTATCTATCCCAGCGCTCCAAAGCCTTGCTCCGGTATATAAGGTTGGGGAAAAAGTTTCTTCGTATTTTATAAACAAATTCATGACATATTTTTTTCAAATTTAAATACATTTTATTATAATATGTATGTGCCATTTTGTTCGATAACTTGTTGCCATCTTGTAGGTAGTGACATGATCCCTTTGCTGTAGAAATTTTGGGACTTCTGATCAAAAAAATGCAACAAGTAGTTTTGACAGTCCTCTGGATGATAATCTAACACTACCCAAAGAATTCTGAAGAGACCGAAACATGTAGAAATCTGAGGGTGCAAGGTCAGGGCTATATGGTGGATGCATTAACACTTCCCAACCAAGCTCTCTAAATTTTTGCTGAGTGGCCAAAGATGTGTGCGGTCTGGCGTTATCATGATGAAAGACCACACCCTTTCTGTTGATCAATTCCGGCCGTTTTTTTCTCAATTTCTTGTTTCAAGTTGTTTCTTGTTTCAATTTCTCATCAGCTGTTGGCAGTAGAGATCCGAATCGATGGTTTTGTCCGGTGGTAAAAGCTCATAATGAACGATGCCCTTCCAATCCCACCATACATACAGCATCACCTTATTACGTGTTAATCCGGGTTTCGCTACAGTCTGTGGTGCTTCACTGCCCTTTGACCATGATCGTTTGCGCACATTCTTTTCGTAGGTGATCCATTTTTCATCACCAGTGATCAATCTTTTCAAAAACGGTTTGGTTTCGTTACGTTTCAATAGAGAATCGCAAATGAGTACACGATTCATTTCTTCAGCTACGTCGTAACTACTAACATCGCCGATCTTGCTTCACTTTTTCAGAAATGATATCGACTTTATCCGTAACAGGGCGACCAGAGCGAGCTGTATCTTTGACATCAAAATTCCCGGACTGAAAACGCTTGAACCAACATTGTGCTACTCTTGATGACACTGGATTAGGTACATAAACGTCACAAATTTTATTCGCGGCTTGTGTCGCATTTTCCCTTTTTTGTAATAAAACTTCAAAATATATCGAATTTCCTCGTCAGATTCACTCATTTTATCGTACAAAAAAACAATTGAAAAATGGCGGGAAATTGCTTTTTACTTTTTGTATTGCTATTTTAAAATGTCATATTTTTAATGGTATCAAAACTAGTCAGATACAAACAGTACAACCGATGAGATTTTAGTACAACTTTATACATACAAAATACGAAAAGACTTTTTCCCCGACCTATTATATTTCAAGGAGCTGGGTTGGCATGGCACGGGTAGATGCTGGTAAAGGGAAACGCACAATACACCATAAGCGGAACGTTAGTCCAGGACACCATCACCCCCATCTCGAATAGGAATCAGAAATCAGTACCTGTTCTCTGCTGGAATTTTTTACCTGTTAACTTTTTCTTCTTCTCTCCCTAAAAAGAACATAAGGCAAGCACCTGCCATGAAGACGTTAGCACAAGTGTGCCTTTAAAAATGCTCCGCCCTCCAATGTTATGCCAGTATCGACGATCTTGATCGACGATGATTATCTTGTGATCTTGAGCGGACTACTAAGCGTATCCTACCCCCAACCTCAGATCGTGTCTGAAATGTTTGTATTTAAAAGTTTGATGTGGATACCATTGTCACTATGGGAATCAAGTCGTTAAAGTTTGAAGAAAGCACGGGTTGCGGGGCCTGATACAGAGCCTTTAGATATTTCAAGGTTGCAGCTATACGGGTCTAGCAAGGAACCAATAAGAGAGGACTTTTATAGGTGTGTTGGCATCGCTTCGTGGTGACCTAAGATTGTCTTGAATAAGGAATCTCTAGGACGTAATCTTTAGTATATTGTGTTAGCTTAAGTGTCGATAGTCTAACCGTTTCCTATATACCATGTATCGCAGAAGCAATAACCTCCTATCGTACCTACTTATTTGAATTTTCAGGGAACTATTACCTACTCAACTTACTCTCCTAAGCCGGAGAACGCGCTACTGAACGTACAAGCTGCTATCATCGAGGAGATCCGCCCAGAGAGGAGTAGCATTGAAGACTTACAAGGAAATCTTCCTACTTTGATCATTAAAACTTGTTTCAAGTAAGTTACCACAATGCGATTGACTTTGCATGATCGGACCAAAATAAAATATTGCACATACACATAGTAAAATGTGTAATTTATAAAAAAAAACCTGTTGTCCGGTCCACTGAAATGAGAAATTTTTCGTGGTCCGATCAGTCAGATTACGTTGATGAGAAGGGGCCATAAATTCGGCAGTGGACTGACGTGAACTGAAAATTATAATAATGTCTTAAGGTAAAACGTTTCACGTTTGGCGGGAAATTCAAATTTCAAACAGTTTTTTTGTTCATGTAGCTAGGCCGGGTAATTATTGTAAACGATCATGATGTTTGCGAAAATTGATTATTATTCTCTACAAACTCTCGTAAAGTTATTTATCCCTAATGCACATTATTACATACATTTCTCAATATACAAATTTTTGCTGTTTCAAACGGTTTATCGCCAAATAATGAAAGTAAAGAAAGAAGAAAATAAGAAAGAAAGAAAGTAAAGAAATGTAAGTAATATGGTGAGTAACTGATTAATAGCTGTACATGATAATGTAAAGAATGACCAACAATTTTTGCGAGCACTGTGCCATTTCACAATAATTACCCGGCCTAGCTACAAGGACAAAAAACTGTTTGAAATTTGAATTTCCCGCCAAACATGAAACGTTAAAATAATTATCTGGGACATTATTGCACACATGGTCATCTGACCCGAAACTAAGCAAAGCTTGTAATATGGCTGCCAGAGACTGATATACGTACATAATATATATTTTTAAATACATACTTAAATATATATTAACGCCCAGACATAGAACAAACACAAATGTTCATCACACAAATGTTTGTCTTACGTGGGAATCGAACCCAGCCCCGCCCCGAAGCGCAGAAGGCAGGTACACTACCAACTGAGCTAACGGGGCTGTCGGTTATGTACTAAGCCGAAAGAAGGTCATTGTACTCGTCATTATGAACAACTTTTACTACGGGTGCCTGAAACCCTGAAATTTAAAAAAAATATCTGCTCTTCCATAGAAAACTAATTTGTGTAATTTGAATATTCAAAAAAAAAAATGTCAGTTTTTTTATTGATAATTATACTATTTTTCGCAATGTAATGCAAATAATATATCAGTCGACGCTAGAGGTCGAGCGATTCAAAAATCGCGCACGCTTTATGTACGGGCGTGTTGCTAAAAACTAGCAACACTACGCCGGATGGATGATTTTTCTCTCTATTGCTGGTTTGCAAAATTACACTGCTGGTTTGCTAAACCACTAAAACAACAAGTATAATTATAATTAAAGCAAATGGTTATTGATATTCAATTGTTTAGATAGCATAATAATAGCATTTGGACTTCGTGAGCGTTCCCTTACACCCGGTACAAACTGTCCATAAATGAAAAAAAAAACTATTTGTCTCTTTTAATTATACACTTGATTCTTTCCAGGTGGAAAGGAAAAGAACGCTCCGGTATCCTTCGTCTCGAGTCGTCTCTATTTTCCGGCTACGAGCTACACTCGGTGAATCCTGTAGTACTAGATGGCGCCACTTTCGCTGACTTGCACTACGGCTCTCGCGGGGAGTCAGTGTGGTTCGTGTTTGCTAACGTAAGTGTTACATTACAATTACAAGTGTTGAGGACGATATAGTACATTTCCAATTAGAAATGATACTTACATGCAGTACTTTCAAAACTTGAAAGTTTGGATAAAACTGGATAGTAATAAAGATATCAGTACTCGAATAAGAAGTATAATAAAATCGAATAGAATAAGAAATTTTGACTGTTTAGTATTTCATCGACATAGCTCTGGCAGTGGGTCGGTCATATCTGTCGCAAAACCGATAACTGTTTCTCAGATCTATAACAAGGAAGATAGGTATAGTAAGGTGCCGTGGCGGGCACTCATCGGACCTCATCATCATCGTCAGCCTATACTAGTCCACTGCTGGACATAGTCCTCTCCCAAGGTACGCCACTCAGCCCGATCTTCGGCTTTTCTCTTCCAGCCACTGCCAGCCGTCTTACGTATATCGTCACCTAAATTACATCGGACCTAAATTAGGCAATTTCTTTACTGTTGAATGGAACCCTGATTTTATAAGATTACGAGCTTAATCCCATGGTATTACCCGAGTTTTTCCAGTTTTTTCGCATTTTCTAGGAGGAAAAGTCAAGCCCAAGAGCGGTATCTCAGCCTAGGTATATTTCGAGATAATCGAGTTTTTGTGAAAGTTGATTTTTCGTTACCTTAATGACGTATAATTATATCTATTTTCACTTATGTGCCTATGTTAGGACCAATATATTTCTTAAATATATGTTTAAAAACCCAATATTATTGATTTTGTGTTTTTTATGAGATACCGTCATTTCGTTTAGATTTAATAGTTTTTAAACATGAATTTTAAAAGAAAAATATATTTTTTTGTGTTTTATTATATCAATGTTTCAATGTAGATACGGTTATTCTGCTTACTCCATCTGGTGCGAAATTTTGTAAGCTATCAGATGCGCGAAAAAACAGAAATATCATTTTGAGTTACCGCTCTAGGGCTTATGAGGGCAGAAGTACCCTATGTCCAACCTTGTTATATTCACTATCATCCTGCCACATTTTGTTAAGATCGAACCAGCCGTTTAGTCGTGAAAACCGAACAAACAGACAGTGATACAGAGTTTACTTTCGCTTTTATATTCTAGGATTTAAAAACAACATAATGTTGATTAAACAGTATCACAATTTTCATTGTCTTACAGATAAGCTCAACGTGTCCAGTCTGCGTAACATACGAAGTTCGATCAAAGTTTATCATCACCAGCCTCCGACCAGCGTTTGCCAAGATCTATCCATCAACACGACCAGACTTGGCTGTGGAAACGTTCTTCCACGCCAGACCAGGAAGCCCTCTTTTAAGAGGCATCACTGACGACGATTTTATAACTTGGTTCGATAAAACGGAACTGGCAAGTCTAAAAACGAATGCCAACATTGATAACATATGCGAATGTGGTCGAATTTGTAGCAGAGATTATGAATTCAGAAAGTCGAGTGAAGGTAAAAAAGAAGGTGCTGCTAAAGATGACGTTAAACCTGAGTTAGTCACTGAAAAGGCACATATAAATGTTACCACAACAAAAACTACAACTGAAAGCTCTGAAACTAGTACAGAAATTAAAACTACGGAAAACTTTATGACGACGTCCAAGCCTATAATCACCCAACAACCTACTATAGTGACAGAGAACAAAATTACAATAACTAAAAAATTGCCAAATATGAACACGACAACAGAAACTGTAAAGAATACTTCAACTTTTAACCAGACTCAATCCAATGATGATCCAATAATTATCCCAACAGTAACTTACATAAACAAGACAGACAATTTTGAAATAAGTAACAATATCGTACCAATACCTCCCAAATTAGCCGGAGAGTTGATTATTCAGAAACAAATTCTGTCCAAACCCATAATCAAGAAAGAAGACATGAAAAAGAAACCTCTGATACGCAGAAAAGGTACTTTGAAAGCCACTTACGGCGATAGACACGAGAAATTTTTCATGAAGATAAAAGAAATTACTACTCCATCTCCTCGTGACAATGAAAAACCTGTACAAACACCAAGCTTAAATAAATCAGATGAAATGTTCATTCAAAAAATTGCAATTTTGAAGGATAACGACTTCACAGATATCCTAAAAGAAGAATTAAGAAATGAAAGCAAAATTACAAGTGAGAAAATGGAACTGTTACACATAGTTAATCAAACAGACTATCTTCAGACAACGCATGCTACACGTCTTGCACATTCAGATGCATCGACAGTTGCTCACGTTATCACTACAATTACCAAGAGTAATATAAAATCATTGCACTACAGGACTAAGAAACCAAAAGCAATGAGCCAAATAAAAAAACCGATCACATCATCAAAGCAAAATGAAACGCACAATCTTAAAACCGATAAAGTAACTACCACCGAGAACAAAACTAAAAATAAATCATTCGTCGCAGAAAAATATGTTACAAAAACTTTGAAATCAATAAACAAAGAAATTCACAAGATGCCATCTACACCAATATCAGAAACGTCAAAATCTTTATCTGAAACACCAATAATTGATATTGCGCCAGAAAATAAAGGTGGATTTGAGGTACTTGATAAAAACAATCTGTGGGAGCTGTTAAAAGAAGGTCCAGACGACGTAGCAAAAACAGAAGACAAACTTCAAGGCAGATTAAGTTCCATCGTAAAAAGTGCATCAAATTTAACAGAACATGACAACAGATCATTATAAACTTTGTTATGTATTGTATAAGACGTAAAAGACTTTGGTAAATCGGTATTTTTATATCACTCACTTTAAAATCTCAATGATTTGTTTTGATGGTCACGACATTCCTAAAGCACACCTTGTTGGTCGTTAGAATCTGCACTGTATGTGTAATTTTAAGAATAAGGTTGTATGAGCGTGGGCTGTAAATAGTATTTTTAGGGCTTCAACTCAGCGCGTAATTTTGCACACTACAGACCCTTTTCCCCTATTTTGTTTTATTTTATACCACATCATCAGCCAGTAAACGTTCAGAACAAAGGCCTCTTATATAGGGGTGTTTCCATAATCCCAGCGCTTGGCATGTGGCTTGGGGATCACAGTACGTTCGCTGTGTACTGATAGGACGCTACTGCTCATGCTCCGGTGGTTCTGGTCGCAGTTTTAAGACACACCTAGGTCTTCTTTTTTTATTGTATATAGTTTTACGTACAATTTTTTTTTTTACAAAAATTGTCTTACGTTTGACCGCCAGCTTGCCTGATGTTAAGCGAAGATGGGGTCTACGATAAAGCACGCTTACCTAGAAGAAACCGATTCACTCGTGATTTGAAGACACCCAGATTGATACCAGTTATTACAGTTTGTTTTATTGGTTAAAAATATTAGGCTCAGTGAAAAATATAAATCGTGTTATAAATATACTTACTCAAAAAATATTTGTATCGGCTAATAAAGTTCTGATATAAAAGTGTTTATAATTTGTGGTCGTATTAGGAAGGGATGCTCTGTCCGTTTTCCGCAAAGTGATAGTGGAGTTTGCGTGGCGTACTTGCAAGTGACATCATATGAAAGTGCGTCCTCTGTCTATCAAGATATTAAAGTTACAGACCTAAAAAAATGCTACGCAATATTAGTGCTTATATTATTTTCCATAACTTTTAACACACATTAATTTCGTTTTCGGTAATTAGCTTTATTTAGGATCATCTTTAATAAGACAATAAAAACAGTCCGGTATGCCGTGAACTGAAAAGGAGTTTTCATTAATTTTCCTTCTTAGTTGGCTTTTCTTGTTTTTTTATTATTTTAATTTTTTCCTCCTTTTTTGTAATTGACTGGGTCATGAGCAGAAGTGCATATAGGTACATGGTTACAAAGAAAGGGAGAAGCGGAAAGGAAGTCATTGTAATCATTACTATAAACAACTTTTACTAATGGCCCGACCCAGAAATTACGAAATAAAATCTGCTGCCCATAGAATAATTTATTTATTTATTGTTTATTAACTAAAACGGCATACAACGCCAATTACATCAGTCAAGTAAAATATAATATTATATATTTATAACGGGCAATGTTTCCAGCGAAATTACAGGGCACACAGAGATTTGACATCTTATATCTCGGGGTGACGAACGCAGTGCATTGCCATCCAGGGGCCTTACCCCTAGCTCGAAAAGTTGACCCGCATAGGTGTTATTTGTCTAAACGGTACCATCAACTACGATAAGCGGTAGTTATTTGATAGCCGCCAAGCTTTGATATTTTCACGCACACACGCATAGTAAAACGGATTTTCGTTCATTCAAGTTAGACGCTATTAAATGATGCAGCTTAAATGAGTTGGTTAATTTTAGGTAACTATCAGGTACCTACTAAAAGTTGGCTCGCAAAAGTGAAGCTAGGGGTAAAGCCCCAGGGTTTTGAAATTCTGAGTGGCGTTGAGCTGTTATGGGCAAGCGTGAAGAGCCATCAGGCGAGCGACTTCACTCGTCTCGTCATCCAGTATTAAAAAAAAAACAATGCTAATAGTAATAATAATAATTAATTAAAAACTATCACATATGTCAAAACAAAATAAAATCAACTTAGTCTATTAAAAAAAAAAAACAAGATAAAAACATAGCACATACATTATTAAAATAAAATAATGTAAATAATGCAAAATGTATGGAACAGCTTTTTGTGATTTCAGCGTCGGCCCATAGAAAAAAAATCGTTATGATGAATATAATTATCTCCTTTCGGTTTAGTATATTCTTTCTGCGTAACCTTGTATGTATGGTCATACAAACTTTTCTTGTTTTGACGGGTCATAATTCTGTGAAAATCATGCGCTGAGATGCCATCGTAAGCTATAATAGTTATTAATATTACTGCGCTGTGACATTTTAACGTGTGAATGTTTTAATTGCAATTTGCTCAAAGCCCTCGAAATGGACGTTGATGAAAGTGTGTCTCTATTTATTGCTATTAGAAATTCCTAAATAATTTGTTTAGATAGCTATATAGCATTTCAAAACCACTATTAGATATAAATATTTCTTCAAATAATTATCTACCATCGTAGAAAGCTATAGAAAAAATAGAAAAGCTAGAACTGCTAGTCACTTAGCTAAATAGCTTCTTGATATTAATTTTCTTTAGTCATAGATAAAAAATCTATCCTCTAGCTGGAATACGGAAACTTAGTAACATTTGTAGTACCTACCTAGTATTTATAGTCTCATTCGATTAATTCACGCACAATAGGCATGGTGACCGTATTAAATTAATAATCTATTAAAAAAAAAGATTTTAAATAATTAATCCCAACACTTTATTTTTATTTAAAAATCGAGATAAAAGTGCAGCCGCTGTAAGAATGCGTCTGACAGTTTAAAAAAAACTGAACGAAATCAATAAATTCTGATCACTTTAACCAGTTTTTTGAACGAATGTGTGTAGCTGGAAGCCTATTTATTACAGTAATATATCAAAACAAAATGTTTTCATTCGATTTTTACAAGTTTATTGCAGCTGTTTGAGACATTTTCGTGGCGGCCAGACTGTAATATATACATTTTGACAAAAAAAAACAGCAATTCGCTATGATAAGTGAAACTCTATATAATCAGAGCAAATGACGTCACAAAAAAAGAATTTATGTTTCAATTTTCGTAAAATATTCAGTATTATTGACAAGAAGTGTTTAAGATAGTGCATCAAGAGTGGCCTCCATTGCCTATCAGACTTTTTGTGCGAATTAAAAATTAGGTTATTTTTGAAGTGAAAACTTCATTAGGCGTTGAGCACTAAACTTTTTGGGTGAACAAAAATCATGGAACTCGCGTCATCGTTACGCTGTCTCATAATACACAGTGCTGTGTATTTTAAAACAGCGCCATCTCTTGTGGAATAGGTGAATTACTACTTAACTTTTCACTTCTGACGTGCAGTCCTATGACTGATGTGTTTTTTTTTTTTAATAAATGCGCGTGAACAGCGTAAACAGATTTTTTTAAATTATTTAATTGCATCATGCCTATTTAATTATTTTACATGCTGTAAATATCCATATTTACTAAACGTTGCCAAATTACTATAATTCTCATTATAAGTAATTCCATTGTGTTCTAAAAATTTATCGTAATTATTCAGTTAGTATTGATAGTATTTAGACCTTAGTAAGTATTGTACTAAATGCTATATGCCCCAGAATTTCCATCCGTCTATTGTCTTCTGTATCTATTGTATGTAATGTAGTTTCTTACAGTAGTGTAGCTAGATGTCTCCTGTGTTTTACGTGGTGACGGACATCAATGACTTTGGTTGATGCAAAAGAAATTGATATTATACTATAATAGCGATTTTAACGATTATCTATTTTCTATATTTTTAGCTGAGCTGTGGTTACAAATACTAGTTAAAAAAGGTTTTTTTTCAGTGTTACTTTTCTCTTTCCAACTTCATCTTTCTCTCAGAATGAATAGGAGAGAGATGACAGAGATATATATCTCTCTTATTCATTCTGCCTCTTCTCGATTTATCTTTCTCTATTAGATGAATAAGCTGGATATCTATGGCCACATAAATGGCCAGTCAATCGCGCCTAATGGCGTAACAGCCAAAATTTTTATCTGAAGATCGAATTTTCAGTAAAAATTTTGCTACGATGATAATTTACGGATTTTCGTGCCCATCATAATCCACAGCCTTACGCCATTTGGCATGACGCCTTGTGATTGTCCGAATTTATATCCATTTGCGTTTATTTCGCTCGAATGAAAGATTCTGTGGCCACCATTCTTGGCGTCCATCCATTTGTATTAAACTGAAGTGTCACCCAGATTGAGACCCCTTTTCATTTCTTTTTTATTTATTTAATTAACCAACGTTATTGATTTTCATCTTCACCCTTCGGTAGTTTCTATCTTAGAATTCTATGTGCGATTGTATGCATGAACTTATTATCTAATCTAATTCCTCTATCTTCCTAGATCTACACATACTTAAAAACTCACAACTTGTACACAAAAAAAAACTTAGTAAAAATAGTGACCGATACTAGCTGTTGTATAATGAAATATAACAAAGGGTGTGCATGTATTTATAAAGATGAGCTACACTTAATAAGCCCGAAAAGTACCTACTCTGTCATGATAGATCCCCTAGATGAACCTACTTCCGCTTTTCCAAAAAAACTAAAAAAAAATGTTAAGGCTCTGGATGGAGAATCTTAGAAAGCTTATTGGCAAAAGGATGTCTAAATGTTCAGAATACCTAATTTTATGAATGATTCTGCGTGAACGAATAAATTAATACTTAAAGGTAATTATAATATTGATGTACTTAATTGTAAAGATTTTAAAATATTTAAGCACTATATAAGTGTGTAAAGTAAGGTTGTATGATAAATAGGTGCTTGTGCGGAAGATACTTGTCAATTCCCAAAGTGTAAAGTCTCATTTTTATTATTTAAATTAAGGTAAATATTGTGCTTAAACATAACTTAGTGTTTTATTTGTAATTACGATACCTCGATGTATTGAAAAGATGTAAAATAATTAGGAAAAATTAAAGTTAATACAGACAAAATCATTCTTTCGTGTTAATCTGTTTCCTATAAATACTCAGGCTTTACGCCCATTGGACAGTCAAGGCAGGCGTCACTCGTCTCGGCGTATTGGTGTACGTAGTAGCATGGATGTAACCTAAGTTTGTCGATGGTAGTAGCTTTACCTTGTCTGTGATTCCCCAACACTCAAAGACAGAGATTTGACATCTTATAAGATTTGACATCTTATATCTCGAGCGCAGGGCATTGTCATCCAGGGTTTTGAACTGTTGAAGTTCAAAATTCTGAGTGACGTTGAGCTGTTATGGGTAAGCGTGAAGAGCCATCAAGCGAGCAACTTCGCTCGTCTCGTCACTCAGTACCATAAAAAAAAACTCGCCGGCTACTATTTCGCTTCTAAGAAACTAGGCATCCTATCGAAAGTAAAACGGTAATTCACTCACACCAGAACATCTTCTAACCCTTTATCAAGCACAGCTTAGGTTCGGTCGTATACTGCTGCCACCCTGTGGCATGGGTCTGCCAAGTGCCAGCTTGACGCTTTCGACTCCATCGATTGGCATGCAAAAAGGCTCATCAATAAAGACATGTTAGTGGAATCTAGGCTACTGGGGGTCTAGACAAGAACCACTTTCTGTTAGCATTAAAGATAAAATTGTATGAAAATGACATTAGCTTGAGAGATGTCACGTGATTGCTAATGTCATTTTCATACATATTATCTTTCCGCGGCGTTTACACTGACAGAAAGTGGTTCTTGTCTAAACCCCCAGATCCTGTCGCACCGGCATGATGTTGCTATAGCCTGTCGGTATTTTAGGCTTCGTGGAATACACTAGGGCGAGTATGCACTAGAACTGCATGACCTAATACCTACTGCCATCACCATTCTTTCATAAGTATACCAGAGAATCAACAAGAAGACACTCGTGTGGTGGAAATTCTATTCAGACGCTGTAAGCGTTTCCAATTGCGCCATTGAGGGTAGTTTACAGAGATATGCCAATAATAAATTAACTAACAAGCTTATCATCTGAGCTTGGTAACGCCATCTATAATTCTTACTACATGCAAGTAACGGCCGATAGGAAAGCGATCGTAGCTTAACGGTTAAAGGCATGGGGGGGGGGGGGGGGGGGGGGTCAGGGTTAAAGCGTAAATCCAGACGGCGGATTATTTTTATTTATGTAAAACACTAGCTGTGCGCCCGCGGTTGCCCCTGTGTTTTTCCCAATTATAACCACTATAAGTAAAAGCCTACATTAAAACCACAACGAACCTGATCTCACTTAAGCATATACAAAATGAGATAAGTACCCTGATGTAAGACTGTAACATTTCAGTGTTTTGTACCTACTCATTACATTTTCTGTTAGAAAATATAAAGCTATGGTAGGTTATTCTTGGAAGGATAACGATCTTCAGTACCTACTGTACACTTGGGTATATCTTCTTATTTATAAAAAACCCCGTGTCACGGTGTTCGTTGTCGCACTCCTCCGAAACGGCTCGACCGTTTTTTATTAAAAAAAAATCATGTCTATTTAGTAGGTATGAGAATAGGTCCTTAAGTATTTTTCATCATCATCGTCACAATTTTTAATCACCACGCGGGTGAAACCGCGGGGAGCACCTAGTATTATATATTTATTATACTTTTAAAATTGAGAGCTATATATACTACAACCGTAATTTTCCAAAGTTTCATGGACTTATCTTAATAATTATAGAAGTTAGAAGGTTCTAAAACATTGGGACAGACGGACAGACAGATAGACAGACGGACGGACAGAACCACTGAAGTCAGAATTTTTTCTTCTCTTTTCTGTGGACAGAACGCATTTATAAGGGTTCCTTGTTGGGCTACGGAGCCCTAAAAATTAATGGGCATTAATACCTATCTATAGAATAACATTGCAAATAGTGTAAACTAATTTTCGTGTTCATATTTATTTTATAGGGCGGAGGAAATAGTTTTTTGTAATCTTTCCTAAAAAAAATTCACTAGTGCTCGATGAACCGGTCTGCGATGGAGCACGCTTGCCTGGAAGAAACCGATTTGAAGGCACCCAGATTGTAACTATCGGAAATACCCATTCAGGCAGCGCATTCAACAGACTAGCAGTTTGCACAGTAAAATTAGAATCAAAGCGCTTTGCACAGGTTTTCGGAATATCAAACATAAAGCGGTGACGATTATTCCTGCCCAGTCAAGCAGTCCAATAAAAAAATATTCATAATCATCAGCTCTGAGTCCCAATACAGTATCCGTTTTTTGTTTATACCATTTTCCCCGGTCTCTCGTCAGTCTCGCATCCACTTTTTAACTGACTTCCAAAAAAGAGGAAGTTATCAATTCGACTGTTTTTTTGTTTGTTACCTTAGATCTTTCGAGTGGGTGAACCGATTTTGATGATTCTTTTTGTATTTGAAAGCTGTTGCTTCCCGTGTCGTGCTTATTCAATTTGGTCCAGTTCTGTAATTTTTTATGAAGTCGGTTTTTTATATTGATAATTTTATGTATACAAGCATACACTTAATGAATTCATCATCATCATCATCAGCCAGAAGACGTCCACTGCTGAACATAGGCCTCCCCCTTAAACCTCCACACTAAACGACATCCTGCCATCTGCATCCACTGGATGCCCGCGACTCTCACAATGTCGTCGGTCCATCTAGTGGGAGGCCTACCTACGCTGCGTCTTCCGGTTCGCGGTCTCCACTCAAACCTTTCTTCCCCATCGGTTAACGGGTCGGTGGCGGGTGCGCTGTGCATGTAACGACGTAAAGAGCAATGTGTAAAAATTAGACAACAGCAGGAGTTATATATGTGGGTATTATGAAAATAGATTTTTTTTTCCTTATTTTATTGTACTCCCGATTCTTAACTATTTTCAGGTTTTACATTATTTCGGTGGCATTGTAGCGTTATTTTTATTTAAATAAAAATAGACGCACAAAAACTAAAAGTAATTTAGTTGCATTCACTTCCCATCCTTAGTGGGAGCGCGGTGCATCACTACTGCGCAGGCGCATAGCCGCTGGAATCGCTGCGTCGTCGTAGCTGTCACCAAGCGATGACACAGAGAGAAATTGTATTACAGACTGTGCGCACGCTCCTTTGTAGCATACTCAGTGCCACGCTAATGGTCGTTGATAAAAACTACAAAGTGCGATCTTATTTTAAAATATAATAGTGTTATTTCCCCCACTATTGGGTAAGTGTGAAAAATTATAAAATAATTTATAATAGTGATTTTTCTTCATCGTAATAATCATAAGCTGTTAGATTAGCACTTACATGCAAAATGGTGCCTTGTGTAAGGTGCACGCATTTTGTTATATACTGCATCAGTACTATTACTATTGTTATCACTACAGTATATCTACAATACAAGTATAGTAGATATATTATAGTAGATATTGTTTTCTCCGTTCCGAATTCCGTATGCCGCCACAAACAAACATTGTTCTTGGTAAATCATGATAGTAATTGAGACTATGGTCGGCATATGGAATTGATACCTAGATCCGGGACATAATTGGAATTGGATTTATTGCAGGGTCCAATCCTCGGCTACCGGACTCCGGGTGTTCTGGCCTTGCAAACATTTAGCGGCAGCCCCTGTGAATCATGTCCGTGGTCACAGCTAGACCACCACAGATTTGACGCCCCACACGGAATTACTTTGGATTCTCGTCGTTCCAGCTCGGTTGTCATAGAATTGGCTACCCCTACATTAATGCCGCCCCTGATGAAATGCCGCCCCTTCCGGAATTTACTCCCACATGAACTACAGGATAGTACAGATCCTTAAAGGCGATCCAATTAATTCCTGGCCCCTGGGTTTCTTCTAGACCTCTTGGCCCATTATTGCTCACCGCATAGTTTAGTTAGTTAGAACTTATTTAAGTAGTCTTAATTTTGGTACTAGTTTAATTTTATCTTCTTTTACAAATAATAATTGTTTTCGTTGCGATTAGTTGTTTTTTTTATTTTACCTGAAATTGCAACGTGACACGTTGTATACCAATACACATTCATTGCTTTCACACCTTCCTGAAATATAGGTCCGTACTAATATTATAAATGCGAAAGTAACTCTGTCTGTTTGCTACATAGTCACGGCTAAACGGCTTAAACGATCTCGATAAAAAAATTCGAGGTTTTTTTCTGAAGAAATCGCGGACGAAGCCGCGGGTACAGCTAGTCTTATATGTACAAGGAAGTGGTTGCTTATCAAGGGCAGAAATAATGAAACCAACGATTTAATATTACGTTTCTCAATGCGTGTATTACAACATTACAATGATAGTGGATGCGTTAATGGTATAATTTCAAAGTTTATTAACATACAGGTGAACAATTTTAATTACAAGTACGAAGTAGGGAAATCATTAACATTATAAAATAGAGGTATTATGTAATTCAAAATGACGCGTCAAGATGTTGTATTATGTTTTGGAAGAAAAGCCTCAAGATATTACGAACAGCGTTTTGATAACTACCAATGAGGTTACAGAAAACAATTTCTAAAAAAATTACCAGCTTCCCGAATTTCAAGCTAAGAAAAGACTGACTGACATCTCTTTCATTTTCATTCTAATTTCAACTAGAGCGAAAGAAAGAGAATGTAAATCTAGTGTCCTATTAAGATTTTTGTAGATTTATTATTAACAATGAATTGAAACCTTTGTGAAAGGATTTTGTGAACTTTATTTAGTTAAGGATAAAGTTCATAAAACCCGTTATGACAAAACTGTGAATAAGGTCCTAAGTATGCAAATAGAAAAAAAAAAAAACAAGTTTTAGTTACATAGTATTTTATGTTATATCCAAACCAAAATTCAGAAAAACAACTATATAAAATAGGTATATATGCGTACTCCATCGCCACATTATCGCTTACCAGCAGGCGAGTTGGTGGTCAAACATGGATTTAAACCCGATGTAACATTTAGCGTGAACTTTCAGCATATCTAATAAAACAGTATTTTATGTAACATCCAACTAAATATAGAAGTAAAAGACTCCATATACAAACTGTTATAAACTATCACGGTTGTTCACTACAGTTATATGATTATTTACGGGATATTTACCGTGGTAAGGTTGTGGAAGGCGCTCCCGATATTTTGGCGCAGTTACATGCACCATGCAGAAAGGAATCCCTGTCTTCCTGTCCCTGTCTTCCAGTGAACATGGTGCATGTAACTGCGCCGTAAATATCAGGAGCTCCTTCCACAACCTTACCACGGTAAATATCCCGTAAATAATCATATAACTCCATATACTTTACTTACCCAATAGAGTAACATCAGATCAAAAATTAATTTAGCTTTTTTTTGCTTATTATTTGCTTACATAAACTTACCTATGTCCCTATTTAACGAAACTGTCACAAAACTTGATCTACGATTTCCAAAACAAAAACACATTAATTGATAACATTTATTTATGAGTCTGAATTCGGTACAATATTGTAATAACGGTAGTTAACAGTGTCACGAACATTGATAGGTATAATGATTATGGATCGACCGACGACTTCACAACTCATCTCCTTCTGGCATACGTCAGCCACGCTGGTAGGTCCGGCTTCTGAAAATAATAGAAACAATTCGTCTGCATTTCTTACTGTATCGATATTTTCGCTTATTGTAAACCAATTTTAATGAATATTTATTTTAGATGGCTTTGGATTAAGATAGAATATCTTCTTAAATTTCTCGAAGATTACTCATTAAAATTTGTTAAAAATATTTCATCTCTAAAAGTAGTAAATTAGGGAATGTTATCTTAAAATCTTATCATTAAATTTCATATACTTCCGGTGAAGTAAATTTTAATATTTTTGATAAAAAATTACTTTATATCGTATAATATTTCACTTCTCGTCAGTGATATGTCCATTGAGCTAGAAACTGTCACTGGATGTGTCAAATGAAGAGGTGCAGTTAATTTTTTTATTCACTCTGTTCTTATGCCATCTTCTTGTATTTATGATGATGTCATCTACACATGCAGTGAACCAATACGAATTTATGGATACCTCATTTATCAAAATCGGTAAAAGCGTTTATAGGCTGTGAGACGCCGAGAGCATAGGTACAAGTCTTTGCCTTGTCGGGTAAAATTTTGGAAAATATTTGGAACTTATCAGTCAACCTGTCCTGAGGATGTTTGGTGAAGAGGCGAAAGAGGTGCAAAGTACTCTAAGGAAATGGGTTAGGCTAAATTAGCATCATTAACAAAATTCTGCAGAATAAAATAATTGGTCCCAAAGTCCTCATTGTACTTAATATAACATTGAAGCGGAAATATACTAAAGATTCATCAAAGAAACAGTTTTCTTGTTAGGTACTTTATTTCCACTTCACATACGTTGCTTTATGTAGATACTTTTAAAATTAAATTAAGTATACTTAAATGTGAAACCCCCAAACATAATTACGTTTCTAGTTAATTGTTTGGAGTCAGATTTAGTTTTCTTTGATCCTTTTTGACCGAACTACGTAGCTTCAGAGAGATTAAGTTAAACAAATTTAATTACCAATACCCAAACGAAAATAAATTTTGATCGCCAAAAATAACATTCAGATAAATAGCAAATTTTCTAGGATACAAAAAATGACATTTTTCAATCCTCCAACATGACTATATGTGCGTCTACATCGTATCTCGCAAAAAACGAAATCAAAATTTTGATTTTAGTTTTTTTGTTTTGTTTGAACGGTGACTATCAGTTTAGCCGTTTTAAGATTATCTTATATCTCGGGGTGACGAGCGCAGTGCATTGCCATCCAAGGTTTTGAACTGTTGAAGTTCAAAATTCTGAGTGGCGTTGAGTTGTTATGGGTAAGCGTGAAGAGCCATCAGGCGAGCAACTTCGCTCGTCTCGTCACTCAGTACCATAAAAAAAAACATCTCCTTTACCGGGGTTTAAAAAAACATTCTTGCACTGTACCCAGGAAGCGATAAGGCATTTGAATTTTAATCTGATAATGTAAAATATCATTCTAATCATCTCATAATAATTAGTAGATAAGTTATTAATGGAAAAGTACACTCTACATTATTTAGAGAGTAGACATGCACGTCGCTATGGCATATTTATTCTAGCTGAGATGCGAAATAGAAGAGGAATAATCCACACTCCGTACAATAAGTAACATCTTGTTGAACTATTCCCAACTCAGTAAGTATTAGAAGTGGGTACTCCAGAAATAGTTGTGCTGAACTTCGCCAAAGAAACAAGGGGCAAGGCTGAGGTAAGGCCTTGGCTTTTGGCTAAGTAAGTTACACAAAATTCGTTGCAAATTCATAGTCTTTATTTCCTCATAATGATTCCTACTCAGATGGTGTATACGTTGATAACTGTTAAAAAAGTAGAAAACGCGCTCAATAAGTCGAGTTGTCAACTTATTCACTGCAAATAAGACAGTTGATAAGTCTATTATTATGAAAACTAAAGAGAATTTTCATTATATTATTTAAAAGATGGCATGTAATAACCTTCAAATCAACTAGGACATTGATGTCCGTCGATGTACAAAAATGCCCTTCAACAATGGAATGCGTTATCGACTCACTCTTTCATGAAATTTTGTTGTTATTTATTTTATTTATGAGTTGCATTTCCTGTGGAGATATTGCCTATATCGGACCGGTTATTGTCATGCTTCATAACGGCATTAAAGTGTATTCTCGTCAATATTGCATCTTCAAGAACATTAAATATTTATGGGTGTTGCGCGGAACTTGAATAATATCAATGAAAATATCAATCTCAAAACCTGCAAAACATTTCTTGGAATCCGAAAGCAGGAAGAAAATCAGTAAGTATCGAATTAGTTTCTCTAAGTATTATCGGCGTGGTTATCTAGATCAGGGGTCTCCAAACTTTGAAGCCTTGGGGCTATAATATTTTTTTCGGTATGTTGCAAGGGCCGTAACAATTTTAATTTTTCTGCCCACCTAAGCAAACATAGGCTTTTATTGCATTTCAATTACTATTGATTGTGTATTGTGACACGTAACTACATAGTGTCGAGCAGTGATACTATGTACGGTTCTAGGTACTATCTATTTCAGCTACAGTCTTCAGTCCTTGTGCGGAAAATGTTTGGAATTGTCTGAATTTCTAAGATCAGTCATATCATTTGTTAATTTTATCAAATCCACAGGGCTGAATCACCGACAATTCCGCGAGTTTCAATTCCTGTCGCGGGCCGGATTGATGGCAGTGGCGGGCCGGATTTGGCCCGCGGGCCGTACTTTGGAGACCCCTGATCTAGATCACTGTTATATATATATATTTATAATATTATATTATACTTCATGGAAGTATAATATTTGTAGATATTATTATAATGCTCAAGTGAAAGTAGTTTGCTTTACATTTTCCACTCCGTATTAATAAGATTTGATAAATTAAATCAGGGTATTTTTTACTAATTACCCTCCTATGTATTATAAAGGTTACACGTGGCAAGAATATCACAACTATATTAAGGTCCTTATTTTCTCACCTACACGCATATATTTCTCGTCTTCAACTTACATTTTCAGCTAGAAATTACAATTACAATTGTAATTTTTTTTTCCAAAATGTGGAAACCTTAAATCTACGGATTATGTAAATAATTTGAAACAGCTTTACACCTGACACATAAATCAATCTTGGTTTCAGCATCAAATTCAACCGATTGAAATTAGGCCATTTTTATGAGAGAATCATAAATTTTTATATCAAATTATTATCTTACCTATAAATTTTTACTTATTTATAGATGGATTAAGAACGGCATTTTCCCTTAATTTGTTCTATTACTTTATGTAAAAGTTTAATTTTGGAAGTCACCTGTTAATTAAAGTGTGTATAATTTTACAATTTGAACATAAATTGTCTCTTCGTCAGAGAGGAAATTAAACAAATTTTCGACACTTAGCCAGATGCTATCTTTAATAACTATAATTCAGTGAAAATAAAGAGGCAGGTTTTTTTTTACCTAACCTGAATGAGCGATTTTTTAACACTTTATGGGGGATTTTTTAACACTGTGTTATCGTGGCCGCTTCAGATTTGTCTGCGTATGTTACCCGCTAGAGCCGCTGCACCAATACAATAATTAAATAAATATCTGGGACATTTTTGCACACACAGTCAAACTGACCCCAAACTAAGCAAAGCTTGTCATATGGCTGCCAAAGACTGATATACATACATATATATTTATACATACTTAAATAGATATTAACACCCAGACATAGAACAAACACAAAATGTTCATCACATGAATGTTTGTCCTAGGTGGGAATCGAACCCACGCCCCCAAGCGCAGAAGGCAGGTTCACTACTAACTGAGCTACCGGGGCAGTTTTATTATTATTGCCCCTAACACTTTCCTGGTCCCTGTCCTCCAACTAGTGAGCTACTAAGCAAAACCTGATACTAAAATTCGGACGACCCGACGGACAGACAGACAGACGGATGGACAGAATAAATTTATAAGAGCAGGTAGTACTAGACTAAAGTTCTGGTCAATTTATGAGCGGTTGCAAGAATTCTATATCAAGTTAACATTTTGTTAACTTGTAGTACAACAAGTGTGTATACACACTACAAGTTAACAAAATGTTAACGTTAATGTTAACTGTTGTTTTAATGTTGTTGTGTTGTGTGTTATGTTTGTTTGTTCGTTGGTGTTATTATGTAGGTATTCTATTTGCAAATATACTCACTTCAACATCTTTGGCCCAGTTCGTGAAGGCGTCGGAGCGCTTACCAAACCTGAAACAAACAAAACAAATATGATTATCTTTTAGGCACAACTCTCAGCATACTATTTTTACCAAGTTCTTGTTAAGAGACCTCACAAATTGTTTGACGAAAATAGCACCGAAAACTGAAGTTTTGGCGTTCTGATTCTAACAAATAGAAATATCTATAGAACATTGTATTTCTGTAATAAATAAATTTGTATTTTTCATTGAAATTAACGGCTCACAAAACCTCAAATTTACAATACATAGTAGTTTTTCGTAAAGCTTTCGAAGAGAAAATTTTGTAAGTGGATTTTGTTAAATTACTGACATAAAATAAAAATAAATAGTGTTAAGTATTTTAATCATAGACTTGGTAAAGCTACTATTGATTTTAATAAACTTAATTGAATACATCACATTTGACTTCTGTCAGTCTATTGTTTATTTGTTAAAAATTGCCTTCTATTGTCATTATTACAATAAATATGTTTATTTGACTGAAAATAGTTAAGCAATTGAGCAGTTCTAACTTTGAAAAAATAAGTAATATCGTTCCAAGGTAACGTTGTTTAATTTTGATGAAGTATCATATATGTGATCTATCAAATAAGCCCAACAATAGTTTGCTTGTTTTATGTATATTCGTCTTGACAATTACGAATTTTTTTTCTTATTTTTTTTCTTTTTATGCCCGAAAATCCAGATACCTAAAACTGAAAGATTGCCTTTTGGTAATTTATGGCTCTTATCTTAAGACTAAATAGAAGCTGCAAATTGCTGAATCCTTAGGCACAGCATCCACTGCAAATTCGAAGTGGTGTCGCAGTGGAAAAATCCGTTCAGGTTAAAAATGTACCCTTCCTAAAATGTCCCTCGGCTGAACTCGGCTCCAAAATATCACTTTCCCGAAATGTCCCCCTTTCCAAAATGTGTTTACTAACCGCACTGGTACAAAATAGTCTTTTACCATGGAGCCGAGGTCTTAGAATGCGGCTTTGGTATCCCTTACCTATCGTAAAAACCGATTAAAATAGGACCTGTGAGCTTTCAAGCAAACTCAAAGGGAAGACAACGCGACGTTATAGAGGGAAAGATAGGAAATAATCCAAGCATGTTCCGGGAATGTTGCTTCAGGTTGCGTGCGGCACCGGTGCGTGCTATGGAGCTATGGTTGCTATGGAGATCCTGGTGCATATATAGTAAATTGGAACCAATTTGAACTTAGTATAAACCGAAACCAAAGATTTTTCTACGGTTGCTCCTACTCCATAACACACCCCTAGTGACCAGTCGGCGTTGGGCTAAGAAAGCTCTTTTTTTAGTTAAGTTTTTTCAAACCACTTCACGGTATGCTTTATATTACAAATATCCAATTATATCCAACATTCTATGCGATTCCGATATTAATCTATCATGCAAGACAATAGAAACATTAAACAAGGTAAGGAAGTAACTTTTTAGTGACGTGCAAAAAGCCGCGTGCGATGTCGACATAAATCATTTAAATATAGTACATTATTTTAATCGAACCACACACAAATAGTATTTAAATGAAGCAAGGGTTACACCACCGTGACAACATTGTTTGTGACGTCAATAGCCCAATTACTTTTGTATGCAATTAAAAGTCAAACACTTTTATTTAATGAAAACATTGTTGAGTAAGTTCGATAGTATGAATACTAATTATAAATCAGGTAATTGAGTGATTATAAATTATCCGCTTTTGAATCATTGTAGTCTAAGCTACGGTTTTTGTAGCTCGTAGTATTTCGTAGTAAGTAAAATTGTAGCACAAATATACGGATATGTGTAAGGTGCATAATACGTCTAAAATTTTCGGACAACTATGCATTTAGTAATTTTTTAACTTTCGCGATTTGAACACATGTTTTAATATTTATCGGGACTTATCGCGCAATATTAAATATAGGTAAAAATGTATACTTTTCGCTCGACGTTTCGACCATGTTATAATGGCCGTGGGCACGAGCTGACTGGCTGCCAGTCAGTAAATATTAAAACAACTATGCATTTAATTTTGCTTAATGCATTTTTTTGTTATTCGGCTAATTTCCCTCAATCGAGGGTATGGTTTATGAGAGAAGAATTTTTTCAAGAAAAAGTACCCTATAATGGATAGAGCTTAGTGAAGAAGGTACAAAGACAGGCGACTCTACAGTCATGTTATATTTAGGTACGCCATTGTTTATAAGCGAGTCTAATGATAAAATATCAAAGTAGTTGGACAGGAGTTGAACCGTGTATCACCTTTCTAACATTAAAACCAATCATGCAAGACAATAGGGACGTGCATCGTGCGTTCGACGGGCAACACCGATCGTACCTTGGTCGCGTGTGGTAGGAGTAAATGCGGTCTAGGTTCTGTAGTTGGAGTAGCCGCAGTGCCCGATCTAACAATTCTGGGTCGACATGATCTTCGTCGGCAACGTCACGACGCCCAATCCTGCCAATATATCGATCTCGATGAAGCATCTGTTCACATCACTATTAGACATGAACGGGAACGATCTCACAAAAACAGTTAATTAAGATTTCTATAATGTCTTAGCTGTGACAACAGCTAAAAGTTAAACTTAATTTCCATGCTTCATTTCTTTCAATTTGAACGAGTAAGACAAAATACAAATTTTTGGAAAAAAAAATCAAAAAAATATTATTTTGTTAACCTCAATGTTAAAATGTTTTGGACTAACGCGGGAGTAGTCTTTAATAACCTTTTCAACCGACTGATTCTCAATTCGAATTTATATTTATTTATTTTTAAGATTCTTTCAAAAGAGTGGTTCCATTTATATTTGAAGAAAACATTCCAATAGGGTTAATCCCGTTTATTTAATTTCACCCACTACCCGTAAAATCGTTTTTAAAAACAAAACGGAGTTCAGTGCAATTAATTACAACTACTTGCGTGACCTTGTGAATTGAGAGTTCTTAACAGTTTGTTAAACACTTAAAATAACAGTTAGGTATTTGACAAATTAATAATGTTAATGCTAAACATTTCAGTGTCATTTATCCAATTATCTTTCCGATTCAATGCCGTCGCAGTACTCACAGCTTGAACTGATCTAATCCTAGTTTTTCAAGCCCAATCGGATTATTACAATCGCGATAACATATCACGGCGTTACGGCAATAACTTTTAACAGTTCAATAGCTATGCTAATTAGCATAGCACTCGACGTTCTCGTAATTCGATGCACTGAACCGTGATTATAATCAAGTAGGTGAGTATGTTTTTAGAACGTGCTTCGATGTTTCGAATAGGTAAGAATATGAAATTATAATAATTCTACGTTACTAATCCGCACCTAAGGCCAAGAATTGGAACAACCTGCCGGCTTCCTTGTTTCCTGAGAGATAATCTGGGACTTTTCAAGGCAAGAGTGAATAAGTATCTAAGTCTGCGTGCTTCATCTTTGTCCACATCGTCGCTTACCAACAGGCGAGTTAGTGGTCAAACATGGACTGTCGAAAAAAGGCATTCATAAAATATGATTAGAATTTATGGTTCCACATAAGGTTATAGCTAGATTTATCTAAACTTGTATTAATGAAACTCGAACTCTATCTAAGTAAGTACTCGATAATACGAAAAACTTTAACTATGGTATAAAATTGTTTTCTATAAAAAAAACATCAAAAAGAGAGACGTACCATATAAATAAATACCAATACTAATACTGTGGGTTTGAGCATTTGGATTGTCTTTAGATCTTCAACGGTCTATGGACAGTCCAACTGTTTATTTAGTGTTAGTTTTAGCTAGTATTTTGTTTATTTAATAAAGGCACTTGCCATTAAAAAAAAAAAAACAAAAAAAAAAACCTATTATGTAAATATAAGCCAGGTGTATCTCTAGGAGATGGATATTATTCATGTACCTATTATATACTCATATATACTCATTTATATACTAGTATATACTCATCATTCTAAAAAACTTTTACTTTGGGATCAACCCTAGCTGATATCGCGGAAAAAATATCAGTTATTCCATGGAAAGATGTGATTAAATTAAAAGGCACAAACAAGGCGAAATTACAGGGCACACAGAGATTTGACATCTTATATCTCGGGGTAACGAGCGCAGTGCATTGCCATTCAGGGTTTTGAACTGTTTAAGTTCAAAATTCTGAGTGGCGTGGAGCTTATGGGCAAGAGTGAAGAGCCATCAGGCGAGCGACTTCGCTCGTCTCGCCAATCAGTACCATAAAAAATATACTGTATGTAAATGTACACTCGACGAAGTGTATGGAACAGCTGTTTTTTTTTAATGATTTTAGGGTTGGTCCATTCTCAAAAGATGTTTATAATGATGATATTACCCTTGAATATGTCTGTCGTCTAGAGATACACTATGTATATAAGAACAATGAAAATAATTATAGTACACATTGTAAGGAGATATTGGGCCGTACCATCACCTTTTTTAAGCGATTCAGTTCAGGTGATTGCGAAAAATCACGCGAACGTGAACCTTAACGCGCCGAAATACGGTTTACAATCGCGCAACTTTTCGCAATCATCTAAACAGAATCGCTTCAAACAGGTGATGGCACGGCCCTTTAACTCTGAAAAACCCAACCCTTGTAATGAAAATGTGGTAAATTAACTAATTTTATAAGTGATGCTTATAAGTGGTATTTACATCATCATCAGCCAGAAGATGTACACTGCTGAACATATGCCTCCCCCTTTAACCTCCACACTGAACGACATCCTGCCATCATCCAATGTCGTCGGTCCATCTAGTGGGATGCCTACCTACGCTGCGTCTTCCGGTTCGTGGTCTCCACTCAAGAACCTTTTTTCCCCATCGGTCATCAGTTCTTCGAGCAATGTGGCCTGCCCATTGCCACTTCAAAGAAGAAGTGAAGTGGTTTGAAGTGGTAGATACTTATTCGAAATGGTTGTCTAAAGGAGATTTAGTGGGCGTTTTATGTTCGATAAAAGATTAGAACGGTTTAAAATAGTGCTCTGTTATTTTATATGTTTGCTGTGGTTAAGTAAAGGTTCGGATCGGACTACAAAGGATTGAGTGTGGTGCGAAATGTTTTTAGACATATCAAAAACAAAACCGTCGTGTCCGCAACGTTGTTTCGAATTCACGATATATATACCTAGTACATTTTGAGCCCCTACAACGTAAACAGAGGGTTATCATAAATTTAACGTGTGTTTCTGTATATCCGTCTGATGGGATCCTAACTACCAAACTGATGAACCCATTTTGATTTATTTTATTTTGTTTGGAAGGTGAATTGATCAAGAGTCTTCTTAGCTATGATTTAAGAAATCTGTACCTATAGCCTTTTGAAGTTCATCAACTTTTTTTTAAATCAAACTTGCCCGCATTTCCATTCATCTGAAACTACGAAATGCTACAGCTTAGTTTAAAGCATTAATTTTAATATTCTTGATTTTGTGCGGAAGGAAGAAAAAGCTAATCCCACTAATCCCACTAATTATAAATGTGAAAGTTTTGATGGATAAATGGATGGTTGTTATTGATACTCAATCACGCCAGAACGGCAGAACGGATCTGGATGAAATTTGGCACAGAGATAGATTATAGTTTGGAATAGCACATAGGCTACTTTAAAAACACCTGGACCGCTTTGGATGAAATTTAGTATTCCTTGAGCGAGTCATAGTAGCGAGGCCGAAGGCAGGTCTATGATGGAGTATGCTTGCCTGGAAAAAACCGATGCTCTCAGGACTTGAATACATTCAAATTGTAGCTATCGGAGAACTATTCAGGCAGTGCATTACAAAGCACACTAGCGATTTGCAACATAAAAGTGAAATCTAATAGCTTCATACAGATTTTCGGAATATCAATCATTTATATTTCAATTTAATAGTAAAATTACTTAAAGTTTGAAAAAATTTAAAATGTTCTGAGAAAATAATTTCCATCAAAAAAATATTCATGAAAGAAAACAATTAACTTCGAGTAAAAACAGCTTTTCTTGACATTAGGAAATGTCGGAACACAAGATTTCACATTTTAAAAACAATAAAACAAGTAACATTTTTCCGACACGATAACATCAACGTTAAAAAATGTTTTCCGCAAGAAAATAAACCAGAATGTATCTACTTCTTTGTGCTTAAAATAACATCTAAAGATTTTGAACAAAACGGTTAGATTTAAGATAAAAAGAAATGATGAAGAGATTTCTTTTGAGCAACCACGAAGAGATTTGTCGTGGCGTATAACTCTTTCACCTTACGGCTAACTCTAACCGCGGGCTCGAATTAGCGCAGTTTGCAAAATCACGCGAACGCGAACCTTAACGCGTAGAGATACGGTTTGCGGTCGGGCAACTTTTCGCAATCACCTAATCTGAATCGCTTTAGCCGTAAAGGTCTTATCAAATCTCCAAAGAAGGTCAATATTTGAATCCGTTAGACTTTAGATGAGTGACCAAGACTGACATTTACAATAGGCCGCCGAACTGTTTTTTAAATGTCTTATATAAAAAATAAGGATGATTTGGCATCTAAATGTCTTGTTATACAGAGAGCGCACTATACTTATGTACGACGTCATCTATGAGTACCTCATACAATCTACATACTGACCTCAAATCAGAGAAATAAGAGAGATATGGTAAAATGGCGTGGCGGGTGCTAGCGGATCATGCCTAAATCAGGCTTGATGTGTTTAGTCGAACTTATCTTGCAGACGACCTGGACGCCCTTTTTTACATGCAATGTGGACTATTAGTTACAAATAAAAATATTTATTTATAATACCAATGTTACATGTACGAAAAATGAAAATTTTATTTATATAATGACATTGAATTATAAAAAATGAAAAAAAAAAAAAAAAAAATTTTTTCAAATAGATATTATACAATAAACAAATTATTATAAATGTATAATCCGGCAATTTAAAGAAGTCAGATATTTCAGAAAATACCTATTCAAGTTCATGTAGTGTTTGTTCTGTTACTTCATCGGTGTCGCTACAAGTTTCAATGCGTAAGTGATTAATAAGTAAGTACTTGATTTATTTAGTACTTAAATTAAATAATTGATTTTTGCAGTTTGCTGAGTTTATCTATTATTAGGGTGTTACATAGGTCCCATAGCACATTTCCCATAATAAAGCCATATTGTATCACCCTGTTGGTGAACCAATAAAAAAATTGCCTACGATAAAAAATATGTAAAATCACCATTGTCATTGGTAAAAAAACACAACGGTAAAGGAAAAAATCGTGAGGAAACGGGTATGTCTAAGAATCTCAAAATTTCAAAGTCATGACATTCACCAACATGCACTGGGCCAGCATGGTGGATTAGGACCCATCCTCTCTTTCCGAAAGAAGGCCAGTGTTCCAGCAGTGGGAGCATAGACTATAGAGTAATAATGACTTAGTCTTTGTAATCTTGCGCAACGTGTTAACATTGCAATCCAACGCGGCAATGCAGCTAGCATTTTGGTTTAGCGGTTTTTTAGATTCGTGTAGTTTAATATATTTCTTTTAATTTAGGTTAGTTTATTGTTTCCAAATATGCACTTATAGTTCTGACAAATAAATCCATTGTCTTTGTAATAGTATAGTTTGTAGTAGTATTTTTTTTAATGGTGCCTTTGAACAGGAACGATAATTTTATTAAACGATGTTGAACGCTTATATGAAGTACACTATCATGCAAGGAACTCGCTCGCTTCGTCATCAGTTACATGCAAAAAAGAACCACACATGTATTTCCTTTTTCAGTTTAATTCCTGCTAATCCATCAGCCTCGTTTTCACAGCTCAATAAAAAACTTTACAGCCACTTACAGTTTCATACAATCTTTTGCGTAAACATTGTATCACGTAAATGTACTCTTAACTTTGTGAAATTCCGTTATGCCTGTCAAAATTTATAAAGGCTAAGCTTGAATTAATTTAATAAACTGATACCCATCAAAACAACTTTCTAACATGTTTGTAGTATAAGCCATTTTGGACTTAAAAAACTATAGAATGTCATATTAAAGCAATATTATTAAAGCTCGTCTGCTGTTCCAGACAAGTAAGTGAAGTCAAAAAACAATTTACCTGAAGCATTTTTGAGGATAATTTTATAAGACATTTTTCCTCGTTTACTGGCATCGTAGCAATTCCGTCACTCTAATAGAAATATAACTTTGCCACGTTTTTTAAATCCCTTTTACGGTGAAGTACCTCCTCATTTAAATCTCTTTACAACAGCATTGAGTTCAACAAAGAAATACTTTATTTTTGCACGAGAAGAGAAGTTTCAAAGCCTTTGAAATACTTATGCTGCAGTTAAGTGAAATTCTTGGTTGGTACGAGTAATGAATGGAAGCGATGCACAAAACGCCCATGTATGTATCTACATAAAAATTAGCAACCAGCATCAAAAAAAAAGTCACAATTTAAGTTAAAATAATCATTGTAAGTACAAAATTTAAATTATAAGAAATAAATAAATTAGGTGTTTTTTTTTTATTGATTGTCTAGGGATCTACTTCTGTTTTGTGTTGCTCTTTCATTAGCGGAGAGACCGAGACAAAGCTCAATGTAGGATTAATGTATGAATGCTTTTGAGATTGTGGTACCCCCGCTGGCCTTGTGTTAGTTTTTGGATCGCCCGAAGGCCTTGAAAATGGCATACCTACTGTTATCGCACTTGCTGTGTGAATTTCATCATAAAAAGGAGCCAGAGTATCAAGATACTAAACAGAAACCAAGACCGAAAAAGTAGTAGCGCCACAGAAAGCGGTAATTAAAAAACAAATAGTTTACGAACGCGCTTCCAAAAAAAGAGTTACTCATATTTGTTTTAAATCTAATCTCATTTCGCTTTATAAGTGTCACTTATGACTTACACCACATTTTAACAAAGCGTTTGGAGTCACGTTTGTTAACATGCTTTTTATAACTCCCTGCTATTAGTAGTGCTGTGACGTGAATTCTAAATCGTTGCATTTTGTACTCGCGACATTACAAAATGTTTTATGTACTAACGACTTATTGTTGTAGGTTACGTTATAGTCTAATATCCGGCTGCAGAATTACTTCGGTCATCGAGTTTTTGCTTAGAACCTAATTTTTACGCATATTTATGATAAGGAGAATATATTTCCCATAAATTCATTAACAATAATTTAATAAAAAATACTAGCGGCCACATTTTGATTGGCACCGTGGTTTATATATATTCTCCTAATCATAAATATGCGTAAAAATTTGGTTTTAAGCAAAAACTCGATGACCGAAGTAATCCTGCAGCCGGATCTCGTACTATTTATTATCTTTGGAACTTTTTAAAGAAGCCAGGGCAGAACCTCTTTCTTTCAGTAAATTTCAGAAAATTTGGTTCTCATTAGGCTATCAGACTGGTATTTTTTTTTAAACAAAAAAAAAAAAACAATATAATTCGACGTTTGTGAACTAAAAGAATTGTGTTTTTTTTTTTAAATTTAATTCGTCGTTTTGAAATTTTTGACACTTATCAAATTCAAGCTAACTAATAAAAGCGTGTTAAAAACTTGCACTACTGTCCAAAGTGTTAAGAGCCTTAAACCGCTTTTAAAATATCACTATCAGTTTGGATGGAAGAACTTCTATAATTTTATGATAGTAGGTAAAACTAGAAGGGAGAAGACTTAACTCCTACAGTAGAATAGACGAACCGTCAATACTGAATATTTTTATGTCATAGGTGCCAAACAAGCACACGGGCGGCCTGATGGTAAGCAATCACCGTCGACTATATGGATACCTGTATAACCAGAAGCATCACAAATACATTGCCAATCCTTTAAGGCGAGGTATTCCCATTTTTAAGCAACGCTTATTACTATAGATACCATAATCCTTGGTTTATATTGTATTAAATTCGCATTTAGCGGAGCAAAATCATGGCTCTTAACACAGTCGTGCGTTTCGCTACTTCTATTTTTGGGGTTTTTCTCATATTATTCGAAAAGTATAGCTGTAATGTAAAATGTACCTCACCGGTTTCCTTAATAATTATGAAATCTATGTATCAAGATATGGCAGACATAATTTAAGAAATAGGTAATTGAATGAATCCAAAAAAAAACAGAGATAAAAGCGCACATCAGTGCTACTTTGATATTTTTTTTCTATCGAGTGAAATGTGCTTAATCGTGTTTCGGTCTCATGGGTTTCCTAGATAAAACATTCAATTTTGTTATGACACCATTTTTATAATTTTAAGCTAACCATGGAGGTATGCACGCTTAATCTAGAATGACCATAATTGCTAAAAGTCGGAAAAGAGCGTCTTAAGACTCTATACTTATTAGTGTAGCTAATACCAAACCCTATATTTCATTATTGAATACTTATTGTTATAATATCCTTATACCTTGATAAAGTATCTAATTATAAGAAACGTAAACAAGCAATATCTATTTCAATAACAAACAATATCTATTTCATTTTGACTTATTGCAATATGAAATGAATCAATCCCTTTTCCTGGAAAATAATTGACATGAAACTATCATTTCGGTTATTAAGATTTAACTTCGAATCAATTTCATGTTATGTGTCAGCTTTTCATATTTTGTATTTGACACTAATATGACAGAAAATCAATAACTAAATTGTATTCATTTGTTACTTGGTGGCCCTAATTAGTATTGTATTTAACTGACTTCAAAAAAGGCGGAGATTCTATGTTCCACTGTTTATATATAGTTTTTATGTATGTTGACCAATTTCAACAAATTTTGTTTTGTTCGGTAGGGTATACTTGAATAAAAATCGTGAAACTCGCGGCATCGTAACGCTGTACCGTGTATTTTAAAACAGCGCCATCTCTTGTAGAATAGGTGAATTACTACTTAAGTTTTCACTTATGACGTGCAGTCGTATGACTGATGTGCTTTTTGTTGTTGTCAGGATATGAGCTATATCATGACGTGATCAGTGGTCATCTACTGCTTGCTTACTTTTAGTCGAAGATTTTATTCTAAACTAAACCTTGGACCCTAGTACGAGCACTTGCGAAAAAGTATTCGTTCCGTAAACGATAGCAAAATGTATGAAAAATTTAACAGTGCCTCTATCGGACGTAAAAGGAAACTGAATTTTTCATACATTTGCTATCATTTTATTTATGTTACACGGGAATTACTCACGTAAGATTAAGCCGGTTACTCCGACTATAGTTTCAACCGCATTAGACGGCCTTTTTCAAGGTGAATGCACGCGCGCGGCTGCGTCTCGCTTTGCACTGAGTAATTCCCGTGTAACATAAATAAAATGTGTGAAAACCACGTCAGTTTCAATAATAAAACATTTGCTATCGTTTACGTATCGATAACTTTTTCGCAAGTTATCGTACTATAGTCTATTAAATGTAAATTGATTAAAATGAAGTATGTCAAAATCTTCGATTAGTGCTGGGACAATTCGGACCAAATCGAGAATAATGTGTGTCTTTAATTATCGACTGGAAGTGTCTTGCACGAATAATATTTTTAAACAAATCTATATTTCTGTTGTAGTACTATTATGATGAGACTTTAGGATAATGAAATAAAACAGAAAAAGCAAGTACAAATTTTTGTAATATAAATAAATCTATTGTTTAATCTAATGGTGTACATTCCAAATCAGTGTCATCATCATCATCAGCGTTAGAGTCACTTGTGAAATCCTGCAGATTAATAATAACTACTATTCAATCAATAGTCAGCCTAGTATGCTATTCTAGTAGTCAGTCTTTGGATAAAGATGCTTCGTTCCGTAAAATTAACCCCACTGCACGCTCTTACGCACAGTATAAAAATATCACAGTATTAGAGAAGCAACACGCAATTTAAGCTGAAATAATCTCTGGCCTCTGTTTACCTAATGAAAAAGTATGACTACAATTCTTAGTTAAACAAAATACAGACTGCTCTTCAAAGAAGTCACCTATGTTGCCAGTTTTATTAGTTTGTTCCGTTTCTTGTACATTTTACGTTACATTGTATCCGGTATCAGAGAGGATAGTGCGGAAGTTTACCTATTTGTTCGTACGACACACCGTGAAACCTGTTTCGACTTGGAAAACCACTTCGACAGTTATCCGTTCTACGTGCAAAACATTTTTCACAAATTGCGTAATTATCATTACAGTAAAAATTGCTTTAGAATTGATATTCGTAAGTTTAACTTTGATTTTCTTGTTAAATTTAATACTTACTAAACAAGTGAATCACGTTAAAAACTGATTTCAAAAATATATGAAAAACCTAATAAGTGCCTATAAAATTCAAATTCAAAATTATTTATTACAGAAATTGGTACATTTACACTCGTATATTGCACTAATGCCCAAACTAGGTGTGGAATACACCCGTATCTTGGGAATTAGGTCTACCCGTTTATAAAACAATTTTTTGTACACTTCGTAATTTTAGTTAGTTATTACCTATTACCTATTATTTATTTATTTATTTATTGAGTGTAAATTTGAGGGTTGCCCTCAATTTTCCTGGGATTGGCATCAGATCTTGACTTGGTGACAATGGGGCCAAATTGGAAGTATACCCTACCGACAAACTTTTTTTTTTTTATCGGTCAACAGTTGGCGGGGAAATCTATGAACATACATATTAAAAAAAACAGTAGACCGTAGACCCCTTCTTTTTTTTGATTTCGGTTAAACATTGACAACTTTATTGTATTTGATTGTAGTTAAAATCAATGATGTCGATCTATTTCAATATTTCTTACGATTCTGTCCTAAAACTGTGACCAGAACCACCAGAGCATGGGCAACAGCGTTCTATTAGTACTCGGTGAACGAACTGCGATCCCCAAGCCACCTTCCAAACGTGGGGATCATGGCAACACCACTTTCTAAAAGGGAGGCCTTTTTTCAGCAGTGGACGTTTACTGGCTAATGATGTGTGATGTGATTTTAATTATTCTTATTACTTTGAGACTTGATGGAGTGAATAGAAGTGACGGTATTCGTAAGGCAGGTCGCAGAGGCTGTAAGCGAAAAACTGAAGAACAGGTTGAGTTTAAAAAAAACCCTCTCTTTTGTGGACTGAGTGGGGCAACTTAATACATAGGCATATGTTTAGCAGTGAAATGAGGTGGATGGTGGAAGTGAGTATGCTGATGATAAACTTTTGAAGAGACTCTGAATAAATCAAATAACTTCAAAACTAAGTGAAACCATTCATTCTTCTATCACCAAAGCCCCTACGCATTGACGCATTTCACAATTGAATCGAAAAATTATTCGTCGTCGTTTGCGCAATTTGTCCATCTTCCACGCAATTTGCACCTTTGACAAATCTTGCCATACCTCGCCTCCCAGACAATGGCTGTTCAATGTATACAGAATCGAGACATCACAAAAGCCAGAGAGAATAGACATGGTAAAGACTTTTGTTAACGTACTGTACTGTAATTTCCTGTGCTTATTACTGGAGACTGCATTCACCGTGTAAGCTTTATTCGTCAAATGTTCGCCGTTCAGAAGCCCCAAATTACCTACCTACGCCCCACAAATTGTTTTTGAATTCCGTTTGACCTGGCCGAGAGGCATGATTGGATCCGGATTTCTCCTAGTTGGTTTCTTGATTGCAACTTATGACAGTTAGATTGATTAGCGGTGAGTTATGACATGTGTCATGTTTTCGGGATTTAGTCTCTTTGTCTCGTTAGTGTGTAATAATGAGTAGAATAGATCTACGTTTGGCCACCAACTCAAACCTTGGCAGGTTTGGTAGTGAACCTGCCTTCTGCGCTTGGGGGCGTGGGTTCGATCCCCACCTAGGACAAACATTTGTGTGATGAACATTTGTGTTTGTACTATGCCTATAAATAAATAAATAAATGTCTGAGTGTTAATATCTATTTAAGTATGTATATAAAAATATATATGTATGTATATCAGTCTCTGGCAGCCATATTACAAGCTTTGCTTAGTTTGGGGTCAGATGACCATTTGTGCGCAATAATGTTCCAGATATTTATTTATTTACTTAATGTTTATGGATGTACTCAAGTGTAGTAAAGTGTTATAACGAGGTGAAACATGTATTGACTGACTTGACTGCCTCGGTGGTTCAGTTGGTAGTGATCCTAGTTACTGTGCTTGGGGGAGTGGGTTCGATTCCCATCTAGGACAAACATTTGTGTGATGAACATTTGTGTTTGTTCTATGTCTGGGTGTTAATATCTATTTAAGTATGTATTTAAAAATATATATGTATGTATATCAGTCTCTGGCTGCCATATTACAAGCTTTGCTTAGTTTGGGGTCAGATGACCATGTGTGCAATAATGTCCCAGAAATATTATATTATTATATTATATTGTATTTTCGTGTTGTTTCCGAAATTTCATAAAAATCTCTAGTAAAGCTTCCACCACTTTACCACTACCACTACTTGTCCGTGACTTTTTTGCTTGACTCTGTCTTGTTTGACGACTTGTATGATTGTCTAATTAAACTTGAAAATCTCAATACTTAACAATGGCAAATGCACGATGTGCGTGACACCAAAATCATATCAAGAAAAAATAACAAAAAAAACCGATGGACAATTTAATGGATTACATTTGGCATCTGTTAGTCTATTGTTGATTTAAAAAAATCGTATGTGCTATTCCAGACCATAATCTATCTCTGTGCCAAATTTCATCTAGATCCGTTCAGCCGTTCTGGCGTGATTGAGTAACAAACATCCATCCATCCATCCAAACTTTCACATATATAATATTAGTGGGATATTCATAAGAAAAGTTTCAGCTATACTAGCGATTCTTTGGCAGTCATTGTAGCATGATATTCCTTCGATGGGGTTGGTAACGGTTTTCAACTCAATTGAAAGACTATCCTTTTAAAGAAGGTATTACCATAAATATTTTTCCGTAAAAATTGCCGCCTAGAGACAGCGTTTTGGTGACGTCTTTACATAAAACAATCTACACAAAAAATAATACATAAAATATTAAACCGATCTGATGGAGCGATGTTGGCCGAATAGTAGCATGTGCACTTTATAATCTGCAGGCATCGGATTTTTTTTTAAACCAGGGAGGGGGAAATCATAATGTATACCCCGAGGGGTTATGTCGGACTCCTACCGACTAAACCCCCCTCCCTGTTTCGTCTTCCGATGGCAACCGGTTCGATCCTCAGCCCTGGATCGATGACGTATTAAATAAATATATTATGTGCAGTTTCGATACCATCGCTTAACAACGGTGAAAGAAAACATCGTGAGAAAACCGGTATGTCCAAGATTTCAAAATATCGAAGACAATTATGACATTCACCAAAACGCACTGGGCCAGCACTATGGATTAGGGTCCGTTCTCTCTCTCTCTCTCTCTCTTCCTGAGAGCAAGCCTGTGTCCCAGCAGAGGAACATGAAAGACTGATGATGATGATGATGAAATTCTTAAATCGCAAAATGTCCATCCCACTCACTGATACAAGAAGATAACACATTTTAAAGTAATATGGATTTACTAAACTTTGGAATAAGTTCCTGACGTTTATTTCTGTTTTTTTTTTTTACTTAGACTCATTCATTCACAAACACGTGTACGTATTAGGTCTAGTACAGAATTCACGGAAAAAGTATCCTGAATTTATTATGAATTAATATAAATACCGACAAACTAATTATATTTTATGTGGTTATCAATTTTACCTTGCAATTAATGTCGACTAAATCCACAGTTTCACACACACACACATCATCAGCCAATTAACGTCCACTGTTGGACAAGGCCTCCCTCATAGAGAGGGGTGTTGCCATAATCCCCACGCTTGGCAGGCGGCTTGGGGATCGCAGTACGTTCACCGTGTACTATTAGGACGCTGCTGCCCATCCTCCGGTGGTTCTGGTCTGCAGTTTTAGGACATACCCGGGTCCGGGTAAATGCACAGTTTACTTTTGATTAATTCGGAAATTTTTGAGCACTGACCCAATATCCATGATTTTGAATATGTTTGGCCGGTATAGTAATTTGTAAAGTATCATAATCTATTCTATCTAAACTAATATTATAAAGAGGAAAGATTTGTACCTATTTTTGTATGTTTGTAACGAAATAACTCAAAAACTACTGAACCGATTATAAAAATTCTTTCACTGTTGGGAAGCTACACTATCCCCGGGTGACATAGGCTATAATATATTTTGTAGCGAGGCCGAAGGCCGAGCTTACACCCGTGCAAAGCCGGGGCGGGCGGCTAGTTTTTTATAAACCGAGCAATATTTTTCTTGCTTCATAGAACCAGCACGGTTATAATATTTTTTAAAAGGTTACCAAATACTGTAAGAATATCACCTGAACCCGGTCATCTAGAAGAGATTACCTCTCTTTTTGTATTCGCTTACCTAACTTTAGCAATATTTTTCAACTGTACGTACATTTATTGGAGTATTGTCACATTAAAATTATAAATGCGAAAAATTTAGAAAAGTAAATTATGTAGGTACGAATATTTATAATTAAAGTATTAACTCAATTTATCAAAACTCTACCAAACACAAAACGGTATTGTTTTTTAGCTCATAGTTTTGTAAGAGTCACGTCAAAGCAATGTCTGAGTCTGAGTTTCTTTTTCATATAGGTATAAAAAAAACAGGTAAGGTTAAATAAGCATCATTGGCAAAATATTTCAGTAGAGTAAAAAAATGATCCCAGATTCTTTATTGTACTTAGTATGAAGTTAAAGCGGGAATACACTAGGGATTCGTCAAAAAAAAACAGTTTTGAAGATGAATTTCGCAACTAACGCATGATTCAATCATAACTATCTAAAGTCTTGGTGCTTTTAATCGACAGCACTTTGATCTAGCCCTGATGCAATACCGAGTCTGCCTTCTATAGGACCTGGATAATATATTTATATAAACGCAGTTACGGATAGCACGAGTAAAATAGCCACTCAAAATTTCCCCGCAATTTCAGTTCGCTCTCAATTTTCTCCCCCGTTCAGTCAGAATTTTTCGACATTAGATCATACGTCTTTTGTGAACTCTAAAGAGTAAAAATATATACAGTAGAGTCTCACTAAACCGGTACTTCAGTACATTGGCATGTCCAGTAATCCGGCACCCACGGTATAGACACCCACGGGCCCTTCTCTCTCCACCCACGCCTTCCCCTTTCCACAGCCGCTACCTACACCGCACGCGCTCTTTACTCCCCAGATTATTAAGACAGTTGTTTTTTTTAAATATAATTATATAAATATATATTACCAATATGTGATTTAATGTTTTATTTTATTTACTTTGAATTTCCCTATATAATACAGTAATCTGAATATTCCAATAAACCGGCACCTACTTATATTTAATAGTGCCGGATTAGTGAGACTTTACTGTATTTAATTTTCAGACAACGATGGTCAACTTTTTTTCATCTCAGTATTTATATGCAATGCATATGTATTTTTTGCAGTCCGTTTTTTTTTTTTTTTCATCGATTACTTCCACCATTTTTGAACTAATTTACGTATTTCTTATTTTATTAAGTCGAAGAGACTCGAAATGGTCCCACAAAAACGACATAAACTAGCTACGCGGTTTTTAACCAGGGTCCTTATGCTTAACTCTAACCGCAGGCATATGCAGGCTTATGCGCAGTTTACAAAATCACGTGAACTGAAACTAAATCGTTTAGGTTTATCCCAGCTCCAATAATACAAATATTTTTGTTCGAGCTCTTACATATTTTGAATTTGGTTTTTATAGTGATAATTATATCCAACTAACTGCGCCCCGTGGTTTCAGCCGAGTGAATTACTCCTCATAACATGTATTCCAAAAAACACATTTCACAATTTTAACAAATCAAAACATTATTTTGGGTACTTCTCATATTTTTCAGCAAAGATGTTATTTATTGTCGCATCAAATTTCTTTCTCTATCTATTTATAGTTAGCTATTATAATAGTCAGTAAAAAAATCGTTAAAAAGTTACTAACAGACAAAGAAAGAGCTAAATTGTAAAGAAAATACTTGACATAAATTTGTAAGTTACAAACTGTAGGCTGTACGGAACCACTAAGCGAGCTGAAGTGAGTCCAATATATGGAAGTCATCTTGTTTTTCGAAGAAAAGTTTTTCAATCTCACTTTGACATTTACAATTTGTTCTCATATAAAAAGTCAACGAGGGAAAATCTTTGACTAAATGGTTAGAAAATGCGTTTGGTGAGTTCTATTCTACCAAGGATGATTTTAAGTTCTTGATTCTACGCATTAAGAGAACCCTCTACATTTTTTGACGAAAAAAAGCAATGAAAACTGGGTTTTTGGCCTTCTGATTCTATCAGATCCAGGGTTTTGAACTGTTGTTGAAACTGTTGAACGAAGTTCAAAATTCTGGGTGGCGTTGAGCTGTTATGGGCAAGCGTGAAGAGCCATCAGGCGAGCGGCTTCGCTCGTCTAGTCACCCAGTACCATTAAAAAAAAATATAATATATATATATATATAATGAACTATAGTATCTCTTATAAATTTTGGTAAAGAACTCAACACGTTAACGTATCCAACGTTAACTCCAATTCACAAAAGTAGTTTTTAGTAAAACTCTAGGAGGAAAAGTTTGAAAGTGGATTTCTTCACGGCTTTTTTTCGTTTTATACCCGAAAATCCAGATACCTAAAATTGAACGATTGCATTTTCAATGCGGCTTTTTATCAGATTGTAAAGTTTAATTCAATCTCTCTAAAAAGCCATAAAGTAAGGGTTTTTTATGGCGGTAGTTTACTTGTACTTACACTATTTTGAGTATTTACCCACGTGCAGATAGGTAAAACTACTGGTATCACAATGTTCCAAGGAGTAAATTAGATTGGTAAAATCTGCATGAAAGGTATAACAGACTCTAACTTACCTATGAAACTTTATCTGAATTTCAGTAGAGTAGGATGTTTCTTGTTTATATTGTATTTCCTATTTTACTTAAATTTCAAATGCTTTAAATATAAAGATCTTGGAACCTAGAGTTAAGATAACTCTTAGGCGCTATACCACCACGACATTGCCATATGTGTAATGAATTAGTATTTGTTACACATATGACATTGCTTCCTCGCCTAATTATATTAAATTCGTAGCAGCTCTTCGCATTTTCCCATCAGGAAAAATATCCCATGTCTATTTTTATAATATTGCACAACTTCCTTAACGAATTTATTAATATTTGATTAGCTATTTAAGAATATAACAATCAGACAAAGAGAGTTAGAGGAAGAGAGGGACAGAGAGATCTTTACGTCAGTTCAAGTGTGATACCAAATTAAAGCTTACCTCGGTCTAGCAGCCTGAGTGTAGTAGCGGTCCAGCTCCTGGAGCATCCGCAGGGCATCAGCCATGTCATGCGGGCCTTCCTCACGTGCTTCCACCAGGCAGACCACGGCCAGCACCAACGCGATCGCGATGGCGAGGTTCTTGCTCAGCATTTTGGGTTCTGTACAAAAAATGCACATTGCTATTGTTATTCCGCTTGCAATTTTGAAGATGAAGTGGATTTTCAGAACACTAGATTCTAGATGCAACCTTGAAACTTGATCATCACAACTTGGCCAAAACCGGCCTGAAACACGTAATTAACGTCATTTGATATTAAAAAAAAAAATTGCATTAAGAGCCGTATTACAAAATGCATATGCAATTTTAGATATTTGGATTTTCGGGTATAAAACGAAAAAATAAAGCCGTAACTGCCAAGACAAATATAGAACATGTGAACCATAAAAGTTGTTTATTTTATGTCAGTAATGTAACGAAATCCACTTTCAAAATTTCCGTCCGAGTTTTACAAACGAACTTTTGAAAATTGGTTGGTTGTTTGAAAAAGGTTGGTGGTTTGAAAAAGGTAATAAGTAATTGATTATTAGACCACTGTGTGTTGCCAGTGATGACATATGGTACTGAGACGTGGTCCTGAACTGTTAGCCTTTTGGATAAACAGCTCAGAGTCACACAACGCGCAATGGAGAGGGCTATGCTCGGAGTTTCTTTGCGCGATAGAATCCGGAACGTGGATATTCACCAAAGAACCAGAGTCACCGACATAGCTAATATTTTTTTAAGTGGCAATGGGCAGGTGACATTGCTCGAAGAACCGATAACTGATGAGGAAGAAAAGTTCTTGAGTGGAGACCATGAACCGGAAGACACAGTGTGGGTAGGCCTTCCACTAGATGGACCGACGACATCGTGGGAGTCGCGGGCATCCAGTGGGTGCAGCAGTGGAAGTCTTCTGACTGATGATGAAGTAATTTATATGTTAAATTTTTCCAAAATTTTAAGCCATTATTTTCAATTAATAATGCAGATCTATTTATTACAGAAATGGAATTTTCTAGGGATATTTCTATTTGGTAGAATCAGAACGCCAAAAATAAAAATTAAGAGGGCTCTTAATATATTATGAAATTTTTATGTCACGGTATGTTAACAAAGTAAAAAGACAATTGGCGAAGTACGAATATTTAAGTGCGTAAATACGTAGGTATCAATTTTCCCAAAATTTTAAGCCATTATTTTCAATTAATAATGCAGATCTATTTATTACAGAAATGGAATTTTCTAGGGATATTTCTATTTGGTAGAATCAGAACGCCAAAAATAAAAATTAAGAGGGCTCTTAATATATTATGAAATTTTTATGTCACGGTATGTTAACAAAGTAAAAAGACAATTGGCGAAGTACGAATATTTAAGTGCGTAAATACGTAGGTATCAAATTTCACACAAATTAAAATTTTGAATTTCAAATATTCTATGTATTTGATACGTATTAAATTCCATAGAAACAAGTAAAACTTGACAAATCGTGGGTCCCCGACAGCTTTGTCGTTGATCGTTGCGTTTTGCAATGTGCTAACGGCGTTACGTCGTTAGCACTTTAGTAACGCCATTTACAAAACAAAATGAAGTCGTTAAAATAAGTACCTAGTACGTTACGTCAATTACGTTAAGTGAGATAGTAATCACATCGAAGTTATCTAACCGTCAAAATCTTCAATAATACCACTGTTGACACACGCACTATTTTCCCATTATTTGATATCTTACCAAAATAATAGAGCATAACCTTTTGAGCCTCAGGGCTAAGCTGCGGAGCCATTTAATTTATAAAATAAGTCTTCACTCTTAACTAGTATCGAACAAAACATATTTTTTTCGCTTCGTTCGTAACTGGTTACGAATAGATGGCTACGTAGGTGGGCGTAACGGAATTATTTTGAGTTTAGGGCAATCCCACTCACATTCTTCATCTGTATCGAACACAGACTAAACGAAAAGATTCTCACTTCAGTTGTATCAAACTGTTTTTTTTTTTTCAATTAATTCTTTCTATTTATGGGCAATAGCTTTTAAACCACTAAATGATTTTTGTACTGGTAGGACTCTTTTGCAGGGGTCCACCTGGGGAAGTACCACACCTTTGTCAGTTATTCAACCGCCAAGCAGTAGTGTGCAAACACTACTGTGTTCCGGATTGAAGGGCAATGTTTCCAGCGAAATTACAGGGCACAGAGATTTGACATCTTATATCTCGGGGCGACGAGCGCAGTGCATTGCCATCCAGGGTTTTAACTGTTGAAGTACAAAATTCTGAGTGGCGTTGAGCTGTTATGGGCAAGCGTGAAGAGCCGACTGGGTGACCAGGCGAGCGACTTCGCTCGTCTCGTCACTAAGTATCATAAAAATATATACTCGTATATATAATATATATATAAACCTGTCAAGTGATAGTCGGGCTCACGCACTGAGGGTTCCAAACCACCAAAAAAAACAATAATACTTAGTGTTAAAAAAGTTGTCTTTTTATTTTGTTGATTACGCCCAGGCGGTCACCCATCTAAGTACCGACCGCGGTCTACGTTGCTTAACTTGGTAGTGAACAGAAATTTGTCACCGAATCGCGCTATTATTATTTGTTGTTTTACTTTAGAGTGTGTACTATAATCATGCCAAGTTTGACGCTTGTACGTATTACCGTTTTTGCATTAGAACAAATATAAAAATACGTTTCAAAAAAACGTTTGTAGTATGGTCACACCCCCACTAGTTTTTACTTTTTGACTTTATTATTACATTACATTGCCGTAACATTACATATTCTGTGCAAATACGTTTTTTGTAAAGGGATCCTCCCATTAATTATTTTTTTTGGCATTTTTATTATTTCTTAATTAAATCTGTGAAAATTTCAATTGGCTATCTATTACGGTTCGAAAGATACATCCGTTAAAATGTAGGACGGACAGACAGCGTAGGCTTAGTAATAGAGTCCTGTTTCCACCCTTTAGGAACGGAACTCTAACAAGCTAATAAAATACTAAACTGCTTAGCCTAACATAACTGTTTAACCGTCATAACTAAAATAACTGTTTGATAATCCAACTACATATTCTTTTATTATACCGTAATATATAAAGCATAATTTACCATATCTCCCTTGTTGTTTGATCTGAGACGTCAAACAAACGGACCTTCTGCCTGAAAAAGTATCACCACAGTCTCACCAATACTTTGCCGATCCTTAAAGACTATATTAAAATGCCTTTGAAGAACCCAATGTTTTGATGCGGAAATATACCGCAGATGGAATTTCATTTCACATTTTTGCTACAATTTTTTTTTTTCACCATGAATAAAATAAAATTAAAAAATAAATAAGAATAAGAATCAAATTTCTCTTATAAAATGATATTAAATATCATTATAAATGACAAGGTTGTAGAATTCAGATATATGCCTACAGATGTGTTACCTGCAGATGTTCTCACACCTCATGGTCCTCTTAAACATCACAGATGTGTTAAACGCATGGGTGTCACATAATGTTATATAATAATATTATTTATGTACCTTGTTAGTGAAGAAAAGTAAGTAAAGAACGGATAATAATTTATTATGCACATATTAAAAACAGAAAATTAAAGAAAACTTAAAATACTAACTAAAAACTAAAACTTAAAATAAAAAAATAAAAAATTAACGAATAAATACTTATACTTATTATCTGTCTATAAATACTACACTACTTTAATTGCAGGAGGATATGTTGTAATAACTCTTACGGATTTAATTCTAAGTAGTTTGTGTTTAATAAGAAAGTTATATTAACATATTTTCCAAAAAAAAAGTTCTGTAACAATGTCAATATTATTTGTTATTCAAATAAAATTGGTGAATTTACAACAGTATGTTCAATATTTTGACAATTTTATTAAAGTTTCGTAGCCACAGGCAACTCTACCAGTAACTGACAGGTTTACCGAAAGCCTTTGCAAGAAATGTACCGCCTTGTTTGAAGTCTATCCTAACAGTCAACAGGAGTCAATTTAAGTTCTTTTTGTATAAAATAAACCAAATAAAATCTACACAGAATTGTAGCTTACCACGTTACGACTACCGTATTTAAACACTCAAAGTGAAATGTTTTACCTCCGGGAGGTACTTCAGTTTTTTTTAAATTGAGTAATGTACATGTACAAGTTTGAACATCACCTTCACCGTCACTCAAAATGCATGGACTCAAAAACATAGATTTAGAATATGCAAAAAAATGCGAGATCTTTTTTCAAATATATATAATCGGCTTGTGTTTGTCCACCACCACTTCGCCTAATGGTGGCTCAGTGCTTGGGGGCGTGGGTTCGATTCCCATCTAGGACAAACATTTGTGTGATGAACATTTGCGTTTGTTCTATGTCTGGGTGTTAATATCTATTCAAACATGTATTTAAAAAAAACGATGGCGCGATGATCTCGACGCGTTCCAAACACAGTGGCCAAATTTAACGGGGGATCGCACTGTCTGGAAAGAGATGGGGGAGACCTTTGCCCAGGAGTGGGACAGCATAGGTTAAAAAAAATAAAATATATATATATATATATTCTCATCTGACCCCAAACTTAGCAAAGCTTGTTATATGGCTGCCAGAGACTGATATACGTACATATATATATATATATATATATATATATATGTACGTATATCAGTCTCTTTGCTTAGTTTGGGGTCAGATGACCATGTGTGCAAAAATGTCCCAGATATTTATTTATTTATTATTTATTAATGTTAAGCGATGATGCGGTCTACGATAGAGCACGCTTGCCTACATGAAACCGATTCACTCGCAATTTGAAGACACCCAGGTTATAACTGGCGGGGATCTTTCAGACAGTGCATTTCACAGCACATACAACTCGCTCAATAAAAGTGGAATCAAAGCACGCAAAAACCAACTTTATGGATTTGTAAACATAATTCATTACAGAATAAATATATTACATATATATGACAAGTAAAGCTAATAAATGCGTGATAAAAATATCATCATTTATCGAAGTATCTGTATCCTGACAATAGTATTTTGTCGTATGTTTCTTAAAAACAAAATAAATGTCAACTGCGCGGGTAAATGTAACAAGACGTCGTGCAAGCCCCTCGGGTAATCCCATTTTGACAGTGCAATTATTTCGCGTTATAAGAATTTTTCCGCACGTAAAGATCTTGTAATTGTTTTATAGTTTCATTCCAAAGACGTAAGTTGAAACTGACAAAATAATTTGCTCTAAAAATAGTGTTTTCGTCATTTTGGGTCACAGCTGCACGGGGAGATTGCGCGTGAACGTTAAAAGAAATCTTGAATAAAAAAACAATGCTTGTAACTATTTATGGTGTAGGATTTTTAGATCTGTGTTCTGTCTTCGGTCACATCGTTACACTTCCAATTTGGTCCCATTATCACCAAGTCAGGATCTGATGATGGGATCGAAGGGAAATCGAGAGCAACTCTCGAACTTTATAGGCACTTATTAAGTTTTTCATATATTTTTGAAGTCGTTTTTTTTTTTTTTTTTTTTTATTGTAGAATAGGCTTGCGCTTGACCGCCAACTCGCCTGATGTTAAGCGACGATGCGGCCTACGGTGGATCACGCTTGCCTAGAAGAAACCGATTCACTCGTGACTTGAAGACACCCAGATTGTATCTATCGGGGAACACCCATTCAGGCAGTGCATTCCACAAACTAGCAGTTCGCACAATAAAAGTGGAATCAAAGCGCTTCGTACGGGTTTTCGGAATGTCAACCATAAAGCGGTGTCGATTTTTCGTGCCCGCTCTGGCAGTCCGATAGAAAAAAGGTTTTTAATGTGATCCACTTGTTTGTTTGAAAGGTGACTTTATTGAGTGTTCTTAGCTATTAAAAACGTATATTATATGATTATACATATTTATAATTCAAACGAATATGTTCAACGTTTGAAAATCATCAATTAATTTGCCGTGTTTTAAAATTTTAAAATTTATTCTTCTTTTTTGTAATAATTTCGTAATAATATTTCGTTAGATATGTAGCACACCTATACACCCCGTACAAGTAGGTACATTAATTTAAGTAGGTAAGTATAAAAGAGAGAACCCTTGCCAGCTGAAAAAGGAACCTCGATGCTTTCGATGCGTGTCGAATACGGGAAGTGGCTTGAGTACCGATACGATGGCATGCAGATTATAACAAAGGGAACAGCCAATCGAGTTAGCAACTTCTCCCACTGTTTTTGGTTTCCTGATATGGATATAAAAAGAATTTTATTTTCATACTCAACAAAAAACTGAGTTTTCCGTGTGTTATAACTTATCAAAGGTTCAAAACTCTTTGTACGTATGATAACTACGTATAACCTTACCAATGAATACTTAACTAATACAAGTATAGGATTATTTCCCTTTAATGTTGGTAAGTATATTCGTATAGGACGAGTCATCATCATCATCATCAGCCAGAAGACGTCCACTGCTAAAGATAGGCCTCCCCCTTAGAACGCCACACTGAATGACAGCCTGCCTTATGCATCTGCTGGATGTCCGTGACTCTCACAATGTCGTCGGTCCGTTGGAGTATTTTGTCTCCTTAGCCGGAACACGTGCTCAGCTATCTCGAAGCGTTGGGGCTCCAAATGATCAGACATTATTATTGACCCTAGATATTAAAAATTTGTTTATGAAGGTCCTATCTATTTCCCTACTTTTAAAATTATTTTCATCCCTACACCCACTGCTTCTAAAATTTCGCTATTATTATTTGGCCATTCAACGTGGTAATGTCGCTAGCTTTTTAGGCATCCTACCCGAAGACAGTGACCATAATGCAGTTTTTTTCTATACTTTATAGTTTTGAATAGGTGGGATAGGTATTCAGTTTAATTTAGATTTAATTTAGTTAGGTTTTTATTTAGCTACTTTAGTATATTTGGATTTTATTATTTGAAGAAAAAAAAAACTTAACTTTTGTTTACAATGTATGTGTAACTTACCTACTTTTTAATGGTAACCCGTACACATAGAATAAGCTACCTATGAGCCTACCTGCCAATGAGGTTTTGTTAATTTTAGTTGTTATTGAGAATTCGGTCTACTCGATACAGGATTGTCAACTGAGAGAACCAAAATAAGGGTTTTAAAATAATAATTGTTTAAAGTAAAACTTTTAACAAATACTTTTAACTCTCGTAAATTTATATTTATTTACTTCAATGTTCTGTTGGTTTTTGCAGTTTCTTTTTTTAATTTTCCTTCTCTATCTGCACTAACTCGTAAGATTTTACTACCAAGTGTACCGGTTAAATTAGAGAAAACTTTGCTTTCCCGACCACAGTAATTAGCAACGACATGCACAACTCTTTTTTGTGTTTTGTATTCAACAGGGCCTCTCGCTGTTAGCTCTGCCCCCATCCCTTTGCCATTGCCTTTCAAATGCTTGGGCTAGAGCCGAGAATGTATAAAAATAAAAATATATGCCCACAAAATTTCATAAAGATTGGTTGAAAATATCAGCGCACAAACATACATACAAACACTGATATATTCCCAAAGATACAGAGAACTTATTTTCATTCGCTCAATAAAGTAAATTTTTTAAACTAGCGCAAACTCAGCGAATTGGATCGCAAACAGAAAACAGTCGACTACGAGTATTTGACGGCCGCTTGAACGCTGTAACGCCGCCAACTCTACGACGAGTCGACGTTGCGCTTAACCTTAGATCAGACATACAAAGAAGAAATTATAAGGTGGCGTGGCGAATGCGAATGATTCAGACCTAAATCGGACTCGATGCTTTCAGTCCAAATCATCCTGTAAATGGCCTTTTTTATTATTATAACTAAATTACAGGCTTGCGCTTGGCCGCCAACTCGCCTGATATTAAGCGATGATGCGGTCTAAGATGGAGCACGCTTGCCAAGAAGAAACCGATTCACTCGCGATTTGAGGAGAGCCAGATTATTACTATCAGGGAACACCCATTCAGACAGCGCATTCCACAGACTATCAATTCACACAATAAAAGCGCTTCGCACGAATTTTCAGAATATCAACCATAAAGCGGTGTCAATTTTTCATGGCCGCTCTGGCAGTCCGATAGAAAAAATGGCAGGATGGAATTAAATCTTGCATGCCATACTTTTCTATTTGCATGTGTTCTATTTTTTTAGTTAGTTAATTGGTGTAACTGGCGCAAGTTTCTTACGGTGTATGTGTGAAAAATTAGTAAGTGAGCCGTACTTACAGTTTCTGTGTTAATCGGTTTAGCGGTATATTGAAAAACTGAATGAAACATGGAGACATTAATTTGAACACAAACTATAATTTTATTGTACTAAGGCATATCTCCCTTGTTGGCTGATCTGAGGAACTAACACTACATACAGCGTTGTGTAGGAAGATGACAAAGGACGCACCAAATTCAGTAGAGTATTTCATATAGCACATTATTTGTGTCATATCTTGTGAAAGAAAAATGGTATGCAGACTTCCTCGTACTTTCTAGTTGTCACTGCGTTAGAATATTTATTAAGAATAAATATAAGAATTTCTTGAATGTGTACCTATTTTTACCAACGACGGAACGGAGAAGGTATACTCGTGGGTACGTCTATTTTTCAAAAACGGCTAGATACCTACGTTTTTAATTGGATGGAAATTTCATTACGGTGATTCTTAGCTACATTTAATTGTAATCAAAATCGATTCAACTGAATAAAAGTTTAAAAAATACTTTTTTTTATTCATTTACTTACAATTATTATGACCTATGTACATACATCTTACCATAGTAATTATTTGGATGTAATCATTTCATCTTCCACAGGGCTGCTCCCTGCGATCGTATACAAATTAGGAAGAGTTGATTTCTAACTCATATAAAAAAAAACTATTTAAAAAGATGTCCTTTTCTGCAACGGACTAGGCTAACGATACGATAGACGATACGATTACGATAGTCGGAGTAACCGGCCTAATCTTACGTGAGTAATTCCCGTGTTATATACCTAAATAAAACGAGTGAAAACCACGTCAGTTTCCATAGACTAGGCTAACGTTGACCGCAATCTCACTTGATGGAAATCGATGTTGCGATCGAAGATGGAACACGTTTACTTAGTAATAACATTTTAAACCTAGACTTGAACACTTGATTGTAATGCTGCCAAAACACAGTCAGAAACAGTTCCATTGTTATGCCGCTTAAGAATGACAAGGCAAAAGCTCGGTGCTAATGAGTTGATAACTTTAGCATAGCAAAGATCACAAATTAGTTGTTTAAATCAGAATTAGAGCTCCTGATACAAGTGTGTTGCGATTAATACTTGAAGTATATCATCCCCAAAAACTAATGTACGGCTTACGAGCTTATAGTTTACCTAACTATACCATCGTTATTAGATCAGCAAATATAAGCAATATTGTAATGGAATTGAGACATTAGACACCATTAAGTAGGTATTTGCTCTTCAATCTCTTGCGGGCAAAATTTTCCTAAGTAATAACTCAAGCGTTCACGATAAAGCGTACTCTAACTTGTCAAGTAAACAAGCAACGTTTAATTTTATAGTTGGCAAAAGAGATTTTAAAAGTGGACAAGCGACTACCAACATTGTCCACTGGTCCACTGTTTAACTTGAGGCTTCGTGGAGTTTGACTTGGGATTTGAGTATCGATAAGGTATTTATAGGAGCTTAATATGTACCTACCTATCAAGTTTTGTTTACAATATTTTGGAAAGTTGTTCGCTTTTTTTGTGCAAAAGTGGTCTTGTTTTCAGTGGACCCAAATATAATTATATTTTTGTATTGATCAAGATTTTGGGTCAACAACTCTAAATGCTTTAAATGTTGAAACAAAAACTTATTAGCATATAAAAAATCGGATTTGGTTAGGTAATTGCTCTTGTGGGAAATTACTTTTCTATCCTTTAAGTTTGCAAAGAAAATGTGCCACCGCGTTGATGCAAATCTAGGAAAACCGATTTGGAGAGGCATTTATGTTTTACCGTATGTATATTATTCTGTTGCGCGTGTCCTATCAGTAAATATACTTAAATAACAAATAGATCATAATAGGTCGGGAAAAAAGTCTTTTCGTATTTTGTATGTATAAAGTTGTAGTAAAAATCTTATCCGTTGTACTGTTTGTATCTGGCTGGTTTTGATACCATTAAAAAGATGACATTTTAAAAAAGGAATACAAAACATAAAAAGCAATTTCCCGCCATTTTTCAATTGTTTTTTTGTTTGATAAAATGAGTGAATCTAACGAACAAATTCGATATATTGTGAAATTTTATAACAAAAAAGGGAAAAATGCGACACAAGCCGCGAATAAAATTTGTGACGTTTATGGACCTAATGCAGTGTCATCAAGAGTAGCACAATGTTGGTTCAAGCGTTTTCAGTCCGGGAATTTTGATGTCAAAGATGCAGCTCGCTCTGGTCGCCCTGTTACGGATAAAGTCGATGCCATTTCTGAAAAAGTGGACCAAGATCGGCATATTAGTAGTTACGACGTAGCTGAAGAACTGGGGATTGACCACAAAACAGTTTTGACCCATTTGAAAAAAACTGGGTATACAAAAAACTCGATATTTGGGTGCCACACGAGCTCACTGAAAGAAACCAAATGAATCGTGTACTCATTTGCGATTCTCTATTGAAACGTAACGAAACCGAACCGTTTTTGAAAAGATTGATCACTGGTGATGAAAAATGGATCACCTACGACAAGAATGTGCGCAAAAGATCATGGTCAAAGGGCAGTGAAACACCACAGACTGTAGCGAAACCCGGATTAACACGTAATAAGGTGATGTTGTGTGTATGGTGGGATTGGCAGGGCATCGTTCATTATGAGCTTTTACCGCCGGGCAAAACCATCGATTCGGATCTCTACTGCCAACAGCAGATGAGACTCAAACAAGAAATTGAGAAAAAACGGCCGGAATTGATCAACAGAAAGAGTGTGGTCTTTCATCATGATAACGCCAGACCGCACACATCTTTGGCCACTCAGCAAAAATTTAGAGAGCTTGGTTGGGAAGTGTTAATGCATCCACCATATAGCCCAGACCTTGCACCCTCAGATTTCCACCTGTTTCGATCTCTTCAGAATTCTTTGGGTAGTGTTAGATTAACATCAAGAGAGGACTGTCAAAACTACTTGTTGCATTTTTTTGATCAGAAGTCCCAAAAATTCTACAGCAACGGGATCATGTCACTACCTACAAGATGGCAACAAGTTATCGAACAAAATGGCACATATATATTATAATTAAATGTAATTAAACTTGAAAAAAATATGTCTTGAATTTGTTTAAAAAATATGAAGAAACTTTTTCCCCGACCTTATATTACGATCGTGGGAACTGCTAGTATGTGGAATGCGCTGCCTGAATGGGTGTTCCCCGATAGTTACAATCTGGGTGTTTTCAAGTCAAAAGTGAATCGGTTTCTTCTAGGCAAGCGTGATCCATCGTAGGCCGCATCATCGCTTAACATCAGGCGAGTTGGCGGCTAAGCGCAAGCTTATCTTACAATAAAAAAAATATTCAAAACCGACTTAAAAAATATATGAAAAACGTTATAAGTGCTTATAAAATTTGAGCGTTGGCCTCAATTTCCCTGGGATCCCATCATCAGATTCTGACTTGGTGACAATGGCACAAATGACCCTAATGAACAAATAAATTTGAAATCGATCAACAGCTGGCGGAGAAATCGGTGAACATAAATATAAAAAAACATAGGACCGTTCTTCTTTTTTTGAAGTCGGTTAAAGTAGCACGAATTGATGATACTTGCCGGATGAAGAGCCCTGAAAAGCTTGATTCAAACAAACTCTTGGTAGTAGCATGGAAGAATAATGTTTTATATGGGACGAGTAAGTCTAAGCCTATGATCCGATCATATTTCCAGGAAAAATAATTCAGAAAAACGAAGTCTTGTGACTTATTGCTTGTGCAATGATATCGAGGCAGCAGCACAACCCGACGCCATGGTCAGACCAGATTCGAACCAGCTTAAACACATTAGCGTACGATGTGCTGTAGTCGCAGAGGATAGAAGAAGATAGCGTAAGAACATTTAAAAGGGGTTTCTCTACAAGATCGAATCAGAAATGACGAGATCTGTAGACGAACAAAAGTTACTGACATAGGCTACCGGATTAGCAATGAAGTGACAGTGGCAGGGCACATAGCACGCAGAACAAATGGCCGATGGGGCTGAAAGGTTCTCGAATGGAGTCCACGGACTGGTAAACACAGCTTAGGACGTCCACCCACAAGATGGACAGACGACCTAAAAGAGACCGCAAGAAAACGCTGGATGCAGGCCGCTTCCAACCGACCCTTTTGAGATCAATGGGGAGGCATGTCCAGCAGTGGACATCTTATGGCTGAAATGATGATGATGATGATAAAGAAGGGACTGAATGGGGGTGGATGTGGGGGAGAGTCACAAACGTCAGACATGAGGAGGAAGAAGTAACTAATGTTAGTAAATTATTATATGCAAAAGCACATCACTCTGTCAGGTTGCTTTTGATGCCTAACTGGCTTTTACTCGTACATATTACACATTTAATACTTAACATCTACTTTACTTACTTTCCACGTAGCTTTTCGTACATAATGAATGGAAAAGCGAGCAAAGCCGAGACTATGATTTTTGCATATCAAAACTACTCATCAGAGTGATCACCGAAAGGATTTTTTTTTTACTAAAATCAACCCTCCCATGAAAGTAAAACACATCGACAAAAGGTCAGATAACTTGATTGAATAAATCGGAATGGACCGACAAAGAAAATACTATTTCCGGTGATGTTTTGTGATACAATGATATTAACTACCACAGCGTGAACTAAGTCCAAAATTGGAGGACGAATTGGCCATTATTGGTATAGTTTATTTGTAGGGAGCTTAAAACTGGTATGTGGAAATTCATATAGTCAGAAGACTCTATTATCAGAGTTTTTTAGACCGCCCTAATGCCATTAATTCAATGCCAAAGGTGCTTTTAATTCCGGTAGACGGTTTTTGTGTTAAGAGCCGTATATATTACCTACTAAACGCATTAAAATAATAACATTAAAATTGTTTATGTCAGTCATAACTAAATCCACTCTCAAACATTCCAGCCGAGTTTTACGAAAAACTACTTTTCTAAATTGGAGGTAATACGTTTATACGAGTATGTTGAGTTTTTCCAAAATTCAAAGCTGTTACTTTCAGGATATATCTATTTATCACATAAATTATAGAAACGGAACGCCAAAATTCAGTTTAGCTTGCTTATTTAGTTAAAAAAATTACAGGGCTCATAAGCCGCAGCTAGTCATAATAACTCATTTAAAAACTTTTTATTTCTCGTCATCATAATATAGAATAAAAATTACTCACAGTAACAAAAAAAAGCCCAAACTCGACGGGTCTATCATTTACCATTAAAAAGTTCCTAAGATCATCTTCTCGCTTACCTTTTTGCTTATCGACGGGTCAGTCCTTAGCCATTGCGAAGTCTCAGTGCCCGTTTTCCGGCAGTCCAAATCAGCTTAATGACACCATAATCATCTATTGTGATTAGAACTGTACAGACATCTGTCTAGAATATCTTATTTTTCTTCCTTTACTTGTTTACCCACAATTAAATAAGCTATGTACCTATTCTACTTGCCTACTTCAAAGGACGAACTGAATCGTAAACGATAGCCTATCTGTTTAGTTTTCCGTGAAATTTTTTGGTAAACTTCAAAATAATTTTTGTGAATGCTTTTTAATAACTTAAAATCGTCTGTAGCATAAAATCTGAAGGAATTAATTCGATATTTTTGGCATCGCTGTTTTCGTAATATTCGTTCTTTCGTATTTAAGTAAGTATTATAAGTAGATCGATAAGAATCTAAGTGAGTATTTTCACTCCAGCCATAATGACCGAATTTAGCAGCTGAACGAATTTTTGGGGTTCCGTACGCACAGAGTGTCAACGGGATCATATTAGTAGGTAAGTCTGTCTGACCATTTGTTTGTCTTTCCCATCTCTCTATGCCACCGGGTTTTTTTTATCCGTTATACTACGAGTATAAAGTTGATATCCTTACAATAACAAAATGAGAGACAATAAAGATATACAACGACTGACTTTACTTTCCTTGTTTACGATCTTATCTGTCACTTAAAATCAGGTTAGCTGTGTGGTTAAATGCATATATTATTATAGCCATAGACAAATATAGTATAGACTAACCCTATCTTCTTTGTTACAGCTTATCAAACAAGAAAAAATACGTTAACATTTTTAAATCGTTTTTTGTTTTACTCTATCGTGAAAACTGTAATACCTACTTGCAAGTGTCAAACTTGATGTAATCATAATGCATTCTCTGAAGTAAACAGATACATAATATAAAAACGGACAAATGACAATTAGGCGTGTGCTAAGAATCCGAATAAAATTAAAGAAAAGACAATGTTTTTGATAAATACAAATATCATTGTGTGATGGTACGAAACCCTTGGCATGTGAGTCCAACTCGCACATGACTAGTTTTATTAATAATTTTAGGTTATTCCAAAAATCTGTATTAGGTATTATAAAAATAAAATGTACAATGTGTAAAATATGCTACGATTGCAATTGCCATTAAAATAATTACAAATCTTTAATTTCATAATTGAAATATGGAGAGAATTTGATACGTATTTATGCACGTATAAAATTTGTACTTCGCTCTCTATTTTTACTGTATAGAGTTCTTAGAAATAATTGCAAAATAAATACAGTGATCTTATAAAAATGTATATGGACACAATTTCTAGAAACATTGAGAACGGAGTTCTTTACTAACGATACGAATTGTATCAACGCTCGGTCATAGGAAATATATCTTTGAGACAGACCTCTAAGCTTACTTACTATGGATCCTTTGATATTTGATCTTTTATTTCTAATCCGTTTATACCATTGACGTACTTAACATAAATTTTGGATTATGTGATATTTGCCTCAAAAAATATTAACGGGGTCGTATGTTGCTCGTAATATTAAAGCAAACATTATATTATATACCCACTCGATTATTTAGGTAATTTGGCCGACTTTCTGAAGAAAGGTTGCATTTTTTGGGTGTTTGTTGTGCGTGGGTGGACTGATTTTGAAGGATCGTATATTCGGATTCGGTTTTCACTTTTTTTGTTATAAAATACAGTTATATCTTAGAAACAATGTGATAATTGTAAGTTTTCTCATTTTCACATAATTTTATTACTTTATTGGTAGGCACGCGAATTACTTACGTACTTACGTACCTAAATCTTACGTAAGTAATTCCCGTATAATGCTAACACCGCATTCGCCTCCACCAAACGATTGGTCAGGTTCGTATATAATTCGTGAGAGGTCAGTTTGTCTCTATAAACAAAGCTATTAAGATTTACTGTCACAGGTAAGTACCTGATAGAAAATTAGGATTGACTAAGCGTGGTAACCACTGATATGATGTGTAAGAAGGATTTCATTCTCATCTAGACCGTGACATTCTGAAACATGCGGCGGTAATTGATCTCTGAACGACCGGAAATAGACGTAAACTTACTGTTGATATAAATCATTATCGAAATAGATTCGTTTAACGTTCTGTCCTGTAAAAACATTCGTTTATTTGACCTCTTACACTGAATTAATCGCTTTTGTCACCGAATAGATTAGAAGGTAGGCACTATTAATGACTCTATGTTGTTTTAGGACAAGCAATCTAGGCCTACAATTATAATAATAAATATCTGGGACATTATTGCACACATGCTCATCCGACCCCAAACTAAGCAAAGCTTGTAATATGGCTGCCAGAGACTGTGATATATATACAAATATATTTTTAAATACATACTTAAATAGATGTTAACACCCAGACATAGAATAAACACAAATGTTCATCACACAAATGTTTGTCCTTATATGGGAATTGAACCCACGCCCCCAAGTGCAGAAGGCAGGTTCACTACCAACTAAGCTAAAGGGGCTGACAAAATTTAACAAAATAATTTTACGTGCCATCTGACAGCTCTCAGTTGTTAATGCCTGACCTGACCGCCTGAGCCCTGATTTCATAGCTAAAACACGCACTAGACACGGCGTGCTAAGTTAACTTCTATAAATTTGGCTCTATTCCTTAGGAAATAAATGCCTTTAGTTTATACCTTTTGACTTTATTATTATTTCTTAGTTAATCCGCCGTAACATTACTCTGTGAAAATTTCAAGTGGCTATTCTATTACGGTTCGAAAGATACAACTGTTAAAAGGGAAGACGAACAGACGGACGGACGGACAGACAGACAGACAGACATACATACAGAAAGACAGACAGACAGCGTAGGCTTAGTAATAGGTCTCGTTTACACCCTTAGGGTACGGAACCCTAGATCCCTGATTTTTTGACCGCTAAGCCATGTCAAATGCCTTCAAACTGTCTAAAAACCCTAACATTAGAGCTAGCCACTCAGCTTATACGCTAATTGCTTTTATTTTTATTCTTATACGTAGTTTATTTGCTTTTATATAAGTTTAAGTAGGTTGTGTTAATAAATTGAGTTGATGTAACCGCATAAATTAGTAAGGTGGAAATTAACTCTCTGATCGTAAAATCTGGTGTTTAAGCACCATGGTGACTCTTTCTATATTACGTAACTTCACCATGCTTGGCTGCTCTTTCATTAGGTAGAGACAAATAAATAACATTAGTTGCTTCTAAGAAATAATTTAGACTGTAAGGCAGGGTTTCTTAAAGTGGGGTCCACGGACCACCAAGGGGTCCGTAATATCTTTGTGAGGCAGGGTTTTCGGCTCTAGTGTCGATAAAAACAAAAAATCGCAATCGATTGAATGTCAAAGATGACATGGGCCTTGCCTTATCGAAGACAATCCCACAATTTAAAGTACTTATTGAGGCCAAACAACAGCGTCCATGTCATTAGCAATTTCTATTTAACAATTTTAATTTAATTAAGTTAAGCATTAGTAAGTGTGAGTAAATTACCAATAAAAGTGATTTTTAAATAAAAAAAATCACAATATCCTTTGGGGGGTCCGTGGCATTTCAGAAATTCTGAAAGTGGTCCGTGACTGCACATAGTTTAAGAACCACTGCTGTAAGGACATCTTATTTATTTAGTTTTTTGCAAGTAATCACATTTTTTGCATTGGTAATATTTTGAAACATAGCATTTCTGCAATGAGGAAAAGCGTCACTTAATAGCATACATTTTTGTTTATTCTTGGCGACGCTGTATCAACCCGAATATAATTTTCCTTTTAAGTATATTTTTATATCCGATGTTATTAGATGTTTATTGGACATATTCAATTCGAAATAACCACTTTTTGGTGGCTACATTGCGACCCTTTTATCATCCCCTCATAAATATCTTATAACTTTAATCTGATAGTAAGTAAGTCGTTCTAATGTTTCTTGAACTTTTGAGATTTTTAATAAGCCTCTAAATATAGCTAAAATGCCAATTTTTTGTCACTTAGTGCTTTTTTATTGCCAAAAGGGGCAAATAAGCTAATGGGCCGCATGATGGTGAGCGATCCATCATTTTAAAAATCTGTGAAAAATGTTAAATGCCATGTTACAACTTCGACCAAAATAAAATAAATGGACGGGCCCTAACCATAGAACTTGATCAGTAAAAACGAGTCAAAACCGTCGGACATATACTTCAACACCTAATTATAAAAATGTACAGTATATTTGTTACAAAAAATAGATATCGGTTTTATTTGTGTATTTACACTTCGGTAAAGCATACGAATTCATAATTTTGTCAGATGTTTCGTTATCGCGTATCAATAGACTCGTGTTTCACTTCCTACGGCTAGAGACCGACTGAAACGAAGTGAGCGCTGGCGCTCATTTTGTAATCTTCAAAAATGCGCTTCTACTGGGCCCGTCCATTCATTTTATTTTGGTCGAAGTGTTACAATACAAAATACATCGTAAAATTTTAGATATTTGGATGGGAAAAAATAAAGCCACAATTAGACTAGGAAACAATCATACAAGTACACAAATAAAATGAAAATTGTTATTTAACGCAACAACTAAAGTAAATTACTTTTCCTACGAAGTTAAGTTTTAGAGTTTTACGAAAAACTACTTTTGTAAATTGATGGTAATAAGTTGATTATGCTGTTTTTCTAAAATTGGAAGCCGTTATTTTCAATAAAAAATACAGATCTATTTAATCTAATACAGAAACTGAATTTTCTATAGAATCAAAACGTCAAGCATCGAGTTTTTATTGCTTTTTTGCCCCATAATTACAAAAGGCCCCTAATTACAAAACTTTATATATCTATACTTTTCGATGTAGGCCACTAACTTGCTATATTATTAACTTGTTTAATTATTGAACAAACGCTGATTATTTAGTTCATTAAGTGGAACCTACATTTAATATTTTCCCAGATCCGCCACGTTCCGAACCGTTTACATTAATGGGTCAAAAAGCTTATAGAGTGTTTTCAACAAGTTTGTTTCGAAAGTGTATACAGCCCAATTTGAAATGCATTTAACTGTTCAGGTGGTGGGTAGTCGAAATAAACATTGGTTAAAATAAAGGGCTTTTGTTGTTTGAAGCACGGTATCATTAAAAATGTATGTGAAAACGAAGTGAACGTATGGGAGAATGCCAAATTTTCTACAGTACAATAAAAAAATTGTTAGGAGTTAGAAAAGCAGGTTTATCATTTTACCCGACTTTTTAAGAAGGAAGTGTTGTTTTTATTTATTAATTTACAGAAATAAACAGCTTTCTCTAAGTTCAGCGTTCTAAGATTTCAATGAGTTCAGGACACAGACTAAATTACAAAAAAGTAAGAAAACCATGATTTTCTTTAATACATTACATTGAGCATTATATTCAAAGAAATTTTCAATATGATATACAGGGTTACGCATATAGACTGTACTAAGTCGTAAGTAGATCATTCTACTCATCATTATGAACAACTTTGTCTGCATGCGAAACCTGAAATTACGAAAAAAACATACAGCCGTTACATAGAAAACGGTCATTGACACTCAACAAAATGTATACCTCCTTTCAGCTTAATAAACTCTATATGCGTAACCCTGTATTTTAATGCGTGGTAAAATGGTATACCTAATAGGTTTTTTTTTCATATTTCTAGTTATATTATGTTAAATTAAAAAATATCGTAACAATTTTTTTTTTAGATTGTGATGTTATGAAAATCAGAAAAACTCGGGTTTGTCACTTTTTCCAAATTCTCACACTGTGATCTACAATAATATGAAAATTTGCCAGCGAGAAACCTGCGGATAGAAAGAGCTATTCTTAGTCAAATTTTATACATAGAGTTTGCGACTAACTTTTTAAAACATTTTGGTACCTACCTGCGTATGCTATACCGACTCAGAACCTTTGAAAATCAGAAACCGACTCGAAATTTGTCTTAAAATAAACAATTAATTTCCTCGGTCTCTACTTTACATAACTAAGCCTACTTAGAGGTTGGGATTCCAAGAAAAAGTCTGAAAAAAATTATATAATTTGTAAAAGTAACAGAAACGTTTACTTTTATTTCCCAGTAGAGGTTTGTTTGGTTTTGGTTGTGAATTTCACGACCCTCAGTTAACTTCCTCTGTAAACTCATTTTTGTATTGAACATAGTATTTTTTGTAATAAACGTGTAATTATAATCATTAAACTCTCTTTCTTTGAAGCGCCTACCTACTGCTACTACACTAGGTAAGACTTAACCCAAGCATCACTTGGGGTACGTTTAGGGTTGCCATCTTTAAAATTTGGCAACTAGGACAAGACGCGTGAAACCCCCGGATTTTAGAGCCCAGAACCCGGACATAATATGTCAACAGGTTTTTTTAAACACAGTGACTATAAAAATCGAGGCATGCGGGCAGTGCGTGTGTCGCGGGCGGCCCAAGACTTTAAATTTTTAAACCCGGATTACAAAATGAAGCCCGGCCCGGACGCTCCCTGGATGCCCTCTAAACTAGGACAAATCCGGGGAAACCCGGACGGACGGCAACCCTTGGTACGTTTCAACTACAAATTATATATTTTTTGCAATTTTTTCCATTACTTACCTACTGTTTATTTTCCCATGAAATTTTGAATATATACCTACCTAGTTAGGTATTGGTTCTACCTATTACTTAGAAATAGAAAAAGATCATTTTGTCGATCGATCGTCCCGAATCATTTTCTGATCCGTTCGGATCTTTCCCGCTATATACTCTGATCTATGTTCGGATCCCGGTTTTTTTATTTATTTAATGACTGTTTGTCGAATTGCAGAGATTGTATAGACCAAAATCTTAAAAGGCAAAAATGTCATGAAACGGAACTAACCTTTTTATCTGTCAAAAGTCAAAGTAAAATACAAAAATGTAATTATGAAACACTTTGGACGAACCATTAAAATTAAGATGGTTTGTTCAAGTGAAATACGGTGATATTTTGTGTTTTGAATGCTTACAAATTATTATAGGTAACATCGTATTGCCTACTTAAAAGTGTTAATTACACGTTGTAAGCTGTATCAGCGTGGAATTTAGTTGGGATAGTAGCGTCCTCATTATTTTCTACATTTTACTGTCAAGTTGTGCGTACATGCAGCTAAACTCATCGTCATCAGCCAGAAGATCGTCAACTGTGTTGAACATAGGCCTCCCCATTTGATCCTACACGGAAGATTGCCTGCCACCTGCATCCACTGGATGCCCGCAAAAATTCAAAAATGGGAAATCCTGTTACTTGGGTGACATAATATTGTAACTGCGTATTTTACAAATGTTGTGAAGTCATTTTTTTTTATTGATAATTATTTGTGTATTTACGCTGAATGAGTACCGTTTTTTTTTAAATTGAATTTTTCAAGATAAAAAAGGCTAGGCTGTGCTAGTTATTTAAGGCTATTTATCTTGAAAGCCCTATTTATATTTAGAGACAAAAATATCCTATATGGTGGAAAATTTGGGTATGAATATCGGTTTTTTAATTTCACCCACTTCTCTTGAAGTCGGATTTTATTTTCTTGTAATTTTTTATTTGTGTTTGACCCCAAGGTGAAATTGCAGTTGGGCATGGACATATACATAATAGGACAATCATTTATTTAATTGGGATATTTATAATTATTAAACACCACTTATACAGTTTCATATTAGGAAAAATCAGGAAACTACTTTCTTGTTAAGATGGCTGAAGCCATAAAACTTTTTTGTTCAATGCGTCGGCTGTCGCGGTATTCCCAAGTTCTATGAGTTTTTTTGCTGTTAATAAAATATTTTTTTATTCTCTACTTACGAACTTTGTTAATAATCATTCATCATCATCATCATCAATTACGTCTAAATAGCAAATGATTTTATTTCGTTATGATTTTTATTGTACCTATTGTACAAAAGGGTTGTCCTTTGTCATGAACAATAAGGAAATAGTGAGAATTAATCGAAGCTAGAGTTATGTAAGAATTTGAAATTGCTAAGAAATTGAACGAAATGTGTTTAGTTCGTGTCTTTCTTTACTTAGAAAATACAACAATACATTTAGCCTATCAAAAAACGGTAAACTAATACACATTTTGGTCCATTTAAAAAAAAAATTAAACATTTCGCCCATTTCTTTGAAAAAATTAGACATTTCAACCCAGCCTATGGTTTTTATGGATTCTCGCTTTTAATTTTGACGACATTCCGCCTTTTTCCATATGTTTTTAAAATTTAAATTGGTGTTGAAAATATTTTTCAATTTAAGTAATTATGATTGTGCTAAATTTAAGTGCCTCAACGAATGTTACTGCAAACTATAATGTCTTAGAGCGCACTTACCTTTTTTGGCGGGAACGGTTGAAACTTTTTCGAAGTTGCGAGCTTGGTAGAGCGCGAAGTGCACAAGTAAAGAATGGGCACCCAGGATATCAGTACCAGCATTTATAGGGCGGGCGGGAGGCGGAGCTACGCACGCGTACCTAAACGCAACTCTGAGTTCTATTTTTTAGGCTTATCAACTAATTGAAAGCCATTGATTAAGATCACCAAATGGCTAACAAACAGGTGAAATGGCCATTGGATATTAGAAGTAATGTCCGATTTATTGCTGATGTCTTGAAATCATTTTAAAAGAGGTTCCGAAGCGGAATTAAAATACCGTAGTGTACCTTATTTTTGTAGTGGTAGGACTCTTTTGCAGGGGTCCACCTGGGGAAGTACCACTCTTTTGCCAGTTATTCAACCGCCAAGCAGTAGTGTGCAAACACTACTGTGTTCCGGATTGAAGGGCAATGTTTCCAGCGAAATTACAGGGCACACAGGGATTTGACATCTTATATCTCGGGGTGACGAGCGCAGTGCATTGCCATCCAAGATTAAAAGTTCAAAATTCTGAGTGGCGTTGAGCTGTCATGGGCAAGCGTGAAGAGCCATCGGGCGAACGACTTCGCACGTCTCGTCACCCAGTACCAAAAAAAAAACCTTTACATCTTTCTAATAGCTCTAAGTGAATAAAACTTTTTAATCTAAATTCATGAATACTAGTTAGGGCCATGTAAAACATGCCATATTAAAAATATACTTAAAAAAATATTTAGCAAGAAATACTGGGGATTGATTAATACTCGGTCAAAAATGTAATGAACATAATATACATAATATATTATGGCAAAAAAATACAATTTTAAGTAAAACTAAAAGTTTAAATAAAACTGACCTAGAGCTTTATTACAATTTCTTTTAAAATTTTAAGCTTATAAGCTTACGTTCAAAAAGTGATGAGAATTTACTTTTTCCATTAAATTAATAAAAAAAAATCTGCAGCTGTCAGAGCTAAAAAACCTGTACCCAGTATAGGTCCAATAGATTTACTTACTTCATCTACTTTTTGGCTGGGACTGAATTTTATGATTCAAAATTTACTGAATCACAAGAGGTGTCAAGCCACATATTAAGAACTATAGTGTCCATCTTGACATTGCATTGTCGATTTGCACGACTAATGTTAAAAAAGAAAAAATGTATACCCAACTATAGAAACGCCCAATCGGAAAATCGTACTGGCTTTGGACATTTTTCTTTTTATTACCTCAGAACTTTCGACTGGGTTTACCGATTTTGATGTTTTTTATATGTGAAAGCTACCCATGTGGTCCCATTTCAATTTGGTCCTGTTCTGACATTTTTATGAAGTCGGTTTTTTATAATGATAAAATAATTTGACATTATTCCTAAAAATCGCATTCGCTTTATTGAAACCAATCAATAGATATCATATAGTCGGTAATCTTGTGTGAGCACCACGCTATGACGTCAGAAATTCTGCAGAACGGAAATCACAGCTTAAAAGTAGTTTCCTGTCGGACATTTAATTAAAAAAGTTGCTGTGACTATCAGTGCTAGGTAGATATTATCAAAGAGCTTATCCAACAGAGTTTAAAGCAAGAAAGTAAAACATACAATTTAAATTACATGGAAATTATTAGGTAAGTTCTTACCTCTTATGCTCAAAACATAAATAAACGGCCGAGCGGTATTTTAATACACCACAGCTGGCAACACTATTTAAAGCTCTCTTGCACTGGATGTTAACCTAGTCCGATGTAAAAAAACCGCCTTGTTAAATGGATTTTACCCTCGATTTTCATAATTTTATCTGGAATCACTTATTTCTTTCCAAGCCATAGGTACAGGAGTGTGTGCGTGGAATTAAAAACGAACCAAACTGGAATACGATGGGAGTGGCGGGTTCAACCCGGACACTTCTAGAGAACCCCGAAAGTCCCTTGACGCTTTCTCAAAATAAGACAAACCCGGAAAACTCTGTACCGCCGGTCTATTATGCAAACTAAGTGTACGCGGAAGTAAAGTGCTTGAAGTGAAAGCTAAGTGAATGTGATTTTTTTCTTGCCTATTTCTGCAGATAAATGTCAAAACATCGAATTATAAGGGTAAAGGACTACGATTAAGGGTAATCACTCGACATTTTGACATTTATCTATAGTAATCGACAAGAAAAATATACGTTCACTTAGCTTATCATCGCACTTGCGCGTTCACTTAACTTGCAGAATAGACCAGCTGGTGGCAGTGTACCATACTTAGTACGATTAAAGCAGGTAAGCAAAACCAGAGCTTCAAATAAGTTACAAGATAAGATAGGTGTCATTTTACTAAGGTACAAGTTATAAAAACCTTTTGGAGATCCCGGAGTCTTCCGTCAAGCTTCAATTAAGGCCACGGGGATTTTAGTGGGTACAATTGTACATAACCTGGCTGCACATCTACACAGCTGAGTATCCCGTTTTGTGAAGATTGATCTATCCTCAAAGTAATCTAAGGTGCGTAGAGCGACGGTGGCCGGGCGGTAGCATCTGACTTCTACAATCTGACGACAGCCGGTTCAACACTCGGCTCTGCACCAATGGCTTATTTATTGTTTAAATATAATTATGTGCAGTTTCGAAACCATAGCTCAACAACGGCGAAAGAAAACATCTTGAGGTAACCGGTATGACCAAGAACCTCAAAAGTGCGTAGACATAAATGGCACTCACCAACATACACTGGGCCAGCATAGTGAATTATTGGGGCTCATCCTCTCTCTCTGAGAGCTGTGTCGTAGTAGTGGCCACATGATAGGTAGATAATGAATCATACATCATCAACACCTACATATCTATTTAAGTATGTATTTAAAAATATGTGTATATGTGAGTAAAATGTGTGTATATCAGTATCAGTCTCTGGCAGCCATATTACAAGCTTTGCTTAGTTTGGGGTCAGTGACCGTGTGTGAAAAACATGTCCGGAATATTTATTTATGTTCACGCAGCACCTGCATTTTTAACCAACTTCCAAAAAGAATGAGGTTCTCGATGAGACTGTTTTCTTTTTGTGTTTGTTACCTCATAACTTTCGACTGGGTGAACCGATTTTAATGTTTTTTTTATTTTATTTGAAAGCTGGTGCTTTCCGTGTGGACCCATTTCCAATTTGGTCCTGGTTTTTTGGTTTTTATATTGATAATTATTTACATACTTATTTTTATTTTATTTTAACTGTTAAACACAATTGTAATTGTGACCATTAGTATATCAGTTAAAATACCACCTATAAGTATATTTAAACTCGGTTACGACCAGTGCAAAGTGGCTAAACCTATCATAAGAGTTTTCCAATCAAGATAAAAGGATCTCTCGTTATTCGATTGCATTAAGGTAATAATCAAGGGTTGGCGAAGGTGTTTCATTACATTCCCGGGAATGTTCTTAATTTCATTAATTAAAGTTGGTTGGAGCAAATTGGGTACTTGAAGGTAGAGCATACATCAATAAACATTGTCATAATTTTACCTTATCTGGGTTTACCTATAACTTTTCCCATTTATAATATACTAGATGCACCCCGCGGTTTCACCCTTTACTGCTTGTTACATAAATACGTAAGTAGTACATACATAGGTACATCACTTTTTATATAATTATAGATAATGCAAATTGTTGGATGGACCCGGGTATGTCCTAAAACTGCGACCAGAACCACTGGAGGATGGGCAGCAGCGTCCTAATAGTACACGGTGAACGTACTGCGATCCCCAAGCCGCCTGCCAAGCGTGGGGATTATGGTAACACCCCTCTCTATGAGGGAGGCCTTGTCCAACAGTGGACGTTAATTGGCTGATGATGTGTGTGTGATATGAAATTGTTGGATGTTGGATGCAGGTCGCTTCCAACCGGCCCTTGTGGAGATCGATGGGGGAGGCCTATGCCCAGCAATGGACGTCCTGTGGCTGAAATGATGATGACCTAGATGATGATATTTGCATAAATAGGGTTATTTTAAATATTTATACCAAAACCCTCTCACAGGCTTCCAAAGTCTAACATAGGTAACAACTTTAAGTTACATTATTTTTAATGATTTAATTATTTTCCATACAATAATATAAATATTTAATAGGGCTCCAAATGACGTAAGTTTACGTGGTCTCAAATAACAAGATACGCGTGGGCGCGGGCGAAGCGGCTCCAAGCCAACTTTTGCACCTGCAAAATAGTGTCCCATGACTTTCCATCACAGCTTTCCATAAAACACCAATAATAATTATTTAGCTTTTCATTTTGTAGCTGCATGCGTTTCTTGTCATTTGAGACCACGTAAACTTACCTACACTTACACACCATTAAAAATAACCCAGTAATACTGAGTTTTTGTTATTAATATAATATAGCAGATAAACTATGCTTTCCTCACGGTATTTGTATTCACGACAGCTCAAGTTAGGTTTTTTTTGGGTTTGTCCGCCACCTCGCCTGATGTTAAGCACTGAAACAGTTTGCGATGCAACTCGCTTGCTAGAAGAAATCGGTTCACTCGCGACTTGAAGACACTCAGATTCTAACTATCAGGAAACACCCATTCAGGCAACAAAAGGTGGAAACAAAGCGCTGCGTACGTGTTTTCGAAATACTCGTATCAACCATGCATGAAACGGATTCGTGCCCTGGCCGTCCGACGTAAAAATGGGCATAGAAGGGAATTAGATGATGCAGATTCGATGCACACTCTCCGAAATTGTACACGAAAAAAAAATCGATAGACTAGCAACTTTGCGCCGATATACTATAATATTGTTGATTCTCAGTAGGTACAAATACTTAATAGTGTAGATATTAGTAGTTTGAATAGATCGACTACAATCGATCAGCCCACTTAATTTCCAAGGAGCGTCCTGTCTCGTCCCGGGTCTTCGGCCCTTTACCTTATTGTTTTCAATTATTTATTGTTATCAAGTTTGAATATCTTACGCTAATTGAAGGCAGGCTTTTGGTCTTCGAAAGCTCTTGTATTCGACAGTACGAGAAATTCGAGAAATAACTATTTTTGGACGATTTGTTTTGACTTGTCATACAAGAGGAATTACTCAGCTTAAGTTGAAGATTAAAATAATATGGTGAAAATGTAAATTATTAATATAAAAGACTGACTTAATAAAAATGTGGACCACACGGGAAGCACCAGCTTTCAAATAAAAAAATAATCATCAAAATCGGTTCACCCAGTCGAAAGTTCTGAGGTAACAAACATAAAAAAACAGTCGAATTGAGAAAATCCTTTTTGGAAGTCGGTTAAAAATAGTGCATAATTAAACTTGCCTGTTACAGGTAGGGTACAGATGAATGTAACAGATGAAAAAAATCCATTCCTTTATGCACTACGAACTTCTGCTACTCGGATAACTCGGATACAATACAATACAATATCTCTTTATTACACACCGAAAAATTAAAAAGAAACTCAAACTAACATCAAAAATAAATATACGGCAGTATAATAGGCGGCCTTATCGCCTAGAGCGATTTCTTCCAGGCAACCTTAGGATGGACAGGACTAAAGAATATGAAAAAGGTCGGTGGTGCACATAAAATATAAATATATATCCCTACTTATATGTATACAATAAATACACAATGCTACATACATACCATAAATATTATAGATAAAATACGTGTGTATAATGTGTATACACTTGATTCTTAAAACTAGAAAGAGATTTAGCCTACCTAATAGATGCAGGCAGAGCATTCCACAGCAGGACAGCTTGAAAAGTGAAGGATTTAGATTGACATGGGAAGAAGGAGGATTTTTTTGTAAATAAGTATAAAAAGTAAAGATGGAGGATAGTAGGTTAAAAATGTATGTAGATAGCTAGATAAGACATTCAAAATGCCAGAGCCGTAACCTCTCTAGCGCTTTTCTTTTGTGCCATGTGCCATCATCTGTCCTCGACGACTTTTCCTGAAATTAGTGCGATGTCCCGGAAAATCTGTGGAAAATTAATGAATTCCCGGGTGAATCCACGAGGCTATGCACACATTTTCCTGCAGTCACCTACGTATATAGATTAGTCTGATAGTCACGGTTAGAAAATATACAAAAACAGGCCCATTCAGTCGGATCTCCTTTTAATTAATAAATGTGTGTAACACTCATGTTATGTTTAGGTATCAGATAGACAGGAGCTTGATAAAGAATAGACTAGTTGGTATTTCATTTTAGAAATAACAGGCTAAGCGAAATATGTAATTTAATGCAATATTTTATTATACACAATACCAAACAATTACACATATCTACTGAAAAAAATCTTTAAATTTGCTGATAAATTTCACAAAAACTTCAAACGCATATTTGCGTATGCCCCGGACTGCCCCGGTGGCTCAGTTGGTAGTGAACCTAACTTATGTGCTTGGGGGCGTGGATTCGATTCCCATCTAGGACAAACATTTGTGTTTGTTCTATGTCTGTGTCTTAATATCTATTTAAGTATGTATTTAAAAATATATATGTACGTATATCAGTCTCTGGCAGCCATATTACAAGCTTTGCTTAGTTTGGGGTCAGATGACCGTGTGTGCAAAAATGTCCCAGATGTCCCAGATATTATTATATATAGCGTTTAAAGTATTTGGTGGGGTTTGAGACGAGATGCTCTCTTTCCTGCAAAGCTTGTGTTAGTGGTACCTATAGCATGTGTATAGCGCGCGTGCGGCTTGACGTCATAACTTGCTATTGTGCGCTCTCCGTCTATTAAGAAACTATAATATAACTGAAAATAAATATACAATACAATACAATATATATTTATTACACACCGAAAAATACAAATGAAACTTAAACTAACATCAAAAATAAATATACGGCAGTATAATGGGCGGCCTTATCGCCTAGAGCGATTTCTTCTAGGCAACCTTAGGATGGATAGGACTAAAGAATTTGAAAAAGGTCGGTGGTGCACATAAAATATAAATAAATATATCCCTAAGTGTACAATAAATACACAATGCTACACACATACCATAAATATTATAAATAAAATACATAATTATATCGCCCTATCCGAAGAAGAAAACCACTATTGCAAAACCACAGGTTTTCAGGAGGAGTTTGTTTCTAATTTTCTCTGAAATTTCTTAGAGAATGTATGTTTTATGTTATCCTAAACGATTAGATGATATAACAAGCATACGGTCATATTTATATTTATTTATTACCATCAGTTTTTATATTTATTTTGTCCCTTAAGACTATTCCACGGAATTTTAGCGCATTTACGTGAACTTAATCGCTGTAAGGGCCTTATTCTACGGAAAATTACGTGCACGCGTGAATTCAAAAGACGTTAGGGCTTTTCCCCACGGAAATGGCGACTTTTACGAGCCAAATGTTAAGTTTAACGACATATTTTTGGTGTTTCGTAAACAAAATTTAAAAAAAAAAACATGAACGGACTGATTGATATATTATTGATTTACTTTCAGTAAGTAACATACTGATTTAAATACTTTCTCGGGTCTAGCCCGGTCATATTTTGGTGGGCATTGGTGGAGCCGAAGCCAACACCAAGAGGCCCTTTTGAATAAAAAATACTATACAATTATGGAATGTGTATAAAATGGAATGAAACTATTGTACAGTACAGGATTATAAAAATCTGGGCCGTTGGTGAGTGGCAACACCGCGTACCCCAATTCCATGGGGCTAAATGAGACCCCTGACCCCTGGCTTGCCTTAACCGGCCGTCCGGGGCGGAAACTGCAAGAGCTAAGAACCTAAGCTCCAGGGTGGAAGTGTTAAAGGGCATAACGCCGCGAGTAGCTCTTAGTGAAAGTGCAGCACACCTCTCTACACCCTAAGCCACCCACGCCAATGTTGCCCCTCCGGTGCCAAGATACGGCAGCCTTTATAGGGGTGGGGGGGCATTCCCCTGTACCCTGTGTGTACCCTGTCTTTTTTGTATTGATAAATATTTTTTTGCCGTAACAGTCACATCAACATGGCTGACGTATCTGTAACGGCGCTAAAATCAGTAAAATCGCACAGAAAGGTACCTATATTTGTGTGGTGTAGTGACACTAGTGACGGATCATGCAATCGATAGCGGAGCAAGACAAGAGCTGCTGCTAGCGCTCAACTTTCCGATATAAAAAGGTACTCCGTGCGCTCAACTGGCGCAATGCTGGGCCCCGATTCTACTAAACCAATTGTTTTTCAATTGTTAATGAATTGCCTCAAAAAAAAAATTTTGACACTTTATCTATACCAAAAGTGTCATAAGGGTAATTTTTGAGGCAATTCATTAACAATTTAAAAACAATTCGTTTTTCACTTTTGACTCTTTATCTCTAACAAAAGCGTCAAAAGTACAATTTTTGAGGCAACTCATTAACAATTGGTTTAATAGAATCGGGGCCCCGGTGTGGAGCTCCGCATGAATGTGGCAGCCGGTTCCGCCTTTTGGTAAAATTAAATAGCTAAGAAACGTGTCAAGTTGACGCGAAAGAGAAATTTTTATTTTTCTCTCCCTTTGGTGAGACGGCGGTACGTCGTCCAACTTAACACGTCTATTAGTTTATATTTACATTATCTTTGGTTAATATTACTCTGCGGTTCCACCTACTTTTCACTTCCACCAATCTGGCAGTTTGCGAATGACCATACCATGCTTGAGGCCATACAAATAGACCACGAAATAAGAAATTTCGTTCATAAACCGCAAGGTTGCCATATAAACTATCGAGATTCGAGCAAACCATATTATCAATGCGAGCAAACCACTGAGTTTAGTATTCCTCATCGGAGCAAACGACATTTTGTACATGCGCAAATACAAATATTAGTCAATGATCAAATTGACATTATAGACAAAACATTACAACGAACGACATAATAGGTAGTTATGTTACATCCTTCATCACATGAATCATTCAGAATTCATTCAGAATTGTCGACGATCCCAAGCTCACTGAACACCAAGAGCCGCTTGGCATGCGCAGAGACGTTGGGTCTCTATGTGTCTTTTATCGCATTTATAACGGGTAATGTTCTGAAGAACTGTTCGATCTGATGCCGGCATCGCGGTTTTATCATCGCACCAGCCGCCATCGCCTGAAAGTTCATCCACATATCATACATCGTTGGAAATCGCACACTATGCGTTTTACGCGTTCCTTTTTGCCTTACACCTGCAATTTGTGGAATGAGCTTCCCTCCTGCGGCATTTCCGAGTAGCTTCAATATGGGGTTCTTCAAAAGGGCTGTTAATAGAGTCTTTAAGGGTCGGCAACGCATCTGTAATGCCCCTGGTGTTGCAGGTATCCATAGGCGACGGTGATTGCTTACCACCAGATGCCACCAGGCGACCCGTCAGCTTGTTTACCACCTATGGCATAAAAATAAAAAAAATCTAAATCTATGGTTGGAATTTTGGCGCCAACCTGAAAAACACATGTCTTCTTTTTGCATTGCATTATTTTCCTAAACTTGTATATTTTCGTATATGCGTAATAATAGTAGATTATTATTTATTAAGTGTTCGTGCCGTGCTCGAGTGTGAGTAAGTGATATAACGCGGTGAAACTAGGCATGTATTTTCGTGTTGTTTCCAAAGCTCCATAGAAGCCTCTTGTATAGTCTCCAACACTTTAATAGGGTATGTCTTATGTCTTTGACTTGGCCATCACTTACTTTGCTTGACTCTGACTGTGACTGATTTGTTTGACAACATTTCATCAAACTTGATTATAAAATACAAGACACTGGCAAATGCATGAGAGTGCGATGCCATAAATGCCATAATTCTCACCATAGATTTAGGATGTCAAAAATTTTTAGGTCTATGATTCTCACAGAGAAAAAAAAACTATTCTATCTATGGATTTAACTGAAACCGAAATATATTTTTATTTTAAACCTCAAACCTCACAACTACTCAACTAATTCATATCAATTTAATATTTGTTTAAAAAATTGTTATTATAATGCAGTCAGTACTTAAAAATTACCCAAAGTTTGTAGTTGAAAAACAATCTAGCCCAAGTTATGTAGAAATGTACACGAAAAATAATCGTGAAGTCGTTATGGTTTACGGCAAGGTAAATAAACTTAGTTATTGTTTATTTCTTTGTTGCTGCATCAATGATGTTATATTGCTGCTTAGTTTCTGAGCAATTTTTCCGTTGTTGATTTCAGAATAAGCAAGCACTCACTACTAATAACGCTGATACAAATAGAAAAACTAAGAATGAAGTTGGTAAATATACACTTTAAGTATGTATAATTATTATACCGCTAACTCACAAACTTTATGTGGCACTTTTATGAAATTTAACATAATATTATGACACATATTATCAGGTAAGCAAGCAGTTTACCTTCGGTTTCCAGCAATGTATTCTATGTCCTACTTAAAAATGCACACAGGATGTACAGGATGCATTCAGGATTGTTTCGCCTGTTTTTTATTTAATGATTAGTTATAGAATTGCGTTTGATCGCCAACTCGCCTAATGTTAAGCGATGATGCGGTATGTGGTCTACGATGGAGCTTGCTTCCCTAGAAGAAACCTATTCAATGATGATTTTTAAGACACCCAGACTTTAATTATAGACCCGGGCGAAGCTAACCTGCAGTGTGACCTTGTCACCTGATATGCGTCACCCGGGGACCACGGGTAGTGTGGGGTTTCAGAATTTACAGGTGCCTTCTCATGGACAAGGGTGACTCGGCCCTCAGAAGGTAAGGGTGATTTGGTCTGTAGGGTCATGAAAAGGTATTAAATTAGCCAGCTATTCTTATGTTATGTGTCTACCCCGTGACAAAACTAATTTCGCAGGTTCTGGAATAACCCACATACCTACTAAAGTTTTTTCCCATAGGTTTCTACAGCTTAATTTCTCTTTCTTTAGCTTGTGAAAGGTATCTTCTTCCACTATTTTCTCATAACTTGTTATGATAAAATACTGACAAAGTAAATTCTCAATTTCAGATGAGCTGGATCTAACTGGTTCGCCTTTAAAGCTAGACCTGAGTTTGCATGCTATCCTAGATGACACACTCATATCTGATGAACCACAACTTTGGAAGAAGGAGGAAGCTGGGCATGCCCCTATTTGCATAGAAACGGCCAGGTTTGTTATTTTCAAGTATTATTTTGTCCATCATGAAACTCGTTGAAGTGATGAACGGGGTTTCCCAAACGCTGCCTAGATCAACTGTATTTTCTTGGTCATATTCTCTCCTTGTTTTTTCCTGATTCAAGTCTGTCCTGGATATACTGACTCTACACGAACAATCTCTACAATGAAACCATAATGACAAACACTTCTGAATCATGCTCTCTGAACATGTCAACAACCAGTCAGTGAGTGGGTGAGTGAGTGAGTGGTATTTCACTTTTATATAAAGACTAGCTGCGTCTCGTGATTTCACCTACTATCCCACAGGAGCTGTTAAAGTTTTGGAGATTATTACTAGTTTATGTGTTAATTTACAACACCCCTCTCTATGAGGGAGGCCTTGTCCAACAGTGGACGTTAATTGGCTGATGATGTGCGATGTGTGTGTTAATTTACAGATTAAGCTGTCATAATTCCATATTTCATCCAAATCTGTTTGCTTTTGCTTTTATAATATTAGTGTGATAGAGAAAAGGCCTATATTCAGAGAAATCTCGGTGCACACTAGGTTCAAAGCTAGAAGTGAAATTAGATTGGGCTTATTTAGTCTTATTTAAGATGGGGGCGATAAGTCCACTGACTGGACGGGGCTCTCTGAGTATCAACATCAAGCTTGAACGAGTCAGTTTGATGAAGCCAACACCATCCAATCCTGCTTTGAAACATAGTTTGATCTGAAACATACCAGTTAAGGGTGCGTTCTCACTGAAGCAGAGCGGTGCTGTGAAAAAAGATAGGTGTTTAGAGTTCGCGCAAAACTTTATGAGCCCTCTGAAGTTAGGCCCTAGTGGCTGCGCAGTACGCATTATAGGTATCCGAGGGACGGGACAGGGCGTCGGGGAGGCCTCGGGCCTAACTTCAGAGGGCTCATAAAGTTTTGCGCGAACTCTACATTGAGGTGATAAGCGTAGATGAGGGGACTTGTGTAGTGGAGAACAGCAGAATTAAGCTGAGCGTGACCTGATAAATTTTTAGTTAGTGAAATTAGTCAAGTGTAGTTCGCGAACGTTCTAGGACGTTAGAGTGCTCATATAGACGCACTACACAAACTAGTTGCGAGATCCCTCGTTTCGTAGTTCTAGATATCTTTGAACTTACCCATAATATTAAAATCATTGTTGACTCTTCCATTTTTAGAGAAATCACAAACCTTTTTAACAAGCACCGAAATGAACTATCAAGTGAAGAGTCTATCCCTCTATGGGTGCTGATCAACCCATCCTCCAACGGTAAACCACTACTCCTCACGTTGCAGTCAGACAAACTCCACTTTGCAAGGGGTATAGTTGCCTACGAAGGAACTACGACAGTGGATGATGTCGATTTGGATCAGTTTGTAGAAGATTATGCGAAAATGGAAGGACTTACTGCCGATTTGGTAAAGTTTTTTTTTTCTATACCAATTTGTTGTTATAATAGGTCGGGGAAAAAGTCTTTTCGTATTTTGTATGTATAAAGTTATAGTAAAAATCTTATCCGTTGTACTGTTTGTATCTGGCTGGTTTTGATACCATTAAAAAGATGACATTTTAAAAAAGGAATACAAAACGTAAAAAGCAATTTCCCGCCATTTTTCAATTGTTTTTTTGTTCGATAAAATGAGTGAATCTAACGAACAAATTCGATATATTGTGAAATTTTATAACAAAAAAGGGAAAAATGCGACACAAGCCGCGAATAAAATTTGTGACGTTTATGGACCTAATGCAGTGTCATCAAGAGTAGCACAATGTTGGTTCAAGCGTTTTCAGTCCGGGAATTTTGATGTCAAAGATGCAGCTCGCTCTGGTCGCCCTGTTACGGATAAAGTCGATGCCATTTCTGAAAAAGTGGACCAAGATCGGCATATTAGTAGTTACGACGTAGCTGAAGAACTGGGGATTGACCACAAAACAGTTTTGACCCATTTGAAAAAAACTGGGTATACAAAAAACTCGATATTTGGGTGCCACACGAGCTCACTGAAAGAAACCAAATGAATTGTGTGCTCATTTGCGATTCTCTGTTAAAACGTAACGAAACCGAACCGTTTTTGAAAAGATTGATCACTGGTGATGAAAAATGGATCACCTACGACAAGAATGTGCGCAAACGATCATGGTCAAAGGGCAGTGAAGCACCATAGACTGTAGCGAAACCCGGATTAACACGTAATAAGGTGATGCTGTGTGTATGGTGGGATTGGAAGGGCATAGTTCATTATGAGCTTTTACCGCCGGGCAAAACCATCGATTCGGATCTCTACTGCTAACAACTGATGAGACTCAAACAAGAAATTGAGAAAAAACGGCCGGAATTGATCAATAGAAAGGGCGTGGTCTTTCATCATGATAACGCCAGACCGCACACATCTTTGGCACACATCTTCAGCAACAATTGAGAGAGCTTGGTTGGGAAGTGTTAATGCATCCACCATATAGCCCTGACCTTGCACCCTCAGATTTCCACCTGTTTCGGTCTATTCAGAATTCTTTGGGTAGTGTTAGATTAACATCCAGAGAGGACTGTCAAAACTACTTGTTGCATTTTTTTGATCAGAAGTCCTAAAATTTCTACAGCAACGGGATTATGTCAGTACTTACAAGATGGCAAAAAGTTATCGAACAAAATGGCACATATATATTATAATTAAATGTAATTAAACTTGAAAAAAATATGTCTTGAATTTGTTTATAAAATACGAAGAAACTTTTTCCCCGACCTTATACTTTAGAATGTGTACCATATAATTATGCCAAGTTTGATGCTTTAACGTATTCCCATTTCTACATTAGAGCAAATACAAAAATCAATAGTAGTAGATAGTTACAATCTGGGTGTTTTCAAGTCAAAAGTGAATCAGTTTCTTCTAGGCAAGTGTGATCCATCATAGGCCGCATCATCGCTTAACATCAGGCGAGTTGCCGGCCAAGCGCAAGCCTATTAAAAAAATAACATTTGAGTATGATAATGGGGACCCCCCATTAGTTTTTACTTTTGGACTATTATTATATATTAGTTAATTCGCTTTAACATTACATATTCTGTGAAAATCTCAAATGGCTATCTACCTACAGTTCCAAAGATACAGCCATTAACTCTGTCTTAGACAGTGTAGGCTCAGTAATAGGGTCCCGCTTTTACCCTTTGGGTACGGAACCCAAAAAAAGAGTATAGTGACCTTTCGGCTTAGTACCAGCCAAAAGGAGATATTCATAGGAAGTAAATTTCTATACATTTTTTGTTTTTAAGTCATTGAACCGATTATATGAGATTGTATGAAAACATGTTTGGACCAATTTGTTTTTTTTTTTTTAATTTTTCATGTTATTCTCGAGCTCTTCATTTCATATTTTTTTGTAAATACATTCAGTCATTTTATATCTTCAGAAATGTTGAAATGCGCGAGCGAGATATGAACTTATGTGGCATAAGCTCTTATCTTAAGAGAAATCAACAAAAAAAACAACGGCTCCTTCATTCACATATAAAAAAAAGAACACAAAGAACAAAAAAACATCACAAAAAAAAAATCATTCACAAATAAAAAAATGGAATCGCTGACATTTATTGTCACGTTCAGGGTTGTTCCAAAGCTCAATCATTCTTTCTGCTTAGCATTTATCACAGATCAATCCGGATTCTGCTAACCAGATTTGTATCCTCCACTATTCAAGGTTGTATAGCCTCTGGATCAGCTTAAAGTCTAGCTTATTTATATCTACCTGTAAGATCCCAAAATTATATGTCTCTTTCATCATCATTACCATATTTAAACACTTTCATTTTGTAATCTTTCAGATAAACACAACAATCGATTGCAAATACCTAATTGCTGGTATATCGTACGGCTCCCATAACACGGATGAACTCTTGAATGCACCACATGGTGGAGTCACAGAGCTGCACTGTGAATGGTCTGGAAGATTGCTGCAAACGCCATTCATAAGCTGTAAAGTGAACTTTGTGAGTATATACTTATTAGTCAGTTTTTTTGGGTTCCGTACTCAAAGGGTAAAACGGGACCCTATTACTAAGACTCCGCTGTCCGTCTGTCACCAGGTTTATCTCATGAACCGTGATAGTTAGACAGTTTAAATTTTCACAGTTGATATGAAGGGAATGTTGTTTAACCTTTCTTTTGTAACATTACAGATGAGTCAGTCTCTCACTTGTGTGTAAAAAAAAATGTGTCGTTAGGTTAGGTCCTTCGTACACAACGTTCGGTGATAGTCGCTTGGAGACTAAAATCGTCGAGTATCGAAGATTTGTGTAGCATTGTGTATGAAGGGCCTAAGTGTTAAGCCTTTGATTGTGCTAGAAACAACCAGTTTATTGAAAGAAAAACAAATTACCTGACTGCAAAATGTAGCCTATGACATGAAGACAACTCTATTAACACTTGACACATCAAAATCGGTCCAGCATTTTAGGCTATAGGAGCATCGAGGTTCAATACCTATAGAGTCACAGTCTTGAAGAGAAAATAGTCAAAAATTGACAGAGCATATAATTGTTCACAATGCCACATTTACTTCAATTTAGACGTTATGTCGCTCGTATAGTATTTTCACGACGTCGCCTGTCCGCTAGGGTATCGTAGCACTGGCATCGCGCGGCATTGTAGTCGGATCGCGGTTGCCTTACAACTAACCAAAAACTCGCCGAAATTTGGTTCGGACATCTTTTTGGCACGATTGTTAATCTATAATTATGTATTGTATCACGATGTAAAAGGAGGTAAAGTACAAAATACATACATACATACGCCTGAAAAATATTATGTTTCTTCTTGGGCTGTCCGGCTATTCTTGGGTAAAAAAGGTCTTGCTTTACAAATTATTATAATAAATATCTGGGGACATTTTTGCACACATGGTCGTCTGACCCCAAACTAAGCAAAGCTTGTAATATGGCAGCCAGAGACTGATATACATACATATATATTTTTAAATACATACTTAAATAGATAATAATGCTGAATGACACTAATTTACCATTTCAGGAGCAAGAAGTAATCGTCGGTCACCTAGCCAGCCCGTGCAATGCGATATGGAAGTCTGTTACAGCTCTCTACAACATGAACCAACTTCTGGTAGACATGACAGCCGCTGGTATTGCGTCTGTTAACTTGGAGACTGCTGTCATTAGGTAAAACGATAACAAACATTTTTTATTTTTTTTCATTATTTTGCAACATTCTCGGGTCTATCCCCGATATTTGTACACTCATCATTATGAACAATTTTTATTATGGCACCAACCCTGAAATCGCGAAAAACTCTTTGTTTTTATTTGTTTTCTAAATAGGTAAAATAAACTTGGGTGGGTAACATGCTTTAAATATTATTAGATTGTTTCCTTTTGGCTGTCCACAACACCCGGGCTATATAACCAATATTGTGTAAACAAAGAATGTAAACAGTTTCTTGTAAAAAAATGTTACCAGTTTCGTTTAAAGAACTTAACCAGTATCGTATGAAGAATGTAACCAGTATAGTATAAAGAATATAACCAGTTTCACATAAAGAATGTAACCAGTTTCTTATAAAGAATTTACACAGTTCCATACAAAGAATGTAACTAGTTTCAAAGAAAGAATGTAACCAGTTTTGCATTAAGACATTTTATTCTTCGTATGAACCTTGTATGTAAACTATTCCCGTGAGGTGATTTTTGTCACTTTCAGTTTTCTTAATGTAAAATTAACTTGGGTGGGTAACATCCTTTAAAGAACTTAACCAGTTTCTTATAAAGAATTTACACAGTTCCGTACAAAGAATGTAACTAGTTTCAAAGAAAGAATGTAACCAGTTTTGCATGAAGACATTTCATTCTTCGTATGAACCTTGTATGTAACGTATCTGAGGTGTTTTTTGTCACTTTCAGAAATGTCACTCCTGGTACAAAGCGCACAAACATAACCAAACGCCTCAACAATTTACTAAATGAGACTGAAACGTATGCATACACTGCAGAATGTCCTACTGGCGGTTGCATATGCATCAGTGAAGATACCACCAGTCTCAACCAGTGTCTAAGCTCTATGAACAAACATGGATCAAGCAATGACTTCGTGTATAAACTGTGGGATGTACTTAGAGGTAGATAATATTTTTTTTGTTTATAAGTATCTGGGACATTATTGCTCGCAACATGGTCATCTGACCCCACACTAAGCAAAGCTTGTAAACACAAATGTTTGTCCTAGATGGGAATCGAACCCACAAGCGCAGAAGGCAGGTTCACTACCAACTAAGCTAACGGGGCTGTCAATAAGAATCATCAAAATCGGTTCGTCCAGTCAAAAGTTCTGAGGTAACAAACATTTAAAAAAAACAGTTGAATTGATGATCTCCTCCTTTTTGGAAGTCGGTTAAAAATAGTATTGATGTTTAATATTTCAGATTGTGAAACAGCCGAAGAACTCATCACATTGCTGATACAAGCATTGAAGTTCATATCTTTGGGGAAGATCCGCCCGTTTGTAAGTTATCACTACTTTCCTTTGCTTTTGCATGCACTGAGCTATGATTATCAATATAAAAAACTGACTTAATAAAAAATTGCCAATATTGCCAATTTGGACCAAATTGAAATAAGACCACACGGGAAGCACCAGCTTTCAAATAAAAAAAAAATCATCAAAATTGGTTCACCCAGTCAAAAGTCCTGTGGTAACAAACATAAAAAAAAACAGGAGGGTATATCCTTCTATTTGGAAGTCGGTATTTTTTTTAAATAAAACCTCTCTCCATTTCTCAGATAGACGCCAACAACAAGACTTACCTCTCCAAGCTGGTGCTCAAGCTGTCTCGGGGCCACTCCCAAGCCGGCAAAGTGTTAAAGAACCTTCGCGCAAGTCCCCCGCAAGCGTTGTCGCTAGTGGCGCAAGTCGGCGCAGAGAAGATCATGTGGGAGTATACAAGGGTTATGTCGCTGTTGGAGCATTCCTTCTTTATTGCCGGGATATGGAATGCTGATGCCAGGTAATAAGTATTTTTTTATCGCGAATAAGTCCGCGTTTGAAAGAAAGAAAGAAAAAGTTTATTTGTGACCAAAAAGCTATGTTAAAAATATATTTATATAAGACAAAGTTAAAATAAGGTGGTGGTCGTTTGGCTACCAACTCGCCTGTCGGTAAGCGACGATGTGGTCGAAGATGAAGCACGCAGACTTAGAAGATACCTATTCACTCTTGCCTTGAATAGGACCAGATAATATCTCTCAGGAAACAAGGAAGCCGGCAGGTTGTTCCACTCCTTGGCCGTACGAATTAGAAACGTAGAATCGAAACATTTGGTACGTACAGATTCGTTTCCGTTTGGTATGTGATGGTTTAGTTTTACAGATTATTTAATGGACAGAAATCAAATAAATCGGCCAAGTGCGAGTCGGGCTCGAGCACTGAGGGTACCACCAAAAAATACAATAATTATAACCAATTAAAAAAAACCGACTTCTAAATTAGTAAAATGTGTCATTTGGATTCTACCCTCAGTGCTCGAGCCCGACTCGCACTTGGCCAATCGGCCAAGTGCGAGTCGGGCTCGAGCACTGAGGGTACCACCAAAAAATACAATAATTATAACCAATTAAAAAAAAACCGACTTCTAAATTAGTAAAATGTGTCATTTGGATTCGGTGAAAGAAATTATGAGGTCGTCAAGTAAAGAAATTACCGGTTATAACTTAATAATGAACAGAAATTTGTCACCGACTCACACTTGGCCATTATTTATTATCTGTTGTTATATACTTAGAGTGTGTACTATAATCATGCCGATAGTACTTACACCCGTGCGAAGCCGGGACGGGTCACTAGTTTTAAACAATAATTAACTTACCACCCTGATATAACAACGTATAATGATTCACTACACACATTTTCTAAACACCAGGTCCCACGAATCGGTAGAACAGATAAACCAGACCATCCAGGACATGACGATGTCCGGTGCAGATTTCAGCCTGAACCCGTTTGAAAGTCTCACCAACCCTGAGAACTCCATCCGACTGGATTGCGAGTCATTCTACGATGAGGACCCTAACGAATTGACAGTGGATGACTTTGCATCGCTGAAGAAGCATGGATTAGTTAGCGAGAAGAAAGATGTCAATGAGGTATGAAGATAGTTTTTAAGGTTCCATACCCAAAGGGTAAAACGGGACTATTACTGAGCCTACTCTGTCTGTCTGTCCGTCCTACCTTTAATCGGCTGTATCTTTGGAACCGTAACTGATAGCCAGTTAAAATTTTCACAGGATATGTAATGTTACGGCGGATTAACTAAGATATAATAAAAAAGTCAAAAAGTAAAAACAAAAGGGGGGTCCTGTTACAACAAACGTATTTATTTTTACGTATTTTTGTAATTGCTCTAATGTAAAAACGGTAATACGTACAAGCGTCAAACTTGGCATGATTATTACAGTAAGTATAACAACTAATAATAAATAATGGCCAAGTGTGTGTCGGTGACAAATTTCTGTTCATTACCAAGTTATAACTGGTAATTTCGTTACTTGGACGACCTCGTCATTCTTTCACTGAATACAAATTGCACATAACATGTATAAAATTCCATTTAACGGCTCACAAAATTTGTGAAAAGTATACTCTTAGTGACATCTATTGTTGACACTAAAAATAATTAAATATATTATTGGTATTTAATTAGAATAGTTAAAAAAAAATTTTAAGTTTTATAGCATCGCTTCAGTCTATCTGTAATGGTGTTAGAAGTGTATCTACACTAATAATATTATAAAGAGGAAAGATTTGTACCTATTTTTGTATGTTTGTAATGAATAGGCTCCGAAACTACTGAACCGATTTGAAAAATTCTTTCACTGTTGGGAAGCTACACTATCCCCGGGTGACATAGACTATATTATATTTTGTAGCGAGGCCGAAGGCCGAGCTTACACTCGTGCGAAGCCGGGGCGGACGGCTAGTTTAATAATAAAGACCCCAAGACCTAACAAAATAAGAAAAATTATGAGGATGGATGCGTCAATGGGCGTATTCCACACAAGACGCGTCACTTAAGACAACAGTTCAAAATAAAGCTTATTATCTTCAAAAGACAGATTGCTTTAAAAAAGGGATAATTTTTTTTTTTTTTCTGTGTTCTGATCACATTAAAACGTCCCTTTTGATCATAATATGATCTGACTGGACATTAAACATTTCCTTATCCTTCACTGTATGCACCTTTCTCTCGTGTTTTGCTAAAGTACCGATAGCAAAAAAAACGGTTGCTTTTTTATGCCTCTTTCTCTATTATATTTGTTCTTCAGGTGCCACTGATAGCAGATGAAATCGACATTAGCCCCTGGAAGAATCTCCTGATGAAATTCGCTCAAGTCCACGTGTGCTTAGAGCATTTGTACCGCGCTGAGACTTGCTTGAGAGCTGATTTTGGTTAGTAAAATGACCTTTGTTTCATTTTTTTTTTATTTCTTGTCACAAGTGGCAAAGAAGCAGATGGGAGCCTGATGGTAGGCAGTCACCGTCCCTATGGATACTTATAACACCAGAGGCATCACAAATATTTGACAGTCCCGTTAGCTCAGTTGGTAATGTACCTGTAAGCGTTTGAAGAAAACCGTTTCGAAAATCTAGACCATAAACGCCAAATTCTAAAGGAAAGACCCAAGCCCTCCTATAACTACACCTATAATTCTTCTGGCCAACTCTACTGCACAGCTTGCGATCGGGTCTTTAAGACTAAGTTTGGCCTAGTGAGCCACATTAGGGCACATGATAGGAAAACTTTATTAGGAAATAATAATTAAGGGTCGCCGTCATCGAAATCGATGAAGAGGACTATATATATACTTCAGGAGGATATGTATATATCCTTCCAGTGCCATCCCATATATATATATGGCACTGGAACAAAATAACACTGGATGGCAGGTACATTACCATATATATATGGTAATGTACCTGCCATCCAATGTTATTTTGTGAACTGATTATTTGTTTGAGCTAATATATATATATATATATAATTATAATTATTTAAAAAAAAATAAAAAAAATGCTTCGTTTTTTTTTACCTAATACAATTATTTAATTATTAGTTTCTTATAATGTCGCTTCCTTATATTACATTACACAATATTAATCTAAAGTAACTATTTTATTTATTATGTTATTATATATACTCATTATACCTATTTTGTACATACATAGTTTCATGGGTCTCATGGAAGTCGGTTAAAAAGTGAAGGTTTTTGTTTATGCGCATTCTTATATTTCTGTTTTTGTACAATTACAGCAAGTCTAAAGCCGATATCGACTCGGATGCTGGAGCACTACGTATCAGATAAGTCGCCGATCAAAACAGTCGGCCAACTGTTGAGCGATCCCATACAGAGGGTTGCCATGCCGATAGCTAACAACATCGTGCAGGATCATTTGAAGTGAGTGTTGCCCGTATAAAGGTGCTCAGTGCAAGTACCGTTCTTTATTGATCTACTAATTTGACAGTTAAATCAACAAATTCGTCAAAATGGCATTTGATCCGTACTCGCTATGATCGATTCTATGGCATTTTTTTGTCAAATTTGTCGACGCGGTCTACAATGGAGAGAGCTGTGCTCAGAGTTTCTTTGCGCGATAGAATACGGAACGTGGATATTCGCCAAAGAACCAGAGTCACCGACATAGCTATTAAAATTTGCAAGTTTAAGTGGTAATAGGCAGGCCACATCGCTCGAAGAACTGATAACTGATGGGGAAGAAAGGTTCTTGAGTGTAGACCACGAACCGAAAGACGCAGCGTAGGTAGGCCTCCCACTAGATGGACCGACGACATTGTGAGAGTCGCATCCAGTGAACGCAGATAGCAGGATGTCGTTCAGTTTGGAGGTTAATGGGGGAGGCCTATGTTCACCAGAGGACGTCTTCTGGCTGATGATGATGATGATTAGTAGTCCCAAGTTTGATTATAAAATCTTTGAAATCGGCCCTTCTGTTACAGAAAACCAGCATTCTGGCACCGAGTGGAAATGTCACGGAAAGAAAGCGCGGCGGATAAGGGCGTCCGGCGCGACTCGAAGATAGTCTACGTGCTTTCACAGCTGCCTGTATTCCCGCCTTCAGTCTGGCAACACTTAGGTAAATATTGCACGAATGTTCTAAAACATGTCATCATAACGGTAGGTTTTCTGACAGCTGGATGAACATAGTTCTACAACCATCGATAGAATGACGCAGCGCTGACGAGACACATCATCAATCATTGAGACGATCATTTTTGAAGTGAAAACTTCTTTAGGCGCGTTGACCATTTTTTGGGTGAATAAAAATCATGTAACTCGCGTCATCGTCACGCTGTACCGTGTATTTTAAAACAGCGCCATCTCTTGTAGAATAGGTGAATTACTACTTAAGTTATCACTTCTGACGTGCAGTCCTATGACTGATGTGTTTTTTTTTCTCATATGTATTTCATAACCGACACCGCCACCCCCACATCTTGCAAAGCTGGAAATCACATACCGTTCGATTTTCCGCTCCTTTCTCCCGCGGACCTGCAAGGTGTGGAATATCCTTATCCCCCAAAGATCTTGAGCATAGAAACTTGTAACTTACAATACAGATGACTGCCCCGGTGGCTCAGTTGGTAGTAAACCTAACTTCTGTGCTTGGGGGCGTGGGTTCGATTCCCATCTAGGACAAACATTTGTGTGATGAACATTTGTGTTTGTTCTATGTCTGGGTGTTAATATCTATTGAAGTATGTATTTAAAAATATATATGTACGTATATCAGTCTCTGGCAGCCATATTACAAGCTTTGCTTAGTTTGGGGTCAGATGACCGTGTGTGCAAAAATGTCCCAGATATTTATTTATTATTATTTATTTTATTTAGATAGGTCATATTTAAAACCATCATTCAAAATTATTTCAAACATTATCTGATTATGAATTTTTGAGTAACAGCGATAAAACTGAAATTTAAGGCTTTCTAGCTAAAGGTGATCATTGACATTTTTGTGAAATGATCTTAACAAATAATGTTTCTCAATCAGTTTTCTCTATGTTATCTTTTAAACCATAAAAAGTATAACTATGTGGGGATGATACATCTCTGAAATTTGGCTAAGTCACAGAGGTTCGTTCGTTCGAATTTTTCTATGAGCATCAATTTCTGAAATATGACTACAATTATACGACTTTGGTTACGGAACCCTTCCATATGCTTCTCTAGACACGCTCTTGGCTAGTTATTTTTCTTTTCTTTACAGTTTAGATTTTACATAAGTACATTCAATTCAATCATTTTTTTCAAAAATTTAGAAATTAGCATAGCAAACGAATGAACCTACAAACTAACAATGCTTGTAATTGTTCCATCTTGTTTCAGAGCCTCAAACTGAAGAAGTGGCTGAAATAACAACAATGGGCGACGAACTGAAGTACCATTGCACGAAATATACATTCCTCAGTAATTTGCAGATTAATCAACTGCCTTTTTGATACTTCTAAAAATAAATGTGCAAAAAAATTGTAGATTGTGCAAAAAGTGGATAAAAAAAGTCATCTTAGTCGAGGCGTTAATCAGCCCGAGCCAAAGGCGGGGGCGGATATCCAACTCTAGGATAAAATGAGTTTTTTGCACTAGTTATACACTCGGCTTTTCACTTTGATTGCGACGAGATGAAACATTGATATTGTAAGTAATACCAAATGTAAGAATACTCCTTTTTGTGGGTAGACACACACACTCCACCACCACTTTGTGGTTTTGGTGGGGTGTTCCCCGATGGTTACAATCTGGGTGTCTTCAAATCTCGAGTGAATCGGTTTCTTCTAGGCAAGCGTGCTCCATCGTAGACCGCATTGCGCTTAACATCAGGCGAGTTGGCGGTCAAACGCAAGCCTATTACCGAATAAAATATAAAAAGACATCGTTTTATTTCAGGCTGGACATACGCTCTTATAACGTATATTTATACACTTGTACTTTAATGATTCTTAACACTTTAAATCTATAAAGTTATATGATTATTTACGGGATATTTACCGTGGTAAGGTTGTGGAAGGAGCTCCCGATATTTCGGCGCAGTTACATGCACCGAGTCTTCCCATGAACATGGTGCATGTAACTGCGCCGAAATATCGGGAGCTTACTGCACCGCTGGTCAGACCAGAATGTCCAGCCTCGCTCCCGCCTACCACCTGCCATCGCGTTTCCCCTTCCCCTTTCCGTCATAGTGAAGTTGGCAACGTTGAGATTCAAGTAAGGTACTAGGAAAGTCAAATAAGTACTCGCAAATTCAATACACATGACACATCATCAGCCAATTAACGTCTACTGTTGGACAAGGCCTCCCTCATAGACAGGGGTGTTGCCATAATCCCCACGCTTGGCAGGCGGCTTGGGGATCGCAGTACGTTCACCGTGTACTATTAGGACGCTGCTGCCCATCCTCCGGTGGTTCTGGTCGCAGTTTTAGGACACCCGGGTCGGAATTCAATAACAATACTTTAAACCTAACACAATAGTAATAAAAAAACATGAAAAATTGAGTAATCGATATCAAAAATTGAGTATATTTGATTGTTAATGTATAATAATCGTGGATTATTATTTATTAAGTATTCGTGAATGTGGGTAAATGATATGATGAGGTAAAACGTCTTTCTTCAAGTCGATTCCGAAACTCCATAAGAGCCTCTAAAAGGTCAGAGATAGGTATAACTTTTTTTATAGGCAAGTGCCTTTTAACTAAACAAAATACAATCTAAAACGAACGCTACAAAAACAGTTACGACTGCCCATAGACCGTTGAATGTCTAAAAACAATCCAAATGCTCAAGCCCACTATCAGTTGGCAGCGTACCCAGCATGCTGGCGGCATTACCACGCTGAATGGCAATGCTTATGCGTTGAGCCAGATACACGCCAGCATTTTGGTCACGCGTCGCGTTAACCAGGCGCTCTGATTTTTTTTGAAAAAGAGGACCTCACTGTCCCCTAAGGCCCAATGTCTCGACGCCAAACGACTCAAATATGTAACCACTGCCGAGGTTAGCATATTTGCGTCGCTTTTGCTGCTCTGCCGAATTGGTAGCTGCACCAGCCGTACCCTGTGTCTCAGGAAGATGTGACGGTGCCATGTATGGACACAAGTCGCACCCATACAACGGGCCGCCCCAACTTCCAGGGAACAAGTGCCATACCGCCAGGCCTTCTTCCATCGTCACGCGCAAGACCGCTCGGTTCGAGCACAGCTGCGACATTGGCGGTGGAAAAAGCCCTGCGTATGATGTCGTTCAGGCTGGCATGTCGGCCAATACGACCAGCGCTTCTCGAGCAAGAGAAACCATGGTGACCGAGCTGGTCAACTGCAGTACCATACTGACAGCGGTGAGCCGTCACAGCACCTTGCACCCAAGCGTAAACTGACAGCTAAACGAAATGCGGTTGGGTCTAAAATACTACCTGTGTTAAAAGAGGTATTGTATTACTTACAATACCACTGTTTCATTTCTTCGCAAATTAAATTATAAGCTGAAAGTATAACTCGTGCTTGAAAACTCGCTTTCGGTTCGGGCTGCTAAACGTCTTGGCTAAAATGACTCGTACAGTATTTCTAAGGATAAAAAATGGATTTAATAAACTAATGCTTTTTATTATAATATTTATTATTATATTAATGCTAGTATTCGAATGTGCCAGATGTATGTAAATAAATAAGCTGAACAATCAAATTCATTGGTTTGATTTATTAAGAGCCCTCTCACATTTTTTGCCAAAAGCAACGAAAACTATTTTTGACGTTTTGATTCTATCAAATAGAAAGATCCATAGAAAATTCAATTTGTGTAATAAATAGGTATTTTATCTTCCTGATTAATTGTCTCCTCGTGGCTGTCCCTGATCAGGGGATTTTTTCGTAGTAGAGCTAGGTAATGGTAAGGCGAAGCCGAGGCCATCTGTTTCGCTACACGACTACAGCACGTTGTGGCTTATAGTTTGCATAGTCATAGGCGGGCGCTTGAATAATTTTACGCAACTTTTGATCTGACCTGAAATCTCTATTTTTATACAAATAACTTTCCTTTCAAATCGTACCTAACCTTATTAAAACCTCATTAATTAAAACACCGTAGTGTATCGCAACCCAAATCCATCGTCTTGTAAATAAATCACGAGATCAAGAGAAATAAAAATCGACCGACAAATAAGAAAAACACTGCGTATAAATAAATATGTAAGACGTAAACGCACGCGTTAGCGTTTTACTGTGCGAGTTGTGGGACCATCTTATCTTTAGAGTTGAGTTGGGGAGCTACTATTGTATTTTCTAAATAAGACTGACAGATACCCGTAGAAATGTTTTAGTTTTCCCATTTGGCCAAGTGCAAAGATGAGATGGTCGCACTGTACCCTTTGATGTAGGGGGTTAATAAACGTGTGTGCTTATTATTGTCTTGTAGTTGCGTTTGCTGAATTACCGACAAAAGTGAACGTTCTTAGAATTCCATTACTTTGTTACGTAGTAATAGGATTAGAGACTATATCGTGCGAAGAAAATGCGTTAGGTTTCAGTAGCATTTTACAATACCTTTGCGAGAAAACACGTTTCAAAAAAGGGTTACCATTTCGAAATTGGAAAAGTCCGGACATTTTAGTCTCAAAATTATACTTACCTAACTACTAGGTAATATTAGAAAATAGATGAGAAGATGTGTCTGTTGATTTGTTATTGTCCTCCTTTCACACAACGACATGTCAATACCTAACGTATCGACGTGATTTTTATCCCATAAATACTTACCTAAGTGCCTCACAACGGGCAATGGAGAGAGCTATGCTCGGATTCTCTTTGCACGATAGAATCCGAAACGTGGATATTCGCCGAAGAACCAGTCACCGACATAGCAATTAAAATTTGCAAGTTGAAGTGGCAATGGGCAGGCCACATCGCTCGAAGAACCGATAACCGATGGGGAAGAAAGGTTCTTGAGTGAAGACGCAGCGTAGCTAGTCCTCTCACTAGATGGATCAACGACATTGTGAGAGTCACGGGCATGCAGTGGATACAGATGGCATGATGGCGTTCAGTGTGGACGTTAAAGGGGGAGGCCTATGTCCAGCAGTGGACGTCTTCCACTACCTAAGTGGTTGAGAACTAGAGAGGGACCTAGGATACTTGATATGCCGATTTATTTATTTAATTAAAACGGTTACACCAATTAAATCATGAGAATTACATTACATCTACACTAATATTATAAAGAGGAAAGATTTGTACCTATTTTTGTATGTTTGTAATGAATAGGCTCCGAAACTACTGAACCGATTTGAAAAATTCTTTCACTGTTGGGAAGCTACACTATCCCCGGGTGACATAGGCTATATTATATTTTGTAGCGAGGCCGAAGGCCGAGCTTACACTCGTGCGAAGCCGGGGCGGACGGCTAGTTCATTATATAATAAGAATTACAATAAAATTATCTAGTCATGCGTTAATTTACAACAATAATAATTAATTACGAACTAAAAATTAAAATAAACTAAATCATACAATATTCTTAAAGTAGGTACATTACACATTCATTCACACAACACTCTCACAGTATCTCAAACACACTGATAATATTTCTGTCCATCCATCCACAAACAAGTCACAGGGTTTGAATCCAGGAGCGCGTTGAGCTTGGATACAATGCGTGGGAGAGGTGAGTTTGAGCGTGCAACAGTAATTAATTGTAACTAATTTGTGCTTCCATAGTGATCTGGCACTAAATAATATACTATTTAATTACTACTGGCCGATAAAGTATATCAACCTACAGTTCCTGATGAATCGTACTTACTTCCGTTTACCTACTATAGGTAAATGGGTTTTGTATAGCAGGTAGGTTTGACCACGCATCTCTTAAATATTTTCATTTATTTCTATCTTAATATATGAGAATAGATTGATAACAATTTTAGAACTGTCGAATTTAATTAAGTTCTTTCACAACAATTGACGTTATTGTGTGTCTATTTCATACATCTTCACAAGCTTTCTGGCACTCGTTCAAGAAGTCAAAGCGGTTTTCGTTACCAGAACATCCACCATATATAAATTCCACACATTTGGTTTGATATGTGTCGAATGCGTATCTGAAAAAAAAAAATAACAATATAAAAAAACGACTTCATCAGAACTGGACCAAATTGTAATGGCACCAAATGGGGAGCATCAACTTTCAAATAAAAAAAGAATCGTCAAAATCGGTTCACCCAGTCAAAAGTTCTGCGGTAACAAACATAAAAAATACAGTCGAATTGATAACCTCCTCCTTTTTGGAAGTCGGTTAATAAAATATACTGACCAAGCAACAACCTGGTTACTTCCCCTAAAGACTGGCATAGGTATATACGTATAGACATCAAATTTATGAATACGCAATACTGATAAATATTATATACCTACTTAAAAAGCAAAAAAAAAACTCATTACCCCTTAAACGCGTTTCGCGTAGTTGGAAAAGTTAGGCCGTGTTTTGCTTGCTCACTCTTTCAAATTTAGAACTGTTGAAGAAGCAAAAGGAGCCTACCACTAGAGTAGTTCTAGGGAACTACTGCATAGCTTTGCAGTAGTTCCCTAGAACTACTCTAGTGGTCTTGAATCTTGAGATTTTGTGTTTTTCAGTTATACTAGGTAGCTAGGTCAATAATGATTATGATTTCTTAGGTTTTCGCGAATACCTATAATCTGCCGTCATAAGCCCAAGAGCGGTATCTCACCTAGGTGTATTTCGAGAAAATTGAGTTTTTGTGTAAGTATATTGATTTTTCGTTACTTTAATGACATATAATTTAATTTATTTTCAGTTATGTGCCTATGTGAGGACCAATATATTTCTTAAATATACTTATGTTAAAACTCCAATACTATTGTTTTTTGTGTGGTTATTTTGCTTAGTCCATCAGGTGCAAAATTTTGTAAGCTATCAGATGCGAGAAAAAACAGAAATCAATTTTTTTTTAGTTACCGCTCTTGGGCTTATGAGAGCAGTATTAAAAAAAAATTATCGCTTGTAATTTGAATTATTTTCATTTCTGACGGTTCGAACAGACGTGTCCGTGGTTATAGGTAGGCTCTATTTACCTAGGTATATAGGTAAATAGAGGTTTACCTGTGACCACAGGTGTTAAATAATCTTAAACACTTAGAATAACTACGCACCAGATTAAATTCATCATACCTGTATAATTTAATTTTCAATGTATAATAATTAATAATTCTCACCTCCGCATCACCCCACAACTTACTTTTTGAAATAGCCAAAACAATGACCGCTTTCAATTGGGAGTTTGCAAATAGATGGACGAAGATCTGAAAAAAATAATCATATTAATAATAGTAGATTATGCACTAAGGGAATACAGCAGTGTCTTACGTCGCAGGCGGCATATTGAATCCTGAACGTAACGAGGGATTGGTATTCGTCCAGTTAACTCCTGAGCCTAGCGAGGGAGTTATATAGAGCGAGTGAAGCGAGGGGTTCAAGCTGCCCAAGGCGAAGGCAGGCTTTATTCCAGAGGAGCATACTCTACTTTTGACACCACCTGACAGCTTACAGTTGGAGCGGTCCACAAGTCAAGGTCGCTCAGCGAGCTATGGAGAGAGCTATGCTTGGGGTTTCTCTGAGGGATCGTATCCGGAACGAAGTAATTCGCCAGAGAACCAGTCACCGACATAGCTCAGCGTATTACCAAGCTGAAGTGGCAGTGGGCCGGTCAAATCTGTCGCAGAACCGATAACCGTTGGGATAGACGTGTTCTAGAGTGGAGACCACGAATCTTGCAAACGTAGTGTAGGACGCCCTGAGACTCGTTGGAGTGACGATATACGTAAGACGGCTGGAAGAGAAAAGCTGATGATCGGCCTGAGTGGCGTGCCTTGGGAGAGGCTTATGTCCAGCAGTGGACTAGTAGGTATAGGCTGATTATGATGAGCAGGTGGTGTGAAAATAATTTTATTACAACAATCAAGTAGTACCCACAACAAATCTTGTCGGAACATGATATGTACCTAACTACAAAAACAAAGTAAGTAGCTGCTACTACGAAAAAAGTTTAAGGATTTGAGATGTGGGATTACCGCCGCGCATGCTTTGCATAAGTTGGGACGGATAAGGTTACCAATGTAGAGGTCTATTTATCAGTATGGGGAAGAAACAGGAAAAGCGAAAAGTCGCCTAGCATGGACATGACCAGTATATATCTATGTTCTCCTGCAGACCATTATTATGAGCCAAAATACCAGGTAAGCGTCAAGTCCGAAGACGCAAGATATCGTGGCTCCGTAAATATCAGGGATAGGACGGGGATAAAGGCAGTAGAACAACTGTTCAGACTTGCGCTGGACAAGGAAAATTTTCACAAAAAAGTCAAAAAGTATAAACAAAAGGGGGTCATACAACAAACGTATTTTTGTAATTACTCTAATGTAAAAACGGTATTACTTGACACGCGTCAAACTTGGCATGATTATAGTACACACTCTAAAGTATACCAAAAAAAAATGGCCATGTGCGAGTCGGTGACAAATTTCTGGTCATTACCAAGTTATCACTGGTAGTTTCGTTATATGGACGACCTCATCATTCTTTCACCGAATACAAATTGCATATTTTACTAATTTAGAAGTAGGGTTTTTAAATTGATAATTATTGTATTTTGTGGTGGTACGGAATCCTCAGTGCGCGAGCTTGACCCGCACTTAGCCGGTTTTTTAATAATATATAGTCAGGTAATCATAACAACGACGGAGTGTGCAGTTTCTAAAACCATTCTGTAAGCAGTGTTAATTTTAATTTACCTAAAACCTCTCGTAGTCAACTTCCCTACATCATACCGAACAACATTTGTTCAATGAATGCGTTAATTCATTTATAAAAAAAAAACTAGAAATTAAATTAGGCCTCTCAATGAAAATAACCTTACGAGGTATCCAATAAGAAATAATGCAGGGGCCTAAGTAGATGTAAGAGCAGCAACATTGATGGGAAAAAATGCCATAAATACTTAGTTTTAATTTTTTACACATTTTTACAACATTAAATTTATGAAACAATAGTTCTCAGGTTTATTTCAGGCAAGCAAACTGCGAAAGGTTTTAGGCAAATTAAAAATAACCACCAGACTAAACGCTACTTACCCCCCATGTCATCGGATAGCAAGGATCCGATTATAGCAAGAAATACTAATGCAAAGTAAAAGACTTTCATGTTGTCTTGAATATCACTGGAGAAGAAATGACGCTCTCAAGACTTAGATGAACATTTTTATGACAAGCTGAAATAAGACTATTCAATTATTGCAAACATGACGCGTAACTATTATTGATACAACTTATTTGATACAGATAAACAAGTCGTACGCCCTGAACTGTGACCTACGACTCCTATAATCTCCGCGAATCTTTGGAACGATTCGCTTATACATATTTATGTAACAATCCAACCTCTTCGAAGAGCACCTCAAATAGTTTTTAATTTAAACTACATAACGCACACTAAGAAGCTTCCAGCGACACCAATGAACTAAGTACATGCAATAAAATAATTATCAAAATAAAAAACCGACTTCACAAAAATGACAGATCTGGACCTAATTGAAATGGGTCCACACGGTAAGCACCAGCATTCAAATAAAAAAAGACTCATCAAAATCGGTTCACCCAGTCGAAAGTTCTGAGGTAACTAATATTTTAAAAAAATACTGTCGAATTGAGAACCTCCTTCTTTTTGGAAGTCGGTTTAAAAAACATGAGAACCTCCTCCTTTTTGGAAGTCGGTTAAAAATAAAAAACGACAAGGTCGTCTGCACAGTGAGTTCAACTAAAGGCATCAGGCCTGATTTAGGCCTTATTTACTTATAGATTAAGGTTCGCTTTCGCGTGATTTTGCAAACTGCACCTATTCGGGCCCGCGTTTAGAGTTGGACGTAAGGCCCGGGTTTTTAAGACAACATGAAGTTATTTTAATTGTTAGTGATTCTTGCGATTATTGGATGCTGTTAACGCGCCGAGATACGGTTTGCGGTCGCATGATTTTCCTAAGTGCATCTATTCGGGCCCATGTTTAGCGTTGGGCGTAAGGCACGGTGACAGTGATTGAACACAATATGTAGATATGGAATACTGTAGCTATCGTGATCGTGACATGTACGCGTTTTAATGTAGAAATTTTTTTTATTAGAGAAACTAGCTAATGCCCGCGACTTCGTACGCGTAGCGCAAAGTAATTAGTGGGTGGACGATTAGACTGACATATCCAAATATAAATGTTACACTAACGAACACAAACGGAACTTTAAATAGGCACAAATCCATCGGATTATTTATACTGAATATTTTATAGATAATACCTACACATATGACATGATTGTAGATTTATTGCTCTCCATTTTAATGCGGATTGTCATACTATCGTCATAGTATGATTTTAGTCTAGTTTTAATCTGACTCGATACAGGTATCCCGACATGTCCATAGTTTCAAATATATTTCAAGCAAATAATATATTACTTTCACTGGTTAAATACGTTGGAAGTGTGGAGCCATGGAGCCAATAAGGAAAAAAAAATGGTATAAATCAAGCGAAATGTCATGCATGACAAACGTTATTATTGAATAATTAGTAAATAGTAAGTAGGAAGCATGGAGCGGTATCTATAATTTATCGCTGTTAAAATAAACGTACTTTAAATTACGCCATAATAAACTGTAAAACCTCTTCAAAAGCAGTTGGCTGTCCTGAAAATAACAAACACAAAAAAAACTATTTGGTGCAGTCTATCGGAAGTTATGCGGGTACATACATTTCGGCTATTCGTTTTTATTTCATCATCATCATCAGCCAGAAGACGGCCACTGCTGAACATAGGCCTCCCCCTTTAACCTCCACACTGAACGACATCCTGCCATCTGCATCCACTGGATGCCCGCGACTCTCACAATGTCGTCGGTCCATCTAGTGGGAGGCCTACCTACGCTGCGTCTTCCGGTTCGCGGTCTCCACTCAAGAACCTTACCTACTTCCCCATCGGTTAACAGTTCTTCGAGCGATGTGGCCTGCCCATTGCCACTTCAACTTGCAGATTTTAATAGCTAGGTCGGTGACTCTGGTTCTTTGGCGAATATCTATATTTTTATTTACATATAGATTATATGGCAACAGCCGCTTCAGTCTTCCTACCTACCATGTCTGCGAGTCTGTCATTACGACAACATTACTATAAAATAAGCTAGATGGCGTTATAAATAATTATTAAAAAAATATTTTTTTACTATTTATTATCATAAATTAATATAGCCTATGTTTCGATCAGGAATTTTATAAGCATATTCATGGAAACTGCTTTGAAATCCTTCTAGTAGTTTAAAAGATGTGCGCGGACAAACAAACAAACTGACAGCCGTCAGATTTGTAGTTCCATAGTTTGAAAATAGATTGCGTACTAAAACGATGTATTGCGAAAAAATTGAAAATTTGCTTAAACTTTACGAATAATATTATTAAAAACGTAATAAGGTATTCAATAATTCCTAAAATAATGAGTGTAAATGGATCGTAGTTTCACAAATATGAAAAGTGCGTCTATTATAGGTAAATACGACACTTTACCTGAATCACGCAAACGGGATTTTTTTTGCAAGTTAAACCGATATCTGGTATTGCTTTTACTTAGTTAGAAGTCATGTGTGAAGGTATTTGATCTACACATTTATAATATGGTAGGGATAATCAAAGGATTATTACGTTTTTAGGGTTCCGTACCCATAGGGTAGAACGGGACCCTATTACTAAGACTCCGCTGTCCGTCCTTCTATCTGTCTGTCTGTCCGTCTGTTACCAGGCTGTATCTCATGAACCGTAATTTTAAATTTTCAAAGATTATGTATTTCTGTTGCCGCTAACAATAAATACTAAAAAACAGAATAAAATAAATATTTAAGGGGCTCCCATACAACAAACGGGATTTTTTTGCATATTTTCTCCATGTTGATAACGACAACATGTAGACGCATGAAATATTCACAGAATATTAAGTTATAATATTCACTTTAAAAATGAATTATTAAATTAAAATAAAATTAATATTTAAGGGGGGCTCTCATACAACAAACGTGTTTTTTTGCCGTGTTTATAGATAATGATGCGCGAGTCTGACTCTATGGATCCCATTCAAAACAGACTTCAAAAATATATGAAAAATTGAGTGTTGCCCTCGATTTACCTGCGATCCCATCATCAGATCCTGACTTGGTGACAATGGGACCAAATTGGAAGTATGCCCAACAGAACAAAAGATTTTTATTTTAATCGGTCTACAAGTTATTGGAGAATATAATTATACCGTGGAACATAGAAACGTCCTCCTGTTTTGAAGTCGGTAAAAAAACAGTAAATTGTCTCTTACGTTAATTCCGAATCAGGGCCTATTCTGGCACAATCGAGATTCTATTTTTTACTTTTAATCTAACGTGTGTAATGAAATAGCGAAATAGATACTTACTCGTGATCGTTATAAAGGATCTAAGATATATTGATCGCACTCTTAGACGGATATGAACTACGTACTACATTTAGATCGATGATCGCGCTAGAATGAGCTTCGAAAACAATACTATTCGCTGCGCATGACTATGACGTGATTGTGTATTACAAAACATTTCTTGTAACCCATAATCGATGATTACCAACAAAATTATTGAGCTAATGCGGAGGAGCCACTATACTATTTTTGACGGTCTCCCATAGAAAATATTAGTTCCTTATTTTGGTCACTCTACAACGAGCTGGTCGAACTGTAAGTATTACGAGCACGTTTCTCGGAGATCTTAAATCATAAAAAAATTGCACAAATACCCGGCTTCCTCTGCCCTCTTAATCTGAATAACATCACTTATGTATGATTGATTCACTCGCGGATTATATTTAGTAAGAGTACAGTCTGCGATAGAACTTTTAAGGCCGCCTTTTGTGTCATCAGAATTGGCAGTTGAAAATTATCGAAATTGATGATAGTCAGACGTTTTGACGGAAAACTAGTACAAGTATAGTTATACGGCAATATCAGTCTATCATGTTCCCACTGCTATTACACAGGCCTTCTTCCAGAGAGGCCTTCTTTTAATTCTTTTTATTGTGCGAACTGCTAGTTTGTGGAATGCACTGCCTGAATGGGTGTTCCCCGGTAGTTACAATCTGGGTGTCTTCAAGTCACGAGTGAATCGGTTTCTTCTAGGCAAGCGTGATCCACCGTAGGCCGCATCATCGCGGCGAGCTGGCGGCCAAGCAACTACCGCTTATCGTAGTTGATGGTACCGTTTAGACAAATAACACCTACGCGGGTCAACTTTTCGAGCTAGGGGTAAGGCCTCAGGAGCCTTTAACAAGTAAATCTTAAGGTGTGGAACACTTCAAAATAATATTTTGTTCCCGTCTGTACAGTAGCGTGCATTGTTTACGTATGGGGCCACGTGCGATAATTACCCCTTGTTCGATCCCGCGGCTATATGCGGCGTGTTTGGACAATGGATCGTTATTGGGTTATCCGGTGGATCTTGTGGAATCATGAACTTTGTTGGAGGAATTTCTATTTTTCATTATTTACCACTAATAAGTCAACAGGCTTATATTACATGAACATAAACGAAGATTCTAAACGAGGATGGCATTAGACAGAATTTGTTGTGGCCAATTTTATTAACCTGTTAAATCCTACTGCTGTTAGAGCCTAATGAGCGATGGTGGCTGGCCGCTAGCATGTGCGGTTTACAATCTGACGGCACCCGGTTCAATCTCGGCCTTGCATCAATATTTTATTACCTAACTAAATTATGTGCAGTGCTGACACTGCCATCGCTCAAAAACGGTGAAGGAAAACATCGTGTGGAAACTGGTAAATCCAAGAATCTCGATTTCAAAGACATAATATGACATTCTCCAACATGCACTGGGCCAGCATGGTGGATTAGGGTCCATCCTGTCTGTGAGAGAAGGTGGAAGTTCCCAGCGGTAGGAAAGATTATAGGCTGAAATGATGATGATCCTACTGCTGGGCAAATGTTTCTCCCATTTCCTTCAATTTCTCACGCTTGCGGACCATTCACGACAAAACCCGCAGTTAAATCGTCCCGCCAATGCTTTCGGGGCCTTCCTGGGGGTCTATGCCCGTCTTCAGGCACCAAATGCATGAGGACCTTTGCCCACCTTTCCTAGTGCATTATTTTATAAGACCCGCCCATTCCCACTTCAACCTAGCAGTCTTGTTGCCCACATCCACAGTCCCAGTTCGTACTGGATCCGTTCTTTTCACTTCGAGTATTTTACATTCCAACGCTTTCTGACAGTAGTTGTGAGCATTAAAATAAGCCGCTCAAGTGTGAGTCAGGCTTGTGCTTACCATAAAAAAATACAGAAATTACTGCAATAAGACAGCATCACGCCCATATGGGTGGTATACGCATGGTCAGTATAGGTACTTGGATGGGTGACTGTCTACCCATCCAAGTACCTATACTGACCATGCTCGCCGTTGCTTAACTTGGTGGTAAAGAGAAATTTATCACTGACTTGCAGTTGGCCAGTATTTACTAATTTTTGTTTGACTTTAGAGTGTGTTCTAAACCATGTCAAGTTTGACGCTTGTACCTACGTATTTCCACAGACATATAAAGTCTGTGCGTATTTCTGTTTTTAAACTAGAGCCTGACAGGAGCAAATACAAAAATAGTTTGAAAAAAAAAACTTTCGTTGTAAGGGGATCTCTTTCGTTTTGAATTTTTGGCTTTATAATTATTTCTTGGTTGATCCGCCGTAACATTATATATTCTGTGAAATTTCAACTGCGTCTTGTCTAGGTATCTAATACGGTTCGAAAGATACACTTGTTAAAATTTAGGACAGGGGCCTTACCCCTAGCTTCACTTTTGCGAGCCAACTTTTAGTAGGTACCTGATAGGTACCTAAAATTAACCAACTCATTTAAGCTGCATCGTTTAAAAGTGTCTAACTTGAATGAACGAAAATCCGTTTTACTATGCGTGTGAGCGTGAAAATAGCAAAGCTTGGCGGCTATCAAATAACTACCGCTTAGTTGATGGTACCGTTTAGACAAATAACACCTATGCGGGTCAACTTTTCGAGCTAGGGGTAAGGCCCCAGGTCAGACAGAGAGCGTAGGCTTAGTAATAGGGACCCGTTTACACCCCTTGGGTACGGAACCCTAAAAAGCTTGTCTTAAAAATAATATTTTTATTCTAGATCTGGTTCTGAATACCCTGTAACACGCTTTTTTATTAGCTTGTTACGTGTATGTACTCGTATGTAACGGAATCTGTGAGCTTCTTCAAAACGTCGAATTGAACTAAAATTTTGCACACTTATCAAGGACCGATGACAATGTAATAATTTAAATAGTTTGTACCATTAAAGAGTGTTTTTTTATTTTTTTATTAATTAATCATAAATTTTTGTGATGCTTATAAACAGTAGAATCTTGTTCTGACCTTGTTGACTGTTTTTAAACATAAGTAGGTAATAAAATATTTCCACGCACCTCGTCCTTGGCAGCGCTTCACCCTAAAGCCTATAATTTAATTAAAACATGTACAAACGTTGTAAGTTTACAAGTGTGGTTTACTAATCCGTATCATTTTGCAGACATATTTGTAGGGTTTCAGCTGATTTGCCAGCCTGGGGCTAAAAGTTACCTTGCTTGATGGCCGTGTGTAAAGAATCTGTACCGATTTCACGCTGTTTAGCTTAGGGCTTAGCGGATTGTTTAGTGAGGGAATTGTGATGCATGTTTTATTTTTTTCACACTTATTAGGTACATCAAGGCCTCTTATAAACTGCAAGATAATGTGAATAATCTGTACTAATAAACTGAATAAATACCTGTATTTAGCTGTTAATTATGTAGGGCTTAGTGAAGCGTTTTACCCGGCGGGACCCGGGTATGTCCTAAAACTGCGACCAGAACCACCGGAGGATGGGCAGCAGCGTCCTAATAGTACACGGTGAACGTACTGCGATCCCCAAGCCGCCTGCCAAGTGTGGGGATTATGGCAACACCCCTCTCTATGAGGCTCTCGGTTGGCCTTATCCAACAGTGGACGTTAATTGGCTGATGATGTGATGTGATGTGTGAAGCGTTTTAGTGAGGGAATTGTGATTCATGGATTTCTTATCTTGCTAATTACATCAATATAGACCTGAGATAAACTGCAAGATCATGAATATAATCAGTCCTAATTTAGCTCTATTTAGCTGTTAATTATTTAGGGCTTCGTGGTTTGTTTTAGTGAGAGAATGGGGTTCATGGATTTTTCTTTCGTTAATTACATAAATTACAAGATTGTGTGTAAGCAATATGTGCTGATTTGACGATATTAAAATTTAACTGTTAGTTCAAGCTTAAAAAATGATTATTATTGATTAATGGATATTTTACCACACTAATTAAGACAAGTAATATAAACTAGCGACCCGCACCGGCTTCGCACGGGTGCAATGCTGTTTACGACATCACATTAGAAACCTCTAAAATTATCAGTGTTTCTCTACTATATTATGTATGTATTATATATATAAACCTTCCTCTTGAAACACTCTATAAAAACGCATCAAAATCCGTTGCGTAGTTTTAAAGACCTAGGCATACATAGGGACAGACAGAGGGAAGCGACTTTGTTTTATACTATGTAGTAATAGTGAAGCGATGTGTAAATCCCGCCTTCCTACCTTCCTCTGTGTTTGTATTCTTTCGAAAAAATAGAAAAAAAAGAAACCTAAAACGCTGTACCATTCAATATGAAATTTGACAAAAAGTTGTGTGCATCACGAAGGCGAATATATTTGGTATACTTTTTTGTATCTTGGCATTCACTACTAAGTTACCACACATTGCTATGGTTTCCATTTATGCGTCTCAAACGGTGCAAGTAACTCACTCAACTCAACAAGGGTGCAGGTGCGCAAGCAGGAAGTACGAATTTAATGATACGTGCATCCCTCCCTCCGGAAACTCAAGCTCTTGTTGAAATAAGAACCCACAGACAGCGGCGTCGTCGTCGCAAATTGCAACCAATCGCACCAACCGCTAGGTGGGTATGTATTTTAAGGTTTCGTTGCTGCAAAACTACTTTCCCAGCAAGACAGGTGGAGTGACAACCTGGCAAACGGCGGGCAAAAACTGGATGCAGAGAACTGCTGAACGAGCTCAGTGGTGTGCATTAGGAGAGGCATATGTCCAGCAGTCTTCTTCTTCTTCTTTAGCCTTTCATTGTCCATTTCTGGACATAGGCCTCTTCCAATTTTTTCCACGACCTGCGATCTTCTGCTTTGAGCATCCAGTCATGACACGCGTGTCTTCGGATATCATCAACCCAGCGTTTCGGTGGGAAGCCTCGTGCTCTGATGTTTGCCCACGGTCTCCACTCCAGGATGCGTCTCGTCCATCGATTTGTGTCCATCCGAGCTACATGGCCAGCCCAACTCCATTTTCTCCCCGCAATCACTTCAACGATGTCTCTCAGCTTCGTTTTCCGCCTAATACTACTTTCTCTTACGGTCGCGTAAGGTAATCCCAAACATAGCTCTTTCCATGGCCCGTTGCGTAACTCATAATTTTTCGGTTGATCGTTCAGTAAGAGACATGGTTTCCGCGCCGTACGTGAACACCGGCAGAACACATTCTTCAAACACTTTAGTCTTCAGTTTTAGTGGCAGCTTACTGCGCAATATTTGTTTGTTCGCACCAAATGCTGCCCAGGCTTGGAATATTCGTCTCTCCACCTCTGCTGTCTGATTTCCGAGACCTAGCGTCAGTTTGTGCCCTAGGTATACGTAGCTTGTGACTAGTTCTACTGGCATTTGGTAGTCTTTTACTTTTGATATGTTGGTCATAATCTTGGACCATCCAGCAGTATAGACCATTAAAGGCTGATGATGGTGTTGAATTACTGCCTTCTACATCCTTTATGAATCCTCTCCATCCTAAGGTTGCCTGTAAGAGATCGATCTTAGCGATAAGGTCGCCAATTGTTGCACTAGTTTTTAAGCTGTTTTATCATATCTTGTGTATGTAATTTGAAGTGTGAACAATAAAGAGTTTATCTTTCTATCTATCATAATTTTGTATATAGGTTAATAACGAAGTTCGTATGACTTACGTATATAAGTTACGAGTAAATAAGTATTATATTAAACGACTACAAGCCGGTGAAATCGCTTTGACAGGCTTTATTAAAGCTCTCGCGTACTTTGCTTTAGTTGCTCGCTTTTAAAGTTTCATCTCAGTTTCTCGCTGAAATGAGGTCTTCAAAGTTGAGTTAACCTGTGTTGTCGCAGACTAAGTATGGGTTCTATGTTTCTTGTCTAATCTAACTGTACAAAAGAAATGTGAGCTTATTTATTTATTTTGGGTTTCGCTTTCGTTGCGTTTACTACACTTCGTATGGTGTTTGGTGCCTTGCATGGTGAGTTACCTCATTTTCAAAAAGCTTTCAGAGCACCTGGTGCGATGCGTGACGAAAATGCTGGCGTGCTTCTGGCTCAACGCATAAGCATTGCCATTCAGCGTTCTAATGCCGCCAGCATGCTGCGTAGGTACGTACGCTGGTTGGTAGTATTAGTGTTAGCTTGTATTTTGTGAGTTAGTTGGTTATTTTCTGACGATAATCTATCGCCGTTTAGTTAAAGTCAGTCACCGTAGAATCAAGTAAAGTTAGTTTGGGGTCGAGACATTGGGCCCTTGGGGACTTGAAGCTCATATCATTTTCAAAAACCTTTTAGAGCGCCTGGTTAATGCGACCCGTGACCAAAATGCTGGCGTGTCTCTGGCTCAACGCAGCGTGGTAATGGCGCCAGCATGCTGGGTACGATGCCAACTGATATTGGACTTGAGCATTTGGATTGTCTTTAGACCTTCAACGGTCTATGGGCTGTCTAACTGTTTTTGTGGTGTTCGTTTCAGCTTGTATTTTGTCGAGTTAATAAAGGCACTTGCCCATTTAAAAAACGTAAAGTAAGTCATGGTCAAGTACAAGTCACGCCCCAGCAAAGTGGTGAAAACTTAACTAGACACTTCAAAAGATTTAGGAACACCACGAAATGACACGTTTCCGTAGACAGAGAATCCGTCTACGCACGTTTCACAGCATATGCCATAGGTATGTCAAATGCCTATATTCGTAGACGTTATCGATCACTGAATGGTTATAATCTCTGTTTGTCAGATCTGATGTTATTATCCACTAATATTATCCAACAACACTAAAAAAAACAAGTTATCGACCCATAATATAAAAAATCTGTAGTTTCGAGATATCAATAAAAATAGAACACACCGGTTGTCTTCAAATAAGCAGATGAACACGATAAGACAGTTTCAATTTTTTTGTCTGTTTGTTTGTTTGTCCACGCACATCCCCCAAACGGATTTAAATGCGGTTTTCACGAATATGCTTAGCTATGACCAGATTGAATAGGCTTTGTTATTTTGCGCAAGGGCCGGATCAATGGAAGAAATAAGGGTAAAAAATTTATATGAAAATCTACGCGTACGATGTCGCGGGCAACAAACAGCACTAAGAAAATAAAACAATGCCGCAACATGATTTTCCACGTAGTTTCCGTCAGCGGAATATGCCATATATGGACCATATATCTTCTTAGAGCATTCGTTTACGTCGAATCAAATCAAACCAAATTATTTATTTCTCAGAACATGGTAGGTACACATACAAATAAAGTAACTTACATCTACATACATTTCTACATACATTTTGTCTCTCAGATGCCTATGCTAGGTTAGAAACCTGTGATATAGGCACTTTAATATTACCTGTTTTAAGTTTATACCAGCTAAAACAGTCAAAATATTACGCTATATTATAATAGGTATCTTACAGAAAGAAATGGTAGAATATAACAGAATTGACTATTTACTACCTACATAACAAATTTGATGAAAATAAATAATAATAATAATTTTGTAATAATATTCGAATAAGTATTAAGTTATTAGTAAAATTTAAATTAGTTAATGAATTAAAAATAAAATTGTACATTTGCGTAAGAGTTAATCATTCGGATTGATTATATAATAAATCATTGGTATGCATATGTTCATATTGTTCATTATTTATGTTATTTGTGGCTTGATGGACAGCAGTGGCGGATTTACACATTTGCCGCCAGTAGGCTATTCAAATTTTGCCGCCCCTACCAACATCAATTATTCATTAGTAAAAAATAAACAATGAAATCGAAACTACGATTTGTGCACTATCGTCCTAATTAAACCACCTTTTTCGAAACTAGAGGATCGATGTGTAAGTTATTAGATTATTTTTAAAACCCAAACGATTGCACAAAATTAGTTTTAGGGTAATTACATAATAGGTATATAGATAAATAATGAATTAAATTCTGTAAAACATTTAAAAAAAATAAAAATTGCCGCCCCTAAAATTTGCCGCCCTAGGCTCTAGCCTACTCAGCCTGCTGGTAAATCCGGCACTGATTGGACAGGGAAAGGAAATGGGAAGAGGGGGGGAGAGGATGAGAGGAAAGGATTATACAACCCTAGGTTGGTTCAGTCAAAAGGTCTTCTGTTCTCGTACTCTTGCTGTAAGTGTAGATACTCCATACTGTTTATATGTACCTAGGCTACTTCCTGTGGAGTTGCCTTAGTCGCTAAGTAGAACGTTTCAAGCTTCATAGTTGGAACTAACAGGAGTCTTCCAGTATTGAGAGTAAACTGATGAACTGCCGGTCTATTCTGCAAGCTAAGTGAACGCGCAAGTGAAGTGTTGAGCTAAGTGAATGTGATTTTTTTCTTGCCTATTTCTGCAGATAAATTTCAAAATATCGAATTATAAGGGTAAGGTGCTACAGTCAAGGATGATCACTCGACATTTTGGCATTTCTGTGTAGTATTTGACAAGAAAAATACACGTTCACTTAGCTTATCACTTCACTTGTGCGTTCACTTAGCTTGCAGAATAGATCGGCTGCACTCCAAATTAGAATACAAACTACGATAAATGCAAAATTTTTAATGTTGAAACGAGCATTTAGGATGAACTTATTTATCATACACGTACCTAATTGTTTTTCATTTAAAAACACGCTATTGTGAATTATGGCTCGGTAAAATAAACCCAATTACCCCAAACTCGAGAAGTTTACTAGATGAAGAGTTCCACTATCCACCTTCCAGCACTATCATCAGTACCCTTAGTACAAGATTTGATAGTTTTCGAAAACTTTTTCGTTTTCGTTTTGATGCATACATTGCTGGGCTGAAAGCTATTCGAAACTATTTTTCGTATTTGAGTGAAGCAACCTATACTGCCGATTACTACCGATTTTAGTTCATCCGCGTTTCCGCTAGAGGCGCTTTACTAAAATGTATGGGACAATACGGAAACGAAAAAAGTTTTCGAAAACTGTCAAATCTTGTACTAAGGGTACAGATCAGCTGATTCTAATAAACCAATCGTTATAAAATTGCTAATTAATTACCACAAAATTGTCACTTTTGACACATTTGGTATAGAAATTATGTCAAAAGTGAAAATTTTGAGGCAATATCACGCTCACACATAATATACGAGAATAGTTATTAGATAAGTAATAAAGTGTAAATTATGTAAAATTGGCCGTAAGATAAGTTGTAAAAAACAATAAACTACTATATTGTTTTTATAAGGGCTGTGGAATTTATTAAGTAACAAAAAAAATTGTTTCATGTTGCTACCTAGTCTAAAAAACTGCACAATTATTGTACAGTTATTACTGTACAATAACCGTGCAGTTTCAAAACAAATAGTCGTTATTTAAAACAGTTTTAATTGTTTTGAATTTATGATACTTATTCGTTAATTCACTCGTATGTATGAACTCGTGATTCCATGAGACAGTTCTAGATTAAACTGCACGAAAAGTGCTAACGAAAAAACATTTTGTAGTGTTAATTAGCTTCTATTTTGTTTGGTTAAAAAAGACACTTGCCAGTAAAAAAGTACTTACTTATAATCAAGTTATAAATACATCTCGTCACCTGTTCATATTTATTTTCTCTCTAGCAGTAAACATGTTACATGTACGACAATCCAGAGAAACGTCTAATTAACAACTTGGTTGAATGCATTCTCAGGCTCTACGCCACAGCTTAAATAGTAGCTTTCCGTCCGTACAAAGCGTATTTACAAATGCTGATGCAACTTTCCTCTGCCTAGTTTAATATAGTCTTCATCACATTAGTTATATAATAAATTCAACAGTTTTTGAGTAAGTGTGTATGTTTGTCCGCATTTAACTCCATAACAGCTGAACAGATTTTAATGAAATTTGGTATGGAGGTAACTTATACCCTGAATTAACACAAAGATAAAATTTTGTATCCCCAATAAATCATAATTATTGTAGGATAGCGGATGAAATCGTGGGGTGCTATTATTAAAACTTTTCCAATATTATTTTTTGTTGTCAATATATTATTATGCCGTTGTCGATGAGTGCCAATTGGAAATTCGGCTGTGCCTGTAGGTAACTACGGGCTATTATAGTAATCACATGTATATCCCTTTGTAAAATGAACTAATCTTACAGTAAAAAACTGAATAACAGAATTTAATTGAGAACTGTATATAAACTGGAATCGAAATTGATATTTTTACTTGCAAAGACTTTGCAGTAAATTAAAATAGAATAGATTCTACTTTACTTTCAGTTCCTGGTAAAATATGCTCTCTAAACTAGAGTTTCTTAATACGCGTCCGAGCCTCGTTCTTACAAATAATGTAGGACTCGTGGTAGTCTGCATTTTCCCAACTAAATGTCAGAATTTCGAGCTGAAATTACATGGAATCCGTTGCGTTACGTATCCGGCTCACAGTAAAAGCTCTCTAAGCTATATAGAGTTTGTGTTTGTAAAAATTGTGTAGGACATGCTTGTCTGCATTTCGAAATTACATGGAATTCTTTTAGTAACGTAACAGGTGTTTGGAAATTGTTACAGTTTCTTCGTGGACATTTTTGTACTAGTGACAAACTTGATATCGGATGACGTCATTGATGTGATCACAATGTTTGTACTCTTATTTTGGACTTATTTTAATAGTAGGTACCTATTTGGCTATGACCAGTTTTTTACTGTCTGTACTTTGCATGATCGTTCGTGTTGACAACTAGATAATTATCCATGTAAAAACCGACTTCAAAAAAATGTCAAAACTGGGCCAAATGGGACCACGCGGAAAGCACCAGCTTTAAAATAAAAAAAATATAATTAAAATCGGTTCACCCAGTCAAAAGTTCTGAGGCAACAAACATAAAATATACGTATATGTATATATACTCGTATATACAGTCGAATTGAGAACCTCGTCCTTTTTGGAAGTCGGTTAAAAACTAGGCAAAAGTCGAGCTTATTGCCACAGAGTTGACGCCTAACTCGCTTCCAGCAGATGTCAGCTTCATTAGGATATCATTATCGACAAGCAATCAATCTAGGTACTGATTTTGTTTGAGTAGATCTCTTAACAATAAACTTACAATCAAATATAAAATTCTTACTAAAATAAATTGTCAATTATGCGCGCCGTGGTTTCATTCACGTGGACATTCCTTCAGGAACCGTACCTTTTCCGGGATAAAAGCACCCTACTTCACTCTCCTGCTTTCCAACTATCTTTATAACTTTACAAAAAAATTACAGCCCGTTGCTGCGTGAAAGAGGAACAAGCAATTACAGTTTATAATAATTAGTAGGTATAATAGAATATACTATTTCCATTCGTTTATTTGCCCTGACAGCTGCAATAACATTGTGAAAAGCTGAATGAAAACCACGAATTCTAATTAATTTCGCTAGGTTTTTGAACGTAAGCATAGCTAAGTGTAGCAGGTCCTACCTACCAGTCCGATATGATTTAGAGAAATATCAAAAGATTTTTTTTATTCAGCCGTTTTACGAAGTTATTGCAGTTGTCAGAGCAACTAAACGAATGGAAATAGTGTAATGATAAAAATAACCAGATAAAACAGCTTTATGGTTGATATTCCGAAAAACCGTACGAAACACGAAGAACTGCTAGTCTGTGGAATGTGCTACTCAGGTAGCATCATGGGTGTTCCCCGTTAGACAATCTAGGGTGTCAAATCACGAGTGAATCGGTTTCTTGCTCCATTGTAGACCGCAACATCGCTTAACATCTGGTGAGTTCGAGGTCAAACACAAGCCTAATCATAAATAAAAAAAAAAACACTTAAAAGTATCAACCCTAGGGTATAAATATATAGGTACGTTGTGACCGAGATAAAGCTTCTAAAAAGATCTTCAGCTCTCTACAACCTTTAAACCAGGCTATAACAAAGAGTCCAGACAACCAAAACTTTACGCTCCACTGTACTACGTTGAGCATTCACCAGTTCCTTTACTTATCTCAATCTCCTTTATATTTCCATGGTAAATTTTCAGACGCATGTAGGATTACCATCTATTCAGATTTTCTGGTCCATGTTTGGATTTTTACGTTAGGTCCAGCTTTACACCTTAAGAAAAAAAACCTTGACTTAATTAACAAATTGAAAAACACATTGAAAACACGATATTGAATTGTTACCAAACTTGTCCGGTATCTTGTCAGGACTTTTAAAAGGTAGGTAGTAATGGTAGACGCAAGTCTTGAAGCGGAATAAGACGGACGCTTTGAAAAAATTGTAAACGTAATTTTGTTCGGCGCTTTTTTACCGCTCCCAATTTAGGAGCTTTCCAACTTTTAAGCGGCGAACTTGGATATCTCCAACAGGAAAATAATGAATTGTTTTATTTTTAGCACGGAAAGGTTGAGCTTTGTGAATTCTAAAGTTAATGCTAATACGGATATAATATCCCTACCCTTGACTTTGGAAATTTAGTTGAATTTTTGAGTTAATGCCTCCGGAAAAATAAATGGATGTGTACTTATAACACATCCATTTATGTTTTTGGATCTACAGTTCTCTATTAGCTCTTATGATCGTGCAGAACTCAAAAACGATTTTCTCGATCTTGTTTGTAGTTGTGTGCCGCTTTATATTGAAGTGTGCGTTTGTAAAGCAATAGTAATGTCAGCGTGTGCAATACGTGTTTACCTCGCCCCATTAATTTTTTGGCAAACTTTTTTCGGTACTAGCTCGAGTTTAAAGCAAATCCAGGCTATATTATTGTTATCAACGGTTAATGCAGGAGCTTTTTATAGCAAATTAGTTCGCGTTTAACCACCAACTCGCCAGTTGTAAAGCGATGATGCGGTCAGAGATGAAGCACGCAGACTTAGAAGACACCTATTCACACTGACCTTTAAAAGGTCCAGATTAAATCACTCAGAAAACAAGGGAGCCGACAGGTTATTCCAATTCTTGGCTGTGCGGATTGAAAACGTAAAATTTAGTGAAAAAATGTGAATAGGTTAGTTCTGCTAAAGATTATTGCCCAATTTATTTATGAAGGTAGGTTCATATTTGCCTATAGGTAAATCTATAGATTGATGGTATAGATTTTCTAATTGGATGTATTGGATTGGATTAATTGGATTGTTGGTTCTCTACCCTAACGATACCCTAAAAAATATGGAAGTGTTTACGGTTTCGCCTTTAGCACTTACTCCCTTGGTCGTGTCGTCCATTTGATAACTCATTTTGATCATCAAGGTTTGCAATAGTGTGCCGCTCATGTTGAATTGATGTCATATTGAAGTGGGTTTTTGGCATTTTTTTCCGGGACTACTTCGAGTTGAAGGAAAATTCAAACTATATAATTATGATCAAATACGGTACCATTATCTAAACTAAATTTCACACGGGTAAAAGTGTAAAGCTTATTTAACAGACTGAAGGTAGATTAGCTGTAATGATATATGTAACTTGGTTCGACGTCATTTACCTACAATATTTTATCTGTGACTCCACAGAAAAGGCAGTAGTGGTGGTTTTCCTTGGCAAAATTAAAATATAAGCACTTTGTAACTTAATTCGCTTCAATACATAGTACAAATGCAGCTGACTCCTTACCTCTATGCACTCGTTGACACCAGTTCAAAGTTTGACCAAGTTTGATCGTTACTTTCAAACTTCCAACAGTAAATTAATAGCAAGATTAAATAAACACTTTCTGCCTTAATTCGCTTCAATTCATATAGTACAACCACAGCTGACCCCTTACCTCTCTGCGCTCGTTGACACCTGTTCAAAGTTTGACCAAGTTTGGTCCCCTACTTTCAAACTTCCAACTATAAATTAATACATACGAGTACCAATAGCTTTTAGTGTACAAACTAAATGGAATACAGTTTCGCGATACTGGGAAAGTATCCAAGGAAGCCTGACAAGTGTCTCTCTCTTAACGGAAGGAGTTAAAAACCGATTTAGCTGTTTTTTTTATATTTGCTGCCAAGTTTATCGGTGGTTCAACGTCGTAGAAACCTGGCAACTTGAACTCAAATCAATGATAAAATGAGCTTTAATTCAAGATTCTGAGCTTGTATTTCAGTAGTTACACATTCAGCACTTAATTTTCTTAGAACTTTGACTTACCAAAACTTAAAAGCTTTTTGCCAGAAAAAACGGGTCGGAATGTTGTTTGTTTTGCTGCATGAGCGTCCTGCCATGCACTTTTACGCTGCATTGAGTAACATGGGGTTCTACAAAAAACGAGTTTATAGTCTTTAAGGGTCAACAAAGTATGATGCTTCTGGTGTTACAAATATCCATAGGCGACGGTGGGATCTGAGGCAATTTTTTTTTCTGGCGATGTTAGTGAACAACATGCCGGAAAATAGCTAGGCCGCTTGGTACCGTAGTTTTGTCCGGTGGGTAACATAGGGCTGAAGCCTATCACCAGTATGTCTTCACCTGATTGACACCACCGCCGAGAACACATGTGAGGTTTCGGGATAAGTTCAGCCTTCCCGCGGACGGAGGGTAGGGTGTCTTAGTCTCCAAAAGATTTTTTTTGTTGGTGTACTAATTTCACACATATAAACCCCACATTTCTTATATATAGTCCAGTTTTTATTGAGCTGGACGTTTTCAAAATCTTTTACCACGCTGTCACTCTGTAGTTTCACTCACTCAAAACTGGGGTCGAAAGCCTGTCAACCGTAAAAATAATCAGAATTATAGTTTAATAAATATACAAAAAGGAAATGATCTGAGTAATTTTATCATGGGATCTTGATGGGATCCTTCAAAAGGGCTGTTAATAGAGTCTTTAAAGGTTGGCAACGTATTTGTGATGTCCTAGTGTTTATTTATTTATTTATCAAAATTACAACTATTATTACAGGATAGCCTAATGCAATAGTGTAAGTCACCTTATGAAATAACATTAAATTAATTTTGTACAAAATAATATTAGAATTATAACGATAGACAAACAGACATAAAATATAAAATCATTAAATTAAACTAATTTTACACACAAAAACACACTTCATATAAAATAGTCATTTTAATTTAATTTTTTAAAATTTAGTGTTACAGCTAGGTGTCATAAATCATATTAAAAAATGATGGGATATCACTTTGAGCTATCAAACCCCCACACAATCATGTATATTTTATCGTTCACTATACTGTAGCTCTTCTTATTTAAAAACAGCTGTTAATAGCTCGGGCTTCCTTCCGCGCTATTATTTCATTACGCTATTATCCACTTGGGACTATTAGCTATTAGCAGGGTCAAAGTTGGCGGCTGTAGGACGTCCATACTTAACACCGCATCCACATGTGGCGGAACTCTTTTTCACCAGTGCGACCTTCGCGGTCGCCTTTATTATTTTATTTCAATAGAGTTGTTTTTTGTTATATAAGAGATCTGTCAAGAGGTGAAAAATAGATGTTTTCGATTCCGCAAAATAAATTGTTTTAATAATAGGAGTAATAATATCCTAAATTGGTGACCCCGATACGAACACAACATAAATTAAGACGATTCGAACACAAGAAGAGCAAAGGTACGCAAATAGGTACGAGTACTTTCTTTGGTGGTACGAGTGAAGCGACCACGGTCGTCTAATTGTTCGTCGACGAGAATACGAAAACGTAGAAAAAGAAGTGGTGAATTCGACTACGAGAGCTGTGCTGCTGACTGCTGGCAACAATCGCATGGAGCGCGTCAAGACTAAAGTCGAAGTATCTTTTGGAAGAACCAGTGTGGACTAAAAAGACTAAGTGTGATTTGTATTGTTGTGTGTTTTTGTGTGTGTATTTAATTTTATTTTATTTTGGTGAATTTTTGTACATATTTTTAAGTTATTTTTATACCAAAGTTTTTTGTAGGGCATTCGCACACCACACTCCCACGTTTCTTTTGTTTTCAGTTTTTGTTTTTGAATTTTGTTTTTCTCTTAGCATGGTTTTTCATGACAGCACACGTCATGAGTGACAGTGAGCAGGAAGACTTCAAACCAGCTTCCGCGGGTACGGGTGGACGTGAAATGTCAAGCAGTGACAGCAGATCTGGCACAGGCGGTACGGAGAAGGTAATGATTAACAGAGTATCTATACGTACCCCTCCATTTTGTAGAGATCGCCCGGCCCTATGGTTTGCGAGTTTAGAGGCGCAATTTTCCATCAATAATATTAGCCAAGAAATCACAAAGTTTAATTACGCAGTTGCGCACCTCGATACCAATTGTACTCGCGAAGTAGAGGATTTCATAATCCAACCTCCGAGGGAGCAACCCTACACGAAATTGCGCAACGCAATAATATCTAGGTTCTCAGATTCTCGGGAGCAGAAAATACGCCGTCTTCTAGAGAAGGAGCAGATCGGCGATCAAAAGCCGTCGTTTTTTCTGCGTCATCTGAGATCGTTAGCCGGTGCAGCATTTCCGGAGGATATTCTGAAGACAATTTGGATGAGCAGGTTGCCACGATATCTTCAAACTGTCTTGGCTGCTCAACGATTAGAATCGTTGGCTGAGCTAAGCGAACTAGCGGACAATTTGGCTGAAATTAACGCTCAATCAACTTCATTGGAGGTATGTACGGTTTCGCCTAACTCGAATACTGATCTTGTACAGGAGCTGACTAAAAAAGTTGATGAATTGACCCGTTTAGTAGCGTCACTTTCCTCTGCTGGTTGCAGCTCGCATGTTGGTACGCGTAGTCGTGACTTCAATCGTAACCGTAATCGTAGTCGCAGCCGATCACGTTCACGTAACTATGATTTGTGCTTTTATCATGACCGTTTTGCGACAAAAGCACGTAAATGTGTGCCTCCATGTAAGTGGTCCGGTTCCCCGCCTAGTGATCAGGGAAACCAAAACAGCAACTGTTAAAGGCGACATCCAGTTGCTCGCCAGCTAGTCGCCGCCTTTTCGTGACCGACCGGAGATCCAACCGGAAATTTTTGGTGGACACTGGTTCGGATATTTGTTGCGTTCCTCGTAGCTTTATAAAAGGACGTACGCTTCAGCCATTATCATATAGTTTAGTTGCAGCTAATGGCAGTAAGATTATCACATATGGACTGGTACAGTTGAACTTAAATTTAGGGCTACGACGGGATTTCACCTGGAACTTTGTCGTGGCGGATGTGGAAAGTGGTATTATTGGCGTAGATTTTTTGTCGCATTACCAGCTTTTACCCGATTGCTCAAAAGGTAAGCTGTGCGATAGTAAAACTGGGCTTATTTCGTCCGCGGACCTTTATACCGCGGAACAGCAAAGTGTGAAGGTAGTATCTCTTCCTGACTCGCCATTCACAGCGATCTTGGAGAAATACCCAAGTATAACGCGACCACCTGGTGCACCTAGAATTATTAAACACAGCACCGTACATTATATAAACACTACCGACGGTCCCCCTGTGACATCTAGACCGCGTCGGTTGGCACCATTAAAACTGGGCATTGCAAAGAAAGAGTTCGAAGATATGGTCCGAGCTGGTACTTGCCGACCATCTGATAGCTCTTGGTCATCGCCTCTGCATCTCGCACCTAAAAAGGACTCAACGTGGCGTCCTTGCGGTGATTATCGTGCATTAAACGCCCGAACGATTCCTGATCGCTACCCTGTCCGATACATAGGTGATTATGCGCACAACTTGTCTGGCTGTACCGTTTTTAGTACTATAGACTTGGTCAAGGCCTATCAACAGATACCGGTGAATCCAGGCGACGTGTGCAAGACAGCGATAACTACTCCATTTGGATTATATGAATTTCTGTATATGACTTTTGGTTTGCGTAATGCTGGGCAGACTTTTCAGAGATTTATCGATGAAGTAGTCCGTGGCTTAGATTTTTGCTATGTCTATGTTGATGACATTTTGGTTTACTCAAAAGACCAAATAGCGCATGCGCAGCATCTGGAAATCTTGTTCCAGCGATTGCTCGACTATGGCGTTGTGATTAATACAGCCAAGTCCGTATTTGGTGCCGCAGAAGTATCTTTCCTTGGGCATCGAGTCAATGCTGCGGGCACGCGTCCTCCTGAGGACAGAATTCGTTCTCTGGTGGATTACCCGCCCCCAAAGACAGTTCAGGGTATGCGCAGATTCATAGGCATGGTCAATTACTACCGCCGGTTTTTGCCAAGTACGGCTAAGTACCAAGCGCCGTTAATTGAAGCAATCACTGCTATTCAAGGCAAAGGCAATAAACCTTTTGTGTGGACTCCTGAGCTAGAAAAGTGCTTTGAAGAATGCAAGAAAAGCTTGACGTCCGCTACAATTTTAGCACACCCAAACAACAGTGCTGAGGTTGGGTTGTTTACTGACGCTTCAGGAACGCACGTTGGTTCTTGCCTACAACAGCGCGTCGATAATGATGATTGGCAGCCACTAGCCTATTTTAGTAAAAAGCTGACTGCTAAACAGGCTCAGTGGCCGGCGTACTATCGGGAACTCCTTGCGGTGTACGAGAGTGTTCAACACTTCAGGCACCTGTTGGAGGTACAACACGTCACTATCTACACTGACCATAAGCCGCTAATATACGCTTTTGTACAACGACGTGAGAAATTGCCGCCTATCCAATTAAACCAGCTGTCTTTCATCAGCCAGTTTACTACTGATGTAGTGTATATTAAAGGGGTTGATAACATCGTAGCTGATGCCATGTCGCGCGTTGAGTCTATTTCTCTTGAAGAGGATTTTGCTGCACTCGCGTTATCGCAAGAATCGGATGAGGAGCTAGCTAGTATGCGTGGGAATTCGTCTTTGAAGCTCGAACCCATCCTCATCCCTGGCACAAATATCACAGTAATTTGTGATACTTCAACTGAGCGACCACGTCCATACCTGACACCAGCATTCCGTCGAGCTGCATTCGACAGGTGTCACAACCTCAGTCACCCTGGCGCGCGGGCAACCACTCGCTTGGTAACTGAGCGTTATGTATGGCCTCAAGTAAACGCAAATTGCCGTGAATGGGCTCGAACTTGTTTACGCTGTCAACTCAGTAAAGTAACTCGACATATTAATTCGCCACTTGGAGAGTTTAAATTACCGTCAAACAGATTTAGGTCGGTGCATTTAGACATTATTGGACCACTTCCTCACTCGAAAGGGTACAATTATTGCCTGACTGCGATTGATAGATACACACGGTGGCCTGAAGTATGGCCTATGTCATCAATCACAGCAGAAGAGGTAGCAGATACATTCGTAACTGGTTGGGTTTCCCGTTTTGGGGTACCAAACATTTTGACAACCGACCAGGGCCGGCAGTTTGAATCTGTGTTGTTTCGCCGTCTAATGGATGTATGTGGTACCAAACGGGTGCGCACGACTAGTTACCATCCTTGCGCAAATGGTATGGTGGAACGCATGCATCGGCAGCTTAAAGCATCTTTGATGTGTCATAATGACACATGGGTAAGAGCTTTGCCGTTAGTTTTATTAGGGATGCGAACGGCGCTCAAAGAAGATTTGAAGGCATCTTCTGCAGAGCTCGTTTATGGAGAGACTCTTCGCTTGCCTGGAGAACTCGTCATACCTCCAATAACATCGCAGAGCCCAAGTGACGTTGTAGATTTCGTCCGTGAGCTGCGCAAATATATGGAAGCTCTCCGTCCTGTCCTTGCTACACGCCACGCCCAGCCATCGACTTTCATATTTAAAGATTTAGTTAAGGCGTCGCATGCCATGCTACGCGATGATTCAGTGCGAAGGCCGTTGCAGCCGCCTTATTCCGGTCCTCATCGTATCATCGGGCGAAGAGACAAAACGATCACTCTCGATATTAATGGAAGGGAACGTACAGTTAGCATAGATCGCGTTAAGCCTGCCCATTTGGATTCGGCGTTTGGCAATTGTGAACCAATTGTGCCGCCTGCGCCAACTCCAGCTAGCAGTTTCACGCCTGCGTTGGTCCCTGCACCTACACCAGCTCCTGTCATCACCCGGTCCGGGAGGAGGGTGAAGTTTAGAAATATTTTAGATATGTGATTATCTTATTTATTTATAAATTTTTCAGCTTATTCTTCCTTTCTCCGTGGGGGGGTGGTGTGGCGGAACTCTTTTTCACCAGTGCGACCTTCGCGGTCGCCTTTATTATTTTATTTCAATAGAGTTGTTTTTTGTTATATAAGAGATCTGTCAAGAGGTGAAAAATAGATGTTTTCGATTCCGCAAAATAAATTGTTTTAATAATAGGAGTAATAATATCCTAAACACACATTAAGAGCGTCTGTGAAGATCGTTATTGAGTAGTTTTTTCGTTTTTATATCTTCGGTTTTTTACCTATCCGACTTTGTGAATTATGTATCTCGCTGGCGAATTACAAAATCTTTAATGATATAAATGATCGAATGTACTTACCTATGTAAAATCAAAGATGTTCTCATAAAAAATCAAATTACAAAAGGTGCAGTAAAATTTTAGTTTTCATTAAAAACATTCAATTCATGTTAAAACTTATTACTATACCAAATTTAAATCAAACTGGCTTAGCAGATTTCTCGTTCAAAACTTTCGTAGTTACTCATTTTCATGATCTGCTAGTGTCTGTTCAAAAAGCGAATGGACTTGGCCGAAAGGAAGTATAACGTATTTTAAATGGCAATCCGCCTCTGACATCTGAAAAATGTCAAACTCAGCTGTCATCATGTTGTTTAGTTGAGTGAATTTGCGTGTTATTTATTGAGATATTTGTCGTTCAACCACATTCCAAATCCACTCTTCTCTGAACAGACTCTTTACCCCAGTACTCTACAATTCTCCATCACCGATTAGTGACATAATAAGCATATTGCTTATTATGTCACTATCTTTACACGACTCAGTAAGATTGTGCTCACGTGGTAATCGGTCATCGACGGGTCGCCAGGTCACTCGGACATCTGCGCACGAGTACGGCTTCCATAGACTCTGTGTCATCCGCACTAAATGATCAATATGCTGTACGCATCCGCTCGAGCACTGACTCAGGTTTTATCCTTATAAACTTGTAAATTTTTGAGTACCTTTGTGTAGGTCGTAGATTCTAAGATTCAGCTAACTGAGTAACAAGAAATAGGCCTAAGCCGATTTCTTGCCGCGTGCGATGTGAAGTCCTACATCTTTTACGGCAAGAAACTGTGAGCTATGCGCATTAGTTTGCTGTCGCTTGCTCCATCACGATCCTCGTCGAACTTAGGATTTGTTTTCCCAACCTGGAGTGTTTAGCCACAAAATCGCCGACAATTTTCGTATTGGTTATTGGCTATATTCGTTGTCCAGTTTGTCAAACTTTAAAAATGTCGCATACTTCAAATCAAATATGTTTTCAAATATTTGAGCTCGACTCTGATAGAGTCATAAAGCTCAATGCCAGGTGAAAATCTAAGTATAAGCGGCCGGAAAAGTCAAAAGATAGATTCAAAATTGTCCCACCGCGCCTGTCCTAAATCTTAGTCATCATCATCAGCCATAAGACGTCCTCTGCTGAAGAACATATTAAGCATCTCCCTTAGAATACCACACTATGTGCTGGGTAAAATCTGGGTGCAGAAAACTGCCAGCCGACCTCATTGACGTGTATTAGGAGAGGCTTATACCCAGCAATGGACAATGGCTGATAATGATGACGATAGATACCTAATATTTCACAAATCCTCAGTCTACTTTGTTGTGGTTTAACATTACATAAGTGTGGCTTCCCTAACTCAATTTGCAACCTTCCCGTAAATTGTTATGGTTTCGGTTTAACACCGCATTAGCATCAAATAACCAGCCTGTTGTGTAATCGAATACCTACATGATACAAGTGATTATCAACCTATCTGGATCAATTGTCGAGGCATTTAGTAGCATCTATCATTGGGAAGAGGCTTGGCTTGGACCTAAATTGTGCCCTATCATTTGACGTGTAGTTACAGTGTTGTTTTGCATAGTCTATGAAGGAGATTATGTACTTAAAAGAGATCAGATACCTATGCTCTGAATAGTATCAATAAATTGTTTGGATCGAGTTTATAATTATGTTCTTCTTCCTTCAGAATATGAGCTTCAGATAATGGCTTTATAATATTCTAGCCACGTACAAATTTTCTGACAATAGTATGAATGTTTCTTGAATTCATAACATAATGCCTCTATTGTGCTCGCATGTATCCAGAATTATCTTACAATGAAAATGTATCCGTTGTAGCAACCTGCTTAATGTACTAAGTATTAATAAAGTAAGCTCAATATACAAGATTACTTACATAGACTGTACTAAGGCAAAAGGAGTTTTTTTTTTTACTACTCAATACTCAATCATTTATTGCATAATTATTATGAAGTTCACATACAGATGTTAGGTAGCATGTTTAAATTAGGTAATACACAATAATAACCCTGATTGGGTATGGCAATATAGTGCGGAGTGGATCTATTTATTCCATAATTGATTTGTCTTCTAAATACTCGTTTAAGCTGTAATAACTTTTTGCTAGCAACATGATTTTTAGGGTTTTGTCAAATTTATTTTCATTTTCTATTCTATTTTCTACTATGGGACCAACCCTGAAATCGCGAAAAAAATATCAGCTGTTTCATTAAAAACATCATTGACTATTCACAAAATGTGTGAAATTGTAACAGCGGACAGCTTTTGCGACTCCAGAGTGTGCGTTATAGAAAAAGTATATATATATATAATATACATAATTAGTTAGTAGATACCTACAAATTACTCTTTTAGCCTTTTCGCCTAACACGTTGTTCTGTTTCACCCAGCATAGCTGAAAAACTCTTGCCCTGGTGTATCGGGACAAAGTTTAACAATGATCTCGTTAAAATAAGCAACGTTCATAATAGACATAAGGAGGATTTACATTTGCGTAGGTTATTTACAATTAAGTTCTGAGATAACCTTATTATTAAAACTGTATAACAGGAGGTTATCTGAGAGCTATCCAGCGAAGCGAGTGAAGCGTTTCCAGTCTCGATATCTTTATGAAACAGCAGACTTGGGTTTACAGAAATTCAGTAAGTACTTAATAGCAGTTTTGCGCTTTTAATTACTTTTATTACTTCAGATCAACTTGCTTCAGATAATAGATTCAGAGATTGGAACGAGACAGATATGATATGATTGACTTAGGCAAAGAGGTCACCCGAAGAATCCAACTCGGATGGGCAGCGGGAAATTGCGTGACATCTTCTCGTCCAATATACCACAGTGCCTAAAGGCAAAGGTCTTTGACCAGTGTGTGTTGCCAGTGATGACATATGGTACTGAGACGTGGTCCTTAACTGTTGGCCTTTTGGAAAAACTCAGTCACACAACGGGAAATGGAGAGAGCTAAGCTCGAAGTTTCTTTGCGCGATAAAATCCGGAACGTAGATTTTCGCCAAAGAACCAGAGTCACCGACAAAGCTATTAAAATCTGCAAGTAGAAGTGGCAATGGGCAGGCCACATCGCTCAAAGAACTGATGACCGATGGGGAAGAAAGGTTCTTGAGTGGAGACCACGATCAGGAAGACGCAGCGTAGGTAGATCCCCTACTAGATGGACCGACGAAATTGTAAGAGTCGCGGGCATCCGGTGGATGCAGATGGCAGGATGACGTTCAGTTTGGAGGTTAAAGGGGAAGGCCTTGTTCAGCAGTGGACCTCTTCTGGCTCATTATGATAATGATGAGATATGATATTGATAGCAGATAATAACTTTACAATTTGCAAGTTGAAGTGGCAATGGACAGACTACATCGCTCGATGAACCGATAAACGATGGGGAAGAAAGGTTCTTGAGTGGAGACCATGAACCTGAAGACGCAGTGTAGGTATAGACCTCCCACTTAACGGGCCGACGACACCGTGGAGTCACGGGCATCTAGTGGATGCAGATGGCAGGCTGTCGTTCAGTGTGGAGTTCTAAAGGTAGGCATATGTTCAGCAGTGGACGTCTTCTGGCTAATGATGATGATGAATTTCTTTACTCACAGTTGGAATGGAACATCCAGGGGCTTCACACCTTCCTGTTATAAACGATTCAATTTAGGTTATTGCGAAAAGTTGCACGACCCCAAATCGAATCTCGGCGCGTGTTCAAGCCCACGGTTAGAGTTAGGCGTAAGGCCTCTGTAGTCATTTGATAATCTATAATCATATAATTACATACACACCTAATTGAGAGAAACTACATTCAAGAACATTTAAATTTATCTCAAGTCTTTTGGGGTGAAGCAAATTACCAAAGATTTGTCATTGGCATCACATCTGGTAGGCGCAAATGTGACCAAAATGTTCTATGACTCTACTTTGTTCAAAGGGTGAGCGTTGCCATAAGATATGATAAAAGACCACACAAACAAGGAAAACATACATTACAATGAAAATATTATCTAGGTTTTTTAATAGGCGGCCTTATAGCTTAAAGCGATCTCTTCCAGTCAACCATGCACGGAAAGTAATTACAGCAATAAAAAGTGGTGATCCATACAACGTGGTAATGGGGCCAGCATTTTATTTTATTTAATATCTTTATTAGTACATGCTACAGATTGACATATATTCCCAAACTAGACGAGGCAGCCTGTGTTTGGGGTTCTGAGCACAAGAAGTGTACAATTTTTAAGCTTATTAGCGTAATATGGTACGTTATTCTATATTTATTACATCTATTCGTAAAAATAAATGCACTATCGATATTATACAGTTAAAAAGAAATTTTGAAACAACACTGGTATTGATTTACGAAATTCGTTTTTTGTACATGTTTTTTCTGTCATTGTAGAGAAATTGCTTGCGAACAATAAATAGTAATTTAATATTTCCTCTTTAAAAAGTACACACCTAACTGAGAGAAGCTACATTCAAAAACATTCTCAATTTTTCCGAATCAGTCCCAAAATAAAACCGCTTTATTGCGTCGCATTGATCGAAAGCGTGCCTATTCAATTTCATCCAGTACTTTTATATAAAGTCGTATATCCTTTAACCTATCCTAAGTACATATATCGTGGTATGCCATACAGCCCTTTAGGTGCGTTCGCAGGCGCGACAATAAAAAGGGTCGTGAATATTGTATCGTGCGAGGTCGTACTTTTAATTTATAGCCAGATACAGCTGTTGTAACTGATGGGATACATCGGGTGTTTTGTGCCTCTTGATATCCTTCATTTGGTACCTACTTTTTGTTAAAAGGTCAACGAAGCACCAACATTTTTATTTAAGGCCCTCCTTTTCCCACTTTTAGCAATTTTGATCATTCATAATACCTATTACTTTATCTATATCCATGGCTAGCTTGAAAATTATAAAAATGATGACATATTGAAATTAATCAAAAACGACCGATAAAGAATGAAACACAATTGGATATTTCGCTAGATAGAAAAAAAAAATTTTTTTAACGCGAATAATTCCGCGTTTGAGCACCAACTCGCCTGTTTGTAAGCAACGATGTGGTCGAAGATGAAGCACGCAGACTTAGAAGATACCTATTCACTCTCGCCTTGAAAAGGCCCAAATTATATATCTCAGGAAACAATGAAGCCGGCAGGTTGTTCCAATCCTTGGCCGTACGATTAGAAACGTAGAATCGCAACGTTTGGTATATGACAGTAATTAACACTTATTTACGCTCTTCCCTGTTTTTTTTTTATTCATTCAAATATATTTACTAAACGATGTCTACGATATTTTAATATACAGATTTCATAACTATGCAGGGAACCGTAACAGTTATACTTTTCCAAAAATATGAGAAAAAACTCAAAAAGGCGATGGTGACTTCTTACCATCAGGCGGCCCGTCTGCTAGTTTGCCATCTATGGCATTAAAATATATATAGTGAAATTATAATGGAGTATACAATACAGGGTTACGCATACGCTTAGACTGTACTGAGCCGGCAGGATATCATTGTACTCACCATTATGAATAACTTTTACCATGGGAACAACAATGAAAACATGACGATGAGTACAATTACCTCCTTTACTTTAGTACAGTCTAAATGGGTAAAACCCTAAATATACCGCCTATCCAATAGATCTCTTTTGGATCTATGCTCTCGCAATGTTCTGTCAAAACTCTGCTTTTGGCAATTTTGATATGTGGCCCAACTCCTGACCCTCTGACCCATTCATTTTAAAACCTCGTAACTTTGAGAATAAGGAATAATATCAACCGCAAAAAAATATTCTCTTTCAATTATGACTTTAAGTTGTGAAACTTCGTAAGTACTACTTACTATATGGGGAGACGTTTTTATATTTACACAAGAAAATTATAAATATGTGAATTAATACTTTAAGTAAATTAAAACTCAAAACCATATACTATGTACATTGTACCGCCAGTGTCAAACTGGTAGAGATCTTTCATTCTAAATGTGCAGGCCCCTCCACCACACTACGCATACAAAATACTATAAAAATACGGTAGAGGGGCGTGCATATTTAGAATTAAAGATCTCTATCAGGGTTGGTCCCAAAGTAAAAGTTGTTAATAATTAATTATTATAGTTTAAAGCAGTAGTAGAGGCGCAGCGGCGACGCAACTCGGCGCGGAAGCGTGCCGGAAAAATGTTCCAACACGAGAAACCGGAAAGAATTGACATTTCCACGCCTGCCGCTTCGAGTCTCTAATAAACAATGAACCTAAAAACCATCAGAAAACCAAACAATCGTAGTCTAACATAGAAGCGTGCATAAAAAACCAAATACTCCTCGAAGTCTACTCTAAACTTTATGAACTAATTTACTCCTAACAAATTTTCCGCTTCGCAAGCCTAGACTAATAATAATTCATCAAACTACTTCGGTATACCACCCTGTATTAATTGAACTAATTACGCAGTACGCACTGAAACAAAGGAATAAATAATGAAACGCTTTGTAAATTCCAATTAAATCCAGAGAAGTTGCATCTTTGTGGCTTTCGCTGTCGTTTAATTGTAGGTATATATTTTGCTCAACATGTAAATTAACAACCTTTAAAATAATTGTAATTAGGTACCTTATAATTATCAATACAAAAAACCGACTTGATAAAAATGACAGAAATGGACCAAATATGCGCCCTCTATCCCATAACGCGTGCATTAATTAGGCACTATCGGTTTTAGAGAGCGCATGCCTGATTTTGCACACTTATCAAGGACCGATGAAAATATAATAATTTAAATAGTTTGTCCCAATATCCATACCAGGATTTTCAGGATTAGCGATTTTAAAGCGGGTTTTTTATTTTCTAAACTGGGAGGATCATCAAGTTTCCTACAGCACGTGTCGAGACTAGGTGGGCTTCGTTCAGCAACTCTGCACAAATAGAACTTTACAGAACAGCCGAGAACATTGTACAACTTTACGAGGTGCATTGTGCTATAAAACTTGAGGTTTGTTTGTCGACCGTACCTGTACGGAAATCGAGGAAATCCCGTTTAATTAAAAGTTCCCGCCCTAGTTTGATTTATAAGTTTGAATAACGTTTATGTGAAATATTCGTAATTTGTGGAATGACTTTTGCTTTCGTGGTCTTATCTATATAGTCTTTATTATCAAGTTCACATTTTAACACGATTATTAGCTTAATTTGGTAGGTAACTAAAAACTTTGTAAACGAATATTGGAAGTCGATTTTATCACTTCTAATTCTAGTTTCGATTTGTAAGTTCAACTTTGCTAGTTATAACATACAGAACATTTCTTACAATACAATGCAATGCAACGCAATGCAACGCAATGCAACGCAATGCAACGCAACGCAATGCAACGCAATGCAACGCAATGCAACGCAATGCAACGCAATGCAACTCAATGCAACGCAATGCAACGCAATGCAACGCAATGCAACTCAATGCAACGCAATGCAACGCAATGCAACGCAATGCACCGCAATGCAATGCATTACAAAACAATATATATCTATTACACCCCGCAAATAAAAATTAAAACTAATCGACCGACCGACTTGATCCGGATGACTATACAGGAATTCGGTAACATAAAACTAAGGTTGTGGAAGGAGCTCCCGATATTTCGGCGCAGTTACATGCACCATGTTCACGGGAAGACTGAAGAATGCAGATATATAATCATATAACTGCAGTAAATAACCGTAATAGTTCGTTTTACATCTACTACTAATATGCTCTCGATGCTTACGTTGAGTCCGTTGCTAACGTCGTGTAGTATGGTACCTATGGACTATTTCATTTCAAACTCTTCAGTTCGCGTCGGCGGTCGGAGTTGCCCTTGGTTTTTATGATAGATAATAGATAAACTCTTTATTGTTCACACCACAAATAACATATAACACGATAAAATAGCTTTAAACAAAACAAACTAGTGTTACAATCGGCGGCCTTATCGCTAAGAGCGATCTCTTCCAGGCAACCTTAGGATGGAGAGGATTCATACAGAAGGTAGAAGGCGGGGCGTGAAATAGTGAAAAATATGTTACTTACATTCTAATAATAACACATTCTAATACTTAAATAACCTAAAATAACTATAATATACTAATATACTGGTTTGGTTTTTATGCTGTTGCGACTAAGGGGAAACTTGTTGCTATTAAGACTTGGTCCAACATACATGCAACAAGAGATCCTGCATGTTCTTTAAGAAAGAAGCTGAACGCCGCTCTGACTGGCTAGCTACCACCTTCAAATTGAAAATCGAACACTGAGCGTCTAACGGCACCGGCGTGTTCCAGCAGCGTCATTTGAGAGCCAGTTCCCATTCCAGGCTAGGCGTGTTTACCATCACCGATCACTCCGTTATCTTTCTTTAGGTGAGCTGTTTTATAACCAACCATAAATAATTATCAATATAAAAAACCTACTTCATCAGAATTGGACCAAATTAAAGCGGAATCAAATAGGAAGCACCAGCTTTCAAATAAAAAAAGAATCATCAAAATCGGTTCACCCAGTCAAAAGTTCTGAGGTAACAAACATTAATAAAAACAGTATAATTGATAACCTCCTCCTTTTTGGAAGTCGGGTAAAAATTCTGTTTTACAATCCTCTGCACCTGTCAAGACCCAAAAAAACTTGAGCCGAGTATACATAAAGGTACGGCCATCATACATTTTTAACGCCTAAACCACCATTCACCTCCGTTCAAACCCAAAGGTGGATGAATAGGAAGTAAAACTTTTCTTCCACCCCTGACGTGCGTAAATCACACCCCCTGAATACCCACAAAATATATTATTACGAGTAACTTCTAAATAAATCTATTAATATACAAACACAAATACCTGAGTATTTTATTAAGAGCCGTATTCACAATGCATCGTTAAAATTTAGGTATCTGAATAACGAAAAAACTAAAAAGTTAAGCTGTCTTATAAAATATATAAAAATTAATTAATTTTAATTTTATAATTTACTTGACACTCGAGTAAATTATAAAAATAAAATTCACGAAATGTACTCTCAAACTTTCCCTCAGAGGGTTTTACAAAAAACTACTTTTGTAAATTGGAGGTAATAAGTTGATATATGTTTAGTTTTTCCAAAATTTTAAGGCGTTATCTATTCATATAATAATCCATACATACATTAAAACGTAGAGATAAAATAATCTGTAATTGCGAGATATAAAAAAACAGGGCGTCTTAAAATAAACAGCTGAACACGTTAAGACAGTTTTTAGAGTTTTTGTCTGTTTGTTTATCCACGCACATCTCCTAAACCACTCGACGGATTTAAATGCCGCTTTCACGAAAATGCTGAGCTATGACCAGATTGAAGTATATGACATGTTATTTTGCGCAAGGGCCGGATTAAGGGAGGAAAAAAGGGTTGAAAGTTTATATGAAAATCTACGCGTAATAAGTCGCGGGCAACAGCACTAGTTTTCAATAAAAATACAGATCTATTCATTATAGTTTGATTATAGATCTTTCTATTTGATAGAATCAGAACGCCAAAATCCATTTTTCGTTGCTTTTTTGTAAAATCTGAAAGGGCTCTTAAAGTAAATAAATCAATCCTCGGTATTGGGATTGGAGCAAACAAACGAGAAATTATTAAGTATTCGAAGACGAATCGACGACAGACGACATAGTTAACAAAACGCAAATTTGTCATGAAATAAAACGGTGTTGCGTACAATGCTACAAGCACAGAGGTGACCAAATTCAGAACTAAAATTGTTCTATAGATGGCGCACAGTTTCGTTTTGAAAACACGATGCTGGCTCCCCCTCTCAACTTTACAGATAAGTAGGTGGCATTGTAGGTAAATTAAAGGGTACCATAATACTCCGTTACTTTATAAGCACAAACGTATCTCGTTCTATTGGTGTCCTGAAATTAGCATAAAATTGGTGTTATTTAATTGAAGAACCTTATAAATTGCCATTTATATTTATATTCAAAGGCCTGATGTTAATGGTTCCTTTAGAATTAAATTAACAGTGTTTTTTAATGTTAACAAAGATCTTCTAAATAAATTGTATACCTATACGTGGTGCCATTCAATAATTATATTCTTAGTGGAAGTGCATTGGTACTAGAGTTTTCGCTGGAGATTTCTCGAAGTAAGAAAAACCTCCTCGATAAGTCGAGAAATGAGTTTTTCATCAAAATCCAAAAGTATACCTTTAAAAAAAACGGTTCACAAATAACAGAGTTCTGAGGCAATAAACATAAAAAAATTGAATTGAGAATCTTTTTTTGAATTACGTAGGTTAAAAAACAAATCGCAAGAAGAAGAGAACAAGCGTCCGGCTTCATCGCACTGACCTAATAATTCTTCCAAAGACAAGCAAATTGGCCAGTTAATGAGTTTTATTTGTGTGTATTGGGTCTCAAATTCCGGTAGTCCCATATCGGGGCTCTACTGCTTTACCTTCAAGGAAATAGCGTTGGTTTTCCAATTACGACACGGAGTCGAATTGGTAAGAAGTTCCAGTTCACACGGTAGAGCGTAAAAACATGCATCAAGCAAATTGAGACAAGAATTTATAAGAAACTGAACGACAACCATGGTCCGTACCGTGAGCTGTTAAGCTGAGGGCCGTTTTGTCCCACGTTTAGCAATTTTAGTCATTCTTGTTTTAGATAATCTACTTCCATGGTTAGCTTGAAAATTATAAAAAAGGTGTCGTATCAAAATTGAATGAAGGACATTTCGCTCGATCGAGATTTTTTTAAAGAAACACTGATTTGCTCTTTACTTTCTGCTTTTTTTAGAATCATTCAAATACATATTTAATATATGATGTGTACTTAATGTACAGATTTCATATTTATGGAGAGAACCGTAAAAGGGCCTTTTACATTGCAGCTATAGTTTTCGAAAAATATGAGCAGCGATACGCGTGATTGTGTGTAAGCGTCATGGTTTTGCTCCACTAAATGCAATTTACAATGGATTAGCGTAACAAGCGTTGCTCTATCTAATAAAACTTGAAAACATTTCTGTGTGAGTGTGACAAATGCACAAGTCGTGTGAAGCCAAAATCCTCTCAAGAGAAAATAAAAACAAGATGTTTTGTAACGTTATGACGTGTTAGTAATAAACCTGTCGTGTCGATCGTTCAAAGTAATTTTTTGATAACTTAAAAATGAGACGAGCAAATTGTTCACCTGATGATGATAGTCAGCGTAGGAGCCAGGCTTGCCCATAAAATGTCAATGCGTAAATCAAGTTTTCACTATCGAATTTAAAATTTCCAAGCCGTAAAGAAATAATACATACATAGGTACATACGTCATCAATATCACTTTTTCGTGTCGTGGTAGTATTGCGTGCGATACAAAATAACTTTAAGTACTAAAAACACTTGACAAAAATCTTGACGCAACACTGACGGTGTACCCGCCGCTTAATTCGATTCTCCCGGCTCCCAGCTCCAGCCACCCCGACGCTCGGCCACAGAATAGATAGTACTAGCTTAGCCCGACGTCAGCGGCGCTGAGAGGGGTGGAGGGAGAGGGTTGTCGCCAGGCTCCAGGCCCGGAGCTTACATAACGAGAAAAGCGGATGTGCTACCCTCAGTGCCGTCTCGCTCGCTCGTCCGTAAGGGCTTGGTCAGGGCGGTGCTGATTTTCCATGCGATTTAGTAAGCTTATGAAGCTAAACAGTTAGTAGCCCGTAAATGTTACATTCAACGGCAATAAAAACTTAATTGATAGTTTAATTCTTGTATATTGTTAAGTAGTTAGAAAAGATAACTTAATTGTATTATATTATTAGGCAGGTAATTATAAAATAAGAGCTTTAATTTTTATAAATAGTAATTTCAATAAGGAATCTAACTAATAATAATCGAATTTAGAAACTATTAAGAGCTAAGACCCTAAGGTCCAGGTTGGAAGTGTTTAAGTGCATTAAGTGCAGCACCTCTTGACACCCAAAGTCACCCACGCCAATGTTGCCCCTCCGGCGCCAATATAGAGCAGCCTTTATGCAGGGCAAGGGGGCCCATTTAGTGAATGGCTAGTCATAATAATATTTTGACACGAGGCTTAATTGGCAGGTGCCGTACCTCATACCATAGACCATCTCAATACCATTAAAAATTCACCACAATAGCCCAAAATTGTTCAATCCCGTACTATAGTTTTATACCTATTCCTTTTCACACAAATTCCTTAAATGTATTTTAAATACAACGGAGCCTCTTGATGTTGACTTCAACCTCATTAATAATGCCTCTCAAAAGTCAAAGGCTAGAACCGTGAATGTAAATAAATCTAATTAAAAAAGAAAATATCTAAGATGAAGTGATAATCTTTATTTATCAATGATTCCTGATATAAATATACTCGAAAAAAATTATTCCGTATTTTATATCGATGATGATGATGAAGGAAGAGACTGCTGTTGTCTCATTTTCCGACTACAAAAAAGGAAGAGGATCTATGTTCCGCTGTTTTTTTTAAATGTATATGTTCACAGATTTCTCCGTCAATTATGCATTGATTTTGATTGTTCCTTTTTTGTTTGATAGGCCATACTTCAGAGGTAGTTTCATATAAATTTCATCAAAATCGGTTTTGTAGTTTGGTTTTTAAATCAAAATAACTGAAAAAAATATGTCATCCAAGAAACGAAATTGCGTATTTACAAATTTTGAAGTCGTTTTTAAATTGTTTGTTATTTACGCATCGCATCAGTCTTGAAATGAAATTGCATAGTAGGTAGGTATTTATTCGAAAACATCGTCGCTTACTATTGTATTGGATTAGGAGTTTTAAATACGGCATAATGAGAATTAAATTATTTAAGGAAAAAAGCTCCGTATAGGTATTATTAGTTATATCGATTGTACTCCCGATTCTGAACAAACTATTTTCTGTTTTTGTTTTATTTTGATGTCACATTGTATAAGTAAGTACCTACTTACACCTTATTCTGTGATTTCTTTTTAATTCATTTTGAAAAATCTATATTGTCCAAAAAAAACTCGTATATATTCACATAATACAAAACATTTACAAGATGATACTTGGAATTAGGTGTAAGTCACCCAATTGACCGAATATTTTGTCCTCTAATAATAACTCAATTACATTAATTACTGCTCTCCAGTACCTATACAAGTCGTTCGGAAAAACCGCACCAATTTGCACGTTGCTTTACCGCGGCCCGCACATGTGCCGATCGCTCTGTCATTTACGTAGTGCGCTCCGTGCCGCCGCGAAGACGCGCGTACCTCACGCATTCCGACGAAATTAAAAAAATAAACATTCAAGTTTCAAATTTTTGACAGACGAAAATTTGACAAGTGGCAGTGCTTTTTGTTTTTTCTAGTTTATTTTTTTATTGCAAAGTGTGTTTGTTTGGGATATTGTTACGACCACCCCCAAGTTCAGGGTTGATGCATTTCCCGCTCGATAATGAATAGTTTCGGGGGTGAGCCAGTGATTTGTTACTAAACAAAGATTCTTCTTGACGAGGTAAGGATCTTTTACATTTTTACGAGAATTTTCTTTGTGAGCAAGCAAGGATCGAAAAGTATCTTAGAACAATTTATTTCGCATTCATCGATCACGGAGATTTCAACCATTGAATTATTAATTAAACGGAAAATATTGCTTGTAGTCTTTGTTAGATAAAATTGGCTCGAAAATAATGTATTTTTTGCGTTTTTAGGGTATAAGGTATAGGTCAAGAAAAATATTGAAATAAGAGATGCGTAGAAGGATCTTGCATTTATTATTTATTTAGTTATTTTCATTCCAAGGATTGTACCTGGATATAATAATAAAAATGGGAGCCATTCAATACCGGATTCTCGACGTAAATCCCGGGATCTTTCGTGACATCATAGTGGGGTGATGAGATCCAATTTGTTAGGTCATGTCAGCCACTTAATTGCCTTAACTCTCGATTTATTCATCCTGGTTTTCCCTAGGGATAAAATGCTAAATACACTTTTCTTGTAGAGACAAAAAACTGAAAGAAAATCAAGTTGCATTTATGTCGCTAATACATGTTTCGTGTATAGCCTTCTTTTTTTATTGAATTATGCGATGCGGTCTACGATAGAGTACACAACCCTAGAAGAAACTGATTTAATCGCCACCTGAAGACACCCAGATTAGCCTTTTTCATAGAAGAAAGTTAGCCACATGTGTCTAATGCTAAGAAAAAAATGTGTGTTATAATTCTTCTTTTAGACATAGACATAATTTATTTGTTGCAAAAAAAAACAATGTACATTAGAAAGTTAAAACGATAAAAATTTAAATTTAAACTAAATTTATCATATCTTTTTTTTGTCACAATCTGGCTCCAATTCAGCATGATGCCCACAGTATGATGCATTTTACGCACAGATTAATAAATAGTATTTTAGCAGCCAAAAAGAAAACAATCCTAATGTTTTTCCACTTGATTTCGTCTACCCATAACATATTGCAAGCTACCGGTTTACCGTCCACGCCATTCAACAACTTTCACTATCGTATACTCGGTTTTACTATGAATTTTAAATATACCAGTCTTCAAACGAACATGGGAATCAATCTCAGCACGCACTTGGTTTTATACATAAGCACAACGAAAGCTCTTAGATATTGCATTCCTTAGATTAAAATAAAAACCTTTTCATCATCAACGATCTTAAATAAGCCTAATATGTATTTTTAGTTAGTCTCAATTCATGTATTCCAGTTTAACATCATCATCCACAGTTTTTCTTCTCCCACGGCCATTATTTTAAGGGTATTTGTGATGCCTCTGGTGTTACAGGTATCCGTAGGCGATGGCGACTGCCTACCATCTGGCAGCCTGTCTGTTTTTTGCCACCTAAGACTTAAAAAAAAAACATCTATTTTATTATAACATCTGTCTAAATCTTGTGACCCTATAGTTATTTTAAATTTAAAGGTATTTTAGAAAAAAAATATATTAATAAAGCAAATCTACAAAAACCATAAACATCCTATGACCTAAAAAGTTCAAGAAATCTATAGTAGGTAACTACAACCGGTCGGCTCGTAACTTGCAAATGTCGTAATACCCTCATTAACACTGCACAACTTAATTACACAATACTGAACCTTATCCCATCGAAATAGAGTAGTTATGGATGATTGGAGGCTTTAGAAACGCAGTTTTTCTTGGCGAGGCCTCGTTGCGTAATGAAATGTTGACATTGTTGTGTGGAGGGAGCGGAGGGGGGTACCAAAGTTATTCGACGGATAGTCAAATAAAGCTAAGTTACTTTTGTGGTAACTTTGTTGACAGTAGTTTTTAGTGCTGCTATGTAGATAGAGAAAAGAAAATGATTTGGAGAGTTTTAACAGGAATTTAAAATGAATAAGATGAAATTACTTAGAACATCTCAAGATTTGATTTACATAAATTTCTTTCAAATGTAGTAACTGGTATAAAATAGAAAACTCCATAAAAAAAATTTGATGCAAATCCCGATAATGCGTCATCATACCTAGTTCACCCAATGTGCTATGTTTTTATTAACTTAGTCATGTCTATTTTCTAACCAACAACATCATAATAACAGGTTTGACCAGTTATATCTCGATAAATGACAATACTTTTATACCTTAGTAGTAGTTAGTCAAAAGTGAAAGTGATGAGCCCGAACCGGTGGTAGGCCCAGACAGGTGACCTAAATATGAAACTGCTGACCAAAATACAAATGAGCATTAGAGTCTGCCGAATCGTAGATATTTTATAAGTTATTCATAAGAATATTTAAATGGTCGTGTTTTTACCTGAACTACTTATTTCGCCCATTTTCAACGTTTTTAGAGGAAAGAAAAGTTCACTAAGGTTAGGAATAAAAATACGATTATGCATTGTTTTATGGTAAAATTTCAAATATTTTAAGTTAGTTTATTTATGTTGAATACTTTAAAAAAACGATATCTTTCGACATCCTATGAAATGTTAATATCAATGTCTGTGATATCAACATGAAAATTGCTTGATATCATTTGCAATGTTATTCTAAATATAGTCCAATTGATTTTTGTAATTATTAGACACTTATTATTATATTCAAAAATATGGGAAAGAGAAAAAAAATACGAAATATGTGTTGTATACCGTTTTTGCTTGGGTACCATTTCTCATCGCCGAAAATAATGACAGAATGTATTTTTTGTTAAGCCTGAGTACAAAAAAAAACCCAAAAAGAATGAAACAAGACATTTTTTTTTTTTCAAAATGGCTTGGTCCATACCGCCCATATATTTTTTAAGAAAAGTTCATTCATTTATTTTTATAAATTACATATTTTCATCAGCAAGAAGAGAGACAAAACGCATTTTTTGCTCTACAAATGTACAAAAACACGCCCAAGCTAAGAATTCGTACGATTATTTTGAACTTGGTTCTGGTTTCTTACGTAAGTTGTATTCAAAGTCGCTCCACGTTTTGAGAGTTAAGAGGTACAACTCTCACTGACTCTTTTGGAGTTGAATCCGGTCTCCATAATTTGTAGAGTGATTGTGAATCATCGATTTAAGTTTATTAAATTTATTATAGCTTATGAACGCTCACGTGGGTAGTTCCTAACATTTATAGGGTACGAAACGGAAGTACTACGCTGAAAGCAGGTAATTTATTATTATTTTTAGGATCAGGCAAACCCTGAAACTATCAAAGTACCAAGAACGCTGGCTGCATTCCATAGCCTAAAAAAAATCTCTCTGCGAGGAATAAGACAGCTTTCCTATCACCAACGGCGTTGACTTATTAAAAAAAAATAGTTTATCATCACCAGCCCAGATTTAGCCCCAACTGAACACATTTTTTTTTATTTCACTTTCAACTCTCCTTGGTCCTTTCCTAGTCGTATCTATCCGTTTCCTATATTTCTGATGTCATCCGACCACCTAATTCTTGCTTGCTTTGAATTTTGTCTTGTCCACCTTAATTATGATCTTAAAATGCATCCATATCTATCCAAGCACTAGATGCATAAAACTGTCGAGTATTTTTGGTCGACGTTACCCATAAATTTAACACAACAATGCCGTCTAGGACAAAAATAGACTTGGACTATGCCTTTGTCATCGTATTATGGGTATCATTCAAGTTGTACAAAAATATGATAGGTACTACTGTACTCGTTATATTAAAGTAAGTACATAGCAGGCAATTGCCTGCTTATTAACCCACCTCATGGTCATTGTTAGTTGAACACTGGCGTCGATTACATTGTGAAACTGCCTCGGTGGCTCAGTTGGTAGTGATCCTACTTTCTGTGCTTGGGGGCGTGGGTTCGATTCCCATATAGGACAAACATTTGTGTGATGAACATTTGTGTTTGTTCTATGTCTGGGTGTTAATATCTATTTAAGTATGTATTTAAAAAATATATATGTATGTATATCAGTCTCTGGCAGCCATATTACAAGCTTTGCTTAGTTTGGGGTCAGATGACCATGTGTGCAATAATGTCCCAGATATTCATTTATTTAACTATACCGCTTTTTTGGTATTTTTACTCGATATCACTAAATATGTCTATAATAAATAGGTACTATTTATTACATAGTACATATTATACCGATGCTATTTAATAACATATTTAGTAAAGAAAGAAAATGTGAAAAAAAAACAGTGATAATAAACCTTATCACCACCTTTTTGGGCGATGTGACAGCTAAACCACAGACTAACAAAATGGATGTGGCATCAACAATCAATAGATATTATTAACATTTGACACAACGAAGCTTTGTGAATGTGAGTTGTCGATTTTTACGACAGACTAGCTGTTTCCCGCGCTTTCGCTCGCTTAGTATAGAAATCTACTTTACCCTCTTTCTGCCCTTTTGTTTCAGTCCCGCATCCGTCTTGTAATCCACTCTACCTTTCTGCTCCAGGATCCTTACGGCTACCTGTTTTGAGCGATTCTGTCTAGGTGATGAGAAAAGTAACGCATTCCTCCCGAAATCCACTGAATCCCGTCTCATTTACTCTTTCAAGCCATTCCCGGATTGGTAGTTCCGGAGTTTATCTCTTACAAACAAACTTTACCTCTTATAATATATAATATATTTATTATATACCTATTATAAGAGGTAAAATTTGTATATAATAAGTAAATAATGTAATAATATTATTGTAGATGACACTAAACTATTTGATGACATTTTTAGTAAAGATAATCGCCATTTTCATCGCAAATTTAGTGAGCCAGAATCTTTTAGCGCAGTCAAAATTCTTCATCTAAATTAAATCTTATCTAGTGACAGAGAAAAGAGATAACCTAGACCGCGTCAAAACACGATTTATCGTCACATTAATTTTGAACATAATAACGTATACCTACTCGTACTTGGTTAATGAGCAATTTCATTAATGAGCTACTTTATTATAAAAGTCCGTTGTGCCGTTGAAATATTGGTTTATCGAATATTCCATCAATTTGTGCGCAGAAGGGTGATATGTTTATTTTTAATCCAGTTAAAAGGATAAATGTTTTACACAGGCGAAAATAAATATTCGTTAATGAAGATTTTTATCCATGTATATAGGTGGATAATTTAACAGCTGAATAAATCGAAATTACTTCTGATGCCACTACGACTACGTCATATGTCCTTTTCAAATAGCAAGTGCCTTTATTAACCAAGCTAACATTAATACTACACATGCAGTTAGACTGCCCATAGACCGGTGAAGGTCTAAAGACAATGCCCAAGCTTACTATCAGTTTGCAGCATACCCAGCATGCTGACGGCATTACCACCTTGAATGACAATGCTTATGCGTTGAGTAACACGCCAGCATTTTGGTCAGGCGTCACATTAACCAGACGCTCAGGAAGAATAGATGACCTTGAACTATTGAGAATTTTGGTCATACCGATTTCCTCACGATGTTTCCTTCACCGTTTTGATCCATTGTTTTGTACCGTTTTTGACACGGAGTTGAGTGTGGATAAACACACACACAACAAATACACACAACCTTACGCATTTATAATATTAGCGTGAAGCAGAACATTACACCGCATCATATAATTCACACTCACTAAATCAAAATTTAATTATTTGTTAAAAATGTACGTTTTAGAAAACAATGTGGAAATTTTTGAATAAACATAAATATCCGAGAGTGTTTGGGTATTTCACGCAAAATATTTGCATGATCTTCAGATATATATCCCACGAGTTGTATTATTAGGGCGGTAATCTCCACCTTATGTACTCACTCCGATCCTTAATCCCTGAAGATCCCTGACGTGGGTACATCTTATTGTGGTTCTAGTGGTTTTAGGAAGTCAAATTGTAAAGGAAAAGAACCTTCATTCGACTAACCATTGTTATGTTAGTTTGTTAATAGTTTCAATATTATTACACTATGTATGTCAACCACAGAGAAGATCAAAACGAAATAAATAAATCGTTGTGTATGTCTTTATTTGATTCCGTCAATTCTCGTTTCAATATATTGCATGTCGTTATTTTTGTCTATTCATTAAAAACAAAAACAAATCTAAACAATAAAAAAAACTAATCAGTAAGTAAGTTAAATATTTCGATTCAACAAATGTTCGCTCGGAACTGCGCTGGACGCAAAAGGCAGCTTAGTACAAAGACAAACTTACGAGGGGTGATCCAAAAGTAATGATAATCAGTTATTTCTAGTGCACACAAAAATACAAAAAAAAACAGTCACTTGCTCAGTTACCCACTAGTTCAGGAAAAAAAATTCATATAAATAGGCCACGATTCCCGGGAGCTACATTCATTTGAAACTCGTAGTTCAAAAGCCAAAGATTAAAATCAAAGAAAGACACACTCGACTGCCATTTGACCGGCCGCGCGGCTCATTTAATTCAGCATTTAACTCGGCACCTGCTTCATTAAACATTGCACCAATTACTGGCGTTGTTACATTGCTCAGTTCAAATCGAGTCAACTGCCGTTAGGTGATGGCAATTATAGCTATATTTGATTAATTTAACTTGTTTCCTTAGTGCACTTTGTTGAATCATCCAGAAGTTATACTTTGCTTGAAACAAGCTCTGGTGCATTTGACCTACAACGTCGTGCCAAGGAATCAATTAACTATTTATTTCTCACTTTACTTTTATAATTTTATTTTCCTATCCCTGATTCCCTTTATAAATTTACAGCATAATTTTAGAATTTAAGAGTCGCAACTATGCCTTCATCATGACATTAGGTTCCTAAATAGTTGTATTTTATGTTTGTTACCTAAGACAGAACTCCGTCATTTATGAACTGATTCGGAAAATTATGTTTTTAATTGAAAGGATATGCTTTCAGTTTGGTTCCATAGAAATTTCATCAAAATCGGTTTAGTGGGTTAGCTTTTAAATTAAAAGAGCTGGAAAATTCGGTTACTTGGATGGCTGTATTATATCATCCAAGTAATCTAAATTGCATATAGCATAATTGCATATCCTTGTGTGAAGTTGCTTTTTAATTGATAATTTTTTAATGTACACTGAAAACTCGCATTTACATATATTTTTTATAATGTAGAGAATGCTTTCGAAATAGTCCCATAAAAATTCATAATAATAACTAACTCTTATAATACGAATAATTTCGTTAGTGCGCCTGTTGATTTGGCAATATCATGCATTTATTTTATGACTAAATTCACATGCCGAGTAACGGCAAAATAGGAGCACTAAATATAAAATACCTAAGACCTGTGTATAACCCTATTTTTTGTGAATAAATTTCATTTCATTTCATCAAGCTTTTTGTTTAAGAGCTATCAATTCTGAAGTTTTTTTTTTTATATTGATACGTTTATTACAATTAGGGCAATTTTTTCAATCCGCAGTTAAACGGTCTGATAGTTAACAAATCAATAAATTTATCTGTCCAATAAATTTAGAGGTTTTACTCCGCAGATAACCTCAACTCACTATTGAAAAATTCGAAATCTTATCAATGGCATACAATTTATCCGATCCTGTAACTGAGAATTGAAAAATTGGCCCTTAGTTGAATACTTCTTTGTCTTCATGCGTGAAATGTCACTACTTGACGTCACTTTCGAGCCTCGTCTAGTACTTTTCTTAATCTGTGGCCTCGTGTTTATAGTTGCCATTGTGCTAGTAGTTTTTATCTATAGTCTGTGGCTGCACGTAATGAAACTTTCGCCACGGTGTGAATTTTACTGTCCAAGCTCGAGTAGGTGCTTACGTAAAGTGGTTTTTCTTGAGAACTTTAGGAAATCTTTGTTTGTACAAGAAGTTTTAATTTATAAGGATTTTCCTGGGTCACTCTTTGCCTCTAAATTAAAATACCTTAGTAATTGTTGAAAATATTTCGACGAATACTTCGATTATATATTTCTGTAGATGCAGTTCCATGCAAAATCCAACAAAAATTGTCCCCATACATTTTTTACGACTTTTAGAAAAATCTGACACGGATCACATGTCGTAAATAAGTGTATTGTAAAATTAAGCCTTATGAATAACAAGAAAACACAAATTCGTTAGAGCGAATGAGAGCGAAATAAGGCATATTTTTTGTTTATGCCTTGTTTTTTCAGTGCCATTTTTAAGCGGCAACAGTTCATCTACAAAAAATATATGATCGAAGGACGAATATAAATACTTTTTTTTGTTTACGTGACGTCATTACAATTTCATACCATACTATTGAGTCTATACTCATGTCAGGCCAATCATAAAGTGCCCCAAAAACTCCAACAGTTGCACAACACTGGACACTTCTGATATCTTAATGGGAAAACTTTTATTGAATCGACTCGGAAACAATGCTTAAGAGTCGATAAAAAACCGAATGCTCCAGTTATTTTAGAACTTTGGCTATTGTCTCATTGTTTGAGTTTAGTCTCTGTTATTTTTATGGGCCACAGAAATCGTTTTGGACTTGTGAAGAATGGTTTCAGGTGTCGGTTTCCTATTCTCGCCCTGCGTTTTAATTCGCGATTTTTTGTTGTTCATCATGTTGGGATAGGATGTATCCTATTTCCGTTTGCAGGATGTATCTACACAATATTTTTTCTTTAATGTTTCGTCAAAATCAATCCTTTCCATCCTAAGGTTGCCTAAAAGAGATCGCTCTTAACAATAAGGTGACTGTTGCGCTAGTATTTTTTTAAAGCTTTTTTATCGTGTGTATAAATAAGTGTGTTATTTGTGGTGTGAACAATAAAGAGTTTATCTATCTATCAGTTCAGCCGTAAAACATAAGAAGATAAACAGAAAGTCACAAAGGGTTTCTTATGCATTTAGGAATAATTAGGTACTAGCTGCGTCCCGCGGGCTTACCTACAAGCCTTTCCAGTTTTCCGAAGAAAACGTGGTTATATTTCGGAATAATGTAAGGTGTACGTTTTTGATGTTTTTTTTTTTAACATGCAGTTCCACGCACATGCCACTGTTTTCGTGAACTTTGACAACTTTTACTAATGGTTTAGGCTTCAAATTCCACGTTTAGACATCTTTGTATTAAGACACCGACAACTAGACATTCTATTCAATGTAAATATCCAACAAGTGCCTCAGGCGCCGCATACCATGTAGTCAAAATAATTAAAAAGATTGCACTATCATGTATAGCCAAAATAATGCAAAAGACCTTACGAAGAAGGAAAGGTAATCTCATTATTCCTCATTTCAACGTCTAGCATTAAGATCATCATTAAAAGACCCTCGATTGAAGTCTCAACTTATCCAATAAAAGGAAGACAGACTTATCGACCATTCACTTGATAGATTGCAGCTTGTCTGACACAATTGTCTTGGGCTTTGTTCTGCAAGTGAGGAAAAATGCTGATTCGTTTCTTAGGTATTCAATTATACAAGAATTAATTTTTATTTTTATTTACATCATTCTAAGCTAACGTTTGACCTCAATCTCAGTTGCTGGAACGTGATGTTGCGGTCTAAGATGGAGCACGTTTAACTAGTAATAACATATTAACCCAAGACATGCTCTCATGACTCCAAGATTGTAGATGCTGCGGAAATACAGACAGAGACAAGGTGTTTCATTGTTTTGCCGTGCTAATCAGAAAAGAGGAGGCAAAACGCTTGGTGCGGAGTTCATTCCAATTGGTTCGTTAGATTGGTCTTAATTCCTCAAGTATTGTAATCATCATCTTCATGCTCAGCCAGAAGACGTTCACCCCCCTCCCCACCCCCTCTATAACCTCCACACTGAACGACATCTGTCATCTGCATCCACTGAATGCCCGCGACTCTCACAATGTCGTCGGTCCATCTAGTGAGAAGCCTACCTACGCTGCGTCTTCTGGTTCGTGGTCTCCACTCAAGAACCAATATAATAGATGTATTGTAATGTTTTGCGTTTAAAATATTCTCGGATCCGTCAATTTGCTTGACTTAGCTAATTGTTTTACAATACTTACTTAGGTTTTAATGTACATAGAGGACGTTTTGATTAAAAATAATTGGCGGTACTTTATCTGCGTGTGACCGGACACTGCAGTGTTCAAAACGTCAGGCAAGCGATAAAGTCCGTTAAAAGTATTTAATTTCAATGATACTAACGTTTAATTTGACTTTTAATGTAGGCGAAAGATAAAAAACTTTGTTAATCACAATAAAACAACTATGAGTAAAGCTGATTTGAAACTTTAGTGCAGTGATAAAACTGACCGCTAACTTCTAAAGTTACCTAATCTAAATTTAAGCGGTAGTGTTTAACTGTAGTGGTAGGACTCTTTTGCAGGGGTCCGCCTGGGTACAGGTGTGGGAAGTACCACACCTTTGCCAGTTATTCAACCGCCAAGCAGTAGTGTGCAAACACTACTGTGTTCCGGATTGAAGGGCAATGTTTCCAGCGAAATTACAGGACACACAAAGATTTGACATCTTATATCTCGGGGTGACGAGCGCAGTGCATTGCCATCCAGGGTTTTGAACTGTTGAAGTTCAAAATTCTGAGTGGCGTTGTGCTGTTATGGGCAAGCGTGAAGAGCCATCAGGCGAGCGACTTCGCTCGTCTCGTCACTCACTCACTCACTCAGTACCATAAAAAAAGCTGTTGTTCTTTTCTCAAAATAAGTAAAAACGAATAGATATTAATGCCTGTTTTGTACCTGTTTTTACCTAAATAAAATAAGTCCCGATAAACATTTAAATAATAAATCAGTTTTTATATTCCTCCCAAAAAACGACCTACTTACTTAGTTTTTTTTTTTTTTTTTTTTTTTTAAACCTCAAAAATGTTTTGGTACTTATTAAAATGTACGTTTTTGATAATTTAAAAAATTACTTAATAATAAAGCTATTAGTTTATTATTTATTTTCTTTGTGTTTGTTGTATCTGGGTGTTTTCAAGTCAAATGTGAATCGGTTTCTTCTAGGTAAGCGTGATCTATCGTGGGCCGCAGCATCGCTTAACATCAGGCGAGTTGGCGGCCAAGCACAAGCCGATTTTACAATTAAAAAAAAGAGTTATCTATAAGTATATATAAAAGGTATGACATTTATGTATATGCGTAAGTTCCTTATGGACTCTGAAACGGCTGGACCGATTTTGACGGGATTTTCACTGCCAGATAGCTGATGTTATAAGGAGTAATCCTCGCAGGTAAAACTGTGGTACGCAGCTAGTATTAAATAGATCTTGTACCGATAACGTTTATTGATCAAATAACCGTTTCAGTATCTTCTTTAGCTCAGTCCTTGTACCTAAGCATTTAACAGACCCGTTACTATGACGCACTATAGTAACCTACAAATCTATCACGTAAACATCAGCGTAAAAAAACTTAACAACAATAGCTGATTATGAACTTTATTGCACTGACTTAAGAGATAAAACGTTGCACGTAGTAATATTTTAATGGTTAAAATTTTTGACAACAAACTCAACCTTATGGAGATAAAATAAGGTATTGCAGATCTTGAGGAGGTTGCAACGTAGCGGCTTCTGGTCGAGTGGGCGACCTTGGGTTGCACCTTACTTACGTAATGGCACGTTCGAAGTTGCGTTCGATTCAAGTTATTAGCTGGCATGCACAACGCAAATACCGCTGTAGCACAGAATAGTATATAAAATATTGCGCGGTAAGTCCCGATAAACATTAGTTCAAATTGCGACAGTTTAAAAATTACACGTGATTGTTATGGATGATGACATATGGTACTAAGACGTGGTCCTTAACTGTTGGCCTTTTAGAATAACTCAGAGTCACACAACGAGCAATGGAGAGAGCTATGCTCGGAGTTTCTTTGCACGATAAAATCCGGAACGTAGATATTCGCCAAAGAACCAGAGTCACCGACATTGCTATTAAAATTTGCAAGTTGACGTGGTAATGGGCAGGCGACATCGCTCGAAGAACTATGACCGATGGGGAAGAAAGGTTCTTGAGTGAAGACCACGAATTGGAAGACGCAGCGTAGGTAGGACTCCTACTAGATGGACCGACGACATTGTGAGAGTCGCCGGCATCATTGGGGGATATGTTATGTTCCTATGTTCAGCAGTGGACGTCTTCTGGCTGATGATGAATCAGATGATGATGATGATGTGATGATGATGGATAAAAAAATAGAAAATGAATCAAAAACCGACTTCAATACTATACCTATGAACAAACTTAAGATAAGGAGTAGAAAAACTACAGTTAACTTAAAACAGAGATTGAAAGCCCTGATCCAAACTTTTGCTGAAGGGAACACTACAAATCAAAACGTCATTTATGTATATATATATTTTGTATTTGTTGATTTATTAGCAGCACACTTTTTAATGAATTTTGTTGGTGTAAGACCAAATAGGTAAGGAGGAGAGGTAGAGCTCCATAAATAAATGGTTTTCACAAATAATTATTTGAATTTACTATTGGTAAGCTTTAATTTTTACAAGATACTTACTCGGTTAACTATTGAAACTCTTTGATCTTAATGCCTTTCCTTATATTATTTTACTAGCCGTCCGCCCCGGCTTCGCACGAGTGTAAGCTCGGCCTTCGGCCTCGCTACAAAATATAATATAGCCTATGTCACCCGGGGATAGTGTAGCTTTCCAACAGTGAAAGAATTTTTCAAATCGGTTCAGTAGTTTCGGAGCCTATTCATTACAAACATACAAAAATAGGTACAAATCTTTCCTCTTTATAATATTAGTGTAGATAAATTTTCTCGACATTTTAGAGAGCATAAATGAAAACTTTTCATTCTGAGAGACAGAGTTGAATAGGCACTACCAATATTAAACTAGATAAATATACGTAACGAAATAGGTATGAAATAATGTTACAATTTTTTCCTCAAGCTTGGTATTGCTCGTTCGCAATGTAGCACCGCCATGTGCGAATATTTTACTATTGCCCGGAAAATATTGCCACTCGGGGTGCAAGCAGCAATATTTTCCCGTAAGGCAATATTTTGTACATTCTGGTCACGAATATTGCTGCAAAAATATCGTAGAAAAAGCATGATGTCTCTAAGAGCAACTATAATTTTATTGAAACGTTTTGATTCTATATACGTTTCTAATCCGTACAGATGAAGAATTGAACAATCTGTTTTAAACTATCACGGTTGTTCACTAAAGTTAAATGATTATTTACGGGATATTTACCGTGGTAAGGTTGTGGAAGGAGCTCCCGATATTTCGGCGCAGTTACATGCACCATGTTCACCGGAAGTCTTCCCGTGAACATGTGTAACTGCGCCGAAATATCGGGAGCTCCTTCCACAACCTTACCACGGTAAATATCCCGTAAATAATCATTTAACTTTAGTGAACAATCTGCTACTTTATTCTGTGAGATATACGTTATTTAGGTCTTCAAAACTATTTTTCTGACGAATCTTTACTCTATTTTCGCTTTTACGTCGCTTTAAGTACAATAAGGAATTTGAGATAAATTTATTCTATAGATATTTACGTAGTAATGAAATTTAGCCTAACTTGAAATAAAAACTGAATTGCATAAAAGATAAAATTACCATATTTAACCTGACACAAAGTCCTATATAATAATTTGCAATAATGATTTTAAGAAATATTTGAAAGGTTCAGCAATTAATGTGCAATGACTATAAATATTATTTAATTTAAATGAAATAAAACATTACATATTATGCTTTCTTAATGCACTTTGTTTTTACGACACGTTTGGCCTCTTCACGAGGCATCCTCGAAATAATCGAGTATACTAAATGGTGCTTAGTAGTTAAACTTTTTTTATTTAATATTAAAGTAGGTAGTTATAGATAATTGGGCTTCCATAAATTATTAAGGAAGTTCACTGACTCTGTAAGGCCATCTTGAGTCAGTGCCATGACACGTTCACATAAGTACCGTAGGTTCATTGTTTCCAAGTAAAGCATCTAGGTATAGTAAGTATCTTATTTCGATTAGTTCTAAACTACGCCTTCTTTAGGCATTGTTAAAGATACAAAACTCAAGACAGTCTATGAACTAGTTAGCACATATTATGATAATTGTTATACTGAAAAAATAATGATTGTTGATATATCCAAAATTTGGACGAAACGATTTGATTTTACTTGTGCGAGCCTCTAGTCTGGGATTGCACTACCTTGATGAGTGTTTTCCGATAGTTGCAAATGTAGCAATCTAGGCGTAGTAAATCAGTTTCTTCTAAGACAACGTGTTCAATCGTAGACCACATCATCGCTTAACATCAGGCGAGATGGCGGTCAAGTGCAAGCCTAGTTTTCGCGGTCCGCTGCTAGTTATTTATCATTCTCAGATACGAGTACACCCATACCTGGTATTGCCCATGCATAAAATAGAATAGCTATCCATTACGTAGACCATTGTCAGTATTACTGTCATGGCTTGACATGACGCTTGATGGCGCATGAAATGTGATTGAAACTTGATACGATGGCTCGACCGCATAAATGATTGTCAATCAGAAAAATCACCGAAACGTCAAAGACTTTTTGATGAACGTTCTTACCACTGAAGTGAGAATTTTTTATCTCTTCTCTTTTCTGTGGATCTTACCAAGACGTATTAAAACCTTTAATGGCCTTCCAACGTCAATGGTTCTACTTATGAATGTCTAATACAAACAAGTCGTTTATCAGCAAAGTATTTAAAAATAACCGGCCAAGTGCGAGTCGGACTCGCGCACGAAGGGTTCCGTATCATTATCTATAACAACTTTTTTTTTGTATGGTAGCCCCCCTTAAATATTAATTTAATTTTAATTAAATAATTTATTTTTAAAGTGAATATAAAACTAAATATTCTGTGAATATTTCAAGCTTATATCTCTAGCCGTTATCAATATGGAGCGAAAACGAGCAAAAAAATCACGTTTGTTGTATGGGAGCCCCCTTAAATATTTATTTTATTATATTTTTTTGTATTTGTTGTTGCAACGGAAATACATCATCTGTGATAATTTCAACTGTCTAACTGTCACGGTTCATGAGATACAGCCTGGTGACAGACGGACGGACGGACAGACGGACGGACGGACGGACAGACAGACGGACGGACGGACGGACAGCGGAGCCTTAGTAATAGGGTCCCGTTTTACCCTTTGGGTACGGAACCCTAAAAACTAGCTGTGTCCATCGGTTTTACCCGTTATAATAACCACTACCAGCCAGACGCTATGACATTCCCCCTTATACCATGCCACCGCGCACTGCAAAGCTTACAAAGCCTTTGGAGGCGGGAAAGTATCTAGGTATAAATAAGTCTCTGGTAATTTCGATTTCTAAATAAATGAAGTAGTCGCTATTTTGTGTGCTTCATATTTCATCCCGTAACACTGTGTTTTTTCAGTTTTCATGCTTTTTCTGAGATATTTGACCTTGGAGCCAGGGTCTAGAATACAGTTCCAGTGCTTATTATAAGAGCAAATTAAAGAAGGACTTTTGGGATCGCGAGTGGTCAGATCTGAGGATACGACCTCTGATTCAAGCGAGCCTAATAAAAACAACGGTGTGCCCCCACGCCACCCATTGTAGAGGGGACGAAGGGAAATGTTTTGAGCATTTCCCGGAAGTATTGTTTCATACCACGTGCTAGGGGGTTCCTAAGAAGATCACAGAGCCCTAAGTCAGGCACAGAGGCAGGTCACTGAGGTGTTTTTTTGGAAAAATTGTGTATGCGAAATATCACTGACTAACTGGCTCATCACGGAATCTCGAAAACTTTCTGAAATATTGGCACGTGGGTTATATGGGGTGTAATAGTCCGCTAAAAATGATTTTTCTAAAGAACCGAATTAAGTGGGGCCAAGGGGGGTTGAAAGGGTATATGAACTTTTTCGCGTATGAATCAGATAGAGTATGTTTCGCGAGTGAATCGGTTTCTTCTAGTCTACCGTGCTCCATAGTAAACCGCATCATCACATCGCTGCATCATCATTAAAAAAAACATGTCGCTGGCAACAGCTAGTAGTGTAATAGTATTTATAAATCTTCTATTATAAATTCTCATGGATAACGTATAAGTAGTAGTAAAGTAAAGAAGAACTATATACCTACCTAGGTAAACAAACTAACTTAGGTCCATTATACTCGTATCGGTATGTTCTCACAACAAGAATGACTCACAGTATACATACATGTGAATTCTAAAAACTGCCAATTTGAATTGTAAATAAGAAAAGTAAATCAAGTAGTTCTAAAGTACAACTCCTTCAGTCCTAGGCTCCTTTATGTTGGCCTTTATCCGGGATACGGCTTTACTAAACCTAAAAGAGGCCTCTATTCTGGCTTCAATGGATCCCTATGTATGTACACAGAACCCTTGCATCGACAACATTGGTACAGAATTATTTATGTACCTAGGACGGGCTTGTCTGTTTTTGGGGTTTCGAGTACTATCAGATTCATGGTTTCCTGATTAGTTGTTTACAATGGAACTGGTATCGAACGCACGCGTGAGATGAGACCACTTATTGTGTTTTAGTACACAAATGTATACACTCTGTCTTGTCGAAATCAATCAAAAGTAGTTTTTTTTACAAGCTTTTACTTAATTTGCTCTGTTAATATGTATGTTCGTATGTGTGGGACAAATCATGCAACAGAATTTTAGACCAGTTATCTTCAACCGATTGAGATGACATATTTTTGTAAATTCGGTGACAATGCAATGTTATGGTACCACCGAGCTGGTCTGGTGATGAACACAGAAGGTGGAACTTCTAAAGGAAACGCCGTAACCTCGTCGAGTTTGGGTTCTATGGATTTGTCTTCCTAGCAGCTATGGTTCTAGACGTTAAATTCAATATGGCGGACGCTCCAAAATTAGATTCTAGATAGAGATTTCATTTGATACTTTCTGTAACTTAAAAAGACGTTCTTAATGACATTTTATGATGAAGCCTTCGGAACTTCGGACGAAAATTTTCCTTACGTTTCTAATGGCGAAAATAATATAAATTCCTGATTATGACGCGTAAAGGAGCAAAGAAAATGCCTGAAGCTAAAATTAGATGTTTGTGAATAAATTTACCGTAAAGCCCTGAAAAAGCTGAGCAACTGGCAACATTTCTTTCTGGATTTATGTTTATTTCGCAATGTTTACATCTGAGTTTACCTTTGGACCCCTGTGTTGTTAATTTTATGGGGGTAGCTGGGATATATTTGGGATGTGGTTATATGTAAAAACATGCGTAATCTTTGCCATTACAAAGGGACGCTCTCTCATTATTGTATAATTTGTTCTTATGCATAATATCCTATAAATATACCTACACATTAATGACTATCTCTTTGACACTATATTTTTTTTATTAAAATAAAAATTGAATAATAATGAGTCCATTGATAAAGTTTCTATTAGGTATATACACAGAAAAGCAGAACAGAGAAGTATATAGAACGGAAATGAACAGGAAAATATGTCGCCAGACATTATGACAGAAACTTGATTGAACATTCTTATTTAGTTCAACGCCGTCGAACTCCGCGTCACAGTTGCTAACTGATTTCGAATGACTGACGTTTCGTTAATATGGGTACAACAAGAAAAAATTCTCACTTGAGTGGGTGCAACTGGCTAATTACTTACAAAATTGCCTTGACAGCCGTTCTAATTTAAACTTTTTTTTTTCTGTGGGTATATCGGGGAAAAAGTCTTTTCGTATTTTGTATGTATAAAGTTGTAGTAAAAATCTTATCCGTTGTACTGTTTGTATCTGGCTGGTTTTGATACCATTAAAAATATGACATTTTAAAAAAGGAATACAAAACGTAAAAAGCAATTTCCCGCCATTTTTCAATTGTTTTTTTGTTCGATAAAATGAGTGAATCTAACGAACAAATTCGATATATTGTGAAATTTTATAACAAAAAAGGGAAAAATGCGACACACGCCGCGAATAAAATTTGTGACGTTTATGGACCTAATGCAGTGTCATCAAGAGTAGCACAATGTTGGTTCAAGCGTTTTCAGTCCGGGAATTTTGATGTCAAAGATGCAGCTCGCTCTGGTCGCCCTGTTACGGATAAAGTAGATGCCATTTCTGAAAAAGTGGACCAAGATCGGCATATTAATAGTTACGACGTAGCTGAAGAACTGGGGATTGACCACAAAACAGTTTTGACCCATTTGAAAGAAACTGGGTATACAAAAAAACTCGATATTTGGGTGCCACACAAGCTCACTGAAAGAAACCAAATGAATCGTGTACTCATTTGCGACTCTCTATTGAAACGTAAAGAAACCGAACCGTTTTTGAAAAGATTGATCACTGGTGATGAAAAATGGATCACCTACGACAAGAATGTGCGCAAACGATCATGGTCAAAGGACAGTGAAGCACCACAGACTGTAGCGAAACCCGGATTAACACGTAATAAGGTGATGCTGTGTGTATGGTGGGATTGGCAGGGCATCGTTCATTATGAGCTTTTACCGCCGGGCAAAACCATCGATTCGGATCTCTACTGCCAACAGCAGATGAGACTCAAACAAGAAATTGAGAAAAAACGGCCGGAATTGATCAACAGAAAGAGTGTGGTCTTTCATCATGATAACGCCAGACCGCACACATCTTTGGCCACTCAGCAAAAATTTAGAGAGCTTGGTTGGGAAGTGTTAATGCATCCACCATATAGCCCTGACCTTGCACCCTCAGATTTCCACCTGTTTCGATCTCTTCAGAATTCTTTGGGTAGTGTTAGATTAACATCAAGAGAGGACTGTCAAAACTACTTGTAGCATTTTTTTGATCAGAAGTCCCAAAAATTCTACAGCAACGGGATCATGTCACTACCTACAAGATGGCAACAAGTTATCGAACAAAATGGCACATATATATTATAATTAAATGTAATTAAACTTGAAAAAAATATGTCTTGAATTTGTTTAAAAAATACGAAGAAACTTTTTCCCCGACCTTATATGTAGAGTTGCCCAGGGGTTTGGGCGCCAACATAAAAATATACATCTGTCACTCATTGTAATATTTTCCAAAACTTGATAATTTCGAGTTTTTAAGTGTAATAATGGTGGACTATTATTTATTATGTTTGGGAAGGTGCTGTTTTCGTGTTGCTCGTGTTATTTTCAAAAGATATTATGATGAAGGGAAATTTGTATTTACGTGATGTTTTCAAAACTCCATAGTAGCCTCTAGTAAAAACTTCACCACTTTACAAGGACTTTGACTTGACCGTGACCTATTTTGCTTGACTCTGAATGTGACTATGATTTGTTTGACGATAACTAATAAAACTTTGTATTATTTACAATACCTACATGTCATTAGCAAATGCACAAGACATGCGATGCCAAAATCCTCTTAAAAGAAAAAAAATAAAAAGAACGTCAAAACCTTCTATCAGTCAAATTAGTCAAAAAATATTGTTTCTGCACACAGATATATCTGTTTTTCTGCACAATATACAGAAAACATAATAAATTTGCGTAGCAAAAAAAAATTATAGGTCTATGGAAAACATGGAATCAAGCAAAGATTTCATACTTATACTTCTTGGAATCAAGCTGATATCCTAAATTTACGATATAAAAGCTCTAGCAACTCTAAGCTCTATGCAACTAATGAATTTAACCTCGGATGCCTGCAAACAGGTAGCATAAACAATTACCTGCCTGCAAAATTACGATGCAATTGATTGCATGAACCCTGTATTCTGAGCATGAACCTATGATTACGACATCGGTATAGTTATTTTATGTCGCACTGACCTGAAGACAATGGCTCGTATTTTATTGTTTAGCCAGGCATTATAATTTAGTGGGTATGGTTTTGAAATTTGTGGTCGGCTGTATATTTATTTTTTTATGATTTTGGACTTGTAATTTTCCGACCCCATTCCTAAGCGAGGTCGGTACATAGCGTATTCCAACTCTGTTATCTTTCGACCTTCCATAAAACTGGCAATGAAGATTTTGGTTTTGTTTTTATGACTTTGAAATGCAAAAATCAACCTTAGTCATGACTTTAAAACTATGCTGAAAGATGCAAAAACAGACTTGGTCTGTATTTACGCAATCAAAACAGAATCAAAATTAGGTAGGTATGAATATACATCGCATATAAAAATCTATAGACAATAATTCGAGGGACAGACGTCGGTATTTTCATTCTTACGCATGACAAAATGCGACAAAAGGCAAATACTTTTCGCCTTCATTTCAAAGGGGACGTAAAATGTGCGCCTATGCATATTAGGTAAATCGATAGATACATAAAGAAGTTTCTTGTTAGTCATTAAAACTAAATATATAAAACCATTTGATGAAGGATTCCAAATCACCAAACTGGTTATTCACAAGCAAGGTGACCCATCATTATTATCAACGTAGAGATTAGAAACCTCAATAAAACAAACACAAACTATGATGATTACTCACCAGGTAGGTACGTACTATATTTATCTAAAAGGCAGTATTTAATAGCAAATACAGAGCCAATTAACGCAGAATAGATCCACGACACAAACACGCAATTAGTCACCATCTAGCTACTGTCATAAAAATAAAGTTAAGATTTTAGACTCTGTCTCAATCGAGCTACAGTGTCAAGTGACTATTTGTTTGTACTATGACACTGAGACGTGAAAACCTGTAGCTTATGTGTCACTACATTATCATAAGGTCTATGAGTCACCAGCGATATGACCACGGCGATGTAGCATTGCGATCCGTAATTTGAGTAGGTACTTGCTATCCGTAAATTGGATCCATTAGAGGTGCATTGATGCAGTGACTGTCGTTGACTGGGATCGGTTACTAGAATGAGAATTAGACCGTGACTGTGTGACATCCGTGTGTAGAATTCATGCGTTTTACTAGTCAAACTCTGGGCAAAATTAACATAGTCCTAGAAAGTGGACATCTTATTTTGAGATATCTACTAGATTGATACGAAGAATAGTGAGACAAAATAACTGGATGTATAGAAAAGTTATGGATGACAGCGACATTATTAGCTCATTCAATAAATTGGACGTCCGGTTCAAAGAAATTGCTGACTAGACATTTGGAAATTGAATTTAACGTACTTAAATATAACAAAAAATCTGTCAAATATAAAGACTAATCACTAAGAATTAGATAAATATTAAGAATTCAAGGATTCAACTCAATTTTTTATTTGAATATAGGTTTGCGTTTGACTGCCATTTCGCTGCGGCGGAGCATGGTTGCCTAAAAGAAACCGATTCTTTCAACCGATACCTAAATCAAAACCATCGGGGAACAACCCAGGCAGCACATTTCACATTCTAGAGGTTCGGACAGTAAAAAGTGGAATCAACGCGCTTTGTTTATATTTTCGGAATGTCAAACATAAAACGATGTCAATTTTTTGCACCCGCCTTGCCCATCCAATAGTAATGTGATGAGACAATTGAATCATACAGATCCGATGTCTACTCTCCGAAATTTATCGGATAAATCTGATAAACTAGCAACTAAACAAAACAAAATTCTTAACTAACCCATATAATAGCATGATTGGCTCTAAAGCACAACCCCAAAACCAACCCTTCACAAACACATAAACAGACTTACATGAATATTAGCAAAGTCAAGGCAAGCCATACTCTCCCGAAAAATATGAGTCCATATCTGGCAAACTCAAGGAATCTAGGACGTAAGGTTCAACGATGTTATCCAAAATTATGGCGGTTAACCTTTACCTTTAGCCGTCGTAACTATTACGGTCTAATAAATTGCCCTTAATTCTGCAAGAGACCGCTAAAATTAAGCTGTTTATATCGTATCAAAATGTAATGTTTTAGTTCGTTAAAACCCATTGAAATTACTTTTAATACCTACTAGTTACTGTAGAATGTAGATCGCTCCTTATTTTAACTCGTCATCATTTTCTTACCCTACTGCTGGGTGTATATCTCAAACACGTAAACCTAATTCATATAAAAAACGTCTCTCTCTTGCCATGCCTGCCATCGGCCTCAATTCTGTTCTAATCAAGTCCAGTTTGACCTGCGATGATGACAAAAACATCGACCTACGAGTATTTCTGATCTACACGACCAACGCTTCGCTTACCTAGCCTTGGTCAAAACTGTGGCATAACCTTACTCCACCCATCTCTGTGGTTTTGTCCTATCCAGCTCAAATCAGTTCAATATTTTATCTGGTTGCATGTTTTTTTTTTTTTATAATATTTTCTTCAAACTCGTGAACATTAATGACTGGTTTAAATTTTTCTACAGTTTCAATCTCTTTACTCGTTTACTTAACTTAATTGTTCCCAAGTTCGTTAATTGCCATAGCATAAATCATTTTTATAGCCCTCGTTAACCCATTAGACGTAACTTTTTCAGTGGATCACTTATTCTATTCATGTTTTCACTCAAGACATTTTAGACCCTAATTTATTTTATATATGAAACATTTTGTTGTATTTTAAGACAAATTGTTAATTTATTTATAGTCTGTAATATATTTTTGCGCTTCTTCGACCAAATGGAGAAGCATTTCAGCCCCACTATTCTGCAGAGAACATTTTGTTCGTAAAAGTTATTGCAATTGTATTCACACGGTCTAACTATAAAATGACAATTTGCTATGTATAAGTATTAAAAGGAACTGCCCAATTAACGTTTTCAACGGTACCGATTCAAAGGTGCGCTGAGGCACACGGCGCACCAGTGTGATGTGAACCCAGCTCCACGCTGACTATTCTGGTGAGCGGTCGTCGCAAGAGAGAGAGCGATACAACGTAGTTAGTAAAGATTTCGACAGATGGCGTTTATATTTTCATGTTCTTAACATCTGAGCATATCTTGATATCTACTCACATCCATGTTTGCTTCATTTTCTACTTTGATAATTTATAGCTGTCATTATCTTTTTTTACTTACACGCTATGTGAACTTAAACGAGGGTCAAAATAGGGTCGGACCATTAACCGGGAGCGGCCATTGCCTAATTGCGATCGCGATTGCCATGGTTCCGTATACCTTATCTTCAGCAGATGAGACCTTCCAATTTACCTTTCAAGATATTATTAAGCTCTCTTTCTTGACTTTACTACCTAATCTCAGTTTAGGGTCTCATACAGTTTTATTACTCGCATATCTCTTTATCTTCGTAAGATTTTCGTAAATGAATTGAAATCAGAATTTACGCATTAAGATTATTATACTTACCTTTTCTACTGTTGGGTTACCTATGCTCTCTATCTCTATCTCTTATAATGCTATCAGGCTTGATCATGTACTTAATCATGTCTAGTTTCAACCCCCGATTCTGATGGTTTAATTTTGAATATACTTACCTATCAATTATGCGCCGGGCGTAATTGGTAAGTATTAGTAACAAAATTACAGTATTTTTTAATATGATGTTTTTTTAAGCTAGGTTATATTATTGTCATTGTCAAATTTCTGTACAGGAAAACAAAAATAATGCGGCAAGCGGAAACACACTAGAGATTCGTCAAAGAAATAGTTTGATGATGAATTTCCGCAAAGTAACGCCTGATTTAATCAAGTATACGTACATAGAACGATAGCCTCATAAGCAGAATGTCTTGAGTTCGATTCTGGGCTATATTTGAATAATTAATTAAAATGTCTGGTCTGTGTCTGGAGGTTCGTTGACCGTGTTTTTTGTGTGTTTTCCATGGCATAGGGAATCCAAGTGGTGAGTTACAAGTGTTATATGACCTCATTATATTAGAAGGTGCATAACATGCTTATACTTATCTGTCGATTAGATCTGTCGCAGTTGACGTCACACCTCGTTGACGCTGTTATTATTTACTTAATATTTATTTTATACTCTTATATATTATCGAAATTGCAAGTAATTTTAGTATTAGTATGTATTTATTTTTATTCAAGGGTCTAGCATGTATTTTTTATTCATGGTTTTGTATGTATTATTACTATAATATATGGTTTATATAAGTACCAGATATTTATTTAGTATAGCACCGGCACGCTCCGCCTTCTATCTCCTGTATGAATTCTCTTCATCCTAAGTTTCCTTAGAAGAGATCGCTCTTAGCGATATGGCCGTCGATTGTTGCGCTTTTTAAGTTGTTTTGTTGTGTATATAATTTGTGGTGTCAACAATTAAGTTGATTTATCTATCTATACTTAGTCTTCTAATTATTATTGGTCTATGTTATTAGTAATGGTTAATAGTTTAGGCTTATGCAAGCCATAATGCGGTACTGTACGGTAAGTACTTTTGCTACTGCTCTTATCTCATCATTTGATAAGATCTCTGCGTTAATCAATGGCTAACAAATTAGAAACTCTTGCACCGTTGATTATTTGATTTCTTTTAGCTTTACTTATTTTGTAGTATAGTTGCTTACTTTTGGTTTAACATTACTAAATAATATTTAGAGATTATATTATGCTTTATTCATATACATTCTCGGGCCTAGCCCGGAAATTTGTTAGGCATTAGTCGAGCCGAAGCCAACACCAAGAGGCCCTGTTGAATACAAAATACAATTACTATGTTATATGTATAAAATGGAATAAAAAAATATTGTACAGTTTAGGATTTAAAAAAACTGGGCTATTGAGGTGAACAACTTGTAGATGGAATAATAGATCTATAGGTTGAAAAACGGGACTTGCCTTATCCTATCTCAAGATTATATTATTATTATACTCTCTGAAAATATTGATATTTTTCTCGTAGCAGAATTTTTCGATATATTGTAGACAACGACCCACGTTGACACTTTTTCGCGATTTCATGGTTGGTTCCATTCCATGGTCAAAGTTGTTCTTAATGATGAGTATAATGGACCTTTTTTGGCTTAGCCCCTTAACCCCTTAGAACTTTGCCCTCAATCAAGTTGCTTGAAGCTTCAAAAGAAAGTGATCTTTTAACACCACCCTCATCAATTAACTGAGTGCAGTTTATTGAATCTATAAAAATAGAAACTGCACTTAGCAATAAAAAGTTATCTATCTATACCTACTACATTATAATCTATTGCAACTTCCACTTCATCAATGACAGCAACCCAGGCGCCAGTACCATCAACTGATAAAACCTTGACCTTACTGAGATATCGGGAAACGCTTTTCTATTAGTGAGCTCTAAAAATAGAAATATCCGTTTTCACTTTGTGTAACGAAGTAGGTTTTTACTTCGTACTTGAATCCCAAATTTCGTTTATTTGGAACTGTTTTTGATTGATATATTTTCTCTATAAATACGAATACTTGTATATACATCAGGTTATTATTGTATATGAAATTGTGCTATTTCTACAGAACCTACCAACGAATCTATCATCCATAAATATTATTAGAAGAAATCATCTGAATAAAATTAACATTAGCAAGAAACGTTTTCATGAGCTTAAATGGTCAAAAGTGCAGAAGGGCAGGACCCTTGGCTAGACAGAATTACTATAGGTTGACCAATTAAGGCAGTTACCGAGTGGAATCCGCGTAATGGGCAAATTAAAAGCAGACCATCAGCCTGATGGTCAGACGACATTTGTCAAGCATGTCGGACGGAAGGCGATGAATGAGGCTCACACAGGACCGGGAAGAATGGTCATGAACGAGAAAAGACCTATACTCAGTAGCTAGTTGAGACCTCGGATCATCGTCTGATCTGAAGTGGGAAAGACAGATAAAACTAATTAGACAGAACGGTCAAAATGAGACGCAACTAGAAAGCCTAGACAGAAAAACTTTATAATAATAGATACTAAATAGTTTCGGATTTTCAACCTGAAATAAAACCTAACAGACTACTTAGTGAGTATAATAGGTACCTAAAATCCATTGGCATTGGAAAAATCTTCTAAGAACCGCTTTTCAAAAGAGATTGGTAATACAAAATTCATGGAAAGAAAGCAAGGGCTCTCATAAGCGGGGCAATAAATAAGCCAGAAAGAGCTCTGAGATTTTTAACAGAACCTTTTAAGGCTTTGCTTGAGTTTTTACTCGACAATCATTGTATTTTCTCAAGCTTTGTGACGACAACTCGAACGGTAGGTGTGCTTATTGTTAGGTAATGCTTATATCGTTATGAATTTATAATGGAGTGTTTAATAATTTGTTGATTTACATGCAGATATTATTCAAAAACGTGTGACAACGATTTTAAATTGTGCAGTAGTTTTATTCATCATAGGCCTGTTTTTGAGTTCAAATAACAGGTTGTGTCGGTGACTGAGAAGGCAATATACTGTAACCATATCGCTTCACTGGCTAACCAGATACTGATAGGTTGTGGGAGGTACTGAATTGTTACAAATGTTATGCTTGTGTGCACTGTGCACAATTATGGGCCGCCTGAATTTCATCCACATGCCATAGATCAGTGGAAATAGCACACTGTGCGTTTTACGCGTTCCTTTTTGCTTTACACCTGCAATTTGTGAAATGAGCTCCCTCCTGTGGCATTTCAGAGTAGCTTTAATATGGGGTTCTTCAAGGGCTGTTAATATATCTGTGTTGCCCCTGGTGTTGCAGGTATCCATAGGTGACGGTGATCGCTTACCATCAGGCGGCCTGTCTGTTTGTTTGCCATCAATGGCATTAAAAAAACACCTCCAACCAAGCATCAACATGAGTCTAAAAGGCCGTTTAAACTAGATTTTCTTTATTTTTCACGATCGTTTCTAAAGACTATTATCCATAACAAAGAAATTGTAGCTGCAGACATCAAAAAAAGCGTGACGGAACTAAAGTGCAATTGAGCTGGGTACATGACCAGACGAGATGATGAGTAGACAGCCGTGATGTAGTACAGCCGTAATCACGTGGTGGCGAGACTAAGCCGATGAAACTCGGGGCGATCGGAGATAAGGTGGACCAACGCCATCAAAAAAACTGTTGAAAAGTGTGATTGGGGAGAGACCGCATAGTGGCATAAACAAAATATAGAGGCCTACAGGGGTTGTCAGGGGGTTACCCAGGACAGATGAAATCTTTAGCTTCCCAAAGTTCTCATATCCTTGAAATCACAAAAAATCAGAATAGAAGCCTCAAAACAGGAAATAGTGTTCCCAGTCTCGTTGTTTCATGAAATGTTATAAATTATTAAAACTAGTTTAAAAACGTGTGTTCCAAATAGTCTCGTTCAACTCTACAACAATAAATAATTTCCAATTATGAATGTTTCCCAAACAATTAAATTTTGATATTTGCTTGCTTCTGCAAAATTATCAAATTATATTTCATCTGCAAGACCTGCAGCGGTTTCAGCAAAATCAGTATCAATTTCCATTAAAATTAGCTTTGTTAATGTTCGAACTTGGACAACGTTGTTTTATGGAAAATAGACAGAAACATATTTCCGGTACAAAGTACATTATGTATTTTTCAAGGTACTTGTAAATGCTAACAATCTAAAAAAAGGATAAGACTGTCTAATTGTATAGATGTATTATCCTAGCGCGGACAGTTAATATTCGTTCAATTGTTTTCTTCTGAACCTGGTTTTTTGCTAGGCTTATAATGGACAATACTCTTCATTCAAAGTTTGTCGGGCAAAGAATGGAGATATGTCTTATTAATACAATTATTGTTTGTATTCAAATGTCTCCAATTTTCATCCACTTTTTCACTATATGCGCTAAATTGCTTTTATACTGTAAGTACTTCAAAGCTAAGAGTAAGAGTGAGTAAGAATTTTCAAAAATCCAAAATTTTGGGCCCGTAGCTCCTCTAAGTTCTTTTCGTTATCCTCATAGGATTTAGTCATCCACGCCCACTTGAAAAATTTAACCTGTATATAGACCCAGTTAATTTTAATTGGATACCTATTCATAATCTTTTATTCGGAACGAACTTTCGTGTCAACCCCGAGCTTAGTTCAGACAATCATCGATTTTTGCCCCTGCTTTCATTTACATTTACAGAATTAAAGGAAAACGCCGCAAAATGTCGTACAATTTAATTTTATCTCACAGTCACAACGGGAATGTATATTGCGCCTGTTTTACGAAGCAGGGTTAGCCAGCTTATATTTTTGCTGCTACCCTCTTTTAGATAAATTAAATTGTCATGATGGTATAAAGCTGTCACCATCATCATCATCATCATCAACGAGGAGAAATTCACTACTGAGCATAGGCCTCCCCTTTAGAATCTCCTGAACGAAAGCCTGTCATCTGCATCCACTCGATGCCCGTGATAAAACTGTGGTTGAATTAGTGAAGTTGGTTAAACTAAATTCGCTGGGTTGAATGGAATAATTAGGAGCTTTTTCTATTGATAAATAGGCTTGCGCTTGACCGCCATGGTCGATAGAGCTGACTTGCTTAGAAGAAATCAATTCACTCGTGACTTACCTAAAGACTTATCGGGGAACACCCACTCAGGCAGCGCATTCCACAGTCTAGCTGTTGGTAGAATAAAAAATGCTTAGTCCTCTAGCTATCCAGGACCTAACTCAACAAAAAACCTGATACCTAACTTGTAACACTAAAGCTATTACAACTACGCTTACTTACTATTACCACTCTAAACACTACGTCTAACCTAAGAACCTATCTACACCTTGTCCTAACACTATGACTTTTTGTACATAATACAAGATGCACTAAAGTCATTTTTAGGGTTCCGTACCCAAAGGGTAAAACGGGACCCTATTACTAAGGCTCCACTGTCCGTCCGTCCGTCCGTCTGTCCGCCCGTCCGTCTGTCTCCAGGCTGTATGTATCTCATGTACCGTGACAGTTATATAGTTGAAATTTTCACAGATGATGTATTTCCATTGCCGCTCTAAAAATATAATAAAATATTTTTTTCAGGGGGCTCAAAGGCTCAAGATACAACAAACGTGATTTTTTTGTTCGTTTTCGCTCGATATTGATAACGGCAAGAGGTAGAACGCTTTAAATATTCACAGAATATTTAGTTATATATCCACTTTAAAAATAAATTATTAAATTAAAATAAAATTAATATTTAAGGGGGACTCCCATACAAAAAACGTGTTTTTTTGCCGTTTTTATAGATAATGGAACGGAACCCTTCGTGCGCGAGTCCGACTCGCACTTGGCCGGTTATTATTTTAACAAGGTCATTTGTCTGTCCCAAAATATTACTTTTCAGCATCATCCAGAAATACATAAAAGGAGTCAGATATATTGCGCCCTTTTTTCACAAAAAGCTTAAGAGCTTATTAAGAATAGTTATAAACTTTCGACTAAGTATCTCTTACTGCTATAGTGAAAGTGTGATCCTTAGTTTATACACTACCATTCATCATGATTACAAATCTTATGTCATTTTAATCCTACACACGAACCAAAATTGTTCCTTAATTAGAAACAAACAAGTTCTCTAACTCTTTGATTAAAGTTTCGGGTTAAGGGAACTTCCATCCGTGTTTAAAGCCCAATGGAAGAACAAAGAGCTCACGGCGCAAGGGATTTCCGTGCTCTGTCTATCAACCAATGTCAATCTGTCTTAAGAGAGTTTCTTTTGTTTTATCTTCGTCGAATAAACCGTAGCTCATAAAGTATGAATCACATCACGCTGGGCTGCGGACGGACAACACGTTGAAATGTGAACATATTATGTCGTGCCATCATAATTAATTATCTACTTCAGAATATCTATCAACTCTCGTTTAACCACAAATACAAAATTACTTATTTCACAAAAATAAATGACACAAAGTAGTTGCAGGGAGGCCTGAAAATAGCCTATATAAGCCTATGTTTGAGGTCCGAAGATGTATCTAAACGGTAGTAAGGAGAGTTTTAAAATGAAGTACTTTAGAGTTAAGTGCTTAATATGCATACAGGTTTATTTCAACCTTACCCTTGAGTTAGTAAAGTATCCTATGCTGCCATAGCCACCGACATAGCTGCTGGGATTTGCAAGTTGAAATGGCAAAGGGCAGAGTATATCACTCGAGGAACCGATAACTGACGAAGAAGAAAGTTTATGAGTGGAGACAATGACGCGGAAGGCGCAACGTCTCCCACTAGATGCACCGACGTAATTGTGAGACTCGCGAGCATCCAATGGATGCAGATGGCAGGTTGTCGTTCAGTGTGGAGTTCTATAGGGGAGGCCTAAGTTCAGCAGTGGACGTTTTAGCTAACGATGGAGATGATTATCCTATGCTGGTTTCATGATGTTTTCAACATTATCTGCGTATCTTTCATCAGATCAATTTTGCGGTTCTCCTCCACTTCTAAATTCCATTAGACCTTACTACAATATTCCGTAAAAGAAATCAGCTACCTGTCTAGAAACTAAAACAGTTAAATAGCATAATAGCAAAAGTTGGGACGCTCACAGAATTTTACGTCTAAAAGTAAATGTCTTATCTACAACTCTATCCTCCTGTAATAAGGGTTAAAATAGTAATGGTGGAGACACCGATTTAGAATTGTCTCACGTAGGCAGGGAAAGGAAAAATCTATTGGGCCAAAATTAGCTTCAACATTTTCAGGGAACAAACTTGACCTAGTTCTGTAACTTTATTCCCGTCGAGATAATAAACAGATACCACATAAAAGGGAAAAGGCAAATAAAAGTCGAACGCTTTTTGGTACAAAATTTATAATGTTCCCGGAGTTAAAACTCGCTTTGTTTTTTGTTACGCTTCATATGAATATAGTTTTAAAGGGCAAAAAGTGTGTACCTTATTGTTAAAATGCAACGATAATGTGGCTTAAAAAGGATTTTTTGAGTTTTCAAACAAAATATAATTCCATGCTTGTTTTAGACCTAAATGAAAAGCAATGTTCTCAATTGCAAAGCAAAAGTCTTTTTTGTGTTTTAAGACAGCACCAAGATTTAATTAAGGGTTTTTTGTTCTATGTAAATTGATAACAAACTCGTTTTCAACTGTCATAATAATATGGAGCAAACTAGCGCGTTACGTGCGCGTTTTAAAGATAATGTAGTGTAGGTAGTAACCAATCGTAGGACGTGTTTGATTAGTTATTGTAACTATGGTTACCGTGTTATTTGTATTCAAGCTTACTGTGTTATAACTTGTTTACGGCGTGTTATTGGGGTGTTATGTTGTTACATACAGAATTAGGGCCCAGTTCAAAAGAAATTTCTCGGATGTTTACCATACATTTGTTTATTAATCGAATATTTCACCGTAATTTTTAGCGTTTTTTTATTTATTTTTTTAATTTTCTGTCAAACACTCCTTTGAGGTTTTGCAAATATATGAAGGGAGAAAAACACATTCCGTATAAATTATACGAATGGTTAATTATTCTTATGTGTGGTTTAATTTGAGTAATAATATATTTTTATTTTTTTATCAATTTTAACTTAAACGGTTATAACCAATTACATTAGTTAAATTATAGAAATAAAATTTAAAATGTCATGTGTTATGTCATGTGTTATGTTTTTACGTAGTTGACGTGCTACTGAATTATGTTTTAACATGAAAGTAAAGCAGCCTCGGTCCACAAAGGAAATACATGTCAAAATAATAACATAATAATAGCGTAAATCCGCAAAGCCATCAGTGGAAATCTTTGTCGGATACCTATTTAGTACGGGATAAATTGGGATTCCGTTAAAGCCCTTCAGTGTTAGTACACGGAAGGGAAGGACGCTACCTTGGCTGGTAATCACTGTTATATTAAATTAACGTGGGATTTATTTTAATTGAAAAGTAAAAAGACATCGTTTTGGATATAAATAACTCTAAATAAGTCTGTATAGCTCTACATAACGATTTACTTGACGGAACAGTATTACGATGTGGTCTAAGATGTGAGCGAGATCGTCCACGAGGTGCCTTTTTATTCTTGTCTTAAAGAGATGTTGTACTTTATAGGGATCACCGTGGAAGGGGGCGCATTCAATTCCTTTGCAATTTGCATTAAGAAGAATTTCAAAAACTGCGTGCGGACTTTACTAAAAATCACAACGTAAGCATGGAATGAATGCTTCGATAACCTATTGGCTGAATTAGTTGACGGTACAACTCTGGTGCACTTTATCCAAATTAATGGCGATATAATATTGATAGACAAGCCACCTGACATCTGTGCTAGATCACTGTGTCTGTAATGGCATGGGGGACACACGAGAACTCTGACAACTAACACCCAAATCCAGAACAGTTATAACATGAGACTGCTTTCACAATATCGCAGCAGAAATAATAAATACCACTAAAACTATACTCATCAAGGCTACCTAAGGCAGAATATTCACATTGCTATTTACTCGTATAAGGTATAAACATAGCAGGTTTTTGAACAGCCCTTTTCTGGGCATTCCTTATATATAAATATATACTACAGTTATGCGGAAAATGTAACTTGATAAGGTTGTGGATGGAGCTCCCGATTTCAGCAGGTACATGCACCATGAACGGGAAGACTGAAAATGCGGGTGGTTGGTCGAACGGTTCAAAGTTAGGTGCAGTCAAAACGATCCACACTCTTTCTTAGTCTGTTAAGACTAATACGCTATTGCAATATATCATGACAAAAACGCATTGGTAATTTATCTAAGACTACTTTTTACTAGTTGGAAGCTCTCTGGTTATGCCATTTGCCGGTCTGGTGTTTTTTTAACCCCCGATGCAAAAGCGATGTTATAAGTTTAACCTGTGTACCTGTATGCGGTATCGTAGCTCCCAAACGGCTGAGCCGGTTTAGATTTAGTTTATTTTATATAAAAGTGACTTAAACAAGTGTATTGTAAGCTATAATTCAAGAAAGTCTTTTCAGCTATTTGAAGATTAACACTAGCTCTTTTATCGAATGTTTATAAAAATCAATTTATATTTGTTTATATAGAATAAGTTTGGCTACCAACTCGTATTATGGAAAGCGACGTTGGTAATCAGGTCTAAATGTAGATTGAAAATATCGTCAATCTATTTCGCAATCGCACAACCAATAATTGTTCAGTTACTGTTGTACCTTTACCTAGTTGATATAACCTATATTCCGTAGATATCATTATTTACCTACACCGTTTATTTAGTTTTGTTGATCCTAGCTGTTCTATTTATTTTCGCTTATATACGAAAGGAAAAGCTTCACTTCGAATTCACGTATCTTTAGTCGAAATGGAATAAAAGGTTCTACTTGACAACGAAAGTAAATTCACTTTTGACGATGATTTGTTACTCAAATAAAATGCAATCACGGTGTCAAGGTAGAAAAGAAGAGGTCGCGGGCTCACAAAGCTTAGATTTTATGTGAGGTTATTGTGGAACGTGAAATTCTACACGTGTTCCTTTATTAGCTTAAATTTAAGTGAATCTAATTTTACATAGTTCGTTATAAAACAATATATGTGAATAAATCTTGGAGGTTGGTTTTAACTCATATGTACTCTTGATTGTTGTATCGATTTAAAACTTTGCAAGATATGTTAACAATACAATAATTTGGTACCATCGAACTAATCTCATGATGGAACCAAGAGGTGGATAATTGAAATATAATATTATATTTAAGTTAAAATAAATAAATAAATATCTGGGGGACATTATTGCACACATGGTCATCTGACCCCAAACTAAGCAGAGCTTGTAATATGCCTGCGAGAGACTGATATAAGTACTTACATGTATAGTAAGTTAAAATATTTAACTTAAATATACTATATTTTTGGCTGAAATCTGGCTGTAATTCTTTACCGGTTTTTTTTAAATTATAATTTGATCTTCACTCTTAGATATTCGTGTTTGAAAACTATATCGTCAACATCTCATGAGACACGTTTAAAGCAAAACTGAAAACATATTTTTTCTACATTTACTTGAAAACTAGAATTATAATACCAACTTTTAAACTGATATTTTCACCGATAACCTTTGACACTCCATAATGTAAATAATTTACTTTTCCCTTTACCAGCTCGATACCTTTCTACCTCAGAAAGAAAATTTTGTCGTTTATTCTGAGCGCAAATGTCGTTTTTCTCCGCCAGCGCGGAAAGAGAATTCTAAATTCAACCGTGAGGAACTAGGGCCTTACTTAAAAACGTTACTCAAGTTGATCTATGTTTCAAAATGCGCTCTCAACTTCTCGCTGACGGCAATCGTCACACGCGAAAACAAGACGGAGCATATTAAAGCGTATGTCAACTTGAGTAACGTTTTTAAGAAAGGCCCCTATAGTCTAAACCTAACCTTATTTTTTTAAAGTAGGTATTAAAACGTCCAAACCTGTTCGAGTAGCACAAAAATGCATGACCTTCTCTTTATCAAAGTAGCAATCTTGGTTCTTAATCGTTTGCCCGCGAAAAATATTGGAGAATATTGAATTAGTGCCATGCCAAAACGAAGAGAAAAACGTAAGTGTGCATGAAAAAATAAAACATCCATAACTCTTATTTCAAATAGTAATTCACTTTTGATTGTTTTTTATTTTTTTTGTAAGATTTGAAATTAGCAATGATAGGTACCTTTACAACGCATAATTACTTGCTCTGTATCTTTTCTCTCCACTACAAAGTAGTACAAAATAAAGTCGCTTTTCGCGTCTGTCTGTGTATCCGCTAACTCCTCCTAAACCACGCAATTTATTTTGATGCAGTTTACACCATCAGTTAGATAATTTTTCACGGAGATTTATATGCAAAACTTACACCCGTGCAAAGCCGAGGCGAGTCGCTAGTAAGTTATAATTATTAAAAATACAACCGTTTCTGGTGAGATAAATTTAAACCACCGATTTTCAGGTACAACAAGCAAAGCTTCAACTTGGCTAATAATTTTATTTGCCTTGAAATAAACAGGTCATGGTTAAACCTGAATGTACAGCTAATAGGTTTAGTTTCCACGGTTTTTTACCAAAACTACGTTCTTTACTTGTATACGAGCAATTTTAACTTGACACTGATTTATAATGGGCTTAAGTCATTTATGGCAGTAAAGAAAAGATACGTTTTCGCTGCTTAAGGAGCTTATAGCCACTTAAGTGAAGTAAGGCTTAAGAAGTTTAATAAAACTGGCCAAAAGCGAGTAGAGACACGCATAAGGTAGGGTTCCGTAACCAAAGCTATTCAATTGTATTCATATTTCAGAAAATTGTGGTTTTAGAAAAAATCGAACGAACGAAGCCTTTGTAGACTTCCCGTCATAAAATATACTTTTTATGGTTTAGTCAATAATAAAACCACTAGGGAAACATTCGTTGTTAAGATTATTTTCGTAAAATAATCTTAATACAGAATGTTTCCCTAGAACGTCTTGAATATAATAGTCATAATCAGATAACTTTCGAAATAATTTTGAATGAAGGTTTTAAATATGACCTATCAGTGTTGCAAGTTACAAGTTTCTATGTCTTATAGTAAAGAAATTCGGGGAAGTTTGAAACATTACCTTAATTTAAAATACCTATATAATGATACCACACACGATGAAGCGACTTTATTTTATTCTCCACTAGCCGTCCGCCCCGGCTTCGCACGAGTGTAAGCTCGGCCTTCGGCCTCGCTACAAAATATAATATAGCCTATGTCACCCGGGGATAGTGTAGCTTCCCAACAGTGAAAGAATTTTTCAAATCGGTTCAGTAGTTTCGGAGCCTATTCATTACAAACATACAAACATACAAAAATAGGTACAAATCTTTCCTCTTTATAATATTAGTGTAGATGTAGATGAGCTCACCAAAAACCTAAAATTCAATTTTATATTATTTTTATACCTTTAAAATAGATATCTTTTATACTACTGTAATTGTGCAAAGTTTCATGCACTTATCCTTACAATTATAGATATTAGAAAGGTCCTATAAATATAAGACGGACGGACAGACAGAAAGACGTACGACGAACTCTAAAAACTGCATTCAAATCGGTTTGATATAGGCCGTAGACACACATAGGCTTTAGACTTACAATACAAGCGTTGTTTTGCATACTTTTGCGTCGGGGTTACAAAATTACGGTTCTAGCACAGAATAATACATAAAGTACAAGTCCAGAAGGTTCACTCCGCAAAAGCATTTAAATAAGTAGCGACTCTTACTACCACACAATAAAGTCCAATTCAAGACGTGCGAGCGCTAACTACCAACTGCTTTATTAACCTAGAAGTTGCCTCTCTGTCTTTCGCAAAACTCTTGTCGCGTTATCTCTATCTATCACGCGCCAGCGGGCACGGCAAGTCCGACCAGTCGACTACTTGTAGCTTCGTACCTAAAGTGCGGAGTGCGACAGGCCTGGTTCTAGTTAACTGTTCAATAAAAATAAATCGACTGTCAGTAAATCCGTACTATTTCGCGGTAGAAACGTAAAGTTATTACCAAGGGATCGTACGATTTCAGCACCACTCAAGATCTCACCGAGACGCGTGTCGCTGAATAAATCTCGACAAGGAAGATAACACTTTACGATAGAACATGGTTTTTATTGACGGGATCAGTACAATCTAAAAGTTCCATGGCATAAGGAAAATATTAAATTATGTTTAAAGATGAAGGATGTTAATTTTTAAGTGAAAACTTCTTAAGGCGCGTTGAAAACTTTTTGGATGAACAAAAATCATGGAACTCGCGGTATCGTCACGCTGTATGGTGTATTTTAAAACAGCGCCATCTCTTGTAGAATAGGTGAATTACTACTTTAGTTTTCACTTCTGACGTGCAGTTCTACGACTGTTTTTTTTTTTAAATACATTTTGTAATGTTTTACAATCTACCTACTTCAGACCTAAAAAAAATTACAATCATGATTTTAAGGTGGCTATTGTATGATCGAAGATTGTTATCCTAATAATAATTTAACATGAGGATGTTGTTAACAGAAAATCAGAAATTTAGTCCCTCTTTTACCACTTTTAGCAATTTTGAACATTCTAGAGTTAGTTTATAGTAGACAAACTAAAACTACTCCATGGTTATCATAAAAATTGTGTCATATCTAATAAAATAAAAATTATGAATTTTAAATTGAATGTTTTATCTAGGAAACCGTCAAGACCGAACACGAATAAGGACATTTCGCTCGATAGAAAAAAAAAAGTATCACTGATTTGCACTATTCGGTTTTTTTTTTTAAATAAAAATGTATATTAAGTATCTTAGATACTTCTAAATTTTCGTACCCCGTTCAAACTTCGAGTATAATTAATCAGAGACTACAAACTCAAATCTGGGCGCATCGTTATCCAATTAAAACAAAAGTTTAAGGTATTTAAGGTTAGGTATTTAATTTTGCAACGAAGACTCAGCGACAATAACAAATTTAACATCAATAAAATCCGTACTAAAATGCATAGTAGTCTCACTTATCCGGCACTCTAGCATATCGGCACGTCCAGTAGTCCAGCACTCTTCACGCACAGTCTCGCTCCCTCCTGCGCCTTCCTCTTTCCTCAGCCACTACCTACTACTACTAGCTACTACTACTACTAGTACTACTACTAGTAATACTAACTAATACTACTACTTCTAGCTATATGCTCGCCCGCGCTCTTTCCCCCATAGATTACAGTTGTCATAAAAGAAAAATGTGTGTACCACCTACGTCCTACATATACAATGCTTTTTTTTATTTACATTGATTTTTCTTATAATATAATCGAGTATTATATAAATTATAATAAACTATTCCAAATACTCCAATAATCCGGCACCTCCTAGTATTTAATAGTGCTGGATTAGTAAGAACATACAACACATACTCACTAAATAAGATTTTTAGTGGTTGACAACTGTGTCAACCAGTATTGTGTTAGTACGAGAACTTGCGAATAGGTTATCGTTACGTAAACGATAGCAAATGTATGAAAAATTCAGTTTCTTTTCACGTCCAATAGAGGCGCTGTTCAATTTTTCATACATTTTGCTATCGTTTTGCGTAACGATAACTTTTTCGCAAGTGCTCGTACTCACGTTATGTTGAGTGAAGGTGTTTTTCAAACGATAAAACCTCAATTCTACAATCACACAAAAAAATTATCAACTAAGGGACTCAAAATATGCATGTTCACCAAACTAATGTATGCTAAAATCTCAATGACATATGAAAAGGGGGAAGACGCGTGACATTCAAACATTGCACCCATTAAATATGGCTCGGTTCAAACACAATTTTGACAAGTACTTCACGTGCCAAACGTCATTTCGATTGTGACTAAAGTCGATTAGGCCCGTGGGCCTAATTTGAGCGGGTCACGGCAAGAAGAGCGTCCAGTATCTTCCCACTATTTCCTTACGTCAATGTAAAATCTCCATCCTACATGCTTGTACCATATCGTGTCCAACGTGAAAGGATAAACCTAATGGAAAACAAAAAGTTTGAAAAAACGTTCAACCTCATTACGTATTCAGGTTAGAACCTTGCGACAGTGTCCTGCCATTTATCTACGGTCTCAATCGCACTTATTACCGATCGATAGAGCTCACGATTTCAACGACCTAATTTCCGATAGCCTCCCGATCCCGGATTAGAAGCCTTCGGTCTACATGTTGCTATAATTTAATTAACGGCGCCGAATGACCTGAATTAATTGATTGGATCGTCTAGTCTGTGGCGTTGTCTTTGTGAAAATAGATCACAGCATTGAAATTAGAGACTGCACAAAAGAAGGTGTTTTAAAATACCTGATGATATAGTTCTAATCACAGAAAAGATAAAAAAACTCACTTCAGTAGTTATAATGCAGTAGGCTACCAGACTATCTTTTATTGGCTTGTTATAAAGCTGACCTCACAAATAGCCGATCGTTTCAAAACAAAATTTAAATTTGTTCAAAAATAAAAATATATACTTAAATGAATGTCAATGCATAATGTCAATATTAATATAAGTAATAATATTTGAATGTCGGGCTAGACGTAGAGCGCACTATACTTACAGATTATGTCACTTGTACGCCACCCAAACTTCATACTGACACTTACTATGAGAGAGAGGGACAGAACATCCCTTACTGAAGCCCACATCGTGCCCACATCCCTTTGCTTACTGATTCTTGGTATTAAATAAATTAAAAAAAATAATATAAGCTTATATCTCAGAACTTTATGACCCGATTTAAATAATTTCTTCAGTATACGTACTACATTAGTTTTCACTAAGCCAGTTATTTTTAACATACTAAACACCTGTCCAACAGCTTGTTGTTTCATTAAATGTCTTCTCTTTCTGCCTCTCCTTTCTTTGAAACCGTAGATAAAGTTGTATTTAGTACGGCCGGGCTTGTTTTCATCTGTTTTTAAAATAAAAAATATCTGAGTGAGAATTTTGAAAAACCGATTGGCATTATCATTAAAATAACAGTAGCTGTATCCGCAACTTCTTTTGCGTCAACTTTAAATAGACCTAACAGACGGAGGCGCCGGAAATTGCAGTAATATGTTACTAACAATAATTAAGTCAATTTCGTGTTGATATTTTACAGAAATTCAATAGAAATAATTTTTATAATTAACTTTTCCACACTTCAGGATTTATTCAATAGAATATAAGAGCAATGCAAGCGTTTACCTGGATCATTGCGCAGGTAGAACAATACAGGTCGTCGAATTTTCAAATTAACATGTTAAAATTCAATGGAATAGGAAAAGATGTAAATAAAATTTTATTTTGTAACATTAGCAACATTACTGAATTTAGGCAGGTGAGCAATATTATATATCTATAGTTAAGCTATAAGTATAGCTTAATTAATGCCCTTTGTCAAAAAAAACTTAAGTCACTTCTGCAATGCAAGATGTACAGTTTTCCCAAATGCTGCTTGCGTGCTATTTAATCGTTATCAATATAATATGTAGTCAGTATAAAACTTCTTCATTGCTCAAATGAATTAAGTTTTTTTTTTCTAAATTCTCTACTTAATTATTTGTTCTTTTTATTTTTATTTTTAGTCATTCAAGGAGACTTAAAAATTTACAACGTAACACACATTTCATAATTTATATTCGGGACGGCTTCACATAGAACCCTTATAATTTCATCTCGGTGCTCGTCCATCAGATGAAATGAAATCTGAGCCGCGAGCGAGCAGCCATGGCTAGAAAACAAAAGCCTGTTTATATGAAGCGGACACAGAGACCCAACAGAGAGACAACTCTAGAAATAATGTGAAAATCACGTACTGGTAAAAAAGGTGAATAAAAATTACGAGGAGATTCTATAAATTTTTAATGAAAATAAATTATCATTATCTTTGATATTTTATGTTACTAGAATTTGGTAGATAGGTAGATACATATTTTTTTTTGCATTGCGTATATAGGTCTTGAAATTATGCGATAAAAAAAACTTTATATTCTAAGCCAATTGTATTATATTTTTATACACCTATTCACAATCTATACTTGCAGGTGATTTACGCGTTCGATATTATTTGTACAAAGTGTACATCATAGAAGATTAATTACATAACAACCTAAATCTTACTTAAACATGCTTTTTGATTGAAAAAAAAATGCTACAAGAACAAATGGAGATAAAAAATTTCACAGACTTGGTAAATCTACATTGAAAGTCTTTGATAATTATATTTAATTAATTAATTGTGTCCTCTTTAAAGAATGTATAGAGTAGTATGTTTGTTAAAAGCTGAAAATTGGGATGAGTAGCTTACCTTTCGGAGGCGTATATCCTGCAGTGGACTGGAGTGAACTGTTGATGATGAATGTTCACCCACAATGTGACCTTGTTCTACTTGCAGGGTTTTTTGTCGGTTTACAGACTTATCTTACTGTTCCTTTATTTACTTTACGTCTCAACATCGATGCTCCCTTATGAATTCTCATTATAAGTGAACTTAATGATGTGTAATGGCTCCTATACATAGCTATGTATGAGAGCATTTCAGCACCTTTAAGGGTACGGTTACACTGACACGCCTTAGGTTGCGATATGACAATGTTTCTATTTACGATCTAAAGCATTATTTTGTGTGAAATCGTGCGATGGTGTTGTGGTCGGATCGACCTGACGTGACCACATGTCATATCACAGCGGGTTTGACATGTTTGAGCTGATAAAAAAAAAAAAACTAATTGCGTTGGGAACTTACTGGTGTGACAGTGATTATTCCCATTCTCCACCACCCGCTTGTTCACTACTGGTGTACAATAACATGTTTTTTGAAAACGTACGTGTTACTGTCCACCAGTGGTGGTCAGAGGCACAACACTACTCTAACTGCGTCTTCGCCCTAAGCGGCAGGAGCTACAGCTTCATATATGCCGCCCTGCGGTTCTCTAGAACAGTTCTATATAATAAATTTATCACATTAATTTATATATATATCACTCCGAATAGCGTAATTACTGCACGTTCCTGGTGCCCACTGCCACTTCACTATACACTGCCCTATTAATTCCACTTGCAGTAATCGACATTTTTGGTCACTTTTTTGCAGAAATGGTATCCCAAGGGGATAGTCTATGCACCAAAAAATAATTTTGATCTTGTTCTTTAAATACACTTAAAAAGTTATAAAATAAAGGACATGTTGTTTATATAACGTTTACCGCGTTTTTCTCGAAACCGCCATTTTGCAAGTAGGTACTGCATTTGTTATAAGGAGGAAGGAGGGCAGTACGCTACTGCCGCCCCGTTATGTCATTGCCGCCTCGCTAAGCTCAAAAACGTTAGTATGGACTTGGCTTTACATTGTAATGTTCGAAGGTATACGTAGTACATAGATATTGATGTAACTACGCAATGAATCACGTCTTATTTGCTCTGCTCTATATAGAATACAATGAAAACCTTTATGAAGGTAACTACATTTTCCGTTATTGTGTTACTATTTCAGTGCCCATTTATTAAATAACTGCCAGTTTTGTTGTTACTTTGTGATTTTATTAAATTGTGTTCATTGTTACTGCAATTTCAACTCTTATGAGTTTGAAGTCTAATCATAAAGGTTTAGTGAATAACATACTCGTACATTTCGCACTTAAAGAAGCCAAAAGTTGCAGAGAAGAACGATAAAGCCATTCGTTACACTATATAGTTTTAAAGTCCTTAATCTTTACGGAGCAAGCACACTAAATTGTTTTCTACTATAGTTAGGTATACATATTTTCATCATTAAACAAGCTTAGAAGCAATAAAACAAGAAAATGTATCTTTTCAAAATCAACTAAGCGCTTACAAACTTTATGGACTTTCCATTGAATTTCCATGTCGAATAATGAAATAAGTAAGTACCGGTCTAATGAACTTTCTTAGTAAAACATGAAACAAAGAACTCCATTATTCCTCCTATATAAAACGGAAAAATTCAAGGAATATAAAAGGAATTTTAATGTTTTCTAATTAGGTTTCCTTTTGTGCGATACAAAAGCGTTTTAATTTAATGGAACGATCTTTTAGGGGGTTAATGAGGAGGGTTTACTTGCGTATTGTAGGTTTAAGGGGAAATGCTCACATTGATTTCTTCGGATGGTGGTATTAAACTTAAGTTTTCACCTGGTAGCTAATATTTCATTACAAGTGCATGACTTCGACATGAGTATCCAAAAAAGTTTTATTGACTCGATAAAATTCAATGATCGCTTATATTCTGCGCTATATAGTAGGTACACCAGCTGCAATACAATGATGTCCGCGCTTTTTTCTCGTGCGGAAAAGTGGTAAAGTTAAAATGTTGATATGTTTGTCTCGTTCCCGCGGAACAAAAAGAATGGATAAAAAAATTTCGAATTGCGTGCAACATAGCGAAGCATTCTAGCGATCATTGAATTCTATTGGGTCTATAAAACTTTGCAGTGAGCCTTTTCTGAGTAAATATAAATAAATATGAACAAAAATTATTGATATTTTTTTTGGATTTTTAGTGCTCACAAGTTAATAATCAACAAAAAGATCGCATCATGTAATATCGATAGTTTGACAAAATTTAAAAACTACAATTGCTATTTTTTTACTAGGTTTTAGGTTTTTAATCATTTATAAAAATACTTTGGAGTAAAAATAGCCTTCTAAATAATAATAGTCTTCTAAAGTTTATGTTACGAATATGGTATCAACAAGACCCATCTTTATGGGTAGTGGGTACGTAAGAAAATGCTGACGTCCCCTGATACGTTATTTATTGTATTGTCTTCACGATATGCCATGATAACCATCTTATTACTATTTTTATGATTAGATCAGGCAGTCACCTTCATGATCACCTAAACCCAGTTGCTGGTAGAAAGAAGATGAAATGAGCCTTTGTTCAACAAGACTTCCTTTGAGAGTTGATCGCTTTGAAATTTTCCGTCTAGTTTCCACAATGCGAATCTCAAATGCGAAAATTTGTGTGTATTGGCGACTGTTTGTTACCCAAATCCATATATCTGATGCCTTAGATAGTCACATATGATTTTGTAAAGTCGCGTTTATAGCATAGCGACGCTCTTCAACATATTTTCTGATGTCGCGACAGTGTTGCGTTGCGTACTACTTACTATAGTGTGTTTTACCTAAGAGTTCCCTCGCCGTAATGTTGGCTCCCCTGCACTTCCCATACACATTACAGAGAAAGTGCTGGGGAACCAACATTACAGCGAGGGAACTCTTTGGTAACACGCACTATAGCGCGCGCGTTCTATTTGACAGGTGTCAAATTGACTAGTACAAAACCAAGGACGTTATTAAACCTAATTTTTATAATGTCTTTATTCAAAACAGAGTAACCCTATCGGCATCAGTACGCTGCGCTAGTATTTATATTCTCATTAGCTGCGCTATATAAACAAATCAAATCAAATTATTTATTTGTATATGCATTTATTATGATGTTTTGACGCTCGCCAGTTATTTGATGTTTTGTTTATAGGTGCGCGTTGTAATTGATCAAGCCTTAAATTCTAGTAAGAAAGCTACGATTTTGAATCCAGCCTAAATTAAAAAGATTTGACTCTTCCGCGGCCGATTGTGCACGCAACAGCGTCGGGTCTTAGTGAAAACACAACCTAACAGTACATTTCTCTTTGTTTCAGCCAGTGTTGTGTAACGCCGGGAGTGAATGAAAGTGGATAGCTCTAAACATTATAGTGGGCATTCAGCTGAAGTGACCCAAATGTGGAGGTTTTATGGGATATCGCACTTACACGAGAAATCATGGTGAGTGCTTACAACGTGATAACGACGCGTTGAACGATTTATTGCTTGATCCGCCGTCCTAGAGCGATGGTAAGAAGCTAGTCGCGACGCGATGCTATGCGACTAGCAGATCAAAACTGAAACGCGCCAATCTATGTGACATCTTTGCCACGTCATAGAATAGATAATATAATAAAAGAATTTAATTATCGTGACAAAAACATAAGATACATAAACATTGTGAGCTAAAAAATTTAAATAATATTTTCTGTTACAAGCCGGTCCCAATTCAGCGTAGCGTTGGTTGTAAACAACTAGCGCTGATCTTCCGTTGGACACCTTAGACACAGCAGTCCAGGGTCCTTACGCACAACTCAAACCGCGGGCCCGAATACGCGCAGTTTGCAAAATCACGCGAACGCGAACCTTAAGGCGCCTAGTTACGGTTTGCGGTCGCGTGATTTTGCAAACTGCGCGTATTCGGGCCCGTGGTTAGATAGATAAATTGATAGAAACTCATTATTGTGTACACCAGAAATAAAAAATTCTGGTTAGAGATGGGCGTAAGGCGTACGTAAGGTGTGCGTTGCTTACGCTATAATATTAAACACATACAAGTTATTCTTTTCACTATTAAAAAGCAACAAAATCAAAGTAAAATGTAATAGTGCAAATATGTGGCCACGTGAAGGTATTGCTTTATTTATTTTCGCATTGTGTCGCCTCGCATCGCTGTACCGCATTTATCTCATATGTAGAACAGTGTCTAAAAACCATTGGTCAGTCATAATAAAGTTGGTTATCTATGGAGGTTAAAGGCATATTCAGTCGGACTTTGAAAATGCTTAAATTAAATCTCTTAAGAAACAAGAAAGCCGGCAGATTGATCCATTCCTTGACTGTGCGGATGATTCTCGGTCCAAACATTTAGTTAATCTGACGCCTGCAATAACATTAAAAAAACATAATGAAAACCACGAATTCTGATCACTTTTACTAGGTCTAAAGTCTTACGTTATACTTTAGTGAAATATTAAAAGAAAATGTTTTATTCAGTTTTTAACACTGCTATTGCAGGAGCCAGAGCACATAAATGGTTTGACCGTTAGAAACTTTGAATTAAAACTTTTTGTGGTTATCCGAGAAAAATCCATAATATATGGGCCAGAGACCCAAAAAAATATCTAAATCTAGGGTATGGACGACTTTCTACTTGACTTATAACAAAAAAGGAAACTTATCTTTTCAGCCGATGATAATGTAATTTGAAATCAAAAAAGCAGTTTCAAGGAAATCATTTCAAAAATTAATTCCAATATTAAAAAATAAGTAGAAATAATTTCGACTAAATAGTCCAACATTTCTTTCGTGTGTATCACTGTGGGCATAGTAAGTACGAATATTCGCTACGTAAAATACGTATCGAATTTCATACAAATCTTATGTTATCAGACATGATGTGTCACTGATGACACTAGTTTTGACAGATAGTAAACACCTTAGCCTGGAATGGAAACTGAAACAAACCATTTATATGGACACTTTTCCAACAATTTGTTAAGCAAAAATAAAGCCAGATATTAACGTTCCCAGTTCTTGAAAACGCTTTAGATGTAATAACGGACGTCCTTGGTGCCGAGTTTATGAGTTTGGCTGCACGTGATATGGCCGCAATTGTTACCTCTTGCACGTAGCAACTGTATTTCAGAGGTATTATGTTCGTTTTATTCATTGTATGATCTGCCTTAGCCATTGTCACCTCCCGTTATTAAGTTTTTAATATAGTTTTACTTGGAATTGGGTCAGTTTTAAGCACAGAAAAGAGAAAAACGAAAAAACTCATTTCAGTGGTTTTAAGAGTATATTCTTTCAAACAGTATTTTCATACCTTAAGTGGAAAACAACGAACAACCAGCTGGTAAGCCCTATGCATGCCTGAAAAACTAGGGGCATCGCACTCGGGTCTTCTTCTCATTCCCACCAGGGAATAAGTATTACATTCTCTTGGGGATTAAGTTAGTCTGACCACCGCTTAAGTATACTTACTCGTATTTTTTGTGTCAATATGCAAGAAAAAACAACAATAACAATAAGGTGGACAGTATGCAGTTTGATGCTCATAAAAAAACCTACTTAATAGCAGCAATTTTAAGTGTGCCAAAATTAATTCAGAAGATTTTTGTATAGAAATGTTGTTCCACACTAGGATTTACTGTATAAAGACAATTTAAAAATGTTACGGATTTCTTGGGGCATAAACCTGGATGGCACAGGTTCGAACTCTGACTGTGGCAAAATTTTCGAATTGGTATAACATTTAAATACTGTCAAAATAAATTCATTTTGTTTTGACAACGCCGCTAGTGTTGCAGGTATGAGCTTCGGTTAGGCTTACTGCTTTCAGTGAGGCGGTCTGTTTGCTGCTATTTTTCTAAGAAACTACGCAATAAATATATGTACAGAACAGAGGGTTCAAACTAAACTATGACTGTCTCTAATGAGCATGAACAGTGTTGCCAGAGCCAAATCTTAAATTACCGTGTTCGGTGAGCAAATTGTCGTGTTTGTATGGAAAATAAGCTTTTCGATTGCTGTAGCATGAAAATAATCCCTGACGAATAGCACGTGTGGTGTGTAACCATTAAGAAAAGTACTCTATTGGTACTCGAAAAATCAATGACTGCAGATTTTTCAGTCTTTTACGGCAGTGTCTTAACAGAGATTATAACCTTATTATACAACTGTTCGACCGGACCGATTTTAAATTGATAATTTTGTCTTTTAACTTAACCTTAACTTTTATACTTAACCCTAACAAAGACATTTAACAAAAATGCTTTAGATTCTGCTACGGCAATGGAGACGATGCCGTAGGCTGTAGTTTTTTAGTAATATTTTCCAAATTGCCGTAGAACACGGCAATTAACGTAGCAATGGCAACACTAGCATGAACGCTACACCTCCGCACATAATACGATAAGACACGTACTAATTGTCTCTTTGTCTTTCGCGACACATCCTTACGTAGCTTAATTCCTTACATCTTACTTGACAAACACACATAATGTGCTGTCTGCTTACTCTTGAGAAATGTTAACAAAGCTTAGGTATAGTGTGAGGACGTCGTGAAAGTACCTGTCGTTGTTATGAATGTAGAGCATCAAAACTTGTAATGTTGTTATAAACGATGAGATTTAACATAAAGAGATTTCACATCTAATATTTTCTCAGGGAAAAACGGTTATACGTCAAATAATGGTGTGACGCACAGGCGGTCACCCATCCAAGTACCGACCGCGCCCGACGTTGCTAACTTCGGTGATCGTACGGGAACCGGTGGTGAATAGAAATTTGTTACCGATTCACACTTAGCCAGTATTTATTATTTAATAACAAAAACATGTTTAAAAATACATTTGTTGTATGGGGTATTCCCCCTTTCGTTTTTACTTTTTGACTTTAATATTATTTCTTAATTAATCCGCCGTAACATTACATATTCTGTGAAAACTTCAACTAGCTGTCCATTACAGTTCAAAAGATACAGCCACTAAAAAGTAGGATGGACAGCTTAGATGGACAGGCAGACGGAAACAGTCAGACAGACAGAGACAGAGACAGACGGACAGACAGCGTAGGCTTAGTAATAGGGTCCCTAATGTAAAGGTTCCTTTGGGTAAGGAACTCAAAAAAAATGACATTTAAGTCAAAGGAGGTTGCAGTCGTTACCAAGGAGGCTGGTTTAAGGAGGTTGCATTATTTTTACTTTTACTGGCAAGCTGATATTAAGTATAAGAAGTAACTTCATCATCATCAATATCATTAAGTACCATTTTTCATCATCACGCTGGTGAAACAGTGGAGCGTAGCTAGTTTGTGATACATTTATCCCAAACAAGCTGCAACCTGCAAATCCTGAAAACTTGACAGTTGACAAAATGTATGGAAAAGCTGTTTTTTATCGCGGTTTCAGGGTTGGTCCCTTAGTAAATGGTGTTCGCATTGAAAACTGCAATGACCTCCTTTCGGCTTACTGCTAGAGGTTATATGCGTAACCCCGTATAGCCGTGGCATAAACCCGAACGACTTAGGTTTGTAATAAGATAAGATAATTTATTCACATAGCGAACACACACGTATATACCACTAGCTGCGCCCGCGGTTTCACCCGCGTGGTGATGAAAATCGGTGATGATTATGGTGAAAAGTAGCCTATGTGTTAATCCAGGACATAGGCAATGTATATTCCAAATTTCATTCAAATCCATCTAGCCGTTTCTGCGTGACTGATGAGTAACAAACATCCATCCATCCATCCATCCCTACATCCAAACTTTCACATATATGATACTAGCTGCGACCCGCGGTTTTACCCGCGTGGTGATAAAAATCAGTGATGATGATGATGAAAAAAAAATGTTATCCAAATCCATCCAGCCGTTTCTGCGTTATTGAGTAACAAACATCCATCTATCCATACAAACTTTCACATATATGATATTAGTGTGAAGTGTGATTAGTGTGAGTGTGATTACTTACAAGCAATTATACCAATGCAGTGCACGCTATGACTCGTCAAATCAAAATACAATTACGTTTCATATTCAAATAAATATGAAAAACTCGACACATTATTATATTTTAAATCTGCTTCATAGGGGCATTTACAATTTATAATAATATATCCTCTCTTCACTTTGTCCACTAGTTGAGCTTTGTATCAACACTTGAAAAGTTTTCTCGGCAGTATATTCAGAGCTAACGAAGTTATTATTGCAACAGCTGTACATAATGTTGCTTTCAGAGCTTTTCAGTTAGATTTCAACCAACAAATGTGATTGCAATTGCAAATGTGATTAAACTGCCTCTTCATTCTTTTTGTTGGTCCAGCGGAGCAATTGGGGCAATGTATGTCCATAACTAGCTTGGCGCGGCTCTGCGGTGAATTAAACCACAAAATTACTGCGAAAGCCACTGATATATTAAAAGTCTGCTCTCAAAAATCGTTGTTTTTCAGCTAGCCAGTTTTTACGAAAGCTGATTTTTTATGCACTCGTTCTTCTGTAGTATATATGTGTTATATGGGGAATACTATAAACAAGTATAAATTGTTTATAAGACTCCCCAAAGTATAAATTGTTTATAGGAGTACCCAAAGTATAAATTGTTTATAAGAGTACCCAAAGTATAAATTGTTTATAGAAGTACCCAAAGTGTAAATTGTTTATAGAAGTACCCAAAGTATAAATTGTTTATAGGAGTACCCAAAGTATAAATAGTTTTTTTATAAGCCCCAGAATAAAAGAGCTGTTTTTTTTTATCGCGAATAAGTCCTGTTGGTAAGCGACGATGTGGTCGAAGATGAAGCGCCCAGACTTAGATTACCTATTCAATATTCTTGAAAAGACCTAGTTTATATCTCTCAGGAAACAAGGCAGCCGGCAAGTTCTTTCAATCCTTGATAATCTTCATAAGGCCGAACAGTTTTTTATGAATTAAGAACACTTTCGATCATGTCACCTTTCAAACAAACAAACGAATGAAAATAGGTTCACCCGTTTGGGAGCTATGATGCCGCAGTCATACAGCTACATAAAACACACGATAAACGAATAGCACCCCTCTTTTTACGTCAACATGATGGTACGGTTATGCATTATTTATACCGCCGAAAAGTAGGAATATCTAGCTATCTAGTGACGCATTTAATGTAAATTATTTATTGAGGAAAGTATACGTTTGGAATCATAATAAACTTAATTAAATTAAAATAAATATAATAAAACGGGCAGCGGTCCCAAAATGTTAGCCGCATACCACGTTGGATTGCAACACTAACACGTTGCGGAAGATACCGACCAGCATTTTGGTCACGATCCTTCGACCAGACGTTTAGTTCTTTTGAACTGAAAACTTCTTTAGGCGCGTTGAGTACTTTTTGGATGAACTAAAATCATGGAACTCGCGTCATCCTCACGCTGTACTGTGTATTTTGAAACAGCGCCATCTCTTGTAGAATAGGTGAATTACTACTTAAGTTTTCACTTCTGACGTGCACTCCTATGACTGATGTGTTTTGTTTTTTTGGCGACGCATATAATTTTATTTTTTTGTTTAAAGCCAATAATTTTAATTTTGGGTTTAAACTTTTTAGATTCAATTGTTTATGCGTAATGAACAATATGTATTTGCTTTTGCTTGATAGCAATTTTTTACATTAAAATGTGATTACCCTAAATGAGGCGTATCTCGCAGTTACCACTTATCTAAACGGACCCCTATTTCATTTCCCTTTGTTCCCAGAGTAGATAGAGATTAGTATTCGTTCCTGTTCCGGACGAATACTAGTGTTCTCTAAAGTACCAAATCTGATTAGACGGTTTTTTTTAAATCGTAATTATTATAATATAGCAGGTCATTAATATGTTATAGTACATATATATAAATCGATGTGCGTATGTTCCAGCCAAGTCCTAAGGACTCCAAAACGGCTGGACCGAGGTTGACGTAACATTCACTTGCAGATAACTGATGTTATAAGGAGTAACTTATGCTACTTTTGTTGAGGGTATCCAAGCGATAAACTGCGGGGTGCAGCTAATTAATAATTAAAAAAAATCAATAAAAAATATTTATTATCATTTTCACAAACAGTCTCAAAATAAGTATATTTTAGCGGGCACTCAATTACCAAACAAAATACAAGCTAATAATTATATCGTATACCAAAACGACGATGCCTATCATCCAAAAAAGTTGGATCGCTGTTGAAGGTCACCACAAAACGCTTAAGCCCATCAACCCCCACTAGTTGGCAGCATACCCAGCATGCTGGCGGATGTAATAGGCCAAGTAGTTAAGGTGTTTAGTGTTAGATTGTATTTTGCTAAGTTAAAAAGGCACTTGTCTAAATAAAATAATAATAATAAGGATCTGGCGTTGCAGTTGTCGAATTGTCACCGGTTTACTATTACTAAGGCTTGATTGCATCATAGTAGTAGTTAAAGTTAAGGTTTATGACAAATTTGACAGTAACAATAACGCTGACTTTAGCAGTAACTGCAAAATGCGTTGCACCAGCGTATTCACTAGCATAGTTAAAGTTACCAGAGTGGCAAGTCAAATGAGACCTTATTTACCCCAGATGCATAGCTGGAATTATATTTTATGCATCTGACAGATATCTAACATAAACTATAACACTAACCAGCGAAGCGTGGGCAGTTACGGTTAAAGTTATGACGTCATCCAACAATTTGACAGATGGTGCAACTTTCTTTGTACCTAACTTGTAATTTAACTGAAATTTCAATGTTTGTTAAAGCTAAACTAAGACGGTGCAACCCATCCTAATTATATTGAATTTTCGAATCATTTTATCAATCGTTTACTCATTTTTTATATTTCATCTGCTATCAGAAACAATAGTGTTATTCGAATAAACCTTTCGATTCCGTCCACGTCTAGCGTAAACTTTATATCCTTGTGGTATTTTCGGTTCCACATCGTAGACGCGAGCATTTCCCGACGGGTTGCGGTCCGAACCATTCTCAATCACGCCTGGTTGCCGCTAGGCACAATAAACTAGCAATTTGTTGAAACAATACACTTATTTGGAAAAGAAGCTAATTCAATATTAAAGGGTTGTCCCGGGAAAATGTGTCACATTTTTGGTGTAGGCATATTTTAAAAGGTTTTTTATTATTGAATAGGGTACCTTTACTTGACTGCGGCCACCTCGGCGATGATGCGAAAGTCTAAACTAAACAGTCCTGGTAAAGGAGGAGCCATCATAAATTTTTCGAAAGTAGTTGAAAATCAATAGCGTGTCATGTTAAGTGATGGTTGATGATGATGATTATTATTTTAACTGTCTTACCGAGTGATTACATATGATTTAGCGTAATTGATAAATGATTGATATACTGATTCACGCGAATTAGCTTGATTCGTAAACGATAATTAATTACACTGAACTATAAATTGCCAACATTTCTAAGCTAAAGGGCTAAATTTTGACCTCATGCTTAGTGTTTGCTTTACGTCCGGAATTTTCCGAATATGTTCGGAAATACTGGGATTTTTTGAATTCTAGAAATAATAGAAAATAAAAAAAGATCGCCACACGAGTTCATTATGCCGCGAAAACTGAACTTTAATTTTTTATTAAGATACGCCAACAGTGAACATATTATAAATTCTTAAATATTACATTAAAGAAAAGGTTTTTTTTATTATTGTAGAATAGGCTTGCGCTTGGCCGCCAACTCGTCTGATGTTAAGCGATCATGCGGCCTACGGTGGATCACGCTTGCCTAGAAGAAACCGATTCACTCTTGACATGAAGACACCCAGGAAAATCCGGGAATCGGCCCGGGAATTTCTTTAAGCGTCCGGGTTTTTCTTCGGAGTTTTTTTTTTCCTTCATCTATTAACCTTATGTTTAGTACGTTCTCTATCTTAAACACTGTTTTAAACTATCACGGTTGTTCACTAAAGTTAAATGATTACGGGATATTTACCGTGGTAAGGTTGTGGAAGGAGCTCCCGATATTTCGGCGCAGTTACATGCACCATGTTCACGGGAAGACAGCGGGAAGACAGTAGTAGTAGTCTTCCCGTGAACATGGTGCATGTAACTGCGCCGAAATATCGGGAGCTCCTTCCACAACCTTACCACGGTAAATATCCCGTAAATAATCATTTAACTTTAGTTCTCTATCTTGCTGCGCATTTGAATGTTTTTGAAGATGTAACTTGATCGTTGTTTGCAACAAAATCAAAATTTTACTAAACATTTTGTAATTATATTTTCTCTCTATCATTATAATTGTTCAAACATCTTGATATGCGCAAGCAAGATAGAGAATGCGCGAAACATTGACTCATAAAAGTGTAATCGTCGTAACTGAAGTTATGACTATCTTTTACTAGGTATACCTAAAACTTCTGACATTTTTATCGAAAAATATAGGTGTATGCACCGCAGCAATTACTCCTGCCCATTTGTTTCCCACCGGACCAACCTGAAGATACGATAAGTATGGACGACTATCCGTCTTGTATATTTGATATCGTACATTAGCTTGGGTCGCCAGGTAGACAGGCATTTCCCCCGAGTTCTCTCGATCCCAGCCAATTCTCAATCACGTTCTGTTTGCGCAAAAACAATAAACCGATTCGATGCGGATGTCTCGAATGCGGAAGATTTTTATTCACACGAAACAATAGACCAATCACGCGAAACGTAACGCGTTGAAAACGCGCAGAATAGTGTCATAAATCCGTGTTTTTGTTACCACGCGAATGTTTGTAGGGCCTTTACATTTCCGTAGGCTCCCCAAATGATCGCATAAATATTATCTCTTGATCCCGCGGCCTTTTACAATCACATACTCAGTACTGTGTACCCTGACTCTCTGAGGCACTTAACATACAAAATAAATGTTTCTACGACCAAAACGGAAAGAGAGAAATATTACGGCCGCGGAGGCAGCGGGCGGAATTTCCGCTACAAATGGAAAATCGAAACGCGTCGACCGCAACCTTATACATGCGATATTGAGCTTTCGGCTTGAAGTGATAAAGTAGAATTTATTGAGAGTGGCTACGTTATAGTGCTGTAATTAAATTACTGTGTTTGGGTCAAATTGGCCGGCTGTTGACGGAAATAGCAAATATGCGCGGGCATTAAACGCTCGCATTAGTTTACTGAGTTAACTGTGGAAATCGATTGTGATGCCGGGGCCCGAGATTGAAACAGGAGACTTTCCTTTGAAGTTTTTTTGTTATTAGATTACAAAAGTTTATCTTTTCATGTCTATGAATCAATACTGTCACTTTATCAGTACCTTGTTATCTAGAAAAATGCTTAGTATTTACAATACAATACAATATCTCTTTATTACACACCGAAAAATGCAAAAGAAACTTAACTTAACATTAAAATATATATATATATATATATATATATATATATATATATATATATATTTTAATATATATATATACGGCAGTATAATGGGCGGCCTTATCGCCTAGAGCAATTTCTTCCAGGCAACCTTTGGATGGACAGGACTAAAGAATTTGAAAAGGGTCGGTGGTGCACATAAAATATAAATAAATACATATATATCCCTACTTATATGTATACAATAAATACACAATGCTACATACATACCATAAAAATCTATATCTATATCTGTATCTTCTATATCTATTCTATACATATAATAAAAACGTAGAGATAAAAAAATCTGTAAATACGAGATAACAAAAAAAACACACAGGGCGTCATAAAATAAGTAGCTGAACACGATAGGATAGTTTTTAGAATTTTTGTCTGTTTGTTTGTTTGTTTGTTTGTCCGCGCACATCTCCTAAACCACTGGACGGATTTAAATGCGGTTTTCACGAATATGCTTAGAAATTACCAGATTAAAACATAGGCTATGTTATATCATTTATTTTAATTCTTTATTATTACATAAAAGAAATTAAAAAATCAATTATTATTTTCTTCGTTACCCGAAACGTAATATGAGGATCGTCACATAGCATCAAGCAAGGAGGTCCAAAGTAAAGAGAATCTTATTGACATAGCCATTAAGAAGTTGAAACTATCAACTGTCATTCAGATAATCAGCCAGATTAAAACTTTTTATTTAAATTAAGGAACCTTCTTAGATGAATGAACGTGTAAATCAATGATGTTATTAAAACATAGGCCTTACAACCTCTTTGGTGATTCCAATGCATTTTATCATTTAAAACCACAGATATACACCTGTGTTTAAAACACAAAATATACCACATTCTATTTTAAGTCAGTCATTGGTGGTCCTTGGTCAGTCCCGCGAATAGAAATATTCAAAAAAGGTCCTTTGTACATGACAATATACCTATACAACAAAATTCCGGACGCAATAAAGAGAGAAAGAAATAATAACACTGTTTCAGAACTTGATTCTTAAAAGAAGAAAGAGATTTAGCCTGCTTGATAGATGCAGGCAAAGCATTTCACAGCAGGACAGCTTGAAAAGTGAAGGATTTACAGTAGGAAAGATTGTCATGGGAAGAAGAAGGAATCTTTAGTTGGAGGGCACGACAGGATCGCAGAGTACCGGCACTCCGGTAAGGTCACTACCTTGAATAAATTCAAAGCGCTCCTTTAAGTATAAAGGGGTAATGGGATTGAACAATATTTTATAGACAAAGGAGAGCACATGAGAATTACGGCGAAGGCGGATAGGTAATTAGGTAACCATTTTAGCTTTTTGCGGAAGTCAGTAATGTGGTCATACTTGCGCAAACCAAATATGAACCGTATGCAGAAGTTCTGTAAACACTCAAGTTTATCGAGCTGCTCTTTATGAGCTCGAGTTTTACCTTTCCGTCGTGGAAAGGAGAAAGTATGATATTTCAGGTCAGGGGTTGTGTTTGTATCTTTCGTGTTTGTATGACTGTTATAAAAGTAATTTTTAAACTTAACAACTAACTTTACAAAGCTTTTTTTCGCGGTTTCTTATTCTATGGGTCGATTTTTCAATCCCCAGTTAAAGAATCAGATAGGATTTATTTCATTATTAGCATGATTTCGAATTTTTCAATAGAGGTTATCTTCGGAGTAAAACCTGTAAATTTATTGCACAGATAAATTTATTGATTTGTTAACTATCTGGCCGTTTAACTGCGGATTGAAAAATCGGCCCTAAGTTTTTTTATTGTTTTGCGGTTTCTTATTCTAAGGGATGATTTTTCAAGCCTCAGTTATGGGGCCTCTATTCGTCTGCAGCTTTCTCGCTCGCACATTTTTACATTATTGACGATATAAAATTACTGAGTGTGAATTTACAAAAAGTGACACACCCAAGTTTTGCTGACTATCATAACATTATAAACAAAACGTTTCGTTTCGATATCTCTTAATTTGACGGAGTGAAATGGTAACAAGATTTATTTTATTGATGGCATGATTTCGAATTTTTCAATTTTTATAGTCAGTTAGAGGTTATCTACGGAGTAAAACGTGTAAATTTATTAGACAGCTAAATTTATTGATATGTTGACCGTTTAACTGCGAATTGGAAAATTGGCCCTAAATAAAATAATTAGCGTTAAGTCTCGTTGTATACTAATAGATAATATTTCGTGAATTATTTTTTGTTGTTGCTGACGTGTTTACACTTCATACTCCCGTAATATATTATATACCTACCGGCCGTCATCTTCCCGCTACAAGAACCCCAGGAGAAACATTTCATAACACCGAGGTAATAGAGACATGGAAAACATTTCACCGTGAATACAGAATGAGTTTATAAAGATAGTTAAGTACTTAGTTTAGTTTAACTAAAAGATATGTACAAGAAAATACTATACTTAGTTATAAATAAAAAAATCTACTTCAGAATTAGTAAATACGCAGTTTCGTTTACTTGGATGACATATTTTATGCAGTTAATTGCATTCAAAAATAAAATTACCGAACCGATTTTGATAAAAATTAATTTATTTTTTAATGATACTGGGTTACGAGACGAGCGAAGTCGCTCGCCTAATGGCTCTTCACGCTTACCCATGACAGCACAACGCCACTCAGAATTTGAACTTCAACAGTTCAAAACCCTGGATGGCAATACACTGCGCTCGTCACCCCGAGATATAAGATGTCAAATCTCTGTGTGCCCTGTAATTTCGCTGGAAACATTGCCCTTCCATCCGGAACACAGTAGTGTTTGCACACTACTGCTTGGCGGTTAAATAACTGGCAAAGGTGTGGTACTTCCCCAGGCGGACCCCTGCAAAAGAGTTCTACCACTACATAACTCAATCTGAAAATATATCCTTTCAAATAAAAAAGATTTCTCCAAATTGGTTCATAAATGATGGAGTACTTTTTTTTATTAAAAACGAAAAATATCGCGTACCTAATTGCTTAAAATTTACCGAAACAAAAGTAGACTGAAACCATATTACGGGTATATTCGCGAATATTTACTATTATAAGGTTTGTGGGTGGAGCTGCCAATATTTCAGGACATGCTCTATAATCTATGTTTGCGGACTGACTATACACCATGCATTCTTCCTCTACTACTTCAGTTTACTAATCCTTTGAGCTATATCGGTAACCTTGGTTCTGTGTCGGTTTACTTCATTTCGAAGCCTGTTCCCTATAGAAACTCCAACCTTCCTACTTGTGGACCACCTAAACCGTGGCTCACGAACCTTGTGTCCACATCTCGGCACTGTAGATCATAACGTACACACTGATCAAACAAATATGTAGGTGTACTTTCGAAACATATTATCAACCATATAAATGCTTACTAGATTTGGTAATATGTATCTAACCTAACCTAACCTATTTAGTATTTCAATTTCCTCGAGATAAAACGTAAATTTTCCGACCGAACTGTCCAAGACAGCGTTTTTGCCTTATAAGAAAAACACCCTCCAGTGTGTTTGCTCACCCCGAGATCGATAGGAACACTCGAGGTTTTATTAAAATAATATTATTGTCTCCGTAAAGAGGGATCTCAAAATTTCTCTCACATATTATGAAGTAAAATATCTACATCCATGTTTTTATGAGAGGGAAAAAGGGTTCTTAAGAGATTGGGGTAACCAACATGTAATTTTGGTACCATCTGGTAAGGCGCGTACGTTCATGATTTAGACTTAAAGTGTGTTTTTCACTAGATAAGGTATAAATAGTTTTTTTTAACCCCACGATTAAAGAGCTGATAATTTTTAAATAGTTAAACAGATTTTCTGGAAGCATAGCTAAGACACTCTCGATCAAATCACATTTCCAACAAAAAAATACGAAATCAAAATTGGTCCAGCCGTTTGGGAACTACGATACGACACGATGCCACAAACAGATACAATCAGATACATATACACAGAAAACAGATCTAAACTAAAAAAACTTACTTCAGTGGATACACACATTACTCACGTCAAACTTATAAAACCCCTCTACATGCTACGGGGATAAAAAATGAACACGATCAAAATATCATCATCCTGAATTCTCTAATCCTCACTGGGGATGTAGAAAATTGGCTTCGAAAGTAACTCTCCTTGCCGAGGCAAGGAGGAACAAAAGCTCTGGGGGATACTGCCCCCAGGGAAATTAGAAAGTACATGTACCCAGCGTTATGAACTGAGCGGCACCTTGAGCATCCCCGTAGTCAAGTATGATCTCGTCGGCCATATCATACCTAGACGCTCTTCAGAGTCACATCCACTGGTGCCTGGTCATGGTCACCTTGTCGTCTTAGGTTGAAATAATAAACCAACTATAATTATCAATATAAAAAACCGACTTCATGAAAATCTCAGAACTGGACCAAATTGTAATGGGACCACACGGGAAGCACCAGCTTTGAAATAAAAAAATAATCATTAAAATTGGTTCCCCAGTCGAAAGTTCTGAGGTAACAAACATAAAAACAAAAAAAAAACAGTCAAATTGATAACCTCTTCCTTTTTGGTAGTCGTTTAATAAGGTGTAAGAATACTCTATACTTCGTAGATAATAGGCACTCTATGTTTTCCCGGAAACCGTAGCTCCATTCGACGAATAAAAAGTTAGAACAATAGATCGACTTCCTTTCAAAGTTTTTTCCGTACAATCAAAATGAGCTACCATCGAAACATTGTATCTCTTGATATTTAATTTAGCTTCCTAATCCCACTCTATTTCCTCGCATTTCAGCTCAACATTTCCTCAACCACTCGACTGTTCCTTTTTAGGTCAACATTTGCTCCAAAATGTACACAAATGATAACATACAAGAATACCTCTATCATTGCACAAAGAACCTCACAGCATAACGGAACCTCCGTATCCTTTCAGTGAACGCAAATTGTCAGACCCTCGCTCGTCTGTCGACCCATGTCATTAGGATTTGTATCCTTCTGCAATAATATATTCGCGAAAATGAATACTGAAGTTGATTGGATTAGCTCTGAATCGTGACCCGTAATATTGTCCGGTTTTTATAAGAGGGTAGTTTTTGTGCGGTTTTCCTTTCGGTTACGCCTGAAGGACAGCTAATTTTGTGATGTAATTGGGTCCTTCCCGCCCAACTGAGTTTAGGGAGGGTGATGCGTCATCAGAAAACGACCTATAACTACCTATTTCAAATATGAGAATGTTATGTCAACGTGCTAAAGAAGGAAGGAAGGAGGACGTAGATATCGATGGACTGTATAAAAGAGGATGTGTAAGGGAGTGAATAAGGATGTGTCGCTGATGGCTGATATGGTGGAGAACGAAAACGTGCTGTGTTGACCTAACAATTTTTATATATTTAATAATAGGCTTGCGTTTGGCGCCAACTCGCATAAGATAAGGCAGGAAAATAATGTCCAACGCCGACGGTAGAGCTGCGGGGTTTGCGCCATTAAAGCAACCGCAGAAAAGATGAATTCCCATTTTTTTTTATTAAACATAGCGATTGCTCTTCACCGCTACCTCGTCTGATGTTAAGCGATGATATGATCTACGATGGAGCATGCTTGCCTAGAAGAAACCGATTCACTCACGATTTGAAGACACTCAGATTGTAACTATCGGGGAACACCCATTCAGGCATTCAACAGGCTAGCAGTACCGTACTACCGTATTAATTTCCTACGACTCAAACCACCATTGATTCAAAATTGTCGTGCCCCCCACCTCTACTAAGGTACAATTTTGATTCTAGAGAAAACGGAAAAGAGTTGACGTCTCTATAGTCGCTTATAGGGCTAGAGTGTCGAGGGGGCGCCCCCTCGACACTCTAGCCCTCGCCTCAAGTTGATATTATATATATATATATATAGTAATCAATTTAAAAGGTTTATATAAAAAAAACATCTCGTCGTAGGAGACTTCTCTCTTTTCCCCTACTTTCAAGATGCCAAAATTTCAAATTAAACTTAATAGTTGTTGACCCCGAACTGAGAACTCGCAACCTCTATATCTTTGCAAACCCTCGATTTTTCCCAATTTGAACTTAAAGTTGTATTGAAATGAACTACTTGAATGCAAAATTTGGTGAAGACTGGATCAACGTTACGCAATTTATCGTCCAACAAATATACAAACATACAAAGAGACGGTGACTTAATAAATGACTCCGTGTTTTTCCGTCAATATAATAATGTACGTAGCACACGACGCATTTCTCCCATTTATTTTACTATACCGCTAAACTGCTTGGCCGAAAACTTTAAGGACACTTACAAATTTTTCACGCACACAGACTTTCATTGACACCAATAAACTAATAGTTCACATGCATAAAAGGACGGTAAAGTGAGTAGTGTGAGTTCAATTAAAGGCATCAAGCCTTATTTAAGCCAGATGCGTTCGCACCCGCCTCGCTGCACCACCTTACCATACCTCCCTTGCTTGTCTGATCTGAGAACGTACTACGTGCATCCCATTTTTACGAAAGCGAAGAACAGAGAAGTGAAACAAAGCGCGGCTAGTTATTTACAGCACTGATTCTATGCAAATTTTTAGCAATGTTTACCTCCCCAACTTCATATGGGAGCGAGTTGGAAACTACGAACAGCTGGCAGGATCTGATTTTCCAAACAGCGCGTGTTGAATATTTAACAACCGTCGCCAAGCAAATATTTGAGAAACTAAATATCGAATTGTAGAGCTTACTGGCGATTCGATTGCGACAAACTCCTAGTCAAATATGACTTCGTCCGAAGGATTTGATTTGGTTTAACTGATTTGAGAAGTGTCGAATTTGGTAGGATATATATAAATGACAATTTGCTTTTATAATAAAAAAATACTAATAAAATCACAGGGGTGGCTTTGTGGCAAGTCGTCAGTGAGTGACGACACCGTGTACCCCAATTCAATGGAGCTAAATGAGACCCCGACCCCTGACTAGCTGTCTGGGGGTGAAAACCGCAAGAGCTAAGAATTCACCTTCAAGAATTCCTCATTAGCCCAGAATTAGTCAATAGTTTCATATTCCCTTTTATACACACTCAATAACTGTATTTTAAATTACCAGGACCTCTTGGTATGGCCTCGGCCCTACCAATGCCTATCAAATGTCAATTAAGGCTAGACCCGAACGTAGCGTAGGATGTCCTGAGACTTGTTGGAGTGACGATATACGTCAGACGGCTGGCAGTGTCTGGAAGAGAAAAGCCGAAGATTGGGCTGAGTGGCTTACCTTGGGAGACGCCTATGTCCAGCAGTAGACTAGTATAGGCTGATTATAATGATGATGTACGAAAACAGCCCTGGGACTCGATGAATTAACGATATCTGTAAGGTAGAGGGTGGTGGCTGGAAGCTGAGGAACGGACTGAGTGGCGTGCCTTGGGGAGGCCTAGCAGTAGTCTATCAGTAGTCTAGCAGTAGTCTATCAGTAGTCTATCAGTAGTCTAGCAGTAGTCTAGCAGTAGTCTAGCCGTAGTCTAGCAGTAGTCTAGCAGTAGTCTAGCAGTAGTCTAGCAGTAGTCTAGCAGTAGTCGAGCAGTAGTCGAGCAGTAGTCTAGCAGTAGTCTAGCAGTAGTCTAGCAGTAGTCTAGCAGTAGTCGAGCAGTAGTCGAGCAGTAGTCTAGCAGTAGTCTAGCAGTAGTCTAGCAGTAGTCTAGCAGTAGTCTAGCAGTAGTCTAGCCGTAGTCTAGCAGTAGTCTAGCAGTAGTCTAGCAGTAGTCTAGCAGTAGTCTAGCAGTAGTCTAGCAGTAGTCTAGCAGTAGTCTAGCAGTAGTCGAGCAGTAGTCGAGCAGTAGTCTAGCAGTAGTCTAGCAGTAGTCTAGCAGTAGTCTAGCAGTAGTCTAGCAGTAGTCTAGCAGTAGTCTAGCCGTAGTCTAGCAGTAGTCTAGCAGTAGTCTAGCAGTAGTCTAGCAGTAGTCTAGCAGTAGTCTAGCAGTAGTCTAGCAGTAGTCTAGCAGTAGTCGAGCAGTAGTCGAGCAGTAGTCTAGCAGTAGTCTAGCAGTAGTCTAGCAGTAGTCTAGCAGTAGTCTAGCAGTAGTCTAGCCGTAGTCTAGCAGTAGTCTAGCAGTAGTCTAGCAGTAGTCTAGCAGTAGTCTAGCAGTAGTCTAGCAGTAGTCTAGCAGTAGTCTAGCAGTAGTCGAGCAGTAGTCGAGCAGTAGTCTAGCAGTAGTCTAGCAGTAGTCTAGCAGTAGTCTAGCAGTAGTCTAGCAGTAGTCTAGCCGTAGTCTAGCAGTAGTCTAGCAGTAGTCTAGCAGTAGTCTAGCAGTAGTCTAGCAGTAGTCTAGCAGTAGTCTAGCCGTAGTCTAGCAGTAGTCTAGCAGTAGTCTAGCAGTAGTCTAGCAGTAGTCTAGCAGTAGTCTAGCAGTAGTCTAGCAGTAGTCTAGCAGTAGTCTAGCAGTAGTCTAGCAGTAGTCTAGCAGTAGTCTAGCAGTAGTCTAGCAGTAGTCTAGCAGTAGTCTAGCAGTAGTCTAGCAGTAGTCTAGCAGTAGTCTAGCAGTAGTCTAGCAGTAGTCTAGCAGTAGTCTAGCAGTAGTCTAGCAGTAGTCTAGCAGTAGTCTAGCAGTAGTCTAGCAGTAGTCTAGCAGTAGTCTAGCAGTAGTCTAGCAGTAGTCTAGCAGTAGTCTAGCAGTAGTCTAGCAGTAGTCTAGCAGTAGTCTAGCAGTAGTCTAGCAGTAGTCTAGCAGTAGTCTAGCAGTAGTCTAGCAGTAGTCTAGCAGTAGTCTAGCAGTAGTCTAGCAGTAGTCTAGCAGTAGTCTAGCAGTAGTCTAGCAGTAGTCTAGCAGTAGTCTAGCAGTAGTCGAGCAGTAGTCTAGCAGTAGTCTAGCAGTAGTCTAGCAGTAGTCTAGCAGTAGTCTAGCAGTAGTCTAGCAGTAGTCTAGCAGTAGTCTAGCCGTAGTCTAGCAGTAGTCGAGCAGTTGACAATGATATAATGATTATGATGATGATGACGATATCAATACGTGCTTTTTCACGGTCAAAATTAGTCCAAAGCCCGTCTGCGTTTTCTCTTATTCTATCGTATAGTAAGCCCATAAACTCATTTGTTTTATTTATTCGCGTGTCTGTAAAAAATCGTAAACGCTGTCAGCTTTAACGATTACGATTTTCAATCACGTTTAAAACAGTCGCTTACATTATGCAGCTTTACCATAATCGTTATCTTCGAACAATTACGCTAAGCACTGAACCGTCAATAAAATAAAAGATGTTCTATTTTATTAGTGGTTCTTGTTATTGAGATTGGGGCCTACCACGAATTTTCATGACATTAAAAAAAAATCATTCTCATTTTAATGTTTCAATGAATTTGTATCGCTCTTTTTTACCCGACGACGCAAAGCAAGTAGCAGTATATTCAATTTTATTTATTTATTTACCTTTATGTACCTCAGTGGCCTTAGTACGAGAACTTGCGAAAAAGTTATCGTTACGGAAACGATAGCAAATATATGAAAAATTCAGTTTCCTTTCACGTTCGATAGAAGCGCTGTTAAATTTTTCATACATTTTGCTATCATTTACGTAACGATAACTTTGTCGCAAGTGCTCGTACTAAGGCCAAAGATTGGAATAACACTTTCTATTCTGTAGGTGTTGGCTGTACTAAGTATAAGAAGAACTGCACAGCTGCTGCTACATTGTAACGTTTACGTATTTATGTATGTTCAAGTCTACCTACAGCCAATAGGAGCCAATAAATATATATATAATCTCACTAAGCTCAAGGATGGTCACTGGATAGGTGACGCCTTCATATAAATCTATACAAGAGGGCGACATGTAAATAAAAGATTTATAAAAAACACTGTATTATACGACACATGAGCGGTTATGTGACGTATCGTTGAATACTTAAGTCTTTTCTGTAACATGGTTGATTTCAGCATTTGAACAGCCCTCTTTCTCGAAAAGGCCTCACCCGTTGTCGGACTATTTGGTAGTAAATTTTTGTCTTCTCTGATTTATGTCTGTATCTGTATATCTCTTCTCTGATATATTACTTTCTGATATGCATTTGTAGTGGTTGTATTGCGTACAATATATCAATTTGCTAAAAGTTTTATTAACGTTTTTTTATTCAAAAGGGGTGAAAACACAAAGATTATGTTAGTATTTACAAACAAATAATACGTAATTAAATTGCTCTCGTGGCGTCATAGCAAATACAAAAAATACGGCACGATGGGTTTTCATACAACTAACGTGATCCCGGTATCTGTCCTGGGGCTTGATTTTCAAATCGCTCGTATAATATTTCGCACGAAAGTATCTAGCGAAATGACTGTCCTTGGCATTAAATCCCAAACAAAAGTCGCATTTTTTTTAAATCATATGACTAGCGTGGTTTACAGCATTCGATTTTCCTTTCTATCAATATGACAGCTTTCATTTCACATGATATTTTCGAGCGCAATCGATTCAAATAATCGAACCAAGATGGTGGTTATAAGAATATATATAAGAATGTTTTTTGAGATTGTGGCAGGTCGTAGGCCCCCTGTAATTCGTCCCAGGTGTGCGTTCCAATATAGCTGTAGACTCCAGCTTCATCCACTCGCGTGATTCATTTATTTATTGCCTCCGGAAACGCCGGAAGTAGAATACGGAATTGAAATGCTAATGTGTAGTATGTAAATGGACCTTTTTTGGTGAAGAAAATATGTGGAAAATTGTCTGAAATGTGACACGTTTTTGATTGCGGCAGTTTGAAATAAAAGCTCAGGTTTCTGATAGAAGTCGTAGTAAAACATTAAAATTATGTCCGTGATTTTTATAATAATTGTTTTTAAGTATGTTAACATCGGGCATATTTTTTCTTGCTTCTCAGCGTCAAATTTTTACTTTACAGATCCGCCCAAACTTGAAATTAGTTATAAAAAAACTGCAAAAGTGTGTATACATTTTGTATTCTATTTGGTTATATCCTTACTAAAATATACGAACATTGAAAGAATGCGTCTAACAGTTGTAAGTTTAACGTGTGTATCCGTGTGTCTGTATATTTGTATGTATTTTTGTTTGAAAGGTGAATTGATCAAGATTGTTCATAGCTATGATTCATTAAAATCGGTTTAGCCATAGATTTAGGATGTCAAAAAAAATAAGGTCTATGGGTTTAGCCGTTTGAAGATTATCAGCCCTTTTATCAGGGTCCTTAAAATAGTATATTGTTGTCCTAGGGGTGAAAGTAACTTCCCTCGAACTATTAGCGCCCTCGCTACGCTCGGGCGCCAAACCCCGTCTCGGGACAAAATAAGTCTGTAACCCCGAGGTAAACACTGTGCTTTTCATTACGAATACAAGGAAACTAAAAATAAAAACATGAACTGACACTGGCAAATGCACGAGAAGTGCGGGGACCATCTCTGAAAAGAAAAAAAAATTGGAACATGGTTCAATACAAATGTGAAAATAGAACTAGTTTTTTTTTAAATAATTTGTGTGTCTGTCAATTGTCAACTGTCACTGTCAGTTGAAAGCGATTCTCCCTAGGGCTGAAATGTATTATTTTCAACCCGCTCCTCAGGCAACTTCAGACCTACTTTCCGAGTATGGTTAATAAAAAAAAAATTGTAGTTTTAATTCCTACTAACGAATTTATATCTTGTAAACTGTTAAAAATTGCGATAGATTGCAGGTGAACGTGGTCTTAAGTCGTTAATTTAGAACGCATTTTCACCATGTTTTCCATTTGTTTCAGAGTTTGATGGCGATTATAAAGTTCGGTTACGCCTTAGTGGTCGTAACCCTGCTGCTGATGATATGGGCGTCTCTATCGAGAGCATTAGAGGTAAGTGGGAAGCATCAATTTAATTCGTCCCATGGCACATGCCGTAACTGATTTACCGTAGGGAAAACCCCTCGTATACCTATGGAAATGGGGTGATAATGTTGAGGAGTACCTTTCTTCCTATTGGGCTTTTGTTAAAAGCTGTCTTAACATAGGTATTTATTGTTTAATGAAGGATTGAAACACTGAAGTAAACTATGCTTATTGTACAGTAAAGGGTTTCAACAATGGTATGTTAAATAAATAGATTTTTGTGCAGTTATTTTTTTACATTTGGTGTCCTTGTATCCTTATACGTCAGTTTAAATACTGAAATCAAACTGCAAGTACGTCCGTCATCGTATTGTTGCTTGCAAACCATTTTTATCAAAGTTTTATTATTTTTATAGATTTCTACATAATTTAGAATGTATTCATTAATCCCTTTCTTTTAATAGATACCAAACATATGTGAGTAATCTGAAAATATAATTTTGAAATAAAAAATATTTTTTCAATACAGTTCATAAATGACGGTTCGGGGTTTGTAAATACAACCAAATTGAAAACCCCTCATTTTTGTAGTCGATTAAAAATAACCTTATGAATGTATTTAGTTTATTTTTAAAGTATGATGTAGGAAATATAATATGCGAGAGGTTTTTGGTACCTACTTTTATAACAACAACTTTTTTTTGTTATTATATGAACTTTAATTAATTAATGTAATTGGTGTTGTACCGTTTTAATTAATAATAATAAATCTTAATCTAAACAACCCTGTGTACAACATACATAATCGTTTCGCCAACAAATCCATCAGTATTAAATAAATGAGATTTACCCGACTCCAAACTTGCCCGATTAGAATATTAAAGCAATGTCCGTTCTCGTTTCCCAAGAAAGGAGAGTAGATTTACAAGCTTTTGGCGACAAACATAAACCGAATTTGTCACGCATAATAGAGGCCAGCGACCTATTTATTGTGGAACCAGGAATGGATATGACATTTGGCAAAGTACACCAAGTAGGTAAAGAAATACAAAGTAGGCTCAGACGGAAAATAGGCTACCAGCTTTAGTATTGGTGCTGCCCCAGATTTCTTTATTAGATGGAGAGATTACTGCACAGGGTATGAAATTGATTTGTGGTGGCAACCGTCGACTTTATCTTTCGTTCGACTTCGTGTTTCTCTAGTTTGGCCGTCATGCTACAAGTACCTTATAGAAAACCCCATCACACCAATGCAGTTGAATGGGCTGGTACTTTTCTATGATAATATAACTTGAAATTCATTTGAAAGTAACACCTGTTTACCTAATTATATTTCAAACTTCAAAAAAGTTATTTACGCGAAGAGCAACGCATTGACAATTGATAATTTTTTTCGTAATTTCTGGGTTGGTCCCTTTCGGCTTAGTACAACCTTACCGCGTAACCCTGTATAGCAATTTAAAAAAAGATTTTAACCTAAATCGTGGGACTAAGTTAAACCACACTTATATTTGGGTGATTTTCGTTCTAGATCCACGTGGACACAGGGCACCCGCCATGCCTGTTCCAAGCACTCTGCACTTGCTCGAAGCCAGCTGGAGACTTGGGCATCGTGACCTGCAACTATGTGCCTATCTTACGAGTACCAACCACAATAAACAGCTCCAAGGTGTTCTCGCTCGAGCTGAATGGAAACAACATCATGGATCTTGAGCCGCAGTTCTTTCAAGCCACAGGTAAATCCACGCTTTACTCGTCTGTATTATCAAGCAATTAGGGTGTATATCTGCATGCTCCAAGTCAGCTAGAAACCTGGGCTTCGTGACCTGCAACTATGTGCCAACAAAATGAACAGATCCAAGATATTTTCGCCTGAACTGAATGGAAAGTGCATCATGGATCTAGAGCCTATCTTTCTAGCAATCGGATATCAATTAATTGGGTGGTACCAAGGAAAATATAAATATATGTGGGAATATATGAGTCAATAAACGTTTCTTATTGGCTTATACATTTTTCCTTTACTCTACAGAATTGGGTTCCGTAAAAACACCATCACAAAATTAATAATGGCTATGATGCTCATGGCGTATTTGCATTTTAGTCTTCCAAAATATTATATTTGTTATTTAGTTGAACGCTATCCTGATTGATAAGAAGTGCAAGCAATAAAATAATAATTTGTTTTATTATACTAACGCCATCTAGTTTCATTTAGTAAAACATTCACGTCCGTAGCAGCCAGCGGCAACGTCAAAACCCTCTCGCCAGAAAAATTAATTACACGGGGATTTTCTTGAAAGCGGGCTTTGTGTTGTTCTGAGGATCTTTTATTTATATTCACACAAAATATTTCGAAAAATATTTTGATGTTTTCACAATGTTCATGGTTAAGACGGGTGTGATGAGCATAACATGCTTTGGGCATAGACAAAAAAACTATGCTTTGGGATAACTTTATGCCTGATGTAACGGCTTTAGCGTTTGATCCGTTTTCCTAATTGAGTTTCTTAACTATCTATACGATAGAAGAACTATTTTTCATTGTTCCATACCTAATCAAATATTTTACAAGAAGTTATTTTTATAACGTTATTATTATAGAAGTTATTTATTGCCAATTTTTTGGTTTCACAACGGGTGTTACACATTCACATTTTTCGTGACGAAAGTTTAACATCAATAAATTACAAACTTTGACAGATTTTCTATGGTAAAGCTGTCATATAAAAATTTGTGAAAAAGGGCCCAGATTTCCAATACGAAAAAATCGTCTGTTGGTAATTCGGGACAGGGACATTTTTTTGCAGACACGGTCATCTGACCCCAAACTAGGCAAAGCTTGTAATGTGGCTGCCAGAAAAAGAGGGCTCAGATTTCCAATACGAAAAAATCGTCTGTTGGTAATAGAAAGTAAAAATCTTTAATTCATTGACTGCTGAAACTGCTGGATCTAAAAGCATGAAATTTTGAACAAGTGAAGAATAAATAACGTAGGTGAGCACTGAGAAAGGATTTTTGAAAATTATATCCATTCAGACGAGGCTGAATACCGAGCCTTACACGAACAAACCCGCGGGCATTTAATCTATCTTATCTACACCAATATTATAAAGAAGAAATATTTGTATCTTTGTATGTTTGTAACGAATATACTCAAAATCAACTGGACTGATTAAAAAAATTCTTTCTCCATTAGAATGCTACATTATTCCTGAGTAACATAGGCTATATTATTACTCTGTGTTTATCCCAAAATGTTTAAAAAATAAATCTCCACCCATGCGAAGTCAGGACGGGCGGCTAGTATATATATTATAGGTAAGCATATAAAAATCAATTTGTGTTCGTTAGACTCTTTGACCATGTATATGCCGTTAGACTCGCTAAAATAAAAAAAAGGATTTGACCGTTTTTTTTTTGTTTTGTTGCCTTAATACAGGGGTGATTTAAAAGAAAAATAAGATTGTAAAATTTGCCCGGAAAATTGGAAAATTCCGGAAAACTGAAAGTGCTTTTATTCTATGAAATGTTGATGGGAAAACGTTTGTCGGTAGTATTATAGTAAATAAGGAATAGTAATTCAAATTAAAAGCCCACATTCTAATCACTTTTTTGCCATGTTTTTGAACGTAAGATTCTGTCTGTAGTCTCTACAGTGAAATATAAAAAGAAAAGGTTTCATTCGTTTCTTTAATTTTTTTGCAGCTGTCAGAGCGATTCTTAGCGTGGATAGAGTCAAGTACCTATAAACCGGCACCTTACGTTGGTTGGTTGTACCGGAATTTGTTTTCGATCTGAGTTCCACAAAATTATAATTTGCGTGATGTGTGCATAAATATTGTATTAGGAATACAAGACGATAAACGTTATTGTAAATTGGCCCCTCAACGCCGGTCCCCATTTACTTTGACACAATTTCCCCGCACGTGAGTTTGGAACTGCAATTACATTCGACAACCCTACTGGGAACTGGTAAACAGCTATAAAGAGAAACGCGTGACAATACAAATTTATACTAATTTCCATCAACTTTCTTTGAAACTTGGGTGTACATTGTTTGTTATTCTTTGTACCCTAAAGGCGCTTATAGACATCGCGTGGCCATCATTCGTCAAGATGCTCACGGTATATAATGCCTCTGGTTTGTGTGGATGGGGTGCTCACTGTGCTGTGAACTTGAGACATGCGTGGCAAAGCATGCCACGCCATGTCTGAACGATCACACACGGCGTGTTCGCAGCTTTTATCCAACGTTGCAAACACGATACCGATGTTGAATTTCGTTTTTGAAGTTTATTTTTCTTAAAACAATACGATGCAAACGCGCGCTTGCATCGTTGCTGTTAAAAAACACCGCTGCTTGGTGTAAAATATTGTTTTTATCCTGTCTGTGCCTTTTAGGAAACAAAAGTAGAAGTTTTAGCAAGTACCTTTGAGAGTTTTTGAACTAAAACTTATAACTTTAATACTTGAAGTATTTATCCTTACCTAGTACTACGAGAAACCTGGAAGCACTAGGGGAAAATGGCACTACCAGTTATACAACTCAGTAGGACTACTACCTGATTCAAACGTGGTAGAAAAATTAAAATTCTTTGACTGATAAAACAAGCTACCACTACCGTTTTATTAAAAAAAGGGTATATATAGCCTTGAAGTAGTTATTCCATAGCTACTCCCTTTATCTAGCATTTTTTCTAAGGATATACTATACCTACCGAATAAGCGTTAGAGGATACCGTTAGGGGGAAATTTAAAAATTCTTTCGTTATTATAATAAAATCCTTCAATAATTCCAGGTCTCTACAGGCTGGCGATAAACCAGAACCCCCTAGAAGGTATCCACGAAGAGGCGTTCTACGGACTTGACAACACGCTATGGGAGCTCGAGCTGAAGCAGGACCGACTGACGAAGGTGCCGAGTCGCTCGCTCAGATACCTGCAAAAGCTGAGGCTTTTGGACTTGACAGGTGAGTGTCTTTGCCATACTTACAGACGACTCTCCAGTCCATGGATAGCGTATCATCCATTCTCAAAACATAGACTTAATCGTCTGTCTGTGGATACCGCATCGTCCATTCTTAAACATATTCTTGCCAATCCGTAGATACTAAAGCTATACACGTCCAAAATTTGTCGGATGCTGCTTTTGCTGGTTACTACGATTTAGATTTCATTAACAATACCTTGCTTATTGCGATGCATGTACATTGTAGAAGGTTACTAAGAGGCCAGCTCTAATGTTATTTGGTCACCTGATTGATGAAATGGTATGGCATGGCCTTTTAATCAATTTTCTAGAACGCTGACCTACAATTTAATGTATCATCTCTTTACAAAAGCCCGAAACGAAGAGTTTAATAAGTGAGGGCTACCTTATTAAGAAATAAGACGGCCTTCAGTCATTCTACTTAGGTCCATTGTCTTTACATCTAAATAGTAATATTAAGAAAGTATTTGACTGCCCCGGTGGCGCAATTGGTAGTGAACCTACCTTCTGCGCTTGGGGGCGTGGGTTCGATTCCCACCTAGGGCAAACATTCATGTGATGAACATTTGTTTGATCTATGTCTGGGTGTTAATATCTATTTAAGTATGTATTTAAAATATATATGTACGTATATCAGTCTCTGGCAGCCATATTACAAGCTTTGCTTAGTTTGAGGGTCAGATGACCGTGTGTGCAAAATGTCTCAGATATTTATTTATATATTTTATTTTACAGTGCTTTTCATGAAAGATTTCCCCCAGACGTGGCGCTGTCTTCGCGTTTGAATCACTATCAGTATCATTTTCTCGAGGAGATCTTTTAACAACTTTAGGCATCGTACACGACTCTTTAACGTTGGATAATTAATAAAAACCTCACTAGCGTCCAAACTCAGTAACAACACCTGACATCAAGGTATAGAGTAAAAAAAAAATATTCCGAACTTTTTCTATATATATAAAAGAAAGTCGTGTTAGTTACACTATTTATAACTCAAGAACGGCTGAACCGATTTGGCTGAAAATTGGTGGGGAGGTAGCTTAGAACCAGGAGACGGACATAGGATACTCTAAAAACGGCTGGACCGATTTTGATGAAATTTTGTGTTCCTGGAGCGGGTCATAGTAGCGAGGCCGAAGGCCGAGCTTACACCCGTGCGAAGCCGGGGCGGTCGACTAGTTTTTCATAAAAAATTTATTCCGCTTTTTGCCGTGGGACTTTTTTCATGAAAAACACTCTACATACAAGTTAAAAACTTGACAAGTAATTTGTACCTATTCCTTTCAATATTTTCTCCTGCAAATAGTTTGTTTCAATTTCCCTTCGCAAAACAGAAGTGCAAATTGATGTCAGTGTAAAAATAAACCTTACAGTAGAATGCCAGGTTCTTACACTTGGCAGGTGATTTGTACCGTTCAGGGGTGCTTTATTTGATTTGAAATAAATTGTGTTTACTTTAGAGAGGAAAGTTGGAACGTGGTTCTTTGCAATATTTAGGTAGTATTGGCAAGAAAAAAAAAATCTCATCTTCTCCGCAAACATAAAACATATCAACAAATTAAAGATAATGCCTAATATTTTTATTTAACTCATACATAGTGGTTTTTTTTTTTCAAAACAGGGTTCTATATAAATCATATGTTCGAACGAGATCAGAAATATTTATTGGCCATAAATACATTAAATCACACAAATATTATAAATGCTAAAGTAACTTTGTCTGTCTGTCTGTTTGCTACATAATCACGGCTAAACGGCTTACCTGATCTCGATAAAATTTTGCGAGGTAATAGTATGTATCACGAGGACGTACATAGGCTATTTTTTTCTGAAGAAATCGCGGGTTAAGTCGCGGGTACAGCTAGTATCATATATATGTGTACATATTCATATATGTGAAAGTTTGGATGGATGTTTGTTACTCAATCACGCAGAAACGGCTGGATGTATTTTGATGAAATTTGGAATATACATTGCTTATATCCTGGATTAACACAGGCATTTTTCATCATCATCATGCTAATCACCGATTTTCATCACCACGCGGGTGAAACCGCGCGGCGCAGCTAGTGTTATATAGTCCAGTCATATTAAGGGTTTCTCAACTTAACTCTTAAAAAAAAATACTTAAACAGGTCGTTTCTGAACAACAGTAACACTTTTTATCTTTTTATAGGCAACGAAATAACCGACATATCCGGCGACAACTGGCGAGGTCTGGAGAACACCCTTCACACCCTCATCCTCGCAGACAACTCCATAGCAAACCTTCCTCTTGATGCTTTCACCGGTCTTCCGATGCTGGAGACACTGGACCTTCACGGGAACCACCTCTCTATTATCGACAGTGGCGTGTTTAGAGATGGCATGAGCAGACTTAACCGGGTAACTATCTCTGTCTTAAAAATTTACACAAGTTATTCCAAGCACTCCGAAGGCACGGAGCATGTTTTTTTAGTATAAATAGTCATGTATTTTTTTAAATGTTAAGTATAGTTTGTTTTAATAGGCTTGCATTTGACCGCCAACTCCCCTGATGTCAAACCTGGGCCCCGATTCTACCACCACCACCACCGAACCAAATGTTTATGAATTTCTTAATTGTTTTTACTTTTGACACCATATCTATACCAAAAGTGTCAAAAGGGTAATTTTTGAGGCAATTCATTAACAATTTAAAAACAATGGTTTAGTAGAATTGGGGCCCGTATGTTGGCATTAAAAAAGCCGAAAGATGCATTTTTATCTAAGACCGAGTTTCAAACACGCCAACAGCGCCAACCACGCCAACAACGCTATAAAACTTAAACAAGCACGGCGGCTGCGGTGGCGATGACATTGTGGCGGAACTCTCGTATGAAGAAAATTCTCATTAGCGTAGTTGGATTCGGAATGCTCGCAAGTTGTAGCGAGTTTTTGCGTGAAGAAAACATGGTCGTCACATTGTGTTAAAACCTAAACATGTGTATTTTCGAGTGTTAAAATGCAATAATGGTGGATTATTATTTATAAATTTTCGTAAATGTTCAAGTGTAGGCAAGTCATATAATGGAGAGAAACGTGTAATTTCATGTTGTTTCCTAAACTCCAGAGAAGCCTCTATTAAAGTCTCCACCAATTACTGGGGCATACTTAGGACAGTAAAATACGTAAGAGTATGGCCTTAATGGCATTAGCTTGCTCAGTAACGAGCGAAAAAAAACAGGGAAAAAACAAAGTTGCAGTTGAGTTTTGGCGCCAACGTGAAAAAATCATTTTGCTTTGTTTCATTTGATTGTATAATTTTCCTAAGATTGTATATTTCCGAGCGTTAATTTGTAATAGCGGTGGATTATTATTCAACATATGTGTCTATAATGTAGAAAAAAATAACTGTCTGTTGTAAAGCTAACTTTATAACCTATTTCTTTCAGCTGCTCCTAGGAGACAACCAACTGGCCTTCATACCTTACGAAGAGCTGTCTCCGCTTCGGCAACTGAGAGTCCTGGATCTCTCCAAAAATGTGGTTAGACAAGTTCCACCGCTGCATGACCTCAATGGAGTTAGACTGTCTTTGGACTTGTTAAAGTAAGTTACTTGTACTTTACTACTGTCACCGACATAGCTGCCAAGATTTGCAAATTGAAGTGGCAGTGCGCAGACCACATCGCTTTAAAAACCGATAGCCTATGGGTAAGAAAGTTCTTGTGAAGACCACAAACCGGAAGACGCAATAGGCCTCCCACTGGATTGACCGACGACATCCTGAGAGTCGCGAGCATCCACTGGATGCAGATGACTAATGATGATGATGTTGACTCTAATTTCGGATACCAATGATCTCTATTCCCCACTCCCGTCATATCTCAATCCCCAGTATTTTCCCTGGTCATCATATGTGGATATATGAATTCTGTTCCCCAGATTTCCTATAAATATACATACTACGTAATTACTTACTAGTACTGGCGCAGCGACCTGAAGTAGGTCTTGGCCTCCGACACAATTGAAAACGCCATCAGTCCCAGTCTCGAGCTGTCTCTTGCCAGTTGGCGACTTGGAACTCGTGCAAATCCGACTCTACGACATCTATCCAGCGATATCAATACTGTACTTTGGGACCTCTAAGATTGATTCGTTGATTCCATTGCGATCCTCCCCTAATATTCTCAGCAGGTGGCCTGTCCAGCGGAGCTTCTGGGCTTTGGTTTCTCTATTGATATTTGGCTCGGCGATAAGCTCCTCAATCTCAAAGTTTTTTTAAGGGCTTCGTCTTTTCTTTGGACTGGACCCAGAATCTAGCGCATAATTTTCTTCTCTGCCACTAAGAGCTTATCTTCCTCTTCAACGGTTAGCGTCAAGGCCTAACTTCCGTGCATCAAGATCGTTCACTTAGGCCTAAACCTTAGATTTAGTATTGGAGGTCTGTGGATTTAGTTGCAGTTGTATCCATATATTGAGTCAATACAAACTATAAATACCTTTATTGTTTCTGAAAAGCTCTCATTAAAATGACACATCAATTTCTTCATTATGTTAAGTGATTTAACCTTATTGCCACTCGATGTAAGCTTATGAGAACAACACAAGTAAAATAAGAAAAGTGAAAAAATGAATTTTCTATTTATTTTCAAGCACTATGATCTATGCAATATAATTTTCCCGATATATACTCTGATCTATGAATATAATCATAGTTTTATCAAAACTGCAATATCACTGATACCACAAAATCATTCAATCATTGTGTTCATGACAATGACAAATTTCGTTCCATACTCTGACTTTTAATGAAAGAACCTTGATTGACATTTGTTCTTTGAACCAGAACGATTGGATGCAACGTAGTCTTAAATATAAAGGCCCGATCACATTATGCGTTGCAGCAGCGTCTTTTTGAAATTTACAGGCATCCGATTGCGATTCCTAAGCCTACGACCTTGAGACTGCTTTTCTGAAGCATCTTTTACCTAACGAAAGCTTTAGATATCGATTTTATCGGCCAGAGAATAAGAAATTATTTCGTACAGAAAAAACGATAGAAAAAAAAAGCCTATTGAGATGGTAATGGTTTTATTCGGAGAGGTGGTGACCGACCGGTAGCATGTGCGCTTTACAATCTGACGGTACCCGGTTCGATCCTCGGTCTTGCACCAATGACTTATTTAGTCCCTAAATAGTCCAGTTTCGATGCCATCGCTCAAAAACGGTGAAAGAAAACGTGAGGAAACCGGTATGTCCAAGAACCTCAAAAGTTCAAAGACATATGGCATTCACCAACATGCACTGAGCCAGCATGGTGGATCCTCTCGCTTTCTGAGAGAAGGATTGTGACCCAGCAGTGAGAATATGATAGGCTTAAATGAAGGATGATGATGAGCCTATTGAGAGCCTGTACCCACAGGCCACAGGCCTTCACTGTGCATGCTTAAACTAACTTTATTGTAACGTAGCAAAAGTCTCTATTTATTTAAATATTGTGTCTTCTGTACTTGTTATTATTTATTCTGTAATGTTGGTAACTATATGGGAGGTACAGCGTCGCAACAATAAACAATACACGTCTGACAAAGCATGTATTCGGACATGTAAGAGGCCACAACTGAATCACTGAGATGCTGCGCTGTTGCAATAACAATTCTTGTGACTCGGGCCTTATTCTAAAAAGAAACACGTCGCAGTTTCGCACAATTGTGACAATTATTGTGACTAGGCGTCTGAACAAGCATGATATGTGTTTATTTGTGTTCTTTTTATTTACAGGCTTGATAACAATGTGATCAGAGTCCTCGATCCTGGTTCGTTCAAGTATTTCAATATTTTGAACTCGACGTCACTGGACGGTAACCCTATCTGGTACATAAAGGTAAATGTCTCGTACACTGCTTAGAAATATTTCTATACACATGTTCCTGTCATGTCAGCATGTCACAAAAACTAGTGTATGTAGATGTACATCGGGCCCAAAATTATGATAAAATTAAATGAAGGAAAACTACTCTATTGCCGCAAAAAGACGCGAGTTTTTTTTTTATTGTATAATGCTTGTGTTTTACCGCCTCACCACTTGTTAAGCGATAATGCGGTCTACGATGGAGCATCCTTGCTTAGAAGAAACCGATTCACTCACGACTTGAAGATACCCACAGTGTAACTATTAAAAAATCTATTCCGCAGTTGTTTATTGTCGAAAGCCTAGATCTTATTTGGGGTCATCATGCGACCCCAGTATGTAATTAGAATAAGAAAACTTGAGTTCATGGCCCTCGGATCTATTGTATCGGGTGGTATGATGACACAACAGGGTAGGAAGGTGAAAGGTAGGTGCAATTACAATTCCAAATAGATTTAAAATTACATGTCAATGCGATTACAGAGCTCGTACCGTGACCTCTCAAAGGCGATTCAGTTTTGATGCCTGCTACAAGATACGCGACCGCAAACCATATCTCGGGGCATTCAAATTCACGTAATTTCCCGCGGTAACCTAACTTGACTCGCAATAATTGATTGAGGGCCCTGATCTATATATAAGAACACACGGACAAACGCCTTGTATTGCGTATTCGCAACACTAAAATTGACGTTGCCTTGCGGTGCATCGCAGGAACATTCGACGGCAGCAACTACACACCGATTTTGTCTGTCGGCACTTACTGATTGTTTGGACAATCAAGTAATACCGCATTTCTTACTTCTGGTCATAACGAAATTGTTCTATATCCATTCTAAGAACAACATTGTCTAACACCATCCGGGGTTCAACTATCATACTATTTGACTGCCTCGGTGGCTCAGTTGGTAGTGATCCTACTTTCTGTGCTTGGGGGCGTGGGTTCGATTCCCATTTAGGACAAACATTTGTGTGATGAACATTTGTGTTTGTTCTATGTCTGGGTGTTAATATCTATTTAAGTATGTATTTAAAAATATATATGTAAGTATATCAGTCTCTGGCAGCCATATTACAAGCTTTGCTTAGTTTGGGGTCAGATGACCATGTGTGCAATAATGTCCCAGATATTTATTTATTTATTTACTTCAACTTGTAATTCCTATTACAGGAAGACGCCTTCAGAAATGCCAAAATCAAGACTCTTTCCCTCCGTGACTGTGGAATCACGGACTTATCTCCGGCTGCCTTTGCTGGTCTCGAGAACAGCCTGCAGAGCCTTGACTTAGCTGAAAACAACCTTACAATTATATCCAAGTTTATGCTCAACAAGCTGGACTCGCTGCGATTCTTGAACTTGAGAGAGAACAAGGTAAATAAAAAACTTAAAACTAATGTGTGAAAATAAACTGATGTTGATAGGAAAGAATTCCGAATTTCGGTTAAATATGCCGTAGAAAACTAGCCCGTATGTAGATCAAAAAGGTAGGGGATATTGTGCAATATACCATGGAATCACAATTCTTATAAGATTTTAACTAAATGCTTAAGTATTTATTATATTTTGCAGGTGGATATAAATCTACTGGCGACCAATATGCCGTCAGATTACCAGATGGCTTCGTTCAACAACTTCCAATACAAGTTGTTTTACCTGGATGTCAGTGGAGCGAATTCCTTTGAAATGAGCTTGCAAGACTTTAGGCGGTAAATATCTTTATTTTTCGAGTTAATAAAATAAATAACTTGCCTTTAGGTGAAATCGCAGTCAAATTAAACTCTCTCTAAGACCCTCTATATAGAATTTTAGAGCCAAAGGCTTAACACGCTGCCAATTCTAAATATGACTATGATAATAAATAAATACTAATTGAAAAAAGCCTATGGCTTTGTTTATGAGAGAACTAAAAAAAGTATGGGTAGCTGTCAGTTTTCTTCAGCAGAAACGATGGTATTTCCCTCACCTAACTCTACAGAAAAGACGGCCGTTCTTGCTTGGTTTTGAATCTGTGGTGACAGCCAGCCAATCGCAGTGCTTCTTCAGCATTTCAACATCATAAACCACCAATCACTTACCTTTTCAGGATGCGCTCCCTCCGCTACCTTTCTATCAGCAAACTTATCCGTCAAAGCATCAGAGCGGAAGACTTCCTAGAGTTCGGAGTAGAACTTGAAGATCTCAAGATATTCGGCAGCACTATAACCAGAATAGAAAGCAGCGCATTCCAGCATGTTAGGACTATAAAGACATTGGACCTATCGGAGAACAATATTGAGTTTATAGACCCGTTTGCTTTTGCTGAGGTGAGTAATTTTTGTATGCAAATAATTATTTGAAAATTAGTGAATTTATCTGGACTAGATTGGCTCAATACGATTAGTAAAAGAAGGCAGTGGGCAGTGCTTGAGCGAGTTTAAGAGAATATGGGGCTACAATGTCAATTCTCATTACCCCGATAGTAACTGTCTGGACGTCTTCAATTCACGAGTGAATCTGTGTCTTCTAAGCTAGCATGCTCCATCATAGACCACATCATTGCTTAACATCAGGTGAGGTGGTGGTCATAAGCAAGCCTATTATTAAATTTTAAGACAGTTTTGGTCAGCAATATGTTAAAAGTATAATAACCGGATTGTCATAAAAATTACCTGCTGCCACCAGTTTTGTCACTTTTTTTTACGCGAATAAGTCCGTGTTTGGCCACCAACTGGGCTGTTGGTAAGCGACGATGTGGTCGAAGATGAAGCACGCAGACTTAGAAGAAACCTAGTCACTGGGACAGTTTTCAAATTGTCTTGAAAAGGTTACTTACCTACCTACTGTTATCCAAATCAGTAAAAATTGCACCCCATCAATTTACTTTGCATGCTGCCTAAACAAATAAATATTTGCACTACTTGAATGGATTATTTTGGATTCAACAACACTCAGCCGGCTCTCTCTCTGAGAGAAGGCCTGTGTCCCAGTGGTCGAAACATAATAATGATGATGGCTTTTTTTGTAGCAGACCAATTAATTGATTTCCAAAAATATGCCTAATTTATATATTTTTTCAGCTCCACAGTCTAACGACTCTCAAAATGGTGAATGGTCTTGCGGATGCCGTCATGATTCTACCCTTCGAGCCGCTAAAAGCGCTTATCGACCTACAACACTTGGACCTCAGCAACAATCGACTGAAGAATGTTCCAGATACGTCTTTCCATTTCTTGTATAAATTGAAGACACTTAATCTGCAGGACAATTTTATTGAGCACTTCTCAAAGGGAACTTTGCAAGTGAGTTAGAATACATATTTTAAAGTATTTTTTATTTTTTTTATGGAATCTTAACTTATTTATTTGAAGCATCATCCTAAACTACACAAATATTGCAATAACTATTATCATTTTAAAAACATCATAGCCCAATTATCCCTTTTACCCAGAACGACCTAAATGAAACGAAGCGATTCAAAGTTTTGTCATAATGAATTTTGAAAACAAAACTAGCAAAAAACGTTGTTAAAACGTTCTTACAACAAATCTAAATTGAGCCAAAGATTGCATTCACAATAATTTCGTTATTAGGTATTATGGTGAAACAAGCCAATGGAAAATGTTATACGCTATTGATGTCACTGCAACTTAGTAACAAAACAACTGATTATACTGATTTTGATTTTGAGATTTTACATCATATATCTCAGGGTAAGGAGCGTGGTTCATTGCTGCACAGGATTTTGAACTGATTAAGTTCTGAATAAAATTCTGGGTGGCATTGAACTGTTATGAGTAAGTGTGTGTGTAACTGTGTGTCTTTGTATCTGTGGTAACGTAGCTCCGAAACGGCTGAACCGATTTTGATTTATTTATTTTTGTCAGAAAGGTGACTTGATCTAGAGTGGAAGCTATGATTAATGGAAATTGGTTATCTGAAGATTATCAGCTAATTTTATTTCATCTAATTTTTATTTATTTATTTATACTTGTTTACGTTAAAATACCTATATTCCAGGGCGATATCCACGGCCAACTTGAAAGCATTTGCCTATCCCTAAATCAAATGCGTCAAATCGTCCAGCACACCTTCGTAGACCTGAAAGAACTACAAGAGGTCCGCATAGAAGATAACCTTATTGAAGTCATACAACGGCGTGCATTCACTAGCTTGGACAACTTGAATGTCATTAAGTTGAGAGGGAACAGGATTGTGGAGATCAGTGAAGAGGCGTTCCAGAATATACCGGCTCTGAAAGAGTAAGTTTTATAATATACTTTTACTCGCACATCGCGTTTTAAATCGTGTATCAAACAACTGATTGTCCATAAAACTGCATACCTTAAAACTTTAATTAGCTTGAACTAAAACCTACATTCCATTGCTGTACCCAGAATTTTGAAACCTAATTCAAACCGATTTTCAGCACCCAGTAACGCTAACTTAGTTTTGTAACCCAATTCACACCCATATGGCTAAGCTCCACCACGTTAACTTAATTTTGTAACCCAATTCACTCCCATGTGGCAGCGCTCAACAACGTTAACTTAATTTTGTAATCCAATTCACACCCATATGGTAGCGCTCAACAACGTTAACTTAATTTTGTAACCCAATCCACACCCATATATAGCACCGCCCAAAAACGTTAACTTAATTTTGTATTGCTATGTGGTAAGCCTACAGTCTGTTAAGTTAAATTAGAACTGAATTAACGTCACATATCAAATTGTCTTTGTTTTTAGGTTGGACATCTCATTCAATCATTTGGAAACGTTCAAGTTCTCGATGTTCGACCAAGTAGGCTCGGCGACCGCACTGCGCGTCAACGCTTCATACAACCGGATCGTTAGTCTGACTGACTCTAACGCGCCCAGTTTGACCTTCTTTACTTCCAACTTCTACCCGCCACCTAAAGCACAGAGTAAGTTTAATTGAACTGAGATTTGTTAATAGAACTTTTAACTGTCTCTTTTCACTAGATTCCATAACTCTCGTAAGTGGGATACTGCGATTGCGATTGACAGATCACGTAATCAGACTTTTGGTATTGATAGTAAGTCACCGACATAGCTATTAAAATTTGCAAGTTGAAGTGGCAATGGGCAGGCCACATCGCTCGAAGAACTGATGACCGATGGGGAATAAAGGTTCTTGAGTGGAAACCACGAATCGTAAGACGTAGCGTATGTTTGCCTCCCGCTTGATGGACCGACGACATTGTGAGAATTGCGGGAATCCAGTGGATGCAGATGGCAGGATGTCGTTCAGTGTGGAGGTTAAAAGGGGATGCCTATGTTCAGCAGTGGAAGTCTACTGGCTGATGATGATGATCAATGGAAAGGATTATGGCTCCAAATGACAAAGTTCTTGGACCCTATTCCTGCACACTGGTGATTATTTTTGTCATTTCCTCTCTCAATAGATTATTAGGAGTGTGAGAGAGACTCGAGGTAATCACATGATAAGCGATCCCATACACTACTGACACTATTTTGTCCAAGTAATCCCATGAGACAAATCACACCAATATTTCCGTCCCAATAGTCCCATCGTATCCTAAGAGTAAGTGACATCAAAATTTAATATAATTTTTGTCTCACATGCCCTATTTGACTTGACCAACCAATGTTGAATACCTTGTTTGAAGCTTTCTGGTTTGATTGATGAAAGTCTGTTTTATTTTAGCATTTTCTGCAAATCGCGTATTTTCCATATTATATTATTTTTTTGTCTTATATGTATGTGTTTCTTGTTCATTGTTTTTGTTTGCTTCTACACAGAACTGATTGAGGAAGAGAATCGTCCTTTATTACGACCTCAATCTCAAGGTGATTGTTTATGTTTTGTTTGGGCTATGGGTACCTACCTACTGCTATTGTGTGAAAGTAATATTTTGATTTGAATACAACACATTCAAATCAAGCAAACCTTAGCTATTAATGTATGTCTATGGCTAGTATAGTTATAGTGCGTTTCACCAAAGAGCTCCCTCGCCGTACTGTTGGCTACCCTGCACTTCCCATACACATTACAGGGAAAGTGTAGGAGAGTCAACCTTAAGGCGAGGGAACTCTTTGGTGAAACGCACTATAGGTAGTACTTTTGCTATGGGAATTTTGTCAGTATGACGTTTGATATTTTCTAAACACAAAAAAAAAGAAAAAAAAACGCCAGTACCCAAATGATAAAATTCACAAATTTTCTATCGTGCTGCATCGTCACCCTAATTTCTATCTCTTGTAAACTCCTGTACCTACCCATATTTTAAAGTACCTATTGTTCATAGAAATTAAACACCTGTAATGGATGTACACCGTTATTTATACCGTAAATAATGTGAAATACACGCGATAAAACCGTTAAATATAATATCTTCCTTAATACTGAACACTTTTAAATTTTGTTTTCAGTAATAATAATTGTCATGCCTATTTAATAGGTCAGCTTTTTATAAGACAACAGAAACTAATCAGTCCGGTAGCCTATTACCGTGGTGGTGGTATTGAATAACAGAAATATCAGGGCAAAAACATTTTCAGCTTATATTAATCTACTCACTGCTGCTTAAATGTAGACAAAGCTTCATTCTGTAACATTGTTAATTGAAACATTATTTCCAGGTCTCGGAACTGTGTCTGTGAACATCAGAGCACTAGATTTTTCCCACAATAATATCACTTATATTACTCCATATTACTTCAGGTAAGACTAAAGAATAATAATTATTCACAATAGAGTAAATTTTCACATAAATTTAAAGTGGGATTCACCCCTCAATTTTCCAATCTCTGACGTTTAAGGGTGGTAAACTAAGGGTTGAATCCCACTTGAAGGCACTTTTTAAATACTCTTCTCAAATTGAAATGGAACCACATCGGTGGTCGTAAACCGCATCATCACGTAACATCAGGTGAGGTAGCGATCAAACACAAGCTATTATTCAATTCAGTCGAGCACCTTGCTTGCTTCGCTTGCCTAGAAGAAACCAATTCACTAGCGACTTGAAAACACTCAGATTGTAACTATTTTTGTATTTATATAACAAAACAAAATATAAAGTTAAATGATTATTTACGGGATATTTACCGTGGTAAGGTTGTGGAAGGAGCTCCCGATACGGGTCTTCCCGTGAACATGTTGCATGTAACTGCGCCGAAATATCGGGAGCTCCTTCCACAACCTTACCACGGTAAATATCCCGTAAATAATCATTTAACTTTAGTGAACAACCGTGATAGTTTAAAACAAAACAAAATATATTTCCAGGCATGCTGACCTGACCCTCTCCGAGCTCCATCTCTCCCACAACAGACTGCGCAACATCACCCGCGAGGTGTTCGGTTCCATGCACATGCTGCAATACTTGGACTTGTCCCATAACCACATCTTCGATATGGAGTATGATTGCTTCAAGAAAGTTAAGAATCTTCAGGTGAGGAAGGATTTTTAGGCTCCGTAGTATAATTCTAAGATCTATATGTTCATAAGTACGTCCATTATGCCACAGTATCGTAAGGACTGATACCTCGACATACCAAATTTATGATGTGGAGTATGATTGCTTCAAGAAAGTTAAGAATCTTCAGGTGAGGAAGGATTTTTAGGCTCCGTAGTATGATTCTAAGATCTATATGTTCATCAGTACGTCCATTATGCCACAGTATCGTAAGGACTGATACCTCGACATACCAAATTTATGATATGGAGTATGATTGCTTCGAGAAAGTTAAGAATGTTCAGGTGAGGAAGGTTTCTAAGGTTATATTAACAATAAATATGTGTTCATAAATACGTCCCAGTATGTCACTGCATCATAACTTTTGATACCTCGACATATTATTATCACAGAGAATTTTCTACATTTGTGCACTATCTCGAATCGCTTCAGTCATTTGTGTCATTTGCGCGTTGACTAAAAGAGGACCTAATAAAGTTAAGCCGATCAAATGAAACTGGAGATCCATCTGATAGTTTACGATCACAGTACAAGTTGTAACATTAATTTTCAGATAATAAACCTGTCCCACAACCATCTGATAGAGATGCCGGTGGAGTTGTTCCACGAGATGCAATCGCTCACATCAGTGGACCTTTCCGACAACCGCATCAGAAACTTGCCTGATAACTTCCTGCTGTCATCGTCTTTAGAAAGGTAAACTACTGTACGAAATATATGTTTAAGGGTCAGAATATCTGGTGCAATGATCTCGCTCGCGCATTAGGGCGGAACTGTACATGACATAAAAGTATCAAAATAAGAAAGTGTCTAATAATAAATGTGCCGAATTCAAGAAAGAGTCGAATTAGGGAAAGTAACGAACGAACCAAAGTGACGACCTGTTACTGGACCCATTTTTTAGGATATGGACTGTGTCTAATTTTGGAAAATGTGCTTCGGTCATTTTACGAGATTGTAATTACCAGCACCTAGACTCTTTAATTAAATCTCTCCTTATTTCTTCCTTGATAAAAATGATAGAAGTGAGCGTAATTTTTCCTCAGAATCTTATCTATTCTTTTATGAATGTTTTCAGACTGGACCTTTCTGATAACGCTTTATCGAGGGTCCCAACGAACTGCCTCTCGCCAGCTGCAGCAGCAAACCTAGTAGAACTGGACCTTAGCGGTAACACCATCCCTACTGTCTCCATGTCGGACTTAGTACAGAGATTCAGAGTAAGTCCCACCACTGTTTACCTCCAATAGATACCGTATTACGTAATATTTGTCCCGACCCAAAGTCACCAATGTGAACGCTCTAGTTGCGGGGCCAAAGGCAAACGTTCCCATTGGTTATCTCAAGTTTACAGCAAGCCGTATCTAGCAATAAACCAATGAGAGTAGACTTTGTATGTGTATTTACATCGATGCATGGCGTGCTTAGATTTTATTGAGTGCGGAATCTATAAGAGGTAATCTGCGGTACCCACTGACATGTTTGATTTCATAAGGGTGTTCTAATACAGGCCGACCAAATTTTGTGTAGAGTAGGCCAGATGATATAACAACAATTTTTATAGATGACTGTCTATTTAGTTCATAAAATACGATTTCACTTCATTTTACACGATAGATAAGTTGCCAGACAAAAATATCAAAAATATTTTGCCAAAAACAGACTCGTTAAGTTCTTTGGGTTTTGCTTAGCGGTGTTAATTTTGTACTATACCCAACATCCATTATGTTTGTAAATCAATGAGTATTGGCATGGTTGAGTAAAATAGTAGTAATGGATATTAATTATTCTAATTTGGCCTCCTACAAAAATAATAAATAATGTAAAGTTACATTTCGCTGATCGCTGACTCGAAAAGAAAAAGACGAGTTATTGTTTTTCGATAGACTATTAAAGTTCATGAGAGACAATTTTTTTTTCAAAACTTTTTTTTCCTCTTTTTTGTTATCGCGTATATGTCCGAGTTTTCACACCATTTCACCTGTTGTTAATTTTGAAATGAAAATGTTTCTGAGTTCGACGTAGTTATTGTGCCTTTTTGCACTTTTAATATTTGGCTGGTTTTCAATTTAACTAAGCACTTGTGTGGTAGATAGAGTAACAAGCTTGAATGGATGAGTTTTTGAAATATACCTACACTTTACTAACCCTTGAAAAACTCTTTCTCAATTATTTAATTTGTGAAATATTTTAAACAAGTGCTGTTGATAATGTTTTTGTACATAGTTTCTAAATATTACGTTCAACATAACAAAATGAAATATAAATAATAGCGGCAGGCTTATTGGCTAAAACTAAGGCTAAAACATAGCGACCAGTCGTGCTACTGATCGTTAAAAGTGATCGGTATTAGTAAGCATTAGTATTATATTATAGTATTAGTATTAGCAAGTGATTAAAGCTATTAGTGACTATTGCGGCGACCTAGTGTTTCCGAATCTGTGTTTCGGGAGATCTACCGATTTCCCACCCCATCTCCCAATCTATTATCGTAAAACTACCCGATTCTCTCGATTTTTCCCATGAGAGTCTCGGTTTGACCTCTCGTCGTATCTTTTCTATTACCGTTACTTTTTCAAGGTTGATAATTAATGATTTGCCTTGAACAAGACGAAATAATATAAAATCCTTAAAAAAATCTGAAAACTTTAATATTAGACTTGCAAAATTTTAATTTTCAAATTCAACCGGTATTTTTTTTCTACATCTCTCACATATTTATATTTTTTGGTTTGTTAACACTGCGATCGCGTAGCAGTCGCTAGTTAGCTAATAAGCCTGCGGGTGCTGGGGCTAGTTTTCTATTCGTACCATTTTGAGTTAAGGGCCAGAATAGGTATTGTGCGTCGCTATATTACTTGCACATTTTGATGTTTTTTAAAGTTTAAAATTACTGTCTACTACTTATGTGCTTTGGTCATTTTACGAAGTTAATATTGTACGTCAAGATGGACGTATACGACCTAAAAGAGAGCGCCGGAAAACGGAATACAGGCTGCTTCCGATCGGCCTTTTTGGAAATCGATGGGTAAGGCTATGTCCAGCAGTAGACGTCCTATGGCTGAAATTATGATGACGATGATAGATAGATAATATAGATAGAAACTCTGTATTGTGTACAACAGTGCCACAAGTGGCGGCCTTATCGCTAAAAGCGATCTCTTTTAGGTAACCATTTGAAAGAATTTACGTAACAGGATCGACGGGGGATGCTAAAACACTTGTTTTGCTGATGATGAATATTGAAGCGTAAATAAACTAGACATTCGTCAGAAAAACGATCACGAAGATGGAATTTCGCAAATTAACGTTTGATTCAATCAACCATCGAAGCTAATATTTCAAAATATTTACTACAAATTTTTGTTTTAATATTATTAACTATCACCACAAAAATTGTTTTTTTTTATCGTGAATAAGTCCGCGTTTGACCACCAACTTGCTTGTTGGTAAGCGACGATGTGGTTGAAGATGAAGCACGCAGACTTAGAAGATACCTATTCCCTGTTGCCTTGAAAAGGCCCAAGGATGAACAGTTTTTCCCCTTTACTCTAGTCATTATAAAAAATAGTAGATCATTTTATTTCATAAAAAAACATCAAATGCGCATGCAAGATCGCTGCACCCAGTTTTTCCGGCTCTAAACTGCCTGTAAAGCTAATAACCCTGTAGAGTTGTGTGATGTGTGTACGCTAACAGTCCGCGGGTGAGCCCTGGCCGGAAGAACCCGACTACAGCGACGAGTACATGTACCACACGGCGCGGCGCGACCACACGCGCGTCTACAGCCAGAAGAAACAATACCCGCAGAACATACTCTACAAGGTAGGCGGATGAAGTTTAGCAAACAACTGTTATCATAATTTATTATCCATATCTGTGTTTAAATTAAAAAGAAAAGAAATTAACAGTATTGCGCTTAAATACCCTTTTCCCTTATGGAAGCTTAATAAATCAAAAAATCAAATTTAACACATATCATTGATGTAATCATCAACCTGCACTAATATGCCGGAATGATTTGAATCTCCTGACATTCGCCTATATTTGCGATACTACCGATGTATCACTACGAAACATGATTCATACTTTTCATGGTAGGTAGGAAGATTATGGAGCGGCTGTTGTGAATGAATTTATATCGATTTGACAGATGTCAAGAGTGGCTATTTTATTTGCATAATAATGGAGCCCACTATCCGCGGATAGTGGGCGGGTGAAAATTATTCGAACAACGGCGATATTTTGTCATAGAAGTTTTATGCTGATTACATATAGCTACAGCTGCTTCATAGTCTTCCTACCTACCATGATATTCATTATCTCGCGTCTTTGCCAGTTTAATATTACCAAGTGGAAAGCGCTCCACCGCGGTAGTATGCGTTAGAATCATAGAGATACAATACTTATAGAGAAACGTGCCAAAAAATGTCCGAAGCAAAATTCGGCGCACGCTACGCATTGCTGACTTTTTGGTTAGGTCAGGCAACCGCGATCCGACTACAACGCCGCGTGATGCCAGTATTACGATGCCATAGCGGGCAAGCGACGTTGAACACTATACAAGCGACATAACGTCTAAATTGGAGTAAAAGTGGCATTGTGAACTATTATTGATATCTAGGTATTTACAACGACGCTCGGACGTTTTTTGACTATTTTCACTTAGTAATTGTGACTATAGGTATTGTATCTCGATGGTTAGAATAGAATCGTTATTCGTTTAAACTCAGATACATATATTATTGAAATAGCTTTTTTCTCTAATTCACAAGTAAAAGCATTTTTTTTTCATTTTGATTTAATTTCTGTAGCTAAGCTTCGTCAACTTTTTTTGCACTTCGCATGTTGTAGCAGCATTAGAAGATTTATATATTCAATTTGTCTGCACTTTTAGTTACTTTAAAACTCACGTGGGCACTAACTTTTAGAATTTTTATAAAAAAAATAGAATCACACACTAAGTACCTAGCTGATTGAACATAATTATCAATATAAAAATCTGTTTTAGTTAAAATGTCAAAACTGGATATTGAAATGAAACCAAATTGAAACCAAATTAAAATGGGAATTAAAATTCAAATAAAAAAAAAGAATCACCAAAATCGGTTCACCCAGTCGAAAGTTCTGAGGTAACAAACAATTTAAAAAAACAGTCGAATTGAGAACTTCCTCTTTTTTGAAAGTCAGTTAAAAATAATTTTAAACTCAATATTTGTCTAATCACTTCTTATTTTTCTCCATATTTCCAGTCTCTAGCGTGGCTAGATCTATCTTGCAACCACTTGGTGCACGTAGACGGTGGTTCGTTCTCCGCCCTGCCGCGGCTACGTTGGCTGGACCTCAGCAACAACTTACCTTTCAACTCCAACGAACGGACCAGCGCCATCTTCAAGGGACTTGAAAGAAGGCTGTCACATTTGGGACTCAAGAACGTTAGCTTGATGTCGGTGAGTGTTAATGTTGCTTACAATCTGGCATGCAGGCCCCTCTTTCCCACTGGGCACTCTGGGCACTTGCCTAGGGCCCCGCCATCAATGGGGCCCCCAAGTTCCCGCCAGATCACCAAACAATAACCGATATTTATTACCGAAACACCTATTTATTTCGAAAAAACAATGGATAATGACTAACTACAATATTATACCTACTGGCTTATTACCTTTTGCATATGCGAAGCTACTCTACTCTCGACCGGAAATAGTGCTCTATCAAGGTCATAGTCTCCATTATCCTAGTGTCCTGGGTCTCCAATGGATTTTAATCCATCGTCTTTAGACGGCCCTGGTCGGCAAAGGCATTATGCGCTTCTTCAACTGCCAGGTACGCACATAACGCGCAAAAGCATAGCTCGTTTATATTGGTGCGATATATCCAAATGGAGACGGAGAAAAGATATTAATATATTGCACATGTCCTTATGCAATTTCAACAGTAAAAAATAAACAATAAACTTAAAATAAACAGAGATATGTTTTTTTTTTTTTCTTAGCCTATACTGTCCCACTGCTGGGCAAAGGTCACAGAGATATGTTAGCGTGCCTAAACATACTGTGAATTCAAGACAACCCACATGTCATAAACTATGTACTACTGGTGTAAAAAAATTGTTTGAAACCAAAAAACAGTAAAAGTAACAATATGCACAGAGAAAAACCAATTGATACCTAAAACTACTTAAAATATAAATATTCTCAAACTAGCACTACTTTTTATTTACTTTGTGTTGGAATATGGTATATTTATAACAATATATACCAATAAAGCTATATGATTATTTACGGGATATTTACCGTGGTAAGGTTGTGGAAGGAGCTCCCGTGAACATGGTGCATGTAACTGCGCCGAAATATCGGGAGCTCCTTCCACAACCTTACCACGGTAAATATCCCGTAAATAATCATATAACTTTAGTGAATAACCGTGATAGTTTAAAACAGTGTTTAATATATACCAATATTGTACATTTATTTCCCCAGTGCCCATCAATTCCGCTATCGAAGCTGAGGAGCTTGGACCTCTCGTACAACAACCTGCACTCGATCCCGCCTGACACGACCGCAAACCTCACTCGGCTGAGGGCGCTGGACCTCTCCTATAACGACCTCACTATGATCCCTGTGGTGGGTTATTTAACTTTATTGTTACCAATAAGAATGTCCACAATTTTTGTTTATAACCTTCTAAAAAACCTTATAAAAAACGGTTATATTAAAATTTTAGGCGACTCATACGCTGGGTGAACTTAGATGGCTGTCTCTATCAGGGAACCCCATCACTGCGCTGATGAACACCAGCCTGTACGGAGTCTCACCTCGGCTGGAGTACCTCGACGTTACTCGACTCAGACTTAGAATAATGGAGGTATGGAATATAGGTTTAGTTCTATAACTTTAATATTTTTCTAAATGGGGCTCTATGAGCAATAGCTTTACGTAGTTTTAAATGAAAAGGTATGTGGGGACCCAGACAAAGCGTTCAAACTGACACAGATATGTCAGTTTTTTAGGTAAGTACTAACTAAAAAATACAAAAAAAAAAAAAAACTAAACTTTATTTTTTTGGTGAATGTATTTGTAAAATGTCTTAGAAAAAAATTTGTTGTAATGGCTGTTGCCTGCGAGAGGTTATTATTTTCGGTCCAAGAATGTGTTTGCTCTGACAGCTGCAACAACTTTGTAAAAAGCGAATCATCATCAGCCAGAAGAAGTCTCCTGCTGATTTTTTTTTTTTCTAATGTGACTTATTGCTGTTGGCCTTGCGGCCTCTACAGCTTGACCGGACTAGTTGGTGAACGCAGAGGGCGTTGGGCCAACATGGTTTAGATTTTGGGCGACAAGCGCAAGGGCACCTCGGAGGTACGAGCCTCGGCTTGGACCGTCGCCGGGAGTGGGAGATTAGACTTGCCCTGGCACCCCAGAAGGGGTGTGCCCTGTGGCCCTAGTAGGTTGTTGAACTGAATGATTATTTGGAGAGAATCTAACCGATCTTCTAACAGATCCTGGGGGTCTCCGATCCCGCCGGCGGGATCGTTGTGTGTGTGTGTGCCTGTGGTAACCGGCGCCTATACCAAAAACTGAATATTTCCTGTTGCCAGGAGCAGTCGGATCGGACGAGAGTCTCCTGCTGAACATAGGCCTCCCCCTTTAACCTCCATGAAAAAGCGAATGAATCGATTCAATTCGGACTTTTTGTACTAACGCCAATACTTTCCTTGCAGTATGGAATATTCAGCAAAATGTACGCTTTACGGACTCTCAAACTAACGGCATTCTCGAACGTTCGAGACTTCAACATTCCTCGCATGCTGAACTACAACGCAGCTTTGGAGAACCTCTATATTGATGTGGATGACAGCGGGGTTGAGTTTGGGAAGGAAATGTATGGACAGTTGCCGTGCAAGCTGAACAATATTACTATTACTGGACGGACCTTGAAGTATCTGACGCAGTATATGCTAAGTGTAAGTATTTATATCACCGTTACACACTAATATTTTATATGCAAAAGTTTATTGTTATAAATGTGTAAGTTTGTCCACATACAACTCCATAACTCATTGAACGGATTTGGATATAGGCATGCGTTAAAAATTAAAGATTTCTTGAGATAGCGAGTAAAACCGCGTGACGCTGCTTGTTAATATTAAAGTTATGTTTTATAAATAAAATAAATCTTCCAGTTAAAAACCTTGTTGATTCCATTCAGTTGTGATGATAATTTACTTGCATGCAGTTTCCGCAAGAAAACTTATGGAACATACTGTTTTGTTGATTTTTTTAACTGTCTTTTTCCATTGCAAACCCTTCAAACCAGTGCGACGTTTTGGTGCAGCTTTAATTTTATGATTATCTTTGATTTTATGTTCGTATTCGTAAAATTCTAATGGTACATTACAAACTTGAATCCAGAGGTTGAAAATAAAACCTATATGGATAGTTTTTATTTTCCACCTCTGCTGCCACTCTTGAATTGATGTCAAACCTCACATGACTCATGAACGTACTCATTATTTCAGAGCGTGCAATCCAAAGTCCTCCGTCTAACAATATTCAACACGAGTGTAGAAGAAATTGCTCCAGAAGTGTTCTGGCGTCCCGGCCGTCTTAAGAATCTCACTTTAGACGTTAGAGGAAACTACATACAACGCGTTCCCAATCCTTCCACTCGGCCATGGCCTGCCGTGCCCGGAAATGTGTTTCTACAGGACATATTAGTGGCTGGAAACCCACTCTACTGTGACTGTGGAATCGGGTAAGAGACTATATATGAAAATTAAGGACATTAATTAATAATAATAAGCGTACATGTTAACTCTTTCTGCTAATAAGACAGTTTTGACAAGCGATGGTCCTGAATACATAATTCGTACTCATAGGCACAAAATCTGAGCTGGTGCTTTATCAGCAAAGCTGCTAGGGGGAACAATTTGAAATGTTGCAAATCTACGGTGTTCGACTGTCTAAGTCGGTCTTGCAACTTTAACTAAGCATTTAAATACTCACCATAATCAAGCTAACGTTCATGAGACCCAAATGCGACAGCTTTCTGTCGAGTCCTTTGTAGAAGTCTCACGTCCGTTCGTTCTAGTTGAAGGATAAGTTGTTGCTGAGGTCCAGCAAACGTAGCCGTGGTAGAGTGAAGAATGAAATTCGCCGTCTAGGTCCGTATGATGGTGACCTGTCGTACCAGGGAATGTGTTCCTACATGATATATTACGATTAGCACTCCTATATTGAATGCACTTCGAATTGGAATATTATCTATCTTTTTTGCTCAACGTTCTGAAGTACGTTTGTCTTCACAGTTGGATAGAAGCGTGGGACCGCAAACGACGGCAGTACCTGTGCACTCGTCCCTCTGCTTGCGTGGCAACAAGAGATGACGCGAGATTCGCTACTTGTCCTGCCTGGGACAATAGGACACTCAACGATGTGAGTATTTTTACTTACGAGTATAATCTAATTGTGGATAATAAGTGACGTTAAGAAACTGAAAAGATCTGCAGGATTACTTAGAGAAATGTCTTGCCAACTTCTTGAATCGTATTCAGACATTTAATATTTCATGCGTTAGTTTTTATCAAGACATCTCGACACGAACATTTGCGCGACAATGTGACCCCAGCATAACAAAACTCCTTTTTCCAGGTAATAACAAGGGACCTAGACTGCGGTTGGGGCAGAGCCTTCCTAGAATCTCCCAAACCGTTCATCATCATTGGTTTGACGATCCTGACCATGCTATACATCTGAGGATTATTCTGGCTGCTGGGCGAGTACGAAGAGTACCACCGAATACTGGCGAGGATCTACGGCATATAGGGGCCTTGGAGCTTATGACCTGGTTACATACTGGATATTTGCATGAGAAAATGAGCTTTGTTACAATGGGGTTAGTTGCGGTATTTTAACAGCGAATAATCGCAAGCCGGTTGCGATTTCGCTACTTCTTCGCCTGCATTTTGGGGATTTAAACCAAACCAGTGGAGTAAAACCAAAGCATTGGTCACAAAAATTTCGAACATAAGATCGGTCGATTTTTTTCTCTATAGTAATTTTTTTAGAAAAGTTAAACTTACTGGACAAAGTTGATCATATTAGTTAAAGTTAATTATTATTTCGATAAGGTACATTACAAGTTGAACTAATAGGATCAATGACATCTATCGCATTGACGTCTGTCACTTTAACATCTGTCACTTTGACATCTGACTTAAAGCAGAATTTAATGGAATTCTTCCTATTCCTTTTCTCTAGGTTCAATAATTTGAACCTAATGGAATATGTGGTGAAATGTGAACCCTACATTGTGTCACATACAGCTAAATTTCAATTGACACAGCATTTGTCATTTGTCCCACTTGTTGTAGTTTTTTCAGAAGCATGATAATATATCAGGCTCACATTTCAATGTATGCTTTTTGGTATCGCAAACGCACTAAACCCATGTCTTAAGGTTCAAACTTGTGCAAATTTAAAGTACGTTGCCAGCATTACAGACCAAAGATAATTACACAAATAGTCTTACATACTTATCTGTAAATATAAGAAAGTTTAACTTCTATCAAATCCAGAGGAGTGAGAACCATAGATAAAATATAATTCTGTACCTGTCCTCGTGGCCTATTAGAATTTGATCCGTTACAGCCAAAAGTTTCTTTAAGAGACACTTAGTGAAGTGAAGTGCTATAGAAAGTAGAAGCCTAATATGTGATTGTATTGATAAAAAGCGGATGTGTGATCTCAATTGATTGACTCTAAATGCTATCATTGATTGTTTTATTATACCGGAGTGTGGACCCTAAAACCCTATGCAATTAAGCTGATGTATACAAGTATTTTTAAAGCCCAGTTGTAATATTTTTATAATGGCAATCAAACCTTTACTGTTATCCGGTATAAAACTATTATGTACTTTTATTACTTGTGATTAGGGTGGATAATTGCATAAACGCTCAAGAATCTGTACCCTGGCCAAAGATTTTCAAGGCTCAACATTTTTAAAACAAAAAAACATTGAGTACGAATTTAAAAATAACTATTGCGTTATCGATCGATGGTTGATTGTGTAATCTTGTAAATCTGTACATACCATGTTCAAACAAAAAATAATTTGATTTAAAAAAAAACATCAATATGAAAATTGCTTTAAAACGTTTGAAATGCTACTCTAAAGATATTGCCCAATGGGTTTGTTTTTAATCCGAAGTGACATTTTAGATTCAAAAATTTAAAAAGATGAAAATTTGCGAAGGTGTTATTTATGAAGACGCTACATTCAGACTGAAGGTTTAAAGAAAACGCTTGTTTTAAGACCCGTTGCATGACTACCTTGGTCTTGACTATAAGGTAAATAAGATATAAATTTCAATGTACTCAATGATGGCTATTGAACGCGTGTGAAAGTGCACTTAAGGCCGTTCGCACATTGCATCAATTTAACGCACTAACTTAAAACGAAGTACTGAAATGTGAGACTTTTAGGTGTATTGCAGAATCAACTTTTTATTTTATGTCAGTAATTTGTCGAAATCCACCACAATATTTTTCATCCCGCTTGGTGAGAGATTATTGCTTGTTTATTAGAAATTCGACTGTAAAGTACGCAAAATATAGGTCATATTTTTTGTTTTTTTTTTAAAGGGCAAGTGCCTTTATTAACTAAACAAAATACTAGCTAAAACTAACACTAAATAAACAGTTAGACTGTCCATAGACCGTTGAAGGTCTAAAGACAATCCAAATGCTCAAACCCACTATCAGTTGGCAGCGTACCCAGCATGCTGGCAGCATTTCTTTGATTCGTTTTTAGTCTCTACTGTGTCTAGTTATGCAATTTGTAACGGCCACGATGCGTTTGCATTTAACGGTTTTATAGATAAGTTCACAAGGAAGCAATGACTCAATGGTCTGAGTAGACTGCATTCGCTCGAATGATATGTGTTCGTCCATTATTAATATATTATTTATAGGTGTATTCATTTTATAATAGAATATAGTATAGAATTGTCAAATCATTTCCGTGGCTAGTTTACAACAATCCAGCAATTCGCTCGAGTCACTGGCTCACTGGGAACGGATAGCGAGTCCAGTCGATACCTTTTTCTATTTCGGTGTTGTAAACTAGCCTTTGTCTTTTCATTTTTCATCCCATTTAAATATAGATTTAGAAACGTCAATTTAGCTATACGACGTCGAATTTTAAAGAGTAAATAATAAAAATTCATATTCATCTTTCAAACTATTTATTCAGAGTTCACTAACTTCTAAGCTTAACTCTTACATGTTCGATTGTTTAGCTGTTTACAAAGTCTATCTGGTTATTGTTGAAACATATTTTATTACATATATTGTGTAATGTCTGTAGTTGTAATTACGGAGCATGCTGTAATATATTACATTATGTCATCGTGTAACAATTAGGATTTTAACGACTGAGTTAAGTGTTTCGGAAGGTATGGAGATTGGATGTTTCGAAAAGAGTAGGCTTGATATTCTTTAAGCAAAATCTGTTTTAGGCATCAGATGCCTATGTTTCATTTAATTTATTCACAAGCTTCTTTGATTTAATGTTTAACTCTTTACTATTAAATATAAATCTTCTGACTAAATATTTTATTCGGAAATCATCGGATATCTTAACTTACTCTTTTTGAATCACCAAAAACTCGTGAAAGATATTGAGGAGTATGGTATTGTACGTTGTTTGTATTGTAAGATGTCCTTTGTGGCTTTGTTTATAATTGCTATCGCTTTTGATAAGATTTATTTTATTGTCTATTATTTTTACAGACGTTTTATGCACGCTAGCCGTAGTCGATTTACGCTATATTACTTTGAAGCTTAAAGCACTTTTCTATAACGAGTGAGATTCAATTGAATACCTCTTTTTCAGTGGTCCAGATCTGATCTAGAATGGTGTCAGGCCTAATTGTCGACTTTTGTTTTCAATGCCATATTTTATTGCATTTTCATTGTTTTTTCTTGCTATAAAATTGCTACAGAATAGTCCGTTTACATTTCGTGATAAAGTCAATACGACTTCAGTTACCATTCATCGACTATGACTACTGACTGGATCAATACAAAGTAACATTTATTTCAATAGCACGTATTTTACGTTGTAATGGAGTATTGTTTTTATTTTGGTATTGAAAACAAAGGGGATGTCGTTGTAACAATGAATATATTTTGTGATATACTTATATTACTGTAATCCTTCTATTTTTGATATCGCCTACAAATAATATTGCTGATATAACTGGAATTGTATAGCTGAATTTAAATATCATTAAATTACTGCTTTTAATCGTAGCATTGCATCGTCAATTGTAAAATTCAGGTTTTATATAATAGTTTAAAAGGCGCTTATTTGAAAGTTCTAAATATCTAGTGAACTAATTTCCTTGGTAGCCAATAGCCATAGAGTTACAATTCCTGTAAAATATTTACTATAAAGGCTTAGCCGATGTGAAACGATATTAAACGTATTTGTAATTAGCTCAGAGAATCTTATAATCAATTAATTTTACTACTACGGCATGTTTCTTAAAACACTTAACTGTTTCATAACAATAGGTTTTCTATTAAACTAAGCAAAAATGTTTAAAAGCAACTCGTCAGCAAGGTCTCATTGTGATAGATATAGTTAGTGCCAATCAATCTAATATAGAATCAATCTAATTGCTAATAGATAACATTTTTGCTACAGATTCTTACAGTTTCTTTCTTAGAAGTCTAGGGGCCTTACGCCCAGCTCTAAATGCGGGCCCGAATAGGTACAGTTTGCAAAATCACGCGAGCTTGAACCTGAACTCGCCGAGATACGGTTTGCGGTCGCGTGATTTTGAAAACTGCACCTATTCGGGCCCGCGTTAGAGTTGGGCGTAAGGCCCCAGGTAATGGTTTAATATCTACCGCCGCTGCTGCTGTGTTTAACTTATTTGTCTGCCTTTTTTGTTTCGTAAAGTTATAACAGACAAATAAATAACAGACTGTACATTGTGAATGGGTCTTGTAGCAAAAATACTGTTTATAAATTTTTACCTACATTAAAATGCTGTAAATATTTTTAAATAATTCTACTAAAAAGTATGTAACGCGTTGCCATTTCTACTTATGAGTTTATATAATTTTCAAGGGAAGTAGGACAAGGAACACATTGTCTTCACTACTTACTTAACGAGTCTAAAAGATAGTATATTATAATATAGGTAATCATTGAATTATTAGCATACTGAAAATAAATTATTGCGAAATATTTGATGCGTTTTCTTAAAAAAATACATTGAAGTTGCCTTAGTTGTACTATACCTACTTTACACGAAGGATAAAATAGTTTTCAGCTAAATAAATAAACCGACCAAGTGTGAGTCGGGCTCGCACTCTGAGGGTTCTGTACCACTACATATAAAACAAAAATTTAACATAGAGCTAATTTTTTATTTTTATTTTGCGTATCTCCAAAAGAAATAAACACGATTTCTTTTAAGACCATAAGCTCTTTAAACCTTAATCATACACATCCTGGGAGATATATACAGGAGCTTAATAGACCCCAATATCAAAAAAAAATTATACTTATGCAATAAAACCAATAAGATAAAAATATTACATATTTAAAAAGAGACCTTTACAAGCATTACAATAAGCATGTTTTTTTGTGTGACACATTCTTTACACATAGGAATTGTACTTATGTTCACCGCCGTATATGGTATGTTTTCGGCATGTACCTACCACAGGAAATCTTCGTTTTACGGTCTTTCCCCCTTGGAAACATGGCACATATTTTAGGGTTCCGCACCGAAAGGGCAAAAAGTGACCCTATTACTGAGCTTATGCTGTCGGTCTAACCCCGGCTGTATCTTTAGAACCGTGATATATAGCTAGTTGAAATTTTCACTGAATATTGTTACGACGGATCTGAAAAGTAAAAAAAAAAAAACAAAGTAAAAACAAAAGAGCGGTACCCAAACCCATACAACAAACATATTTTTTTAAGTAGTTTTGTAATAGCTAACGGTAATAGTTACCAATAAGAGTCTAACTTGGCATGATTAGTACATACTCTAAAGTATAACAATAAACAATATATAATGGCCAAATGTAATTCGGTAAAAACTGTTCATTACCAAGTTATATATGGTAATTTCGTTACTCAGAAGACCTTATCATTTCTTTTACTGAATTGAAATTGCATATTTACTGATTTTTAAGTCGTTTATTTATACTGATAATTATTGTATTTTGTAGTGGTAAGGAACCCCTCAGTGCGCAAGCCCAACTCGCACTTGGCTGGTTTTATTTTTAACATTAGAGCAAGACTTCAACACTCAGGTGATCAAAGTTGAATAGACCTTCTCTATTTGGGTTTTTGGGGTACTCTATGTTGTAGATACATCTAAGGAAAATTTTTGACGCGGTAAAATTGGCGTTTGACATCCACTCATTCATCGACGGTGGGAAATTTATTAAATTGTCTCGATTTCAGCGTCAGTCTTTTTGATATTTGGTGACAACTTTTGAAGACAAAAGGTTGACGTATTTTTATGTGACAAGCCTCGTAGTTCACTAACACAGTAGCCTCTACATTCAATCTTCAAATTACCGCTTGATTGTATGGCGTAGCTTGAGATGGGTATGAAGTCTCGTTATAATGTGGCTTCTATAGCTACACTATGAAAATGTAGGGCAATTCAGCGCTCTAACGGAGGAATGAGGTCATATCCAACGTTGTCATAATATATACTAGAATTCACTGCTAAATATATAATAATATGTAACTATTCATTGCGTCGTGTGGTTGTACCGTTGTTTATTGACGATACACAAGGGTTGAAAGTTTATATGAAAATCTATACGTATGAAGTTGTGGGCAAGAAATGAAATGGCAAAATCGAACTGACATAAGAGGCCTCTATTCGTCTGCAGCTTTCTCGCTCGCACATTTGTACATTATTGAGGATATAAAATTACTGAGTGTGAATTTACAAAAAGTGACTACTTCAATCTGGTCATAGCTAAGCATATTCGTGACAACCGCATTTAAATCCGTCCAGTGGTTTAGGAGATGTGTGTGGACAAACAAACAAAAATTCTAAAAACTATCTTAACAAGTTCAGCTGCTTATTTTAGGACACTAAAATAAAATAAATAAATAAAAATATGTCACTGTGTGACATATTTTTTGTTATCTCGCAATTACAGTTTTTTTTATCTCTACTATTTTATCAGGTATATGTATAGATATACCAGATCAGAGAGAACTTACCTCAGCTTTACATACTCTTTGTACCGAAGCTTTAGACGCACTTAGACACCACCAATGGCCAGCAAATCGATTCAACGTCAAGAGCTTCGTAGGTATATAATTATCGCCCTCTAGGGAGTTATTCTGTGGATTGGTCTGTTTGCGCGCCAAAGGGCAATTTACATGGCAGGTCAATAGGGAAGTCCCTTAGTTACTTAGGGAAGTTACTTAGCCACTTAATATTGCACGTTTACAATCATAGAACTTGCCTACATGTTGAGATTGTACAGTAAATAAACAGCGCCGGCCCTTAGCCTTTGATCAGGGTATAGAGCGATTGTCTTTCGGCGCGTTTCATTCCTGAAAACTATCGTACAGGAATCGATCATTTTCCGGGGTAAAAAGTATCCCATGTGCTAATCTAGGATGTAAACTAATTCCACATCAAAATTGTACGCTGGTTACAAACAATACAAGTGTGCCCCGGCGCATCCGCCCAGAGGCGCGACGCGCCATAAAAAAAAACGTATTTTTTTTGTTTTAGGCATTTTGACTTCCCTTGCCATCTGGTGCCTAGAGCGATCACTTCTCTCGCTTTACCCTGGAGCCGGCGCTGTAGATAAATATAAATATACCAATGCGTAAAAGCAAATGCACCTACAAGTAATTTCTTAGATCTTCGTCCAACTGCTGAGTATTCTTAAGATATTGCTGCTCTCTAATATTAAAGCCACGGTTAGATAGTACCTAAAATATTATAATATCATGTATTTCATGTTAATGCTTACTTTTGCTCAGTTTGGGGTCAGATGACCATGTGTGCAAAACGTCCCAGATATTTATTATTATTATAATATTTTAGATGGGGACAAGAGGAACAACCCACAAAAACAATTGAATACAATGATACAATTCTGAACACTCATTTGTTCAGAATTGTATCATTGTATTCAATTGTTTTTGTGGGTTGTTCCTCTTGTCCCCATCTAAAATATTATAATAATAATAAATATCTGGGACGTTTCTACCTTGATATCATAAAAATCTTAACATTTCGTCGAGTGTAAAATAAATTAAGTTTAAGCATACGAAGTAGTAAGCAACAGCTAGAAATCTAGCATAGAAGTGTAAGTAGGTTACAGTTATAGTACCAAGGAGTTACAGAGCTCAACCTCTGACCTTTGTCAGAGTTAATTTAATTCCCTCTCGCTAATGATATTTCTCGAGATGCAGTAACTTGAATACAGAACAGCCAGTTGTGGCAAGAAGAGCTATGAAGTTTATCTCGTAACGTATAGTATTAATAACGTAGCAATCTCACATCAGACATACAAGGGAAATATGCCTTAGTACAAAGGTCTCCGTGTTTCACCCACTTTTTTAATGTAAGTACTACTAACACTTACTAATTTCTCACGCACACTAAAAATCTTGCAGCCACACTTCTGAACTAGTAATAGTCCACATGCTAAAAAGGTGCCAAGGTCGTCTGCAGGCCGAGTTCGACTAAAGGCATCAAGCCTGATTTAGGCCTCATGCGTATGCGCCCGCCACACCACTGTCCGGTCTGAGGTAGCAACAATGTTTAATTCAACATCTCGTCCTTATTACATGCTGATAGAAAGTGTACCTTTTTTCCCTGATTAAAGTTGATAGTTACCTGCTTTTTGTAAGTTATACGCGTCGATAGACACCTCATTATCATAATAAGTTATTCAGGAGATTAGACGAAACGTCATTAACATAATAGGTCGGGGAAAAAGTCTTTTCGTATTTTGTATGTATAAAGTTGTAGTAAAAATCTCATCGGTTGTACTGTTTGTATCTGGCTGGTTTTGATACCATTAAAAATATGACATTTTAAAAAAGGAATACAAAAAGTAAAAAGCATTTTCCCGCCATTTTTCAATTGTTTTTTTGTTCGATAAAATGAGTGAATCTAACGAAGAAATTCGATATATTGTGAAATTTTATTACAAAAAAGGGAAAAATGCGACACAAGCCGCGAATAAAATTTGTGACGTTTATGGACCTAATGCAGTGTCATCAAGAGTAGCACAATGTTGGTTCAAGCGTTTTCAGTCCGGGAATTTTGAAGTCAAAGATGCAGCTCGCTCTGGTCGCCCTGTTACGGATAAAGTCGATGCCATTTCTGAAAAAGTGGACCAAGATCGGCATATTAGTAGTTACGACGTAGCTGAAGGACTGGGCATTGACCACAAAACAGTTTTGACCTAATTGAAAAAAACTGGGTATACAAAAAAACTCGATATTTGGGTGCCACACGAGCTCACTGAAAGAAACCAAATGAATCGTGTACTCATTTGCGATTCTCTATTGAAACGTAACGAAACCGAACCATTTTTGAAAAGATTGATCACTGGTGATGAAAAACGGATCACCTACGACAAGAATGTGCCCAAACGATCATGGTCAAAGGGCAGTGAAGCACCACAGACTGTAGCGAATCCCGGATTAACACGTAATAAGGTGATGCTGTGTGTATGGTGGGATTGGCAGGGCATCGTTCATTATGAGCTTTTACCGCCGGGCAAAACCATCGATTCGGATCTCTACTGCCAACAGCATATGAGACTCAAACAAGAAATTAAGAAAAAACGGCCGGAATTGATCAACAGAAAGAGTGTGGTCTTTCACCATGATAACGCCAGACCGCACACATCTTTGGCCACTCAGCAAAAATTTTGAGAGCTTGGTTGGGAAGTGTTAATGCATCCACCATATAGCCCTGACCTCAGATTTCCACCTGTTTCGATCTCTTCAGAATTCTTTGGCTAGTGTTAGATTAACATCAAGAGAAGACTGTCAAAACTACTTGTTGCATTTTTTTGATCAGAAGTCCCAAAATTTCTATAGCAACGGGATCATGTCACTACCTACAAGATGGCAACAAGTTATCGAACAAAATGGCACATATATATCATAATTAAATAAAATTAAACTTGAAAAAAATATGTCTTGAATTTGTTTATAAAATACGAAGAAACTTTTTCCCCGACCTTATACATGCCGTGCAAACATAGATTGTCAAACTTATAGTCCTCCTTTTGCCGTAGTCTGGTAAAATAGCTGCATTTGTGCATGTTTACTTATAATATAATAATTACACAACACTTAACAGGTTACCAAACAAAGTAAACACCGTCGAACTGTTCTAAAAATACTTTATTACCCTACTGTACAAAGTTATACACTAAAAATTAGTCCTATTCGAAACTGTTTTGTCATCCAGACTAACGTACAGCATAAAGTCCACAGACGCGGGGCCATTTGCGTACCAAAGCTTACATTCTATTGAGAGAGACAAATCCAATGTGAAATCAGATATTTGCATTGCAATAAGCGGGGAGTCGCTCTTCATGCTCAGAGGAAATACTCCCGGGTCAAACCCGGGCGGGTCGGGGAAATATCGTATTCTACCGATGTGCTCCTTATCATACGGGTGAAACCCTTCACAGTGTAGCCACATCTTCTTATCCTTCTTCATCCAATTCCGAACTTCCTCTGGCGCAATTCTCGCCTGACTCGAATTCAGTTCTAAAGGCTTCCCAGCCCAATGCATCTGCTTATTGATCCTTATAATTACGCATGGCGCATTGCTTGCGTAACCGTACGGCGTCACTCCACACGGTCCAAGATTCACGTGACGTTTTCTCCTCTTTTTAACGAGTAAATCTTCCAATGCATTCACATACTTTTCGTAATCGTCACTGTTATCTTTTCTGTACCAAATTAAAGGTCGATATGATTCAGATATGGGTGTCATGGACAATCCTACGCCGTGCTCTGAATAGGTCAGAAGCATAAGTTTTTCTTGTTCCTTGAAGTTTGCCGTCAGTCTTATACACCAGAGAGCACCGAAAAGGACTATTAAAGTGAAGGTGCTTAAAAAACAGAGGTACACGATTGAATAAATGAATATATATAGCCAACTCAAGCAAGTTCTGCCGCAGAACGTTTTATCATTTCTGTCGTATAAGAATGTGCAACACCTTGTTTTAAAAGATATTTTAGGTTCCTGATCGATGTCTACTCTAGTGTGATGATGCGTTGTGCTTTTACGGCGTTGATGTGAAGTCGAAGGCCTTGACGCAGACAAAGATGGGTCTTTAACTGGAACTGTTGGTGACTGTTGTTTTCTGAACAAGCCTGGCTTTTTTTGATTTTCTGGTTCCATTTCACTAACAGTATTCTACGTAACATTACGATACAGACTAGACAGAAGTACTTAATACCTATATAGGTATTAAAAATAGTAATATATTTCCATTTTTCTTTTAACGTGACATTTATTGCTTCAAAACTGAAAATCACCATGGTTAGGCGAAATGTCAATGCGGCAGTAATATAAAAAGACGAGTTTAAACAGTTTATCTATGGTCGCTATTGAAAACGACCTCAAGATTACTATTGTCATATTGCGATACTATTTCAGCCCAATGACGAAGAAATAACAGTCTTCTTAAACTCAGTGCATTAACCACCTAAGCCTACAAATTAAGCCCGTTGACCATCTATGATATGACCGTCTCCGTCTACCGTCCGTTATCTGATTGGTGATTGGCCTTTTCGAAAAACTCAGTCACATAGTATTATCATTCAAGTAACCGAATTTGTCTATTTTATATAAATGTTGTGTTTTTTAAATTGATAATTATCGAATTATCATTTCGTATGTACACGCAAAATTATCACATTCCTGCATATAATTTGTCTTGCGAAAGCGAAGACAATTCGACGCGAGGTAGTCACACCCGTCATGCTCTTTTTGCGTTTAAGTCTTGCTTCTGCATGTAGATATCTCATAAAGCACTTTGTCTTGTTTGAGTTGACCTAGGGCGAGCCACGCATGTATGTGTACACATTAATACTGTACAAATGCGGGAACAAAGCGAATACTCAAGTCGTAGTGATACCTAAAGCTTACGGTCAAGTTCTCCTTCTTACGTAGTATTTATATCCTCATGTGGTTCTCCTAAAATTCGCCAATGAAGGGTAACTCTTCTCGTTTTTGATGTGATACCTGGCTGTAAAACCGACTCATATGCCGTGACGGCAAACGACACGTCTCTTTTATACAGTCATGTTACACAATGTCCTGTGACGGTCATCTAATTTTAACTGAGTTCAAAAAAGGCGTAAATTCTATGATCCACTGTATATTTTTTTTATTTATGTTCACTGATTTCTCTGCCAATTATTAATTTATTTTGAAGATTTTTTTTTGCTTGGCAGACCATAATTCAGGTGTGGTCCGATTAAAATTTCATCAAAATCACTTCAGAGGTGACCCAAATTAAATTTCATCAAAATCGGGTTAGTAGTTCAGTTTTTAAACGAAATTGCGTATTTACTAATTTTGAAGTCGGTTTTTAATGTGATGATGTTTTATTAGCTTTTCTAAGTAAAGAAGGCAAACAAATCTTGGAAGGCGATTATAAATTCTATTGTTGTATAGTTTTGAAACTTTGTTTACAATTGTGAAACTAATAAGTAGTAGGTAAGTGTAATCCTGATGGCAATACAATAATTTGCGGTGTCGATTGTGGATCACTTCAATGGTAAAAAAGCTCCTTCGAGTTAGAGCTTAGTCAATTTCTATACATTCAATTGTGGTCTAATGATATAAATATTCGGGACATTATTGCACACACACGGTCATCTGACCCCAAACTAAACAAAGCTTGTAATATGGCTGCCAGAGACTGATATACGTACGTATATATTTTTAAATACATACTTAAATAGATATTAACACCCAGACAGAACAAACACAAATGTTCATCACAGTCATGAATGTTTGCCCTAGGTGGGAATCGAACACACGCCCCCAAGCGCAGAAAGTAGGATCACTACCAACTGAGCCACCAGGGCAGTCTATAATTGTATAGCCAGCAGGTGGCTAATGAATTGGATGGAGTGCCCAACCGTCACTTGTTTTAAGCGATTCAATTTAGGTGACTGCGAAAAGTTGCGCGACCGCATACTGTATCTCGGCAAATTAAGGTTCACGGTCGCGTGATTTTCCGCAGTCAGGTGAAGGTATGGTCCCTACAATAGCTACCAGTTAACTTCTCGATTTTGGGATTAAATATAATTTGTATTAACGAGTTACATTAGCGTGTTTTTTTTTTTTTTATAAATTACAAACTTTTTTAAACCAAGTTTTTAGGCGTCCACCACGTTGAATTTCATGTGACGGCATTTTTTTCCGTCCCAGCAAACCCTTTCATTTTATACCCATAAAAGGTATAAAGCTATAGAGGTGCATAAAAGTTACAAATCAGCCATCTTTGGTTTGGGCGTCCGCCATATTGAATTTAGAATGACATCACTTAGCATGCATTGTCATCCAAACTAAACGTGTATAAATTACAGCTCAATTTCGTTGGGGATAATTAGGTGTTCGTGAACCCGTATAGGTACTTGTATCTAGGTAGGTATTTCAAAACTTTTCATAAGATTTCTTGGCCCATTGCCTGAAATTTCTCTCTGTCAACTCAAATCTCATTTTATGTAAACGCTGACAACCAAAAGCAAATAGAGACAGAACTCATCTGGTCCGAATGGTCCTTTGGGATGAAAATCCATCAAGAAATCCCCGAATATTGCGCGCCATATCTGACCCGATCTGTCCGACAATTGGGACTTTAGCACTTGTACAGATGGAGAGAAAATAATCTAAAATAACGTGTACAGTTTGTTTAAATTAAAAGTTGTCTCTCAGACGCAGTTGCAGTTGCATATTTTTATGCATTTGACACTTAAGCTAGCGGTAAGCGGTAATCTCTGAGATATGAGCGTTTAAAGTTTTAGGTGGGGATAGAGAGGGGATGCTCCATCCCTTTCTCGCAAAGCATGTGTTAGTATAGCATTTGTATGCCGCGCCTGAGGCTTGACGTCAGCTCAGTATAGTACGCTCTCTGTCTAGCATGAAATTAAAATACTTATAACTTATTTATTTTTGAACTAATTTAAATTTTGTTTGCGTTGATACAAGTGTCATATCATCATTATCAAAATCAGCCTTTCATATTCCCAGTGCTGGAACACAGACCTTCTCTCAGAGAGAGAGAATGGGCCCTAAAACATGTTGGCACAGCGTTGGTGACTGTCATAATGTCTTTAAACTCTTTTCTTTGGGACATACTGGTTTCCTCAAGATGGTTTATTTCACCGTTTTGGGCAATGTCATCGAAACTGCAAAATAGGCATGATTACAATTTTTATTAGCTCATGAAAAAGCTAATCATCAATAGAGCCTATCAACGCAAACAAAATTTAAATTAGTTCAAAAATAAATAAGTTATAACTAATTTGCTGACACCCAAATTCGGCGGAATAATTAACACTGAGCGCAAATCTGGCAATGAAAAAATTTGTGCATCTACTCGTATTATGTCGTAGACCTAAAAGGCACTACATTTCACATAGACTTTCTAACATAATGTCTAAGTGACCTTTTGTATCTTGTTTATTATATCTGTAAGGTAAGAAATTACATTTAAGAATATTTTTTTGCACAAGGTGCCGAATGGAACCTATGTTAGGTTCCATTCGGCACCTTGTGCAAAAAAAAAAACATCAGCGCTGTAGATGATACGATAAACAGTTTTTAGTGAGGATAAATTCATTATGTAGATAGTATATCGACGATTAATAATTCGGTGATTCAGTTAATACTTAGTCGTTATTATTATTTTGTTATTTACTTTGAGTTTGGGTTTCACTTATACGTAGAATACAAACAAATTTACCGATTTAGATCCCAAGTCAACTTCAAACTTTCAAACGCCGCGAACTTTTACTGTTTTCCTTTTGAACTGTACTTTAGCCATCTTGTTTCTTTGAAACAAATAGGGCCTCAGGGCGTATCTTGCCTACATAGTGGGTACAGTCCTAACAGAATGACTCGAAATGCTTGAATAGTCTCGGGTCGTCTGCTCTATTTGCAGAGCTTTGTGCCCTCGCGATTTACATCGCGGATAAGGAATATTGGTACCATTTATACTCGGCGACCGGCAATGCTACTGAAATTCCATCTTTATATGCAAGTTTTTACCTGCGACTTCGCCTGCGTGGCCTGAGGGCCAAATAACTGATTTTATCGGTATTTTTCGGACGCTATTTTAAACTTCGTAAATGCTTGAATCAACCTAAAAGAGACCGCAGGAAAACGCTGGATGCAGGCCGCTTCCAACCGGTCCTTTTGGAAATCGATGGGGGAGGCCTATGTCCAGCAGTGGACGTCCTATGGCTGAAATGATGATGATGATGAAATGCTTGAATGTAACGCTTCCTTTGGTTTTTTTTAGATCAGAGGGGTTGATGTGTATCTATCTAAGACATCGTAGCTCCCACAGAAGAAAAAAAACTGTGGTTGCTTCCAAACGGATGAACTAATATTGATATATCGTTTTTTGTTTTGTTTGAAATGCGACTAGATTTTGATTTTTAGCTATGATTCAAGAAAAAATATTTAGCCGTTTGATTTGAAGATTATCAGCTCTTTTATTAAACTTTTAATATTGTTTTTTTTTTTACCTGGCAAGTGCCTTTATTAACTAAACAAAATACTTTACTAAACTTGTTTATGGACGTCATTAAATATAAAACGTGCCATCTCAAACTTATGCTGGTAGAATGTGTATCTAGCTGCGTATTTTCCCCAATAATTTGGCCCTTTCACAAAATCCGTTCTTAGTGTATCTCTACCATGAGGACTAAATTTCAACTTTGTAGTAAGTGTGAAAGATTTTGTGATGATTCAGTGAGTGGTGTTTCGCTCTATATACTTACATAGATTAATGTTTTAGACATAACATCTACGTAGTCGCATCGTCCCTCAAAAATGAACAAACTGTAGAATGTGAAAGCAAGCTGTTACATTTTATGATCCACCATTCGTTCTTCATCGCATCCCCTGAAAATATTCCCTTTTCAGTTTCCTCAATGAGGAGAACAACGTTACTACGATGTTGATATCCACTATTTTCCCTAATGCCACAATTTATATCTACGAGTATCTTTTCTTTCACCTTCAAAGATGACCGACTTAATTATGTATTAAAATAGTTGATATAATAAATGGTAGTTTAAACTAGATCTATAGTGAATTAACTGTAAAACTTGTATACCTGACTGGCCTGGCCTGTTGGCGTTTGTACTTGTATAAACTTGTATGTTGTATACTGTAAAACCGCAGACAAAACTTTAGTTACTAAAATACTCAATACATGCAAGTGCGAGCTGAAGTCAACAAAGTGCCAATTCAACTAAAAGCAGTTTGGATCAAAACTCGGTCCCATTGTCCCATACGTCGGGTTACGTCGCTATTACTCAATATAGACGTCCATTAGACGTACTCAGAGAGAGCATCTATGAATTCTAGAGCAGACATTGCAGTAAAAGTAATATCACAAAGATTGAATGGCAGCAATTCGAGGCTCAAGCAATAGATGTTCACATTTATTTTTACGTTTTTGATGTGTGTGTGTTTGTTTCTTATATCTCGGGGTAACGAGCGCAGAGCATTGCCATCCAGGGTAATGAACTATTGAAATTTAAAATTCTGAGTGGCGTTGAGCTGTTATGGGCAAGCGTGAAGAGCCATCAGGCGAGCGACTTCGCTAGTATCATGAAAAAAAAAACACTTATTGGCGCGCTCTGACAGTAAAAGTGACTTGTAAGGCGTGACCTTAACCAAAAAAAAATCTCATTTCAGTGGTACACTATTGCGCTCTCTTATTCCGTCATTTTTCACACCTGCTAGGTGTCCCGTGATGGCCAACTTTCTACAATAAATTTAGCTTTTTTAGCATTTATTTAGTTGTCTGACTACTCTTCAACTCTTGCAAGTTCATTTTGACCAGTGGGTCAAAACTACACTCTTCGGTGTCCGATTGAGCTGAAATTTTTCATCACCTTTAGTTCTGGTGACAATACAATATGCAATACCCAATATTATCATATTTTCATAATACCTACTAAATAAAAAAATTCAACTTAAAAAATATTACGCAAAATTTAAATATTACGCAAATTTAAAAAATATTTAAATAAAAACTCGTTTTACTTATTGACATCCATGTCAATTTTGTATACGGTGAAAATAAAATTAAAGCTTAAATATAAAATTTCAGCACCCTTTTTACACCCACCATTCCCAGAATTCATCCCTATCGCAAAATTCGATATCTTAGCGGATATCTACACCACAAAAGAATCTTGCCTGCCAAACTGCTTTATAGGCATTGAATTATTTCGTAGATCAAGTAATTTTAGACATTTTCTAATGGGTGAGTAGTATTTCGCTTTTATAAAGATGCAGAAGATATTAAGTGTGATGACTCATCTCACAGAGACAAAGAATCGTGAACAGAGTGACTGAATTACCTATTTAAATGTTATAAATGCGAAATCACGACAGTCGGGTTCGATTTCTTTGTGTTGAATTTCGTTATTATGATGGCAATTGAATCTTGATCTTACTCGAAATTTTGCAAGAGTTATGTTACTTTCAATGTGAAACAATATTATAACCCATATTTATAGTTTACTAACTGTTGCCCGCGACTTCGTTCGCGTAGATTTCCATCGGCTCTTTCGCTAAATCTTTTCTTAACGGACCTCTACACCCCATCAGAAATCTATGTAGCAAATTTCAGCTTCATAGGTAAGTAGTTTATGAGATTTCGTGATGAGTTATTCAGTGGTATTTCTTGGGTATTTCGCTTTTAATGTATAGATTTGAATTGTGTACATACAGAGCCATTAGCCAGTGATGACATATGGTACTGAGACGTGGTCCTTAACTGTTGGCCTTTTGGAGAAACTCGGAGTCACACAACGGGCAATGGAGAGAGCTATGCTCGGAGTTTCTTTGCGCGATAGAATCCGACACGTGGATATTCGACAAAGAACCAGAGTCATCGACATAGCTATTCAAATTTGCAAGTTGAAGTGGCAAAGGGCAGGCCACATCGCTCGAAGAACCGATAACCGATGGGGAAGAAAGGTTCTTGAGTGGAGACCACGAACCGGAAGACGCAGCGTTGGTAGTCCACCCACTAGATGGACCGACGTATGAGTCGCGGGCATCCAGTGGATGCAGATGGCAGGTTGTCGTTCAGTGTGGAGGTTAAGGGGGAGGCCTATGTTCAGCAGTGGACGTCTCATGGCTGATGATGATGATGAGAGCCATTAGAAGCATTATACTTAATATACAAACTGTGAACGAGATAAGTGTTAGATCACGTTCAAATGGGACTCAGGTCATTTTAAAGACCAGTGATGATGCATCGTCTTGTGTTTTTAAGAGAATAATATTAAAATCCTTTTTTCAGATTCACTCAGAGAAGTGTGAGAGAAGGGTGTTTTGGGTCTCTTAAAATTCGCGTAAAGTGCTTATTACTCTTTGGAGTTTTTCTATTTCTTATAAACCTACTTTAAGTTAAAGTGTTCTGAATTATTGAATCTGAGTAAAAAGTTATATGTTACCATAATGCAAGTGAAATATAAAGGTATGATTATTGGCTAAATCACCTTTAGCCAAATTATAATTTTTTGGTCAGGCGTGATACTAAATACTTAAACTACATAGCTAATTATATTAAAACAGCTGTATTGCCCATAGACCGTAAATGCCTATGACAATCCATATGCTCATCAAGGCCACTTGGAAGCGTATTCAATAATGCTAGCGGCATAACCTAAGGTTTTTTTTAAACTTTTTATTAACTTTTTATTATTAATTAGCAATAAAGTGCCCTTGGTTACAGTAAGTAGAACTACGTAGAGTAGGACCACGGGCAAAAAATGAATATACAAACCATGTTTTAGTAACTTATTGCATGAACCTTTTTTTATTTCTCTTCAAACTTTACGAGTCCGTTATATACCCTTTTATATGTGGAATTTCACAATATCCGTTAAATATTTTTTAATTAGGTAGATTCTTTTAAAATTATTGAGGTCTAATTTCGTCTCTGTCATAAGCGCTGTGGTCAGTGCGTTGAATTCTAGAAAAACGCTTGTTACAGGGTTGGTTTACAGGGGGTTATTGTTACAGGGATACGCGGAAAGGGTATACTAAGCTGAAAGGTGGTCATTGTACTCATCGTTATGAACAACCTTTACTATGGGACCAAGCCTTTTTGATTACCTATGTTACTATAATTGTAAGTTGTCAGATGAGAAATAAAAAAATCATATTACTACTTCCCAATTCTGACGGAAATATCCCAGTCGCAAATGTCCAGGAAATAATACCTACTCAAACCTTTTGAAAATAATAGGTCGGGGAAAAAGTCTTTTCGTATTTTGTATGTATAAAGTTGTAGTAAAAATCTCATCGGTTGTACTGTCTGTATCTGGCTGGTTTTGATACCATTAAAAATATGACATTTTAAAAAAGGAATATAAAAAGTAAAAAGCAATTTCCCGCCATTTTTCAATTGTTTTTTTGTTCGATAAAATGAGTGAATCTAACGAAGAAATTCGATATATTGTGAAATTTTATTACAAAAAACTGAAAAATGCGACACAAGCCGCGAATAAAATTTGTGACGTTTATGGACCTAATGCAGTGTCATCAAGAGTAGCACAATGTTGGTTCAAGCATTTTCAGTCCAGGAATTTTGATGTCAAAGATGCAGCTCGCTCTGGTCGCCCTGTTACGGATAAAGTCGATGCCATTTCTGAAAAAGTGGACCAAGATCGGCATATTAGTAGTTACGACGTAGCTGAAGACCTGGGGATTGACCACAAAACAGTTTTGACCCATTTGAAAATAACTGGGTATACAAAAAAACTCGATATTTGGGTGCCACACCAGCTCACTGAAAGAAACCAAATGAATCGTGTACTCATTTGCGATTCTCTATTGAAACGTAAAGAAACCGAACCGTTTTTGAAAAGATTGATCACTGGTGATGCAAAATGGATCACCTACGACAAGAATGTGCGCAAACGATCATGGTCAAAGGGCAGTGAAGCACCACAGACTGTAGCGAAACCCAGATTAACACGTAATAAGGTGATGCTGTGTGTATGATGGGATTGGAAGGGCATCGTTCATTATGAGCATTTACCGCCGGGCAAAACCATCGATTCGGATCTCTACTGCCAACAGCAGATGAGACTCAAACAAGAAATTGAGAAAAAACGGCCGGAATTGATCAACATAAAGAGTGTGGTCTTTCATCATGATAACGCCAGACCGCACACATCTTTGGCCACTCAGCAAAAATTTAGAGAGCTTGGTTAGGAAGTGTTAATGCATCCACCACATAGCCCTGACCTTGCACCCTCAGATTTCCACCTGTTTCGATCTCTTCAGAATTCTTTGGGTAGTGTTAGATTAACATCAAGAGAGGACTGTCAAAACTACTTGTTGCATTTTATTGATCAGAATTCCCAAAATTTCTACAGCAACGGGGTCATGTCACTACCTAAAAGATGGCAACAAGTTATCGAACAAAATGGTACATATATATTATAATTAAATGTAATTAAACTTGAAAAAATATGTCTTGAATTTGTTTATAAAATACGAAGAAACTTTTTCCCCGACCTTATATGTTACATAAATGTCATAAAAATCATTTGTTTCGTTTGAAAAATTATGCTAATTCGACTTCTATGATATTATTATTTAATGCTACAGGTGTCAAAGTGACAGGTGTCAAACTATAAAATGTCGACTAAGAGTGTAAAAAAAACTTTGCGTCGTACTACTGGATCTCTTGGTAGTTCTACGGGATTGTTTACCCGTGGTACTACTGGTAGTACCTACTACGGTAAACAAACGGATAAAACGTCCCGTTCACGAAATCTCCAAAATCCGCCTATTTTCTGTAGGTTTGTATATGTTATATCCAACAAACATCAAAGGCTTTCATTATGATCTAATATAGGTATTATTCTAACATTATCTTCACAACAATGATATCAATTGAGCCGAGAAGCTAACATTACAACGATATTAGGTAATAAGCATCATCCAATTGCTATAAATAGAACAGTACATATGAAAAGCTCATGATAGTCTAATAGTCCAATCAAAAGTATCCCACTGAGCAAAACAATTCAATATCTACCGAATACCTAACTGCGACAAACTATGCTTTGAACAATTTTCCTCTCAATAGCCTATGAGAGCTGTGTTGAATTAACAAGAGCTCCAGATATTATTCAGTGGCTCTCCAGACTTTACAGAGAGAAGACGTAGGCTTATCTCTGAAAGTTTCGCGGCAACTTTTGAACGATCGAATTTTTTCGCGTTGTTTTTAATTTGAAATGTGAACTTTTTAGTGTATTTATTAAATAAAGTGTAATGTGAGAGTTTTTCGTGTACTGAGAGTTTTCAATGCCTGGTACGTTTTGGGTGATTTTGTTTGATACCTAAGGTGATATTTCTGTCTAAAATTAATACTTAGTCATCATAACGTAAGTCGTAATAATTTCGTGTGCGATGTTTCTGATACGGATTTTATATTGATTCTTGCCAGTCCAAGCGATAGTACCTATTGATATTGTGTCTTTCTGAAGTTAAAATCACACTATTATATGTGAAAATTTGTGAGGATGTAAGTTTGTCAGCTCACAACTTCGTCCAGCTGAACAGATTACATTAAAAATTGGCACGGCGGTAGTTATAGGTACCCTGAAATACATGACATTGGAATTGAATTACATTTATAGGCTTTCTTATCCCGGAAAAATCAAGGTTCCTCTAGAATAGAAGGCAAAACCGCAGGGCGCTGCTAGCGCTAATTTATACACTTAAAGTTGCGCATCTCATTAAAAACTTATGTGTAAGTAGATAGGTAGACATCAAATGTTAAGTTTTTTTAAAGATACTTTTCGTTTTGGGGTTCCGAAGTAAAACAGAATCATTTGCATTTTCGGTCCGTCAGTATATTACGGTTATGTAGGTATAAATCTACACTAATATTATAAAGAGGAAAGATTTGTACCTATTTTTGTATGTTTGTAATGAATAGGCTCCGAAACTACTGAACCGATTTGAAAAATTCTTTCGTTGTTGGGAAGCTACACTATCCCCGGGTGACATAGGCTATATTATATTTTGTAGCGAGGCCGAAGGCCGAGCTTACACTCGTGCGAAGCCGGGGCGGACGGCTAGTAACCTATAAAAATGTAAACAACATAAAGATGATTGTGCCGAAATTTAGTGCAAAAAGGTAAATGATAGTTAGGGTTCCGTACCCAAATGTCAAACGGGTGTAAACGGGGCCCTATTACTAAGCCTACGCTGTCTGTCCGTCCTTCTGTCCTACCTTTTAACGGCTGTATCTTTCAAACCGTAAGAGATAGCCTGTTTAATTGTTTACTTAATAACTAGTATTAACCAAAAATTATAAAAAGTCAGAAAGCAAACACGAAAGTGGGGTCCCGATACAACAAACGTGTCTTTAAAACTAATTTTTTATTTGCTCCATTGTAATAATTAACGGTTGTACGTACAAGCGTCAAACTAGGCATGTTTATCACACTCTATAGTAAAACAACAAATAATAAATCATGGCCAAGTGCGATACAGTGGCAAATTTCCGTTTAGTTTATTTTTTGTGGTGGAACGTACTACGGAACTTTGAGTGCGCGAGCCCGACTCGCCCTTGGCTGTTTTTTAATATATATAGTACATGACTACATAAAACTCTACCATGAGAGTGTTTTGACACGCACTTAATTATTTTTTCTTCGTTACATTAATTTCCTCTCTTTGGATAGTCTTCTTTGATATTGTGTTGTGATTAATTGTCGGTCCCTTACATTTTCTTGACAAGGGTTTGATACGGAAATAAACACCAGTTGGTGTTAGGTTTATTTCAGCTTCACTTATTTATATTAGGTCTACTGACCTAAAGTTAGTATCTACGAGTATTTGCTAATATTTGCTAACCAACTAGGTATCTCCTAATCTATAGGTATACCTACATAAAACAAAGTCGGGTTTGTTCGAACACATATAACCCGAGAACGGACCGATTTTCATGGTTTTTGATTTGTTGTATTTGTCTCTGTCCCCAAATAGCAAAATAACTATTAAAAACGGCTGGACCGATTTAGATGAAATTTTGTGTTCCTGGAGAGGGTCATAGTAGCGAGGCCAAATACCGGGCTTACACCCGTGCGAAGCCGGGGCGGGTCGCTAGTAAGAAATAAATAATGCAAAATAAAAGCCTTTATTTCTAAATCCTTATTACTAGGTTTACAAATATTAGTTTCGCGTTCAGTTTTTTTATATATATTTTTTTAAATTTAAATGTCTAATTTTTTTTTTTTCTAATTTATATTTAATTATTTCTAATTTATATTTAATTGTTTCTAATTTATAATTAATTATTTCTAATTTATATTTAATGTTTTTTAAGAAAACATTTTACACTTATACTTTATACCTACCGTCATTAACACTCAACGTAGTGTATGGAACAGCAATCTTTCCCCGCGATTTTTTGTTTGGTCCCAAAGTAAAAGTTGTTATTAATTATGGGTAAAAATCCTTGAAGACCTAGGTCCTAGGTAGGTATGTCCGTCATCTAGACATACACCCTGTATAGTTGGCAACCAAATACAAATAATACGCAATACCTAGTAATAAACTTGTGTAAAAGGTGCGGCAAATGGAATGTGACTCCGTAGGTAGGATATAGTGGTACCTATTTATAGGATATAGTACCTATGCATATAGGTTCTCATAGTTTAGCAGTAGGGTTTCCGAGTTATCAGGTATATTCAAATACACAAATGTGTATAACTCAATAATTACTTATTTTTCTTTTAGAGTACCTATATGGTGGCCGAGCGGTAGCATAAAGAAATACCTAATATTCGGGACATTTTTGAACACAGTCATCTGACTCCAACTAAGCAAAGCTTGTAATATGGCTGCCAGAGACTCATATACATATATATTTAAATGCATACTTAAATAGATAACAACACCCAGATATAGAACAAACACAAATGTTCATCACATGTATGTTTGCCCTAGGTGTGAATCGAACCCATGCCCCCAAGCGGCAGGTTCACTACCGACTGGGCCAACGGGCCAATAAAAGAAGCAAGTGCGCTTTACAATCTGACGGCACCCATTTTAACCTCGTTCCTGCACCAATAACTTATTTAGTACCTAAATATATTATGTGCACTTTTGATGACGTCGCTCAAAAAACGGTGAAGGAAAAAATCGTGAGGAAACCGGTATGTCTAAGAAGACATACGACATTCACCAACATGCACTGAGCCAGCATGGTGGTTACGTACCTCTGGAGGCCTCGGAGCTTGGAATCCCGGAATGCCTAGACCAGGATATCCGGCTGCCCCAACCCAGCCGGATATCCTGAAGATTTTATCAACTGTTTATCGTCATCATCATCATCAGCAAGAAGACGTCCACTGCTAAACATAGGCCTCCCTCTATAACCTCCACACTGAACGACATCCTGCTATATGCATCCACTATATGCCCGCGACTCTCACGATGTCGTCGGTCCATCTAGTGGGAGGCCTACCTACGCTTCGTCATCCTGTTCGTGGTCTCCACTCAAGAACCTTTCTTCCCCATCGGTTTCGGTTACAACTGTTTACACAAATGTAGAAAAATGGGCTGTTACAAAATCATACTTATGTCCAAATATGTTTTTCCTCGATGACGAATGCAAATAAATATAAAAGTCACATCTAAGCTAAAAGAAAACAAAATAAAAAAAACGTACCATCGAGCTGGTCTGATGATGGAGCCTGAAGGTGGCCATAGGAACTAACTCTAAATTAAACGACGTAATCCCGTCGAGTTTGGATTCGTTGGGTTCGTCTTCCTATGCACTTTGGTCCTAGATAAATATATTGCATATGGCGGACGCCCCAAGATGGCGGACAAATAGTTCTTATCTACCATCATGATATTGGTATCAAATGAAAAAGTTTTCTGAGAAAAATACGCAAAAAAAAGTAAAAAAAAAGAAACATGAAAAGATACTAAGGTTGGGCAGTTGGAGTATTTTCTCCGACTGGTGGGAGGGTAATGTTTTACGTGTGCATGTATGTATGCTTTTTTCTCTACGGGGTGTGACAAAAAGGTGTGTAGCAAAAAGTTTTCTTGTGTTCAAAAAGTATTTTTTAAATTAATAAAATTTATTTTATTCCATCTCATTGTTTTTTTTTATTTGCAATGAATTTTAAAAGTGCGAAAAAAAGAACTCTAACCGGAAACGTGGCCATAAGACAAAGCTATACACAATATCTATACTAAATAAATTGTACACATGTCCACATACGTACATAATACTCTAGCTAGGCAATGCCGAGCCTAGACTGGAGTAATCAATTTAAAACTGGAACGCCTTAGTTCATTAGATACATAAACCACCATTGACTTGTATAATAGGTACCTATTCTAGCTGTTGCTGTGTTTCTACACGTTGATATTTATTTAAACTTTCGACCTCCATATGGCCATCTTAATTCGCTCATTTCGTTTTTTTTGAAGTGAAAATTTCTTTAGGCGCGTTGAGCACTATTTGGGTGAACAAAAATCATGGAACTCGCGTCATCGTTACGCTGTACCGTGTAGTTTAAAACAGCGCCATCTCTTATAGAATAAGTGAAATACTACTTAAGTTTTCACATCTGACGTGCAGTCCTATGACTGATGTTTTTTTTTTGTTTGCGAACCCCTACACCTCAATTTGTACCTGCCAAATTTCAGCATCGTATGTCAAATTTTTTTCGTGGTGATTAGTAAGTCAGTGAATGAGCAAGTAGTAATTCGCTTTTATCTTAATACTAGTCGACCGCCCCGGCTTCGCACGGGTGTAAGCTCGGCCTTCGGCCTCGCTACTATGAACCGCTCCAGGAACACAAAATTTCATCAAAATCGGTCCAGCCGTTTTTAGAGTATCCTATGTCCGTCTCCTGGTTCTAAGCTACCTCTCCACCAATTTTCAGCCAAATCGGTTCAGCCGTTCTTGAGTTATAAATAGTGTAACTAACACGACTTTCTTTTATATATATAAGGTCGGGGAAAAAGTTTCTTCGTATTTTATAAACAAATTCAAGACATATTTTTTTCAAGTTTAATTACATTTAATTATAATATATATGTACCATTTTGTTCGATAACTTGTTGCCATCTTTTAGGTAGTGACATGACCCCGTTGCTGTAGAAATTTTGGGAATTCTGATCAATAAAATGCAACAAGTAGTTTTGACAGTCCTCTCTTGATGTTAATCTAACACTACCCAAAGAATTCTGAAGAGATCGAAACAGGTGGAAATCTGAGGGTGCAAGGTCAGGGCTATGTGGTGGATGCATTAACACTTCCTAACCAAGCTCTCTAAATTTTTGCTGAGTGGCCAAAGATGTGTGCGGTCTGGCGTTATCATGATGAAAGACCACACTCTTTATGTTGATCAATTCCGGCCGTTTTTTCTCAATTTCTTGTTTGAGTCTCATCTGCTGTTGGCAGTAGAGATCCGAATCGATGGTTTTGCCCGGCGGTAAATGCTCATAATGAACGATGCCCTTCCAATCCCATCATACACACAGCATCACCTTATTACGTGTTAATCTGGGTTTCGCTACAGTCTGTGGTGCTTCACTGCCCTTTGACCATGATCGTTTGCGCACATTCTTGTCGTAGGTGATCCATTTTGCATCACCAGTGATCAATCTTTTCAAAAACGGTTCGGTTTCTTTACGTTTCAATAGAGAATCGCAAATGAGTACACGATTCATTTGGTTTCTTTCAGTGAGCTGGTGTGGCACCCAAATATCGAGTTTTTTTGTATACCCAGTTATTTTCAAATGGGTCAAAACTGTTTTGTGGTCAATCCCCAGGTCTTCAGCTACGTCGTAACTACTAATATGCCGATCTTGGTCCACTTTTCCAGAAATGGCATCGACTTTATCCGTTACAGGGCGACCAGAGCGAGCTGCATCTTTGACATCAAAATTCCCGGACTGAAAACGCTTGAACCAACATTGTGCTACTCTTGATGACACTGCATTAGGTCCATAAACGTCACAAATTTTATTCGCTAAATACAATACAATATCACTTTATAAACACTGAACAAAATACAAATTAACTTTATTTATCTTTATTTATTTTAAAAAAAAATAGCAGTTTTATAAGTGGCCTTATCAAATAATATGGTCTTAAGCGATTTCTTCCAGGCGACCTTTGGATGGACATTGAAAAAGGAGAAGTCGAGTTTTTAACTGTAGAAAATTTGTTATAATACTTGTCATTTTATAAACAAGTTTTGTGATGTCATCCAAACGAATCGTAACTGGAAGTCTTATTTTCAGCACTATTTTTATTTGTGAGTGAAACTGTTTTTTCAATGCGGTAGTTAGGCATTTATTTTATTGACTGAAGATGATCTAAGATGTTTGGGTAGGCGTTGATGGCATCACCATTTTATTTCTTAGCAACTCTAAAATCATACAAGAACTGATACGATTCAATATAAAATGGCAAACAGAAAACATAATTATGCAAAAAGAGTAAACAAAAAAAAAGGTCTAAATTTATTTACAAAGAAAAAAATGCCATGTATTTCGTATAATTGTCATCTAGTTTTGAACTATTTAAAGTTTCAAGTCTCTTCATTGCGAATTAGTGTAAAATCGTTATAAAATTTGCATGTATTGAACAGATAAACAGATAGACCAGAAAGCAAGGTAATATAATTACCAATTATGGGTGTATGTCTGCATGGGTGTTAATATCTATTTAAGTATGTATTTAAAAATATATATGTATGTATATCAGTCTCTGGCAGCCATATTACAAGCTTTGCTTAGTTTGGGGTCAGATGACCATGTGTGCAATAATGTCCCACATATTTATTATTTATTTATTTATTTTAATTAAAAAAACTGGCCAAGTGCGAGTCGGACTCGCGCACGAAGAGTTCCGTAACATATCTATAAAAATAGCATAAAAATCACGTTTGTTGTACGGGAGCCCCCTTAAATATTAATTTTAATTTAATTATTTATTTTTAAAGTGAATAATATAACTCAATATTCTGTGAATATTTCAAGCGTCTACCTGTTGCCGTTATCAATATCGAGCAAAAAAATAACGTTTATTGTATGGGATGAGCCCACTTAAATATTTCTTTTCTTTTCTAGTATTTGCTGTTATAGCGGCAACAGAATCGCATCATCTGTGAAAATTTAAACTGTCTAAATATCACGGTTCATGAGATACAGCCTGGTGACAGACGGACAGACAGACAGACGGACGGACTGCGGAGCCTTAGTAATAGGGTCCCGTTTTACCCTTTGGGTAAAGAACCCTAAAAAACAGACTGCATTGAGAACCCCCTGTAATCTGTACGAAATAGAGATAGAACAATTATAATTTGTGATAAAGCTTAGTATATTTAGTCACCAGAAAAAAATATTTTCATGACACCAGTTATTATATGAAAACAACTTAAAATAAAACTAATCTAATAAACCGCTGCCAGCAGGCATAATAATAATAATAATAATAGGCTTTTTAAATGCCAAGAACCTACACAACCGTGAGGTGTGCAGTCTCAGGGATTTTTTCCGTAACAGTGAGAGTGGGATGCATCGCGATGTTGTGGCTGTTGACAGGGGCCTCACGCCGCTCTCCTTGGCAAACGAGAACTGGCGCAAACCAACGGTGCTAAGCATCGAGGATCGCAAGGACGTATGGAAAGGCAAGGAGCTGCACGGGCGGTTCTATCGGGTCTTAACAGGGCCCGATGTGAACCTGCTTGCGTCGGTGAACTGGTTACGTTTCGGGGACCTCTTTGGGGAAACCGAGGGGTTTGCCTGTGCGATTGCGGATGAAGTTATCAAGACCAACAACTACCGGAAATATATCATGAAGGACGGTACGGTCGACATCTGTCGGGCATGCCACCGTCCTGGAGAGTCTCTCCGACATATCATCTCCGGTTGTTCGCATCTTGCTAACGGCGAGTACTTGCACAGGCACAACCAAGTAGCCAGGATCATCCACCAGCAACTTGCCCTTCGATACGGCCTTGTCGAGTCTGAGGTGCCGTACTATAAGTACGCACCAGCACCAGTTCTCGAGAATGGTCGTGCTTTGCTCTACTGGGACCGGTCTATCATCACGGACAGGACTATTGTCGCCAATAAGCCTGATATCGTGATGGTCGACCGGTCCCAGCGCAGGGCAGTGCTCGTCGACATCACCATCCCACATGACGAGAACCTCGTGAAGGCCGAGAAGGACAAACTCAGCAAGTACCTTGACTTGGCTCACGAGGTTACCGCCATGTGGGATGTAGACTCGACGATCATTGTCCCGATAGTTGTTTCGGTTAACGGCCTTATAGCGAAGAGCCTCGACCACCACCTTAAGAGGCTCTCGCTAGACTGTTGGGTCAGGGGTCAGATTCAGAGGGCGGTAATCCTTGACACGGCGCGCATTGTCAGGAGGTTCCTCACTCTGCAGCCCTAACCACCGGTAGCTTGGGCCCTGCCCCGCTGCTGGCGGCACCCTAGGTTTAAGTTTTTTTATAATATTTTGTTTTTATAAAAATATTGTAAACAAACTTAGATTTAAGAAAACAAATAAATACGTGAAATAATAAATAAATAAATATCTGGGACATTTTTGCATCTACTCAAGATGCTGGCCGCGTTGCCACGATGAATTGCATTACCAAAATATGTTGCGCAAAATATAGGCCAGTACCCTTAGTACAAGATTTGATAGTTTTCGAAAACTTTTTTCGTTTTCGTATTGTTCCATACATTTCAGCAAAGCGCCTCTAGCGGAAACGCGGAAGAACTAAAATCGATAGTAATCGGCAGTATAGGTTGCTTCACTCGAATACGAAAGAAGGTTTCGAATAGCTTTTAGCCCAGCAATGTATGGAACAAAACGAAAACGAAAAAAGTTTTCGAAAACTATCAAATCTTGTACTAAGGGTACAGCATTAAAGTCAAGAGTCGTCTTGAACAGACGTGTTGATAAATCAATATATTAATAGTATATTTAGTTAGATGAACACGGCCTATAGTTGTATATCAATAGTAGGTAATATTCCAATATAAACCTCGGCGAGGTTTGTTGGTGTTGGCAAGCAAATTAAATGTTTAACGTATATCATAAATAAATAAATAAAATAAAAAATAATTATATATGAATTGAAAAAAAAAGGTATACGTTTTACTTATCACATCATCATCATCGGCCAGAAGACGTCCACTGATGAACATAGATAGGCCTCCCCCTTTAACCTCCACACCGAATGACATCCCGCCATCTGCATCCACTGGATGCCCGCTACTCTCACAATGTCGTCGGTAAATATTTTATGGTGTTACTTATCACATACAAGGGTAATATGGGTCTAATTCGATGTATAAAATATTCTGTTGGGAGTTCCTCAAAGTTTATGCATAAACTATTAGCATTTCATACAGTTTGGATTAGTTGGGGATTGTTTCAAATGAAGTTTCCTGTTTGAATGGTATGCCATGCAAATAAACCTTTTGTTTTGGAGTTGATGCTGACATTTCAATTTGTATAGCTATATAAAATTATAATCACATCAAAACATTAGCATTTCAGTGTTTCAAGTATTTTTGTCTTATTGGTTTGAAGTGCAATAACACGAGGGCTAGGGCTTCATTTTATATTAGTTAAATTGAACTAATAATAAATTTAAATTAAACCGGACATTGGGAAATGTTTACACTTTTTTATACAATCGCACTAATGTATCTTTGAAATTAAACACGGTCTTTATCGCTTGTATTTTATAGTTTTAATTTCTGACGTTTCGAATACTTCGCAGCGTCCAAGCTGCGTTTTCACAGGTAGAATAGATGATGGATGTCTAGAAGTGTTATGAAATCACCGGTAATTATTTTTAGTCAAAGCGTTTCCTAAAAACACAGTGGTCGCTCACGGTGTCTAGAGGTCTTGCAGTTCTGCACCGGGCGTAAGATTTTATTAATTTGATGACTGGATCCCAAGCAGGTAGAACTTGTCAACCATCCTCTCAATCAAAACTATTTTTTTGTTATTCAATAGCCTCGCGGTGCATCCTTGGTAGAAACCGGTTCTTCTTAGCGAGAAATTGAGAATTATAACAACGAATGCAGTGATTAGGGTTGTCAAAGTTATGCTCACAAACTGCAAACTTGGTCGAGAGTTTATTTATCTTTCATGTCAGCTACATATTCTTTAATTCGGATACCGATTTTACCGATGCCCAAAATAGAAAGTTACTGTTTAAAATAGCGCACAAGCTTCAAGCGGCTGAACAAATTTTAATTCTTCTAATTAATTCTATTCTATTAATTTTATTTTTATTTCTACGTTTCTAATCCGTACGGCCAAGGATTGGAACAACCTGCCGGCTTCCTTGTTTCCTGAGAGATATAATCTGGGCCTTTTCAAGGCAAGAGTGAATAGGTATCTTCTAAGTCTGCGTGCTTCATCTTCGACCACATCGTCACTTACCAACAGGCGAGTTGGTGGTCAAACGAGGACTTATTTGCGATAAAAAAAAACTTATATAAGAACCCTCTCTCAACTTTCAAACAAAAAAAAAACAAAATCTTATTCGGTTCAGCCGTTTGGGAGCTATGACGCCACATACAGACACACGTTAAACTTATAATAACCCTCTGTTTGCGTCTTGGGATAAAAAACAATGAACAATGCTAGTGAAAGTTCAGAAAAATAAATAAATGGAAGCGTTATACCTACAGTTTCCCCTTTAGCACTCGCCCCCTCTGGTCATATGCACATCGTTTGCAATTGTGTGCCGCTCAATATTTAAGTGTGCGTTTGTAGAACTATTAAGAATATGCGCGTGTGTGTGTGTGTGTGTGCAATACGTTTTTACCTTTCCCCTTCAGTTTTTGGCCGAATTTTTCCGGTACTAGCCAAAAAAGGCGAGGTCTGTGGTACCTATACCTACTAGCTCGAGTTTAAGGCAGATCCAAACAATATAAATTATCATAGAATGAAAGGCACCATTCAGGTGCTACACATCTATCACGTGAACCCGTTTCCTATCTACTACCATAGACAACCCCTTAGTGATAGTATAGTACGGTTGCTGTAGTACTCACTCACAACAGTAATCAACTAACATCAACTAATAACACAGAACACAGAGGTCCAATAAATAACTCTCCTACAACTTGGTAACGATTCTCGCGAGAACGCCAAAGTGAGAGATACCTATTCCAACATTCGCTTCTATTATTGCTTTTTCTACCGAGTTCGTAAGAAGTAAAGAAGGAATTTCCTTGGTCTCACTAACAGTGTTTGCAGACTCTTAAACACTTTAAATGAGTACTGGAGTTAGGACAGAAAAGTGTTTTTCTAACGGGGAAAGTTTTTTTAGTAACAACAGTTCCTTCCAGAGTATATAAACAACTTAATCACTAACTCTAGATTCTACCACGATTTTAATTGTGTGTATCGCCAATCAAAGCGTTTGTCGTAAATAATAAGAAATCGATTTTAACATACTTCTAATCGTACCTATCGATTTAAGTCTTAGCATGTTAACCTGATCTGGATGACAAAGTATCATCATCCAAAAGACATCCACTCTTGTCCTGAGCTGCGCTGACAATAGGCTGTCGTGTTGAGGTGTACAACTGTCCGTAAAACCTCTCGAGTTCTCTCAGAATCTCCGGCTTTGATGAAATGATACTGCCATCCTCGATCTTCAGCTTCGTCATTTGGCTTTTCCCAATAGACGAATTCTTCGCGAACACTTTTGAGCCCTGGTTCCGCTTAATTGCGTCCCTAATACATCTTGTATTATAGGAACGCAGATCATGTCGCACCGATTTCGAGATTCGTCTATTAAGTTTGCCATATTCCGACATATCAGCTGAAGATTGCAGTCTCATCTCAGCCCGGTCTTTCATAACTTAATGGTTTCGTCTGAGAGCTTCTGAGGTCTATGGTAATCTGTGGTTACATCACACTAAATTCAATATGGCTGCTGCTCCAAGATGGCGGATTTCATTTTATTTACTAACCCTAGAAAACTTGTTTAAAAAAACTTTTTTTATTACTATTTAACTTATCTTATCTTCAAAATGTTGAAAATAGAGCTCTTAAACTAATACGTCTGAAGGTTAACCTAATAGTACGAGAGCTAGCAACGTCGGGAAAACAAGCATTTCAGGTAGGCTAGTTTTTAGATATGCTATCTCTCTCACTCCCCCGGACGTCATACGGGCTATCTGGCTGGTGGTAGTGGTTGCGTTCATCAGTGCGCATCCTAAATGTCCAGGTAAAATATCGATTTTTCAAATCATTTTAAGAAGTTTTTTTTTTTTTTTAATTATTTTTATTGAATTTTTCGCAACATGAATCTATTATTGCCAGACATTTTTATCGTTGTTTAAATTGTGCCAGACGCTAATTTTGAATTGAAAAAAATTTTTTTTTTTCAAAATATTTCAGTATGGCTGAAATTTTTATATGATGTTATTTAAGTATCTAAAAACCTAAAATTAATTTGCCAAACAATAATTCGATTGTTAAACCTTCAGCCAGACCGATCTAAAAGTGAAAAGTGATGTGGTACCATTTTGCTTGGTCTAGGAATAGTTGTCGAATAAATTACAGAGAAAGAATTAAAAACTATTGAATTAATTGTGGATTAACATAGCATTAAAATAATTATTTATTTTTGTGCAAAATTAAGGTAATAATCAATCTCAAGGATGAAAGTAAACAAAAATTATATTGAATTATCTTGATAATTATCATCATCATCATCTTCATCACTGCTGTCATTTTCATTGTCATCGTCGTCTTTTGGATTATCAACGTCTTGTAAGCTAATAATATTTTGAGAGGCTAATTGATACTCTTCTGATTGCTCTAACAGTTTAAAAGGTCGAAGTTTACCTTTCCGGAAAAAAGCTGGTGTGTAGTCGCATCCTGTTCTCAATAGGTGTTAATCGTTCTAACATTTGCAATCGGGCAGAAATTGGAACAAGTTCAGGAACAATGGCTTCAAAGGTTCGTCTTCTTTTTGCTGGTGGTGGTAGCATGTCGGACTGATCACTTCTACAATCGATATCATTTTCATTAGGAGCATCATTATCAATATTTTGACATTTACGGAGCTCGTGATTCTTGGAACGTCAATGAAGTTCGGTTTCATCTGTTTTCAAACACTTATCGGTCTAAAAAATCAGATGATAATTTTGAAAAAAAAATCGTAATTTTGATCCATCAAGCCTACCACCATGCAAAGCTGAATTGTATCAGCATTTACTACGAATTCGTTACGTAACAAAGTTTTGGAGAAATGCTCATTTACAACACCCAACATCTCTATCACCTCAAGCTTCTGGCTGGACCATAAATGACGATAAATATGATTTTATCTGGTTTGTTGGAGAGCAGTTACCATCATTAGTTGCCGACATTATCATTAAAGGTAAAAATTGAAAATAAATACTAATAAATTTCTTTGCCGAAAGATTATAAAATTTTTCATTCTTTTACAGATAATAGCTTACAAGACGTTGATAATCCAAAAGACGACGATGACAATGACAATGACAGCAGTGATGAAGATGATGATGATGATAATTATCAAGATAATTCAATATAATTTTTGTTTACTTTCATCCTTGAGATTGATTATTACCTTAATTTTGCACAAAAATAAATAATTATTTTAATGCTATGTTAATCCACAATTAATTCAATAGTTTTTAATTCTTTCTCTGTAATTTATTCGACAACTATTCCTAGACCAAGCAAAATGGTACAACATCACTTTTCACTTTTAGATCGGTCTGGCTGAAGGTTTAACAATCGAATTATTGTTTGGCAAATTAATTTTAGGTTTTTAGATACTTAAATAACATCATATAAAAATTTCAGCCATACTGAAATATTTTGAAAAAAAAAATTTTTTCAATTCAAAATTAGCGTCTGGCACAATTTAAACAACGATAAAAATGTCTGGCAATAATAGATTCATGTTGCGAAAAATTCAATAAAAATAATAAAAAATAAAAAAAACTTCTTAAAATGATTTGAAAAATCGATATTTTACCTGGACATTTAGGATGCGCACTGATGAACGCAACCACTACCACCAGCCAGATAGCCCGTATGACGTCCGGGGGAGTGAGAGAGATAGCATATCTAAAAACTAGCCTACCTGAAATTCTCTCTCGAAAACGTTGCTAGCTCTTAGACTATAAGACGATACATGATTAATCTAATGTTCGGGAAACCGGCGATAAAAAAGAAACAAACAGATTGATTGATTGAAGCCGTGCGGTTGTTTCTATACTTACTTGTGGCTTTTCTACGACCTTTTTACGTCAGAATAATTAATAGTAAGAACGTATTAAAGCCATTCATGTATAAGTCCCTAATATATAATGCAGTACCTTTATTAATCGAAGGGACCTTAACGTTCTATAAATTAGATTTTGTCATGTTTTTGAAGTTGGTCACTTCCTGGAATTATTATTATTTTACACTTTTTAATATTAGCGTCGCTTCTTACTTACTAGCTAAATAATAATATTAACAAATCTTACAAGTAGATTTTTACTCACTTACTTGCCCAAAACTTGAAGTCTCCACTCATACCCAAATCCAAACTCGAGGGGTGAAAACACACTTGGTAACTAAACTAGGGTCTATGATCTTATGATGGGGCCGGAAGATAGATTAAATCTTTATTTGTTCACACTATAAATTACATAAAATAGCTAAGCATAGTGAAATTCTAGAATGTCAATTCTTCCTCCCAATACCCCCTTCCCACACCAGACTAGTACCATTATCCATCTCGGCTCCACCATCGGATCAATTCGATGATACTAATTTACTGTACATATTGGCATCCGGAATGTCTTAATGTTTAGAAAGAAGAAAGAAAGAAAGATTTATTTGTAACCAACTACGTTTAAAAAAATATTGTTATAAGAAAAAGAAGATAAGATAACGTCACAAATCGGACCCAACTCAGCATAATGCCGGCTGTTAACCAGCGTTGGTATTCCATTGGATCCGTTTGGTAATCCAAAAATTTTTCTATTTTAACCATTAATAATAATCGCCAACTTTTTACGAATCTTTGTAACAATTACCTGCCTGTGACATTTTTTAATGCTATGTATGCCCATAAATATTTTTGATATACTTAGGTACTTGCAAAGTTCCGAATGGATACAACAATTAGACTTAGGTTAAAATCAACTGCCAAGATTTGTTTATACGTAGTTAGCTTTTGTTTATTATCCGTGAAACAAATAAAAGCGTGTTAAAAAGAAATGGTTTTTAGTTGCTATGAAATACTCGTCAAGTTTCTCTAGTCAAGATAATAATATATTATACGAGTACAACTAGTGAAAAAAAGGGAATTTAATTCGACGTACTAAGTTGGATTCCGAGAGCAGCGAAGGATTCTAGAGGAGAATTCTGAGCGGAGCGAGGGATACAAGGACTGAGATGTTTTTTTTACGAGTTATATATTCTACTTTTTACCATTGACTGTGAGATTATAAATAGCACATAAAACAACAATACTTTACTAAAATTGGCGGGATATGTTTAAATTAGTTCATTGGAAAAATTCGTTCAGTCAGCCAGTGATGTACGTTCAGCAGGTTTTTTTTACGTAATGTCGTGTTTGTTCCAAATTCAAAATGTTTTTGTTCACAGTGACTATATCGTAAGAGAATTTTATTCACTGTTATCGTTAAATCAAATGCCCATTTTCGAGTGGCAATGTTAAAAATGAAAAAGCGTATGTAGACGTATATTTAAGGTGAAAGCTTTGTTCACCTGGAACAAAGCTGCTCATTAATATATCCACGAGTCCATCCTATTAAAATCGAAATGAAACCGGACTGTTTCTTTTTATTCTTCCTTTACAAAATGGAAAAAAGGTTTCTTTGAAACACTCATAGAATTTTTCCAATTTATGAGTCCTCTGTAAAACTGAAGGTCCGTGTTAACAATTATCATAAATATTACAACTATTATCTGTGACAATTTTAATGGCCGTTATCATTTTCTTTCAAGTAAAATTTATAACAGCATTAATGGACAAGGGAATTAACTCGAAACCAAAACCTGAATATAATTTGTTTAGAATCGGGAGCACAATCAAAATAAATTTTAAAATAAGGAGTTATTTATTTAATGTTTGTTTCAACAAAAGTAAGTTATATTAGACATTATTTTTATTATAAAATTTATATATATATTATACATGTGTACGTATACTAACTTTAATCAACATTTAAATATTTTTAAGCGTTTTTTTTAAGATAAATATTCCACTTACCTAGAATAAAGAGGAAGAGTCTCACCATGAAGGTTCTGTTTTTTATCTTTTTGGTACGCTACCCTCAAAACAGATTAAGGCAATGCCAGATAAGAAGTACATATCTCTACAAAATGTGAGCTGAGAGTTTGTACCGCATTGTAAGCTCGCGGTTGTAAACCCAGGAAGGTATTACAGGATAGTGGCTGACGAGGGTAGAGCCGCTTGTATCGTAGAGACGAATAAGCGAGATATTTCTAGCGCACCATGTGGAAATTAGGACGACAAAAATATATTATATATGTAAATCTTTTATCTGCTGCGTGACCAGCGATAGGCTGGATTTTATCACACAAAATCAAAATTGGCGAACTGAAATGAAATTGGTAAACGCCTGGAAACCCCAGGCTCGACACGGTTACAGTACTGCACGTGTTATGGTTTGTTAATAGGCTAGACGTTTGACCACAGCTACATGACGATTGTGGTCTTAGATGGTAAACACGATTGGCCGGTTTTCAAGAAAGACTGCCGTAACACCATTCGGTAGTTGGTGCCAGGATTTCAACTTGAAGAGGTAGCTAGCAAGCTGGGCATTAGAAAGTGCCCGACCAACATGCCATGATGTTTACCTTCACCTCTCAGAAATTCATTGTTGAAATTTGACACCACACCCTGCGGTTTTGAAATGTAAACACGCTAACCACTGAGCTATCATTGCCACAAAATCTATCTTTAAGAATCAATACATTTCTTTGTCCAGTGCTCCACGCCAAGTCTGCGATGTGGTCGCGGAAGGAGTCTGTATGCAGTGCCGTCAGTGGTACCTCCCGAGGAGACGAGGCTGACGGTTTAGGACCTGGACTCAAGCTGTACCCCTTCGCAGTCGCACTAAGAGTTAGGGTGCTGCAGGTAAAACTACTTTACAATACCTACTCAGTCAATGCGAATGCTGCACAGCAAAATCTGTACGCTGGACTTCTCACAATGTTTGCACTCTACGACCATGCATGAAGCCCTCCACTCCCACTTTTACTGTACGAACTGCTATGGTCCATTTCACTATCGGATGACGGATGAAATTTAAAAAAATCTTATCTGTCTACGTTGGAGTACGCTTGCCTAGAAGAAACCGAGTCACTTGCGAAAGATTGTGACTATCGTGGAACACCCATTAAAGCAGCGCGTTTCATAGTCATCGTATTTCCATTTTCTTTGCAGTACTGCAAATGAAAATGAAGCAAATGAAAAAATAACTACTTTTTACAATTTACTGCAGCTCTTTGCGATCATTCGATAGTGAACGAATCATAATGTAGAATCCACTGCCAGAGTATTTCTCGATAGATACAACGTATATAGGTTTTTTCAAAGCATCAGTGAATCGGTTGTTTGAGATTTCTTTTGAGACAGCACACTCCATCGTTAATTAATAGACACTTAACAACAAAGAGTAACCGGGCAAATGCAAACTAATCCAAAACATTGCTGTTATGCAGACGGACTGTAAAACAAGGATGGTCGAAAACCCCATTAGGCATTACAAATAAATAACAAAAACAAATTCGTTTATTGGACATCAAAAATTACACAAAATAAAATATGAACCCATTGACTCAAAACTAGTAACAAATACTGTGTTTCAGAAGCCAGTGGCCTCTCCCATTACATATTACTTACTTTATGCCAAAAACAACAGGCAATTAGCTCTTCAAATAAGATGGTTGAGGAATATGAAATGACACTAATGACACTGAAGTGTATTACTTATACAAAAGTTTTAAGTTCTTTAACTATGAAGGGATTATAAAACTTTATTAACCTGATATCCGTCCATTTTATCCATAACGACACATTTGAGTAGGAAGTCGGAGCTGTTGTCTTTCCCTTACTTATTAAGACGTAGTTTAAACGAATTGGTCTCAAATCAGGCTACTACTATTTCGGGATAGAGTACACCCATACGAAAAGTACCGAACGAAACTAGTCCAATTTCTAATCACAATTCCAACCAAGTTTATTGGTATTTTAACCTAAAAACAAGAAAGCCATCCTGTGATTTCGTTTTGACGATCGTTGGTCTTTAACTGCCCTGTAATTTACGCCGTAAAGAGCCGAAAAGCAAACTAAAAACATGGACGTAGGCTCGAACATAAAATGTCAGCACATGCTTTGGTCATGGCTTTTTGAGTTGGTTTATTGACCGGAAGTCCTCATTTCTTTATATTTTTCGGAACTGCTGACGTGTTCTTTCTACCTTTTAACGAGTGTTACGCTTCGAAACATTTTGATCGAAGGTGTCACGTTATGATGTTTAGTTTTGGGGACGGATCTCGATCAAACAATCCCTTGTTGGCAAAAGAGCTCAAAAGTTCAGGTTCAAAATTCGGTGCCGAAATTACCCTACATATATTTTCGCAGGTATATTTAAATAGCATGTTTAATGCTCCCGCATAAATTAAACGTTCAAAATTTGAAAACCTCATTAAAGGATAAGTGTAAAGCATCGTTCACATTATATCATTCATATTATAATGTAAAAAAAATAATTTTAAAAAAATTCTCGGATATTTATTATGTACACGCGTCCCACGCAAAACTACTCTGAGTTTGTTCCATTCTCGACCTTGTCGCAAAGCCACTAAAGTTTTCGTAAAAAAAAAAGCACAAAATTGCTAAAGTATGCAAGGTCACTGTCAAAATACGCAACATGCGAGAGAGATTAAACGGTTTACGATCAAACAAATGAGATCCTTATGTGCGATTGAAGCGAAGGCGAGAGTAACCTAAACTCGGTGAGTAGAACGCACCCACCTCGGTCTGTAATGTGAAAGGGCCCTAACCTAATACAAATTCAAACTTGCACTACCTCATTGTTGTTCACTATAGTTATATGATTATTTACGGAATATTTACCGTGGTAAGGTTGTGGAAGGAGCTTCTGATATTTTGGCGCAGTTATATGCATCATGTCTTCCCGTGAACAGGAGCTCCCGATATTTCGGCGCAGTTACATGCACCATGTCTTCCCGTGAACATGGTGCATGTAACTGCGCCGAAATATCGGGAGCTCTTCCACAACCTTACCACGGTAAATATCCCGTAAATAATCATATAACTATTTTAAATTTTTAATGTGTGGAATTTAAAATACATCATTCATTTACAAAGGACCATACAGTGACCTAATTATGGAATACTAGCTAAATCCCGCATTTACCCACCGCCATTTTCAGTTTTTCCGCATTTGTGGGTAAAAGTGCCCTAATAATGCACTTGCTTTCTATTTCCACACAATGCTTCCTACCAAATTTCGTTAAATTCGGTTTAGTTGTGAAAAGCTAGAGAAAAGAGAGAGAGAGAGAGAGAGAGAGAGATAGAGATAGAGATAGAAATAGAGAGAGACAGAGTTACTACTACGGCTAACTGCGTTCGAAGAGTTTTTACAGTTTACAATGGCCCAATTTTACATTGTTGTATCCTTCGACCAAAATAAAATGAATGGACGGGCCCAGTAGAAGCGCATTTTTGAAGATTACAAAATGAGCGCCAGCTCTCATTTCGTTTCAGTCTGTCTCTAGCCGTAGGAAGTGAAACACGAGTCTATTGATACGCGATAACGAAACATCTGACAAAATTATGAATTCGTATGCTTTACCGAAGTGTAAATACACAAATAAAACCGATATCTAATTTTTTTAACAAATATACTGTACATTTTTATAATTAGGTGTTGAAGTATATGTCCGACGATTTTGACTCGTTTTTACTGATCAAGTTCAATGGTTAGGGCCCGTCCATTCATTTTATTTTGGTCGAAGGTTGTATCATGCCACGACGACACAGAGACCAAACTTAACTGTACGACGGGCTAGTTGGAGCATTTCTCCAACTTAAGGGGCAGCTAAAGGTGGCTATCTCACTCGTGCATTTCTAGGAACTGAGATAAAAACTATTTGAGTATTTTCTGTCTCCTTCATCTATCTATATCTATACATATAATAAAAACGTAGAGATAAAAAATCTGCAATTGCTAGATAACAAAAAATATATCACACAGGGCGTCTTAAAATAAGCAGCTGAACACGATAAGACAGTTTTTAGAATTTTTGTCTGTTTGTTTGTTTGTCCGCGCACATCTCCTAAGTCCTAAACCACTGGACGGATTTCGATGCGGTTTTCACGAATATGATTAGAAATTACCAGATTAAAACATAGCTTATGTTATATCATTTATTTTAATTCTTTATTATTACATAAAATAAATATAAAAATCAATGATTATTTTCTTCGTTACCCGAAACGTAATATGAGGATCATCACATAGCCTCAAGCAAGGAGGTCCAAAGTAAGGAGAATGTTATTGACATAGCCATTATAAAAATTTGAAACTGTCAACTGTCATTCAGATAATCAGTTTTAATTTAAAGAAGGTTCCTTAACCTTCTTAGATGAATGAATGTGTAGACCAAGGATGTTATAAAAACATAGGCCTTACAACCTCTTTCGTGATTCAATCCAATGCATTTTGCAAGACAATCATATGTCAGGGTTCCGTGGCCAAAGCCATACTTGTGGTCGTATTCATATAGTTCAGAAATTGCATGGTCATCGTAGACAGAGAAAACAATAGACGCAATCACATTTCCTACTCTTTTACTCCGCAGCGAAACAGCCATATGAAAAAACAGCATGCGTGAAAAAGAAAGATCTATGCTTTTTTTCTCCTTGTCGTTGTAACCGGTTGACTCCAAGCTCTAATTGACAGTGTGGTGTCAAACATTGAGAGATTTTTGTATTTTTTCGGAAATAAATCATCTAAATTCAATTCGTTATCCTTAAATTATTATCCTCGCGTGGTCAAGAGTATTGGATTTCGTCACAATGGTGCAGTGTTGTGTTTTGGGTTGTCCGAACAGAACAGAACAAGGTTTATCTGATGTTACATTTCACAGGTTTGTAATGGCCGTTTTTATTTACAATATATCGTCTAAAATCAATAAAAATAATAAATATGATGTATTGATGCAGGGGCAACATATTTAGATGTGAAGTTTTACTGCAAAATTACAAATTATACAAAAGCAAAGAAGAACGTAACCTCAAAGATATTGAGTTAGGGCTGCCATAATGTAGCTTTCAATTTTTCCCTAGTTTTTAGTTTTTACCGACGATGTATTGAATTTGACAGATTTATTTTATGCGCTTAATTTAGATGCCATTATTGTATTATCGGTTTTGTATAGCAGCGTTTTTTTTAACGAAAAATGAATTTTTGTTTGTACTAAACTAATAGTAGAGTCGGAATCTATGTTATCTGTAATCACATAATTTACCATATACTTAAATTAAGAAATAAGAAACAAATTAAGAAATAAGGTTCTTAAGAGAAATATGACTAATTTAATCACACGTAAGAATGCAAGACAATATTTACTACACGAAAGTTTTAAAATATGTAGCTGTAAACCCTTATTTAAATGTCATGGCGATATATTTGATTGTTCACCTTTAGATAATTACGAGCTTCTGCTCACAAAAGCGATCATATGGGAGTACTTAAAAGTGAGACTACATTATGTAGCTAAGCGAGTATCAGAACCTAATGAAAAAATAAGAAATATATATAGTAAACTGATTTTATTTAAAAATCAATAAAACATTAAAATATAACCTGAAGTTTTACTGTTTTTTATTTTATTACAATAGTAATAAAACCCTCCCTAACTTCCCTATCTTCTATGGAGCCATAATAAAGTGGCAACACTCTTAGAAAATATCGCTATCTCTTAACCGGTTACAGCGTACTTGTGTCCATTGGTTCCTCTGTCTACGATGGTCATAGAAAAATTCGAACGAGCGAAGCTGGACAGTCAAATTTCAGAGATGTATCATCCCGACATGACATGATATACTTTTTATGGTTTAGACACAAAGAAAACTTCAAAACATGCTCTGCACTGTGGTCACATTATCTTTTTGATTTGAAAACTGTTGCCGGTGGTTTTACTGTTATGCTTCTATCAATACTTCACACAGGGCGACTTAAAATAAGCAGCTGAACATGTTAGGGCAGTTTTTAGAATTTTTGTTTGTTTGTTCACGCACATCGCCTAAACCCCTGGAAGAAAATGCGGACGGATTTAAATGCGGTTTTCACGAATATGCTTAGCTATGACCAGATTGAAGTATAGGCTATTTTATTTTGCGCAAGGGCCGGATTAAGGGAAGAAAAAAGGATTGAAGGTTTATATGAAAATCTACGCGTACGAAGTCGCGGGCAAAAAACTAGTCAATAATAAAATATCAACATGAAAATAGCTTTTCATTATTTGCAATGTTTATTCTAAAGATAATGCCGAATCGGATTTTTTAATTTCACACTCAGTGGACTTTTTATCTACAAATATGATGAAAACTTGAGAAAGAGATAGCTATAGCAATTGCAAAGGCCACAGATATGCAAAGTAGGTGAACCTGCGGATCTATGCTGATATAGGTCTGTGTAGTACACGTAGGAAGCTAGGTAGAGATAAAGTCCCCTATCTAATGCATACGTGAAGACTTCGTTTGCATGGTAATTCGAGGCGCGGCTCTGACATAATACCCTTACCTAATTAGGCAGTCATTTATGTGAGCACACATGTACAGGCTTCGATGGTTCACTACTCACTTAGGTACTTTGTAAAAAATCATTAATAGCTAGTTAGGAACTGTAGTATTGCTCTACCTTACCTGAGGAAATACTCGTAGCTCTAACCAAAGTGTAAATAACAGAAAACAGAAGTGAAAACTTAAGTAGTAATTCACCCATTCTACAAGAGATGGCGCTGATTTAAAATACACGTCACTGAATATTACGAGTATGTATTCTGTGACAGCGTGAAGGTGACGCGAGTTCCATAATTTTTGGTCACCTAAAAATTGCTCAACGCGCCTAAAGAAGTTTTCACTTCAAAAACCGAAAAACCATTATCTTAAAAATTATAATTACTAGAAATAGTACGAGAGCTAGCAACGTCGGGAAAACAAGCATTTCAGGTAGGCTAGTTTTTAGATATGCTATCTCTCTCACTCTCCCGGACGTCATACGGGCTATCTGGCTGGTGGTAGTGGTTGCGTTCATCAGTGCGCATCCTAAATGTCCAGGTAAAATATCGATTTTTCAAATCATTTTAAGAAGTTTTTTTTTTTTTATTATTATTATTGAATTTTTCGCAACATGAATCTATTATTGCCAGACATTTTTATCGTTGTTTAAATTGTGCCAGACGCTAATTTTGAATTGAAAAAAATTATTTTTTTCAAAATATTTCAGTATGGCTGAAATTTTTATATGATGTTATTTAAGTATCTAAAAACCTAAAATTAATTTGCCAAACAATAATTCGATTGTTAAACCTTCAGCCAGACCGATCTAAAAGTGAAAAGTGATGTGGTACCATTTTGCTTGGTCTAGGAATAGTTGTCGAATAAATTACAGAGAAAGAATTAAAAACTATTGAATTAATTGTGGATTAACATAGCATTAAAATAATTATTTATTTTTGTGCAAAATTAAGGTAATAATCAATCTCAAGGATGAAAGTAAACAAAAATTATATTGAATTATCTTGATGAATATCATCATCATCATCACTGCTGTCATTTTCATTGTCATCGTCGTCTTTTGGATTATAAACGTCTTGTAAGCTATTATCTGTAAAAGAATGAAAAATTTTATAATCTTTCGGCAAAGAAATTTATTAGTATTTTATTTTAAATTTTTACCTTTAATGATAATGTCGGCAACTAATGATGGTAACTGCTCTCCAACAAACCAGATAAAATCATATTTATCGTCATTTATGGTCCAGCCAGAAGCTTGAGGTGATAGAGATGTTGGGTGTTGTAAATGAGCATTTCTCCAAAACTTTGTTACGTAACGAATTCGTAGTAAATGCTGATACAATTCAGCTTTGCATGGTGGTAGGCTTGATGGATCAAAATTACGATTTTTTTTTCAAAATTATCATCTGATTTTTTAGACCGATAAGTGTTTGAAAACAGATGAAACCGAACTTCATTGACGTTCCAAGAATCACGAGCTCCGTAAATGTGACAAATAAACTTTTCTAAGATCTTAAATGTCTCATCCAGCAATTCTTCATCATCTGTTATAATATTTTGAGAGGCTAATTGATACTCTTCTGATTGCTCTAACAGTTTAAAAGGTCGAAGTTTACCTTTCCGGAAAAAAGCTGGTGTGTAGTCGCATCCTGTTCTCAATAGGTGTTAATCGTTCTAACATTTGCAATCGGGCAGAAATTGGAACAAGTTCAGGAACAATGGCTTCAAAGGTTCGTCTTCTTTTTGCTGGTGGTGGTAGCATGTCGGACTGATCACTTCTACAATCGATATCATTTTCATTAGGAGCATCATTATCAATATTTTGACATTTACGGAGCTCGTGATTCTTGGAACGTCAATGAAGTTCGGTTTCATCTGTTTTCAAACACTTATCGGTCTAAAAATCAGATGATAATTTTGAAAAAAAATAATCGTAATTTTGATCCATCAAGCCTACCACCATGCAAAGCTGAATTGTATCAGCATTTACTACGAATTCGTTACGTAACAAAGTTTTGGAGAAATGCTCATTTACAACACCCAACATCTCTATCACTTCAAGCTTCTGGCTGGACCATAAATGACGATAAATATGATTTTATCTGGTTTGTTGGAGAGCAGTTACCATCATTAGTTGCCGACATTATCATTAAAGGTAAAAATTTAAAATAAAATACTAATAAATTTCTTTGCCGAAAGATTATAAATTTTTTCATTCTTTTACAGATAATAGCTTACAAGACGTTGATAATCCAAAAGACGACGATGACAATGAAAATGACAGCAGTGATGAAGATGATGATGATGATAATTATCAAGATAATTCAATATAATTTTTGTTTACTTTCATCCTTGAGATTGATTATTACCTTAATTTTGCACAAAAATGAATAATTATTTTAATGCTATGTTAATCCACAATTAATTCAATAGTTTTTAATTCTTTCTCTGTAATTTATTCGACAACTATTCCTAGACCAAGCAAAATGGTACCACATCACTTTTCACTTTTAGATCGGTCTGGCTGAAGGTTTAACAATCGAATTATTGTTTGGCAAATTAATTTTAGGTTTTTAGATACTTAAATAACATCATATAAAAATTTCAGCCATACTGAAATATTTTGAAAAAAAATTTTTTTTTCAATTCAAAATTAGCGTCTGGCACAATTTAAACAACGATAAAAATGTCTGGCAATAATAGATTCATGTTGCGAAAAATTCAATAAAAATAATTAAAAAAAAAAAAAAACTTCTTAAAATGATTTGAAAAATCGATATTTTACCTGGACATTTAGGATGCGCACTGATGAACGCAACCACTACCACCAGCCAGATAGCCCGTATGACGTCCGGGGGAGTGAGAGAGATAGCATATCTAAAAACTAGCCTACCTGAAATTCTCTCTCGAAAACGTTGCTAGCTCTTAGACTAAAATGTTCGGAAACAATTTTCATGTGATATTTTGTGTTTTGGCGACCGTGATTTAAAATAAGACATTTGTTCGGTCTTCGCGATGTCTTCGGATATCGATGGGGGATGCCTAAGTCCAGCGGTGGACGTCCTATGGCTGAAATGATGATGAAATTAATGAATGTTTACTATCGTAGATCGTCTGTGGTATCGGAGGATTGGTGGTCGGTGCAGTTGGATGGCTGGAGGAGAGACAGAGACCAGCTCTAGGACTCGGAGTGCCGACTGGAGCAATCACAGTGATAGCTGCCAGTAAGTAAAACTTATTATAGATCATACACAATATCAGGTTCCTACTGCTGAGACACATGCCTTCTCTCAGAGAAAAAGGATGGGCCCTAATCCACTATGTTGCAGTTGGCAGGTATGTTGGTGAATGTCTAATGTGATGGATCGTGATTTAGTGTCTCAAAACCCACCTCTATATGATACGAGACTCAAAACATATAGAGACAACATCGTCAAAATACAACACAACCATTCGTAATAAAAAGTACGAGAAAAATGGTGGTCAGTCGCTGTCGCTTGAAGCCGGTCGCCAACGCCGTATAGCTACTAGTTGCCGGGCGACAGGCGACCATGGGTCCCGGTGATTTATCTTGGTCGCGCATCGCCGTGGTCGCCAAGATTGGAATGCTACCTTAACAGTGTGTTTCACAGCTTTATTTGAGATCCAGTTTAATCTTATTAATGTTACAATTTTACGGTGTTATTCCGTCCCCACAAAATCCTAATCTGCGCAGATTCTCCCAATCGCATCACCGCATACGAATGAGGTAAATCCCATCTGAACCTCGCAAATAAAAACCCTTTCCGCGACGTTCATCTCATTTCCCACGGTTATTGGATTCACTGACGATGCCGCACGGAAACCGTTTTATGTCATTTTAAAACGGCTTTCAGGGGCCTTATTAACTTTTTCCCAGACTTAGACGATTAGTTTACAAAATTGGGTCCCGATCATGAAAAACTTTTTCCAATTCAGAATAGTTGAGTTCACTCTGATATGACTCATAGTATTAGCAAGGATGATTTATGATCGTTCTTGGTATTAGGTAGGGTTCTGAACCAAAACATTCTTGATATATAAACTAGATAGATATGGATAATACCTTGCTCTGAGTCTTCACGCCCCGTTTTTAGTGACAAAAAGAATATCTTGTGGAAATGTATTTTAAACTCGGTCCAAGCATTTATTTGCTTTGACAGCTACAATAGCATTGTAAAAATCTGAATGAAAACCACTAATTAAATATTGTTTCTTTATTCAGTAAGACTTACATATTATAAGTATATTTACTTAAATAATGCATTTAACACTAAGTTAAATGCATTATTTAGATTATTAACACTAAATGATGTGCCCTAGACCCTGCACTAGGCGAAACCTGTGTTGCAGGATCTAGTCTCTTTCATGTTTACTGTAGCAAAGATTATAAATATTAAATAACAAAAAAGAAAAAGCGAAGTAATTATACAATTTTATTTTATTTTTTATGATGAAATGGGCTAGCGTTTGACCACAACTCACCTGATGGTAAGCGACGATGCGGTCTAAGATGGGGCACGCTTGCCCATGAGGTGCCTATTCACTCTTGTCTTGAAGAGACCCAGGTTGTAATTTATAGGGAACACCGAGGTAGGGAGCGCATTCCATTCCTGTGCAGTTCGAATTAAGAAGGAATTTTGAAAACGCTGCGTACAGACTTTACCAAAGTTCACGATGTAAGAATGGAATGACCGCCTCGATGATCTATGGCAGAAATTGGATGACGGAATCAGCCTGAACAGCTCTTGTGCACATTCTCCATGATGATAGAAAATTGACAGACAAGCTACCCTCCGCCTATTCCGCAGGCTGTGCGACATCTTTTTAACCAGCGCTTCGTTTTATTTAAAGTTATTGTTATACTCCTTGCATTGGAACACAGTAGTGTTGTGTGTGGTAGCTTAAGTGTTATCTCTCAGAGTTCGGTCTCTTCGAACCCATACTCGAATTCTGAGAATTCGAATTCAAATCACTTTCGCTAGGTTTTTGAACGATAAACCGATATATATATATATATCCGTGAAATATTCAACGAAAATGTTTTTACTCAGTTTTTTATCATGTTACAGCTGTCTTTTTGAAGTGAAAACTTCTTTAGGCGTGTTGAGAACTTTTTGGGTGAACAAAAATCATGAAACTCGCGTCATCGTCACGCTGTACCGTGTATTGTAAAACAGCGCCATATCTAGTAGAATAGGTGAATGACTACTTAAGTTTTCACTTCCGACGTGCAGTCCTATGACTGATGTGTTTTATTTTATTTTTTATTTATTTAGTAAAAGCTTGCGTTTCACCGCCAACTCGGCTGATGTTAAGCGATGATGCATCTACGATGGAACACGCTTGCCTAGATGAAACCGATTCACTCGTGAAGACACCCAGTTTTTTTCATGTTCATGTTTTTTTTTTTATGATACCAGTATCATAAACGAGACGAGACGAGCGAAGTCACTCACCTAATGGCTCTTCACGCTTGCCCATTACAGCACAACGCCACTCAGAATTTTGAACTTCAACAGTTCAAAACCCTGGATGGCAATGCACTGCGCTCGTCACCCCAAGATATAAGATGTCAAATCTCTGTGTGTCCTGTAATTTCGCTGGAAACATTGCCCTTCAATCCGGACCACAGTAGTGTCTGCACACTACTGCTTGGCGGTTGAATTACTGGCAAAAGTGTGGTACTTCCCCAGGCGGACCCCTGCAAAAAAGTCCTACCACTACAACAATCGAGGAACACCAATTCAGGCAGCGCATTCCACAGACTAGCAGTTCGCACAATAAATGTGGAATCAAAGCGCTTCGTACAGGTTTATGATATATCAATGACAAAGCGGTGACGATTTTTATTGCCCACTCTGGCAGTCCGATAGAAAAATAGGCAGGAGGCAAGCAAGAGGCAAGAGGCTGTCAAAGCCAATAAACGAATGAAAATCGTGTAGAGAGGCAAGATAAATTTAAGTCAGTGGCTCACATAACCTCACGTAATTGTTTATTTTTTTTGTATTTATGTGATGCCGATCATATTCAAGGCAACAAATTATCTAAAATCAGAGTATTTTTCTACAAAAGATCATCAAATAGTACCATTATGATACCGTACAAGTCCTCTATAAATCTTGAAAATACAACATTAACAAAATTATCAATGTACATTAAATTAATATTGAAAATTTTGTTAATGTTGATTTAATAAAATAAAATTTATTCCATTGTAACTCGTGGTTCCAGATTTCTATCAACTCACTCCAGCCACAGAATACATAATAGTTGGAGCAGCCTAAATGAAATCTGGCAAATAAATTCAAGCAATAAATAAACAAACTGCTTCTCCAGTCTGCAAACGTGCTCCAGATGTTATTTATTGTAAGTGATTTACTACTCAACCCCCTGACTGGTAATGACGACCCTAATGGGTGGGTAATTACGAAGTACTTACACTTACGTAACTGCTGTAAAGTTTACGATCGAGTTTTGAACTGTAAAGTCTATTTCAGCTGTGATATTGTACCAAAGAACCTACAGAATCCAAAATATAATAATCGATTTACCTGCGCAGTAAAGCAATATTAGTTAGCGGGAAAGTTCAAATTACTAATGTGACTGGGGCGAGACTTAGATTTGACGTCTCATTATACCTACCTGCTTTGATCATGTATATGACATAGTCAAAGCCTACCTGTTTAATGCCATATCCTGTAATTTGTTACGAGTGCCTAATCCCTACTCCCTACCATATTATAAATGTGTAGATCAAATACCTTCACACATGACTTCTAACTAAGTAGAAGCAATACCTGATATCGGTTTAACTTGCAAAAAAAAATCCCGTTTGCGTGATTCAGGTAAAGTGTCGTATTTACCTATAATAGACGCACTTTTCATATTTGTGAAACTACGATCCATTTACACTCATTATTTTAGGAATTATTGGATACCTTATTACGTTTTTATTAATATTATTCGTAAAGTTTAAGCAAATTTACAATTTTTTCGCAAAACATCGTTTTAGTACGCAATCTATTTTCAAACTATGGAACTACAAATCTGACGGCTGTCAGTTTGTTTGTTTGTCCGCGCACATCTTTTAAACTACTAGAAGGATTTCAAAGCAGTTTCCATGAATATACTTATAAAATACCTGATTGAAACATAGGCTATATTAATTTATGATAATAAATAGTAAAAAAAAATTTTTTTTATAATTATTTATAACGCCATCTAGCTTATTTTATAGTAATGTTGTCGTAATGACAGACTTCTACTCGCAGACATGGTAGGTAGGAAGACTGAAGCGGCTGTTGCCATATAATCTATATGTAAATAAAAATATAGATATTCGCCAAAGAACCAGAGTCACCGACATAGCTATTAAAATCTGCAAGTTGAAGTGGCAATGGGCAGGCCACATCGCTCGAAGAACTGTTAACCGATGGGGAAGTAGGTAAGGTTCTTGAGTGGAGACCGCGAACCGGAAGACGCAGCGTAGGTAGGCCTCCCACTAGATGGACCGACGACATTGTGAGAGTCGCGGGCATCCAGTGGATGCAGATGGCAGGATGTCGTTCAGTGTGGAGGTTAAAGGGGGAGGCCTATGTTCAGCAGTGGACGTCTTCTGGCTGATGATGATGATGAAATAAAAACGAATCGCCGAAATGTATGTACCCGTATAACTTCCGATAGACTGCACCAAATAGTTTTTTTTTGTGTTTGTTATTTTCAGGACAGCCAACTGCTTTTGAAGAGGTTTTAAAGTTTATTATGGCGTAATTTAAAGTACGTTTATTTTTGTATTGACTTCTGACGTGCTAATATACCAAGTCGACGGAGATTAAAATGAATACATTTTTTTGCCAGGATCAAACTAAAGACCAATAACAGACACGCAAAGTAGGTGAACTCGCGGCATCTAATCTGTTACTGATCTATGATTAGCAGCTATTTTGGATGTTATGGTGGTGAACGAAAGCGGTTTAGTTGTTGGAAGGGTCGAGGCGCAGAAGGCGGGCAAAAATTATTTAGACATCAATTATTGGCAGTCTTTACGCGGAGTAATGTTAAATAACAGCGATTAATTATAGATACCGCTCCATGCTTCCTACTTACTATTTACTAATAATTCAATAATAACGTTTGTCATGCATGACATTTCGCTTGACTTATACCATTTTTTTTTCCTTATTGGCTCCATGGCTCCACACTTCCAACGTTTTTAACCAGTGAAAGTAATATATTATTTGCTTGAAATATATTTGAAACTATGGACATGTCGGGATACCTGTATCGAGTCAGATTAAAACTAGACTAAAATCATACTATGACGATAGTATGACAATCCGCATTAAAATGGAGAACAATAAATCTACAATCATGTCATATGTGTAGGTATTATCTATAAAATATTCAGTATAAATAATCCGATAGATTTGTGCCTATTTAAAGTTCCATTCGTGTTCGTTAGTGTAACATTTATATTTGGATATGTCAGTCTAATCGTCTACCCACTAATTACTTTGCGCTACGCGTACGAAGTCGCGGGCATTAGCTAGTAATAAAATAAATAAAACAAATGCAGAGTATTTCGCATGATAAGATCATGCGCCGTTATTTGTCGATAGATTTTTTGCAATGTCGATATTGATTAAAAAAAATCCATATCACCATATTTGTTGATTTTTGTGGCTACTTTCTGTATTTTTCTGATCAAACAAAAACTGCCGATGGGACTTATATTTTCGGTTTTACTGTCCCCATGTCCTGTTATATAAGACCCTACCTGACTAAGAAGGATATAGTCTTGATTTCAAATCAGATTCTCTTGGCTCTAGGGTAATAAAAACTTCTAGGAAAACCCACAATAAAGCTCTCAGGATCTAAATTTGTTCACTAAACAAATCAACACTGGTACGCTGCCAAACCGCAAACCTATCATAGGATATATTCGTACTTGAGATGGATATATATGCCGTAGAGCACAGTCGAGCAAGATAAAAGTTTTGGATAAGATTGTGAAGACATTGCTACATATATAGCAGATTATTAATATCACTTACTGAATGCTTGACAAAGAGAAGCCAAGCTAAACGTGAGACAATTAAATTTCACAATATCGTATACTGCACATGATCAAGTTAAATTATTATAATGTTATGCCAAATATACGAGGTTACCCAGAACGGTGGCACTAAATTAAAAGGAGGTATTCGTCATTATGAACAGCGCAAGCGCTGTAATTCCATTTTTACTGTACGAACTGCTAGTCTGTAATACTGATATGCGATGTCTGAATGGGTGTTTCCCGATAGTTACAATATGGATGTCTGCAAATCGCGAGTTGATCGGTTTGGCAATGTCCAAGCGGTAAAACTACGACACGCAGAATAACAAGTGCTACAAAGTGCAAGTATAAACTTAACAATTTAAAAACCCTCTATAAAATGGCTAATAATCTTGAAGTGAACATATTTCTTAAATCATTGAAGAAGAACATTCTCAATCAAGACATCTTTCAACAACGAAATTCTAAATCAGAATCGGTTCCGTCATTTGGGAGGTACAATCCACAGACAGACACACAGATACACGCGTTAAACTTAAAACACCCCTTTTTGCGTCGGAGATAAAAACATCAACAAAGACAAATGCCAAGGCATTGCGTGCCAAGAGGCTCATCAACAACGAAGCTGCCGGCCTAATCTTACGTGAGTAATTCCCGTGCAATATACGAGTAAATAAATCGAAGCCCTAGTTCAGACTAAGTTACTTAATCTTGAGCTTCGGCGTAAAATTGCTCCTAGCCTATCGGTTTTTTATCGGATACATTTCGGACTGTGCATCGGATCTGCATGATCTAATTCCCTCCAGCCCATTTTTCTATCGAAATACAATTTAAACTATTCTAATATACAAATCAAAAAATATATAATGTTTATCTATTATTGCGACAACAATAGATTTCATTCTACTTTCTTAAATTTCTGTGAACTCTGCCAGGCCACCGAAAAACAAAAATATTTTTTAAACTAGATTATTTTGGAACTATTTTGTTTTATATGGTTTTTAATTTTCCAGCATATAAAATAGAATTTCCTTTCCAGCCACATCGGTCTACTATAGCCGAGGGTTTGGCGGATGGGTGTCTGCGAGATCCAGGGGTCCCACGAACTGGGGAGTCCCATGGCGAGCTCTGGGGCCTTCGCCCTGTGCTGCGGTGCCGCTCACACTGCTGTGGACAGCGGCCATTGGAGCTCACGTGGCTATGTTGGTGTTCTGTCTCAGATCTCTTCTGAATATTGGGTAAGAACTAAGTACGCGAAGTTTACCTAGGTTGGTAGCTGATGATAAACAAGCTCTCGAGACCTGTGATTGGCTAGAAGAGATTGCTTTTACCGATAAGGCTGCTTGTGGCACATGTTTGTAAGCTTCTCCTATTTGAGCTTTAATTTTTGGTGTGCGCAATAAGGAATATCTATCGTAATCTGGATGCGCAACCTCTGGGGTAGAGTGGTCGCTCTAGACGCCTGATAGCAAGGGGCACCAAAATTCAAATAACAAGAAAATTAGCAAAAATAATTTTTTTATGGCGCCTCGCGCCTCGGGCTGCGGTGGCAGGCGGCGGGGTACACATACTTGCATTGTTTGTAACCAGCATAACATTTTGATGTGGAAATAGTTTACATTCTGAATTAGCACATGAATTACTTTTTATCCCATAATCAATTCCTCTACGATCGTTTCAGAAAAGAAAGCGCTGAAAGACAATTTCGCTCTACCCTCATCAAAGGCTAGGGCTGGCGCTGCCTGTAGGATAGCGGGTGAAACCGCGGGACTCTGCTAGTGGCCATAATAATTTACTTACGCACGTAAATCTAATTGCCAAGCCATTTATGACAGTGAATTCGTGTACTGAATAATCTATTTATACGATCAATGGGCGAGTGGCGAAAACGGGTGGTGAAGTTGTCATACAATAAAATAATCACATTATTTACACCGAACTAAATACAAAGTAACTTAAACACAAAAACCGCAGTATTATCACCTTAAGCATTTTTTTCCAGGCAACCTTTGAATGAGCATTACTTGGAGTAAGGGTTGGCTAACACACATCATCATAATATGAATATTCAAAATAAGCTCTGCGCAACTTCACATGCATATTCCATAACATAGATAAGTATTATCTACCTGTTTGTGAGGTAAAAAATCGCATAAATTTCAAAGAGGGTGGATTGCCAAGTCTCTTTATCATCTGAATTCAGTAGGTACCCCTATAAGCAGGTACTTTATCAATGTATAATATCCAGATGGGAAAATGACCCAAAGTGGTTTTTTGCCCTGTCTATGAGCTTGAGCGTTATCCATCCAATAACTGTCAGTTGAGGGCCAAGAAAATCATATACCTTACAAATGTTTTCATTCTTTTGTACATTTTCAATAGGGTTAGGCGTTTGACAACAACTTTTCCGATGTTAAGTGACAGTGTTGGCGAAGACGGAAAACACACTTAGCTTAAAATAGGAACTGGCTACCGAATAAGACTGTCAGAACACACGTGGTTTGGAGTCGTTGATGACAGATTTTTGACAACTTGCATAGCAGATAGCTGTGCAGAAAATAAGTAGTTATGCTGTGAGGATGCAATTTTGATATTTATGCTGCCTCTTAGTAATGATTAATATTTTTTTGTAGAAACAAAGTCCCTATTTTATTCTCTTTGAAACAAAGTATTAAAATGTACTATAAACTTTTTAGCAAAAAAATGCTACTACGAAATTTCATCTTTTCTTAGTGGTGAAAATTTTCTACAAAATAATTGACATAGGATCAAGACTAGCAATTGGCATTATTTTTGAACTGACTTCCAAAAAGGAGGAGGTTATCAATTCGCCTGTTTTTTTTAATGTTTACCTCAGAACTTTCGCCTGGGTAAACCAATTTTAATTATTATTTTTTTATTTGAAAGCTTGTGCTCTCCGTGTGGTCCCATTTTAATTTGGTCCAGTTCCAACATTTTTATGAATTCGGTTTTTTATAATGATAATTATTATTTCTTTGATTAATTTGGGTATGAAATAAGTGATCCGATAATATCCTAACATATGCATAATTTTTTAACTTGAACAAAACTAATTTTAAAATAAAATTCACTTTCGTACGCTGCACGGTCATGACACACATTACAATTTGTACGACCCTGTATGGTAATTTGTATGTAATTGTACCTACCATGTTCTGACAAATAAATTATTTAAATTAATTTGATTGGAGCAAAAAGCACCATGATATTAGACTAGAAACTGCCTCGATATCGATTTCTAACACTCTTTTAAAACTCACTTTGTAAATGAGTCAGCATTCCTTGTCCTTTGTATGCAAGGCCGTAGATTCTGGCTGGGGGTTTGAGTGCAGGATTGTATAGATCTACGTTTGGGCACCAACTCTCCTGATAACGACGGTGTGGCCGAGGATGGAACACGTTGATCTAAAAGAAATCTATTCACTCTAGCCTTGAAGATGCTTAGATTGTAGTTCTCAGGAAACATAAAGTTAACTTTGTACGTAAACTAAAGCAGTTTTTGAATGGAAAAACTTATTATTCAATAGCTGAATATTTAAATGGAAATATAAATTAAAAAGTTTATATAGCCGTCTTCCTCACTTCTATTGTGCTGTGTCCGACAGGGTCCATTATGAACTATGTACTAGTTTTAATGTTTTATTTACCACCTTTGTTTAGTATGGAAGCAATAAATAATCTAAATCTGAACAAGGAAGACGGCAGGGAGTTCCATTCTGAGGCAGTACGTATCATAAAGTGCGAACCCAAACCCTTGTGATTTTAGTGGTTTTTTTTCAGGTGTGGCAGCACGACGTGCATAGGCGTGGCGTGTGCGCAGCTGTCTGTATCAGTGACGACGCTCGCTGCAGCAGTGTTCATGGTGCAGCTGGACCTGCGGTTCGACGCGTCCCTGTCGCCGCCGGCGAGGCAGTCCGACGCTCAGATCTGTACCGCTGTTTCTATGGTAGGAGACTTACTATATCACCATCATTATTATCAGACTATCACTGACAGACTATCACCACTGGAGGATGGGCAGCAGCGTCCTATTAGTACACGGTGAACGTACTGCGATCACCAAGCCACCTGCCAAGCGTGGGGATTATGGCAAGATCCCCCTGTTCCTTCCCTTTGTTCGGCAGTGGGTTTTTACTGGCTGATTATGATGATGATGATATTAGCTGACCCGATAGACTGTCCTGTCCTAATTTCAATAAATTCATACAAAAATACTATAAAAAAGCACTTTAGATTTTTCATGAATTTTCTTACCATGGACCAGCATTTTCGTGTATATAAGGTCGGGGAAAAAGTTTCTTCGTATTTTTTAAACAAATTCAAGACATATTTTTTTCAAGTTTAATTACATTTAATTATAATATATATGTGCCATTTTGTTCGATAACTTGTTGCCATCTTGTAGGTAGTGACATGATCCCGTTGCTGTAGAATTTTTGGGACTTCTGATCAAAAAAATGCAACAAGTAGTTTTGACAGTCCTCTCTTGATGTTAATCTAACACTACCCAAAGAATTCTGAAGAGATCGAAACAGGTGGAAATCTGAGGGTGCAAGGTCTGGGCTATATGGTGGATGCATTAACACTTCCCAACCAAGCTCTCTAAATTTTTGCTGAGTGGCCAAAGATGTGTGCGGTCTGGCGTTATCATGATGAAAGACCACACTCTTTCTGTTGATCAATTCCGGCCGTTTTTTCTCAATTTCTTGTTTGAGTCTCATCTGCTGTTGGCAGTAGAGATCCGAATCGATGGTTTTGCCCGGCGGTAAAAGCTCATAATGAACGATGCCCTGCCAATCCCACCATACACACAGCATCACCTTATTACGTGTTAATCCGGGTTTCGCTACAGTCTGTGGTGCTTCACTGCCCTTTGACCATGATCTTTTGCGCACATTCTTGTCGTAGGTGATCCATTTTTCATCACCAGTGATCAATCTTTTCAAAAACGGTTCGGTTTCGTTACGTTTCAATAGAGAATCGCAAATGAGTACACGATTCATTTGGTTTCTTTCAGTGAGCTCGTGTGGCACCCAAATATCGAGTTTTTTGTATACCCAGTTTTTTTCAAATGGGTCATAACTGTTTTGTGGTCAATCCCCAGTTCTTCAGCTACGTCGTAACTACTAATATGCCGATCTTGGTCCACTTTTTCAGAAATGGCATCGACTTTATCCGTAACAGGGCGACCAGAGCGAGCTGCATCTTTGACATCAAAATTCCCGGACTGAAAACGCTTGAACCAACATTGTGCTACTCTTGATGACACTGCATTAGGTCCATAAACGTCACAAATTTTATTCGCGGCGTGTGTCGCATTTTTCCCTTTTTTGTTATAAAATTTCACAATATATCGAATTTGTTCGTTAGATTCACTCATTTTATCGAACAAAAAACAATTGAAAAATGGCGGGAAATTGCTTTTTACGTTTTGTATTCCTTTTTTAAAATGTCATATTTTTAATGGTATCAAAACCAGCCAGATACAAACAGTACAACGGATAAGATTTTTACTACAACTTTATACATACAAAATACGAAAAGACTTTTTCCCCGACCTATTATATCTTTTGTTCGTATGGTTCTCGAATGGAAACCACGGACCGGTAAGCGCAGCGTAGCGCAGCGTAGCGCACCCAAAAGGTGGACAGACGATCTAAAAGACATCGCAGGGAAAAGCTGGATAAATGCCGCTTCTGATCGGCTCTTTTGGAGATCGATGGGGGAGGCCTATGTTCAGCAATGGACCTCTTTTGATGATGATGAGATGATTCTCTGCTATTTTACCGGAGCTACCTGCCAGTGAAAGTCCCGTCAAAATCGGTCTAGCCGTTTCGGAGTCCATAGAGAACATACTCGTACTATGATACATACATCGCCTTTAATATTATAGAAAAGATGGATGGAGAAAATAAATACCAATACATAAGTACCATTGAGTATCATTCCTCCTCGTTACAGGCGTTAATGACCCCTTTCTAAAGCTTCTATAAAAGTACACGACCCAATACCAATAGCTGCCTAGAGTGGTTTCTCTCGTCCCATTACCCTGGCGAGCCTTAAATATTCGACCCAGAATCACGAATTTATGTTAACAACTACGGGGGAATTGTCAATTTGCGCCCGAGATTTTTGCTTTAATAAATAAATCATGCTCTGTAATTTTGTAAGGGAGGTGATCGGTTTTGGCTTACGTTACTATTGATTAAGAGAAGCAGTTTTGGTCTACGACGTAGTTACTAAGCACAAACCTAAAAAAAAAAACATCCTAAATCTATGTTACTAAGTAATGTCGATTCCGGGCATGTCAAGGTTGACTTTTCAAGCTCTCTATGTCTTTAGACTTCAATAATTTTTATGCACTTTTCTGTAATTCTTTCCAACCTAGTGAATGAATGGTAGAAAATGCTTACCATTAAATTATCCATTTGTGTCACCTATATTTATTGAGCGTGCAATAAAGTATTGAATAAATTGGTGGCAAAACAATTTTAAAAAGTTTCAAGAAAGCTGATCCAAAAGAAAGCCTTTGAATATCTATCCAAAAACTGTAAACATTTTCAAATTTAGTATTATTACTAAAATTATGGTTATATTCAAGAAATTCCTTGAATAAATTCAATATCAGACATAATTACTCCATTCACCGTTTTATTAATTACTTGGAAACGTTTAAATCAACTCCCGACGTTAGATAGTATAATTGAAATTGTCTGGATTAAGAAACTCGACGTCTTGATACTCTTTATACCTCCAAATCTCTCTCGAGCGTTTACAGAATATAATTCAACGTTCTTTCGAAGCTGTGAATATAAAATTACGTCCAATTTGGGGCTTTAAAAAAAACAACACAAATCTCGTGACAATCCATTTAAGCACTTCGTCATTCTCAAATTTCAGGTACAGTGACTGAGCGTACTTTCTGTTTGAAGTATGACCAAAGGTAACCAAATACTTTTGGTGCGGTTAATACGCCCAACCAATAATATCATCAATAATATTCACATCTGCATGAGATAATTTAAGTAGAGTCCGAAATACGTGTACTTACAATATTCCTCTGTAACCCCAGAGCCAGGGTCTTAAAATAAGATAAAGATAATTTATTAGCATAAAACACGAGTTAATAATACACATTTAAAAATGCATGCAAATAGGTGTTAATACAATATTTGTCACATATTGTCAAAAGTCATGTGTGGAAAGTGGATATTACAACACACGTTTACAAAATAACACGCCTTGTTTGAGCTCGTGCGCATGTTTGGCGCACGTACCATATAACTACAACTAGCATCATATAAAAATACACCATGGGGTACCTAGGTACAGGAAACGTATTATAAAGTATGGTTTGCGTGTCAGTACCCTGGGGGTACTATTACTGGATGATATTAGTGCCAAACAGGGAAAATTGGTAAATGAACGAGGGGACTTTTGCCCTTCGGTAGGCTGAATGAGCTGCAAATGATATGATGAAGAATCTCTTGAACTATACGAAACCGATACTGATTATTATTTCACTTGTAAAAAGCCACATCTATAAGCTAACCCTGAGTGACATAAGCTGTATTTTTCTTTCTACAAGCGTAAAGCTGCAAGCAAAAGCTTATTTACTAAAGGAAGTACTACCCTATTAAGGAGGGGTTTATTAATGTTTGGAATCTCAGAACTTCGTCATTTATAAACAGTTTTTTTTTTAATGATATTCTTTCAGATTGGTCCCAAAGAAATTTCATCAAAATCAGTTCAGTAGTTTGGTTTTTAAATCAAAATAATTGGAAAACTCGTTTACTCGGTGTGCGAGATAGCATGAGATCTGAGCTTGTGGAGGTGGTTGACGGTAACACTGCTTATACTCTAAAACTAATTGATCGCTTGTAAAACACGCTAGTTATAACCTCGTAGCGCCCACGCGTCTTCTCAAACCTATATTTGACATGGTCGTTACGGCCCAAAGCGCTTCTAGACTGAGATTGAATTACCGCCCAAGGACCTTTTAAAAAGACATTCTATCCTATCCACAATTATACCTGGACAGTCTCATGTCAAACCGATAACTCTTACATTTAAAATTTTGCATATGAAGACTTGGGCATTAATGAGCATTACAATTATGATCTTTGAGAAAGACATGCGGGCCGTATTCTAGTTTTAGTCTCAAAAGCTCTGGGCGCCCGGGGGATAACCTATAATGAATAATGCCACGAATGAGATTACTAATGAATACACCGGTAGCGTGATATTCGCCAAAGAACCAGAGTCACCGACATCTATTGAAATTTGCAAGTTGAAGTGGCAATGGGCAGGCCACATCGCTCGAAGAGGCGATAACCGATGGGGAAGAAAGGTTCTTGAGTGGAGACCACGAACCGGAAGACGCAGCGTAGGTAGGCCTCCCACTAGATGGACCAACGACATCGTGAGAGTCGCGGGCATCCAGTGGATGCATATGGCAGGGTGTCGTTCAGTGTGGAGGTTAAAGGGGGAGGCCGATGTTCAGCAGTGGACGTCTTCACGATGATGATGATGATGACACCGGTTGCTGCTCAGAGGTGTAGGTACTGAAGGTAGCCGCGTGCATTATTGCTGCATCAACAGGTTTTCAACTGTATCGAACACTTGGAGGACATAATATTATCATCCAAGTAAACGAAATTGCGTTTTTCGATTGCTGGCACATGAGTCGTACTCGTGATAGGGTGCTGCTTGCGGGTCGCTGGTCTGCTCGCGGAATACACACGAACTAGTAATAACATGACTGAATTGTTTTAACCTTAGATTAAGATATAACTAACTTTCCTCTTCTTGTATTGTGTTATAGCTAGATAAAGTAAATTCGTTTAGGTTAACAAAATTGTAGTCAAATATAACAAAAGTCACGAACCCTGGTGTCCGTGGAGTTACATTTTAATAATAAAAAAAATATATGCGTATTTACTAATTTTGAAGCAGGTTTTTAAATTCATAATTATTACAAAATAGATATTTGTATCCACAGGTTCCCTTAACGTCTGTGGCTATCAACAGCGGCAACAGCGGCGAGGGCGACCCCGGGGGCAGTCCTCAAGGCAAAGACCTACCGTCGCATCATCCACCCACCTGATGCAGCAACGCCTGGGCGTGAAGCCCACTGGTCTACTCGAAAGGACTGAATACTTGATAGATTGTGTACTGGTGTAAAGCTTAGCTAAGATTATTCGTTTACAAAATTGTTAAAGAGCCAATGTGAAATATTTATTTTTCAGTGTAACAAAGTTCTGGTGCTCTTACGAAAAGTTCTTATAAGGCACCTGAATAGTACATCGGCGATTATTTCTAATACCTTAACACGTTCCCTGTGTAGTTTAAAACTGGAAACCTATGCCCCATTTACAAGCAAATACAACTTGGGACACTGGTAACTCTGTTCAAAAAGTCACTGAGTGAGTTTTGGCGTCATGCAACGTGAAAAAACGTCGTCTCATTGTATTAGTTTCCTTAACTTGTGTTTTTCAAGTGTTATTACTAATAATGGTGGATTATTATTTATTGAGTGTTCGTAGACGTAAGTGTGGTAAAGTGTTAAAACGCGGTGAAACATGTATTTTCGTGTTGTTTCCAAAGGCAAAAACTCCATAGAATGTGGTAAAGTCTTTATCACATTACTAGGGCATGATGATTTGACCAAGACTTATTTTGCTTGACTCTGACTGGGACTATGATTTGTGATGATTTAATACTTCGTAAATGTTATTAATATTCAGACTAAAATCTGTATTCATGTATCAAATAAAAAAGTCGCCGAGTCATTGAATCAATGAGTGATTTCATATTCGGTTTCTTGCCCCATGTTTGGTGCTCGCAAGTACTAACATCATCTAAAAATGTATCATTTATGTGGGACACCTACCGGGAATGTGTTAATGAACGTTCATATGCTCTTCCCGTCTGCAGATTGATTAAATGATACCAACGAACATTTATTTATTTGTTATTATTACAAACAGCAAAATGATTTCGTCTTTTGGAAATACATATTTCAGTGAATGTGTACCTTTAATAATGTGATAATATTGCAAGCAAGAGACTTGCAGACAAGATAAGCTCTCTTAAAACTTTTTTATGTATCACAAATATCACATCACATTAAAAGCCAGTAAACGTCAACAGCTGAACAAAGGCCTCTCTGAGAGGCGTGTTGCCATTATCCCCACGCTTGGTAGGCGGCTTGGGGATCGCCGTGTACTAATAGGACGCTGCTGCCCATCTTCCTGTGGTTTTGGTTGCAATTTTAGGACATACTTGGGTCCATTTCTGTATATACCGTCAGATAATAAATGAACGAAACCTTCGACCAAAATAAAATGAATGGACGGGCCCAGTAGAAGCGCATTTTTGAAGATTACAAAATGAGCGCCAGCGATCACTTCGTTTCAGTCGGTCTCTATCCGTAGTAAGTGAAACACGAGTCTATTGTTACGCGATAACGAAACATCTGATAAAATTATGAATTCGTATGCTTTACCGAAGTGTAAATACACAAATAAAACCGATATCTATTTTTTGTAACATATATACTGTACATTTTTATAATTAGGTGTTGAAGTATATGTCCGACGGTTTTGACTCGTTTTTACTGATCATGTTCAATGGTTATGGCCCGTCCATTCATTTTATTTTGGTCGAAGATAATAATAGGTAGGTAACTTCTGTGTAAAGCAAGGATGTTCTGCCCACTATCAGTAAAGTTATGAATTTTAATAAAAAATATTAATGTTTTTTCTAGTCAATATTACTGTGTTATATAATTAGAGTTTTTGATATTTTTTCCTCGTATTTCTACAATGATTATGTACTTATTTTAAGCATAGTATCTTTTGTAAAGTTTAATCATGCTTAAGTTTAAAAGCTTTTTATATAAGTAATCTGTCCAAGTGTAAATAAACTGATGCTATTTAAAAACTTTTGTATTGCTATCCCTACCATATTATAAATGTGTAGATCAAATACCTTCACACATGACTTCTAACTAAGTAGAAGCAATACCTGATATCGGTTTAACTTGCAAAAAAATACCGTTTGCGTGATTCAGGTAAAGTGTCGTATTTACCTATAATAGACGCACTTTTCATATTTGTTGAAACTACGATCCATTTACACTCATTATTTTAGGAATTATTGAATACCTTATTACGTTTTTAATAATATTATTCGTAAAGTTTAAGCAAATTTACAATTTTTTCGCAAAACATCGTTTTAGTACGCAATCTATTTTCAAACTATGGAACTACAAATCTGACGGCTGTCAGTTTGTTTGTTTGTCCGCGCACATCTTTTAAACTACTAGAAGGATTTCAAAGCAGTTTCCATGAATATGCTTATAAAATACCTGATTGAAACATAGGCTATATTAATTTATGATAATAAATAGTAAAAAAATTTTTTTTTTATAATTATTTATAACGCCATCTAGCTTATTTTATAGTAATGTTGTCGTAATGACAGACTTCTACTCGCAGACATGGTAGGTAGGAAGACTGGAGCGGCTGTTGCCATATAATCTATATGTAAATAAAAATATAGATATTCGCCAAGAACCAGAGTCACCGACATAGCTATTAAAATCTGCAAGTTGAAGTGGCAATGGGCAGGACACATCACTCGAAGAACTGATAACCGATGGGGAAGAAAGGTTCCTGAGTGGAGACCACGAACCTGAAGACGCAGCGTAGGTAGGCCTCCCACTAGATGAACCGACGACATTGTGAGAGTCGCGGGCATCCAGTGGATGCAGATGGCAGGATGTCGTTCAGTGTGGAGGTTAAAGGGAGAGGTCTATGTTCAGCAGTGGACGTCTTCTGGCTGATGATGATGATGAAATAAAAACGAATCGCCGAAATGTATGTACCCGTATATATTGGAAATATGTTTAAACATAAAATATAAAAAGGTACCTGAGTCACGTAGATCATATTTTTTTCTTTAGAGAAAAGGAGCTGATGAAAAAAGCAATTTATTACTACAGATAGACTCAAGTTTCCACAATCTTCGGCTGTAAACCAGAGACGATAAAGTTAATTAAAATTCTTCAACCCATTAACCACGCCTTTATAATTTTTTTATTTTACATGGAAAACAAACAGATGCTAAGGCTCTTAAGTCAACTGGTCCCACCCCATACTGATCCCGTGGGATCAGTCTACAAATTTATTACACAGTATTACATAGAGATAGTTACACAAAAACCAACAAGAAGTTTTTACTAACACAAACTTAATTAGTGTAAACAAAATTGATAATAATTTTATAGAAACTAAAAACATGCAACATAAATAAAATATATTTTTCATTACTCATACTCGGAAAGTAGGTCTGAAGTTGCCTGAGGAGCGGGTTGAAAGTAATACATTTCAGCCCTAGGGAGAATCACTTTCAACTGACAGACAATCAAATTATTAAAAAAAACTTGTTCTATTTTCACCTTAGAATATTTACTTTTTCTAACATTTTTACATTTGTATTGAACCATGTTCCAACATTTTTTTTTTCTCCTCAGAGGATTATCATGGTCCCGCACTTCTCGTGCATTTTCCGGTGTCAGTTCGTGTTTTATTTTTAGTTTCCTTGTAATCGTAATGAAAAGCACAGTGTTTACCTTGGGGTTAAAGACTTATTTAGTCTCTCGAAAACCCCGTCTCGGGACTAAATAAGTTACTTTCACGCCTAGGATAACAATGTACTATTGAGTGGAAATCGAACCAGCCCATAAGAGATGTAAAATAAAGGCTTCAGCAAAAATTATAGGTTAGTAGTATCGTTGGTATTTTCAGTTTGTACTAATTTGTATCGCTAACTCCCTTGAAATATTAACAATGGTTACTCCTGGTTTTGCTTGTTTTAAAGAGGAAAATTCAAATGAGCCATATTAACCCTTTTTTTACAGCACCGTTAGCTTAGTTGGTAGTGAACCTGCCTTCTGCGCTTGCGGGCGTGGGTTCGATTCCCACCTAGGACAAACATTTTTGTGATGAATATTTGTGTTTGTTCCATGTCTGGGTGTTAATATCTATTTAAGTATGTAATTAAAAATATATTATGTATGTATATCAGTCTTTGGCAGCCATATTACAAGCTTTACTTAGTTTGGGGTTATTTTTTATTATTTAATTTACTTAGTTTAGTAGCGATCACAAATCTTTATTCACCTGCTTTGCGTGTCTGTGGCCTCCAACGTAATGTAGTTCGATCTCCGTTGTCTTAGCAGTAGGACATCAGACCTCAAACAAAATGTCTCATTGCGTCATAGTAAACTAAGGTGGTCCACAACCTTAAAATCGCTCAGCGACCTATGGATAGAGCTATGCTCGGTGTCTATACTGGACAAAATTCGAAATGAATGATAAAACATAGAACCAAAGTTACCGACATAGCTCAAGGATTAGTAGATAAGCTAAAGTGGCAGTTGGCCGGCCACGTTGCACGATGAACCGATAACCGATAGGGTAGACGAGTTCTAGACGGAGGACGGATGGAGGGAGTGGAGATGATGTTTACGATAACGTATTGTAGGACACCCTAAGGCCAGGTGGAGAGATGACCTGCGTAAAACAGTGGCCAAAAACTGGATGCAAAGGACTGCGGCTAAATGGCGTGCATTAGAAGACGCCTATGTCCAGCAGTGTACAGTAACTCAGGCTGATGTATCTGAAAAAACTGTTAAAAAATAGTTGATCGTGTGAATTTACTCTCATGACGTCATAATAGGTAAGTACAAAAAATGCGTTACGCAGTATATTGATAAAAAATTGCAGGATCTATTCTAATAAAGATATTATATTGTAGAGTTCCAGATAAAAGCAAAATTGCGCGGCGATAAAACATTTCAGTACGAAAGCTTTTACAAATGAAAGGTGCCTAAGAAACTGATCGCCTAAGATCACTGAATAGAGCTTCTGATCAGCTGATCTTGAGCGTAAGTCTCTTTTAACGTCGCAAAAGTAATGGCAAGGGCATCAGAAACCCTTTTCGCACAAATTTGGGAAATGTTCTGCACTTTCCTCTTGCGAATGCTCCGTAAAATACATTTCCTGCTAAGTATACCTATATGTATTGATCGATTCTGTAATTTGTAACATTGCCTTCGTCGTAATCATGTGGTCTATTTCTCTATTGAACATCCTTTTGCGGGTTCACATCTCAGGATGCGAGGAGACGAAGAGAGAGATAGGAAGAGAGTAGAAGGACTGGCTAGAAATTAAACGCGTTGTGAGATTTTTTCTGGCTGTGTATTAATTATATTTTACCCACAATTTCGGCCGCATTATAGACAAAACATAGACTATGTCACACAGAGAAAGCGTAGCTTGCTATCAGTGAAAGAATTTTCCTCTATTCTATATCTCACTAAAGTTATAAATACGTGTTTTTTGCTCCTATTCACATTCATAAAGATAGCAAATTGGGTGGCCGGAGACTGACATAGGATCTTAGAATATTTACATATTACCCCGGAAACATGTACGGGTTCAAGAAGGAATGTCAACGCAGGTGAAACCGTGAGGTGCATATTTTGTACAATCAGGGGCTCTATTTTTGAATCGCTCGTAGGACTTTTTCATGCGATATGATTTACTTGCGAACGAAATCCCAAAAGTCGTATTTTTGCAAAAATCGTAACTCTAGGAGTGGTTTATATCATTCGAATTTGCTTTCTATCGATAGAAAGTCTGACAGAACTAAGGCAACCCAGATTTCGAGCGATTCAAAAATACCAAAAAATAGGATCACTCGCATTTGAAATCACCGGTGATTATTTGCGTATGCGAATAGAAAAGTCCTACGAGCGATTCAAAAATAGAGCCCAGGCCGTGCGAAACGAGGTGCGGCTAGTATTTTTTCTCTTTTGAAATAAATACTTGGTATAAATAATACATGGTATAATAAATAGGTGGTTTACAGCAGTAACCACGTGGTGGACCTAGGGAGGATGCGGTGGACTGACGACATCAAAAGAACTGCATGTCTATTCTGCAAGCTAAGTGAACGCGCAAGTGAAGTGATAATCTAAGTGAATGTGACTTTTTCTTGCTTATTTCTGCAAATAAATGTCAAAACATCGAATTATAAGGGTAAAGGGGTACAGTCAAGGGTGATCACACGACATTTTGATATTTCTCTATAGTAATCGACAAGAAAAATACACGTTCACTTAGCTTATCACTTCACTTGCGCGTTCACTTAGCTTGCAGAATAGACCGGCTGTTGATAACTAGTGCATGCGACTGGCGAGGGACCTATATCCATCAGTGGCTCATTCAGCGTTGATGATGATGATGAAAAAAAAAACGATGATGACATTATACATACAAAACAAAGTTTTATTTAAAAAATATTATATACTGAGGCGGCCTTCAACGGCCCCGAACTGCTTGCTTTTGCATTTGCATGCATTTATTTTACTCGTTTTAGCGTTCATTTTATTGCATCCAAAAATAAACATTTGTAAAAAAGGCAGCAATTGTTAGCTTGATTAATTAAAACTCGCAATAGGTAGAAACTCGTAAAATAGGTCAAATGAAAAACTCCATTTTGCGGACGGACCGTGCAGCTCACATTGGATGTAGATAGGTATATTTCAAACTAGCTACGCCCTGCGGTTTCACCTGTGTGATGATGAAAATCGGTGATGATGATAATGATGAAAAGTATCCTATGTGTTAATTCAAGACATAAGCAATGTATATCCCAAATTTCATCCAAATCCATCCAGCCGTTTCTGCGTGATTGAGTAACAAACATCCATCCATCCATCCATGCAAACTTTCACATATATGATACTAGCTGTAACCGAGACTTCGTCCGCGATTTCTTCAGAAAAAAATATCCTATGTCCGTCCTCATTATACATACTATTACCTCCCAAAATTTTATTGAGATCGGTTAAGCCGTTTATCCGTGATTATGTAGCAAACAGACAGACAGACAGAGACTTTCGCATTTATAATATTAGTGTGGATTATTAGTGTGATGGCGTATTATTGCGTAAAAACACCTGTGAAACCTGACAGTTCAGTTCGTCGGTCCTTATCTCATCTCAACTCATTCTCAGTCGGTCCGAGTCCTGCCAACCTAGTCTCAGTCACCACGCGGACATCCATGGCCATGTATCCTGCCCAGTTCCACTTAAGGTCCATCACCATTTTTACGACGTCTGCAGCCCTGGTGCGACGTCATATTTCAGTGTTTCGGATAAATCCTTGCAATTTGAAGACTCGCCAAGTCACACTGGACACCTGGACCGTTTTAAGGCTAAACCAAAATGTAGTTTTAAAATGTGACCTTAAATAGTAGAATATCAAAGCCTTTAAGGGTTTGGCCTCAAGGCTTTTAACTACCACAATATCAAGGCCTTAAAAGTCATCGTCCATTAGTCACATTCAACACTAGCCCAGCGCAGAATATTAAAATGCGAATCTTAAAACTATCCTAGTTTTTTAAGTGCCTCATAATGTGTACTGTACAATTCATGGTTAACGTGTGGGTGGTCGTGGTTAAATGGATCTAATGGGTGATGCTCTAATCTTGATAGCCATTTGGCAATAAAAAAATACCAATAGTTTCGTCTATTCAATAACCATCAATAATTTCAATACTCAACCTTGGTAGGTAATTTTCTACAAGCAATTTTCCTATCATCAAAGTAATCATTCAAACCTCTATCATAATCAAAAATATACGATCTTGAATATGTTCCAAGGAAATAACATCTTTTTGACTTTGATTCATAACAGGTTTTCAGGAACTTTTACGTTTTGAGTTTTAGGATAAACTCATTTTTTTACAATGTGACTCCATAGGATAAAAAAAGTCTTGTTAATTATAGCAACCGGTTTTTCAAGGGTTAACATAGTATACTTTGGGGTTAGGTAGTATTTTAAGCACAATAAAATAATGCTCGTAGTTTAAAAAAATTAAAAACATGCTTTAAAAGTGCTTTTTTTTTAATTGCAAAATAGGCTTGCGCTTGGCCGCCAACTCGCCTGATGTTAAGCGATGATGCGGCCTACGATGGATCACGCTTGCCTAGAAGAAACCGATTCACTCTTGACTTGAAGATACCCAGATTGTAACTAACGGGGAACACCCATTCAGGCAGTGCATTCCACATACTAGCAGTTCGCACAATAAAAGTGGAATCAAAGCGCTTCGTACGGGTTTTCGGAATGTCAACCATAAAGCGGTGTCGATTTTTCGTGACCGTTCTGGCAGTCCGATAATCCTAAATATCCTGGTAAGGATAATGGGACAAGCTATTTGCCTTGTCATTGGTCCTTGATAAGTGTACAAAGTTTCATATCAATCCGACGTTTTGAAAGTGGTGAAAATCACGTTCAAAGATTCCGTTACATAGGTACATACCAAGCTAATAAAAGCGTGTTAATTATCGCTAAACGCAGCGACAAGCTTTTTGATCCTCAGTGTCATTCCCATCAGCTAATGTGTTGACAATATGATAGAGTGGGACCTACGAGTACATGTCTATTCTGCAAGCTAAGTGAAAGCGCAAGTGAAGTGATAAGTAAGCTAAGTGAATTTGATTTTTTCTTGCCTATTTCTGCAGATAAATGTCAAAACATCGTATTATAAGGGTATGGGACTACAGTCAAGGGTGATCACACGACATTTTGATATTTCTCTATAGTAATCGACAAGAAAAATACACGTTCACTTAGCTTATCACTTCACTCAGAATAGACCGGCTGTAAGATGGTACGTTTGTAATATTTGCAGACAGCAGGGCCCTGCAATATATTTCAGTGAAAGCAAGTGAAAGAGACAAATTGATATGGCTCAGCACAAGTACAAAAAGGACATAACTAGACTTTTTTGTCCTTATCGGCGTGGCCTGTTTTTTGGATCAGAAATGTCAAAATCTGACGGTTCTGTGCCAAACAAAACGGGTCTGAATATTGTTTATTGCATTTTTTTGGTGATTTTATGTGATAAATGCGTGTTTCGTCTTAGAAATAATTGTAAAACAAACATTTACAATGGTTGGTTGTATCATTTTGGGCTGCAAGTACCGCAGTGAGAGAAAAAACGATGAAATATCATTTCACACGTAAGTAAACATATAGAGCTTGTAATGATCACCTAAATAAATTCAGGATATCAATGCGTAAATATTTTATTCATAATTAGTCCGTTTTTTGGTCGATTTGTGGTATTTCCTATGAGTTTTATCAAAATATTAACTGAGAAGAATAACAATCAATGTTGCCAGTTTATAAATGAAATTACCCACCACAATTAACATAAATTATTCGTTCTGCAGGTTTCCAACTGATCCTGGCTTACGAATAAAATGGATCAGTGCTACTGGTTGTGAAAATTGGGTGCCAGGAAAACATAGTAGAATTTGTTCCAGTCATTTCAATGCCGAATCCAATATCAGAAAGGGAAAAATTATATTTTTGAGCAACTGCAGCTGCTCAGGGTCTAATAAACACACTTAAATGTACTTAAATCAAAGAAAATATATCATCATAAATCATCATCAGCGTGATTTTGTTCAAATAAAACAAAATAATCTTTTTTTGAAGTCTGATTTATCGTGTGTGATATGAGTACTGTAAATAATAAAGAGTTTTATCTAAGTATCTCATTAATTGGGATGTTATCCATAATTCCATCCATGAAAATAAATAAACTGGCCAAGTGCGAGTCGGGCTCGTGCACTGAGGGTTCTGTACCGTCACAAAATACAAAAAGTAGTGCAAATACACAACATCACACCCAGGCTGTCATCCATCCAAGTATCAACCGCGCCCGACGTTGCTTAACTTGTGGGAAACAGAAATGTGTGACCGACTCGCACGCGGCCAGTATTTATTAATTGTTGTTTTACTTTAGGGTGTGCACTATAATCCGCCAAGTTTGACGCTTGTACCGATTACCATTACGTACCGTTTGGTTTTTACACCAGAGCAAATACAAAAATACCTTAACAAAAACGTTTGTTGTATGTGTATCTTTAGTTTTGACTTAATTATATTTCTTAGTTAATCCGTCGTAATTACATATTCTGTGTAAGTTTCAACTAACGATATTACGGCGCGAAAGATACAGCCGTTTAAAGCTGTCTTACCTTTAAACGGATGGATTTGGATCTTAATATTAATTTCTTTTGTTCATAAGTATTTTTCAGATATCCTTCCATCTCACAAGATTTTCCAAAGTTTCCAAAATTACTCATTGAAGAGATTCACTACCCGTCTAGTATGTAAATTACCCTAACTTAAAGCAAATAATTTTAATGTGGCAACACACCTTGTTGAAGCGAGAGGCACTGAGCTAGCCACGCTCATTGAAAATCTATAGGTAGTAGGTCTGTGGCAGACAGCAATTTGTTTTTTTTTTTTTTTATTCTTGGAAGGATTTGAGTTACTCGGACCTTAGGCTATTCAAAAAAGTTATGTTGCCATATAGCGCGTGTGGTGCGTTTTGCATCACAATAAGACATTAAATAGAAAGATAACTGTACTTAATGGAAAGGGAGGTGGTACTCAAACTAAAAACAAAGAAAATCAAACCTGCAACGCTCTAGAGTCTGTTCGATAAGGCCCGACGCAGATATTGCAAAGCGTAAGGCATTTTCGTGTCAAATAAATTTTAATATCAACATAGCGCACATTGAAACAAAGCCGACCCCGAATATTAATAAAGCGCTCAACATATTTATATATTGCATAATATAAACCGCCACCGTTTTTACTTGCAAATAGAATGTTAGATAGTCAAAGAACTGAAAGATCACGATACTGATACTGATTATATAGTAAGTATTTAATACGATGAAAATTCGGGCGTAGATAGAAAGATACGTAGATCTACGAATCACATTTAATACAATATTCTAAATGTGCTAAGACTCCGCTGTCCGTCAGTCTGTCTGTCTGTCCGTCTGTCACCAGGCTGTATCTCATAAACCGTGATAGACAGTTGAAATTTTCTCAGATGATGTATATCTCTTGCCGCTATAACAACAAATACTAAAAAATAAAATAAATATTTAAGGGGGCTCCCATACAACAAACGTGATTTTTTTGCTTTCTTCTTCTTATTAATCCCAATATTATACATAAAACACACGATATATTTTCAATTCTCGAGAATAGATTGCCTCACCCATGGTTATATTTAACCGTTACAGTTTCTGAAATTAAAACTTAGCCAAATGTGTTTTTCGCCAATGTAGTGATTTTTCATACCGTTTCCACCAAACGTTACGTAGAAATTAATATATCTGTTTATGATAGTCATAAAATGGCGGGGTCATTTGGTGTGCAATCATAATATTGCGATTTTAATTATGACAAAACAGTCGTAAACCAATTCGTTGACTTAGGTAAATCTACGTAACTATACTCTTCTGCATATCTTCTTCATAATAATTATGGACTTTTTTTGGGGAATTTAGTGTCAAGAGGAAAATCTAACAATTATCTAGGGACTTCGTATTTTAATTTTAATAAGATCTTTATTTATCATAACAATATAAAAATTCATTCATTCAACATTTAAGAGCGCAGCTCTTGTCGGTGGAGTAACTTCCAGGCTTGACGGTCTTCTGCCAGCGTTTTCATCTACCTGTACGACATGACATTTGCCTTCTATTTTATTTGGTCTATGAATTTCCCTCTATGATGATTTTCATTAATTTGTCATGTTGTACAAGGTGGCCAAACATCTTCCCTCTTCTAGCCTCTATACTCGCTAGTAGACTTCTTTTCTCCTCTACCTTTTTTTTCTTTCTGTCCAGCTTATTCTTATTAACTTAACTTATTTCTTAACAATATAAACACATATTATAATTATTATTTTACACATATTATTTTACATAATAAAATAAAAAACGACAAAAGAACCGATGATCTTCAAACAGCTGAAAATATATTCGACCACTCTCGATCGAATCACCTTTCAATTAAAAAAAATATAACTACTAATATAACTTACTATTTTATTAAATCTATGCTCACAAACATTATTTTGTATAATTATAAATATTAGGCTACAACTGACAGACAAACAAAGAAACACAATTTCGGATTTATTATTATGATGATTTGTATCGTAAAAGTTGTTGCTATTTCTGAGAAAAATTACAATCACAATCGAAATTTTATCGAGTGTAAATGTTTATACCAAAAAAAATATCAGCTGTTCCAAATATTTATCTAATAAAACACTGTTTTAAACTATCACAGTTGTTCACTAAAGTTATATGTTTTTTTTCTATGTATGCTGTGTTCACTCCAAGTAGGACGTACACATAAGCGCATACTTTTAGTTCTTTTTAAGTTATAACTGTGTATAACCTGTGAACCTATAAAAAAAAAATACGGGATATTTATCAAGTAGCTTTTTTTCCACAAGTTGTTGACCTTGCGGCCCTATATATCCGTAATTCCTAGACCAATTTTGATCATATTAGAACTTAAAATTGTATTGGAAGGAACTTCTTGCCTATACATAAAAATATATACAACATTTAATGAAGATCAGATTGGTGTCCAAGTTATCGTTGATCAAATATATAAACAAACATACATAGAAACGCCGACATGTTCCATTAGAAGAAAGGCTATGAAGCTGATATTAAGCAAGTAAATTCCTTACAGGGTGAAGATAAAAAAAAGATTTTTAAATCAACGCTTTTGGTTGATTTAAGGGTGGTCAAAAAGGCTTAAAAGTTTTTGTGAATGTCTACGCATATATACGAAGTCGCAGGACAATGCTAGTAACAGCTAGTAACTTATATAAGTACACAGACGTGTGCAGACTTTTATTTGTATCATAAATTAAGCAACCCCGTTTGTTATTTAGGCTCGTTCAATATTGGGGATTTACAGTTCGTGAAATACGCATTTCAATATGTGTCTTTCTCTGCCCCGTTTTAATATGACCCTTTTTGGACATTTCGTACGTTGACGATACAATTTACTCTGGTGTGGCAGTACATTTTTTATTAATGGTTGAGTCGGGTATGATTTTAACCACCGAAAAAAACTTCCCGTCTTTTTTTTTATGATACAGAGTGTCGAGACGAGCGTAGCTGCTCGCCTGATGGCTCTTCACGCTTGCCCATAACAGCCCAACGCCACTCAGAATTTTGAACTTCAACAGTTCAAAACCCTGGATGGCAATGCACTGCGCTCGTTACCCCGAGATAAGATGTTAAACCTCTGTGTGCCCTGTAATTTCGCTGGAAACATTGCCCTTCAATCCGGAACACAGCAGTGTTTGCACACTACTGCTTGGCGGTTGAATAACTGGCAAAGGTGTGGCACTTCCCCAGGCGGACTCTGCAAAAGAGTCCTGCCACTACAAAATATCGTCTGTGATTCTTACAGTAAATCTACCGCCAGAGTTGAAATATTGAGAACTGTTTTTAGCGATTTTGGGTTTTTTTTTCTCTGGGAAACCTTTGGCAAAAAAAAAAAACAGGTTGAACATATTTTAAGGATTTGTTTGCAGGATTTTCTTAAATAAACAGCACTCAGGCACTTATTTTTAACAATGAAGAGAAAACCAAAAGTTTCTAGAGTAAATAAGGTAACATAATGTAAGACGAGGCAGTATAAACAGTATAGCGTGCTACAAAAGAAACCTCCGCCGAACGGTTTTGGTTATTTTAGTAAAAGTACCATTATGGGACGAAAAATAAACAATTAAGAATTTATAAAATATCATAAAATAGGCTTGCGCTTGGCCGCTAACTCGCCTGCCGTTAAGCGATGATGCGGCCTACGATGGAGCACGCTTGCCTAGCAGGAACCAATTCACTCTTTAAATCATCTAATCATTTAATTTCTCATTTAAATTTGATCTGGCATCCCTGAGCGAAGCATTAGCCGATGATCTTCAAACAGCTGATAAGAAGCTATGTATACACGTATGTGATAATGTTAAATCGTTTTAGAAATTAATGTTTATCTTTCCTTTTCAAGACCAAAGAGTGCACCATCGTAGACCACATCATCGTTTAACAGCAAGTGCAAACACAACATAGTATCGAACAAAAAATTTCTGGACCGATTTAAACGTTCCAAAAAGGTATGTAGCGAGTATCACGAGGATGCATACAGGATACTTTTCCCCCGGGAAAGTTGTGAAAATTTGGAAATAGCGCGTAAACCAGTAGAGCGCAACTAAACTGATAAAACATTAATTAAAATAATATACTTCTTCAAAGCATAAAAAAATGAGGGGGAAAAAGGTACATTAATTCCAAGTCTAATTGTTTGCTAACCTTAAGTCTTGCAAAATAATTCCTGGTCATATCTTCCAGGGAAAGAAAATCCTCTTGGATTTCTTGGCTAATGAAACAAAGTAGCATCTCACATTACACAGAAAACGGATATTCTCGCCGCTCCCTTGGAATACTGAACAACCCGAAGGAAGCCAGCCACAGAAAAGAGAAGGGTATAGAACGGAAGAGAGATGGAACATTTGTTACGAGGCATACGAGTGAACATGAGTATGCACGTCAACGCGTCAAACTCCGCATCGCAGTTGCTAACTGAATTCGAATTCGTATGCTGCTCCATCGGATTTATTCACAATGCCGTCTTGCGCTGTAATTACGTGTGGTAGAGCTAGAATGGATTTTAATTTTTTTTTAAAGAGGAATTTCCTATCTCCGGTATAGTCTAAATTGTTGATAATTTTGTGATTTCACCGTGTTTAAATTATAAGCCCTTGACAAGCCGTTGACAATAATAGTGGTTACCATAATTTTATCGATATCGATATTTTTTTATTTTTCTTACAACATTTCCTACAATACCTACTTTAGGAGTATTTTTTGAAGATTAAACTTTATTGTGTTATTATTCATTTGTCTTATTATGTAGATGTAGACAACAACATTATCACACTATTATTATAAATAAGAAAGTCTGCGTATTAATATGTTTGTTTTCACTGAATTCTGTAATAAGTGAATGGATTAAAATAAAATTTGGTATGGAGGTAGGTTATATTCTGGATTGACTCATAGTTTTTACCCTGAAAAAATAGCAGTTCCTATAGGATAGCGGGTGAAACCACGGGGCGCTGCAAGTCGTCAGTAAATCTATGAATTATTAGACAGACAATAAATATTGTTTTGGACCCGGGTATGTCCTAAAACTGCGACCAGAACCACCGGAGGATGGGCAGCAGCGTCCTAATAGTACACGGTGTACGTACTGCGATCCCCAAGCCGCCTGCCAAGCGTGGGGATTATGGCAACACCCCTCTCTATGAGGGAGGCCTTGTCCAACAGTGGACGTTAATTGGCTGATGATGTGATGTGAAATATTGTTTTTGTCTTTTTGGTCTAATAGTCCTTATCAAAATGAATTCAACGAGTCCAAACACGACGGAGTAATAAGTAAAAGTATGTAGTAGAGAGGTTACTATGGCCTACTTTTCTGGCTCCATCATCAGGTTAAGTACCACCATATTATTTTACAAACATCAAATTTACTTAGTGCAACTGAAACGTGCTTAGAAAAATGGATTACAAATTTTGAATCGGGAAGCTGACAGAGACATACTAACGATGCAAGTTAAATAAGAGTTTGTAATTTTTTTTTAAACGACTAGGGCAAGTTTTACCATAAAATATTTTATAAGGTATACAATAACAGGTTATCGATAAAATCAAAACTGCACACAAAACTGTCCCATCACTAGCTGTGATACCACATTCTAAATTTTATAATATCATTTTATTTTCAATGGCTTCGCATGGATATTGCATTTAACCTTATCAAATAATATTTATTTTTCTACCTATTTAAAGTCACTTAAAACGAGCTCTAAACATAGCCTAAATCGATATCATGGTCAAAGCATGACCTATTAAGGTCATGGAAACTTATCTAGCTAAGTTTGTGCGGAGTTTTGGGGCATAACCGAAAATATATTTTTTTTACTTCCTATTGTTTGCCCACACTCATGCAAACCTACGAACTTACCTTAATAGTATTTAAAGGATAATAATTCACTAGTATAACACAATTACATGCGTTAATACACAACTTTTGTTAATTAAAATAAACAAAATTGTTGAAAAACTCTTTAACTCAAATTTTTTACCAACCACTTTTCGTGCAGTTTAAGGTAGAACTGTTTTAATAATGAGGTACGTTAATTTACGATACGGTCTATATTTCTCTACTAGTATTATAAACCGCACAATAATCGTGCAGTTTTTTTGCACTAGCAACATTTACCAAAATAATTGCACAAAATTCAAGGGGAACTGAACCGTATTGCACCACGAGAAGGTCAATTTTAAACTTTATTAAAATGGTGTTCATAACCTTTTGAAATAATACTAATCTTGACGAATTACTGCAGTCCTTCCTACGTATTTATATTTTGACGTATCTTTTGCATGTGTTCAACTGGCTACAACGGAATTCTTACAAAAATGCCTTGACAGCCCTTCTAATCTAAACGAAAAAAATTCTCACTTCAGTGGAAGCCAGCGAAGTGAAACAAAATACCTTATTACGGAAGCTGTGTTAATCCAATAGTTTATAGCCAAGTGTAGTACCAATTGATCGAGCGGTAGTGTGCGCACTTTACAATCTGACGGCACCCAGTTCGATCCTCCGCCTGCACCTACTTATTTAGTACCTAAATAAATTATGTGCAGTTTTGATGCCATCGTAATTTTTAAACTTTCGCGATTTGAACACATGTTTTTTATATTTATCGGGACTTAGCGCGCAATATTAAATATAGGTAAAAATAGATACCTTTTGCTCGACGTTTCGACCATGTAACAATTTTTATTTTTACCTATATTTAATAATGCGCGCTAAGTCCCGATAAATATAAAAAACTTGATGCCATCGCTTAAAACGGTGAAGGTAAACAACGTGAGATAACTGGTATTTCTAAGAACCTTAAAAAGTTCCAAGACATGTGACATTCACCAACATGCACTGGGCCAGCATGGTGCTCATCATCTCTCTCTATCTCTCTCTGAGAGAAAGCCTGTGTCCCCGCAGGGGGAACATGATAGACTGATATTATAGCCAAGTAGGTATGGCTAAGATCCAAATGCTCATGGCCCTGAAAAACTGGCTAAGGCTGAATCGAAATCTACCGACTCTATTTATCCAATGAATGCGGGATCGACTATCCTTTATGGGCCTTACTTAAAAACGTTACTCAAGTTGATCTATGCTTTATAATGCTCTCTCAACTTCTCGCTGACGACAATCGTCACACGCGAAAACGAGACGGAGCATATTTAAGCGTATGTCAACTTGAGTACCGTTTTTAAGTAAGGCCTTATATTGCTTCATCACAATGGTTTGACGTTTAGTCCTCACCTTCACACTGTTCGTGTAGGGGTGTTATATCCATTTCAAATAGCATGTTACTTGACAACCACCAATAACAGACTAGTTTTCACTACTAGTTTTCATAGTAGCGCGTAGCTATGTGTTTTCGCCGCAAAATGTAAACCTTTAATTTCGTTCTGTGACGTCACATTCAAAATTTACGAATCGTACGATAAAATTTAACATATTCTATCGTACTCTCAAACCACCTGTCAACTGCCATGCTAGTTGAAACGGACTATAAATTTATTTCCTAAAACATTCTAGTGCACAATAAAATTAAGTTGTTAAGTTTAATAACTATATATTAATTTAAAATGCAGTGAAACACGTACCTAAATAAAAAAACATCAAATCTAAAACTTATTTAACAACAATTTTTTTAACCAAACAAAACCAATCTTTTATCAAACTGCAAAGGTAGTTTGTACACGGCGTAAGTAACTTATGCAACTTGAAATGGATGAACGTATGTTACATACGTGGATACTGCTTTCGTTCTGTAATAATTATATGATATTTAAATGTATAATTATAGTTATAAGGTATTTTATACCGGATTTATATCGAGCCGTCAAACGATTGTACCTACTCATAATTTTATAAACAACTTAACTATGGGACCAACACTGATATCGCGAAAAAATTATTCCGCTGTTTCTTACGAAGTGTCGTTACGAGTACAGCGTAAATGAAATTTTTCTATGGAACAACAGATTTTTTTGCGATTTTAGGGTTGGTCCCAAAGTAAAAGTTGTTTATAACGGGTTTTTTTTTTTTTAAAGTAAAGTTTATTTCCAAAAAGGTTTACATTTTAATGTAGAGAATGCCAAGAGTTATTTAAACTATAATGCGTAAGTACATTGTATTACCAGTGGACCCCAAACTCGGCTAGGCCGGTCTCTTGGTGGCCCTGGGAAGATTTTTACAAAACGATAGATCATGCGCCATAGTTCAATGATATCTTTAAATACGAGATATACTTGGTAGAATAAAGATATAATTACTTGTCAAATTGTTGTTGTAGTTGTCCTTACTAATATTATACATGTGGATCACATTAAAAACTGACTTCAAAAAAAAAAAAAAGATTTTTTTTTTTTATTTATATGAAAATCGTAATAAGTGCCTAAAAAATTTGAGAGTTGCCCTCGATTTCCCTGGCATCTCATCATGGGACCAAATTGGAAGTATACCCTACCGAACAAATATTTTGTTTAATAATTGGTCAACAGTTGGCGGAGAAATCGATTAACAGTTTTTTTTTTAAATACAGTGGAACATAAAACCGTTCTCCTTTTTTGAAGTCGGTTAAAAAGTGAAAGTAACTCTGTCTCTCTGTCTGTATTTTATTAAGCTTGTCACGGCTAAACGGCTAGACCGATTTTAACAAAATTTGACAGGATGGTAGTGTACATCATAAGGGCGGACATAGGGTGCTTTTTCATCCAGAATATGCGGAAAAATTGGAAAATCGCTGGTAACACCACGGGATTCAGCTAGTAATTATATAATTTTAATTATCACTGTTTAAAATATATATATTTTCACGATGGACAAAACTGTTGATACCTACTCGTACCTACTCTTACTTTACCATCCATGTACCGACACAGTTATTATACTCATCAATTAAAAAACCAATTTCAAAATTAGTAAACACGCATTTTATTTTATTTAGAAGACTTTTTTTCAGTTATTTTGATTTAAAAACCTAAGTACTGAACTGATTTCGGTGAAATTTCTATGGGACTAATAAGAAAGTTTTTTTTTCTAATTGGTTCATAAATGACAAAGATTTGAGGTAAAAGATATAAAAAAATAAAATTGAAAGAAGTGGGAACCCCCTCCTTTTTTGAAGTCAGTTAAATCTGAAAAATCTGATTCTGAATCGCATGCGCACCTGCACAGGTTACATCCACTGTGTCCAATTATCTTTTTTTGAATATATCAAAATGTTCAGAGCTGGTAGTAATTAGGATGCGGTGGAGTCACCGTAGGTGTGAATGGTTGCTTCTTTAGGAACCTATAAATAATAAATTATTAATTTAAAAAAAACTTTCTTATAACAAGATTTTCGTATACTTCTCAGTTATCCCTTTCATTTGACGACCCATATCAAGAAGCCACCCTCCGGCTCCATCATCCCAGGGTCCTGGTCATCATCTAAGACCAAAGTGCTTCGGAAGACCAATCTAATATGGCTACCTTCTGCTTTCATCATCAGACCAGCTCGATGGTACGATAACGTTGTATTGTCACCAAACTTACATAAGTATGCCAAATTTCAGCGCAATCAGTTGAGTATATCTGGTCTAAAATTCAATTGCAACATATGTCCCGTACATACAAACACGACGTTAAAGTGTCCATTCCTAGTGTTCCAATGATGACCTGTTTCTGTAGTGTTAGTGTTAGCATGTATTTTGTTCAATTAGTAAAGGCACTTGCCTTACAAAATAAAATTTTAAAAATGTTCCTACTCAATACTGCAATGTTGTAATGAGAGTAGATATCTGCCTACAAACTGGTACGCAGTTTGGCAGAGTTGTATATACATAGCATGTACTTTATACACTGAGATAAATAATAATAATAAAAAAGGTTGTAAATATATATAAATAAATATATATATGTCGGAGAACCATTATTCTTATCGACATCGTCATTAGTGGTTGCGAGCCTAGTGGGCGTCATCAGGGTAAAGTGCGAGCACAAAACACAATAGTCACAGTTTCACTTTATTTTAATTTAGATTTAAGCTTATTTCACTATACACTTGTGATTTTCACAATAATTTTAAAATAAAAATGAAGTTAAGACCGAGCAGTGGGTTCAGGGCACCAATCTTACTTCAACCAACGATACTTTTTAATACGAATGCTTCCAACGATCCAACTCGATCGGTTGCTGCCACCAGAATGCCGCAAAGAAGTGCCGGCCTCTCTAAAGTCAAGATGGCGCCTCGACCCCACTCGAGGCACGTGCTCTGCTCCGATTGGTCGATATTTGAACAACAATATTCATAACTTTTAATACATTGATAAGTTTTTTTTAAGTTTAGAAAATGTAACAAAACAAATTAAATTAAATTACGAATTTTAAAAGTAATTAAAATGTAAACAAATAACATTACAAGAAAAGCTAGTAAACAACAATCAACGACTCATAGCTTCCTCCGACACGGCCGTCCTGACGTATCACACGTCCTCGTGTGATGTTGAAGGCCGCGCATCATAGTTATCTGCAAAAAAGAAAGATACTTTTATACAGTTCGGCCACTCCTGACCAAGGAGATTGTGTACATTATTACATTTTATCTTCTGCGCAACAACTTCATTTAAGATATTTCCATAAAATAGGTGCCCCACGACAATTATAAACGTTTATAGATTCCACGCTACATACTAATTCGAGTCTGTGGTATCGAAACAGCTGCCTCGCCGTTTATCGCGTTACGTGTTTTAAATTATTCACAGTATCACAATAGCCACCTCGCCTATCAGAGGCCACCTCGCCTATCAGAGGCCACCACGCCTATCAGAGGCCACCTCGCCCATCAGAGGCCACCTCGCCCATCAGAGGCCACCTCGCCTTTTTGTGGCCACCTCGCCCTTTTTTTTTTTTTTTTTTTTGGCCACCTCGCCCTTTTTTTTTTTTTTTTGTGGCCACCTCGCCTTTTTGTGGCCACCTCGCCCTTTTTTTTTTTTTTTGGCCACCTCGCCCTTTTTTTTTTTGTGGCCACCTCGCCTTTTTTGTGGCCACCTCGCCTTTTCGTGGCCACCTCGCCTTTCACAAAACTTAACAAAACCTTAACAACCATGATGCTGCTAGGATATCTCACGGTGAGGCTATCCGTCACACACACTCCAAAATAATCTATAAAGAAAATCAATTTAGTACAAAGATCTCACCATCATCGTCCACGGTCAATAAACTTAAGAGTCGAGCTACTCTACCTATTAACAATTCTAGGGGGCTTGCTTTGGTCACTCTATGAATTGTGCTGTTGATGGAGAGTTGGACATCATCTAATGCATCTTGCCAGGACCTACTTGGGCTTGTTTCTACGACAGTTAACATGTTTTTGAGTGTACTCATTATACGCTCCATTTGACCATTAGCACGACAAGAGCCGGTTGCTAGCTGGATATTGTGACTGGCGTAGAAAACATCTACCCTGATCTGCGACAACATGCACAGGGGTCCCGAAAAGTGATATGGACGCTTTAAGAGCGCTGATAGCACTATCAGTATTAAATCTTGTGGAATGCCTGACTAACACATATTTGGTAAAAGCGTCAACAAGAACCAAAACGTATTCCTTTTGATTATTTTTACCGCTGAGCTTACCTGTGGCATCGATATGGATTGTATGCCAAGGAATATTCGTTTTCGGTATAGGGTGTAATTCTATCTGTTGTTTACCACTTCGCGACTTAGCTACTCTACACGTTATGCAATTTTTTAAGAATTTTCTGACGTATTTTGACATATTAGGAAACCAATAATGTTGATATGACTTCTCTAAAGTTTTATCCCATCCCAAATGCAGAATTGACTCATGAATGTGATTTATAATCGACCAACGGAAAGCTCTAGGCACAATTGGTAGCCAAATGTTGCGATTATTCCTTTGTAATTTTCTGTAGAGCACATTAGATCGCAATTCATAAATTTTACAAGTCTCTAAGTCCAGATCATCATTTTCAAGTTTAGTAATAATTTCATTGTATTCGGGGTCTCGTCGTTGTTCCGCTTGTAACCAATCCGAAGATAACTCGGCTATATTAACGCGTTTTTCTTCTACATGGCTTTCTCTACCTAAACTGAGTAACGCTGACGGTAGTACTATTCACCTCAGGTAAGTGATTTCTGGAGAAAAAGTCAACGTGGGCCATTTTTCTACCCTCTCTGTACTGTATGTCAAAATCAAGGGCCTGGAGGAAAGCCCACCACCGGTGCACTCTAGGGGCTAAGTCTACTTTAGTTCTCGAGGCTTCAGAGAATTGCAGTCAGTAACGACTGTGAAAGTCCTACCATACAAATAATGGCGGAAATGCTTAACCGAGTTTACAACCGCTAGTGTCTAACTCATAAGAATGGTATCGAGACTCCGCATGCGTAGTGCGTTTACTGTAGTACTCTACCGGATGTAATTTTGTACCAGCTCTTTGGAAGAGGATCGCGCCGTAACCTTCACTACTAGCATCCGTATGTAACTACATAGGTAACTCTGGGTCGAAGAGCATCAAAACCGGAGATGAAGTCAATACCGATATTATGTCTTGTCTGATTTTCTCGTACTCTGAGGTCCAAATTATTTTAGAATTATTGTTAGCCAGCAGACGGTAGAGCGGTGCCATTTTAAGCGAAAAGTTATTGACAAACTGTCTAAAGTAGGACGCTAAACCCAAAAATTGTCTGAGCTGAGTGATGGTCTGTGGTGGTAAACTCGTAATGAGCGTCCGGGGTAATAAATGCGGTTTTCTCTATCGAATTTGACTCTACACTTACAGGAACTTGATAAAACCAACTAGCCATATCAAAACGTATAAAATCGCGAGCCCGATTAATCTTTGAACTTGATCACTGATTAGAGGTAAGGGATACCGGTTGGGAACTGTATTAGCGTTTAATTCTCGGTAATCGACGCACATTCGGTCTGTGCCATCGCGCTTTTTTACTAAAAGTATTGGGCTAGAGAAGGGCGATTTGCTTGGTCTAATAACTCCGACAGATAATAGTTCACTACACTTATTACGTACTATCACTCGCTCTTCAGGGCTCAAGTGATAAGGCCGCCGTTGCACGATTTTGCTAGGATCAACTAAATTAATTTCTAATTCACCTGTCTTTACTCTATTAGTAAGCGTGCCGTCAACAAATGAGCTTTTAAAGCAGCTAAGAAGTTCTGTTAGTTGTGGTTTAAGGCTATCAGGTATATCCGTATCCACGTCATGAAAGTCAGCCACCGCGTTACTAACGTTGCAAATATTAACTAGAGAAGGCTTCTCAGTTATAGAAAGCTTATCACTCAATATGTGTACTGACAACCCTAAGGCCAACAAATCGCGTCCAATCAAAATATCATTATTAAGGTAAACATCAGGTATAATGTAAAATAAAATTTGTACGTCATGACCACTAAGCGCGACTTTAGATAAAATTTGCGAATCACATAATACACTAGATTTTCCTACACCAGTCAAGGTAACAATTGCACGCTGCAACGTACCAATAAGCTTACGAGAGACTCTCTTTAATTAAGGAACAATCAGCACCGGAATCAAAACAAAATGAAAACTGCTCACCAAATTGCGTAATTATCCCGGTGACAGGTTTCACATCACACACGTCCACTCGCTTCACTACGCTGGGTGCGGCGAGCTGCGCGCTGCTGTTTGCAACTGGCCATGTTTTTGAACATCGCGATGCCACGTGACCTTTAACACCACACTTGTAGCAAACCACAGGGGGCCGCGTAGCAACGGCCGTGTTGGGGCGGTCAGAGGACGGAGTTGTTTGCTGCTTGTCATGCGATCGGCTGAAACATTCAAAAGACTTATGACCAAATTTTCCACAAGCGTAACATTTTGTTGAGGCAGGACTTAACCTAGGACGTTTATTATCTTGCATGGCGTTTGCAATGGTCTTTGTCATCTCTTGGTAACTTCGCTTTCGATTAAAAAAAAACGCCATTATTTCACGTTGCATTTTACAGCGGGTAGTTATTTCTTCAGAAAAAATATTGCGTTGTAACCGTGGCTCGATTTGCCTCATGTGGCAAGTGTCAAGGATACCACCATTTCTTCCTTGCCCAAGTTACTCCATCGTGACACGAGTATAGTAAACAGACGGCTTGCATATGCAGCAAGACATTCACCTTCTTGCGGCTTACCAGTAAGCATCTTTAATATAGTTGTCGCACGTGTTTCTGTCGTATCGAAACGAGAAAGAAAAAAAATCTTTAAAGTCTACCCAATGCATATTGGGAAAAGCTATCTGCGAAAACCATGTTGCGGCCGAACCTTTCATGGCCTTACTAAGTATGAGAATTAATGTACTTCCCTGTATACCACGATCCGATAAGCAGATATCCGCCGTTGCCAGCCACGCCCGGGCATCAGTGTCTGCATCTTCCGGTTGAAATTTAGGCAGTGTGATGCGCTTATCCTCGATATTCGGCGAGTTAGTTAGCGCCTTCACAAGTAGCCTCATGTTGGATTTCCTGCGCTCACGTTTTGTGCCGGCACGGATCCCACTTCTGATGTCGGAGAACCATTATTCTTATCGACATCGTCATTAGTGGTTGCGAGCCTAGTGGGCGTCATCAGGGTAAAGTGCGAGCACAAAACACAATAGTCACAGTTTCACTTTATTTTAATTTAGATTTAAGCTTATTTCACTATACACTTGTGATTTTCACAATAATTTTAAAATAAAAATGAAGTTAAGACCGAGCAGTGGGTTCAGGGCACCAATCTTACTTCAACCAACGATACTTTTTAATACGAATGCTTCCAACGATCCAACTCGATCGGTTGCTGCCACCAGAATGCCGCAAAGAAGTGCCGGCCTCTCTAAAGTCAAGATGGCGCCTCGACCCCACTCGAGGCACGTGCTCTGCTCCGATTGGTCGATATTTGAACAACAATATTCATAACTTTTAATACATTGATAAGTTTTTTTTAAGTTTAGAAAATGTAACAAAACAAATTAAATTAAATTACGAATTTTAAAAGTAATTAAAATGTAAACAAATAACATTACAAGAAAAGCTAGTAAACAACAATCAACGACTCATAGCTTCCTCCGACATATATAATTTTTTTTTTACAAGCTTATATATATATATATATTATTAACTTATTTTTTTTACAAGTTTTTATATAATTATATATATAAAAGCTTGTAAAAAAATTAATTTATATGTATATATATATCAACCCGTATACGAGTTAAATAAGTAAGTAATGTGATCTATTCGATTCGATAAAATAAACATCCCCATTTCATTCATCCATGTACCAGAGCCTACCATACAAAAAAAAAATACTTACGTTGCAAATTGAAATCTATGCTAATACTGTAATTTTGCAAAATTTCGTGCACTTATCTTCAACTAATATATGGTATCTATATGATAATAATAACTTTAAACTAGGAATTATTGTAAAAATATAAAAAACTATGGAAGTTAGAAAATTGTTAAGAATTAGAGGAACGGACAGACAGACGGACGAAGGGATGGACAGTACCCTTAGTACAAGATTTGATAGTTTTCGAAAACTTTTTTCGTTTTCGTTTTGTTGCATACATTGCTGGGCTGAAAGCTATTCGACACTTTTTTTCGTATTTGAGTGAAGCAACCTATACTGCCGATTACTACCGATTTTAGTTCATCCGCGTTTCCGCTAAAGGCGCTTTGCTAAAATGTATGAAACAATACGAAAACGAAAAAAGTTTTCGAAAACTATCAAATTTTGTACTAAGGGTACAGAACAAATTTATAAAGGACGTAACAGACGTACGTACCACGAACCACGGACCGCCGTCTGACCAACGGGAGGGAAAGATAAATTTTCTTTCTCTTTCCCTCCTGTTGGTCAGACGGCGGCGGTCCGTGGTTCGTGGTACGTACGTCTGTTACGGTTTTAAGAGTTCTTTCTAGTACTAGTAGCAGTATGTCAGTTTGTGCTTACCTCCTGAAGTCCTTGCAATATTCAGTCATGAAGCAAAAATGGAGGCCAAGTTCGCAGGAGTACATGCATACACACCCACTTGAGCATTGAGTCAATGGCTTGGGGCAAAACGGAGGAAGTGCAGTGCCCGGGCAGGGCGAGTTGCAATACGTTACGTTACAACTTTGGTCAGGACGTCGTGTGGTTTCAGCTGCAATTTAAATCGAATAAATATTCCTTTTTGTTTGTATTACACCGGAATCACTCACGTAAGATTAAGCTCACGCACTCAGCTTGAAACTGCCGAATGCTGTTGAAACTATAGTCGGAGTAACCGGCATAATCATACATGAGTAATTCCCGTGTAATACAAACAAAATAGAAAGCGATGGTGGCGGTAGTATGTGCGTTTTGCAATCTGACGGCACCTGGTACGATCTTGAGCCCTGCACCAATGACTTTTTTAGTACTTCAATAAATTATGTACAGTTTTGATGCCATCGCCCAACACGGGGAATAAAAACGGTATGTCCAAGAACCTCAAAAGTTCAAAAACGTATGACATTCACCAACATATACTGGGCCAGCATGGTGGATTATGGCTCATCCTCTCTCTTTGAGAGAAGCCCTGTGTCCCATCAGTGGGAACATGATAGACTGATAATGATGAATGATGATGGTGACAACCAAAATGTGTAAAAACATCTGCTCGCAAGCATTGTCACGAATTAAAAAAAAACAAGACGAAACGTGAAAGCTGGTGCTCCTCTTCATACCAATTTCAACCTTACCGTCTTTTTAAGCACGTTGATGTAATTACTTTTATATCACTATAAAATGTAATTAGAAAACAATTATCATAGAAATCAAATCCGAAAGTTAGCATTTCTGTAAATATACCAAAGCTGAAACTTTAGATTAAAAACCAGGAGGAAAGATGTTGACAAAACCGCCTTTACATCCAGGTTACCTACTTCGCAACGACGACACTTAGTATTTTATGAATAAACTAGATAAAACGGAAGTAATTTGAGGGAGTCTGAACTCTAATGTTCCTCTAATAAAATTGTTTCATAAATAATTAGGGACGAATCATCATCAGCTTACAGTCCATCTATCAGTCTACTGCTGGACAAAGGTCTCTGAAGGTACGCCACTCAATCTAAACTTCAGATTTTCTCTTAGAGCCTCTGGCAGATGTCTTACGTATATCTATCGTAACTCAGGGCGTCCTACGCTGCGTTTGCCAATTCGTGGTCTCCAACACGTCTATCCCAACGGTTATCAGTTCTGCTACAGATATGACCGGCCCAATGCTACTACAGCTTATTAATACGCTGAACTATGTCGGTAACTTTGGTTCTCTGTCGAATAACTTCGCTCCGGATACGGTCCCTCAGAGAAACGCCGAGCTTAGCTCTCTCCAATAGCTCACTGCGGCCTACTTTCCAACACCGTAAGTTTTGACAGATAGAACGCAGATTGAGCCTTTTGGGGTCGAAACCATGGGCCCGTGGGGATCAGGAGCCAAAAAAATTTTCAAATATTTATCATCACGTCTGGTTGATGCAACTCGTGACCAGAATGCTGGCCTCTACTTCGCTCAAAGAGTGAGCATTGCCATACAACGTGGTAATGGGGCCAGCATTTTGGGGACGATTCCCACTGGTAGCGGTTTAATAGATTAGTTTAGTAGTTAGGTATTAACATATCGTTTTTTTTAATTTTTTTTACTATTGGAATGTTGTTTAAGTTATTGTAATAAATTTATAACATAACTATATACGAGTTGAAATTAAACACTTTTAACAGAAAAAAAAAAAAAAAAAAAATAGAACGCACTAGGTAAAGAATTAGAATTATAACCAAAGTATAAAGGACCTCGAATCTAATACTCTATTTTACGAATGATTTCTCTCTAATGTTTATAATTATCGATTTTTGTGTTCAAATAATTTTACTCGTATGTAGGACCGTAGAGTCGGAGGTAGGTAGGGTAATGGGATTGGTGGTTGAAGCAGCAAACTCAAAAATGAGGGACGGTCGCACCGACGCCGACGCAGCCTTGCATCAGCAGTTTTCGAACGTCGTAGTATTTAAGATTTACTACACGACGCTGCATCGTAGCACATCGCACTCATACTGTGTGCATATGTTTTGGCCTTTACCCCTGAGCTTCATAACTTCAGAACCCATCACCTTCATCATCCTCTGCGGGTTCCTTTTAGGAAAATTAAATTCCTTGTTTATATGTTTCTTGTGTTAATTGAATGGTCTTATATATATATAAAGAAATAATCTTACGATAGTGATCACTGACGCTCCAATCGTCCCAATTGTAGTCCACCTGAGTCGTCCATACTGAACCATGATACAGAAGCACAGTCAAAATAATTAACCATTTATAAATCATTATGTGTTCTTTTTAATATTATGTTAAGAAAATATATAAAATTGTATTAAATAACAACTCTCAATTAAATTCTCTTAATAATTTGTACTTAGCGACTAAAAAAAACTTTGAATTTTCCCAGGAATTTGCCATAATCAAAGAGAATACAATAGAAGACACGTCAAATCTGCGTCAAACAGAATATTTATAAATCAATGTTGTCAAAGAAATGTCAGAACCACATCAACAATCAAACAAGAAAACACATGTCAGAAAAAAAATATGGAAGTGTTACCTATATAGTCTGTGTTACAGTTTCCCATTTAATTCTCCCACCCCCCTTGGTCGTCCGTTTGATCATCTCGTTTGCAGTTTTTGCAGCTCAATATTGAAGTGTGCGTTTGTAGAACTAGTAAGAATATGTCGTGTTTACCTCGCCCCCTTCAGTTTTTGGCAGACTTTTTCAGTATTAGTTCGAGTTTAAGGCAAATCCAAACTTTACCTACAACGTGTAACACAAAGGTGCGGTAATACTGAACGGTAGGTATAATAATAATAATAATAGCTCTCGCTAGACGGTTGGGTCAAGGGTCAGATGCAGAAGGCAGTAATTCTTGACACGGCACGCATTGTCAGGAGGTTCCTCACTCTGCAGCCCTAACCACCGGTAGCTTGGGCCCTGCCCCGCTGCCGGCGGCACCCTAGTTTTTAAGTTTTTTATATTATTTATGTTTTTATAATTATATTTGATGTAAAAAACTTAAAAATTAAGAAAATAAATAGATATGTGAAGAAGTATAATAATAATAAATATCTGGGACATTATTGCACACATGGTCATCTGACCCCAAACTAAGCAAAGCTTGTAATATGGCTGCCAGAGACTGATATACGTACATATATATTTTTAAATACATAATTAAATAGATATTAACACCCAGACATAGAACAAACACAAATGTTCATCACACAAATGTTTGTCCTAGATGGGAATCGAACCCACGCCCCCAAGCACAGAAAGTAGGTTCACTACCAACTGAGCCACCGAGGCAGCCAATGTACGTACTCATGTATGTACTCGGGTATGTATGTACTCATCTTTATAAACAACTTTTACTATGTGACCAAACCTGAAATAACTAAAAAAACGCTGTTTCATACATATCTGTGTCAATTGACACCGATTTCTATGGAGCAGCTGAAAGCCTTAGTAAAAGTTGTTCATAACGATGAGTACATACATGTACCAACCATGGTAGCTTTTGAACCTTTGATCATATATAAAACGTGTAAAAAAAGGTATGGTGATACTGAAGAGTATGTATGTACGGAGGTTATTGTACTTTTTTTATATGCTTGCGCTGGGGCGCCAACTCGCCTGATGTTAAGCGATGATGCGGCTTACGATGGATCACGCTTACCTAGAAGAAACCGATTCACTTTTTACTCACCGTACTCATTTTACTATGAGATTAACACTGAACCCGCGAACAAATATCCTTTCCATAAAAAAAAATTATTCCCACTCAATTAGATGTACCTTAGCGCCAATTACTGTTTCAAAAACGGGGAAGACGCGTAACATTCAAATATTGTACCCATTAAATATTAAATAACAAATTTTTGACAAGTACTTCACGTGCAAACAAACAAACACCAGTTCGATTATGACTGAAGTCGATTAGGTCCGTGGGCCTAATATGTGCGGTCCACGTCAAGGAGATCGTCCCGATCTTCCCACTATTTCCTTACATCAATGCTTAGCGCTAATTCGCGATCTCAGGGTTGTCTCTAACATATAATAAAAGACCATATTCATGAGTACAATAACTTACTATCGGCTTATTAGGTTCTTTTACCCATAGATTTAGGAAAAAAATATTAGGTCTGTGCTTTTACCTTACCTATTTATAAGTCATGATAATTTATTTCTCTAATATTTTCTCATGCAAAAAATGTATACAATTTCTATAAAACTAAGAAGTGACGCGCCGAAGAATACTCCAACGACACCTCCTATGTCAACTGAAACAAATACACAAGTTTTGTGTTAAATTAGGTTTTATAACGTCGTTGGTTTAACCCACATAAAAGAGAAGGCAATAGAACGGAAATGAGAAGGTAACTCGCCAACGCGATACGTGGGCAGTCACGGTTAACAGTTAAAGTTATGACATCAATAAAAAAAAAACAGATGGTGCACCAATATTTTTTTCTAACCGGTACTTTAACTGAAATGTCGATGTTTGTTATTGCTAAAGTAAGATGGTGAAACCCAGTCTTAACTTTGCAAAATGACCGAATCAAAAGTTTATATTTTTAAAAACTTGAGAGGTGTCAAGGGACACCCGGATGGAACGAAGTTCCTTTCTATGAGAGAGAGAGAGAGAGAGACATACAGACAGACAGAAAAACACGCGCACGCCGCACGGCTTACAACTATAGCAAAAAGTGTAGTTACAACTTTTGGTCTTAATTTTTTCCGTCTAGCCCCCTTTCGCAACGCGCGAAAGGGTACTTCGTTTTCCAAAATGTAAGAGTTAAAAGCGGATCCCATATTAAATAAAGTACTATATAAACTTAATAAAGGCCCAGAGAAAATATTTTTAGTTTCTTTTCTGTGAAAGACTTACCACTTACCAACTAATCCAAGCATGTCCCTAATGGCCTGCCTTCGTACCCTCAGGTGGGGCAGTTGTCCAATCTTCACTTGTCCCTTCATCTCTTGGGAATCGCTGAGTTTACTGCAAGCCAATATTATACAAATACAAATTTATCTATTTATATATAAACGACACTCTGATGCTGACTGATTGACTGACTGATTAGTGATTTCATGATAACGGAAAAAATGAGATCCACGAAGCTGAAATTTGACAGATAGATCCCCTAAGTAGTAAGTGTAGATATTTTCGAAAGGGACGAACTACGGGGGTCAAAAAAGGGTTGAAAAAATATTTTAAAGTGCTAGTGATAAGAATCGGAGCAAAAGCTGGTTACAAAATAAAATCCCTTAACAAAATGATAACAAGATTTCACTAACACAAATGCAATCTAAAAACCTGCAAAATATTTTAAGAATGTATAAAAAAAAAAAATTAGTAGTTCCGTTCACTGGAAGAAGTTAAAAAGTCACAATGAGCTTAGAAGACTTTTATTATCATCGGTATTGGTACTATCAAGGATAATCAAAGAGTGATCGTTCTTGGTACTATACAATACTGTGACGCAAGGGTCGTGACCTAGAATGTCACTTTCGTTCAATGTCATAGTGAAAAATTTGGTAATTTTGACTTGGAATTTGGAATATCTGGTTGAGTCAGTCAGCTCGGCTAGGAGTAATAGTGTTCTGTGGTCAGTCAATCAGCTGACGTTCAGTGTCACGGCCGACGCAAGGATTTTCGTATTTTATTAGGTAGTAGGTCTGTGTATTTTATTAATTTTCTGCTTGTCAGTGCAACAGTTGGTTTGATAGCTGGATGCCTACTTTCTGCAAAATAAATGGGCCTGTTTGACGCTTCCCATCAGGCAATTGACTTGCTGGCTTTTAAAATGAAAAGGGAATTGTAGTTCTATAAACATACTCACGGACATTTAATACTAACAACGCTGTAAGTAACTTCGGAACAGCTCATGGGACACTGACAGTTTTTGTCCACTTCGATCGACCCTGGAATATACAGATCACAGATCTTTATTAAGATAGATCCCACGAGCACGTCACATTGTATAACAAGTATACATTTAAATATTTTAAAAATCCCAGATAAAAGAGCTGATAATCTTCATTATGGCTGTAAATATTTTCTTGAATCATAGCTAAGAATTAATATTTATAATTAATAATAAATTATAAATAAATTAGATCAGTGTTTTTCTAACTTTGGGTCGCGAAGCTTCTATAAGGGGGTCGCGGGGGTAGCGAAGCTTCGATAAAAGAAAAAGAAAAAGAAAAAAGAGTATTTTACTAACAAAAATTAATTAATGAGTAATTATAAAAAAGGTGGTACTTATTTGATATTTATAATATAATAAAATACAGATTATAAACTGTGGAAGGTAGGGGTCCCGATTTTTTTTTTTCATACTAAAGGGGTCGCGTTGTGAAAATGTTTGAAAAACACTGGATTAGAGGAATACAGTCATGAACATACATACATACATACAACATAGTCTGTCAAAATCATAACTAACCTTTTGGCGTAGTCGGTTAGTAAAATATGAGCAGATCGCAAAATAACAAAAATAACTCGACATTCGGCAAACGCCGATATCAATTAGCCGAGTAGACTGCAAGGCGAAATGAATTTGTAGGCAACTAGGCATTCAGTGCGAGGCACGGGCGGGTACGCACACACGCACAGTCTGTTCGACACGCACACGTAGATAGCTCGCTGGTCAGGGCGCAGCGCGACAGCAATAGAGTTGCTAAATACCTATTCATCAAATTTCTTGGCCGTGGTATATCGGCTTAAGACAGGCCACTGCGACACGCAAATAGGGTGAACTCGCCGTCTATCTTGATAAAAGTGACACAAATACATAAGGCTGTTTTTAATTATTATAGATGCCTTGCTTATAAACTTTTTTAATAAAATGTGCAATCTCGATTTCACGCGTGACAATTTTTTTTACTGATGAGTTGACAGAGTAATTCAAATTAGGTATTCTCGTGTCTCTCCTGCGTTTTGTTAACCGACTTGTTGTTGTTTTTAACCGACTTCCAAAAATAAGGAGGTTATCAATTCAACTGTTTATTTTATATGTTTGTTTCGCTAGAGTTGCAGGTGTAGGTGGCGGTTTCTGCCTACCATCAGGTGGACCACAATGAAATGAAAATGAAAATATATTAAAAAAATACATGTATCTACATGTTGAGGTGCCGGTCGGGTGACCCAGTGGTGACCCGGTTTATCAACAAAAAACTGTGTAGTGAAACAATGTTTTGTGTAAGTACGTGTTTTTGTATATTGTTTCGAGAAGACCTATACATATCATAGATCAGTGGAAATCGCATACTGTGCGATTCCCACGATCTTTCTTGCCTCACAATTGCAAAATGTTGAGTTAGCTACCTTCTGCGGTGTTTCTGAGAAGCTACAACGTGGGGTTCTTCATGCGAGTTAATAGAGTCTTAAAGGGTCGGCAACGTATTTGTGATGCCTCTGGTGTTACAAGTATCCATAGGCGACGGTGGTTGCTTACCACCAGGCGGCCCGTCTGCTTGTTTGCTACCAATGGCATTAAAAAACCCAGCTTGTTAACTGACGTTTCTATTGACTGATGTAATGTCGTGAATTTAACTTTTGTTTTATATATAATTTTTAGTTAAGTTATGTGCTTACTTCTATTTGTATAGAGACATTTCAATCCTTGAACATTGCACACCGGTATTTTACCTGTAACATAAAAATAAACTCTTTAAAAAACCTCTACTAAGATTAAAGTAGGCACCTGAATAAAATTATTGATATTTCCAAATCATCAGGCGCTCGGGCAAAATTATTCTAAATTTATTGGAGCTGATTAAAAAACTATTGTTTATAGGATTTCTCGAAATAAGAAGCACGTAAATCGGTTTACAAATGTCGGACGTACTGACGTACATAGTTTTTTATATTTTATAAAAACGAATCTAATAGCGAAACCTTTCTTCTAAATGGAATTGTTTAAAAAGTTGTCTTTCCATTAATTTTATTCTGGTATTTTTATACTGAAGTTGGCGATGTTAAGCAGCAGAGGTCCTTACCAATTTTAGGCATGAAATGAGAGGAGCAGTTGCACACCTGCACCTGCGCCATGGTCCGACAGTACCAGGCGCAGCCACTGTAGGAGTACTCCTCGAACGGCCAACCATCCAGTGCTTCGGGGATCTCATCTTCAAACAGGCAGTCGCGGCTGCCCGGCGCTATCGGGCGAACCGATACGTCGTTTACTATTTCTTCTGCCTGGAATAAAGCTACTTAGCTTAGCTCATTGAGCCTAGCTAGATGCCTTTAAGTTCAAATAGGCCAAGTTTAGCCTTAAAATACAAAAGTTGACACCTAGTCACTCTCCAGGGACTAGGCCTTTGATATGCGTTAGTAATTGTTGTAATAGAACAAACAATCGGGACCTAAGTATCTAATGGTAATATATTTAAGCCGTTTGGGTTCGGGACTATTGGGGACCGGCAACTCATCTAATTTCAAAAATCTTTCAGAGCGCCTGATGAGCGGTTAATTGTGTGACGCGTGCCGGAAATGCTGGCGTGTTTCTGGCTCAACGCATAAGCATTGGCTTTCAGCTTGGTAATACTGCCAGCATGCTAGGTACGCTGCGAACTGGTAGTGAGCTTGAGCATTTGGTTTTCTTTAGACTTTCAACTGCTTATGGGCACTGGGCAGATACCTTGTTTTTCTAAGAGTCCAATATCTCAACCCCAAACGGCTGAAACATGTAACCACTGACTCGGTTAGCATATTTGTGCTGATCTGATGACAGGTAGTAATAAAAAATATTGCAGTACCCTTACCACGAAATTAACTTCGAGATTCATTCCACCCAACAAATTATAGCAATTCGATCCTAAAATATTTTCAGTTGCAACAGAGACCCTTTCTTCAGGTGAATGCACTTTTATCTGGAATATTAATCATTTGTATCATGTTATTACCAATAATAACATATCATTTGTTTACTTATTATTTGAGCCTACGTATTAATTCTAGTATTTTTACAACTATACTTCAATTACATCCTAGGTGTGGGTGTGTTCAAAGATACGGATATAAGCTCTCAAGTAAATGTTCCTGGTATACCTACACTGGGTTTGCTACTATTGCAGCTTCAAGTAAATCCGCCAGGATCCCTCAACCTGAGCCGTGGGAGCTAAACATATTTGATTACAAAACATACATGTAACAATACGTAGCTCTGCCATATGCGTTACTCAGAAAACTGTATTTCAAAAGGTAGCAAAGTATCCTAGTGGACTCATCGGATCGCCACAATCTCCAAGGGTGTCCTAGTTAATTTTCAGTTCATCTTGTTGCTACACTTTTTAGCAAGTAACGCTGTGGTCACACATTAATGTTTTAATAATTTGAGGCATTGTATTCATAGTTACCGTAGCTTTCGCAATAACAGTAAACGTCAGAGTAGGCAGACCGATTATTCTATTTACTTGTACATGTCCATCGCCCGTTATATGAGAGTTGAACACAAAGCACACCCCGTACTCTGTGGCCATTGGCTTGAACCTGAAAAAACAAAACGCGTTACTTTCTTATCTAAAGATCTGGTGAGCATTGTGATATGAAGTATGGGAACTTCTCTCAAATTATTTGATACCCTACAAGACGCCCAAGTTCGTGCCAGTTATCGCATTATCGTCACCAAATTCATACTGACCATGGAATGGTACTGAAACTAGTAAACGGTGGGACGCTTTCAATAGCATTTGGCATAACCAGTAGGCATAACATATGTAAGGGACCTAACAAGATTCGCTAGCCTGTATGTGACAGCAGCTTTTTTAGCAGGTAATGGGGAAATCTTGGTAATGGGAAAGTTGCATCGGTTTTTTATCGGATACTTTTTAGAGAGTGTGCATCAGATATGAAGGTTCTAACATCTCCTCTTGCCCATTTTTCTATCGCAATGCGGGCTCGACAAATTGAGAAGGCTTTACGAGTATAGTTGACATTCCGTAAACCCGTACAAAGTGCTTTAATTCCACTTTTACTGTAGAAACTGCTAGTCCGGAATGCGCTACTTGAATGGGTGTTCCCCGATAGTTACAATCTGGATGTCTTTAAATCAAGCCTATTTATTATAAAATAATATAAACTATAAGCCATTAATACAGCACCTTTCGCAGCAATGAAAGTCTTCACCGTTAAACGAGCATTCGGTCATGAGATCCTCGCAAGGAGATCTGACTAGGTCAACGACTGGTATAAAGTCTTCGATGCAGTTTACATCCATTTTGCAGTTCGAACATGACTTGCAGTACTGGTTGTTCCAGAAAGCGATATCTCTGATGAAACTGGTAAGCGTAGTTATTTTGTATTTTTTCCTGTGAAATTATGATCAGTAACATCATAGCTCTAGTTAAATATTTCCTCAGAAATAACCATACAATGAAAATTTAAGTATTATCTTAACTAACTTGATATTAACCGACAAAGCTATTAAAATTTGCAAGTTGAAGTGGCAAGTGTCACATCGCTCGCAGAACCAATAACCGATGGGGAAGAAAGGTTCTTGAGTGGAATCCATGATCCGGAAGACGCAGCGTAGGTAGGCCTCCCACTAGATGGACTGACGAAATTGTGAGAGTCGCGGGCATCCAATGGATGCAGATGGTATGTCGTTCAGTGTGGACGTTAAAGGGGGAGGCCTTTGTTCAGCAGTGGACGTCTTCTGGCTGATTATGACGATAATAACGTGCGCCGCATAATGGCATTATTGTAATGATCAGCAACAGATCAGTCCAGGTGCGAACCTGATTGAAAATCTCTCCAGTTAAGAATCTGTCCAGATGCTACGGAGGTGTTTTTACCATATCCAAGGAAGATCGTTAATCAACACTTCTCAATGTCATCTGAACGTTATTCAAAAAGAAATTGGAGAGGAGGTTGGTGTTAATCCAGAAGATGAAGGTACTTACTCGACAAAATTCTTGATCTTGGTTACATTCGGCTGTTCACATATCGTGACGGCTGGGAAGGGGGTGTCCCATTTCAGGTAGTCTGTCTCCACGGAGTAGGAGACCGCGTCTTCTATGTACAGCCCTAAGGCGCCGCGGAGAACAACAGCGGAGCCAAAGCAGCAAGCTAATATGGTCACCAGCCAAAACAATCTGATGGTGGAATCAAAGTTTTTTATTACAGAAAGGTTACGCAAAGTCGAAAGAGGTCCGCTATATTCATCATTATGAACAACTATTACAAATGGACCAACCCTAAAATCACGGAAAAAATATCAGCTGGTCCATAGATTTTGTTGAGCGTCAATGACCCAGAAATGCCCAGAATGACCTTTTTCTATGAAAGAGCTGATATTTTTTTCGCGATTTCAGAGTTGCTACCATCGTAAAAGTTACGTTCATATTTATAGGTACTTTGGACCCCTTTCGGCTTATTACACTCTTTCCGCGTAACCCAGTATACAGGGTTACGCATATACCCTGTACTAACCACTTTTATTATGAGACAAACCCTGAAATCGAGAAAAGAAATCAGCTGTTCCGTACACTTTGTCGAGTGTCAATGACTGAAATATGTCAGTTTTTAACCGACTTCCAAAAAGGAGGGGTTATCAATTCAACTGTTTTTTTAAATGTTTGTTACCACAGAATTTTTTACTGGGTGAACCGATTTTGATGATTCATTTTTAATTTGAAAGCTGGTGCTTCCCATTTGGTCCCATTTCAATTTGGTCCAGTTCTGTTGAAGTCGGTTTTTTATATTGATAAATTATCTTTTTTTATTATTTTTTAGATTTTAGGATTGGCCCATAGTAAAAATTGTTCATAATAATGAGTATAATGACCTGCTTTCGGCTTAGTACAGGGTAAATGCATAACCCTGTATATGTAAAGATCGCGCAGATGAAGTTTCCACAAAGGCGACGCTTTATCATTATTATAAAAAAATATTTTCCTATAAAACAGCTGATGTTTGGCTTAGTCCAGTAGCAAAATATGTTCATAATTGTGTGCAGAATGACCTCCTTTCAGCCTAGTACCAGCCGTGTAACCCTATATACTAACTTACCGCTTGATCAGAGGTGTTCGCGTCAAAGATATCACATAGCCGACGCTCTGCAAGCTGCTGTTATCATTAAAATATTGGATCCTTGTCCTGAGCTTCATAACGAATGCTTCCCGATTTGACCTCAATAAATCACTAAACCTTTCCATATTTCCTTGCTACACAAATTTCAGCCCTATACTCTTCGTACTAAATAACCTTATGCTGTAGTCGTAACATAAATTTATCCCATTTTTTCCAAATGGGAAATGAAATACGAATCGCCTGAAATAATTTTGACACTGATTTTTATTTGATGACGGATTGATGTAAGATCCATCGGTGTGTGAAAATGGCATGTTTTCAGATAATTATGGAAACACTAATGTATTTAACTTGTTAGCTGTAAAAAATGTGATTAGACTGTGAAATTCAATTAAAACTAGGAGCACGCTAGCTTCATTGCATACCTTGCCATGATTAAATGGGCTTTGTAAACAGCGTTTAGATTTAGACTCTAGATAAGTTAGATTAGATTGATTGTCATAGGCCGTAGAAGGTTTAAAGACAATACAAATGCTAAGCTCTACTTTACGCAAGCCTATTTATTTACTTTTAATTAATCATCTATCAGTTTGCAGCGTATTCAGCATGCTGGTGGTATTACCACGCTGAATGGCAACACGCGTTTTTTTAACCTACCCAAAGTAAGGCGGAGGTTCTATGTTCCGCCTTTTTTATGTATGTCTACCGATTTCTCTGCCAATCAATAATACCTGTTTTGTTTGATAGGCACTTTAGAGGTTGTCCCATATAAATTTCATCAAAATCGGACTAGTAGTTTGGTTATTAAATCAAAATAATAATTGAAAAAAATATGTTATCCAAGTTAACGAAATCGCGTATTTAATAGTTTTGAATTGATAATTATGTTTAGTTATTAAATAAAATTTCCCATTTAAAGAAAAAAACAAGACTCTACTTGGACCAAATTAATTATCAATATATAAAAACTGACTTCATAAAAATGTCAGAACTGAGGCAAATTGAAATGGAACGAAACGGGAAGCACCAGCTTTCAAATAAAAAAGAATCATCAAAATCGGTTCACCCAGTCGAAAGTTACCAGGTAACAAACATAAAAAAAACAATCTTACTTTTTTTTACTTTATTCTTAAACTTGACAAACCAAGTATTGGTACTTGGTTTGTCAAGTTTAAGAATAAAGTAAAAAAAAAGTAAGATTGTTTTTTTTACGTAAATATTTATTAGTATAATAGTATTTAATAGTAGTAATAAAATATTTGTACGTATCTCACTTACGTCAGTTACACTTATTTTAGTAGCGAAGCTGCAAACAAAGTATCCGAGGCATTTGTAAGCCGCGGCTGACGGACGCGCCCGATGTGCTCACAATCGAGACATACAATTTGTCGTGTCATCTGACCCACGGTAGCGCTCAGTTGTACAATAATATGACATCATCATCATCATTCGGGTCATCTTCCTCTTCTAGATTGTATTGAGGTAGGTATGGCGGCGTCGAGACGGATCTCTTTAGTTGGAGAGGCTAGTTCCCGACCCGGTGCAAGGTGGCGTTTCAAGCCCCTCAGTGTGGATCTATGTCCTGTAGTCAAATCTGAGTTCTGGTTGCTTATTGTCATCATGGTCTGCCGCCTCATCCTCATCGTGGTCCTCATCCAAGTCCATCAGGAGAAGCTCACATGGGAGGGCACGCCTGGTACGTACGTAAGCAGCGCAATATAATTTCTGATAAAGATTACGTACCTATTACTGCTTAACACAACACAATTAATTATCATTGTTGTAAATTGCGGCTTAATTGTAAGAAACTCTACGATAAGAATAAAAGAGCTCTACCCCTAACTGCAGCAGAACTTTAAAATTTATATTTTTACTAGCTAAATTTCTGGGACTATGTACATTACATCCCGGTCTTCGGCCTCGCCAATGTAATTGATATACCTACTCCTAATTTAAATAAATCCTTTCTTATTACTAATCTACTTTATTTATTCACATGATAGAGTCGAGATGATTTATATCGCTATACATTTTCAATAAATTTGCAATATGATCTGTGTCATAATTGGCAACCAATTAAGCGGTTTTACGTAATCTTTATTACAAATTACATATATTATGCGTTATCTTTTATTAACGGTGATGGTTTGAATACATTGATCTAGTACATAATAATATAGCAGCAATTTAAAAACACGTAGGATTTACCTACTTCAACATTTTATATATTTTGTTCAAGACAAAGGACTCTGTTTACTTCACAATAGTAAAATTGCTTAGAATTAAAATTATTCAAATGTTACTGGAATAGTATTTTTATTGTATCCCATAATTAATGATCACTCATAACAAAAACATGTACCTACGTCTATTAAATATTAAATTTAAGGGTTTCAAAAAAGGCTTATCTAGAGCAAGCGTCAAATGGGATTGTTGTCAATAGCAAGATTTCTAAACTCAACTCACTACTTTACAATGCTTATTTACAATTCAACTGGATTGACTTACTGGCTCAATACAAAACAACATCATTATCAATACGATCTCCATCTCTATCTAACTAGCAGTACGCGACGAGCCGCGCCGCCGGCCACTCCCGCGCACGCGTTCTAAATTTAAATCAACATTGACATTGACATGTGATCTTTTTTTTTTGTTAATTTGAATATGGAACAGTGATAAAATGTTTGTTTTAAATAAAGGTGGATTGGAAAAGGTGGCAAGATGGAGTAGATTTTGCCGAAAGAAGTATCACTCCGGTGTAGGAGTGTTTGGACATCGACCGAGGAGAGTGAATGAAGCCGGTATGGTCACAGATTAGATAGTAGTGTGTAGTACCCATTTATGTGTTGCTTGATAATAAAATTGATAATGCACTTGCGGGAGTAAGCGAAGACGTTCACGAGTTGTGTATAATAATATTCAATTTTGATTCTCGAAAAACAGACCAAGTAACATCGAGTTATATTTACTACGTACTACATATAACTCGATAATAGTTATATATACTACGTACTACATATAACTCGATAATAGTTATATGTACTACGTACTACATATAACTCGATAATAGTTATATGTACTACTTACTACATGTAACTCGATAAGTAATAACATTTTCCGTAACATGAGTCCTGGCAAATTTCAGATTGGTTATATGTTTTTTTTTTATGCTGTTAATACTAAAGAAACATATATATTTTACCACTCCGCAGATATAACTAATATGTGTAGATCAGTGTATTTATAGTTTTAGACATTCAATTAAAAAAAATAGTTATTTAGGTATTTGTTTAGATACTTTAGTTAGTAGATACCTAGTTTATTTTTGAATAATAATTTTCAAATTAGTTATCACTTCATAATTATATTACAGTTTTTTTTTTCAGAAATAAAACGTGTTTCTCAAAAGATAAAGCAGATAAACAATAAGTAATTATTACTATAGATGTTATCTTTTCTTCATATTGATAATGATGTAATCAAATAAAATAATAATACTATCTGGAGTCGTGTTATCAGCTGTACAATATTGTATTTTGAGATTTGTTGATTTAATGATATCTTGGGTTTTCGCGATTATTATACAGATTTTTCATTGGGTGTATTTTACATTATTTTTAATTCTTGACTTTTTGAACATCTTACATTCTACCTCTCTGAGACCACGGACACTGCAAAGTGTTCGACACAGAAAAGAGAAGTAAATAGAACGGAAATGAGAAGGAAAATCTGTCGCCAGGTATTGTGACATAAATAAGAATGAACATTCTTATTCACAGCTTTAAATAAGAATGAACATTCTTATTTATGTCAACGCGTCGAACTCCGCGTCACAATTGCTATGGGTTTATATGGGTGCAACTGGGTACAATAAATTTCTTACAAAAATGCCTTGACGGCCGTTCTAATTTAAACAAAAAATAATCTTTTTTGTTGTGTTGGAAGCGTCCGGAGTTAAAATACATCAAAAAAACATGCGATAAAATCCGTTAAAGCTGTGAATTAGAATTGTTGATATTCTAATTCACAGATTAATGCAGGGTTACGCATATATGAAATAAAAAACTATCTATCTATCTGTACCCTCCCCTGTTTATAATCTGTATTTTATTATATTACAAATATCAAACACGTACAACTTTTTTATAATTTTTTATAATTACGTATCGGCTAATTACATAATTAAGACCCGGAATTCCTTTTAAATAAGCTTTTCTTTTTGTCGCCGATTTTCTTTTAAGTTGGTTAATCTATATGTCAATTTGAATACCTTTTCTTGGTAAAGATATTATCTTCTATTCGCGACCCCCTTATAGAGGCTTGGCGACACCCCAGCGGGTCGCGACCCACACGTTGAAAAACACTGACATAGAGTAACTCGGACGCATTCCGAATCACGCCAACAAAGCCAATGACACCAACAACGCTAATGAAATACCAACACGGCACAAAGAATTTTCATTCGTACTGTTTTAGTTTTCATTTGCGCTGTTGTCGTCGCGTTTGCACTATTGGCGTGGATTTGGAACGCGTTTATTCATGATTTTTACACAATTTTAGTTGCTTTATAACTATCATAAGCAAGTCATTCACCTGATAGTAAGCAATAGCACCAAATCTGCCAAAAAATGTTTTCTACGTTTCAATTGAACTATCAATTATTAACAAGGTATTTACCTATCACATTATACTTACAATTTCAGATCTTCCGGAAGAAGTGGTGGTGAGACGTTATGAGAACTGCCGCGCGCAACAACTAGTCAACGCATATCGTACCCACGGTCACTTGAGAGCGACAATAGACAATGTGGAATATAGGAAAGAAGATAGGTAAACCTTTCCTTCTATTTTTTGAACATGAACATTTTAAAAACTACCTACTTATGATCTCGCTAATGTAGGTACTTTAAAGTTTTGTACTTTTTTTTTTTTACTCTACTTTATAGATTGTAATTATTTTTTTTGACTCGCCCATAATGGCGCCTTCTTATAGCCAATGAAGCCAATAGTTGTAGTTTGCAACATAAAAAAACGGTTGGCCATGTTGGTTCTCATTAAGGCTGTTGGAGCATGTTGTAAGAACCTGCTTCTTGGAAAAAAAATACCCAAGAAAAACTTATTTTTCTTATCAGTCGGTTGCAAGTGTCAATGTTTTGGCGCCAACGTTGAAAAAACATGTCGCTTCCTTGTATTATTTTCGTAAACTTGTAAACTAGGGCGGAACAGGCAGACACACAAAAAAAATTTGGCGTCAAACAACTCAAACACCATTTGTATTTTAGTGCAGTTGTAAAATTAAAAGCATAGTTCAGTGATTAAAAGCTTGTGAAGAATAAATATTTATTTTTATAAATGAAAAATAACTATAGATATAAGAAAAGCCCAATTCGGCTTTTCCGATTTCCGCGTCCTAATTTTAAATGCATATCCTTACAGACACATCAAAGAACTGCAAATATCAAGATATGGGTTATCAGAACAGGAAGCGGTCGATGCGGGCTTGCTATATGGATACAACGGAAAGCAGCCCGTGAAGAGTTTAGTACAAGAACTTGAGAAAATATACTGCGAACACATTTCGTACGAATTTTCCTATTTGGAGGTATTTATTAGCAACCTAATAGCTTTTTGGATATTATTATAGTCCTTACGAAACTAAGATCGAAAACGGTAATATTTGTCTGTATTTGTGAATAACAGAGAATAAAGTAAGTGCACGTAGGTACTTGTGTATATGTAATATATCACTGATAATATGTATATCACTGAGCTTAGGAAGACTGGTATTTCTTCGTCATTGATTTATGTATATTATTTTTGGTTGGTTATTTAAATTTTATATTAGGCTTCGCTCGATGTGTATTATACCAAAAAATATTTTACATAAAAAATATTGTTTATAATGGTAGTTGTAGTTTACAGAAGTTCAGAACTCTTTAGCGTGGCTTAAAACCTCAACAATAGTAATTAATAAGTTGGAAAGATCTTAAAAAGTAAAATAAAATTATAGCCATAACAGACGTACGACGTAAATTTTCCCTTTCCCTCTTGTTGGTCAGACGGCGGTGCGTGGTACGTGATCCGTACGTCTGTTACGGCTATAACTATAATAACTTAATTTTCAACTATTTACGAATTAATGCATAAAGAATGCATGCTTTCTCAATCTCTCTCTCTCAGACAGAAACAGAACGAGAATGGTTCGCACAGCGCATTGAAAGCGGTTCTGATGCTCTCGACGACTCTCGCCGAAGGGAAATCTTGAAGGACCTGCTTCACTCTCAAGCATGGGACAAGTTCCTCAGCATTAAGTATCCCACTGTGAAGAGATATTGTGGAGAGGGGGCCGAGTCTCTCCTTACTTTCTTCTCCACTCTGTATAAACTTACTACCTCAGGTAAATTCACTTGTAATTCATCATCATCATCATTTCATGAACATCTGCCGGGAGTCCCGTGGCGGACAACTTTTTTAAATTTCTGTTTTTGGACCAGAGTTTGGGCACCCCAAAGATTCTCTGTGGCCTCATTCAGGTCGTCTAGAGTGCAGGTTGAAGTGCACGCTCAATGACGAATATTATCTTTGGGCACGCTTCACACTCCATCAAGTGTGACATGTATGAGGACTCACACCACAGAGACATAATATTACACATTACAGTTTTGAGCACAACAATAGACGCACCACAACAGTCGATTAACTCGCCTGATCCTGACGCATCAGGCGAGTTGATGGTCAAACGCAAGCCTATTAGTTAAAAAAAACGATATCTTCACAGTCTTATGGAACTAATAAGAGTCACCGAATGCAACCAGTAAAAAAATAATCAAAATAACTCAGTAGAAGCAATCTATTTCGGCGGCAATCGAATAAATCGAATGAATCAGGAATATCGACATGATTGGATGCAATGGTGACTTGACGTGACGTAACGTGCTCGTGGTGATACCGGTGATACATAATTCCAGTTCCAATCCAACTTTACACGATTTAGTTTAAATCAAGATTGGCGTGGATTGCAATCGCAAATGACATCAATTCAGTTGATAAAAGGATTTCCAACCTACTTCAAAAAACAAAGTTCTCAATTGGTTTTAATTTTTAACCGATTTCAAAAAAGAAGGACGGTTCTATATTCCACTATTTATTTATTTATTTTAAATCTATGTTCACGGACTTCTACGACAACTGTTGACCGATTTTAAAATACTGTGGTCTGTGAAGTTGTGGTTTAGGTTGTTCTGGCGTTCAAAACTGTACAGTAGTGTACCCATTTGAGGAAATAAATGATTTGATTTGATACAATTTATTCGCAGAAGGAGTAGAGCAAGTCATCCTAGCCATGGCGCACCGAGGCAAGCTCAACGCCCTGACTGGCGTCCTTCAGTGCCCCCCCGTGAAGATATTTCACAAGTTCAGCGGACAGCCAGAGTTCCCTGAAGAGGCTAACGCTGTTTGTGACATATCTACGCATCTTAGTACGTAATACTTCTAATAATTTGTTTATTTACTAGCTGTACACGCGACTTCGTCCGCGATTTCTTCAGAAAAAAATAGCCTATGTCCGTCTTCTCTACTACTACGTCCACATACTATTACCTCCAAATTTTTTATCGAGTCGGTCAAACAGTTTAGCTGTGATTATGTAGCAAACAGACGGACAGACAGAGTTACTTTCGCATGTATAATATTAGTGTGATTGGAAAACCAACAGCTTTTTATACTAAAAATATACAATGGAAAAACAATAGAAAGTCAATTGCAGGTTAGTATAAAATTAAAATGTGCAAACTCTACAAGATATTGTAGTAACATCATTATTATACGATTTGTCGCATGTGGAGAGCAATATCAGACCAAAAAACATAATTTGATTAGCCTATGTATTATCCCAGAAATTATAATATCTATATTCCAAATTTCATTCTAATCGGTTTAGAAGTTACGGGAGGTAATAGGTACGTGATTAATTATCGCATTTATAATATTTTGGTTGGAAAATTTATAGATAAAAAATAACAAGGTAAGCATGTATACTAGTTAATAGTTATTAGACAGGTTCACAGGGAACGGAAGTAAAAAGCCGAAAGCAAGTTAATAATTATAGTAATAATTATGAATCACTTTTAATACAGGGCACGGAAATCGCGAAAAAAAAAGCATCTGTATAATTTTTTGTTATACACTTCGAAATACAGAGCAGCCGATATAGGGAGTTTTTTGGGAGTTTATTTCTGGAAAGTATGTCAAAAAATGACAAATTTAGTGGCTTTCTCTTACAATATTAATTTTGAGAAAGTATTATCGTATTCTAAAGATACGGTCAATTAAAGAGTTGCACCTCTATCAACACATGTACCTAATCATCTACATATATACAAGTAAATAAGATTACCTAGTTTTCGGGTGTAGAGATCTGCTAAGAAAGGATTTTGCGACAGGGGCAAATTAAGAGGGGCAAATAAAGGTTGAAAAGTTTATATACAAAATATTTGTAACTCTACGCATACGAAATCGCGTATAAAGTCTAGTGAAATATAAAATTTCTACATGCTCTGTAATTTCACTAAAAACATTAGAATAATTAACTTTAAGTTATTAAATTTTCATAACATTAAAAAAAATTGCTCACAGTGTACATAAAAACTGTATTAATAAAGAAATCATATTAAAACCTAAAACTAGAGTCTGTCCATTATATTAATCAAGTTGAAAGCGATGCGAGTTGACTTAAATCAACTTTGTTTTCAAGTTGACGATATCAAACGTATTTATTTAGGTATACGGGATATTTGCTAGACGCTTTAAGGTCAACTCGGCGAAGACCGGCATACTAAATTTAAAAAAATATAAATGGTCTTATTTTGGCTATTCTATAATCTTAAATCCAAATTTGGTTAAACTAGATAATAATATATTTAGATGATCTGACAATAAATATGTCAAAATGACAAAGAAACTATCAGTTCAGAAAATAAATACGATTTTTGAAAACACAGAGAAATAGACGGATTTGGCTCCCATGTCGGTTAAGACCGTCTAGTGGCAAGTTTCCCTGGTTAGTGGTAGTTGGCGTATTTATAGATACGAAGACCTGTGTGAATGAGAGTGTACGAATGCCAGTTCCAGTAACAACTTAATATTTGTACCCTAACTCTCAGGAATAAGGTTTTATTTCGCTTATTTCGCAAGATGCTGCAATTGTCGGGTAAGACAATTGCAGCATCTTGCGTTAATACGTTGCAGTTCCAGGGGTGCAAAACTTTGAACTTCTAGTATAGCTTCTTTTAATTTCTCTTTCGAATATTTTCGAACCATAACAGCAAATCTGATTGGTTGAAATAATCACTCACCGTCACTCACGAGAGTGTGCTCACGGTGCTGACCCTGTGACAGACGAATGGACAGACAGCAGAATTTGCTATCCTTTGAGTACGGAACTGAAAATCTACACATATGTTACACATATACTTTGATTATACAGGATACATAACATTATTAAAAAAAACGGACATATATTCTTGATTTTATAGTATGTGCTACTTTGTAGAACTCTATATTTAGGACACTTTCATAATTTATATAGGTATTCTAGAAAGGCTTAATAAAACACCAAAGGTTGACGATTTCTGTAAGAGGCGAAGACCGGCACATGACATTTATTACGGTTATTAGATCTAGACGGACTTCCCCGCAACATATTTTGAGGTTAGTTTTTATTTTCATCAACCATAAATTACTAACAACGTCTATAATACTAATGTAATTTACTAATCAAATAGATAAATTAATGAAGAATAAACTTACTTGCATAGATCTGTTGAATAATTGAGTTTTCTTTTTAAATCCTTTTTTTTTTGTAAGCACGTGGCACACTCCAATGCAAGTGCTCGCCGTACTAAATTAACAACCGCATTTTTTTCCGTTCACACTATATATACCGCCATCTATATCAATTGATAAGAACTTAAATGGTTTTATTGTTCCGGTGATGGTATTGCCATCTGCGTAGTTCTGCTGAATTCGTGGTAATTCTTGTTGTACGATCTTTCCCAATAGACGGTCTTCGCCGAGTTGACCTTACAAAGTTGTGTCGTTATTTTTTTATGAGCTGTCAAAAAGCTATTAACATAATGGAAGCACTAAAAATGAATTAAAAAACTAAGCCAAAAGCCCACACATATATTTTTTGCTAAGTTAATTTTTCCTTTGCTCTATGATATTTAAGAACCATATACTTTCTTGAAAAGTGTAAATCACGTCCGTAATGATAGTGACGTCATAAGGGAGTAGTTACAGGTACATCGTTATTTGTAAATATATATATTACCTATTTCGCCAATCAATATACATAGAAAGCATTTATCAAACTCTCATTTTCACTTCAATCAAACTTTAAAAGCATTTTCTAAGCAAAATTTCCATAATTTTAATTAAATTGTGACATCGTGTGTGAAGTCAAAGTAAGATCAAAATAGTCTGTGCTACAAAGTACTTCAGCAATTTTCCTGGGACTCTCGAAATTCTCAGATCGTATCTTTTTTATCACAAAAATACAGCTTTTTTGAAAGTCAAAATCAAAGTCTTTTTCTTTTTCCTAACATATACACAAGGTCTTCAATAAAATTAATTACTTCATTAACAACATTTATAGGCGTTTAATATTAAATAAGTAGAATTATGTGTCACAAGAATTATATACAAATTTACAAGTACATAAGCCAGACGCGAGTCGCGGGCATTCATTGGATGCAGATGGTAGGATGTCGTTCAGTGTGGAGGTTAAATGGGGAGGCCTATGTTCTTCTGGCTGATGATGATGAGATAAGGCAGTCTATTCTACAAAACTTCTTCTTGTCAACAAGCCCAATCATAACAATTAAACGACATGATATTTTATGTAGAATATTTTCTACTTCTGCGTTCTGAGTTTACGTCTAGACGCGCCCTGAGTATCCTACTACTTTGCCGTTCGCTACGTCAGTCAGTGTTAATAACAACCGTGGCACAACTTGGCCGTTCCGAGCGTTTGAGCGTACGCCTAGATTCATCATCATCATCAGCCAGAAGACGTCCACTGCTGAACATAGGCCTCCCCCTTTAACATCCATATTGAACGACATCCTGCCACCTGCATCGACTGGCCGCCCGCAACTCTCACAATGTCGCCGGTCCATCTAGTGGAAGACCTACCTACGCTGCGTCTTCCGGTTCGTGGTATCCACTCAAGGACCTTTATTCCCCATACGACACAGTTGGATTGCAAGTAAACAACTGTCAAAATTTTATTTATTTTATTTATTTATTATTAAAATCACTTATAACACCATAACAGATACACTAAAGCGGTGCTATAACAACTTAAACAAATATAAACTATTCTAATTTAAAAATACCAAAAAAAAAAGATAAAGAAAAAAAATAGATGGTTAAAACTCTAATGTTTATATCTCATGTCTGTATTGAAAGTTTTAATTCTCGTGTTGACTTTTTTATAACCCAGTTTTTTCGTTTGTATGGCGAAAATATGTAAGGTTTGGACTTTGTTTAGTTTTATGTGATAGTGTGATTCTGAAAGATTATCGAAATATTCATGAAAGCATACATCAATGAGACAATACTACAGCTTATGATACATTAATTTTGTATTTGAACTGCTCAAATCACTGCTGTTGTATCCTTTGTGGTAATATTAATTAATTTCCCTTCTGTTACAGGCGCTTCCGTGGATATAACTGTGCAAGACAAATCCGTGAGATTTTCACTGCTGAACAACCCTTCGCATTTAGAGGTGAGAATAGTTTAAATACTTAATTACAACATATTCCTGGTTGTTAGAATACACTGTGAAAATGTAGAATAGTATTTAAACCTGGTACAAGCATTTATCTGCTCTAAAGGCTGCAATAACATTGTAAAAAGCTAATTGATAATCACGAATTCTGTTCGCTTTCGCAAAGTTTTTTAACGTACGATATACTTTTCATATATTTTACTAAAATATTAATATAAGGTCGGGGAAAAAGTTTCTTCGTATTTTTTAAACAAATTCAAGACATATTTTTTTCAAGTTTAATTACATTTAATTATAATATATATGTGCCATTTTGTTGGATAACTTGTTGCCATCTTGTAGGTAGTGACATGATCCCGTTGCTGTAGAAATTTTGGGACTTCTGATCAAAAAAATGCAACAAGTAGTTTTGACAGTCCTCTCTTGATGTTAATCTAACACTACCCAAAGAATTCTGAAGAGATCGAAACAGGTGGAAATCTGAGGGTGCAAGGTCAGGGCTATATGGTGGATGCATTAACACTTCCCAACCAAGCTCTCTAAATTTTTGCTGAGTGGCCAAAGATGTGTGCGGTCTGGCGTTATCATGATGAAAGACCACACTCTTTCTGTTGATCAATTCCGTCCGTTTTTTCTCAATTTCTTGTTTGAGTCTCATCTGCTGTTGGCAGTAGAGATCCGAATCGATGGTTTTGCCCGGCGGTAAAAGCTCATAATGAACGATGCCCTGCCAATCCCACCATACACACAGCATCACCTTATTACGTGTTAATCCGGGTTTCGCTACAGTCTGTGGTGCTTCACTGCCCTTTGACCATGATCGTTTGCGCACATTCTTGTCGTAGGTGATCCATTTTTCATCACCAGTGATCAATCTTTTCAAAAACGGTTCGGTTTCGTCACGTTTCAATAGAGAGTCGCAAATGAGTACACGATTCATTTGGTTTCTTTCAGTGAGCTTGTGTGGCACCCAAATATCGAGTTTTTTTGTATACCCAGTTTTTTTCAAATGGGTCAAAACTGTTTTGTGGTCAATCCCCAGTTCTTCAGCTACGTCGTAACTATTAATATGCCGATCTTGGTCCACTTTTTCAGAAATGGCATCTACTTTATCCGTAACAGGGCGACCAGAGCGAGCTGCATCTTTGACATCAAAATTCCTGGACTGAAAACGCTTGAACCAACATTGTGCTACTCTTGATGACACTGCATTAGGTCCATAAACGTCACAAATTTTTTTCGCGGCTTGTGTCGCAGTTTTCCCTTTTTTGTAATAAAATTTCACAATATATCGAATTTCTTCGTTAGATTCACTCATTTTATCAAACAAAAAAACAATTGAAAAATGGCGGGAAATTGCTTTTTACTTTTTGTATTCCTTTTTTAAAATGTCATATTTTTAATGGTATCAAAACCAGCCAGATACAAACAGTACAACGGATGAGATTTTTACTACAACCTTATACATACAAAATACGAAAAGACTTTTTCCCCGACCTATTATACAAGTACCTATATAATTTTTTTAACCCTCGTTATATAAACTGATAATTTTAAAACGGTTGAACAGATTATTTTAAATCATTGTTAAGAAATTCCTTGATCAAGTCAACATTAAAAAAGGAGCAACGATGCCACAGATAGATACACAGATACACAAACAAACAGATACGTCATCATCATCATTTCAGCCATAGGACGTCCACTGCTGTACATAGGCCTCCCCCATCGATTTCCAAAAGGGCCGATTGGAAGCGGCCTGCATCCAGCGTTTTCTTGCGGTCTCTTTAAGGTCGTCTGTCCATCTTGTGGGTGAACGTCCTACGCTGCGCTTACCGGTCCATGGTCTCCATTGGAGAATCTTTCGGCCCCATCGGCCATCTGTTCTGCGTGCTATGTGCTCAGCCCACTGCCACTTCGACTTGCTGATCCGATGGGCTATGTCGGTAACTTTCGTTCGTCTACGGATATCCTCATTTCTGATTCGATCTCGTAGAGAAACCCCGAGCATAGCCCACACAGATACATACGTTAAACTTATAACACTCCTTATTTTGTGTTAGAGGTTAAAAAAAACCTAGCTTTTTAAAATTTTGTTGCTGCTGTCAGAGCAAATAAATGCTTGGCCTAGGTTTAAACTCCTTTAATTCTCTAATATTCTTGTATGTAGATGACGTCAATGTTTTGTTTCTCTGGTTATATTGTACTATACAACCATCAGTTTCTTTGCTGCCCTGAGCCTCCAGGCCTCTAAAGCAGCAGAGTATATAAAATAAAGTAAACATTTATATGTGCTTGGTTTAAAGAGAAACAAGAAAAAATCCTGACAAGCTTCTACTTTGGGCACTCAATATGAGAGCTTTTTAATGTATTTTTGGTGCGTCTGGTAAAATGTTCTGTACAAGCCCAGCTTTTCACGACCGTTGAAAGGAGCGTCGTGTTACTTTATTCCATTGATTCAGATTGATGATATTTACAACGTTACTCGTTATATTTTATTTCTATCTGGCAACTCACCTGAGATCTACTCTTGTTTCATGAGTTGACTTGATTCATTGCTGGAAATAATAATAGAGATATATTAAGGTACTCCACGTTGAGCATCATGAAAACTCAATTGCGCGAATAAGATGGAAATGTTGAATTAATTCATTTAATTATGTAGTATTTATTTAAGATTGTATTTTATATATTTGGGCTTGTTTATAGTCCAAGAATCCGTGACGATCAGACTTTCAATTGTTCTAAAGTTCAATACCAATAAAATATACCTAAATGTCACAACTAGAACTAGTATTGCCTTAAAAAATATATAATGTTATTATTTTACAACTAGCTGCACCGCGCGATTTCACGCGTTATCCTAAAGAATAAATGATAGATTTTATAAAAAAACATACCTATTTCCAGGCAGCAAATCCAGTATCTATGGGCAAGGCGAGATCAAGACAGATGCAGCTGAAAGAAGGCGATTATTCAGAGGACGGGTCTTCAAGAATGGGCGAAAAAGTTCTTAACGTTCAGGTATAGAATTCAAATTAATTATAAGTATAGGCAAAATGTATCTTTCCCTATCTAAAAATTTTACTTAAGTTTCTCTCCTAGTACAAGATCCGGCTGCAGAATCAGTGAAAACCAAATTATTACGCATATTTATGATGAGGAGAATATAAATCAATCAGGGTGCCAATCAAAATGTGGCCGCTAGCTAGTATTTTTAATTAAATCATTGTTAATTAATTGATGGGAAAAATTTCATCACTTGGTTTTTAAATAAAATATCGTCCACTTCACGATTCAGCCGCCGTGCGTTCTAGAAAGATGTGACGGCGCAAAAGTGTCAACGCAAGTCGCTTCGCCCCCATCTTCCACGGAATCAGAGTCATCCCATCCGGTCTTTTGCCAGCGCTAAATACAAGACCGGTCGATTCTAGAACGGCCTCGCAGTTGGTGGTGGTAAAAGCACGGTGGATTTGTTGATCTAATGATGATCTACTATAATTTCCTTTTATTAGATTCACGGCGATGCAGCGTTTACAGGACAAGGAGTGAACCAAGAGACACTAATGCTGTCGCAAGCGCCTCATTTCAACGTCGGAGGGTCATTGCATGTCGTTGTTAACAATCAGGTAAGTTAAACTTCTGATAGAAAGTGTAATAAACCTTTGGTTTATTACCAGCTCTAGAATAGTCTTACGTAGATCAAAATAGAGCATATAATTGTTTTTATTTAGGTTTTCGCGATTTATAAACAAAATCCGTTAAAAGTGTTAAATCCCATGGTAATTAAATGTGTCTCATCAGATAGCATATAATTCTAGTCCTGTCAGTTTGGTTTGGTATAGAGTGTGGAACAAAAGAATCAAAATCAGTGCGGTTATCGAAATACCGTATATTTTAAGTAATAAGCTTTTTTGTGATTCCGGACTCGCCTAAGAAGCTACGCCCGTAGCAATGCTCCAGACTCCAGCAAGCTACGTCGTAGAGAAAATTCGTCAAACAAATAGCTGCTTAGCTACGCGAAACCATACAATGTTACAAAACAAAGTAAAATGCATCCCTTACCAACTCTAAGTAAAGTAAATGCATCTCCAACAATTTCACCTACTAGAGCATCTAGCTACGAAAAACATCAAATACTACTACAAAACCTTTTTGAGTGCTTCACAAAAATATTTCAAGATAGAAGTTAGACATTACAATCATTGAATATGTTCAATCACATTCAATCAATCATAATTTATATATTCACTGAAATCAACTAGTACTTTCTTTTTCTTTGCATTTAAATTCTCTCGTGCCATTTGTTTTAAAGTTTTCTGTCTTTTTGAAGTATATTACACTGAACAAAGTTGACCTTAAAAACAATTACTAAACTTAGTTTTGTAAGATTTTGAGTTAGTCAGGGGTTCATTCCCTGAATAAACTACTAGAACTGGCACCTTGGCTCCGTTCACATTACAGATAGGCACAGTGGGTACTCACTGAGTTTACTTTTTCCCTCATTGTTTCAATTGCCCTTAGCAAGTTGAGCATTTTGACAGTACAATTTTATATATGCTTTTTTTTAAACTATAGAGCCTTTGAGATAAAGTCGATAATTACTCAAAATCAGAGTGAACTTCCAAAAAGGAGGAGGTTCTCAATTCATCAATTTTTTTATTTATGTTTGTTACCTCAGAAGTTTCGAGTGGGTGAACCGATTTTGATGATTCTTTTTTTATTTGAAAGCTGGTGCTTTTCATATGTTCCCATTACAATTTGGTCCAGTTCTGATATATAAACACATCATTGTCATCATTATGTGCTAGGTGGGTTTCACATTACCCGCGAGCCGCGGTCGTTCCTGCCGCTACGTGACGGATCTGGCGAAAGCAATATCGGTTCCTGTAATACACGTCAATGGAGATTATCCTGAGGTACGTTTCTGATGTATTAAAAAGAAATTTTTAAAATAAATCCTACTTTATCCCGGAAAATGTACAATAGGTTGACGGACAGGTGTATGATTTGTTAAAAATAACAGGTTTAATGGAAAATATAATTTAGAAACGATTAGATTATAACACTAAAGAAACGATTTAAATCGGCTCGGAGAGAATAAAATTAATAACTGACCGATGGCCCAGTTGATAGTGAAACTGCCTTCTGCAATCAGGGGTGAGGGTTATATTCCCACCTAGGAAAAACATTCATGTGAACATTTGTGTTTGTTCTATGTTTTGGTTGTTATATCTATTTAAGTATGTATTTAAAAAGAATATAGGTATATATATGAATCAGTTTCTAGCTGCCGTAGTACAAGCTTTGCTTAGTTTGGGTTCAGATGACCGTGTGTACATATTTTCCCAAATATTTATTTTATTTTGGTATTTAATGTTGAAATAATGCTAAAATAATGAATGTTACCTTTTTTCTCAGCTCGTAGCCAAAGCAACAAACATCGCGTTCGAGTATCAGCGCAGGTATTTAATGCTATTTATTCCTGGTAATATTAGTCGTATGTGTACAAGTGTTGTGTGTATGTGTATGAATCCTTTGACCTCACAGAAAAGAGAAGGGTAAAACGAAAAAAAACTCACTTCAGTGTTTGACCTCATCCCTCCGCCCCGATTTTACCATCATTTCCGCCACCATGGAGGCGCCGGCTCCACAGCGAGCGGTTAGCCGAATCGTATTTTTTTTATCTCTCTGAACTTTCTTTTTTTAAGAACGAATGAAAATTTTTCGTAAAAGATAGGTTTTTATTGTTTTTATATAATAAGTGGCAAACAAGCGACGGGCCAACTGATGGTAAGTGGTCATCACCGGATATAGACACCTACAATACGGGGCATTGTCAGCCCTTTGACGGCTTTATTTACTCTCCCTTTGAAGCAGCTCAACTAGTATTTTGGGAGGAAACCGAAGGTAAGCCGTTCCATAATCGTAGCGGCAGTGACCACTTACCATCAGCAACAAGTGGCCCGTCCGAAGTTTCTTTAAAAAAGTCCTAAATACAGGGTTACGTATATAGACTGTACCAAGCCGAAAGGAAGAAAGAAAATCAATTTATTCGACATATAAAAAAACACCTTATATCTAAAGAACACAAATTATTGTCGAATGGGTCCATCTCGGCATCAATGCTGAAAGTCCAAGACTATCAGCGCCGGTTTTCAGATGGACCCTTGAATTTACAGATTAGGAGGAAAAAGGAGGTCATTTTACTCATCATTATGAATGAATAACATTAACTATGAGACCAAATCTGAAATCGCAAAAAACGGCTGTTCCATACATATTGTTGAGTTTCAATGACCGTTTTCTATGGAACAGCTGATATTTTTTCATGATTTCTGGGTTCGCTTGGTACAGTCTATATATGCGGTACCTTGTATAGGTACAAGTATATTTTATTCTATGTTCAGGTTCCGCAAGGACGTGTTTATTGATTACAACTGCTACCGGCGCTGGGGACACAACGAAGTGGACGATCCCACCTTCACCAACCCGCAGCTCTATAAAGTCATCCATAGTAGAAAGTACGTGGAAATCATCTTAATATCACAAAAATCTTACTAGTGAACAGCTGAACAGTTCTTGATGAGTTCTAGCTAAGCGGTAGTGTGCATCAAAATAATTTTATCCCGTAAAAATCGCGGAAGGCTTAACAACATTCTAATCGTAACTTAATATTATAAAAGTGAATGTAACTCCGTCTTTCTGTCTGTTTGTTCACACAGTAAACAATGGAATAATGGTCGGAATAATGGTCTTTTTTCCCGCACAAAACTTTTAGAAGGCTTAATTAACCCAGTACCAAATGTTTATACAATTATACAGAGTTGCTGGTAATCTTTTTAGCACCCTCTTAAGGGTTAAACATTGTTAAGCATAGGCTGTATATGCTTAACAGTTTTTACACTACCTTTTTCTAAAACATGTTATTTAATGTATTGAAAAACACGCTTCTACAAAAGTTGGATATCAGGACCTCGACTCGGCTTCTCCAAAAATTGGCCTTCAAGACCTCGACTCATTACTATAGTAATTGATGGTATTTTTTTATGTTCTGTGATTATTTTGTCCGCGCGTATAATATTGCAATGAGCAAAGAGGTTAGGTTTTTTCACTAAAAAAGGGCGACAGCATAGATGCTATGCAGAAAAAATATATCGTCTCTGTTGGTCCTCTGATTGGCTCATATTAGGAGCCATATCTATCTGAAATGTGTTTTTTCATAGTTAGGTCGTATGGCAGTAATAGAAGCATATATGGACGCTCGTACATACATTTTCACATTTGTCCATAATTTTTTCTGTTATCGGCCGCTGTACGCTGTATGTATGTCCTAATCTACTATTTGTCAGTTTCCTCCCGCTACAACTATCTATAAATAATATTATTCAAACAAAAAATTATAATAAATAAAAAACAATTGAAAACTGTCGTCTTTGACAATCCGGCGGTAAAGACCTTGATGACAGATCTAACTACACCTCGCACTACAGGATCTGCCTTATAAGGAGATAATATTATACAGAGACAGTAATACATACATTTACACAGCCAAAAAACATTATTTATTTTTTTGGCAACCAGGTAAAAATATAGCTTTTTAGCTTAGTAGAAGTACCTACTTTTTAGAATCTTTTTATTCGCATTTTTTGCAAACTTTTAAAATAATGTTGTAACAGTATTTAATTCCTTTATATAAAACGAACTTTGTAAAGGTCACTGCTCTAACCATACCTTCCTCGAACGGAAAGAATGGAAGCATTTTCCCAAGGAACCTTATCTAAATGTCCTTACAGATCAATACCCGACGTTTACGCCGAGAAGCTAGTATCTGAGGGAACTGTATCAATCGAGGAGGTTACAAACATTCTAACTGAATATACGAAGTACTTGCAGTCGCAGTACGAAGCCGTTAGTTCTTACAAACCAGAGGTGAGTTGTGTTATCAACAGTGCCGTAAATAGCCTTTTCTGCGCCCTGTGCGAGATTCTAACAGCGCCCTTGTTTTTTTTTTTATTGGTACCCTAGAGCAATGCTAGACGTTTTTGATGATACTGGCATGTAAGTACGTATGTGTTGAAATCGAACACTAGGGGCGCAGCGGGAATTCATTAGGAGCAAACCGAAAAAAGAACAGGCCTGCCTTGTATGGCCATTCTTGCGCCCCCCGGAGTCTACGCCTTGTGCTTGGGCACCGGTGGCACTGCCCTATTTACGGCACTGGTTATCAAAGCTGCACTTCTTTGGTCTTGCTGGCCTTTATTCTGTATCAAACCTTATAACACTCAATAAACGTGTTTAACACGGTAACCATGGTTAGAAATAAACACGGTTACAAAATTAAACCTTTTCTAAATTATTTTATTAAAATCTTTTGGGAAAAGAATGTTCTAGCTTACTTTAACACAGCACACAACAACAGTTGAAAATGAGCCCGTTTCTAACCTCAATGCGTTAGCAAACTTAACATTGCCAATTCCACGCAGATAACGTGACGCGGCCTCGATACAAGTTTATGTAGTTTTAGAAAAGCACGAAGTCCATTTTTCAATTAGATTTTCATGTTATGACCTCACGCGTTTATGGCAAGGAATCTCATATGAGGTAAAGAATAGGAGCTCAGAGCTATCTCTTTTGCATATTAACATCATAAATTTGAAAGTGTGTTTGTTTGTTCCTAATGTACGCAGCAACGGATTATCGTGATTTTTTGCACCGAAAAAGTTGGAAGGTCGAAGAGTAACTTATGATAAGTACTTTTTCTCCAGGAAAATGTACGGTTCTTGAGGAAAGAAACGCAGGTGAAACCGTAGACGCAACTAGTCTTCAACATTTTTGAAGATAAGGCACCAATATGTGGAAATTTTCAAAAAATATTGATTAGGATCGGATTTTTAATTGACAGTGCAAATGTTACAACCCAATTTTCTCGATATTTTTATGGCGATGAAGAAAACCTCTACTTCTGCTAAATAAAATATATCAGTCTACAATTGGTTTCAAATATGTGCAATATCATTGTAAAGATGTCTGTTATTTTATATTTTTTTCAATCAGTGTTTTTTTTAACGCGCGAGATAGGCTTTGCAGGAAAATGTTGGTATAGTTTTGCTCAACGCTTGGTTATTTCGCGAAGTTATCTGATGTTTGTATAATAAGACCACAAAATGCTTTCAGTTCCATCATGGCTTATCTTGGGCTCAGCAAATAAAGGATAACTTTATCTAGACTATACTTTTCTTACCACATTGTGCCAAATAAGTTAAACTAGATAGTGATAGTAAATGCCATGCCTATATGATTTTTCGGAAATGTAGTGTTATCCAGTTTTGAATAAGGTGTGGAAATCTTATAAATGCGAAAGTAACTCTGTCCATCTGTCTGTTTGCTACATAATGACGGCTAAACGGCTTAACCGATCTCGATAAAATTAATTGAAGTTGCAACATTCATATTCCGACGATGAAGTTTTAATTAGTTTTTTTAACGGGCAAGTGCCTTTATTGCCTAAAATAATACAAGTTAAGCTAAATACCTAAACTCATTAGCCTATTATACAATTATCAATATAAAAAACCGACTTTATAAAAATGTCAAAACTAGACCAAATTGAAATGGGATCACACGGGAAGCACCTGCATAAAAAAAAAGAATCAACAAAATCGGCTCACCCAGTCGAACTTTCTGAGGTAACAAACATAAAAAAGCCGCTTTTTGGAAGTCAGTTAAAAAAATAGTTTGATTTCTCGTAAATGTTGAAGGTTAAAAGATAATCCAAATGCTCAAGCCCACTGCCTGTTCGCAGGATTTGTCACGGTGAATGCCAATGCATAGGTATACGTTGAGGATTTGAAAGTGATGGTGGCCGAGCGGGAGCATGTACGCTTTAAAATCTGACTGCACCCGGTTCGATCCTCAGTCCTGCCAAATGACTTATTTAGCACTAGAATAAATTATGTGCAGTTTCGATGCTAACGCTCAAAAATTGTGAACGATAACATCGTGAGGAAACTGGTATGTCCAAAAACCTCAAAAGTTCAAAGACCATATGACATTCACCAACATTCACTAGGCCAGCATAGTGGGTTAGGGCCCATCTTATAACTGAGAGAAGGCTTATGTCACAGCAGGGAGGGATGAAAGACTGATACGTTGAGCCAGAAAACGCCAGCATTTTAATTTAAGTGTATATAGCATTACGAGATACCCAGCTGTCTGAATTGTTTTGAAAAACAATATGGGGAAATAACAGTAGCTTCAATATGGGGTTCTTCAAAAGGGCTGTTAATAGAGTCTTTAAGGGTCGGCAACGTATCTGTGATGCCCTTGGTGTTGCAGGTATCCATAGGCTTACCAACAGTCGAGTTGGTGGTCAAACGCGGACTTTTAGTAATTTAAAAAAAAGTTGACAGTGATTGCTTACCATCAGGCGGCCCGTCTGCTTGATTGCCAACTATGGCATATTTTTTTTTTTTATTAAACTTCTCTGCTCAGGTATCATACTACCAAGAGCAATGGTCATCCATGACAGCAGCTCCAAAGGCCATCGAGACGTGGGACACAGGCGTGGATGCAGCCACGCTCAAACTCATTGCAGAAGCCTCCGTTAAGACTCCTACCGATTTTGTAAGTTTCATAGTTTAAGATTTTGTAAGGCAGTGTAAGTTTTATACTTCAAAAATTGTTACAATTTTTGTTGTTCAGCCGTGTTTACAGTTTTTTCGTTAAGCGGTTTAGCGGTATATCTACTTAGTGGAAAAAGTTGGTCGAAATACCGATATATTTGTCTGAGCTGAGGTGTGAACACTCTACCAGGTTCTGTGTTCTTAGAAAATAACAATATCAGGTCTTCAAATTGAGAGTATAAACAGGTTTCTGCTAGGTGAGCGTCTTCCATTCCATTCCGTCTTTGTTTAACACCTGCGTGGCTGGCAGGTGTTAAAAAAAGACAAGCTCTACAAAGCGACGACAAAATCTTGTCGCCACTTTGTAGATCGATAACGCGATAAGGACTGCCTACGGCTTCATATAAGCCTGTCTCGCTTTGGCACGATAAAAAGAGTCTACAAAATTTTGTCGCGGCGCGCATGCTAGCCCTGCAGGCATAATAAAGACAAACGCCAGTCTAACATTAATTTAGTTAGAGCTTATATAGTAACTCCAGATAAAGACGCAATTTAGTATACTTACTCGTACAAATACAGGAATCTTCACACAGACACAACGTGTGTATGAATATTGTCTTTGGGTATTGTGTACGTCTTGTCATGCCTTTGCCTTAAGTACATGCAATCTATAGACTGACGAGTGGACGTAGGTAACTTTCTTAATAGACCAAAGAATGTCCTTACACTTATTTTTTTTTTAAATACAATTTTATGATAAGAACATCATGTTATGCTTTTACTTTCTATTTAACAACAGTCTTATTTTAGCCTTTATGATACTCTACTAAAGACCGAAATAAAACTGTCGTTACAAAACCCAACGCTTTTCACCGCCTATTAACCTATATCAGGCGCCATAATTTTAATTACCCGTCTTTTAAAAGCAGCGTTTTCAAGGATCGTTTGGTGCCTCTAAGTTTACTGCCTAAAGGTCAGCGCGCACTTAATGGCCATGTTTATGTTGTTAATAAGCGCGCTTTGTGCTGTGACCTTAATTTAGGCTTCGCTGGTGTTGGGAGGAGATATTGGGATAATGTTGGAGAGATGTAAATAGGTTGTGGTTACTTTTTAGAACCATCAACGAATGTAATTTTTACTTATTAACATTTTTTAATTTCAGAATATCCATCCGCATTTAGCAAAAACACACGTCAAAAACCGTCTGACGAAGATAATTGAAGGGAAAGACCTAGATTGGGCTACAGCTGAAGCACTCGCATTTGGTAACAATCAGATCACACTAATCAAATAAATGCAAAAAATTGTAACGATATTCCGGTAATTAGTGAAAATTAGGCCGTTGAAAGCTAGATGGCCGGTAGCATGTACGCATTACAATCTCACGGGACCCGGTTTGATCCCCGGCCTTGCAACAATGATTTATTTAGTACCTAAATAAATTATGTGCTGTTTCGATCGATCACTCAAAAACGATGAAGGAAAACATCGTGAGGAAACCAGTATGCCTAAGAACCTTAAAAATTCAAAGACATATAACATTCACCAACATGCAGTGGGCCAGCGTGGTGGATTACGGTCCATCCTCTCTCTCAGAGAAGACCTGTGTCCCAGCAGTGGGGACATGATAGGCTGATAATGATGCATTACACTTGGTAAAGAGGATCTGATGATGCGACTAGGAGGTGGTTAGTGAACTCTTCAATGTGTATGAGTGCTTTAAATAGTTATTTCTTCTAGGATCTCTCCTAATGGAAGGCCGTAGCGTCAGACTTAGCGGCGAAGACGTAGGACGAGGAACATTCTCCCACCGACACGTGATGCTGGTGGACCAGGAGACTGAGGCCATTCACATACCGCTCAACCATATACATGACCAACAAAAAGGGTATTTGGAGGTAAGCGGATTTGCACTTTTGTCGTTTCATAGATAAAGTCTTTATTGGCCCGAAATGTGTTCCGCACTAGCGTGCGGGCTAAATATGGTCACTAACTGAATCAAGTACAAATATACGATACCTTAAGTTCGTTTAGCTATAGTAGATTTTAATCTGGTCAGAAAGTGTAACTGCGACATCTATTATGACTTTCCCTGGAGGCTGAAAGTGTTTCACAGACCGCCCAATTATTTAATACACAATGACCATAAAGGAAGGTAAGCAAAATACTTCAAATAGTTCAATTACTTCATTTGGAGAATAAAATCAATTTTCGAAGGGAACGAATCCTTCGCTTATTTTTGCTATATTTATAACGTTACATAATTTGATTTTTTTTCTTGAAATTAATAAAACCATAGTCATGATTTTATAAATAAGCCTGTGCTGCTTTCGCGTCCAGCTGGCTGTGGGTAAAGCTTAAAAGCGCAGCCTTACGCTTTTAAAAGCTCCATTCCCGCGTCTCTATTGTGACGTCACGGTAGCTGAACCTCAGTTCTGTGCGTTAACAGGATAATAGCTTTTATGACAAAAATGTTACTTGAGAATAATATTTTAAACCGTATTTAAAAATATATATGTATGTATATCAGTCTCTGGCAGCCATATTACAAGCTTTGCTTAGTTTGGGGTCAGATGACCATGTGTGCAATAATGTCCCACATATCTACAATAGACTGTACTGAGCCGAAAGAAGGTCATTGTACTCATCATTGTGAACAATTTTTATTATGGGATCAACCTGAAATCGCAAACAAAATATCAGCTGTTCCATACATTTTGTCGAGTGGAAATGACCGTTTTCTATTATTTTGGCTTAGTACAGGATATATTTAAAATTATACTTAGTAGTCCGAGTATCAACTTTTTTTGTATTGCTTTTACAACCTTAACAAAATACAAGGAACCTAAAACTAAATAGTAAATACCTAAGTTACGTAGCCTGTATACAAAAAAAACAGTTAGGTGGACAATATACCGTTAAAGGTCTAGAGACAATCCAAACGCTCAAGCCAGTTGGAAGCTTTTCTTGAAATCTAAAATTGGAATGAGACCACTTAAGACCTTACTTACAGGCATTTCCCGGGCCTACTCCAGGAACCAAGATAAATACCCTAGCCTCAAAACTTTTTAGCGTCCTCTAACCTATCCCATTCAATAAAAAAGTCGAATATATATAATAGTCGAATAGGCATGATGACTTATATATTTTTAATACCTCATAAAAAAGGTGATCATCAATAGAGCCTATCAACGAAAACAAAATTTAAATTAGCTCAAAAATAAATAAGTTATAAGTATTTTAATTTCATGTTAGACAGAGGGCGCACTATACTGAGCTATGACGTCAAGCCTCAGGCGCGGCATACAAATACTATACTAACACGCGCTTTGCGAAAAAGGGATGGAGCATCTTCTCTCTATCCCCACCTAAAACTTTAAACGCTCATATCTCAGAGATTAATCAGCCAATTCAATTTATTTTTTCAGTATGTGTAATGTACCTATTTAGTTATATTCACCACTAAGCCTGTAATTTCAGTTCAGTTCATATATGTTTATTTCAAGTAGGTAGGTACACTAGGATACACTTTCGAAACGTCACAAAATACAAAGTTAAAATAAGAAATAATATAAAAATTAAACAATTTATTGTTTAATTGATTTGTAATAAATTAAACATTAGGACACATGCCTATTCCTTATTCAATAATGTCGAATTGAAAACCTTGATTAAGTAGATAGATATACCTAAACGCAAGATCTAGGTACTATTCTATACAGCAATGTGATCTCAATCGTGAAACGATATCTATTTGCGAAGGATAGTAGCGTCTCTCCAATCGAAACGTCTTGTTATTCTCGTACGTAGTAGGTAGCTCTCGAACGTGATATCACGTACCTATGTACGTGATAAAACTTTCGTGAAGCTAAGAATCATGGTTCGATTTAAATGGAATCTTGAAAAGGTTCGTGATCTCCGTATTTTAAGTGCACCTGTTTTTCTTCTGAAGTATATATTGAACTGCTTCAAACTAAATGTGGGTAGATATAAAGGTAGACAACCACAGATAGACAACGCACTGACAATGCCTCGGGTAGTAGTTATGGATGCCTATATCTGGCTGTGACCACTTATCATCACGTGACCCGCCCATCGCTTGTTTGCCACTTATTCAATAAAAATATGTACAGACCAAACTAGTACAAACTGAATAGTTAATGGTGTTAATAATCTCTTATTTTTTAATTGTTTTTTCACTAAACTGGCCGATACATGTCTATACAAATGTTATGAAATTAATTATTAAAACACACGCTGGGATAATATTCGTTAAAGTGTTTAGGTGATACCTAGCTGAAGAATGTAATGTATGTAAGTACCTTAATTAAGGGCTCAACTCAGCGCGTAACTTTCACACCAGTTTGTCTTACATTGAGTTAAAAATACACTTTCTTCGTAATTTTTTTTATCCTTATATTTGTACATAATTATGGACATGCATGCCGTTAACGCGTGTTCAGATACAATCTTAAACTGATTGTTAGAAAAGAGCCAAAGTGAAGTAGGTAATTGTTAGTTCATGGGACCCAGCAGTTGGTCGATACAAGTTTACGATGATGATGTGGAAAGTATAATTGGTGTTCCACTTTTTTGTTTCGTATTTCAGGTAGCAAACTCAATTCTCTCCGAGGAAGCAGTCCTCGGATTCGAGTACGGCATGGCGTATGACAACCCCCACAACCTGTTCATATGGGAAGCGCAGTTCGGGGACTTTTATAACGGCGCTCAAATAATTGTGGACGCTTTTATCGCTTCTGGGGAATGTAAGGTTTTATAAAATTATTCAGGGCATGAAAGGAAGATGCGATATTTCACTCCAAGATAAGACTAATTGTTTAAAATTGTTCACTACGTTGCCTTTTAGTGCATGGCTACTTCACCGTACCGCACCGTGCACATTATGCTTTACGAATTAAGCATAAACCTACTTTTTACATTCGAAAAAGCTATCCACATCAGCTGTTTGCAACTTCCTCGCTGTAGCGGTTTGCGCTACAATGTACTGAACAAGCTAAATTAAGTAGAACACATGCAAGCACGCATCGCTAAGTCGTCCCCAACATCTCGTCGTGTATGGCGTCAGGAAATATATTATCTAATCTAAAGTTAATTTCAAATTTTACATTAAATACTCTGCTGAGCCATGTATGTAATAAATTACTAAGCTGAGCCAAGTAAATCCATGAACACGCATCAAAAAAGTTTACCGACTTTGTTTAAAGTTTAATGACTCTAGTGAACCTGGCGATATACCTACACATACACACACAGTTTCTCTACAGAGAAAGCGTGACAATTTTATGATTGCAAAAATACTTGTATTAATTTTAAAACTTTAATTTTTCTCTCATCTCCACAGCTAAATGGGTCCGCAGCAACGGGCTTGTAATGCTTCTCCCGCATGGCTACGACGGCGCAGCATCAGAGCACTCCTCGTGTCGTATGGAGCGGTTCCTACAACTGACGGACAGTGCGGAGGCGGCTCCGGACTCTGAGGCTGTCTGTCTACATGTGGCGAATCCAACCACTCCTGCGCAGTACTACCACTTGCTTAGAAGACAGGTTGGTAGTGTTGGTACCCCGTTAGTCGTAGTCTTTCAGTCTTAGGTTATCCATGGAAGGACATACGTGTCGTTCCATGGATAACCTAAGTCTATCTTCGCCTTCAGAGTTAGAGCAGAAGATCTCCACACCCAACTGTTCTGAATTTGAACTGTTCTAAAACTTAGGTTATTTGAATTTATTAACTTAGAAGGGTAAGGCATAGTGTCGATAATTGTGGATTGGTGTGGACTGACTTACAGTTATTAGAAGGTTTTACTAAAAAACACAAGCTATATATATCTCTAGAGTATGAATGAAGACTTCAAAGATTTTCACGTCTATTCGAACGTCCCAAAGATTCATTACCATAAATGTTATAATTCTTCATTAGTACACATCTTCTCGAGCCACATAGATTCTGAAACTAAAGCCGTTTTTTGCAATTGTAATCTGCTTGATTTTCACAATTTTCCAGCAACTTGTTTGTTCCAGGTTGTAAGAAACTACAGAAAGCCATTGGTGGTAGTTGCACCTAAAGTTCTTCTCAGGCTGGCTGACGCCGCGTCACCTCTTGCAGACTTCACGCCTGGCACGCATTTTAAAACAGTTATAGGTGAGCTATGAAGACATACCAATGACAGTTGCAATACCGCCCAGATTCTCTGTGAAATTATTTAGCATAAACTGCAGAATCCAATGCAACCCTGCACTGCAAAATACTAAGGCTATTTTGTGGATTTACTTTGCCATAAATGTTACTCTCATTTCAAATAAACATGATAGATGGAAACAAAAACAATGGTAACAAAAGTATAAATAGATATTTTGTAAACCCCCGATAAAAGAGCTGGTAATCTTTCAAACGGCAGAACACAATTCTTTGAATCAATAGCTATATAAGATCGCTCAAGATCAAGTCACCTTTCAAACAAAAAAAACTCAAAATCAGTTCAGTCGTTTGGGAACTACGATGCCACAGACAGACACAGATACACTTATAACACCCTTATTTTTGCGTGCGGAGTTGAAACGCCAAAATTGCTGCGCTGTAATTTTCACGGAAAAAAAATCTTTTCAATTTATATACATTAATATTTCTACGACTTGAATTACCGGTTACACTAACGACAACCCCTTCAGCTGCTAACAGTTTTAACAGGACAAAGATAAATTCCGAATAAAGAAAAATATACATATATATACAAACTCCTGCTATATTTGTAGGTGATCCAATAGCCGACCCGTTGAAAGTAAAACGCGTCATCCTGGTAAGCGGCAAACATTACTACGAGCTGCACAAGGAACGAGTAAAGGCGAACATAGAAGACGTCGCCATCATTAGAGTGGAATCTCTAGCACCCTTCCCTTTGACTGGATTGCAAAGCGAACTGGAGAAATATAGGAATGCTAGAAGTAAGTAACAGACTCTTGACTTACATTTATATGATTAGTGAGGTTGTGGATAGAGCTCGATTTCGACGCAGTCACATGCACCATGTTCACGGGAAGACTGAAGCATGTGGGTGATTGGTCGAACAGTTCAAAGTTAGGTGCAAACAAAACGATCTACCCTCATTTTTAGTTTTTGCTACGGTTATCACTGGAACTCGAACCTAAGCACAGACTTTTAATAAAAGGCGACGAAACATAATAGATACTATTGCGTTGAAATTGCGAGGAATAGTAGATTGTACAATCGTGGTTATGATGCATAATTACGCAAAATTAAATGCCCGTCATGCATCATCATCATCATTTCAGCCATAGGACGTCCACTGCTGGACATAAGCCTCCCCCATCCTCAATTCCTCATGCATACTTACTCAAAATTAAATTACCTATTTACGCAAAATCAAACAACTGCTGGCTAGTCGGTCATTTGGACAGGCTCTTAGCATTATTTTTATTTAAATTCAGTTACTTACTTCCATTCAGTCTTTCACTTTGATCCCACCTAATGAAATCAATGTACTTACCACCCATTTCTACTTTGAAGGTAAAATAAGCCAAGGCTTTATCCTTATCCCTTAAATCGGGCCAAGTTCAAACAAAGTTATCGAGTTCCCGACCTTTTAGCAACTTAGAGTTATGGTGCTTCTACACGTCGCAAGTAGGTGTAGGCTACACGCATGACCAGTATACACGAGATTCATGCATAACTTATTTTATCGTATTGTTATAAGATGCAAGTGGGTAGTCTGCAAGAACCGCAGATCTCGTGAGCTACTTGCGCGAGTGCCTTGTGTTAGTAAACTCTTTATGCGTTTTGCACATGTAGTAGGTTTCTTATATTTATGTACGTACATCTATCTCTATTTTTCCACTATCGCACACCCCGCCTTCTACCTCCTGTATGGATCTTCTCCGTTCTAAGATTGCTTGTTAGAGATAAGGCTGCCGATTGATGCACTTGTTTTTAGGGTTCCGTACCCAAAGGGTGTAAACGGGACCCTATTACTAAGCCTACGCTGTCTGTCCGTCCGTCCTACCCTTTAACTGCTGTATGTTTATAATCGTAATAGATAGCCAGTTGATTTTTTCTCAGAATATGTAAGGTTACAGCAGATTAACTGAGAAATAATAATAATGTCAAATAGTAAAAACTAAAGGGTCAAACAGATTTTTTAAAATGTATTTATGTATTTGTTCTTATCTAAAAATGGTCATACGTACAAACGTCAAACTCGGCATGATTATACTTAGTACACACTATTAACAATGGACAAGCGTGAATCGTGACAAATTTCTGTTCATTACCAAGCAAAGCAACGTAGGGCGCGATGTTATCTTTTGCACAAATTTTTGTATTTTGTAGTGGTACGGAACCCTCAGTGCGCGTGTCCGACACGCACTTGGACGTTGTATTTTAAGCTGTTCTATCGTATGTATGTACTTTGTGATGTGAACTATAAAAAGTTTATCTATCTTTAGTTGCGCATATTAGATGTGCTGTGTGCAAGTTGCATTAGTTATTCCAAAGGAAATGTGCAGGACCATAACGGCAGTTCACAAGATGCATATAACTTGTATTGTACAAATTCATCAAAATGCGCAAGTTACCCGCACCGTATACAAGCACCATAACTACCTACATGAATGAAATTTAAATTTCAAATGATCCGAAAAAAGGGAACAGCCTGAAATAGCAATTGATATTCATGAAAGAAGATGCTAAATTGGCGCCTGCTTACAGAATTTATATGGAGTCAAGAAGAACATCGCAATATGGGCGCTTGGAGCTTCATCAAGCCGAGGTTTGAGAACCTACTGGGGAGACAGGTATATACACTTACTAAGTTTTTATTTACTTTTCAGAACCAGCACGAAGCGCTTTAATTCCACTTTTTTACCGACTTCCTAAAAATAGGAGGTTATCAATTCGACTATTTTAAAGGCCCCCCCCCCCCCCCCTTTAAAATAGGTTGGATGGTGATTAGGTACGGCAGGAATATTAATTTATTTACTTCTTTTGAGTTTGTAGTTAGTAGATAAATAAATATATTTTTATACCGAAGGTTGTAAACAAGCTATGGGGCTGCCTGATGATGAGCAGTCATGCTCACCTATGGATACTTGTAACACCATAGGCATCACAACTAGTTACCAACCTTTAAGAATCCATTAACTCGCCTTTTGAAGGAACTATGGCAACCCTACTTGTACTCTACCGAAAAGCATGTTCAGTGGTTCCCCAATAAAGATCATGAATTAAACCTAAACAGATTTGAAAATAACATACCTACCAATGTTTACGTAAGCATAGGGGGGGTAAAAGCTTTACTGACAAAGAGGGGGTGGTTTTAACTCTGCTTACGTAATACTTGAATGACTCCGTATCGTTATTTGCCAGTTGGTGTACGCCGGGCGCGCGGAGGGCGCGACGCCGGCGGTCGGCGCGGCCACGCTACACCGGAAGGAAGTCGAACATGTGCTCAAAGAACCACTTTACAACATCAAATAAACTGTATAGATACTCTACATGTTCCTAGAAATGAGGACTATCGTGGCGGTCGAGAAAGACGAGTGCGCAAGGCAGGCCCGCACTCCTTAACATTGACAAACTGTTCCCCGCCACCAACCTACCCCCGCCCTATGGTTAACTTTATTGTTCTCTGTTCACACCTCAGATCAGACAACCATGGGAGATATGCCTTAGTAACTATCGTTCGTTATAAAATGTCTCAATTTTTCATATATTTTTTTACTACTTCGCTAAACCGCTTAACGCAAAAACGGTACGTATGTACAGCTCACTTACATATTTTTCACACACACTAAAAAGCTTGCAGCGACAATAATCATCATGATCGAGTGCAGGGTGAGTTCGACTAAAGGTCCTTCGCACCCACCATGCCACCTTACCATTATATACCTTGATTGTCCGATAGCCTATTACAGGTTTCGTATAGATCTCAAAATTAAAAAAGGGTGGCTCTAGTACATGTGAAATGGTGATGAAATATTACGTATACGTGCCCTATTATTGGTGACGATTCTTATGCACCATTATCTAAACTAAACTAAATTTGACCGCTTTACAATTGTTGCCATCCTTCTCTCACATATTGAAATTAAAAGTGACGCAGATAATTTTAGTCCTGTCACATTGGTTTAGTGAGTGTTATAACAGAATCGACACCATTGGCGCATGTAAGTACCTACCAGCACCTAGCATGTCACCATATTATACATCGCATCAACGGGGAACGTGTTATAACTAGCCTTATTATAAAGTCAGAACTCCGTCATTTATAAATCTATTTGGAATATTATTATTATTTGAAAGGATATACTTTCAGATTGGTCCCATAAATCCCATATTTTAAATAAAAGTTTGGTTTTTAAATAAAAATAACTGAAAAAATTATGTCATCCAAGTAAACGAAATATATAATATATATACTTAATATTCGTATTTACCTACTAATTTTGAAGTCGGTTTATTAAATTGATATTTTTTGTTAGTGTCATGTCAAGGAGAGTGTCGCATTTATTTTTTTAATTGTTAATAAATGTTTTGTTATTTGAAAATTTGTATTTTATTGGTTTTCTTTTAGGTACTACGAAAATTACGTAAACATCCGTTGGTGACAAGGGCCACGGTGGATACAGGTAGGGCGTAAGTACGAACTTGTCGAGGGGTGGGGTTCACCCCCCCTCTAGCTACCTACGGCCCTGAAGGTAACTCTATTAAGTCAATATATTCTAATCTTAACTAACTTTTAACTTTATATAAGTAATTAACTTAACTTTTTTACCGAAACGGGATTATTAAGGTGTGGACAAATACTACTTAAAACAAACACCTAGATACAATCGGTAATTTAGGTTTGTTTTGGACATTTGGATCACACAACGCCCTATTTCGTACTCGCATAATGTTATTGCCAATAATTTGTAATGTCCTACTTAATCTAGTAAGATAAAGCAGAGGACAAGTGCTTTATGAGAGTGCCAGCTCTAAAGGTTAATTTCACGCATCATTAACTGCTCTAGACTGACCACAGGCTGACCATAAATCCACAGGCTGATCTTAAATCCTAATAAAGATTAACGATCGCTAAACTCTCTATAAATTATAGTTACCTATTCCAAAGTAGCCTGATGCCGCACGAAATATATTCAGTTACCTTCAGCTGGAATCACAAAGCGGCAAGTTTGTATAATCAATAGTTTTCAGCGGTAACCAAGCATTTACTTAGCAAGCTAACGTTCACTTGCAAACTAAAATCTGAAGTTACGTACACGTTTTTGAAGTGTTCCAAAAATGGCGGGTAAAGGAAAGAAAAAAGAAGAAGGCGGTGAAGGGGGAAAAGCAAAGAAAGGCGGCGGTGGTGGAAAGAAAGGGAAATCGAAAGGAAGGTGCAACGTGGATATGCTGACCGATGCAGCGATGGACAACGTGTACTATGCGTGCCATAATGTGCAAGAGTTGCTGGCGTCCAGAGGATTCCATCCTCCGGACTTCAATAAGAAGAAAAAGAAGGGAAAGAAATAAAATTGTTTTCAACTAACAATTCTAATTAAACATATATTGCATAGTCGCAGTGGATCATGGTGTTTTCTACATTGAAACTTAATCAAATTAGTTTGTATCACGTTGATTCCAATCTTATCTCCTGTAGATATCGCTCCAACTTCTTCACCTTAACCTGACTTACGTTCCTTGTGCGTTAGAAATAATTAAAACAAAAACTCAAGTTTATTGTTGCTAATTTTTTTAATGAGTAAACACCTACCTACTATTTAAATGAAGCTTTAGTTAGTGCCATATCATTTTAGTTAGTGAAACTGTGAAACGATCACAGACTATATTTTTAAATTTTTATCTACCGCTTAAACTTCAACTAGGTACATATAAACGCGTGTTGTTTTAAACCAAGCAAATATGGGCAACTTAATCAAGTTCACCCTAATCTACTTCAGTGACCCTCGGACCTCCAGGGCTCTCAGGCCTGGCGCAGCTCGGACCTCCACCTCCTATAGCGCCGTGGAGCTTCATCATAGCCTGCTGGCAGACCTTCTGAGCGTCTTGCAGTCTGCGTTCCAGCTCACCTTTATCTGCAGTTAGATTACGTTCTAACCACGTGAGCTGTGTAGTGCATTCCTTCAGGACGGCATTTCGCTCTTCGTTTGTGAGACGACTGCTTGCGTTTTCAGCTGCCTGTCAAAGAAGACTCATAATTGGAACTTTGTCTGATGTATCCAATTTTGTACAGAAGCTGAATTTCAACGCTTGTCTCTGCACTACGTTATGCGACCTTTTAAAACTGTTTATTCGGCTAAAGAAATGCGAGCAAATTACAAATTTTTAGCCTTTAGTTAGACCTGGGGCTTTGTCCTTTGTAAAATTCATACTTTACCGCAATTTTGACCATGAAGTAAAACGCCCGAGCGAGCGTTAGTTTTTCGCCCCGAACTGAGACATCGCGACCCCTATATCTTTACAACGCCTTAACCGATCTTACCCATATTCGAACTTTAAAGTTGTAGTATTGAAATAATGTAATGACGATTGGATCAACGATGCGAGTTATCGTCGAACAAATATATATACAAACATAGAAACTATGATTTGTCCCATTAGAATCTAAGACTTATCTTCGCTCGGTCAACTAAAACGCGACATGTAGGAACTAAATAATCCAAATAATAAACATCAGGTTTTTTTATCATCTCGATACATACATATTCATTTACATAACTTACCGTCTTGCATCCGTACAAGTAACTCTCGAGGTGGTTCCTCGCTTCCACCGTTTTCCTTATAATCTCGTCCTCATTTTTGAACTTCTCAGCGTCGTTGAGCATTTTCTCAATGTCCTTCTTGCTGAGGCGACCCTTGTCGTTTGATATCGTGATGCCTTCAGATCGGCCCGTACTGCGGTCTTGAGCGCTTACATTTAGGATCCCATTGGCATCGATATCGAATGTAACCTGCAATAATGATTATAAAGTCTAAATTTGGTTGCAATAGGAGCCTTAGCTTTGTTGACAATGACAATACCTCAATCTGTGGCATTCCCCTAGGAACCGGTGGAAGACCTGTTAAGTTAAACGTCCCCAACAGATTATTATCTCTCGTCATAGCACGTTCACCTTCGTAGATCTAAAAAAAAAAGAAAAGTAGACACTCTTGAAGAAATCATGTTCAACATTATAACTGTTACATACATGACTCTTTTTTCTAAAGAAATTATGTCATAATATTCCTCTTTTTACCTGAATTGTCACAGCAGGCTGATTATCAGAATACGTTGTAAAAGTTTGCTTTTGAGCAATCGGAATTCTAGTATTTCTTTCAACTAGTTTCGTCATGACACCACCAGCAGTTTCAATACCTAGGGATAAAGGAGTCACGTCGACCAGCAATACATCTTGGATTCTAGTATCTTTGGAGCCACTTAAGATAGCGGCTTGCACTGCAGCACCATAAGCAACTGCTTCGTCGGGATTTATGGACATGTTCAGAGATTTGCCACCAAAGAACTCCTGTAAAAGATTTACAATTTTTGTAGTGTTCATAACTATTTCTTGATCGAAGCTACAATAAAATAATATTTGAGTTACCTGCAGCAGCCTTTGAATTTTTGGTATGCGAGTAGATCCCCCAACCATGACTACGTCATGAATTTCCCTGGTATTAAGACCAGCGTCTTTTAAAGCTCTTTCGACAGGGCCAATGGTTTGACGGAACAAATCCGAACACATCTCTTCGAATCGAGCTCTCGTAATCTTCGAATAGAAATCTATGCCTTCATGTAAAGCATCAACTTCTATACTAGCTTCTGTACTGGAAGAGAGAGTTCTCTTCGCTCTTTCACAGGATGTTCGAAGTCTTCTGAGAGCTTTGGGATTATCCTTCATATTTTTCTTAAACTTTTTCTCAAATTCCTGACTGAAATGATCCACCATTCTATTGTCAAAGTCCTCTCCACCCAAATGAGTGTCTCCTGCTGTAGATCTGACTTCGAACAAAGATCCCTCGGCTATTGTTAATACAGAAACATCGAATGTTCCTCCTCCAAGGTCAAAGATCAAAACATTTTTGTCACCTTTGAGATCTTTGTCTAAGCCGTAAGCCAAAGCAGCTGCTGTAGGTTCATTGACGATTCTGAGGACGTTCAGTCCTGAAATAACACCCGCGTCTTTTGTGGCCTGCCGTTGCGAATCATTGAAGTACGCAGGGACAGTTACCACTGCATCTTTTACTTTGGAGCCAAGGAACGTCTCTGCTGTTTCCCTCATTTTAGTTAAGACCATGGATGATATTTCTTCCGCGGAAAATTTTTTCTTCTCTCCTTTGTATTCTACTATTATTCTAGGTACGCCGCCTTCGGAAACAACTTGGAAGGGCCAGTGTTTGATATCTCCTTGGACTTTTGGGTCATCGAACTTGCGACCTATCAGTCGTTTTGCATCGAACACTGTATTTCTTGGGTTCATTGCAATCTGTGAAACAAAACCGTGTGTATTGCCAATGTCTTTAGAAACTACTCTACAATTCTCCAAATTGCACGTAGGTAGGTAGGTACTATAGCGTTTTCTGTCTTTTCTATGGAATAAAATAGCCAAATACGAGAATGTAGCAAATTCGCATTATTTGGTCAATTACTAGGTTGAGCTCAAAGTGAAGTTCCCTAACTTTAATGTCCTGTAATGCTAGAAAGTTCGACCCATTTCGTCTGATCAGGAAGTAGACAAGAAATAAACCTGATTTTTGGCAGCATCGCCGATGAGTCGCTCAGATTCTGTGAAGGCGACGTAGGAAGGAGTGGTTCTGTTTCCTTGGTCGTTGGCAATAATTTCTACCTTACTGTGTTGGAACACACCCACGCAAGAGTAGGTGGTTCCCAGGTCGATTCCCACCGCTGGCGCCATCCTTCAAATCAACGTTAACACTGCAAGAACGCGGAATTTAGTTAACCTGTACCTAATGGTTGCTGTATACTCTCTCGGGGACACATTACTCAAAAATAAAGGCAGGTACTCTCCGAAATACACCCGGTAAAAGACGGACTGTTGACTTGTATTAATGTTTCTTCCGAGACTGACCTGGTAGACTTATGCCACCTTTATGCCGCGTCGAGCCGACATAAATCTACCAGGTGGCATAAGTCTACCAGGATCCCCCCAGTCTAATGCCTTAGGAAATACGAATAAGTTCATAAGGCAAGCCGCTTGTCTGTGCCTGATAATCTTGCACGGTTCCGTATGGATGCGTGCCTCTATTCTCCCCCGTGACGCCGCGCACCAAGGCACGCGAACAATCCCCTATCTGCCGAGCGCAACGCCACCTCAACACGCTTGTGTCCTCACAACCACATGTCGACATATTCTCAGATAAGGTCGTTATTTATTAAACATTCAATGATGTACAGTGAGGCGTTTTCTATTTTTTAAATTGTTTATTTAATTGAACTTTTATTGTTATTTAAATTTTTATGCCACTGTTTTATTTAATTTTATTGTAAATATTTGTTAATTAATTAGTGTATAAATTGGTAGCTTTAGTAAATAACGTCATGGTAAAAAACTGTTAAGTTATTTGCTCGATAAATAAAGAATTGAATTGAAAAAAATTTCATTGAATAAGGTAACACAACTACCTACTATCAGATAGGTTACAAATCATTTGCTTTTGTACCATCTACCATAGTTTCTCACTACTAAATTGATCTAGTGTTCCTCGAGCGCGGAAAGTGTTAGTTTGTTTCAATCTAAACTATTTATTGAACATAGTTGGATAACATTTCAGCTTAGCTACATTCCTGGGAAACTTCACGCTCACTGACCTATTTTATCGTCATTACCACGTACCTAAGCTTTAACTGCTCCAAATTTCAAGCGGCCAGGGTTGTATAGGTACTGGAAAGTCACGCCGTTACATTTAGTTTAGCGATTGTTTAAATTTTAGCTTTTTAACTTTTTATATTATTATTATGTAGGCAAAAAAAAACTAGAATTTAAAAGTGAAGACTAGCTAGTCGCGAGAGTTTTACATGGGAACTGCAATTGACTACTGCAAGGACATGACATTGGCATGCCAATTGGGCTCTATTATTATGGTAACAAATGGCATATCTGACAATAGCCCATAAAATACCTTACCATAGTACAAAATGTAACGTTCTAGTCTAGACGGAATACATTTAAGTAAGGTACGCTATCTAGCTTGTGTAGTACCACTTCAAGCTTGTGTTCGTAATAAAATGCAAGTAGTGGAGGGTAAAATTCGAATCTCTAATGAACGGTGTAAATAGAAAACCAAAATTATTTCGCGAGCTCTTCCTTACGTAATAAAGGCTTGAAGCTTGTTATTTTATTTAACGACAGTGCTCATTAAGTAATTGAATGGGCCTATCCTAACCTTTGTGTGGGTTTATTGAATATAGGTCATCCATGTCCCTTCTACTGATAACAATATTAGAGCCTCAGGTTAGAGCTAAGTAGAACCGAGAAGAGTGCCCTATTTAGTATTTACATGAGTACTTGTATAAAGTTTTGATTTATTTAGAGTTTTTTTATGAGTTATCTAGCCTAAGTTGCACTGCGTTTTACGTTGCACTACGTTTCTTAGCAGTATGGTGAGAGGGTGTCGGAAGGCGTATTTAGACTGCCTTAAAAGATTTCCTCTTGTAAATCGTAAATAATAGTAAAAAACTTGTAAACATTATTGCTAGTTATTTACTCGGGTCATGCAGACTGTAAGAGTTTTATGCACTTACCTGATTTAACAGAACTACAATTTTTCTCTAACTTTTACACGCATTTTGTAATTTTACACAAGTAATTTCACAGTCACATGGTGCCGATGTTTGACAGATTTGACCGGTTTGCTGGCATAAAACCATTTCTGTCATGGTTTAGGGGAAATATACGAAGGTTTTATCAACAGGTCTACGTAAAATAGAAGACAAAGTTTGTATATAGGTACTCTTTGGACTAGGTCATACAGTAGGTATATTATTATACCATGGGTCACACTTTGATGACGAACGGTTTAGCTCAGTGGTAGCACGTCTACCTCATGAAAAGGGTTAGATTCCCGGACGCGCAACGTTTAAATGATAAATTTAAATATCTGATCTTGTATAAAACGGAAATCTAGAGGGTGTGGCATCTCCAAAATGGAATCCTACAGGAGTTACTAGTGTGAAGCGATAATATGTACCTAGTCATTACACGTGAAAAGAGGTCCTACATTAGATTGTTCCAGTTTTATTTTCAACGTAATATCATCATTAATAAGCCCATCGTGTTCTCAGTCATCTCAATGCAAGATCGTGGAAGATGTGCATCACGTGCTGATGGAGTGCATCCGGACCGACAAATTCCTCTAGTACCCCCTTTGGTCCGCCAAAAATATCTAATAATTCTCAATATAAAAAACCGACTTCATCAGAACTGGACGAAATTGAAATGGGACCATATGGGAAGCACCAGCTTTTTAAATAAAAAAAATAATCATCAAAATCGGTTGACCCAGTCAAAAATTCTGCGGTAACAAACATTAAAAATAAAACAGTCGAATTTATAACCTCCTCTTTTTTTGGGAGTCGGTTAAAAATCAACTATTGCTTAGTCAATGTAATTTTTCAAGGTATTAGCCGGTATCTGTAGGCAGTACTATAATTCTTCCACTTGCCAAATTAATAAAATTCAGTTTTTGGTTGCCCAAATAATTTATTACAAAATATAACGTTCTCATAAAAACTCACTTTCTTATGTGATAAATTTGTGCTCGAATTAATGTATTTATAATATAGAAAGCTTTGTATAGGTACTTATATATAGTCGAACCGCGCTAAGAAGCGAAAGCTGCAATAAACCGACGCCAACATTATAATAAAATTAACTAAAACCGTAAATTCTGATCACCTTTTCTAGCTTTTTATCGCAAATTAGTAGCTAAGTCGACACTACAGTAAAATATATGACATCACATTAAAACCCGACTTCAAAATGAGTAAATACGCAATTTCGTTTACTTGGATGACATGTGTTTCAGTTATTTTGATTTCAAAACCAAACTATTGAACCGCTTATGATGAAATTTACACAGGACCACGTCTGAAGTATGGCCTACCAAACAAAAAAAGAATCATCAAAATCAATTCATAATTAGCGGAGAAATCGGTGACCATACATAAAAAAAACCAGTGGAACATAGAACCTCCGCCTTTTTTGAAGTCTGTTAAAAATGAAATATATTCACTCGGCTTTTACTGCGGCTGTCAGAAAGGTTTTTAACGCGGGTCCTTAGTTACATAAGAAAATATAAATCAATACATACTTACACGGCAAAAATGGCACAAAATAATTAATAAATATTTACCAAAAAAAAAAAAACGGATTTTTTATCAACGGGATTCAACCCCTAATTTTCTACCCTTTACAGCTAGTATATGTTTTTCAAATTAAAATGTGACCACCCTCGCGATATATCTTATACTTACTTATACAATAAAAAATAAAAAAAACTTTTTACAAACAAGCTTTTTTATAGTGACGTCATTTTATTTTTCTTATTCTTCTCAGCCCTTCCATTTTATATCGATATCATGGTAGAAAATGTTGTCCGCCATCATGGGGCGTCTGCCATATTGAATTTAGAGTGAAGTCATTTAATTTTTCGAATTTTTCTTAGCAAACTCTTTCATTTCATTTTGACATCTTATATCTCGGGGTGACGAGCGCAGAGCATTGCCATCCAGGGTTTTGAACTGTTAAAATTCTGAGTAGCATTGAGCTGTTATGGGCAAGCGTGAAGAGCCATCAGGCGAGCGGCTTCGCTCGTCTCGTGACTCAGTATCATTTTAAATAAAAAATTAACATATCATGGGGTGCATAAAAAATAACTTGTTCTCCATCTTTGGGAGTTGACCGTATTAGATTTATTTATAGACAAATACTACTATTTAGAATGACGTCACTTACTTAAACATGCATTGTCATCCATACTAAACGTGTATGCAAAAATTTAGCGCAATCGGTTGGGGGTAACTGTTAAAAACCAGTTGCAAAATTTGACCCAAATTAACCAGGCAAGATAAATAAGAAAATTGTAAAAATCATTCAAAATGGCCGCGGCTTGAAGTAAAAGCTTGTTCATACGAGTACAATATGCATATTGTACTCGTATGAACAAGCTTTTACTTAGTTTACATAGTGTTGCAATATTTTACAAGAAAATCAAATTAAAAACCAACTTCAAAAATTTCCCTGGGATCCCATCATCAGATTCTTGGTGACTATGAGACCAAATTGGAAGTATATCCTACCGAACAATGTTTTTGCTTTGAAATCGGTCAGCAGTTGGCGTAGAATTCAATACTTTATATATTTATGTTTTTTTTTATGTATAATATATAATACATAAAAAAAGTATAAAGTGGAACATAGAACCATCCTACTTTTTCGTCGGTAAAAAAATGGCCTAAGCCACACGTAAAATCTTGTTTATAAAAAATGTTTTTTAGCGTTAACTAATTTCATACACATTATACAATTATATATTATTTTCACGTAGTGCCCTTTTTGCCGTGTTTTAACACTTTGTTTTTAATATATAACACCCTGGTACACTTAAATAAAAAAAACCTAAGTTTAGCTACAGCTATAGAAATTAAAATAAAAGGTAACTTTAAGCAATAGATTGTAATAACAGAGCAAAGGTACGTCCACATTGGTAGAATAAGTGTTTGATAAAAAAATATGCTAGACTAGGCCCAACGCTCACTGGTGAACGGAAAAGTCAGACGGTAGGTTTCAATTTACACACTCTCCGAAATGTATCCGATAAAAAATCCGATAGACTAGCAACTTTGCACCGACGCTCAAGACTAAGTAGCCTAGTTTGAACGATAGAAAAGAGAAGTAAATAGAACGGAAATGAGAAGGAAACTCTGTCGCCAGGTATTGTGACAGATATGTGATTGAACATTCTTATTTATGTCAACGCGTCGAACTCCGCGTCACAGTTGCTATGGGTTTATATGAGTGCAAGTGGCTACAACAAATTTCTTACAAAAATGCCTTGAAACCCGTTCTATTTTAAACAAAAACAAAATTATTTTCTGTGGTCTGAACCACGGATTCGTAAAATGATAAAAATTATCAGTCCAGTAACCTATTTTATACCGTTTTGCTAGTTTTGATCACCTACGACAAACTGAGAAAAGATGACATTTCCTCGACTCGCCAGTCACCGTTGCGCCTTACACTTTACCAACGATATCTAACAGTGAAGACACTTTCTGATAACACATTCAGTTGAAACGTTTCACCTATGGCGGGAAATTCCAATGCAAACGGAAAGGTTAAACGCATGTAATAGTTAATAAAACCAACTTAAAGAAACAACGCTTATAAATCTTCGCCCACTAATGATACCTACGACAGTACCGCGTCATCAACTTGAGCAGACCAATAGGCGTTAAGCAGAGCCTTTGTTTACGTTGCATTGCTAATGAATTTGATATCAAGGTGAAACGTTTCACTTTGGCGGGAAAATCAAATTTCAAACAGTTTTTTTGTCCTTGTAGCTAGGCCGGGTAATTATTGTGAAATAACTGTGTTTGCGAAAATTGTTGGTTGTTCTTTAAATTATCATGTACAGTTATTAATCAGAAAATCACCATATTACTTAAATTTGTCCAAAAACCGTTTGAAACAGGAAAAATTAGTTTATTGCCAAATGTATGTAATAATATGTATTAGAGATAAATAGATTTACGTGAGTTTGTAAAGAATGATAATCAATTTTCGCAAACATCATGATCGTTTACAATAATTTCCCGGCCTACAAGAACAAAAAAACTGTGTGAAATTTGATTTTCCCGCCAAAGTGAAACGTTCCACCTTAATGTCTTACAAACTTATTAATAAACGTGGAGTACTCCTGGAATAGTTACTGCGTCTTTTGTCTTTTTCTCTCTTTCAAATTTTGAACTCGATCGAGAAAGACAAAAGACGAAGTAACTATTCCACAGAATAATAAAGAGCACCGAATCCGTCACTTGATATACAAAGCGTACAAGGCCGTCAGTCAAATAGTATGTAGCCTTTGGAGCCTTTTACAGGTCCCTAGTACATTAAAGTAGTGTACAACACTGCAATATGCCGTCCTGTCAAAAATATGTTTCAATCTGTTAACAAAAAAATGGCATATGAGTAAAGAATGTAGGTAACATATTTAATTCGCTTATGCTAAATTACCACTACTTCTGTGCTTTAGTCCTTTTTCTGAGAACTCCTAAGGCATCTCCACGTTTATTAATAGGGGTATACATGTATAAATTATATAGACATATATAGTGTTCCGAATCTCGCCATGAGCACGAATAGAAACCAAAACGGCAAATAAAATTTCCCCGTGCCGTGTTAATTCTCATTAGGGATGTTGGCGTTGATTCGAAACGCGCTCTCAATATTACAAATGTGGACTTACCATAGTTTAAGCACGTTTAAGTATAAAATGTATTACTAGAGAACTCTATAAATAATATTTCTAAGTGCGACCTAGCGAATTATCGATAAAGCACTTGTTTCTATAATACAGGCACTATTTTGTATTGTGCCGACATTAGTTTATGCCCCCTAATGCCACCGCAGACGAACGTTCTAGACGGCAACAATGTTTCGTCTGCCCCTTATATATTTATTACATTTTATATGACAGTCTACATTTCAGTTATATGATTATTACCAGGATGTTTTACCGTCATAAGGTTGCGGATGGAGTTCCCGATATTACCGGCAAAAGTAGCAAGACTAAAAAAGAGGGTAGATCGTTTTGTCTGCAATCAACTTTGAACTTTTCTGCCAACCACCGCTTCAGTCTTTCCGTGAACATAGTGCATGTAACCGCGTCAAAATATCGAGAGCTCCACAACCTTGTCACGGTAAATATCGCGTTAATAATCAACATCCATGAGTTTATAAATCAATGTAAGTATCTCTCGCAGTTTTATGTGTCCGTTGCTGTCCGTCGTCTGTGGTGACCAGTAGCTTTAAGTATGAGCACTTGCGAAAAATTTATCGTTACGTATACGATAGCAAAATGTATGAAAAATTGAACAGCGCCTCTATTGGACGTAAAAGGAACGTAACGTAACGTTTACGTAACGATAACTTTTTCGCAAGTTCTCGTACTAACCCCACAGTACAGTAATTAACAGTTTTCTCTCTCTCTCTCTCTCCCTCTCTTTGCGTATTTTGACAGTACTGTTCTTACATCGGCAATTTTGTTTTTATTATACGAAAGCTGCGCCTTATTAAGATAAGGTTAAGAATAGAAAAAACTCATGAGCAGTGTTCTCGTAAAATGCGCGATGCGTCTGTAATGTGAAGGATGCGCATGTAGCTATCAGTAATAAATAAAGTTTTTTCATAGCCTCTATAGTTCTATACGATGAGTTTTCAAAACCTGTTATTACTATAACCACAGACCTCTATCAGTAGACACCGCGAGTACATCATGTTGTAAAAACCCTGCAAGCCGCATTTTTCCTATAACGTACTTTTTTTATTGCAAAATAGGCTTGCGCTTGGTGCCTATTCGCCTGATGTTAAGCGATGATGCGGCCTACGGTGGATCACGCTTGCCAAGAAGAAACCGATACACTCTTACGTACTATAACGTCACGAGAGTTTGAACCGTATTACAAAATGCAATAGTTCAAATTCAGGTAGGTATCTGGATTTTCGAGCACAAAAACGAAAAAACAAGAGCCGAAATTTTCAAGATCCATCCATTCAAAACAAGTACACTATAGCATTATTTTTTTAATTTTATGTCTGTAATTTAACGAAATTCTCTCTAAACTTTTACTCTTAGAGTTTTACGAAAAACAACTTTTGTAAATTGGAGGTAGCATGTTGATATATTTTTGTAAAGTTTTTCAAAAAATTTAAGAAGTAATTTTTAATAAAAAATAAAATCTATTTAATGGTAAAAATTTATTGTCTATATATGAATATTTTATTATATCAAATCAGAATGCCAAAATCCAGTTTTCGTTGCTTTTTTCAATGTGAGAGGGCCTTATTCCATGCGCACGGCCTACTGCTATATAAAAGTATTTACAGTTTACTATGGCGCCATTCGTCATTGTTTGTATTGACGTCTGTCGTGTTGCTGCCAAAGCAACGGAGATCGAACTAAATCATGCTGTGTGCTAGTTGGAGCATTGATCCAACTTGACATGCAAAGCAGGTGTATTCACGGTATCTATGTTGGTAAAGGTCTGTGATTTTGACCCAGTTTGCTATAGGTAAATACACCTTATTCACATCGTTGCATATATGATTTCCTATTATTTGATATCTAATAATTGCAACGGTATTTTAAACATAAAAATACATAAATTAATCAACACACTTAAACTTAGACCCGGAAACCATAACAATATAATATATGAGTACACCCTGTACCAGATTAAATAATATTCGCTCCAATTTGTAACAGATTAAATTACATTCGCCCCAATAATCGACCTTACGGCGACTTCGCAAAACATCTCTTTCCATGTTGACTTTTCCCCCTCCATAACGCAAATAATGTTGGCTTCATAAGGCGATGAATTCATAAAATTTTTAATTCTAATAATATTCTAAAGAATATTGGGTAATTTTGGAAACATGATTGGTGAAACTTTTCTCGATAGAATAATTCGACGAAAGCAGACCTTCTAAAACACGTTTTATGTTTTTTCACAGAATCTAAAAGTTCTTGCCAATTATTTTATTCATATTCTAATAGTCATTTGTGTAATGTAATTTAATGTTAAACGGACTTTATGCAAAAGGGAAAAAAGTCAAAGTTAAGATAATGCAACATAGTGAGCATTGAACATTTTGCGAAATCAATGTAATGGTCCTATTGGCATGATGACTAATAATTTTTATTACCTCATAAAAAAGTTAATCATCAATAGAGCCTATTAACGAAAACAAAATTAAAATTAGTTCAAAAATAAATAAGTTACAAGTATTTTAATTTCATGCTAGACAGAGAGCGCTTTACTGAGCAATGACGTCAAGCCTCAGGCGCGCTATACAAATGCTTATAACAACCGCTTTGCGAGAAAGGGATGGAGCATCTCCCCTCTATACCCCTCTATACCTAAAACTTTAAACGCTCATATCTCAGAGATTAATCAGCCAATTCAATTTATTTTTTCAGTATGTGTAATGTATTTAGTTATATTCATCGCTAAGCCTGTTATTTGAAATAAATTAAACATTAGGCCACATGCCTATTGTCCTAAATAATAACTGACGCGGTTCGCAGAGAATTTTCCAAACATATTGAAGATTATACTTTGAATCTTAGGAAAAAAGAATATTGGCATACAAAATAACTGACATATAAGATGCAGTACAATTATAGATAGTAAGCCGGTATTCACCGAAACTGTATGAAATGTGTAATAAAGAAATACAAAGAAAACAAAACATGAAAGAAAATACACCGCTTTTTTCATTTAAAATAGATACATTTAAACTCGGCTCCATTCACATGGCTTTGATGGTTACCGGCCTTTACTGATTATATTTGTACTGCATTTTAAATTTCAGTCATCTCAATTATATCTTATATCACATTATAGATTAATGCCTTATTTCAATGCATTTACGTCAGGGGCAGAGGGCAGAGCCGGATTTAAGAGGGCAACCGGGGCTACAGCTACCCACAATAGACTTCGAAAAAAAAAACAAATTCAGTCTAGTAAACACTAGTAAACCGGGGGCCTCCACTCCTTTGTTGCCCCGAGGCCTCCAGACCTCTAAATCCAGCATTGGCAGAGGGTAGTTATCATACATTTCATACAAACAAATACAACGTGTAACAAAAAGGTGTGGTAATACTGAAGTGTGTGGGTGTGGTAAAATTGAGAAATACAGGCAACTCTGAAATCCCGAGAAAAATAGCTATAAAGCAGCTGATGATACCGTTTTTTTTCGTTTTCTATGGAAAACGGTAATTGACACTCGACAAAATGTATGGAACCACTTTATTTTCGCGATTTCAGAGTTGGTCCAATAGTAAAGTTGTTCATAACGATGGATACATAATTACCCTTCAGTATTACCACACCTTTATCACGTAGTATATATTCTTACCATTCAATGGTTGCCTGGAAGAGATTGCTTTTAGCGATAAGGCCGCCACTACGTGGCAATAGTGATAGTTATAGAGGTAGTGTTTTCTATCTGTTTGAGATTTTTAGTTCTGGTAAGAACAATAAACTGTTACTTTCTATCTACTACTACCGAAACTGCTGGTCCGATTCTGATGAAACTTTCTAAGTATATTTAAGACGGCAATGTGATTTATTGTTTTGAAAAACAAAAAAAAAACATTGTTTTAAATAAAAGTACAAGTTATTTTTTTTTTTATGGTAGCCTTGTGTTTGCCTACCACCTCGCCTGATGTTAAGTGATGATGCGGTCTACAATGGAGCATGCTTGCCTAGAAGAAACCGATTCACTCGTGATTTTAAGATACCCAGATTGCATCGAGATACAATACGTATAGTCACAATCGTGCCATAAAAATGTCCGAACCAAAACTCGGCACAAGCTACGAATTGCGCATACTTTTTGGTTAGTTGTAAGGTAACCACGATCCGACTAAAACGCCGCGCGATGCCAGTTCTACAAAGCCATAGCGGATAAGCGACGTTGAACACTATGCAAGCGACATAACGTCGAAATTGGAGTAAATGTGGCATTGTGAACTATATAATTGATGTTTAGGTATGTACACTACGCTTGGACGTTTTTTTGACTATTTTCACTTAGAGATTGTGGCTCTATAAGTATTGTATATCGATGCCAGATTGTAACTATCTGGGAACAAAGTAACTATTGGCACAAACCAAGTTTCATCAAAATCGGTCAACTAATTTCCGATAAATGTTACTGGTACATTTGTATGAAAATTATAAAAATGGCCTGACCTCTAGTCCCGCCTTAAGGTATAAGATTTTTTGTTGAAAATTCTGCTCTTCTCCCAATGATAACACAATAATCACAGATACCGCCTACATAATAAATTAAATACAAATATAATTACATAAAAAACTAGTTGTAATTGAATGTATCACATCGTTTTTGAAACGATTTCTCCTGACGTCCATTTCAAATGGATTTCATCATCTTGTCTATGAAGGCGGCTTGGATCTCGTCGGCTCTGAAAATTATAAAATAGAATTATAAGTACCGCGAATATGTACTTTAATACTGATGTATGTAGATAAACAGCTACATTCTATCCATTGTTTTGTATATTATTATAGTATAATAGGCTAACGTTTGACAACCAACTCGCCTGATGTTAAGCGATGATGCGGTCTACGTTGGAGCACGCTTGCTTAGAAGAAACCAATTCAGTCTTGATATGAAGACACTGGATATGCTGGATGCAGGCCGCTTCCAACCGGGCCTTTTGGAAATCGATGGGGAGGCCTATGTCTAGCAGGGGACGCCCTATGGTTGAAATGATGTTGACGAACAAGTGTCAACTTATTTAGTACACACTCTAAAGTAAAACTACATATAATAAATTTACTGGCCAAGTGCGAGTCGGTGACAAATATATTTATAATTCCCTGTCTGTTGCGTTAGCATGAGCAATGTTGGACCAGACAGTGTCTTCCTCAAAACTGGGAACAATAATAACCAATATTAAAAAATAAAAATAAAACACAACACTAGGAGCATACGCTAGAGCTTCATGACCTTATTCCAACCTCCCCCTTTTACTACAGGACAAGTAGAAGGACTGCACACTATCACCCCTTCCTCGTAGAAATTCCAAAGATTAGTACACAACGATTTGGGTCGTCTTTTATGATATGTACTGCCCAAGAATATAACTCCCTGCAGTCCGCCTTGTTTCCTGAGATCTACGATCTAGGCATCTTCAAGGCTAGAGTGAATAGATTTCTTCTAGATCAACGTGTTCCATCCTCGGCCACACCGTCGCTTACCAACAGGCGAGTTGGTGATGGTAGGTGAGTGACAAATAAAAGTAAGTAATTAAATAATTTGCCATAACTGCTAAGCTCATTCGTAAGTTAGTGCAATGGATAGGGATAGGTGGAGTCATGGCCACCTTAGCATAACCTAGTCTTTCTGACCCTGTAAGATGGGTTGCCATCTTCTCGTCCAAGATACCACAGTGCCTAAAGACAAAGGTCTTTGACCAGTGTGTGTTGCCAGTGATGACATATGGTACTGAAACATGGTCCTTAACTGTTGGCCTTTTGGAAAAACTCAAGAGTCACGGGCAATGGAGAGAGCTATGCTCGGAGTTTCTTTGCGCGATAAAATCTGGAGCGTAGTTATTCGCCAAAGAACCAGATTCACTGACATTGCTATTAAAATTATCAAGTTGAAGTGCATTGGGTAGGCCACATCGCTCGAAGAACTAATGACCGATGGGGAGAAAGGTTCATGAGTGGAGACCACGAACCGGAAGACGCAGCGTAGGTAGGCCTCCCACTAGATGGACCGACGACATTGTGAGAGTCGCGGGCATCCAGGGGATGCAGATGGCAGGGTGTCGTTCAGTGTGGAGGTTAAAGGGGGAGGCCTATGTTCAGCAGTGGACGTCTTCTGGCTAATGAATAATAATAAGAATAAGATTTATTTTATTGCCAAAATCTTCTCTTCTTGGAACGTTGAAACAGAATCTCACACACGCATTCTGTACTCTTTATATCGCTTTTTAATAATGATGATGATGAAGATGGGGTGAAACAGTTGTGAAGGTACTTACTTATTTTGCGTGACTGTGTGCATTAGGTTGATGATGTATCTGGGACACACATCCTCGTGCATCACTCGCGCGTGGAACAACAGCCCCTGGCACAGGCAGTAGAGGATCTCTACCAGCGGCAGGTTGGATGGAATCATGCCCTTCTGGCAACCCCACGACGCAAGGATCTAATGGATAATGCACCTTATTAGTTAGGGAATTGGGTGTACATCGCTGGCATCAGATTTTCCGGTAGCACAATGAGATATCAGGGATAATCATAATACTAATACAATAATTATCAGTTTAAAAAACCGACTTCATAAAAATGTCAGAACTGGACCAAATATGCGCCTCTCTCTATCCCATAGAGCGTGCATTAATTAGGCACTATTGGTTTTAGAGAGCGCACGCCTGATTTAGTACTGAAGTGTTCCGACAGATGTCTCTTATAATAATTCGCAAAGTATAGACTTTATAAAAAAAGTGTTGTACGAAACCTTACCTTCATTTTAAAAGATCTTTTCAACGATACTTCACAAGAGGAGGTACAATGAATTTTTTAAATCCCAATTACACATGTACAAGATCCACCCCTAAAATGCAATATTATATACTTATTGTACTCTTAAAATTGAGATCTATATTACAACTGTCATTTTGCAAAGTTCCATGCATTTATCTTAGTAATCATAGAAGTTAGAAGGTTCTAAAAAATTCAGACGGACGGACAGATGGACGGACATTCGGACAGACAGACAGACGGACAGAACGAATTTATAAGGGTTCCTTGTCGGGCTACAGAACCCTAAAAAAGGGGAATACAGTCTTTTTATAACGGTAGCTTAACCTTATACCTGAACTGCTTTTAAGCCCTGTTTAAAATGATAATGAACCTTATTGTCTAATATGTAAGGTACCTGCAGCGCTGAGGTGACGGGCGCCAGTGCGATGGGCGTGGAAGGCGCGGCGCGGAAGGCGGCTCCCGAGAGGAAGCCCGCCGGCGCTGCGTACCAAGCCGCGTCGCGACCGTGAGCTCGGCACAGCAGGCACACTACTAGCTGTGGATAATCACAATAATATCATATATGTGAAAGTTTGGATGAATTGATGGATGTATGGATGGATGGATGGATGTTTGTTACTGATGAATATATGACCTATCCCTATTGTAAGTCACAAGTTTCTATGTCTTATAGTTTAGAAATGCAGGGTGGGACAACTTTTTACCACTTCGACGGGCCATATTTTGCAAAGAATAGACTTTATAAAAAAGTGATGTGTGAAACCTTACCTTTATTTTGAAAGACCTTTTCAACGATAACCCACACAAGGAGGTGCAGTTAAAAAAAAAACCATTTACACATGTACCAGAGTAATAATTAGAGCCAATAATTTGTCAACTTGCCTATTCATAGCCCTCAAGAAATGTTGTTTCCAATGTGTTCTCAGTTCCCAATTAAAATGCTTACCCTATAAATCCCGATATATCCGCCAAAGAAGATTCCAAGCTTCAGATGGGAGAACCTCAACGATTTCAACGCCTTTGTGGGCGTCAGTATCTTAGGGATTATTGTCCGCAGCATTGTCATTGCACACCCTACGCCAAACAGCTGAGCTGTGCCCTGAAATAATTAGATGTGTTTTTAAACGGAGATAAGTATACAAATTAGTACTTAAAACATTTTTAAGGTTCTGTACCTAGAAGGTATACATCAAGAAATCGAGTCTGTATGTCACACTCGATTTCTTCAGCAACATTTGGCATGTTTAAAAAGCTCTCTTTAGCATTTTTGAGTATTGGTAAAATCTTAATTTGTTACTGAATATAAGAGCTACAATTTTGGTTCACTTTTTTTCTTCAACTAGTTGGACTACAGTCCTCTAGTGGTCCGGGTAAGAGTGGCAGTCTGTCGCACCCAGGTGTTTTTTTGACAGATGTCAAATTCGATATTCAGTTCACTGACATTTGTCACTTTTTATTTATCCCGAGACAAATCAACGGCAAAAAGGAGAGAAAAGCCACCCATACCCAGCAGTAAGTCGATAAAGCCTCGATTTCTATGTTTATGCAGTTTTGTTACTGCATAAACATCGAAATCGATCAAACATAGTAACAGACTTACCTTCAAAATGTACTGTTTACAAGTTCCCTTGTGCGGGCAAGCGACGCTCCTGCCTTCGATACCGTGGACCGGGTCGCCCACTTCCTTGGAAACGCGGGGTGGAGTGAAGAACCTGGAAATTCGTACCGATTAGACTTGGTTGAAAGACACTTGACTGTCTGCGTGTGTTTTTAGGGTACCGCACCCATAGGGTAAAACGGGACCCTATTACTAAGACTCCGCTGTCCGTCCATCTGTAAACAACTTGAAGGCAAACTTGTTTGCTTCTCAGTTTGCGGAGTCTTCACGTCTTGATGCTGGTAGCGCGGTACCTCCATCAACACCAGGCGGCACGGCATTTATGTCTGAAATTCGCATTTGCCAAATGGAGGTTCGTAAAACGCTACGCAATCTTGATGTGAACAAAGCCAGTGGCCCGGATGGCATTCCAACCATAGTACTGAAAACATGTGCGCCTGAATTGTCTCCTATATTGACACGCCTCTTTCGTCTCTCGCTTGAGACTGGTCAAGTGCCGAAGTCGTGAAGGCTTGCAAACGTGCAACCTGTGCCCAAGAAAGGTAGTCGTGCCGATCTTGCCAACTACAGGCCAATTTCGGTCACGTCCATACTCTGCAAGACTATGGAACATGTCCTCAACAACAGGCTCCTGTCGTATCTAGAAGCGAATGATCTCCTCAGTGACCGGCAATACGGATTCCGCCGAAACCGGTCCACTGGGGATCTTCTAGCTTACGCCACACACATCTGGAGTGAGGCCATCGAGAAATACGGGGAGGCGCTAACCGTTTCCCTCGACATCTAGAAGGCTTTCGACAGGTTTTGGCATGACGGCCTTATTAGCAAGCTTTCCTCCTTCGGCTTGTCCAAAGATTTTGTTGCGTGGATATCGGACTTCCTGAGGGATAGATCGATTCGAGTTGTCATTGATGGCTGCTCGTCCAATCAAATGGCAATTAATGCCGGTGTCCCCCAGGGGTCGGTGCTCTCTGCAACGCTCTTCCTGCTGCATATTAACGATCTGTTAAAGCCCGGTATCTTTGGGTACGCAGACGACAGCACTTAAGGGGGGCTCACATACATCAAATGTGATTTTTTGCCGTTTTTTGTAGATAATGGTACGGAACCCTTCGTGCACGAGTCCGACTCGCACTTGGCCGGTTTTTTTTGAGCTTATTGCTTAAATGTTTTTTAGCTCAACTTTCAACTTTGAATAAAATACATACAGACGAACATAGTACCTCCTCCTTTTTAGAAGTTGGTTAAAAATAGAACGCATAAAATTAATATTTCAGAAACTTAAATTTCTACGAACCAGAAGATAGGTGTCCGTCTCTCGTTCTCTCTGTCTCGCCGTAGGAGGTAGAAGAAGACAGCGCTACCAAGCATGAAGATGAGCGTTTCTTTGCCGGGCGACCGCCGCAGCCAGCCTTTCATTTCTAACGTGCGTAGCCAGTACTCGAACACCTGTAATGTTCAATACACACTTAATTTGTCATTTGTGTTGTTACTGTTAACCCGGAGAATCCCACTGGTAAGCAAAAGCCTGTTTTATTCCCATGAGATAATTATCAATATAAAAAACCGACTTCATCAGAGCTGGACCAAATTGAAATGGGGCCAAATAATAAAAAAAGAATTATCAAAATCGGTTCCCCCAGTCAAAAGTCCTGAGGTAACAAACATAAAAAAAAAAGCAGTCCAATTGATAACCTCCTTCTTTTTGGAAGTCGGTGACTGACTTTACCAGTCTCTGTAAAAGGCTTCGAGTTCATCGCGCTATTTATTGCTAGGCCTGCCAGGCCACCTGGCCATGTCAAATGGCAATTGTATGACAAAAAAAAATTCTGCGCTCTGAAGTGCAATAAATTGTTTCGAAAACGGTATATTAAGAAGTATCTTCAATATCAGCGTTTAAAAAACTTCAATAACAAAGAATATAATTCACATACCTATCTTTGTGTAACAATGATTGTGTTGAACCCAGCCGTTCAAAACAAGTTTCTTTAAGGCTAAGGTATCATAACTAGTTTTTGGGCTGTTTTTTGTTCTGCCTGTATTCAGAAAAATGTATGTATGACCTAGATCTGTGACCTACATTGACCAAATTTAAAATTAAAAAAGTGCGATGCGTGTATGGCAGTGTGAAGGTTAGTCCGTCACTAGCACAGAAAACAGAAGCAAATAGAACAGAAATGAGAAGGAAACTCTGTCGCCAGGTATTGTTACAGATATGTGATTGAACATTCTTATTTATGTCAACGCGTCGAACTCCGCGTCACAGTTGCTATGGGTTTATGTGGGTGCAAGTGGCTACAACAAATTTCTTACAAAAATGCCTTGACAACCGTTCTAATTTAAACAATAAAACAAATATTTTCTGTCGTCGCTTGTGTGAACGTGTCAACATCAAACTAAAAGGCTCAGGGCCTTTATTCTGCACGGGCCAAACGCGCTCTATCGTGGCTCGTTAAGTTAACCTACAAAAGTTGAACTTTATTTCCTAAGCAATAGAGGCCAGCTTTTTGAGGTAACGTGGCCACGATGGCGCGCGTTTGCCCGTGCGGAATAAGGGCCCTGTAGTCCGATTATCTATAACGCCGGACTACTTAAACGAAAAAGTTTCATCTGTCCGATAAACTAAGTAAGTAATCGGACTTTTTTTATTTATTTTTTATTTAATAAATAGGCGTGCGTTTCACCGCGAACTCGCCTGATGTTAATCGATTATGTGATCTACGATGGAGCACGCTTGCCTAGAAGAAACCAATTCACTCTTGATTTGAAGACACCCAGAATGTAACTATCGGGTAACATGGGTATGCATTGAGGCAGCGCATTCCACAGACTAGCAGTTCGCACAGTAAAAGTGGAATCAAGCGCTAGTAAGTAATCGAAATAATAATAAAAAACAATATAAAAAGGTTAAAAGGTCTGTTATCCAAGGTAATATCCCTTATATAAACATACACATAAACTTAAAAAATATATACAAATATTAAAAACGTATAGATAAAAAAATCTCTAATATATCAAAAAAATATCACACAGGGCGTCTTAAAATAAGTAGCTGAACACGTTAAGATAGTTTTAGAATATATGTCTGTCTGTTTGTTTGTTTGTCCGCGCACATCTAAACCACTGGACGGATTTAAATACGTAAATAATTATGTATGTTCGTAGTATTTATAATATTTTTTTTAAGCATAAGTATCAATTATTTTTTTTAATTACTCTGTAGGTTTTCTTATTTATTCTGTGAGAATTAACTTGTAATATTTAGGTACTACTGTAAAACAATTACTTCATTCTATATTTATCATGCACAGCTTAAAAAAATAGAAAATTAACTTAAACTTAAATATCAACTAAAACTTTAACAACTTACTGTAAAACAATAACTTCATTCTATATTTATTATGCACAACAAAAAACAGAAAATTAACTTAAACTGTTAATAATTTATTGAAACAAAGGTAACTTAAAAAACAAAAAATTAACATAAACTTAAATATTAACTAAAAACTAAAACTTAAAATAATAATAAAGTAGCTAAATAAATACCTAAATTAAATCTAAATTAAACTGAATACCTATCCAAAACTATAAACTACAGGTAAAAAACTGCATTAAGGTCACTGTCTTCGGGTCTTCGGTTCTTTCACCTAAAAAGCTAGCGACATTACCATGTTGAATGGCCAAACTTATTCTTTGGCCAAGGTAAGCGCCACTTAAACTTAATATCAATTTCATTCTACCTGTTTTTTACACATACTAAATAAATAATCATTTCTATTTCAGGCGCATAGTTTCAGTCAAAGTCATAAACAATTAAGATTGCATAAGTAATTAGGTTGATTTATGTAATTATGTTTACTAATGTCACTATCTAATCTGAATGACATATTTTCAATTTAAATTAATCCACCTGTAAGTGATAATTATTTACCTGTCTTAATTTTTATTACAATGTAATAAGTATTTTAAATGAGAAATTAACTGTCTCTCCGAGTGTCCCTGTTTATTACTTTTTTTATGACATAGGTGGCAAACAAACAAACGGGCCGCCTGATGGTAAGCAGTCATCTTCGCCTATGCATATTTGTAACACCAGAGGCATCACAAATACGTTGCTGACCCTTAAAGACTCTATTAACTCTTCTTTTGAAGAACTCTATGTTGTAGCTTCTCGGAAACACCGCGGAAGGTAGTTCATTCCACATTTTGCAGGTGTGAGTCAAGAAATATTTCTTTTGAAAGTTACTTTTGATGATCTATCCGAAACTATCTAATAAGAAAGCGATATGTATTTTCACGTTAGCGCCAAAGCTCGTTCATATACGTACTTACTGCATAACACGTGTGAGAGAGATATCATGTGATCGCGATCCCCATGAACTGTCCGTTCATGGGGATCGCGATCACATGATATCTATAAATAATATCAGAATAATATCGCGAATAGGCTAGAAGACTGTTTTTTTAAATGTCCTATTAAAATGTAGCCCATAAATATAGCTGGTACTGAATGCCCGCGACTCTCACAATGTCGAAGGTCCATCTAGAGGGAGACCTACCTACGCTGCGTCTTCCGGTTGTGGTCTCCACTCAAGAACCTTTTTTCCCACTCGGTTGTCGGTTCTTCGAGCGAAGTGGCCAGCCCATTGCCACTTCAACTTGCAAAATTCACTTGTATGTACGCCATATAAATTATATTCTGACAAGTATGGCACATACATAGGTGTGCGAGACGTTTTTTTTTTGTTTTGTGGGAAAGGGACAGAGTTTTCTCTACCAAAAACTTTAAACGCTTATATATCAGAACATTAGTCACCAATTGAAATTATTTCTCAATATACATATTATATTTACTTAAATTTTTCATCTAAGCTATTGGTTTCAACGATATAAATATCAGTCATCTACCCTTTTTTTTATGATACTGAGTGACGGGACGAGTGAAGTCGCTCGCCTGATGGCTCTTCAAGCTTGCCCATAACAGCTCAAAGCCACTCAGAATTTTAAACTTCAATAGTTCAAAACCCTGGATGGCAATGCACTGCGCTCGTCACCCCGAGATATAAGATGACAAATCTCTGTGTGCCCTGTAATTTCGCTGGAAACATTGCCCTTCAATCCGGAACACAGTGGTGTTTGCACACTACTGCTTGGCGGTAGAATAACTGCCAAAGGTGTGGTACTTCCCCAGGCGGACCCCTGCAAAAGAGTCCTACCACTACATACAACCCAATTGTAAAGTCGAATAATAAAATGGAACTCACCAAATTGACAAATAAGTTGACCACCATCACTCTTCTGTACGGCGGCTCGAAGTACACGGCCAGACCGCTGACTGTACACGGCAGGAGCACCGTCGTGTAGTACGAGAATTTGCTAAAGAACAGCTTCCTGGCGACAAATCGTGCTAATATTACAAATTTGAATACTTGTTCGTATACCTACATTTACTTGTACTCAAGGACACAATGTTTATACGATTAAGGTCGGGACTTGATATAAGTATGGGGAGACTCCTGGAAAAACTAAGCTAAACGATAAAAAGTAAACATTACAAAACTGAATGGGTGTTGCCCGATATTTACAATCTAGGTATCTTCAAATCAGTGTCAAATCGAGTGAATCGGTTTCTTCTAGGCAAGCGTGCTCCATCGTAGACCGTATCATCGCTTAATATCAGGCGAGGTGGCCGTCAAACGCCAGCCTATTATACTATAGTAATAATAATAACTAGCCAAGTGCGAGTTGGACTCGAGCACGAAGTGTTCCATACCATTATCTATAAAAACTGCAAAAAAAAACATGTTTGTTGTATGGGAGCCCCCCTTAAATATTTGTTTTATTTGAATTTTATTATTTTTGAAAGTGAATAGATAACTAAATATTCTTTGAATATTTCAAGAATCGTTGCCGTTATCAATATCGAGCAAAAAAACATGCTTTTTTGTATGGGCCCCTTAAATATTTATTTTATTCTGTTTTTTAGTATTTGTTGTATAATAGCGGCAACAGAAATACATCATCTGTGAAAATTCGGACATTGTCGGAATTCATCTGTGTCGGACATTTTTTGACTGTTCACCTAGAGATTGTAACTCTATTGGTATTGTATCTCCGTGTCTATTGCTTTATGTTCGGTTCACTACTTATCGACGCGTAAGTTAATGATAAGCTAAAACTTGATTAACATGTTTTTGATACAAACACACTGTAAAGCAGATTATTTCAAGATAACATCAACATTGTAGCATACCACGTGCACGACACGTAAATAAGATTAAAACTTCTATAGAAATAATTATCAATATAACTAACAGACTCCATCAGAATTGGACCAAATTGAAATGGGACCAAATGGGAAGCACCAGCTTTCATTGGTTCACCCAACCAAAAGGTAAAAATCATTTTAAAAAAAACGGAATTCGGTTAAATGGAAATTATCAATTTAAAAAACCAACTTCACAAAATTGGCAAATTGTATAAAATGGGCAAAGTCATAGCAGTTATTATGATTTAAAAACCAAACAACTAAACCGATTTTGATGAAACTTATATAGGACCACCTCTGAAGTATGGCTTACCAAACAAAAGAATAATCATCAAAATCAATTCATAATTAGCGGAGAAATCATTAAACAAACATAAAAAATAAATAAATACAGTGGAATATAGAACCTCCGCCTTTATTGAAGTCTGTTAAAAAGATGATGACACCGCAGTAGTTCAATATAAAGCATTATGTATTGTATATTTTTCAAGAAACAGATATTATCAGTAAGTGTATACACACCTGAATATACAGTTTAATGTGACGAAAGAGCTTCCTACAGTGAGTCCAAAGATTCCAGATTTCAAGTACAACTTCAACTGTTCTATGATCTCTTTCTTGTCAAGTTTCTTGCCTCGCATTAATATTTGAATCTGAAACCAAAATAGCAATAAGGTAAATAAAAACATTATAAAAAAGCCATACTTAGAATCACTTCCAGCTTGTTATGGATGTCTGTTTGTGAATCATTTGTAGATGAGAAAAGGTCAAGCTGTTCTGTTGAAATGGATGATGACGATGCTGCCTGATGCAACCCACAGGCTTATTATGGATGTACGTTCCTAATTCGGATTATAATCACAATACCGTGCCATGCCGTCCATCACCATCCACCATCCATCATCCCACCATCCACCATCCATCATCCCACCATCATCATCCATACTTGCCCTACTTGCTGCAGGTTGTATGAGGCAGCATTATTATCATCCATTTCACCAGAACAGCATGACCACTTCACATCATCTACAATTCCATCTACTCTACTGGAGCAATTATGCCAGTGCCCCAGAGCCTCGCTCCAATATTTTAAGGAGCTGGTTTGGGTTGGATAGATGCTGGTAGGGGAATTGCACTATATAAAGGTGGCAGTCAGTGAGTTGGCTCACTGCCACGACTCGACTGTCAATAAGAATTAAAAAACTGTTGGAAGAATCATGTAGCACATACATGGTTGTTCGAGACCAGAGAGGGCTGAAACATAATAATACAATTAAAAAATCCTATAAAATATTAGGTATGTTAAGTTTGGAAACACTTTTGTCGTAAAAAGATTTAAGATATCGAGAAAAGCCAAGTCAGCCATTCCCCTTTGAATAAGAAGTTACCAAATAATTTGATAGTCATCTTAAAACTACATAAGTCTATTGTACTAATCTATATATATAAAAATTAACCCCTATTTCGCCAGTAGGAGTGGAACAGTTTAGGCAGAGACCCAGAGCCATGCCCTGTTATGTAAAGGAGCTCAGCTGATTTGTGTAGGCTGTCAGGGGCAAATGCACAATACACCCCAAGAGAGATGTCAGTGCAGGTCTTATCACCCCCACTTTAAATTAGAATTAGAACCCCTATTTCTCCAGGTCACTTGAGAACGGCTTTACCGATTTTATTCATCTTTTTTTAGATGTTTTCTAATACTTCGTAGGTTTTTATTTTAAAACGGCTGGACCAATTTGGATGAAACTTTGTATACCCGCAGTGGATCATAGTAGCGAGGCTGAAGGCCGAGCTTACCCCCGTGCGAAGCTTGGGCGGGTCGCTACTATTATTATAAATATAAAAGTGTAATGATCATTATTACACAAAATTATCCCATATATTACATATAATGTTTATTATTGGGAGCATGACCTTAATAACCCCAACAACTACTTTCATTTTGATAATCTGCTAATCCTTGCCAAGGGTGCTACAAATTCAAATTTTTGTTCCGGACAACATGATCCTTAACTTATAACTACAAAACTTAAACTACGCCTGGCTATTTGAATTATATAAACCTGCCAATTGCAAGTCAAGTTCGCTCACTGAGGGTTCGGATACCACCACAAAAAAAAAAGTAGTGCAAAAAGACTACGGACAGCCAGGCGATCACCCATCTAGCTCCTACTTAGTGGAGATTATACGAATCACACAACTAGGTTAATCTCATTATACTCCACTGCTACCGGAAATTTCTAGTGGGGATTTTAAGCGTTAATTTTCCGTTCCTTCTATGTTCCTTATTGGTGTGGTTATGATGGGTCGATCGTAGTGAAGGTTATGGGCATGACTCAAAAAATATATTTTATCCAAGATAGCAGGTAAAACTACGTGGAACAGTTGTTGAATGGTAAACAAAACATGACTTAATAATGTAAACAATAACATGGTTACAAAATTACAACCTAAAGGTGGGACATAATGATATCTACCAACAAGTTGATAGGCTCAGAAAAAATTAAAACTATCAAAGGTGGTAGGTATCATAAGTCAAACCTTGTATTGTTATCTTATGTCCTACTAGGACCCTAGGACCATCCTAGGGTTACAATACTAGCTAGATGTGTGCAGTGTTAGATTATCCAGAACAGAAACTTACAAGATAGACCATCGCGTAAAACTTATAGCTGCCTTTTATACAGCTTATCAGCATCGTGGCTGTGGCATCGGAACATGTTGAAGTCCATGGATGGATGAGTTCGCGGCAATCGGACCCACTACAGGTCCTCTCGAACCACAGTTTACTCGCTTCGACCATTATCACACTTGTATAGTCCAAATAATGAACACGAAAACAATTTATCACATTAGAACGCAGAAGTGAAAACCTTTCGTTAATCACATCACAAAACTTTTACAAACAACTAACTGCAAGAGAAAATTAGGAGGTATTGAAACGAATGAAAGAAACAATAATTATTGCACTACATCAACACAGCAAGAGCAAGGCAACAATGGAAATTAAGCAAATAATAGTAAATTCAGGTAATTTTTGTAGGTACTGATAACATAGCATAGAATTCAGTTATTTACTGACAAATTATATTATTAAAAAGGTATGTCAGTTTTTGTGATGATGATGTCAATAAAAGTCCACGACACGAAAAAAACAAAGAGAAAGAAACCTCAAACTCAAATCAAAGGCAAGCAAGCATGTACTAGCGGTACATCCAAAGAGTACTTTATTATATACAGATATACTGAAAGGTATCATATGAGCGAGCTGTAAAGCACGACGGACGGAACACTATTACTCGCGGAGCTGTAAAGTTGCTGTAAAGTATCGTTCGCGCAAAACTTTATGAGCCCTCTGAAGTTAGGCCCAGTGGTTGCGCAGTACGCATATTATAGGTATCCGAGGGACTTTACAGGGCGTCGGGGAGGCCTCGCGCCTAACTTCAGAGGGCTCATAAAGTTTTGCGCGAACGATACCTATACAATCACAGAGTGTATACAATACATTTAAAAAAATATAATCGTAAACTTATAAGACATTATTCATAGGGATGTAATTTAACTTGTTAAGAATTAATCGATCATTGAAAAGATCGATTTTCGTTGCGATGTTATTTTTTTCTCAAAACATCTCTCCGATCTTTATTAAGAAATCTTAAATAACTTTAGCACGCTAGTTATAATTCAGTCACTCACTCACTCACGACGTGACAAATATCTGCCTGCAGGACCTGCAGAGGCTAATCTCCACCTCCCGAAAAATCACTACCAGATGACGTTGCCATTGAAACCACATGCCAGGAGATTGCATTGCAGCAACTGTTACATTTTTTCAGAGTGGCTCAGCTGGAGGCGTAGATCTGACGCCTCAACACTTCGATTTTTTTTACATAGAAGTCACAACACGTAGAAAATTATAGTCAAACGTCCGCAGTTTCTTACATAAACATAAAATTTAATCGAAACAAAACTATTTTACCAAACCAACCGTATTTTTATTTTATACATATACGGCTCAGTTCTCTAATGCCTGTTCGATTTGCACAACATCGTCAAAACTCGTGAACTGTTGTGCCGTCGTAGAGGTCCATCGTAAATTAAATAATTCTCGCATAAAAAAAAAAACTAAAAAACATGTTTAAAAATCGCTAATCCTTAAAATTCTGCTAATTATAATGGGGCAAACTATTTAAATTATTGTGTTGTCATCGTTCATTGGTAAGTGTTCAAATTTTTAATGTAATTCCACGTTTTGAAGTAAGTAGTTTAAAATCAATTTCAGAGATTCCGTTACATACATACATACATACCAAGCAAATAAAAGCGTGTATAAGGTCTACAACCCTGCCACCTGGTCAAAAATAATATATTTGTTTCGTCAGGTAACAACAATTATTTTGTTATAATAAATAGTTAAAGCTCAACTGGCGCAATGGTGCGTAACTCCGCATAAGTAAGGCAGCCAGTCCCGCCTACTTTTCAATTCCACCCTCCCCCCTATTCCGTGTTGCATTGCATGGAGAAGAAAATCTATAATCGATTTTGATACGTAATATTATCGATGGTCAAAACACGATTTCTTTTAGTCGTTCTCCCTAGATGTCGCACTTCGCGTTTCGAATCATACCTAGGTTGCCTACAGCCCCAAATGGCAGGGATTCGACCATTAGGTTTTCTATCGCCCTTGGACTGGACCAATAAGCTTAGAAGTTTCGTCATTCAGTTTAATCCAATGACGAAACTTCTAGTCTCTTCAGCAGGGCTAGCATGCGCACCGCAATAAAAAAAAACTAATCTTTTTATCGTGCCAAAACGAGACGCGTTTAATATCAAGTAGGCGCCTTGTTGATGCGCCTTTCTTGATCGACAAAGTGACTTAAGTGACGCTCGCTCACTTTTCTCATGGCTACGATTTGAAATTATGGAGGGCGCCGGTAGTTCAGACGATAGACAATAATAGAACGATAAGTCTAAAGTAGCTAACACACGTGTCAACTTGGCTGGGATGCGTTTACGGCACTTATCCAGACTAAAACATATACTAGATGAACGTCAAAACACCCGTTTTGGGACTCCACCAGGTGAAAAATTATACCGGCGAAAATTTAAAGTGCCCGTTTACGGGCGTCCGCTGGTATAAGTTTTCGCCTGACTAGATTAAATTTTATCTACCTTTTGAGGTCGCTAAATTTTCGCCTGCTGTCAGATTGACAGCTGTTGAGGAGGTTAAGCTGTTTTTGATATTAGTTTGTTCGAATCTTTTTGTTGTAGATGTTTTAATTTAAAATAAAATTTTATATCTATACATATATAATGATAGATTGATATTTTACTATTGTATACACAGATTGTATACCATTTTATTTTACTATATTTAACTTGATATTTATGTATTATTGAATTTGACAGCTAGTATTGACATATATGACATAAAGCTATGACGCCGTTCAGCGAACCTCCGTTAGTTTAATTTTTTACCGGTGAAATATTCGCCGCGTCCGTAAACGCACCCCTGACGATTAAGGACCGATTTCACCGTTTGCATCACAAAACGAGATTTACTGAACTCAGTTTTACTTAAACAAGTTCAAACGTAGAGTTTGATCTCGGTTTATGTCAAGGCGATTTCACCGACACTATATTGATCTCGTTCACGTAAACCAAAACTACGTGCAATGGAACGCAAATATGGACCTCACTGAACGCAGTCGTCATCTGTGGTAGTGCTGTCTCTGTCAAAACTTCGATGTAATGTCGCTGTCAAAGTAATTTCTTTTTTTTGTTTCTTTGTTGCTTTTGGCTTCGCGTTGCCGCAGAGAAAGTAATTTCATTCATAGTTTGCTTAAAGTTCGTTTGCTTTGTGATATTTATAGTACGAGATCCAGCTGCAGAATTACTTCGGTCATCGAATTTTTTAACGCATATTTATGACTAGGAGAATATATATCAACCAGGGTGCCCATCAAAATGTGGCCGCTAGTATTTTTAATTTGATTATTGCTAATTAATTTATGGGAAAAAAATTAATTCACTTGGTTTTTAAATAAAATATCGTTTATTTCACGGCAATATATTATATAAAGACTCTGAAAACCACGGCCGCACCTCTTCGCAGCCAGGGGCCTTACCCCTAGCTCGAAAAGTTTACCCGCATAGGTGTTATTTGTCTAAACGGTAACATCAACTACGATAAGCGGTAGTTTTTAGCGGTGTTTGATAGCCGAAGAAAAAACTTTTTTTTTTAACGCGTACAAGTCCGCGTTTGACCACCAACTCGCCTGTTGGTAAGCGACGATGTGGTCGAAGATGAAGCACGCAGACATAGAAGACACCTATTCACTCTCGCCTTGAAAAGGTCCAAATTATATCTCTCAAGAAACAAGGAAGCCGGCAGGTTGTTCCAATCCATTGGATCTATAATCCGTACGGATTAGAAACGTAGAATCGAAACGTTTGGTACGTATCCAAGGAAAGTCCACAATGTAAGGGTGGTAATGAGCCGTTTTCCTACTTGTCCTGTAGTAGAAAGGGGATGGTAGGATAAGGTCGTGTAGCTCCGATGCACATTCTCCGAAATGAATCCTATAGAAAATTGACAGACTCGCTACTTTACGACGGTGTTCAAGACTGAGAAGTTTCTTAGCCACTAACTTCTCATCGCCTATTAGTCGAGCAGCACGCCAGTCTACCGATTCAAGAGCTTCGAGCTGGTATTTGGCTGAACCGTCCCAAAGATGACAGCAGTATTCCACACACGATCGGACACGGGCTTGATATAGAGTAAGCAACTACCGCTTACCGTAGTTGATGGTACCGTTTAGACAAATAACACCTATGCGGGTCAACTTATTGAGCTAGGGGTAAGGCCCCAGGTATAAACAGGTAAGATTTTGGTACAGTTTTACGATCTTTTATTCTTTTACGATAACTGATATTTTATCATTTAAATATCATATTGAAGCTAACTTTTTTCTTATTCAATACTGCTGGGAGAATCTTAATAAAAAGGGCGAAGCACGAGCAGACTCTGCTACTCTTTTCACCAAGTAATTTTGTTATTCAACATGTGCAATACAGATGTGCCGCCTCATAAACGTGTTCAAAGGCTTTAAGCGTCCAAAATCGGGCGTTCAGAATTTAAACTCGCTTAAGCCTTAACTGCGATCAGTTTATGTTGGTGAAACCCAAATTGACGTTTGAACCCAGTTAGGCACTTTAAACCAGTTTAGCTTGCGTTGATCGCGTTCACTTTTGATGGTGACATCGGCCCTAATTTAGACTAATTTAGATCATAGAAAAATTACAATTAAAATACAACATAAAATTAGGAATAAATAATAATTAGTACTATAATAATTAAAAGCTAACACACACCATTCACCATTTGCTTGTTAGTCAGTACATGTACCATTGAACAATGGTTCATGTACTGACAGTCAAACTTCGCAAATACGTTAGTGCCCCAACGCGTATGGTGTTGGGCCAGCTCCAACGAGTATGGTGTTGGGGCTGGCCCATAGAAGTCTTTTGTCTCAATTAAGCACTAACTACCACTGACTAAGACACACAACAAAATTATGTCAGTAAAATACTTAAGGTGAGGTGGTATGGTCTTAATAACTTAAGCACCCCCAGTAATGGGCGAAAATCAATCGTATTAGTTTTTCAGGGTTTGTATAATTTTATGTGATTACCTGCGCAATGTTTGAGAAAAGTACTAATTTTACTATAGGAACGTATAATAATGTAGTACATAGTATCTACTATGCGAGCCTTGGCAGTAACTGGTCATTTATGGACTCACGTATGTCCTCGGCTACCTAGGCCCACATTTTCACGTTCGTCGATAATATCCCCTTGGACCTGCCGCTGCAGTTACAGGAAAAATGTGTATAAGTAGATAGTACGTAACCCAAACATTTTGTACGAATGAACTATCTATCACACGTGCAAAAGTATGAAAAGAATTCCGTATAAAGTATTTACAAAAATGTATGCATTGACGTACATACTACATACTATAACTTAATGGGGTTGTAACGTCCATACATTTATGGAAATACAAAAACTAATTACATTTCAGGAGAACTGTGATTGATTTTAAAACTAGGATAAATAGTAAGTGTAGCTGATTTGGAGGCTCTAATACTAATTAATGAACAATAATTAAATCTCTTAATTTTAATTTAGTTCCATAAGCTGGCCTTACTCAGCATTATCAAGCAATAGTTAAGTACATTATAATATGCTGAGTAGTCCGTCTATTAATCTAATATAGAATGATGTGGTGGATGTATAACTACATAATATGTAACAAACGTCAATAATTATAGTAGCAATTTAGTAGATATGAGGTATTTAAAAAAATACTTACGGTGATAGCTATCATATAAATTGGTGTATAAAACTTTATCGTCCCTATTGCACATTTACACAACATGGTTTTAAACGCATCAGTACAACTATTAGTGTATGGATGTAAGAGTTGAGAACACGTATAGTAAGCAAATTCGGATTCATCTGTCATAAATTTACTAATTTCAACCATTTTGTTATGAAAAAAACACTCCTACTTCAACCGACAGCCGTTACATTACTTAAGTAAGGCCAGCTTGCTGTATTTCAATTACAAACTGTTGTTATTCATGTAAATATTTTCGTTTGGTCAAAAGTTCGTTTTCAAGTAGTAGGTAAGTAGCTATTTTAAATTACAAATTTTATTTAAGTATGTGATAATTAGTTCTATAGGTCATGTAATTAGGTACATAGTACAGTACGTAGGTGGAATAGGATAGCTAGTAGTATAATAAGCCCGACTTGCTTAGCGGATAGTTTCGTGTAGAGTACCTACGTCTCATGAAAAACGTCTCGTAGACTCAGCGCTACATTCTTTTTTTGTTGTTGTAAATTGTTTTAATTACTATGGATACAAAGTCTTTCGTCGTAATTATTATGACAAGTTTACATAGGTATTAGAGCGTCAACCAAGTCATAGTCGCAGAGGTCGCAGTCAGAGTCAAGCAGAGTAAGTCACGGTCAAGTCAAACTCATGCCCCAGTAAAGTGGTGGAGGCTTAACAAGAGGCTTCTATGGAACTTTGGAAACAACACGAAAAGACATGTTTCACCTCGTCATATAAATTACCCACACTAGAGGACGTTTACGAGCATTTAATAAAAAAAAACCCACCATCATTTCACATTAACACTTGAAAACACACAAGTTTAGGAAAATATAAGTTTGTTTTATTTTATTTTATTGTAAATATTTGTTAATTAATTAGTGTATAAATTGGTAGATTTAGTAAATAACGCCATGGTAAAAAAACTATTAAGTTATTTGCTCGATAAATAAAGAATTGATTGATAACTATAATACTCTTGGTTATAAGTACTAAAACTGATATTGTTTTAAACTATCACTGTTGTTCACTACAGTTATATGATTATTTACGGGATAGTTACCGTGGTAAGGTTGTGGAAGGAGCTCCCGATATTTCGGCGCAGTTACATGCACCATGTTCACGGTGCACTTAGTAAAACTGATATGTTTGGATTATTAAAAAAATAAGGGTGGTATTCCACTCGTTATATATTCACGTGAATATATAATCACGATCTTAAAATCCACATAAAGACCAGCTGGCATCAATTTTGATTGCTAATTTTTACATTACAGGCGCTATGAGTACCTAAGTGTTCCTAATAGAATCAATTAAATTGAAATATTATAATAAAATAATACAAATTCACCAGTTTCTGATTTATTCCTTTCTATTCACCCAACTACCTATCTGGATGCCAAATTTGAACTTTATAGGTCATCTGGAGGTGGGTTAAAGTTTTGATCTATAGGTCAGTCAGTGATAAAAATGACGTCTTTTTGACTTTAATATCTAATCTAAATAACTGTTTGAGGTGTGTTTATGAAATTTGGAGCACAAATGTATCTCGTAAGTCTCAATATATATGCTAAATTTGACATGTTTACGTGAAATAGTTTTTGAGTAATGAGGGGGACAAAAGTGGCTCCAAATGGTTCGTGTAATATTACACACGGTACCGCTCGAGACTTGGCTTTGACGCGCTCCCGCGCGTCCAGATAATGTACGTTCACCTCAACAGCATTGTTAAATCCACTGAAGTGAGATTTTTTTTCGTTTACCCTTCTCTTTTCTGTGGTTAAATCGAATGAATGTAAAGAAGTGTCTATATTGTCTATGCTCGCCACAAGACAAGATAGCAAAAAGTTCTAGAATTCGTCACAAGTGTCGACTCGAATGTCGCTGCAGTCGGTAAATGGACGTTTGATGTGGTTGTTTTGTCAAGATTGTGCTATTTGTGTGTTTACAGTGTTTCTTTTCCTTGTTAGTATAATCCTAATTGAAGTAAAACGTATCAAGGAGTAGATGAAGGTAAGAGTTATATTTGTTGTTGTTATATCATGGATTTTCGGATGTAATTATGATCGCTGATCTGGCGCTCCGAGAGTCTACTTCGCTTCGAGTCGAATCATGTCAGCTGTACACAAAGATGCTACGCATTTACTCACTAATCGAGGAATTAATGAATTAAATCTCTACTTTTTCCATGAAATAAGCTTTGTTTAGCTCTCTAATGCGTGACGCCGCTAATATAATTGCCATTTCATAGATTTCTCTCTCGTACGGCTGAGGTTATGGAACTGTGTTGTCCTATTTTTTCAAAAGGAGTGAATTTATCGAACGCTGTTGTTTTATTTCAACTAATGACCCGTCGCGGTGTTACTGAGGTATATTTTTGTCCTTATATTTGCTTTGAACTCATAAGCTTGGCGCTCTATGAAAACAACTATATCATTTGTTTATGTAGATAAGGTCTTTGATTGTGGATATAAGTAATCATCGAACATATTAGTCAATATTATTTTTGAGTATATTGATTCATTTCATTAAGATTAGTTTTTGGCAGTCTTGTATTTAGAATAAGTTTGAATTTCTACAAACTATCATGTAGGTATCATATATACTATAGTATACTTGAATGCCTACTGGCCAGATATTATCTAGAATACCCAAACCTAAGACTTCCTACAACACATTATGTACCTACTCACCTTCAAATGTATTTGATAAGTAACAAGGTGAGTTATGTAGTAAATTTTTATTACTCTAATAATACCATCAATATTCTACATCCCAAGTATTAAGGTTAACATTGATAAAACTTTATTAAATAAGGGGCTATACATGGAACGATGAGACTAAGCCGAGTGAAGGTAATTGTATTGTGTTAAAATAAATAAATATTTTGCCTTTATTCTCGCGGATCAAATTACAATAATATTACTAGTTACTACAATTATTTTTTCCATACTTAATTCTACAAATTTAGTCTGTAACACCAGCATCAGTTTCACAATCAGGTTGTCCTCCCTTGACATAGGCCTCCTCTAGAAGTTACCATTTCTCCCCATCTCTGGCTATTCTGTGCCACCCTTTTGGTAGGTCATCCTCCCACCTCTATGGTCGTCGCCTTGATCTCTTCCCATCCCATTGTATTGTATTAGTTGAAGTATAAAACCGCAACGGAGATTGCGATATAAAAAAATCCATCCATAATGTTCCATTTAAAAAATGAAATTCTCTCAAAATGTATGGAACTGTTGTTTTTTTATTCCATGGTAAAAGTTTTTTAAAACTATGACCTTTTTTTTTATAATGGCTCTTCACGCTTGCCCATAACAGCTCAACACCACTCAGAATTTTGAAATTCAACTGTTCAAAACCCTGGATGGCAATGCACTGCGCTCGTCACCCCGAGATATAAGATTTCAATTCTCTGTGTGCCCTGTAATTTCGCTGGAAATATTGCCCTTCAATCTGGAACACAGTAGTGTTTGCACACTACTGCTTGGCGGTTGAATAACTGGCAAAGGTGTGGTACGTCCCCAGAGGGACCCCTGCAAAAAGAGTCCTACCACTACAAAAACCTACAAAAACTTCCTTTTGGTTTAGTAACACCGTTCCATGTATCTCCATAAATCACTAGGATAAAAGGTAAACACTATTATCTGAATGGTTATAACATCTTATTCTGCTTATTTCTAATAATAGCTGAATAATAAACATTTTCTACATATATTTAGTTAAGTACAAATAAAGATAAATCAAATCTGTTTATTTGACACCTAATAAAATATTGCAATATTTTTTTATCCATTAGCTCCAAACTAGTACAGAGTACTGTTACTTGGACCAATGGTCTCTCCTGATGATTGATTAATGCATCATCATCAGCCAGAAGACGTCCACTGCTGAACATAGGCCTCCCCCTTTAACCTCCACACTGAACGACATCCTGCCATCTGCATCCACTGGATGCCAGCGACTCTCACATTGTCGTCGGTCCATCTAGCTATTGGGAAGCCTACCTACGCTGTGTCTTCCGGTTCGCGGTCTCCACTCAAGAACCATTCTTCCCCATCGGTTATCAGTTCTTCGAGCGATGTGGCCTGATCATTGCCACTTCAACTTGCAGATTTTAATAGCTATGTTGGTGACCCTGGTTCTTTGGCTAATATCTATGTTCCGAATTTTATCGCGTAAAGAAACTCCGAGCATAGCTCTCTCCATTGCCCGTTGTTGATTAATGCATACTATTGTGATAAGATACTCCCAAAAGATGCCTAGTATGTAAGTATGTTAATTACTAATCCATTAGAAAACTGTAAATTAAATTCATACTTTAACGGCTTCTATAGACTAAACGCAGTTGCAGTGCAGCTTGAAGAAAGACCCCCATGTTTTGTGGTACAAGGCACTGTATGTACCTATTATCGGTATATTTAATTCCTTCAACATTGTTGAGGGATGACATTGAAACGGCACATAATTTATTTAAGTACTAAATAAATCATTCGTGCAGGGCCGAGGATTGAACCCGGTGCCGTCAGATTGTAAACCACACACTACCACCCGGCCACCAATGCTCTCTTATCAGTATAAGTAATGTCTGAAATTCAGAAGATATTATTTATTTATTTGCCAATGTATATGTTACCACTCCTGGATTAGTCAATAGGCCATAAAGGCCGCGGCCTAGGGGCGGCAGCGTTCTAAGGGCGGCAGATTTTAGAGGAAGCTAAATTTTTTTTTAGAAAGGTACATGGGGCGGCGGAATTAGAGTGGCCTACACTCGTAAAAAATATAAATACGGCACTGCATGTTACATGACCTGTTAGGGCGCAGCAATTAATATAGACATAGAAATAATTTGTGGAAAAAAAATAAACAATGTTCATTAGAAAATTTAAACAATTAAATGTTTAAATTAAATTAATCTTATCATATCTTTTTTAATATTTCTAACATAATATCTTAAATACAAGAAATTTACTCTACAACATAAAAGTTTCTTCTATGCATAATAACATTGTAAAGGCTACAATCTTAATATTATAGTACCTACCTAATGATAATAATGTTTGCCTATATTATACCCTACTTATCTTCCATATAGTCTTGTATATTGTAGTTCGGGTTACCAGTGAAAAAAAGAATCTCCTGGGACAACCCGGACGCTAAAAGACATTTACGGACATATCATTTCTAGAATTTCGAGGTTTTGAAATTGCCCGCACATTCTAGACAAAAGCATGATTCCTGGACATGTCGCGCAAATTGGCATGTATGGCAACCCTAATACTAGTGGGCCTTTTCAATAAGTTTTGATTTAATTTTACAAGCAATAACTTATCTTATGTTGGGCGAAGCTAGTTAAAATATCACCAAAGCACTAAGCAACAGCTCTAAATTTCAGCTTTGACTTCAATGGATTAGAAATTGACCTAGATCCATTCAAAGTGACCATTGTTCAACTTTTCGTCAGATTTATGCAATCGTATTGATGTCACATTTCACAAAAAATAGGTACATTACGTAAACAAAATATTGAATATAATGAAAAACATTGTAATCTGCTGTTTTAAAGATGAGAACGAAACATGTATGATTATATGAATTAAAGAGGCAAAACAAACAAATAATAATTAATACAAAATATTATGGTAATAACAAAGGTACATTAACCTATAGAAATAAATGTAACACATGTTATTCTCCATATTTATTTAAATTACTATGTAAATATAAAGTTCTTTTATCTCAAAAATAGTATTTTGTATATTGCTATAATCAGTTAATTTATTAAGAGTCCTCTCATTTTTTTGACAAAAAAAAACTCGAATTTTTGCATTCTCATTTTATTAAATAGAAATATTTATACGAAATTTATATTTTATTTTATCTTTTGGCTTCAAATGTTGGAAACTCAACATTATTAACAATTTACAAAAATAGTTTTCATTAAATACTCGGAGGGAAAGTTTGATAGTGGATTTCGATAAATTACTGAAATAAAATTGTCAATTTGAATGTTATGGTCTACTTAGTTTATATTCCTCTTGACAAATACGGCTTTTTTTTTGTTTTATATGCGAAAATACAGATACCTAAAATATAAAAATGAATTTTGTAATATTTAGTATGACTCTTAAATCGAGTAGGTAAAACTAGGTAGGAATTATGTTTATTATTACTGAAGACAGTTCAAAAATATCTATTACCAGAAGATTCCACAAAGATCCTTATATTACATCTGTTGTTTTAGGCAATTAAGCTATGGTTACCATTTAATAAACTTCCATTCCAAGACATCAGAAGTGATAACTAATATCTGTTTCTTATAGTTACTCATTTGCAGCCATTAAAGCTTTAAAGGTCTAGATCAGAGGTTCCCAAAGTGGTCCGGTGGACTCCAGGGGTCCACGGAAGACTCGACGGGGGTCTACGTAGGCGTAAATTTTTTGTCGAGTTTTGGGAATACGGTAGAAATGTAGCTGCAGACCGGAACCAGCTAAATTTTGAAAGTGGTCTATGAGAAAAAAAAGTATGGGAGCCTCTGGTCTAGATCAACAACACTAACCCATACCATTACCGTAACGGTATCGAAAAATGCAAAAAAATATGGTCCCTCGGACTGACACTTCAGCGATGCAGAGCAAAGTGGAGCTCACTCAAAACATCTAATTTTTTAAAGATAAATACATAAACTAAATAAATGTTTTATTTTTTTCTGTAAGAAATGACTTTGATTGAACAGGCCTTATTAAAATATTTCAGACTAGCCGCCTGTCCCGGCATCGCACGGGGTAGTGATTTATTTTTTTAACATTTTGGGATAAACTTAAAGTAATATAGCCTATGTTACTCAGGGATAATGTAGCATTTTAATGGTGAAATAATTTTTAAATCGGTCCAGTAGTTTTTGAGTTAATTCCTTACAAACATACAAAAATACAAATATTTACTCTTTATAATATTACTGTAGATAATTATGTTGAAAAAAAAAAATTATTACAATAGAAAATAATGTTCAGAAACTGTTTCCAGGTGACAGTATGTCTCGCAACAAAGATAAGCATGAAGGCGCGAGCGGGCGCACTTACCACATTATGTCGGAGGCAGAGAGGGCGTCAGGCAGACGAGGGGGCTGGACCACTCTTGAGGTAAATGCACATACCTCAATTACCTGTTCTTTGCTACTTTGCTAGTTACAATCTGGGTGTTTTCAAGTCAAAAGTGAATCGATTTCTTCTAGGCAAGCGTGATCCATCGTAGGCCGCATCATCGCTTAACATCAGGCGAGTTGGCGGCCAAGGGCAAGCCTATTCTACAATAAAAAAATAACAGAATTTCATATAAACTTTCTTCCATTTACCCTATTAATTCAGTCAGTAAAGGAGTGAGTGTAATTTGCTTTATTTATATTTATACTAGCGACCCGCCCCAGCTTTGCACGGGTGTAAGCTCGGCCTTCTGCCTCGCTACTATGACCCGCTCCAGGGCTACAAAATTTCATCCAAATCGGTCCAGCCGTTTTTATTAGTTATACTGCTATTCCGGTACAGCTGTAAGTGTCGAACAAACCTGACTTTGTATTATATATGTTGATAGATGAATCATCAAGGCACAATCTTACATTCCTTGAAGACACTCCTGACCTTTATCCTTTCATTCAAGCACTGATGGGTGACAGCATGTGACATGCACACAAGACCTTGTAATTAATTAAATAAAGATCATTTGATTTGATCCTGATTGAGTGCAGACCAATGCAATTAATACACAAATCTTCAAATTTTAGGTAACAGGAGGTGTGCGCGCCCTAGCGCCGCCACTGTTCCAGCTGACCCACCTGACTGCGCTGTATCTGAACGACAACTCTCTGCAACGGATCCCGCCTGACATAAACCAGTTGGTCAACCTCCATACACTGGACGTGTCTAGTAACAAGCTAAGATCGCTGCCCGCTGAGCTAGGAGACCTTATACAATTGAGGTAATATAATTCTATTCATTTTACACTAGCTGACTTCTAATTTATTTGTTAGTTATGGTCTTATTCTTATTCGAGATGGGGGCGATAAGTCCTGCACTGACGTCCCGCTTGGGGTGTATTGTGCATTTCCCCCTACCAGCAGTTACCCGAGTCAACCCAACTCCTTGAAGTATCAGGGTGAGGCTCTGGGGCGCTGGCACAGTTGCTGAAGAATGATGAAGTTAATGATGCCTCATGGTCTAGTTATATGGTATGTTCTACATACCGTTCAAAAAACTTCCCATAGAAAAGAGCACTTTAACAACCTTCCCCCTACTTGACACTGGCATATACACAAGAGTGCGAAGCCAAAATCCTCTCAGAGAAAACCCTGGCTTCTGGGGCAGCTGTTCAAGTGTCATGATGAGACTATAAATTAATTTATCATGTTTGTATGGAATTAACATGTGATAGTCAGAGGTTTGCTTAGTAGATTTCTCTTAACATTTATTTGCACTGAGAATTCATAGATCACTGCAGAGTTCAAGATAACTTCAATACAGATGTTACTTAGTTAGAGGAAACATAATTATGTATTCCTTGTTAGTCGTAACATCGTCATTTGATACTGACCGTTACCATTAGGACATTAAGACGTAAACTGCCTAGACCACATTAATTCGGATTGCTTTGACCTCATTTGATTTGTTTTAAGACACTTCATACAATGCTAGAACACATAACGCATTCCTTTCATTGCGCTATGAAGCTGAATATCACAGGGCAGTCTGAGAACAATACAGGGTTACGCATATAGACTGTACTAAGCCGAAAGGAGGTCATTGTACTCATCATTATGAACAACCTTTAATATGGGAACAAACCTGAAAACGCGAAAATAAATCAGCTGTTCCATAGAAAACGGTCTTTGACACTCGACAAAATGTATGGAACAGCTAATATTTTTTTCGCAAAATTAGATTTGATCTCATAGTAAAAGTTGTTCATAATGATGAATACATTGGCCTCCTTTCGGCTTAGTACCACCGTTCAGTATAACCCTGTTTGTGAAGTGTGACTGCAAGACAACATTTATTATTTATTTTATTAGTAACAATCGACGTCAAAAGTCAGTTGCGAGGTCAATACTCGGTATCGATGACACCGTATTAGCATAGTAGAAATAAATAGAAGGTCGATGTATGTTGTTTACAGATGTACCATAAATTTTGTAGAGTGTGCATAAATGAAATTTTTCTATGTAACGGCTGATTATTTTCCTCTCCAAAGCTTATTAAGAAATCACCTCACAAATCTTTGTCCATTTAGACTTTCGCGTTTCATTTATTTGTTTTTTAATTTGGAATTGGGTTCGCGTATTAAACAATGCGCTAAAGAAAATCCACACCGACGGTTTCTGTTTAATTTTGTATGCCAAGTCTAACTTGTTACAAAACGGCCCTTGATACTTTAAGTCAAGGTTCATAATGAATTTAATTGCATAAGCACTCGTCACCATTCGGAGGAAATCGTAAATTAAACTGAAGCTAAAATAGAATGTGTCACATCGAAATCATTTGGATCAACTTGTCTTACGTTGAGCTTTGAAGCTGGTTTTCTTAAAAACTGTCAAACGAATAATACATTCGTGTAGGCATTCGAACAAGGTCTTTGAACTCGAGCCTGTTATGATAAATACGTCATTTGAGCTCTATTTGTAAACAATTCACGTTTGGCTGCTAATAAGCCTTTAGTATTTTCAGTTTAGGTCGTTGTTGTTTTAGTTTTAGTTCCTGCTGGGCATAGAGCAAGGACCTCATCCATTCTCGTAGAAAAATATCGCAGTTTTTTGTAAAGTGAAATGTTATTTTGGCGCCTTGAGCACTTTTGGGTGAACAAAAATCATGGAACTCGTTTGATCGCTGTGCCGTGTATTTTAAAATAGCGCCATCTCTTGTAGAATAGGTGAATTACTACTTAAGTTTTCACTTCGGACGACTTTTTTAAAATGTCATAAGTGGCAAACAAGCAGACGGGCCGCCTGATGGTATGCAGTCACCGTCGCCTATGGATACTTGTAACACCAGAGTAGGGTTCATGATTTCTCGGGTCTCGAGAATTCTCGAGGCTTCTCGGGTTGCCGAGAAATTTACATTTACGTACGTTTTCTCATATTATTTGGTTCCAATAACGTCAACAAATTCAGTGGTTTTCCTCTCAAATAAAAGCATCAAATGAATTATGAAACTTTTGTTGTACTCGCGGCTTTGTCCGCGATTTCTACAGAAAAAAATAGGCTATGTCCGTACTCATGATACATACTATTGAAACCTTGGAAAATTTTATCGAGATTGGTTAAGCCGTTTAGCCGTGATTATGTAGCAAACTTTCGCATTTATAATATTAGTATGCATGGAAGTATGGATATTCAAAAACATTAATCTTATGTATAAGCTAATTAACTATTTTTTTTATACAGAAATATTATTCAGACTCATAATTATAATGACAGCACCATTTTTGGCTGGTTATTTAGAACTTATAAACAAAAGTAGCTTCTATTACACTAAACACAAAATCAACATGAAAGAAAACGTTAATATCTTAAATACAGGTGGAAAAATTAAATTAGAAAAAATAAATTAAATTTCTATATAGCTACATGATTTCTCGAGTTCTCGACTTTTCTCGAGCATGATTTCCCGGGAACAAAGCCCAACGATTTCCCGGGATTTCTCGGCTCGAGAATTCCCGGGAATAAACCCTACACCAGAGGCATCACAAATACGTTGTTGACCCTTTAAGACTATTAACTCGCCATTTGAAGAACCCCATGTTGTAACTTCTCGGAAACACCGCGGAAGGTAGCTCATTCCATATTTTGCAGGTGTGAGGCAAGAAATAAAAAGAATCGATATTAAAAGATACTATTCATAGGTCTCATGAATAATATAGTTCAGTTCGGTACAGTTCGTAAAACTTCAGATTTTTATATGTATAGATATAGATGTATGTCATTGACCTCTACACTACACCTATGTACGTTATTTTACTATGAATTTTCCTATCGCAAAGATGACGTTGTTTAATTTGATCATAAACTTTTATCAACGTGATTCATTACTATATTTCATACAGATAATCCATATCAAAACTGTATGCGGTTTGGTTTCTTTGTTGCCAAGATATTTAAAAACAAATATTTTGATGATTTTTGTAGCGATGTGATAATTTCCTAAATTTAATCCGTCTGTCCGTCCGTCCTAATTTTGAGAACCTTCTAATTTCTATTATTATTTACATAAGTGCATGAAACTTTGCAAAATGACAGTTGTAATATAGATCTGAATTCTAAATGTATAAAAAATATATAATATTGCATTTTAGGGGTGGCTCTGGTACATGTGTAATGGGGCCGGTTTTTTTTCACTACTCCTGTGGAGTTTTGTTGAAAAGGTCTTTTAAAATGAACGTAATGATTTATACATAACTTTTTTATAAAGTCTATCCTTTGCGAAATATGGCCAAAGCGCGAAAAAGTTGGTCCCCCTCTGCATTTCTAAACTATAAGACAGAAATTTGTAACTTACAATATGGATAGGTCATATTTAAAACCTCAATTCAAAATTATTTCGAACATTATCTGATTATCACTTTTTGAGTAACAGCGATAAAACTGTAATAAATTTAAGGCGATCTAGCTCAAAGGTCATTTTCAAAAATGAAAGGACTTTTTTCAAAAATGATCAGTCTAGTTGGTGGCCAAACTTAGATAAATTTATTTTTTAACCGACTTCCAAAAAAGAGGAGGTTATCTCGACCGTTTTTTATTTTTATGTTTGTTACCTCAGAACTTTCGACTGGGTGAACCAATTTTGATAATTCTTTTTTTTATTTGAAAGCTGGTGCTTCCCGTGTGGTCCCATTTCAATTTGGTCCAGTTCAGAGATTTTTAAAAAGTCTGTGTTGTTTATATTGATAATTGTTATATCTTAAAATTTCCTATTGCAGAGAGCTGCATCTCCACAATAATTACCTACGCACGCTGCCATACGAGCTGGGGAAGCTGTTCCACCTGCAGATGGTGGGCCTGCAGGGCAACCCACTCAGCAAAGAGATGCTTTCCATATACAACGATAGCAACGGAACTGCGAAGCTACTCACGTATATGCTCGACAACTTGCAAGGTATGTGCAATTTTTTATATTCCAGTCATCGAGATGCAACACCTATGGAGTGACAATCGTGCCAAAAAAATGTCCTAACCAAAACTCTGCTCACGCTTCGCATTGCGCCGACTTTTTGGTTAGTTGTAAAGCAACCGCGATCCGACTACGACGTACCGGGATGCAGTGCTACAATGTCATAGCGGATAAGCGACGTTTAACACTATGCAAGCGACATACCGTTTTAATTAAAGTAAATGTGGCATTGTGAACTATATAATTGATTCCTAGGTATGTACAACGACGTTCGGACGTTTTTTGACTGTTTTCACTTAGTGATTGTGACTATAGGTTTTATGATTATTTACGGGATATTTACCGTGGTAAGGTTGTGGAAGGAGCTCCTGATATTTCGGCGCAGTGACATGCACCATGTTCACGGGAAGACCGAGTCCTGAGTTTTCCCGTGAATATCACATCCCTATGTAACCACGCCTTGTTGGGGAAAAGAGATGTAGCTATAATATTGTTTGCGACTGCAAGGGATGGAAGCGAAAGATCAGCTAAGCCAATATAAAAAAAGATGGCTTCCAGTATTAAAAAATAATTATTATTTAATTAAACAAACACACTCACTGGTGAAATTTTATACCATTGGCTTAAAAAATTCGACGGAAGGCTATTTTTGCTGCACTATGTTATGCTACAACAAGACGTAGCGCGGTTTTTTAATAATCGTAATAGAAAATTATTAGACAAACACAAAAACGTTGACGGTTCGCAGGCTTGGTCGGAAATAACGTGAGGTTCAGTGGAATCAGTGGGTGTGTTTTTTATATCAGTAGTGGTCAACTGATGAAGTGTCTGAACATTTTCGCCCTGCATTCAATGTCTAGTTATAGAAAGTCTTTGCTCCAGCATAACAATGATATTGGGGTCAACTCTGTTGTATCATTATCGAAACTAATTTGACAGGACTAAAATTATCGGCGTTTCTTTTCATTTCAATACGTCAGAAAAGGTTGGCAACAAATTTAGAGCTGTCAAATTTAGTTTAGAGAATGGTACATCAGAATCGACATTCTTGATAAAAGAATTTCTTTTTGCGTCTTCAGACGTTTATTTTACTGGTGCTGCCATCTATTGACTATTTGTTGGTGTTCGCGACACTTCTGATAGATGGCACTAAGAGTTACATTTGTGGATGATATTCGGGATTAGGTAACACAATCTGCATGTTAACTGATTTATTATATAATATTTGGTAAAACTAGGAGTAATTTTTTTTTATTTCACAGCGTTATAGAAACAAAAAAGTGTATTTAATAGTAAAGCAAAACTTACTATGCACACGTGGTTTTCACAAACAGGCGGAATTATTTTTAGATTCGGGTAGGTCAGTCATTTGCGAGAACGTAAATTAGCATGCGATGACGTCACGGAAACGTCCCGCATATGATACGGTGAGTAAAAATAATTAGGTGTTTTACACTGAAAAATTCCTCGATGTCACTGAACTTCATTAGTGGCAAATGTTTTTGTGTGCTTCTGAATAGGTATAAAAAATTTGAAAAAATATCAATGAGATTTTTTCGTCTACGTAAACAAAAAAAACTTATACTTACATTTATTTTTAACCGACTTCCAAAAAGGAGGTTTTCAATTCGACTGTTTTTTTTTATTTTTTTTTTTTTAAATTCAATTTAATTTATTTGTTTCAGAATAATTAATTCCATATTTAAATACAAAATGACAAGATATAAATACAAAATGTCAAGATATAATAAATGTTTGTTACCTCAGAACTTGCGACTGGGTGAACCGATTTTGATGTTTTTTTTTTTAAAGCTGGTGCTTCCCGTGTGGGCTCATTTCAATTTGGTCCAGTTCTAACATTTTTATGAAGTCTGCTTTTTACATAGATAATTATTCATATATTTTAAATCTGTATTTTATTAAAATTTCTGCGTATTCTGGTAGAATGTATACTTAAATTCTGATCCATGTGACACTGAATACAAACTTTAGTCTATTCTGATTCTGACTAAAGTATTCCAGTCCATAATAGCCATGAACATTATATGCTTGCTAAGTTTCTAATACGATACTAAATGAATGACCATTGAGCACAAACATGTTTCGAGTCTTAAAAGGTAACTAGAGTATTTTCCCTTAATGAGCTCTCCATTTAAGGCGGTGTCATAAAAGAAACAACTTGCACTTTTATAAAACCCGAAACACTTGACACAGCCTTACCAAATAAACCAAAAAAGTCGATCTTCTTAATTGGTACTTATAGCCATTTTTGTAGAGTCCATCTTTTTCACAATGGGCGACGTAAAAACGTACATAGGTTATGTACTTAAGCATTACGTATGTGTGAGTGGTAGGGTTGCCACTTTTTTCTTTCTTTCTAATTTGTAGTTTGTAGCATAACATGCACGAGCGAAGCGACCCTGAATAAGATTGAGCGATATTGGTCTATGTATTTATTTGTGCATAAAGGACATATCCATCCAGTAGTAATGCGAAAATAGAATACCAAAATAAACCTTGAACAAGGTAGTTTAGAATGCTTCAGATTTCAGATGCATGGTACAAAAAAGAAAATAGTTACCTGCAGACCTATATGAGTAAGTAGATATTGTAGAGATACACTCTATAGTCTATTAAATGTAAGTTGATTGAAATGAAGTATGTCAAAATCTTCGATTAGTGCTGGGACAATTCGGACCAAATCGAGAATAATGTGTGTCTTTAATTATCGACTGGAAGTATCTTGCACGAATAATATTTTTAAACCAATCTATATTTCTGTTGTAGTACTATTATGATGAGACTTTAGGATAATGAAATAAAACAGAAAAAGGCAAGTACAAATTTTTGAAATATAAATAAATCTATTGTTTAATCTAATGGTGTACATTCCAAATCAGTGTCATCATCATCATCAGCGTTAGAGTCACTTGTGAAATCCTGCAGATTAATAATAAATGCTATTCAATCAATAGTCAGTCTAGTATGCTATTCTAGTAGTCAGTCTTTGGATAAAGATGCTTCGTTCCGTAAAATTTACTAAGACAGTTACTAGTAATTCGATATTATATACTATATACAAAATAAATCTAGGTTTACAAAAAAATAGTACGTTATCTGTAAGAGTTTTGTACTTCGATAGTACGCAGAGGAAATTCTGAAAAAACATTTTAAAAAATACTATTTAATTCACACAGCAAAATAAAACGATCGATTTTACGTTTATCGATTTACCACGTCCCTAAATTTTTTGTCAAGTTGACGTAACCTTGTTATGACAGAATGGAAAAATATGGCTATTGTATTGTGATAATCCACACTAAATGCAGTTCCGTTTTAAAATTCAAATATACTTTTACTATTTATATGTACAGCACTTGTAGTTCATAATAGTTTAAGACGCAGAAAACCACTGATCTTTGTGTTACAAGTAAATGCAATTCGCCAGACGTTATTACAAGGACATGCCCTGAAATGTCGTCAGCTGTCGTTTCAATCAAGCTACATTTAAAGGACTATAATGCTCACATAAAGACGCGTGACCTTAGAAAGATAAAATGTAGTTACTGTAGTAAATTTAACAACACTGTCAATACCAAGACATCATCATAATCAGCTGGAAGAACTCCACTGCTGAACATAGGCCTCCCCCTTAGAACTCCACACTGATCGCCAGTAACAAGTACTTTCACAGACTCACGGAACATTTCCTCTAAAACCTTTCGATGTTTTTCGATGAGTATAATTATTAATATAAAAAACCGACTTTATAAAAATGACAGAACTACACCAAATTTAAATGGGACCACATGGGAAGCAAGCGCAGTGCATTGCCATCCAGGGTTTTGAACTGTTGAAGTTCAAAATTCTGAGTGGCGTTGTGCTGTTATGGGCAAGCGTGAAGAGCCATCAGGCGACCGACTTCGCTCGTCTCGTCAACCAGTATCATAAAAAAACCACTAACTTCAAATAAAAAAAGAATCATCAAAATCGGTTCACCCAGTCGAAAGTTCTGAGGTAACAAACATTAAAAAAACCGTCGAATTGAGAACCTCCTCCTTTTTGGAAGTCGGTTAAAAAGAAAATAACAAATATTAGAGCAGACATATAAATAAAATAAATATCTGGGACATTTTTGCACACACGGTCATCTGACCCCAAACTAAGCAAAGCTTGTAATATGGCAGCCAGAGACTGATATACATACATTTATATTTTTAAATACATACTTAAATTGTTATTAACACCCAGAAAGAACAAACACAAATGTTTGTCCTAGATGGGAATGGAACCCACGCCCCCAAGTGCAGAAAGTAGGTTCACTACCAACTGATCCACCGGGGCAGTATCGAGTATCGATCACGCGGTTTTATTGTGCCTACCTCGTAAATATTACTGTCCCATTACCACTGTCCTACTCCAAAAAGGTTCACACCCGAAGGTCGCACAAACAATAAACGAAAGTACCAGCCACTAAACAAAATACATTTTTTCACTAACAAAAAGTAACCTCGTGATTTCTGTCCGTGACAATAAAATATACTATTGTCTCGCTCGGATACAATAGCGTTAGAAAGTGTGAGAACGATAACGATTATAATTGTTTTAGCGTTTCTCTGTTCATATTGGCGAGGTCGTTGTGAAATGTTTGTTGTGAGACGGATGGGAGGCGTTCTGACTCTGTTGTTTTGCTTCTTTACTTTTTGACTGCCTCGGTGGCTCAGTTGGTAGTGATCTTACTTTCTGTGCTTGGGGGCGTGGGTTCGATTCCCATCTAGGACAAACATTTGTGTGATGAACATATGTGTTTGTTCTATGTCTGGGTGTTAATATCTATTTAAGTATGTATTTAAAAATATATATGTATGTATATCAGTCTCTGGCAGCCATATTACAAGCTTTGCTTAGTTTGGGGTCAAATGACCATGTGTGCAATAATGTCCCAGATGTTCCAGATATTTACTTTTTATTGCGATATCATTTTTAACCGACTTCCAAAGGAGGTTCTCAATTTGACTGTATTTTTTTACTGACTTCCAAAAAGGAAGAGGTTCTGATTCCCCTATTACTGAGCCTACGTTGTCTGTCTGTCCATCCGTGCTACCTTATAATGGCTGTATCTTTCGAACCGTAATAGATATCCAGTTGAAATTTTCACAGAATATGCATTGTTACGGCGGGTTAACTAAGAAATAATAATAAAATAAATAATTTAAATCTAAAGAGGGATCAAAAAAGTACAAGCGGCAAACTTGGCATGATTATAGTCCATACTCTAAAGTATAACAACAAATAATAAATAATGGCAAAGTGTGAGTTGGTGACAAATTTCTGTTAATATACCAAGTTAACGACGACTAACAATGCCAAACATGAGGGGAGGCTTGGAAGACCTATAAATAGAACCTTAGCAAAGTAGCACTCAAAGTAAGGATTCAAGGCTGATATTTTTTTCGCGATTTCCTGATGCTCCCATAGTAAAAAAATATAATAATGAGTACCATGGGCCCCTTTCGACTTAGTACACCCTTTCCTCGGGACCCAGTAAAAGTTTCAAAGGTAAAAAAAACATCTATACAGATTTACTGCTAGATAGAGGTATTTTGTATGATAGGCTTTCTTATGTCGGTCACCACAGTCAGCATTTATCTACCTGGCTTCACTACGTCTTACCCCTTGTAGGTCAGCGCTCCCAACTATGTATTACGATAGATAAAAATACTGTAGTATATATTTGCCTATGCTAATACTTACCTGAAATTGGACTAACAATATTGGATACCTTGTTAAAGCACGAAACGCACTGTACCAGTGGCATGTTAAATTGGTAATCGGATAAGGTTTTGTTATACAATCACAAACAACGATATAATCAGAGTTCATAAAACTGTAACTTTGCATTAAATCTTACAATGCCACAAGGTGAAATAGTGTATTTATTCATGTTAATGAAACATAATATATTCATTAATGTGCTTGTTCTACACTAATATAGACAAGTTAATGGCTGTACTTCTACATAATTAATTAAAAACATATACGGACTAGTGCTTTTATTAATTAAACAAAATATAAGCTAACACTAACACTACATAAACAGTTAGGGTGCCCATAGGCCGTTAAAGGTCTAAAGACAATCCAAATGCTCAAGCCCACTATCATAGTTATCTCAGAGTCACAAAATGGGCAATGGAGAGAGCTATGCACAATAATTCGGTAGGCAAATTCATATAATTTTGGTCACTTAGCTGTGTAGCTTAGAAATTGCAAAATTGAAACTGCAACGCACGAAGCTCGATTTTTCTTTCTGCTCTATTTTTGCTCGAAATTTTCAACCCCATTTTTTAAATGGTGGTTTCTAAAAAAGGAAGGAATTACAGAAATAACTTTTAATAAGGGTTCCTAGTTGTACTACGAAACTGCAAAAATAATCCGATAACTGCTTATCATACGTTTTATATTCTCGTAAAGTCTCAGATTCAATTAAACGGAACTGTAAATGCGGCCATCAAACGATACATTTGCGGCGTTACGTGAGCGGAATGACAAATGGCAGTGACTTCATTTGTATTACGCAACGTAGTGGAGAGTTGTTCCGGTGAAATTCGCCCACCGATTTCGGACGACGAGAGCCCGGCTTTGACCTGTCCTTTGAGCATCCTGATGATCGAAAGGACATTGAAGGGAAAAACGCCGTTTCTTGATAGCTTCTATTCAGAAACAATGGTTGAACCTACATCATATAATTACCAATTTAAAAAACCGACTTCATAAAAATGACAGAACTGGACCTGGATGGTCAATTTCGTTACAAAATTAAATATATAGGTTTTTCTATCTATACGTGATTTTTGTTTTTGGTGTGCTCAATAGAGAATCTATCTAGCTAGGTATCTTCTAAGTTTACTTGCTTCACTTTTGACCATACGTCGCGTCGCTTACCAACAGGCGAGTCAAACGCGGAACTATACGCTATAAAAAAAACCGGAATAAATCCACAATTAACATTTTGTTATACACCCTGAAACAATCTGGGTGCTAAAACTTCTAATGCTGCTTATATTATCCGAAGACTTTTATGACGATCGTAAAGGCAATAAGTATCTTGATCCAGCAAGTGCTAGTCGGCTAAGTGGCTGAGCCATATTTTTCCGTTACCGACATTTATGGACCTTTCACCTGATTACGTAAACCTTTTCAAGACTACATAAGAGCAATAAGCGCGGGTCATGTACACAACATGACACATTGTATGACTTCATACCTTACGCAATCGCCCCGATAAGATCCGGTGAAATTGCCCTTTCTCGGGCCAAAGTAGAGATCTCTATCGATATTGTTTTAGGACTTTCAATATGTTACGCAACACGGGAAAGGTACACTACCGTTACATCAAGCTTATTGGTACCTAGCTACTTTCTTACCAAGGTAATCTCGAAGGCCAGTATTATGTAAAGCAATATCTGAAAATCATGCTGGTGTGCGCGTGGTGCGTGGTATCTCTACATACTCGTAGTATAAAATAAAGTCGCTTTCCGCGTCTGTCTGTATATCCGCTAACTCCTCCTAAATCACGCAACGTATTTTGATGCTATTATCATCACCAGTTAGATAATTTTTCACGGAAGGTTTATATAAATAATAAAATTTATACCCGTGCGAAGCGGGGACAGGACACTAGTTCCTTATAAAATAATTTAATCCTTGGAGACTAATTTTTTTTCATTAGCTTGTGAAAACGTTCGTAACACGATGCATTTTTTATCGAAATAACTAATTCTATATCAGGATTCTGTAGTATCATTTTCTAATTCAACTAAATTTGACAACTCATTGTAGCTATCGTTCCTCCACAAATAGGTTGTAAAAAGACGTAGATATTTTTAGCACTGATAAATGAGGCATAGTTCTGAGAATTTTTCAGCAAAATCAACGTCAATTTTTCGGACAAATAGATTTGTTAAATTTGCAAGGAAATCTTAGTCAAAACACGATTCTACCATAGTAACAACCCCAAAATGTGTCGCTCATAAATAATCGAGACTGATTTTTACCGGTCATCGGTCGTGTACAGAATCGTAATGGGTCTTATAGGTATGGACAGTTTAGTGGGAAACAGTATCTTGGTCCATCAATCTCGCTATGTAGGCTTTGCATAAAAACGTGGCTACAGTTGATTCAATTGCATATGGGAATAGAGCTTGTATTCTGGTTGTGTTCATACAGAAAATTAAACATGTATTCTTTAATTTAAATTTTTATATATATTTGTAATTTTTTTACTAGTTAGCATTAAGTACATGACTTTGATTATCATTTTAACACGCTTTTATCAGCTTGGTATGTATGTAACGGAATCTTTGAACGTGATTTTCACCCCTTTCACAACGACGGATTGATTTGAAACTGTGCACACTTATCAAGGAACGATGACAATGCAATAATTTAGTTTGACCATTATCCTTAATACGATCTTTAGGATTAGCGATTATAAACTGTGTTTTTTTAGTTTTTTTAACTGCGCGATTTATTTGTGTCATTTTATTACTATTTTACAATTAGGTTTTTAATTTGTTAGTGCTATTAAGTATTTGAATTTTACTTGTTTGCTATAATTATTAATACTAAAATGTAATTACGTACTTACTTATTTATTTGAAGTAATAATGATATTAAGTAAATGTTTAATCTGTATTTGACATGCTTCTTTGTTATATTAATAAAGTAACTATGAACTATTCCACAGTGAAAAAGTGTAAGTACGAATACTTTTTTACCCAACTACGGCAAAGCCAAAAGTATGTATCTTTGTCATAATGACCTAGTTTATCCGTGTCTTAGAACAAGCAGGCAAGCTTCTGTGAGGCACTCAAAACTTGGCGGAAGTCAAAATTTCAAATCCGAGCGTTTTATTAGGAACATCAGTCAATTCTAAAGCTAACCATGCTGTTTACAAACTATATACCAAGAGATATACAAATGCCCCGGGAACTGAGATACTGCACACCTTTATTATTCTATGGTTCGGCACACGTCTGAGTTCGCGGGCGCCACTGCCGGTGAAAGTGTTTGCGAAAGTGAAGCCGGAACCCAGTGACGTCACGCGGATTTGCGCAAGACCACCGCCCATGGCAAGTTGCGAAATGTTATCTCGTATCTGTGTTCTCGGCACATTGTCGGGATTGAGGATACGTTACTTGCTGTTTTATTTATGACGCGTGGACGTTGCCTTTGTAATGTTACGTTAGTTGGACACGAGATGAAGTCATTTTAAACCGTTTTTTTTTGTTACCTCTGAACTTTCGACTGGGTGAACCGATTTTGATGTTTATTTTTTTATTTGAAAGCTGGTGCTTCCCGTGTGCCGTGTGATGGCACACGGGAAATGATAGCACACAACGGCCATTTCAATTTGGTCCAGTTCTGAAATTTTTATAACGTCTGTTGATATTGATAATTATGTAGTTGATAGGTGATAGGTTGATAGGTTTTCCGCGCACCATTTTTATGTTTCTAAATACTGATTATGTCAATTGAATGTCGAATCACAGGTTTTAGATGACAATAGCTGAGTCTTGCTGTTCTCGCTTGATAGACGACTTTGAAATAAACAACGATATTGTATTTGGTTTAGTTTTGAACTAAAACCTTTAAGGATTTTCTTGTAAAGTTTATTGTTTCAGTTTGTGCTCTATCTGTATATACCTGCTTACTTATCCCACATTAAAAGTCAAAATAAAAACCTTTGACTTTCATAAAAGACGGTCATTGACACACGATAAAATGTATAGAACAAATTGTAAAAGTTGTTCATAATGATGAGTACAAGTTGTACTCCGAAAAGCCGAAAAGAAAGCCGAAAGGGGTCCGTTGTACAGTACAACGGACTTTCGGCTTAGTACAGCGTTTTTGCGCAACCCTCTATACAGAACAAAAAAAAAACAGTCGGAATGAAAATATCATTTTCATTACTCATAGTCGGAAAGTAGGTCTGAAGTTGCCTGAGGAGCGGGTTGAAAGTAATACATTTCAGCCCTAGAGATAATTACTTTCAACTGGCAGTGACAGTTGACAACTGACAGACTCAAAAAAAAGTTATATTTTCACATTTGTATTAAACAATGTTCCAACTTTTTTTTTCTCAGATTATGAACCCGGCACTTGTTGTGCATTTGCCAGTGTCAGTTCATGTTTTTATTTTTAGTTTCCTTATATTCTTAATGAAAAGCACAGTGTTTACCTCGGGGTTAAATACTTATTTAGTCCCTGGACCTATTAGCCAAAACCCATCTAGGGACTAAATAAGTTACTTTCACCCCTAGGATAACAATGTACTATTTTTAAAGTCGCGTGCTGAAAACATCTTAAACTGAATTCGTTCTCAGTTTCAAAAATTTCATACAAGCACATCGTTTATGTCACACAAAGACGTTGGAATATTTGTCTTATGTAACTTTATAGTCACGAAAGTAATTTAAAAACTATAAAAAAGCTCCTTGGACAGCTTAACGGTTGTTTATTAATCCTACACAAATAGACTCTCCGTTCTGTGACGATAACGCCCCAATGTACTATTATATCCTCTTCGCTCGAGTCTAAAAACGAAAACCCAAAATAAACGTGTTTTTTTTTTTAACTTTATTTATTCTCTGGGTTTACCTGGCCGTATTTACGGACGTGCGGTTGTGAGGAAGTCGCATGTAAGTACGCCACATGGGACCGCGTCGACTTTAGTCTGCCACCAGAATACGCCTCTGTCATGAATAAGTTAGTAGCTGGAATATGGTCATGGAGGAGTTTAGTTACTGACAGGCGAAGAGTTTGACGGCATTTGTTGTTAACTGTTAAGTGACGATGGTAGAAGAGGCTAAACACGCTCGACCTAGAATAAGAATACAAAATTGCTTATTGTTTCAATAAAGAAAGCACAAATACATATATAATTCCCTGCCTGCTGCGTTAGCATGAGCAGTATTGCAGCAGACAGTGTCTTCCTCAAAACTGGGAACAGTAATAATATAAATTTGATTTTGCCAAGGTATATATCTTTGTGTGTGTATGGAGTGTGGAATGAGAACAAAAAAAAATGTTGTCAATTGTACGAGTACTAAGGCATATCTCCCTTGTTTTCCTGATCTGAAGTTGGTAGGTACTTACCCTTTTGGAAAAGTGATAACGTACGTTCGCGCGTTCCAAAGGTTGCTGGTACGGATGGACATACCTGCTATGAACGGTACATTTATTTTAACGGCATATTACAACCACAAAAAATAATGGTACGGCTACGAAGAATTCTGTCACATGTAAGGAAACCGCAGGTTTAAAACAAATCATATTTATTTTGTTCCCAACAAAAAACGGCCTACTCAATAAAAACGTCAGGCACGTATCATCTGGCATTTTTTGCTAGTTTCCATGTAAATGAACCGGGCCATTACACGGCCAGAGATAAATTGTCGTAGACTCCGTACTTAACTATTCATCCTGAGTAACATCTTAATGTTCGGTGAGACAGGATCCTACCTTCGAGCGTCATTACTCTAATGCTCTCAACTTTTTGGTTCTTTGTTCTACGTTTCAGACGTCGCACCTTCTTTACTTAAGGCGAGGTATTCCCACTTTTAAGCAACGCTTATTACTATAGATGACAATAATCCTTGGTTTATTGTGTTAAGGTCGCATTTAGCGGAGCAAAATCATGGCTCTTACACACATTCGTGCATTTCGCTACTTCTACTTTTGTGGTTTTTCTCATATTTTTTGAAAAGTATAGCTGTAATGTAAAATGTACCTCACCGGTTTCCTTAATAATTATGAAATCTATGTATCAAGATATCGCAGACATAATTTAATAAATAGGTAATTGAATGAATCCAAAAAACGGAGATAAAAACGCAAATCAGTGATACTTTGATAAAAAAAAATCTATCGAGCGAAATGTGCTTAATCGTGTTTCGGTCTCATGGGTTTCCTAGATAAAACATTCAATTTTGTTATGACACCATTTTTATAATTTTAAGCTAACCATGGAGGTGCACACTTAATCTAGAATGACCATAATTGCTAAAAGTCGGAAAAGAGCGTTTTAATACCCATGGCCTTACTTTTTTTTCCACCTGTACTTCCCCCAACATAAGCAAGGGACATTGTCAAGCTGAACTTATTGCTTACGCAGTTTTCTGTATTGTTAACATTAAATAAGCCAGATTAGGTAGCCATAATGATGCAATATTATGACGAGAATAATATAACATGAATAGATAATACTCATGGCCTTACTTAAAAAACGTTACATTTATTTGCTTAGTTAATTATTTGGTTATAGTATTTCTTAAAGTTATATGATTATTTACGGGATATTTACCGTGGTAAGGTTGTGGAACAGTGTTTATAGTATTTCTTTTTTTCTAGTAAATTAATTATATGACATAAGATTAATATTTATATTCAGGTTATAAGTAAATTATACATAGGTAAACTTAAAAAGCAAAACCTGAATCTAAATACAAAATTTCATCCAAAAAAAAACTTGTGTGTTAATTATGGAATTCTGCTAATTCAACTTTTTTATGGTTATGAAAATTGTCACTAATAATGTGGAGACTCCCAATAATGAATTATCCCAACACTGGACTGCTTTTTTCTGTTCACGAATGAAAAATTAGTCTACCATCTCACGCACAGTTTTTACCTTAGGTTCATTAGTCATACTGAATTTCGTCTTTGTTTTATTGCTCGTAAGTATTAAGACAAAATCTGTACACCCATCAGGGTCACGTGCGCACGTTGAATAAAAAATCGTTTTTAATTAAATTTGCAGCTTGTTGTGTCAACTGAGAGGATTTTGGCAATTTAATTAATGCTTCGTAATGCCCCTCCTTATCTGATCATTTTAGTTGATTACATCACGGGGAGTCGGGCCGTGCCTTGATAAAAAGGGAAATAATAATCAATATAAAAAACCGACTTTATAAAAATGACAGAACTGGAAAAAAAAAAAAATTAAACTTTTGTTATTATTATGCATAAATACTATATGCTGCAAATTGCAAATATCTTCTTGAAATATTTGTATCACAGGTGCGTTCGCGCACCCATTTTTTGAACTAGCTGCAACACAATATAATCTATATTTATATTACGTCTTCGGCATATTTGAACAAGTGAATGCGCTATTCAATAACGTTTATTATAAAAACTAGTTTTTTTTGCCCGCGACTTCGTACGCGGAAATTTTCATATAAACCTTCAATCTTTTTTTCTTCCCTTAATCCGGCCCTTGCGCAAAATAACATAGCCTCTACTTCAATCTGGTCATAGCTAAGCATATTCGTGAAAACCGTATTTAAATCCGTCCGCATTTTCTTCCAGGGGTTTAGGAGATGTGCGTGAACAAACACAAAAATGTTTGAAGTATTGATAGAAGCATAAAAGTGAAAACACCGTCAACAGTTTTCAAATCAAAAAGATAATATGACCACAGTGCAAAGCATGTTTTGAAGTTTTCTTTTTGTCTAAACCATAAAAAGTATATCATGTCATGTCGGGATGATACATCTCTGAAATTTGACTATCCAGCTTCGCTCGTTTGAATTTTTCTATGACCATGCAATTTCTGAACTATGAATACGACCACAACTATATGGCTTTGGCCACGGAACCCTGAATTATGCTTGTCTTGACACGCTCTTGGCTAGTTATTTCTTATTCCGCATGCATTTGCATGTATACCTTGATTAAAAAGCCATGAAATGGAACTATTCTATTTATCTGTTAAAATATCACAGTAAAATAACATTCTTTCTTTATTCTTTATTCTTATTGCAAAATATACACTTTCTTCTTCTAGAAGCTAAGTTTATATACCCTGCAAAAGGGTGCAGCAATGACTTATGTAGTGGCTGGTCACAAAACCAGACCACAGACATAGATATATACATTTAAGTATAGTCAAACTTAACCTAGGGTGAAGTAATTTTATAAAACAAAAATAAAACATACTTACTGTGTTAGGTTACTTAATTATATATGAGATCATACAAAACTTATGACGCTACTTTCTTAACTATTTATATATCGATATTTATTTTCTAATTATAATTTTCTAAATTTTATAGTCGTAAAAATCTCGTAATAACATTTTTGGGCTAGAAACTTACGAAGTTGGTTCTGGAAAAGTGTTATTATTTCTTTCTTTCTTTATTGCGTCCGGAATTTTGTTGTATAGGTTTATCATCACGTTACAAAGGGCCTTTTTTGAATTATTTGTATTCGCGGGACTAAATTAAAATAGGATGCAGCATATTTTGTGTTTTAAATGCTAACATAGAATAAAATGCCGTAGAAGTATTACATTCTCTTGGTGCATTGGATTGAATCACCAAAGAGGTTGTAAGGCCTATGTTTTTATAACATCCGTGATCTACACGTTCATTCATCTAAGAAGGTTAAGGAACCTTCTTTAATTTAAACTATCTGAATGACAGTTGACAGTTTCAAGTTTTTATAATGGCTATGTCAATAACATTCTCTTTACTTTGGACCTCCTTGCTTGAGGCTATGTGACGATCCTCATATTACGTTTCGGGTAACGAAGAAAATAATCATTGATTTTTTAATTTCTTTTATGTAATAATAAAGAATTAAAATAAATGATATAACAGCCTATGTTTTAATCTGGTAATTTCTAAGCATATTCGTGAAAACCGCATTTAAATCCGTCCATTGGTTTAGGAGATGTGCGCGGACAAACAAACAAACAAACAAACAGACAAAAATTCTAAAAACTGTCCTATCGTGTTCAGCTGCTTATTTTAAGACGCCCTGTGTGATATTTTTTTTGTTATCTCGCAATTACAGATTTTTTTATCTCTACGTTTTTATTATATGTATAGATTACCGGCATCAAAATGTATAATGCAATGTTTGTCATCTCGTGCTAGACCAACGAGACAATCGTCTATATTATCTATTCTAGGGATGGTGAACCTACATTGGTGTACGTGCCATTTTTTATATATATTTAAAAAAAAACTCGTGTGGCCAAGACTTGCCATAAAACAATCTTGACTTAGTGAGTAATGGAGAAAGAGTAAAACTTGATGCTAATAACTTAAAACTCTTTATTTGAAACCCGAAATAAACATTTTATACATCAATTGTTATATTAACTGTTAAATTTTTATTATCATAAAAGAAAAAAAGTGTAATTTCTTCTGTTGCAAATTAGATGTCAAATAATACGTGTCTTACATTAGGCTCATACTTTGTTATTTTTTAGCAGCAAAATCTACCTTTTCTGCCCAATCTTTTACCCTTTTACCCCACAGCTACACTATGCCTTTCGCGCTGCCGCGATTATTCGTTAGGCAACCACACACCGCAGGATAGGTACAGAAAGTCAGCAGCATACAACGAGCGTAAACTGGCCTCTGCCGTCCCTGCCTACTTCCCTCGCCACTCGTCGAGTGTGTCTCCGCCACAGAAAAGATGTAAATATAAGGTCGGGAAAAAAGTTTCTTCGTATTTTTTAAACAAATTCAAGACATATTTTTTTCAAGTTTAATTACATTTAATTATAATATATATGTGCCATTTTGTTCGATAACTTGTTGCCATCTTGTAGGTAGTGACATGATCCCGTTGCTGTAGAATTTTTGGGACTTCTGATCAAAAAAATGCAACAAGTAGTTTTGACAGTCCTCTCTTGATGTTAATCTAACACTACCCAAAGAATTCTGAAGAGATCGAAACAGGTGGAAATCTGAGGGTGCAAGGTCAGGGCTATATGGTGGATGCATTAACACTTCCCAACCAAGCTCTCTAAATTTTTGCTGAGTGGCCAAAGATGTGTGCGGTCTGGCGTTATCATGATGAAAGACCACACTCTTTCTGTTGATCAATTCCGGCCGTTTTTTCTCAATTTCTTGTTTGAGTCTCATCTGCTGTTGGCAGTAGAGATCCGAATCGATGGTTTTGCCCGGCGGTAAAAGCTCATAATGAACGATGCCCTGCCAATCCCACCATACACACAGCATCACCTTATTACGTGTTAATCCGGGTTTCGCTACAGTCTGTGGTGCTTCACTGCCCTTTGACCATGATCGTTTGCGCACATTCTTGTCGTAGGTGATGCATTTTTCATCACCAGTGATCAATCTTTTCAAAAACGGTTCGGTTTCGTTACGTTTCAATAGAGAGTCGCAAATGAGTACACGATTCATTTGGTTTCTTTCATTGAGCTTGTGTGGCACCCAAATATCGAGTTTTTTTGTATACCCAGTTTTTTTCAAATGGGTCAAAACTGTTTTGTGGTCAATCCCCAGTTCTTCAGCTACGTCGTAACTACTAAAATGCCGATCTTGGTCCACTTTTTCAGAAATAGCATCTACTTTATCCGTAACAGGGCGACCAGAGCGAGCTGCATCTTTGACATCAAAATTCCCGGACTGAAAACGCTTGAACCAACATTGTGCTACTCTTGATGACACTGCATTAGGTCCATAAACGTCACAAATTTTATTCGCGGCTTGTGTCGCATTTTTCCCTTTTTTGTAATAAAATTTCACAATATATCGAATTTGTTCGTTAGATTCACTCATTTTATCAAACAAAAAAACAATTGAAAAATGGCGGGAAAATGCTTTTTACTTTTTGTATTCCTTTTTTAAAATATCATATTTTTAATGGTATCAAAACCAGCCAGATACAAACAGTACAACCGATGAGATTTTTACTACAACTTTATACATACAAAATACGAAAAGACTTTTTCCCCGACCTATTAGAACGGAAATGAGAAGGAAAATCTGTCGCCAGGTCTGTTGTGACAGAACCTTGATTGAACATTTTTATTTAGATCAACCACAGATATACTAGGTCTGTGAGATCAACGCATCGAACTCCGCGTCACAGTTGCGTTGAAATCAGGTTTCGTATGACTGACGTTTCGTTTACATGGATGCAACTGGCTACAAAAAATTTCTTACAAAAATGCCTTGACAGCCGTTCTAATAAAATAAAATAAGTTTTTCTGTGTTATCCGCAGCATTAGGCGCTTTATGATGTCAAATTAAAATTTTTTTTCTGAGCAGGTTCATCACTACAGATACTTAGGTAATGATTGGCGTGCCCATATTTTTTTTGTCGAATGCAATCAATGGCAAGCGTGTCATTGGTTCGCCACCGCTGTTTCATCGCAGAATAGAATCTATTCAATACAAAACATTGAAATGTGTTCATAGTTAGAGAATGTAGAGATTACGCGTGGCGGCGTGCACCAGTAAATCATGCCCGTTGGCAGACGAAGGGCGCGTGGCTCGCAGTGCAAGGGCACCCCTTGCCCTTGGTCTGACGGGGCGCAGTCTGGAGGTCGCGGATGTACCCTTATTTCGTCCCTTCCACGCAACTTTCTGCCTACAACTCGATTATTGCCGCCAATAAAAGTCGACCGATCATAGTCCACACGACACCTAGATTTTTGAAGGGCATAAAGGAAACTGCGAGGACGTCTCGGGATTTTGTTCTTGATAGAAACTTTAGAAGTCATGGTTTGGGACTGAAAATAATAACTACACATGGTTATAATGAAAGGGTATGCTAAGCCGAAAGGGGTTCGTTATACTCATCATTATGAACAACTTTTACTATGGGACTAACCCCTAACCCTGAAATCACGTAATAAATATCAGCTGTTCTATACATTTTGTCAAGAGGGAATAACCGGTTTCTATGAAACAACTGGCATACATGCTGATAACGAACCCTTTTTGGGCAAGCATACCCTTTTTTAGGCTTCCAACGAGTCACACCAGATCCTGTCACAGTGTGACTCGTTGGAATTTTTTCTCCCAACGAGTCAATCTAGTGCAACAGTGTGACTCGATGGGAGAAAAAAATCCAACGAGTCACACTGTGACAGGATCTGGTGTGTCAAGTCTTCTCAAAAAAAGTGGTAAC